>CM060904.1:208180548-210680548 GCA_030737815.1 Allium fistulosum | reverse complement strand
CTCCGGTTCTTGAGATTCCTGAAATCCCTGCCGATGTAATCGATCCAGCTCCAGACGAATTGTCAGAGGCTATATTTATTGAGGACCCTGTCGATTCGGTTCAGTCTAACATCTCTGAATCTTCATTGGGACGCATATGCCTAAAGCACAACATATCTCTAGGTGATGTATTATTGCCCGGCGCCACTGATAGACCGCACAATCCGCCTGAAGGATATACAGCATTCTACCGTCATGCTTGTGCGGCTGGAACTCTTCCTCCTTTCAATCAATATGTTAGAGGGATGCTATCATATTAAGGAATCGCTCCTTCACAACTTCATCCTAACGGGCACGCGTTGCTGAACAGTGCCTTTATCATATTTATGGACTGCCTCTTTCGCCCGCCGAGGCCCTCCGAGATCAGACACATATTTAACTTCAAGAGCAGGGGTGATAGCCCGTCGTTTACATTCTTGGAGGCAGTTAGAAATTGCCAAGTCGTAGTTGGAGCTTGGACGCGCCTGAGCTATTTCAAGAACGAATGGTTCTACGTTCGGTGCCCTCCGGGTTTTGCTAGGCGATGGTTGTCCAGACGTAAGCGTCTTAACCTGTTTCCTTGACCAATAGCTCTTCGGTGTTAAAATTGACATTTCATTCCTTTTACAGCTATTATCTCTAGGCCCAATGGAGGGCGTTTCAAGGGTACCGTCCGGAGTCTTCAAGAAATCCCAAGCGAGCTGAGGCATATTGACTCGGTGCTGAACGACTACAACTTAAGAGTCCTTGGTTTGATCGACATCAATCAAAGCATAGTCTTTGAAGGCTTTGCAAAGTCTGCCTCCAAGAAGGGAGATAAGAAGAAGACCAAGGAGAAAAAAGTGAAGAAGTCACTCGGAATTAAAATAATTGAGGCGGGTGATGAGGAAAGAACCCACACAGATTCAGAGCCGATGGCTGATCTCTCGGGAAACTTTGAAGAATCGGGAGAAAAACGGAAAGGCAAGGCCGCCGTTTCTAAAAAACTTAAGTCCAAGGGGGGAAAATCTGTAGATGCGTTTCTTCCTGCTTCCGGGGTCATGATTTCTGAGGCCGCCCCTTCTCATTCGTTCAAAGGGCTAGACGATATTCCTATCCCAGATTATATATCGATTTCTCATGATCCCGGGTTGGAGGAATTTCAAGATGTTCTAAACGTGAACGAGCCCTTTCCTTTAAGTGCGGTCAACACTTCCGGTCGGTTTTGGGGGTTAACACCTTTACACACACTTCCACGGCACTCCATGACTTTTGCATAGTAAACATTGCTTTATGGGATTTTAAACCGTAATTCTTTCTTATCGCAGGTGAGATGTCAGGACGTGGCTCCACTCTAGATAGGCTTCGGAATGTGCGCCAATCTTCTCCATTTTATGATTCCCGTAGGAGAGAGACGGATAGGGATCATGGGCGAGGCTACTCGAGTCAAGAACGTTATGATAGAGACAGAGATTACTCGCGTAACCGTTCTGGCTATGATTACTCTGACAGAGACCGGGGATACCAGTACCGACCCCGATCTCGCTCTCCTCCGCCTCCCAGGGCTCCAGTAGACCTCCCAGGGCCATCTCATCAGCAACAACTGCCTTCTCAATCTTCTCGGCCTGATATTCAGCGGCCAAGAATGGAACCAACGGCAGCCGCTATAATTGAACAAGCTCCGGCTGAGTTGACTAGCGAGGGAGCTGCTAAACTCGCTCAAATGAAGAATGACTATCCGGAAATTTGCATGGATGGCTATATCTTCCCTCCTAACTTCAAAAGAATTCCTCCGGAAGCTGAGACCACCGCTCATAGTTATATTCATGACTTCTACGCTCAGTACAAGGAGTGGTACAAGGCAGCCGTGAAGGCTTCTAGAGTGGCTTTTGACAGGGCGAAGATTATTGTTGAACGCGATGCTGAAATCGCTAAACAGAAACGCATCATTGAAGTTCTTCAATCTGAAATGGAGACGTCCCGGAGTTCTGAACTTCAAGCTCTCCAGAAACACGAGGACGCCGTGGCCAAAATGGCTAGGATGCAACAGGAACATTGCGCCACGGTAGAAGAGATGGGCCACCGCAACACCACCGTTGCAGCTGAGCGAGACTTAGCCGTTAAAGAGCTGAACGAGCTCAAGGCCAAATTCGCTGAAATGGTGAAGGAGAAGGATGATGCAAACGCCACTGCACAAGAGGCTTGCAACCAAGCAGTATCTCTTAGGGCCGAACTTGCTGCGGTGGCGGTCAAGTCTAAGTCTGCGGAAGCAGAAATCCAGGAAAAGATTTTGGAGGAGAGGTCCAGGCTGGACGCTGAGTTCGACGATCTCCTTGTTACGTATAACGCTAATGTGCTGGAGCATAGAAATTTAGCGTGGCTGGGAGATGACTCCATGATCTTGTACAATGCCTGGACCCGGCTGGTGAATGAGAAGAAGGCAGTGCATCCAGATGAAACATTTGACGACTTTGAGCTGGAGATGCGTTTGCTCACCGACGATGAGAGGAAGACTCTTCATGAGGTGGTGATCTCCATGGCGAAGGAAAAACTTGGCGTTCAATCTCTAGAGACAGGCGAAGGTTCGGGGACCGCGCATCACGAGGCAAGTGTTGGAGCTGTACTCGCAACATTGCCCGAAACCACTGGTGCGGTAGACCCCCAATCTGTTCCTGCATATAATCCTGACCAGCCGTTATTATCTTCTGCCGATGATTCCACCCATGTTTCGGTCCAGACCAAGGAAGGTATTTGAACGCTTCTCGTAGTTTAGTCGTGAAAAACCTTGAGCAACACACTTGGCTAACAATCTTCGTTTTGTCGCATTTCAGTGACTGAAGCTATTGTGTCTGCGCCCCTTGCTCTATCAGTTCCTCATCAAACACAAGGGGTTGTTTTTTCTGAAGCCGTCACGACTTCCACTTTGATTGGCGAGGAGGGAGATGCGAATATGTTTTCTTTCAGCGCTCAAATGATTGAGGAGCTTCTCAATGAACCCATCGACCCCTCCGCCAACCCGTCCGATATTGTGAGTGAGGCTGCTCCGGCTGTTAGTTCATCTATGCCAGCTATTGGCACATCTGATGCGGCCCAAGTATCTCGTGAGGACGATGTTATTGCTGAGATTGCTGCCGAGATGGCAGCAGGGAATGTTGGTGTGAATTCGCCCGGGCCTGCCCCGTTAATGGTGATTTCACCGGGCGGTACTGTAATGATTGAGACCGCTCCTGCCCCTCCTCCTGCTACTACTCCTATGCCTCCAGCTCGTCCTCCTAGAAGGACTTCCGTCGCCTCTAGCTCTGAGGAAGATGTCGACATTATATCGTTGCCGGAGGGCAAGCCTGAAAAGAGCAAGCGATTGAGGAAGAAATCGGGCAGCGGATCGGGTGGAGCTACCCCGAAGAAGAAGATAAGGAAGAAGAAAGATTGAACTCTTTCTTTAAATCTCTGTTGTGTAGGGTAGCATTTTGTTGATTCTTCTATAGCCGTGTATAGATGTGGATTCGGCTCCCACTAGTAGCTATTTCTTGAACCATTTTGTAATCATATTCTTTTTGTTGATAGTGGAAATGAGAATGTATTCCCTTTTGTCTCCAACTTGTTGTGTGTTATGGTTCTGCCCCCAGTATTGGGGATTAGTGCGGAGTTGACGTATGTTTATACCCCGTCTCGCGCTCCGGAGTACGGAGTAAAATGGATGTTTATACTCCGCCTCGCACTCTGGGAGTACGCAGTTAGATGAATGTTTATACTCCGCCTCGCACTCTGGGAGTACGGAGTTAAGGAATGTTTATACTCCGCCTCGCACTCTGGGAGTACGGAGTTAAGGAATGTTTATACTCCGCCTCGCACTCTGGGAGTACGGAGTTAAATAAAAAGCTTGTGCCCAGCTCGCGCTCTCGGAGTACTCTGGGTTTAGGAAAAATGTTTATACTCCGCCTCGCACTCTGGGAGTACGGAGTTAGTTAAAAAGTTTTGTACCCAGCTCGCGCTCTCGGAGTACTCTGGGATTTAGGAGAAATGTTTATACTCCGCCTCGCACTCTGGGAGCACGGAGTTAGTTAATGTTTATACTCCAGTTCGCGCTCTCGGAAGCTGGAGTTTGTTGATATTCATACCCAGCTCGCGCTCTCGGAGTACTCTGGGATTTTGTAAAATGTTTATACTCCGCCTCGCACTCTGGGAGTACGGAGTTAGTTAATGTTTATACTCCAGTTCGCGCTCTCGGAAGCTGGAGTTAAGGAAAAAGTTGTCGTGTATCAACCCATTTCTGGCCTGATGTGATGGCTTGCCCCCGAGCTCGGGTTTCATTTGGTGAGTGGTTGATTGCTTCATAGCCACTCCCTATTTGAATAAATTCCATTGCGTGATGGAATTTTGCTCTTCGTGCATCGTGATGTTGTACATTGTATTTAATGAATCACAGCTCTGGCTCAAAGAGATGGCATTTTATTGCTGAAATAAGAAAACACGGCAAAGTCAGTTGCCTTATTACAAGTTCTAATTTCGAAATGCAGAAACAAATTCTAAAACAGAATTGAAACTAAATAGATAAACATAGCCGGTTATGTGCGATAGCGACGAAGTCTTTCGCTATCCAAGGCCTTTGGTGAAGCTAGACCATCAGCGGTCGTCATCTCATATACATCATCCCCGAGCTCTTGCTTAATCTCATGTGATCCCTTCCATGTTGGTTTCATGTGCAGCAGTGCTGGGTATTCTTTTTTAATGACGATCTCATTGCGTTCAAAAGTTTTAAGTCGGTCCTTGGCATTGCGTAATCGGGCGATTCGTTTTCGGTGTATGACTGTTCTCAAGTCAACCTGATCGCCCTGGACGACTCCAACTCCGTTGACAGTGGGAAACTTTAAGGTCAAGCACCATGGGGCAATTACAGCTCTGAATTCAGTAAGGGCAGGTCGTCCTAAGAAGGCGTTGTATGGCGAGACTATGTTCAACACAGTGAACTGTAATGTTCGAACTCTCCTATGTTCCTTAGATCCCAACCTAACTGGTAACTTCACCACCCCAATAGGTACGGTAGAGCTACCGTTGAATCCATGGAGGTGAGTTTGGCAAGGTTCCAAATCCCTGGGATTCATCCTCATTTGATTATAAGCATGTATAAAAAGGATATTCACAGAGCTCCCGCAGTCAATTAGGATCCTCTTCATCCAAGCTGGACCTACTTGTGCCGATATCACGAGTGGGTCAGTAGTCGGACTTCCGACATAATCAATATCGTTGTCTCGGAAAGTGATGTCGTTAATTATCGCTCTTTTTCGCTTGGTCGAAGGTTTATTGTCCAAGCTATCATCATACTCAAAGTCTGTTCGACTAGCCAAGTTGTTATATGATTTCACTTCTTCCCAACTTCGCTTCGCTGTTCGAGGACTATCACTTACAACATTAATTACCAGTCTTCCTCCGACACGACCTGGTTCTTCCTGCCTTTCTGGATTTTGTACATGATTCTGATTTGAGGGGCCCGCCCCTTCAGACTGCGGTGCCCGCACAAACTGATCTAACTTCCTTTCTCTGATAAACTTCTCAATGAGGTCCTGCAAGTGTCGACATTCATTGGTGTTGTGGCCATAACTTTCATGGAATCTACAGAACTTCCCTGTTTGAATCTGTCTCTCCGACGATTGCTTCGGAGCCGGTTTCTTGTATTGCATAGTATTGCAAGTCTGTAGGTACACATTCTCCAACGATGTATTCAATGGTGTGTAATTATCGAACATTGGGGCCTCACGTCGTGGACCCCGATTTGGATCTCTTTTCTTATTCTGACCATTGTTTCCTCTTGGCTGCGTTTGCTTGTTTTGTATGTTCAACTGAACGTTTCCGGAATTGTCACCGGACTGTTTTACCGCTACATTGCTCTGTATCCCTTCACTCTTGGGTCCCGCATCGTCTTGCTTCCTA
This sequence comes from Allium fistulosum, assembly GCA_030737815.1. Lineage (NCBI taxonomy): Eukaryota > Viridiplantae > Streptophyta > Magnoliopsida > Asparagales > Amaryllidaceae > Allium > Allium fistulosum. The sequence continues at coordinate 210,674,623 of CM060904.1, read as the reverse complement.
GACTGTTTCGCGTCCTCTTGTCGTAAGAATTGCGCGGCTTTGGAGTAGAAACGGTCCAACGATGCGGGCGGTTTTCCGGCTAACCAGTTTCCAAATTCAGAATCAGGGTCAATCCCCTTTGTCAATGCCATTAAGATTGAGTTATCGTTGGGGTTATTAATTTCCACGCATGCCGCATGGAATCTTTCCAAGTAACGCCTTAATGTTTCCCCACGAGCCTGGGTAACATTGGACAGGGTGTTAACATCTTTGGGTCTGGCAACATGCATACGGAACTGTTCAACAAACTTCTTAGCTAATTGGTCAAATGAAGAGATAGATCTTGGAGGTAGCCTTGTAAACCACATTGTCGCAATTCCTCCCAGTGAAATGGGGAAGCTGCGGCATTTCACTGCATCGTCGGCCCTTGCGGCGCTCATTGACCATTCGTATTTCAGTATGTGCTGATTGGGATCAGAACTTCCTTCGTACATAGGGAGAGTTGGCATTCTGAATCGCCGAGGAGGTTCAGCGTATAGTATTTCGTCCGTGAAAGGAGTATGGCTTCGAGAAATTCCCCAATCGTCATTGGTAAGTCCTTGGCTTTCACGGATCATCTGACGTATCATAGTCGAGATGTCTGGCATTGCTACATTTTGAGCCTGCTGAGCTAAGGTGTGGTTGGGTTCCACAATGCGAGTTTGGACCGGGCGCTGTCGACGGTCCAAGTTTCGCCTCCTTGGCTCAGCGTCTTCCTGGACGTATGGTTCAGAAGTACGCCCTTGCTGTTGATTACCCGAATCTGGAAGATATCGGGTATCGACCCTTGTTTCCGCTGTCGCAGCTGTGACATGATTGTCCGTAGTATATTGTGAAGTGCGGCCACCCCGTGCTGACGGCCCAGCCTGGAAGCTGGTTGATGGTCCTACCCTCAATTGCCCGACAGTCAGGGCGGGCTGATATCCCGTAGTCTGAGCATAATCTCCATCTAATCGGGGACGGGTAGATCTACGATGATAATCAGACGAGGCAGAACTTTCAGTGGGTGAGCGGGAAACATCTTCCCTTCTGGACCTCCTACGGCCCTGGCGATTCAGTTGATTTGTCAACTCAATATTAGCTCGCAACTGTTCGGCTAACTGTTGCCGACTCTGAGTCAATTCTTGGAGTAACATCTGAAATTCTTGCCTAGTGACTGCCCCAGATGGATCCGAGTGGGCAGTGTTGTCTTGGTTGGGTGGCTGCTGTTGAGCAGGATTTTGTCCATCCCTACCTTCTTGTCCTGGAGCTGCAGAAGTGGTTCTCGTGCTAACCATTCTGAACGATGAATCCTTTTCCTAGATTTTATGCAAATCTGAGTAGAATGGAAGGACTGTGAATCGAAGATTTGGATCTTCCTCTTGGATTTGTGCAATCCGGTATCGACGGTAGATCCAAGGAGCAGGAGAAAAAAGCTGGTTTTTTCTCAGTGAAAGCACCAAAGTGTTTGTACCAAAAATGGGCACAACACTCTTCGGAAGTCTTTGAAGAGATAAACGCGCAGAGTGAAAATTAAAACTGTGGATTATCTAACAAAAACTCCAAATATCAGAAAGTAAATTGCAAAGACAAGCGATTTAGAGTGGTTCGGCGTTTTGCCTACGTCCACTATGAAGTTTGATGATTTTATTGCTCGATTACTTGAAGATTACAGTAGTTGATAATGTAGTACAACTGAATTCAAATGCTAAGTGTCAATCTAAAGCAGCGGCGGTGTTCTGGAGTAAATCTGGCAGAATCTGGGCGCTCTTCAGTACTTAGAATTCTCCGACCCCTTTTCTGAATGACCAGGGGGTCTATTTATAGGTGTAGGAGGCTGATATTTCGCCTAAAATGAGGGGAGACCAGTTCTGGTACGTCAGGGGACCCACATGGCCGAAGTCTGGAGACCCGGGCCCATTTTGGGATCGATTCGACCCTTGGTTCGAATCAGGCTTTTAAATCTCCCCGAGATGGCCGAGATGAAAAATCCGAGATATCAGCCAAAATCCGAGATTTGGCAGCCTATTTAGTTATAAGTGTTTTAAATATCGCCCGAGATAGCCAAGATATTTTCCCGAGATATTGGCCAAAATCCGAGATTTAAAACACTGGTTCGAATCGATCAAGAAATCGTCCAATTGAGCTGAAATTTGGTGTGTACATTCTTCATCATGTGTCGGAGCTTCTGTGAAAATTTCATGGGATTTGGACTTGTAGAACTCGAGTTATGATCGATTCAAGTTGGTGTTTTTCGTATTCTGGAGTCGTTCGAATCGATCTGCTCAAATCGATTCGTTCGAATCGATCTTCCTGCTCGCGAAGATGGTGACGTGGTGCGCTTTCTTCGAATCGATCCGGTTTCCATTCCGGATTGACTGGGTCGAATCCATGACTTGGATTGGAAGATGGTGGAGTCGAGGACTCCCGGTTGAGTGGATTCGAAGATAGTGGAGTCGATGGCGAGCTATATCTCCTGGATTCGAAGTGAAGCTACGTCTCCTGGATTCGAAGCTCCCTCCCTTTATGGATTCGAACTGCAGAAAGCTCCAATCGATTCGAACTTAAGGTATCGTTCGAATCGATTCGAAGTACATCCGGTTGGATTCGAACAAGAGTCTCTATGCTAATGGAATCGAAGCAAGGGAGGGCTGATGGAGTCGAGGCAACGGAAGTTCGATGGATTCGAACTGGTTCCTGGCCAATGGATTCGAACATAGGCGAAACCTATGGATTCGAACTAAGGGTGCCCTACTCCATCTTTTTTCGATGATACCTTGAGCATACGAACTCGGATTGAGTTGAAACTTGGATCGTTGGTTCCCACGGCTTTGCTTGACGTGCCTTATCAATTGCAGCCCGATCCGGACTCGGACAAATTTCGTCGATATCCGTAGCGATCCTTACGTGTAACCGACTTCCAAGACGATCTGTTACTGTTTTCTAGTTAAGTCCTTGGTATCGCGGCCTTGCCAAAAGGCGGGATAACACCGGCTAAGCCCAAGAAACTACGAATATCTGTAGGAGTTTTAGGAGTCTCCCAATCCTATAGATTAATTGATTCAGATTAGAAAGAGATAAGATTGTTTGAACAGAAACAACGAATAAAATAGTACTTACATTGATTACGGCGATCTTAGCTGGATCGACCGAAATCCCATTTTCAGAAATAATATGGCCAAGGAATCTCACTTCGTCTCGCTAGAAGTGGCATTTAAAGAACTTGGCTTTAAGCTGATGGTTTCGGAGAGTTTCCAGAACATAACGGAGATGTGTTTCATGCTCTTTCTCGTCTTTGGAGAAGACGAGAATATCATCAATGAATACGAGAACAAACTTGTTAAGGACATCACGAAAGACTCGATTCATCAAATCGACGAAATAACAGGTGCGTTGGTGAAACCGAATGGCATAACCAACCACTCATAGAATCCATTCTCGGTACGGAAAGCTGTCTTATGGATACTATCTTCTACTACTTTGAGTTGGTGGAACCCAGTGGCTAGATCAAGTTATGAGAAGACTTTAGCTCGATGGAGCTGATCGAATAAATCGTTGATGCGAGGCATCCGATAGCGATTCTTGAGAGTGCGTTTGTTTAGTTCTCTGTAATCAACACACATGCGAAGAGATCCATCTGATTTGGTGACAAATACAACTGTGGCGCCCCATTCAGCACAACTTCTCCTAATCAAACCCTTAGCAAATAAATCATCAATTGGAGTATTTAGTTCAGCTTTTTCTTTAGGAGCCATCCTTCGGTGTGGGAGAACTACGGAAGTAGCTCCAGGAATAAGATCAATGCGGAAATCGATTTCCCGTTTAGGCGGTAGAGAGTTGACCTCTCCAAATACATTGGGAAATTGCTGAACAATAGGAGTGGATTCAAGATCATCCGGGTGAGCATCAAGAGAGAATTTGAAGCTTTCGGCTTATTTCTGAGGTGATTTGCATTCAATGACAAGTGGTAGACCCTTGTCACTGACTAAGGAAATAGAACGAGCTTTGCATGAAATAACAGCATCGAATTTTCTTAACCAATCGGCACCTAATAAGATGTCAAATGCTTCGAAGCCAAGCACATAAAATTTCCAAGTGAGTTGATATCTTCCAAACATAAGTACAACCTCATTACAAATTCTACTTAGGTTGGCAAGTCCACCAATAGGGTTGGAGACACATAAGGAAGTAGTGGTAAAAGTAGGTTCTAATTTGAGTTTACTACAAAGATCAGTAGATATGAAGCTATGGGAAGTGCCAGTGTCGAATAATACTCTAATAGGTAAATCTTGTAATGAAAAAGTACACCGTAAGGTACCTTGGTCATCCTGGGCCGGTGGTGCAGATGGTGCAGGTGTGGTGATAGCAAATACTCCAGAAGTGGTGCCACGTTTATGCATTGGGCGGTCTTTCTTGAAATGACCATGCTGGAGGCAGACATGGCGTAGATCTCTCCTAGTAATAGAAGGTGGTGGAATAGCAGCTCCGGTAGATGGACAGCTATTAGCATAATGGCCCTTCTTATCGCATTTGAAGCAAGTGATATTAGCAAGGTCGATTGGGCTTTCCTGGGCATATCCTAATCCAGTAGTCATTTTCCAAGCTTTCTTTTGTTGATCAAAGTTCATCTTCCTCTTGTCGGGCTGGCTAGAAGAGGGCTGAGTAGGAGCGGCCTTGGCAGTAGGCCCCTTAGGCTTCGCCTCATGTCTAAGAGCATAGTCAACAAGCTCTATGAAGGTGAAGTGGGTGTGGCCAGTAAGCAAGTCATAATATTTTGGTCTAGCTCCCAAAATGAATTTCTCGTTCTTTATGAGTGGTGTATCAATCAATCCAGGTCCAAACTTGGAGAGTTCGTTGAATTTCTTCTCATACTTAGAAAAAGTCATACTGCCTTGCTTAAGATCCATGAAAGCTCTATAAAGTTGGGCTTTCCCAACAGCTGGCATCCATTGTGCCGAGAAAGCATCCCTAATCAAACAGATGGACTAGATGAATAACATTCCATAGATTGAAAGAAGAATTTAGACTACGAAATTCAAACGAATTTATACCTAAACTGGGCCCAAGTGATGGTGTTCTCCTCTATACGGGAAGTAAGTGATTCCCACCAATCTTGTGCGGCATTCGGAAGTTGCCAAGCAGCCAGTTGACGCTTTTGAGCATCAGTGATCTCCAAACCAGAAAATATATTCTCTAAGCTTTTAAGCCATTGCTGAGCCTCGATAATGCTCTCAGATCCAGAAAACTTAATATCCCCAAGTTGTGTATACTCCTTACTAAGAGTAGTGAATTTGACTGGAGCTGGGGCGGCAGGTGCAGCCTAAGCTGGACCATGGCCTCTTCCTCTCCTATTGTTTCTTCTGGTACTCATCCTAAAATACCAAAAGAGATTTAGAACCAAGGATAGAAATCATAGAACTCTAAGGAAAGTCCAATCAACGAATCAAAAGAAGTTTGAATTCAAAGATTTGGATATTGAATCGATTCTCCTCATTCTAGGGTATTACTACCTTATCTCTAATGAGTTTATATAATCCCGAACTAAGGCTTTTAGGGAAACCAAAGCTCTGATACCAACTGTAACAACCCGTATATTTGGACCATTTAAATTGACAATAATCCACACATGTCAACTTAAATAATACAAAACACGAATCATTATGGGATTATAAATACATAAATGTAAATGAGAATCAATACAACATCACAGACCCAGAACAGTCACAGAATAATGCAGCGGATAATACATCGTCATAATAGCAGTTCATGAAGCTACTACAGGAAATACAACAATGTCTCAACATAAAGTGACTGAGAGGAAAATACATGAATGTCCAATAGACTAGTACATCAATATTGGAATGGAAATAAACTGATAAAGATAAATGCAAAGTCTTCAGCATCTTCAACCAACCTTGATCAGCAACTGGATAGCTTTAGACTGACCCGAGCATATACAAAAAGAAACACTCGAGTCAGGACTCAAAATCTTATACCAGATAATCATGTGCAAGGAATAAAGTCCATAACTCAAAGATGAAATAAACATCTCTAAGGATCCGATAAACTATCTATATATACAATAGAATACGATATGTAGATAATGTCTAAATAGTAAAGTACGATATTAAAATAGTGTTAAGGCGTTACCATAATCCCCCTTAACACAATTTATAATGTCATAGTCTATACAGCACCATAAACCCCACCGTAAACTAGTGGTTATCAGAGGGTACCCGATAGGGATAACACAAAGCAAATCGTAGTGGTCCCGAATAGGAGAATCAGTATGACAAGGTACATGAAGCGATACCAACTAGGATACTAGTAGTTGCGTGATCCGTACTGATGTTGAGCATAGCAGCTACTACCTCAACACCGTGAAACAACACTCCCAAATCAAAAGGGTGCACCCAAATCGAATCACAAAAGTTATGGATATGGTATCGAAGAAGTGTGTTCGCTAGAGGTGTTGAACCTCAATGGCCCGGCGCGGCTCCTATTTTAGTCATGTTAGGGGTCATCCAATATCGTTCTCTTTCTTCAGTCAACGCGTTCACCAAACCATCCACTTCATTCTGGATCAACACTCCGCGTATAATAGTTATTAAAGTTGTTTTCGGTATCGACAGAGAGTATGTCCATATCCGATCCCGGTCTCTTTAATAACTACGTATTCATTACCTGATGGTCGTTTAAGTTAAAGTTTAAACAAATCAAAGCCCAAAAGTCATGTTGCAAATTTGACTTTCAAATTTTGACATTTCACGATTCAATTTATTTCAGAATTTTAAAATCATATTTCCAAATGAAATCTTAGTTCCAACATTTGAGTTAACAATATAATTAAGTATTCAAGTTCAATTTAATAAGATCTAAATTTCACTTATTAAATTTAGTTAATAATCAATGGATTCAATTTAATGGTCAATTTAGTTCAAATCATTAAATCAAATTCTATTCATTTCAATTCATATTTACATTCATCGTTACATTAAATATAACCATAAATTCGATTAAATCAATTTCATTAACTAAATTCCTTTTATCAAAAAAAAATTTAATTTGATTTATTTACCAAATTCAATTAAATTTCTATTTAAAGAAATCCAATTTCATTTATTTAATTCAATGATCTACATATCACCAATAAGTTATTTCCGAGTTACAAATCAACACAATCCATATTTAGTTTACAATGTCCTGATTTAATTAATTCATTAAATTTAAAATCATTTTAAATTTAAATTATCACTAAATTAAATCCATAAACTTTAGTTAGTTTTGTATTCCTCTTAAGTCAAATTTTACTTAATCTCAAATTATATTTATAACAAGTTGCAAATCTATTTAATTAAAACCGAGTTTTAAATCTTAATATAACAAATCAATAAATTTTTAAATTCTAAAACTTTACTTGTTTCTAAATCTCATTTCAATTATTCAACTTCCTTAACTTTAAATTTTCCTAAATCAAATTACAAATTTCTCAAATTAAATTTGTCAATTCATTTTATTTAATTAAATAGAATTATTAATCCGTTTCAATTAAATTCATTAATTTATTTCTATTGAATCCAGTAATTTATTTCAATTAAATCCACTAAGTTCGTTACTTAATTTCAAAACAAATTGTTAAGTTCATTCCTTAATTCCAAATAGATTTCAATTTCAAAATGATTTTGTTGACCAATCGGGTTTCTTATTTTAATTATCTATCCTAGGCCAAGTTGTTTAATTGGGTATTTATCATTTTAACCCAATCTCATTCAATAAAAAAATCAAAGCATAGCAAAGGGAACTTGCAGTGTAATAACTGGGATGGTGTCAAAGTAAATAAACAAGCAATAGCAACCATACATAACAATTCAAAAATTTATTTAAATAATCCTGAAATAATCGTATGAATTTACATTTGTTATTTATGCAAATTAATATAATTATTCTTAGAATCCACACTATCATTTCATGCAGATTAAAGATTATTACATTATGGTTTTCACTTGATGTCTATTATCAAATTACTACATCAATCATACATTCAAGGGTTCAAAGTGTAGTTAACACTATTTCTACGTGTCGATTTATTTAACATTTAAAGGGGTCAAGTTCAACATATATAATCCATTTTAAATTGTTAACTATCTTATATCAAATTCAATTTCATATTAATTATCACTTATATTAACAACCAAATTCAACATCACATAACAAATTTAGTTTCACAACTATTTACCATAAACTAATATCAAATCACAATTTAACACGTTAAATCTATTTAAACAATTCATGGCGTCAATTTAGCAATTTTAAACTCTAACAATATTCAATTTCAACTTGTATAGAAATTAACATTTTATGTGAACAATTTTAACATCAACTAGTTTAACATCCAAATTAATATTAACAACATCTATCACTTGATTATCATAGCATAATAGATTGAGTTGTGAATGAAATATTCACCTTGCGTGGTTAGAGATTTGACGATGAAGCACAATGACGAATAGATAAGTGGCACTAACAAGCACGACACAAAAGCGAACACAAACTGCAATCAAACAAATAATTAAATTGACAATTTTGTTGAATACAATATATATATAGATTTCATATATAATAATACCAAAGCAAAGAAACTAGATAGATCCGACAAGCTGAATTGAAGCCTAAGTCTCTGAAGCAGTAGCTGAAACAACACAGAAAAACACTGTATGTGAGCAACCAGAATTTTCAAAGTTATATACTACTATATATAATATACAGTTTGATATATATTTATATATATAAAACGCTGAAATACAACTGCGGCCAAGGCGAGGCACAACAATGACGGTGGAGCGGGGACGTCGCGGTGGTCGGAGAAGGCGGTTGCGGGCTGGGGTTCAGCTGGGGTCGCTGGCGGGTTCGGGTGGTCTGAGGTTCGGCTGGGGTCTGGGTTGGAGACAGACGTGGATAGTGGTGCTGGGTTTGCTGTGAGTGGGTTCGTGTGGAGGATGGTGGCAGCGGGGACACGGGGTGGACGAGGGTGGGTTCGGGTGGCGTATGGTGGCAGCGAGACATGGGCTAGACGTGGGTGGGTTCGGGTGGCGGATGGTGGCAGCGGGTAAGGGGGCTGGACGTGGGTGGGTTTGGGTGGCGGATGGTGGCAGCGGGGACGCGGGCTGGACGTGGGTGGGTTCGGGTGGCGGATGGTGGCAGTGGGGACGCGGGCTGGACGTGGGTGGGTTCGGGTGGCGGATGGTGGCTGCGGGGACGCGGGCTGGACGTGGGTGGGATCGGGTGGCGGATGGTGGCAGCGGGGACGTAGGCTGGACGTGGGTGGGTCCGGGTGGCGGATGGTGGCAGCAGGGACGCGGGCTGGACGTGGGTGGGTTCGGTTGGCGGATGGAGTCTCCAATGAAGAGAGTGAAAGTGGACAAAGAAAAGAAATAAAGGAAAGAGAGTTAGAGATTTGCAGAGGAATGAAGAACTACGTACCAGTGAAAAGTTTTGCAAACAAATGGATTTGATGAAGCTAGTTTACATAAAAGAGTACAAAAATTCAAAGGTCTCAAATTGATTGTCTTGGTAACCGAAATGGCCGTTGGCTTTCCAAGATAGCTGAATAGTCAGAGACTCCTAGAATTTTAAACGGGGTAGACAATTAAGTACCGGTTTGTGCTGCGTAACGGACCAGTTTGTAATCCGTTAAACAATTATAATTCGCAACATCGAACTCCGATTGACACAAATAAATATACTATTTTGATCAGCGCGACGAGGCAAATACAACGGTATATAGATATCAGTGGTACAATTTAATTATAAAAATTCGAATTATAAAAATTCGAATTTTCTACTACGGAAAAACGCAGCAAAAACGCAGAAAAATAAGATCGACGGAGCTAAAGATGTCCGAATTTTGAAAAACGAAAAATGACGTCTTAGTCAGAAGATGAATTAGAATTTTTCTATGTAAAAATATTAAGGTTTGAAAAACATTTTATTATCATCAATTTTTAACTTATATAAATTGGAATAAAATTACGCTAGAAAATAAACTTCCAAATTTTCTGATGAAAATTTACCAGTTGCTATAATTAATTAGACGCACTCCAAATATCAAATTTGAACAGCAACGGAAGTTATTTGTGGAAATTCGACTTTCTACACTCAATAAATGATTGCGAAAATTTTAAACTGGGTCGGAATTTCAGTGTCGTTACACAATCACTTCCTTGTTTTTCGAAAGAATAGAGAGAAGAGAAGTTTCTTGATCAAGAGAGAGAGTTGCAGAAATTATGACGGGCAACGTTTCATTATCACCTAAGTATGCGTACTTAAGGTGATCGGGAAGTGGTTTGAGGTCCAACTTCGGGAGTTTTTTGATCGAAGAATTAGGTTGAGAATCGGACTCAACTAGAAGTGATTCAAAAGGAAGAGTGTACTCAATTTAATTGGGAATTTTGTGAAACAATTTTTCGTTCTCAGCCTCGCGTTCATCGTTAAGATCAAGTGTCTTGTTTTCAAAGTTTTCGTGAATGACACTAACTTCCAACATTTGGTCGCGAGGTTCATTTGATTGCCTTTCAAGATTGAAAATGTTGATATCTAAAGTTATGTTTTCAAAAGAGATCTTCATCGATCCATTACGACAATTGATTAAGGCATTTAAAGTGGCTAAGATTGGTCGGCCTAAAATCACTGGAATTTGACACGCGGGATTTGTCACGGGTTGTGTTTAGAGAACGATAAAATCAACGGGGAATATGAATTGCCCTACTCGAATGAGCACGTCCTTGATTTCTCCCACGGGCTTCTTAATGGAACGATCGACGAATTGAAGCGTAACTTTTGTGGGTTTGAGCTCACCTAAGCCTAATTGTTGTTACATGGAATATGGAATCAAATTGACACTCGCACCTAAGTCTATCAAGCATTTGTTAATCGTCTTATCTCCAATTGTACATGAAATCGTAGGGAAGCCAGGATCTTTGTATTTGATGGGCATGGATTAGGACAAGACTTCACTCAAAATGGCGGCTAAGAAGACTTTATTGGGTACTTGAGTGTGTCGCTTTTGGGTACACAAGTCCTTAAGAAATTTCCCGTATGTTGGGACTTGCTGAACAATGTTAAGAAGCGGGATGTTCACTTTCACTTGTTTAAAAATTTCCAACATCTTTTCCATTTCGTCTGAGGGTTTCTTAGGTCGAAGATGATGTGGAAATGGAACACGATACTCAATAGGCAGGTCTACTCGAGTAGAAGAAGAATTTTGATTGGCATTCGATTCAACGTTTGGCTCCACGTTATGTTCAGGTGCGTTCGCTGTTTTAGGAGTGTCGAGTGAGCTTTCCGGTAAATCGTTTGGGTCAACAACTTTATTATCGATTTGTTTACCAGAACGTAATGTTGTGATAGCATTCAATTGGGTGACGTTGCTATATTGAACAACATGGGGTTGATTAGAATTTGCGTTTTGATTTTTGGGATTTGGAAGGGGTTGGCTTGGGAATGTTCCTCGTTCGTGTTCACTTACATATGTGGCTAATTGCCTCATTTCTATTTCAAGTTTTGCAATCGATTGGTTTGTGTTTCGCATATATGAGGTCAATAAATTTTGCAAATTGCTGTTTGATTGAAGGCTTTGAGTAGTTGCTTTAGCAAATGTTTCAAGAGTTTTCTCAAGCAAAGTTAAACGTTTATCGTCTTGGGGAGGCTAAGCAGAATTTGGTTAAAAATTTGATTGTTGCGGTTGATTATGGGACGGACTCGCAAAGTTTGATTGAAAATTGTTGGGTTAAAAGGGAGGATTAGAAGCATTATTCGAGAATGCTTGGAAATTGGGACGAATCGTATTCGTGTTGGGATTGTTTTGGTTCCACGCAAAATTCGGATGATTTCTCCAACCAGGGATGTACGTTGGAGAAAACGTGTCATTTTTGGCTTTATTAAAAGCATTGATTTGTTCGACAGAATTGGGACACTGATCGGCTATATGATTAAGATCGTTGCATTTATAACACATCGGTTGGGAAGCTTGGTTCATTTGATTCGATGAGAAAACATTATCGAATTTTTTAATCATTGCATCGATCTTAGCTTCCAAAGCAAAAGAAAATCCTATTGAGTGTGCACTCGATCATGAGTAAATTGATTTTTCGTTCGAACGTTCCCATTAGGATGATTTTTCGACGAGCTTTTCAAGAAATTGCCAAGGATCGTTGTGATGTTGGGCAAGAAAGTTGCCTTGGCACATTGATTCGAGCATGGTTCGTGAGCTATTTTCTAGTTCATCGTATAAGATTTGGCAAATCGTCCATTCTCAAAGTTATGGTGTGGAAATTTTATCAAAAGCTCTTTGAATCTTTCAAAATATTTTCCAAATGGTTCTCCCTTGAATTGATGAAAATTTACAATTTCGTTTCGCATTCTACTCGTTTTTTCCAAGGGGTAGAACTTTTTCAAGAAAGCTTTTATGAATTCTTCTCAAGTTTTAATCGAGTTCGATGGTAAGATGTACAACCATTTTTCAGCGTAATCCGTAAGAGCGGATGTGATTAATTGAAGTTTGATTCCTTCATCGGAAAGTTGTTGAAGTTTAATGGTTGCGCAAACTTATTCGAATTTAGTCAAGAAAATGTATGGGTCATCGTGTTCGAAATTACCAAATTTAGGAAGAGTGGCAATATGGTTCGAGTGAATTTCGAAATGGTTACCCATAGGGGCGGGTAACGTGATGCAAGATGGAATAGAAACTCTATTGGTAAATATTCTATCCATGAGAGTTCGAGGGGCGTTTTTGTTGGCTATTTCTAGAGGATCGTCTATTCGGGTTAAACGATTAATGGTTGAGTCGGGAGTCCAACGATTTGTTGTTGTGTCACGAGTCCAAGCACTCATGCACAAGTGTAAGTCGAGAAGAGAAAGAAGTTAGAATTGAGTTTAGAGAACGAAACAAGTTTTGAAAAATGAAGTGAAAATTTTGTTTGTTGTTTTTTTTACAAGGAAGAAAACTATTTACCAAGTGAAATTTATTTTCAAAAGAAAAGTTTGATAAAGGGAAATTTGATTTTTGTTTTTGTTTTTGTATTTTTAAATTTTTTTTTCTTTTTAATAAGATTTTATATTTTTTTTGGATTTTGGATTTTTTTGTTATTTTATATATGCATGAACTATTGAAACTAAATGAATGCAAAGGACTTAATTACAGTTTTATGTCCTTAGTAGCTCCTAACCCAAAATTGTATAATCACACTTTGTCTCAAATCAACAAAAATATTTCTGAGCCAGGTAACGGGTAAGGGTTATCGGTGCACCACGAATCACCGTAGCAATGCAGCCGAAGGTTTAAGTACCTTCAGAGGAACAACCACTATAATATTTATGAATCACCGTAATATTTATAAATGGTTATTGCTCTGTCGTATCCTAGACACCAAGAAATAAAATTGTTCAAAGAAAACAATTGTGTAGATACAATTAAGCCCTAAGTGAGCTCGTGACATCCTTAAGTGGAATGTCTAACCTTTATTATTAGTCAAATTTTATGATGAAATACGATTTGTGGGCTAAGGAAAGGGTGATGAAATCCCTCACCTTATGTGAATTGGGCTATTTCCCTTAGAAAAGAAAACAAGATGAGATGAATGAAAAACAGAAATTAAACGTGAATTTACAGTGCAACTAAAATGATATTTGTTTTTGTTTTTGGGTTTTGAATTTTTTTTATATATATAAATGCAAATGCAAGCAACCATAATGCAATTCAAATAAAACAAGGGAAAAGTGCACAATACCAGAGCTGTAAATTATTCGCAAATTTTTTTTAGCAAAGAAAAACTTTTTAAGCAAGCAACCAAGCAATTCTTCCTTTTGAATTTCTGCTTTTGCAACCTAAAAATAAAAACAAGATATACATACAATTGCTATTTTTGTTAAAAAAGGACACTAAAACAAAAATAAAATCAAAACAATTAAACAAAACAAAAAAATGGAGCAAAGAGACTTTTATATATATAAGGATGAAGAACAAAACGAAATAAAACAAATTCAAAAATTTTTTAGAAGAACAAAATAAACTAAAACAAATTGAAACCCCTTTTTTTGTTTTTTTAAAATAAAAAAAATCTAACAAAAAGAGCAAACAACCCGGCCCATTTAAAATAAATAACAAGTCCCACTACTCAGCCTATTCCTATTCTCTGTTAACCAAACATAATGATCAATTTCTCTTTTTTTTATAAACAAGAAACAAAAACAGATGTTGTTTCCAATCGGATTCGCGGGAAGGGTTGGTGTTCGAGTTCAGGCGTTGTTCATCGAGGGTAGAGGTAGGAGTCTCGGCAGTGGATGCAGGTTTGTGGAGGAGGCGATTCGATGTTGTAAAAATTTGGTCGCGTGGGGAGGCAGTAGTTGGCTTTGAAGTCACTATAGAGGTGGAGTGCGAGGCGATTGGGTTTTGCTGTAGGGGTTGTGATAGTGGCTTGAGCTACTGTGGTCTTCTATGACGTAGTGGATGGCAGGAGGTTTGGTGATTGCTAATTGGATGATGGAGGCGATTGCAGAAAATTTGTTGAGTTCAAATGGGTTTCGGGAAAGTAGTTACTAGAGCATGGCAATGAAACTGAGTAGTGAGTGGAGGGTAGAGGGAGGTCGATGACGGTTGTAGATGAGTAAGTGGGTTGTGGTTCAAGTGAGACAGTGACTAAACTTGCAGTTTTGAATGTGGATTGGTATGCAAGGTGAAGTTTTTTGCAGAGGATATGGAAGGGTGTTGAAGTTGCTTGATGTATGTATATAAGTATGATGTGAATGTGTAGTGATTTGAAGATGGCAAGGCTGGGGAAGTAGTGGTTGCTGTGAGTTGCTTGTATGATGTCAGATGGGGTTCGTAGCAGTAAGGTGGAAGAAGTGTAATGAGTGGTAGAGGAGTGTAGTTATGCAGGTTAGTAGAGAAGAATGGGGGACTGGTGGGCTGCTGCAGTGGCAGTAATGTAGGAATGGTAGTGGTTGAGTGACGGTCTGGTTTGATTGTGTGGTGTTCGGGGCAGTTTGGTATTGTCGGAGAGGAGATGATGTAGGCGGGGTATTGGAAGAAGTCTGGATAGTTGATGTTGTAATGTGTGAATGTTTGGTTGTTGGAGGTAAAGTGATTGTATGGTGATCGAATTGGTTTCAGGCTGTGTTGTGGTGATTGGGTAGGAATTGAAATGAAGTGCAGAGGGATGTTGTGGTAGAACTTGTAGTCTTTGTGATGTCTTTTGTGTTGTTGTATCAGTTTGTATGTAGGATAAGAGAAGGAAACATTGCTATTGGTTTGCTATGTCGAGGGAGATTGTATGAACAAGTTTGTGGAGTTGCAGTTATGGTCTTGAGAAGTGACTGAAGTGGTGGTTGGTGAAGGTGTAGTATGAGGATGGTGCAGTAGTTAAGAATGGTTGAGGTTGCTGCTATGTTTATGTGCTTTGGCAAGAGGCATAGTCAGGTTTGTTTGGATGTAGATGATGTTGGCAGAGTCAGGTTGTTTAACTGGATGGTAGCACTGTGAAGTTTTGTAGTGACTGTAGAAGTTATGGTTGCAGTTAGTTGAAATGGCAGTGGAAGGAAGTGGCAGAGACTAGCAGTGGTTAGTGTTGATGTAGGCACTGTTTGATTAGAAGTGGTTTGTGAAGATGTCGAAGTCAAGTGAAGATGGTTTGAAGTGTAGTGAATTATGGTCAGGAGGAGGGGAAGCAGTTGTATAAGTTGCTGTAGAGATGATCAGAGTATGTAAGTGTATTTGCTGTGGAGAGAATGGTAGAACAGTGGGTAGAACAGTGGACAACAGAAAGCACAGTAGAATTTTTTTTTCTTTTTGAATATAAATGGAAAAAGAAAAATTGCAACAGTAAAAATGTAAATGCAATATTATAAATGATAAGGAAATAAAATATTTTTTTACATTAGCAACGCAAATGAACAAACAACTAAAAAACAATAACAACACACAAACAACAAAAAAAGGCAAACAAAAATCACACAAATGCACAATTTTTTTTTAAATGCAAGCACACAAAATAAAAACACACAAAAATCAAACAAACTAATTCGAAGAATAAAAAATTAAAATCAAGACTATTTCCTGGCAACGTCGCCAAAAACTTGTTTAACGACAAATTTTCTATTGATTAGAAAAATGCTGATAAGTTTTGAAATAAAATTACTACAAGCACACAACGTAAAAATGTTAGTACGTGGCGAGTACGGGTCGATCCGCTGGGAATTGTTTTAGATTTTAAAAATCAATTCAATCAAATTACACCAAAGTGAGAGGAAATTGTTAACTACAAAAAAGAAGCTAAAGCTAGAATTGAAATGTGATTGAAAAACTATTAGACTAGAGAAAAATTTAGAGGCAAATCCACTCTCATATTTTTGTAAATCAACAAACAGATAATTTATGATCTCTAGCTTTGATATTAAGTGAAATAATTGTTGTATTTATCATAAGTTTGGTTTGTTTATGTTATCAATTAACATAATTCAAACCATCAAACTATAATACAAAAAATAAACCACTTATCAATTCCCATGAAAATGAAGCCAAAACAAAAGTTATTTTAAGTATGATCTATTTACTATTATAACTAGTAATATAGATCATCAAATTTTATTTTTACTTTCATTTCAAAATAAAAAGTTAATTAGCAAATGATGATGTAGATTGTGTTTATGTTTAATAAGAATAGCTCATTTGCATAAGCAATATAAGCTATCAAACCCACTTGTATAAACTTACATCAAAATTTAATTTCATGAAGCACATGCTAACGAGATCATAAATCATAAAATGTTGAAATTACCTAATATTTGAGAGCTTCATTACCCCTAAATTAAAGGGGTTTAGCTACTCATTTGTGTTATCAAATCAACACATGCAAGTTTGAACATTGAAAATGAAAGAAGGTAGAGAATAAACAAAGAAAAAGAAGATTAACTACTAGAAGGAAATTAATTAGACTAGTGCATAAATGTAAATCTAAGCTATGAACATATAAAGAAAGAGAGCACATAAATAAACATTAACAATAAAACAAAGAAAAGCATGTAGAAAAGAGAGGAGAAAGAGGCTTGGATGCCATTTTTATTTCACTTTGATTTTTATTTACAACTTGCTAATTCCCTAAGCAAATATATGAGAGAGTAGAAGATATTTATATGTACATAAGAGGGCTATTTATACATGCATAAAACCCTAAATCTAATTTTAGGGAGCTTCCCAAAATGGCCTTTAGGAAGTGTGGCCACCAAGTAACCATTAGCCACTAATTAATCCATCATTTAATGTGCATGAAGCTTTAATCTCCACTTAGTTGTCCATTAGCTCCTAATTGTACATTTAGGTAAGTGGGTGGGGTCCTCCATGATCTTGAACTCAAATTATTTCCTCTTCATTCCTTTATATTCCCTTGTGAATACATATATCATCATGAATCCCTCTTCCATATGCATCAAAATTTCCTATAAAAATCATAAAAAATGTCCAAGTAAAATTCTCAAATTGACATATGAACAAAACTGGCCATTTCGCCCCTGAATGAAGATGAATATATGATGATTTGAAAATAATTGAATTTTGGTTTTAAACATGTTAAAATGCCCAAATATGATATTTATTTAAATAAAAAGAGATAAAATATGGATGCATATATATGCATATTTACGTGCACATCTGCGAGTCTCTTGAGTGATCTGAGATTTCGATGGACATGGCCGGAGGGAGCAGGCCGAGTGAAAAGGTTGTTCCACCTTCCTAGTCGAGGAAATTTTCTTTTCACTTTCTGCATGTATTTTTGAAGGATGTATTGTTGTTAAGTATTTTCATATATAAACAAAAAGCTTTGTACATAAAGATTTTAATGTTGTAATGTTCAATTTTTGTCTTTTGCATATTTATCTGGAATGACTTTCATGACATGTGATTTTTATAAACTGCTTCGTCTATTTGTGAACTGTTTACGGCTTAGCTAATCATTACTATGTTCAAAGATGCAGAAAACCATAAGCGCATTGTTATATTCAGGGCCGATCGCGAATGATAACTATTCGAACTATTGCTCGTGTCGTGAGTATTATTCGATTTATCGTTGTCGGCATGCGTAATGCCGATCGTCAATTGCGAACAACCCCTGGCTGCAACCATGCCTTTATCGTGGGGTCTATAATCAGTTCGTAGTTGTTGGTGAGCCGAACGCCAACGATAAACTGTCTAAGCTATAAATCATGCCAAATCTGTGTCTTATGATCGATTCATCATTACCAACTTAGGGGTGCTGATCGTCAGTAGTGAATTGCTAAGGCTTGTTTATAGTGGTTTGGTCGAAATACGCCTACGTCCACTGTCTATCCTTTATTGTTTCATTTAATATACGTTTCTTTAAAACTCAACAGAAATAGCGGCGGAGATGTTGGAGATTCCAAGCTTTCCAAAACACCTCTCCATCTACCGTTGACAAGATGTAAGCTCTATTATGGAGATCCTTCTAAACAACAAACGACCTTTCCCAAATTGGATCTAGTGCTCCTGGTCATAGGAAGACTCGCTTGAGTACCAAGTCTCCCTCTTGTAGAGCTAGAGGCTTCACCTCGGAGTTGTATTGCCACCTTATGTTTGTGAGCGGCAGCTTTGAGGGCGGCATCGTTTCTTTTCTCCTCGACCAGATCGAGTGACATGCTTAAGTGCTTCTCGTTTTCTTCTGGATTGTAATGCATTCTTCTATGCGAGGGATGACTGTTTCGATGGGGAGCATGGCTTCGGCTCCATTTGCCAATGCGAATGGCATGTATCCTATTGCGGTCTGGTAAGAAGTTCGGTTTGCCCATAGTGCAGTAGAAAGTTCGTCGACCCATGCCCCCTTGGACTTTTTTAGCTTCTTCTTGATCAACATCTTCAACACCTTGTTTACTGCTTTGACTTGTCCATTTGCCTGGGGATATGCCACAGCTGAGAAGCTTCGGGCAGTCCCATGTTCATGGCACCAACTGGAGAATTCTCCACTATCGAATTGGAGTCCGTTATCCGATACGATATTCCATGGCACCTTATACCTGCATAGGATATTGCGTATTAGGAAGTTTATAACCTTGGTAGACGAAATTTTGTTCAAAGGCTCCGCTTTCCCCTATTTGGTTAAATTGTCCACTGCCACTATAGCGTATTTTGCTCCTCCTCGACCCATGAAGAGTTCCCCGATCAGATCAATTCCCCAAATGGCAAAGGGCGAGGGGCTGACTATCTGGATTAAACCTGTAGGTGGCAGTCTCGGGATTTTGCCAAATCTTTGGCATTTGTCACATTTCTTAGCGAACTTGGTTGTGTCCTTGTTCAGTGTGGGCTAAAAGTATCCATAGCGTAGGATCTTTCTTGCTTGAGTTTGCCCTCCGGTGTGGTCACCGTAGTTCCCCTAATGAATGTTATTAAGGATATATTTTGCTTCATTCTCGGCGACCCATCTTAGTAGTGGGTTGAAAAAGCCGCGATGGTACAGTATGCCATTCTGGATGGTGTAGCGAGATCCCCTCCTGACTTTGATCCGATCTGCTGGTAAGGTTCCTTTATGAAAGTATATGATGATGGGGGTCATCCATGTCTCCTCCTTGTCTGCGATCGCTGTGATTTACAAACACTCGAAACTCGATGTGGATGTCTCACGATGGGGGTTGCCCCGACATTGGCTCGGTTCTTATCCTAGCCCCTTTGGCGAGGGCGTCCACCTCTTGATTTTCCCCTCACGGGATGTGTTTTATTGCATAGTACTCTAGCTGAACAAGGTGGGTTTTGTCCTTTTTGAGGTAGGATGCAAGCTTTCATCCGTGAGTCTAGAATTCTCCAAGGATTTGGTAAACAATTAGTTGTGAATCGCTGTGTATACATATTGACTTAACTCCTATTTCTTTAATGATTTCTAAGCCGGCTATTATTGCCCTGTATTCAGCTTCGTTATTGGTTGTAGTAAACTCTAGTCTCAGTGCGTAGCTTAATTTCCTTCCTCGTGGTGTGACTATTATGACACCTGACCTCGAGCCGAGCTCGTTTAATGCTCTATCAACGAACATATTCCATTTGAAAGCTTCCTCAATCCTTGTTGCAGCCTCCTTATCTCGCATTATGAACACAGCTATGAAATCAGCCAAGGCTTGTTCCTTAATTGTGGTGAGTGGTTGGTTGGTAATGTCTTATTGGCTCAGTTCAATGTACCATTTTAACAAGCTCCTTGACGTGTCTAGATTTTGTAGGACTTGACTCAAAGGTTGATCCATTAGAACTCTATTGGAGTGCGATTGAATGTAGTGTCATAATTTCCTGGATCCTACCAGCAAACATCAAGCCAAATTTTTGATCTTACGGTATCTAGCTTCTATGCCCATGAATCTTTTTCTAATGAAGTATACCGGTCTTTGGATGCGATCATCTTCTCGTACTAATGCGGCGCTTAGCGCATGGGAGGATACTGCTAGGTATAAGTAGAGGCTCTCTCCATCCTTCGGAGTGGAGAGTATTGGCGGCTTCTGAAGATGTTCCAGCAGACTTTGGAAGGCCAAGTAGCACTCGTCGGTCCATTCAAATTTCCCTTTGTCCTTTTTGAGGGCTTCGAAGACTGGGACGCACTTGTCCATCGCTTTGGATATAAACCTGCTCAGAGCAGCTACTATCCCATTCAGGCTTTGTATTTCCTTTCGTGTGGCCGGGATTTTAACGTCTTTCAAAGCTTATGCCTTTTCAAGAATCGCCTGTATCCCTCTGGCATGCACAATGAAACCTAAGAATTTGCCGAAAGATACCCCAAAGAGCATTTTAGAGGGTTTAGCTTCATTTGGTATTTGCGTAATACTTGGAACATCTCGTCTAGGTGGCTCAGATGATCCGTTGCTCTTCTTGATTTGACAAGCATTTCGTCGACATAGACTTCCATGGAGTGACAAACTTGCTGCTCAAACATCTTTTTAACTAGACGCTGATAGGTAGCGCCGACGTTTTAAGTCCAAAGAGCATGACCTTATAGCAATACAAGCTTAGATCTGTGATGAAGCTAGTATGTTCTTGATCCGGCACATGCACGGGGATTTGGTTGTATTCAGAATATGCATCCATGAATGACAGAAACTCATGTCCGGTGGTTCCGTCTACCAGTCAGTTGATTCGAGGCAAAGGAGAGCAATCTTTGGGGCAAGCATCATTGAGGTTGGAGAAGTCAATGCAGGTTCACCACTTCCCATTAGGCTTCTTCACTAAGACTAGGTTGGAGATCCATTTTGGGTAAATGGCTTCGCAGATTAAGCCATTGGCGAGCAGATTCTTCACCTCTTCATTGATAGCAGCTGATCCTTTTGTCCCTATGCTTCTTTTCTTCTGTTTGATTGGGACCTTGGTTGGGTCAACATTGAGGGAATGACAAGCTATTTCTAGGGATATTCCCACCATATCTCCATGGGTCCATGCGAATACATCCAAGTTCTTTCACAGGAATCCTATCAACTGGACTTTGAGGTTCTGGTTCAACTGAGAACCTATCTTTAAAAGACTTGCTTTTTCGCGCTCATATACCATCACATTTTCCATAGCCTCCAGAGGCTCGGCGTTGGCCTCCTCCTCTCTATCTCTGTGGTCTAACTCGTTGAATGGGTCACTAGTATGTTCAAGAGGAGGGGCCTTCTTTGATTTCTATACTTCCACATTTTTGGCGCAGAGGGCGGACCCCATGGCTTTCCCTCTTTCCTTCTTCTTGTTTTGGTGAAGTTCAGTTATGTAGTTATCGCGAGCTGCGTCTTGGTCGCCTTCTACTTCTCCTATTCCAATATCAGTTGGGAATTTCATCTTCAAACACCATGGTGACAATAATATTTGGAAATCTAACAACACGTGCCTTCCCAAGAATGCATTGTAGGCAGAGTGCCTGTCCACCAGTGCGAATGTTTGCTTTCGGACGATTGATCGGGGGTGACTTCCTAGCTCAACGAACAAGTCTAGTTGTCCAAGCGGCATCTGGCTTCCGTAGTGAACCCGTGTAAGGGCTTAAGGCACGGGGATACATCTTTAATTGACAACTTCATTTTGTTGAATGCATGTTTGAATAAAATATTCACCGAGCTTCCCGTATCGACTAAAATGCGAAACACCTTTGTCGGGCCGATCCAAGGGGAGATAACCATGGGATCAATGTGCGGATACTGGTTTCCAACTAAATCTTCATCATTAAAGTTTATGTCGACCTTTTCTCTCCGTTTAGCGATGCATCCTTCAGTTATGGAATGAACATATCCTTCCCTATCTTTCAAGGATCTCCTATACCTCTCCATTTCGGCCCAACTTCTGTCGTCTATATATGGGCCTCCAGATATGGTGTGGACTGTTATCTTCTCTTGGTTGGAGAGGCTCGTACTTTCTCCCTCCTTGTTGTTCCCTTGTGGGTGTTTCCCAGATCGTAGACCGATGCGGGAGATCAGCGTCCTTTCTGCATGTATTGTTCTAGTTTCTTTTTTCGGATATATTCCTCAATGAGATCCTACAAATGCTGGCATTCTTCGGTGTTATGCCCTTGAGACTCGTGGAAGCGACAATATTTTCCTATTCTATTTGCGGCTTCTGACTCTTTTTTTTACGGAGGGCATTCGTATTTCAACTGTGTTGATTAGCCATGTAAATGTTCTCCACAGTGTCGTTCAGAGGAGTGTATGAATCGAATCTCGGTCTAGCCCTGTATCGTCGCTCATTGCCTATTTCAGTTCCAGAGTTGCCTTAGTGGCCATTTTTTCCTTTGTTGTTCGGTTTATTCCCTTCCCCTCGGAGTGGGGCACCCATGTTTCCTTGGATGCTAGAAGCTTTTGTGGGTTGTTCGCTATGTCGGTGGGCCGATGCGTCCTCCAATCTCATTTACATTCCAGCTTCATGAAAGAAATTCTTAAGAGTTAAAGGCTTTTCCTTCATCAATCTTCTTACGAGCTTTGAATCCAGGTGGATGCCTCCGAACAGCGCCATTAGTGTAAGCCTTTCATCCGTGTTTTATACTACTGTTGCGGCAGCATTAAAACGGGTAAGATATTGCTGCAGCCGTTCTCCTGCCTTTTGTTTTACGTATGATAAGGAATAGACTTCCTTGGGTTGTTCCACGTGGATTTAGAGTTGACTTGTGAATTTTTCCTTCAACATTTCCCAAGAGCTAATAGAGCCATGAGGCAGGCAACAAAATCATGTGGTTGCTAAGTCTGACAGGAATAGCGGAAAACATTTACACATCACACCTTATGTTGCTTCATTCATAATAATGTGCTGGGTGTAGCGCTGCAAGTGAATGATTGGGTCGGATGTGACTTTGTAGGGATCCATAATGGGCAACTTCCATTCTTGAGGAGTGGTTGTCGCTTCTATTTCCCTGGTGAAGGGGCTCGACACCCTTGCTCTTATCCCTCTTTTGAGTTGTTTGCACCTTAGATATTCCTTGAAGAGGTGTGGCATCCTCTCCTCGGATTCTAGGGTAGCCCTAGGAGAAGTGGGGGCTTCCCTTTGATATTAATGGCGTCTGCAACCTTGGTTGAGGCTGGATTGGCGATGTTTATCTTGAAGCATGACAGGGTCAGCCACACAGCCACAGTCGGTCCTTGCCTAGTGTCCCGTTAACAGGGCCTAGCTCTTGATGCTTTTTCAGGACCGGCTTCAAGCTGAGTCCTGGCTCGGCTTCGAGTTCTTTTATCTTCTTTATTGAATTCTTCATTTGCATGGGTTATGTTCCGTCTACGCGACTCTCTAGATTAAGACTCACCTCGAGATTTACTATTGTGAATGGATTCCTCCGTGCCTCTCAAGCGTGCCATGAGTTGATCCACTAAAACTTTTTGCTGGGCAGCGAAGCGGTCAGTCATCTCATTCACAACCCTATCTAAGTCTTCTCGGGTGACAGCTGAGTTTGGAGGTTGAGAGTGGGTAGCTGGGTTTTCTTTATCTTCTTAGATGAGATTGAGTGTACTCGCAATGGCTGCGCTCTTACCCTTATCGGTGTTGTGCCTAGAGGGAGCCATGTTCTAATGCTGAGTTAAGGTTTTGAAGGAGGGTGGACAGAAGTGTTCGGTTCTCCACGCCATTCTCAGTAAAAGCACCAAAAATGTTTGCACAAAAATTAGACAAACACCTTTAACTTCGAATTTAACTAAGTATTTAAGTTTGGTTAATGTGCAGTTTTAATGTTCCAACACGTTTTTTTGAGCGACACGGTTGTGTAGCGTGGCACTACACAACCGATTAGATATCATATAAATAAGTAAATATTGCGATCAACAAGCCTGATCACTGGACAAAAAGTATTGAGAAGCAGTAAGCTAGTCATTGTGAGATAGAGTTATATATACAAAATACATATAGCGAACAACAGGAATGAAAAGACCAGAGCTAAATTGCGGTTAATGGTGCCCACGATGCCTGTCTGGAGGAACTGCTGATGTGCTGCCCGAGGATTCAGCCTGTGGAGAGCTGGGGTGAGGTTTTCTCAGCCTGAACGGTGCGGAGAAGCTACGACCTGATATAGATGAGAAATGGTGAATAATACGTCTACAAGTTCCTTCAAAGTTGGATATGGGCTTGCAGAATACACGTGCATTGCGCTCGGCCCAGATCCACCAACTGAAAATAGCTACCGTGAGATCTAAGTGATAGTTGTGGGGTTGTTCTGCCAATGGTCGAAATGTGAGGTGAACGTGGGAATATGTCCGAGAATGTGAGCAGTTGTCGCCGCCCAGACCCTGACAGCAAAATCACACTCGAAGAAGAGATGTTGTAAACTTTCTGTTGAGGTGGAACATAGGACGCAGCTGGGGTCTACTACGATGTTATGGTGGAGGAGTCTGTCTCTTGTGTTAATTTGCCCCTGAATGAGGCACCACTGTAGGAAAGCGAAGCGGGGCTGGATCCTGCACTTCCAAAGCCTGGGGAAGGTGAATAGGCATCCAGGGTTGTTTAGGTGAGCATAGCAGGAGGCAACAGAGAAGCCGGTTGAGGGGTTGGGGGCCCAAGTGAAGGAGTCTGGTTGGGGGTTGAGGTGGGTGTTGCGGAGAATTGAGGAGACAAGGTGTATCTCGGTGAGGGTGGAGAGGTCGAAGTAGGAAGCCGGGAGAAGCTGAACTGGGCCCGAAGTGGAAATGTCAACGATGGAGGTGAAGATATTAGTTGTATGAGCGAAGAGGTTGGGAAGGATGGAGGAGAGGGGAAGCTGATTATGCCATGTGTCCAGCCAGAAGAGGCAATTAGCCCCGTTGCCCAGGTTGACATGGAAGAGCCTTTTGACACGTGGTAGGGTTGAAACTACTCCAGACCAGAAGGGGGATGGTTTGATGCCGGTGGGGGCGTGGAGGACTAGGTGAGGGTTAGAGTGATAGTGTAGGGAGGTGATCCAAGATTTCCAAAGGGTGGGACCAGGGGTTAGGAATCGCCAGAGCCATTTGGCGAGGAGCGCGATGTTGAAGTCAAGTAGATTAATGATTCCAAGGCCGCCGTTTTTCAGGGGTAGGCAGGCAGTCTGCCAGTTTACGAGCCTCTTTATATTACTACCATTCCAAAGAAAGGAGCTTTTGATTGAGTCGATTTTTTTGATTACCCAAGAAGGGAGTTTGTACAGTGACATCCAGTAAGTGGGAATCAATGATAGAACAGATTTAACGAGGACTAGGCGCCCTGCTGAGGACAAGGAATGAGCTTTCCATGAATGAAGTCTTTTTTCGATCTTGGCGATGAGGGGGAACCAATCAGATCTATGCAATTTGGTTGGACGGATAGGGACTCCGAGATAGGAGATGGGGAAGTGTGCGATCTTACAGTTAAGCAGGCTGGAACAGGTTAGCCCGAGGTGGTCAGCTTTTCCAAGCATGATGATGGAACTTTTGCTAAAGTTTATGGACAAGCCCGATATGAGTTCGAATGAATATAGGGCTACTTTGAGGCAGTGGATGTGGTTGAACGTGGGTGATGCGAATAGAATGGTGTCGTCAGCGAATTGGAGGTTGGATATGACTAGGTTAGAATTGGGGAGGTTGATGCCCTAAAAAATGTTGTTCGAAATTGCTAATTTGATCATGCGATTGAACACATCGGCCACCAGAACGAAAAGCAAGGGTGAAAGTGGGTCACCTTGTCGCAGTCCACGGGCCGATTTGATTAGACCCCCCGAGGCCCCATTGATGACTATCGAGGACGTGCTTGAATTGAGAATAGAGGATATCCAGTTGCACCATTTTGTGGGGAAGCCTCTGTGTTCCATTAGCTCCACAATGAATTGCCAGTTAACTGAGTCAAACGCTTTTGAGTAGTCAAGTTTGAGAAGCATTCCTGGTGTTGAGGTAGAGTGGCAGAAGGAAATGATCTCCTGGGTCATTGCTACACAGTCCATGATGTTACGGCCCGAGATGAATGCAGATTGCTCGATACCAATAAGGGGGGCTATGAAGCCCTGGAGGCGGTTGGCCAGGACCTTGGTTATGATCTTAAAGGTTGTGTTTAGGAGGCTAATGGGGCGAAAGGACGAGAGGGAGGTGGCGCCTGAGGATTTTGGGAGAAGGATGATATTTGCGTAGTTGATGCAGCCCACAGAAGTTGGATCGGTATGAAATTCAGAGCACATTTCGATGATGTCAAATTTGATGATTTCCCAGTAGTGCTTGAAGAAAAGGGGCCCGAAACCATCTGGGCCAGGAGCCTTATCATCAGTCATGCTTTTAAGCGCTACCCAAATTTCTTCTTCAGTGAAGGGATGGTCAATGGGGATGTGGGAGTTAACCGGGTAGAGCAGTTCCCAATCGATTGGGGGAAGAGGAGGGAGGTGAAAGCCAAGAATGGATCGGTAATAGTCAGTGAAAAGTTTGAGGATGGCTGATTGATCAGAGGTAGTGATGTTGTCATGAGTGATTTCAGGGATGTGATTGGATCTACGTCTGCCATTGGCAAGACGGTGGAAGTAAGCAGTGTTCTTGTCTCCGTCTTCGATCCATTTCGCTTTGGACCGTTGTTTCCAGCCTATTTCTTCTTGCAGTGACAACCTGTCAAGGTCAGCTTCCAGCTCTCTCAGACGAGAACGGTCCAATTCGGAGAGCGGGGAGGTTTCTTCCAGGATGTTTAGGTCTAGAATCTCATCTTGGATGGCTGAGATGCGCAAACGAATGGAGCCCCAAACTGATTTGGCCCAAGGTTTGATGATTTTTCGGAGAGAACGGAGCTTGGAGACTACCCTGGCTGTGGCTGATTGGATGGGGGAAGGCTGAGTCCAGATTTCTCTGATGAAGTTGTCGAAAGATGGCTCGAGGAGCCAGAGGCGTTCGAACCTGAAGGGTCTACTGTGACAAGCGAGGGATCCCGTGTCTAGGAGGAGTGGGCAGTGGTCGGAGATAACAGTGGCTAGGCCCGAGACGATGGAGAGGGGGAGTAAGTCTTCCCAGGCTGGGTTGAATAGGAAGCGGTCTAATTTTGCGAGTGAGGGGTCGGATCTGCGGTTTGACCAAGTGTAAAGGCGGTTACTAATGGGTGGGTCTATTAGGGAGCATAGGTTGATGAACTGATTGAAGGCTTCGGAGTCTTGGGAAAGGTTGCCAGAGTTCCTTTCTGTTGGGGATTTAGTGGTATTGAAATCTCCTCCAACGACCCAGGGGCCATTGATGTGCGAGGAGAAGGAGAGACAGTTCGTCCAGAGATCGTTTCTATCTCGAGGGTTGTGTGGGCCATAAATATTTGTGAAGAAGAAGATTGTGCCAGTTTGTAAGTGTCGAAGGGCTACATGTAGGGCAGAAGTGTGATAGAAAGTTTGGCAGTGGGACCACACGGATTCGTTCCAGGCTGTCATTATACCGCCGCACGAACCGACAGCATTTATGTGGGCCCACCCAGTTAGGAATGGCCCACCGATCTGTCTGAGTATGTTGGGGTTTGGGTCTGATAGTTTGGATTCTTGCAGGAAAATAATGTCTACTTTATGAGGGGATATGACAAGGCTAACAGCATGTCTTTTGCTGGGGTCCCCCAACCCCCGTGTATTCCCGGATATTAGCTTCATTGGGAGAATGATAAGCGCTCCGATTCTAGTGCCTGCATGGAGGAGTAGTATTCTCCATGCAAGTTTACTCCCATGCAACGTGCCATTTTTTTATTTAAGCTTTTATTAAGGGACGAAAAGACAACGTGTTTAAAGAAACTACCAGGATGAGATGCTGCTCTGTCCAGTCTGGAGCTACGACGCACCGCTGTTGGTGTGATTGGCTGGGACCACTGTGCAACCGCTTGAGTGGCGGGCTGAAGATCTTGATTAGTCCTAGGACGGGCCGCTTGACTGAGTTCCTCTGGGCTATGGACAGGGAATTGAAGAATGGGAGAGGGGGGGTCAGCTTGGGGGGAGGAATGGAGGATCTGCACCGAAAGAGATTGGGTATCTGTATGGGGGGCAGGGTTAGGGGGAGGATGGGGAGGGACGGTTGAGGCCGGAGGGGTTGGGATTTGCTGGAAGAGCGGGGATGAGAGGTCAAGGTCAGATAAAGGGTCCCACCTGAGTTCCTGGGCTGGCCATGGGTCCCAGCCCCTTGGACCCACCACCTCGAAGGATTGATCATATATAAGGCCTGGCGCCGGTGGGGAGCCGGAGAAGATGGGGGAGTAGTTCAAGACGTCAAATCTGTCGTCTGACTCTAAGTCATCGATCTGGATGTGTTGCTCAAATATGGGGAAGTGCCTTTCGTAGTCGAATCCCAGCAGATGGTTCTCCGGGCGTCTGTTAGGGTGTTCGTGTTCCCATCTTTCAATGCGCAAGAGATATTCAGTGTTGTTGAGGACGGAGACAAAAGATGAAGGGGAGATGATGCCACTGTAGAACTGGATTTGGATGTATAAAAAACGGTGGTCAAGCTCAGCCCATTCGCAATCGTCCTGAGCCAGGAACCTACCTACTGGCTTAACTGCTTCCGAAATGGCTTCTGTGTTGAAACGTAAGAGTTCAGGGAACCCAGAGATTCTCGCCCATGAAGGTGGGTCCAAAGTCGGCGCGGGGCGGTCCAGCTCAGACCAGGGATGGAATTGTATAGTTCCCGCGGCCGTAGA
Organism: Allium fistulosum; assembly: GCA_030737815.1. Taxonomy (NCBI): domain Eukaryota; kingdom Viridiplantae; phylum Streptophyta; class Magnoliopsida; order Asparagales; family Amaryllidaceae; genus Allium; species Allium fistulosum. Next base: position 210,645,543 of record CM060904.1, on the reverse strand, counting down.
GATGGTCGATCTTTGGAGGATTTGGTCTCTGGTTGAGAAAGAGGGGCAGTAGAAGATGAAGCTGTTGTCGGACTGAAGCCAGAGAGGCCAGTCTCTGTGTTGGAATGTGGAGGATAGAGTGTGGCGGAGGGAGTCTAAGGACCAAGTGCCAGAGATAATGTTTGCGACGAGAAGCAGTGATGGGTCTGCCATTGTAAAGGTTTTAGGGTTCGAAAATGGGTTATGATGCTGTTTAGGGGATTGGGGTGGGCTATGAGGAGTTGCAGGGGAAATGATTTGCCTTGGGGAGCTGAAGGATTTCGTACGATCTGAGTGGGGATTGGACATTGGGGCCCAACGGGCAGAGGGATGTTTGTCCTTAGTGGAAGAGGAGGGGGCTTTACTAGTTATTCGAGCCTGAGGCTGACTAGGGATTTTATTGGGACAGTGAGATTGTGGATGCCCGAAAAATCCGCACTTATAGCAAATCTTTGCATCTCTGCAAGACTGCGCCACGTGTCGGAGGCCTGCACAGCGAAGGCAACGGTTTTCTTTTTTTAGAAATTCAACCGTATGGCGCACATTTTTGAAATGAGGCAGTGGGTGGCGTCTCTTGGCCGGAGGGTTGGGTAGGAGGGGGGAACGAGGAGCAGAGCCCGCAACCTGGGCATAAGTTTTGGCAGGGGGTATCTCGATGCACAGAGGCTGGTTGGATCCGGGTGGAGGCGGAGGGGCTCGGGGTGGGAACACATGCTCATTGGGAGCGGCAGAGGAGGAGGGTGAGGGGGATGGGGGGGACAGGATGGAGTTGTATTTGCTGGGGACGAAGGAGATAGGGGGTGCGGCAGGGTGGACTGAGGACGCCATTAGGGAGAATAAGTATTATTTAAAACTGAGAATAATTATAACGACTAGTTTTTGCAGTCATAGAATAGTTCTCAATTTCAAAATCGGAAAGAAGTTGAAGGAGTAAATCACACAAAGTTTTATAGTGGTTCAGGCAGAATGTGCCTACGTCCACTGTCCTTATTATTATTCTTGCTTTGATTTGATTACAAGTACAAGTTGGATTAGAAAGAGGAAAAAAATTATCTTGGAGTAGCTGGAGTGATTGAGTCTCAGCGGAGTTTTATCTCTTTTCTCAGAAATTCCATCCCCATTTTTGTTGAGGAGCTCTGGTATTTATAGGGTGGAGTTCCGAAGTATGGAGGTTTAAATTATAGCTTTCTGAATCTGGTTCGACATCTGGGTTGGGGCTTGTTTGGTTTGGTCAATCTTCCGTGTCTGGTTTGGTGCTTCTGCCTTTGGAGCCTCTTATTTTCCAGACCAAACATTTGGTCTGGCATGCCTGTGTACCAGACCAAATGTTTGGTCTGGTGTTGGAATGCCAAACCAAATATCTGGTCCGGCATATCAGAGAATGTCGGACCAAACATCTGGTCCGGCATGCCGGACCAAATATTTGGTTTGGCATTTTGGTGAATGCCGGACCAAGTATCTGGTCCGACAGTTCCGCCTTCTAAGTCGTGGTCTGCTTTTGCTTCTTTTCCTTATTTTCGCCTCTGCTTGTTGGAAAACCGAGCCAAAATCTGCATTGCATAGATCTGTGACTGTCTATTCTGGTGTTTATTTCTGCTTGTTTCATCTCACTACAATCACGATCTAGTTGTTTTCCACCGTGTTAGGTTTTTTATTACCTTAAACTGATCATCTGAAGGGGTTTTCCCCAACAGTCTGGTATCAGAGATGCAAGGTTGATTGAGGAGTCTTAGATTATATGGCTGGAGAGAAAAGTCTAAGGACGAGAAGTGCTTTATCTATAAGAAACCTGGTCATTGGAAAAATGATTGTCCAGATTTGAAGAAGAAGGAAGAAGACAGATCTTCATCATTTGTGGTGGAGAAGTCTGTATCTGACGATGTGTTGTCTACAGCAGCGTCGGATGTCTCAGACCATTGGGTGCTAGACTCGGAGGCGCCTTTCCATATGACGCCTAATAAAGATTACTTCAGTTCTTTCTTTGGACGAGAGGGAAGCTCTATTCTTATAGGTAATGATGCTAGCTGTAGAGCAATGGGTGAAGGTACAGCAAGGATCAGGATGTTTGATGGAGTGATGTTCACTTTGATAGGTGTTCGGTATGTTCCAGGTTTTCGAAAGTCCTTAATTTCTTTAGGACAATTGGCATCTTTGGGATGCGAAGTAACCATCGAGAAGGATAGTCTGAATGTTTCGAGAGGTGCACTAGTTCTTATGAAAGGAGATGTGTTCCGAAATCTGTATTTGTTGAAAGGAACCACAGTTCTTGGAGAGTCGTGTGTTGGAGTAGATAGTTCTCGTGCATTGGATGCCATAAAGCTTTGGCATCTCAAGTTGGGTCATATATCAGAGAATGGCTTAGAGTTGCTTCAAAGACGGAAGATGATCAAAGGAGAAAGCTTCGACAAGACAGAATTTTGCCAGCAGTGTGTATTAGGCAAGAAAACTAAAGTAACTTTTGGAGTTGGACTCCATAGATCGAGGCAAGTACTTGAGTACGTGCATACAAATGTTTGAGGACCGGTTGCTACTCCTTCTCTTGGAGAAGCAAAATATTTTCTCTTTCGTTGATGACTTTTCTCATAAAGTATTTGTGTATGTGATGAAGGCCAAATCAGAGAGTTTTGAGAAGTTCAAAGACTAAAAAGCGCTTGTTGAGAACCAATCTGGTTTTAGGTTGAAGGTGCTGAGATCTGATAAGTGCGGTGAATTTGTCTCTAGGGTCTTCGTCGACTTTTGTAGACAGCATGGCATTAAGAGACATTTCACTACATCCAGCGATCCGAAAGCCAGTGGGGTTGCAGAAAGGATGAATAGGACTCTACTTGAGAAGGCTCGTTGCTTGAGATTGAAGGCGCGCTTGTCTAGGGGCTTTTAGGCTGAGGCATTATCAACTGCGGCGCATATCATAAATTGAATTACATGCTCAGCCATAGATGGGAAGATTCCAGAGGAGAAGTGGAGAGGTAAAGCGGTGTATCTTGGTTACTTCTGAATTTTTGTTTTTCCTGTGTATGTTCACTATACAGGTGATGATAAGTTGGAGGCTAGAGCATACAAGGGCTTATTAGTGGGATACACCAATGGTATCAAAGGGTATCGAATTTGGAACCATGTTGATCGGAAGATTGTTCATTCCAGACATGTTAGTTTTGATGAGTATGCTATGTTCAATCCGAAGGAGAAGCTACCTACCACATCAGAAGATTCTGATAGGCCTAAAGAGATTGAAGAAGTTCTCGTGTTCCAACAAAATAATAGAGTTGTTGTTGATGCTGTCGAGGAAAACGCAGTTGATGAAACATCACAGGATAGTCCATAGGTACCTTCTAGTAGTGCTGGTGATGTGCATGAATCTAGAGGAAGTTCAGTTCAAGGTGGAGCTAAAAGGAGTTTAGGCGAAGCAGTACTTACCCGGGTTTGTCGTAGGACTATTAGGCTGCCCGAATGGTATGGTGATTGACAATTTGCGAACCTTAGCCTTGATGATCAGTTTGACTATGCCCTACATGTGTTTCTTGAGGAGCCACTTGACCTTGACGAAGCTTTGAATTCATGTGACAGTTTGAAGTGGATGTGCGCTATAGAAGAGGAGTTAGAGTCGTTGAAGAAGAGCAAGACTTAGTATTTGGTACTACCTCCTCAAGGAAGCCGAGACATAGGTTGCAAATGGGTGTTCAAGGTGAAGGATGATGGGAGACACAAGCTAAAGGTTTTTCACAAAGAAATTGATTGGAGTATGATGATATATTCTCTCGAGTAGTGAGGCATACGTCCATCCGCATTTTGCTCGCTATCGTTGTAGCTTATGACTTGGAGTTGGAGCAACTGGACATGAAAATCAATTTCTTGTACGGAGACTTGGACGATACCATCTACATGAAGAACCCATAAGGATATGTTGTAGATGGGAAAGAAAATTGGTTTTGCAAATTGAAGAAGTCTTTGTATGGACTTAAGCAGTCGCCTAGACAATGGTACAAGAGGTTTGACTCTTTTATGCTTTCACTTGGTTTTGATCGTAGCATCAAAGATGCTTGTGTGTACTTCAAGAATTTAAAGAATGGTAGATGGGTGTACCTACTCTTGTACGTGGATGATATGTTGATTGCTTCCAAGGATAAAGCTGAAATCGATAGTTTGAAGCTAAAACTAAAAGCGGAATTCAAAATGAAAGACCTTGGAGAAGAAATGAAAATTTTGGGTATGGAAATCCAAAGGGATAGAAAGCTACTTTTGAGCCTCACTCAAAAGGAGTACATTCGAAAGGTGCTTGCTTGGTTTAGCATGGAAGGGGCAAAGGCAATTAGCACAACCATGCCTTTGCACATACAGCTATCTAGTAAGGGCTCTCCGAGCTCGGAAAAGGACAAGGCTTTTATGATGAAGGTCCCATATGCAAGTGCAGTTGGCAGCTTGATGTATGCCATGGTTTGCACTAGGCCTGACATTGCACAGGAGATTGGATTGGTGAGTAGGTTCATGGCAAATCCAGGAAAGACACATTGGGAAGCAGTGAAGTGTATCTTTAGATACCTTAGAGGAACTCCAAACCATGGAGTTGTCTTTGGTGGAAGAGAAAGAGATTTCAGTTTGGTTGGATTTTGCGATTAGGGCTATGCCGGTGATTGAGATTGGAGAAAGTCAACCACCGGATATGTGTTCACCATTGATGGGACAGTGACCAGATGGAGAGCGAGGTTGCAGACGATTGTTGCATTGTCTACTACAGAGGTAGAGCTCATAGCTGCGGTTGAAGCAGCTAAGGAGGCGCTTTATTTGAGGAGACTGTTATGTGATTTCGGCTTCCTATAAGAATGAGTGGATGTGTACTATGACAGTCAGAGTGCAATTCACTTTGTTGAAAATCTGGCGTTCAGATCGAGAATGAAGCATATTGAGGTGAGAGAGTCGTTTCTTGTCTCGTATAGCGAAGAGAAGCTAATTCATCTTTAAAAGGTTCACACAAAGGAAAATGCAGCAGACATGTTTACCAAGTCGTTGCCTATTGCTAAGTTCGAGCATTGCTCGGACTTGATTTGCTTAATGAAGTGCTAGGTGCCACGGGGTGGCACGGGGGGAAGAGTTGAGATGGTTCATGGAGACATTTGTTTTCATGGTAGAGATTGATAGGTTCTACATGAACTGGGTACTTTGAACACTTTGTTGACAGGTGGTGGCCTTGCCGGAGTTTGTTGACAAAGTGTAATGGGTGATGGCATTGCCGAAGCTCATTGGGTAAGTATCCATTGCTTGGAGCATGAAGGTGTAGATGAAGTTGGAAGGCTTGTTTGGAATTCGGTATCAAGGTGGAGATTGTTAGAGATGATACTTAGTATTCAAGAAGATGAGGCTATTGGAGATACTCGTGAAACTTGGAGAAGCCATAACCCTAGGTGCAGTTAAAGAGAGGCGAAGTCGCAATGCTTTGTGGCTTCGTTCGGTGGAGAGGAGGATCAGATGAGATTTCTCGTCCGATGGTGTGTTCATTCGGGAGATGATGTTCGACAAAGATGGATGTTGTCTCATTTGGTAGAGGAAATGCCGGACCAATGATTTGGTCTGGTGAAGTTCGTTCGGTCGAGGTGAGCGACTATAGTGAAGAGAAGAAATTCGTTGGGTGGAAGGCAGAAGAGAGGCATTAGTTTGGAGTGGAGAATTGGTGAAGATCGAACCAAACTCAGATGCCGGTTCAGATTTCTCTTTCGGACTTTGGCTACCGAACCAAGTTGATGCCTGTCCATGTGATGCCAAACCAGATGGATGCCGAATGAAATATCTCGTTCGACATTGGGGCACGCCGGTCCAAACTGAAGTGATGCATGCCGAACCAATGCTATTGTGCTGATTGCCGAACCAAATGTGCCAAACCAAACCCCCGGGCTGCTATATAGCAGCTACCCCTCCTCATGTCTTCACTCTATAAATAATGGAGCTTCTAGACAATAACGGCAGCCATCATAGAGAGTTGAAACTCTTCAAAAAAATTCCTATATAGTAAATTCTTCTTATGTATAGCCTCCAAAAGTGAATCAATCTTGAAACTCTAATCTTTTAGTGATTAATAAAATCTCCTCTCCCCAAGTGGACGTACACTGCCTCTCGGTAGTGGAACCACTATAAATAATGGTGTTATTTATTTCTCTGCATTAATAGATATGTGACTGTCTGTTTTATTGTTTATCTCTGATTGTTTCGTCTCACTACAATCACGATCCAGTTGTTTTCCGCTGCATTGGGTTTTTTATTCCCTTAGACTGGTCATCTGAAGGGATTTTCCCTAACATATTTGATGTGTTATTTTGACACATACAGAAAATGTTGGCATATCTCAAGCGAGACAGAGAAAGTTTGTATCTAATGGTGAAAGATGGGCTATTTATAATGCTTTGTCGGAGAGGAGTGTCAACGGAAAACTGAAAAAAAAATACAGAATTATATAGTTTATTTTTGGCAAATATACAAACTGTACAACGGATTTGGAGGCGCTCAAAAAATACACAAATGGAGAGACGATCGACGTGTCACATAGGCGACCAAAGAATTGTGGTCGAAAGAGGGTCTCTATTTACTTAAATCGAGTCTGCGATGTTCCTTTACATCGGTGAACAAAGTTGATAGCGCTTGCTGAAGCTTTGATTGTGAGCTATATAACATTATTCAGACTTGTGAAACAAGGTCTCATCCGTCTTCATACCAATGAAATTAAACCATATCTAAAGGAAGAACACAAAAGAGCACGTTTAATTTTTTGCATATCTATGTTAGAACCAAGAAGCATGCCTCAGGAGCCAAAGTTTATGGACGTGTATAATATGGTACACATCGACGAGAAAATGAAAAAAAACCAATAATTATAATCTACTTCCTACAGAAGATGAACCATTACGCACATGCCAAAGAAAGAATTTTATTGGAAAGGTGATGTTCTTAGTGGCTATTGCTCGTCCAAGGTTTGACACTAAAGGAAATGAAGTATTTTCAGGGAAAATTGTAATATTTCCTTTTTCCATAGAGAATCCAGCTGAGAGAAAAAGTAGAAATAGAGAGGTGGGAACTATGGAGATAAAACCGATGACTTCAGTCAAGAAGGAGACCGTTTGAGCTTATTTGATTGAAAAAGATAAACCTGCGAAGAAAATGGTCAAGAGAGGATTCAAATAGAACTATCTTTATTCCACAAGAAAATGCAAGAACACACATCGATACGGGCGATGAACAATTTTATCTAGTCGCTTCATAACATGGTTTTGACATTCGTTTGACCTGTCAACCATCAAACTCACCTAACTTGAACATTCTAGTCCTTGGATTATTCAACTCCATTCAAGCATTGCCACACAAGGAGTGACAAGAACAGTAGTAGAGCTTATATCTGCAGTTGAGAAATATTTTAATGAATATCCAGTGAGAAAATTGAATCATCCTTTTATAACTCTACAACTACGCATGCAAGAGATCATGAATGTTGAAGGTCGACCATACCTTTTGAACTTGTCCAGGTTGTTTCTTTTGTGTTCCTGTGCCCAGTTTTGCTTATTCTGCTTATTCCAGTGAATTCTTGTGACCAATTCTCATGATATTTTGAAGTGTTTTGAAGGGCTTAAACCTATTGATAGGTAAGCCAACATTATCGTTGATCTGTACTTCGGATTTACGTGTTTTTAAGTAGATTTCATATGCCGATTTTATGGCATTTTCGGTTATTTTTGTTGTTTTCGAACACAGGTTTTCTAAATCGATTTTAAAATGATTTTTATAATAAAATAGCTTTTGAAATAAATATTTTTCAAAATTTATAATTATTTTTGAAGCTATTTAAAATATATGTATTTATTCTCTATAATAAAGATAATTTCAAAGCCATGATTTCCAAAGGATTTCAAAAGTTGTGTTAAAAACTAGTTTTCACGAAGCAAAGTATTTTCTATATAAAATACACATTTTTGCTCTCTTCGAGCAAATGAGGAAGAGATTTAAATGTTTTAAGAAACACATGTGTCCCATGTGTTATGAGACACATAGGTTTGTCATATCGTTTAAATCGCTTCCTCGTTGTCTCGAAGAGTGCAAAAATGTGTATTTTTTTATAGAAAATATTTTGTTCGAGAAAACGAGTTTTTAAAACGAGTTTTTAAAACGATTTTGAAATCATTTTGAATTTGTTTCTTTGAAAATCTCTATATTTTGGAAAATATTGTATATTATATAGCTTTGTGATAATTATAATTTTAAAACAACTTAGAAAACATTAGTCTCAAAGCAATAATTTATATGCAGAAAATCTTTTTTGAAAATCGGTTTATAAAAACGTGCACAGTTTCAACAAATTCACGAAATCATTCATGAAATCGTCATACGAAAGTCACCTAAAAACTCACCAATCTAAAATACGAATAAGTGGTAATATTGGCTCTTCCATCTTAGGATCAGGCCGATCGAAAACAACATCAAAATTTGCTTCATAAATCCATGTAAAACAACTCAGAAATTTTCAGCTGGAGCAAAACTTGCTCCGATTCAAAGTTCCAGGCTGGTTTTCAACTACTTACAAAGGTCTAAAAGCCTTGAAATTATACAGGCATAGAGTTCAACAACTCTACTTTCAATAAAAAAAGAATGGATACGATCAGACAAGAAATGTGAGAGATATAATATCACAAAGTGGACTCATTGGCAGATTTTACTGTAAACAACTGGAGCAAAACATGCTCCGAAACAAAGTTCGACAGTAGACTTCTATAAGCTACAGAGGTTGAAATGACCTAAAATTTGACATACATAAAGTTCAACAATAATACTATCAACCAAAAAAAATTTGGAACGATTTCGACAAGAATTGAGCAAGTTACAGTGGCTTAAAGATGGACTGAGAGCTGTTTGGACTGTAAACAGACATTTGAAGTTTTTGTTTACAGTTTTCAGCAAATTCATCAAACCAGTTCAAATTTCAACATTATCACTAAAAAAATAGAATGTGTGAGTTATACTCACCTTATTAGCGATTTTTTGAATTTTTTCCATTTTCATCTTTCGAACAAATACAAAATTCAACATGTGAACAAATTTGCACTTGAAAGAGAAGGTTGCATTCCCACACAAGTTAGTTGCGACTATGATATAGTCCAAACTGTTAGCAATATGTTAGCATTAAAGAGAAAGTATGAATTATGTCATCCTATGTAGATTGTTGTCATTTCACTCAATTATAATCATTTCTTCTACCATATTGTTATTTGATGTTTATACTTCTATCTTAGTTAATCTTGAAAAAAATGATGTCATATTCATTTGAGAAAATTATAAGTAACAACACTCATGTAACCATAATATTGATCCAAAACTACAAGTAACAACGCTCATGTCATATTGTCTTGCTACTGTTTGCATGGCTTGCGGATAACTAGTTTCTTCTTTGCTTTGAAGTTTGCTGTGAGGTGGTGATATTCATGTGTTTTTCCTTTTTATCACGCTCAAATATGGGGTTTAGACTTGCACGGTATACACGCTTTGGTACATTTTTTATGCTGTTGTCTATCAAGTGTCGTCTTGTCATTTTATGATTTCAGTGAGGTTTTTCATTCGTTTATGCTCTTCATTTTAGTTATGCATGTGGGGAGAAGTGGTGTAGTCGGTTGCTGTTCTTTGCATGTAATGAGTGTGCTTCATAATTGTTTGATGCGGTTAGTGCTTCTGAAATTTTATATCGTGTCTTGTTGAGCTTGTGGTCCAAAACTACAAGCAACAGCACTCATGCACTCATGCACCTCAAGTAAAAAAAAATTGATCCAAAACTACAAGTAACAGCGCTTATGTACTCATGCAATTCAAGTAACAACACTTATGTAAGCAAACTACAATTAACCACAAACTACAAGTAACAATAAGTAAATTATGCTGGAAGTATTAGTAAATGGACAAGCAAATTTATAAGAAAAAAATATATTTCATTTCAATAATATCGATCCAATATCATACTACATGGGAGATAAATTGACTTAAAAAGAAACCAAAATGTCAGAACCTAGCATGATCATCCACTTTTTCAGGCAGCATGAAAAGAACAAAGCATAACAATGAAAATTAAGCATATCACTTCATCACTAGCTACACAATTTTTGGAAAATGTCGGATACATCACCTAACATGGTATGGATTAGATTATGCATACTCGAATCAGGATGGAGCTGCCCTTCACCAAAAGTATCTTGTTCAAATCAAGCAAATGACGGGCTTCTAAATTAATGTTTTCTCACTCTTTCTTCTTTACATAATCAACAATTGCATTGGCAATAGACTTTTGTGTAAAGGAAATATGTAGTTCTCCTTCATCAAAAGACATCTTATTCAAATCCAACAACTATTCGGATTCTAAACTGATATTCGCTGAATCTTTCTTCCTCGCATCTTCAAGACTTGCATCAGCGATAAGCTTTGGTGGAGAGGGATTTTGTTTCTTATCCATGCTAGCTGGTCTTGAAGTAAATTGTGATAATATACACTGTCTATAAATACACAGAATTTGGGATACTAAAAGGAAAAAGAGAGGGAATAAAGACTTAATCATCATTAATGAATGTTTGGTTGGAAAGCCAAATACTCATGCATAAAAAATCTCATGAAGCAGCTCTTGGGTTGTTAACTCCTTTATTTCGGCGACCTAAAACTCTGACCTAACAGCTATTCACGACCTAAGGGATGTCATGACCTAAGGGATGTCACGACCTAACTAAGTTAACGACCTAAGGGAAGTTAACGACCTAACTAAGTTAACGACCTAAGGGAAGTTAACGACCTAACTAAGTTAATGACCTATGGGAAGTTAACGACCTAACTAAGCTTAACGACCTAGCAGACTTTATGACCTAACTACAGAGACGACCTAAAAGACCATACGACTTAACGATCTAAGAGAGTTCACGACCTAACTCCGGAAAGGAGCTTCACGACCTAACGACTTATGGGATATTGCGACCTAGCAATATCATGACCAAACTCGATGAAATCAAGGTAGAACAGATCTTCTAGGTCGCTGCCGACCTACGACTAACGACCTACCTTAGCTCGTGACTGACCTAGAACTTGGTAACGAAATTCTACCTAGAATTACTCCTATAAATACCCCCCAAACTCCAACAAGTAGAGGACTTTTGGCTGATCATTTTCTGGAGCGTTGTTACTCCACCGAATTCTCAACTCACCCAACATTTGAAGAACTCTAATCACTCAAGACATTACAACAAGCTTTGAGAGAAATCTACCGCATTCAACACGAATCCGAGGAGATCTTCGACATCGAAGCTTGAGCTAATAGTCTAAATTGTTTAGGAATTGAAATATATTGTATTTTGAAGAGCATTGTATCATTTTGTAACTAGAATCAGCAATAAAAGAATATAAAGTGGACGTAGGCTCAATTACGGGCCAAACCACTATAAATCTGTTGTCCCTTTACCGTTTTCTGCTATTTTCAGCTTATATTCTGTTCCCATACCAACGGGTGGTGCTTTCGCAACTCTATTACACACACCCGGTGTTAGCGTTCAATTTTAAGCGATAACATTTTGGTGCTTTCACTGAGAACCAACCTCAGGTATCTTCTCACCATTGCTTCGCAAAATCCTGTCGAAAAAGTTTCCTTAAAAACCAGAAGTCTATCTGAAATAATGGCTCCTGGAAGAAGAGGTAGACCTACCAGATCCGGAAATGCTCATGAAGGGACCTCCGCTTCCCCAACAGCAGACCAAGCAACTCCTACCGTTGGAGTCACAAGGGCTGAATTAGATGACGTAGTTTCTGGATTATACCAACAAATTTAAGCACAAAACGCTTTGATGATGGATAGATTAAATTCTCTGTTGGGGGCAAATCGTCAGCCAGAAAACCATCAAACAACCTTTCCTGAAATGCCACCTTTCCAAGCTGAAGGTTCTATGCCGCAGCCAAATTATCACGAACATGTGCCCAGACAAGCTTCCGAGAGAAGGACTGATGCCTGCCCGGAGATATCTCTGAACAATAAAGAGTACCTTTCCGAGATGGTTGGCCGCATTATGAAAGAGAGCATGCAGAGGGAAGAGAATGAGAGTGATTGGGGATTTGTACCATGCAGAACTCTGTTTACTGAAAGGATCCTGAAAGCGGAATTTCCAAGGAAATTTGCACCTCCTACTATCCAAGCCTATAGGGGAACGAGCGACCCTAATCATTTCCTGTATAAGTACGACTGGCATATGACTGGTGCAAGAGCATCAGATGAGATTAAGTGCTGATACTTTCCGGTGTACTTAAAAGGTGTGGCTCTACTTTGGTTCACAAAGCTTCCAATCCGGTCTGTAGATCAATTCTCCGACTTAACGTAGAAGTTCAAAGAACAGTTCAGATTATATGCTTCAAAAGCTAAGGATATAATGTCACTGTCTAGTCTTGAACAAGCTCCCGGAGAACCAATCAAATCTTTCTTGAGCTGTTTCAATATAGCTTTAGCCGAAGTGGATAATGCAGAATCGCATATGGTCCTGACCTATTTGATGCGAGCCATCAATAAATCGAGTGAATTTGGAAAATGGTTAAAAATGAAGGAACCGAACTCGCTTGAAAAGTTTTATAAAAAGGTTGATGAATTCATATGCTTAGAAAGCCTTTCTACACCAGCAAAGGTGGTTGTTGCTAAGGACAACAATAATGATCTTGCTTCTAACAAAAGAGATTCTGAGTATCAGAAAAGGGAAAACGACGGAGGAAAGAGCCAGGGAAATGAGAAGAAACTTCGCCGCTTTAATCCTTCGGATTTTACTCCTTTAACTGACACACTGGAAAATATCTTTTTCGCAACAAAAGATGTTGTCAAGTATCCTAAGCCACCTGAGATGAGAAGAGGTGCAGTGCATAATGGGAAATTCTACCGATTTCACAATCAACCTGGCCATGACACTGACCAATGTCGCCAGTTAAAAAGTGTGATTGAAGAATTGTTGAAACAGGGTAAACTTCAACAATATGTGAAGAAGAGCGGAGTCGATCCAACCTCATCCACTCGGGGGCAACAACATCCTACCCTTCAATCCGGCTCTCGCTTTAACACTGCGGTGCAAGAGTCCGAACAGCTAATGATTAATGTTGTCACAGGAAGTCCATACCCAGCAAGCGGAAGTTGGGACGACTGCTAATTACCCACAAAACTGCAGCTGGGGCATCTTTCACTCTCTCTGGCATATGAATTCAAAACTACGAATCCAGTAGAAATTGAAATCTAATCCGGAGATTTTGGAACAACAATTACTTGCATCCATGTTTTACTTAACAGCATTGCTTAAATTCGTAAAATGATGGTGGATGTATAACTTTTGTATTGTAAACCGCTGAGAAATCAGTGTGATTCAAAAATAAAGAACTATAGATCTTGTGTTCCCTAATGCTATAAAATTCCTGTCTTATTTCGATGTGCAAATATCTTTAAAAATATTGCTAAAATGTCGATTTAATATTGCAGGCTATCAAAGCAAAGCTTATCTATTCAACACATCACAAGACTCGGCGATTCCTACGAATAACTCGACAATGTTAAACCATAAAAGAGGTGCTATTCACAAACCGTTAATGATTCCACCAAAGCCGGCACCTTCCTGACAAGAAGGTTCCAGACCCTTGCTAACTAATCGCGATCAATTGTGTAAAAAAACATCCAGTAAAGTAGCTTGCGTCTGCCCCGTGGATTCACTCAATGATAAAGTACACTCCTCTGGCAACAAGGAAACACCTTACAAAAAGAATGGAACATGCACTCGGAGTAATAGAGAGGAATCGCTAAGAAGCAGATGGTGGAAGGACACAAGCAATAAAGCCCTCTAATGAGGCACAAGCCCTCTTCGGAGGCACAACTCTTCGGAGGCACATTTCACCAGCGTAGAAGTGCAAAATGCTCCTCTTCGGAGGCCCACTTCACCAGAGCTGAAATGCCAAAAAGACCTCTTCGGAGGCACATTTCACCAGCGTAGAAGTGCAAAATGCTCCTCTTCGGAGGCCCACTTCACCAGAGCTGAAATGCCAAAAAGACCTCTTTAGAGGCACATTTCACCAGCGTAGAAGTGCAAAATGCTCCTCTTCGGAGGCCCACTTCACCAGAGCTGAAATGCCAAAAAGACCTCTTCGGAGGCACATTTCACCAGCGTAGAAGTGCAAAATGCTCCTCTTCGGAGGCCCACTTCACCAGAGCTAAAATGCCAAAAAGACCTCTTCGGAGGCACATTTCACCAGCGTAGAAGTGCAAAATGCTCCTCTTCGGAGGCACACTTCACCAGAGCTGAAATGCCAAAACGACCTCTTCGGAGGCACATTTCACCAGCATAGAAGTGCAAAATGCTCCTCTTCGGAGGCCCACTTCACCAGAGCTGAAATGCCAAAAAGACCTCTTCAGAGGCACATTTCACCAGCGTAGAAGTGCAAAATGCTCCTCTTCGGAGGCCCACTTCACCAGAGCTAAAATGCCAAAAAGACCTCTTCGGAGGCACATTTCACCAGCGTAGAAGTGCAAAATGCTCCTCTTCGGAGGCCCACTTCACCAGAGCTGAAATGCCAAAAAGACCTCTTCGGAGGCACATTTCACCAGCGTAGAAGTGCAAAATGCTCCTCTTCGGAGGCCCACTTCACCAGAGCTGAAATGCCAAAAAGACCTCTTCGGAGGCACATTTCACCAGCGTAGAAGTGCAAAATGCTCCTCTTCGGAGGCCTACTTCACCAGAGCTGAAATGCCAAAAAGACCTCTTCGGAGGCACATTTCACCAGCGTAGAAGTGCAAAATGCTCCTCTTCGGAGGCCCACTTCACCAGAGCTAAAATGCCAAAAAGACCTCTTCGGAGGCACATTTCACCAGCGTAGAAGTGCAAAATGCTCCTCTTCGGAGGCCCACTTCACCAGAGCTGAAATGCCAAAACGACCTCTTCGGAGGCACATTTCACCAGCGTAGAAGAGCAAAATGCTCCGCTTCGGAGGCCCACTTCACCAGAGCTGAAATGCTAAAAAGACCTCTTCGGAGGCACATTTCACCAAAGTAGAAGTGCAAAATGCTCCTCTTCGGAGGCCCACTTCACCAGAGCTGAAATGCAAAACTGCTTCTCTTCGAAGACCAAAAACTCTTCTCTTCGGAGACCAAAAATTGCTTCTCTTCGGAGACCGAAATTGCTTCTCTTCGGAGACCGAAAATGCTTCTCTTCGGAGACCAAAATTGCTTCTCTTCGGAGACCGAAATTGCTTCTCTTCGGAGACCAAAAATGCCTCTCTTCGAAGACCAAAAACGCTTCTCTTCGGAGACCACGAAGCCTTCTTCGGAAGCACTATGGCAAATAAAGCCTTTCAACAAGGCACATCCAAAAAACTTTGTTGATGGAACCACTAACGACCACGGCTAAATACTAATGATTATTTGTACAAACAAATATGCAGTAAAACAGCCAGTGACTGTCCTGTGGATCCATTAAACAATAAAATATAATTGTCTGATAAACAGATCAAAACATTCTTCAAAAGCTCACTTCACTGCGAAGGAAAATCCACTTTTTAACAAATAAAAGTGATCATCTCCAAAAGTTGAAGTGTTCTTTAGAAAGAAAGAGAAAGTAAAAATTTCTTCCACAAGAAATGTGTTCTATTAGAGGCAGAATAGTATTTCCTCAAATCGGAAGAATTATTCTCTAAAATAAGAATACAAGTCTTTTCGGAATATTGCAGTGAGCCATGATACGGGGGCACATACAACTATATTAATAGAAACAACGCTTAACCGTCATATCACAAGCTCACTGCAATATCATATAAAGTAAATAAAGAATCATTTATTCCACGTTACAATGAGAAATAAAATGCATTCTCACATACACAAGAATTTGTACAAGTAAAAAGGATTATTTCATTCAATACTGTGAAAATTCTTTACATTTGCAGATCTCAAAAAAGAAGCGGGGACCAGTACCCGCACAATTTCCGGTCGGTACATGCAAAAAAGCAAAACAAGAAGTATAAAACCCAACTTATCATTCCTTCTTCCCACCGCCTTTGGAGCTCTTGCCTGGCTTGGTGGTAAGTTTCTGAATCCGGCGTGGATGGGTTGGAGAAGGAGGAGTGGTCAGATCTTCTTCTGCTTTGTCTTCTCCGGCTGAAGCACTTTTCTTCCTTTTATTTATTGCACGCTTCCCCTTCCTCTTCGAAGAAGACTCACTTCCCGGTGAGAACAACATGGAAAGCTTTGTGTCATCGTCAAATGACTGCTCTAGAGTCTTCTCACTGTCCTCCGTCTCTTCCGCTTTCTGCTCCTGGGAAGTAGGTGGATCCTCTAAGCCTTGAAGGGCTGCTATCTGTTCTTCCTACGACCCTGGCTGAGAAGCGGGAGTAACTTGAAGGGATGGAGGAGGAGCAGCTCGAAGAGGAGGAGAATGCACAATGCTTGGTGTTTCCACTACAACAAAAAGGGAAGATATCAGATCATCAGAACTTAAGTAATAATCAAGAAATTCGTCAAACTCGGTTGAAGCAAACAAGTAGTCCACTTGACTGGGTTCAACATCTAAGTTACCTGGAGAAGTCGGCTTTGCAAGATCAATCTCGAATTTCTGAGCCTCAATATCTTCCATGGCCTCATCCTCAGTGGGAGTGGTCACAATTTCTTTGTCAACTTTAGCAGGAGGCGAGGAGTGTAAACTGGAAACAATAATATCGACATCGGCTGAAACCGAAGTATGAACAGGGGCAGTAGAAAGTATTTCTTGATCGGAACGCTTCCCTCCCATCACTTCGGCTCGTGCTTCGGCAAGTTGCTCTTTTCCTTTAGCAAGTGCGGCATGGGACTCATCATTTAGATAGATGGCTTCAAGATCCGCTTCACCATAAGCAGCTCCTCCAAGCATGTCGATAATTACTTCCTACACTTCTGCCAAAGTAGTCTCATATTTTGGCCCCAGAAAGGAGAGACTTCCATGCCCCAAAACGCTGTGGACATAAAAGTCAAATAAAGTGGAGCTAATGTCGGTTTTGATTGTTTCAAGAGATTGTTCGGCCGCAGCTTTACCGACGATAGCCTCATCGCGCTCCTTTTCAACCCTTAACAATTGAGATTGTAGCTTTGCGATTTCCAAGTCCTGGGAGCTGACTTTCTCCCGAAGCTGAGCGGCATCATCACGATATTTCTTAGTAACATGCTGCTCTGCTTCAACTTTCGCTTCAGCATCTCGCTGAGCAGCATGGGCGTCTCGAACTTGTCTTTGAAGCATTTCTTCCTTTTGCGAATAAGAAGTGGAAGAAGTGGCAAGCTCGCTCTTTAGTCTTTCAACTTCAGCTTCATGTTTCCCATAACCATCAGAAATGCTCTTCATTTCAGCATCATGCCGCTTGCAAACTTTGTCCCACTCCGACTTATCGTTTTCCATGGTCAGCATGGCTTCAAGGTTCACGCGATTGACCCTTTGCAGCTCGTCAACAAGTTTTTGCCATCTAGACATCCTTTCGATATCAAGTCTGACGGCATCAAGGTTACGCAGCATAGCCGGTTTATCATTCGGGACCAAGTCAAGGTCAAAGCGCACCCCCTTTAGACACCATTGCGGGAACCGACTTTGAAGAGCTGGCGGACCCTCTCCAACTTGATATTTAGGCATGTTGATGATTGTTTGAGTATCAGACTTCTCAAGAACGGGAGAATCACCAGGCAAGTCAGAAAGAGCGGGAGCGTCAGGCTTCTCAGAAATAACAGAAGAGTCAGCAAGCTTGGTTCGTTTGCTTGGATCGCTGGCAGCGTGACTTTTTCCCTTATCATCATAAGATTTCCTCTTATGTGATTCATCCTCTCTTCGGGATGAATCCCGGTGTTCATTTTCTCTCCTACGGCGTTCTTCATAATCCCGCCTCTCACGAGCTTTTCTAATGGTTCTTTCTTCATCGGTCTCCTGGCGGGAAGGGAGGTAGCGTTTGTAGTCATAAGTGTCGCACCCCCCATAGCGTCAAAAATCGTCATAATATGAACCACTTCGTACCATCAGAGAACCTGAAATTTAAAAAAAAAGACAAGTCTTAGAAGCCTTCAAATTGAAGAAGCTAAGTGCATATAAGTGCCAAAAAATCCTAAGTGTGTGCGGTGTGCAAACTACGCACGTCAGACTACAAACCACTCTTGGGTGTGGAAATGGCAATGACTTGTGTGGTAGGTGTTGTAGTTTGTTGCAAAGAAGAGGTCGCTTCAACAACAGGAGAGGTCGCTTTTGAAATATCGTCTTTAAAGAGCTCCTAAGAAGTTATCATTATATCACTCAAGTTGTCAAAGGTGTCATCGCCGTGATACCCAGCAGAGCTCTCTTTTTCGACTTCCACATCAACCGTCTTTTCAGAAATTCGAGAATTTTCTTCCTCTTCAATAACGGGAGAAAGTGTTAACTTGCCAGACGACCCCACAACATCAGTAGAAGTAAAACACTTCACCAGTGAAGTCTTAGTGGTGGGTTCTTTCAGTGAAAGTTCTTTAGCAGGAACTGGGGCATCTGCCGTCGTTGTCGGAGAATCAGGAATTTCATGAGGCTGGATGGAACGAGAAGAATGTAGAAGTTCGAACTGATGCAAAAGTTCATCTTTCAATAAGAATTTGGCGCTTCTCTCTTCCACAGTCACAACATTTAAAGTTTCGAAGATCGACTTAAGGCTGGGATTTCTAAGCAGGGGAGGAAGTGCTGAAAAAAGAAAAGAATGAAGATAAGCATTTGATAATTCGGTTTTCAAAAAGCTAATGAGAAGAACAAAGAAAGGCAATCTTACTCCCGACTCTCCAAACGGCGTAGAATCCCGGTGGACATCGGACAAAGAAGAATTGACTTAGAAACCCATGAGCACTATTGGGCAAGTCCAAAATCAATCTCCGATTTCTGGCGCCTCTTACAAGCACGATTGAAGGATGATCTTTGTTCTTTGAATAAGTGCACAAATAGCAAATTTCATCGAAGCTCGGGAGACGGTCGAGCGTCCTCCTAAACAGAGCACACAATCCCATCAGAACGGCGTAACCGTTGGGGTGTAGCTGAAAAGGCGAGATAGCTAATCGAAGGAAAAGTTCTCGGAAAAATTCGTTGAAAGGTGGAATAGCTCCGCTTAAACACATCTGGCGATTCACTGCGACAAAACCGAGAGGTGGCCTGTCAGCTGTGTCACTTGCTCTGGGGAATATATCATCTGATTCGGCAATACCAAACTGGATACACATTTGTCTAAAAACTTTGTGGCTCAGAGTGGTCGGAGTTCTCTCCGGAGGATCGATCAGTGGTTAGCAATCGGGAAAGCTTCTCCGACTAGCCCTGAATCTTCTTGTTGAGATGTCATTCTACACAATCAACTGGATATTTAAATATGAAGGTGCACGTTTCCTAAAAAGTGTGAAGTGTTGTGCAAAACTAAAACGATAACAAGCGAGTATAACTGAAATTGAGATAGTTGACATTTGTCGATTATAAAGTTTCGAGGCTTGTCATTTTAAGTTCAAATACAGTGTTGTGTTGATGCAAACAAATCAGCTTAGGTTGATTATTTCAGCTTTGCTTTAATACTTCATTTGAATTTATCGTTTCACAGCATTTCATTCACAAAATTCATGTAAGTTAATTGTTCTTTGTCAACTAATCTGTCATGCGATGTGGGCAGTCAATGGCAGTATATTTGTCCTGTTTTTCTACAAATGTTGTTTTTAAACAGGTTATTAGCATTAAAGTCAAGACAATCTGAAAAGAAATGCAACACAGTTCAAATTCAAAGCTCAGTCGACTTCTGGCCAAACTTCACAAGTCCTAGGTCGTTCAACGACCTATCATAAGTCGAGGCATTTTTAGGTCGTGCTGTGCAAATTAAAGCATTCAGGGTTGTGCAGAATTGGTCCAAGTCCTAGGTCATTCAGCGACCTATCATAGGTCGAGGCATCTTTAGGTCGCATAGTTCAAGGCGATGTAAATTTGTTGTCCTAACTCAGCCACGACTAAGAGCTTATGCCGCAAAAGTTAGGTCGTTGGTGTGTTAGGTCGTCCCACATTCACTCGAAGTAATTAGGTTACAAGAATGTTTAGGTCGGTCAAATATCTTAGGTCGTAAGTCGTAGGTCGCGGAAGACTTAGCATAAAACTCTTAAGTCGTACAGATCTGTTAAGTCGTCGACTTCCCCTCCACGCAATCAGTTATTGAATCCGATAACCCGATATCATCATTACAAAGAAGACTATCATCCTCTTCGTGAATTCCATTCATCTCTACATACCGCCAAATCGCCCAGCAAATCGATTTCAAATCCCTCCGATCCATTACAAAGATTACCGTGCATTCATGAATCACATCAACACATCAAACGACAATCGGAAGTCGATTGTAATAATCGCTCAAAAAATGAAACAAGAACGGAAGGAATTGGATTTGGGTCGGAAAACACGAACTCATGTTTGGGCAGCGATTATGGTGGGACAGAGATTGAATTCACTTACGTAGTATGTTAGAAAAGGATGAATCGACGGCTAAGTGAGTTGAATTCTCCCTTGGAAGCTCAAGATTCGTCAATGGCAATGGTAAATCAGAGCAGTAAGGTAAGGAGGAAGAAAACGACCTAACAGTTTATATGGGGCTGAGAGAGGAAGGTGAATAGGCAAACAAGTTAGCAATGTTTTAGGTCGTTTGCGACCTAACAAAGTTAAGTCGAAGCACACGACCTATGGCATAGGCGTGTACTTCGATGGGCAAATGTTAACTCCTTTATTTCGGCGACCTAAAACTCTGACCTAACAGCTATTAAGGACCTAAGGGATGTCACGACCTAAGGGATGTCACGACCTAACTAAGTTAACGACCTAAGGGAAGTTAAC
This sequence comes from Allium fistulosum, assembly GCA_030737815.1. NCBI lineage: Eukaryota > Viridiplantae > Streptophyta > Magnoliopsida > Asparagales > Amaryllidaceae > Allium > Allium fistulosum. Next base: position 210,624,658 of record CM060904.1, on the reverse strand, counting down.
GACCTAACTAAGTTAACGACCTAAGGGAAGTTAACGACCTAACTAAGTTAACGACCTAAGGGAAGTTAACGACCTAACTAAGCTTAACGACCTAGCAGACTTCACGACCTAACTACAGAGACGACCTAAAAGACCATACGACTTAACGATCTAAGAGAGTTCCCGACCTAACTCCGAAAAGGAGCTTCACGACCTAACGACTTATGGGATATTACGACCTAGCAATATCACGACCAAACTCGATGCTGTCAAGGTAGAACAGATCTTCTAACGGGTGGTGCTTTCGCAACTCTATTACACACACCCGGTGTTAGCGTTCAATTTTAAGCGTTAACATGGGTTTCTGCCATTTATTATGGGTTCGGGATAAAGTGGGAATGACAAGCTTAAAATCCTATATTTTTAAACAAATCAAACTTCTTAAAATGTCTTAAATTGTGAATTGGAGGGAGTATTACGTTTATGCATCACTATTGCATGCTCTACTTTTTACTAATTTTTAAAAGCTGGTTAAATTTGCCTATGCCTTCCCCATATCTAGTTATGAATCACTTAAATATTTTGGTCAACCTTTGGCTACATTCACTTCCCTCCATCACATACCACCACAGTATAACATATATAGTAAAGTTAGTAGTGTCAAAAAGCAAACAATATCTAATATCAACATTATTGTTACATTCAATTATATAGCACCACATATGACTTTATAACTAGTAAAATACAATAAACTACTAAACTAGTTCATCAAGATTTTCAAAATACTACACCAACAAGTAAAATAAGTCCAAACACCACAATCCTCACTAATTCTCCAAGTCTAAAGCCAAGATGCTCCACACACATACGGACATCACAAAAGTATCATCTCATTGTTAGCATTGATCTCCTCCTTATGTATGCCATCACCACTTAAACACTATGTCACTTGATCTTTGGGGACATGGAATGATTCCCTCAGTTGGAGAATTATCAACAACTTTGAACTTTAAGTAAGTTAATAACTGAAATGACCCTCCTATTTACACACTAATTTTATTGGTGATTTTTTTTTTAAAGATGATATATAGATATATCATCCATTACAAATATATCTTCCAGGGTCATTTTCTTTCTCTACTAAACAAAAATATATCCAGGATCTTTCACAATATAAAAATATTGTTTTAATTCTAAATCATTTTTAACATACATATATGAAGATATCTATGTTATATTCTACTTGAATCAGAGCATGATAATAAGTAGAAATCCTTTTTAAATTTGCAAAAATGTGATGAATTCCCTTTTTAAAAGAAAATTTATTGTATCCTGATTTTTGACTATAGTGTCCACTGGAAATATGTACCTTAGGCTGTTATTATAATTAAGAAATGATCAGGCAATAATCAGTGGAAAGCAGGCTTATAATATAGATGATTTTCTTAAAGTCTGGATAGTATCAAACTCAGGTTAAAAGAAAGTGGATCATAAGTGAACACAAGCAACATCTAGGCGTAATGGAAACGCGCCTAACTTATACATTCAAGGTCACGAGTTCGAGTGCTATGCTGGTCGGTTCAAACACAATTTTTGGTTTTTCTTTTTATTTTTCTCCTGTATGGTTAGAAATCTGATACCTACCTATATTTGTCCATATATATTTAATTTTTGCCTATAACCTAACATACAAAACAATTCTTCTTACATAAATATTTTTAAACCCATTCTTACAACTGTTTTAAGAATTTACATTTATATTTTTGCCCAATATCAACATGTACACAGATATACATGTACATGTCAGTGTCTTTGTTCATTTTCCAGAAAACTGAGCTCAAATGTTCCCCTGCTTCATTGATTTGAAGTGAAACATTTGGCCTGACCTATGGCCTAACCATGTGGTTACTCTGGCCATTCTTTTGCTTGCATTTTTACAACCCAGAATATACACAAAACATTGATACCTCTCCTTTTCAAAAGCATGTTTATATATATTTGTATGAATCAGACTCTTTGTGATCAGATACATATCATTCTTCCTAACCATAATTCTCTTTTAAAAATACATCTTCAGGGTATAAACACTTTTTCTTGCATTGGGACATATATCAATATCATAAATTGAGAATATAGCAGTTTAATTCTTTTCTGGGTTTTCCCCATATAATTTTCTATATATCTATATTCTTTTTGAAAGGACTCAGGATTAACTGAGATCATCATAAAATGATTTTGCTTATAAAAATCCAGATTTTTCCCTTTAAATCAAAACAACATTAGCAAATAGGTTTTCAAATCAATTTAACATCAATATCCTTAATACATACCAAATCAGAAATAACCAGAAACAACATAGCATATGTCTCTTACAAGTTCTTCCTACTTAATACATTTAGATAGCCATATCAATCAGGGAATACATGCATGAATTAACACATTCTAGCTTTTATTTCTAAATTATCTTAGCATCCTCTATTCCATATCTTTTTAATCTTGCTTACTTAGCTCCATCACAACCTGCAAAAGCATTAGTGGCTGCCCCATTATAAATGAGACACTCCCATGTGCCATGAGCAATAAGGGTCAGATCTATGATCTGGTGTGAGCATTTCTAACATATCCATGATATTAAACTAAGGATACAGCATAAATATACTTTGCATACTTGACAGGTATTATCATATACAATCCATAAGAGCAAACATATGCATTAAAACAACTTTTATCTGGAACTACTAAGGTTGCCTTTTCTTTTTCTTATAAATTCCTGGCCTCATCTGCTATAAGGAATCAAAGGGACACATTGCCATGAACTAATTAACATCATGGCACAAAGATCTCAGGACTTAAACAAGCCATGTGCCAACTTGTCTACTTCAAATAGGACAAGCATTCCAGCAGCCTTCTTGGCACAAAATCCTTAGTTATATCACTAAGTGTATTTATGTTCATTCTATCAATGATAGCTAGGTGTACAAACCACCTGTACACATGAAGCATACTAGTTACCTTGCAGACATAATATTGCAAGCAGTTAAAGGTTACTTTCTAGAGGTATAACACCCCAGTCATTCCATCTCACATTATTTAGCATATATACACCCTATTCAAGCATATACCAGAATGTTTGCAACTGAGAATAAATGCATGGCTCTATTGGGTTTATTTTGATTTTGCAAGCAACTATATTTAGCCAGATTTTTAATCTTGTTTAAACATAGTTTTTAGGCTTGTAAATTTCTGTTTGGTTTAGGGCTCAGCACTTATAGAGAAAGACTCCATTGCACCCTTAACCAATTATTTCAAGCCTCAGCACCATACCAATGTATATGCAGCTCATAGTTTTCTTTTTCCATTCTTTGTCTTAAGCCATGATTCAGACTAGTTACAAATACTCTATTATATGTTCTTTAAGGTTTTAGTATAACATACAGAGATGAAAATAGAACAACAAAGTCATACATCCAGCATAGCAAATCATATCTCATCAAGCATTTATGAAACCATCAGTAACCAACATAGTTTGTAAATCAAAACATGCAAAATATAGCATATAAAAGCTTGGCTGCCTAATCCCAGGTCTTAATGCCATGTATATGAGTGAGGATACTCACCTAAATGCTTACTTCAAGCTTAATCCAGAAAATCCCTCAAATCTTTAGCCTTATCTTCCTTTTCTCCCTTAGGTTAATTAATTAGTGAGGGAGCAGTTTTCTGGTTAGGCTCTTGGTTTAAATAAGGGTTCTATCTAGGGTTTTGGGTGATGCAAAATCCCTATTTTAGCCCAGACCAGAATCATGCATTTGGCATTGCATATTCCCTCCCTTCTAACCCTTAATGTCCCGGCCAATATTTTAAAACAAGGCTAATTTGTGCCCATTTTTCTTTTCTTTTCAGAAAGTGATTGCTTTAGGTATTTTTATTATACTTACCTCAAACATGATAATGGTGTGACTTTCTATTTTCTGCCTATGTACATTTTCTTTCTTGCACTTTGGTTCTTATTGTTTTAGTGATTCCTTTATTAATTTCCTGCTCAAATAATGTCTGGATATATATATATACATTTATACAACTATGGGTGTTAATTTAACTTTAACCTTTTATTTGCAGAAAACATGTGCATACTTATGTGCATTTCTACACACCCATTATTCAAATAAAATTCCACTTATTCATTGTAAATCAATGTTCTCTTCTGTCTTAATTTTCAGACAAGTAATATATATATATATATACACACATCCACAGGAATTTTAATATTCATGCCTAGGCCTATATTTCCTTTATTTAAAACATTTTATCTAAATGTTTTCCTTTCTTGTTTTATTATTCAGGAATTCTGGATTTTCTCTTAGTGCCATAACTAGTGTGCACGTGCACACATGCACACAACCTTGCACCACTGAAAATCCCACCTATATAATAATTCTGATTTTCCCCCAGAATTTTAATCATTTATTTAAAAGAATTTTCCCCCATAATCTTGGGGTATTACAATCACCCCTCCTTTTAGGAATTGTGCCCTCACAATTTGCAACATATTCTTTGAGTACTTCTACTTTCTTAGGGGAAAGAAAAAAAAATATATATTCAAATATGCATGAGCAAATCAATTAGTCACTGTCTATCATACATATCAAACTTTCTTAGTAATCTAAGAATTTACCTTTTAAATTTGCAAAGAGCCTAGGGTAATCCATCCTGATTTTATCCTCTAGCTCCCAAGTACAATCACTAGGATCCATACTCCATTGAATCTTTACAAGCTTCAATGTCTTGTTTCTTAATTTCTTTTCTTCCCTTGCCACAATTCCCACTGGCTCTTTCTCATAGATTAGATCTGGATTAATCTGAACTTCAGTAGGCTTTTCTAAGATTTCCTCCTTGTCATGCACCCATCTCCTTAGTTGTGACACATGAAACACATTGTGCATTGCACTCATCTTCTCTGGAAGTTCCAGCTTATAGGCTAGTGAGCCTATCCTTTCCAAAATCTTGTATGGTCCAACATATCTGGGTCTGAGTTTCCCCTGCTTGCCAAATCTCAAGACTTTCTTCATTGGTGAAACCTTAATGAAGACATAATCACCTACTTTGAATTCCACTGACTTCCTCTTTGCATCAGCATACTTCTTTTGCCTATCTTGAGCTACTGCCATCCTCTTTCTCACCAGTCCTATTTTCTCTGTGATGTCCTTGACATATTCTGGCCCTAGGATAGCTTTCTCTCCTGCCTCAGCCCAACACATAGGTGATAGACATGGCTTTCCATATAGGGCTTCAAAGGGTGCCATTCCAATTGTACTTTGGTGGCTATTATTGTATGTGAACTCAGCCAAATGGAGGTGGTCCTCCCAATTTCCTCCAAAGTCTAACACACATGCTCTAAGCAAATCTTCTAAAATTTTGTTTACCACTTCTGTTTGCCCATCTGATTGGGGGTGATAAGTAGTGCTTAGGCACAATTCACTCCCCATAGCTTCTTGGAAGCTCTTCCAGAATCTTGAAGTGAAGATTGTATCCCTATCACTCACTATAGTTTTAGGAACACCATGCAATTTTACCACTTCTCTCATAAAAGTTTGGGCTAACCTAGGTGCATTTCTGTCTGCTTTCACTGGTATGAAGTGGGCTACTTTAGTCAGCCTATCTACAATCACCCAAATACTTGTATTTCCCCTCTTGGATCTAGGAAGACCATCTATGAAATCCATAGATATGTCTTCCCACTTCCACTGTGGTATGCTAAGTGGCTGCAACAACCCTGAAGGTCTTTGGGTCTCAGCTTTTATTTGTTGACAAACCATGCACTTAGAAACATATCCAGCTACATTAGACTTCATTCCCTTCCACCAATAGTCCCTTTTTAAGTTTTGGTACATTTTGGTGCTGCCTGGATGTATGGAATATTTGCTCCTATGGTACTCATTAAGGATTTCTTCTTTCAATTCTATGATGTTTGGGACACATATCCTTCCCTTGTACCTTAAGTATCCTTTTACATCTATGTGATAATCCTTCACTTCCTCCTTCTTTAATAGGAGAGACTTCTTTTCTGCTAAGTCTTGATCTTCTTCTTGCATCTTTGCCACCTTCAAGGCCAAATTTGATTGTAAAGTAATTAAACTTAACCTTCCTTTATCCCTTTCTTCCTCAATTATCTCCATACTTATCCCACTGCTCTCATCTATTTCCAAATCAGTGAGCATGGTCAAGTCTCTAAACTCCTCCATCATTAACATGGCCATTTTTGCATGCTGCCTACTCAATGCATCTGCCACTTTATTAGCCTTGCCTGGTGTATAAAGTATATCTAAGTCATAAGCAGCAAGAAATTCAACCCATCTGTGTTGTCTCATATTTAAATCTTTCTGTGAAAAGAGATACTTTAAGGCCTTGTGATCAGTGTATAAAATGAACTTTGCACCCAATAAATAATGCCTCCAGAGCTTTAAGGCATATACTACTGCTGCCAACTCAAGATCATGAGTTGCATATCTAGTTTCATGGGGTTTTAGTTGTCTGGATGCATAGGCTATGACCTGATCTTGCTGCATCAACACAGCCCCTAGCCCTGACCCACATGCATCTGTATATACAACTAATCCCTCATTGCCTTCTGGTACTCTCAACACTGGTGATTTTACCAAAGCCTCCTTGATCTGGGTGAAAGCTTGTTCACACTTATCAGTCCATATAAACTTTTGGTTCTTCCTAGTCAGGTTAGTGAGTGGCATTGCTATTTTAGAAAATCCTTGTATAAACCTTCTATAGTATCCTGCCATCCCCATGAATGACCTAACTTCACTAACATTGTTAGGCTTCTTCCATGCTTGGATTGCTACTATCTTATTGGGGTTTACATAAATTCCTCTAGCAGAGACAACATGTCCAAGAAAGTGTACTTCCTCTTGCCAGAACACACACTTAGAGAACTTTGCTTTCAAATCTTTTTCTCTTAATCTAGATAAGACCAAATGTAAGTGGTTCTCATGTTCCTCTATTGTTTTAGAGTAGATCAGAATGTCATCTATAAAAATCAGAACAAACTTGTCCAAGTAATCTCTGAATATCCTATTCATTAGGTCTACAAAGTAAGAAGGGGCATTTGTTAGCCCAAATGGCATAACCAGAAACTCATACAGACCATATCTTGTGTTGAATGCTGTATATTTAACACTTGATTCCTCAACCTTCATCTGATGAAATCCAGATGCCAAGTCTAACCTAGAAAACACTTTAGCTCCACTGAGTTGATCAAAGAGATCATCTATCCTGGGTAATGGGTATTTGTTTTTGATGGTTACTTTGTTTAATTCTCTATAATCTATACACATTCTTAAAGTACCATCATGCTTTTTAACAAATACTACAGGAGCACCCCAGCATGAATTACTTGGCCTTATAAACCCCTTGGCTTCTAATTCTTCCAGCTGGTTCTTTAGCTCCTTTAATTCACTTGGCCCCATCCTTGTAGGCTTTTTGATAACTGGGCTAGCCCCGGGCATAAGGTTAATCTGGAATTCAACAGGTCTATGGTGTGAGACACCTTTTACTTCCCCAAATACATCCAAGTATTCTTTAACTATGGGGATTTCATTAATAGCTATTTCCTTGGGATTATTTTCTAATTCAATTAAATGATTTAGACTATTTTCTTTGATAGGTTCACATAGAATTGTAACCCTTTGGCCTTTAGAATTTTGTAGTGAAATGGTGGATGCATCTAGGTCAATTATGGCTTTGAATTGTCTTAGCCAATCTGCCCCTAATATAACTCCTATATTTGGGAAATTTAGAACATATAAATTGGAAACAAATGTGTTTCCCCCTATGTTCAAATTTACATCCACACAAACCATATCTAATACACTAGAACTTCCTAAAGGGCTTTGTATTAACAGAGGTATTTCAGCCAAATTGCAGTTCATTTTCAACCTTTTAACTATTTCATGGGAAATGAGTGAGTGGGTTGCCCCGGTATCATATATTACAGCTAAAGGTATGGTACAAATAAATAGTGTACCTTCCACTTGACCATGGTTTTCAGCATTAGCCTCAATTATGGCCTTGCCCCTACCTTCCAGGTTTGCCACTTTCCCTTGTTGCTTGTATTCTGGGCAATTTCTTTTCATATGCCCTTCCTTCCCACATAAATAGCATTTGAAAGCTCCCCCTTTAAGCTCTGGGCATCTTGGCTTAATATGGCCTTCTTTCCCACAATGGTTGCAAACTATTTTTCTTTTGGCTTCATTGGGTTTTGCATCTACTGCCTTCTTACCATCTGCCTCTCCTTTCTTCTTATCATAAGGATGGTACTTCCCTTTGTTCTTCTTGTTGCTATTGTTTTTGAAGCTCCTAAACTTATCTCTTTCCTTGTCATGCTGCTCAATCTTCAGAGCCAAATCTATCACTTGATCAAAAGTTCTGTCAGCATAAGGTAATATAGCCCTGCTAAGCCCTGGGTTCAATCCCTTGATGTATCTATCATTTTTGGATGCTTCATCAGCTACTAACATTGCCCCATAGGTTGACAATCCCTCAAACTTCTGGGTGTATTCTGTGACATTCATAGTCCCCTGTCTAAGTTTGATGAACTCCTCAAGTAAAGTGGTTTTTGTTGAGGCTGGAACAAACCTTGCCTCTAACATCTCCTTAAATTGATTCCAATTAATATCATTTTCATTCCGGCCAGCTATGATCACCTCCCACCAACTCAAAGCTGCACCTTTTAATTGCCTTGAGGCTACTTGCCTCTTCCTTTGGTCATCTAGTTGCATATTAGTGAAGATCCTCTCTAATGTCCTCAGCCATGCTTGAATCTCCATTACACTTTCAGTTCCTTCAAAGCTCTTGCCTCCCAAGTTGGTATAAGTCTTCACTAACTTGGAGAGCTCCTCATATGGGTTCTCAGGTCTGTGCCCAATTCCATCTCTCAGAACTCTCACAAATTCCTGCATGTCAAGCATTTGTGGTGTGCTAGATCCTCCTTGATGATGAGACCCTCTTCCTACCATATTTCTAAAAGTATATGTATTTCATCTTATTAGTTTATAACACTTAGCTTTAATTTTAAATTGGTTGCATCTTTCCTATTTAATCATTGTGTATGTCACATGCACACACATACATACATTCAGGGAATACTTATAAACAGTCAAATATACAAATAAACCTAGTATAAACATAAGCATACAAACATTTTGCTATGTTAATTAAAACATAGCTCTGATACCAAATGAAATGACCCTCCTATTTACACACTAATTTTATTGGTGATTTTTTTTTTTTTAAAGATGATATATAGATATATCATCCATTACAAATATATCTTCCAGGGTCATTTTCTTTCTCTACTAAACAAAAATATATCCAGGATCTTTCACAATATAAAAATATTGTTTTAATTCTAAATCATTTTTAACATACATATATGAAGATATCTATGTTATATTCTACTTGAATCAGAGCATGATAATAAGTAGAAATCCTTTTTAAATTTGCAAAAATGTGATGAATTCCCTTTTTAAAAGAAAATTTATTGTATCCTGATTTTTGACTATAGTGTCCACTGGAAATATGTACCTTAGGCTGTTATTATAATTAAGAAATGATCAGGCAATAATCAGTGGAAAGCAGGCTTATAATATAGATGATTTTCTTAAAGTCTGGATAGTATCAAACTCAGGTTAAAAGAAAGTGGATCATAAGTGAACACAAGCAACATCTAGGCGTAATGGAAACGCGCCTAACTTATACATTCAAGGTCACGAGTTCGAGTGCTATGCTGGTCGGTTCAAACACAATTTTTGGTTTTTCTTTTTATTTTTCTCCTGTATGGTTAGAAATCTGATACCTACCTATATTTGTCCATATATATTTAATTTTTGCCTATAACCTAACATACAAAACAATTCTTCTTACATAACTATTTTTAAACCCATTCTTACAACTGTTTTAAGAATTTACATTTATATTTTTGCCCAATATCAACATGTACACAGATATACATGTACATGTCAGTGTCTTTGTTCATTTTCCAGAAAACTGAGCTCAAATGTTCCCCTGCTTCATTGATTTGAAGTGAAACATTTGGCCTGACCTATGGCCTAACCATGTGGTTACTCTGGCCATTCTTTTGCTTGCATTTTTACAACCCAGAATATACACAAAACATTGATACCTCTCCTTTTCAAAAGCATGTTTATATATATTTGTATGAATCAGACTCTTTGTGATCAGATACATATCATTCTTCCTAACCATAATTCTCTTTTAAAAATACATCTTCAGGGTATAAACACTTTTTCTTGCATTGGGACATATATCAATATCATAAATTGAGAATATAGCAGTTTAATTCTTTTCTGGGTTTTCCCCATATAATTTTCTATATATCTATATTCTTTTTGAAAGGACTCAGGATTAACTGAGATCATCATAAAATGATTTTGCTTATAAAAATCCAGATTTTTCCCTTTAAATCAAAACAACATTAGCAAATAGGTTTTCAAATCAATTTAACATCAATATCCTTAATACATACCAAATCAGAAATAACCAGAAACAACATAGCATATGTCTCTTACAAGTTCTTCCTACTTAATACATTTAGATAGCCATACCAATCAGGGAATACATGCATGAATTAACACATTCTAGCTTTTATTTCTAAATTATCTTAGCATCCTCTATTCCATATCTTTTTAATCTTGCTTACTTAGCTCCATCACAACTTGCAAAAGCATTAGTGGCTGCCCCATTATAAATGAGACACCCCCATGTGCCATGAGCAATAAGGGTCAGATCTATGATCTGGTGTGAGCATTTCTAACATATCCATGATATTAAACTAAGGATACAGCATAAATATACTTTGCATACTTGAAAGGTATTATCATATACAATCCATAAGAGCAAACATATGCATTAAAACAACTTTTATCTGGAACTACTAAGGTTGCCTTTTCTTTTTCTTATAAATTCCTGGCCTCATCTGCTATAAGGAATCAAAGGGACACATTGCCATGAACTAATTAACATCATGGCACAAAGATCTCAGGACTTAAACAAGCCATGTGCCAACTTGTCTACTTCAAATAGGACAAGCATTCCAGCAGCCTTCTTGGCACAAAATCCTTAGTTATATCACTAAGTGTATTTATGTTCATTCTATCAATGATAGCTAGTTGTACAAACCACCTGTACACATGAAGCATACTAGTTACCTTGCAGACATAATATTGCAAGCAGTTAAAGGTTACTTTCTAGAGGTATAACACCCCAGTCATTCCATCTCACATTATTTAGCATATATACACCCTATTCAAGCATATACCAGAATGTTTGCAACTGAGAATAAATGCATGGCTCTATTGGGTTTATTTTGATTTTGCAAGCAACTATATTTAGCCAGATTTTTAATCTTGTTTAAACATAGTTTTTAGGCTTGTAAATTTCTGTTTGGTTTAGGGCTCAGCACTTATAGAGAAAGACTCCATTGCACCCTTAACCAATTATTTCAAGCCTCAGCACCATACCAATGTATATGCAGCTCATAGTTTTCTTTTTCCATTCTTTGTCTTAAGCCATGATTCAGACTAGTTACAAATACTCTATTATATGTTCTTTAAGGTTTTAGTATAACATACAGAGATGAAAATAGAACAACAAAGTCATACATCCAGCATAGCAAATCATATCTCATCAAGCATTTATGAAACCATCAGTAACCAACATAGTTTGTAAATCAAAACATGCAAAATATAGCATATAAAAGCTTGGCTGCCTAATCCCAGGTCTTAATGCCATGTATATGAGTGAGGATACTCACCTAAATGCTTACTTCAAGCTTAATCCAGAAAATCCCTCAAATCTTTAGCCTTATCTTCCTTTTCTTCCTTAGGTTAATTAATTAGTGAGGGAGCAGTTTTCTAGTTAGGCTCTTGGTTTAAATAAGGGTTCTATCTAGGGTTTTGGGTGATGCAAAATCCCTATTTTAGCCCAGACCAGAATCATGCATTTGGCATTGCATATTCCCTCCCTTCTAACCCTTAATGTCCCGGCCAATATTTTAAAACAAGGCTAATTTGTGCCCATTTTTCTTTTCTTTTCAGAAAGTGATTACTTTAGGTATTTTTATTATACTTACCTCAAACATGATAATGGTGTGACTTTCTATTTTCTGCCTATGTACATTTTCTTTCTTGCACTTTGGTTCTTACTGTTTTAGTGATTCCTTTATTAATTTCCTGCTCAAATAATGTCTGGATATATATATATATATATATATATATATACATTTATACAACTATGGGTGTTAATTTAACTTTAACCTTTTATTTGCAGAAAACATGTGCATACTTATGTGCATTTCTACACACCCATTATTCAAATAAAATTCCACTTATTCATTGTAAATCAATGTTCTCTTCTGTCTTAATTTTCAGACAAGTAATATATATATATATACACACATCCACAGGAATTTTAATATTCATGCTTAGGCCTATATTTCCTTTATTTAAAACATTTTATCTAAATGTTTTCCTTTCTTGTTTTATTATTCAGGAATTCTGGATTTTCTCTTAGTGCCATAACTAGTGTGCACGTGCACACATGCACACAACCTTGCACCACTGAAAATCCCACCTATATAATAATTCTGATTTTCCCCCAGAATTTTAATCATTTATTTAAAAGAATTTTCCCCCATAATCTTGGGGTATTACAATTCCCCCATAATATATATATTTAAAAGAATTATCAACAACTTTGAACTTTAAGTAAGTTAATAACCACAATTGACCACTTTGGACTAATATTTTTGTTTACATTCGACATTAAAAGGAATAATAGAAGTTCCGATGGAACTTTCCAATGCCCCCCGACGGCATCGTTTTGGATGGCTTCCGATGGCCATCTATTTAATTAATTTAATTTATCACATTATTTTAACTTATTATTTATAGATGTTCGAAATTTGTATAAAAATGTTAATTTAATTTCTATAAATTAAAAAAGATATTTTATTCAATTTTGCAATTTTATAATTTGTGGTTAATTAAATTAGTGTTTTCGATAATCTTTTGGTGTGTAATTCGATATTTAACTTTATTGAAAATCAAACTCAAACGATATATCTATGCAACTTTTTGTACGTCCATTATACAACTTGGGTGAAGTTTATGATGCGTAATAGTTTTATGAATTTAAATATATTTTTAACCATTGTTTAAGTTATTATCAATTTTTAAATGTATTTAACATTATAAATTCATATAAAAGAAAATATTCTATAGAAAAATATTTTTTTGAATCTTATGTCGATCCAAAGTATTTTGAACCTACTTCGAAAATATGATAAAAAAGTAAATAAATTTATGGTGTCGATCTAGATTCTCAAATTTATAGCTCTTCGTCTATATTCAAACTAATAATCTTTCATTTGAAGGTCAAACGGTTTTTAAATTGGACGAAATTCGAATCACGTAACTTTATAATGTATTTATCCAATCCGTGTGGCTAGAATAAAAAACGAAAAGAAAAATATATGACTCGAAATATATCATTTTCCGAGGAGCTATATAACATTCGATATATATTTTTAGGACACATTCTACGAAAATGATCTGCTTGAAGTCTAAATTTTTTATATGTTTTTTTAAAGTCTAATTGTAAGGGTTGACTAAATATATAATATTGTATATGTGCTTGAATTTTGTTTGAAGATCGTTTGACCTTCGAATGAAAGTTCTAAATTTGAATGTCAACAAACGGCTATAAATTGAAAAAATCAAGTTAGATACCTTAAACCTGTTTACTTTCCTTTCATATTTCGTCTATGTGCCTAAAATAATTTGGATGAACATAAGATTCAACAAAATTTATATTTTTACTAAATATTTAAGTTTATATGAATTTATTATGTTATGTACCTTTAAATTCACAACTAAATTTTAAACCGTTCAAAGATTATTATACAACGAATAAAAATAACCTTTTTAATAGTTAGAAAGAAAACTATGTTATTGTAAACCTTTTGAAATTTTATAGCAAATTAAATGTTGATAATAAATTAAATTAAACTAAATTTATTTCAAATAAGGAGAAAAGATATATTATTATATTCAGCAGCCGTCAAACTGTAGCCGTCGACGGTCGTAGAAAGCCATCGGAAAGTCGCGTATACAGTTGCAGCCGAACCTATTTCTTCCTCATTCTTCTTTTCTAACCCTTGATAAAAAACCCAAACCCCCAGATCGAATCAAGTTTGTCCCTAGCCGCCATTTTCCATCACAATCCATCAATTTCTTCATCAGTTTACAATCCTCAACCATCTATGCCTTTAATTCATCCAAAATCAGGCATATTCTTCCTATAAGCTAATTAATCTGAATTATGATAAAATTATTGCTAATTTGTACGTGTATTTGTTGATAATAGCTCATTGATTGGTTGTAATTATATATATTGGTTGATTGAGAATTGTTAATTAGGGACATTAGCGTTTAAATCCGATGTTTAATATATAATTAGGGTTAATTTGGATTGATTAGTGAATGTATGTATTATCGTAACATAATTTAGTGTTAATTAGTGTATATATTATCAGAAATGTCAACAAAACAATGTATTTACGTAATCCCTTTGTTAGTTTATATATCCTTAATTATATATAAATTTGGTATATGTGTATATGGTAATACATATAAAAAAAATTAATGTATAAATTTAATTTTTTATTACTGTCTAATAAACAGAAATTAGTGTTAGCTAAAATATATTGAAAAAACAATTTTTTATTAGTTTTTAATTGTTAAGAAATTTATATAATGAATTAGTGTTAATGCTAATATAAAAAAATTAGTGTATAATTTAGTTTATTTTTTAAATCCCTTGAAGAGTTTTTGGCCCCATCTGACAAGTATTTTATACGATCGTTATATAGATATTCGTTTTTATTACAAAATAAACATCAATATTCACCCGGTACAATATTTGTCAGATTTGTCCCTGTATTGGGCAAGTTACAAACATAATAAAGCAGTTACATTTTTAAATTATTTCATCTTAAACGGTTCACAAAATTTTGATAGCACTTCCTTTTTGTTCCTTTGTACACGCATTTATTTACGATACATGAAACAAAGAGGAAGTGCTGTCAAAATTTTGATGAATCGTTAAAAATGTAATGACTTACGAAAGTTAAGCGAATGAGATTATATTCGTATACAATATACAAGATATGATAAGGGAAGTAGGATAACCGACCAACAAAGTGGAGAATAATAAAGTGAAAATATAATATTATATTCAAAATTTTTTAAAATTGAAAATTTATAAGATTTTATAAAAAAAGTTAAAAGAATAAAATATTATATATTTAATAAAACATTAAAATATTAACAAATTACTGTATAACGGTAACATATTATATAATCAATAAAACATTAAAATTGATAAATGAATATTAAATGTCAGTCAATAAAATGATCATTAACTTTTTGAATTTCTATCATATTTTTTGAAATAGGGAAAAATGGCCAATTATCGTATTAGTCGAAGGAGCTGAATGTATCAACGAAAAGAATGA
Organism: Allium fistulosum; assembly: GCA_030737815.1. NCBI lineage: Eukaryota > Viridiplantae > Streptophyta > Magnoliopsida > Asparagales > Amaryllidaceae > Allium > Allium fistulosum. The sequence continues at coordinate 210,609,078 of CM060904.1, read as the reverse complement.
AAGGCTCAATATAGAAACATTTTTATAATGGTGTACACATATTTATCGAATTCACTTCAAGTAATAATGGAATTGACAAAAAAATTCGTCGTCTATGTAATAACTGGAAACTTTTGAAGTATTTGAAATAGGATATGGTTAAAGTTCATTTGTGGCAAAACGGTTTTGTGTCGGATTATTTTGTGTGAGATTGTCATGGAGAACTTGTTGCATTTATTATTGTAGTGTCAAAGGAGGAGGTGGGTAATGACAATGTTACGATGAATCCTATATGAGATATGGTTGAAGATGCAGCACGACCAATTTTTCCATATGGTAAAAAGTTTATAATGATGATGTTAATGTCGAAGAAGAACTAAATGTTATAGCAAAGAAATTCTATGATTTATCGGTTGCTGCTAAGATACCTCTTTATGATGGCTGCGAAAGGGAACTGTTGATTAATGCTAGAAATTTCTATTGATTAGAAAACAAATATTAAAAGTATTATCATTAAAAACCGCAAGCGGACTCTTAACCCAAAAAATGGATCAACACCCTGGTTTGAGTTTGAAAGCACCAACCCTGTTCTGACTGAGCAATAACACAGACAATAGGTATAGAAAAAGACAGTAAAATAAAGAAGACAAGAAATTTTTATAGTGGTTCGACTGTTAACGAAGCCCACATACACTTTATAGTTTCATGATGACCGATTGCTGTTGAAAGTGTACGTGTAGTACTAAGGATCGTGTAATATGGTATATAAATGCGGAAACTGATAATAGTAGTAAAGTAAAAAATAGAATAAGCACACCAGGAATTTTTATACTGGTTCGAACTTCCCGTTCTACGTCCAGTCCCAGAATACCCTCTGGATTTAAACTAAACCCTTCACTTAACCCGGAGGAATAGGTATACGACACCTGAGCAGCCGAACAGGAATTTTTCCGCCTCAACAGCCGAAGAGGACTTCAACTTAATACAAATAGTTTGTTGATGAATGTGTTCTGTATAACACTGATTGTCTTTTGATAGTACAACTTTCCTATAATCAAATCCTCAAGAGTATATATGTGTGTGAAGATTTAGAAGGAAGATAATCACGTAGAATCGAAGTATATGAATTAATTCAAGGATTCTAGTGATATTGACTGAGAATGAATACTTTTATTTGCAGAAATAAATAGAGAATAGAATTCAGAATTATAAACAAGAATCGGTTATTGTAGAAATGAATTGAATGTGTTTATATAATTGTAGAAGAGTTATAATCTTTCATGAAGAGTTTCAGTCAACAGTTGTGTCCATATCTCCTGAAACAGAGGACATTCCTCTTCATGAAATGATCGCATCTCTTCAGAAAACTAGCCGTTATTCTATGGTCGGTCGACCGGAAAATCTGGCCGGTCGGCTGAGTTTGAAATTGTATACAAAACAGAAAGTCACTGTGCAGATAACACAGGGCAATGCGAGGAGCATAAGTTTTGTGCCATCCCGACGTTGCCGAAGCAACATCGGTTTTTAGAGGGCATGGATCGTGTTCCACCAATCCAGCGGTTTGAGTCGATTTTCTTCCGTCCACCCGATGTGTATTTATTATGAACACGGTTTTGTCGGTTCAAAAGAGCGAATCAAATTTTATTAAGGAAAGCATACCAGATTTATTTTATATTTACTGTGCCCCCAGCATTCCGTGATGGCTTATTTGCTAAAAAACAAAGAGTACATAAAGTAATTTTCAAACAAAGTAATGGTAGAGCGATTTGCTATTCAAGGCCCAGGGAATTTGAATTCTGTTAACGATTTTTAGCTTGAAAGTTCCGTCTCTTAGCTTTTGATTGATGACGTACATTCCTTCCCAGTTGGGTTTGATGTCCCACAGAACGGGGTAGACTCGCTTGAACACAAGATCTCTCACTTCAAAAGTTTGGTTGTGAAGTTTGGATTTAAAGTACCGTGCGATCCTTTTATGGTGGGCGACGGTCCTCAACTCGGCTTCTTTCCTTCTTCCATCGATCATATCTAGCGATTCGAGTAATAGTTGCTCATTTTTCTTTTGATTGAAAATTTTCCTTTGGTGCGAGGGGATTTCCCATTCAATAAGGATCATAGCCTCCGAGTCGTACGCCAGAGCGAATGGAGTATGGCCCGCTGTCGCTTTTGTGGGTGGTTCGATAAGCCCATAGTGCGAGCGAAAGTTCATCAACCCAGTTTCCCTTGGCTTTGGTTAGTAGCTTTTTCATGGTGGATTTGATGATCTTGTTTATCACTTCCACTTACCCATTTTCTTACGGTTGAGCTACTGCTGAAGAAGCTTTTCTCAATCCAGAAGCTTTTGCAGAAATCATTGAACTCGTCTCTTTCGAATTGGGTTCCATTGTCAGTTATAATTTTTTGTGGCACACCAAACCAACAAATAATGTTTTTGGTAACAAAGTTAATGACTTTCTTTGTGGTTATGATGGCCAATGGTCCCGTTTCAGCCCATTTTGTGAAATAATCTACATCAACTATAGCATATTTGGCTCCTCCTTTTGCTATCGGTAGGATGCTAATCAAGTATATTCCCCATATTGCGAATTGCCATAGGCTGACCATCTGCGTTAACTCCATTGACGGAGTCCTTTTAATTTTGTTGAAACTTTGACAGCGATCACATTGCCTGGCATAATCTGCAGCGTCGTGGTTTATTGTTGGCCAGAAGTATCCATACCGAAGGAATTGTTTACAAGGGCTTGCCCCTCAGTGTGGTTTCCATATTCCCCTTCATGCATTTCTTTTAGGATTTGTCAAACTTCGTCATCGGACATGCAGCTTATGAGGGGGGTTGAGAATCCCCTTCGGTAAAGTGCTCCATCTTGTATCATGAATCATGGTGCCTTTCGGAGAAGCATTTTTCACTGTTTCTGATTAGTTGGAAGAGTCCCTTTAAGTAAATGCTCCTTTATCGGTGTCATCCTCGTATCTGGTTCGATGGTGATTTCGAGGATCCGGTCAACATCCATTTCACTTATGCTTAGCTTGGTTAGAGCTTCAATTTGGACTAGTCCCAATGACTGAGCTTCCTTGGAACTTGACAATTTTGCCAAATAATCTTCCTTGGTGTTTTACTCCCGTGGAATATGAGTTATAGCATAGTATTCAATGTCGCTTAGCCGTTCTTGTGCTTTGGACAGGTATGGGTCAATATTCTCCCCACATGCCTGGTACTCCTCTTTTACTTGACAGACGACCAGTTGAGAGTCATTGTATATTTGAATAGATCTTATATTGAGTTCTTTCACAACATTCATTCCAGCAACCAGTGGTTCGTATTCCGCTTCGTTAGTTGTAGCAGAGAATTCCAAGCACAAAGCATAGCTAATGGCTCGCCCTTCGTGGGTTTCAAGCACTACTCCTGCTCTGGAACAGAGGGTATTAGATGCACCATCGATAAAGAGCTTCCATTGCATGTCTACTTCTAGCTGAACTTCTTCCTTGTTGTCCCGTATAGTAAATTCAACGATGTAGTCAACTAACGCTTGCCCATTGATGGCTTTCCTTGGGTGGTATGTGATATCACATCGAAACAACTCTATATTCCTCTTGAGTAGTCATCCAGAAGTTTCTAGTCGGTATAACACTTGCTTCAAACTCTGGTCAGTCAATACTTTAATTGGATGGGCCTGAAAGTATGGTTGTAACTTCCTAGATGCCACCAAGAGGCAATATGCAAGCTTTTTAGGTTTCGGGTAGTTTTTCTCTGCTCTAGTGAACCGCTTGTTGATGTAATACACAAGTCGCTGAATTTTTGCTTCTTCACGCACCAGAGCGGCGCTCAATGCGTGAGGTGAGATTGCTAAGTAAATGAAAAAGTCTTCTCCATCCATTAGTTTTGATAGGATTGGCGAAACCTCCATATGTCGTAGCAGTTCTTCGAATGCTCTTTGATAAGCCTCGTTCCTTTCGAAATTCTTCTTTTCTTTCTTCAGCGCATCAAAGAATGGTATACACTTGCCGGTAGCTTTCGAGATAAATCGACTTAGCACTACAACCTTTCCATTTAATCTTTGCAGTTCCTTTTTATTCTTCGGAGCTTGGACTTCCCGTAGTGCCGTTATTTGTTTAGGATTTTCTTCGATGTTCCTAGCACTTACGATGAATCCTAGGAACTTCCCGGAGGCCACTCCGAAGTGACACTTGAGTGGATTGAGTTTCATCCCATACTTTCGTAGTATTTTAAATATTTCTGCAAGGTTGTCCAGGTGGTTAACATCTGCCCATGATTTAACTAACGTTTCGTCTACATAAACCGCCATCGTTTTCTCTATCCGCCGCTTGAATATGGTGTTTACCAACCTTTGATAAGTCGGCCCTGTGTTCTTCAAACCAAATGGCATTACTCTGTAGCAGTATAGGCCTAGGTCGGTGATGAAGCGGGTATTTTCTTGATCGGGTTCATGCATTAGGATTTGGTTACACCCTGAGTATGTGAAAATGAATGATAGCAGCTCGTGTCCTACCGTTCCATCCACAAGTTGATCTATTCTAGGGAGATGGAAGATGTCTTTTGGGCAAGCCTTGTTTAGCTCTGATTAGTTGATACAGGTTTGCCACTTCCCATTGGACTTTTTGAATATGACCGGATTAGATACCCACTCTGGATAGGTTGCATCATGGATAAAACCATTAGCCATCAACTTGTCCACTTCTTCTCTTAGCGCCTTGGATTGTTCAAGACCCATGATGCGCCTTTTTTGCTTTACTGGTGTGAACTTGGGATCTATATTAAGCACGTGACATGCGATTTCTAGTGACACTTCACACATATCGGAATGCGTCCAAGCGAACACATCCAAGTTGGCACGAAGAAATTTGTTAAGCTCCATACACATCTTGTTTCCAAGATGCGATCCAATTTTCAATACTTTAGTTGGGTCGTCCATGTCGACTGGACAAACACCGTCAATTCTGCTAGCGCTGCTCGTTCCTCCCCCGAGCTCTTCTTACTAGGGTCCAAAGCCTTGTTAAAACGGCTATGGTTCCCAAGCCAGGGGCGGCTCTGTAGTTGCTATTCGGAGGGTTCACGGATATGGAGAGTTCTCCCCACATCCTCTCCTTTTTCTTTTCTTTCGGATTCGCGTAACTCTACAATGTAACATTCTCTGGCAGTGCACTAATCTCCTTTCACCACTCTGATTTCAGTTGCAGTGGGAACTTCTTGGTCAGACACCATTGGGCCAAAGTTGTTTAAAATATGCTAGAGCGAGCCGCCCCAAGAAGGCGTTATATGCTGACATTTCATCCACATTTACAAAATTTCAATTAGGGTGACTCTTCAATCGCCCTCTCTGAGATGCACTGGAAAGTCAATTGTTCCCACAGATTTCTTGGGCTCGCTAGTGAACCCTTGGATCTTCGTTTGGCATGTAGACACGCTTTTCATGCCGATTTTCATTTGGTCAAAGGTACACTTTAAAAGTATATTAACAGAACTGCCACTATCGACCGACACTCATTGGACTACGGCGGGTCCGATTCCTACTGTCACCACCATCAGATCGAGAGTTGGAGCTTCGATTCATTCGGTGTCCCGATTGCGGAACACTATATCGTCACCCAGAACCTTTAGCAGCTTGACCGGAGTTTCATCATCTATTATGAGACACGAGTCTTTCGAAGCATGTTCCAATGAACTCGTGTACCATTCCGATTCCCCAACTCCTTTGCGTGGGGTGTGGTCCCCAGAATACCGTTGCAATAATAAGCCTCTGGTTGGTTCGTTTAGACCATTCGTCACTTGTTCCAGCTTTATTTCTTTGTTCTCTAGGAGGTAAGGGGTCGTAGGTTGATTGAGTATTTATGGCTTTTTCACATACTCCTGGAGCTTATTTTTCCGATCAACCCTTCGATGAGGTCCTTTATGTGGTGGCACTAGTTCGTATTGTGGCCATGTGTCTCGTGGAAGCGATAGAATTTCCTTGAGAGCTTGTTGCTCAGTTGCCTCTCTTCTAAGAGGGATCTAATATTCTTTAGTTTCTTATGCTGTGAAATAAATATTCTCCGGAGTGTCATTTAAAGGGGTATAATCTTCATGTCTAAACTCTTTAAATCTCTTGTTAAGGCCATTGTTATTTCTTTTATCGGAGTTCTGATTTCTACTCTTTTGATTCCCATTTTTCCCGTGACTCCTTGAGCAGCTCCAGAATCGTGCATGTTTTTATTCATCACCACAATGTTCTGTCTGATGTTCGTCTGTTGTACACCAACAGACTTTTATTCCAGCTCCCATGCTTCCTCCAATCTTAAGTACTAGCTAGCTTTACTATTGAAGTCATTCCTAGTGGTAGGTTGCTTTATTTTAATCCATTTCCTGAATTAAGTCTCAGGGTGAGTGGTGTAGACTAACGCCATAAAAACCATGTCCTCATTAGGGTTGCTTACCTCCGCCACCGCGGTATTGAACCGATTCATGAAAGATTTCAGTGACTCGTTGCATCCTTGCAACAATCTGTATAGGGACACGACATCCTATGGTTGTGCGGTATAGAGCCTGAACTGGTCAATGAATTTTATTGTAAGTTGGTCTAAGGTAGAAATAGATCTCGAGGGAAGTATGGTGAACAACATAGACGCAACTCCTTCTAGAAAGATAAGGAAACATCGGTAGTGAACAGCCTCTGGAGCATTAGCTCCATTAATATACCAACTATACTTGTATACATGAGGTTTTGGTTCCTTCGTCCCATCGTAGGAGGGGATAGTTGGCATAGTGAATTTGTCTCGATACCTTTCATTCAAGATTTCATTGGTAAAGGGAGTCCGACATGGAGCAGATCTCCATTAATTATCTCTTATGTTTTTACACTCGTCCATCAACTGTTTGACCATGTCTGCTATGTAAGCCTCTGATGTCCGGTACTCCTAGGGACGACAATCAAACACTATGCCAAGTGTTTGGCTCTGCAAACGGCCTTAGTGCATGGGTTGGAGCCTTAGCTCTCCTGTCTTTGGGAGAGCAACTCCTGCGAGACCATGTTGGCTCGCATTTGGCCTGATTGGGGGCAGTTTGGATGTTTCTAGCATCATCGAACGTGTTAGAATTCTCTTCCTTCTGATTTTCTTGCTCTTCATTATCTGAATTGGAGAGATCCATAGCTATATCTTCCTACGGGGTCTTGGCCCTTGATTCATGTTCAGAATTGGTTGCCTTGCGGCAGGTGGAGTATTCACGTTCCCTTCCACATTATGTCCCGTTTTCACCCATTTTATGGCTGTTTTCCGTTTCTTCTATATAGACTAGAAACAGAGGAATTCCCTTGTTCTATAGCAGACGCTGGTTCAGGCATAATCCTTGGAGTTGTGTTTGACTATATGGTTAAGAGAGCGTTAAGTTTATCCATTAGAGCCTTTTGACTATTTTCCATTTTCTTGTTGTTCTCATTAACCATCTTATCATCTCATCCCTCGTGACAACTTTGTGATTACTGGAGAATGCTGGCACCGGATTTCCCAAGTTAGCACCATTTACTTTAGTTTTTTGGCATTAACATCTTCTCCAGCTATTACTGCCCCTATAGATCTTCCAAAGGCGGTTCCTCTTCTTCCAGGAGCCATTGATTTAAAGTAGTAGATTCTTCAGTAAAAAGATTAGGGATCTAACTTCTGGACCTATGGGATCCAAAATAGATAGCTAGATCTGGATCCTGCATTGAAGTTCTCTATGAAAGAACCAAAATGTTAACCCAAAAAATGAATCAACACCCTGGTTTGAGTTTGAAAGCACCAGCTCTAGTCTGACAGAGCAATAACACATACAATAGGTATAGAAACATACGGTAAAAGAAAGAAGACAAGGAATTTTTATAGTGGTTCGGCTGTTAACGAAGCCTACATCCACTTTATAGTTTTAGGATGACTGATTGCTATTACAAGTAGTATTTGACTGCAAAGCCTTTGATTATCCTTAGCTAGAGTGAATCCCCAGAGTTCGAATCCACTAGAGAATCACAGTGAAATCATTTGGAGATTGTTGTGAGGGAGTTAGAGAGTGAAGAAAGTTTCTAGCAGAGCTTCAGTAACTAGTCTGGAGAAGATCCGGTTTATGTTGTAGGCAGGATAGTATTTATAGGTATCAGAGAGCTTCTGGGCCAGGCAACTTCGTCAACTGCTCATAGATGGGTACAGAACGACCCAGAGGAGTTTAGCTCGCAATCCGAGCCAAAAGCGTGGATCGCTAGCGATCCATGGTCTTTGGATTTGTAACGACCCGTATTTTTAACACTTTAAAAATACGAATTAAAATAAAATTTCGGATAAAAATACGAATTAAAATAAAATTTCGGATAAAAATCCGAAGGAAATAAAATTTTGTGTTGTTAAATGTGAATTACAAGTTAAAATACAAAACTGAATTCTGAAATAACTTATTTGTAAATTTAATATGGATGTTAACTTGTATTGAATGTAAGTAATGAATTGAGTTTGATTGTAAACCAAATTGGTTATGATTGTAAACAAAGAATAAGTAAAATGGTAGATTTAATAGTGGAAGTTTATGTTATTGAAACTAATATAAATAAATGTAACTTAATATTACAGTTGATTGAAATCAGATAATAACTGAAACTGTAAATTGATAAAGATGTTAACTTGTAATTGAACGTAAGTAAAGATTTAAATTTGAATGTAACAAGTAATTGAATTGAATCGAATTTGATTGTAAACAACGAAATAAATAAAATGTACATTTGATATTGAAGTTAGAATATGAAAATCAACGTAAATGAATGTAATTTAATATTACTGTGAATTTAAATAAGATGATAGCTGAAGAAAATGAAACTAAATGAATTATAAACTATTGATAATAATGTATAAGTAAATGGTTGATTCAATAATGAAAGTGTAAATCGAAATAAAAGAATTCAATTGGAATTAAATAACTTGAATTTGAATTACAATATAATTGAACGCTGAATCTAATGTAATCTTTTATACTGGATTTATAATGGAAAACCGCATTGTAAAAGATTGTTAATTACTGTGAAATTAAAAATGAAATTTGTGAATAATTGAAATTTGATTTAAAAGTTAATAATTTAAAATTGGGAATTTTATACTGAAATTAAATAGTAGAAATAGCCATTTTTACAACTGTCTCGGATTTCGACGAAACCAGTTTCATCGGATCCGTAATAGTGAATTATTGTAAGGTTTCAATTTTCGTAGCAATCAGACTTGTCGTTTGGCTGTGCGAGCTTGAAACGCGTAGAAATTTAATGTCGAATTTAATTAAAATAATCCACTTCAAAAAGCTATCTTCCACATACGATTGAATTAGGCCTTGGGACTAGATCCATTGCGTTTGGAATATGGGTAAAACCTTATAAACGCCTGGCAGCACGTCTCGATTGGAGTTCGGACGATTTTGGACCTAACTTTATAAATACATACTCAAACCGAGACAGTTTTATCATTATTTCATCTCAGAAACCCTAATTTCAAATCATGGCCGCCACCTATTCTATGGCCAGAAATTGCCGATCTTCTTTACTTAATATCTCTCAATCCGTTCAACGAAATCGAAAAATTCCAAAAGCAAAAGTATAGATCTCGACGAGCTCTTCAAATCCATATGGTTGATTCGTGCTAATTCGTCATGGATTGGTCCAGATCTGGCTTTGAATGTCGTGCGTATTTCACGTTTTTCGAGAAAACGGCGGCGACTGGTGATGCGCGACTTCTGGCGTTGGTGGCTCTCCTGGAGGCGCTCGCGTGGGGACGACTTGATCGAACTCCGGCTGCCTCGAGTTGCGTGCGTTTTGTGGTGGTTGTTGCGTTCATGGGTTCGGCTGTGCTAATACCGTGAAGAAGAAGAAGGTTAAACGATTAATTAATTTTATTATGTCGCTAATCATGTTAAATTATATCGTTATATTAATTTAAGCGTAACTTTGTCATACGAGGTCGGAATCGGACGAAACAAGAAGCAGCGGAATCGCAGCAGCGAGTGCTGCGTTGCAGTGCAGATCCGAAGACATTTGGAGCTCGTAAAATTTTTAGGTTAAATCGAACGTCATTCGATTTGATTTAAAACCGTAGATCAAAGGTGAGTGTTTTATAACACTCAAAACATACTGAATATCTTTATGGTAGTTAAATTTGACATTATGAAGTGATATGAATTTATTTGTCGTTGTTTGATAAAAATTTAATTGTCATATAGATTGTCATTTGAATTCACCGTTGAAAATTAAATTGACAGTCATATTGAAGTTAAAATTTAATTGCGATCAAATTACCTGATATTGATAATTATGAAATTGTTGTGAATGTTATTGGCTTTAAGGTTGATTGGTTGTGATGGATGCTATTGGTCGATATTGGTTGTTTATTTATTTTGATATATCATGCTATCATCATGTATATTGTTTATTGCATATAAAACTGTAAACCGAATCATTTCGAATAAATTAAGAAATAGGTTGAAATGATATACCTATGACATCTGTTTGGATTGAAATGATATATTCATCTTTGAAATTAAAATTGGAATAATTATCCACTTGGCCATAGGTTAGAAAATTATATACGGACATTGGGTTGGTTAAATTAAATGATTTTTAAAGTTATTTTGAAATTATTTAAATAAATTGATTTTAAGAATCAAATTCAATTTATGGGAATTGAATTATTTTGAATTGAAGCTCGAAAGGTTGGAATTTAAACTTGGTAAATGAAATTGTTTAATTATTCGAAGTTTAAATTTTTAAGAAAAAATTGAAATACGGCGTAAATTTTCGAAAGTTGATTTGATTTAAAAGATTGGACTTTTGATCGAACTCTGAATATTTCAAAGAAAATTTATTTGAAATGATATTTCAAGTTTGAGTTTGGAATTGGAAATTTATTTGAAATTGAGATTTAATTAATTTGGAATTGAATTGAAATTTAAAGAAATTTGTGAATTGAACTAAATTGAAACTATTGAATTAAATTTGAAGATAAAATTGATTTGAATAGGATTTGAACTGAAATTTATTTGGAATGTTATACTTAAATGAATTCTTGATATCTGAATATTAATCTAAGTTTATTGAATTGGAATTGTTCCAGAAATTAAGTAAATTACTTATTACGGTTGTTTAATTTGAAGTATATTAAAATTTGAATACGAAATGGTTTTAAAGCGAATCTTATATGCTTATATAAAAATATGAACTGTTTTGAAATGTGAATATTGAAAGCTTTGAAATATATTGAAATTGAAATGGCTTATTTTGTGGTTCAAATACGTATTTGAAATTGATAATTTGAAATGGTTTATTGAGAAGCTGAATCGAGTTGAAATTGATGATTTGAGATTTGATTAAATTTTAATTTTGTAATTCGAGTTTACGGAATTTGAGTTTTTGGAATTCAATGTTATGATTTCAAGCTATGATTTCAAAGTGTTATGAATTTCAAGGTTTTGATTTCCAAAGTGTTTTGATTTTAAAAGACTTATGATTTCGAAAGTGGTATAACTTTGGAATGTGATATGATTTTGGAAATGGATTTATTTGAAGAGAAAGTGATATCGTATTGATACGATTTTGAAATTGAAATGAGATATTGAGGCGAAAATGATTTTGAAATGAAATCGTATATTTTGAGTAGATACGATGATTTTGAAATGGATTTGATCTTTGAAGCGAATATGATATTTTTGATAATCAATTATGAATTGATTTTGAAAATGTAAAAGATCCCACCAGTGTGAAAAATATAACGTAGTTATTAAAGAGACCGGGATCGGATATGGACATACTCTCTATCGATACCCAAAACCACTTTAATAACTATATTCACGAAGTGTTGATCCAAAACGAAGTGGATGGTTTGGTGAATGTGTTGACTGAGGAAAGAGAACGATTTTGGATGACCCCTGACATGACTAAAACAGGAGCCGTGCCGGGCCATTGAGGTTCGCCACCTCTAGCGGACACACTTCTTCGTTACCATGTCTATTACTTTTGTGATTCGATTTGGGTGCACCCCGTGATTATAGGAGTGTTGTTTTGCGGTGTTGGGGTAGTAGCTGCTATGCCCAACATCAGTTCGGATCACGCAACTACTAGTATCCTAGTTGGTATCGCCTCATGTACCTTGTCATACTGATTATCCTATTCGCGACCACTACGTTTTGGTTTGTACCTTTAGTATATGGATTGCCCTCTGGTGACTTCCGGTTTTGGGGAAACTACGGTCTTGCATATGCTCTTGGGAATAAAAATGTGTTAAGGGTGGAATGGGCTGATGCAAATTCGAGGACGAATTTTTCTCAACCTGGGGAGGATGATGCAGGCCAAGCTATAATTCTACAAGGCATAAGTCGTGACCGACTTAACTGGGGAGAAGACATAAGTCGTGACCGACTTAAGGAAGGTGAAGGCATAAGTCGTGACCGACTTAAGAAAGGAGCAGGTTTAATTCGTATACGAGATAACAGGCTAGGAGGAAAAGGGCTACGACTTAACAAAGGCTTAAGTCGTTCGGAACTGATAAGTCGTCCCCGACTTATCGAAAATAAAGACTTAAGTCGCCTGAACGACCTACCGAGTCATGCAGTGGAAAGGCAGAGCAAATTGGTGAAGTGTTAGGTCGTGAACGACCTAACGAGTCAAGAGTTAAGTCGCTAAAGACTGGAGCCGTGGATTCCTATGCCGCGTTAATCTGAGCCGTAGATTTCTTAAGCCGTTGATGGATTCTGTTTATAAGTCGTAGGTCGCATCTTTTAAGTCGTATGTGTTGTGTAACTCGTTGAATGATGTAACTAGGTAGTTACCGACCTAAGTTGAGTCGTCATGTACTAAGTCGTGTACTTTGTAAATAAGGAGTATTGTATTTTTAGGTCGTACCAGGTTAGGTCGGCCATGTTTGTTGAGTCGTTGTAAGGTGTTGTAACTGTATGTTGTTAAGTCGTTTGTACATAAGTCGGCTGAGGCGGGTTGTGTTGTAAACTGTTAAGTCGTAAACGACTTATGGTAGGTCGCCTGTTTTGAGTCGTTTGTTATAAGTCGGAGCCGACTTAGGAGTTGTGAATATTTTTGTACTGCGTGAGTTGTAGCCTATAAATAGGCCGTGTGTCTCATTTGTAAGGGTTGTTGATTTTTGAATAAAATTCTTGTTTGATTTCTTTGTGCTTTCATTTAAATTGGTAGTTGAGTATAATCTCCTATCTCCTCTTTCGGTTAATCGAGTGCGCTCGATTCAACAATTGTAGAAGCCGATTCGCGGAATCTAGTGCGCTAGATCAACGCTCGAAGAATTGATGATCTTTGAACCCGGTATCGTGCGCGATCAACGAGTTCGGGATAGCTAGAATTCGGCATCTTCGGATCAACGAATTCGGGCATTTTAGTATCGTCCAATCCATCGATTGCTACTTTCATCGATCTACATTGTTTTGATTAATCCGCTGCGTCAGTTTTGGTATCGGAGCCTGTTCTAGCCAATCATAGCTAGATCGAGACTTGGAGACTAATCAGTTTGAATCGAAGAGAAGATTTGGGGTTATTGATCATGGCCGAGAGCAAGAGGGAAGTTGTTCGACTTTGTATTGAAGTTTGGAGATCGGATCTTATCATTTGGAGAAGTTGTGTTCATCGTGTTCATCACGAAGTTGCAACAAAGTGGGAGTTTTCGATCCATTTCATTTTGGATAAAAGTTCGAATTGTGTTTGAATTTTGAAGTGTTGAAGAGTTTGTGAAGTATTCAATCATGCCGCCTAGGAGAGCTAACCGTCATCAAAATGTTGAAGATTTGTATAAGCGGGAAGATGCCGAGCAAATGGAGCAACGTATAAGTGACAAATTCAATGAGAAGTTGGATGAAGGCATTGGGAGATTAGAGAAGCTTATGTCAGAGATGAATCAAAACTGGAGAAGGGTTTCACCTGAATCTAATCACGAGAGAAGTAGAGTTTCACCACATTCCAATCAAGGGAGAAGTAATGATAATAATCATAGAAGTGTGACCCGAGACAGTTATAGGAATGTTGATGACCGAGATCGTGTTCGGGGGAATGTAGATCGAAGGGATGGTGGTAGACGTAAAGGGAGTAGAGATGTTGGTGGTCAGAATCGACATCGATATGCATCTGATTTTGAAGAGGAATATGATGGTGGTAGTATTCAAGGAAGAGGACAAGGAAGGAATTACTCTGAGTATGATCACAAGTGGGAGTCGGGGATGAAGACTGAAATTCCTGAATTCAAGGGTGGTATGCAAGCGGAGGAGTTTCTAGATTGGGTGGCTAACGTTGAAGAGATTTTTGATTTCAAAGAAGTTCCAGAACATCGTAGAGTGAAGTTGGTTGCTACAAGGTTGAGGGGTAGAGCTTTGGCATGGTGGCAGCAAACCAAACTTACACGTGAACGAATGGGGAAGTCAAAAGTTGAATCTTGGGAGAAGATGAAGAAATTGATGAAAGCAACATTCTTACCTTACAATTATCAGTCGCTGATGTATCAACGTTTGCAGAATTTGAGGCAGGGCACTAAGACTGTTAATGACTATGCGGATGAGTTTTACCAGCTTATTGCGAGAAATGATATTATGGAAACGGAAGAGCAGCTGACATCTCGATTCATTGGGTGATTGAGAATGCAGATTCAGGATATGGTTAATATGTTTGATCCTAGATCTGTGGCAGAAGCACATCAAAAGGCGTTGGCTTGGGAGAAACAGGGACGACGAGGAGGTGGTGTGTTTACTAATTCCAACAATCAAGTGAAGGGTATTAGTGGGAGTTCTAATGTTTCTAGACCTATCAGTAGACCAGTGGTGAAGGAAGCTGAGAAGGTGAAGGTTAACAATGGTTTCAAATGTTACAATTGTCAGGAAGTGGGTCATAAAAGGAATGAGTGTCCAAAGCCAAAGAAGAGAACCATGATTGCAGAAGTTGAAGATGAGAATGTTGATGGAGATTATTCTAGTCCAGTTGAGGAGGATGAACAGGATATTGCGTCAGGAGATGAAGGTTGTAATCTAATGCTGAGGAGATCATGTTTGACACCGAAGCAGGAAGAAGCTAGTTGGTTGAGGAGTAATATCTTTCAGTCGACATGCACTATACTAGGGAAGGTGTGTAAATTTGTGATTGACGCGGGAAGCTGTGACAACATCGTTTCAACCGAGGCTGTGACAAAGTTGAAGTTGAAGACAGAGAAACATCCGAATCCATATAAGTTAGCATGGTTGAGAAAAGGAGGAGAAGTGAAAGTGGATAGACGAGTTCGTGTTCCATTCTCTATTGGGAAGAAATACAAAGACGAGATCTTGTGTGATGTAGTAGAGATGGATGTTTGCCACTTACTGTTGGGAAGACCATGGCAGTATGATCGAGCAGTACAGCATGACGGTCGGACCAATAGTTACAGTTTTATGTTTGAAGGTACGAAGATTATCCTAGTTCCAAAGAAGAGACCACAAGGAGAAAGTAAGTCGAAAGAGATTGAAAAGCTGAAAACTTTATTATCTCTGAAGGAGTTTGTTAAGGAAGTTGAAGAGGAGCCTGAGGTGTTTTTGTTGATTGGCCGAGAGAGCAGTGAAGAGGTTGGAATTCCAGAGGAAGAAAAGC
Organism: Allium fistulosum; assembly: GCA_030737815.1. Lineage (NCBI taxonomy): Eukaryota > Viridiplantae > Streptophyta > Magnoliopsida > Asparagales > Amaryllidaceae > Allium > Allium fistulosum. The sequence goes on along the minus strand of CM060904.1, from coordinate 210,593,491 downwards.
CAGTATTGAAAGAATTTGAGGATGTATTTCCAGATGAGTTACCGCCACTCAGAGACATTCAACATCAAATCGATCTTGTTCCGGGAGCAGTGTTGCCACACAGACCACATTATCGAATGAGTCTGAAGGAACATGAAGAGTTACGGAGGCAGGTAGAGGAATTGCTTGAACAAGGTCGTGTGAAGGAGAGTTTAAGTCCTTGTGCTGTACCAGCTTTATTGGTACCCAAAAAGGATGGAACGTGGAGGATGTGAACAGATAGTAGAGCATTGAATAAGATCACAGTCAGATACAGATTTCCGATGCCGAGGCTTGATGATTTATTGGATCAGATCAGTGGGTCCGTAATCTTTTCTATGATTGACTTGAAGAGCGGTTATCATCAGATTCGCATTAGACCAGGGGACGAATGGAAGACAGCATTCAAGACAAGGGAAGGATTGTATGAATGGCTGGTAATGCCGTTTGGTCTATCGAATGCACCAAGTACATTCATGAGGGTGATGAACCAGATTTTCAGGCCATACATTGGGAAATTTGTGGTGGTTTACTTTGACGATATTCTGATCTACAGTGCTAGTACGGAAGAGCATGTTCAGCATTTGAAGAAAGTGTTAATTATTCTTCGTGAAGAACAATTCTATGCTGCTACAAAGAAGTGTGTTTTTATGGCGAAGAATGTTTTATTTCTGGGGTATGTTGTGTCGGAAGAAGGAATACAGGTTTACCAAAGTAAAGTTGAAGCGATTAGAGATTGGCCACAGCCCAAGACGATAATGGAAGTTCGTAGTTTTCACGGGTTGGCTTCATTCTATCGAAGATTCATTCCACACTTTAGTAGTGTGATGGCACCTGTTACAGATTGTATGAAGGGTAAACAGTTTTCATGGTCGGAGGAAGCAGGGGATGCTTTTGGGAAGATCAAGGAGTTGTTGACATCTGCACCAATTCTCGTATTACCGGATTTTCAGTTGTTGTTTGAGCTACACACTGATGCGTTAAAGGTTGGGATTGGAGGAGTATTGAGTCAGAGGGGACGTCCAATTGCCTACTTTAGTGAGAAGTTGTCAGGAGCAAAGATGCGATACAGTACATATGATGTGGAATTCTATGCTGTTGTGCAAGCTATAAAACACTGGAGACACTATCTGTTTCAGAAGGAGTTTGTTCTTTACACTGATCATGAGGCATTGAAACATTTACAAGGGCAAGACAAGATTTCAGCGAGACATGCATCATGGATTGCATATCTGCAACAGTTTACATTTGTTGTGAAACATAAATCGGGAGTGACGAATCGTGTTGCGGATGCGTTGAGTAGAAGAAATCACTTGTTAACTACATTGAAGGTTGAAGTGATGGGGTTTGAAGAACTACCAGAATTATTTGTCGATGATCCTTACTTTGCAAAGTTTGTTGACAAAGTCAAGGAGAGAAAGACGGATGAGTTTGTAATGGTGGAAGGTTTTCTATTCAAAGGAAATCGATTATGCATTCCGGAGGGTAGTTTGAGAATGAAAATTGTGAAGGAGTTACATGAGGAAGGTCACGTGGGTAGAGACCGTACTTTGCAATTGATTTCGCAATCTTACTTTTGGCCAACGATGAGGAAAGAAGTGGGGAGGTTTGTTGAGCGATGTCATATCTGTCAGGTTTCGAAAGGAACTGCGACTAATGCGGGTTTATATATGCCGCTACCTGTACCAACCAAACCATGGGTTGATGTGAGTATGGACTTTGTGTTGGGGTTGCCGAGAACACAGCGTGGAAACGATTCCATTTATATGGTGGTTGATCGATTTTCGAAAATGGCACATTTATTGCTTGTAAGAGGACGGCGGATGCTGTTCATGTTGCTCAGTTGTTTTTCAAAGAGATATATCAACTTCATGGATTGCCAGAATCTATTGTGTCGGATAGGGATACTCGTTTTCTGAGTCATTTTTGGCTAAGTTGGTGGAAGATAGTGGGAACGAGGTTGAACTTTAGCAGCGCTTATCATCCGCAAACTGATGGACAGACAGAGGTTGTGAACAGATCTTTGGGAAATCTGTTGAGGTGCCTTGTGAAAGATAATCTGAAAAGTTGGGACGTGAAGTTATGCCAGGCAGAGTTTGCTCATAATTATGCAGTAAATCGTAGCACAGGGTTCAGTCCATTTCAGATAGTATATTCAAGCTTACCGAAGGGACCGTTGGATTTAACGGTAGTGCCACAATCAAAGAAGACAGTTAAGAAAGCTGCTGATTTTGTTGATGGATTGGCGGAATGTCATAAAATCGTTCAGGAACGATTGGAGAAAGCAAATGAGAAGTATAAACGATCTGTAGATTTGAAACGAAGGAGTGTTGAATTTCATGAAGGTGATTTGGTTTATGCAGTGTTAACCAAAGATCGTTTTCCGGTGGGAACGTAGATTAAATTGAAAGCACGAAAGATTGGTCCAATGGAAATTTTAAAGAGAATCAATGAAAATGCTTATAAATTGAAGCTGCCAGATAATGTGTATACGTCTGACGTATTCAATGTTAAGCATCTCATACCATATCATGGGAATGAGTGTGTTGCAGAGGAGGATGATGCAAATTCAAGGATGAATTTTTCTCAACCTGGGGAGGATGATGCAGGCCAAGCTATAATTCTACAAGGCATAAGTCGTGACCGACTTAACTGGGGAGAAGACATAAGTCGTGACCGACTTAAGGAAGGTGAAGGCATAAGTCGTGACCGACTTAAGAAAGGAGCAGGTTTAAGTCGTATACGAGATAACAGGCTAGGAGGAAAAGGGCTACGACTTAACAAAGGCTTAAGTCGTTCGGAACTGATAAGTCGTCCCCGACTTATCGAAAATAAAGACTTAAGTCGCCTGGACGACCTACCGAGTCATGCAGTGGAAAGGCAGAACAAATTGGTGAAGTGTTAGGTCGTGAACGACCTAACGAGTCAGGAGTTAAGTCGCTAAAGACTGGAGCCGTGGAGTCCTATGCCGCGTTAATCTGAGCCGTAGATTTCTTAAGCCACTGATGGATTCTGTTTATAAGTCATAGGTCACATCTTTTAAGTCGTATGTGTTGTGTAACTCGTTGAATGATGTAACTAGGTCGTTACCGACCTAAGTTGAGTCATCATGTACTAAGTCGTGTACTTTGTAAATAAGGAGTATTGTATTTTTAGGTCGTACCAGGTTAGGTCGGCCATGTTTGTTGAGTCGTTGTAAGGTGTTGTAACTGTATGTTGTTAAGTCGTTTGTACATAAGTCGGCTGAGGCGGGTTGTGTTGTAAACTGTTAAGTCGTAAACGACTTATGGTAGGTCGCCTGTTTTGAGTCGTTTGTTATAAGTCGGAGCCGACTTAGGAGTTGTGAATATTTTTGTACTGCGTGAGTTGTAGCCTATAAATAGGCCGTGTGTCTCATTTGTAAGGGTTGTTGATTTTTGAATAAAATTCTTGTTTGATTGCTTTGTGCTTTCATTTAAATTGGTAGTTGAGTGTAATCTCCTATCTCCTCTTTCGGTTAATCGAGTGCGCTCGATTCAACGATTGTAGAAGCCGATTCGCAGAATCTAGTGCGCTAGATCAACGCTCGAAGAATTGAAGATCTTTGAACCCGGTATCGTGCGCGATCAACGAGTTCGGGATAGCTAGAATTCGGCATCTTCGGATCAACGAATTCGGGCATTTCAGTATCGTCCAATCCATCGATTGCTACTTTCATCGATCTACATTGTTTAAAATAAAATAAAAATGAATTTAAATTAAGATGGAGAATTTAAATTCCGGTGTTTTGAAAATTTATTAACAAAAATTTGAAATGTATAATATAAGTATTATATGATAGTATACTTGATTATGAATTGTTTTCAAAGGATTTTCTAATGAAGTAAGTGTTATACTCCCTTCTTGACACTAGAGAATGATTTCGGTGATGAGTGCACGCATCATCGACGTTTATTTCCGAGAGTCCAAGTGGGGGAGACCACTTAAAAGTTTTCTGTACTGTTTTGGATTAAATAGAAATTGAATTGAAATTTTCTAAAGTACGAAATGAAAATAAGTATATATATATATATATATTTCAATGCTGGTTAAAATTCTTCTAAAATGTATGATTTGAGATATAAAGATATTAGTGTATATCTATATATATATATATATATAAATGGTTTAAATCGAATCCGGAGTTGAAATTCTTATGTTCTCTAATAAGGAATGATTTTAATTATTAAACTAAATTAAATCTTGAATTGTTAGAAACTTATGAATTGAAAAAAGTGAAATTGAATTTAAGTGTTAAAAAAAATTAAGATTGTTGGAGTAACCCTTAATTTGGAAAATAATAAATTGGAAATTTATTTAATATGTATAACACTCAAATTGAATGAAAAGAAGTTGTATATTGTTTAACTACATTCTATTTGCATAGCTATAACTTATCAAATACTTAAAAAGTTTAAAATGCTAATAAGGATAAGTAAATGAATAATATACAAGTGTGATTGTGAATAATAAAATGTGAAGATCTATTGATAGTTGTAAATATAAAGGAAATTTAAGTTGTAAAATGAATTAAATTTAAAATGAATTAAATATAAATTTAGTAAATGGAAACTAATTAAATTTGAATAAAAACTAAATGTTAATAAACTTGGAAGTGTATGAAATTAAAATTTTGACTTGGAAATGTATAATTGATTTAGTGTAGATTTTGGATGGATGTTAATGTTTGATATGCATTGATTGTTGGATGGATGGTAATTTATTAAATAGGATTCATTAGTGTAAATGGAATTGAATAAACGGAATAAAAATTTTAAATAATTAAATTCAAATTTGAAGCAAAGTGAAATTAAATTTAATTGAATTCAAATTAAATTAAAGCAAATTGACTTGAATTTAAATTATGAATGAAACAAACTTGAATAAACGGAAACAAATCGAATGTAAACTTATTTCATGGATAAATAAGAAAATAAACGACTTTGTGTTTATGATTGTTTCTTTAGAAAATTTGAAGTTTGATGGTTTGTACTCTGAAATAATAAAAGCAAATTTTGAAAAATCCAAAATTGTCCAATATATGCTGAAACAAAAACAACCATAACTTTTAAATGGCTGGATGAAATTTGACGATCTTAGACTTGTCGGAAAGCTTAGAAACTTTAGCACGACTTTTGTTTAGAGTGTCTTGAGAAATTCCTTCATTTACTTAGTTAAAATTTAAATGTTCTTGCTGACATGTGAAAAAAGGAAGCAAAATCAGTAGCATATACCCTTAGTATTTTCACCATAACTTTTTACTGTTTTATTGGATTTTGATGATCTTGACCTTCCTGGAAAGCTTAGAACTTAAGCTAAAACTTTTGTGTTGAATGTTTTGTGTTTTTCTGATGCAGCTAAACCCAGAGATGAAGTCCTGAGTCGTCCACGAGATAAAGCTAACACGGTAGATATAAGTCGTCTACGACTTAAGGGCAATGTGATGAGTCGTCCACGACTCATAGAGACAGGCATGAATCGTATGCGACTTAAGGAAGCGGTGATGAGTCGTCCACGACTCATAGAGACAGGCATGAATCGTATGCGACTTAAGGAAGCGGTGATGAGTCGTCCACGACTCATAGAGACAGGCATGAGTCGTCTACGACTTAAGGAGGCGGTGATGAGTCGTCCACGACTCATCTGGAAGACCAAAGGGAAAGATGTGACGACTTTACGACTTAACGAAGCAACTATAACTCGTCTACGACTTAACAGGGAGATGAGTCGCTCACGACTCAAGGGGAAGAATACACAAGTGATAAGTCGTCTACGACTCAAGGAAGGTGAGGAGATAAGCCATCCACGACTCAAGGGCGAGGCTGGTATAAGTCGTCCACGACTTATCAAAACTGGGTTAAGTCGTAGAGGCCTGGAGCTGGATATTCTGATGCCGCTTTAATCCATGCCGTAGATTCTCCTGACGAGTTAATCTGAACCGATTGTTTTCTAAGTCGCATCTGTTGTAAATCATAAGTCGTAGTGTGTTGTAATTTGATAAGTCGTAAACGACTTAAGATGAGTCGTCTGATTATGAGTCGTTTACTTTTGAGTCGTGTTGTATGTTGATAAGTCGTTGAAGATTAGTATTGTAACGTTTTGTATAAGTCGTAAGTCATGTTGTAATGTGATGAGTCGTAAACGACCTATGATGAGTCGTAGAGCGTAGCTATGAGTCGGAAACGACTTAGGAGTTGGAGAAATTTCTGTTGTAAAATTGTTCGCCTATAAATAGGCCGTGAGTCTCATTTGTAAAAGGTTGTTGAATATTGAATAAAATTCTCTTTTGATTGCTTTGTGCTTTCATTCCAATTGGTAGTTGAGTGTAATCTCCTATCTCCTCTTTCGGTTAATCGAGTGCGCTCGATTCAACGATTGTAGAAGCCGATTCGCGGAATCTAGTGCGCTAGATCAACGCTTGAAGAATTGAAGATCTTCGAACCCGGTATCGTGCGCGATCAACGAGTTCAGGATAGCTAGAATTCGGTATCTTCGGATCAACGAATTTGGGCATTTCAGCATCTTCCAATCCACCGATTGCTACATTCAACGATCTACATTGTTTTTGATTAATCCGCTGCGACAGTTTGGTATCAGAGCCTGTTCTAGCCAATCATAGCTAGATCGAGACTTGGAGCCTAATCATTTTGAAGAATTTGAAGTTTGAGGAGAAGCCGAGTGCTTGAAGTGTAAAACCGTGGCCGAGAGGAAAAAGAGTCATCATTGTCGAAGATTGTTTGATCGAATTTGAATTGGAGGCCGAAGCTTTGTCCATCGTGTTCATCGCGATTTGCTACAAAGTGGAAGTTTTTGATCCGTTTCATTTTGGATCAAAATCCGGAAAGTGTTTGAATTTGAAGTGTTGAAGAATTTGTGAAGTTTTCAAGTATGCCGCCAAGAAGAGCTAATCGCCACCAAAACGTAGAAGCTTTGTATCGAAGAGAAGAAGCTGATGAGATGGAACAAAGAATCAATGAGAATTTTAGTGAAAAGCTTAACGAAGGAATTGGCCGGTTAGAGAGGCTTATGACGGAGATGAATCAAAATCGGAGAAGGGTTTCACCAGAATCTAACCATGGGGGTAGTAGAGTCTCGCCACATTCCAATCGAGACAGAAATGTTGAAAATGATCAAGGGCGTGGGAGGAACGTGAATGATCGTGAACGGAGTAATGTCGATAGAAGGGATGAAGGTGGAAGGCGTAATGGTAGTAGAGATGTTGGTGGTCAGAATCGACATCGTTATGCATCTGATTTTGAAGAGGAATATGATGGTGGTAGTATTCAAGGAAGAGGTCAAGGAAGAAACTATTCTGAATATGATCACAAGTGGGAGTCGGGGATGAAGACTGAAATTCCTGAATTCAAAGGTGGTATGCAAGCAGAGGAATTTCTAGATTGGGTGGCTAATGTTGAGGAGATTTTTGACTTCAAAGGAGTTCCAGAACATCGTAGAGTGAAGTTGGTTGCTACGAGGCTGAGGGGTAGAGCTTTGGCATGGTGGCAGCAAACCAAACTTACACGTGAACGGATGGGAAAGTCAAAAGTTGAATCTTGGGAGAAGATGAAGAAATTGATGAAAGCAACGTTCTTACCATACAATTATCAATCTTTGATGTATCAACGTTTGCAGAACTTGAGGCAGGGCACAAAGACAGTTAATGACTATGCTGATGAATTCTATCAACTTATTGCAAGGAACGATATTATGGAAACAGAAGAGCAGCTGACATCTAGGTTCATTGGGGGATTGAGAATGCAGATTCAGGATATGGTTAATATGTTCGATCCAAGATCTGTGGCAGAAGCACATCAGAAAGCGTTGGCTTGGGAAAAACAAGGGAGACGAGGAAGTGGTGTGTTTACTAATTCTAACAATCAAGCGAAGGGTGTTGGAGGAAGTTCTAATGTTTCTAAACCTATCAGTAGACCAGTGGTGAAGGAGGTTGAGAAGACAGGGGTTAACAATGGTTTCAAGTGTTACAATTGTCAAGGATTGGGTCATAAAAGCAGTGAGTGTCCAAAACCAAAGAAGAGAACCATGATTGCAGAAGTTGACGATGAGGATGTTGATGGAGATTGTTCTAATCCAGCTGAGGAGGATGAGCAGGATATTGCGTCAGGAGACGAAGGTTGTAATCTAATGCTAAGAAGATCGTGTTTAACACCGAAGCAGGAGGAAGCTAGTTGGTTGAGAAGTAATATTTTTCAGTCAACATGTACTATTCTGGGGAATGTGTGTAAGTTTGTAATTGACGCAGGAAGCTGTGATAATATTATTTCGACCGAGGCTGTGACAAAGTTGAAATTGAAGACAGAGAAACATCCGAATCCATACAAGTTAGCATGGTTGAGGAAAGGAGGAGAAGTGAAAGTGGATAGACGAGTTCGTGTACCATTCTCTATTGGGAAGAAATACAAAGACGAAATCTGGTGTGATGTCGTAGAGATGGATGTTTGTCATTTATTATTGGGAAGACCATGGCAGTATGATCGAGCAGTACAACATGACGGTCGGACCAATAGCTACAGTTTTATGTTTGAAGGCACGAAGATTATCCTAGTTCTAAAGAAGAGACCACAAGGAGAAAGTAAGACAGAAGAAATTGAAGAGCTGAAAATTTTATTATCCTTGAAGGAGTTTGTTAAGGAGGTTGAGGAAGAGCCTGAAGTATTCTTGTTGATTGGACGAGAGAGTAGTGAAGAGGTTGAAATTCCAGAAGAAGTTAAACCAGTCTTGAAAGAATTTGACGATGTATTTCCAGAAGAGTTGCCAACGGAGTTGCCACCATTGAGGGATATACAACATCAGATAGATATTGTGCCAGGAGCAGTGTTGCCACACAGACCACATTATCGAATGAGTCTGAAGGAACATGAAGAGTTGCGGAGGCAGGTAGAGGAATTGTTTGAACAGGGGCGTGTGCAGGAGAGTTTAAGTCCTTGTGCTGTACCAGCTTTATTGGTACCCAAGAAGGATGGGACGTGGAGGATGTGCACTGACAGTCGAGCATTGAATAAGATTACCGTGAGATATAGATTTCCAATGCCGAGGTTGGATGACTTGTTAGATCAAATAAGCGGAGCTACTATATTTTCGAAGATAGATTTGAAGAGCGGATATCATCAAATTCGTATCAGACCAGGAGATGAGTGGAAGACTGCTTTTAAAACCAGGGAGGGTCTATACGAATGGTTGGTCATGCCATTTGGTTTATCCAATGCACCGAGTACTTTCATGAGAGTGATGAATCAGATTTTTCGACCGTTCATTGGGAAATTTGTGGTGGTGTATTTTGATGATATTCTGATTTACAGTGGGAGTCCAGAGGAACATTTGAATCATCTTAGAGAAGTGCTGATGGTATTGCGACAAGAACAATTCTATGCTGCAACGAAGAAATGCGTGTTCATGACGCATAGCGTGTTATTTCTGGGGTATGTTGTTTCAGAGAAAGGGATACAGGTTGACCAAAGTAAAGTTGAAGCGATTAGAGATTGGCCGCAACCCAAGACGATAACGGAAGTACGTAGTTTCCATGGGTTGGCCTCATTTTATCGAAGGTTTATTCCACACTTTAGTAGTGTGATGGCACCTGTTAAAGATTGTATGAAAGGCAAACAGTTTTCATGGTCAGAAGAAGCAGGGGTTGCTTTTGGGAAGATCAAGGAATTGCTGACGACTGCACCAATTCTAGTATTACCAGATTTTCAGTTGGTGTTTGAACTACATACTGATGCATCCAAAGTTGGGATTGGAGGGGTGTTGAGTCAGAAGGGGCGTCCTATTGCATATTTCAGTGAGAAGTTGTCAGGAGCGAAGATGCGATACAGTACATATGATGTGGAGTTGTATGTTGTTGTACAATCTATTAAACACTGGAGACACTATCTATTTCAGAAGGAGTTTGTTCTGTATACTGATCATGAAGCATTGAAGCATTTGCAAGGGCAAGACAAGATTTCAGCGAGACATGCATCGTGGATCGCGTATCTGCAACAGTTTACTTTTGTTGTTAAACACAAGTCAGGGGTGACAAATCGTGTGGCTGATGCTTTGAGTAGGAGGAGTCATTTGTTGACTGCATTAAAGGTTGAAGTGACGGGGTTTGAAATGTTGCCAGACTTATTTACTAATGATCCTTACTTTGCAAAATTTGTTGAAAAAGTCAAGGAGGGAGAGACGGGTGATTTCGTGATGGTAGATGGTTTTTTGTTCAAAGGAAATCGATTGTGCATACCAGAGGGTAGTCTGAGAATGAAGATTATCAAGGAGTTACACGAAGAGGGACATGTTGGGAGAGACCGTACATTGCAGTTGATTTCACAATCCTACTTTTGGCCAACAATGAGGAAAGAGGTGGAAAGGTTTGTGGAGCGTTGTCATATTTGTCAGGTTTTGAAAGGAACTGCGACTAATGCTGGTTTATATATGCCATTACCTGTACCAAATAAACCATGGGTTGATGTGAGCATGGACTTCGTGTTGGGATTACCGAGGACACAGCGTGGTAATGATTCCATATATGTGGTGGTGGACAGATTTTCGAAGATGGCACATTTTATTGCTTGTAAGAAAACGGCGGATGCTGTTCATGTTGCTCAGATGTTTTTCAAGGAGATCTATCGACTTCATGGATTGCCAGAATCTATTGTGTCGGATAGAGATACTCGATTTCTGAGTCATTTTTGGTTGAGTTTGTGGAAAATGGTGGGAACGAAGCTGAAGTTTAGTAGTGCTTATCACCCACAAACGGATGGACAGACTGAGGTGGTCAACAGATCATTGGGAAACTTGTTGAGGTGTCTTGTTCAAGATAATCTGAAGAGTTGGGATGTGAAGTTATGCTAGGCAGAATTTGCTCATAATCATGCTATGAATCGAAGTACTGGGTTCAGTCCATTCCAGATTGTTTATTCGAGCTTACCAAAGGGACCGTTGGATTTAACGGTAGTGCCACAATCAAAGAAGACAATTAAGAAAGCTGCTGATTTTGTTAAAGGGCTGACGGAGTGTCATAAAATCGTTCAAGAACGATTAGAGAAAGCAAATGAGAAATATAAACAATCTGCAGATTTGAAACGAAAGATTGTTGAATTTCATGAAGATGATATGGTTTATGCGGTATTAACAAAAGATCGTTTTCCAGTGGGCGCATACAACAAGTTGAAAGCTAGGAAAATTGGTCCGGTGGAAGTTGTGAAACGAATCAATGAAAATGCTTATAAACTAAGGCTGCCAGATGATGTGTATACATCTGACGTATTCAATGTTAAGCATCTCGTACCATATCATGGGGATGAGTTTGTTGGGAATGAAGAGTGTGCAAATTCGAGGTCGAATTTCTCTCAACCTGGGGAGGATGATGCAGCTAAACCCAGAGATGAAGTCCTGAGTCGTCCACGAGATAAAGCTAACACGGTAGATATAAGTCGTCTACGACTTAAGGGCAATGTGATGAGTCGTCCACGACTCATAGAGACAGGCATGAATCGTATGCGACTTAAGGAAGCGGTGATGAGTCGTCCACGACTCATAGAGACAGGCATGAATCGTATGCGACTTAAGGAAGCGGTGATGAGTCGTCCACGACTCATAGAGACAGGCATGAGTCGTCTACGACTTAAGGAGGCGGTGATGAGTCGTCCACGACTCATCTGGAAGACCAAAGGGAAAGATGTGACGACTTTACGACTTAACGAAGCAACTATAACTCGTCTACGACTTAACAGGGAGATGAGTCGCTCACGACTCAAGGGGAAGAATACACAAGTGATAAGTCGTCTACGACTCAAGGAAGGTGAGGAGATAAGCCATCCATGACTCAAGGGCGAGCTGGTATAAGTCGTCCACGACTTATCAAAACTGGGTTAAGTCGTAGAGGCCTGGAGCTGGATATTCTGATGCCGCTTTAATCCATGCCGTAGATTCTCCTGACGAGTTAATCTGAACCGATTGTTTTCTAAGTCACATCTGTTGTAAATCATAAGTCGTAGTGTGTTGTAATTTGATAAGTCGTAAACGACTTAAGATGAGTCGTCTGATTATGAGTCGTTTACTTTTGAGTCGTGTTGTATGTTGATAAGTCGTTGAAGATTAGTATTGTAACGTTTTGTATAAGTCGTAAGTCATGTTGTAATGTGATGAGTCGTATACGACCTATGATGAGTCGTAGAGCGTAGCTATGAGTCGGAAACGACTTAGGAGTTGGAGAAATTTATGTTGTAAAATTGTTCGCCTATAAATAGGCCGTGAGTCTCATTTGTAAAAGGTTGTTGAATATTGAATAAAATTCTCTTTTGATTGCTTTGTGCTTTCATTCCAATTGGTAGTTGAGTGTAATCTCCTATCTCCTCTTTCGGTTAATCGAGTGCGCTCGATTCAACGATTGTAGAAGCCGATTCGCGGAATCTAGTGCGCTAGATCAACGCTTGAAGAATTGAAGATCTTCGAACCCGGTATCGTGCGCGATCAACGAGTTCAGGATAGCTAGAATTCGGTATCTTCGGATCAACGAATTTGGGCATTTCAGCATCTTCCAATCCACCGATTGCTACATTCAACGATCTACATTGTTTTTGATTAATCCGCTGCGTCATTTTCTGTCATTTAGAGTGAGTGAACATCGCTGACCTGCGCAATTCATTGCCCAGGCTGAGGCGTATCCATTTAGTAAAACGGCCGTAACTTTTGAACGGATGGTCCGAATTTGATGATTTTGGACATTCCGGAAAGCCTGAAATGAATGCAACAACTTTTATTTAGATTTCATTCAAAAAATTTATCGTTTTGGTGACCAAAAACTGGGATTTGTTCGCTGTCCTGAATTTAATAATTTCAGTTTTGAAGTTAAATATGTTATATATATATATGTTGTATATGCTAAGCATATCGATCTATTTTCATATGCATGATTCTCACTTGGTTGTTGAGTATTTTAGTAGGCAGCAAAAGGTTGCGCTTCGCTTGTGGAGCTCGCTTCTGCGCTAAATGCAAAATATAAGTTAAAATGCTAATAAACGCTTAATAAAAGGTACGTTCTCGGATTACAGTTTATGTTGTGGTATATTATTGTGTTCCCCATGTTTTGGGATGCCTCATTCTTGTAATTAGATGTATATCATGCAATTATTACCACTGTGAAATTTTTCGGTCCTAGCCGCGCAAAGGAGGTGCTGCCGAAATTTTTCAAAAATCCGGGAGTTAGAAAATTTTGAGATTTTAAAAAAATAAAATAAAATCCTATAACTAAATTTGCAAATAAGTCGAATATTTTGAATGAATTATATCTAAATGATGGTTTCCCCTTCTCCGTTCCTTTTCGAGGACGAAAAGTTTTAAGTGGGGGAGAATGTAACGACCCGTATTTTTAACACTTTAAAAATACGAATTAAAATAAAATTTTGGATAAAAATCCGAAGGAAATAAAATTTTGTGTTGTTAAATGTGAATTACAAGTTAAAATACAAAACTGAATTCTGAAATAACTTATTTGTAAATTTAATATGGATGTTAACTTGTATTGAATGTAAGTAATGAATTGAGTTTGATTGTAAACCAAATTGGCTATGATTGTAAACAAAGAATAAATAAAATGGTAGATTTAATAGTGGAAGTTTATGTTATTGAAACTAATATAAATAAATGTAACTTAATATTACAGTTGATTGAAATCAGATAATAACTGAAACTGTAAATTGATAAAGATGTTAACTTGTAATTGAACGTAAGTAAAGATTTAAATTCGAATGTAACAAGTAATTGAATTGAATCGAATTTGATTGTAAACAACAAAATAAATAAAATGTACATTTAATATTGAAGTTAGAATATGAAAATCAACGTAAATGAATGTAATTTAATATTACTGTGAATTTAAATAAGATGAAAGCTGAAGAAAATGAAAGTAAATGAATTATAAACTATTGATAATAATGTATAAGTAAATGGTTAATTCAATAATGAAAGTGTAAATCAAAATAAAAGAATTCAATTGGAATTAAATAACTTGAATTTGAATTACAATATAATTGAACGCTGAATCTAATGTAATCTTTTATACTGGATTTATAATGGAAAACCGCATTGTAAAAGATTGTTAATTACTGTGAAATTAAAAATGAAATTTGTGAATAATTGAAATTTGATTTAAAAGTTAATAATTTAAAATTGGGAATTTTATATTGAAATTAAATAGTAGAAATAGCCATTTTTACAACTGTCTCGGATTTCGACGAAACCAGTTTCATCGGATCCGTAACAGTGAATTATTATAAGGTTTCAATTTTCGTAGCAATTAGACTTGTCGTTTGGCCGTGCGAGCTTGAAACGCGTAGAAATTTAATGTCGTATTTAATTAAAATAATCGACTTCAAAAAGCTATCTTCCACATACGATTTAATTAGGCCTTGGGACTAGTTCCATTGCATTCGGAATATGGGTAAAACCTTATAAACGCCTGGCGGCACGTCTCGATTGGAGTTCGGACGATTTTGGACCTAACTTTATAAATACACACTCAAACCGAGACAGTTTTATCATTATTTCATCTCAGAAACCCTAATTTCAAATCATGGCCGCCACCTATTCTATGGCCAGAATTTTCCGATCTTCTTTCCTTAATATCTTTCAATCCGTTCAACGAAATCGAAAAATTCCAAAAGCAAAAGTGTAGATCTCGACGAGCTCTTCAAATCCATACGGTTGATTTGTGCTAATTTGTCATGGATTGGTCCAGATCTGGCTTTGAATGTCGTGCGTATTTCACGTTTTTCGAGAAAACGGCGGCGACTGGTGATGCGCGACTTATGGCGTTGGTGGCTCTCCTGGAGGCGCTCGCATGGGGACGTCTTGATCGAACTCTGGTTGCCTCGAGTTGCGCGCGTTTTGTGGTGGTTGTTGCGTTCATGGGTTCGGCTGTGCTAATACGCGTGAAGAAGAAGAAGGTTAAACGATTAATTAATTTTATTATGTCGCTAATCATGTTAAATTATATCGTTATATTAATTTAAGCGTAACTTTGTCATACGAGGTCGGAATCAGACGAAACAAGAAGCAGCGGAATCGCAGCGGCGAGTGCTACGCTACAGTGCAGATCCGAAGACATTTGGAGCTCGTAAAAATTTTAGGTTAAATCGAACGTCGTTCGATTTGATTTAAAACCGTAGATCAAAGGTGAGTGTTTTATAACACTCAAAACGTACTGAATATCTTTATGGTAGTTAAATTTGACATTATGAAGTGATATGAATTTATTTGTCGTTGTTTGATAAAAAATTAATTGTCATATAGATTGTCATATGAATTCACCGTTGAAAATTAAATTGACAGTCAAATTGAAGTTAAAATTTAATTGCGATCAAATTACGTGATATTGATAATTATGAAATTGTTGTGAATGTTATTGGCTTTAAGGTTGATTGGTTGTGATGGATGCTATTGGTCGATATTGGTTGTTTATTTATTTTGATATATCATGCTATCATCATGTATATTGTTTATTGCATATAAAACTGTAAACTGAATCATTTCGAATAAATTAAGAAATAGGTTGAAATGATATACCTATGACATCTATTTGGATTGAAATGATATATATTCATCCTTGAAATTAAAATTTGAATAATTATCCACTTGGCCATAGGTTAGAAAATTATATACGGACACCGGGTTGGTTAAATTAAATGATTTTAAAGTTGTTTTGAAATTATTTAAATAAATTGATTTTAAGAATCAAATTCAATTTATGGAAATTGAATTATTTTGAATTGAAGCTCGAAAGGTTCGAATTTAAACTTGGTAAATGAAATTGTTTAATTATTCGAAGTTTAGATTTTTAAGAAAAAAATTGAAATACGACGTAAATTTTTGAAAGTTGATTTGTTTTAAAAGATTGGACTTTTGATCGAACTCTGAATATTTCTAAGAAAATTTATATGAAATGATATTTCAAGTTTGAGTTTGGAATTGGAAATTTATTTGAAATTGAGATTTAATTAATTTGGAATTGAATTGAAATTTAAAGAAATTTGTGAATTGAACTAAATTGAAACTATTGAATTAAATTTGAAGATAAAATTGATTTGAATAGGATTTGAACTGAAATTTATTTGGAATGTAATACTTAAATGAATTCTTGAAATTCGAATATTAATCTAAGTTTATTGAATTGGAATTGTTCCAGAAATTAAGTAAATTACTTATTACGGATGTTTAATTTGAAGTATATTAAAATTTGAATACGAAATGGTTTTAAAGCGATCTTATATGCTTATATAAAAATATGAACTGTTTTGAAATGTGAATATTGAAAGCTTTGAAATATATTGAAATTGAAATGGCTTATTTTGTGGTTCAAATACGTATTTGAAATTTATAATTTGAAATGGTTTATTGAGAAGCTGAATCGAGTTGAAATTGATGATTTGAGATTTGATTAAATTTTAATTTTGGAATTCGAGTTTATGGAATTTGAGTTTTTGGAATTCAATGTTATGATTTCAAGCTATGATTTCAAAGTGTTATGAATTTCAAGGTTTTGATTTCCAAAGTGTTTTGATTTTAAAAGACTTATGATTTCGAAAGTGGTATAACTTTGGAATGTGATATGATTTTGGAAATGGATTTATTTGAAGTGAAAGTGATATCGTATTGATACGATTTTGTAATTGAAATGAGATATTGAGGCGAAAATGATTTTGAAATAAAATCATATATTTTGAGTAGATATGATGATTTTGAAATGGATTTGATCTTTGAAGCGAATATGATATTTTTGATAATCAATTATGAATTGATTTTGAAAATGTAAAAGATCCAACCGGTGTGAAAAATATAACGTAGTTATTAAAGAGACCGGGATCGGATATGGACATACTCTCTGTCGATACCGAAAACCACTTTAATAACTATATTCGCGGAGTGTTGATCCAGAACGAAGTGGATGGTTTGGTGAACGTGTTGAATGAAGAAAGAGAACAATTTTGGATGACCCCTGACATGACTAAAATAGGAGCCACGCCAGGCCATTGAGGCTCGCCACCTCTAGCGGACACACTTCTTCGTTACCATGTCTATTACTTTTGTGATTCGATTTGGGTGCACCCCGCGATTATGGGAG
Organism: Allium fistulosum; assembly: GCA_030737815.1. Taxonomy (NCBI): domain Eukaryota; kingdom Viridiplantae; phylum Streptophyta; class Magnoliopsida; order Asparagales; family Amaryllidaceae; genus Allium; species Allium fistulosum. Next base: position 210,576,336 of record CM060904.1, on the reverse strand, counting down.
TGTTGTTTCGCGGTGTTGGGGTAGTAGCTGCTATGCCCAACATCTGTCCGGATCACGCAACTACTAGTATCCTAGTTGGTATCGCCACTTGTACCTTGTCATACTGATTATCCTATTTGCGACCACTACGTTTTGGTTTGTACCTTTAGTATATGGATTGCCCTCTGGTGACTTCCGGTTTTGGGGAAACTACGGTCTTGCATATGCTCTTGGGAATAAAAATGTGTTAAGGGTGGAATGGGCCATGGCTTAACGCTAGTTTGATATTTTACTTTATGATAGACACTATTGTATATAGCATATTCTATTACATAGTAGATAGTTTAACGGATCCTTAGGAGATGGAAATCCCGAACATCTCTTAAGTTAATGCAAGCACGTTAAACACTGGATAGGAGGTGTCTAAAACCCGTAAACATCTCTAATGCCGTCACACTCATATTTACTTATCCGATTTAACCTACATGAGATATTTTAGTCCTAACTCGAGTGTTTTGTCTTTTCATCATGCTCGGGTCAGCTTGAGCATTTCAGATTAGGTTGAAGATATATTTTGGAAGACGAAGATGGAGTTTGGTATTACATCATTTGTATTCTACTACTGTATTATTTTTCTGCTGCATTGTTGTATTATCTCTGATATGTATGTAACTCTGATTTATGATGTATAATAATAATCAAAAATATCTATTTAACAGCTTCATGAACTGTTATTTTATTATTATATCTTGTTCCTTCCGCTGCAAGATTCTGAGTTTGTTTCTGTTCTTTCTTATCTATTTCTTATTTACCCCAATAACTATCTGTATTTTGGATTGTTTGAGTCGACATGTGTGGATGTTTTGTCGACTTGAACGGTCAAAATGCGGGTCGTTACAGGATTGCTCGCGAGCTAATGACTTAGTTGCACTCTCCATCACTTCAATATGCTAGGTCTCAACCGACACGGCTCTATATGCATCGTTGACGATCCATCGTGTATGGATCGCTAGTGATCCATACAGTTAGTATTTTTTGTGTTTTTATCTTCTATGCTCCTTATCCTTGCTTCTATCCGTGGGCCAATGGATCGCTGACGATCCCTAGGGTATGGATTGTTGGTGATCCAAGCACTTGGATTGTTTTTGGAGTTGCAGGTATGGAATGCCTTAATGGCTTTGTATTTATGTTGTTCGTATAGTGTCATTGCAAATTGCTTCGTTTCGATGATGGTCTATGAGCTAGTTGTGCTATGACTAGTGATAGGATTGAACAGATGCTGGTCTCTGTTTAGTCGAACTCAGTCGTTGCTTTTGTAATATGGCTTGGTTTTCATTAACCTATTGCTTATTCCTTCTCGGTCAACTTTCGAGCCATTTTGATGTCGTAAAACTGGTTTTCTTTAACCTATTGCTTATTCCTTCTCGGTCAACTTCCGAGCCATTTTGATGTTGTAAAACTTCTCTGGTTTCTATTGGATCCTGATTGGTTAAAAACCCGGATAACACGCAAGGCGTACGATTGTAGTACGTTTGTGAGTACGAGTCGATCCGTAGGGAAGAAATTAAATTCTAATTATACTCAATCAAATTAGCCTAAAGTTTTAGAAATTGTTTTAAACTAAGTTAAATTGTAGAAATGAATAAGAGCAAAGGTGTAGGAAACTATATGATTAAGAACAAGTTAGAGGCAAATCCAATTCTAATCATTCATATAAATCAACACAAAATTCATTTATAATATCTCATTAAAATAATAAGTAGAAATGATTGATGTGCTTATTATAAGTACGATTTATTTGTGCTATTAATTAGCACAACTTAAATCATTAAACTCTAATGCACCATTCAACCTACATATCAACATTCATGAAAATGGCATGAAATTAAAAATAAAACCTATTTTAAGTATGATCTATTTATTATGAATTAGTAACATAGACCATCAAATTTTGATTCCAGTTTGACTTTCATTATCAAAATCACTTAAGAAAATGATCAAATAGTTTATGTTTTAAATGGAGTCAAGCATAGCTTATTTGAGATATCAACGTAGGCTATCAAAATTCAGTAAAATGATACATAAAATACCATCATTCATATTGTCCATTAAGCACATATGAGAGATCACAAATGAAATCATTGTGTTAATTTAATATGTTTCATGAGAGCCTCATTACCCATAAATTGAAGGGGTTTAGCTACTCATATTTGAAAACATGTTAATAAAAAATGATTTCAACATTAAACAAAAAGGAAAATGGAGCTAATTACATAAAAACAAAGCTAACTATTTGAATGATATAAAACTAAACTAATTACAAGAATTAAACCTATGCTACTAACATTAAACAAAAGATTCATAAACCAAGAAAGAGAGTATGAAATAAATATAGCATAAGAAAGAGAGCATAAAATAAAAATTGTGTGAAAGTAAAAAAAGGCTAAGAAGTCATGAAAGAAATTTTAATATATCTTTGGTTTTGTGACTACAATATTGTAGGGAAGGAAAAAGATAGTTACATGAAACATAAAGGGTATTTATACATGCTTAAAACCCTAATTCATCTTTTAAGGGACTACCTAAATGCCCTTGAAAAAGTGTAACCTCCAAGTAGTTATTAGGAAAATAATTAATCTCCACTAACTTGCCATTAATCCTCCATTAACATGTGCATGTGCTTTCAAATTATGGACCATATCGTAGTGGGTTTTTGGGCTCCTCCATGTTGTATGAATTCATTTATTTCCATTCTCCATTTTCCTTCAACATATGTGCATGCGTACTGATGTGCACGTAAATGTGCATTTTTTACCATCATATTTAATCTGTTTAAATTAAATAAATGATCATATTGGTTATTTTAACTTGTTTAACCAAAATTCAAATTATTTCAAATCATCACATATTCATTTTCATCCAAGGGAAAAATGGTCATTTTTGTGCATATATTAATTTTCTAAAATTTAATTGACAATTTCTATGTTGTTTTGTACGAATTTAAATTCAAATACAAGCGGGTTCACGAAGATATGTGCAGGCACAAGAGTTAATACAAAGGGACGGAGATGGAAAAAATTCATTTCATGCATCATGGAGGACCCTACCTACCCACTTACCATGATCCCCTCTTAATAGCGAATACACATGATTAAAGCTACATGCACATTTAAATGGAGGGTTATGCTAATGCTAATGATTACTTGGAGGTTACATTTCCTAAGAGGGTAGTTTGGGTAGTTCCCAAAAAATGAATTAGGGTTTCCAAACATGTATAAATACCCCTTATCTTCATATAATTACACTCTCTTATTTTTAGGCTCTCATCCTCTTAGCCTCCACCTTCTTCTTAATTAGGTTTTAATTTAGTTTTATTTTATTTCTATGCAAGTTGTAATCTTTATTGTAGAAATAAAAATGGCTTCTTAGCCTATTTTCTTTTATGCAATTTTCTTTTATGTCTTTTTATTTCATGCTCTTCATATTTATGCAAGTAGATTAGCTCTCAATTTACCTTCATTAGCTTGCAATTTTCTTTTCTTCTTGTTTAATGTTGCTTCATACTTGTGTTGATATGATAACACAAATGAGAGGCTAATCCCTAAAATTTAGGGGTAATGAAGCTCTCTTGAATCATGTAGATGCGACAAAATTTTCATTTATGTCTCTTTTGTGCTTAATGGAAAGTTAGATGTTTGTGTGATTTTGTGTTTAATATTGAGTTTGATAGCTTATGTTGTTCAAAACAAATAGGCTATGTGATGCAGCGCACTGTGATAAGTCGTGTGCCTTAAGTCGCCAGTGACCTACCGATCTCTGACCTAACGAGCTCCGACCTAACGAGCTCCGATCTAACGAGCTCCGACCTAACGAGATCCGACCTAATGAGCTCCAACCTAACGAGCTACAACCTAGCGAGTTAAGTCGCTCACCAGCGCATTCTTTAAGTCGCAGATTCCAGAAGATTCTTTATGTCACAAGCCCTTAGGTCGCGTGAAGCTGTGCATCTTCTTAAATCGCAATTCCTTAAGTCGCTTAAGTCGTCCAGAAGTAGATTTTCTTAGGTCGCATTTTGTTAAGTCCTGTAATGTTATGCTGCTTGTTGTTGAGTCGCGTAATGTTGTAATGTTATAAGTCGTTATGTCGTTTGTTCTTATGTCATGTAATGTGTAGCTTGTAAAGTCGTATGTGTTGTAAGTCGTATGTCGATAAGTCGTGTGTTGTTATGTCGTGAGTCGCAAGTATGTGTGTGATGAAATTCCCTATAAATAGGGGTGTGATGTCATTGTAAAAGGAGGGGATTTTTGAATAAAATTGGTTGAGAGCTTTGTGCCTCTTTTAAAATTGGAAGTTGAGTGTGATCTCCTTTCTCCATCTCTGGATATTCGAGTGCGCTCGAATCAACGAAGTTGAAGCCGATTCATGGAATCTCGTGCGTGAGATCAACTTCAAAGAATCGTAGATCTTCTAATGTGGTATCGTGCGCGATCAACGTGTTGAAGATAGCTAGAATCCGGTATCTCGAGAGATCAACGGATTTGGGCATTTGGGTATCATCAATTCATCAATTTATCTTGTTTCATCGATTATTTTTTCGCGAATTCATCAATTCGTGAGTTGTACCCTGGATAGATCTGACCGTTGGTTTAGATCTAATTCCGTGCTGCGTCATTTGGTATCGGAGCTAGGAAACGAACTTTTCCAAGTTCGTTGGATTTCATGTTTGCATGATTTGAAGTTTGTGTTTGAATTTATTGAAGATTTGATCATGCCTTTGAGACATGCTAACATATATCAAAATGTTGAAGAAGTATATAGAAGACAAGAAGCAGAGCAGATGGAACAAAGAATCAATGAAAGGTTCAACGAGGGTATAGAAAAATTGGCGAAAATGATGAACGACATGAATCAAAGTCAAAGGAGAACTTCACCAGTTTCGAACCAAGGTAGAAACCGGGTTTCGCCATCGGTTTCGGAAGAAAGGAGAATGTCACCACAATCTCATCGGGATAAGAAGAGAGTCATCAGTTTCAATGATGAGAGATCATCATGGCTATCGAGATGAAGAGAGAAGAAATCATCGGGGATTTGAGGAAGAACCATATCGTGATGTTGAAAGACATAGTTGAAGGGATTTTCGTGGACGTAGAGTCATCGATGGTCAAGATCGATATCGAAGTACATCTGATTTAGAAGAAGATGGTGATGGAGGTAGTATTCATTATCGAAATCAAGGCCAAGTGCAAAATCAATTTCGAGATGCAGAAAATGATCGTAAATGGGAGTCTGGTATGAAGATGGAAATTCCAGAATTCAAAGGTGGTATGCAAGCAGAAGAATATCTTGATTGGTTGTCGAATGTTGAAAAAAATTTGGAATTCAAGGATGTGCCTGAGAATCGTAGAGTCCAATTAGTTGCTACAAGACTAAGGGGAAGAGCTATGGCTTGGTGGCAACAAACTAAATTAACTCGGGAGAGAATGGGAAAATCAAAAATTGTTACTTGGGAGAAGATGAGAAAGATGATGAAAGCAACTTTCTTGCCATACAATTATCAATCTCTTATGTATCAACGTTTGCAGAATTTGAGACAAGGGACGAGGACGGTGAATAATTATGCGAATGAATTCTATCAATTGATTGCAAGGAATAATATTATGGAAACTGAGGAACATCTAACGGCTAGATATATTGGAGGGTTACGAATGCAAATTCAAGACATGGTTAATATGTTTAATCCAATGTCTGTTGCTGAAGCACATCAAAAAGCTCTAGCTTAGGAGAAACAAGGGACACGAGGAGGTGGTGTGTTTACGAGTTCCAATAATCAGAATAAGGGTGCTGGTAGCAGTGCAAATGTTTCCAAGGTCGTCAATAAACCGGTTGTCAATGAAGCTGCTAAGGCCAAGGTCAATAACGGTATTAAGTGCTATAATTGTCAGGAGTTTGGCCATAAAAGTAATGAATGTACAAAGCCAAAGAAGAGAGCATTAGTTGCAGAAGAATGTGAGTATGAGGATGTAGAAGCTGAAGTTGATTATTCTCAACCATCGCAGTTTGATGAAGAAGAAGTCGTGTCAGGAGACGAAGGGTGTAACTTGATGATGAGGAGGACTTGTTTAACGCCAAAGCAAGAAGATGATTCTAGTTGGCTGAGGAGCAATATTATTCAGTCTACATGTACTATCTTGTGAAAGGTTTGTCGATTTGTTATTGATGCGGGAAGCTGCGATAACATTATTTCTGAAGAAGCTGTCAAGAAGTTAGGGTTGAAGACTGAAAAACACACTAGACCTTATAAACTAGCATGGATAAAGAAAGGTGGAGAAGTGAAAGTGGGAAGACGAGCATTTATTACATTTTCTATTGGAAAGAAGTACAAAGATGAAATATGGTGTGATGTTGTAGATATGGATGTGTGTCATCTACTATTGGGAAAACCATGGCAGTATGATAAAGCTGTACAACATAATGGTCGCACCAACAACTACAGTTTCATGTTCGAAGGGACTCAAATCACCTTAGTTCCTAAGAAGCATGAAAAAAGTGAAAGCAAGTCAGAGCCGAAAGTGGAAACAACTGGTCTTTTATCTACAAGAGAATTTGTTGAGGAAGTGAAAGATAGTGCTGAACTGTTTATGTTGATTGGGTATGAAACGAGTGAAGATCTTGAAATTCCTGAGGAAGTTAAGCCGGTGTTGAATGCATTTGAAGATGTCTTTCCTTCGGAATTGCCCAAGGAATTACCACCACTGAGGGACATACAACATCAGATTGACCTAGTGCTAGGTGTTGTTTAACCGCACAGGCCGCATTATCGTATGAGTCCGAAGGAGCATGAGGAGTTGAGGAGACAGGTTGAGGAGTTGCTTAATCAAGGGTGTGTTCGAGAGAGTCTCAGTCCTTGTACTGTACCAGCTCTGTTGGTGCCGAAGAAAGATGGTTCGTGGAGAATGTGTACAGACAGCAGGGCACTAAACCAAATAACTATTAGCTACAGATTTCCTATGCAAAGACATGATGATCTATTGGATCAACTTAGTGGGTCTGTAGTCTTTTCTAAGATCGATCTTAAGAGTGGTTATCATCAGATTCGCATAAGACCAGGTGATGAATGGAAGACAACATTCAAGACTCGGAAAGGATTATATGAATGGCTGGTCATGCCATTTGGTCTATCTAATGCACCAAGTACATTTATGAGGGTGATGAATCAACTTTTCAGACGTTACATCGGGAAGTTTGTCGTAGTCTATTTTGGTGATATCTTGATATACAGTGCTAACATAGAGGAGCACATTCAACACTTGCGAAAGGTGTTAACTATTCTTCATCAAGAACAGTTCTATGCAGCGACAAAGAAATGCGAGTTCATAATGCCGAGTGTTTTATTTCTGGGTTATGTCGTGTCCAAGGAAGGGATACAAGTAGACCAGAGTAAAGTAGCCGCAATTAGAAATTGGCCACAGCCCAAAACTATAACAGAAGTCAGAAGTTTTCATGGGTTAGCTTCATTTTATCGAAGATTTATACCGCACTTTAGTTGTGTGATGGCGCCTGTTACTAATTGTATGAAGGGAAAGCAATTTTCAGGGACGAAAGAAGCAGAACTTGCTTCTGAGCGGATCAAGGAACTTTTAACGTCAGCACCGATTCTAGTATTGCCATATTTTCAGTTGCTATTTGAGTTACATAGTGATGCATCGAAAGTTGGAATTGGAGGAGTGTTGAGTCAGAAGGGACGTCCAATTGCATATTTCAGTGAGAAACTTTCTGGAGCAAAGATGAGATACAATACATATGATGTGGAATTTTATGCCATTGTGCAAGCTATGAAGCATTGGAGACATTACTTGTTCCACAAAGAATTTGTTTTGTATACAGATCATGAAGCGTTGAAACATTACAAGGGCAGGATAAAATTGCAGCTAGACATGCATCGTAGATAGCTTATTTGCATCAATTTACATTCGTCGTAAAGCACAAGTCTGGAGTAACTAATCGCGTCGCTGATGCATTGAGTCGGAGGAATAATTTACTAACAACCATGCGAGTAGAGGTGTTGGGTTTTGACTTACTTCCAAATTTGCTTACTACATATTCATATTTTTCCAAGATCCTAGACAAAGTCAAGTAGGGAAACATGGATGGATATATGCTGGTTGATGGTTTTCTATTCAAAGGAAATCAGTTGTGTATTCCAGATTGCAGTCTGCGAATGAAAATCATCAAAGAATTACATGAAGAAGGACACGTGGGTCGTGACCGTACTATACAGTTGATCTCAAAATCTTATTATTGGCCGTCAATGAGGAAGGAGGTGGTGAAGTTTGTTCAGAGGTGCCATATTTGTTAGGTTTCAAAGGGGACGGCGACAAATGCAGGTTTATATATGTCGTTGCCTATACCTACTAAACCGTAGGAGGATGTTAGTATGGACTTTGTATTAGGATTGCCGAGGACGCAACGTGGCAATGATTCTATCTATGTGGTGGTTGACCGGTTTTCAAAAATGGTACATTTTATCGCATGCAAGAAGACGACAGATGTAGTTAATGTTGCACAATTATACTTCAGAGTGATCTATCGTCTTCATGGATTGCCTGAATATATTATATCAGATAGAGACACTCGTTTTCTGAGTCATTTTTGGATGAGCCTATGGAGAATGGTCGGGACTAAGCTGAAATTCAGTAGTGCTTATCATCCATAGACAAATGGGCAGACTGAAGTTTTAAACAGATCCCTAGGTAATCTATTTCGATGCCTCGTGGATGACAATTTGAAGAGTTGGGATTCGAAGTTATGTCAAGCTGAATTTGCACACAACCATGTAGTTAATCGTAGCACTGGATTCAATCCATTCCAGGTTGTGTACTCAACAATTCCTAAAGGACCGTTGGATTAATTTGTAGTTCCACAGTAGAAAGGAGTGGTCAAACGGGCTAGTAATTTTGTGAATGAATTGCAAGAGTGTCACAAGGTTGTGCAGGAATGATTGCTTAAGGCAAATGAGAAATATAAGCAATCCGCAGATATTAAACGACGACATGTTGACTTAAAAGAAGGAGATTTTGTATATGCAGTATTGACCAAGGATCGATTTCCTGTTGGTACTTACAACAAACTAGCTGCTAGGAAGATTGGTCCTTTGGAAATTGTAAAGAAGATTAATGAGAATGCTTATCAGTTGAGATTGCCGAATCATATCCATACTGCTGACGTTTTCAACGTCAAACACTTGATTCCATATCATGAGAATAAGCATGTCAAAGAAGATGAAAGTGTGAATTTAGGGACAAATTCTTTTCAACCAGGGGAGGATGATGCAGCGCACTATGATAAGTCGCGTGCCTTAAGTCGCCAGCGACCTACCGATCTCCGACCTAACGAGCTCCGAACTAACGAGCTCCGACCTAACGAGCTCCGACCTAGCGAGTTAAGTTGCTCACCAGCACATTCTTTAAGTCGCAGATTCCAGAAGATTCCTTATGTCGCAAGCCCTTTGGTCGTGTGAAGCTGTGCATCTTCTTAAATCGCAATTCCTTATGTCGCAAGCCCTTAGGTCCAGAAGCAGATTTTCTTAGGTCGCACTTTGTTAAGTCGTGTAATGTTATGCCGCTTTTTGTTGAGTCGCGTAATGTTGTAAGTCGTTATGTCGTTTGTTCTTATGTCATGTAATGTGTAGCTTGTAAAGTCGTATGTGTTGTAAGTCGTATGTCGATAAGTCATGTGTTGTTATGTCGTGAGTCGCAAGTATGTGTGTGATGAAATTTGTTATCCCGCCTTTTGGCAAGGCCGTGACACCAAGAACTTGACTAAAAACCAATGACAGTTCATCTTGGAGATCAGTTATACGCAGGCTCACTATGGATATCGACGAATTTTTTCCGAGTCTGGATCGAGCTAAAATTGATATGACATGACAAGCAAGGCTATGAGAGGCAACATTCCGAATTTCAAGTCAATCGGAGTTCATATGCTCTAGATATTGATGGATCACGGCTGAGAAATCCAAACTTGCATCGATCATAACTGGAGATCTACAAGTCCCAATGCCACCAAATTTGGACAGGAGCTGACTGGAAATCTAAGGAATGTTCATGCCAAATTTCAGCTCCATCGGATCAAATCTTGATCGATTCGAAATTGCTTCATATCGATCACAACCCAAATTGCATCAATCATATCTCGAGATCTATAAGTACAAATGCTATGAAATTTTTAGAGGAGCCTACATGTGACCTGAGGAATGTTCATGCCAAATTTCAGCTCCATCGGATCAAATATTGATCGATTCGAAATTGCTTCGTATCGATCACAACCCAACTTGCATCGATCATATCTCGAGATCTATAAGTCCAAATGCTATGAAATTTTCAAAGGAGCCTACATGTGACCTGAGGAATGTTCATGCCAAATTTCAGCTCCATCGGATGAATTCTTGATCGATTCGAATGGAGTTCGAATTCATCCCGGTATGGGCCTCAATTTCCTGAGGCCGGGCATGTGGGCCCCCTCACGTGCCAGAAGTAGTATCCCGAAATTTTGGCAAAATATCAGCCTCATGCACCTATGAATAGATCCCCTGGTTATTTAGAAAAGGGGTCGGACAATTTTAAGAGCTAAAGAGCGCCCAGACTCTGCCAGATTTATTCCAAATCACCATTTCTGCCTTAGATTTAGACTTAAATTAGAAAATCTGTTGTACTACATTATAAGAAATTGTTATCTTCAAGTATCGAGCAATAAAATCATCAAACTTCATAGTGGACGTAGGCGAAACGCCGAACCACTCTAAATTGTTGTCTTCTGTACAATTTACTTTCTGTTATTTGGATTTTTTGTTAGATAATCCTCAGTTTTAATTTTCTTTCTTCACTTTTATCTCTTCAAAAACTTCCGAAGAGTGTTGTGCCCATTTTTGGTACAAACACTTTGGTGCTTTCACCGAGAAAAACCTTGCTTTTCTCCTGCTCTATGGATCTACTACCGTAGTTGGATTGCAAAAATCTAAGGAGGAGATCCAGATCTGTCGTCAAGTGGTTCCATCTATTCTATTTAGATTGCTCCAGATCTAAGAGGAACTGCGTTCATCAATTGTTATCCCGCCTTTTGGCAAGGCCAGGACACCAAGAAGCCGACTAGAGAACAAGGATAGCACGCCATGGATATCACTGAATTTTGTCCGAGCCCAGAGTAAGCTACAATTGATAGGACATGACAAGAAAGGCCATAGAGATCAGCACCTCAAATTTCAAGTCAATCCGGACTCATACGCTCAAGTTATGATCGAGTCAAATTGGAGGGAAAAAGCCCAGATTTCGTATCCATCACTCTGGGCGATTTCGTATCCATCACCGAAGCCCCAGTTCGAATCCATCATGCTTCGTACCGATCAGCTCCGGATCCATCGAGGTACCCAGGTTCGACTCGATTTTCTTCGTACCCATCGAGCTCGTATCGATGGACTTCACACGTACCAGCAATTGAAGGACCTCGTATCCTTCAGCCAACGTCTGCTTCGTATCCATCGTTCAGCGTCTACTTCGTATCCATTACTCGGTGTTTGCTTCGTATCCATCGTTCAACGTCTACTTCGTATCCATCACTCGGTGCTTGCTTCGTCTCCATCAGAGGACCTCACTTTGAATCCATGCCTAATGACTTGTTCGTGCACACGAGTCAACTGACCAGGGATAACGTGTCTTCCATCAAAGTAAAACGAGGCGAGATATATGGATTCGAAACAGTCAATGCGGCACAAAGACCGGATCGAAACGAAGCGCGCGCGCCACCTCACTTCAAGAGCACGTGCAGCCAGCGAGACGAACGGATGGAGTCGAAATCATGGATATGAACCAGACAGCCTATGAGGAATTCCAGTTCGTATCGACCATATCTCATAATCCACTGATCCAAACACGATGAAATTTTAACTGGAGGTTGCACACATAACAAGGAACGTCTCCACCAATTTTGAGCTCAATTGGAAGTGATCTTGATCGATACAAAATGATTTCGTATCGATCACAGATTGGCTTGAAACTCTCTGGAAGTGGTCGAATGGGTCCCCTCACGTGTCAGGCCAAGTCTCCCGGAGTTTGAGCGAAATCCAAGCCTCCTACGCCTATAAATAGAGCCCCAGAATCAACGGAAAAAGGGCCTTTTTTCTCGGAAGCGTCCAGACTCTGCCGGATTGAGATTTGCACCATACTTTTGCTGTCAATTTCGAATTCTAAACTGTAATCCGATGTTCATCGCTGTAAACGCTTGTAATCATTGAAAGAGAATCAATAAAATCATCAAAACTTCATAGTGGACGTAGGCTATACGCCGAACCACTCTAAACTGCTTGCCTGTGCACTTTACATTCCTGTTTGTTGGAGTTTTTGTTAGATAATCTCTGTTTTACATTTATAATCTTCATTTTATCTCTTCAAACAACTCCCGAAGAGTGTTGTGCCCATTTTTGGTACAAACACTTTGGTGCTTTCATTGAGAGAACCAGCTTTTTCTCCTGCTCGTTGGATCTGCCGTCGATACCGGATTGCACAAATCCAAGAGGAAGATCCAGATATCCAGTCCGGAATCCTTCCATTCTATTCAGATTTGCTCAAAATCTAGGAAAGGACTCCACCACCGACAATGGTCAGCACAAGAACTGGCGCCACCGCTACAGAGCAAGAAGGCAGAGACAGGCAAAATCCAACACAGCCGCCTTCTTCCAATCAAGACAATGCCACTCAGTCAGACTCAACGGGGCTAGTCACCCGACAGGAGTTTCAAGTATTGCTCCAGGAGCTGACCCAAAGCCGTCAGCAGTTGGCAGAACAGTTACGCGCCAATATCGAGCTGACCAACCAGCTAAACCGCCGGGGGCACAGAAGGTCTAGGAGAGATGATGTCTCCAGAGCGTCTACCGAAAGCTCAGCTTCATCTGATTACCACCGCCAAACTACCCGTCCTCGACTAGAGGGGAATCGCGCTCAAGCTGCTGAATATCAGCCTGCCTTAACTGTTGGGCAACTGAGGGTAGGACCGTCGACCAGTTTCCAAACCGGTCCCTCAACACGAGGAGGTACTGCCCCACAGTACACCACCGATAACCGCGCCACAACCGCCGCAGCAGAGACAAGGGTCGATACCCGAAATCAATCTGAGCCGATCAATCAACAGCGAGGACATACTCCTGAACCTTATGTCCCAGAGGACGTTGAGCCAAGGAGGCGAGATACGGGTCGTCGACAACGCCCAATCCCTACTCGCGCCGTGGAACCCGACCACGCCTTAGCTCATCACGCTCCGAATCCGCCTGTTTCGGATATATCAACCATGATACGTCAAATGATCCGCGAGAGTCAGGGGCTCACTAATGATGACTGGGGAATTTCCCGTAGTCATACCCCTTTCACAGACGAAGTGTTACATGCCGAACCCCCTAGGCGATTCAGAATGCCGACTCTCCCGATGTATGAAGGGAATAGTGACCCCAACCAGCATATTCTGAAGTATGAATGGTCGATGAGCGCTGCAAGGGCCGACGACGCAGTGAAGTGTCGGAGTTTCCCCATCTCTCTGGGAGGAATCGCGACAATGTGGTTTACCCGCCTACCACCTAGATCAATTTCTTCGTTCAATCAATTGGCCAAGAGGTTTGTGGAGAAATTCCGGATGCATGTTGCTAGGCCAAAGGACGTCAACACCTTGTCCAGCGTCACTCAAGCTCCTGGAGAAACACTCAGGCGTTACTTGGAGAGGTTCCATGCAGCATGCGTCGAGATCACCAATCCCAACGATAATTCAATCTTAATGGCTCTGACCAAGGGGATTGATCCTGATTCTGAATTCGGAAACTGGCTGGCTGGAAAACCGCCCGCGTCGTTGGACCGTTTTTACTCCAAGGCCGCTCAATTCCTGCGGCAGGAGGATGCAAAACAGTCTAGGAAGCAGGACGATGCGAGGCCCAGCATTGAAGGAATACAGAGCAATGTGGCAGTTAAACAGTCCGGCGAAAGTTCCGGGAAAGTTCAGCTGAATATACAAAACAAGCAAACCCAGTAGAGAGGAAACAATGGCCAGAATAAGAAGAGAGATGAGAACCGAGGTCCACGACGTAGAGCTCAGATGTTTGACAGTTATACACCGCTAAACACGTCATTAGAAAACGTATACTTACAGACTTGCAACACTGTACAGTATAAGAAGCCTGCTCCGAAGCCCTCATCGGAGAGACAGATTCAGACAGGGAAATTCTGTAGGTTCCATGAGAGCTATGGACATAATACTAATGAGTGTCGACACTTACAGGACCTCATCGAGAAGCTGATTAGAGAGAGGAAGCTAGATCAGTTTGTACGGGCGCCGCAGCCTGGCGGAGCGGGCCCCTCGAATCAAAATCGTTCACAAAATCAGGAAAGAGAGGATGAACCCGCTCGTGCGGGCGGGAGATTAGTTATCAACACAATAAGTGGTGGCCCCCATCCGGCAGACAGAAGCTGGGGGGAAATGGAGTCGTATGCCAGTTCTATCAGGCATGCGGACTTCGAGTGTTATAGTAATTGCGAAGATGGAACCCCGGCAAAACAACAAAAGATAATGTCCGATGATATCGTGTTCAGGAGCCGAGACGCCGATAAAGTCGAAGCCCCTACTATCGACCCACTAGTCATATCTGCCCAGGTAGGTCCTGCTTGGATGAAGAGGATCCTGGTTGACAGTGGGAGCTCTGTAAACATCTTGCTCAAACGGGCTTACGATCTGATGAAGATGGAGACAAAGGATTTGAAACCCTGTTTATCCAGAATCCATGGTTTCAACGGAAGTGCCACGATACCCATCGGAATAACTGAACTCCCAGTCGAGTTAGGCATTGGAGAACGCCGGAGGGTCCGCATGTTACAATTTGTTGTGTTAGAGATAGATTCGCCATACAATGCGTTTCTGGGTCGACCAGCTTTAGCCGAGTTCAGGGCGGCGATTGCCCCATGGTGTCTGACTCTGAAATTTCCCACTGATCATGGGATTGGAGTTGTTCAAGGAGATCAGGCCTCGGGAAGGGCCTGTTATGTTGCTGAGTTGCGCGGGGCACAACGTAAAGAGAAGGGGAAGGGCGTAGAGGAATCTCTCTGCGCCCGTTCTATCGACAATTGACAATTGACGCCTGGGCCTCGGCCCGGGCACCATGACCAATTCCTGAAAGACCTGGACCCCAGGGACAACGAGGATAAAGACGAATCAACGGAGAGTCAAGCCTCTCCAGCCGAACTGACTGTGGATGTCCCAATCAGTGAGGATGATGATTCAAAGATGCTGAAAGTTGGGTCCCAACTAAACAAGCAGACACAGCAGGAGTTGGTCGAATTTCTTCGGGCGAATCTCGACGTTTTCGCCTTGACACATTCTGACATGTGCGGGATCTCGCCGAGCATTGCAAGTCACTCCCTGAATATAGATCCGCGACATGTCCCAGTGAAACAGAAAATGCGCGGTATGGATCCAGAGAGATCTGCCGCCCTTAAGGAGGAAGTTGATAAAATGCAATCGAATGGGTTCATTCGAGATGCCTTGTATCCAGAATGGGTGTCCAACCCTGTACTGGTTCGAAAACCAAACGGGAAGTGGAGAACTTGTGTTGATTACTCTGACCTAAACAAGGCCTGTCCAAAAGATAGCTTCCCACTTCCACGAATCGATCAGCTCGTAGATTCGACGGCCGGACATGAACTACTATCCTTTATGGACGCTTATTCCGGCTACAATCAGATACCCATGCATCTGCCTGATCAGGAACATACCAGCTTCGTGACCGACCTGGGACTCTATTGTTACAGAGTCATGCCGTTTGGTCTAAAGAACGCTGGAGCAACATACCAACGCTTAGTCAACCGAATGTTCGCTGATCAGATTGGGAAGACCATGGAGGTTTACGTGGATGACATGCTGGTGAAGTCCCGATTTTCCACCGATCACGTCAGAGATTTGAATTCAATGTTCAGCATCCTCCGGGAGTACGGGATGAAGCTCAACCCACTCAAATGTCACTTTGGCGTTGCATCCGGAAAATTCCTTGGGTTCATTGTCAACGCTCGAGGAATAGAGGCGAATCCTGAGAAGATCTGGGCTATTAGAAATTTGCAAACCCCTAAAACTATAAAGCAAGTCCAGAGTCTTAACGGGAAGGTCGCAGCATTGAGCAGGTTCATTTCAAAGTCCACCGACAAATGCATTCCTTTCTTCGACCTGATTCGGAAGGGCAAACGAAACTTTGAATGGACCACGGAGTGTGAAGGCGCGTTCCGATCATTAGTTCAACATCTCTCCACACCTCCGATCTTGTCAAAACCGGTTGACCACGAGCAATTATATCTCTACCTGGCAGTATCTGAACATGCGATCAGTGCTGCTCTAGTCCGGGAAGAAGACAAAGTGCAAAACCCGGTCTACTATGTTAGTAAGCGACTAACAGGAGCTGAAAGAAATTATCCAAGGCTGGAGAAACTGGCTTATTGTTTGGTTATTGCCTCAAGGAAGCTTCGTCCTTACTTCCAAGCTCATCCGCTTATTGTGTACACCGACCAGCCGTTACGACAGGTCCTTACGCGGCCTGAGACGTCCGGTAGGTTACTCAAGTGGAACATTGAGCTAAGCCAATTTGATATCGCATACGCTCCGCGGAGGGCCATTCAAGGACAAGTCCTGGCTGATTTCATAGCCGAATTCACCGTCCCGGAAGACTTACCCGAAACCAGTGAATCTCCCGAATACATCTGGAAGCTGTATACTGATGGTGCGTCAAATGATCGGTGTTCGGGCGCTGGGGTTGTACTTGAGACTCCCGAGGGCCGATCCATATGTTATGCTCTTAAATTCGACTTTCGTGCAACTAATAATGAAGCCGAATATGAAGCCCTCCTAACCGGCCTAAGGCTTGCCAGAGATTTGAGAATTATCGCTGTAGAAATTTATTGCGATTCGTAGTTAGTGGTATGCCAGGTGCGAGGAGAATACCAGGCAAGAGACCGAAGACTGGCCGCTTACTTGGCACGAGTTCAGGAAATCCTAAACCAGTTTGATTATTATGCCATCTATTATGTGCCTCGGGAACGCAATCAGAAAGCCGATTCACTGGCGAAGTTAGCCAGCACAGGCGAAGCGCAACAAATGGGACTTGTCCCCGTTGAAACTTTGGCCACTCCGAGCATCGATCGGATAGAAATGAACTCTGTATTTGAAACCGCTCCCAATAGAGAGTCCTGGATGACTCCGTATCGGAATTACATTGAGAATGGGGTGCTACCTGAACCTAGAAATGAGAAGAGACAGATTCAGCGAAAAGCCTCGCGGTTCATTATCCAAAACGGAGTCATGTACAGGAGAGGTTATTCCGTTCCTCTCCTCTGATGTATCGCCCACGAGGAAGTCAAGCGAGTGCTACATGACGTGCACGAAGGAGAGTGCGGCGATCATACCGGCGGGCAAGCTCTCGCTAAAAAGATACTCCGATATGGATATTACTGGCCGACAGTGAACCGAGATGCGGCAAACTATGCCCGAAAGTGCGATAAATGCCAGATACATGCCCGAATTCCGAGAGCTCCGCCAACTGAAATAACCCAAATGGTCAGTCCCTGGCCATTCGCAATGTAGGGCATTGACATCATCGGCGCTTTACCTTTAGCAAAAGGCGGTGCGAAATACGCCATCGTCGCAGTTGATTACTTCACAAAGTGGGCTGAGGCCGAAGCCCTAGCAACCATTACGACAAAGAAGGTGATAAATTTCGTGGTTCGCAACATCATCTGTCGGTTTGGACTCCCGCATACTATCATCACTGATAATGGAACCCAATTCGAGAGCGTAGAATTCAAGAATTTCTGTCAACGGTTTCATATCCGCAAAAAGTTCTCGGCTGTCGCACACCCCCAAGCGAATGGGCAGGTTGAAGCTGTCAACAAAGTTATAAAATCGATCCTGAAGAAACGACTAGAGAAGGCTGGGGGCAAGTGGGTCGATGAACTTCCTATGGCATTATGGGCCTATCGAACGACCCACAAAACCGCGACCGGACACACTCCGTTTTCCCTATCTTATGGCTCAGAGGCCGTTATTCCAGTCGAGATAGAAGTGCTCTCTCATCGCGTGACTTATTATGATCCAAAAACAAACGCTATACTCCTAGCCGAGTCTTTGGATCTATTGGATGAAAAACGGGAAGAGGCTGATTTGAGAGCAGCCGCGCATCGAAGCCGGGTCGCCCGATTGTACAACACCAGAGTTCGACCTCGAACCTTTGAACTCGGCGACCTCGTGCTCAAGAGAATTTACCCAGTTCCTTCACACATGAAACCGAACTGGGGGGGGGCCGTATGTAATTACACGAAAGCTCGGAGATGGTACATTCAAGTTGTCGACTGTGGACGGTCACGATTTACCGAGAGCTTGGAACAGCGAAAGTCTCCGCCGCTACTACATATGACAGGCTTTATTTGTTTCATTCTATTTAGCAATTTGTTTCTGCATTTCGAAATTTGAATTTTGTAATAAGGCAACTGACTTTGCCGCATTTTCTTATTTCAGCAATAAAATGCCACTTCTTCGAGCCAGAGCTGTGATTCATTATGTACGATATACAACATCACGATGCACGAAGAGCTAAATCCCATCACGCAATGGGACTTATTCAAATGGAGAGTGGCTGTGACCGGACACTCACTAGGTGAAACCCGAGCTCGGGGACAAGCCATGACACCGATATTAATAGGGTTGACATACGACAATCCTACACTTAACTCCGTATTCCCAGAGTGCGAAGCGGAGTATAAACATCTAACTCCGTATTCCCAGAGTGCGAAGCGGAGTATAAACACTTAACTCCATATTCCCGGAGTGCGAAATGGAGTGTAAACATTCTAACTCCGTATTCCCAGAGTGCGAAGCGGAGTATAAACACTTAACTCCATATTCCCGGAGTGCGAAATGGAGTATAAACATCTAACTCCGTATTCCCAGAGTGCGAAGCGGAGTATAAACACTTAACTCCATATTCCCGGAGTGCGAAATGGAGTATAAACATCTAAATCCATATTCCCGGAGTGCGAAATGGAGTATAAACATCTAACTCCGTATTCCCAGAGTGCGAAGCGGAGTATAAACACTTAACTCCATATTCCCGGAGTGCGAAATGGAGTATAAACATTCGACTCCGCATTCCCGGAGTGCGAAGCGGAGTATGAACATTCAACTCCATATTCCCAGAGTGCGAAATGGAGTATAAACATTCGACTCCGCATTCCCGGAGTGCGAAGCGGAGTATAAACATTCAACTCCGCATTCCCAGAGTGCGAAGCGGAGTATAAACAATCAACTCCATGTTCCCAGAGTGCGAACAGCCGCTTACGAGATGACGCATATCCCCGGAGTGTGGATGGAACGATTCATAAGAGAACAAGCGTGATTCGACCACTCGGTCCTCGCTTGGTGCCATCACAAGCTGATCATCACAACTTGACCCCGAAACTGGGGGCAGAAGCAAATGTTAGTCATTGCCCGAAACTATGCGATGCTCAGCTCCGATGCGATCCCCTATCACAACTCGAGTCCGAAAGTTCCATACTTAACAAGTAAAATGAGCTATTCTTGAAGCAATCAGAAAATGCAAATACACTGGACCAAAGTCCGAACACTGCAATATTCAAGCATAGAAAGGAACGCAAGCTGAAGCTAAAAGACAAAATTTTATTCCAACTAACTCAAAAACAATGCTTCATACATGAGTTCTTTCCAAAATGTTCCTACTAGCAGGGGCCGAACCCGCATCTATACACAGCCTACAAAAGGGAAAAGCAAAAAAGATAACGAAAGTCCCTAACTGCCTATGAGAAGAACGTCTAATCCTTCTGTTTCCTCAGCTTCTTCTTCCTCGAGGAACTACTGGAGCCACCAGTACCCTTTCGCTTGGAGCCTTTCTCCTTAGGCAAGCTCCCTTCGGGTGGAGGCATAATGTCAATATCCTCGTCTGAGCTGGACTCTATAGGGATACTTCCCGAGGGAGGAGTGGGAGGAACAGGCTCGGCAGCTGGAGGAGGGGCTGGCACATTAGTATCAGTAAGTGTGCCTCCAGGGGACACAGTCATAAGAGGAGTGGGGCACTGTGCCGCTGCTCCGCCGTCTACTCCACCACCGTGCGCCGCGGCCGCCATCTCGGCATTAATCTCGGCCAACATCGCCGCTTCCCGCCGTGCCCTGGCCTCGCTAGGAGCCGTAGTAGTCTGGGACAAGGTATCAGAAGTAGCCGTGAATCCACCCAAGCCAAATGGTAAGTCCGCAAAAGGGTCACTTTGACGGCCAAGGAGCTCGTTTATCATCTGCTCGTCGAAAGAAAGTGAGCTTCCCTCCGTCACTCCAACTGGTGCTATTGCTGCGACGGAGGTCGCCTCAGAAATGATGGCTCCTGGCGCTTGACCTAATACTTGGGTGGTAGGAGGCGCGGCTGGTGCAACTCCTGCCACTGATCAAAGGAAAAAACATGTCATTAGCAACATTTCAACACGGGTTCTTCAATCCAAATATACTGGAAGTTAGTTCAAAGTACCTTCCTCGGTTTGGCTCGAGGTCGTCTGAACTACTTCAGAAGGATGCTCCTTAATAGGAGATAAATGCGGTTGATCTGGGTCATACGCTGGGATAGAATGGGAGTAGATCATCGAAGTTGGCTCAGACTGAGATGACACGACTATCTCAGAACTCATAACATGGTGTTCAGCACCAGAGCTCTCTCCGACTTCCTGGATCTGAGCACCAAGCCTCACCTTGTCATGGGAAATCATGGAGTCATGGAGAACCCTCTTTTCGTCATCATTAAGGATGCGGTTCTCCAGCTCGAACTCATCAGGGGCTTCATCAGGGTGCCCAGATCTCTCCTCATCAACCAGTAGGTTCCAGGCGTTATAGAGATGTGTGGGGTAATCGTCAAGCCATGTCAAGTCTCGGTGCCTTAGCACATTGGCGTTGTAAGTGACGAGTAGCTCTTCCACCTCGGCCTCGATCCTGGCCTCCGCCTGCCGTACTTTATCATCAACTCCAGCCTCAGCCTCACGGGCTTGTTGTATAGCCGCTTCCTTCTCTTTTTGGAGTGTCACTGCCTGGTCACAGGCTTCCTGCGCAGAGACATTAGCTGCGTCTTTTTCCTTAGCCATCTCTGAAAACTTTGACTTCAGCTCATTAAGCTCCTTGAGAGCGGCATCCTTTCGGCAGTAATGGAAGTGTTCCTGTGACCCATGTCCTCGATGGCAGTGTAATGTTCTTGCTTCATCCTGACCATTGCAGCGGTCACCTCATCAACTTTCTTTAAAGCATCCATTTCAGACTTACGAGAAGATTCAGCCTCTGAGTTGAGCGCTTTTGTGATTTGGTCATTACGACCCAGCTCCTTCTCGAGTTTCTCGATGGTGACGCCCCACTCAAATGCTACTTTAGATGCCTTCCTCGCGGCCCGTCCCCACTCCCTATACTGGAAAAAGATGTCCGCGACATAATCATGGATAGTGGTCTCCGCGGTTGGCGGGATTCTCTTCAGATGCGGGGGAAAGACATACCCATCAAAACAGATGTCAGGAAATTCCTTCCTCATCTGTGCCAATTTGAGCGCTCCTTCGCTAGACGCCTCGGTCGGGACCGACACAGTAGCCGAAGAGGTGGCTATTTCGGTTCTGCGCGGAGGGTCGGACCTCAAAGCTTGAGAAGGCGGCCTAGACCGTGAAGTCTCGGGAGGACGTGTAACTGCGACCACAGGAGGTGCAGAGGTCCTGGGGGGAGGAGAACGAGATCGGGATCGGTGAACATGTCCCCTATCTCTGTCAGACTTCTCCTGACCAGAGTGTCCCGTGTCATAATCTCTCTCTCCCTCTCTCCTGCGTGGCTCGTGATAACGGCGCTTACGCAAACTACCAAGCACGGAACCTTTCCCAGACATCGTACCTGAAAAGAAAACAACAAAGAATCAGTAACCGTTTGCGATGTGTTGTTTATGGTTAGGAAAGTGTGTTGTGCCGTGAGGAGTGTGTGAATGTGTAACCCCCCGGACCAACCAGAAGTGTCAGTCGCATTGGCGAACTCAGACTCGCTAACATCGTCGATATGTCGCGGTCCACCTGACCCAACATCGTGTTGCTCCAGCTCGGTGTTAGGGACTGGAGGGTCAGTAGGCCCTTCGAATTGATCTCCAGCTTGCGGGGAGGACACCTCCGTAATCTTAACTCCTGGCGAAGGACGGTGCAAAACCACAGACTTCCGCCTCCCAGACTTAGGCTGTTTCGAAGCCACAGCTTTGCCTTTCCTCTTAGCATCGGACTCTGGGGTTGCATTAGCAGGTCCGACCAACGGTTCTTCGTCAGTGTGGGTTTTCTCGGAGTCGGGTTCCTCGATTATCACAACCCTGGGCTTCAGCCGCTTGACCTTTTTCCTGGAGATGGTCTTTAATGCACCGTCGAGTCTTATGCTCTGCCTCCGATCGATCAGCCCAAGGACTCTGAGATTCCGATCTGTCAATAACAGTTCAATATTCCTTTCTTCGCTAGGAATCTCTTGGAGGAACCGAACTATCTCTTTATAGTAGCCACCCTCA
Source organism: Allium fistulosum (assembly GCA_030737815.1). Taxonomy (NCBI): domain Eukaryota; kingdom Viridiplantae; phylum Streptophyta; class Magnoliopsida; order Asparagales; family Amaryllidaceae; genus Allium; species Allium fistulosum. The sequence goes on along the minus strand of CM060904.1, from coordinate 210,553,733 downwards.
GGCCGCTGGATGATAGCTGACAGAAAAAGAGAAGAAGACGTAAGTTTAATTTCACTCCGAAAATTGCCCTGTCAATTAATTGGGAAAAAAGACGATACTCACGTCTGAATAACCATCTTCTGGCAAACCCCGGAGGACATCGGACATAGAACCACTCCGACTTAAAATAGCTTAGCCTAGTCCACGACCCCACGACAACTTGGCAGTTCCTTACAGACTCCAAGAACGTATAAGATGGGCTGTCAGTCCGACTCTTGAAGTTAAACAAGTATCTTATGTTGGTCATACGGGGAGGACGATGGAGGTACTCCATGAATACAACGAACAAGCTGTTGAGTGAGGCATATCCGTTTGGATGCAATTGAGACGGAGCGATGTCCAGATAAGCCAACACTTCTCTTATATAGTCGTTGAATGGAGGAAGTGTGCCGGCTGCACACGCATGCCGATTAAAAGCAGTATACCCCTCCGGGGGATTATGTGGCCTATCATCCGGTCCAGGCAACAATACCTCATCCAAAGATAAACCATGCCTTAAGCATATCCTCCCCAGCATGTCTTCGGAGATATTGGATGAGACGGAATCAGGTGGACTGTTAATGAAGGACGCGTTGGGCAACTCGTCCGGAGCTGGGCCAATAGCTTCGGTCTCGATGACCGGAATCTCAATTCTGGGAAGGATAGGGTTCTGAGTTTCTTGCTGCTGCAAACTTGACGGTTCCATCACTAGCTAACTCACGAGAAACCATCATTAGGTGACAAAAAGCCCGTGCATTCCCCAGTGTAAAGTGCATGAATGTGTTGTGTAGTGCGAGTGCTGTGCGTGACTTGAGCAAATTCTGCAGAGTTAAAGAAAATGTGCAAGCAACGAGATTCTGGAAGACAGACAAACATGACCGTCATCGCTGACCGTCATGACTGCGCCATCCAGATGATAACGATCGATTCAAGATTAAAGAGTTCGTTGTACTTTTCTGTTAAAAGGCAGTTCCATCGACGAGCTTCAAAAGTCAGTCAAATATGCAATCCTGTAATCAAGTCCAATTATGCAAGGCAGAAGCTCGTCGGAGTCGAATATAAGAACATGCAAAAGTTCGCTAAGTTCGTCAAATTTCAGCATGGAATCGATCGTAGTTCAAGTTCAAATTCAGTCGGAGGCGTGATGTCTTTTGTATCGATCCAGTTCGAATCGATACTTTCGTATCGATCAGGTCAACTCGATGCCTTTCGTATCGATGTCAGTTCGTATCGACCGGAGGAGGAGATTTCGTATCGATCAGGTAGGCTTACTTCGCATCGGCCAAGGGTTAACGGCTGTAAGACAACCAAGTGCAATAACTTCGCATCAATCTGGGGCTATCGATATGGGACCAATGAGATCTCTTGGTCTTCGTATCGATCGAGAGAGGTAGATTTTCGCATCGATCACGCCGGCCAAGCGCTTACATCAATCATCTCAGTTCAACACAAGCCCCAACCACCTTAGATCGATGCGAACCTCTGCGTCCCCTTTAACCCATCAATCGATGCGAAATCATGAAATCTGGATCGAGTCGAACCCTCCTGTCCCGGATCGACACGAACTAGTGGTGAAACAATTACTCCAGAACTCTTTCTTCTCCGATTGAAGCGAGCATAGCCATGGCCATCCTCGACCAAGCTCTGGTCCAGATCTGGCCTTGGCACCACCAAAATCGATAGTCAGCGAAGGCACGATGGATCTGAGATCTGAACTTCGTCACTCGAATTTAGCCATGATTGCTTATTTACCTGAATCGAATTGGAGTTTGGGAAATAATAAGGTGATGTTTTGATCGATTCGAAGATTGGAGTAATTCTTCTCTCCTGCTTGTCTGTGAATCGATACGAGAAGGCAAAAGACAACAGTAAAAGTAAAAGGTAAAAAAGTGAGAAATGGCAAAGTCCCAGATATTTATATGAAGCCTAGGACGGAACCGAGTCGATTCAACTCCCAGTCAATCTGACCGGTCACAACCAGTCAAGCAGCGCATCGATGCGAGCATTCGTATCGAACCCGCTAACCTTTATCGGTTCGAAGCGCACGGGGAGGCCGCATGAATACGATGGGTCGATGTAAACGCTCTCTTCGAATCCATCAAGCTGTGCATTCATCGAGGCGAAATGTTCGCCAGACACCATCGTTTCGAAACATCCAAATTTTGAGCCATCGATTCGAAACAGAGCAGACCTGTTAATACGAGCGTCAAATTCGTATCCATCAGTATCTATCGATGCGAACATCCATTTCGTATCCACCAGATGTCATCGATTCGAACCAGAATTCATCGCGATTTGTGACCAATGATACGAAAGAAGGCTTTTCGACTTTGAGCATCGATTCATAAGAGGACCGATACGAGAGAATGGCTAAGGGGTACGACTTTCAAAATTAACCGAAGAAGACATACAACTTTTCAAAGCACGTCATGTTTTCACAAGACGTACTTTGGGGGGCAAATGTTATCCCGCCTTTTGGCAAGGCCAGGACACCAAGAAGCCGACTAGAGAACAAGGATAGCACGCCATGGATATCACTGAATTTTGTCCGAGCCCAGAGTAAGCTACAATTGATAGGACATGACAAGAAAGGCCATAGAGATCAGCACCTCAAATTTCAAGTCAATCCGGACTCATACGCTCAAGTTATGATCGAGTCAAATTGGAGGGAAAAAGCCCAGATTTCGTATCCATCACTCTGGGCGATTTCGTATCCATCACCGAAGCCCCAGTTCGAATCCATCATGCTTCGTACCGATCAGCTCCGGATCCATCGAGGTACCCAGGTTCGACTCGATTTTCTTCGTACCCATCGAGCTCGTATCGATGGACTTCACACGTACCAGCAATTGAAGGACCTCGTATCCTTCAGCCAACGTCTGCTTCGTATCCATCGTTCAGCGTCTACTTCGTATCCATTACTCGGTGTTTGCTTCGTATCCATCGTTCAGCGTCTACTTCGTATCCATCACTCGGTGCTTGCTTCGTCTCCATCAGAGGACCTCACTTCGAATCCATGCCTAATGACTTGTTCGTGCACACGAGTCAACTGACCAGGGATAACGTGTCTTCCATTAAAGTAAAACGAGGCGAGATATATGGAGTCGAAACAGTCAATGCGGCACAAAGACCGGATCGAAACGAAGCGCGCGCGCCACCTCACTTCAAGAGCACGTGCAGCCAGCGAGACGAACGGATGGAGTCGAAATCATGGATATGAACCAGACAGCCTATGAGGAATTCCAGTTCGTATCGACCATATCTCATAATCCACTGATCCAAACACGATGAAATTTTAACTGGAGGTTGCACACATAACAAGGAACGTCTCCACCAATTTTGAGCTCAATTGGAAGTGATCTTGATCGATACGAAATGATTTCGTATCGATCACAGATTGGCTTGAAACTCTCTGGAAGTGGTCGAATGGGTCCCCTCACATGTCAGGCCAAGTCTCCCGGAGTTTGAGCGAAATCCAAGCCTCCTACGCCTATAAATAGAGCCCCAGAATCAACGGAAAAAGGGCCTTTTTTCTCGGAAGCGTCCAGACTCTGCCGGATTGAGATTTGCACCATACTTTTGCTGTCAATTTCGAATTCTAAACTGTAATCCGCTGTTCATCGCTGTAAACGCTTGTAATCATTGAAAGAGAATCAATAAAATCATCAAAACTTCATAGTGGACGTAGGCTATACGCCGAACCACTCTAAACTGCTTGCCTGTGCACTTTACATTCCTGTTTGTCGGAGTTTTTGTTAGATAATCTCTGTTTTACATTTATAATCTTCATTTTATCTCTTCAAACAACTCCCGAAGAGTGTTGTGCCCATTTTTGGTACAAACATCAATCATTTCGTATCCATATTTTCGTATCCATGAAAATATGGTAATTTTTGTATCCATGTTTTCGTATCCAGAAAATATGGGGTTTTTCGAATCCATTATTTCGTATCCAGAGAATATGGTCATTTTCGAATCCATATTTTCATATCCATGAAAATATGGTCATTTTCGAATCCATCATTTCATATCCAGAGAATATGGTCATTTTCGAATCCATCATTTCGTATCCAGAGAATATGGTCATTTTCGAATCCATCATTTCGTATCTAGAAAATATGGTCATTTTCGAATCCATCATTTCGTATCCAGAGAATATGGTCATTTTCGAATCCATCATTTCGTATCCAGAAAATATGGTCATTTTCGTATCCATATTTTCGTATCCATGAAAATATGGTGTTTTTTGTATCCATCTTTTCGTATCCAGAAAATATGGTCATTTTCGTATCCATATTTTCATATCCATGAAAATGTGTTGATTTTCGTATCCATGTTTTCATTTCCAGAAAATATGGTGGTTTTCGTATCGATCAACTTTCGTATCGAACATGTAGTGTCTAATTCGTATCGATACTAAGATGCAGTTCATATCCATCCATCTGCCTCCAGTTCGTATCGATACTCAGATGTAGTTCTTATCCATCCATCTGCCTCCAATTCGTATCGATACTCACATGCAGTTCATATCGATTCAGCTACGTCCAATTCGTATCGATCAACAGATGCACTTCGTATCGATCCAACCAGCAGCATTTTGCATTGCTCCTCAGATGCACTTCGTATAGATCCAGCCAGCTGCATTTCGTATCGATACTCAGATAAACTACATATCAATCCTACAGTGTCCAATTCGTATCAATCCTTAGATGTAGTACGTATCGATCCTGTAGTGTCCAATTCGTATCGATCCTCAGATACACTACGTATCCCTCCTGTAGTGTCCAATTCGTATCGATCTTCGAATACACTTCAGATCTTTCAATTTCGCCACATTTGTATCGTTAAAACATTGATGAGAACAATACAAAATTTCAAAAAAAAAAAAAATTCGGGTACGACCCAAATTTCCTAAAAAGGAATATTTTTCGGGTACGACCCAAATGTCCCCGACCCCTATCCGCGGCGCAGGGCACCCGCATAGTGAATTCAATCAACAATTTAGTGAAGGAACATTCCATCCGTGCTTCTAATTGTTCCATGACTGTGTTCCATGACTGAACAAGACATAGGGCATCCAACAACAAATGTGGAGTTGCAATCAAGGAATGGGCAAAAAAATACTACTCAACCGTACTCCAAGAGGCTGGAGAACCTAGCTAGTATGCCAAGAACTTGAGTTGATTAATATATCATGCTTTTAAGGTGGAATGCAACACCCTCCAATTGACTAGCTTTTAAACTCCTGAATTGACAACTATGGTACAATGGCTAATATGACGGCTACCCAACATTGTCTACTCTGCCAACTCAAAACATAGATGATCACCGCTGAACCATCTTCAAATGCCCGCATCTTAATGATTCCACGTCCACATGACTAAAAGCATGACATACAACCTCAAGTGGACTTCCTTAATACCCTATATAGGTCTCCTATCTGGATGAAAGTTTGGGATAAACACCAATCTATTAGCCCATTTTAACCAACTCGCCGTCCAATCGGCGTTACCAACCACTCAAATGTTGGATAATCATGCATACATCATTTACCAGTGTTACAATACCCCTTGGCAATAAAATGGACTTGATCATAATGTCGATTGGAGAATCTTTCCCGGTCGAGACCAATTCGTTGAAACCATCCTACATGCAAAACTTCCAATGAAAATTTAACATGACTACGTCAGTGAACTTTGGAAATATATAACCCCCGGCACTACCTCATGAAGTGAGAATTGTGCATGGCTTACACCAAGAGTGACGCCTGCCATCAAATGTAGCTGTCTTCCCCCATTCCTCAAACAACATTATCAATCGTGGTTAGACATACCAGTTCTACTTCTTATATTGTTGAAGTGAATGAAGAAGCTGGCAGCCAACGAATTTATCCAAAGCCCCCAGTTGCTGCCGATACCCATAAATGAATTCATCACCAGCGCTTATTTCAAGACTTTGACAAGAGAACAGGTGGACCGCCGCCGACAACTACACCAACATATCTAGGCCAATTTTGAGTTGATGAATCAGAAGAAGGATCAACATAGCAAGATAAGGAGGGGACCTGCTCCATACTCTAGATCAGAAAAATCCTCTTCTCTAAATGGCTACCATGAACGCCAATGCCATAAGGCTTCTTCGAGTAGGATCGCTCCGACAATATGTGCAAGCCCCATAAAAAGAAGGAACCGGAACATCCGACCCTTATTGATCAAGGACTTTGATCAAATTGAACCATTTTCGTTAGACTTCCAACTAAGAAGGGCTGGAATGAAGTGCAATAGCGAGCATACGACGCTGCCTCACTTATCAATGAGATTTGATCAGATCTCTTTTGAATTATTTCTAATTCAATTTCATTTACGTTGCGAAATATGACCTACTTGAATTAAACTACTTGCAAATGATGCAGGTAACCGAGTACTTAAGATTGGGTGCAAAACAACCTCCGCGGACCATGATCAAATCATTGAGGTATCATCGTGATGAGCATGATTCGACCACTCATCGGCTACTATATGCCCCTGACTAGGGGCAAGGCATTAAAGCGGAAGAGACCGACAAGGTCAGGACTCTAGTACAAAGTGGATGCAACCGGACATCCACTCATCCGCATATGCAATTTAATTTGATATGTAAGAAAGACTTGGAGTTATATGTCCCAACAATGCACTCTACATCTCGTACTTGAAGCTTGCCAAAATACTTATGAATCTTCAGATGCCTGATAAAATAGGAATCACATCAAGGGTGGACTTGATGTCACCATCCATGCATCCAATCCTACAATAAACATTTGGGATTATTTGAGGGAACACATGTTTAAAGGTCCAACTCTCAATTTAAAGTCATCAACGACAGACTGCCTACTCACTAACCATCACGAGCTGTCATTTCAACTCTCTTCCTTAGCTCGATCGAAAGAATGCAAAGTATAAATTGGATGTGACTTGACTGTCTGCTCTCCAATTCTTGCACCCGACTTAAGGGAAAATATACAACTCAAAGTGGATGTAGTTCGACCATCCTTTCCTATGCTCGAGCACAAAGCTTGCCAGAACACTAATCTTACTCCTTAGGCTTAGCAAAAGTGGAATCCAAACGAACATGGACGTGATCCAACCGTCTATAAACTAAATCTCATCCTTCGTCGAGGGGCCTATAAGTGGAAGTTAATCGGGATCCCACCGATCACTCGCTAAGTGAAACCCCGAGCTCAGGGACAAGCCATCACACTGTGGCAATAAGGGACTGATACATGACAATCCTCTAACTAATTCCGGCTCCCAAAGTGTGAGCTGGAGTATAAACTTATGGGCATGGGCTCGAGGAGGATGGATCCGTCCATCTAACGACTTCGCCCGTGTTCAACCTAAACCCGAGGAGGATGGATCAGTCCATCTAACGACCTCGCCTTCCATATTTCCAAGCTCGAGGAGGATGGATCCGTCCATCTAACGACTTCGCTTGCCTACTCAGGGTGGATATGATACAACCATCCATGTACCTAATCAACTAACTCCAGATTCCGAGAGTGTGAACTGGAATATAAACATTAAATAACTCAGAGTTCCCAGAGCGCGAGTCGGAGTATAAAAATCAACTCCGAGTTCCCAGAGTGCGAACCGGAGTATAAAAATCAACTCCAAACTAACAGAGTGCGAGTCGGAGTATAAACATTAACTCCAGATCCCCAGAGTGCGAACTAGAGTATAAACATCAACTCTGTATTCCCAAAGTGCGAAGCGGAGTATAAACATCCAACTCCGAGTTCCCAAAGCGCGAACCGGAGTATAAACATCAACTTCGGATTCCCAGAGTGCGAAACGGAGTATAAACCTCTACTCCGAGTTCCCAGAGCGTGAACCAGAGTATAAACATCAACTCCGTATTCCCAGAGTGCGAAGCGGAGTATAAACATCCAACTCCGAGTTCCCAGAGCACGAACCGGAGTATAAACATCAACTCCGTATTCCCAAAGTGCGAAGCGGATATAAACATCAACTCCGAGTTCCTAGAGCGCGAACCGGAGTATAAACATCAACTCTGAGTTCCCAGAGTGCGAACCAGAGTATAAACATCAACTCTGTATTCCCAAAGTGAGAAGCGGAATATAAACATCAAATCCAGATTCCCAGAGTGTGAACTGGAGAATAAACATCAACTATCTCTAAGTCCCGAGAGCACAGGCTAGAGTATAAACACCAAATTGGTGTGACTAACAACCCATCAACCAACTACAGTCCTCAATGCATGGTTTGGAAGATGAATACCAAAAGGGGTGTAATTCGACTGTCCATCTATCGGCTATGGTTCCTCATCAAGTTCTGTAGTACAAAAGGCGGATGTGGTTCGATCATCTGCTCTCCAATCTTCCCCTGACACGGGGGCACACTTAACACACGAAATTAGATGCGATCCGACCATCCAGCACTAAGCGGGCGTGACACAACCGTCCATGCATCTACTCTTATCCCCGGCATGGGACCCATAACGTAAATTTATTGGGATGCACTCCAACCCTACAAGACAAAATTTCTTCCTTGATTCGACAAGGAGGTGTAGATTCGAAAAACGGACCCAGCTAGATGAACTACAACAAAAAAGACTTTTCACAGCGTTTGAAAAACGCTGTTAAAAGTTTTCACAGCGTTTTTAAAAACGCTGTATAACGACATGCGGTCGTTGACCCTAAATTTTTAACTGCAAAATATAAACGCTGTCAAAAACCCACTTTCTACAGCGTTTTTTAAACGCTGTTAATAATTTTTCTACTGCAAGGTATAAACGCTGTTAATAGTTTTCTACTGCAAGGTATAAACGCTGTCGTAGGGATATGCATTTTTTTCCCAATGAATTGACAGCAATGTATAAACGCTGTCGTAGGGATATGCATTTTTTTCCAATGAATTGACAGCAATGTATAAACGCTGTCGTAGGGATATGCATTTTTTTTCAAAGAATTGACAGCAATGTTGTGCCATTGCAATATTCACACATATCATTAGTATAAACTACATTTAATTATATTTTAATCAGTTAATGTACATAACATAAACAAATCAAACTAAAAATTGTAAAATAAAAGCATAACTATTAATCACTTCCATAAAATAAGTTGAACACAATATCCATGAGCAAAGTTTACATAAACCCATAAAGAGAGATAAAATTTATAAACCAACTGCATACAAAATTAGACAAATGCACAATATCTTGAAAGCAAGTTTGCATCTAATATTATCGACAAAACGTGCATAAAAGTAGTTCAAATACAGGCTGAAAATGAAAAGTGGCAGTACGAAGATAGTTAGACATTGGTTTATTGAATTGTTGCCAACATGGCAGTCTGAACTCGGCAAGATTCCTCCTTCCGTCTTTTTTTCTTGACTTTTTGTTGTTGAGCTATCACTAACCATGGCTTTGTCAACATCCTGTGAGTAGTAATTACAGTAAGCTTTAGACGTATAACTGTTAGTTAAATATAAAGAGTACAATTTCCAGTTGAAAAAAAATGTGTTGTTCAATAAACATGTAAATGGAAGTTCTATGCAATATTTGCACAGTGATATATTTAATGCATATTTTTCAAGTTGCAGTAATTTTATCAGTCACATACTTTTACTTGATAAGGCAGTTCTAGTGAATATATCAAATCGGTTGAAACGTCAACCAAGTTCCAGCTATGTTGATGGGCAATAGTGTACAGAAAATTATATCAACGAATGCCTAGATAATAACAGAATTATTCATTCATCACACCATGTTTGTTAATTATATGGTTGTATGTTGTAACGCAACGCAATGATAAAACGGTCTATGTTAGATGTGCATGATATTTGAGTAATGAGCACGAGAATACTGAATAAGAGTGGTGTTTGATCATATTGTGCTAATTTGGAACTAAACATTAGTCCATTTGAGGAAACAAAGATTTGACTATGGTGTACTCATACCTGCAGTAAATTGTAAAGTGAAACTCATTGAGTTGAGGTGTGTATCTCTGAAGAAGATGGACCAGTACTATGTTCGCTGCAGTCACTTGATGTGCCCAAACCATTTTGTCTATTAAGCAATGTATCAAATGGCTTATCTCCCTTGTTGAAACGGATGACACATTTTATCTCCTATTGGTCCTTATGTGAAAGCATGACGGCCTATTTCTTCGTCATTCCTCATCGCCGTTATCTTACTCATTGCCATTTTTCTTGCACTATCTAGGGTTCCAAATATGTTGCGGTTTCGAGCTATGAAGCTCATAGAGGTCAACAATGGTGAGAATCTGGATATTGCCGTTTAGCCAAACACCACTGTATGGGTCGCTACTGTACGTTGCACTGTCAGTGGATCCATGCAAGACGATCTGGATAAATCTAGTTCATTGAATAGAGCGATGGCAGCTGGGTTTAAATATCAATGGAAATAGAAAATTAAATGTATTCAAGGATGAAGTTATCACAGTGCATCCTCGATCAAAGGAGTAAATATACTGGCAAAACGGATATAGATAAATTAGGAACAATAATGGGTGGTAGTAATTAAAATTGTTAGTTGCAGAGAAACATGAGTGAGATGGACATGGATTGACATATGCAGAAGAGAAACCAAATAAAATTAAAATGGTTACCGATTTTTTTTGCCTTTTCGCACAATTGCTAAGTATTCTTCATTACCAATTTTTTTACTTCAGCGGTAAACCATTATGTTATGATGTTAATTATAATCGTAATGATGAATTAATTTTTTCTGTCATTGTGTTTTGTTAAAGATTACTATTTTAATTGTTTCCTAAAGCTTAATAAATAGTAATACTTAGGTGACTGCATCAGTTATATGGGTTATGATACGATGCTGTCCCTGCCTATCTTTATGTTATGTTAATTAAAATCCTAATGTTGACTAGAATTTTTTCTATCGTTATGTTTTGTTGTAAAAGATTACTATTTTAATTGTTTCCAAAACTTTAGCAAATTGTAGTACTTGTGCTGGTCTGCACACAGGTAACAGAGTGTGGAAGAGTTAGGTTTTTAAGCATTGTGAAAACGCTAGAAGGAAAATTTTAATTTAAGATCAAAAAATAAAGTTTTAAGATGAATTTAATCCATGAAAGTGACAATAAATTGATTAAAGTTATATCTCTTTCTTTTGAATGTCTACTTTTGTAAGTAGATTGGCTTTGTCTCGATATTTAAAACTATTTATGATTTTAGAAATGTTTCAATTTTCAAATCAATTTAGAGGCTAAGTTTGATTTTATACTTTTGCTAGACTAACTAGAGACTGATTAGTTTATTTTTCCATTTAAAATCACATTTGAAATTAATATAAAAGATTTAAATCCTTTTATTTGTCTCAAAGTATTTGTAATTTATTACCAGTTTGTTGTCTAGATTAAATATAAATTAAGACTAATTCAAGGTTAAATAATTAACCCCACAAGATAGTTTCAGGGTGTACAGACTCGTTGATGAAAACCATCAAAATTTAAAAGAGATAATGACTTAAGACTAAATTTCAAGAGACAAAATCATCTTTGAAATTTTAGTTTTAAGTCGATGAATTTAATCCCAGAAAGTGATTATCGAAATAAATTAAATAAAGAATTGTGATAATAAATTTAAAAGAGACTAATTCAAGACCTTTTGAAAACTATCAAAATTCAAATATCGTAAATGAAAATAAAGAATGAGTTCATGCATTCTAACCATTTGAAGCAAATAAAAGAAAAAAACTACCCAGAAAATTTTATGTAGGCAAAAAAATAAGACTGTATTTTTTGTAAATTGTTAAAATATAATTTGAAATCGTACCCAACGTTTCACTAACATGCGAACCAACTGCTCTAGCTTTGAAATCCTATGTTGACATTGAGCTACTTTCTTATCTTTGATTTGAGACAAAACTGCCTTGGTCATGGTTACACCCTTTCCCATTCCTCGTAGTCATCCCGGTCTATATTGTCCCAATACTAGTGAGAGAGCATCTTCCTTGAACTTACATGTTAAGCTAGACTGTGACTCATTTTCAACATTTTTTATTTTCTCCTACAAAAGTGAACCCAAATTATATTTTTTAAATGAGTTCTAAATTATATATTTTCAAAAAATTATGCTTAAATAAACAGTACATAGCACTTACAATAGCATCTGCAACATTCATATTCACTGGCTCACCATTTTTTCGACTGTGAGATTTAATCCAAACATCAGATCTAGAAATGGAAGAGGGATTGATACTTTCCTCTTTCTGCATTAAAAGAGACAACATTAAACAGAACTAATAACCATATTTAATAAATTAAATATTTTTCTCACCAAATCTTCGGTTGATCGAGCCATCCCTCGACGACTACATGTGTGGCATTTGCATGTCCTTCATGGATTTAAAATTTTCACTTCATAACTAGATTACAAGGTTGTGCTCCTAAAATGTCAATGACTACATATTTTGCAATATCAAACAGGCTTCCCACAAAGTAAATTCATAAACTTTCATGAAAATTCCAAAAATGAGTAAAACATATGTGAAAAGAGAAGAAAGTCACAAGGTCAGAGGTTCAAACAATACAAAAATCACCGTAAAATATTGAGTAAAGTGCAAACCATTTTTTTCTTTTTCTAGAAAATGTTTCAAAAGATTTTAAAGAAAAATATAAGATCTTCGAAAATAATTCAAATACTTTCCAAACTTCAGTTCTTGTTTTCTGCAATTCACAGTTCTTTATCTTTTCAAACCCCAAGCATTAACCCCAAGCATTGATCAATATTTTCATTTATTTCTTGGTAATTCTTACTGTATACAGTTCATCAAATTCTCACATTAATACATTGCTTTTGCTCCATTAATCCCCAGTAATTCTTCCCACTGCAACTTGCATATCATTGATTAAAATCAAAGTGTGTCTGGCAACATATGAAGAAGAATCAGAATAAGTTTCAGAGTATTCTTTGGCCCTCCCCGTTGTTTTTAAATTAAAATCCTTCCCCAGTAACCAAGTTAACAGCCATATTCTATTATCCAACTTAATTTTGTTTAAAGTAGAATATCAAAAGATGTAAAATAATACAAAGCCTGACATAATGATTGCTCCAATGATAAGATTCTAGCTTCAAACATTTCAACTACCTAGTGCATCTTTTGAAAAGATTGAAAATGTCTATACAAGTGAAAAGAGGCTTGCTTAAGATGTCACGCAAACTGTTATGTAGGCCAAAGAAAAGAAGGTGGAGTGCGACTAAGAAACTTGAGACTTTAAGAAACATATGCAATGAAAATGTCCTCGAAAATCATATCTGGAAGAGGACTACGGATATAATGGATGGAAAAATCTACAGTTTATGGATTATGGAGGAGGACAATAACGGTTTTGGTGCTTGGAAAGCAATTCTAAAAATGAGAAATGATTTGGCACATCAAATATAAAGAAGTTAGCTAATTGTAAAAACACAAGCTTTTGATTTGATCCATGGGTAGATGGTAAGAGTTTTGTAAAAAGACTGGGATGTGATACATTATATGGAGGTAGAGATTCAAAGTCAGTCGGTTTATTCAGAATAACCAGTGGAACCAAAGCTCAAATACCGCCACATCACAAGCAACACAAGAAACTAAATATATCTTGTTATTCACAGGAAAACAAGAAGACGTTTGGATTTCGAAATAGGCATTCACCATTAAATGGGCACAGGAACAATTAAGAAACAAAGACGAGGAACTAGAATGTGCAAAGTTCATCGCGGATAAAGCTAACATACCAAAAATGTCATTGACTGCCTATAAGGCTTTACTAAACAGTCTTCCTACATGAGACAGACTATACAAGTGGAATATAATACAACAAATTGAATGTACTCTATGTCAACAGAGCGATGAGAGTCATAAACACTTTGTAATTCTACAGAATACATGTGGAGTGGACTCACCTAATAAACAAGCTAAATCACCATTTTCAAATGGAAACTGAAAAGCATGAGGTTCAAAATAGCTGCCATTGCCTCGACTTTAACAATTTGGCATGTTTGGTAAGAATGAAACCCTTGAGTATTCCATAAGAAACCAGAACCGAAGAATAAATTTGCTACATGATAATCAATGATATGCAAGTTGCAGTGGGGTTTGAAAAGATAAAAAACCGTGAATTGCATAAAACAAGAATTGGAGTTAAAAGTAAATATTAACATAACTAAAAATTGATATAAGAACTCTAAATGGCAGATATGAAGAACATGGAATTAAATTGCAAAAGATGAACAAAAATTAAGGTAAGATATAACAGGAAAATGAAGTAACAAGATATTGCTAAATAACAAGATTAAAATGTAAAGAACTGAGAAGATTAATTTGAATTAAACTGAAAATGGAAATGGAGATAAATTGCTAGCCAGTTTTCCAAATATATAGACTGTTTCTGAAAGAGGTCTGTTGTTTTTATAGAAAACTAATAATATTAATTCTTGTATTAAGAATTCCATGTTCATGTTTTTCTCTCTCATTATTTGTTTTTTTTAAATAAAATGCCACCTAGTTAAAACAATTGATGATCCCCACTTGGGGACAAGGAAAATATACATGATACTGAAAAACAGATATTGAATATGGTCTTAGAGTGCACAGTTCAAAAGGAAAGAGAAAATTGCACTGTCAAGGAAAGAGGAAAGTGGAAAGAATTCATAGTGATCATGATAAAGGATGTTTTTCTAGCGATCAAAATGATCTAAACAAAACAAATAAGCCGAGGAAGAAATACGCGATTCTAAAGAATGTTTTTTTGAAGGATTTGCAAAGGAACTCAAAAACCATATACCGTACCATATTGAATTTGATGCAGGCATGCCAAATTTTTGTTCCTTCATATTCAGTTGTGTGTTCCTTCAAAATGTAAACTGCTTTGAAACATGAAATACAATTGTAGTGCTTAATAATAGTTGATAAATAGTTGGGACTAGACATTATTGTATATTAACTTTTATTTATCAGCTCTAAGACTGTAAAAGTTGAACGGATATAACAAATATTCATTTCAAAAAAAAATAGTGAAGGTCGATAACAAAACATTATTCTAACATGGCAATATATAGTAGCAAAACAATATAGAAATAAGCAAATAAAGCCACAATCACATAGTATATATCAAATCGAGAAGCATAGGAAATTAGATTGTATACTATTCAAGGTGCTTTTTCACCACAACATTCAAAGCAGCCAACACAATGTTGCGATGTGCAGGTTTTTTTCTTTGCAAGTGGATCGATCCATATGGTCTAGAGACAGATTTTTAGCATAAGGACCAAATCTTTGCTTTTATATATCAATTATATGAAATATAAATTAACAATTCCGTGTAGGTATGGAGTATATACAAATGTATACTCTAAACATCCTAATCAACTAATTATCTAAACCAAAAGATGATCAAGTCGATAGCAATATTTGATCTTTTTTACCAATATTCTTCTACGAGTTCGGCCCACTAATAAATTGGGCTTAGATATTTCATATAGGTAAGTTCGGTTATATGATTCTGCCAATTTCAATATATATTATTGGTTTAGAATCCGTTGCCAATAAGAGGAAAATTGCTCAGAGTTGGAAGCCAAACCTCTAGAAACAGCTCAGGCTACATGTATCGGTTGCCCCAACTTTTGGTGAAATCTTACCAATGACGCCTAGGGCTGAATGTAGATCCACATAAGACCATGTTTGGACTTCTTTTGATTGAAAATGGTATTTTGGATTGAGTCATGAACCCAAGTTTTAGAGTATTGTTGTGGATCTCTAAGTGGACTGGAAAACCCACAACCATTAATCATGAACTCAATAACTAGAAACATCCTTTACCATGATCACTATGAATTCTTATTACGCAATTATTACAGGTGGCGTAGACTTTAACCTCGATCAGAATAGAAAACTTGGCTAAACTTTAAACTCGATCAGATAAGCAAGATATTGATCCTTTACAATGTTTCAAACTTAACTGAAAACTAGGGTTAAGAAAAAAACGCTCACCAGTTCCGCCAAGTTTAGGGTAATCAATTCCAAAGTCGATGCAGATAGAAGCACCAGCGACAGAGATACTCAAAATCGACACGGAAGATGAAGGAAGATGCAATCTGGTGCTGGGAGAATTGAAATCCAAATGGACAGGAGGGAAAATGAAAATCGATGGAGAGGGAAATGAATTATTAAGAGACGAGGGAAACTAGAATTTTCTTTAGAAGTAAATGTGAGTTAGCGGCAAACCAAAATAAACTCAGAGGACTACTTTTTTCAGCGTTTATCCCTAGGAATAACTCACTCAAAAATATATACTACAGCATTCAACGTTTGAATGTTGATGGTAAATGCAGTCAAAACATACTTTTGTTGTAGTGATGTGCCGTTCTGAATTGATATTACTACCATCTAACCTCAAATGAACTTTGCATGACCGTTCATCTGCTAACTCTCGCCAGTGAACCGACGGGTTGTGCGTGCAACATGGATGGATGTGACCTAACCATCCGCCAATCAATTCCTTCCTACAGTTCAGTGGGAGAAGCATCAAACTAAAGTTGTTGTAATTTGACCGGCCACACTTCGACTTTGCCCTTGACTGGGGGCAGAGGAATTGACCGAGGAAAACACGGTCTGACCATTTTCTACAAAAAAAAACTTAGTCCCCAGAGTGTGGACAAGGGTATAAACATCAAATAGGTGTGATGAATGGCCCTTCAACAGACTCTGATCCCCAAAGTGTAGCTACAAGAATGGACAAACGAATGAATATGATTCGACCATTCATTCTCCAACTCTGACCTGAACTCGATGTGAGGAGTGTAAACTCACTACAGGTGCAATTAGACCATCCACGAACTAACTCTGCTAAACCAAGACTAGGGGAAGAAGTGCAAATCACTAAAAGAAGAGAAAGGTGACTCGCTACATCTCCAGCTTAGCGTCCCTTACAACTTAAGGAAATGACTACAAGGAGACCTTAATGCTAACCAATCAGAATGATGCCCGAAGTTCTGGGCAACCAATTATATCGTACTGCCGGATCGACGGGCAATATCGATCTGCACCTTTCATATCATACCATTGGATCGAGAGGAAATGAGGTCCGAGCATTCTACATCGTGTCGTTGAATCGACGGTCAATATCGATCCTCCTCGACTACAAATCAGTGTGACCCGAACGTCCATCGAATACCTTTGACCAACAGAGCTAGGATAGAAGAATAAGTCACGAATGATTGTGACCTGACCATTCGTCCTCCGTTGCCTTCCTTCAATCCGTCAGGAAGAGAATGAGACCAAATGAGCATGACATGGCCGAATTCGAGCTAACTTTATCCCTAAATCCGACGGGAGAACGTAAATCGAAATGGACATAGTTGTTCACCCAACTCCAAATAAATGCAATGCGACCATTCATTCATTGACTCTTGCCATGATCCGACTAAAAGAGAAATTGAAAACAAGTGCAACCTAAACATCTGCATACTGATTCTTACCCTGGATTCGACAAGGGAAGCATCAATCCTGCATTGGATCTGATTGGACGATTCACTCTTCAGTTTTTGCCCAAAGTACGGTGACATAAGCAGCAAAGTTAATGTCATTGACCGTCCAAAATCTAGCTTATGTCCGAATGTTGGCCAAATAACAATGTATTCCGCTAAGAAAAAAGAACTAGAACATAATACAGGATAGGCATGACTCAGCCTTCCATCGGTTAACTCGATCCCATGGTTCAATGGGATAGAATACAAAATTGAAGCGAACATTACCTACCCTGCCACTTATCAAGATATTCCCCAGACTTGGGGGCACGAACAAGAAGATAAGATTGATATGATTCAACCATTCATCAGTCAACCTTGGTTCTTAAAGCTTGAAGTACAGTATAGACATAGCTAGGACGAGACCAGACCATCCGCGTAATGCATTCGCCAACCTAAGACTGGGGGCGAAAGAGCAATTATCCGAGAGTTGATTATGACAATTTGAACCTATGACCCATGCCTGATATTCATAACAACTCTAGGTTGCGACCGAAAGGATGCCTAGAGAAAGAGTCATCAGATCAATACTTGGACTTATGGGCAACTGATCATCATTCTGACCCTTCCGATGAGCAATGGATCGCAGGTACATTGAATGAAAAACGCATCATTCAGAAACATAAGTCAATTCAATCTCAAAGCTGGAGCCAGCTATGTAGCAGCATGTAGTACGAGGCTAAGTCCTACTAATCCTTTGATTCAACGTCCTTATAAGCCTAATCATTTACCATTGCAAATAACTACAACCTATCACGAGTATTGTAGATCATATCACAACTCTGCGCAATGATGAAGAAAGAGTCAATTGTTTTACTTCAGGTGAATCTTGATGTGTTCGCTTGGACTCGATCTCATATATATATATATATGGACTCTCTCTATCCATGGAGAACCCTACATTAAATGTCGACCCGAGGCATGTCTCGGTGAACAAAAACGATGCGACATGGATCCGGAGAGATCTGTTGCACTTAAAGAGGAGGCGAATCTGCTCAAAACTAGTGGGTTTATCCATGATGCCCTCCAACCAAAATAAGTATCCATTCCTTTACTTATAAGAAAAACAAACAGGTAGTGGAGGACATACATCAACTACTCAGATTTGCATGGGGTATGACAAAGCACAGCTTTCCACTTCAAATGATCAACCAACTGATGGACCTGACCATTAGACATGAATTACTCACATCCATGGATGCAAACCCCATATATAATCGGATACTGAAGCATGTCCTAGACCAGGAATACAACTGTTTCATTATCGACCTGGGCCTATAGTGCTATGGTGGAATCCCTGGATTCAAACTTGAACGCTTATGCTACTTATCAAAAGACGATTAATAGATCATTCAAAAATCATATTGGTCGATCGATGAAAGTAGATGTGGTTAATATGCTCATGTGATCATGACTATCAAGCGACCATATCAATAACTTGACAGAGGTATTCAACGTTCTCCAAAAAATGCAGGATGAAACTCGATCCTTTGGAACGCTCTTTCACCATTACATCGGAAAGATTCTCTGTTTTCATCATTAATTCTCATGGAATCAAGACTAATTTCTAGAAAATTCCGACAGTTAGAAACACCCGTGTACCGAGGACAACTAAGCAGCTCTGATATCGGTTAAATGGACCTCCCATTTTACCCAAACCTTGGGATCACGAAGATTTATACATCAATTGGGACGTGTTAACACACGCACTAAGCATCGCAATGCTATGTGAAGTGAAACGAATCCAAAGACCAGAATATGATGAAGGCTGGCTATTGACAAGCTCACCCCGTTAACGTCCATATTGACCAACTGTTATGATAGGTCCAATAGAAACCTTAGATGTCTGAAAAGTTACTCAAATGGAGTATTAAGCTAATCCAATTTGATATCACTTATCTCCCTCGGAGAACTCTCCATGGTCAAACATTAGCATACTTCATATCTGAATCTGCCACATCAGACAACTATCCAAAGAACAGTGGAGAACCGTCCAACCGATGGAGAACGTACAACGATGGGACTTCCAATAATCGGCTTTCTAACATCGAAGTTGCGTTAATGATTCCTGAGGAACGAACGATCTGCTACGCCCTGAAACTCAACTTCCCTGCAACAAACAACGAAGCCAAGTATGAAACCTTGGCGCTCAAACTTGTAAGAAAACTACGAATGGAAACTTTACATGTCTTATGTGATTACCGGTTAGTAGTACGCCAAGTCAAGGAAGATTATCCGACTTGAGGGCAACGTCTTGCTCCTTATCTCAACTGGGTCCAAAAGCTACTAGTCGACTTCGACTATTACACCATTACATACATCCTCGAAGAACAAAATGAAAAAGCTAAGTCACTGGCCAAGCTAGCCAGTTCTGGGGATGCACGGCAAAAAGACTTTGTCCCAGTTGAAATACTTATTATTCTAGGCATTGACATATGAAGATCAACTAGATCTTGGAGACGGATCTAGAAAAAGATTCATGGATGACTCCTATCAAAGATTATCCACGATCGGGGATTCTTATTGAATAAAGGAATAAGAAATGGCATATCCTCTGTGAAGCCTCACTGCATGATTACGTCTAGATTGTTCTACTCCATCGACACAAAACATTACTCCTGTATCCGCCAATCCGAGACCTATTATGACGTATCCGTCGATACGAAGCATACATTCCAACATCTCATATCGATCCAGGAGAGGATCGATACAAAGGAAGGACTCAAAACTACCATCGAACGTTGTTACAACTTGAATTTCACTTCGATCCAGGAGAGGATCGATACGAAACTCAATCCAAACAAAAACTAAAGAACTTGACAACGACTCATGAACGTGCAAACGTTAACAGGAGCCAGGTTAACATACATACATGTATGACAAACTAACATTCAATTTTCAAAATTTACAGGAATTGAATGCTCACCTGATGACAATTACAACAGCGAACAACAAATCACTAGCACTCGACACTCAGTTACAACATTGCACTACATAATCACTGACAGTGGTTCAATCAACATTTATATTACTGGAAATCAATCGAAGGTTACATCTTTTGACGAAAAGATAGCAACTACTCAACGAATCAGATAGAACTTTTTCAGAATGAAGGATGCAGCATTTCAAAGCATGTCATGTTCACACAAGACGTACTTTGTGGGGCAAATGTTATCCCGCCTTTTAGCAAGGCCGTGACACCAAGAACTTGACTAGAAACCAATGACAGTTCGTCTTGGAGATCGGTTATACGCAGGCTCACTATGGATATCGATGAATTTTTTCCAAGTCTGGATCGAGCTAAATTGATATTACATGACAAGCAAGGCTATGAGAGGCAACATTCCGAATTTCAAGTCAATCGGAGTTCATATGCTCCAAATATTGATGGATCACAGTTGAGAAATCCAAACTTGCATCGATCATAACTGGAGATCTACAAGTCCCAATGCCACCAAATTTGGATAGGAGCTGACTGGCAACCTAAGGAATGTTCATGCCAAATTTCAGCTCCATCGGATCAAATCTTGATCGATTCGAAATTGCTTCGTATCGATCACAACCCAACTTGCATCGATCATATCTCGAGATCTATAAGTCCAAATGCTATGAAATTTTCAGAGGAGCCTACATGTGACCTGAGGAATGTTGATGCTAAATTTCAGCTCCATCGGCTCAAATCTTGATCGATTCGAAATTGCTTCGTATCGATCACAACCCAACTTGCATCGATCATATCTCGAGATCTATATGTCCAAATGCTATGAAATTTTCAAAGGAGCCTACATGTGACCTGAGGAATGTTCATGCCAAATTTCAGCTCCATGGTATGAATTCTTGATTGATTCGAATGGAGTTCGAATCAATCCCGGAATGGGCCTCAATTTCCTGAGGCCAGGCATATGGGCCCCCTCACGTGCCAGAAGTAGTCTCCCGAAATTTCGGTGAAATATCAGCCTCTTGCACCTATAAATAGAGCCCCCGGTCATTCAGAAAAGGGGTCGGACAATTTTAAGAGCTAAAGAGCGCCCAGACTCTGCCAGATTTAATCCAAATCACCACTGTTGCCTTATTTTCAGACTTAAATTAGAAAATATGTTGTACTACATTATAAAAAATTGTGATCTTCAAGTATCGAGCAATAAAATCATCAAACTTCATAGTGGACGTAGGCGAAACGCCGAACCACTCTAAATTGTTGTCTTCTGTGCAATTTACTTTCTGTTATTTGGAGTTTTTGTTAGATAATCCTCAGTTTTAATTTTCTTTCTTCACTTTTATCTCTTCAAAAACTTCCGAATAGTGTTGTGCCCATTTTTGGTACAAATAAAAATCCCTATAAATAGGGGTGTGATGTCATTGTAAAAGGAGGGGATTTTTGAATAAAATTTGTTGAGAGCTTTGTGCCTCTTTTAAAATTGGAAGTTGAGTGTTATCTCCTTTCTCCATCTCCGGATATTCGAGTGCGCTCGAATCAATGAAGTTGAAGCCAATTCACGGAATCTCGTGCGCGAGATCAACATCGAAGAATCATAGATTTTCTAATGCGGTATCGTGCGCGATCAACGTGTTGAAGATAGCTAGAATCCGGTATCTCGAGAGATCAACGGATTTGGGCATTTGGGTATCATCAATTCATCAATTTATCTGGTTTCATCGATTTTTTTTCCACGAATTCATCAATTTGTGAGTTGTATCCTGGATAGATCTGACCGTTGGTTCAGATCTACTTCCGTGCTGCATCACTATGCTTAGTCATATGAATCACTAATTACCTCTTCATCTACATATGATCATGGTAAAGTGGATTTAGAATCAAAATTTGATGGTTTATGTTTCTAATTCAATAGTTAATAAGCCATGCTTAAAATAGATTCTACTTTTAATTTCATGTCATTTTCATTAAAGTTAGTAAGTGGGTTAGATGGTGCATTAAAGTTTGATGGTTTAAGTGTGTTAAGTAATAACACAATTAGGCCATGCTTATGAGAAATGCATCAACAAAACTCACAAATGATCAAAAAGAGATCATAATTTCAATATGTTGATTTACGTGATCATAAGAGGGGATTTGCCTCTAAATTGCTCTTTAATCTCATATCTTTATTCTGCTTAGTTTTGGTTTGTTTTACATTTTTTAGTTAGTTAACAATTCCTCAACTTTGGTTTAATTTGATTGAATAAAATTTCAAAATCTAAACAATTCACTGTGGATCGACCCATACTCGCATACGTGCTACAATCATACACCGTGCGCTTGCGGTTAATTTTTATTATAAATTTTTCGGCGGCTTTCTAACTCGATAGAAAATTCGTCGTTAAACAAGTTTTTGGCGCTGTTGCCAGGGAATAGTTTTGATTTTGATTTTCAATTCTTTAAATTATTTTTGTTTGATTTTTGTGTGTTTTTATTTTGTGTGTGTTTGCATATATTTTTTTGTGTTTGTTTGATTTTTGTTTACATTTGTTTTTGTGCATGTTATTGTAGCCTTTCTATTTTCATTTGTATTTCCATATTAAAAAAAAGAGCATACACATTTCAAAACAAAAAAAAATCTATTTCATTTCATTTAGACTTCGATTTACATTTTCATATCTCTGCAATTTGATTTTCTACTTACATTGCTTTCATTACAAAAAAGAATTTTTTTTTGACACTGCATCGTTCACTGTACAACTTCCAACTCCATCTTCCTATTACTTCATTCTCATCATACCGTTACTCCCCTTTACTTCTGTTCATCCCCTGCCCCACACCATCAAAACTGCACACAACTACAGAACAGTAATCAACTCTTCCTTGCCAAAACTGCTTCACTTCCACAAACATTCTCCGATCACCTACTTTCATTCACACTCCTCTGATTTACTGCTATTGCCACTAACAGCATCACCTTTCTTCTTCTTGCCATCGACCAAATCCAAATCGAGCATCAACTACAAAAGTTTCATTCAACTCCTCCCTGAACCATAGTTCTGACCACCCCTGCCTTCCATCCCGTATCAACAACTTCAGTCATCAATGACTCCAGCCCCTCCAATCGCCACAAATCAAACTGTAGCTCCACCGCAATCAAATACCTCCTTCCTCCCCACTGCAATCATTCAACTAACCTGCACACACCACATTCCAAATACATTTTACTGTCAACACTTCTTTCCACCACTTCATAGAGTTGCACACAACCACATTCATTACCCACTACTCATCTCATATAACCAAACACATATGACCACCACACTTCAGACTGCTACTTCCTCCACCTGTGTCCACTGTTTACAACCATTTCACCACACATACATCAAAATCCAAAATTTCCACCGTCTTCTACCAGAGCCAATACAAAGCCACTACACACTGCCTACTACTACAACGCCTTGTACAGAGGTAATTCCACCTTCAACATCATACTACTACTACCTTGACTGCCTTCTCACTGTGCAAGTAACTCCATCCCTAAATTTCACTGACCACTAACATCTTCACACAACAGCCTTCCAGTGCTTCAACTCACACCATACTCCCCCTCCAAACTTCATTGCCATATCACATAAAAACTGCACATAGCTCTATTACAAACTGCTACATCTCCCACCCACGACCATACAGTTATTACGACTGCCATTTCACAGTACATCAACCTTCATCAACCACCACTATGTCAGTCATCTCATCTTACAACTGCCACAACTCGACATCTACCACAGTCACCTCATCAATCACCTTACCACTGCAACAACTCCACCCCTACTGCTAACTATCATCCCACTATTACAAACAAACCAACCTTCACCATCATGCTGACCCACTTCCAACACCACAACTACCATCAACTTTTGATCATCTCCTTACCCCTTCATGACCACTTCCATCATTCCCTTCCATACCACCAAACTCTTCAACATCACTACTCTTTCCATCCACATATCCTGCTACAACAGCAACCACTGCCACAAGACAACAATCGAACTCCATACATATCAAAACACTCCTGCTCACTTCATCACTTACTTTACCATACTTAACTATCTCCACAAACTTCAAAACTCCATCTACAGCAATACCTAATATCCCTCCATTCATGTAGCGACATACTGCACACCCTACAGCCTTCGCAATCAGCATACTACATTCCTTCACAACCCAAACCAACAACCTCCTACGTTTGCAATAATCCAAGCAAATCACCTACATCCATTCAAATGAACTGCCAACCATCTTCAACTTCTTTGCCTTCGACCAGAAACTCTTCCACGACTTCGATCAAGCTACCCTAATTTCCTCGGCATCGCGACCTACAAACTAAAAATCACTACCTGATACTCCAACTTCCACGCTATTACACACTCCTCAACCAGTCGCCTTCTATCACCAATACTTCTTCAAAAATTAACAATCGAAATCCCCAATTCGACTTCATCCAAACGAGCGTCGCCTCCTACTGAATCGCGCTCCTACATGCCAATTCAATCACGAAATTAGAGCATCCTATCGCCACTGCCTTCGAATCACTCCATTAACCACCTTTCGATGTATTCCCATGACCTGTGGAATTGACATGTTAACCCAGGTTTTGAAATTGACATAATTCACATGACCTGTGGAATTTTTTTATTTTGCTGCAATTGGTTCAGGAATGTTTCGGGTTTTAGCATCAATGTGCACAATGATCATAATCTTATTAAAATAAACATACATCGTGTTACCAAAAGTATGATACTTTTGTAATAAATAAATAAGCACTACAAGTTTATTGTGCCCCGTATCCATCTATAAAAAAAGATTACCAGATTAGCGGCAGGTTTTAAAATAAAGTCAAGATTTACGTTTAATAGAAAGAATATTCCAAATGAAAAGGCTTATTGGGAAGATCTTGAGAAATAAAATAAAATAATAACAACGGATGATCATACTTATTTTGGGCCTTTAAACATGAATCAAATGTTTTAGTAAAAGCATTTGAGAGTACCGAAGAAAATTATAACACCCCATAAAATGAACAAACATAAATGAAGTAAATTAAATTAAATGTGATATTTCGAAAATGAAATTTTTATAAAAGATTGAATTTTACCATGAAATTTATACCATTGTTTTCATGGTGAAATTCTGATTAATTTTCATATGTAATATGCTGAAAACGGCGCTCGAACGAAGAAGTTATGAGCTTTTGATGTTTTCAAATTTAAAGTAATTTGAATAGGATTCAAATAAATTATTAATTCCCTAATTTGGAATTTGAAATTAATTGTGATTAGACTTGAGGGTTAAGCAACGTTAAAAATTAGTAATTAATTTTATAAGTTAATTAAGTATGAAATCAACAAATAATTAAGCAATGGAAAAGTAAATTAAATACCTTCCCAATATAAGGGAAAAAGTTGACTAACATCTTAAGGTGTCGACCTAGAGGTCGACTGTGGGGGTCGACCACTTGAAGTTTTGGTGTGGACCACTTCCTTGTTGTGGAGCTTATTTTTATGAGTTGTACGTTCAAGATTTATCCGTTTTTAATCCACTCTCAATTCAATGGTTCTGATGCATTTCCAACCACTACAAATTATACCCTAGACCATTCACTTTTATCCACAAATATTTTGGGCACAATAGTAAATCTCTGCCATTGTTATCTCTCCAAATTAGATTCAAAAACTCCGTAGATAATTCAGCCAAGGATCGAATTTATTTTGTATTCATTTGTTCTTCCTCCAACCTATTCTTATTCAATTCTCCTCCAACTATTCTGAACCTAATAAACGTATATACCTCTTCCCTATTATGTGTATATATATAAATAGAGAGATATTCTAGAAGTGATTGTGAGGCATCAAAATCCAAGGAAGGCGAAGCTTAGGCTATTCCATGCGAGTGCAAACCTTAGTATTTCTTTTCAGAAATTGTTTAGTATATTTCTTTTTGGATTTGAATATGCCTTTGTGATTTTGGATTCTGAAAATATGACAGATAAAATACTCCAAAATTCCTTTTTATTTCGATATGTTGAGATTCCCAATTATTTACATTAGTTTGATGAAATTTTTTGTTTATGCAATTTTTGATAATTTCGTAGTCTAATCCACTTCTACTTCTTCTGGATCAAATTGTGATTCTTCAATAAAATAAGGGGTTTAGATTTCATATTTTTTAGCCATAAAACCTACTTGATAGCAGAAATATGATGGAAGGTTAATAAGATTGAGGTTTCGATGAGGAAACATGCCAAGTCATCATGAAAGACATAAAAAGGATGTTTCAAAGGCATTGAGTAGGTATCGAAGGAGCCGAAGGCACCTACTACTCATACAGTTCAAAGGCCTTCGACCCAGATAAAAACAGATAGGCCCATCTGCCACTACATACCTTTCGACCCAAATGGAAGCAGATAGGCCCATCCGCCACTACCATCCTTTCGGCGTAGATGAACAAGCAATGATGACTTCAGAACCCCTTTCAAAGGCAGTCAATAGTGCTCTCCCAACTACACATCAAACCTCTCGAAGCCAAGGGTTTCACCCCCATAGCAGCCTTTTCGAAAGCATAGCAAGCTTTCGAACCGATCAAGGTCCATAACAATAAGAGAAGGTCCTGCATCAGTTCGTGGGCATATATTCTAGGGTTACTCAACACCATCAAAACCATTGACAAGTGTATCTCTTCGAAACCAATATAGTCAACCTATTGGCAGTGTTTAAAGCTCCAAGCTTACTTCCACTAATGGAAAAAAGGCGGAGTTCCATTCAGGACGCCTTTCGATAAGGTCGAAAGGTGCTGAAAAGAAAGCAATGCTTGGGAAACAGCAAAGTCGAAAGGATGATAAAGGCACTTACGACTCGGTCGAAAGGTCCTTTTAACTCTGTTGAAAAGTTAAGAGAGAATGAAGGATCCACTAGAGTATAACAAGAAGAACAAAACACCTTTTGACAACATCGAAACGGGGGATGGCCTTTCGACAACATCGAAAGGTGGCATGGCTTTTGACTAGGACAAACGGTTCAAACAGCATAAAAAGAGGGGACCTTTCGACCTGGTCGAAGGCAAGGAAGCGAAAGGATAAACCAAGAAGCATAAGAGAATACCTTTTGACAACATTGAAAGGTTCATGACCTTTCAAGCAAGTCCAAAGGTTTGAGGCCACATATAAAAAGGGGTCCTTTCGACCCAGTTGAAAGTACAGGTGCAGAATGAGGTTAACCTACATCTATAAATAAGACCCAAGGGGTCCGGTATTGGGGACCAAATTCTGGAATTCTAAATTCATTTTCTTTGCTCTTCATTCTTAGTGATAATTGTACTTAGAAGAAACCCTAAATCGAATTAGGGAAAAACCTCAATATCTTGTAACTTGTTCATATTGTGAATAAAAAATGAGATGGCTTATTCATAAAGGATATTGGCGACGAGGAAGATCATTTAGATCATTAGCTTGACTAATGATCAATTGCACATGACTCTAACCTATTCTCAGAAGCTCTTTTGGTCTATGCTATGTGTAAGATCAACTTAGGCATTTCCAATCAAAACACGTCATTGTTGAAACTTCGTGTTTACGGTATTTCGTAAAAACGATATTTTGACTATAACAAATATACAATCATTTATATAATAATTAGTTTTTTCAAGGATTAATCTATGACAAGATTCGATTATGTATAAATTTATATATGGTTGCTTCGAGTCCTTGTCTAGAAGTTAAAATATGTTAAAATCTCTCCTATATGATATATGCTACATCTCATTATCATTGCATTTGCATATATTTTGTTTTAAGGCAAAATCTCATTTTTATGTGACATTCAGATGTTTGAATGATCCAATCCAGATGTCTGAATCTAGAAATTTGAATGTAGTAAAATACAATATTCAGACGTATGAATTGGATAGTTCAGACGTCTGAATTTGGCAATTTTTTCCATATTTTCTTTCTGGTCTAAATTCGTTGCATTTCAGATGTCTGAATCTTTAATTTCAGAAGTCTGAATATTTACAACGGCTAGTTTTTTGAAAAGGCACTTTCATTCGTGAAGAGTTGCAATCTTTAATCCAACAGATATGATCATAACTCTTGATGATAACTCTTCACGAACAATTGCAACTATTTATTATCTATATAAACACATTAGAATCAAGTTTTCAAATAACAATTCAATTGATTATTATTCTACTCTCTGAAATTCTTGATTCTAATACACTTGTGCTTTCAACATCATTCAAATTCTCTTTCTTACTTCCTTATTCTTCACGCATTCACATATATATCTTAAAGGAGAAGATTATAGGAAGGGTGTACTATAATTGACAAATTCGTGTTACTCAAGAACACATAGTGTCAAGAAATACTGTTCTGTATAAAGTCCCTTTCTGCTGCTCGGGCAAAGTGAAGTCCTCTATAGCTATTGAGGCGAAATCCTGTTATGTTGCTCAGGTCCCTGTTCGGCTGCTCATGGTTGTATAGACCTGTTCCTCCGAGTTAAGTGAGGGTTGTTGTTAGTTAAAATTCCAGAAGATATCTAGGACTAGACGTAGAATGGGAAGTTCGAACTAGTATAAAAAATCATGGTGTGCTCATTTATTATTTACTATTATCTGCTAATTATTCTATTATTCCGTACTGCTTTTATACTATTCCATATTAAACGATCTATAGTCACTTTCATTTGGTATCAAAGCAAGGCATCTTATAACCGTTACAAAGTTATCTGATACTTTGCTAATATGGAAAATAACACCAGTACTAGCACTGTCACTAACACTAGTTTTGTAGAAGGTCAATCTACTGGACGACCTCCACTATTCAATGGCATGAATTACAACTATTGGGCTACACGAATGCGTATTTATATGCAAGCAAATAGTTTTGATTCATGGAATATTACACAAACAGAATACACTACACCCACTACTGCTTATGCAGAATGGACTACTGCTCAAAAGACAGAAGCCACTGCTAATTCTAAAGCCATGAACATGCTATTTTGTGCCTTAGATAGAAATGAATTTAATATAATTAGTATGTGCAAAACTGCTTATGAAATCTGGAGAACTCTTAAAGTCACACATGAAGGTACTAACAAAGTCAGGCAAAGTAAAATATCCAAGCTCAAAAGTCAGTTTCAAAATTTTAGAATGAAGCAGGATGAGTCCATAAATGATATGTACTCTAGATTTCAAGATATCTATCATTCATTACTAGGACTAGGACAAACATTTATGGATTTTGATATTATCTCAAAACTAATAAACTCTTTAACTGATGATTGGGAAAGAAAGGTCTTAGCTATTGAAGAAGTCAATGATCTTTCCACCATAAAACTAGAAGAGTTAATAGGAAATTTAATGTCCTATGAAGTTAATATGCAAGCTAAAAGAGTACAGGCTCAAGACAAAAAGAATGTTGCTTTCCATGCTGAAAACGAAGAAGAATCAGACTCAGATGAAGAAGACTAACTTTTATAGCCAAAAACTTTAAAAAGTTTTTGAAATACAGAAAAGGGAACAAAAATAATAACAAACGGTTTTTTAACAAGCCGTTAACTTCTGTATTAGAATGCTATAACTGCCATAAGAAAGGTCACTTTCAGAAAGATTGTCCAGATCAGAAAAAATCATTCAATAACAAAAATAAGAAGGACAAATTCAAGAAAAGGGCTATCTCAGTTACATGGGATGATTCAGATTCTTCATTTTCTGATAATAGCAGTGACAGCGAGAATGAGCAAGCAAATGTATACTTTATGGAAAAGGAGAATGAGGTTAGTGATCTAACTTTTGATGATATGATTGAAATTAATTCTGAACTTCTTGACA
This sequence comes from Allium fistulosum, assembly GCA_030737815.1. Taxonomy (NCBI): domain Eukaryota; kingdom Viridiplantae; phylum Streptophyta; class Magnoliopsida; order Asparagales; family Amaryllidaceae; genus Allium; species Allium fistulosum. The sequence goes on along the minus strand of CM060904.1, from coordinate 210,523,367 downwards.
CTTTAAAAAATCACAAAAGAAAATATAAAGAAGCTTTGGAAAATCAAAATAGAGCAGAATTTGAAAGAGATATGTTAAAAGATGAAAAGAAAATATTAGAAGAACAACTTGAGAAAATTCAAGAATCATCTTCTGATAATTCTCATTTAGCTCTATTAAGTCAAGAAATAGCAACTCAGAAAGTTAAGAATGATACTCTAGCCTCTGAAAATCACGAGCTTAAAAAAAATCAAAATGATAGAGTTAGAAAACACCAGTATTAGAACTAAGCTAGATAATATCACCAAGAATGTTTCAAATTTCAATAAAGGTAGAGAAAACCTGTCTAGGATTATTGAAAGTTCTCAACCGGCATCTAATAAAAATGGATTAGTTTATGTTAAGAAATCTCAAGCACCATCTACAAAAGAAAATAAAAGGAGAAATGTTTCTAAAACTATACCTTACATGGAACATTCAAAGAGGAAAACCAACATAAAAACATAAAAATATGGATTCCTAAAACAAATAATAGTTTGATTAGAAAGAGATATATAAATTCCTTCATTGAATCTGTGCATAAAAATAAAAACTATATTAGTAAAGGGAATACTGAATCCTCTTGGGTTTGATTTCCTAAGACCTAACTCTTAGGACCCTAATAAAAGGGTGGGTACCAATGTCTTCACTTATATTTTTTGCAGGTACCACCAAACAAAGGAGGACAATGGATACTTGATAGTGGATGCTCAAAACATATGACATGAAACAAGGAAATGCTAACAAATATCATCTACTCAAATGGAGGTTCTGTCACCTTTGGAGATAATTCAAAGGGATACATCATCGGCAAAGGCGATGTGAGCAATGTCGGTACATCTAATTTACCTCTTATTTCTAATGTTTTATTAGTTAAGAATTTAAAACATAATCTATTAAGCATTAGCCAATTGTGTGACAAGGGTTTTAAAATCAATTTTTCTGAAGATAAATGTAGCATTTCTGATCACAATAACAATCTTATTTTTGAAGGTTTTAGAGATAGAAATATTTATGTTTTAAACATGAATATAAATTATAATTCAAATATGTGCTTATTAGCCAAAGAAAATGATCCTTGGTAATGGCACAAAAGATTTTGTCATATAAATTTTAGAGCCATATCTAAATTATCTAAAAATGATTTAGTAAGGGGCTTACGAAAAATGAATTTCAAAGAAGATAATCTTTGTGATGCTTGTCAACTCGGGAAATTATCAAAATTATCCTTTAAATCTAAGAAAATTATTTCTACAATGCAACCATTGGAGTTATTACACTTAGATCTATTTGGTCCAACTCAGGTTCAATCTGTTAATCACAATAGATATGTGTTTGTAATTGTACATGATTTTTCAAGATATACCTGGACTATATTTTTGAAAAATAAAAATGATACTTTTGAAAATTTAAAAATTTTTGCAAAAAGAATTCGAAATCTTAAGGATTTAAAAATTAAAGCTATTAGAAGTGATCATGGAGGTGAGTTCGACAATAAAGCTTTTGAACATTATTGTGATAAAAAGGGTATTTATCATAATTTTTCTTTCCCTAGAACACCACAACAAAATGGTGTTGTAGAAAGAAAGAATAGAACATTACAAGAACGTGCAAGAACTTTATTAAATGGCAGCACATTACCAAAACAATTCTGGGTAGAAGCTGTAGCAACAGCTTGTTACGTTTTGAATCGTGTTTCCATCCGACCACTAACAAAGCACACCTCATATGAACTTCTAAATGGTAGAAAACCAAATATTTCTTATTTTAGAACGTTTGGTTCAAAATGTTTTATTTTAAATACTAAAGATCAGCTTGGCAAATTTGATTCCAAATCCGATGAAGGAATATTCTTAGGATACGTGGAATGCAGCAAAGCTTATCGAATTTTCAATAAAAGATTAAAAATTATTGAAGAAACTCTTCATGTATCTTTTGATGAAAATTTTATATCTAAATATTCTTTTGATGATGATCAGATAATCCCAAAAAACAAGCATCAAATCTTCTTCTGATGATGATGAAAACATTGTTCATGACATAAATCAAGTTGATAATTTGATTCAACATGAAAACATTGTTCATAATGAAATAAGATCTCCACCAAGAGTTTTGAGGGATCATCCTGTTCGAAACATTATTGGAGAAATTGATTCAAATGTTAGAACAAGAGGTCAAATTAATCAAATGGGTCATGTAGCTTTTCTCTCTTCAATAGAACCTAAAAATATTATGGAAGCATCAACTGATGATTATTGGATCATTGCTATGCAAGCAGAATTAAATCAATTTGAACGAAATGATGTTTGGGATTTAGTTCCAAGGCCTAGTGACCAATCAGTCATTGGTACTAAATTGGTTTTCAAAAATAAAGCTGATGAACAAGGAAATATTACTAGGAATAAAGCTAGATTAGTAGCACAAGGATATAATCAAGAAGAGGGAATTGACTATGAAGAAACATTTGCACCAGTCGCTAGACTAGAAGCAATACGAATCTTACTGGCCTTTGCATGTTTTCATAACATCAAACTATATCAAATGGATGTTAAAAGTGCTTTTCTAAATGGTTATATAAAAGAAAATGTTTATGTTGAACAACCTCCTCTATTTGCTCATGAAAAATTTCCAGACCAAGTCTACAAAGTCAAGAAAGCTTTATACGGTTTGAAACAAGCACCCCGTGCTTGGTATGATCGTCTTAAAAGATATCTTATAGACTCTGGTTTTGACATTGGAAAGGTTGATCAAACTCTTTTTATTAAAAGAACTAAACAAGATATTTTAGTCATTCAAATATATGTTGATGATATTATTTTTGGATCTACTACTGAAAATTTATGTAAAGAATTTTCAAATATTATGACAAAAGAATTTGAAATGTCACATATGGGCGAACTATCATACTTTCTTGGTTTACAAATTAAACAATTACAAAATGGTATATTTATTAATCAAGAAAAATATTGTAATAATTTAATCAAACACTTCGGAATGGAAAATACTTCTGCCAAACCAACTCCTATGAGTACAACTATCCATCTTAATAGAGATGAAAATGGCAAGAGTATTCACCAAAAATTATATCGAAGTATGATTGGATCATTATTATATTTAACAGCTAGTCGTCCAGATATTATGATGAGCGTCTGTTTATGTGCTCGATTTCAAGCTAATCCAAAAGAATCTCACTTAAGAGCAGTCAAACGTATATTACGTTATCTTAGTAACACCAAAGACTTTGGTTTATTCTATCCAAAAGAGTGTCCTTTCGAATTAGTATCATATAGTGATGCTGATTTTGGTGGATCTCGAACAGATAGAAAAAGTACGGGCGGTACGTGCCATTTTATTGGAAAATCGTTAGTATCTTGGTTTAGTCAGAAACAAAACTATGTTTCACTCTCTACTTGTGAAGCGAAATATATCTCTACTGCATTAGCTTGTGCTCAAGTAATTTACATGCAACAGACACTTAGAGATTTTGATATAAATCTTTCAAATTCAACAATATATTGTGATAATTAAAGTGCTATTAATTTATCAAAAAAACTTGTAAATCATTCACGAACAAAACATATTGATATACGTCATCATTTTCTTCGTGATTGTATTAAAAAAGGTTTGATAAATTTAGATTTTGTCTTGTCCGAAAATCAATTGGCTTATATCTTCACTAAACCACTTCTTCAAAATATGTTTATCAAATTAAGATGAGAACTTGGAATCGTCTCTTTTAAAGATTTATAGTTAATTTTTTCGGATACTTATATTCATATCATTTTCTATGAATTATATTATTTACCTTTGTTAAAATTTGTATTTTTTCGGTATTTTATATCTTATCTGTTTCTCAATCAAGTGGTCTATTGATGTCCATTCTTTTGTTGTCTATTTTTAGCTTTGAATTTTTCTCTGAAACCTATGTTTTCGAGAGCTTCTATCACCAATCTATACTTTTTTCTTGTTTAGCCACATAATGTAGTACTATTTTTATCTCTTATTTCTTCTATATTTTCCACTTCTTGGTTGTTTTAGTCTCACTCATTCTGGCTTAAATTTTTTTTTACTAAACTATGGATTTTGTGCATTTCTTTGCAATATTTTTCTATACCATGGCCTCAAATGGTACTCCTCTGAGGAACCCTCTGCATATTCCTCCGAAGATTTTTCTATACCCTCTTCTGCATATTCTTCGAACTTACCACCTCCAACCCCCATTCATCAACCTGCCCGGCATTTTTCTCCAAGTAATCATACCGGTCACACTCCAGAGAAGAAAAAAGCTAGACGTTTTTTGTTTTTCAGTTCTCCTCAAACTAAACAAAACATAGATGAAATTCATCATTATGAACGAGAATTGATGGGAATTCAACGATAAATGTATTACGAATCAAAAGTTAACTCGTAACGGCTTAACTTTCTGGAGAATCTAGGCTTTAAATTTTGTGGTGTGTGTCGTTCAAATGTTCATCAACCAACTTCATATTGTACACCACCACGTCCCCCTATTTCACCTAACTCATGGGAGCGTGGTTGTACCCGACATTCTTTAGAATCATCTAAAGGGAAGGGAAAACAGAAGATTGAACCAAACGAGTATAAAACACCCAAAAAATCGCTTTCTTCATCAAAATAATTTATTTGTTGTTATTTATTGTTGTCTGTTTCTATATTATGTATTCTTTGTTTCATTTGTTTTTAATATAAAATCTTGCTCTTAATTAATTAAAATACTTTAGTTGTTTTTTACAATTGTGCATTTTTAAATCAAATTCAGCCGTCGGAAATGATGAATTCAGACGTCTAAATATGGTCAAGATCATATTTTTCATTTCAGATTCAGACGTCTGAAACCACTATTTCAGACGTCTTAAAGTGCCTTAAAATACACTGTTTTTCTTCTGTTTTAAAATTTGCAATTTCAGACGTCTGAAATTAAAATTCCAAACGTCTAAATCGAACTGTCAATTCAAAATTCAAGGGTTATTTCAAATTTTTCCATCCACCAACCAAATTATATTCCTTCATCTACCTCTTCAACCCACTACTTCATCCGAACCAGTTTTACAAGAACTCCATTTTATCAAAAAGGAACTTCATACTCTTCAATTTTATCACAAAAATCTACAATGCCTCCAAGATCAAAACGTCCAAGGGCTTCAACCTCTTCATCTACACCAAATGTAGATCAATGTCTATGGAATGATGAAGCTAAGAAAAGATTTACTCAAATGGATAGATCTAGTTTCTTCCCAGGAGCTTTTGTCAAATTTGACGAATTTGCACCCTATAGAATTCAACAAATTGCTCGCTCAAGTTGGTTAGAAATTCTCTTATCCTTCTCTTCAAATAATGTTAAGATAAATCATCTTTTAGTTAAATTATTCTATGCTAATATGAATTTGGACCATCATCATCCTCATAATAGAGAGGACTGTATTTGGACTTGGGTATGTGGTGTCAAAATCTATCTTCCCTTAGTTCGTCTTGGAGATATTTTACAATGCCCTTCATCCGGAACAGATTTGGATAATATTAAAGCTTCACTCTCTTTGGATCAAAGAGATGAAGTCTCTCATAGATTTCTTTCCGATGATATCACTAGGCTTACTTCCGTCCAACTCCGGCCACAAGCTCGTATTCTTCATCGAGCCCTAATTCGCTCCGTCTTACCGAGAACCGAAAGTTATGAAGTTGTAAATAAACGCAACTTCCAAGCTCTTTATGCCATCTATTCTGGACAATCAATAGATTAGGGTCGTGTTATTCTTGAGGAGTTTATGGATGTTAATCATCGCCATCGTTATAAAACTTTTCATTATGGTGCCTATATAATGAAAATTCTTATAAATTATGGAGTAACTTTTCCGGATTTAGAATTTTCGCCTATAAAGGAGCTCGGATCCAAAACTTTAGGTCTAATGAACTTGCCTAAGCATCAACAAAACCTTGACTTTATGTCTTTCCAAGAATGGATCATAAACCGAGATCAAAATAGACCTCAACCTCACCAACCTCATCGACACATTGCTCCACAAGCTCCCGAGCATGACGATGATGACATAGAAGTACTTTCTCTCAAATAAACACCGAAACAAGCCTTGGTTACAATTTCTAAAAATCAGGCTAAGCTCAATAGAAAGATTGATTGATTCGAGAAGCAAACCAATAGGAAGTTTAACTCTATTCGTTGCTTCCTGAATAAAATTTGGGAACGTATTGGTTGCTCCACTTCCAGTTCTACCGTGGTTTTTGATCCCGCACCCTTTCAATGGTCTTCAAGCTCCGGTACTAACAATAATGAAGATGATGACGACGATAGTAACGAAGGTGAACCTAGTACATATTTTTAAATTGGTGGTGGTATGGATCTTTCATTTCATAACTATTGTTTTTGGTCTGTTTTTTAAATCATGACTTTTTCTAATATTTTTGTTATGAAACTTTTTTAGTACTTCAGTTATGTGTTTTGGTATGTAACTAAACCATATGCTACTACCTGTTGGTTCTATGTATTTTATGATGATTCTGTTGGTTCTTTGCTCTCCTACTCTCTTGTTTGTGTTATGTAACATCTACAATATGCATGATTTTTAAACTTTCCTTTTTGTCGATGTCAAAGGGGGAGAAATATTTCCTATCGACAGGGGGAGTTTATATTAAGGTGGAGTATTTTTATTTCCTGCTTTTATATGATCATGTTATATATTATAATATTATATAGTTGTCATCGTCAAAAAGGGGGAGAATGTTGAAACTTCGTGTTTACGGTATTTCGTAAAAACGATATTTTAACTATGACAAATATACAATCATTTATATACTAACTTGTTTTTGCAGGGATTAATCTATGACAAGATTCGATTATGTATAAATTCTTATATGGTTGTTTCGAGTCCTTGTCTAGAAGTTAAAATATGTTAAAATCTCTTCTATATGATATATGCTACATCTCATTATCATTGCATTGGCATATATTTTGTTTTAAGGCAAAATCTCATTTTTATGTGACATTCAGACGTCTGAATGATCCAATCTAGAAGTCTGAATCTGGAAATTTGAATGTTGTAAAATACAATATTCAGACGTCTGAATTGGATAGTTTAGAGGTCTGAATCTGGCAATTTTTTGCCTATTTTCTTTCTAGTCTAAATTCATTGCATTTCAGAAGTCTGAATCTTTAATTTCAAAAGTATGAATATTTACAATCGCTAGTATTTTGAAAAGGAACTTTCATTCGTGAAGAGTTGCAATCTTTAATCCAACAGATATGATCATAACTCTTGATGATAACTCTTCACGAACAATTGCAACTATTTATTATCTATATAAACACATTAGAATCATGTTTTCAAATAAGAATTCAATTGATTATTATTCAACTCTTCGAAATTCTTGATTCTAATAGATTATAGGAAGGGTGTACTATAATTGACAAATTTGTATTACTTAAGAACACATAGTGTCAAGAAATATTGTTTTGTATCAAGTCCCGTTCTGCTACTCAGGCAAAGTGAAGTCCTCTTCGGCTGTTGAGGTGAAATCATGTTCTGTTGCTCAGGTCCCTGTTCGGTTGCTTAAGGTTGTATAGACCTGTTCCTCCGGGTTAAGTGAGGGTTGCTGTTAGTTGAAATTCCAAAAGGTGTCTGGGACTGGACATAGAATGGGAAGTTCGAACCAGTATATAAATTCCCGGTGTGCTCGTTTATTATTTACTATTATCTGCTAATTATTCTATTATTCCGCACTGCTTTTATACTATTCCATATTACACGATCTATAGTCACTTTCAGTCATCATCGGAACCTATGCTTAAAAACGAAAATAAAGTGATGATGGGGTCTCAGCCATGTTGAGTGCATGAGTTTTGGGAATACATGAATTATTCATATATAAGGAGGGTAAAGTGGATAGTAGACAATCGTAAATTAGGACTACTTCAAAAGGAAAAAAAACCTCTTTTGACCTAGTCGAAAGGAGTACTTTCGAAAGGAATCCTGGTTTATATTGGCTAACAATCATTCATGATAAGATTCAATCGAGGGTAGTTTACTCTTTGAAGCATCGGTAACCCTTTCGATGGAATTCCATGGATCGAACATTGACACCAAGGGGTTGAAAGCAATCAAGGCATATAGGTAGAGAGAGCATCCCTTTTCGACAAAGTCGAAAGGTCTCGAAAGTCACCTTTCGACGTGATCGAAAGGGGGTAGAGAACATCGATGATTGATTATTTTCGACTCCATGAGGGGATGAGACCCAATAAAATGATGATTTCGAGAGCTACATATTGTGACCAACCCCTAGAGGCAATTTATTCCAACCTGGTCGAATGGTTGGAATGGCATCGTTATCCATTTCGACAAGGTCGAAAGGTTTGGCAATTTACTATTCCTCTCAACCAAGTCGAAAGCTAGAGCTATCACCTCAAATTCTTTCGACTAAGTCAGTTTATTCGAAAGATATGCTTTCGAAGGCGAGAATCCTCTCAACAACATGGTCATGTTCAAATAGAATTATCTTATAAAATGCATTGGGGATGTTGACAAGATTTCTTGTTAACATTTTTGGCGCTAGAGGGATGGGTTGAACCTCTAACCTTGTAGTAATATACAGAATTATTGTGGTTCATTTTTCTTGCATTGGAAAAATGAGGTCAAAGCGTTTGAGTGGACTTGCGGAAGGAGCAGTACACACTACCGCCTTTGAGGAAAACATAGCTCCAACTTTCAACCTGAATGAGGTCATTCCAGGGCAAACATCGTCACCCGCACAGTAGCAAGAAAATATGGCAAAAATCAAGCGTTTGGAGCAATAATTACAAGAAATGCAGGAGCTGCTAAATATGGCTTTATTTCAGAAATCATCGAAGACTCTGAGATAGAGTCAAGGAGAAGAAGTGATCCCTCCTAGGAGAAATCTAAAGACCAATTCGAAAGAGTGCAAAGATAGGGTGGATATAACCTCCTCAAAAAGGAAAGAACTCCCCCAAACCAGAGCTAATCATCAGGAGAGAATTACCGACAAGTCATTAGAACAATTTGGTAGTTCGACATCAAAAGATTATTCCCAAGTCTGAAAAATTATGGCAATGTTAAATCTTTTCTTAAAGATGCTACTAAGAAGGCTATCAAAGACACTATGAACTCAAAGGGAAAAAGAACTATTGACGAGAATGCCAATGATAATGAGAGGGAGCCACCTTTCACCGATGAGATCGTGGCAATAGTAATACCCCCATATGTCAAAATCTCATCTATGAAATATCATGGAATTACGAACCCAGATGATCATCTTATGGCTTCTGACAGCTAAATGGATTTATATAATGCTTCTTAGGCGATCAGATGCTAACTGTTCCCCGTCACTCTCCTCGTGGCGTCAGCCAAAAGGTATAGACAATACAGAGAAAAGACCATCTACTCCTGGAAGCAGATTTCTTACGAGTTATCAGCTCAATTTTGCATTTGCAAGGATCCTACTATTGATTATACGGTCTAGGAAAATATAAAGCGAAGGTAGGGTGAGCCTTTGGGGGATTATTTAAGAAGGTTCAATGCAGAAGCCTTGAAGGCCAAGGATATGAATGATTGTGATAAGATCATAGCAGTCCACTCTTGTTTGATCGAGAATACCCCTTTCTGGAAGCACCTCTTTGTCAATGGCTACAAAGATCTATAGGATTTCCACTACCAAGATGATAAGTTCATCTGGATGGATGAGCTTTACTATGCCGAAAGAAAGATAATTCCCAGGAAGGAAGGAGGAAGGTTTGGCTTGGACCATAGCCACAAAAAGGTCGTATGGGAAGAACAAGTTACTAATACAGTCGCTTTAAACAAGCCACTGTCTTATATATATGTTATAGATAAAGGAAAGAGTCAACTTTTCGACCTACCCCAAAGCTAAGAATAATCAAGAGCAAAAGAAAGGAGGGAACTACTGCACTTATCATAAAGCTAGCGGCCATAAAACCGACGAATGTAGAGTTCTGGCTGGGATAATTCAAAAGCTGATCTGGGAAGGCCATTTGAAAGAATTTATCCAATTTCAACACAAGTCCCAACGAACTGAAAAAGCTCCTCATAAATGCCCATTTAACGCTGTAAATGTGCTAGAAGATGAGGACCCTCTAAGCTTAAGCCCGCCAATCAACAGGATATATGTGATACATGGCGGGCCACACCTAGTAGGAAGCAGTAAAGGAGCTCGAAGCAGATACCTCAAAGAGGCCAAGGAGGGGATTTATTCCGTTCAAGAAGAGCCCCCAACGAGAAACCCATGCCTTAACATCCAAATTCCTAATTTGGTGGTCACGCCGGAAGAGATGCGCAAAGGAGCCCATCATCCCCATAAGGATCCCCTCAAGATTGCTCCACAAATCGGACTATCCATCGTCGGCAAGATTTTGGTCGATAGAGTCAGCGCGGTCAATGTCATCTTCAAACATTCTTTCTATCAGATGAATATCCGGAGCAGAAATTAGAGCCAAGCATAGAGCCGATATTTGAGTTCAACAATAAAGGGTCAACTCCAATGGGACAAATAAAGCTACTCGTGCAAATGGGAATGCCTCCAACTTTTTGAACATTTGAAACTATCTTTGTGATAATTGACCAACCTTCCTACTACAACACCTTCTTCAGCAGATCGGCCCTAGATTAGATCGATGCTTTTATTTCCCTAATGTATCTCATGGTAAAATTCTTGACAAAGCGAGGCTATGGAACTGTGTGGGGAGGAAAATTTAGCTCTCGAGAAACGTACTTTGCTGCGCTTGATCAATACAAAAGGGAGTATTTTGCTTACTTTGATTCTTCTACCATTTTACAGGCTTCAGATGATGGATTTTCACATCCAAAATTTGAAGTAAAGATTAATATAAAATAATTTAACAAGCATATGTATCAAACGTACATTCCTAAAAGAAGCAAGAGAAAGAGGGTTGACACTAACTCAACAGAAGAGGGACCAATAGTCACAGAGTTTGACTGCCGAGGCAAAATGGAAAGAATAAGACCCATATAGGAGCTTGAGGAAACCCATATTGATTGAAGATGCTTCTAAAGTAGTCAATGTGGGAAAACATCTTGATAGTGAGTTAAAGAAAGACTTGATTCATTTCCTCAAAGTCAACAAGGATGTGCTTGTTTGGTTACATTCTGATATGGTGGGAGTTGATCCAACTGTCATGTGTTATGCCCTTAACATCAACCCAGGAGCAACTCCCATAAAGCAGAAAAAGGGACAATTAGATAAAGTTCAAATAGATGTTATACAGGAAGTAATTGATAGGCTTCTTGAAAATGGGTTAATCTGGGAGATATATTATCCCAAATGGTTAGCCAACCCAGTTCTGGTAAAGAAGTCGAATGAGAAATGGAGAACATACATCGATTACATAGATCTAAATAAAGCATGCCCAAAGGATTGTTTCCCGCTACCACAAATAGATCAGTTAGTGGATGCAACAAGTGGACATAAGTTATTATCCCTTATGGAAGCCTATTCAGGGTACAATTATATTCCAATGTTCAAGACAGATGAGGATTATACAAGCTTCATAACAGAGTGGGGAATTTATTATTATAAGCTCATGCCATTTGGGCTAAAGAATGCAGGGGCTACTTATCAAAGATTGGTTAATCGAATGTTCAAGGAGTAGATTAGCAGAAACACAGAAGTTTATGTTGATGATATGCTGGTAAAGTCTAGCGAGCCTGAAAACCATCTTAAGGATCTAAGAGAGATGTTCGAGATATTGAAGAAAAATAAAAAGAAGTTTAATCGGCAAAAGTGCTCTTTTGGAGTCAACTCTGGAAAGTTCTTAGGCTACATAGTAAGTGCTCAAGGAATCGAGGCAGGTTCCGACCAAATTCAAGCCATAAAGGACATGGCCCAACCTAAAACTAGTAAAGAATTAATAAGCCTAAATGGAAGAGTAGCTACCCTAAGTAGGTTTATCTCAAAAACTATTGATAAGTGTATACCTTTCTACGATATGATTAAGAAAAAGAAGAACTTTGAATGGGGAGAGGATTGCAGAAAAACTTTCATTGAATTAAAAAGTCATTTGGAAAAACCACCGATACTCTCAAGTCTCGAGAGTGGGGAAGTATTGTATCTATACATGGCAGTGTCAGAATATGCAGTCAGCTTGGTGCTCATTCGAGAAGACAATGGGGCACAGCTCCCGGTATACGATGTAAGCAGGCGGTTAAAAGATGCAGATGTTCGATACCTAGTCATAGAGAAATTGGTGTATTGCTTGATTCTAACAGCTCGCAAATTCAGAGCATACTTTCAGGCACATTCGATCAGGGTATTGACCAATTTTCCTCTTAAGCAAGTTTTTAGTAAACCTGAGACCTCAGGGCTGTTTGTGGAATGGGGAATTGACCTCAGTCAATACGATATAGAATTTCAACCATGAGCTGCAATTAAAGGGCAGGCACTAGCAGACTTTGTTAATGAATGCACTAGTTTTATAGAGGAACAATTGGAAAAATAGAAGAATCAGAAGCACATGTGGCAATTTTTTGTAGATGGAGCATCAAATGAACAAGGTGTCGGCGTAGGATATATAATCATAACCCCAGATGGACATCGTTTGCATTATGCCATGAAACTGGGATTTTTGCAACCAACAATGTGGCAGAATATGAATCAATGGTAGCTGGACTAACCATGGCATTAGAACTGATAACCCCATGAATATAGATTTTTTAGCGACTCACAACCGATAGTAAATTAGGTAAAGCAGATATACCAAACAAAGGACCCCAAGTTATCTTTATATGTGAAAAAGATATTAAGAATGCTTTCTTTGTTTGAGGATTTTTTGATAAATCAAGTTCCAAGAGCAAAGAATGATCAAGTAGATTCTTTAGCAAAATTGGCCAGCTCATGAGGAGCCCCAAAGACACGAATTATCCCCGTCGGATATTAGGAAAAGCCAAGTAATGAAAAGGAAACATCCAAGAAATGGAAAGAGTTGCTAGTTATGACGAGATTTCAGGCCAAGTCTCAAAGGGGAGAGGAAAAAGAAAGGTGTCAAGAATTAACAAAAGAAAGGATGAGCCAACCAACGCCAAATAGCACATATGATGACACATGGATGCCACCCATTATTGACTATTTAGTTAAAGTGATACTACCATCCGATAAAGGAAAAGTGAGAAAAGTCAAGAGACAAGCTCCAACCTTCATTATGACGGACAAAATCCTCTATAAAAAGGGATATGCTCTTCCCTATCTTAGGTGTGTAAGCATGAATGATGGGATAAAACTAATGTATGAAGCACACAAAAGGTTTTATGGTGACCATTCAAATGGAACAAAGCTTGCAAAGAAAATAATGAAGCTGGGATTTTACTGGCCCCATATGGTAAGCCAAGCTATAAAATATGTGAAAAGATGTGAAAAATGCCAGAAATACTCAAAGATACCCAGGTTGCCCCCAAGTCAATTAACTCCAATCACAAGTCAATGGCCCTTTGATGTGTGGGGAAAAGATTTGATCGGCTCATTAACAATTTCAAAAGGAGGAGCAGAATATGCCTTAGTGGCCAATGACTATTTTACCAAATGGATTGAAGTTGAACCACTTCCGAAAATCACTTCTGCAAAAGTATTGAGATTTGTTATCAAGAACATCATAACCAGGTTCGGAATTCCCCAGAAAATAATTTCAAACATTGGAACACAATTTGAAAGCGAAGAATTCTCTCGATTCTGCCACAAAAAGGGATTATTGAATGTTTTTGATTTGTCACACAACCAAAAGTTAGTGGAGCAGTTGAGGTTGCAAACAAAACCATGAAATCAATTCTGAAAAAGTGACTAGATAAGGCAAAAGGAAATTAGGTAGAAGAGCTACCATTAGTGCTATGGGCCTACCGAACATCTGCTAAGATGGCAACGGGACTTACCCCGTGTTCTTTCACATACGGGTGTGAGGCAATGCTAGCAATAAATATTGAAATACCCTCACATTGAAGGATTGACTACTCATTTGATAAGAATCAAAAATTGAAAAGAGAATCATTAGACTTGATACATGAACTAAGAGACGAAGCAGTGGTAAGAACTGCCGAATATCAGAGAAGAATCTCAAAGTATTACAAGTCAAGAGTAAGAGCTCAGTCATTTTAAGAGGGGGATTTGGTACTCCGTAAAGTGATGGCCAATACTAAGAACCCTACGTATGGACCCCTAGGACCAAATTGGGAGGGGCCATTAATCATACGTAAAGTAATCCCCTGGGAGCCTACAAATTGTGCCGCCTAGATGGCAATATGGTGCCTAGAACATGGAATGCTGAGCATTCAAGGCCATATTTTCCAAAGAATGATTAATAAAGAGCTTCTTTTCATAAAGAGAAAATCTACATGGTAGGGAGAAAAATATTCCTTATATTTGGATACTACCCAAGACGGTAGCCTACCTAAAATGGTAGAAAAGCCTTTGTCTGTGCCGAGATGTCCAGGGCATAGCACCTCTTGGAGGGAGGGCGGGTAAGCCTTTAGCCATGCCATGAGATAGCCAGGTTAAAGCACCAGACAAGCCCTTGGCCATGCCTCTGGTTAGGTCAAGGCCCCTCCTGGAAGGAGGATGGAGTAAGCCTTTATCCACGCCATGAGATGACTAGGTTAAAGCACCGAACAAGCCCTTAATCGCGCCACACTATGGCTAGGGTAAGGCACCTCCTAGAGGTAGGATGGAGTAAGCCTTTATCCGTACTATAAGATGGCTAGGTTAAAGCACCGAACAAGCCCCTGTCCGCCCCGCAAAAGGGCCAAGGAAGGTCTCCTCCTGGAGGGAGGTCGGGTAAGTCCTTGGTTCTAGCCTACAAAATGAGCTAAGCAAGAGCATCGGACATCAATGGACTAAGTTGTCCAAGCCCAAGAGGAGGCTCAATCAACAATGGACTAAGATGTTCATGCCTAAGAAGAAGGCTCAATCAACAACGGACTAAGAAGTCCAAGCCAAGATAAAGGCTCATCAAATTATGGACTGAGATGTCCAAGGCCCAACGGAGGCACATCAAGTGTAAGGCTGAAATGTCCAAGCCTAAAAAGTGGAATATCTAATCATGGACTACGATGTCCAAGCTC
The DNA here is from genome assembly GCA_030737815.1 of Allium fistulosum. Lineage (NCBI taxonomy): Eukaryota > Viridiplantae > Streptophyta > Magnoliopsida > Asparagales > Amaryllidaceae > Allium > Allium fistulosum. The sequence goes on along the minus strand of CM060904.1, from coordinate 210,508,230 downwards.
AATAAGAACTAAGTGAATTATTTCTATGCAAGACCTGAAGGATTCATATATGTTAAAAAGGATGAAAGCAAAGGAGTGAAACATAACTCCATTTACTATTACCCGAATCTGGGTTTCGGGGCTTTCTTAACATCATCCATTAATGCTCGAATCTGGGCTTCGGGATTCTCATATATGAATTTTAGCATTTACTATCTGAATCAAAGTTCGGAACTTTATCAATTGCCATCTTTATTAAGCCCGATTCTAGGTATGGGAACGTTATCGATCACTATAATTCTTTATACTCGAACTTGGGTTTTGGGATCATCATCTGATTTTGCCTTAGTGCCTTAATCTAGGTTCATGGCATCTATTATAAAGATAATTTTCATGGATTTATGGTTGTTTAACATATGCCCCAATGCGGACAAAGGATTTCTCTTTTAAACAATTACCTGCTTACGTAATATGTGCCCTAATCTGGGTTGAAGATTCTTTTTGCAAAGAGAATTTACTGAAATATGCCCTGATCTAGGCTCAAAGCTTAATATGAGAATAACACCTACTAATTCTCGTTTAGTTGATAATTAAAACCTGAATCTGGGTTTAGAAATGCCATGTATAGAACTATGTTGGGATATTGTTATCTGAATTCTGGATGTCACTTTATCAACTTCCAAACTTCACAGATTAATACCCTAATCTGGGTTGGGTTTCATGGTTGACATGATGTAATTGAGTTTAATACAGACAACCGAAAATTTCAAACTCGTCCTTTTAATGCCAAAATTGAAAGTTGGCATTTATTAATTCCAAGTGGTTCTTACTAAGTGAATGAGGGAATTATTGAGCTGATCAACCACTAAACATACACATAAGTATGATAGTAATGACGGCGAATATCATTAACTTTGAATTTTGCTGGAAAAGTAAAGTTATGAAGAGTAAGAAAGCTATGAAATCTTTGTCCTAAACAACAAAAGCTTCTTTCATACAGGGGGAAAAATGTTAGCCATAAAACCTACTTGATAGAATAAGTATGAAAGAAGGTTAATAAGATTGAGGTTTCGATGAAGAAACAGGCCAAGTCATCATGAAAGACATAAAAAGTATGTTTCGATGGTATTGAGCAGGTATCGAAGGAGCCGAAGGGACCTACTACTCTTACAGTTGAAAGGCCATCGACCCAGATAGAACCATCCGCCACTACCAACCTTTCGATACAGATGAACAAGCAATAATGACTTCGGAACCCCTTTCGAAGGCAATCAATAGTGCTCTCCCAACTACACGTCAAATCTTTCGAAGTCAAGGGTTTCTCTCTATATCAGCCTTTTTGAAAGCATAGCAAGCCTTTAGAGCCGGTCAAGGTCCATAATAATAAGAGAGGGTCCCGCATCAGTTCATGGGCATATATTATGGGGTTACTCAACACCATCGAAACTATTGACAAGTGAATCTCTTCGAAACCAATATAGTCAACTTATCGATGGTGTCGAAAGCTTCAAGCTTACTACCAATAACGGCAAAAGAGGCAGAGATCCATTAAGGATGCCTTTCGACAAGGTCGAAAGGTGCTGAAAAGAAAGCAGTGCTTGGAAATCAACAAAGTTGAAAGGATGGTAAAGGCCCTTTCGACTCAGTTAAATGGCCCTTTCGACTCAGCCGAATGGTTAAGAGAGAATGAAGGAAATGATAGAGTATGACAAGAAGAACAAGAACACTTTTCGACAACATCAAAAGGGGGGATGGCCTTTCGACAACATCGAAAGGGGGCATGGCTTTCGACAAGGACAAAAGGCTAAAACCAGCATAAAAAGAGAGGACCTTTCGATTTGGTCAAAGGCAAGGAAGCAAAAGGATAAACCAAGAAGCACAAGAGAATACCTTTCGACAACATCGATGGTTCCTGACCTTTCGATCGAGTTGAGAGGTTTGAGGCCGTATATAAAATGGGGTCCTTTCGACCCATTCAAAAGCAGAGGCATGGAAGGGGGCCGACCTGCATCTATAAATATGACCCAAGGGGTCCAATTTTGGCGACCGAATTCTTGAATTCTAATTTCATTTTCTTTCATCTTTATTCTTAGTGATAATTGTACTTAGAAGAAACCCTAAATCGAATTAGGGAAAAAGCTTAATATCTCGAAAACCATTCCATTTTGTAAATAAAAAAGGAAATGGCTAATTCATAAAGGATATTGGCGACGAGGAATATAATTTAGATCATTAGCTAGACTAATGAGCACATGACACTACCCTATTCTCATAATCTCTTTTGTTCTATGCTATATGTAAGATCAACTTATGTATTGCAAATCGAAACACATCATCATAAGAACCTATGTTTAAAACTGAAAAAAAAATGACGATGGGTTGTAAACCATGTTGAGTGGAGGAATTTTGGGGATACCTGGGTTGATCTTATATAAGGAGGGTAAAGTGGATTGTAGACAATCGTAAATTAGGAATGCTTCGAAAGGGAAAAAAACCTCTTTCGACCTAGTCTCAAGGGGTACTTCCTAAAGGAATCCTGGTTTATATTGGCTAACAATCATTCATGATGTTTTTCATTCGAGGGGAATTTACTCTTTGAAACATCAGTAACCCTTTCGAAGGAATTCCATTTATCGAACATTAACACCAAGGGCTTGAAAGAAATCAGGGCATTCAAATAGAGAGTGCATCCCCTTTCGACAAAGTCGAAAGGTCTCGAATGTCACCTTTCGACGTGATCGAAAGAGGGTAGTGAACATCGATGATTGATTATTTTCGGCTCCCTGAGGAGATGGGACCTAATAAAATGATGATTTCGAGAGCTACAAATTGTGACCAACACCTAGAGGCAATTTGACTATACCAACCCGGTCAAAAGGTTTGAATGGCATCGTTATCCCTTTCGACAAGGTCGAAAGGTTTGGCAATTTAATATTCCTCTCAACCAGGTCGATTTCGTCGAAATCTAGAGCTATCATCTCAAATTCTTTCGACTAAGTCATTTTATTGGAAAGATATGCTTTCAAAGGCGAGAAACATGGTCATGTTCAAATAGAATTATGTTATAAAATGCATTGGGGATGTTGAAAAGATTTCTTGTTAATAGTATTCTATTCATATTTTACACCACTTATTCTTATTAATTTCTTTATAAAAGAGGAGTTCAATAGAATATGGGGTTTAGATTGCAATTCTTATTGTTTATGATATTTCATTGAATTGGTGTAATAAATTGAGTTTCTATTTTATTTACAAGTCTATTATTGTAGTTTTGGTTATGAATATTTATTCCCTTTTTTGGATATTAGAATCCCTTGAAATCTTTGGAATTTGAAGAAAAAAGGCTCGTAATAATATTAGCTTAAGGAATTCACATTTAATGCTAGTTTAGAGTGTAAAATCCGTGCATTTATAACTTATTATGCATGAATATTTATTTATCTCTATTTGCATAATTTAAGTATAATTACTACATATATGGCATAGTTAATTGGGCATTTATTTTCATTTATTTTCCCCAATATTGAGCTAATTGATTGTTAGTTGAAAATAAGAGGAAACTCTCATATAGCTTAACTATTATTTTAAGGTGTAATAAGAAAGATTCCTTATAATGCCTTATTTATGAAATGGTGAGGTGAGTGTGTGTGTCAATATACATAAACATACATACGTACATACATACATACATACATACATACATATATATATATATATATATGAAAACCAACACAAACCTATCCAAGTGCTCTCGGAAAACCCGGTTCATCAAGTACACAAAGTAAGTTGACACATTAGTCAGTACGAACGGCATAACTAACCATTCACATGACCCATATCTGGTCTTAAACGCCGTCAAAGGTATACTATCCACTACTACCCTGAGCTGATTGAAATCTTTCGCAAAATCCAACTACGAAAATACCTTAGCTCCAATCAACTGGTCGAAAAAATCGTCAATCCTCGGAAATGGATATCGGTTCTTTATCGTCCTCTTGTTAGACATAAAATTTACTCTATAGCAGAAATATGAAAGAAAGTTAATAAGGTTGAGGTTTCGATGAAGAGATATACCAAGTCATCATGAAGGACGTAAAAAGGACGTTTCAAAAGCATTGAGCAGTTACCAAAGGAGTTGAAGGCACCAACTACTTATACAGTTCAAAGGCCTTCGACCTAGATGGAAACAGATAGGCCCCTTTCGCCGCTACCAACCTTTCGACACAGATGAACAAGAAAGGTTGACTTCGGAATCCCTTTCGAAGGCAATCAATAGCTCTATCCCGACTACACGTTAAACCTTTTGAGATCAAAGGCTTTGCCTCTTTAGTAACCTTTTTGAAAGCATAGCAAGCCTTTCGAACCGATCAATGATCCATCCTGGACACCTTTCGACAATGTTGAAAAGTGTTATGAAAAAACTAATGCTTAGAAAACAGCAAAGGTGGAAGGATAATAAATGACCTTTTGACAACGTCGAAAGGAGGCATGGCTTCCGACCAGGTCGAAAGGTTAGGAGAGAATGAAGAAGCCGCTAGAGTATAATAAGAAGAACAAGAACATCTTTTGACAACGTCACAAAGGAAGCAAAGCCTTCAACAACTTTGAAAGGAAACACTACTGTCGAAAACGTCGAAGGGAAAAAATGCTTTCGACAACATCGAAGGGGAACATAGCCTTCGACAACATTGAAGGGGAACATAGCCTTCGACAACATTGAAGGGGAACGTAAATTTCGACAACGTTGGAAGGTTGCATAGCTTTCGATTAGAACAAAAGGATCAAAACAACATATAAGGTGAAGACCTTTCGAACTAGGCGAAGGCAAAGAAGTGAGAGGATGAACTAAGAAGCACAGGAGAATACTTTTCGACGACGTCGAAAGGTTCATGACCTTTTGATCAAGTCGAAAGGTTTGAGGCGACATATAAAAGGGGGTCCTTTTGACATGTATCTATAAATAAGACCTAGATGGTCTAGTATTGGGGAGGGGATTCTAGAATATTGAATTCATTTTCTTTACTCAGCTTTCTTAGTGATAATTGTACTTAGAAGAAACCCTAAATTGATTTAAGGAGAAAGCTCAATTTCTTGTAACTCATTTCAAATATAAAATGGAGATAGCTTGTTCATAATAGATAATGGCGACAAGGAGGATATTAAGATCATTAGCTAGACTAATGATCAATTGCACATGATTTTAACCTATTCTCATAATATCTTTTGGTCAATGCCATATGTAAGATCGACTTAAGCATTCTCAATCGAAACACATCATCATCAAAATCTATTCTAAATACTGAAAATCAAAGTGATGATGTAGTGTCGACTATGTTGAATGCATGTGTTATGGAACTGCTTAAATCGGTCTTATATAAGAAAAATAGAGTGGATAGATTATTAAACCGGGACTACTTTGAAAGGTGGAATGCTTTTCGACCTAGTCGAAAGGAGTACTTCCAAAAAGGAATCCCGGTTTATATTACCTAAAAATCAATCAGAATGGAATTCATTCAAGGGGAATCTATTCATTTGAACATCAGAATCCCTTCGAAGGGTTAAATAGTGGAAATATTAATTCCAAGGGGTTGAGAACAATTGAGGCAAACGGTAAGAATAATCATCCCCTTTCGACAAAGTCGAAAGGACTTTATTGTCACCATTCGATGTGATCGAATGAGGGTAGAAGACGTTGAGGATCGATTGTTCTAAATTTCTTGGAGAGATGGGACACAATAATACGATGATCTCGAAAGCCATATATTATGATCAACCCCTAGAGGCAATTTGACTAATCCAACCTGGTCGAAAGGTTGAGATGGCCTCGACATTTCTTTCGACAAGGTCAAAGGGTTTGACAATTTGTTATTCTTTTTGACTAGGACGATTTAGTCAAAACTAGAATTATTTCCTTAAATCCTTTTGACTAAGTCATTCTCTTTGAAAGACATGCTTTAATAAGCGAGAATTCTCCTAATAAAATGATCATGTCCAAATAGAGTTATCTTATAAGAGCATTGGGGATGTTGGCAAGAAACCTTGTTAACATTTTTGGCGCTAAAAAGAGGGCTTGAACCTTCGACCTTGTTACTGTATACAGACTAATTGTGGTTCATTTCTTTTGCATAGGAAAAATGAGGTCAAAGAGTTTAAGTGGACTTGCGGAGGGAGAAGTACACACTACCGCCTTGGAGGAAAATATTGCACCAGCTTTCAGCCTAGATGAGGTTCTTCCATGGCAAACATCGTCACCGGTATGGCAAGATTAAAACACAGCAAAAATCCAGTGTTTGGAACAATTGGTCCAAGTAATGCAGGAACAGCTAAAGATGGCTTTGTCTCAGAAATCATCAAAAACTCCCAAGACAGACTCATGGAGAAGAAGTAATCTCACCTAGGAGAAATCTAATGACCAACACCAAAGAGTGAAAAGATAAGGTGGACTTGACTTCCTAAAAAAAGAAAGAGCTTCCCCAAGCCAAAGCTAATCATCAAGGGAGAGTTCTTGGCAGTTACTAGAGCAGTCTGGTAGCTCAATATCTAAAGAGTACAGCCCAAGCCAAAAAAAAGATAATGTTGAAGCTTTTTTTAAAGATGCCGCTGAGAAGGTTATCAAAGATGCTATGAATGCGAAAGGGAAAAGAACCATGGACGAGAATATCAATGATAATGAGAAGGTGCCACCTTTAACTGATGAGATCATGGAGACATCAATACCTCCATATGTTAAAGTCCCATCTACAAAATGTCATGGGGGTACGGATCCTGGTAATCATATTATGGCTTTTGACAGCCAGATGGACTTATACAATGCTTTTAGGGCAGTCAGATGCCGACTGTTCCCCATTACTCTCCAAGCGGCGGAAACCAAATGGTATAGACAGTACAGAGAAAAAACCGTCTACTCCTGGATGCTATTTTCTTATGAATTCTCAACTCAATTCTATATTTGCGAGGATCCTACTATTGATTATACGGTCTTGGCAAACATAAAACAAAGGCAGGGTGAACCTTTCAGAGACTATTTTAGGAGATTCAATATAGAAGCTTTGAAGGCTAAAGACATAAATGACCGTGACAAGTGCATAGTCGTCCACTCTAGTTTAGTCAAGAACACTCCTTTCTGGATGCGGCTCTTTGTCAATGGCTCCAAAGATCTACAGGACTTCCACTTTCAGGCTGATAAGTTCATCAGGATGGATGAACTTTAATATGCCAAGAAAAAGACGATTCGTAAAAAGGAGGGAGGAAAATTTGGCTTGGACCGTAGCTATAAAAGGGTGAGTTGGGAAGAGCTAGTTTCTAATACAGTCACTTTAAACAAGCCATTGCCTTGCATATATGCTACAACTAAGGAAATAGCCAACTTTTCGACCTCCTACAAAGCTAAGAATAATTCAGAGAAGAGGAAGAGAGGGGACTATTGCACCTATCATAAAGCTAATAGCCATATAACAGAACAATGCAGAATGCTGGGTGGAATAATTAAAAAGCTGATCCGAGAAGGCTATCTCAAAGAATTTATCCAAGATCAGCACAAAGCCTAACGGACTGAAAATGCACCCTGGAAATGCCTGGCCAACACTATAAATTTGCTAGAGGACGAAGACCTCCTTAGCTTAAGCCTGCCAATTAATAAGATAGATGTTATCCATGGTGGACCACATCCTAAGGAAGTAATAAAGGGGCTCTGAGTAGATATATTAAAGAGGCCAAGGAGGGAATTTATTCTGTTCAATAGGAGCCCTAAATGAAGAGCCTTCGTCTTAACATCCAAATGCGTAATCTGGTTGTCACCTTGCAAGAGCTACGCAAAGAAGTCCATCATCCCCATAATGACCCCCTTATGATTACTGCACAAATTGGGTTGTCTATTGTCTCTAAGATTCCGGTCGATACAGTTAGCGTAGTTAATGTCATCTTCAAACATGCTTTCGGTTAGATGAATATCCTAGAGTACAAACTAGAGTTGAGCACTGAGCTGGTATTTGGGTTGAACCACAAGGGGTTAACTCCAACAGGGTAGATAAATCCACTTGTACAAATGGGTGTCCCTCTGACTTGCCAAACATTTGAAATTATCTTTGTGATAATTGACCAACCTTCTTACTATAACGGCTTCTTCGGCAGACCAGCCTTAGATGAGATTGATGCTTTTGTCTCCCCAGAGTACCTTATGGTAAAATTCTTGACAGACCAAGGCTGGGGAACTGTGCTAGGAGAAAAATTTAGCTTCCATGAAATGTACTTTACGATGCTTGATCAATACCAAAGGGAGTATTCTACTTACTTTGATTCCTCTACTATTTTATAATCTTTGGATGATGGATTTTCACATCCAACATTTGAAGCAAAGATTAATATTAATAAGTCTAATAAGCATATGTATAAAGGTACATTCCTACAGGAACCAAGAGAAAGAGGGTTAACATTAACTTGATAGAAGAAGGTCCAATAATCATAAGGTTTTACTGCCGAGGCGAGACATAGAGAATAAGACCCATAGAAGACCTTGAGGAAACCCAAATAGATTCAAAAGATGCTTCTAAATTGCTCAAAGTGGGAAAAGACCTTGATAGCGAGTTAAAGAAGGACTTGATTCAGTTTCTCAATATCATCAAGGACGTGTTTGCTTAGTCACATTCCGATATGGTGGAAATTGATCTGACTATCATGTGCCATGTCCTTAACGTCAACCCATGAGCAACCCTTATAAGGAAGAAAAAAGGATATTTGGATAAAGTTCGAACAGATGCTCTAGAGGAAGAAATTGATAAGTTCCTTAAAAATGGATTAATCTGGGAGATATATTACTCCGAATGGTAAGCCAACCCAATTCTGGTGAAAGGGTAAAATGGGGAATGGAGGACATGCATCAATTACACAGATCTAAACAAAGAATGCCCAAAGGATTGTTTCCCACTACCACGAATAGATCAGTTAGTGGATGCAACAAATGGACATAAGTTGTTATCCCTTATAGATTCTTATTAAGGGTACAATCAGATAACGATGTACAGGCCAGATGAGGATCATACCAGTTTCATAATAGAATGGGGAATTTATTATTACAATTCCATGCCATTTAGGTTAAAGAATGCAAGAGCCACTTATGAAAGATTGGTTAATCGAACATTCAAGCAACAAAATGGTAGAAACATGGAAGTTTATGTTGACGATATGTTAGTAAAGTCTAGAAAGCCTGAGAACCATCTTAAGTACCTGAAGGAAATGATAAAGATATTGCGGAGGTATCAAATGAAGTTGAATCCACAAAAGTACTCTTTCGGGGTCTACTTAGGAAAGTTCTTAGGCTACCTAATAAGTGCTCAAGGAATTGAGGCAAGTCCAGACCAAATTCAAGCAATAAAAGACATTGCCGAACCTAAAGCTAGTAAGGAAGTGATGAGCTTAAATGGAAGAGTAGCTGCACTAAGCAGGTTCATTTCAAAAGCTATTGATAACTGAATTCCTTTCTTTAGTTTGATTCAGAAAAAGAAGAACTTCAAATGGGGAGAAGATTGCAGAAGAGCTTTCTTGGATTTAAAAAGCAATTTGGAGAAACTATCAATACTCTCAAGTCCCGAGAGCGGGAAAATATTGTACATATACCTGGCGGTGTCAGAACATGCATTTAGCTCGGTGCTCATTCGTGAGGGCAATGGGGCATAGCTCCTAGTATATTATGTAAGCAAGCGGTTAAAAGATTCAGTGGTTTGATACCCAGTTATAGAGAAATTCACCCATTGTTCGATTCTTACAGTGCGAAAACTCAGAGCATACTTTCAGCCACATTTGATCAGAGTATTTACCAATTTTTCTTTTAAGCAAGATTTTAGTAAGCCTGGGACTTTGGTATGGTTGGTGAAATGGGAAATTGAACTCAGCCAATATGATATAGAATTTTAACCATGAGCTGCAATTAAGGGGTAGGCACTGGAAGACTTTGTTAATGAATGCACCAGCTTTATAGAGGAACAATCGGAAAAAGAGAAGGATAAGAAGCCCATGTGGCAATTATTTATGGACGGAGCGTCAAATGAACAAGGTGTCAGCGCAGGATATACAATCACATCCCCAAATGGACATCGATTGCATTATGCTATGTGTTACCCGGTACCTTGGCCCAAATACAAAAAGGTAATTTTAGTGATGCAGCAGCGGATAACGAAAAACTATGATTCTGTGAAAGTAGCGATCGATGGAGTAGAAGATACCGAATGGCCCAAATTAGTTGATCCGAAGAGCCCAAATTCTAGCTATCCCAAACACGTTGATAGCGCACTATACCGTGTTTAAAGATCTACGATTCTTCGTACGTTGATCTAGCGCACTAGATACCGTGAATCGGCTTCAGCAGTCGTTGAATCGAGCGTACTCGATTAACCGAAAGTGGAGATAGGAGATTACACTCAACTACCAATTTAAGAAGAGGCACAAAGCTCTCAATCAAAAGTTTTATTCAAAAATCAACAACCTTTACAAATGATGCCACCCCGCTATTTATAGCTTTACAACACACGCGACAGAAAATGGTACAACACTTAGGTCGTCCACGACCTAAAACATCACGACCTAAAAACATCACGACCTAAAAACATCCGACCTAAAAAGGAAACAAACAAATACAATACAACATGTACGAGTTACAATATTTACATCAACACATTACAAACCATCACGACTTAGCATTCGACCGACCTAACAACAAGGCGGCGACTTAAAGAATAAGAGGCAGCGACTTAAGAGTCAGCAGTGAGCGACCTAAGCAAGCGGCATCCCAAAATCAGCGAGCTAACTCTCCTCGCGACCTAACTTAGGTCGTAAGTCGTTCACGCGACCTAACTTAGGTCGTAGCTCGAGACTGTCTTCTCTTGAAATATCGGAGCGACCTACCTTAGGTCGTAACTCGTTAGGTAAGTTAGGTCATTCGCGACCTAAATTAAAATGCGGCATTGCTGAGTGAGTTAACTCGTTAGGTCGTAAGTCGCTAGGTGGTTCGCGAGCTTCACTAAGTCGCTGGAGAGACATAAAGGCATCGTTAGGTCGTCTGCGACCTAACTCTTCAACAAATTGGCCTACATCATCAATGTGTAACTCTGCTACCTTGCTAGGTCGTGAGCGACCTTCACTAGGTAGGAAGTGACCTAAAATCTCTAAATGACTCAAATCTGAAAAACTAGCAGATCGCACTGCATCATTTAGGGATCAGAATTGATTATTAATGGAAGCATGTTCAAAGAGTGAACGAAGAAGAGTATTTCGGATATAGATTTTGGAAAAGGGTGAGTTGCCTATGGTTTACTTCGGGTAAGCACAGCTCATGCTTCCGGTCAACGTAGTATTTACTCTGGATCAGTAATCGGGTCAGCTGTAAGAAATGCAAGGGATTGACATACCTATTAGGGATCGGCATAACGTCTCTGGAATCGGCCTACAACTTGAGGTTAGTGTCACTCCGGATCAGCATAGCTTGAAGGGTCAGTAGAAGCTTAGAACTTATTGTAGTGTCCACGGTATCGGCATAGCTTGGAAGGGTCAACAAAAGAATGGTATAAGTTGAAGCCGTCTGTATTCCATATGCTTGTACTCGGATCGGTATAAAGGGCCAAGTGATTCTCGTTGGCATACTCCGGGTTGGCATGCTTGGAGTGGTCGACATGTTTTGAGCGTTCGGCATGTTCGGAGCCTGGGTCGATATACTCGGAGCAATCGACATTATTGGATCGGCCTTGTTGGGTCGGCATTTTCAGGTCGTCACTATCAGGTCGACATTGTTAACATAGAAGTGTTGGGCTGAGTTCTCTTAGTGATGGGCCTAAGTGACCAAAGGAACGTCCAAGCTCTAAGACGTCAGGCTACCTCCGCCTATAAATGCATGGGTAGGGGACCACTTTTGAGGATCTTTTTCGAGAACCAAAGGAAGACTCTGCCATTATTTGTACTCACTTTATCTTTGCTCCAACTTATATTCAACCTTTTCCCTGTGAATTGTATCTGTAATCGAGTAATTGATAAAGCAAAAAAAGAGAATATTCAAAGTGGACGTAGGCAATCAATGCCGAACCACTATAAATCCTATTGTTTTTAATTTTTGTTGTTCTGTCTTGCAAAATATAGTGTAATTCCTCTTTTTTCATTTGATTTCTTCATTTATTTCGCTACACAAATCTATCATGGGTGTTTGTGACCAATTTTGGTGCAAATATTTTGGTGCTTTCACTGAGAACTCGATTCTCGGGCTATTAGAATCACCATTGTTGCTACTGGATTAAAGAAATGTCCCAGAGGAGATTCGAGTTCATTCTCAAAAGTTTGCAGATGTTATTTACTATTTTCGAAATCTAGACAAAGGACTCTAAGATGGTACGGCCACGCACTAGATGTACCTCTCATAATGTTGCTGGTAACGAAACTGCTAGTGTCCAACAAGGAGGGCCAAGCAACCAACCAGTTAATGTAGTTGTGGAACCCATCACGACAAAGAACCTTGCTCATTTCGTTACAAGGGCTGAATTCAATGATCTTATGAGGGAGCTAATGGAAAACCGGAGGCAGCTAAATGATCAAATCCAAGCAAATGCCTACCTAATGAACCAGATCGCTCAATAGCAACGTCAAAATGCCGAAAGAAGTCCTGCTTATACTCATCATCCTATTGCTCAACTTCGTTAGATGAGAACCACAGGCGTAGGCATCGCAGGATTGAAATGGCGCAAACCGGAGCAACATAGCAACTTGTGGCAGGCTACCGCAGACAGTCCAACGGAGGTGGTCCTAATCCCTTAACCGGGAGAATAGCTCCTCAACTACACTTGGGAAGTCACACTGAACCTGGAATGGGGAAGTTAGGCACTGTAGCATGCATGGAAGCTATTTGATTGCCTCACCACGAGGATAATTGATCCTCAAAATACACGCCTAGAGGATAACAGGCCAAGAATGCGTGAAATGCCCATGAGGCGCCAGCTGGAATAATCACGCAGGATGGAGCCCGACCTAACACTCCATATCCAAACACCGGACTTGTCTGCAATGGTCAGGCAGCTGATGAGGGAGAACTAGGGCTTGCCTTATGAACATTGGGTGTCTCTAGGAGTCATACTCCATTTACCAACAACATTTTACAGGTTGAATATCCCTGGAGGTTTTGCATGCCTACAATGCCCTCTTACGAAGGGAAGACCGACCCCCAACAGCACATTATGAGGTACAAGTGGTTAATGGACTCGGTTAGGATGAATGACGTGACCAAATGCAGGTACTTCCCCATAAATCTATCCGAAATCGCTACGATATGGTTCATGAGGTTACCCCCATGGTTAATCTCGAGGTTTGATGAGCTAGCAACAAGGCTCGTGGAGAAGTTCCAGATCCATGCAACTCGCCCCAAAGACGTGATGTCGTTATCCAATGTGATCAAGGCTCTGGGTGAATCACTAGAAGATTATTTACAAGGTTTCATGTGGCTACTACTGAAGTTAGTAATCCAAATGAGCACGCCATACTTATGGCCTTGACAAGGGAGTTGACCCAGAATCCGAGTTTGGTGATTGGCTAGTTGGAAAACCGTCGGCCTTGCTGGTGCGTTTCTACTCAAAGGTGAATCAGTTCATGAGAAAGGAAGAAGCCAGGTTGTCTAGAAGGGGCAATGCTGCAGGACCAAGCAGGGAAGCGGTATAAAGCAACATTGTAGTGAAGCAGTCTGGTGAGAGCTCTTGAAAGGTTTAGGTCAACATCCATAATAAGCCGGGGCAAAAAAACGGACCGGAGGAGGAAATCCCGATCGAAAGTGGGAATCCGAAAAGTGGAAGCTGTGAATTCCTACTTATAATAACTATACGCCCCTAAACACTTCATTGGAAAACATATACCTATCCACCTGTAACACTTTCTAGTATAGGAAGTCCGAAGGAATCGACCTAGGAACAGAAGCAAACCGGGAAATACTGTCGATTTCACGAGTCTTATGGGCACGACACCGATGAGTGTAGGCACCTCCATTACACCTTAGAAAAATTGATTCGCCAGAAGAAGTTGCAGCAGTTTGTCAATAATCAACAGGAAAGTGGACAACGAACGTCTGATCCCAATCGAGGGCAAGCTCCACGCTGACCCGAAGAGCCCGCTCAAACCGGCAGAAGATTGGTAATAAACATGAGAGTTGGTGGACCATACCCTTCAGACAGCAGTTGGTAGGAAATGGAGTGTTATGCTAATTCTATGGGACATGTGAACTTTGAATGTTGCTCGAACATGGAGGATGGGACTCCGGCAAAGCAGCGGTGTATGATGATGGACGATATAGTCTTCAAGAGTAGAGATGTCGACTGAGTGGAGGGTCCTACTATTGGTTCGATGGTTATTTTTGCCATGATTAGACCCGCGCAAGTGAGAAGAATAATGACCGATTGTGGAAGTTCTGTGAATATCATCTTTGAAAATGCTTATGATCAAATGAGGATGGAGGCTAAGGATTTGAAACCATCTAAAGCCTGTATACACGGTGTTGACCAAATTTTTAGTCAACACCACAAAACTATTCTAGCTAATGTTATTAGTCTGATTTGAATGAAGAGCTTGATATTCTTAAGAATTACTCTCGTAATTGGCTTAATATATCTTTCTAACCAAATCTTCTGCCGTCGTCGAAATGTTGTGGTCTCATTTTTTGGACTAAATTGGATTTTTCTGAGTTAATCCTTTTGAGGGTGGAAGCTACCTTAAGGTTTAAGCTGATTATCAAATTTCTTGTTGAATAGGCAGTAGCTTTTGACCTTGTCGAAAGGATTGTTAGCTTGTATGAAGTTGGATTCGACCTAGTCGAAAGGTTTGCGAATGACCTCCATCAACTTTGACTTTGTCGAACGGTTTGATGACTTGGACTGTAATGCCGAAAAGTTACTTGTCGAAAGGTTTGTTATTAGCAAAAGAGCTATCGATGTAGTAGGAAGGTTTTGGACTCTAAGTTAATTACTCTAGAAGGTTAAAGTTGGTATTTGGACTAGATGCATTATCAGTCTCATCGAAAGGTTTAGTCCTTTGATTCAATGAATTCAGAAGGTTTAGTGATTGTTGAATTGATTTGGTCCTCAACTTAATCAATAGGTTCTTATTTGAGAGTTGGAGTCTTCGAAGGGGTAAAATAGTTACTAATTACAGTGTTGATGATGATACTATTGAAAGTACCTTCCATAGGGGCCTGAAAATATGAGTTAATCCAACAAAGATTCAAGTAAATAGAAAAGTAATTAACCAAGTTTAAGTCTTCCATCTTTTTCCCAGAAAAAGGCTTTATTTATTAAATTCCCCAAATCAACATTCAATTAGGGTTACAATGCTCAAATTAAGTAGATACAAGACTAGAGTGGAAGAAGTTAGATCCCCTAAACGGGACCCCTCAGGTCTTATTTATAGACGCGGATGGTCAACCTTTCGGCCCCATGCTTTCAACTGGGTCAGAAGGTTCTCCTTTTATATGCGACTGCAAACCTTTTGACTTTTCCGGGAATTTTGTCTTTCATCTGCTACTATGGACCTTTCGACTTTGTCGAAAGACTTACTTTTCTTTAAGCCTTCACGTACCTTTCCACTTGGTTGGAAGGTTGCTTTTCTTTTAATTGTTGTGAACCCTTTGACCTTGTCGGAAGGTTGCCCTTCATTTGATTTTTGTCAAGAGCTATGGTTTCCTCAATATCTTCAAAATGATGTCTTTCTTTCTTTACTTACTTGTGAGTGTTGTCTTCTTCATAAACTTTTTGACATTGTCGAAAGGTACTCTGGATGCGCTTCAACCGGTTCAAAAGGCTTATTATGCTTTCGAAAAGGTCATTAAGTATTTGCTCACACTTGCTTTGACTTCTTCATTCTCTTCAGAAGATAATAACACTTTGAATGCTGAGGAATGAAACCTTTTGACTCCTTCAAAAGTCTAGGAATGCAATATGCTGTTGACTACATCACTTTGACTCTTCAAAAAGGTTTGAACTGAACTCCTTGTCTTTAATCTTCATTGCGAGACCTTCCGTCCTAGACGGGAGGTTGATCTTTTAGTGTAACATTTGCCCCTCCTATTCAAAAGGATTCTCTTGACTTTCCAAGTTGTCGACAGCTACAAAATTTCCCACCTCTTGGCCTTCCTGCGCTGATCTGGAATGCTCACTCCAATTCAATCTAGTGGTGGAGAATTTGGGCGACTTTTCTTATATAGCATGCTCTTTCTCTTTTTTCACTTACTTGAATTAGAATCACCGCAAACAAGTAAAAGAATTTTAAATTTTTTTCTAAATCTCGATTCACTGCAATAAGGTATTTCTATTTACTTCACAAATCTTAGTTTAATTTTCATCCTTATCAATTTCTAACCAAATTTTCCAGTTTCCTAATTCGAAATCGAACTTACTTTTATTGGAAATCCATTTTTCCCTAAATCAATTTTTTGGAAAAAATTCATCTATGGTTTTAGATTTTATGCTGGTGATGTTTGCCGTGGGAAAATCTACTTATCGATTTCAATTTTATACCCAAAGTATCTAAAGTTAGTTTTTTGTTTAATTTTTTTTTTAAATTTAATTTTTGATCTATTGATAATATTATACGATTCTTCGGAAACGAACTAGATCGATTCTAGATGAAAGTAATTTGTTAATGAGTTCATTTTGCTTATTTCTTAGGAAAAATTTGAAACAACATTTATTATTGGGTTCGGGTTTTCTTAAACCTGATATGATAACCTATGACCTACTAGTGCACAACTTGGCAATGTAAAATGACTTTCCTACCCCTTTGAAAGAAGTTGCGGCGGCAAAATTAGGTTTACCATTTTTTTGTACCTTTCGATGAAGTCGGAAGGTACTTTTATGCCTCTTTTTTATTATGGTCGAAAGGTTAGGTAATATCATAGTTAAACCTTTCGACAACAAGCTTTTGACAAGGTTGAAGGGTCTGAACCTTTCAACTATATGGTTTCGAGAAGGTTGAAATTCTCCACCCTTAGGGTTGCCTTTGCCCATCTTTGCCAAAACATTTTAAGCACATATGAGCCGTGTTGGAACATTTCAACTTCAATGGTTATAACATATTTTGATAACTTTGACTGAACTTTCGACAATATTAACGATGTCTATGTTCTCCTACTTAGGAAATTTAATTTTGTCAATATCGAAAGGTTTTGCCACTTATCTTTAGGTTACACTTGAAATAGGTCAAGGTTTCGATAAAACCGTCGACATTGTCTAAAGGTAGTAAATATTTCACCTTTTCCTTTCAAACTTATCGATAGCATAAGAATGTTACATTTTCGTCCACTTTTAAATTTTTGTTGATGCACAATAGTCATAGCTAAGATCATTACTCTTTTTGACATTTTCGAAAGTCTAATTTATTGATCGTTCGACGTCATCAAAAGCTTTTACTATTTTCCCTTTCGTTAGAAGCTCAAACTGTAAACCTTTCAACTTTGCCGAAAGCTTAAACCGTTAAGTTTTTGACTGAAAATTTGCACCATTTTTAAAGCTTTGTGCGTGTTTTCATGCTTTACCTATATGAAAAAACTTATTTACTTTTGTATTTTTTATTGCTGTCTAAAATTATAATTGATTAAAGTTTTTAATTAGAATGTTTTCACCTGGCAGAACAATGAGCTCTCCAAAGGTTGAAGCTACTGCCAAACACTATTTCATTGAATCACAAAGAAAAGTAGATGCTATTCTGAAGAAGTTTTGCATCACCGAAGTTGAAGCTATCCTTCCCAGATCCACCGATACTTTTGACAACCCTCTAGAAGGGTATTTTGCGTTCACCGCCATCTAATATGGCATGGTGGTTTTCTTCCATTTCCTACATTCTTGTGCACTTTCTTGTCTTATATTGGAGTTGCTCCGATATAACTTTCTCCTAATGTGTATACCCTTCTTCTATCCCTCGAGATGCTGGCGTTGGAATATGGACTTCCTTCGCTTAGCCTTGAAACTTTAACCTCCTTGGCCAAATTGGCAAGGTCAAGTAAGTCTAACAAGCAAATCTTCAGGGTGAATGTATATAAGAAGTTGATATTGAATGGTATTAATAAGTTAAAGGATTGGGAGAACCAATTCTTTTCTGTTAAATGATTTGCAGATGTCCTCCGGGCCTTTGCCTTTCCCCATAAGTTTATTTCAATGTCGTATTTGCTTTCCTCTATGCTTTCTGCTAACTAATCTATCATCTTTTTTCAGTTGGACCTTCCAAGACACTCAGCAATGCAGAAAAAAGAATCATCAATTCATTAACTACAGCTCCTGAACATCTTAGGAGCAGGTTGACTCTCTTAACCCTTTCAAACCTAAGGAAACATTCTTTGCTTCCAATTGGTCAAAGAATTCTCGGGACTCCGCCTGCCATTAGGCACAACTCTAGAGGAAGTAGCTTCTATTCCTCAAGCGATGTTGATCATTTTACCCCATTATCGCCTATTCGTTCTGACGTTTCAGGTATTTCGTTAGCTTAGTTTTCTCTTTTTTTTCAGAATTCCTGAATTGCTCTAACTGATTTTATATCTTCTTAAATTCGCTTTAGCTCTTTCCAAGGCTGTCGTGCCTTTAACTGACGTTGCTCCTTCTTCACCATCTATGAAGGTTACATCTATTCTGGAGGCCTTTCCTAGCTCTAAGAGATCTTCAAAAAGAAGACCAGCGGTACCTCTTAAGGGGGACCCTCCAGCTAAAATAGCAAAGATCACTGATATTGAGGAGGGAGAAGAGCGTATATCTCCTAAGAAAGCTTCAAAGAGTTCGACTGTCGAAACTTTAAAAGATATAGCGGAGCCAACTCAACCTACACCTGCTCCCTTTCCTCCTATTATTATTTTTGATTCTCCAAATGCACTAGAGAAAATGCAAGTTGCCCATTTTGAGACTCCCTCTAAATCACATACTCTTGTAGAGTCGTCATCTTCCTCTTCTTTGCCAATTATTTTGGACGAACTCGCCAAGCTTATTCTTCACTCAGAATCTTTTGCTTCCTCTTCTCTACCATCTTTTAGCCCAAATTTGGCAGAAAATCATCGCTCTCTTGTAGAGCAAAAACTCTTGGTAAGCTCTTGTCCAATTAGTCCTATCATCAATGGGTCTTTCTAATTGCTAACCTATGTCTCTTCTCTTGTTGTAGATTTCCAGGAACTGGGTTTTCCTTCATGAACATATTTCTAAACTTTCTACTTGATTCTCCAAGCTTCAGGAGGAAAATGCTGAGTTAAAAAGTCAACTAGCCTTCTTAACGGCTACCCAAAATACCGCTTCTTCTATACTAAAATAGATCAAGGCTTCCCTCAATAGGGCCGAGGGTGATCTAGAAGCGGAGAAGCGAGCTCATCGTCTTTCCTCCGAAGAAGAATTTGCTAGGGAGCTTGCTTTGAAGGATCCAGAGGAGGAAAAAGCCAATTTGATTTCTAAGAATATTCCGCTAAAAGATAAATTCAAGAGGTCGAGAGCTCCGCTCAAGCTGGTTGTTCAAACCCTTTCTGACCTCCAAAGCATGTTTCTGATTTTGCTGACTCCACCTTGGGGCCCATGATGCTAAGCCATTATGAAGATTCCCTCATTCTTTCCTATGCCAATAATCATGATAAATGTCCTGACTTCAGTTTTCCCTCACTACATCCAGTAGCCAAAAGGGTCATGGAGAAAATTGAGCAAGTTAAGCAGGGTTTTGATCCTGAAGGCGAAGAGGGATCAGTTGATTTTAAGAAAGCTCTCTCTTTTTATATCCCCTCCTTCGATATTGTGTCTAACTTCGAGGAGGAGGAGGATGATAAAAGTAAAGATCCTAAAGAGAAGGAGGATGATGACGAAATGAATTGGGATACTGATGATGATGATGACCACGATGATGACCCCCTTAGCGGTCAAGGCCATAGTGGAGATAAGGGAGGCCCTATCGATGGTTCAGGGATGGATAGCGGAGATCAAGATGATGCTCTTAAACCAAAGCAATGCCTCCCAAAAGATATGCCATCAACATCTCCTAGTTCCACTGCTCCTCCAGAGGTGGAAACTGCTCCCACATATCCTAAGGTTCCTCAAGAGAAGGAACAAGCGCCTCAGACTTTTGTTCCCGTTTCACTAGTATGGAATTCCCTATTTAAATGTCTTATACCTCGAAGATAATAATTAGTGATAAATCATTTGTCTTAGATAAAGAAGAATTCAATCTTTCCCTATAGTACAAAACTTGAGAAAACACAAGCGGAAATTAACAAGTTGCATAGGAAGTTAGACAAATTAATAAAGGAACACAATGCCCTATCTTAGAAAAATCATAGTCTGGACAGGAGCACTTTCACACTAGCATCTGTTAAATTTCAAAGAGCGGCCCCTTTACTAAAGAAAGCGCGTCTTAGATACGATGATCTCTTGAAGGAAATAGAGAATTAATAACCATGTTTTGGATAATGATTGAAGAAAGAGACATTTTAATCAATTTTTTGCATAATATTTATTGTATACATTCTATAATAGATTCTCACACTTAGGTGAATTCAGTGGGGTCTACTTAGATATTTCCATAAAATATATTTAGATGAATTTGGTTCTGACCCGCATCCTGGAGCTTGCTGGAACTTACCGCGGGTCAAATCAATTCCTTGAGATAGCCCCCCCCCTGAAAAGCATAGGTATTATAAGAACAAATTTGTTTCTAAGTTTTTCTCTAAGTCTGTCTTGTATGAACCTGATGAGTGATCGTAAATATATAACAAGTAATTGATTCATGAATTCATGCTTTTGTGATGCTCTCTTTGCATAGCTTCTTTTTGCTGTGTTATTCTAGAATATCAGTTCTTTAGGTCGTGTCGTCGCAAGAGACCATTCAAGTCAATATGTTAACCTGAGAAGGTTTTAAAATGCATCACTCTTAAAGATTTCGAAGTTAGCGAGATATTGCTTTCTTCAGGATTTACAAATTTATACTTGGAATACCCTCGTCTCCACTTTGACTTTCTTGTCGAAGGGAAGGAAACTTTTTAAAAGAAATCATAACTTCCATACTAATTTGATTTGTGGTCGCAACAGTCCTCCTGCCGGAAAATGGGGTTATAGTAAAAATGTCTGCCATTTATTACTCCTGAATGGATTTCTATACCTTTTGACTCGACTGTTATGCTTTTGGCTAATACTTTTGGCAAAGTTAGAACTGTAGTCTCTCAAGTTTAGTTGAAATGAAAGCATTTGTTGTTCCTTTTAACTTTGTGGCTAATTGAGTTGTAATTCATTGATATAACAATAAAGTCATGTTATCTTAATTTTATTTATTTTATTTCTTGTTGTTAAATAGGAGATTCAGCCATCTTCGTCTCATCTTCCTCAAAGTTTACTTTCTCGTGGCGATGCCATTAGAGATAGGAATTTATAAAGGAGTGGTGAGATTGTAATTCATGATGAAGTCCTCCTCGAGCATTTTGATGGCAACATCGAAGCCGTGAAGTGCCATAAAAGATACCTTATTCAAAAGACCATTGACTGTGGCCACAAAGACCACATAGCCCATCTTGCAGCCGATATTAAGAAAAGATATGAGACGATCACCCTACTCAAACGACAAGTGAAAACAAATCCCTCGGTCGGGTTCGATCAAAAGATGTTTGAGCGTATTTAGCAGATAAATGATTCAGAGCTGAAATAAAAAGATAGTCAGGCTCATCGTGCCGCTCTTGAATTAATTTTGGGTGATAATACTTCAAAAATTGAACTTTCGACCTCACAAGCAACTTCTTCATCTGCTAAGCCTACTAGGTCAAAACTTCTTGTGGCTCAAAACTTTCTCGCTATGCTTAATCCTTCCCCCGGCCTAGATAAGAACATAGTGGGGAATTGGTGTCGGAGGATAAAATTTGAATTTGCTAAATATTTTGTTGAGCAACAGAAGATAAAGTATTCTCAAACTATCAATGAATATGCTTCCAAGAATCAAAAGCTTGAACATAATATTTATTTCTTCCAAAAGCAAGATACTGAGTTAGAAAGGGAAAACAAGACCCTTAGAGCTGCAAACATGGCCTTTAACCGTGCTTTGAAAACTAACAATGAGGCGATTGATGATGAGAATACAATTAGACGAAAGGAGAAAAGACTCAAAGAAGTTCTCCGCATAGGAATTGACCATGTAGTTAATCCTTCGGTTGTGGAGACTCTTAATAAAGCCTCACAAGATTTGTAATTTATTTATGTATTTGGGCTATGTAAACATATCTAGTACATAACTTTGTTGTTTGCAAATGACTACATAACTTACATAAATTATGAAAATTTTATGAATATCACCTTATTTGTGATCTTTTTTGTGATGTAACATTTGATGTACTTTGAATTGCTCATTCAGCGACTTTTGTGCTTGCTAAACCCTTTGCTATTCCTTGCCATTCCGACTTTCCTACGGAATATGTAGCAAAGAATACTTTTAATTGTTAGCTTTTAAATTGACATATTTGTTTATGTATATCATTTGCCTAAATTAGCAACTCATCTTGCCAATCATATGAAAAGTAATTTATTCAAAACGTTAAGATCTTATCTTTTACCATAATGAGAAATGATGACGGATTTAACTCTTTCCACTTGTTCAGAATGCATAAGCCCTGTTGGAAGTAAATCCTTCCTTATCGTACGGTAATAAATGTTAGAATTATTAAACAAAGAACCTGATTTTGGGGTTCATGTCTGAAATTTTAAAGTAGTAACTTTCTCACCCATTATTTTGACATAGTTGAAAGCCCAAATTCCCTATTCGGGGAGTCTTAACAGTATTCTCTTTGATAATATCCTTTGGCCCGGATTTGAGCACTAGAGAGGAATAGAAGTCCAAAAATCTTGTCCCTATACTAGGACTTAAATAAACAACAGTCTTAATATTGAAATTCAGATATAATATATTAGAGATCGATAATGACTCAAAACCCAGATTCGGGTATTCAGATGATGAGATTTTTTATAGAAAACCTGAAACTCCTGCTCGAGTCTTAAATGGTGAAGTTCTGAAATGAGTATCACGAAACAAGGATTTAGGTATTAGATTTTGAAGTTCATATATGTGAGAATCTTGAAGCCAAGAATACCCTTTCTGGTAATGAGTGATAAGAGGTTATAAATCCATATATGCTAATCTGGTATTAATAACAGAAGGCCAAAAGACCGTTTTTAGACATAAGTAATAGAAGACCGGAGAATCAATCTGGAAATAAGTAATAGCAAACCGGAACACCAATTCTGATAATAAGTAAAAGAAGACCAGAATACCATTTCTGGTAGTAATTGATAGAAGACCAGAATACCATTTCTAGTAGTAATTCATAGAAGACCAGAATACCATTTCTGGTAATAAGTAGTAAAAGAGCAGAATACCATTTCTGGCAATAATTAATAGAAGACCCGAATACCATTCCTGGTAGTAATTAATAAAAGACAAAAATACCATTTCTGGTAATAAGTAGTAGAAGACGAAAATACCATTTCTAGCAATAATTACTAGAGGAACAGAATACCATTTCTGGTAATAAGTAATAGAAGCCCATAATACAAATCTGGCAGATGAAGTCAATGAATTCTTTCTGATTTTCTTGTCGAATGTGCCATCTTCAGGCTTTGAAGATATTTTGCATGCTTTTCCTTTCTCGGTCCTGAGTTTCTCTATTCATTTGTTTTGGCCTCTTTCATGCAGGGACTCTTTTGCCCAATTCTTGTGCTTATTTAAGCAGTTGCCATTTTAGGCGGTGCCGATTTCTAGCAGTTACCCATTTTAGGCAAGGACTTTTCTTAGTCCACTGGACATTTCATTTGGGTTTTCGGTGCGCTCGGCTAGCTTATTCTCAAGCAGGGCCCAAGGACTTACCCGGCCTCCCTCTAGAAAGCGCCTTAATCTGGTCATAGGTGACGCGACTAAGGGCTTGTCGGTACCTTGGCCAGGCCATAACATGGCAGGACCAAGGGATTACCCGACCTCCCTCTAGGAGGTGCCTTATCCTGGCCATGGTGTGATGCGGATAAGGGCTTATGCTGCTTTAACCTGGCCATTTCTGACTTTGGCACGGCTAAAGGCTTACGCCCTTCCTCCAGGAGGTCCCTTGACCTGGCCATCTTATCGTGACCAAGCACTTTCTACCATTATTGGTAGCCTACCATTTTAGGTAGTCCAGGTTTAAGTAGAATTTCATTCCCGACCATGTAGACTTCTCTTATTTTGAGAATAGAAATTTTATTCCATGATTTGTTCAATCCTTTACAAACTGTTTAAGTTTTTCTTGTCTCAGGAAGTTTAAGACCATCTTTTCAAGCACCTTGCATTGATTTGTATCATGTCCATCTATTAGATGAAAGTTGAAATATAGTCCCTTAAGTTCCTTTTCAAATCCCATCTTCTTTTTCTGAGAAGGCCAATAGTTCAGTTCTTCTTTGGTTCGGATATATATATGTCTTCAATTGAGGTAGTAAGATTATATTCTTTAAGTAATCTTAAATTTTGAACCATCTTTGACTTGCGTCTAATCCTTTTGTGACTTGGTTCAAGTACTTCTTCTTGAGGAGTAGGTTTCCTTTTCATGGTTCATTGATCCCTTTTAAAGGGCCTTTCTTTCAACCTTAAGGTTTCAGATGGAAAAATCTTGGTAATCTTTATATTTCCATTTGGTAATTCCTTTACTATACTCAATACTTCAGTTTTGAATTTTTCGATATGTTCATGGTTTTCCCTTGAATGGTGTATGTAACACCCCGATATTTTATGGGAAATATAATTAAAAATAAATTAAAAGCACATTTGGTACAGTGGTAAAGGCGCATGTTGACTTCCTTAGTGACCAGGGATAAAGTCCCGTTTCACCCAAAATATGGAGCAATATTTTTTTTAGCTGGTTCATTTCCAGTGATTTTCCTACGTATTTCAGCGTTGTTTCTGACATGTGGCGGCTTCCCATTCGCTCCAGTGATGTAATAGGATGAGATGGCTAAATTTTATTAGTTAAGTGATGTGTATTGGCTAGAATGGATAACCATTAAGTGTATGAAAGAACCAGATTTAATCTAAAATAATCTAATGGATTATATTCGCTCAAACAATCTATAAATAAACCATCTAACCTAAACCAAATCTCTTATTCAGCCGTCGCCATAATTCTACACTAAAATTAGTGTGTGTTATTCTTCCTCCTTTTCTCTACTAAATAAAAAAATCTCTACTAAATTAAATTATCTATATATATTCAAGAAATTTGGGGAATTTAGAAGAATCCAAGGGAGAAAGATTAAAACAAAGTTTTTTTCTAATTTATGCAAGCTCAAGTGCCAGGTGAGTGGGAATTAATACGAAATAGAAAAATAAAGAAGTTCAATTTCAGTTCGTTTCTGGCACGTTAAGTTGAATTAATTTCTGTTAATAATTGAGAATAGATGTAAATTGTTGCAACTTCTTCTTCTTCTTCCACTTCTCAAATCTAATTCATGTTTGGTTTAAAATATGGGACATATAAATTGCCTATTCACATATTATGGCATAAATAAGATTGAAATTTATGTAAATTATTGTATCTTCTTCTTCTTCCACTTCTCAATTCTAATTCATGTTTGGGTTGAAATCTGGAACAAACAAATTGTTATTCATGTTTCATGGTGTAAATAAGATTGGTTTAATTAAAATGAATTAGAATTGTTATTCAATTTCTAATGGTAGAACTGGTTAGTTGAATAAATTCAAAATATGTTACTTGAATAAAATTATGGTTTTGATTGCTATAATTACATAATTTTGAATATGGTTTTGGAACAAAATTGGGAAGTCTAATTGGCATAATTGTTTGTTTCATATGTGGCCTAAAAATGTAAAAGTGGAATTTTGTGTAATTAAATGGTTTGTTGTTATTGGATAAAATATTTGTACAGATTAAATCTCTAAAAGGAAAATGAAAATTAGGGTGGAAAAAATGTGAATTAAATGGACCCCAAAGGCTAGTGTAAATCTGTAACAAAATGGCATAAAAATTACAGACAAACCATACAGACTGAACGTACGTGAAATTGAAATACCATTTATGTAAGAAAAAGGGAAATTGCAAAATAACCAAATCGGATGTGAAAAAGGCCTAAAGCAGATTAATGGAAATAAACAGTATGTAAACTATAACGGTAAAATTAATTACTCTTGAAGCGATTTGGTAGGCAGACCTTCTAAAGGTCTGGAGAGGTTTTTCATGCAGTTAAGACCAAAATATAGTTTTGGTTGTACGTACTAGGAGCATGCAAGTAGGTTCGCAAGGATGTTTGTTACCTTTCATACGTTGCTAGTACGCAGGATAGATTGCATCCGCAATCATAGGCTTCTTTAGGCAGATCGACGCGGATGGAACAGAACAAGTGTGCTCCGACTTAGGCTTCTTTAGGTAGATCGTTGGAGGATTTTGCGCAGCCGACCTAGCTGTGAGCGCTCTTTCAGAGGACCGACAATTTGGATAGGGGCAAGTTCACGTTGGTGACCGAGAAGATAGGAGGATAGGAGTCCAGTTTGAAGGAGCCTAAGCGCAACTTCGGGGTCCTGCGATGTTGTTTGAGTCGGTGCCGGTAAGACGTAAGAGGCATTTAATCATAGTGCATGGGTGTCGAGCATGACTTTCACGTTGTAGCACGTGGATAGGTAAGGCCAGCAGGTCCGACAGACCGATTGACGTTTAATATTATTGCATGGTTGACTTCCCTAGAGTGACCATGGACTTTGGCTTCTTAGGAACTATATCTAAGAAGGATTCACTGTATTATATTATTCACCCTCTGCAATATCCGGGGAAGACATGGAATTAAACTATTTTATTCTTTCTGCTTCATTTTATTTCTCATTCACCAGACTTTACATCTGACCCTTTCCTATTTTTCATATTTTTCCCCAAATCACAGGAGGGCAGGTCTAGGTTGTAGTTCTTTGCAGGACATTGGAGCGGTTGTTATCTTTAGCTTTTGTTTCTTTTGTTTCATGTACTTCGTTTCTCTTTTCCATACTTTACTCTATATACGGGGACCTATATTTTGAACATTGTTATGTTTTATGTTTTGGTGGAGACTACTTGGTACTTTTGGTTTCAGAAATAAATTTGGGATAATGTTGTTTCTAATGAAGCTGTTTTGCTATTTATTTATAATTAGTGAAAGTTTTCTTCTGTTGTAATATTTTAATCATTTTATGTTGTTGCCTTAGTCTCTATGCTATGTTATGGATTATTATTTCACCCGACCACCCGTGCTTCTAGTCATGTCCAATTTTCGAGATGCCTAGAGGTGCGGGGTGTCATAGTTTGTTTCAGAGCTAAGGTTTCAATAATCCTAAAAATAGGTTAAAGGTTTTGGAATAGTTTTTAAAGGATATTCCAAATAATACTTTTAAAAGTATATATATATATATTTTGGAAAGAAAAGAAATTTTAGAAATGGGTCCCTTTTATCACTTCCTCCCTATTTATTGAACTATTTGTGGAGTACCTAATCCCATCTTTTAAATATCCATAGATAGAAATGTCTAAACCACAAGATATACCCAAAGTTCTAGGCCTTAATATGCATGCTTGGTTCAGACGTTATTTGTAGGCTACTACACGAGCTGAGCCACCGGCTAGGGATGCTGCTCCGGCAGAAGGGGCTATAGCCCGTCCGCCTAGCATTCCCGATTTTCCCAAGTTATGCAAGGGCTACACAAGCTTAGGAGGCAAGCTGTTTCTTGGCACCGAGTCATATACTGAGGCGAGTGTTTGGATCTGTAGTTATGAGCGGATATTTGGACTTATGGGATTGGAGGACTTGGCTCGAAGGTAGTTGTCTTCATGGCAGTTGCAAGGAGAGGGTCTTTGTTGGTGGGAGATTGTGGAGGCTGAGGAAAATAATTTGACTTGGGCGGATTTTCGTACTAAGTTTGAGAGGAAATTCTTATTGCAGGCTGAAGAGGGAATGCGACTAGAGAAATTTATACAGCTCATGCAAGGGGATATAACAGTTTAGGAAATTTTAATCAATTCAATGATCTTGCCAGATCAGATCAATACTCCTCACAAGAAGGTGCTAATGTTTGCGTAGGGTTTGAGTCAGCCACTACAGAGTTTGGCGGTGAGCTATATTCTGATAGGAGCCAATTTTGAGGGATTGGTAGAGATGGCTTTACTTGATGATAATGAGAAGAAAGGAGATGTGGCGTAGAAGAGTGATGGGAAGAAGTAGTAGAAAGGAAAGAGAAGAGGAGGGTCAGGTAGAAAATGGGAAGTTCCAAGGAAGGACTATAAGTGCAATACTTGTGGGAAACTAAGTCACCTTGCGAAGGATTGTAGAAGGGCTGGAGAGCAACCGAGACTGAGGTGTTATCTTTGCGATCAAGTGGGGCATATGAAAAAGGACCATCCGTCGAAGCCAAAGGACAATACACAAACACCTTCACTGGCTACTCAGGCTTATGCTTTAGAAGCAGCTCCTTCTTCTAGTACTCGTCCAGTTGTCGACAAGGGAAAGAAGGTGATCATTGAAGGTGTGTTATCTATCTCTGATTTTCCTAGCCGTAGCCTATTTGATTCTGGAGCTTCGCACTCTTTTATATCTAGTACTCTTGTAAAGGGTCTTGGTCTTGATGCTTGCTTAGTGACCGACCCGGTAGTAGTATCAAATCCCATAGGAGGATCGACCTACTTGTCCATGTTATGTCGGGATTTTAAATTATTTATTTTAGGGGTTGAGTTTGACTGTAGTGCCTTTGTATTGGGCTTTTTCCGGGTTCAGTTTGATTCTTGGTATGGATTGGCTATCCATGTATGGTGCTGTTCTTGATTGCGATAAGAGGGTAGTGAGGTTAGGCACTTGTAGTGGACGTACCTTAGAGGTATTTATTAAACAACCAGTTTTCTATTAGTTTAGAAAATAGTCGAAAATTGTCTAATTAAAATAACCGCAAGCGCACGGCGTACTATTGATGTACGTGGCGAGTACGGGTCGATCCACATGGAATTTTTAAGATTTTAAACTTGCTATTCAATCAAATTAGACAAAAATGAGAGAAACTTGTTTTCTACTATTTGTGAACAAAGAGAAGCTAAACTAAAATAAAAATAATATTAAAAACTATGAAATTAGAGAACAACTTAAAGGCCAATCCACCCTCATATTTTTGTAAATCAATCAAATAAATAATCTCTGATCTCAAGTTTTGGTATTAAATGAAGTTATTGTTGTATTTATCATAATTATGGTTTATTTATGTCATTAATTAACAGAAAGGAAACCACCAACCTATAATACAACAACTAAGCCACTTGTTAATTCTCCTGAAAATGAAGCAAAGCAAAAACTATTTTTATGTATAATATATTTACTATTGTGATTAGTAATATAGATCATCAAATTTGTTTTCACATTCATTTCAAAATCAAAAATCAATTAGCAAATCATGATGTAACTTGTGTTTATATTGAATAAGAATAGCTCATTTGCAAATGCAACATAAGCTATCAAACCCACTTGTATAAACTTACATCAATATCTACTTTCATGAAGCACAAATACAAGAGATCATAAATCATAGAATTATTGAATTTACATAATACTTGAGAGCTTCATTACACCTAAGTTGAGGGGTTTAGCTACTCATTTGTGGCATTGAAGTAACACAAGTAAATTTAAGCATTAAAAAGAGAAGAAAATAGAAAATAAGCAAAGAAGAAAATGTAATTAAACTACTTACAACAAAAGGAATTAAGCTACACTACTTGCATGAATGTAAAACTAATCTAATAACATAGAAAAGGAAAAAGCATAAATAAAATCATGTAAATAAGAATAGAGAAAGAGGCTAAGAAGCCTTTTTTATTTCATGAAACATTGCTTACAATTTTGGACTCTAATTTTCTAAATAATATGAAAGGTAGAAGATGATTACATGTACACAAGAGGGCTATTTAAACATGTATAAAACTCCAATTCCATTTTTAGGGTGCTTCCCAAAATTCCCTTTAGGAAGTGTGGCCACCAAGTACCATTAGCCACTAATTAATCCCTCATTAAAAGTGCATGAAGCTTTAACCTCCACTTAGTTGTCCATTAGCTTCTAATTGTAGATTTAGGCAAGTGGGTGGGGTCCTCCATGATCTTGGACTTGAATTATCTCCCTCTTATTTCCTTTGTATTCATTTGTGCATGCATGTATCTGTTTGATGTGTGTTTAGTGTTTGATGATAACAAAATATATATCGAATTATAGATGTGTTTGCAGATTTTACAAATACGGGAATAAATGTGTTTGCAAATTGTATACACACAGGAATAAATATTCATTTTGAGTAGGAATACTATTGCAAAGAATTTAACAGATTCAAAATAGTATTTTATTCAAAATAGTATTTTATTCAGTACAATGTTTTCAGTTCATACACTGATTTCACTACAGTACACTGATCTCCTATTTACAGTTCACTCTCACTCATACATTTCATATTTACATTGGAGTCCTCACTACATCACTCATACACTCAGCTGTTTTTTCTGAATCTGCATTGTCCAGCTCCAGTATTTGTCTTATCTCCTGTGTACCTGTATAATTAACAATCTACAGCAGTAATCTGAAAATAAACGAATTTAATTTGCAAAAATATAAAATTTGTTTTTAAAGATGTCTCAGATATATGGGTTATCGTCATCATCTTTGATTAAGTAATATCTGTGCATATCAGTATTCATATCAGGATAGGTAATTACGAGTAGCTGCAGTACACACATATACACATGTGCACTGCCTCGCCAACTCGAGTGCACAAGGTCAAATCAAAATCAGATTCAACACAAGTGCACATGGCCTCGACCAAAATTCAATGATCACTGCAACAATGAAATATGCATGTACATAGTGAAGTTAACAAAAGTCTGGATGGTCAGCAATTTGAAAATGCAACATATTCAACAATGACCAGATGAACAAATGTAATTCAAGTGAACATGCTACAGCATCAATATATACACTGTGCATGTACACAACAACATGGTCAAGTGCACCAGTTCAAAAATGAACAAGAGATTCAAGTGCAGCTACAACAATCGTACAAAACTGGACTTCAACAAGACCACTGACTCAAGTTCAAGTGGATCAAGTAAACAACTCAAGTGCAGCTATAGTGAACAAGTACAAGACCATGTTCAAGTGCAGACATCAATGACTGTACAACTACAATGGCAACAACATGCAACTATAACAGATCAGATCAATATACATATATGAAGACTGGAATGAAGGACTCAAATGACCAAAACAACAAAAGTCTGGATGCAATGATCAGATGTACAAATGCACAGCTACAGTTCATCAAGACTACAACATCAGGTACAAGATCATCAATGCACATATAACAGTGAAGCTATCACAAATGAAACCATGATCAAGTGAACACATGCACATCAATCCAGAAATCAAGAACCAAGCATGTATAGGCAGTATGCATGTGAAACCAGACTACACAAAGGCTACAGGTCAAAGATATGCATATGAACCAGACTAAATGAATATGATTCAAGTTAACAAAGTCACATATCATCACAACATTGAAATGATCGAAGTCATAGTGAAAAAGTCAGGTGAGCATCATCAAGTAGTTAAATAAACTCAGGGATGAACATAGAATGTCAAGGCCGATGATCAGACTAAAGCTCACCATCAAACAACAGTGGACAAGTCGGAAAGCAAGTTTAAAAATCAAGTTCAACATAAGAGTACAAGTTCAACAGTATTGCATGAAGAAAATTCAAGTCGAAGCAGGGAGGAACATGAAGGCAGAAAACCAGAAAATATCACAAGTCAAAGTCGTATATTTTAATCACAAATCGAATGGTCAAAGTCAAAAATAATTTAGGAAAGTTTCTGGAGTGATAATCAAAGAATGATCGAACGTCACAAAATCGAAACCGTGAGTACGAAGAAATTTCCAAAAATATCAAAGTGTAAAATTGGAAAGTGTAAACAACGTGGGGATCAAGGAATCAAATCAGACGCATATATAAAGAGACCCAAAATCATCATCGACTGTGTGGTGATTCAGAGTAGAGCAAAAATCCCAAATCATCACTAACAACCAAGCAACCAAGTTCAAGTATAAATCAGAGACGAATCACATACCAATTCCAGATTAAAGAAGCCGAAGCTCCAAACTAGAATCGCCAGAGACGACAGGCCGAAGTCATAATTCAGAACAAAAGTCGACGAAGCCGAAGCTTCAATTTGCTAGTGGAACGAACAAGGGCAAAGACCTAAATTCAATCGAGAGCAAGTAGTAAAGAGGATCGAACCAAATTCGCCAGAGAATCATCACATCACCGAAGCCATCACCACTTTTATTTCTCAAAGGGATCGGGTCAACAATAACAAAGAGGAATGAGATAAAGGAGCTGGCCGGCCTAGTTTATTAAATGGGGTTTTAAAGTTTTAATTTTTATTTAGTTTTAAATTTGGGCCGGGTTTAATTGATTTAGTTTAGGCCTAGTTTATTTAGGGCAAAAGTGTTTTTAAATTGTCAATTTAAAATTTGCCCTAGGTTTTAAACTGTATTTTGTTTTTTAGTTTGTACTTTGTCAAGTCCAGTCAGGGAAAATCACCACCTAGGGTTTAGGTAGTGTCAGATTGTCTAGTTAGGGTTAGTTCAGTGAGCAGGGTGTGCGAGTTTACAAAGCTATATAGGCGGAGCAGGGTGTGCGAGTCTGTAGGAGTGTTTGTAAGCGGGATACTGTTTAATCCTAATAGAAATCTGGGAATGCAGCAGTAGGCAGGGGTTGCCGAAGCTGGGTAAATTTTGTGTGTGATTTACTTTTCTGCATATTTATTTATCTACAGTTTGATTTCGCGTTTAAATCGAGAAAATTTGCGATCACCCTATTCACCCCCCCCCCTCTAGGGTTAATCTAGATCCTACAAGTGGTATCAGAGCGAGGTAATTTTTTCTTTAACTCTAGAGTCATGATTCCATCAAATAATGCTTTTTCTAAGGGGCAATCCATTGCTAGGCCACCAATGTTTAATGGTAATGATTATGCTTACTAGAAAGTTAGGATGGGTATCTATCTTAGTTCTATTGATTATGATGTTTGGGATATTATTGAATCTGGCTATAAATCTCCCACTATAACTCTTGGTGATACTGAGATTTCTAAACCAAAGGATAGATGGGATGCTAACGATAAGAAGTTAAAAACTACTAATGCTAAAGCCATGAATGCTTTGATCTGTGCTCTTGATAAAACTGAATTTAATAGAATTTCTCATTGTAAAACAGCACAGGAAATCTGGCATACTTTGGAGGTGACACACGAAGGAACTTTTCAAGTCAAGGAGTCTCGTCTAGCCTTGTTCAGCAATGAATACGAGAATTTTGTGATGGACAAAGGCGAGAGCATAAAGGACATGTTTGGATGCTTCTCAACCCTAGTATACAATGCTAGAGCGCTTGGAAAGGTATTTTCTGAAGTAGAGATAGTATGGAAGATATTACGAGTCTTACCGATGAACTTTGAGGCAAAAGTCATGGCAATACAAGAATCGAAAGATTTGAGCAAACTGAGCATGGAGGATTTGATCAGAAATCTGATGACGTATGAGCTTGAGTTAAAAGCAAAGGAAGAACGCATCAATTTCGAATCAAAGAAAAAGACGATTGCCTTAAAGAGCAAAGAAGAGAGTGATGATGAAGAAGAAGATCCAATTGAAGTGCTTGCAATGGCTGTCAATAATTTTAGAAGATGGTCGAAATTCAAGCCACGCAAGAAGAAATCAAGTGGTAATGGGTCAAAAGACTCTGACAACTCTTAAAACGAATTAACCTGCTATAACTGCAATAAGCCTGGCCACTTCAAACAAAATTGTCCACTTCTCAAAATCAACAAAGGAAAGAAAAAGAAGAAGGCTTTCGCAGCGACTTGGGATGATGAGGAAGGAGAGGAAGTTTCAACTGATAGCTCAGAGGAGGCTAACTTGTGTCTTATGGCAAGATCAGATTCCGAAGCAAGCTCAGAGGAATCTAGTGAGGTAAAGAACTATTCTTACAAAGAACTTGTTTATATGTGCCTCGATCTTATTAAAATAGTTGATGTTCTAGATTCTAAAATTGATAAACTAAAAT
This sequence comes from Allium fistulosum, assembly GCA_030737815.1. Taxonomy (NCBI): domain Eukaryota; kingdom Viridiplantae; phylum Streptophyta; class Magnoliopsida; order Asparagales; family Amaryllidaceae; genus Allium; species Allium fistulosum. Next base: position 210,474,119 of record CM060904.1, on the reverse strand, counting down.
GTGATAGGAGAGAACTTGCCCGTGAAAATTTTAGGTTAGAATCTGAACTTGAAAAGATTCAGAACCTAGATTGTATAAACTGTAAAACTTTAGATTCAAAATTATCAAAACTGAAGAGTAGCTTTGAGAATCTTGAAATAGAAAACTTGAATCTTAACGAAACCCTTGCCACTAGGAAAAAGGATTTTATAAATAGATGCACCTCACTTATGTCTGAAAACTCAACACTGAAAACCAAAGTCCAAGAGCTTGAGAAATCACTGAATAACTTTTCAAGAGGAGAAAAAATCATTCAATATGTTATTGGGAAAGCAATTGTTTGCCAACAATAGAAAAGGACTAGGTTTTGGGAAAACACAAGTTGATAATAGTGCAAAAGGTAAGGGTATCTTTACTGAATGTGAAATAATTGTACATCATGTTGAAAATTGTAGTCATAGGAACAAGAACATGAAATTTATAAAAGTTTGGGTTCCTAAAAATTCTACAAACAAATCTCATGTCTATTGGAACAAAAATGAAAAGACAAAACAAGTTTGGGTTCCAAAGGGATTGTTTATTCACAATTATTCTGCCACTAACAACCATGGACCTATAAAAACAAATAGGTCACATAAATCTTTAACCGTGTAGGTGTGGTGGCAGGCTAAGGAACAACATTAGTGTTATCTGGATACTGGTTGTTCCAGATACACAACGGGTGACAAATCAACGTTCCTTAGCCTAGTGTAAAAGTGACAGATTCACTATGGGCAAACAACGAAAGATTATCGTATAGGTAAAACAGGTAGTTGTATTTTTTTCAAACAATAGATAACTGGTAAGAATATGCACCATAATCTGAATTAAATCAGCCAATTATGATTGGCAATGGTAATTCTGATTTTTTATTAACCAATCATCTTTAAATAGAATTACTCGAACTAATGATGATGGTTGACAAATTCTAACTTGCTTGATATGATCTTATATGACTGGACTTTGATCTGGCTTAAAAAATGATCAACAATTTTTCTTGAACTTAATCTGTTTGGTCAAATTATGATGTTGATTGATTATTGAGTACTCATGCTATAAAAGTATTTTTAGAAACTGTTGAAACTAATGAAACTTCATTGGTGAAAACTTAAAATTGTTTTTGACATAATCATGATATTTTAACTGTGATCCTACGGAAGGTATACACACTCGCTCTTCATTTGATAAAAGTTTGTGTGCGTTCTGTTGTCATAGTGGTTTTATTTCTGAAATTGAACCTAATTCTGTTGAAATGGCTCTAAATGATGAAAGTTGGATTTTAGCGATGCAAGATGAACTTAATCAATTTGAGAGAAATAAAGTTTGGAAATTAGTTCCTAGGCCTAATGATTATCCAGTTGTTGGAACTAAATGGGTGTTTAAAAATAAACTTGATAAATCCGGAAATGTAATTAGAAAGAAAGCTAGGTTGGTCGCAAAAGGTTATAACCAGATAGAAGGCATAGATTTTGATGAAACATTTGCTCCAGTTGCTAAGTTAGAAGCCATTAGGATTTTGCTAAGTTTTGCATGTTATAAAGGTTTCAAACTTAAACAAATGGATGTAAAAAGTGCCTTTTTAAATGGTGATTTGAAAGAAGAAGTTTTTGTTGAACAACCCCCTGGTTTTGAAAATCACGATTTTCCAAATCATGTGTATAAGCTAGAAAAAGCATTATATGGTCTTAAGCAAGCTCCTAGAGCTTGGTATGACTGTCTATGTACATATCTTTTGGAAAATGGATTTAAAAAGGGAAGTGCTGACACGACACTGTTTCTATTACATAAAGAAAGTGATTTTTTGATTGTTCAAATTTATGTGGATGATATCATTTATGGTGCTACTAATGAACTCTTGTGTGAGAAATTTGAACAAGTCATGCAGGCTAAATTCGAGATGAGCTTGGTTGGAGAATTGAAATTTTTTCTAGGATTTCAAATCAAGCAAAGCAGTGATGGTATTTTCATTTCACAATCCAAGTATGTGTTGGAACTATTAAAAAAATTTGGAGTTGAGAACTCTAAACCAATGAAAACTCCTATGAGCCCATCAACAAAGTTGGATAAGGACGAGAAAGGAGTTGTTGTTAATCAGAAGAAATATCGAGGGATAATCGGTCACTTCTCTATCTTGCTGCTTCTAGACCTGATATTATGTTTTCTGTGTGTTTGTGTGCACGTTTTCAATCTAACCCTAAAGAATCTCATTTGAAAGCCACTAAATGAATTTTAATATATCTTTCACACACACACAAATTTGGACTATGGTATCCTTCTTGTGAAAATTTTGATTTAATTGGTTATTCTGATGCTGATTATGCGATTTCATTGGTTGACAGGAAAAGTACTAGTGGGACATGCTTCATGCTAGGACATTCATTAGTTTCATGGTCTAGTCGAAAACAAAATTGTGTTGCATTATCCACCACTGAAGCAGAATATATTGCATTAGGAAGCTGTTGTGCTCAAATTTTATGGATGATGCAAACTCTTTTTGATTTTGGCTTAGTTTATAAACAAGTTCCATTAAAATGTGATAGTAAAAGTGCAATAGACTTATATAATAATCATGTTCATCATTCACGCACGAAACACATTGATGTGAGACACCACTTTCTTAGAGATCACATTGCTAGGGAAGACATTTGCATTGAATTCATTTCAACTGAGAATCAACTTGTTGATATTTTCACAAAACCCCTCCCCGAAGACAGATTTTCCAGATTACGTTTGGATTTGGTGATTATGGAAATTGACTAATCATTTTTCAATTTTTTGGTTGAAATATTCTTGGATATTTATTTTCAATTTCTAGAATTCAAACCTGTTATGGATATCATTCAAAGATTGATTCGAATATGGTATTCAGTAGTGGAAATACGTTTGGTTTATGAAATTTCATAATATGATTAATTTGGTAACTTATTCCACGACCATTTCTAATACTACCATCTTTTTATCATTCATAATGGTTTTGAAAAATGAGAAGAGTGAATTATTTTTTAAATTAAAAAGAAAAATAAAGGAAAAATAAAGAATTTTTTTTTAAAAAATATCTCTCCTGCATCCATTCTCATTTAAAAGTCCTTATGGTTATGCATGGATGGATCATGTGAATTTTTAGCCAATCATCACTCCATTCTCATTTAAAAATCCTTATGGTTAAGCATGGATGGAGTATGTAGCTAATAAGTAACTGCTAATCCCATTTAAAAGTCCTTATGGTTATGCGTGGTTAGTAAGTGCTTATTTGTTTTTGTGCTTAAATGTCAAATTATTTTTAAAGAAAAAGAGAAAACATCCTTCTTCTCATTATATAAAAACCAAATCATCGACCCATTCTCTAAAATGTGGAAATTGTTATCGTGTTATGATATATTATGATTTTTCCTTGTTTTTTCCATTTGTTTTCCCCTACTGTTCCATTATTTTTTATCAGTCTTTTGATGATAACAAAAGGGGGAGAAGAAAGAGATTTTGATAAGGAAATAAGTATTTTTGGAATACTACACCAAATTTGTTAAATGCTATTAGTTATTTTTCTATAATTCTTTTATTCTTCTGTAATTTCCTAAATCTTCTAAATAGGGAGTGGTCTCAGTTGTAGGGGGAGCATACATATAGGGGGAGCTAAATATTTCATGTTTAAACACATCTACTGGAATTTCAAAATCTTTAATATATATGTTTGTCATCATCAAAAGGGGGAGATTGTTTGATGTGTGTTTAGTGTTTGATGATAACAAAATATATATCGAATTATAGATGTGTTTGCAGATTTTACAAATACGGGAATAAATGTGTTTGCAAATTGTATACACACAGGAATAAATATTCATTTTGAGTACGAATACTATTACACAGAATTTAACAGATTCAAAACAGTATTTTATTCAAAATAATATTTTATTCAGTACAATGTTTTCAGTTCATACACTGATTTCACTACAGTACACTGATCTCCTATTTACAGTTCACTCTCACTCATACATTTCATATTTACATTGTAGTCCTCACTACATCACTCATACACTCAGTTGTTTTTTCTGAATCTACATTGTCCAGCTCCAGTATTTGTCTTATCTCCTGTGTACCTGTATAATTAACAATCTACAGCAGTAATTTGAAAATAAACGAATTTAATTTGCAAAAATATAAAATTTGTTTTTAAAGATGTCTCAGATATATGGGTTATCGTCATCATCTTTGATTATGTAATATCTGTGCATATCAGTATTCATATCAGGGACAGGTAATTACGAGTAGCTGCAGTACACACGTATACACGTGTGAACTGCCTCGCCAACTCGAGTGCACAAGGTCAAATCAAAATCAGATTCAACACAAGTGCAAATGGCCTCGACCAAAATTCAATGATCACTGCAACAATGAAATATGCATGTACAAAGAGAAGTTAACAAAAGTCTGGATGGTCAGCAATTTGAAAATGCAACATATTCAACAATGACCAGATGAAAAAATGTAATTCAAGTGAACATGCTACAGCATCAATATATACACTGTGCATGTACACAGCAACATGGTCAAGTGCACCAGTTCAAAAATGAACAAGAGATTCAAGTGCAGCTACAACAGTCATACAAAACTGGACTTTAACAAGACCACTGACTCAAGTTCAAGTGGATCAAGTAAACAACTCAAGTGCAGCTATAGTGAACAAGTACAAGACCATGTTCAAATGCAGACATCAATGAATGTACAACTACAATGGCAACAACATGCAACTATAATAGATCAGATCAATATACATATATGAAGACTGGAATGAAGGACTCAAATGACCAAAACAACAAAAGTCTGGATGCAATGATCAGATATACAAATGCACAGCTACAACTCATCAAGACTACTACATCAGGTACAAGATCATCAATGCACATATAACAGTAAAGCTATCACAAATGAAACCATGATCAAGTGAACACATGCACATCAATCCAGAAATCAAGAACCAAGCATGTATAGGCAGTATGCATGTGAAACTAGACTACACAAAGGCTACATGTCAAATATATGCACATGAACCAGACTAAATGAATATGATTCAAGTTAACAAAGTCACAGTGAAAAAGTCAGGTGAGCATCATCAAGCAGTTAAAAAAACTCAGGGATGAACACAGAATGTCAAGGCCGATGATCAGACTAAAGCTCACCATCAAACAACAGTGGACAAGTCGGAAGCAAGTTTAAAAATCAAGTTCAAACATAAGAGTACAAGTGCAATAGTATTGCATGAAGAAAATTCAAGTCGAAGCAGGGAGGAACATGAAGGCAGAAAACCAGAAAATATCACAAGTCAAAGTCGTATATTTTAATCCCAAATCGAATGGTCAAAGTCAAAAATAATTTAGGAAAGTTTCTGGAGTTATAATCAAAGAATGATCGAATGTCACAAAATCGAAACCGTGAGTACGAAGAAATTTCCAAAAATATCAAAGTGTAAAATCGGAAAGTGTAAACAACGTGGGGATCAAGGAATCAAATCAGACGCATATATAAAGAGACCCAAAATCATCATCGACTGTGTGGTGATTCAGAGTAGAGAAAAAATCCCAAATCATCACTGACAACCAAGCAACCAAGTTCAAGTATAAATCAGAGAAGAATCACATACCAATTGCAGATTGAAGAAGCCGTAGCTCCAAACTAGAATCGCCAGATACGAAAGGCCGAAGTCATAATTCAGAACAAAAGTCGACGAAGCCGAAGCTTCAATTTTCCAGTGGAACGAACAAGGGCAAAGACCTAAATTCAATCGAGCAAGTAGTAAAGAGGATCGAACCAGATTCGCCAGAGAATCATCACATCGCCGAAGCCATCGCCACTTTTATTTCTCAAAGGGATCGGGTCAACAATAACAAAGAGGAACGAGATAAAGGAGCGGGCCGGCCTAGTTTATTAAATGGGGTTTTAAAGTTTTAATTTTTATTTAGTTTTAAATTTTGGCCTAGTTTAATTGATTTAGTTTAGGCCTAGTTTATTTAGGGTAAAAGTGTTTTTAAATTGTCGATTTAAAATTTGCCCTAGGTTTTAAACTGTATTTTGTTTTTCAGTTTGTACTTTGTCAAGTCCAGTCAGGGAAAATCACCACCCAGGGTTTAGGTAGTGTCAGATTGTCTAGTTAGGGTTAGTTCAGTGAGCAGGGTGTGCGAGTTTACAAAGCTCTATAGGCGGAGCAGGGTGTGCGAGTCTGTAGGAGTGTTTGTAAGCGGGATACTATTTAATCCTAATAGAAATCTGGGAATGCAGCAGTAGGCAGGGGTTGCCGAAGCTGGGTAAATTTTGTGTTTGATTTACTTTTCTGCATATTTATTTATTTGCAGTTTGATTTCGCATTTAATTCGAGAAAATTTGTGATAACCCTATTCACCCCCCCCCCCCTCCCTCTAGGGTTAATCTAGATCCTACAGTATCTTCATATAAGCCTCTTCCATATGCATCCAAATTCCTGTAAAAATCATCAAAAATGTCCGAGTAAAAATTCTCAAATTTACACATGCACAAAAATGACCATTTCCCCCTGAATGAAGATGAAAATATGATGGTTTGAAAATAATTGAATTTTGGTTTTAACATGTAAAAATGCCTAAATATTATGTTTATTTAAATAAAAAGAGATAAAATATGGATGTAAATATATGCACGTTTACGTGCGCATCAAGTACCCCCACACATATCTTTTTATTCGTCCTCGAATAAAGGAAAACTAAGATAACTTCATTTTCGTAGGGAGCACGATTGCATTGAGCGTATGCAATAAGCCGTTAAACCTCTGGGTGTCCCCAGTAGGACGAGTGTTGTCTCGTGAGGGTTTTCAGCGGATACTACCCACAAAATCCATATGCAAAGTGAAAATATTTACGAAGTGCAAGATTTATTTACAATGAGATGAATGCAAGTTTTTGAAAGTATTTACAAATGAAAGATTTACTTATAAATTGAAACAAATAAGTTAAATACAAGTTTTGGTGATTGTCTTGAAAATTTAGGTCATTTACTCGTCAAAATTTCCAATAAAAATCAAGTTGTCATAACAGATAGACCATAGTTTGGCTAGTTGTTTCGGTTGATAACACAATGTAATTAGGAAATGGATCCTTAGTTGATTATCAAAGTTTATTAAAGTGGTATTTTCATTTCTTTTCAATAACAAGTTAAATCAAACAAGTTAAAATGGTGCTTAGTTTTAAATTCCTTATTCTCTCTTATTTGAAAATTTTATTGATATTAATAATATTTACATATGCCTAACTAAGGTAAATTGAGGCCAGATATATTACCCATGCACTGCCTTTCGGGCTTATGTGAGGGGAATACGGAGCGTGGCTAGTGAACACACGAATGTCGTCACCTATTGACTATAGGCATTATTAATAAAAGAATTTATATATACATACACCTAGCTCAGATAAATTGAGGCCATATATAGCGATCATGCACTACCTTCCGGGCTTATGTGAGAAAGGTACAGAGTATGGTGAGTGTACACACAAGTGTGTACACCTTTCGACCGTAGGTGTTAATAGAAAATATTTACATATATACAAATGTTTTTTTTCAGAAAGAGAGAATTTTGCAAAATCATCTTAGCATCATTTAACTTAGAAGATAAAATTGTTATATCCTTTACTTTAAATTTACCACTTTTTTAAACAAAGATTTTCAATTAAAACATACTTCATAATTAACACATATGAACCTTCCTATATACTAGTTAAACCATTGTTATTTGTAATCAAACTTCATTTTTATTTTTGTTAAGACAAAGAAATTTTCAAAAATTTCAATTTATTAGCCAAAACTTCTACTTATCCCATAGTCTTTCTTCAAAAATAAATAAAAATGCTAAAAAGAAAATGTTTTTGAGATATATGAATTTTGAGATTTTTACTTTTTTTTATTTTTTATTTTTTGAGTTAAATGAAAATTCAAAAATGCCATGAAAAATTATAAAAAAAGGAAATGAAAATGAGACTCCCCCTAAACTTAATTTTGACTATGTCCCTACAGTCAATGCATGATATAATGAGTGTAACGGGGAAAACTGTGTACATATTTACAAAAGAGGGTTAACATTCTTACTAGACGTAGCTTGACTCATGAAGGATCATGAGCTCCTCCTTTTGGTTACTTGGCAATTCCAAGAAAGGTTTCAAACGATGACTGTTGACTTTGAAAATCGATCCATCCCTAGGTTTTTCTATTTCTATGGCACCATATGGAAAAACAGTTCGTACCACAAATGGTCCGGTCCATCTTGATTTAAGTTTCCCAGAGAATAAATGAAGTCTTGAGTCATATAAAAGAACTTTCTGGTTAGGCGAAAATGTTTTCATACACATCGTTCCTAAGTTCTTCTAGTTCGTTGAGTTGTAGTTTTCGGTTTTCGCCAGCTTTTTCAAGATCAAAGTTTAAGTTCTTTATTGCCCACAACGCTTTTTGTTCAATTTCAATGGGTAAATGGAAAGCTTTACCGTAAACTAAACGAAATGGGGACATCCCAAGGTTAGTTTTTAAAAAAGTACGGTAAGCCAAAAGAGCGTCGGCCAATTTTCGAGACCAATCTTTTCGATTTTTGTTGATAGTTTTCTCCAAGATTTGTTTTATTTGTCGATTTGAAACTTCAACTTGGCCACAAGTCAAAGGATGATATGGAGTGGATAACTTGTGGGTTATCGAGTATTTTTTCATTAAAGTTTCAAAAGAACGGTTACAAAAATGGGTTCCGTTATCACTGATTACTGTGCTAGGTGTGCCGAACCTTGAAAAGATGTTTTCCTTGAGAAATTTCACAACAATTATATGGTCATTAGATTTGCAAGGAACGGCTTCGACCTATTTTGAGACGTAATCGACAGCGAGAAGAATATACAAGTTTCCAAAAGAATTGGGAAAACGTCCCATAAAGTCGATAACCCAAACATCAAAGATTTCGATCGTAAGAATGGGGTTTAGAGGCATCATATCTCGTCGAGAAATTCATCCAAGCATTTGACATTGATCGCAAGTTTTGCAAAATTCGAATGAGTCTTTGAAAAGAGAAGACCAATAGAATCCACACTGAAGCACTTTTTCTATAGTTTTTCGAGGACCGAAATGTCCACCGCACGCTTGATCGTGGAAAAACGAAAGAACACTCATTATCTCATTATCCGGAATGCAACATCGGATGATTTGATCGGGACAATATTTGAACAAGTATGGATCGTCCCAATAGAAATATTTCACTTGGGACATGAATTTTTATTTATCCTGTTTGAACCAAGATGAGGGAGTTTCTTTAGTGACTAAGTGGTTCACTATATCAGCGTACCACGGATCGATCGAAATTTAAAGAAGTTGTTCATCGGGGAAGTTTTCATTGATTAGAAAAGAAGATGGTGCATTCGAAAGACGGGACAAGTGGTCGGCTATGACGTTATCGGATCCTTTTTTATCTTTGATTGTAAGATCAAACTCTAGAAGTAAAAGGATCCAACGAATCATACGGGATTTAGCATCCTTTTTAGCGAAGAGATAACGAAGCGTAGAGTGGTCCGTGTACACAGTAATGTGTGAACCTATCCAGTAAGATCGCAACTTTTCGATACCAAAAATGACAGCTAGAAGCTCTTTTTTGGTTGTTGGGTAGTTGAGTTGAGCATCGTTCAAAGTCATACTCGCGTAGTAAATGACATGAAGGATTTTGTTGATGCATTGTCCTAAGACAGCACCAACCGCAAAGTTTGAAGCATCACACATGATTTCGAAAGTAAGATCCCAATTGGGAGCACAAATGATTGGAACATAAATGAGTTCGTTCTTAAGACGTTCAAAAGAAGAGATTCAATCAAAGTTAAAATCGAAAGGAACGTCTTTTCGGAGGAGAGTAGTCCAAGGATGAGCGATTTTGCTAAAGTCTTTCACAAAGAGTCGGTAAAAGCCGGCGTGTCCAAGAAACGATCGAATGTCCTTAACAGTTTTGGGAATTGGTAGGCTTGCAGTTACGTCGATTTTCGCTTTATCTACCTCAATGCCTTTATTTGAGATGATATGTCTAAGGACTATGATTTGTTTTACCATAAAGTGGCATTTTTACCAATTCAAAGTCAAATGTTTTTCTTTACATTGATTTAAAACTAATTCGAGGTGATGTAAACATTGGGAAAAAGAATCACCAAAGATTGAGAAATCGTCCATAAAAACTTCTAGAAAATGTTCAATCATGTCGGAAAAGATTCCAACCATGCATTATTGGAAAGTCGCAGGAGCGTTACAAAGTACGAATAGCTTACGTCGATAAGCAAAAGTACCAAATGGACCCGTGAAAGTCGTTTTCTCTTGATCTTCGGAAGCGATGGGAATTTGGTTATAGCCAGAATAACTATCAAGGAAGTAGTAAAATTCGTGGCCAGCTAAACGTTGGAGAATTTGGTCAATGAAAGGAACAGGGAAGTGATCTTTTCGTGTTGCAGCATTTAGTTTTCGATAGTCAATGCAAACACGCCAACCCATTTGAGTACGAGTTGGAATAAGTTCGTTTGAATCGCTCTTGAAACAGTTGGCCTAGACTTTTTCGGTACAACGTGAATTGGGCTAACCCATGAACTATCAGAGATTGAGTAATTGATTCCATTGTCGAGAAGTTTAAGAATTTCATCATGCACAACATCATTCATTTTTGGATTAAGCCTTCGTTGTGCGTCACGAACAGGCTTGGCATCATCAATTAAATGGATGCGATGTTGAACAATAGCAGGGCTAATTCACTTTATATCGGTGATCTACCATCCCATCGCTTCCTTGTTTTTCGAAAGAATAGAAAGTAAGGAAGTTTCTTGATCAAGAGAGAGGGTAGCTGAAATTATGACGGGTAGCGTTTTGTTATCACCTAAGTATGCGTACTTAATGTGATCGGGAAGTGGTTTGAGGTCTAACTTCGGGAGTTTGTCGATCAAAGAGTTGGGTTGAGATTCGGACTCAAAAGGAAGCGATTAAAAGGGAAGAGTGTATTCAATTTCATTGGGGATTTCGTGAAACAATTTTTCGTATTCAGCTTCGCGTTTGTCATCAAGATCAAGTGTCTCGTTTTTGAAGTTTTCGTCAATGGCACTAACTTCGAATGTTTGGTCACGACGTTCATACGATTGGCTTTGAAGATTGAAAATGTTGAGATCCAAAGTCATGTTTCCAAAAGAGATTTTCATCGAACCCTTACGACAATTGATTAAGGCATTTGAGGTGGCTAAGAATGGGCGGTCTAAAATCAATGGAATTTGACTTGCGGGATTTGACACGGGTTGTGTTTCGAGAACGATAAAATCAACGGGGAATATGAATTTCCCTACTCGAATAAGCACGTCCTCGATTTCTCCCACGGGCTTTGTAATCGAGTGATCGGCAAATTGAAGCGTGACTTTTGTGGGTTTGAGCTCACCTAAGCCTAATTGTTCGTACACGAAGTATGGAATCAAGTTGACACTCGCACCTAAATTTATCAAGCATTTATTAATCGTCTTGTCACCAATTATACATGAAATTGTAGGGCAGCCAGGATCTTTGTATTTGACGGGCATGGATTGGGACAATACTTCGCTTGAACTAGTGGCTAGGAAGACTTTTTTGGGCACTTTAGTGTGTCGCTTTTGGGTGCATAATTCCTTAAGAAATTTTGCATAAATGGGGACTTGCTGAACAATGTCAAGAAGCGGAATGTTAACTTTGACTTGTTTAAAAATTTCCAACATCTTTTCCATTTGGTCCGACTATTTCTTTGGTCAAAGACGATGTCGAAATGGGACACGATATTCGGTAGGCGAGTCTACTCGAGTAGAAGAAGAAGAGTTTTGATTGGCATTCGATTCAACATTTGGTTCCACGTTTTGTTCAGATTCGTTCTGTTTATACCAAAATTGGACACAACACTCTTCAGAAGTCTTTGAAGAGATAAAGTGAAGAAATTAAATGTAAAAAGAGGATTTATCTAACAAAAACTCCAAATTTAAGAAACAGGAATAATTAAAGTGCAAGAAGACACAAAGATTTAGAGTGGTTCGGTGTATTGCCTACATCCACTATGAAGTAGTTTGCTTTATTGATCTTTCTTTGATGTTTACAATTGATTTCAGCTAATTATAGTGAATGACAATGATTTGCAGCAGTGAAATTCGTTGGTTACAGCAGCCATGGAGTTCAGATCCGTGTTTGGCAGAGTCTATGCGTTGGAGATCTCAAAGAAGAAGAAGAAGAACCCATTTTATGTTGGCTTTTGGGGTCTATTTATAGGTGTAGGAGGCTGGTATTTCGCTCAGACCCTCTCTGGCATGTTACCAGGCTCGCATACCCAAGCCCGTGAAGTTTCGGTTCGATCCGTGATCGATACGAACAGATTTCGTATCGATCAAGATTTCATCCAATGGAGTCGAAATTTAGCGTGGACATTCTTTAGCGTGCACGTAGTCTTTTATGAAAATTTCATAGCATTTGGACTTGTAGATTAGGATATATGATCGATACAAAATAAGGTTTTCGGTAGGCTATTTCCTTCGACTCGCTTCTATTTCGACTCACTTCCATTCGACTCGGTGACGTGGTGCTTGAATATCACTCTGCCCTTGATGTTGTTTCGAGTGAGTCGAAGTGTGCCCAGATCGAGCGAGTCGAAGTACGCACTGGTCGAGCGAGTCGAAACAGAGCGTCCTGAGAGGTTTGAGCAGTGGTTTCGCCAATGGAGTCGAAGTTGATGGAGTCGATCAGTGGTTCGAATGGAGCGAGTCGAAGAAAGCATCTGAGCGAAGCGAGTCGAAGTAGGTACTTCAAATGGATGTGAAGCGAGTCAAACCTGAACGACTCAAAGTTGGCCTTTGAGCGAAGCGAGTCGAAGTTGTCACTTCTGAGTGTTGTGAAGCGAGTCGAAGTTGACATCTAAGGTATGTGGAGCGAGTCAAAGGGAGCGAGTCGAATGGAGCGAGTCGACCAGTAATTGATTTTCGCCCAATTTTGTATCGTTCATAACTTGAGCATACGAACTTGAATTGACTTAGGATTTGGAACGTTGTCTTTCATGGCTTAGCTTGTTATGTCCTACCAATTTTGGCTCGATTCGGACTCGGACAAAATTCGTCGATATCCATAGTGAGCCTGTGTATAACTAATTTCTAGGATGGGTCGCCATCTGTTACTAGTCAATTCCTTGGTGTCACAGCCTTGCCAAAAGGCGGGATAACATTTGCCCCCCAAAGCACGTCTTGTGGAAACATGATGTGCTTTGAAATACTGCCATCTTTACTCTGAATAGTTATTGTCTTTTTAATGAAAGCTGTAACCTTTGTCCGTTCTTCTTGATAATGTAAACTGTTGACTGTCGACTGTTGTACCATGTATTGTTGCAACTGATTGCTGTATGCTAGTGGTTACCCGTCTGTTGTTGCAATCGTTATTGGATGAGTTTCTGATTCCCGAAAATCTGGGATAGTGTATACTAGTCCGACATTCATGCATATATGTTAACTTGACTCTCGTTGACGTTCGTACGTCGACGAGTCGTTGTCGGTTTATTTTACTTTTGAATTACGTATCGATCCTCTCCTGAACTAATGTGAAATTCGCTGCAACAACGCTCGATGGTTTCTTTTGAATGTTCCTTCGTAACGATCCTCTCCTGAATCGATAAGAAGGGTTGAAACATCGAAGACGATTTTCATTGTATTTATGGATGCGAAGCGCTTGTTCAGCTTGATGATGAACTCGAACTGAGCGAGTCGAAGTGGAGCGAGTCGATGTAGACTTCCTGATGGATTTGAACTGCTCATTTGACTCGGTCTGGGGTTCGAGCTGCATAAGGGTCGGAGTCGAAATGGGTTATTGATACAAAGGGTGGTCTCGTACCGATGGAGTCGAACTGGACACGGGGATGGAGTCGAAGGCAAGCGATATGAAGGAGAGCTTTGTATTGGCGCACTGGAGAGGTAGTCGAAACGTGCGTTCGAATCCATCGGGATACGAAGCGTTTATTCCCTTTGTTTCCAAGTCCATATAAATACTTTGTACTTAGCCGTTTTTCACTTTTTTACCTTTCGTTTTCCTTCCTTTTCTTCGTATCGCTCAGAAACTCGAGAAGAACGAACGAAATATTCCTGCCTTCGAACCAATTCCTATCTTCAATCATTTGAACTAACTGACAGATCTAGGTAATCCAATAAGCGAATCCACACGTAAACGATGAGGGTCAGGTTTTCTTATCATCAAATCAATTAGAGTCGTGGTCGATCGAAAGCTCTCTGGCCTCAGCTTCGTGTCGCTCTGGAATATGGGTTTCGAGATGATGAGAAGGTCTTTTTATCAATCGATGGTGGAGCTTCGCATCGAATCGAGTGCTTTGAATTCATGATCGATGCGAAGGGGTCTCGCCTGATGGACTCGTAACGATAACCTTGGATTGAGTCGAAAAGGGTGGTTTTCGATCGAGTCGAAGTGTGCAGTCTTGGGAGTGAGTCGAAATGCGGGGTCTTGGGACCGAGTCGAACTCGATGGTCCTGGGGAGCGAGTTGAAATGTGTGGTCCTGGGAGCGAGTCGAAATGCGTGGTCTTAGGACCGAGTTGAACTCGATGGTCTTGGGGAGCGAGTCGAACTGGGGATTTCGAATCGAGCCCTCTAGTTCGAGTCAAACTTGCATGCCAACCTTCTGACCGAGTCTGACTCATATGCACACGACCATAGCTTATTGATGTGAACACGGCTCTCACGAGCGATACAAATTTGATCATCAAAAAGTTTGAAACTTCTCACACACTTGAACAATTGCCTCCGACGAGCTACAAACTTGCATAACTGGACTTAACTGTTTCACTGCATATCTGATTTCCTATCGAAGCTCGTCGATGAAACTGCAACTTATAAAAATGACAACAAACTTTGACTTGAAATGATGGTCAATAGTTGGATGGTATGGTTGTGACGGTCAGCGATGATGGTCCTTCCGACCGAATTACGAAGTCTCGTCGCTTATACACTTCCTTCAATCCTGTTGATCTTCTCGAATAATATACAGTACTACACTGCACAACACACTCACACACTTTACACTAGCGGATGCATGAGTGTTATTTGTTAGTTTATCATTGATTTTTTATAAGCTATCTAGTCATGGAACCCTCCAGTTCTCAACAGCAGAAAATCCCGAGTTCTTTTCCTCCAACCATAGAGATACCGGTTATAGAAGCTGAAGTTATAGAGCCATCTCCGGACGAGCGTCTAGGGGCTCGGTTTATTTGTAGTCCACCAGATTCGGTGCCGTCGGGTATCTCCGAAGATATGCTAGGACGGATCTGTTTAAGGCACGGTCTGTCACATGACGACGTTCTAGTACCTTAGCCAAACGACAAGCCGCATTACCCTCTGGAGGGGTTCACTGCTTTCAATCGTCATGCCTGCACAGCGGGGACACTCCCTCCCTTCAACCAATATATCAGGGAGTTGTTATCGTTTCTTGGCATAGCTCCGTCTCAGCTACATCCTAACGGGTAAGCCTTGTTGAACAGCACCTTCGTCCTGTTTATGGAGATCCTCTTTCGACCGCCGAAGCCGATCGAAATCAGATATTTATTCAATGTCAAGAGCCATGGAGATAGCCCTTCTTTCACCTTCCTGGAAGCGGTTAGAAATTGCCACATAGTACTGGGCTCCTGGGGAAGGCTAAGTTACTATAAAATTGAATGGTTCTACGTTCGGTGCCCTCTTGGATTTGCTAGGCGGTGGTTGGATAGACGTAAGTGTTGCCATCTCTCTCTTAAATCACTGAGATGTCAGTAACCGACTTCAAAACTGACATACCTTTCTCTTCTTTTGTAGTCGCGATCTCTCATCCTGACGGCACATACTTCAGAGAGCTTGTTCGGATTCTTCAAGCGTATCCGGGCGAAGAGAGGCATATCGACTTGGTCCTGATTGATAGAAATTTGAGGACCGTCGGGCTGATAGAGCGGAGGCAGAGCATACATCTGGAAGGGACACATAGAGTGGTCCCGAAGAAATGGGTGAAGAGCAAAGCGCCCGCAGTCGTGATCGCTGAAAAAGTTGATTTAGAAAGAACGCCTACTGATTTCGAGCTCCCAACTGGGCCTTCTGCCGATGTCCAGGATTTGGGAGGAAGAAGAAAAGGCAAGGCTGCTGCTCATAAGCGTTCTAAATCCGGGAGATTTAAATCTGTTGTTATGTCCTTGCCTGCCCAGGGATTAGAATTCCGGAGGCTTCTTCCCCGCCAGTAGAGAATATCTTTGACGGGCTTGCCGATGTTCTGATTTCGGACTTTGTGTCGTCTCAATACGACGCCGGCATGGAGGAGCTTGATAGTGCTCTCAAACCGAGCGGGTCGCTTGCTACGAGTGCGGCCGACATTTCCGGTTGGTCGGGGGATTGCACATGCATACACCTCACTACACTGCATGATTCACAACTGTAAATCGCTCAACTTAGGAAGTCACTAACTCTTTCTTCGTCTCTCATTTTCAGGTACTATGTCTGGAAGAGGACCGATGTTAGGGAATCTCCGCTCGGCCCGAAAGGCTTCTTCTTACTATGATTCCCACAGGAGGGACTCTGATTGAGATCGCGATTGCGAGTACTCTAATCAGGATTGGTATGGGCGTGATAGGGATAGAGAATATAGACATTGGTCTAGATCACGCTCTCCTCCTCCTAGGCTTCCATCTCCACCTCATGTTCATGTTCCATAGCCATCAGAGCCTCTTCGTCACAGGCCTTCTTCTCACATTTCTAGATCTGAGACTCATCTCCAGAGTGTCGAGACTACGGCTTCCATGATTACAGAGCAGGTCCCAGCTGATCCCACGAGAGAAGGGGCTCTTAAGTTGGCTCAGATGAGGAAGAATTTTCCGAATATCTGCTTCGACGGCTATGTCTTCCCTCCCCACTTGAAGAGAATCCCATCGGGGGTAGAAGGCACGATGCACGATTATGTCCACGACATCTACACCCAATACCGAGAGTGGGTTAAGGCTGCGGAGAAAGCCTCCAAAGTGGCCTTTGAGCGAGCCAAAGCGCTTGAGAAGATGGAGACCGAGCTCGCTCAAAGGGATCGGATCATTCAGGTGCTGACTGCTGAGTCCGAGTCTTCTTGGAAATCTGAGATTGAGGCTATTAAAAAGGCTGACGAAGCAAATGTGGCCATGGAGAGGTTGAGGAAGACGCATGTCGCCTTGGTGTAGGAGATGGGCCACCGGAACACTACAGTTACTGCCGAGTGTGATGCGGCGGTCAAGGAACTGAATGAACTCAAGGCCAAATTTGCCGACTTGGCCAAGGAAAAAGATGATGCGAACAACACAGCCCAGGAGGCATGCAAACAGGCTGTTCTACTCAGGGCTGAACGGGATGCGGCGGTGGCTAAAGTCCAGAAGGTGGAGACTAAGGTCGAGGAGAGGGTGAAGTTGGCCGAGTCCAGGCTAGAGGCTGACATTGAAGACCTTCTTGTTGTCTATAACGCTAACATGCTGAGGCACAGGGGTCTAGCCTGGCTCGATGATTATTCGACGCATCTTCACAACACTTGGGCCCGACTGGTTGAGGAAGAGAAGGAGGCGCATCAGGGCGAGTCCGTGGATGAGTTTGAGCTCGAGAATCGTCTGCTAACTAATGATGAAAAGAAGATTCTCCATGATTCAGTGATCTCTTATGAGAAGGAGAGACTCGGCACTCAGCATCTGGAAGTAGGAGAAGGCTCCAGGGTTGAGCATCACGATGCAAGTCTTAAACTTTCGGCGTCAACCCAGCCTGAATCTTTCCCGGCGGTTGATCCTCAAGCTGTTCCAGCCTATAATCCGGATCAGCCGTAGATGTCTTCGGCTGCAGCGTAAGCCACTGATGCTGCTCTGCCGTCTACAAGTCAAACTGAGGAAGGTATTTTGGACATTCCACATATCTTTCTTAAGTCGAAGTCTTCGACTTAGTCAAGTTCTAAAAGTTCTCTTATTATTTGTCCAGTGATCGATGCTGCACCGGCCATGCCTCCTGCTACTCAAGAACCATGTCAAACGCAGGAAGCTATCGCGACCGAAGCAATCACCATGAGTACAGCTGCCCCGCTCGATGATACGCAGGGTAGTACAATGGTGTTTGACGAGCAACTGATGGACGAACTCTTTCACCGTCACGGCGATCCCCTTGCTGACTTGTCATCTGTCATGAGTGGAACTGATCCTGCTACAAGCTCTTCAATGCCGACTGTCGATGCCCCCAGCAGGTCTCGAGCAATAACCGAACAGGAGATGTTCGCTCAGATTGACGCTGAGATGGTAGCAGTGACTCATGGCAGCAGCTTTGGAGTGGGATTACAGCATCGGGACCTGCTCCGCTCGGAATGATGTCTCCCAGCGGTACTTTTTTCCTCACCAACGTGCCCATTCCACCTTCCGTAAATAATCATGTTCCTCCGACTCCGCCCGCAGGGAGCATTCTTATTCATACGAGTTCGGAGGAGGACGTTGATATAATGCCTTCGCCTGAAGACCAACTGCCTAAAAGCAAAGGCTCGAAGCGGAAGACTAGCGGTGGCTCCAGTGGGTCTACAACGAGGAGGAAGCCAAGGAAGAAAAAAGGTTAAACATGCTTCCCCGATGTATTTTGACTTTCATTTTGTTTGCCGTGTATAGATGCGGGTTCGGCCTCTGCTAGTAGGTATTTTTGAAACTTGTACATGAACTTCTTTTATAAACAATAGAAATGAAACTTCTCTTTTTTGGCTTCTTTTCTGTCATTGTGTATTTGTCCAAGTGTTTCAATATCTGAAATGCATTTGTGAAGTTCTAGCTTTTGAATCAAGTTTGTTTTGGTTTGCCAAGTTCGGAAACTGTGGACATGGCTTGTGACCGGGAAGCGAGTTGAATTCCGACGTTGCATTGCATCAATCAATGGTTGATGCTTAAGTCCTGCCCTCCAGCCTTGGGGATGAGTTGTAGACTGTCACTCGACGATCGCTTCTTACTTATAACATGTTGAGTCTTGTGCCACCGAACGGATGTCTGAGGCAAGCGGAGATTGAGTAATGCATCCATGCTTGTTTGATTGTCGATGATCATATCCGTACTCTGGGGATTCATATTGGTTTACTGGCGGTTGGTCATGCCGGCTTAAGTTTTAATTATTTGTCCACGATCCGGGGGCCCAGAATTGACATTTGTACTCCGACTCGCGCTCTGGGAGTATGGAGATGATACTTTTACTTCGATTCATGCTTCGGAAACTTGAAGTTGGTGTTTACGCTCCATTTCGCAATTTAGGAATCCGGAGTTGATGTTTGTGCTCCAACTCGTGTTGTAGGAATTCGGAGTTGATGTTTATACTCCGCTTCGCACTCTGGGAATACAGAGTTGGATGTTTATACTCCGCCTCTCACTCTGGGAATACGAAGTTGGATGTTTATACTTCGCTTCGCGCTCTGGGAATACGGAGTTGATGTTTATACTCTGGTTAGCGCTTTGGGAACTCGGAGTTGGATGTTTATACTCCGCTTCGCACTCTGGGAACACGGAGCTGATGTTTATAATCCGCTTTGCGCTCTGGGAATACGTAGTTGATGTTTATACTCCGGTTCGCGCTCTGGAAACTCGGAGTTGGATGTTTATACTCCGCTTCGCACTTTTGGAATACGGAGCTGATGTTTATACTCTGGTTCGCGCTCTGGGAACTCGGAGTTGATGTTTATACCTCGGTTCGCTCTCTGGGATCTTGGAGTTGAATGTTTATATTCCGCTTCGCACTCTGGGAATACGGAGTAGATATTTATACTCCGGTTCGTGCTCTGGGAACTCGAAGTTGGATGTTTATACTCCGCTTCGCACTCTGGGAATATGGAGTTGGATGTTTATACTCCGCTTCGCACTCTGGGAATACGGAGTTGATGTTTGTACTCCGGTTCGCGCACTGGGACCTCGGAGTTAGATGTTTATACTCCGCTTCGCACTCTGGGAATACGGAGTTGATGTTTATAATCCGGTTCGCGCTCTGGGAACTCGGAGTTGATGTTTATACTACGGTTCGCGCTCTGGGAACTCGGAGTTGAATGTTTATACTCGGCTTCGCACTCTGGGAATACAGAGTTGATGTTTATACTCCGCTTCGCACTCTGGGATTACGGAGTTGATGCTTATACTCCGGTTCGCGCTCTGGGAACTCAGAGTAGGATGTTTATACTCCACTTTGCACTCTAGGAATACAGAGTTGGATGTTTATACACCGCTTCGCACTCTGGGAATACGGAGTTGATGTTTGTACTCCAGTTCGTGCACTGGGACCTCGGAGTTAGATGTTTATACTTCGCTTCGCACTCTGGGAATACGGAGTTGATGTTTATACTCCGGTTCGTGCTCTGGGAACTCGGAGTTGATGTTTATACTCTGGTTTGCGCTTTGGGAACTCGGAGTTGAATATTTATACTCCGCTTCGCACTCTGGGAATACGGAGCTTTATGTTTATACTCTGGTTCGCGCTCTGGGAACTCGGAGTTGATGTTTATAACTCAGTTCGCTCTCTGGGAACTCGGAGTTGAATGTTTATACTCCGCTTCGCACTCTGGGAATACGGAGCTGATGTTTATACTCCGGTTCGTGCTCTGGGAACTCGGAGTTGGATGCTTATACTCCGCTTTGCATTCTGGGTATATGGAGTTGGATGTTTATACTCCGCTTCGCACTCTAGGAATACGGAGTTGATGTTTGTACTCCGGTTCGCGCACAGGGACCTCGGATTTAGATGTTTATACTCCGCTTTGCACTCTGGGAATACAGAGTTGATGTTTATACTACGGTTCGCGCTCTGGGAACTCGGAGTTGATGTTTATACTCCGGTTCGCGCTCTGGGAACTCGGAGTTGAATGTTTATACTCTGCTTCGCACTCTGGGAATACAAAGTTGATGTTTATACTCTGGTTTGCGCTCTGGGAACTCGGAGTTGTATGTTTATAATCCGCTTCGCACTCTGGGAATACGGAGTTGATGCTTATACTCCGGTTCGTGCTCCGGGAACTCAGAGTTGGATGTTTATACTCCACTTCGCACTCTAGGAATACAGAGTTGGATGTTTATACTACGATTCGCACTCTGGGAATACGGAGTTGATGTTTGTACTCCGGTTCGCGCACTGGGACCTCGGAGTTAGATGTTTATACTCCGCTTCGCACTTTAGGAATACGGAGTTGATGTTTATACTCCGGTTCACGCTCTGGGAACTCGGAGTTGATGTTTATACTCCGGTTCGCGCTCTGGGAACTCGGAGTTGAATATTTATACTCCGCTTAGCACTCTGGGAATACGGAGTTGATGTTTATACTCTGGTTCGTTCTCTGGGAACTCGGAGTTGATGTTTATACTCCAGTTCGTGCTCTGGAAATACGCAGTTGGATATTTTTACTTCGCTTCGTGCTCTTGGAATATGAAGTTGATGTTTGTACTTCGGTTCGCGCTCTGGGAACTCGGAGTTGGATGTTTATACTTCGCTTCGCACTCTGGGAATACGGAGTTGATGTTTATACTCCGGTTCGCGCTCTAGGGACTCGGAGTTGGATGTTTATACTCCGCTTCGCAATCTGGGAATACGGAGTTGATGTTTATACTCCGATTCGTGCTCCGGGAACTCGAAGTTGGATGTTTATACACCGCTTCACACTCTGGGAATACAGAGTTGGATGTTTATACTCCGCTTCGCACTCTGGGAATACGGAGTTGATGCTTATACTCCGGTTCGTGCTCTGGGAACTCGGAGTTGGATGTTTATACTCTGCTTCGCACTTTGGGAATACGGAGTTGATGTTTATACTCCGGTTCGCGCTCTGGGAACTCGGAGTTGGATGTTTATACTCCGCTTTGCACTTTGGGAATACGGAGTTGATGTTTATACTCTGGCTCGCGTTATGGGAACTCAGAGTTGGATGTTTATACTCCGCTTCGCACTCTGGGAATACGGAGTTGATGCTTATACTCCGGTTCGCGCTTCGGGAACTCAGAGTTGGATGTTTATACTCTGCTTCGCACTCTGGGAATACGGAGTTGATTGAAGGATTGTCGTGTATCAGTCCTTTCTTGACTTTGATGTGATGGTTGGTCCCCGAGCTCGGGTTTCACTTAGCGAGTGATTGGTTGTATCACAACCACTCTCTATTTGAATAAATTCCACCATATGGTGAAACTTAGCTCTCCGTGCATAGTGATGGTCATATGAAGCATTTCAAGTAAATCACAGCTCTTGCCTAAAGGGATTGCATTTTATTGCTGAAACAAGAAAGTATGGCAAAGTCAGTTGCCTCATTACAAGTTCTAATTTCGAAATGCAGAAACAAATTGCAAAAAAGGAAAGTAATCTAAATGGATAGAGATAGCCTGTCGTGTGTAGTAGCAGCGAAGGCTCTCGCTATTCCAAGCTCTTGGTAGAGTTAGACCGTCGACAGTCGATAATTTGAATGTGCCATCTCCGAGCCTTTGTTCAATAACATATGGTCCTTCCCATGTCGGTTTCATATGCGAAGTAACCGGATAGGTTATTTTAAGGAGGAGATTGCCTAGTTCAAAGGTTCGCGGGCGGACCTTGGCGTTGTACAATCGGGGGACCCGACTTCGATGCGCAGCTGCCCTCAAATCAGCTTCTTCACGCTTCTCATCCAGTAAATCAAGAGATTCCACAATTAATATAGCATTCGTCTTTGGATCATAGTATGTCACACGATGAGAAGGTACTTCTAGCTCGACTGGAATAATGGCTTTTGAACCGTAAGAAAGAGAGAACGGAGTGTGACCAGTCGCCGTCTTGTGGGTTGTTCGGTAAGCCCATAAAGCCATAGGAAGTTCATCAACCCACTTGCCACTGACCTTTTCCAATTGTTTTTTCAGAATGGATTTTATGACTTTATTAACAGCTTCGACCTGTCCGTTTGCCTGAGTGTGTGAAACTGCAGAGAATTTCTTTTGGATGTAAAATCGCCTACAGAAATCTTTAAATTCAGCACTGTCGAATTGGGTTACGTTGACCGTAATAATGGTGTGTGGGAGACCAAATCAATAGATGATGTTATGAACCACAAAGTTGATTACTTTCTTTGTTGTAATGGTAGCGAGAGCTTCGGCTTCAGCCCACTTAGTAAAGTAATCAACTGCGACGATGGTGTATTTCGCACCATCTTTTGCCAGAGGTAAAGCACCAATGATGTCGATGCCCTACATTGCATACGGCCATGGGCTGACAATTTGTGTTATTTCGGTAGGAGGAGCTCTAGGAATTCAGGCATATTTCTGACACCTATCGCATTTCTTTGCATAATCCGACTCATCGCGATTCACGGTCGGCCAGTAATATCTGTATCGAAGTATTTTCTTGGCAAGTGCTTGCCCCCGGTGTGATCGCCACATTCCCCCTCGTGCACTTTGTGCAATACTCGTTTAAGTTCATCGTGAGCGATACACTAGAGTAGAGGAACAGAGTACCCTCTTCTATACATGACCCCATCCTGAATGACGAATCTTGAGGCCTTTCGGAGAACTTGTCTTTTTTCACTCCTACGTTCTGGCAAGATTCCGTGTTCGATGTAGTTTCTGAGTGGAGTCATCCATGAATCATTTTCGAGGATGGTTTCGCATACCCTGTCTATTTCTGCTTAATCAATGCTTGGGGAGGATAAAGCTTCTACGGGAGTGAGTCCCATTTGCTGAGCTTCATCGGTGCTGGCTAGTTTCGTCAATGAATCAGCTTTTTGGTTGTGTTCTCGAGGTATGCAATAGATGGCATAGTAATCAAACTGATTTAGTACTTCCTAAACTCGAGCTAAGTAAGTAGCCAGCCTTTGGTCTCTCGCTTGATATTCTCCTCGAACCTGACACACGGCTAGTTGTGAGTCACAATAAATTTCTACTGCGATAATTTTCAAATCTCTAACAAGTTTTAAGCCAGCCAAGAGGGCTTTGTATTCAGCTTCATTATTAGTCGCATGAAAATCGAACTTCACAGCATAGCATATGGATCAGCCTTAGGGGGTTTCGAGTACAACACTAGCGCCCGAACACCGGTCGTTTGATGCACCATCAGTATATAGCTTCCAGACGTATTCGGGGGATTTACTGGCTTCAGGCAAGTCCTCTGGAATGGTAAATTCGACTATGAAATCGGCGATGACTTGTCCTTGGATTGCTTGTCTTGGAGTGTAAGTAATATTAAACTGACTCTGTTTGATGTTCCACTTGAGTAACCTACCAGACGTCTCAAGCCGCGAAAGGACCTCTCGTAACGGCTGGTCGGTGTAAACAACATTGGGATGTGCCTGGAAATACGGTCGGAGTTTTCTTGATTAATCACAAGGTAGTAGGCCAACTTTTCTAGCTTTGGATAGTCCTTTCAGCCCCAGTCAATCGTTTGCTGACGTAGTATACCGGCTTCTGTATTTTGTCTTCTTCTCGGATTAATGCGGCGCTGATAGCGTTCTCTGATATCGCCAAATATATGAACAGCTTCTCGTGGTCGATGGGCTTCGACAGGATAGGTGGTGTGGATAGATGTTGGACTAGTGCTTGGAAAGCACCCTCGCACTCCGTGGTCCATTCAAACTTGTGTTTTCCTTTTCGGATCAGATCGAAGAAGGGAATGCATTTGTCAGTGGACTTTGAAATGAACCTACTCAATGCTGCTACTTTCCCATTGAGACTTTGGACTTGCTTTATGGTCTTGGGATTTTCAAGATTTATGATTGCCCAAATATTTTCAGGATTAGCTTCGATTCCTCGAGCGTTAACAATGAACCCAAGGAACTTCCCGGATGCAACTCCAAAGTGACACTTCAGTGGATTTAGCTTCATTTTGTATTCTCGAAGTATGTTGAACATAGTCTCCAGGTCTTCAGCATGGTTAGTGGAGAGTCCCGACTTCACAAGCATGTCATCTATATATACTTCCATGGTTTTTCCGATATGATTGGCAAACAACCGATTGACCAATCGTTGATAAGTAGCCTCGGCATTCTTAAGTTCGAATGGCATAACTTTGTAGCAATAAAGTCCCAGATTGGTTACGAAGCTGGTATGTTCTTGATCGGGTAAATGCATCGGTATATGATTGTAGCCAGAGTACACGTCCATGAAGGATAAGAGTTCATGTCCAGCTATCGAATCTACTAGCTGATCAATTCTGGGAAGTGGGAAACTGTCTTTGGGACATGCTTTATTCAGGTCGGAATAATCGACACATGTTCTCCACTTTCCATTCGTCTTTCGGACGAGCACGGGATTCGACACCCATTCAGGATATAGCGCATCCTGAACGAATCCGTTTGCTTCAAGCTTTTCTACTTCTTCCTTAAGGGTGGCAGATCTCTCTGGATCCATACCGCGCCTTTTCTGTTTGACCGGGACATGCCGCAGGTCAATGTTCAGAGTGTGGCTCGCGATGTCTGGCAAAATCCCACACATGTCGGAATGTGTCCAGGCAAATACATCAAGATTTACCCGCAGAAATTCAACCAATTCCTCTTGAGTTTGCTGGCGTAGCTGAGATCCAATCTTTATCATTCTCGAGTCATCGTCACTGTCAACTGGGACATCAATCGTCTGTTCGGCCGTGGATGCTTGACTTTCTTTAGATTCTCCTTCGTCTTCAGTTTCTCTTGGGTCAAGATCTCTAAGGAATTGGCTGGGGTGCCCGGGCGTTAATTGTCAATTATCGGCGAAACAGACGTAGAGAGATTCCTCTACGCCTTTTCCTTTCTCCTTTCGCTGCGCTCCTCGCAGCTCAGCAACATAACAGGCTCTGGCAGCAGCCTGCTCTCCCTGAATGATTCATATTCCATGATCAGTAGGAAACTTTAAAGTCAAACACCATGGGGCGATGGCTGCTCGGAATTCAGCGAGGGCCGATGGGCCCAAGAAAGCATCGTAAGGGGAGTCTATGTCCAAAACAATGAACTGAAGCATCCGTACTCTCAGTCATTCTCCAACTCCCAACTCTACTGGTAGTTCCACCATTCCAGTGGGTATAGTTGCACTTTCGTTTAAACCATGGACTCGGGATTGACAAGGCTTCAAGTCCATGGCTTCCATTTTCATTTGATCATAAGCTCGTTTGAACAAAATATTCACAGAGCTTCCACTGTCAACTAAGATCCTTTTCATCCAAGCGGGACCTATCTATGCTGAGATGACCAGTGGATCGATAGTGGGAGCTTCGACTTTATCAGCGTCTCTGCTCCTGAACACGATGTCATCTATCATCGTCTTCTGTTGCTTGGCCAGAGCCCCTTCATCAGACTTACTATAACATTCGAAGTCTGCATGCCTGATAGAACTAGCATACGACTCCATTTCCTTCCAGCTTCGATTTGTTGGGTGAGGACCACCACTTATTGTGTTGATGACCAACCTCCCGCTTGTACGAGCGGGATCCTCCTGTCTTTCCTGATTCGGCGCACGAATTTTGATTTGATGGGCCTGCTCCTCCGTACTACGGCACCTGCACATACTGATCCAACTTCCGTTCACGTATTAGTTTTTCAATGAGGTCTTGTATGTGACGACACTCATTGGTGTTGTGGCCATAACTCTCATGGAATCTACAGAATTTTCCTGTTTGAATTTGTCTCTCAGTTGGTGGTTTCGGGGCAGGTTTCTTGTACTACATGGTATTGCAGGTCTGTAGATACACATTTTCCAACGACGTGTTCAATAGAGTGTAGTTATCATACATGGAAGCTCTACGCTGTGGACCGCGATTCTGATCGCGTTTCTTGTTTTTAGTCCCATTGCCCTTTGTTTATTTTGTTTATTTTGTACGTTCAACTGCACTTTTCCAGAACTGTCTCTGGACTGTTTAATAGCGATGTTACTTTGGATTCTTTCAATGTTGGGCCCTGCATCATCCTGTTTCCTAGACTGTTTTGCATCCTCCCTTCTCAAGAATTGGGCTACCTTGGAATAGAAACGGTCCAATGACGCAGGTGGTTTTCTGGCTCACCAATTTCCGAACTCGGAATCAGCATCAATACCCTTAGTCAATGCCATCAGGATAGAGTTATCATTGGGATTGCTTATCTCTGCACACGCAGCATGGAATCGCTCCAAGTAACGTCTAAGTGTTTTTCCAGGAGCTTGTGTAACGCTAGACAGAGTGTTAACCTCTTTAGGCTTTGCCACGTGCATACGGAATTGTTCAACGAACTTTGTGGCCATCTGATAAAAATTAGCAATGGATCGCGGTGGCAAACGAGTGAACCACATGGTAGTGATGCCCCTTAGGGAAATGGGGAAACTACGGATCTTTACTGCGTAATCATCTCTAGCAGCATTCATCAGCCATTCGTATTTCAGGATGTGTTGATTGGGATCAGAATTTCCTTCGTAAACTGGAAAAGCTAGAATCCTGAAGTGCCAAGGTGGTTCAGCATATAAAACATCATCGGTGAAAGGGGTATGACTTCGGGAGATTCCCCAGTCGTCATTAGAGAGGCCCTGACTTTCACGAATCATTTGGCGGATCATCGCTGGTATATCCGGTGCTCGGATACTTGGAGCATGTTGTGTCAAGGTGTGGTCGAGTTCCACAGCACGAGTCTGGACCGGACATGGTCGACGGTCTGTGCCTCGCCTCCTTGCTTCAACATCCTCAGGGACATAAGGCTTGGGAGTCTTCTCTCGTTGGTTACGTTGAGGATCAGCTTGGTTTCTAGCACCACCTCCCCGTCCGGAAGTGGTGGTAGTAGCAATGTTGCCGGTAACATGGTAAGGAGTAGCTCCTCCTCTAGTTGAAGGTTCTGTATGGAGACTAGCGGATGGTCCAGCTCTAGGTTGCCCAAGGTTCGAAGCAGTTTGGTGTCCCGTGGCTTGGGCGTAGCTTACACCTAGCCGTGGACGTGTGGATCTGGTTTGGCCATCGGAGGAGGCTGAACTTTCTGTGGAAGAATAGGAACCTTGGTCTCTCCTAGATCTTCTGTGCCTTTGGCGATTCAGCTGGTTGGACAATTCGGTGTTGGCGCGCAGTTGTTCAGTTAACTGCTGTCAACTTTGTGTCAACTCTTGAAGCAATGTCTGGAATTCTTGTCTAGTGATTTGAACGGATGGATCTGAAGGTCCTGCAACATTTTGGTTGGAGGGAGGTGATTGAATGGGATTTTGTCGGTCCCGTGCTCCTTGATCAGCAGTTCGAGGAGTGGTACGTGTGCTCACCATAATGAATTGGTGAAGTGCTTTCCTAGATCTGATTGTAGATTTGAATAGAATGGAAGGGCTTAAAAGTTCTAGATCTAGATCTTCTTCTTAGATTTATGCAATCCAATATAGATAGAAGATCCAAAGAGCAAGAGAAAATTTGGGTTTTTTCTCAGTGAAAGCACCAAAGTGTTTGTACCAAAATTGGGCACAACACTCTTCGGAAGTTTTTAAAGAGATAAAGTGAAGAAATTAAATGTAAAAAGAGGATTTATCTAACAAAAACTCCAAATTTCAGAAACGGGAATAATTAAAGTGCAAGAAGACACAAAGATTTAGAGTGGTTCGGCGTATTGCCTACGTCCACTATGAAATAGTTTGCTTTATTGATCTTTCTTTGATGTTTACTATTGATTTCAGCTAATTACAGTGAATGACAATGATTTGCAGCAGTGAAATTCATTGGTGACAGCAGCCATGGAGTTCAGATCTGTGTTTGGCAGAGTCTAGGCGTTGGAGTTCTCAAAGAAGAAGAAGAAGAACCCCTTTTCTATTGCCTTTGGGGGTCTATTTATAGGTGTAGGAGGCTAGTATTGCGCTCAGATCTCGGGAGACCCTCTCTAGCACGTGACGAGGCTCGCACGCTAAAGCCCGTGAAGTTTCGGTCCGATCCGTGATCGATACGAACAGATTTCGTATCGATCAAGATTTCATCCAATGGAGTCGAAATTTGGCGTGGACATTCTTTAGCATGCACGTAGTCTTCTGTGAAAATTTCATAGCATTTGGACTTGTAGATTAGGAGATATGATCGATACGAAATGAGGTTTTCGGTAGGCTGTTTCCTTCGACTCGCTTCTATTTCGACTCGCTTCCATTCGACTCGGTGACGTGGCGCTTGAATCTAACTCTTCCCTTGATGTTGTTTCGAGCGAGTCGAAATGTTCACCGATTGAGCGAGTCGAAGTGTGCCTAGATCGAGCGAGTCGAAGTATGCACTGGTCGAGCGAGTCGAAACAGAGCGTCCTGAGAGGTTTGAGCAGTGGCTTCGCCAATGGAGTCGAAGTTGATGGAGTCGATCAGTGGTTCAAATGGAGCGAGTCGAAGAAAGCATCTAAGCGAAGCGAGTCGAAGTAGGTTCTTCAAATGGTTGTGAAGCGAGTCGAACATGAACGACTCGAAGTTGGCCTCTGAGTGAAGCGAGTCAAACTTGTCACTTCTGAGTGTTGCGAAGCTAGTCGAAGTTGACATCTGAGGGATGTGGAGCGAGTCGAAGGGAGCGAGTCGACCGGTAATTAATTTTCTCCCAATTTTTTATTGTTCATAACTTGAGCATACAATCTCAGATTGACTTGTGATTTGGAAGGTTGACTTTCATTGCTTAGCTTGTCATGTCCTACCAATTTTTGCTCGATCCGACTAGGACAAAATTCGTCGATATCCATAGTGAGCCTGTGTATAATTGATTTCTAGAATGGGCCGCCATCGGTTACTAGTCAATTCCTTGGTGTCACGGCCTTGCCAAAAGGCGGGATAACACGTTCTTTGTTTTAGAAGTGTCGAGAGAAGTTTCCGGTTAATCGTTTGGATTAACGACTTGATTATCAATTTGTTTACCAGAACGGAGAGTTGTGATAGCATTCAATTCGGTGACGTTGCTATCTTGAACAGCATGGGCTTGATTTGAATTTGTGTTTTGATTTCTGGGATTTGAAATGGGTTGGCTTGGGAATGTTCCTCGTTCACGTTCGCTCACAGACATGGCTAATTGACTCATTTACATTTCAAGTTTTGCATATATGAGGTCAATAAATTTTGCAAATTGTTATTTGATTGAAGACTTTGAGCAGTTGCTTTAGCCAATGTTTCAAGAGTTTTCTCAAACGAAGTTAAACGTTTATCATCTTGGGGAGGATGAGCAGCATTTAGTTGAAAATTTGATTGTTGCGGTTGATTATGGGAAGGACTCGCAAAGTTTGGTTGAAAATTGTTGGGCTGAAAGGAAAGATTCAAAGCATTATTCGGGAATGCTAGAAAATTGGGACGAATCGTATTCGTGTTGGGATTGTTTTGGTTCCACGCCAAATTCGGATGATTCCTCCAACCAGGGTTGTACGTTGGAGAGAATGGGTCATTTTTGGCTTTATTGAAAGCATTGATTTGTTCGACAGAATTGGGACACTGATCGGCTATATGATTAGGATCGTTGCATTTGTAATACATTGGTTGGGAAGCTTTGTTCATTTGATTCGATGAGAAAACGTTAATCGAATTTTTTAATCGTTGCGTCGATTTTAGCTTCCAAAGCAAAAGAAGATCCAATCGAGTGTGCACTCGATCGTGGGTAAATTAATTTTTCGTTCGATCGTTCCCATTGGGATGATTTTTCGGCGAGGTTTTCAAGAAATTGCCAAGCATCGTCGTGATGTTGGGCAAGAAAATTGCCTTGGCACATTGATTCGAGCATGGTTTGTGAGATGTTACGAATTCTTCCCACATTTTAATTGAGTTCGATGGTAAGCTGTACAACCATTTTTCAGCGTAAACTGTAAGAGCGAATGGGATTAATCAAAGTTTGATTCAGTCATCGGAAAGTTGTTGGAGTTTAATGGTTGCATAAACTTGTTCGAATTTAGTCAAAAAGATGTAGGGGTCATCGTGCTCGAAATTGCCAAATTTTGGAAGCGTGGCAATATGGTTCGAGTGGATTTCGAAATGGTTACCCGTAGGGGCGGGTAACATGATGCAAGAAGGAATAGAAACTCTATCGGGAAAGATTCTATCCATAAGAGTTCGAGGGGCGTTCTCGTTCGCCATTTCGGGAGGATCACCTGTTCGAGTCAAACGGTTAGTTGTCGAGTCGCGAGTCCAATGATTTGTTATTGTGTCATGAGTCCAAGTACTTATGCACAAGTGAAAAGTCGAGAAGAGAAAGAAGTTAGAATCGAGTTTAGTGAATGAAAGAAGATTTGAGAAACGAAGTTAAAAATTGTATTTGTTTTTGTTTTTTAAGGAAGAAAAATATTTACCAAGTGAAATTATTTTCAAAAGAGAAGTTTGATTTTTGTTTTGTTTTTGCCTTTTCAAATTTCCATATGGGTTTTTTTTTGTTTTTGAATTTTCAAATATTTACCAAAAGGACTTTTGTTTTTTTCTTTTTGGAAAATGAAAATTTGATTTTTTTTTTGTATTTTTAGAATTTTTTTGGTTTTCAATTTTTAAATTTTATTCTTCTTTTTTAATGGGTTTTATATTTTTTTTAGATTTTTGTTTTTGACTGAAAATTTTCGAAGGAAAGGAAAAAAAGGAATTTTTTTGGATAAAAAAAATTAAGTAGAATTTACAATTTTTTTTTGGATTTTCGATTTTGGATTATTTTTGTTTTTTTTAAAATATGCATGAACTAATGCAACTAAATGAATGCAAAGGACTTAATTACAATTTTCTGTCCTTAGTAGCTCCTAACCCAAAATTGTATAATCACACCTTGTCTTAAATCAACAAAAATATTTCTCAGCCAGGTAACGGGCAGGGGTTATCTTTGCACCACGAATCACCGTAGCAATGCAATCGAAGGTTTAAGTACCTTCAGAGGAACAACCACAATAATATTTACGAATCACCGTAATATTTATAAATGGTTATTACTCTGTCGTAGCCTAGACACCAAGAAATAAAATTGTTCAAAGAAAACAATTGTGAAGATACAATTAAGCCCTAAGTGAGCTCGTGACACCCTTAAGTCGAATGTCTAACCTTTATTATTAGTTAAATTTTACGATGAAATGTGTTTGTGGGCTAAGGAAAGGGTGATGAAATCCCTCACCTTATGTGAATTGGGATATTGCCCTTAGAAAATAAAACAAGATGAGATGAATGCAAAGTAGAAAATAAACATGAATTTACAATGCAACTAAAATGAAGTTTGTTTTTGGATTTTGAATTTTTTTTATAAATGCAAATGCAAGCAACCAATAATGCAAACCAAATAAAAACAAGGGAAAATGGGCACGATACCATAGCGTGCAGAATTATTAGAAATTTTTTTAGCGGCGAATTTTAGCAAAATAAGCAATTTCTCTTGATTTTATCTACTTTGGCAACCTGAAACAAAAAATAAGACATATACAAATGTTTATTTATTTATTTTTTTGGATTTTTGTTTTAAATCAAAGAAGAGAATAAAATAAATGAGAACAAAATTAAAATGACATAAATAAACAATTTTTTTGTTTTTTCTTTAATAAGAAGGAAGCAACTTTAAACAAGTGAAACCAAATTCACTAAACAAATAAAACCCAAAACAATCTGTTTTTTGTATTTTTAGGATGGAATATAAAACCAATGAAAGCAAAACAAAACAAGTGGAGAATGAAAATTAAACAAATGAAAACTAAAACTAGAAATTAGAACTTTTTTATAAAAAAACTTAAAAGAAAGAAAAGAAACTTAAATACAAAGAAATAGAGGTAACACACTTTATTTTATTTTATTTTTAAGAACACAAGGGCCCGACCCAATTCAGCACAAAAGAAAATCACGATTTTAACTTTCAAACACATGAGGAAAATAGATTTAAACATTCAAACGTGATTTCTTCTCATGCCTAAAAAAACCAAAAACACATGAGCAACAGAAAAAAAAATCAAGAGAATTAGATGCAGGAGGTCGCGAGTTTGTCTAGTTAATCGAAGGTATGGGTTTTCGCAATCGGAAATTGAAGTTTTGGATGTGGCAGTTGGCGATTTCAGGTCGCGGTGGTTTAAGGTAGCTCGCGACTGTTCACGATTTAGTCGATCGACGTGGATTGTTGGCGATTTGGTTTTGAAGGCAATTTGCGAGGTTGTTTTTGGAGGATTTTTGCTGCAGTCGATTGTTTGGTGGATGCGGAGGAGATCGCGGTTCAAATGTGAGGATGGTTGTGGTATCAAGATTGCTGTGGGATGAAGTTGTTCGAGCAGCGTTCGGCGATTTGTATGGAGGCGATTTTGGGTGATGTTTTATGACAGTGGCGATTTTTTGGTGGTGATTATGGTGAGGCAAATCGTAGTAGCGGGTTGGATCTATTGTCGCAACGATTTGGAAGGAAGTGCAATGGTGTTGTAGTGATGCTTACATGCAGGGGAGGTAGGGGCTACTGATGGTGGTCAGGAAGCTTTGATGGTGCTGCTTTTTTGGTCAGGGAGAACAGTTGTATTGAGATGGTCGTTGTGTGTTAGTGAAGTATCAATGAAGAATTGTGGTTTCTGGGTTTGCAGCTGTAGGAGACAGAGGAGCAGGGGGAGTAGTAGATGGCTGGGCAGTTTGCTTTGTGTGGAGGAGTAGTAGTTGGTGACTGCAACGGAATGTACGGCAGATAGGTGATGCTGGTAGTTCACTGATGAGGAGGATGGTGAAATATCTGCTATGGGAAGTGATGAAGTAGAGTTTGAGATGAATGATGATGGAAGTTTGGTGAATTACAAGTGTATATGTAAACGCCTATATTGACTGTGATGCTTGGAGGTTATGAAGTTTGTTTGGTGAATTGAAGTCCGTGGAGGAATTGCAGTGGGATGTGTTGAACTGAAAGTTGTGTTAGAGGAGAGTGAGATGTTGTTTAAGGTGGTATGGATGGATAGACATTATGGATGGGATTGAGGGAACATAAGTGGTGGTTCGGTATTGTATTGGTGATGAAGTATAAGGCACTTCTATATGTGCAGGCAATTTGAAGGGAGGATGGCGTCGATTGAAGTGGAAATTTGTATGTTGAAGCAGTAATTGAAAGTGGGGAAATTGAGATTGTTAAAGTGCTGTAGTTCTTTGTTGGTATAGCAAGTGTGACTTGTTTGTTGATAGTGGAGTGTCTGTTATGGGGGATTAAGTGGTAAGGGATGCATAGGTTGAACTACAGCAGTATCAATGAAGTGATGTGAAGAAAGCTATGGGCAGTTTGAATGTAACAGTAATTGATGTGAATGTGCACCGTGGAGGGAAGGATATGCACAGAACAGTGGCTGGTTT
This sequence comes from Allium fistulosum, assembly GCA_030737815.1. NCBI lineage: Eukaryota > Viridiplantae > Streptophyta > Magnoliopsida > Asparagales > Amaryllidaceae > Allium > Allium fistulosum. Next base: position 210,439,910 of record CM060904.1, on the reverse strand, counting down.
GTTTCAGTTTGAGGGATATGGCTGTATATGATGTTGGTTGGAGGTTTATGCTGTGCACTTGGAGGATGTTTGTTCACCAGTGGGTAGGGTGTTTATGGTGGTGATTGAGGTTGGTATCGTGACAGAGAATGTTTGAAGAAATGGTGGAGTTGCCGAACTGTTTTTGACAGTGGAGAAGTTGTTCTGGTAGTGGATGAATATGATTGGTAACAGAGATGAACTAGTGAAAAATGTTGTATATGACACGGTTGTTGAAATGTAAATTTTATGGGCAATTCAATGTATTCAACAATGTATATAGTTGAAATGTAAAATGTGTCACCATAGAGAATGCACACACAGTGCCAAATGCACATGAAATGGAAATGATTAAAGAAAGAAAAATAAAAACGCAAACAATTTTTTTTACTATATATATATATGAAAGTTAACATTATTTAAAATAAAACCAAATGACACTAAAACAAGAGATGCACACTAAGAAGATGAAAGTAAAAATGACACAATCACACAACACTACTAATTTTTTTTTTAAAATGCAATACACACGAAATAAAAAAAAAAGGATCAAACAAAAATAATTCAAAGAACAGAAAATAAAAATCAAAACTATTCCCCGGCAACGGCGCTAAAAACTTATTAAATGACTAGTTTTCTATCGGTTTAGAAAATAGTTGAAAATTTTCAAATTAAAATAACCGCAAGCGCACGGCGTACTATTGTAGTACGTGGCGAGTACGGGTCGATCCGCAAGTAATTTTTAAGATTTTAAACTGGCTATTCAATCGAATTAGACCAAAATGAGAGAAACTTGTTTTCTACTATTTTTGAACAAAGAGAAGCTAAAACTAAAATAAAAATAAGATTAAAAACTATGAAATTAGAGAACAACTTAAGGGCCAATCCACTCTCATATTTTTGTAAATCAATCAAACAAATAATCTATGATCTCAAGTTTTGATATTAAATGAACTTATTGTTGTATTTATCATAAATATGGTTTATTTATGTCATTAATAAACATAAAGGAAACGATCAAACTATAATACAACAAATAAGCCACTTGTTAATTCTCATGAAAATGAAGCAAAGCAAAAACTATTTTTAAGTATAATCTATTTACTACTGTGATTAGCAATATAGATCATCAAATTTTTTTTCACATTCATTTCAAAATCAAAAATCAATTAGCAAATCAAGATGTAACTTGTGTTTATATTGAATAAGAATAGCTCATTTGCAAATGCAACATAAGCTATCAAACCCATTTGTATAAACTTACATCAATATCTACTTTCATGAAGCACAAATACAAGAGTTCATAAATCATAGAATTGTTTAATTTACATAATACTTGAGAGCTTCATTACACCTTAGTTGAGGGGTTTAGCTACTCATTTGTGGCATTGAAAAAACACAAGTAAATTTCAACATTAAAAAGAGAAGAAAATAGAAAATAAGCAAAGAACAGAATGTAATTAAACTACTTACAACAAAAGGAACTAAGCTACACTACTTGCATGAATATAAAACTAATCTACTAACAAAGAAAAGGAAAGAGCATAAATAAAAGCATGATAAGTAAATAAAAGCATGTAAATAAGAGAAGAGAAAGAGGCTAAGAAGCAATTTTTATTTCATGAAACATTGCTTAAAATTTTAAACTCTAATTTCATAAGTAATATGAAAGGTAGAAGATGTTTACATGTACACAAGAGGGCTTTTTAAACATGCATAAAACCCTAATTCCATTTTTAGGGTGCTTTCCAAAATGCCCTTTAGGAAGTGTGGCCACCAAGTAACCAATAGCCACTAATTAATACGTCATTAAAAGTGCATGAAGCTTTAACCTCCACTTAGTTGTCCATTAGCTTCTAATTGTAGATTTAGGCAAGTGGGTAGGATCCTCCATGATCTTGGACTTGAATTATTTCTCTCTTCTTTCCTTCGTATTCCTTTGTGCATGCATGTATCTTCATATAAGCATCTTCCATATGCATCCAAATTCCTATAAAAATCATCAAAAATGTCCAATTAAAAATTCTCAAATTTACACATGCACAAAAATGACCATTTTTCCCCTGAATGAAGATGAAAATATGATGGTTTGAAAATAATTGAATTTTGGTTTTAACATGTAAAAATACCCAAATATGATGTTTATTTAAATAAAAAGAGATAAAATATGGATGTAAATATATGCACATTTACATGCACATCAGTATCTTGTGATCCTAGAGTATCAGTCATGTTAAGCTACCTTTATTCTCTTGATTTATCGCCCGATATTTTGAGTTCGGTACCCATTGTTAGAGACTTTCCAGATGTGTTGGAGGAGGTTGCTGGCCTTCCACCCCGAAGAGAGATCGAGTACAAGATTTATCTTATCGATAATGCCAAACCGGTTGCTTTACCGTAAGGCATATGGCTCCTATGGAACGTTGTGAGTTGAGCAAGCAGATTGGAGAGCTTTTGGAGAAGGGCATCATTCATAGGAGCATTTCATAGCGTGGCGCACCCATCGTCTTTGCCACTAAGGCGGATGGCTCTCTCAAACTTTGTGTGGATTATATGGAGCTTAGTAGGCTGACGAAGAAGAATCGTTATCGTCTTCCTCATATAGATGATCTCTTCGACCAGCTAGTAGGAGCCAAGGTATTTTCGTAGCTCGATTTGGCCACGGGATTTCATCAGTTGCATGTGGCGGAGAATAGCATCGAAAAGACGACGTTTAGGACTCCGGATGGGTTTTTTGAGTGGTTAGTCATGCCTTTTGGGCTAACCAATGTGAAAGTGGTTGTACTATAGGATCGTGTAATATGGATAAAATACTTGTGCGGAATAAGTAAGTAAGTAGTAAAATCAGTAAAGTAAATGACACCAGAGATTTTTATACTGGTTCGAACTCCCGTTCTATGTCCAGTCTCAGACTCCTTCTGGATTTAAACTAGCAACCCTCAATAAACCCGAAGGAACAGGTTTACACCGCTTGAGCAACCGAACATGACTTCTACCGCCTAAGCAATCGAATAGGACTTCTACCGTCTGAGCAACCGAATGAGACTTCTTTACAAATAAAAAAAGTTTCTGACTGTAGTATGCTCTTTGAATAGCACTGATAAGTCTATTAAGTACAATCTTCCTATAATCTTCTCCTTTATGATATGTAGTGTAATGTGCTTGAGAATTGTGGAAGATAGAGTGATCAACGATCATAGAATGTAAGCAATTTGAGTGCAGTTTGAGAACTAGAGAATAGATAAGAATTCAAGAATATTAAAAACAGATTCGGTAAATTGTTTGTTGAATTCTGTAATCTATTTATAGAGTTTAAAAAGGTTGCAACCATAGATGAAAAATTATATTGAAAAGAAACATGCACAACCATTGATTTTGAAGACGTTACTCTTCGATGAAGAGAAGCGTCTATTCATGAAAATAGCTGTTGAGAATATTCAACCGGTTGAATAAAATAATTCAGCCTTCTGAATTAAATTAAAATGCAAACAGCAAGGATAAAGGCTATTTTTAGCCTAATTTAGCCGTCTGAATAATTTCATTCAACCGGCTGAATATTGTGAAACAATATTTTTGTTTCAGCATTCAGCCGTCTGAATGATAATATTCAGCCGGCTGAATTCTGTTGTTAAACAAAAAATACTATAACTCATTTGGTTAGAGCACTTGCCTTCAAAACTAGTGACCCGGGTTTGAGCCCCGCTCCATGCAATTTTTTGAAAACTTGATTTTTCATTTAAAATATGAATGTATATGTGTGTATACCATTTGGAGAAGATTTTAACATTTGTAAACTCTAGACACGACACTATATGACTAACAATACTTTGTTTGTCACCTTCGTCTTGTCTCTATTGTGTGTATCTCTTCTTGTATCTTCATATACATACTTTCATTCTTTTTTGTACTGAGTATCTTCATTTTCAATGTATTTGTTCGTCTCTTTTTAATGCTCATGTACCTGCATATTAGCTTAGAGATTCTTTGGCATAATTATATAGTTGTTGTCATTAAAATTCAACAATGTAGGTTCTAACATTCTCCCCCTTTTTGATGATGACAACTATACAATTTTTTTTTAATGATATTCATTCTAGATATAAAATAATATTAATATGTTTAAAGCTCACCCTAAGTATAACAACTCCTCCTAAGTAAAATATCTCCCTCTATCAATATGCATTTGAATTTCTCCCCCTTTGTCATTATCAAAAAGAACGATGGAATATAATAAATTTTATAAAATATCTTGTAAATAGTGGGATTAATTCAATATTAATTATGGAGAAAAAATAAAATAGATTTTAACATATTTGTTGAAGTCCATATTTCATTGTAAGCACGTAATTCCATTAAACATATGGAACATCCTTTAAAATTCCAAAATCTATCATTATCCTTTTGTTTCTCCGAGTACCTGCAATAAATAATAATCATTTTTGGTACCCACTTACTATGTTAAGGTCCGGAGGTTAGGTCTTGGGAAACCATACCCATTTGGGTATGGTTGAACCTTTATAAATATAATTTTCATTATTAACTACCATATCAAAATAATCATTAATGTATTTTTCTCTATTTTTCCAATTAACAGGAACCCAAATACTTAAATAATTTTTATTCATATTTCCTGTCAATGATTTTGTACTTCTAGAGAAATTATAAACATTATTGGTCATAATAATATTTGAAGTTCTATAAAAATTGGATTTAGACTTTTCTCGAAATTTAGTACTAGCACTAACATTATTACTATACATGAAAGCGTATCTAGTGCTAATTCTACTATCAGTTTATTATACCCTAAACCACTTTTGTCATGTAAAGGTCTAGAACTAGATAAAATCATGTTTAAATCGTTTTGACCTTTATTAAATTTTTTGACTTCAGTGTTAAGTTTATCAAATTTATCTTTGAAGTCAAAATTATTATTTTCAAAAGAAATATTAATGGTTTTCAAAATATCAATTTTCTTGTTTAATTCAGAATTCTTCCTTTTTATCGTACAGTTCTCATTTTCGAGAAGAAAAATTTGAGATTCTGAATTACCTAAGATGATTGTAATAGATCATTTTGTCTTTTCAAATCCTTAATTTCTTTCGAAAAAAATTCTTTTTCTTTTTCAAACATAGTATTTTTATTTTGCAAAACATTGATTTCCTCCAAAAGATCATTGTTTTTATTTTCTTTTTGTAGGAAATCTTTTTGTGAAACAAGTTCTTCTACGGTATTTTAAAAACATTTAATTTGTTTTATCAAAAATTTATTTTCCCCTTTTAAACTGGAAATTCCTTGCTCACAATCATTTAATTTAGCTAAAGCAATTGTATTAACTTTATTCAAGGTTTTACAATCTTTTAATAATTCATCATGTGCTAAAAGAAAATCTTTATATAAAGAATCTAAGCATACTGATTGTGATCTGAGTTTAGCCATGAAGCATTTGTTTATTTTCTCCTTTGATTCTTCTTTATTGCTCTTCCTCTTCCTATTGCCTTGACTGGATCTCATTTTTGGCCATTTATTCTAGGATGTTGTTACGTTCTCTAGAATCCTAGGCTCTGATACCAAATGAAAGTGGCTGTGCTATAGGATCGTGTAATATGGATAAACTACTTGTGCAGAATAAGTAAGTAAATAGTAAAAGCAATAAAATAAATGACACCAGAGATTTTTATACCGGTTCAAACTCCCGTTCTATGTCCACTCCCAAACTCCTTCTGGATTTAAACTAGCAACCCTCACTTAACTCGGAGGAATAGATTTACACCACCTGAGCAACCGAACATGACTTATACCGCATAAGCAACCGAATAGGACTTCTATCGCCTGAGCAACCAAACAGGACTTCTTTACAAATAACAAAAGTATCTGACTGTAGTATGCTCTTTGAATAGCACTGACAAGTCAATTAAGTACAATCTTCCTATAATCGTCTCCATATGATATGTAGTGTAATGTGCTTTAGAATTGTGGAAGGTAGAGTGATCAACGATTAGAGAATAAAGCAATTTGAGAGCAGTTTGAAAACTAGAGAATAGATAAGAATTCAAGAAAATTGAAAATAGATTCGGTAAATTGTTTGTTGAATTCTGTAATCTATTTATAGAGTTTAAAAAGGTTGCAACCATAGATGAAAAATTATATTTAAAAGAAACAGGCGCAACCGTTGATTTTGAAGACGTTACTCTTCGATGAAGAGAAGCGTCTATTCATGAAAATAGTTGTTGAGAATATTCAGCCGGCTGAATAAAATAATTCAGCCTTCTGAATTAAATTAAAACGCAAACAGCAAGGATATAGGCTATTTTTAGCCTAATTCAGCCGTTTGAATAATTTCATTCAGCCGGCTGAATAATGTGAAACAATATTTTTGTTTCAGCATTCAGTCGTTTGAATGATAATATTTAGCCCACTGAATTCTGTTATTAAACAAAAAATATTATAACTCATTTGGTTAAAGCACTTGCCTTATAAACTAGTGACCCGGGTTCGAGCCCTGCTCCATGCAATTTTTTGAAAACTTGATTTTTCATAAAATATGAATGTATATGTGTGTATACCATTTGGAGAAGATTTTAACATTTGTAAACTATAGACACGACATTATATGACTAATAATACTTTGTTTGCCACCTTCGTCTTGTCTCTATCATGTATATCTCTTCTTGTATCTCCATATACATACTTTCATTCTTTTTTGTACTTTGTATCTTCATTTTGAATGTATTTGTTTATCTCTTTTTGATGCTCATGTACCGTCATATTAGCTTAGAGATTCTTTGGCATAATTATATAGTTGTTTTCATTGAAATTCAACAATGTAGGTTCTAACACAATGCTCCAGCATATTTTGTGGACCTGATGAGTTGCGTATTTCGCGAATCGCTAAACAAGTTAGTGGTGGTGTTCGTCGACGGCATTTTTGTTTATTCGCGAAGCAAGGAGGAGCATACTTTTCACTTGGAAGAAGTGCTTAGGACCCTATGAGCACATAAGTTGAAGGCAAAGTTCTCCAAGTGCCACTTTTGGAGGGATGAGGTTCCCTTTTTAGGACACAACGTTTTGGAGGATGAAATTGCAGTAGATCTGATGAAAGTGGCAGTAGTACAGGATTGGCAAACCCCTAAGAATGCCACAGACATAAGGAGTTTCCTTGGTCTTGCGAGTTACTATAGGAAGTTCATTAAGGACTTCGTAGGATATCAGTTCCACTTACCCGCCTTAACAAGAAGAAATCAGCTTTTATTTGGGATGCCAAGTGTGAGGATGCTTTTGGTCGATTGAAGGAAGCATTGACTATTGCGCCTATATTGGTATTACCGGATAGAACCAAGCCTTTCTCAGTTTATATGGATGCTTGTCGTACAAGGCTAGGGGCGGTACTGATGCAAGAGGGTAGGGTAGTGTGTTATGCGAGTAGATTGTTAAAAACGCATGAGACGAACTACACGACGCATGATCTTGAGTTGGCAGCTATAGTTTTTGCTCTCAAGTCTTGGAGGCACTATCTCTTAGGAGAAAGATTTGAGCTTTTCATGGATCATAATTATTTGAAGTATCTATTCTCTCAGAAAGACTTGAATTTGAGACAACAAAGATGGATAGAGTTTTAGCCTCTTATGACTTTGAGATTTCCTATAACCCTGGCAAGGGTAATGTAGTGGCAGATGCGTTGAGTAGACCGAAAGTGGTTTTAGTTCCTCTTTTTTTGGAATGGAAGCATTTGGAGTACATTGCTACCTTTGATTATAGACATCCATAGGATTTAGCTCCGTGATTGTTAGCAGCCCTCGACGTCCAGCCTACTTGATGGAGCATATTGGAGTAAGGCATGGTGAGGACGAAGAGTTAAAGGACACTGTAGATACGCTTGGTAGAGGAGAGTCATCACCACATCTTAGATGCTGTACCATGGACACTATGGGATGGCTTAGAAGGGAAGGTATAATTTGTGTTACCTGCAATGAGGATTTAGTAGATGCGGTGTTGGCCGGGTCACATCATTCTAGGATGACAGTGCACCCCGGTGGTGATAAGATGTACCGGGATATGAAGAGGGTATTTTATTGGCCCGGAATGAAGAACAGGGTAGCAGAGTATGTATCGAAGTGCATCAGTTTCCAAAGGATAATGGCAGAACAGAAGAAGCCTAGAGGACTGTTGCAACCATTGGATATTCCATTATTGAAATGGGAGAGCTTCTCTATGGACTTCGTGGATGGATTACCAAGGTCATGGAGAGGGAACATGAGCATTTAGGTTATCGTGGATAGACCGACAAAGAGCGCTCATTTTATACCCATTAAGAGTAATAGGACGATAGCTTCTTTGGCGACTCTTTATGTAAGGGAGATAGTTAGGCTTCATAGAGTTCCCGCCAGCATTGTGAGCGACAGAGATCCATTATTTACCAGTGAGTTTTGGAGGAATCTTCAGCAAGCCATGAGAACAGAATTGAATCTGAGTACGGCATATCAGCCTCAGACAGATGGACAGACTGAGAGGCTAAATAGGGTTTTGGGAGATTTTATCAGATTGTGCATCATGGACATCGAAGGGTCTTGGGAAGGCCACCTACCTTTGGTAGAGTTCGAGTATAATAATAGTTATCAAGCAAGCATTAGGATGGAACCGTTCGAGGCATTCTATGGCAGACCATATAGATCACCAGCCTTTTGGTGGGATACCACCGATAGGATCTTGCTTGGATCAGACTTGGTGTGGGAAAATTTCGAGAAGTTGCAATACACCAAAAAGGTGTATTTGTAACGAATATAGTCGTTACAAATGAAATTTATAACAGATATAGTCGTGAGCGGTACAGGCGTGAGGTATGTCGTTACAAATATTTATAACGGCCTCTACCCGTTATTAGATATATCACTTACCAACGGACTTTGTCGTTAGAAATCTAAATTTTTGTAACGAAATAGTTTGTTATTAGTTGCATCGGTTTGTAACGGGTATTTTCCGTTACTTAGTTTCCCCTTTCATGGTAGAAGAAGGGGTTGTCATTCTAAATTATCACGACCTTGTCCGTTACAAATTTCATCATTAGTAACGCACTTGTTCGTTACAAATTTCATCAATAGTAACGACTATGCTCGTTATAAATTTCGTCTTTAGTAACGAATATGTTCGTTGCAGCTACCAAACCATGTAGAGCTGCATTTTTGCTAGCATTTACACTACAGAATTGTCTATTATAATACAGTATGTACATACATATCAAAAATTACAGAATTTCGATAACAATAATCAATTACACATCCAAACATACAACTTAAATTACACAAATATTTGACAACAAATTAAAGGGAGATTTGAAATTTCATTAGTTCATCATACATAACTAAAGAGTATGAAATCAAAACATTACAAGTTCTAACATTACTTCAGCAATGGGATCATTCTGAAAATCTTGAAAACTTTTACTACCATTGCTACCATTGACACCAGAGTTTTCCTTTTGTCTTTCCTCCGCTGCTTCAACTAAAGCCTGCATAATATCCAAATAAATTAATACTAATCTATCCCATTCATGTATATATCCCATTCATGTATATATATGTATTTGTGTTAAGCACACTAGTATTTGGACAGCAAAACCTATCCCATTCATGTATATATATGTATTTGTGTTAAGCACGATAATTTTGAGAATAACAAATAGCAGGAATGCAAAGATGATAAAATAAGAAAGAACCTTGGAAATGGTAAGGGCAGGGCTCCACTGTTCCTTCAGAATGTCCAAACATATGCTGCCGTTACTGCTGATGTTTGGGTGGAATACTTTGGTTCGGAAAGACACCTGTTCGAATTATTATTTTTCTTTCAAATGTTGTATCCGAGAAGATGAATCGTAAATAAAATTCAAAATTAATAGGTTTGCTGAATAGTTGTTTATACTAGAAACGGAACCGAGACTGATAATCCTACATCAATGATTTTACATTATTACCGTTGTTATTGGAAAAAAGTTATCTACCATGAAAATAATTATCTGCCATTGGTTTTCCTAGAAGAAGCTGCCATTAGAACAAAACCTCCAAATCTTAATAGCCATTATTAGTTTACATATGTTTTTACGTTCCTAAAAAATTAATTGGTTTCGTTTGCATCATAAATGAAACAGTTGTCATCCATGAAAATATACATAATGCTTGTTAGAATTGTCTTTTTTTCCAGTTCAAAACTGTATTCCATGCAAAATATGCAATAAAAGAATGGATAATCTGGAGGAAAATGCTCGTACCTTTGGTGGTTTGAATGTATAATCTGGAGGAAAATGGATAGTGACTAAGAATACACCGCCTACAAACGGGCTATCTACAAGTCCCATGATTGTTGCTTGCCAATGGAACATATCCTCCGCAACGGGACCTGAAAAGCAAGAGGAAAATTAGTTAAGGGATGTATTTATACATATAACAGTTACGTTGAAGCAATAAATGGAAACTTGATTGTTGAACTATATCATCATGAAGTTTATTATCTTTTTAGAAATTGTTTCAAACATTGAATTTAATGCAATAAGCTACTAACACTTAAAATGTTACCAGAAATATGCATAATAGTATCTGAAGCTATTTACATTCGATTGCAATAAGCTATCAATGTTTGTATCATAAGCAAAATATGCAATAAAAGAATAGCTTTGCCTCCGATAATGTAACGAATGATAAAATGTTACAAATGACATATAGGTAATTTTGCACCCTCCTTTGTATATTCATTCTAAAAGGAAGAAAAGTATCAAGAAAATGAACATTTTTATGAGGTATGAAACAATGTTTCACATCTGCACTCCTTAGTGGCCTAACAAGCGTGATAATTTTTTAGGCTTTCTATGTCCAGAACTAATGCGTTAACAAGCATGATAATTTCTGAAAGTTGACAAACATATATAAATATGATTAAATAATCGTGCCCTGGAGATTCAAACTATTCAACATTCAAGATTCATCTTTTAAGATTTGAACTATCCAAGATTCTAGATTCAGAATTAAAATTTCAAAATTCAAAATTTTAAAGATTCAAACTTCTCAAGATTCAAGTTATAAACTTCTCAAGGGCGAAGACTTAAGATTTAAGCGATACATGAGTTCCAACAAGTCTGACATAGTAATACAATATCTCAAACCAACTATCAAACTCAAAAGAGCATTTAGTAATAGGATTATTTTATTTTAGGTAATCAAATCAAATGGATATAAATTGAATGCATTTATCTAATTTAGCCTCTAAGAAATTTGAAGATCTAAAATAACAGAAAAAATAAAGTTCCCCTCTGGAAAGCCAGTCACAAGTATACCTATCTAATTTAGTTGTGCATTTGCCCAAGAAAAAATCACACGTTACCCAATAAACATGTTAATTGTAAAAGAGGCACCTTTAGGAAAAAATAAAATTACATTACGAACCTGTAATAGAAGCTTGCAAGCATATGGTAATTTCATAGAATCCATATTCTCTCCATTTTTGTAGAAAGTACAGAATGATTTTTTTTCAATTTATGATTGTAGTACCCTATCAAGCCGCATTTTCTACAAACCTGTCATACGAGAAAAACAACAATAGAACAAGCTTTAGATTGCTGTACAACAGTCAAAATATAATTAGTGATGTCATATTCAATCTACATTTTTAAGATGATCATTGGAAATTTATTCTTTGGGAAAAAACACTTAACCCATTCTCAATAAGCAATTTCAATACCCTTTTTTTAAGGTAATAATTGTTCAATGCTTATTTTGTCAGATTCGGCGCCATTGTCTTAACATGCACAACGAAAATTTTGATACATTTGGCCTGATTCTGATAAATTTCATATAAAATTTGAGATACTAAAAGGGCAATTCTAACAAAATGAACAGCCTATAAAATTCGAGACACTAAAAGGGTGATTCTAACAAAATGAACAGCCAGGACTTTGGGTTTACTATATCAAACTAACGTGACGTAATTCTTATTCAAGTTGTGTTAATCCATCACAACAGGGATCAAAGTACATGAAGTCAACTATAAACTTATTTTACATTCAAGAGTTTCATTTTGTGATCCATATTAAACACGTAATAATTCTATAACATAATAAATAATAGGCTACAACAAAAGAGAAGAAAACAATAATCACCTCAAAGATACAAGGGCTAAGACATAACACAAAAGAATTGTGCTACTTGTTATCCCACCTTTTGGTCAAGGCCGGAATATCAACAAGTTGGCAAGAAATGATGGATATCAGGATTGGAGTTCGATTGGAAACAAGGCTGCAATGGATGACGTCAAAATCTGACCGGGCTCCGATCGGGACGGAATCGATTGGGGATGTTGATCAATGCTAGAGAAGGCTACATTTCAAATTTCAGGTTAATCCGAGTTCGTGTGATCAAGATATGATCGATGCAAATTGGAGGAAGTGGCCTTATCTTCGTATCCATCATCACGCCTCGGTTCGAATCCATGGACTTCGCACCAACGTCTTCGTATCCATCGGCAGTAGCTATGTTCGAATCCATCGCCTCCGCATCAATCAGAATGGCAGAGACCTCACACACATCTGGTTCGTATCCATCAAGTTGAGTTCCTTCGAATCCATGAAGCTACTCCACTTCGTATCCCTCAGGTGGAAGTCCTTCGAATCCATCTAGCGACCCTACTTTGAATCCATCCGGCTGTAGTACTTCGAATCGACCCTGTGGAAACAACTTCGAATCGATCAATACTTTCTTTGATCGATTCGAACGAACATCCATTCGATCGATTCGAAGAAGCATGGCTTCGAATCCATTACCTCGAAACCAAGAGGAAGAGGCTAAAATCATGGAGTCGACCCAATCAACTCGGCATAGAAGTCGGATCGATACGAAGGAGGCGCTCCACGTCATCACAGGAGCGTACGCTTGGATCGATTCGAAGCAATCGATTCGAACGTAATCGATTCGAACGGAGCACTACAACCAGAAAAGCGACTTTGAATCGATCATAACTCGAGATCTATAAGTCCAAATGCTATGAAATTTTCACAGTAGCTTGAGCACATGTTGAAGAATGTTCACACCAAATTTCAACTCGATTGGACAATTTCTTGATCGATTCGAACGTTGCTTCGAATCGATCCCAAAGTTGGCCCGGATTTCCAGAAAGCGGGCATGTGGGCCCCCTCACGTACCAGAACTGGTCTCCCTTCAATTTAGGCGAAATATCAGCCTCCTACACCTAGAAATAGAACCCCTGGTCATTCAGAAAAGGGGTCGGACAATTCTAAGAAGGAAGGAGCGCCCAGATTCTGCTAGATTTACTCCAGATCACCACCGCTGCTTTAGATCGAGACTTAGCATATAAACTCAGTTGTACTACAGTATAAACAACTGTAATCAGCAAGGATAATCAATAAAAGATAGCCGAACCACTATAAATCTCGTGTTTCTGTTCATTATTTCTGGATTGCTGTTTGTTGCTTGTTTAGATCTGATATTTGTGTTTGAATATTGCTGATTTGTATTCATACACTGGTGCTTTCACAATACTTGGGGTTTGTGACCATTTTTGGCGCAAACACTACTAATGTGCAATGATATACTAGAGCTCATACTATGATAAATGTTACTATAATAAATAGCATGAAAACCAGTCATCACCTGAATGTTATAAGGGTCACTAGATAACATTAAACGCTCATGGATTTGCATTCTAGCTCCATATGCTATCAAACAATCTCTTTCCATTTCTCCTATATGTAGTCCTGCAGACGTAAAGACAAAAAATAAACAAAGATGATACAAAATGGAATGTAAAAATTTAGACAAGTTCAAGATAAATTAATTTGCTTTTATATGACAAAGCAACCTCCATCTCGGGCTTTTCCACTAGTAGGTTGTCTAGTCATTGTAACACGGGGTCCTACAGCTCGAGCATGCATTTTATCAAGAACCTAATGAATTATAAGCAGACTTATTAGTTATTAATCAAGAAGAGTGACTGAAAATCTATCTTTCAAACCACAGTAACATACCCAGTCGAAACAAATATGCATATGGGATTTCACCACCAGATGGCATAATACTTTTACGCTACATAACAGGCATCAACAAGAAACTAACTACTAGAAGTAGAATTATACATGGTATAATTAAGGAAAAAATTGCCATGTGTTTTAACTTCTGATAGTATATTGGTCCCATGAATATGTATGCTTGAAGAGGATTGCTAGTAATTCCTGTAAGGTCCAAAAAAAGTTCAGGAAAAAAAAAGACAAAAAGAAAAAAACAAAAACAAACACACTAGCAAATAATCATAGTCAAAAACAAACACACTAGCAAATAATCATAGTTAAAGAAGGGAGTATGACATCTGCAATTGGAAAAAATTGCAGCAAATAAACAAGGCGGAAAATGAAGAAAAATGATATACTGGGAAAATTTTGTTGACAAGAGTACTTACATACCATAAAATTCATTTATACTAGCTTTCTTTTCTTGTGTAAACAAGGTTGTTGTTCCATTAACATAAACCTACACTTTGTGGAAATAACCGCATAAAATGGAGTTTCAATTAGGATTATAAAACATTAGCTTGCAGACATAGTGATAACGAAGATGTGAACTTTATATATCAGAATCTTAAGCAACCCAAGTGTTCCAGCAAATCTACAGTTTGACCATTGGACCATAAACCGAAATAAATTTGCTACCGCACTGCATGACATACGCATCTGAAAACACGCACCACCTCTTCGATATGTAAAAGCCCTGGACCAAAAAAAAATCCAGCTAAATTGCATGAGTACAGAGTAATAAGGCTAAATATGACATGTTTAAGCCTAAGAGAACCAGAGCAAGAAATGAAGTTAAATGCTATTATAAGAACCTATAACTTTAGTATCTTCAAGTAAACATTGATGTTTCAGGAATTAGGTAGTGTCTAAATTTGTTTTCTGTTAACTAATGATAATGAATGGAAATTGCAAATCAGGTATAATTATCCATAAAAAATGAAACTTTCAAAGTCACTACATGCATCATACAATAATTAATAATAAAATGCTTCACAATATATCTCAAATTCCCAGTCAATAATGGCCTTTCCATAATGACTATTAAAATAACCTTTCTAACATAAAATGCAGACTATATGTTGCATTCACACTCATTAAGTTATTAAAACAGCAAATAACCGACATTACATATGTATGTCAATACATGTGCGATGTATAAAAATTACAAAAATGCAGAGGGTTATACATTCAAACTATTCAAAATATCAAAATTTCACAATTTGGGAGGAAATTACATTAACCATGTGATTGAACTATTTACTTTAAACTTCAAACATATTAACAAACCGGTTTTTTAAAACTAAGAAGATATGGTAGCAAAATGATACCCCTCCAGGCTGCAGGTAATTTCCAAATACAGAAGGAACATACGAGCAATTCCATGTTTGTAGAAACTTTTTCCAAAAAAAGTAGACGTGATTCGAATTAATCAAACATTTTTATATCACAAACCATAAAGCATCAGAAAGTAAAGATGGAAACATAATTATATTTAAAAAGCATGCTTACAATGCATTAGTGTGCTGGATATCAGCTTTGAGAATTTTGAGAGAATCTTTAAGCGATCCCTTCATTCTCTAGACCAATTAAATATGATGAAATTCCTGAAAGATAAATTAGGCATCTTTAATTTTTCTTCTATAAATCCTAATAAAACATGCAGGCAATATTTGTGAAGCAATTTGCTTTTCAAAGAAAAAATCAGTAAAGCGGTTGATCTTAATTTCAAGTAAACACGCGGAACTACTCCACTTAATTTATGGTGAATGACGGGAATGATTTAATGAATTACCTTAGTGGTGTAACGTTAATTTAATACATCCAGTGACCTTGACATGGTGACTGTTTATCAAGGAGATATCATCACATGTTCTAAATCTTTTTCCTTCTGTGGACTGCCAAAACCTATGGCCTTAACCATTATCATTTCCCTGAAATCAATGCCAAAACCTATGTTCTAAATATGAGAGTTTTTTCACAAAATACGCGTGCAATTCAACTTTAAACAGATAAAAATGAAAATCAAGCACTGAATAGCGCAGCTTTGTAGGCAACAGAGCAAAAGAGTGTACCAATTCACACTTTTGGCTACTCTGGCAAAGCTGCCATTTGATCGCTAACGAAATATCAATCTAAAACAGACTAAGACATTATTTTACTTGAAAATAAAATAAAAGAAGAAATAATAAAATGGAATCCAAAAAAGGAATGAATAGCAAAATACATCAAGCCGGGGAAGGTAAAAGGTTTTAGGCAGCCGGCGGCCACACCAAATGTTTTGATAACAAGCCTTCCTTTTTCCATCATCAGCTTCTTATTTTCCAAATGCATTCAAATTAAGTGTAAGATTACTTATTTTTTATTCTTTTTTTGTTCCCTTGAATTATTAATACTGTGAATCAAAATTATTGAGATGAGATGACGATCCATTCCCCAAATAATCGATGCTGATTATAATTAGCCCAATTACGCTCACCATTTTCTAGTTCAACAGAAAATTATGATTTTGTTATTTCAATGTTATACTTCTGAATAAAGTGAAGAAAAATTACTTAAATAAGAAGTAAGAATAGTATAGGTGCAGCCAGGAGAGAATGACGAAGACAAAAGGAAAGTGAATAAGTTCGATTTCGTTGATTTTCCAATCTACAAACATAGAAAAAATACCTGCTAGCCCAAATCTTCCTTCATCTTCGTCAGGTTGGTAGAAAAAAGGGTAAAGGCGGTGGAAGATGATGGTGGCAGACGGCGGAGGTGGTGGTACAACAAAGGGCGATAACCCTAGAACGAATGAAAGAAGAAAAACGTGAAAGGGTTCTTGGTGAGAAATGGGATAAAGTAGTAACGGAGAATAAATTTACAATCCTATCCATGTTACTCTTAATTATTTACCAAATTACCAGATTTAGTAACGGTTATATTTGTGATAAATGGTCGTAACAGAAATAACTGTTAGAAATTTATAACGGTTATTACCGTTACAAATTAAAAGCGAAAATGCGTTACAAAATGAGCTATTTGGTGTTGTGTTGGATTTGATTCGCAAGAGGTTGAAGACTGCACAAGATAGACAAAAGTCATATGTCGACAAAAGATGTTGAGATTTGGAGTTCAAGGTTGGAGATAGGGTTTTTGTCAAGGTTTCTCCTCTAAGAAACGTTATGATATTAGGCTCAGTGGGTAAGTTAGCATTGAGATTTGTAGGACCCTTCCCTATTACTGCACGGATTGGAAAAGTGGTATACAGAGTTGGTCTTCCAGATAAGTTGGTAGGAGTTCATGATGTTTTTCATGTTTCGCATCTGAGGAACTGTCTACATGATTCTACAGTAGTAGTTGAACCCGATCAACTAAGGGAAGTGGAGGTAGAGCGCGAATTACTTGTGCGTCGTACACCCACCCGTATATTGGAACACGCAGTCAAGAGATTACGTAACAAGGAAGTTCGTCTAGTGGAAGTTCAGTGGGGAGATGACCCCAAGCCCCAAGGAGTGTGCATGGGAATCTGAGGAGAGTATTCGAACTTCTTATCCTTTTCTATTTGAAGGTACACTTCAAATAACCTATCTTTGATCTTTGATCTTTCCTTAGTTAGGGTCTTTTCAATAATCATTAGGTGAAACCAATGGATGGTAGGTTGGTTGTGAACATTTCATTAGGGCATGTTATGTTTAATGGATGAAAATTATTGCAAGTGGATGTAAATGTTTGCAAATGGATGCATTGCATGCACTAGATAGATATTTATTAGGATAGTCGACCAACTAGGTACACAAACTTGCATATGCTTGCCTGTTATCTATTGCATTTGCATATGGTTATATATATGTATGTGTATATATAAATGGATGTTGCATATGTATGGTGCATTTGGGTGAATGATTGAAACATACATATAGAATTATCAATTATACTAGGGTAATTGTATACATTTGGTGGCATGGAATAAGTATACTTGTAATACAGGAGGTCAACTGAATCAGTAGACCGACTACCATTTCGCATTAGGTAAATTCATATGCATTTCACTTTGCAAAAATCATAAATTTCATTAGTTAAAAATAAGGACAATGGTAGAAATGGATGATGGTTGAGTATATGGATGTAGTTCTTGGATGCTGGTTGTTAATTATGTTCTTCCGTTTTTGGAGATTTCGAGGACGAAATCCTTTAAGGGGGAGAATGTAACACCCTGATATTTTATAAGAAATATAATTAAAAGGAAATTAAAAGCACATTTAGTACAGTGGTAAAGGCGCATGTGGATTTACTTAGTGACCAGGGATCAAGTCCCGTTGTCGCCCAAAATTTAGAGCGATGTTTTTTTTGGTTGTTCGTTTCCAACGATTTTCCTACGTATTTCAATTTTGTTTCTGACATGTGGCGGCTTTCCATTCGCTCCAGTGATGTAATAGGATGAGATGGCTAAATTTTATTGATTGAGTGATGTATATGGGCTATAATGGATAGCCATTAAGTTTATAAAAGAACCAGATTTAATCTAAAATAATCTAATGGATTATATTCACTCAAACAATCTATATATAAACCATCTATCCTAAACCTAATCTCTTATTCAGCCGTTGCCATAATTCTACAGTAAATTTTGTGTGTATTATTCTTCCTCCTTTTCTCTACTAAATAAAAAATCTCTACCAAATTAAATTATCTATATATATTCAAGAAATTTGCAGAATTTAAAAGAATCAAAGGGATAAAGGTTAAAGCAAAGCTTTTTCAAATTTATGCAAGCTCAAGTGCCAAGTGAGTGGGAATTAATATGAAATATAAAAATAAAGTAGTTCAATTTCAGTTCTTTTATGGCACGTTAATATGAATTAATTTCTCTTATTAATTGAGAATAGATGTAAATTATTGCAACTTCTTCTTCTTCATCCACTTCTCAAATCTAATTCATTTTTGGTTTAAAATACGTGATATATAAATTGTCTATTCATGTTTTATGGTATAAATAAGATTGAAATTTATGTAAATTATTGTATCTTCTTCTTCTTCCACTTCTCAATTCTAATTCATGTTTAGGTTGAAATTTGGAACAAACAAATTGTTGTTCACATTTCATGGCGTAAAAAAGATTGGTTTAATTAAATTGAATTAGAATTTTTATTCAATTTCTAATGGTAGAACAGGTTAGTTGAATAAATTCAGAATATGTTACTTGAATAAAATTATGGTTTTGATTGATATAATTACATAATTTTGAATATGGCTTTGGAATAAAATTATGAAGTCTAATTGGCATAATTGTTTGTTTCATATGTGGCTTAAAAATGTAAAAGTGGAATTTTTTGTAATTAAATAGTTTGTGGCTATTGGATAAATTTTTTGTATAGATTAAATCTCTAAAAGGAGAAAGTAAATTAGGCAGGAAAAATAATATAAATTATATGGACCCTGAAGACTAGTGTGAATATGTAACAAAATGGCATAAAAATTACATACAAACCATACGGACTGAACGGACGTGAAATTGGAATGCCATATATGTAAGAAAAAGGGAAATTGCGAATTAACCAACTCGGATGTAAAAATGGTCTAAAGTAAATTAATGGAAGTAAACAATATGTAAACTGTAACGGTAAAATTAATTAATCTGGAAGCGATTTGGTAGGCAAACTTTGTAAAGGTCTAGATAGGGGTTTCATGTAGTTAAGACCAAAATATGGTTTTGGCAAGTAGGTTCGCAAGGATGTTTGTTACCTTTCATTAGTTGCTAGTACGTAGGATAGATAACATCCGCAATAGTAAACTTCTTTAGGCAGATCGACGTGGACAGAACAGGACAAGTGTGCTCCGACGTAGGCTTCTTTAGGCAGATCGTTGGAGGATTCTACGCAGCCGACCCAGCTACGGGCGCTCTTTTGGAGGACCGACACTTTAGATAGGGGCAAGCCCAGGTTGGTGACCGAGGAGACAGAAGGATAGTAGTCCAGTTTGGCAGAGCCTGAGCGCAACTTCGGGATCTTGCAAGGTTGTTTGAGTCGGCGCCGGTCAGATGTAAGGGGCATTTAGTCACAGTGCATGGGTGAAGAGCATGACTTTCACGGTGTAGCACATGGATAGGTAAGGACAGCAGGTCAGACAGGGTGATTGACGTTTAGTATTACTGCATGGTTGACTTCCCTTGAGTGACCATGGACTTTGGTTTCTTAGTGACTGTATCTAAGAAGGATTCACTGCATTATATTATTCACACTTTGCGATATCCGAGGAACACCTGGAATTAAACTATTTTATTCTTTCTCCTTCAATTTATTTCTCATTCACCAGACTTTATGTCTGAACCATTCCTATTTTTCCCTAAATCATGGGAGGGCAGGTCTAGTGCAGTTCTTTGCAGCTTGGAGTGTCATTGGAGCAGGTGTTATCTTCAGCTTTTGTTTCTTTTGTCTCATGTACTTTTTTTCTCTTTTCCGTACTTTACTCCATATATGGGGACCTATATTGTGAACTTTGTTATGTTTTATGTTTTGGTGGAGACTACTTGGTACTTTTGGTTTCATAAATAAATTTGGGATAATGTTGTTTTTAATGAAGAGGTTTTGTTATTAATTTATAATTAGTGAAAGTTTTCTTCCGCTGTAATATTTTAATCATTTTATGATGTAGCCTTAGTCTCTGTGCTACGTTATGGATTTTTATTTCACCTGACTACCCATGCTTCTAGTCATGTCTGATTTTCGGGGTGCCTTGAAGTGCGGAGTGTCACAGTGTGCCTCATTCATAATCTTACTCCATTTATATGCAAAACTAGCATAATCCATTATCATTTCCTTTTAAAAGATAGTCCCATGGGGATGTGACTGAATGGTCCATCTCATTTGTAGAAATAGGTCTTATTTCCTCGAATTCTTCTTTTCCAAAGCAAAGATTGGGGTTGATCCCAAGTGGAACGGGTTGACAGGGCATGACTTTTAAAGGTTCATAGTGCATAACTTTTCTTTTCCTATTAATGACTTATAGAGCTTGAAGCTGGAGGGTTTTCTCTTCAAGTAAGTGAGAGTTATGATTTTCCTGACAATTAGACCTTACTTCCAAAGGTCCCATGGACCCATGAATCAATTTTCCTTTTCAAAAACATTCTCTTGTTTCGTATATTAAATCTATTTCTTATCCTCTACATGCAGTTAGAAGAACCGTAAGTCTTTTATCCAAAATTGATCCTTTCTTGTTCAAAAAGAGGAGTTGATAAGCTTTAAGAAATTTATCCAAATATAAGAGTAGGTGCGAAACTCAATAAGGTTGGAGGTTCAAGCCATCCTTCTAGCACCAAAATGTTAACCAAATTTATGGTCAACACCCCAAAACTATTCCAGCTAGTGTGATTAGTCCGATTTGAATGAAGAGCTTGATAGTCTTAAGAATTTCCCTCGTCATTGGCTTAAATATATCTTTCGAATCAGACCTTCCGCCATCGTCCAAAGGTTATGGTCTCCTTTTTTGGACTAAATTGGATTCTTCCAAGTTAATCCTTTTTAGGGTGGAAGCTACCTTAAGGTTTAAGATGGTTATCAAAATTCTTGTTGAATAGGCAGCATCTTTCGACCTTGTCAAAAGGTTTGTTAGCTTATATGAAGTTGGATTCAACGCAGTCAAATGGTTTGTGAATGATCTCCATCAACTTTGACCTTTCCGAAAGGTTTGATGAATTAGACTATAATATCTAAAAGTTACTTGTCGAAAGGTTTGTTAGCAAAAGAGCTGTCGACCTAGTAGGAAGGCTTTAAAGTCTAAGTTAATCACTCCAGAAGGTCAAAGTTAGTATTTGGACTAGATGCATTATCAATCTCGTCGAATGGTTTAGTCCTTTGATTAAGTGAATTTGGAAGGTTTAGTGATTGTTGAACTGATATGGTCCTCAACTTAATCAAAAGGTTCTTCTTGGAGAGTTGGAGTCTTCAAAGGGTTGAAATAGTTACTTATGATAGAATTAATGATAATCCTGTTGACAAGTACCTTCCGTAGGGGTTTAACCTGAAAAAATGAGTTAATCCAACAAAGATTCAAGTAAATAGAAAAGTAATTAACCAAGTTTAAGTCTTCCCTCTTTGTCCAAGAAAATGTCTTTATTTATTAAATTCCCCAAATCAACATTCAATTAGGATTACAATGCTCAATTTAAGTAGATACAACACTAGAATGGAAGAAGTCGGCTCCCCAAAAAAGGACCCCTCGGGTCTTATTTATAAACGTAGATGGTTAAACTTTCGGCCCCATGCTTTCGACTGGGTCGGAAGGTACTCCTTTTATATGTGACTGCGAACCTTTAAACTTTGCTTGGAAGTTTGTCTTTCATCTCCTACTATGGACCTTTCGACTTTGTCGAAAGACTTGCTTTTCTTTATGCCTTCACGACTTGGTCGGAAGGTTGCTTTTCCTTTACTTATTATAAACACTTCGACCTTTTTAGAATGTTGCTCTTCATTTGATTTTTGTCGAGAGCTGTGCTTTCCTTCAATGTCTTTGAAAGGTTGTCTTTCTTTCTTTACAGACTTGTGAGTGCTGTCTTCTTCATAAACTTTTTGGTATTGTCGAAAGGTACTCTGGATGTGCTTCAACCGGTTTGAAAGGCTTATTATGCTTTCAAAAAGGTTATTAAGTATTTGCTCACACTTGCTTTGATTTCTTCATCCTCTTCGAAAGATAAGAACACTTTGAATGTTGAGGAATGAAAGCTTTTGACTCCTTCGAAAGGTCTGGGACTGCTATACGCTGTTGATTGCATCCCTTCGACTCTTCCAAATGGTTTGAACTAAAATCCTTTTCTTTAATCTTTGTTGGGAGACCTTTCATCCTTGATGGAAGGTTGATCTTTTGGTGTAACACAAGGTTTTAATGGTGCGGCTACCGAAGTAGTGGGTTCTGTTGAATTACCAGTTGAGTTGGGTGAAGGTGAACGTAGGAGGATACAGATCCTACCGTTCATTGTTTTGGATGTTGATTCACCGTACAATGTATTTCTGGGCTGTCCGGCCCTGGCTGAGTTTAGGGCAGCTCTTGCCCCGTGGTGTTTGACTTTAAAGTTTCCCACAGAAAATGTAGTTTGCATGGTGCATGGCGATCAAGCCACTGGCCATGCTTGTTATGTGGCTGAGCTGAGAGAAGCCCATCGAAAGGCAAATGGAAAGGGTTTGGATAAATCTGTCCACATCCAAGTTACTGAAGATTGACATGTAGAGCCTAAGCCTTGGCTTGGGCACCACAGTCAGTTCTATAGAGATATATATCCGAGTGACAATGATGAAGAACCCAAAGAGGCCAAGGCAGTGCCGACTGAACTGACGATCGATATCACAATCAGCCACGACGATCCGTCATGGGTATTGAAAATCGAATCACAACTCAGCCTTTCTATGATGAAGGAGCTTACTGATTTTCTCCAAGCGAACCTTGGTGTATTCGCTTGGACTCATTCTGATATGTGTGGGATCTCACCCGCTATTGCGAGCCACATGCTGAATATTGATCTGAAGTATGTCCCTATAAAACAAAAGAGACGAGGCATGGAACAAAAGTGGTCTGCTGCTCTCAAGCAGGAGGTGGATAAACTTAAAGCCAACGGGTTTATTCGTGATGCCCTCTACCCTGAATGGATATCCAACCCTGTACTAGTAAGGAAGGAAAATGGAAAATGGAGAACATGTGTTGATTATTCAGACGTAAACAAGGCAAGGCCCGAGTATAATTTTCCCTTGCCTAGAATCGATCAGTTGGTTGACTCGACCGTAGGACATGAATTGATATCGTTCATTGATGCATACTCAGGATATAATCAAATCCCAATGTACATCCCTGACCAAGGGCACACTAGTTTTGTCATAGATGTTGGATTATACTATTATGTGGTGATGTCTTTCGGATAGAAGAATGCGGGAGCAACCTATTAGCATCTGGTTAACCGAATGTTTAAAGATCAAATTGGCAGGACGATGGAAGTCTATGTTGATGATATGCTCGTGAAGTCACGACAGACAAACGACCACAATTGAGACTTAGTGGAGACGTTCGACATCCTTAGATTTTATGGCATGAAAATCAACCCATTGAAATTCTCCTTTGGCGTTGCATTAGGAAAGTTTCTGTGCTTCATTGTCAACAAACGAGGAATCGAAGTGAATCCAAAGAAGATTCAATGCATTTGGGATATACAAGCACCTATGACTATTAAACAAGTACAGAGCCTAAATAGGAAGGTCGCCGTGTTGAGTCGATTTATATCCAGGGCAACCGATAAGTGTGTTCCTTTCTTCGATTTGATAAGGAAGGGGAAAAGGAATTTCGAATGAACGCAAGACTGTGAATACGCGTTCCGAGCTCTGGTGAGTCATCTGGAGAGACCCCATGTTTTGTTGAAGCCTGTAGACCATGAGGAGCTGTATATTTATCTAGTCGTATCGCTGCATGCCATAAGCACGGCTTTGATTCATGAGGAGGACCGGATTGAGAGGCCGGTGTATTATGTCACTGAACAATTAATGGAGGTGGAAAGAAACTACCCAAAGATTGAAAAGTTGGCGTACTGCTTGGTGATCTCATAGCGTAAGATTCGCCCATATTTCCAAGCACATCCAATCAATGTTTACACCGACCAACTTTTCCGACAAGTACTACTACGGTTCGAAACATCTGGGAGATTGCTTAAATGGAACATCGAGCTCAGTTGGTCCGACAACACATATCTGCCTCGAAGAGCTATCTAGGGACAAGCATTGGCAGAATTTATAGCAGAATTCACTTTGCAAGATGAGTAGAGTGAAAGCGATGTGGTTCCTACTATATGATGGAAACTTTATACCGATGGGGCATCCAATGATCATTGTTCTAGAGCGGGCGTCGTTCCTGTAACTCCTTAGAACCAATCGATTTGCTATGCCTTTAAGCTTAATTTCCCCATTACTAACAATAAAGCGGAATATAAGGCGTTGATCACTGGACTGAAGCTTGCTAAAGAGCTCAGGATGAAATCGGTCGAAATCTTTTGTGATTCGCAGCTTGTTGCGTACCAAGTTAGAGGGGACTACCAGGCGAAGGGACAATGTCTCGCCCCATACCTTACCCGAGTTCAGGATTTGTTGGCAGACCTCGAATACTACGACATTTCGCACATCCCATGCAAGCAAAACGGGGAAGCCGATTCATTGGCAAAGTTCACAAGCACTAGCGATGCACAATAATTGGGCTTGGTTCCCATCGAAACCCTACATACCCCGAGTATAAATGAAATGGAAGTTGATCATGTGCCGCAGACGGAACCCAAAAAGGAATCATGGATGTCTCCATTTAAAGAATACTTGTTGCATGGATCCTTACCTGAGAAAAGGAACGAAAAGCAGCAAGTCCTTCGCAATGTCTCACGGTATATTATGCAAGATGGGATTATGTATCGAAAGGGATTCGCTTTTCCTTTACTTAGGTGCATCGCCCATGATGAGATAAATCGGGTTTTGAAAGAAGTCCATGAAGGAGAATGTAGTGACTACACAGGGAGCAGATGCTAGCTAAAAAGATACTCCATTACGGGTACTATTGGCCAACCGTGAATCAGGATGCTAAAGATTATGTGAGACGATGTGGTAAATGCCAGATATAAGCGAAACTCCCAAGATCGCCGCCAACAGAAATCACACAAATGGTTAGTCCATGGCCGTTTGTGATATGGGGAATTGATATTATCGGCGCATTGCCAATTTCCAAAGGTGGTGTGAGATATGCAATGGTCGCAATCAACTACTTCACCAAATGGGCAGAATCAGAACCATTAGCTATGATCACCATCAAAAAGTAATTAATTTTGTTGTGCAAAACAATATATGTCGTTTTGGTCTCACGCAGACTATTGTAACCAACATGGGAACTCAATTTGATAGCGCTGAATTCAAGGAGTTTTATTAGAAGTATCATATCGAGAAAAGGTTTGTAGTAGTCGCTCAACCTCAGGCGAATGGACAGGTTGAAGCTGTAAATAAGATAGTTAAGTCCATCTTGAAAAAATGTTTGGAAAAGGCTAGAGGTAAGTGGGTGGATGAACATCCTACGGCACTTTCGGCATAGAGAATCACTCACAAGTCAACGACTGGCCATACTCCATCCGCCTTGGCCTACGAGGACGAAGTAGTTATACCCATGGAGCTCGAAGTTCTTTCCCATTGGGTAACTTATTACAATCCTAGAAAAAACCGAGATATCTTATTGGAGTCATTGGAATTCATTGACGAAAAGCGTGAAGAGGCTGATTTGAGAGCGGTCGCACATCATCACTGGGTCGCTCGATATTGTAATATGAAAGTCCGACCACGTGCCTTTGATGTGAGCGACCTTGTTTTGAAGCAAATCTTACTGATCCCATCACACATAATTTCTACATGGGAAGGGCCATACGTCATCGAACGAAGGCTTATAGAAGGAACTTTCAAGCTAGAGACCGTCGATAGTGTAAAGCATCCTAGAGCATGGAATAACGAACATCTGCATCACTATTCTACATAGTTTGTTTCTATTGCATTCCGATAGTAGTTGCTTTCAGTATTTGCCTGTTTTGTCGGTTTTTTTCAGTATGTAATAAGACAAATTAGTTTGTCCCTATTTTCCATGATGAATAAAAGCTTGAACCTTCTTTTCTATGAACTACTGTTGTAACGACCCGCTATTTTGGACCATTCGCATCCATTATAAGTGTATAGGTAGACACTCATGCCGGAATTGAATTGCTCAAAATACCGCGTTGTTAATTTAAATTTGGCAGAACTGAACATATACAGTAAATAAATATAATCATAGTTCACAGACACAGAGTAATAAATGCAGCGGAAATAAAAGAGATAGTAGTTCATGAAGCTACTATATGAATATATAAGATACATCAGAGTTTACAACAGAAGAGTAATACGATACATCAGATACAAATCAGAATACATCACTAGAATCATCGAATACTGAAAGGAGAATAGATGGCTGGATCTTCAAGCAAAGCTCCAACTCCAAAGGTGAGTCTCGACTACTGGTACACTAAGTCTGACCCGAGCGCAAAGCAAAACACAAGACACTCGAGTCAGGATTAACGTTCTTATATTAATAAATCCAACTCAAGTGAAATAGCAATTGAAATACAAGTAACTCAAAGGATGTTTGGAATAACCATCCTTTAAGGATCCGTTAAACTATCTACTATGTAGTAATGTACGATAAGTAGATAATGTCTATCAGTAATATAAAGTATCAAAATAGTGTTAAGTCATGGCCCATTCCACCCTTAACACATTTTTATTCCCAAGAGCATATACAAGACCGTAGTTTCCCCAAAACCGGAAGTCACCAGAGGGCAATCCATATACTAAAGGTACAAAACAACTCGTAGTGGTCGCGTATAGGATAATCAGTATGACAAGGTACATGAGGCGATACCAACTAGGATACTAGTAGTTGCCTGATCCGGACTGATGTTGGGCATAGCAGCTACTACCCCAACACCGCGAAACAACACTCCCATAATTGAGGGATGCACCCAAATCGAATCACATAAGTAATAGATAAGGTAACGAAGAAGTGTGTCCGCTAGAGATGGCGATCCTCAATGGCCCGGCGCGGCTCCTGTTTTAGTCATGTCAGGGGTCATCCAAAATCGTTCTCTTTCTTCAATCAACGCGTTCTCCAAAACCATCCACTTCGTTCTGGATCAACACTCCGCGTATATTAGTTATTAAAGTGGTTTTCGGTATCGACAGAGAGTATGTCCATATCCGATCCCGGTCTCTTTAATAACTACGCATTAATTACCCGATGGTCATTTAATATTCAAGTTTAAACAAATCAAAGTCCAAAAGTCAAGTTGCAGGTTTGACTTTCAAAATTTGACACTTCACAATTCAATTTATTTCGGACGTTTAAAAATCATATTTCCAAATGGAGTTTTAGTTCAAGCCCTTGAGTTAACAATACTTAAGTATTCCAGTTCAATTTCTATTCCTATTCCCATTCATCGTTACATTAAATTTAATCAAAACTTTGATTTAATCAATTTCAACAACTAAATCAACTCCTTAACTTTAGTTGGTTTTGCATTCCCTTTTAGTCACTTTGTTACTTAATCTCAAATTAAATTTATAACAAATTCCAAATTTATTAAATTTATCCAAATTAGATTAAATTTCGAACCTAATAAATTCAATTTATTAGATTCTAACTTACTTATTCAAATCTCATTTCAATTAAATGTGTCAATCAGTTTATCTAGTTAAATAGATTTATTAATCCGTTTCAATTTAATCCAATAATTTATTCCAATCAGGTCCACTTATTTCTCCATTAATTCATAGCAATTAAATCCATCAATTTATTACCATTAAGTCCATTAATTTATTACCACTAATCCTATTAATTTAATACCATTAAATCCATTGATTTATTTCAATTAAATCCATTTATTTATTACAATTAAATCCATTCATTTATTTCAATTGAATCTATTGATTTATTACAATTAAATCCATTCATTCATTACAATTAAATCTATTGATTTATTACAATTAAATCCATTCATTCATTACAATTAAAGCTATTGATTTATTATAATTAATTCCATTCATTTACTACAATTAAATCTATTGATTTATTACAATTAAATCCATTCATTCATTACAATTAAACCTATTGATTTATTACAATTAAATCCATTCATTCACTACAATTAAATCTATTGTTTTATTACAATTAAATCCATAAATTTTGTTACTTACTTTCCAACAAATTTTAAAGTTCATTTCTTAATTTCAAATGGATTTCAATTCCAAAATGATTTTGTTGACCAATCGGGTTTCTTATTTTAATTATCTATCCTAGTCCAAAGTTGTTCAATTTGGGTATTTATCATTTCAACCCAATATAATTAAATAAAACAAAGCATAGCAAAGGGAACTTGCAGTGTGATAACTGGGATGGTGTCAAGGTAAATAAACAATCAATAGCAACCATCCATAACAATTTAACCGTTTATTTAAATAATCCCGAAATAATCGTATTAAATTTACATTTGTTATTTATGTAAATTAAATAAAATTATTCCTAGAATCCACACCATCATTCATGCGGATTAAAGATTATTACCTTATAGGTTTCACTTGGTGTTTATTATCAAATTATTACAGCGATCATACATTCAATGGTTCAAAGTATAACTATCACTATTCTACATGTCAATTAATTTAACAATTAAAAGGAATCATATTCAACTAATCAAATTCAACATATGTCTCGATTCAAATTTTAATTATCCTACGTCAAATTTATTTGCATAATATTTATCACTTTATACATTACAATTTTAACATCCAATATAAACAACAAACAACCAATCAATTATCAATCAAACAGGATTATTATCGTATAATTAACAAATAATGGTGTCAGATGTCACAGGTGAACTGATACAGGTAATAGCATGTATAAATATCTAACAACAGCATATTTCAATTGTCGTTTCAAATGAAATCAAATTTAATATATAAAAGAACATTAATCGTGAGTGATTACTCACCTTTTTACGCTGAAGTTTGCAAAGCAAACACACAAACAAAAATCCGGAAAGCACGAAAGCACGACTAGACACAATTCTGATTTTAATGGATGGAGAGCCAAGATATTGATCTTGTATATAACAAATACACAAATCATAAGAATTAAGATTCAACACAACAAAAATGAATTAAACTATGCAATTACGAATCAAAGAACATAACCTTGCTTTCAACCACCAAGTGGGCTTTGCCATGGTCTAATAGTGAGGAGGAGGTAATGTTGTGGTGGTGGAGGCTGAGCTATGCAAGGAGAAAACAAAAGGAAAAAGAGGAAAGAAAAAAATATAAAAGTGGAAAAAAAAGAGAGAAGGAAGCCATGGATCTAGACTTTTTCCTTCCTCACTCAAATAATACAATGAGAAACCTTTTTTTTATTTCACGTGAATGATAAGAGGCGGCTAGGTTTAAAAAGATTTGAATGGCTAAAGTTTAGGAATAGTTAGAAAATAAAAAGGCAAGGAAATTTAAAAAGGCATAATTTAAGTAGGGAAAAGATCTTGTATATATAAATCTTAAACAAATGAACATAGGAGTTTGATAACTTTGTACGTGATTGAAAAGGAGAAAATCACGTCTATGCATTTATGAATAGATATGGTAGAAGATTAAAAGGTGGGAAATATATAAAGGCAATAAATAAATTATAAAACGTATGCCTATATTTAAAACGTATCTTAATTGATTTGTTACTTATCCAATAAATATAGATGTATATACACAAAAGAAGCCTTCACTAAATAAATAATGTTTATACACACCATAGAAGTAAATAAGAAGATGGAGGCTAAGCCTAGATTGAAGGAAAACAAAGAAAATAAAAGAAAATAGAAGAGAAAGAAAAAAAATAGAATAACAAAAGAAAAAGAAGCCATTACTTACAAGAAAATTTCTCATGTGAAGATGCAAATGAAAATGAGATTTGGTAAAAGGTTTTTGTACGTGAATTAGAATTTAATAGGGGAGTTATTCACGCCTAATCAAGTGCAATGAATTGGCAAGTAATTAAGTGCTTAAATGGCTAGATTTGAAGGGATTTCTTTCCTATTAAATAAAAAAGAAACAATGGAACAAAATGGGGTAAGTTACTTGCTTTTTCATGTGAATTGATAGGGTATGAATGGCTAAAGAGGAGTAAATGATAGAAAAACAAAAAAACTAGGAAATAAAAGGAAAGAAATAAGAAGAAAGAAACACACACACACACATATATATTGTTGGGTACATTTCCTACACCGAACCAGCACCCACCGGTCCATTCATCTCCTCGATGCCGAACCAGCCTACTCCCTACCACTTCCAAACAATGTCGGTCCAGACTCCACTGCCAAACAATGCCGGTCCAGACTCCACTGCCAAACAATGCCGGTCCAGACTCCACTTCCAAGCAATGCCGGTCCAGACTCCACTGCCAAGCATTGTCAGTCCAGACTCCACTACCAAGCAATGCCGGTCCAGACTCCACTTCCAAGCAATGCCGGTCCAGACTCCACCGCTAAGTATTACCGAACCAAGGGATGCCGAACCAAGATTTGCCAGGCCAGATTGTATCAGCCCGGGCCCATCCCCAGCTGAATACATCCAAGACCCCTACCCCCAGCCTCACTCTATAAATAGAGGGGCAGGGGTACAGCAATGGGGGACAAGTTTGAGAGCTCAAGCACGGAGAGAACTTTCAAACAACTTTCTTTTACTTATATCAAAGCTTTGTACTTGTAATCAAAACAAGAGAAATAACATATAAAGTGGACGTAGACACATTCTGGCTGAACCACTATAAATCTGCCTGTCTTTTTACAGTTTAGCCCCTGCTTTTCGTATATTTGCATAAATCACCCAAATCACTAAGAACAACATAAGATCTACTAAATCATACGACTTTGAGGTGTTTGTCCATTTTTTGTGCAAACATATATATATATATATATATATATATATAGTATTCTTAAATGCAATTGAAAAAAGATATTTTGAGATGTTTGTACGCGATTAATAAGAGCAATTCATGGCTATGAATGGTGAATGGCTAGGGTAAATAATAAAGAGGGTAGGTAAATAAAAAGGCAAGCATTAAAGAAATGTAACGCATGTCTCCTTGATTTCTTTCAAGCCTTTTAGGAAAAGATACACACACAAGTGAAATCCAATAAATAAAGTTTAGATAAACAAAATAGAAAAATAAAATAAAATAACATAGAAAATAAAATTTAGAAACGCACATAGAAAACTAGAAATTGAAATACAGAAAATAACTGCGTGTAAAAACGGTGTAATTTATCTAATTTAAAAAGTATAACTCAGAATTTAACGAAACGAAAAGCAGAACAGATATCATAAATATATTCTGCTTCAAAGAAAAAGATTAAAATTTAAAATTCAAATTTTTTTTTTCTGAAAATTCAAATTTTGACCAAAATATAAAATTTTCAAAAATCGTTTATTTATTGCATTTGGAAAATAAATTACAAACAAATTCCAAACTTACATTGGAAAAATTCTAAAAATTCACTTTTAAATGATTTTAAAAATCAAAATTTCAAATAAAAATTTAATTAAAAATATTCACAAAATTATGGGTTGTTACAACTGTTGTTTCATGTTATGTGATTATGTGATGAGATTTATTAACACTAGCATATGTGACGTATGAACGCACACATAGAACTAAAAATCGACCAGTTATATTTTAAAAAAAGAGAAAGAAAAAGAAGTATCTCTAAGTCCCCAGAGTGTGGATTAGAGTACTCTGAGTCCTTAGAGCGTGGACCAGAGTATAAATGATTTTAAAAATCTCTAAGTCCCCAAAGTGCATATTAGTGTACTCTTAGTCCCAGAGTGCAGACTAGAGTATAAACGATTTTAAAATTTTCTAAGTCCCCAAAATGCATATTAGAGTACTCTGAGTCCCTAGAGAGCAGACCAGAGTATAAACGATTTTAAAAATATTTAAGTCCCTAGAGTGTAGATTAGAGTAATATAGGACCCCAAAGTGCAGACTAGAGTATAAACGATTTTAAAATCTCTAAGTCCCTAGAGTGCCGATTAGAGTACTGTAGGTTCTCAGAGCTTGGACTAGAGTATAGATGATTTAAAAAATCTCTAAATCCCCAAAGTGTGGATTAGAGTACTCTAGGTCCCTAGAGTGTGGATCAGAGTTTAAAGGAAAGGAAAAATCTCTAAGTCCTTAGAGTGCAGATTAGAGTACTCTGACTCCCCAAAGCGCAAACTAGAGTATAAATGATTTTAAAAATCTCTAAGTCCCTAGGGTGCAGATTAGAGTACTCTGAGTCCCTAGAGCGTGGACTAGAGTATAAATGATTTGAAGAATCTCCGAGTCCCCAATTGTGGACTAAATTATAAGCGATATGAGAAAAGTCTAAAAGTTCGAGGGGCGAACTTAAAAATTCACCGTGTTCAAACCAACGGATGTATGAGAGAACTTTCTAACACTTACTACCCACGGGCTCCTATCTAAGATCGACGAAAGATGCTCAAACCATTAGCAATTGAATACGATTGTTGGCTACGATGGTAGCCTAGTGTCAATTGTGTCTTTCGATGAAATTCGCAGAGAAGCTCTGAGAATAAGATAATAAATTATCGACAAAACCTAAAAAAATCATCATACTACTACTTGGAGCATAAAGGTTAATCTGCCATTAAAATAATAACACGCTCGATGATTGACTAAGGAAGAAAATATTATTTGTGGCTCCAAAAATTCCTTACAACACCTCCGAAGGTTCGGAGGCCAAGTTCATACATCTGTTGCTAACAAGGAAAAGAAAATGGGAAAACAACTACACAACTCTAACTTATTCAAACTAAGCAAAATATTACAATGCCCCAACTATTTCTTCGCCTTCATGTCTTTCTTCGGCTTTCCTGGAGTCGTCTTAGCCAAGCGTTTCTTTCGGGACTCCTTACTGCCTTGGGCGGAGGTACTTGAGGAAGGAGGGGGAACTGCCATGGAGAGAGACCCGCCATGAGGGATAAATTATAAAGGCCTATTAAGGGGATCGTCAACCTCCATCACCTAGGGCTCACCCTTAACTTTGACCTTTGCCTTCTCCTCTTTTTCAACCTGCACCTTCAGACTGAACTTGGAGGTGTGCTCCGAAGCGCTCGTAATTATAGCATCATCGTGCTCCTCTGCAAGTAATGGCTCTTTAGGTTTATCCTCATCAAGCGCCCCAATCACTTGAGCATCCAGACCAGGAATGTCCTCAATAGATGGTGCCTCAACATCTTTATCCTCCTACTCCGTGGAGACATCGTTCCTTGGAGTTGACCCAGGACATGATGACCTACAGGGTTTCATGAAAAGCAAATGTTAGATTATGACCTATCGTTCGTCAAGAACAACAGCTTTTTAGATTGTGAAAAGCTAAGGATAGTACCAGCGTTTGGTTGGCTTTCTGTGATCATAGGTGTGCTCCCTTCATTGATTGGGGATAACGTGTGAATCCCGAGTCCAGGTTTCTCCTAGTCATAATTGATGTGTTGCTCGAGATGTTGGGAAGATGAAGTCCTGGCAGGTTGAACGGGAGAAGGACCTTGGGGCTCAATACTGGATGACTCGTTGATATCTCCTTTTTCCTTAAGCGGCGTGGGAGCCCTGCAAAACTGTTGCTTTGCAGCAGCCAAGTTAGATGGCTTGTTTCTACGAAGCACTTCTTTTGCGAGTGCCTCTTCA
This sequence comes from Allium fistulosum, assembly GCA_030737815.1. Taxonomy (NCBI): domain Eukaryota; kingdom Viridiplantae; phylum Streptophyta; class Magnoliopsida; order Asparagales; family Amaryllidaceae; genus Allium; species Allium fistulosum. The sequence goes on along the minus strand of CM060904.1, from coordinate 210,405,547 downwards.
TCAATCTTCGCCACGCCCGACTCCACTTTCATGATCTTAATAAGGGTGTCCTAGGCTTCGGCAGCAACTCGAGATAACCAGCGCCCAAGAAGGTTAAATCACGGTGGAGGAGAACCCTTGCATTATATTGAGAGACGAGTGGGTCAAACAAGCACTTGATTTCCTCCCTACCGTATTCGGTCTTTGCCTCAATTCTGGAGTTGGCTTCCGTGAGTACTACTTCTTGCCCTCTTCGCGAGCGGCTTCCTTCAGCGCTTCAATCTGGGAGAGTCCCTCATCGAGCTTTGCCTTCAAATTTCTTGTCTCAACGATTTCCTTGCAATATTTCTACGACTACTCTTGCGCTTCTATTTTCTCCTCCTTTTCCTTAGATTGCAGTTTCTCTAACTCCTCCAAATGGCGGGCTAGGGTGTCGTTTTGCTTTAGCAAGGAGTCCTTTTCGGGAACAAAAGTGCCACTACATTAGAGTGCGTCGTTTAATTCATTTTTGTGAGTAGCCTCTAAGCGACTAACTGCATCGGCTGTCTCTTTGGAATTCTTTTTTGCATCCTCAAGTTGGGCTTTGAACGAGAGCAATTCACTATCCAGACACTTTATGATGTCCTTGTCATGAACGGCCTCTAACTTAAGGCGGTCGATCTCATGTTATGTTCAATAGAAACCTTCGAAATTTTTTCAACCAAGTGTATGAACGCCTCATGTTGTACATATACGTCATTCACGCATGCAAGAGAATCTGCTTTGTCAGTCCCAAGGATGGGATGTATAGCCGGGAGGAACTTTAGCCCGTCAATGAAATTTTTTGCAAAGGTGGCTTTGTGTTCGGCTAATTTCCCCGCCGTAGTTGTGTCGTGAGCAGGAACTGGAGGAATTTGTTCAGTTGAAATCAATGTTTGCTTACGATGCTCATGAGACTATCTAGTGCTTGAGTAGCCGGAATTTTGGTCGTGGGGAGCATCGAAACTGAGAGCCTTGATGTGTAGGCTTGTCTCCACCATGCGCAAGAGGATTTGTAGGATTGCATTGATGTGAAGTATGTCCTTGGGATTTCCTTTTGGAAGATGAAGATGATTCATGAGAACAATAATCCCTCCCCCAGCCTTCATCTCTCTCTTGACGTTTTTCGGACTCGGAATCCCGACTTAAGCAGTGGAAGATAGAAGAGTCGTGGAGGTGATCAAAGCCGTGAGAACGAGTCCTTGCGCTTGAAAAAGGGTTAAACGAGAATATGTTAGTAGATGCCATATAAAAAGTAGAGTGCAAATGAATGGTGGGGTGTAAGTGCTTGTGTGTCCTAGTGCATCCCCCCAACGGACCGGTGATGTTTACTTTACTCATTGGAGTTTGTTCTCCTTGATTGGGAAGTTCCTTGCCTTCACCGCTTCTTGCTGGAGAGTTAATCCCTACGACACCAAGGTTATTGATGTCATAGTTTAATAGGTTGCCAGGAATAGAGATGTCATAGAGTACCTCCGGTGAGCTTTCCATTTGTTGGGAAGATGAACCCTTCTCAACGGGAGTTATAATGAATTTTGGGGCCTCCCCACTTTTCCTCTTTTTAATTCTATGCACCAGACTCATTTTCTTTTCGGAAGAAGGATGCGGCTAGCTTGTGTAAGGAGCATTGGCAGCTGGTGCCTATCCAGGACATGTGTTTTCATTATTAAGCCCTGGAGCTTCTATTTCTTTGATCTCCCCTTCCTCGATGCCTTCATGGACTCCTTCAGCAGGGGCACCGTGGGGCCGACTTGTTCTCTCCTCCTATCGAAAATTTCCCTTAAGATTGCTCTACTTCTTGGAAGGCCAATTCTACGGCCATGTACTAGTAGTCCAAATAGCGAGAGTAGCTCTCCAATGACTAACAATTTGATATCTCGATCCTCTACCATGTATAGCCTCACCTGCTGTGGAATATTTAACACCTTCGGGCTGAGGGCGAGCACCTGGAAGAATTGAATGAGTTTGTGTGATTAGAGAGAAAATGATTTAAGTCCTTGATTTAAGGGCGGAAACGGGAATAAAACTTACGTCCTTCCAACCACCTTCTTGCGAAGCTAGGAGGACATAACACATAGGACCACTCTTGCTTGAACAGGGAGAGCTTGTTCCAGGCACCCATTAGGATTTTACATCAGGGCAGTGGCTCAAGAAATATGTACGAGGGACTATCGGCTCGTCTCTTGAAATTATAAATATATCAGATATCCTCGGGAGTTGGCGGGTAAAATAGGACGCTAATGAAAATCAAGAATGTGTCATGAATAAACGCGTAGCTGTTGGGGTGCAATTGAGTAGGGGCGATCCCCATATACTTCGGCACTTCGCGAGTAAAGGAGTTGAAAGGTGGCATGCACCCGACCCAACACATGAACTTATTACATGCAGTGTACCCGGTTGGGGGCAAGTGGGGCCTTTCTTGCCTCGATGGAACCAGGACATCTTCGAAAGGAATCCCGTGAATAGAGCACAATCGACGAAGGGTTCTTTTGCATATTTTTGAAGCATATATTTTGCAAATCCTTTCCTACAACAAAACTGGTTAATCCAACTGATTATACTAAAATAGCAATATCCTTTATGCTAATAAATGGACTATTTGTCCAAAAATTGGTATTAAGTAGACTATTTGTCTACAACATAATAGCAAGGTTTGTTATGCTAAAAATGGACTATCCGTCCATACAACTGGGCTGACTGCCCGTAAAGTGGACTCGTTGTCCAATATCTACGCCGACTGCCTGCAAACTAAACTAACTATCTGAATCATTTTCTTATGGTTAACTACCCTTTATCTTTTCCTTGAAAACCTCTTCAAAATGATTTAACCTTTTAAATCATACTTATACAAGGAAAATACATTCTTAGCTTTACTCTAAGCTATTTTTCCATGTTATATACACTTTACTCAAAGTAATGTTGATGAGATTTAATAAGGATTAACTATCCTTCGAAAATAAGTTAAAACCCTTTATAACTTGAAAATACTTAGGCTACATTGCTTGCTTAATACATTCGAAACCTTTGATTAAAACTATTAAAAAGCCCTTTCGAAACAATTGAAGGTAATCCTTTCGAAACCATTTAAATGCCCTTTCAAAATCATTAAATATTGCCCTTTGAAAACATTGGAGGAATATTTCCTTTCTTTCCCCGAAAGCTTCAAACATTTGACATCCTCCTTTAAAACCTTTTGAATGTTGACTTTCAAAAACATAGGAAAAGCACTTCCTTTTAACCCTTTCGAAACCCTGGAGAACCACCCCTTTTGAAGCCATTCATTTAAAACCTTTCGAAATAGTAAAAATTTAATCCTTTCAAAAGCACTTTGGGTTAAATTTAAAACATGTGGAAACCTTTCGAAACCATTCAAAAAAATTCCCCTTGGGATCCTTTGAAAAACATCTCGATCGAAACTGTTTGGATTCTACCTTCAAGTACAGTAAAATGATCTGAAACCCATTAAAGTCGAAAGCATCTGTTTCGAAACCATTTAGAACTATGTCTTTCTAAATCATTTTTGGTTTTACTTAAAGGGTCTTAAAAACATTTAAGTCGAAAGCATTTGCTTCGAAACCATTGGAGTGTTGTCCATATTTTTAGAAGACAAAACAACCATTTCGAAACAATCCAGGTTAGAAGGTAGGAAGCGGCATAAAAAGGCTTCGACTCAGTCGAAAGCAATTATTTAAAACAAAAGTGCAACCCAATCGAAACCATTCCCTTTAAAAACATTTGACCTAGTCAAAAGCAAACCAAGTCGAAAGCCACTTAGTCGAAAGCCACTTAGTCGAAAGCCATTTTAGTTGAAAGCAAGCAGGCGCAATTTTAATTTAAAAACAAAGTAATACCTCAACCCCTTTGGAACCTTTGGTTTCTGTAATACCCTAGATTTTTGGTAACATTATTTAGGAGATTTAGTTAGTTAACTAAATAAAATAATATGTTGATTAAGGGACTGAGATTTTATTTTAATTAAGGTACCTGTGCCATTAAAACCAATGAATTAAAAGAAGGGTTTAAAATGAATTAGAGGAGGGGTAATATGTGAAAGAGGCCATTCTTATATCTCGAAACCTTGGCCGTGTATATTTTACACGTTCAAATCATTTCAAAAAATTTATAAAAGAGGCTGGCTACCATTAACAAGGATAAGAGAAAAGGAAACTATAAAAGCTAAATGAAAAGCTAATACAAATCAAATCTATTCAAATCTCAGGCTCCTTTAATCTCTAAAGCAAAGGTGAATAATGTTTACATCTCTAATTTTGATTGGTTTCAGTTTTAATTATAAATCTGAATATTTTGCAATGGTTTGCCATGTGTTTGAATGATAAAATGATTATATATATACATGTTGATGATTAATGTATGTTCATATAGATTTTATGACATGTTATGAGATGAAAACCATATTAAATGACATCCAATTTCCTTGCAAATTTTGATGAAGATGTATAAAGATATTTTAGAGATGGGTTTCAATTTTCAAAATTTTCAAAATTTTCGTGGATTTAATATGAATTTTCTAGTAAAAATAATGTTAAATTGGATTATAAATTATTTACGGGAAAATAATTAATTATTTGGATCTGGAATTTTTAAATGTTAGAGAACATATACAAGGTGATTTTCTGGAATTTTTCAATATTTTTCCAAGGTGTTTTATTGATTATATAAAATTATTTAAGGAATGAGACTTAAATGTTTTATATAATTGTAGAGGGGAAGAGGCCATTTGCAAATATATTTTAAATTGCTAAATTGGCAAAGTCGGTAGCACTTTTGAAAAAGGTAATATGGCAACCAATCAGATTTAGACAAACATGGCAGGTTGGGCATAAAAGAATAGTTTTAAAGTACAAATAAACAGGCTTGTAACTGTTTCGTCTCCTACGGCACTATAACACCCCATATATTTTATAACCTTATTTAAGACATTTAATTAGTTAAATTAAATTAAATAATGAAAAGACTAATAGATGGAGATTTGATTAGTTAGAGGTAGTCGTGCCATATAAAAAGGGGTTAACTAAAATGAAAAAACACTAAGTAAGGTGTTAGGAAATGAGAAGGTTATTTTGGGAAATAGTAAAACCTTATACCTTAAACAGTTAGGAGATGGATAACTCATGTTCATTAATCTCGTTTCATTAAAAATGAAAATTTCTAAGGCCGGCCACCATTTCTCATTCTCAAGAGAAGAAGAAAGCTAAGATTCAAGAGGAAAGAAGGAATCAACTAATTCAACACTCAAAAATCTCATCTATAATCTATAAAGCTAAGGTGAATAATTACTACATCCTTAATATTTTGATTTTTGGTTTTATGGTTAGATCCAAAATGTTCTTGTTATAATATTGTCGTGTTTGATGTTTTAAGATATATATTTTATAGTTGTTGAAATTATAAATGTTTATTCGTGTTTTATGATATGTTTAGCATGAAAACCCTAGTTAATGACATCCGAATACTTTGGAAAATTTAATATAGGTCTGGAATAATATTTTAGAGATGGGTTTTGATTTTCATAATTTTTTGATTTATGATGGATTTTATATGAATTTTCAAATGAAGAAAATTGTTTATTGGGTTTAAAATTATTTTCAGCTGAAATAATAAATGTTTGGGTTTGAGATTTTAATATGTTAGGCAATATATTAAAATATATTTTTTGGGTTTTTTCTAGAATTTTCCTAAGTCATAAAACGGATATATAAAATTATTTAAGGTATGAGACTTAAATGTTTTATATATTTATAAAGGAGAATGGGCATTTTGAAAAATAAAATGTTTTATAAATTATGGTAATTACGGAAGCAAAATTCTGGAATTATTTTATTGAAAAATGAAAATTTGATAAACAAAGGCTGGTTAGTTGAAAAGTTTCCTTTTTAAGTTTAAAAACAAAAGCAACCCTTTTTCCATGTTTCAACCCATACGGCAGTATACCTTCCGCCCAGACCATTCGTCTCAGTCGAAAGGTTATCTTTCGATAAGGTTAAAAATCAATGCATAAGGTATCAAGTAATTGTTACGTAATGAATTGAATATATCCGAAAGTTCTAAGTCGAAAGTTTGATGGCCTAAAAGGTTGGAATATAATTGTTTTATAAGTAAAAATCTTTCGCCTGTTTGCTTTCGAATTAAAGCTTTCGATTTGGTCACTTCCGACCAGGTTAAGTTATTTAAAGAAAGACTTTAAAACATTCTAACGTAGTCGATAGGATGTTGCAGCTACCACCTTTACTTTGTTTTGAAACCTTCCGGCACAGCCGAAGGGTTTCCACTATTTTATAAAGGTTTTACTTTGAACCTTCCGACCCAGTCGAAAGGTTTATCTCTTTTTATAATTAGCCGTTTCTCCAATGCTTTCGGAGGGAAGCTTTCGACTTAGGAGATTACCCTTGTTTTCTAAAGTATAACCCTAGGCTTTAGAAAGGTTGCTTTAATATGGACGAAAAGTTTTAAAAGCCAAGTTTCTAGACTGTTTTAAGTTGAACCCAGTATATCTTCAAAAGGTTTATGTTTTAAAAGGTTTTAAGCATTTGAAGGGTTTATTCCTAGATCTTTTTCGAAAGGTTTATCAAATGTTTTCAAAAGGTTTTTGAAGGAAGGTTTTCCCAAGGTTTTTCTAAGGAAATGACTTCAAGTTATTTTAAAAATGGATGTCTAATGTTTAAGGCTTTCGAAACGTTCACTTTGAATGAATTCGAAAGGTTTTAGAGATGTTTTCGAAAGGTTTGAACATTGATTTTGAAGGAAGTAATTTCAATGCTTGGAAAGAGGTTCTTTCAAATGGTAAAGTGTTTTCATAAACCAAGTTTTGAGTAATGGATATATATCTAACATGGTAATATGATTTGAGTAAAGTATAAAGACTTATTCTTTTTCCTTGTTTAAAGTATATTTTAAAGGCTTCAAATATTTTGAAATTGTTTTCAAGGAAAATTATGGAAAGGATCCTTAAGTATAAATGACTCTGATATTCGAAAACCACATGGGACTAGTATGGGGTCATGCCCTATACATTAGCTTGTAGCCACAGCTAATTGTTGTCTAAAATTCCAGTGTGTAGGGCTTAGTCACAGGTAGACTAAAATTATGATTAAACACCAAAAGGAATATATGTTGTATAAATATAGTTTATTGGTAAGCTCGGAAAACCATTAGGCCTGGGAGAACATGGGAGATAAAGAAGTTAGGGACATACCGTCCAGAAGGAAGATATTTAACAGATAGTTTGGGACAGACCGTCCTGATGGGAAATGTTAAATAGATAAATAAGGATAGATAATCCTAAATATGAATATCTAACAAATGTTAGGTTAATTTTTAGTATGTTATCTGACGGCCCCGAGTCAGCCAAGTGTTAAAGGCTATATATGTTTGAACAGATAGTTCATTATTACTTGAAGTTTATGTATGCTTACATTATGATTGTTTTGTTGAGTTAACCATTGTGAATGCAGGTGCATAGTGTATGGTTATATGAAAAGATTTGCAAAGATATATTTTAAAGGATGTTAGTGAGGGGAAACTCGTTCCTCTATACGGTGTGGTCTCACTTAACATAATTAAACAAGAATGTATAGTATCATTCATACTATGCTTTATGTTTGACTCGAAGTTTATGTTTTCCTCTTAAAGTATCGCGTACTCAAAATCAATTTGAGTAGGTTGAGAGGTTAATGGTCTTTTAAGGTTTTTTAGAAGTTGACGAATAAGCTACTGAAGGATGCAAGAGGCAACAGATAGCTATTTAGGATTTGCTGCATTTAGTTATGCTTTGATGATTTTCCACTGTGTTATGATGTATTAGGTCTTAAATGACCATTTGACTCTGATCATCAGAAGGGGTATCTTCATATACCGCTCTTGACGTAATTTGTAATAACTATATTTAATCTATTCCTGGGAAGACGTTTTGGGTTATGTGACGTGAATGTGGAACAAATTTTATTTGGAAATGTAATGGAGTAATCTGTGATTTTGAAATCTATGTTTTGTTTCATATTCATGCGCTTCTGATATTATTGATACCATTAACATAGCCGTATTTTGTCGTCGGAAGCTAATACTATAGATGACTACAACATTTGTAGCACTTAGTTTTAGGACTCTAGATAGGGGATGTTACAGCTTGGTATCAGAGCATGGTTTATGAAATACTTTAACTCAAAAAATGATTTTTGAAAACATAATCCATAGAAATTAGGGTTAAGATTGGGGTATTGGATAATGCTATAATAACGGACTTGTATTTATACATACATACATATATATACACATACATACATACACATATATATATATAAGTATACGCTCTACGTTTAGACTCCTATCTTAGTTAGGATATTCATCTGTATCTCACGAGGTTTGAATACAGATGTGGAGGGTAGAATAAGTCGAGTGAAACACTGGAGGAGATAGTAGCACCACCAACGGAAATGCCCAACCAAACACAAGGAGAGGTCCTAGCAAGGCACAAGCTGAAAATGCTGGTGCAGGAGTTCCCCAAGTGGATATGGGGGCGATGTATCAGTTCTTTGTGAATATGCTGCAAGCTGGAGTGGTAGAAGGTGTTGTTGGAGGTAACTCTATAGGAGGAGGAGCTCAAGGGGTTCCTACAGTCAATCGATATGCTAATTTGAGTAGAGATTATATCAAGCTTGGAGGAAAGCCGTTCATTGGCACCGAAGTTATGATTGAAGTATAAAACTGGCTACTGCGGTGTTAAAGGATTTTCGTTGATTTAGGGCTGAACGATGCGCAAAAAAGGAGGTTGATCTCAAGGCAACTGCATGGAGTTGCATTATTTTGGTGGAACACCGTCACTGCCGGAGTCGATGAAGAGACCATTACTTGGGAGGAATTCAAAAGATGGTTTTCGAAGAGCTTTATGTCCGTTATGGCGCAGGCTGCATTGGTAAGGAGGTTGGTAGAAATGGAGCTTGGAAATATGAGTGTGTTGGAGTATACCAGGAAGTTTGAGGAACTAGCCTGATATGGGTATGCATTGGTTGATATTGTTATCAGTAGAAATGAGAAGTACATTGGTGCATTAAGGCCAGAACTGATAAATTCAACTTTCCCGCACTTAGGAGACCCTAGCAATGTGTTTGTTGAGATGGCATTGAGGTAAGAAGAAGCATTGGCTTGCCTAAGAAAGAAAGTGAAAAAGGCTTAGACAGGGCAGGCTCAGAAGTGGAATTTTTCCTAGAGAAAGATTGCTCATAAAGAAGGAGCATAGAAGAAGAGTAAAGCTTGATGGTTTGTTACAACTGTAACAAGAAAGGACACTATGGCAACGAGTGTCAAGCCAACAAGGGAAAAGGAAAAGGGGTTGGTGAGAAGAAGAATGTCAGATGCTTCAATTGCGATCAAGTGAGTTACTTTAAGAATAAGAAGCCACCAAAGGAAGGAAAGGGGAGAGTTTAAGCTTTGGAGCCTACAACCGTAAATCAATTGCTTAAGAAAAGGGAAAAGCTATTTTAGGAGGCTCACTGTAGATCCACGGTATGTCTATTAGCATTAAATTTGATACTGTGCATCCCATTCTTTTATTTCTCAATGTTTGGTAGCTAGACTTAACCTAGAACCCTCTTACTTAGTTACTTCCTTAAGGGTTGCTAATCTAATAGGAGGTTATGCAACACTTAGGATGAGGTGTGACCATCTAGAATTTGATTTTCTAAACCATACTTTTGATTACTTGCATGTATTTGATTTTGTGGGATTTGGGATTATCCTGGGGATGGATTGGTTGAATAGATATAACGCTAGGATATTTTTCCACGATAGGAAAATATCACTTAGTCGTCCAGATTGTAGTGATCGGATAATTTATACCATAGAGAACCGTAGTTGTGAGGTGAATGCTTTATTGGGTGTTATGGAGTTATAAGATGAGTTGCATCGGGCCTTTGTGGTTAGTGAATTTGCCAATGTGTTTGAACAGTCGTTGGACTGCCACTGAAGCTAGCTATTGAGTTTCGTATTGATTTAGTGCCTGGAGTTGAACCGGTGCGTATACCGCCGAGTAGGATGACACTTATAGAGATAAAAGAGTTAAATGTGCAGTTAGTAGATCAGGAAGGCAAAAGTTTTATTAGGCCGAGTAGTTCGCCATGGGGAGCTGCTGCTGTGTTTGCTAAGAAGCTGGACAGATCGTTAAGGCTATGTATCGATTATCGTAAGTTGAATGAGAAGACGATAAAGAATTGGTACCCATTACCGAGAATTGACGATTTGTTCGATCAGTTGAGTGGAGAAAAGGTATTTTCTCAACTAGATTTGGCGACGGGATTTCATCAACTTAGAGTAGCAGAGGAAATCATTCCTTAGATGGTGTTTATAACGAGATATGGATCATACGAATGGTTAATTATGCCATTCGGACTAACTATTTTGCTGGCATTCTATGTAGATGTGATGAATATGATTTTTCGAGAACATTTGGATAGGTTTGTGTTGGTTTTCATTGATGACATTTTGATATACTCTTTGGAGAAGAAGGAATATGAAGTTTATCTCAGAGTCGTGCTAGAGACGTTGAGGGAGCAGTAGTTGAAGGCTATGTTTACGAAGTGTCATTTTTGGAAGAAGAAAGTGAAGTTCTTTGGTCATGTTGTCTCTGAGAAAGGGTTGTCTGTAGATCCGACTAATATTGAAGCGGTGAATAATTGGAAGTGGCCCGAGACAGTGACCGAGATAAAGAGTTTCCTTCAATTGGCAAGGTTTTATCGGAGATTTATAAAATATTTTTCGTGGATAGCAACGCCGATGACAGCTTATGCGAATAGATGTGAAGTTCGTTTGGACTGTTAAGTGTGAAGAAGCATTCCAGAGCTTGAAACACTTATTGACCCATGCACCGATATTAGTTGTTTTGGAAGGGAATCAGGATTTAGTTGTTTACACATATGCATGTGGAACTGGATTGGGAGCTGTGTTGATGCAAAGGGGGTAAAGTAATTGCTTATGCTTCTAGACGACTCAGACCACATGAGGTTAGGTATCCAACGCATGACTTTGAGTTAGCTGCCGTTATATTTTCTTTAAAGGTATGGAGGCATTAACTTTTGGGAGAGCGATTCAAGTTATACACTGATCATAAGTAATTGAAGTATTTGTTCTCTCAGAAGGAGCTGAATATGAGATAGCAGAGATGGTTGTAGTTTATTGCTGCCTATTATTTTGGAATTGAGTACACACCCGGAAAAGGAAATGAGTTAGAAGATGCACTCAGTCGGAAACATCAGAATGCAGTATTTGCTATCACCACTGAGTGAAAAACTTGGAGGTATTATCGGATTGTAGTGTGCGGTTTTGGTCCCAGGTGGGATCGAGTGGAGGAAGTACTTTATTGTCTTGTTTAGAAGACCGACCGATAATGATTGAGAAGATAGCTTTCAAGCCAGAGGAGGATCCGGTTTTGGCTGAGCAGATCAGAAGGTTGCGGGAAGGAATGAAGAGCGATGACCTAAAGGATTTCAACCTTGACCAAAACAGGTGGTTAAGGAAGAAAGGAAAGTTATGTGTTAGGTTAATTTTGATTATGTTGAGTTAACCATTGTGGATGCAGGTGCATAGTATATGGTTATATGAAAAGGTTTGCAAAAGTTATTTTTTAAAGGATGTTAGTGAGGGGAAACCCATTCCGCTATAGGGCATGGTCTCACTTAACATAATTAAACCGGGATGTATAGTATTATTCATGCTAGGCTTTATGTCTGACTCGATATTTATGTTTTCCCCTTAAACTCTCGGGTACTCAAAATCAATTTGAGTAGGTTGAGAGGTTATGGATCTTTTTAGGTTTTTAGAAAGTTGACGAATAAACTACCAGAGGATGCAGGAGGCAACATATAGCTATTTAGGATTTTCTACTTTCTGTTCTACTTTGATGAATTTCCGCTGTGTTATGATGTATTAGGTCTTATAAGACCATTTGACTCCGATCAACCGAGGGAGTATCTTCATATACCGCTCTCGACGTAATTTGCAATAGCTATATTTAATCTATGCTTGGGAAGACGTTTTGGGTTATGTAACGTGAATGTGGAACAAATTTTATTTGGAAATGTAATGGAGTAATATATGATTTTGAAATCAATGTTTTGTTTCATATTCATGTGCTTCTGATATTATTGATACCATTAACATTGCCGTATTTAGTTGCTTGAAGCTAATACTATTGATGACTGCAGCATCTGTAGCGCTTAGTTTTTGGCCTCTAGGTTGGGGATGTTACAACTTGGTATCAGAGCATGGTTTATGAAATACTTTAACTAAAAAATGATTTTTGAAAACATAATCCATGGAAATTAGGGTTAAGATTGAGGTATGGGATAATGCTATAATAACTACTTGTATTTTTATATATACACTCTATCTTTGGACTCTTATCTTAGTTAGGATATTCATCTGCATCTCAGGAGGTTTGAATACAAATATGGAGGGAAGAAGAAGCCGAGTGAATACTGGAGGAGATAGAAACACCACTAATGGAAATGCCCGACCAAACGCAAGTAGATGTCCTAGTAAGGCACAAGCTGAAAATGTTGGTCAGGAGTTCCCTAAGTGGATATGGGGCACGATGTATCAATTCTTTGTGAATATGGTGCAAGCTAGATTGGCAACAGGTGTTGTTGGAGGTAACACTATGGGAGGAGGAGCTCAAGAGGTTCCTGCTGCCAATCAGTATGCCTATTTGAGTAGAGATTATATTAGGCTTGGAGGAAAGCCGTTCGTTGGCACCGAAGATGTGATTGAAGTAGAAAACAAGCTACTGCATTGTGAAAGGATTTTGCTTATTTAGGGCTGAACGATGTGCAGAAAAGGAGGTTGGCCTCAAGGCAGCTACATGGAGCTACATTATTTTTGGGAAACACCTTCACTGCTAGAGTGAATGAGGAGACCATTACTTGGGAGGAATTCAGAAGAAGGTTTTCAAAGAGGTTTATGTCCATTATGGTATAGGCTGCATTGGTAAGTAAGTTTGTAGAACTGGAGCAGGGAGATATGAGTGCGTTGGAGTATACCAGGAATTTCGAGGAACTTTCCCGATATGGGTATGCATTGGTTGATACTGTTATCAGTAGAAATGAGCAGTACATTAGTGGATTAAGGCCAGAACCGATAGGTGAAACTTTGCCGCAGTTAAGAGACCCTAGCGATGTGTTTGTTGAGATGGCATTGAAGCAAGAAGAAGCAATGGCTTGCCTAAGAAAGAAAGTGAAAGAGGCTCAAACAGGGCAGGCTCAGAAGAGGAAATTTTCCCATATAAAGATTGCTCATAACGAAGAAGCAAAAAAGAAGAGTAAAGATGAGGTTATTTTGTTACTACTGCAACAAGAAAGGACACTATGCCAACGAGTGTCGAGCGAGCAAGGGAAAAGGAAAAGGGGCTGGTGAGAAGAAGAATGTCAGATGCTTCAGTTGTGATCAAGTGGGTCACTTCAAGAATAAGTGCCTAGAGCCACCAAAGGAAGGAAAGGGGCGAGTTTATGCTTTGGAGCCCACAACCGCAAAATTATTTGCTCAGGAAAAGGGAAAAGCTATTTTAGGAGACTCAATGCAGATCCAAGGTATGTCTGTTAGCGTCCTTTTTGATACCGGGGCATCCTATTCTTTTATTTCTTGATGTCTGGTAGACAGAATTAACCTTGAACCCTCTTACTTAGATACTTCCTTAAGGTTTGCTAATCCAATAGGAGGTTATGCAACACTTGGGATGAGGTGTGACCATCTAGAATTTGATTTGTTAGGCCTTATTTTTTGTTGTTGTTTTCATGTATTTGATTTTGTAGAATTTGGGATTATCCTGGGGATGGATTGGTTGAGTAGATACGACGCTAGGATATTTTGCCAAGATAGGAAAATATCACTTAGTCATCCAGATTGTAGTGATCAAATAATTTATACCGTAGAGAACCCTAATTGTGAGGTGAATGCTTTACTGGGTGTTATGGCGTTGGAAGATGAGTTGCATCAGGTCTTTGTGGTTAGTGAATATGCCGATGTGTTTGAACCAATCGTTGGATTGCCACCAAAGCGAGCTATTCGATTTAGGATTGATTTAGTGCATGGAGCCAAACCGTTGAGTAGACCGCCGAGTAGGATGGTACCTATAGAGATGAAAGAGTTGAAGGCGCAGTTAGTAAATCTGTAAGGCAAAAGTTTTATTATGATGAGTTGTTCACCATGGGGAGCTGCTGCCATGTTTGCTAAGAAGCCGGACGGATCGTTAAGGCTATATATCGATTATCATAAGTTGAATGAGAAGACGATAAAGAACTGGTACCCATTGTATAGAATTGACGATTTTTTCGATCAGTTGAGTGGAGCAAAGGTATTTTCTCAGCTAGATTTGCTGATGGGATTTCATCAGGTTAGAGTAGCAGAGGACATCATTCCTTTTGACGACATTTAGAATGACATATGGATAATACAAATGGTTAGTTATGCCATTCGGACAAACTAATGCATCGGCATTCTTTGTAGATCCGATGAATAGGATTTTTCGAGAACATTTGGATAGGTTTGTGTTGGTTTTCATTGATGACATTTTGATATACTCTTAGGATTATAATGAACATGTAGTTCATCTCAGAGTCGTGCTCGAGACGTTGAGGGAGCATCGGTTGATGGCTAAGTTTACAAAGTGTCATTTTTGGAAGATGGAAGTGAGGTTCCTTGTTCATGTCGTCTCTGAGAAAGGGTTGTCTATAGATCTGACTAAGATTGAAGCGGTGAATAATTGGAAGAGGCCCTAGACAGTGACCATGATGAAGAGTTTCTTTGGATTGGCAAGGTATTATCGGAGATTTATAAAAGATTTTTCGCGGATAGCAGCGACAATGACTAAACTTACATGAAAAGATGTGAAGTTCGTGTGGACTAATAAGTGTGAAGAAGCATTCTAGAGCTTTAAACACTTATTGACCCATGCACCGATATTAGTGGTTATGGAAGGGAATCATAATTTAGTTGTTTATACAGTTGCGTGTGGAACTGGATTGGGAGCTGTGTTGATGCAAAGGGGTAAAGTAATAGTTTACGCTTCTAGAGAGCTCAGACCACATAAGGTTAGGTATCCAACACATGACTTGGAGTTAGCTGCCTTTATATTTACTTTAAAGTTATGGAGCCATTATCTTTTGGGAGATAGATTCAAGCTATACACTGATCATAAGTCGTTAAAGTATTTGTTCTCTCAGAAGGAGCTGAATATGAGGCAGTCGTGATGGTTGGAGTTTATTGCTGCCAATGATTTTGAAATTGAGTCTAACCCGAAAAAGGAAATAAGGTAGCGGATGCACTTAGTCAGAAACATTAGAATATAGTATTGGCTATGATCACTGAGTGGGAAGACTTGGAGGTATTACCGGATTGTAGTGTGCGGTTTAGGTCTGAGGTGGGATAGAGTGCAGGAAGTACTGTACTGTCTTGTTTCGAAGTCCGACCGATGATGATTGAGAAGATAGCTTCAAAGCAAGAGGAGGATCTAGTATTGGCTGAGTGGATCAAAAGGTTGAGGGAAGGAACGAAGAGCGATGACCTAAAGGGTTTCAACCTTGACCAAAATGGGTGATTAAGGAAGAAAGGAAGGTTATGTGTACCAAAGAAAACATGAGGAAGGAGGTTTTGGATGAGTGTCATCATTCGAAGTTCACTATCAACCCAAGAGGAACTAAAATGTATCAGGACATGAAGATAAATTTCTTCTGGGAAGGTATGAAGCGGGACATAGGCTTGTGTGTTACGCAGTGCTTAAATTGCCAACAAGCAAAGGCTGAACAACAGAAGCCAAGTGGATTGCTTCAACCGTTGGAGATTCCGTTATGGAAATGGGATTCAATCTCCATGAATTTTAATAATGGGTTGCCGAGATCTAGAAGATGAAAAATGAAAGCATTTGGGTTATAATGGATAGACTGACTAAGAGTGCCATATTATTCCGGTAAAGTCAACTAGAACGGCACTTTATTTGGTGAGTTATTCATGAGGAATGTAGTTAGACTGCACCAGATTCCTAGTAATATTGTTAGTGATAGAGATTCTTTATTTACTAGTGAGTTTTGGAGAAGTCTAATGGAAGCATTAGGAACCAAGCTCAATATGAGTACCGCTTACCATCCACAGACGGACGGGCAAACAGAATGGGTTAAAATAATCTTGGAATATTTGTTAAGAGCTTTTATATTAGATTTTGGGGGATCATGGGAGGACTATCATCATCTAGTCGAGTTCCTGTATCACAATAGTTATCAAACTGGTATCGGGATTACACCATTTTAAGCATTGTATGGAAGACCTTGCAAGTCTCCCGTATGTTGGTTAGATACCGAGGATAGATTAGTTCTTGGTCCAGAATTAGTGAAGGAGGTTGCGTAGAGATTGAGTTGATTCGAGCTAGGATAAAGGAGGCTTAATCTAGGCAGAAGAGTTATGTAGATAAAAGTAGGAAGGATTTAGAATTCTCTATTGGAGATTATGTGTTTGTTAAGGTTTCACCAATGAAAGGTGTAATCAGATTTGGGAAGTTAGGAAAGTTAGCACCTAGATTCATTGGTCCATTTTGTATTAATGAGAGAATCGAAAAACTCGCTTATAGAGTAGAATTATCGAGTAGTTTGGTTGGAGTCCATAATGTTTTCCATGTTTCTCATCTTAGGAAACGTGTTAGAGACCCGGAGACTACTATAGCACCTACAATACTAG
Organism: Allium fistulosum; assembly: GCA_030737815.1. NCBI lineage: Eukaryota > Viridiplantae > Streptophyta > Magnoliopsida > Asparagales > Amaryllidaceae > Allium > Allium fistulosum. The sequence continues at coordinate 210,388,822 of CM060904.1, read as the reverse complement.
AAGACTTAGTAGTAGAACCGGATTTGACTATAGTTAGGAAGCCGATTCAGATTGTGGCCAGAGATGAGAAGAAATTGAGGAACAAGACAGTAAAGTTAGTAAAAGTTCAGTGGAGTAATGATACTAGAGACTGTACTTGGGAAGTGGAGAGTAGGATTAGAGACTCTTACCCAGACTTATTTGATGGTATGTTTTACCTTTGATTGTTTTGTTGTGTACCTTATCGTAATTTCGAGGACGAAATTCTTTAAGGTGTGTTTAACGATGGATTTTCTATAGGTTTAGAAAATCGTCGAAAAATTTGTAATAAAATTACCGCAAGCGCACGACATACAAATGTTAGTACGTGACGATTATAGGTCGATACGCAGGGAATTTTTTAGAATTTAAAATTTTCTATTCAATCAAATTAGACCAAAGAGGAGAAAGGACTATTAATTACAAATTGTAAACAAAATGAAACTAAAACAAGAATGAAAATGAGATTAAAACAATTGAGATTAGAAAACAACTAGGAGGCAAATCCACTCCCATATTTTTGTAAATCAACAAACAAATAATCTATGATCTCTATTTTTGATATTAAGTGGAGTTAGTGTTGTATTTATCATAAGTGTGGTTTATTTATGTTATTAATTAACATAACTGGAACCATCAAACTGTAATACAACAAATAAACCACTTATCATTCTCATGAAAATGAAGTCAAAGCAAAAGCTATTTTAAGCATGATCTATTTACTATTGTAATTAGTAATATAGATCATCAAATTTTGTTTTTACTTTCATTTCAAAATCAAAAATCAATTAGCTAATAATGATGTAAATTGTGTTTATGTTGAATAAGAATAACCTATTTGCAAATACAACATAGGCTATCAAACTCATTTGCTTAAACTTACATTAAAATTTAGTTTCATGATGCACAAATGAGACCATAAATCATAAATTATGTTGAATTTACATAATTAGAGAGCTACATTACCATAAATCATAAAGTAACCATTAGCCTCTAATTAATCCATCATCAAGTTTGCATGAAGCTTTAACCTCCAATTAGTTGTCCATTAGCTTCTAATTGTAGAATTAGGTAAGTGGGTAGGTGGGGTCCTCCATGATCATGAGTTTGAATTATTTCCATCCTCATTCCATTTTATTCCTCCTTCTGCATGCATATAGTCATGAAAATCTCTTCCATTCGAATTCAAAATTCCTATAACAAATCATAAAAATTGTCCAAGTAAAAATTCTCAAATTAACACACGCACAAAAATGACCATTTTTCCCCTGTATGACAATGAATATATGATGATTTAAAAATAATTGAATTTTGGTTTAAACATGTTAAAATACCCAATTATGACATATATTCAAATAAAAATAGATAAAATATTGATGTAAATATATGCAGTTTACGTGCACATCAAATACTCCCACACTTATCATTTTATTCGTCCTCGAATAAAGGAAAACTAAGATAAATCTGTTTTCCTGGGGAGCACGATTGCATTGAGCGTATGCAACAAGCCGTTAAACCTCTGGGTGTCCCCAGTAGGACGAGTGTTGTCTCGTGAGGATTTTCAGCGGATATTAACCACAAAATCCAAATGCAAGGTGAAAACATTTACAAAATGCAAGATTTATTTACAATAGGATGAATGCAAGTTTTTGAAAATATTTACAAACGAAGGGTTACTTTCAAATCGACATGAATATGTTAAATATAGGCTTTGGTCATTATCAAGAAATTGAAGTCCTTTTACTCGTCAAAATTCCAATAAAAATTAAGTTATCATAACAAATAGACTATAGTTTTGACTAGTTGTTTCAGTTGAGAACACAGTGCAACTATGAAATGGATCCTTGGTTGATTATCAAATTTTATCCAAGTGGTATTTTCATTTCTTTTCAATAACAAGTCAAATCAAACAAGTTAAAATAGTGCTTGGATTTCAATTGCTTGCTCTCTCTTATTTGAAAATCTTACTGATATTAACAATATTTACATATGCCTAACTAAGATAAACTTAGGCCAGATATATCACCCATACACTACCTTTCGGGCTTACGTGAGGGGAATACAGAGCGTGGCGACTGAACACACAAATGTGAACACTTATTGACTATAGGCGTTATTAGTAAAAAAAATTATATACGTACACCTAACTCAGATAAACTGAGGCCAGATATACCGATCGTGCATTACCGTTCGGGCTTATGTGAGAAGGGTACAGAGTGTGGCGAGTGAAAACACGAGTATGAACATATGATTATAGGTGTTAAAAAAAATTATATACATATATACAAACGTTTTTATTTCTTATATATATATATTTTAGAAGAGAGAGTTTTGCAAAATCATCAGAGCACCATTTAACTTAGAAGATAAAAATGTTATATCCTTTACTTTAAATTTATCACATTTTTAAACAAAGATTTTCAGTTAGAATATACTTCATAATTAACACGTATGAACCTTCCTATATACTAGTTAAACCATTGTTATTTGTAATCAAACTTCATTTTTAATTTTGTTAAGAAAAATAAGTTTTCAAAAATTTCAATTTAATAACCCTAACTTATACTCATCCTATAGTGTTTCTTCAAAAATAAACCAAAATGCTAAAAAGAAAATGTTTTTGAGATTTTTTTCCTTGAGTTTAAAGAAAACGAAAATTCAAAAAAAAATGCCATAAAAATAAAAATATAAAAAAGAAGAGACTCCTCCCCATAGTTAATTTTTTTTGACTGTGTCCCCATAGTCAATGCACTATATAATAAGTGTAACGGGAAAAATATGTACACATTTACAAAAGTGGGTTAACATTCTTACTAGACGTAGCTTGGCTCATGAAGAATCATGAGCTCCGCCTCTTGGTTACTGGGAAATTCCAAGAAAGGTTTCAAACGATGACCGTTGACTTTGAAAATCGATCCATCCCAGGGGTTTTGTATTTCTATGGCACCGTGTGGATAAAACATTCATACCATAAATGGTTCGGTCCATCTTGATTTATGTTTCCTCGGGAATAAATGAACTCTAGAGTCATATAGAAGAACTTTCTGGTTTGGTGAAAACGTTTTTCTTAGGATTGACTTGTCATGAAAACTTTAGTTTTTTCTTGTAAATTTTCTCATTTTCATACGTGTAACACCCCACACCCCTTAGTATATCCAAAGGGACACACTAAAAGGCATGGAGCATTATTGGTATAACTAAAACTAGTAGAGACTAAGATTCACTAGAAGAAAATATATATAAACAGAGGAAAAAATTATAATAATAAAAATTTATTTAAAACAAAACCTCAGAATTACTTTATGTTTGTACCAAAATTTGGCACAACACTCTTCGGAAGTTTTTGATGAGATAAAATGAAGAAATTGAATGGAAAAAGAGGATTATCTAACAAAAACTCCAAATAACAGATATGCAAATGATAAAAAATGAACAGGAATATAAGGATTTAGAGTGGTTCGGCGTGTTGCCTACGTCCACTATGAAGTTGATTGCTTTATTGATGTTTCTTTGATGATTACAATTAATTTTAGTGGGTTACAGTAGATAATAATGATTTACAGCAGTGAAATTCGTTAGTAGCAGCGGCAATGGAGTTTAGAACTGGATCCGGCAGAGTCTGGGCGTTGGAGAATTCAAAGAAGAAGAAGATCCCTTTTCTGTATGCCCTAGGGCTCTATTTATAGGTGTAGGATGCTGAGATTTCTCTCAGATCTTGGGAGACTCCCTCTGGCACGTGACTAGGCCTACGTGCCTAAGCCCGCGAAGTTTTGGTCTGATCCGTGATCGATACGAATGAATTTCGTATCGATCAAGATTGTGTCCTATGGAGTCGAAATTTGGCATGGACATTCTTTAGCATGCACGTAAGCTTCTATGAAAATTTCATAGCATTTGGACTTGTGGATCTCGAGTTATGATCGATTTGAATTGGAGGCTTTCGGCAGGTTGTTTCGTTCGACTCGATCACATCGACTCGATCTCGTTCGAATCGATAGCTGCACGTGACTATGAGATGACGTGGCCCTTGAGTCTCTGGATCACTGCGCTTTCGATGCCGACTTGGATGAGTTGTCCTTGAACTTCGCCTCATTCGTATCGATGGTATTGCCTTGTTCGTATCGATAAAAGGTGCACAGTTCGCATCAATGAAGGCTTCTCAGCTCGTATTGATAGTAGTCACATTCTGTTCGTATCGATGAAGGTGTTGTAGTTCGAATCGATGGAGGTTGGCTCGTTCGTATCGATGAAGTTGCTACAACTTGATGGATACAAACAAATGAAGATGTGTTGGATACGAACATAAGATGAGGTGATGGATACGAAGTAACGACTACTTGATGGATACGAACTAAGGAGCCTTGATGGATTCGAACAAGGCCTTCCAGGATGGATATGAAGTAGGCAACTGCCGCATGAAGTGGAGCTTGTTCGATGGTGGAGTTGAGTAAATCGATATGAACAAGCATATTCTCTCGATGGATACGAAATGGCACATTCTGATCGATTCGAGCAAATGCTTGTTGATGGATACGAACAAGGTCGATGCGAAGTATGCCGCTTTTGGATGGATACGAAGTAAAACCCCGTGCTGTAGTTGAGGGATGCGAAGTAGGCTATGGTGATTGATGCGGAGCTGATCGAGTCGAAGTAGGCCCTGGTGATCGATGCGGAGCCAATCGAGTCGAAGTAAGCTTCCCTGATGGATTCGAACTCGATCGTTTCGAAAAGTGGCTGGTTTTCATCCAATCTTGCATCGATCATATCTTGAGCATATGAACTCGGATTGACTTGAAATTTGGAACGTTGGCTCTCATAGACTCGATTGTCGTGTCATATCAATTTCGGCTTGATCCAGATTCGTACAAAATTCATCGATATCCGTAGTGAGCCCGTGTATAACCGATCTCTAAGACGAACTCTCATTGGTTACTAGTCAATTCCTTGGTGTCACGGCCTTGCCAAAAGGCGGGATAACATTTGCCCCCCCAAAGTACGTCTTGTGGAAACATGATGTGCTTTGAAATGCTGCAATCTTCATTCTGAATAGTTATCGTCTTTTCGATGAAATCTGTAATTTTTGACTGATTTTCTCGATAATGTAAACGGTTGACTGTCAACTGCTGTACCCTTTATTGTTGCAACTGATTGCTGTATGCTAGTGATTAGCCGTTTGTTGTTGTAGTCGTTATCAAATGAGTTTCCAATTCCTATAAATCTGGAATATTGAAGATTAGCCCGACATATATGAATATATGTTAATCTGACTCTCGATGACATTCACGAGTCGTTGTCAGTTTATCTTATATTGAATTCCGTATCGATCCTCTACTTAACCGACGTGAAATTCGTTGTAACAACGCTCGATGGTTGTTTTTGAATGTTCCTTCGTAACGATCCTCTCCTGAATCGATGTGAGGGGTTGAAATATTGTCTTTGCATTGATGGATACGAAATGAGCATTTCGAATCTATGGATGTGGAGTTTGGTGGATACGAAGCGGTCGTTCGTATCGATGGAGTTTAATGCCTTCAGAACAGCCCCTGTTGTGTATTTCGAATCGATGGATCTAGCATCATTGGATACGAATAGACAATTTGTATCAATGGGTTCGAACTGATCATTTGTACCGATGTACTGGAGATGGAGTCGAAGATGATCGATACGAACAGTGGTTTCATATCGATGTACTAGAGATGGAGTCAGAAATGATTGATATGAACAGTGGTTTCTCTTCGATAAAGGCTCATGTTGATGGATTCGAATGGCTTGTTCGATCGATCCCGTGGTGTTGTTTTGCAACCAGTCGAATCTACTGGGATGTGAATCGTTTTTTTCCTTCACGCTCGAGTCCATATAAATACTGTGGACTTATCCACTTTTCACTTTTTACTCTTTACTCTTCTGCCTTGTCTTCGTATCGCTCCAAAGACTTAGAAAAGGAAAAAACCGCTCGACTTCGAATCGAACCAAAATCTTTAAACCCTTTAACTAGTCGTCGAAATCAGGTAATCAATTGAACAAAATCAGTCCTAATACGATGAGATCCAGATTCTCATGGCATTCCATTCGAACTCGTGCCCGAACATTGCTCGAGGAAGTAGATAACTTGCGAGGTCGAGGAAGGATAAAATGTTGTTCGAATCGATCTGGGGAAGAAGGAGTGTGGAGATAAAATGGTTTTCTGGTCCTCGTTTTCGCATCGATCTGGAGTCAAGGCATCGAGATGATGAGATGGAGGCCTTCGTATCAATCGATGACTAAACTATTGCATCGAGTTGGGATGATCGATGCGAGTGTCTCGAGCATGTTGATCGATACGAAGGGGTTGCGTCTGATGGGTTTGAAACCCAGGGTTTTCGATCGATTCGAATTATGAACTAGGGATCGATATGAAGGCGGCCCAATCGATGGATGCAAAATAATCACTCTGTATCGATTCAAAGTCTCCAGTCTTTTGATCGAGTCAAACTCGCATGCAGATGAACATGAATTATCGATGCGAACAAGGCTCTTGTGACCGATACGAATTAAACGTTAAAGAATTAGTAATTACTTGCACACTTGAACAACTAACTCCGACGAGCTTCAAAATTGCATAATTGGACTTAATCGTTTCACCGCATATATGATTGCCTATCGAAGCTCGTCGATGGAACTGCGACTCTAACAAAATTTGAACAAACTTTAACTTGGATTGATTGCTAATTTATTGATGGCACGGTTGTGACGGTCAGCAATGATGGTCATTCCGACTGAATTTCGAAGTCTCGTCGCTTATATGCTTTCTCCACTTCTGTAAAACTTCTCAAGCGATATACAGTATTGCACTGCACAACACACTCACACACTTCACACTGGTGGATGCTTGAGCATTATTGTCTGTTTAACAATGATTTCTCATAAGCTAGTTAGTCATGGAACCCTCAAGTTCACAACAGCAGGAACTCCCGAGTTCAATTCCTTCAACCAACGAGATACCGGTCATTGAAGCCGAAATAATGAATCCCGCTCCGGACGAGCTTCCAGGCGCCCGGTTCATTTGTCATCCACAAGATTCTGTGCCGTCTGGAATCTACGAAGATATGCTGGGACAGATTTGTTTAAGGCACGGCTTTTCGCTTGACGACGTGTTACTACTTGGGCCAAATGACAAGCCACATGCTTCTCCGGAGGGGTTTACTGCTTTCAACCTTCACGCTTGCACATCAGGGACACTTCCTCCTTTCAATCAATATATAAGGGAGATGTTATCATTCCTTGGAATAGCTCCATCCCAGCTACACCCCAACGGGTACGCTTTGCTGAATAGCACCTTCATTCTGTTTATGGAGATTCTCTTTCGACCACCAAAGCCGATCGAGATTAGATATCTATTTAACATTAAGAGTCGTGGAGACAACCCTTCTTTCACCTTCTTGGAAGCGGTTAGGAACTGTCACATAGTAACCGGGTCCTGGGGAAGACTGAGTTACTTTAAAACTGAATGGTTCTACATTCGGTGCCCCTTGGATTTGCTAGGCGATGGTTGGATAGACGTAAGTGTTGCAATCTTTCTCTTGAATTATCGAGATAATAATAACGACCTCAAAACTTACATACTTCTCTTCTCTTAAAGCCACAATTTCTCGAACCGATGGTGGATATTTTAGAGAGTTAGTTTGGATCCTCCAAGCAGTTCCGGGCGAAGAGAGGCATATTGACTTTGTTCTGATAGACAAAAACTTGAGAATTGTCGGGTTGATCGGACGTAAGCAAAGCATATGGCTGGAAGGGACACTTAGAGTGGTCTCGATGAAACGGTTGAAGCGCAAGGCGCTCAGAGTCGTAATAGCAGAAGAAGTTGATCCGGAGAGAACGCCTACTGATAACGAGCTCTAGGCTGGGCCTTCTTCCGACGTACAGGATTCAGGAGGAAGGAGAAAAAGCAAGGCAGTTGCTCACAAGCGTTCTAAATTCGTGAGATTAAAATCCGTGGTTATGTCCTTGCCTGTCCCGAGGATTAGAATTTCGGAGGCTCCTCTCCCGCAAGTAGAGAATCCTTTTGAAGGGCTTGCTGATATTCCGATTCTAGATTATGTGTCGTCTCAACACGATACCGGGATGGAGGAGCTTGACAATGCTCTTGAGCTGAGCGGGTCGCTTGCTATGAGTGCGGCCGACATTTCCGGTTGGTCGGGGGGTTGCACATACATACACTTCACGGCACTACATGCTTTTCTAATCGCAAATTGTCCAACTCAAAAGATCGCTAACTCTTCTTTCGTTCTTCATTCACAGGTACTATGTTCGGGAGAGGATCAATGCTGGGGAGCCTTCGCTCGGCTCGAAAGTCTTCTACTTACTATGACTCCTGTAGGAGAGAGTCGGATAAAGACCGCGATCGCAAGTATTCTAACCAAGATAGGTATGGGCGTGACAGGGACAGAGAATACATACATCGATCTAGGTCTCGCTCTCCTCTTAGACTTCCATCTCCGCCTCATGTTCTTGTTCCACACCCGCCAGAGCCTCCACGTCACAGACCATCTTCTTACACCTCTAGATCTGAGACTCATCTCCAGAGAGTCGAGACCACAGCCCCCGTAATTGCAGAGCAGGTCCCAGCTGAGCCCACAGGAGAAGGGGCTATTAAATTGGCTCAGATGAGGAAGGGGTTTACGAACATATGCTTCGATGGCTACATCTTTCCGCCTCACTTAAAGAGAATCCCATCTGGAGTGGAAAATACGATGCATGATTACGTTTATGACATCTACACCCAGTATAGAGAGTGGGTAAAGGCTGCAGAGAAAGCTTCCAGGGTGGCCTTTGAGCGAGCCAAAGCGCTTGAGAAAATGGAGGCCGAACTCGCTTAAAGAGAACGGATCATTCAAGTGCTCACTACTGAGGCCGAGTCTTCTCGGAAATCTGAAATTGAGGCCACCAAAAAAGCTGACGAAGCGAATGTGGCAATGGAGAGGTTGAGGCAGACACATGTTGCCTTGGGGGAGGAGATGGGCCATCGAAATACCACAGTCACCGCCGAACGGGATGCGGCGGTCTAGGAACACAATGAGCTTAAGGCCAAATTCTCCGACATGGCCAAGGAAAAGGATGGTGCAAACAACGCAGCCCAGGAGGCGTGCGAACAATCTGTTCTACTTAGGGGTGAACGGGATGCGGCTGTGGCTAAAGTTTGCAAGTGGAGACTGAGGTCGAGGAGAAAGTGAAGTCGGTCGAGTCCAGGCTAGAGGATGATATCGAAGACCTTCTCGTTGTTTACAACGCTAATGTGCTGAGGCACAGGGGTCTAGCCTGGCTCGATGATTACCCGACGCATCTATACAACGCGTGGGGCCGATTAGTTGAAGAAGAGGAGGAGGAGCATCTGGGTGAGTCTGTGGATGAGTTTGAACTCGAGAATCACATTCTGAATGAAGATTAAAGGAAGATTTTTCACGAGTCAATGATTCTGCATGAAAAGGAAAGACTCGGTGCCCGACACTTTGAAGTAGGAGAGTGTTCAGGGGTTGACCATCATGAGGCGAGTCTTGAAGTTCCAATGTCAACCTAGCCCGTATCCTCGTCTGCGATCGATCCCCAAGTTCCTACCTACAATCCGGATCAACCGCAGATGTCTTCGGCTACAGAGCAAGTTGCTGAAGTCGCTCAACCGCCTACAAGTCAAACCGAGGAAGGTATTCTAAACATTCCACATATCTACCTTAAGTCGGAATCTTTATTTGAACTTAATTCTGACAGTTCTCTTATTCTTTGTCCAGTGATCGACGCTGCACCTGCCGGGCGTCCTCCTACTCAAGAATCATATCAAATGCAGGAGGCTATCATTACCGAAGCGATCACTATAGCTACAACTTCCCCACTTGACGAATCTCTGGGAAGCACGCTTGTGTTTGATGAGCAGCTGATGGAAGAAATCTTTCGCCATCATGGCGATCCTCTTGCCGACTTGCCATTTTTTATGGGTGGAGGCGCTTCTGCTACAAGTTCTTCAATGCCAACTACTGATGCCCCTAGCGAGGCTCGAGCGGTTACTGAAGAGTAGATGTTCACACAAATCGATGCTGAAATGGAAGCGGCGGCTCATGGTGGCAGTTTTGGAGGTGGGATGGCGGCGCCCGGTCCAGCTCCGCTAAGAATGATATCTCCTGGCGGTACAGTTTTCATTACCAGCGTGCCCATTCCACCTTCTGCACTTGATCATGTTCCTTCTACTCCGCCCGCATGTAGCGTTCCTATTCATACGAGCTCGGAGGAGGATGTTGAGATCATGTCCCCGCCTAACGACCGACCACAGAAAAGCCCGGGCTCAAAGTGGAAAGGTAGTGGTGGCTCCAACGGGTCTACACCGAAAAGGAAGCCGAGGAAGAAGAAAGATTAGACATGCTTCCTTGGTTTACTATTGACTTTCATTTTGTTGGCCGTGTATAGATGCGGGTTCGGCCCCTGCTAGTAGGAATTTTTTGGAACCAACTTGTACATGAATTTCTTTCATAAATAGTAGAAATTAAACTTTTCTATTTTAGCTTCTGTGTATTTGCTTAAGTGTTTCAATGTTTGAAATGCACTTGTAAAGTTCCTGCTTTCGAGTCAAGTTTAACTCTTCGTGCCAGGTCTGGAAACCGTAGACATGGTTCACGATCGGGAAGTGAGTTGAATTTTGATGACGCACTACTTCAGTCAATGGTCGATGTTTAAGCCATGCCCCCTAGTCTCGGGGGTGAGTCGTGGAATACCAGTCAGCGATCGATCCTTACTTATAAGAAGTTGAGTCTAGTGCCACTAAACGGATGTCTGAGACAAGCGGAGATCGAGTGATTCATCCATACTCGTTTGATTATTGATGATCATATCCGCACTCTGGGGATCCTCGTTTGCTTATTGGCGGTTGGTCACGCCGGCTTGAGTATAAATTATACGTCCGCACTCTAGGGACTTGGAATCGACATTTATACTTCGACTCGCACTCTAGGAGTCCGGAGTTGATATTTATACTTCAATTCACGCTTTGGGAACTTGAAGGCGACGTTTATACTCCGTTTCACACTCTGGGATTCTGGAGGTTATGTTTATACTCCATTTCACACTCTAGGAATCCGGAGTTGATGTTTATACTCCGACTCGCACTCTAGGAGTTCGGAGTTGATGTTTATACTCTGACTCGCACTCTAGGAGTTCGGAATTGATGTTTATACTCCAACTCACACTTTGGGAATTCGGAGTTGTTGTTTATACTCTGTTTTGCACTTTGGGAATTCGAAGTTGATGTTTATACTCCAACTCACACTCTAGGAGTTTGGAGTTGTTGTTTATACTTTGTTTCGCACTCTGGGAGTTCGGAGTTGATGTTTATACTCCGACTCGCACTTTGGGAATTCAGAGTTGTTGTTTATACTCCGTTTCACACTTTGGGAATTAGGAGTTGATGTTTATACCCCGACTCGCACTATGGGAGTTTGGAGTTGTTGTTTATACTTAGTTTTGCACTCTGGAAATTCAAAGTTGATGTTTATACTCCGACTCGCACTTTGGGAGTTTGGAGTTGGTAAGCAGACGGTCAGCCATATCTGCTGTATGATTTTAGATTTCGCTCGCACTCTTGGAATGAAAGGTGTATCAGGATCATGGATGGTCGGATCACATCCACCATGAGTTAACAAGTGAGGTCGTTAGATGGACGGGTCCACCCTCCATAAACTTGGTTTAGATATGGACGAATTCGTTAGGTGGACGGATCCACCCTCTTCATGGACGTATTCTAATACTCCAGTTCGCACTCTGGGAACTGGGAGTTAAGTAAGGGATTGTCATGTATCAATCCATTTTTGACTTTGATGTGATGGCTTGTCCCCAAGCTTGGGATTCACTTAGCGAGTGACCGGTTTCATCACAGTCACTCACTATTTGAATAAATTCCACTATGTGGTGAAACTTAGCTCTCCGTGCATAGTGATGATCATATGAAGCATTTTAAGTAAATCACAGATCTGGCTCAAAGATATTGCATTTTATTGCTGAAATAAGAAAATATGGCAAAGTCAGTTGCCTTATTACAAATTCTAATTTCAAAATGCAGAAACAAATTGAAAATGGAAAATAAACTAAATGAATAAACATAGCCTGTCATGTGTAGTAGCGACGAAGACTCTCGCTATTCCAGGCCCTTGGCAGAGTAAGACCGTCAATGGTCGATAGTTTGAATGTGCCATCTCCGAGCCTTCGTTCAATAATATACGGTCCTTCCCATGTCGACTTCATATGCGAAGGAACCGGATAAATTCACTTCAGAACGAGATTTCCTAGTTCAAAGGTTCACGGGCGGACCTTGGCATTGTACAATCAGGCGACTCGACTTCGATGTGCGGCTACCCTCAAATCAGCCTCTTCACGCTTATCATCTAGAAGATCAAGAGATTCAGCAAGCAATATAGCATTTGTCTTTGGATCATAGTATGTCACACGATGAGAAGGTACTTCTAGCTCAATTGGAATAATGGCTTCTGAACTATAAGAGAGAGAGAATGGAGTGTGACCGATCGCTGTCTTATGGGTTGTTCGGTAAGCCCATAAAGCCATAGGAAGTTCATCGACCCACTTGCCCCCGACCTTTTCCAGTCACTTTTTCAGAATGGACTTTATAACTTTATTGACCGCTTCGACTTGTCCGTTCGCTTGAGGGTGTGCAACCGTAGAGAATTTCTTTTGGATGTGAAATCGTTTGCAGAAATCTTTAAATTCAGCACTTTCGAATTACGTTCCGTTGTCCGTAATAATGGTGTGTGGGAGAACGAATCGACAGATAATGTTGCAGACTACAAAGTTGATTACTTTCTTTGTCATTATGGTAGCAAGATGTTTGTACCAAAATTGGGCACAACACTCTTCGGAAGTTTTGGGAGAGATAAAGTGAAGAAATTAAATGGAAAAATAGGAATTATCTAACAAAAACTCCAAATTTTAGAAATGAGAATAATTAAAGTGCAAGGAGACACAAGAATTTAGAGTGGTTCGGCGTATCGCCTATGTCCACTATGAAGTAGTTTGCTTTATTGATCTCTCTTTTGTGTTTACAAGTGAATTCAATGATTTACAGCAGGCAATTATGATTTGCAGCAATGAATTTTGTTGGTAGCGCAACAATTGAGTTTAGATCTGGATCTGGCGGAATCCGAGCGTTGGAGATCTCAAAGAGGAAGAAGAACCCATTTTCTGTTGGCTTTGGGGGTCTATTTCTAGGTGTAGGAGGCTGATATTTCGCTTAGATCTCGGAAGACCCTCTATGGCACATGACCAGGCCCGTACGCCCAAGCCCGTGAAGTTTCGGTCCGATCCGTGATCGATACGACAAGATTTCGTATCGCTCGAGATTCCATCCAATGGAGTCGAAATTTGGCGTGGACATTCTTTAGCATGCACGTAGTCTTCTGTGATAATTTCATAGCATTTGGACTTGTAGATTGGGAGATATGATCGATATAAAATGAGGTTTTCGGTAGGCTGTTTCCTTCGACTCGTTTCCATTCAACTTGGTGACGTGGCGCTTGAATCTCACTCTGCCCTTGATGTTGTTTCGAGCTAGTCGAAATGTTCACTGATTGAGCGAGTCGAACTGTGCCCAGATCGAGCGAGTCGAAGTACGCACTGGTCGAGCTAGTCGAAACGGAGCGTCTTGAGAGGTTTGAGCAGTGGCTTTGCCAAAGGAGTCGAAGTTGATGGAGTCGATCATTGGTTCGAATGGTGCGAGGCGAAGAAGGCATCTGAGCGAAGCGAGTCGAAGTAGGTACTTCAGATGGCTGTGAAGCGAGTCGAACCTGAACGACTGGAAGTTGGCCTTTGAGCGAAGCGAGTCGAAGTTGTCACCTATGAGTGTTGCGAAGTGAGTCGAAGTTGGCATCTGAGGGATGTGGAGCGAGTCAAAGGAAGCGAGTCGAAGGGAGCGAGTCGACCGGTAATTGATTTTCGCCTAATTTTGTATCGTTCATAACTTGAGCATACGAACTCGGATTGACTTGGTATTTGGAACGTTGGCTTTCATGGCTTAGCTTGTCATGTCCTACCAATTTTGGCTCGATCCAGACTCGAACAAAATTCGTCGATATCCATAGTGCGCCTGTGTATAACTGATGTCGAGGATGGGTCACCATTGGTCACTAGTTAATTCCTTGGTATCACGGCCTTGCCAAAAGGCAGGATAACATTTGCCCCCCAAAGTACGTCTTGTGGAAACATGATATGCTTCGAAATACTTCCATCTTTACTCTTAATAGTTATCGTCTTTTCGATGATAGCTGTAACCTTTGATCGTTCTTCTTGATAATGTAAAGTGTTGACTGTCGACTGTTGTACCATGTATTGTTGCAACTGATTACTGTATGGTAGCAGTTACCCGTTTGTTGTTGCAATCGTTATTGGATGAGTTTCTGATTCCTGAAAATCTGGAATATTGAATACTAGTCCGATATTCATGCATATATGTTAACCTGACTCTCGTTGACATTCGTATGTCCACGAGTCGTTGTCAGTTTATTTTACTTTTGAATTACGTATCGATCCTCTCCTGAACCGATGTGAAATTTGCTGCAACAACGCTCGATGGTTGCTTTTGAATGTTCCTTCGTAACGATCCTCTCCTGAATCGATGAGAAGGGTTGAAACATCGAAGATGATTTTCATTGGATTTATGGATGCAAAGCGCTTGTTCAACTTGATGACGGACTCGAACTGAGTGAGTCGAAGTGGAGCGAGTCGATGTAGACTCCCTAATGGATTCGAACTGCTCGTTCGACTCGGTTTGGGGTTCGAGCTGCATAGGGGTCGGAGTCAAAATGGTTATCGATACAATGGGCGGTCTCGTACCGATGGAGTCGAACTGGACACGGGGATAGAGTCGAAGGCAAGCGATACGAAGGAGAGCTTCATATTGATGCACTGGAGAGGGAGTCGAAACTTGCGTTCGAATCCATCGGGATATGAAGCGTTTATTCCCTTTGTTTCCAAATCCATATAAATACTTTGTACTTAGCCGTTTTTCACTTTTTTACCTTTCGTTCTCCTTCCTTTTCTACGTATCTCTCAGAAACTCGAGAAGAACAAACGAAATATTCCTGCCTTTGAACCGATTCCAATCTTCAAACATTTGAACTAACTGACAGATCTAGGTAATCCAATAAGCGAATCCAAGCGTAAATGATGAGGCTCGGGTTTTCTTAACATCAAATCAATTAGAGTCGTGGTCGATCGAAAACTCTCTGGCCTCAGCTTCGTGTTGCTCTGGAATATGGGTTTCGAGATGATGAGGCGAAGGTCTTCGTATCGATCGATGGTGGAGCTTCGCATCGAATCGAGTGCTTTGAATTCATGGATCGATACGAAGGGGTCGCGCCTGATGAACTCGAAACGATGGCCTTGGATTGAGTCGAAAAGGGTGGTTTTCGATCAAGTCGAAGTATGCAGTCTTAGGACCAAGTCAAACTCGATGGTCCTGGGGAGCGAGTCGAACTGTGTGGTCCTGGGAGCGAGTCGAAACGCGTGGTCTTGGGATCGAATCGAACTCGATGGTCTTGGGGAGCGAGTCGAACTGTGTTGTCCTGGGAGAGAGTCGAAACGCGTGGTCTTGGGACCGAGTAAAACTCGATGGTCTTAGGGAGCGAGTCGAACTGGGAATTTCGAATCGAGCCCTCTAGTTCGAGTCGAACTTGCATGCCAACCTTCTGACCGAGTCTGACTGATATGCATACGACCATAGCTTATTGACGCGAACACGGTTCTCGCGAGCGATACAAATTTGATCATCAAAAAGTTTGAGACTTCTCACACACTTGAACAATTGCCTCCGACGAGCTTCACACTTGCATAACTTGACTTAACCATTTCACTACATATCTGATTTCCTATCGAAGCTCGTCGATGAAACTACAACTTATAAAAATGACAACAAACTTTGACTTGAAATGATGGTCAATAGTTGGAGTGTATGGTTGTTGTTTGTACCAAAAATGGGCACAACACTCTTCGGAAGTTTTTGAAGAGATAAAAATGAAGAAAGAAAATTAAAACTGAGGATTATCTAACAAAAACTCCAAATAACAGAAAGTAAATTGCACAGAAGACAGCGATTTAGAGTGGTTTGGCGTTTCGCCTACGTCCACTATGAAATTTGATGATTTTATTGCTCGATACTTCAAGATTACAATTTCTTATAATGTAGTACCACTGGTTTTATAAGCTAAGTCTGAAACTAAGGCAGCGGTGGTGATTTGGAGTAAATCTGGCAAAGTCTGGACGCTCTTTAGCTCTTAAAATTGTCCGACCCCTTTTTTGAAGGACCAGGGGCTCTATTTATAGGTGTAGGAGGCTGATATTTCACCTATATTTCTGGGAGACCGCTTCTGGCACGTGAGGGGGCCCACATGCCCACTTTCAGGAAATCCGGGCCCACTTTGGGATCGATTCGAAGTCCATTTGAATCGATCAAGATATCATCCAATCGAGCTAAAATTTAGTGTGGACATCCTTCATTGTGTGCCTAAGCTTTTGTGAAAATTTCATGGCATTTGGACTTGTAGAACTTGAGTTATGATCGATTCAAGATCGTATTTCTGGTTGATACGCTTGCTTCGAATCGATCCCTTCGAACCGATAGGGTCGAATCGATGCTTGGCGCATGTGCATGGTGACGTGTCGCGCGCGCTTCTCGGGTTGATCCAGCCTTTTCTTCGAGTTTACCGGGTCGAATCCATGGTTTTAGCCGCCTCGACTTGGTGGATTCGAGGTAACGGATTCGAAAGTATGCTCCTTCGAATCGATCGAATGGATGTTTCCTTCGTATCGATCAAGGTAGGCCATAGTTGATCGTTACGAAGGCTTCTCAGCTGAATGGATTCGAAGATAGTCATGGGATGGAGTCGAAGTTCTTCAACTGCATGGATTCGAAGACCTTCCCTTTGATGGATTTGAAGCAGGGTTATGTTTCGTGGATTCGAAGCAGAGGAAGTTCGATGGAGTCGAACAAAGGCTGTCCCATGGATTCGAACTAGAGCTTGGCCGATGGATTCGAACAAAGGATTTGGCCGATGGATACGAAGCTCGTCCACCTGATGGATTCGAACATAGGCTTCGCCTATGGATTCGAACTTAGGACTGTCTACTCCATTTTTCATTGGTGATATCTTGAGCATACAAACTCGGATTGACTTGAAATTTGGAATGTTGGCTTTTACGACTTTGCTCGACATATCTTATCAATCGTAGCTTGATCCGGACCTGGATAAAATTCATCGATACCCGTGGCTATCCAGTAGCTGTCCAATGCTGAGGTCGTATGATCCTTATTTTCCAGTCGGTTCCTTGGTATCTCGGCCTGGCCAAAAGGAGGGATAACATTTGCCCCCCAAAGTACGTCTTGTGTAATCATGACGTGCTTTGAAAAGCTGCAGTTCCTGTTTGATAATCATCACATGTTTCGCTGAAAACTGTATCCTGTATTGCTGTAATTGACCGTTGTATGATTGTGATCATCTGTATGATGTCGGATTCACGATGAGACGAGCACTTGATTCCGATGAATGTCAAAGATTAAGCATTAGTCGAACATATGTGCATATATGTGTCATCTTGACTTTTGTTAACGTTGCGTGTTTGCACGTCGTTGCCATTTCAGTTAGTTATCGAAGTCTGCATCGATCCTCTCCTGAATCGATTTGAGATTTGAGTTAAAACATCGTTTTGATGATTGTCTATGATTATCCTCTTGTATCGATCCTCTCCTGAATCGATGTAAAAGTAGACCAGTAATCTTTTCATGTTGAAGCGATGCGTTCATTTTCATCGACGGTTTTTGATGGATTCGAAGTGATCGTTCGAATCGATAGCCTTCGAACTACTGCGAGTCGATGGCCATGAAGTTGGTACTCCGAATCGATGTGTATATGGTGTCCTCAATTCTGCTTTTGCTAACTCCTCCGTATCGATGGAGCCTCGAATCGATGAAGCTTCATATCGAAGAAGCCCCGTGTCAATGCCGCCTCAATGGATTCGAAGAGTCGATGGATTCGAACGAGATGCTCGAATCGATCGGTGTGCGACCGGTATGGATCGGTCAAGTTGACCGAGAGACGAATCGTCCCGTTTCCTATCTGGGATCCATATAAATACACGATGTCACTTTCACTTTTTACTTTTACTGTTACTCTTCCCCTTCTCCGTATCGATCCCCCAGAGTTGAGAGAAACGCTTCTACGAATCGATCAAACCCTTCACACTTTCACTCGTAATCACACTAAACCAGGTAATTACTGGATTGAGCCAAGTTTAAAACGATGGAACGGGGAATTTTCGCCATCATCTTCGATTTTTTCTTCTGAAAATTTCGAAAGGTTGTGAGATTTGAATGAAATGGGTCGAATCGATGAACGAAGCATGAAAAAGTGCTAGAGTTCTCTTTGAGCAGCAGATAGTTTGATGGGTTTCGCCTTTCTTCGCCTCGTATCGATCCGGACTGGAGCAATTCGAATCGATTCTGATTATGGGGCTTCGAATCGATGCTTGCGAAGAGAAGTGGCTCGTATCGATCGATTCGAAGTGATGATTCTACGATCGATTCGAAGGCGTTGAGTTTGATCGATACGAAGTCTTTCTCTTGATGGATCCGAAGCATTCTTTCAGTTAATGCTACAGGTATCGTTCCAAGGACCTACGTCGATACGAAGTGCATCAAGTCGACTTTTTTATCGATTCGAAGCACATCGATTCGACTCGTATTGATCCGAGGTGATCGATTCGAACGTCTTCAGTTCATGGAATGCAACCCTTCTGTCTTGCTCAATGGATTCGAACTATGACCAATTTTCAGTCGAAATTTGACGAACTTAATGAACTTTAGCACATTTGACTTCGACAAGCTTCGGCCTTGCTTAATTGAACCTGACTGTAGGACTAAACTTGACTTCCTTTTGAAGCTCGTCGATGGAACCATGACTTAACCAAAAACATAACAGATTTATAGTTGAATCGGTCGGTAGCATTTGGATGGCGTGGATATGACGGTCAGCGATGACGGTCATTTTCAGTCTTGATTTCCAGAGTTTCGTCGTTCGTACATCTCGTTTCAGTCTGTAAAATTTGCTTAAGTAACGCACAACACTTGCACTGCACGACACATTCATACACTCTACACTGGGGAATGCACGGGCTCTTTATGTACTTAACGTTGCTTTATGATGAGTTAGTTAGTTATGGAATCTTCGAGCTCTCAACAACAAGAGGTACAGAGTTCGCCTCCTCCGGTGCTTGAGATTCCCAATATTCCCGCTGACGTAATTGACACAGCTCCAGACGAATTGCCGGAGGCTATATTTATCGAGCATCCCGTTAATTCTGTCTAGTCTAATATCTCTGAATCCTTATTGGGCCATATATGCTTGAAACATAACATATCTCTGAACGATGTATTATTACCCAGTGCTGATGACAGACCGCATAATCCGCCCGAAGGATACACTGCCTTTTACCGCCATGCTTGTTCAGCTGGAACTCTCCCACCTTTTAATCAATACATAAGAGAGATGTTGTCCTACTTAGGAATTGCTCCCTCGCAACTTCATCCCAACGGACATGCATTGCTGAATAGTGCCTTTATCATATTTATGGACTGTCTCTTTCGTCCACCAATGCCAACGGAAATAAGATATCTATTTAACTTCAAGAGTAGGGGCGATAGTCCATCCTTTACATTTTTGGAGGCAGTCAGAAATTTCCAAGTTATTATTGGAGCCTGGACCAGACTTAGCTACTTCAAGAATGAATGGTTCTATGTCCGATGTCCTCCACGTTTTGCCAGGCGATGGTTGTCTAGACATAAGTGTCCTAACCTGTCGATGATTTCCTTGATCAATAGTTTTTTGGCATTGGTATTGACATCTTGTTTCTCTTACAGCCATTATCTCCAGACCCGATGGAGGGTATTACAAAGGCATAGTCCGAAGTCTCCAAGAAGTTCCGAGCGAGTTGAGACACATCGACTCGGTGCTGAACGACTATAACTTAAGAGCTCTCGCCTTGATTGAAATAAATCAGAGTATAGTCATCGAAGGGATGTCAAAGCCCGCCTCTAAAAAGAAGGAAAACAAGAAGAAGAAGAAAAAGAAAATGGCGAAGAAAACGCTCGGAGTCACAATAACCGAAGTGAGCGATGAAGAAAGGACCCATACAGACGTGGAGCCGATGGCTGATCTTTCGGGCAACTTCGAAGAGTTGGGAGATAGACGGAAAAGCAAGGCCGTCGTTTCCAAAAAACTCAAGTCTAAGGGGTGGAAATCCGTAGATGTGTCTCCTCCCACTTCCGGAGCCATAATTTCTGAGGCCGCCCCTTCTCATTCGAGAGATACTTTTAAAGGGCTTGACGATATTCCCATCCCAGATTATATATCGATTCCTCATAATCCCGGGTTGGAGGAATTTCAAGATGTTTTAAATATGAACGAGCCCTTTCCTTTAAGTGCGGTCAACACTTCCGGTTGGTTTGGGGGTTTTCACATTTACACACACTTCCACAACACTACACGACTTCTGCATATTGAACATCGCTTTTGTAGGATTCTAAACTATAGTTTCTTCTTATTTCAGGTGAGATGTCAGGTCGCAGATCCACTCTGGAAAGACTCCGCAATGTGCGCCGATGATCTTCTTACTACGAGTCCCGTTGGAGGGAATCAGATAGGGACCACAGGAAAGGTTACACTAGCCAGGAGCGCTATGATAGGGATAGAGATTATTGGCGTGGCCGCTCTGGCCATGATCGTACTGACAGAGATCGGGGGCACCAGTACCGATCCCGATCTCATTCTCCTCAGCCTCCTAGGCCCCCTGTAGATCTCCTTGGATCTTCACAGCAGCAACAGCCTTCTCAATCTTCAAGGCCCGAGACTCAGCGGCCAAGAGTTGAACCGCAGACGGCCGCCATTGTTGAACAGGCTCCGGTCGAAATGACGAGTGAAGGAGCCATCAAGCTTGCTCAAATGAAAAAAGACTTCCCGGAAATTTGCTTGGATGCATATGTTTTCCCTCCTCATCTCAAAAGAATTCCTCCAGATGCTGAGAACATCGCTCATGACTACATCCGCGATTTCTATGATCAATATAAGGAGTGGTATAAGGCAGCCGCGAAGGCTTCTAAGGTAGCTTTTGACCGGGCGAAGATTATTGAGGAGCGCGATGCTGACATTGTTAAGAAGAATTGCATCATTCAAGTCCTCCAATCTGAGATGGAATCGTCTCGAAACTCAGAACTTCAAGCACTTAAGAAACATGATGATACTGTGGTGAAGATGGCGAGGATGCAGCAGGCACACTGTGCCTTAGTTGAAGGGATGGGCCACCGTTATACCAACGTTGTCGTTGAGCGAGATGCAGCCATTAAGGAGCTAAATGAACTCAAGGCCAAATTCGCTGAAGTGGTGAAAGAGAAAGACGATGCAAACACCATCGCTCAGGAGGCATGCGACCAAGCTGTATCCCTTAGAGCCGAACTTGCTGCGGTGGCGGCCAAGACTAAGTCCGCGGAGGCAGAAATCCAGGAAAAGATTATGGTGGAGCGGTCCAGGATGGAAGCCGACTTTGATGATCTCCTGGTCACATATAACGCTAATGTGCTGGAGCACAGAAATCTATCGTGGCCGGGAGATGATTCTATGATTCTGTACAATGCTTGGACTAGGCTGGTGGAGGAGAAGAAAGCGGCGCATCCAGATGAAGCACTTGATGATTTCGAGCTTGAGATGCGCTTGCTCACTGAGGATAAGAGGAAAGTTCTCCACGAGGCGGTGATTTCTTTGGCGAGAGAGAGGCTTGGTGCTCAACATATAGAGACAGGTGAGGGTTCGGGGATCGAGCATCACGAAGCAAGTGTTGGAGCCGTAATTCCGACATTGCCCGAAGCCATTGGTGCGGTCGATCTCCAGCCCGTACCTGCCTATAATCCGGACCAACCGCAATTGTCTTCCGCCGATGCTCATGCCTCTGCTCCTGCCCATGCTCAGGGTCAGGCTAAGGAAGGTATTTGAACGCTTCCCGTATACATTTAGTGTGATGATCATGAAGTAATACACTTAGCTAACAATCTTCGCCTTTTCACGTTTCAGTGACCGAAGCCGTTATCTCTGCGCCTCCTGCATCTCAAGCTTCATATCAAGCGCAAGGGGCTATCGTCACCGAGGCCATTATGACATCTACCGTGGTCGGCGAAGAAGGAGAAGCGAGCATGCTGTCTTTTGATGCTCAAATGATTTAGGAACTTCTCAGTCAACCCAACGATCCCTTCGCCGATCCATCTTATGCCATGAGTGGGGTCGTTCCAGCTGTTAGTTCGTTTATGCCAGCCACTGGCACATCCAGTGCGGACCAAGCATCTCGGGAGGATGAAGTTTTGGCTGAAATCAATGCTGAGATGGCAGCAGTGACTGCCGGTATGAACCCGTCTGGTCCCGCCCCGCTAATGATGATATCACCGGGCGGCACTGTGGTCATTAAAGATGCTCCTGCCCCACTTCCTGTTACTTCTCCTATGCCTCCAGCTCGACCCTCCAGGAGAATCTCTGTTGCCTCAACAACAAGGAAGATGTTGACATTATGTCACAATTGGAGGACAAACCGGAGAAGAGCAAGAGATTGAGGAGGATGTTAGGTAGCAGATCCAGTGGGGCTACCTCGAAGAAGAAAATAAGGAAGAAGAAAGATTGAACTCTTTCTTTAGTTTTCTGTTGCGTTCGGGATTAGTGTTTTGTTGATTTTTCTATAGCCGTGTATAGATGTGGATTCGGCTCCCACTAGTATGAATTTTTTGAACCATTTTGTAATTGGATTCTTTTTGTTGATAATGGAAATGAAAGTATATTCCCTTTTGTCTTCAACCCGATATGTGTTTTGGTTCTGCCCCTAGTCTTGGAGATAAATATGGAGTTGACGTATGTTTATAGTCCGTCTCACACTCCGGGAGTACGGAGTTAAGTAAATGTTTATACTCTGTCCCGCACTCTGGGAGTATGGAGTTAAGTAAATGTTTATACTCCGTCTCGCGGTCTGGGAGTACGGAGTTAAGTAGATGTTTATACTCCGTCTCGCGCTCTGGGAGTACGGAGTTAAGTAAATGTTTATACTCCGTCTCGCGCTCTAGGAGTACAGAGTTAAGTAGATGTTTATACTCCGTCTCGCACTCTGGGAGTACGGAGTTAAGTAGATGTTTATAATCCGTCTCGCACTTTGGGAGTACGGAGTTAAGTAGATGTTTATACTCCGTCTCGCGCTCTGGGAGTACGGAGCTAAGTGGAGGATTGTGGTGTATCAACCCAATTTTAGCCTAACGTGGTGGCTTGCCCCTGAGCTCGGGTTTCATTTAGTGAGTGGCCGGTCGTATCACAGCCACTCCCTTCTTGAATAAATTCCACTGCGTGATGGAATTTAGCTCTTCGTGCATCGTGATGTTGCACATTGTATTTAATGAATCACAACTTTGGCTCGAAGAGACAGCATTTTATTGCTGAAATAAGAAAATATGGCAAAGTCAGTTGCCTTATTACAAATTCTAATTTTGAAATGCAAAAGTAGATTGCTAAATGGAAAAATATAATAAAATAAATAAAGCCTGTCATATGTAGTAGTGACAGAGACTCTAGCTGTTCCAGGCCCTTGGCAAAACAAGACCGTCAACGGTCGATAGTTTGAATGTGCCATCTCCGAGTCTTTGTGTAATCACGTACGGTCCTTCCCAATTTGGTTTCATGTGTGAAGGAACCGGATAGATTCTCTTGAGGACAAGATCGCCGAGTTCAAAAGTTCGGGGTCGAACTTTGGCATTGTATAACCGGGCGACTCGACTTCGATATGCGGCCGCTCTCAAATCAGCCTCTTCCCGTTTCTCATCCAATAGATCCAAAGATTCAGCAAGTAATATAGCATTTGTTTTCGGATCATAATAAGTCATGCGGCGGGAAAATTCTTCCGTCTCGACTGGAATAACGGCTTCCGAGCCATAAGATAAGGAAAATGGGGTGTGTCCGGTTGTGGTCTTGTGAGTTGTTCGATAAGCCCATAATGCCATAGGAAGTTCATCAACCCATTTGCCCCCAGCCTTTTCCAATCGTTTCTTTAGGATGGTTTTTATGACTTTGTTGACAGCTTCGACCTGACCGTTTGCCTGAGGATGTGCAACTGCCGAGAATTTTTTATGGATACGAAACCGTTGGCAGAAGTTCTTGAACTCTGAACTTTCGAATTGGGCTCCAATATCGGTGATGATGGTATGCGGGAGTCCAAATCGACATATGATATTGCGAACTACAAAGTTTATTACTTTCTTTGTCGTGATTGTTGCGAGAGCTTCGGCTTTGGCCCATTTTGTATGGCGTACTTTGCATTACCTTTTGCCAGAGGCAGAGCGCCGATGATATCGATTCCCCACATAGAACATGGCCAGGGACTGACCATCTGAGTTATCTCGGTAGGTGGGGCCCTTGGAATTCGGGCGTGCTTCTGGCACCTATTGCACTTTCTGGCATAGTTTGCTGCATCTCGATTCACTGTTGGCCAATAGTATCCATATCGGAGTATTTTCTTAGCGAGATATTGTCCACCGGTGTGATCGCCACATTCTCCCTCGTGTATGTCATGTAACACTCGTTTGATTTCATTGTGTGCGATACATTGGAGGAGAGGAACAGAATAACCTCTTCTATACATGATTCCGTCCTGAATGACGAACCGTGAAGCTTTTCATAGAATTTGCCTTTTCTCGTTTCTATGCTCAGGCAGTGTCCCATTCTCAATGTAATTACGATGCGGAGTCATCCACGATTCTCTACTGGGAGCGGTCTCAAATACAAAATTTGTCTCTATTCGATCGATGCTTGGGGAGGACAAAGTTTCGACGGGGACAAGTCCCATTTGCTGTGCTTCACCTGTGCTGGCTAACTTCGCCAATGAATCAGCCTTTTGATTGCGATCTCGAGGTATATAATAAATGGCATAATAATCAAACTGATTCAGTATTTCTTGAACTCGAGCCAAGTAAGCAGCCAACCTTCGGTCTCTCGCTTGATACTCTCCCCGTACTTGACACACAACTAATTGCGAATCACAATAAATTTCCACAGCGATAATTCTCAAATCTCTGGCAAATTTAAGTCCAGTTAAGAGGGCTTCATACTCAGCTTCATTATTGTTTGCGTGGAAATCAAACTTTAAAGCATAACATATAGATCGGCCTTCAGGAGTTTCAAGTACAACACCAGCGCCTGAACACCGATCGTTTGATGCACCGTCAGTATACAGTTTCCAGATGTATTCGGGGGATTCGCTGGTTTCGGGTAAGTCTTCTGGGACAGTAAATTCGGCTATGAAATCAGCTAGGACTTGTCCTTGAATGTCTCTCCGCGGAGCATAAGTGATGTCAAATTGACTAAGTTCAATGTTCCACTTGAGTAACCTACCAGACGTCTCAAGCCGCGTGAGGACCTGTCGTAACGGCTGATCGGTATACACAGTAAGAGGATGAGCTTGAAAATAAGGGCGAAGCTTTCTTGAGGCAATGACCAGGCAATAAGCCAATTTCTCCAATCTTGGGTAATTTCTTTCAGCTCCCGTTAACCGTTTACTAACATAGTAGACCGGTTTCTATACTCGGTCTTCTTCTCGAACCAAAGCAGCGCTGATTGCATGCTCTGATACTGCCAGATAAAGGTATAACTGTTCGTGATCAATCGGCTTTGACAGGATCGGTGGTGTGGAGAGATGTTGAACCAGCGATCGGAATGTGTCTTCACACTCCATGGTCCATTCAAAGTTTTGTTTTCCCTTCCGAATCAGATCGAAGAAAGGAATGCATTATCAGTGGATTTTGAAATGAACTTGCTTAATGCTGCTACCTTCCCGTTGAGACTCTAGACTTGCTTTATGGTTCTTGGAGTTAGCAAGTTCCTTATTGCCCAGATCTTTTCGGGATTCACCTCTATCCCACGAGCGTTGAAGATGAAACCGAGGAACTTTCCGAATGCAACGCCGAAGTGACACTTTAATGGGTTGAGTTTCATTCCATATTCTCGAAGGATGCAGAACATTGAATTTAAGTCTTTGACGTGATCTGTGGAAAATCGAGACTTTACTAACATGTCGTCCACATAAACCTCCATGGTCTTCCCGATCTGGTTGGCGAACATCCGATTGACCAAGCGTTGGTATGTTGCTCGGCGTTCTTTAAACCAAAAGGCATGACTCTGTAGCAGTAGAGTCCCAAATCGGTCACGAAACTGGTATGTTCTTGATCGAGCAAATGCATAGGTATTTGAATATAACCAGAATAAGCATCCATAAAAGATAACAATTCATGGCCAGCTGTTGAATCTACGAGCTGGTCAATTCGAGGAAGTGGAAAACTATCTTTTGGACAAGCCTTGTTTAAGCCAGAGTAGTCGACGCAAGTTCTCCATTTTCCATTCGGTTTTCGAACCAACACGGGATTTGATACCCATTCTGGGTACAAAGCATCTCGGATGAACCCATTTGATTGTAACTTATCAACCTCCTCTTTAAGGGCGGCAGATCTCTCTGGATCCATACCATGCCTTTTTTGCTTGACCGAAACATGTCGCGGATCAATATTAAGGGAGTGACTTGCGATGTTTGGTGAGATCCCGCACATAACAGAGTGTGTCCAGGCGAAAACATCGAGATTCGCTTGGACAAATTCAACCAATTCCTGTTGTATCTGTTTTCCCAGTTGAGATCCAACTTTTAGTACTTTTGAGTCGTCATCCTCACTAATCGGGACGTCCACAGTCAGTTCAGCTGGGGAAGCTTGGTTCTCTTTAGATTTGTCTTTATCTTCGTTGTCTCTATGAAATGACCCACTTTAAATTTTTTTTTATATAAATATTCAGTGGCCATTTAATCAAGAAAATGTTTGATTCCAATTTTCTTCTATCCAGGACCTTTCTGCCAATAAAAATATTGGTTTGCTCATTTTATCTTGAACTTATATATGTGAAGATATATAAGTCACTTTCTACTTAAATCAGAGTATAGAAATTTTGAAAGTAGAAATCTGTTTGAGTATTACTTAAAGGAAATACTCTCTACATAGTAACTGTATTTCTCAAAACTAGGTTTTTCCAAATAACTTGGGATAGTGCTTGACTATTGGTCTTATGTCTCAAGACTTACCATTTTACATAAATTCCCCTAATTTTATTATTGAACAAACTGTGCTTTTACTTGTGCATGTGTGTGTGCATGTTTCTATGCATGTGTCAGTGGGCAACTCAGGTGCCTTATCTTTCTTGCTAACATACTTGTCTGAGTTTGTCCTATACTTTGGGTTATCAAACAGATCTGAAAATTTAATTTAAACCCTTGGTTGCTGGCTTAACCCAGGCTCAAGAAAAATGGCTATGTTAGCCCTGTTCTGGTTTGCACTATTTTGTTACAAAATACCTGCTATTTTATTTTCTTTTCAAAGCAACTCAAACCCTTTCTATCAGATTTTATTTTTGACTTAAACATGGATTTTCTTATGTCAGTTCTTTAGATATACATACAAACCACAAATTCTTTCAATCTCAGGTTTTCTACCATTATAGCCTAACTGTTCTTGAAGCTTAAAATTCATTTTTCCTTAGCAAAGCATTTGGCAAAATAAAGCACATAGTTCAGCTAAAACATATAAGTTCAACAACTACAAAACAACAATTAACAATACATTGGTTTCTCAAAGTAACTTTAAACAATAGGTCTTAATCTAGTTCATCATGAAGGTTTGGTTTACTTCAGCAAAGTCTTTTAAAACATAGCATCCAAATCTTAAGCAGTTAAACATCCAAAGCCTGATCAAAGCAATTCCTATTTTCCTGCAAAATCACCATGAGCTGCCCCATATGAATATGAGACACCCAATGGTGCATAAACACAAAAGGGTCAGACTATTTGTCTGGTATGAATAATCCAACTGAAAACATGATCTCATTCAATTCTCTTTATATTTTAATACTTTGCATGAATAAGAAACTCAGTATCTTCCTTGTGCTTGTTTTTGTGAAGCATGTGCCTTCATCTCAGTGTTAACAGATTATTTATATATAATCACAATGACTTGATTCAAAGAAAACAATCATAAGATTCATCAATAAAAGCATCAAAACCAACCAAATACAAACATCAATTCAGTTATCATGCCCTTTTCAACTTTTCTGGCCATCAGGGATTTTTGCCCAGGCCTCTCCTGAATCTATTCCTAGAATTCATTATCAAATATAATAGGGTCTTTAGCTACTTTCTCCTTTTTAAACACACACTGCCTGGGACATCTCTCTGTTAACCCAGCACACTCAGGCCCCTGGGTATAAACATACCATGTGTGAGCTTGCAATATTCCCCTTGCCAAGCTATACTTTGGTAGCCCTAAGATCCCAAGTCCTTAGTTAAATTACTAAGTGTTTTTATTATTTTTCATAACAGTGCTAATCCCTTCTGCATCTCACTTCTTAATCAGAGAAATATAAACAATGCAACCAACATGTATTCGTCCAGAGTTTGGTAAGTTATATACTCAGAAGCAATCATTTAATCATGAAAACAGATGTGATTTCTTAGTATAACATTTCTCCCATGGGTTACAATGGGTCCAGTTGCACACATATGGTCCAAAGTAGTTTACTAGTTATCTTTTCTTACCTCTGGTTCAATCAGATTCATGATCTGGCTGAACCACAAGTATAATTTGATTTGGGTATTTCATAAAACATAGAAGCTCAGCACATGTACAGCATTGCACTTCTACATTTTCTTTTGTTTTAATTAATATGAGACATAAGCAACAACACTATGTTGCAGCCCCATATTTCTTCCTGTCTTCAGACCATATATCTACCACATGAATCCGGGGATTTTTATAAACAACTTTATAAAGAAAACTTATAAAAGAAATCACTCCATCTCAAAGCTAACCCATATCACAGACAAACATTTTAAATCATGAATCCATGACTCTTATTTTTCTGGGTAAATTAGATAGAGGTTTTACACTTAAACAAATCATTAACAAACCAAAGTCATCCAATCATAAAACATAACTTGTAAAAGAAAATGAATGATTAGTTCAAACAGGCTGCCTCAATATTCAGGTCTTAATGCCAAAGTTTTCAGTGAGGTTACTCACCTTAATCCTTCTTCTTTCTATGCCTTATGAACCCCCTTTTAGTCTTCTGCCTTCTCCTATTTTTCTCTGGTTTATGTCTTGTATATTTTTTTTCTCTAGGTTAATGAAGAACAAAAATGTATGGTCTTACTATACTAGGCCTTTTATATAAAGCTTGGCTGTTACTAGGGTTTATGGATTTACCCAATGTCAGTTCTACCCCATCCCAAACATAGCCTGCCTCTGGTTTGATTCAAGAAAATAAAGGGGTATGTGGTCCTTGTCTTCCTTTTCAGAAATCAGCTTCACCCTTTTAATTTTCCCCCGGTCATGTCATATGCATGACTTCTTATTTTTCTTAATTAAACCAAATTACTGGAAATAGATAAAGTGCTTGTTTAGGGACTCATGCCATTTTCATGCAACTTCTGTTTTCTTCCAGAAATTGGTTGACTGTATACATGTATAACCTATGTATACCTAAGTCTTTTATCCTTCTTTCTTTAAATAATTTTAAGTTTATTTCAGCCTAGCTCTTATTTTCTTTGTACTATATTTTATTTAAAGACAAAATTCTATCTTTATGCATATGTATTTCTAAATCAGTTATTTTATTTTATCTATTAATTTCTGCCAAATTTTGTTACACAGAAATCTGTGTGCATGTGTACACTGTCTTGTGCACATGTACATGTTTTATACTTTATATCTGCAAATCAATTTCCTATTCCTATTTTTCCAATGCAATTTCAAACAAATACAAACTAAATTAAATCATGAAATTACTCACAAAAAATCAGGGATATCACATATACCCCTCCTTTTAGGAATTGTGTCCCACAATTCTTTCATTCTTAACTTAGGTATTATCTCTTCAGGAAAAGAAAATTGAATTTTTGGATTTCAAAACCATTCTCAAACCAACCTCCTATTAAGTACTATGCATATCAATACAAGATAAAAATCACAATGCATATTCAACCAACACATTCATTAGTATTTATATATATATAAATTTACCTTTTCTTCAATCAAACAGCTGGGGATAATCATTTCTGATTTTATCCTCCACTTCCCATGTGCAATCATTTGGGTCTAGACTCCATTGTACTTTTACTAATTTAATTTCTTTGTTTCTCAATTTCTTGGTTTCTCTAGAAACTATGCCCACTGGTTCCTTTTCATAGATCATTCTAGGATCAACCTGCACATCCTTAGAGGATTCTAGTATTGCTTCCTTATCATGAACCCATCTTCTTAGTTGAGACACATGAAAGACATCATGCATTGCTCTCATTTCTTCTGGCAATTCTAATTTATAGGCTACTGTCCCTATTCTTTCTAGAATTTTATATGGTCCTATATATCTAGGAATCAACTTTCCTTGTTTCCCAAACCTTAGAACCTTTTTCAAGGGTGATATCTTGATGAACACATAATCCCCAACATCATATTGTACTGCCTTCCTTCTTTGATCTGCATATTTCTTTTGCCTATCTTGGGCAGAGGCAATTCTTTTTCTGATCAAGGCTATCTTTTCAGAAGTCTCCTTCACATTTTCTGGTCCTAAGACCACTTTTTCTCCAGATTCATGCCAACTTGAAGGTGATAAACATGGCCTTCCATAGAGAGCTTCAAAGGGGGCCATGCCTATGCTACTGTGATGGGTGTTATTGTATGCAAATTCAGCTAGATATATGTAATCTTCCCAGCTTCCTCCCCAATCCAATACACATGCTCTCAACATGTCTTCAAGCAATTTGTTCACAATTTCTGTTTGGCCATCAGATTGAGGATGGTATGCTGTACTCAAGCATAAATCAGTCCCCATTGCCTTGTGAAAACTCTGCCAAAACTTTGAAGTGAAGATGGTATCTCTATCACTTACTATAGTCTTTGGTATACCATGCAGTCTGACTACTTCTTTAATAAACAACTGGGCTAGGGTATTAGCATTTCTTTCTGATTTCACTGGTATAAAGTGGGCTGACTTGGTTAACCTATCAACCATTACCCAAATACTATCATTTCCCCTCCTAGTTCTAGGCAAACCATCAATAAAATCCATTGATATGTCTTCCCATTTCCACTGTGGTATTTGTAAAGGTTGAAGCATCCCTGAGGGTTTTTGATACTCAGCCTTCACCTGCTGGCAAACCATACATTTTGATACATAGGTTGCCACTGCACTCTTCATACCACTCCACCAATAATCTCTCTTGAGGTTGTGATACATTCTTGTGCTTCCTGGGTGTATAGTATATTTGCTTTTGTGGTAAGCATCCAAAATTTCTTGCTTCAACTCATCAACTGCCGGAACACATATTCTTTCTCCTTTCTTCA
Source organism: Allium fistulosum (assembly GCA_030737815.1). Taxonomy (NCBI): domain Eukaryota; kingdom Viridiplantae; phylum Streptophyta; class Magnoliopsida; order Asparagales; family Amaryllidaceae; genus Allium; species Allium fistulosum. The sequence continues at coordinate 210,357,282 of CM060904.1, read as the reverse complement.
GATGGCCTTGATCATCCAACTGAAAACCTTCCACTGTCTCACCATTTAATATTTGAGTCTTCTTTCCAAATAAAAATGGATCTTGGTTTTGTAGCATTACAACTTTATTCTTCAATTCTAATCCCAGAGTAATAAAACTTAATTTTCCCATTTGTACATTCCCACTGCATAAGCTCATGTTTTCTATGTTATCACTTTCTATCTATGAATCAATTAATAATGATAAAGTGTTAAACTCTTCTATCATTAATCTAGCCACTTTAGCATGTTGTCTACTTAGGGCATCTGCTACTTTATTAGCCTTACCTGGTGTGTATAATATTTCAAAATCATATGAGGCTAAGAGTTCAATCCATCTTTGCTGCCTCATATTTAATTCATTTTGTGAAAACAAATATTTAAGTGATTTATGGTCTGTATATACTTCAAATTTTGCTCCTAACAAGTAGTGTCTCCATAGCTTAAGGGCATACACTATAGCAGCCAATTCAAGGTCATGAGTATCATACCTTACTTCACTTGATTTCAACTGCCTAGAAGCATAAGCTATTACCTGATGTTGTTGCATCAACACTGCTCCAAGCCCTTGTCCACTTGCATCAGTATACACCACCAAGTTTTCATTTCCCTCAGGTACTTTAAGAATTGGAGCTTGTACCAGTGCTTCTTTTAATTTCCCAAAGGCTTTTTCACACTCCTCAGTCCAAGTGAACACTTGATTTTTCCTAGTCAATCTGGTTAATGGAATTGAGATTTTTGCAAAATCTTTTATAAATCTTCTATAGTAACCAGCCATTCCCATGAATGATCTGACTTCAGTGACATTAGTAGGCCTTTTCCAAGCTTGCACTACAATGACTTTATTGGAGTCCACAGCTATTCCTTTTTCTGATATAATATGGCCTAGAAAATTCACTTCATTTTGCCAAAAAGTGCATTTTGAAAACTTTTCTTTCAAGTCTTCCTGTCTCAATTTCTCAAATACCATATGCAAATGGTTTTCATGCTCCCTAACCGACTTAGAATAAATTATTATATCATCAATAAATATTAATACAAACTTATCCAAGTATTCTCTAAAAATCCTATTCATCAAATCAACAAAATAGGAAGGAGCATTTGTTAAGCCAAATGGCATCACTAAAAATTCATAAAGTCCATATCTGGTGTTAAAGGCTGTATACTTAATGCTTTCCTCTTCTACTTTCATCTGATGAAAGCCTGAAGCTAAATCAAGCCTGGAGAATATCTTTGCACCACTCAATTGATCAAAGAGATCATCAATTCTTGGTAAGGGGTATTTATTTTTAACTGTGACTTTATTTAATTCCCTATAGTCAATACATAATCTAAGGGATCCATCATGTTTCTTAACAAAGACTACTGGTGCTCCCCATGATGAGCTACTGGGTCTAATAAAACCTTTTTCTTCTAGTTCAACTAATTGCTTTTTCAACTCCATCAATTCCTTAGGCCCCATTCTGGTTGGTCTTTTAACCACTGGGTTAGCTCCTGAAATTATCTTGATTGAAAACTCAACTGGTCTGTGGTTTGGAACTCCTCTCACTTCAATACATCAGCATGTTGATTAACTATGGGGATCTCTTCTAATGCAGGCATGGGTTTTTCATTTGACAATGCAGAAAGGTTGGCTATACTGCTATTTTTGTTTGCCTCACAAAGAACAATTATTCTTTGTCCATCAGAAACCTTCAATGATATGGTGGATGTCTCCATATTTATGATAGCCTTATATCTACTCAACCAATCAACTCCTAAAATAATTCCTATGTCTGGATATTGCAACACATATAGGTTTGACTCAAACACATGTCCTCCTATATTTAATCCCAGTTGCATGCACATCATACCCATAACACATGAACTACCTATAAGGCTTCTAATTAACAGTGGTTTATCAACAATCATGCAATTCAATTTTAATTGTTGTGCAATATCATGAGAGATCAATGAGTGTGTAGCCCCAGTATCATATACTACTGTTAAAGGTATTGAGTGAATAAGCAAAGTACCTTCAACTTGACCATGCTTTTCAACACTTGATCCCTCAGCTGCCTTGCCTTTCCCTTCCAAAGCCCCTAATTTTCCTTGCTTAAAATCTGGGCAGTTCCTCTTTATGTGACCTTCCTTCCCACAATGGTGACAATTGAAGGATGCTGGTCTAGGATTGGTGCACCTATTTTTCATGTGCCCCTCTTGTCCACAGTTGTAACAAGTGATCCTCTTCTTAACTTCAGTAGTTCTGGCTTCTTCTGGTTTCTTGGTGGAAGCTATGTCTATTTTCTTTTTATCGTAAGGGTGAAATTTACCCTTTCCCTTCTTGTTTTGATTATTTTTGAATGCCCTGAAATTCTCTCTAGCTTTATCATGTTGTTCAATGCTCAGAGTCAAATCCAAAACTTGATCAAAAGTTTTATCCTTGTATGGTAGCATGGCTCTACTAAGGCTAGGGTTCAACCCTTGAATATATCTGCCATTCTTAGCTTCCTCAGTAGTGATGAGCACTGCACCATACTTTGCCAATGATTCAAACTTCTAAGTGTACTCAGTGACACTCATAGTCCCTTGCCTCAATTTGATGAATTCCTCCAGTAAAGACTCCTTAGCTGATGCAGGGATAAATCTGCCTTCCAACATTGCTTTAAATTGATCCCATGTTACTTCTCCTTCAGGTCTTCCAGCTATGATAACCTCCCACCAATCCAAAGCTGCTCCTCTCAATTGCCTGGATGCAATTTGCCTCTTCCTTTGGTCTTCAACTTGCATGTCTGCAAAGATTCTTTCCAAAATTCTAAGCCAATTTTGAACCCCCATAACTCCTTCTGTGCCATCAAATGTTTTGCCTCCAAGATTGGTAAAAGTCTTGAGTAGTTTGGAAAGTTCCTCATGTGGATTTTCCTGCCTGTTGCCTACTCCATCTCTTATGGCCCTCATGAATTCTTGCACATTCACCATGGGTGGTTCACTTGTTCCTACATTTTGATGTCTGGGTCCTACCATAGCTCTATGGATATAACACTTAGGTTAGTCTGTTTTGCCTAATGCTCTATAGATTAATTCATTTTAATTTATCACTTATTCTGTCATAATAGATATCAATAGTGTAAATATTAAAAAAACAAAACATCCAAAGCAGTAAACACTTCTATACATCCAATGCAAACAAATTCATACAAAATTTTTGCTATGTTATTTAACAACATAGCTCTGATACCAAATGAAATGACCCACTTTAAATTTTTTTTTTATATAAATATTCAGTGGCCATTTAATCAAGAAAATGTTTGATTCCAATTTTCTTCTATCCAGGACCTTTCTGCCAATAAAAATATTGGTTTACTCATTTTATCTTGAACTTATATATGTGAAGATATATAAGTCACTTTCTACTTAAATCAGAGTATAGAAATTTTGAAAGTAGAAATATGTTTGAGTATTACTTAAAGGAAATACTCTCTACATAGCAACTGTATTTCTCAAAACTAGGTTTTTCCAAATAACTTGGGATAGTGCTTGACTATTGGTCTTATGTCTCAAGACTTACCATTTTACATAAATTCCCCTAATTTTATTATTGAACAAACTGTGCTTTTACTTGTGCATGTGTGTGTGCATGTTTCTGTGCATGTGTCAGTGGGCAACTCAGGTGCCTTATCTTTCTTGCTAACATACTTGTCTGAGTTTGTCCTATACTTTGGGTTATGAAACAGATCTGAAAATTTAATTTAAACCCTTGGTTACTGGCTTAACCCAAGCTCAAGAAAAATGGCTATGTTAGCCCTGTTCTGGTTTGCACTATTTTGTTACAAAATACCTGCTATTTTATTTTCTTTTCAAAGCAACTCAAACCCTTTCTATCAGATTTTATTTTTGACTTAAACATGGATTTTCTTATGTCAGTTCTTTAGATATACATACAACCCACAAATTCTTTCAATCTCAGGTTTTCTACCATTATAGCCTAACTGTTCTTGAAGCTTAAAATTCATTTTTCCTTAGCAAAGCATTTGGCAAAACAAAGCACATAGTTCAGCTGAAACATATAAGTTCAACAACTACAAAACATCAATTAACAATACATTGGTTTCTCAAAGTAACTTTAAACAATAGGTCTTAATCTAGTTCATCATGAAGGTTTGGTTTACTTCAGCAAAGTCTTTTAAAACATAGCATCCAAATCTTAAGCAGTTAAATATCCAAAGCCTGATCAAAGCAATTCCTATTTTCCTGCAAAATCACCATGAGCTGCCCCATATGAATATGAGACACCCAATGGTGCATAAACACAAAAGGGTCAGACTATTTGTCTGGTATGAATAATCCAACTGAAAACATGATCTCATTCAATTCTCTTTATATTTTAATACTTTGCATGAATAAGAAACTCAGTATCTTCCTTGTGCTTGTTTTTGTGAAGCATGTGCCTTCATCTCAGTGTTAACAGATTATTTATATATAATCACAATGACTTGATTCATAGAAAGCAATCATAAGATTCATCAATAAAAGCATCAAAACCAACCAAATACAAACATCAATTCAGTTATCATGCCCTTTTCAACTTTTCTGGCCATCAGGGATTTTTGCCCAGGCCTCTCCTGAATCTATTCCTAGAATTCATTATCAAATATAATAGGGTCTTTAGCTACTTTCTCCTTTTTAAACACACACTGCCTGGGACATCTCTCTGTTAACCCAACACACTCAGGCCCCTGGGTATAAACATACCATGTGTGATCTTGCAATATTCCCCTTGCCAAGCTATACTTTGGTAGCCCTAAGATCCCAAGTCCTTAGTTAAATTACTAAGTGTTTTTATTATTTTTCATAACAGTGCTAATCCCTTCTGCATCTCACTTCTTAATCAGAGAAATATAAACAATGCAACCAACATGTATTCGTCCAGAGTTTGGTAAGTTATATACTCAGAAGCAATCATTTAATCATGAAAACAGATGTGATTTCTTAGTATAACATTTCTCCCATGGGTTACAATGGGTCCAATTGCACACATATGGTCCTAAGTAGTTTACTAGTTATCTTTTCTTACCTCTGGTTCAATCAGATTCATGATCTGGCTAAACCACAAGTATAATTTGATTTGGGTATTTCATAAAACACAGAAGCTCAGCACATGTACAACATTGCACTTCTACATTTTCTTTTGTTTTAATTAATATGAGACATAAGCAACAACACTATGTTGCAGCCCCATATTTCTTCCTGTCTTCAGACCATATATCTACCACATGAATCCGGGGATTTTTATAAACAACTTTATAAAGAAAACTTATAAAAGAAATCACTCCATCTCAAAGCTAACCCATATCACAGACAAACATTTTAAATCATGAATCCATGACTCTTATTTTTCTGGGTAAATCAGATAGAGGTTTTACACTTAAACAAATCATTAACAAACCAAAGTCATCCAATCATAAAACATAACTTGTAAAAGAAAATGAATGATTAGTTCAAACAGGCTGCCTCAATATTCAGGTCTTAATGCCAAAGTTTTCAGTGAGGTTACTCACCTTAATCCTTCTTCTTTCTATGCCTTATGAACCCCCTTTTAGTCTTCTGCCTTCTCCTATTTTTCTCTGGTTTATGTCTTGTATATTTTTTTTTTCTCTAGGTTAATGAAGAACAAAAATGTATGGTCTTACTATACTAGGCCTTTTATATAAATCTTGGCTGTTACTAGGGTTTATGGATTTACCCAATGTCAGTTCTACCCCATCCCAAACATAGGCTGCCTCTGGTTTGATTCAAGAAAATAAAGGGGTATGTGGTCCTTGTCTTCCTTTTCAGAAATCAGCTTCACCCTTTTAATTTTCCCCTGGTCATGTCATATGCATGACTTCTTATTTTTCTTAATTAAACAAAATTACTGGAAATAGATAAAGTGCTTGTTTAGGGACTCATGCCATTTTCATGCAACTTCTGTTTTCTTCCAGAAATTGGTTGACTGTATACATGTATAACCTATGTATACCTAAGTCTTTTATCCTTCTTTCTTTAAATAATTTTAAGTTTATTTCAGCCTAGCTCTTATTTTCTTTGTACTATATTTTATTTAAAGACAAAATTCTATCTTTATGCATATGTATTTCTAAATCAGTTATTTTATTTTATCTATTAATTTCTGCCAAATTTTGTTACACAGAAATCTGTGTGCATGTGTACACTGTCTTGTGCACATGTACATGTTTTATACTTTATATCTGCAAATCAATTTCCTATTCCTATTTTTTCAATGCAATTTCAAACAAATACAAACTAAATTAAATCATGAAATTACTCACAAAAAATCAGGGTTATCACACTCTAGAGTCAAGATCTTTAAGGAATTAGTAGTGGTGCCCGGGCCGGGGCCTAGGTGCTAGTTGTCAATTATCAGCAAAGCGGACGTAGAGAAATTCCTCTACGCCCTTTCCTTTCTCCTTTCTCTGCGCCTCGCGCAGTTCAGCAACATAACAGGCTCTTCATGCTGCCTGATCTCCTTGAATGACTCCAATCCCATGATCAGTGGGGAACTTCAGAGTCAAACACCATGGGGCAATGGATGCCCTGAATTCAGCAAGGGCCGGTCGGCCCAAGAATGCGTTATAAGGTGAATCGATGTCTAAAACAACAAACTGCAACAGCCGGACTCTCCGGCGCTCTCCAACTCCCAACTCCACCGGAAGTTCCACCACTCCAGTAGGTATTGTAGCACTTCCATTGAAGCAGTGAACTCGAGATTGGCAAGGTTTCAAGTCCTTTGCTTCCATTTTCATTAAGTCATAAGCCCATTTGAGTAAAATGTTTACAGAGCTCCCACTGTCAACCAGGATCCTCTTCATCTAAGCAGGACCAACCTGGGCAGATATAACCAGTGGGTCGATTGTTGGGGCTTCGATTTTATTAGCATCTCTGCTTCTAAATATGATATCATCAGACATTATCTTTTGTTGCTTAGCCAGAGTTCCATCTTCGCAATTACAGCAGCATTCGAGGTCTACATGCCTGATAGAACTAGCATACGACTCCATTTCCCTCCAGCTTCTGTCTGCTGGATGGGGACCACCACTAATTGTGTTTATAACTAGCCTCCCGCCTATACGAGTGGGTTCCTCTTGTCTTTCTTGATTTTTTGTACGATTTTGATTCGAAGGGCCCGCACCACCGGACTGCGACGCCCGCACGAATTGATCTAACTTTCTCTCCTTGATCAACGTTTCTATGAGGTCTTGCAAATGTCAACACTCATTAGTATTGCGGTCGTAACTTTCGTGAAATCTACAAAACTTCCCTGTTTGAATCTGCCTCTTTGATGACTGCTTCGAAGCGGGCTTCTTGTACTGCACAATGTTGCAAGTTTGTAGGTACACATTTTCCAACGATGTATTCAATGGTGTGTAATTATCGAACATTGGGGCCCTACGCCGTGGGCCTCGATTCGGATCTCTCTTCTTATCTTGACCATTGTTGCCTCTTGGCTGAGTTTGTTTGTTCTGTATATTTAACTGAACTTTTCCGGAATTATCACCGGACTGCTTAACTGCTACATTACTTTGTATTCCTTCACTACGGGGCCTCACATCGTCCTGCTTCCTAGACTGTTTCGCGTCCTCTTGCCGTAAGAATTGAGCGGCTTTGGATTAGAAACGGTCCAACGATGCGGGTGGTTTTCCAGCTAACCAATTTCCAAACTCAGAATCGGGATCGATTCCTTTTGTCAACGCCATCAAAATTGAGTTATCGTTGGGATTACTAATCTCCACACATGCCGCCTGGAATCTCTCCAAATAACGCCTGAGTGTTTCCACATGAGCTTGGGTAACACTAGATAGGGTGTTAACATCTTTAGGTCTAGCGACATGCATGCGAAATTGTTAGACAAATTTCATAGCCAGTTGGTCGAATGAAGAGATAGATCTAGGTGGTAATCTTGTAAACCACATTGTTGCAATTCCTCTCGGAGAGATGGGGAAACTTCGACACTTTACCGCATCGTCAGCCCTTGCGGCGCTCATTGACCATTCATATTTCAAAATGTGTTGATTGGGATCAGAATTTCCTTCGTACATAGGGAGAGTTAGCATTCTGAATCGCCGAGGAGGTTCAGCGTATAATATATCATCCGTGAAAGGAGTATGACTACGAGATATTCCCCAATCGTCATTGGTAAGGCCTTGGCTTTCGCGGATCATCTGACGTATCATGGTCGAAATATCGGGCATCACTACATTTTGAGCATGCTGAGCTAAGGTGTGATCGGGTTCCACAGCGTGAGTTTGGACCGGGCGCTGTCGACGGTCCAAGTTTCGCCTCCTTGGCTCAGCGTGTTCCGGGACGTATGGTTCAGGAGTACGCCAACGTTGTCGATTATTCGAGTCTGAGAGATTTCGGGTATCAATCCTTGTTTCTAACGTGGCAGATGTGACATGGTTGTCCGTAGTATATTGTGGTGTAGGGCCTCCTCGTGCTGAGGGCCCGGCCTGGAAGCTGGTCGACAGCCCCGCCCTTAACTGTCCAACGGTCAAGGCTGGCTGATATCCGGTAGTTTGTGCATGACTCCCGTTTAATCGGGGACGGGTAGATCTATGGTGATAGTCAGATGAGGCGGAACTTTCAGTAGATGAACGGGAGATATCATCCCTCCTGGACCTTCTGTGGCCTTGGCAGTTCAGTTGGTTGGTCAATTCAATATTAGCACGCAACTGTTCGTCCAACTGTTGCTGACTTTGATTCAATTCCTGGAGCAACACATGGAACTCTTGTCTGGTGACTGGTCTAGACAGATCTGAATGAGCAGTGTTGTCTTGATTAGATGGCTGTTGTTGTGTAAGATTCTATCCATCCCTACCTTCTTGACCAGCAGCTGTAGATGTAGTTCTTTTACTAACCATCTTGAATGGTGGAGTCCTTTCCTAGACTTTATGCAAATCTGAATAGAATGGAAGGATTCTGGATTTGAGATCTGGATCGTCCTCTTGGATTTATGCAATCCAGTATCGATGGTAGATCCAAGGAGCAGGAGAAAAAGCTGGTTTTTTCTCAATGAAAGCACCAAAGTGTTTGTACCAAAAATGGGCACAACACTCTTCAGAAGTTTTTGAAGAGATAAAAATGAAGAAAGAAAATTAAAACTGAGGATTATCTAACAAAAACTCCAAATAAGAGAAAGTAAATTGCACATAAGACAGCGATTTAGAGTGGTTCGGCGTTTCGCCTACGTCCACTATGAAGTTTGATGATTTTATTGCTCGATACTTGAAGATTACCATTTCTTATAATGTAGTACCACTGATTTTATAAGCTAAGTCTGAAACTAAGGCAGCGGTGGTGATTTGGAGTAAATCTGGCAGAGTCTGGGCGCTCTTTAGCTCTTAAAATTGTCCGACCCCTTTTCTGAATGACCAGGGGCTCTATTTATAGGTGTAGGAGGCGATATTTCGCCTATAATTCGGGGAGACCGCTTCTAGCACGTGAGGGGGCCCACATGCCCACTTTCAGGAAATCAGGGCCCACTTTGGGATCGATTTGAAGTCCATTCGAATCGATCAAGAAATCATCCAATCGAGCTGAAATTTGGTGTGGACATCCTTCATTGTGTGCCTAAGCTTCTGTGAAAATTTCACGGCATTTGGACTTGTAGAACTTGAGCTATGATCGATTAAAGATCGTATTTCTGGTTGACACGCTTGCTTCGAATCGATCCCTTCGAATCGATAGGGTCGAATCGATGCATGGCACGTGTGCATGGTGATGTGTCGCGCGTGCTTCTGGGGTTGATCCAGCCTTTTCTCTGAGTTTACCGGGTCGAATCCATGGTTTTAGCCGCCTCGACTTGGTGGATTCGAGGTAACGGATTCGAAAGTATGCTCCTTCGAATCGATTGAATGGATGTTTCCTTCATATCGATCCAGGTAGGCCATAGTTGATCGTTACGAAGGCTTCTCAGCTGAATGGATTCGAAGATAGTCGTTGGATGGGGTCGAAGTTCTTCAACTGCATGGATTCGAAGACCTTCCCTTTGATGGATTTGAAGTAGGGTTATGTTTCGTGGATTCAAAGCAGAGGAAGTTCGATGGAGTCGAACAAAGGCTGTCCCATGGATTCGAACTAGAGCTTGGCCGATGGGTTCGAACAAAGGATTTGGCCGATGGATACGAAGCTCGGCCACCTGATGGATTCGAACATAGGCTTCGCATATGGATTCGAACTTAGGACTGTCTACTCCATTTTTCGTTGGTGATATCTTGAGCATACAAACTCGGATTGACTTGAAATTTGGAATGTTGGCTTTTACGACTTTGCTCGACATATCTTATCAATCGTAGCTTGATCCGGACCTGGATAAAATTCATCGATACCTGTGGCTATCCAGTAGCTGTCCAATGCTGAGGTCGTATGATCCTTATTTTCCAGTCAGTTCCTTGGTATATCGGCCTTGCCAAAAGGCGGGATAACAGTTGTGACGGTCAACGATGATGGTCCTTCGATCGATTTCCGAATCTTGTCGCTTACACGCTTCCTTCAATTCGGTTGATCTTCTCAAATAATATACAGTGTCGCACTGCACAGCACACACTCACACTTTACACTATGGATGTACGAGCATTATCGTTTGTTTAAAAATGATTTTTCATAAGCTAGCTATTCATGGAACCCTCCTATTCTTAACAGCAGGAATTCCCGAGTTCCATTCCTCCAACCATAGAGATCCCGGTCATAGAAGCTGAAGTTATAGAGCCAGCTCCAAAAGAGCGTCTCCGGGCTCAGTTTATTTGTAGTCCACCAGATTCGATGCAGTCGGGTATCTCCAATGATATGCTAGGACGGATCTGTTTAAGGCACGGTCTGTCGGTTGACGACGTGCTACTACCTGGGCCAAATGACAGGCCACACTATCCTCCGGAGGGGTTTACCACTTTCAACCGTCACGCTTGCACAGCTGGGACACTTCCTCCCTTCAATGAATATATAAGGGAAACATTATCATTTCTTGGCATAGCTCCATCTCAGCTACATCCGAACGGGTATGCCTTGTTGAACAGCACCTTCGTTCTGTTAATGGAGATCATCTTTCGACCGCCGAAGTCGATCGAAATCAGATATTTGTTCAACATCAAGAGCCGTGGAGACAGCCCTTCTTTCACCTTCCTGGAAGCGGTTAGAAACTTCCACATAGTACTGGGCTCCTGGGGGAGGCTAAGTTATTACAAAACTGAATGGTTGTACGTTCGGTGCCCACTTGGATTTACTAGGTGGTGGTTGGATAGACGTTAGTGTTGCCATCTCTTTCTTCAATCACTAAGATGTTAGCATCTGACTTCAAAACTGACATACCTTTCTCTTTTTTACAGCTGCGATCTCTCATCCCGACGGCGCATATTTCAGAGAGCTTGTTTGGATTCTTCAAGCGTATCCGGGCGAAGAGAGGCATATCGACTTGGTCCTGACTGATAGAAATTTGAGGACCGTTGGGCTGATAGAGCGGAGGCAGAGCATACATCTGGAAGGGATACATAGAGTGGTCCCGAAGAAATGGGTGAAGCGCAAAGTGCTCGCAGTCGTGATCGCCGAAAAAGTTGATTTAGAAAGAACTCCTACTGATATCGAACTCCCAGCTGGGCCTTCTGCCGATGTCCATGATTCGGGTGGAAGAAGAAAAGGCAAGGCTGCTGCTCAGAAGCGCACTAAATCCGGGAGATTTAAATCTGTTGTTATGTCCCTGCTTGCTCAGGGGATTAGAATTTTAAAGGCTTCTTCCCCGCCAGTAGAGAATATTTTTGACGGGCTTGCCGATGTTCCGATTCTGGACTTTGTGTCGTCTCAACACGACGCTGGTATGGAGGAGCTTGACAGTGCTCTCGAACTGAGCGGGTCGCTTGCTATGAGTGCGGCCGACATTTCCAGTTGGTCGGGGGATTGCACATGCATACACTTCACTACACTGCATGATTCACAACTGTAAATCGCTCAACTTAGGAAGTCGCTAACTCTTTCTTCATTTATCATTTTCAGGTATTATGTCTGGAAGGGGAGTGATGCTTGGGAATCTTCGCTCTGCCCGAAAAGCTTCTGGTTACTATGATTCTTGCAAGAGGGATTCAGATAGAGATCGTGATCGCGATTACTCTAACCAGGACAGGCATGGGCGTGACAGAGAGTATAGACATCGATCCAGATCACGCTTTCCTCCTCCCAAACTTCCGTCTCAACCCCCTGTTTCTGCCTCACATCCGCCTGAACCTCCTCGTCACAGGCCGTCTTCTCATTCTTCTAGATCTGAGACTCATCTTTAGAGAGTCGAGACTACATCCCCCATGGTTACAGAGCACGTCCCCACTGATCCCACTTGAGAAGGGGCCCTTAATTTGGCTCAGATGAGGAAGGATTTTCCAAATATTTGCTTTGACGGTTATGTCTTCCCTCCCCACTTGAAGAGAATTCCATCAGGGGTAGAAGGCATGATGCATGATTATGTCCACGACATCTACACCCAATACCGAGAGTGGGCAAAGGCTGCTGAAAAAGCTTCCAAAGTAGCCTTTGAGCGGGCCAAAGCGCTCGAGAAGATGGAGACCGAGCTCGCAAAAAGGGATCGTATTATTCAGGTACTCTCTGTTGAGTCCGAGTCTTCTCGGAAATCTGAGATTGAGGCCATTAAGAAGGCTGATGAACCGAAGGCTGAAATGGAGAGGTTGGGGTAGACACACGTTGCCCTGGTGGAGGAGATGGGCCACCGGAACACCAAAGTTACCGCCGAGCGGGATGCGGCGGTCAAGGAGCTTAATGAACTCAAATCCAAATTCGCCAACTTGGTCAAGGAAAAAGATGACACGAACAACGCAGCCCAGGAGGTGTGCGATCAGGCTGTTCTGCTCAGGGGAGAACGGGATGCGGTTGTGGCTAAAGTCCAGAAGGTGGAGACTGAGGTCGAGGAGAGGGTGAAGTTGGCCGAGTCCAGGCTAGAGGCCGACATTGAAGACCTCCTCGTCGTTTACAATGCTAATGTGTTGAGGCACAGGGGTCTAGCCTGGCTCGATGATTATTCAACGCGTCTCCATAGTGCTTGGGGCCGACTGGTTGAGGAAGAGAAGGAGGCGCACCCGGGTGAGTCTGTGGTTAAATTCGAGCTCGAGAATCGTCTATTAACCGATGATGAAATGAAGATTCTCCATGATTCAATGATCTCTTATGAGATGGAGAGACTCAGCACCCAGCACCTAGAAGTAGGAAAAGGCTCCAGGGTTGAGCATCACGATGCAAGTCTTGAACTTCTGGTGTCAACCCAGTCTGAATCTTTGCCTGTGGTTGATCCCCAAGCTGTTCCTGCCTATAATCTGGATCAGCCGCAGATGTCTTCGACTATAGCGCAAGCGACTGAAGCCGCCCCGTCACTTACAAGTCAAACTAAGGAAGGTACTCCGAACATTCCACATATCTTTCCTGAGTCGAAGTCTTTGATCGAGTTAAGTTCTAACAATTCTCTAATTCTTTGTCCAGTGATCGACGCTGCACCGCACATGCCTCCTACTACTCAAGAATTTATCAGACGCAGGAGGCTATCGTGACCGTAGCGATCACCGTGAGCACAGCTGCCCCGATCGATGATATGCAGGGGAGTACAATGGCGTTTGACGAGCAACTGATGGTTGAACTCTTTCGCCGTCACGGCGATCCTCTTGTTGACTTGCCAACTGTCATGAGCGGAACTGATCCTGCTACAAGTTCTATAACGCCGACTGCCGATGCCCCCAGCGGGACTCGAGCAATAACCGAATAGGAGATGTTCGCTCAAATTGACGCTGAAATGGCAGCAGCCGCTCATGGTGGAAGCTTCGGAGGTGGGATGGCAGCATCAGGGCTTGCTCCGCTCAGAATGATATATCCTGCTGGTGCTGTTTTTCTCACCGGCATGCCCGTTCCACCTTATGTATTCGATCTTGTTCCTTCGACTCCGCCCGCAGGGAGCGTTCCTATTCACTTGAGTTCGGAGGAGGATGTCGACATAATGCCCTTGCCTGAAGACCAACCGCCGAAAAACAAAGGCTCAAAGAGGAAGATTGGCGATGGCTCCAGTGGGTCCACACCGAGGAGGAAGCCAAGGAAGAAGAAAGATTAGGCATGCTTATCCGGTGTATTTTGACTTATATTTTGTTAGCCATGTATAGATGCGGGTTCAGCCCCTGCTAGTAGGAATTTTTTGGGAACAAACTTGTATACGAACTTCTTTTACAAACAATAGAAATGAAACTTCTCTTTTTTTGACTTCTTTTCTATCATTGTGTATTTGTCTAAGTCTTTAAATATCTGGAGTGCACTTGTGAAGTTTCAAGTTCCGAACCAAGTTTGTTTTGGTTTGCCAAGTTCGGAAACTGTGGACATGGCTTGTGACCGGGAAGCGAGTTGAATTCCGACGTCGCATCGCTTCAATCAATGGTTGATGCTTAAGTCCTGCCCCCCAGTCTTGGGGATGAGTTGTAGATCGTCAGTCGACGATCGCTTCTTACTTATAACATGTTGAGTCTTGTGCCACCGAAAGGATGTCTGAGGCAAGCGGAGATTGAGCAATGCATCCATGCTTGTTTGATTTTCGATGATCATATCCGTACACCAGGGAGTTTTATTTTCTTACTAGCGGTTGGTCATACCGGCTTAAGTTTTAATCATATGTCCATGATCTGGGGGCCCGGAATTGACATTTGTACTCCGACTCGCGCTCTGGGAGTTTGGAGCTGATACTTTTACTTCGATTCATGCTTCGGGAACTTGAAGTTGGTGTTTACGCTCCGTTTCACACTCTAGGAATCCGAAGTTGTTGTTTGTGCTCCAACTCGTGCTCTGGGAATTCAGAGTTGATGTCTATACTCCGTTTCGCACTCTGGGAATACGGAGTTGGATGTTTATACTCCGCCTTGCACTCTGGGAATACGGGGTGTATGTTTGTACTACAGTTCGCGCTCTGGGAACTGGGAGTTGGTGTTTATACTCCTGTTCGTGCTCTGGGAACTCGGAGTTGACGTTTATACTCCGGTTCATGCTCTGGGAACACGAAGTTGGATGTTTATACTCCGCCTCGCAATCTCGGAATACGGAGTTGATGTTTATACTCCAGTTCGCGCTATGGGAACTCGGAGTTGGTGTTTATACTCCGGTTCGCGCTCTGGGAACTCAGAGTTGATATTTATACTTCGGTTCGCGCTCTGGGAACTCGGAGTTGGATGTTTATACTCCGCTTTGCACTCTGGGAATACTGAGTTGATGTTTATACTCCGGTTTGCGCTCTGGGAACTCGGAGTTGGATGTTTATACTCCGCTTCGCACTATGGGAATACGGAGTTGATGTTTATACTCCGGTTCATGCTCTGGAAACTCGGAGTTGGATGTTTATACTCCGCTTCGCACTATGGGAATACGGAGTTGATGTTTATACTCCGGTTCACGCTCTGGGAACTCGGAGTTGGATGTTTATACTCCGCTTCGCACTCTGGAAATACGGAGTTGGATGTTTATACCCCACCTCGCACTTTGGGAATACTGAGTTGGATGTTTATACTCCAGTTCGCGCTCTAGGAACTCGGAGTTGGATGTTTATACTCCGCTTTGCACTCTGGGAATACAGAGTTGAATGAAGGATTGTCGTGTACCAATCCTTTTTTAACTTTTATGTGATGGTTTGCCTCCGAGCTCGGGTTTCACTTAGCGAGTGATTGGTTGCATCACAGCCACTCTCTATTTGAATAAATCCCACTGTATGATGAGACTTAGCTCTCCCTGCATAGTGATGGTCATATGAAGTATTTCAAGTAAATCACAGCTCTGGCTCGAAGAGGTTGCATTTTATTGCTGAAATAAGAAAGTATGGCAAAGTCAGTTGCCTTATTACAAGTTCTAATTTCGAAATGCATAAACAAATTGCAGAAAAAGGAAAGTAAACTAAATGGATAAAGATAGCCTGTTAGGTGTAATAGTGGCGAAGGCTCTCGCTATTCCAAGCTCTTGGTAGGGTAAGGCCGTCGACAGTCGATAACTTGAATGTGCCATCTCCGAGCCTTCGTTCAATAACATACGGTCCTTCCCATTTCGGCTTCATATGTGAAGGAACCAGATAGATTCTTTTTAAGACGAGATCGCCTAGTTCGAAGGTTCATGGATGGACCTTGGCGTTGTACAATCGGGCGACTCGACTTCGATGCGCAGCTGCCCTCAAATCAGCCACTTCACGCTTCTCATCCAGTAGATCAAGAGATTTAGCAAGTAATATAGCATTTGTCTTTGGATCATAGTATGTCACACGATGAGATGGTACTTCTAGCTCGACTGGAATAACGGCTTCTGAACCGCAAGAAAGAGAGAATGGAGTGTGACCGGTCATAGTCTTGTGGGTTGTTCGGTAAGCCCATAAAGCCATAGGAAGTTCATCCACCCACTTGCCACCGAGTCGTTTTTTCAAAATGGATTTTATAACTTTATTAACAGCTTCGACATGTCCGTTTTCCTGAGGGTGTGCAACTGCAGAGAATTTCTTTTGGATGTGAAATCGCTTGCAGAAATCTTTAAATTCAGCATTGTCGAATTGGGTTCCGTTATCCATAATAATGGTGCGTGGGAGACCGAATAGACAGATGATGTTATGAACCACAAAGTTGATTACTTTCTTCGTTGTAATGGTAGCGAGAGCTTCGGCGTCAGCCAACTTAGTAAAGTAATCAACTGCGATGATGGTGTATTTCACACCACCTTTTCCAGAGGTAAAGCACTAATGATGTCGATGCCCCACATTGCAAACGGCTATGGGCTGACCATTTGTGTTATTTTGGTAGGAGGAGCTCTAAGAATTCGGGCATATTTCTGACACCTATCGCATTTCTTTGCATAATCCGACACATCGCGATTCACGGTTGGCCAGTAATATCCGTATCGAAGTATTTTCTTGGCAAGTGCTTACCTCCCGATGAGATCGTCACATTCTCCCTCATGCACTTCGTGCAATACTCGTGTGATTTCATCGTGGCGATACACCGGAGTAGAGGAATAGGGTACCCTCTTCTATACATGACCCCATCATGAATGACGAATCGTAAGGCCTTTCGGAGAACTTGTCTCTTTTCACTCCTGCGTTCCGGCAGGATTCCGTGCTCGATGTAGTTTCTGAGTGGAGTTATCCATGAATCCTTTTCGAGGATGGTTTTTCATACCCCGTTTATTTCTGTTTGGTCAATACTTGGGGAAGATAGCGTTTCTACGGGAACAAGTCCCATTTGTTGAGCTTCGCCTGTGCTGGCTAGCTTTGCCAATGAATCAGCCTTTTGGTTGCGCTCCTGAGGTATACAATAGATGGCGTAGTAATCGAACTGATTCAGTATTTCCTGAACTCGAGCTAAGTATGTAGCCAGCCTTCGATCTCTTGCCTGATTCTCTCCCCTTACTTGACACACAACCAATTGTGAATCATAGTTAATTTCCACAGCTATGATTTTCAGATCTTCGGCGAGTTTCAAGCCAGCTAAGAGGGCTTCGTATTCAACTTCATTATTAGTTGCATGAAAGTCAAACTTCAAAGCATAGCATATATATCGACCTTCGGGGGTTTCGAGCACAACACCAGCGCCCGTACACCGGTTGTTCGATGCACCATCGGTATACAGCTTCCAAACATATTCGGGGGATTTACTGGTTTCAGTCAAGTCCTCTGGAATGGTGAATTCAGCTATGAAATCAGCGAGAACTTTTCCTTGGATTGCTCGTCTTGGAGTGTAAGTAATATCAAACTGACTCAGTTCGATGTTCCACTTGAGTAACCTACCAAACGTCTCAGGCCGCGAAAGGACCTGTCGTAGCGGATGGTCGGTGTAAACAACAATGGGATGTGCCTGGAAATAAGGTCGAAGTTTCCTTGATGCGATCACAAGGAAGTAAGCAAACTTTTCTAGCTTTAGATAGTTCCTTTTAGCCCCAATCAATCGTTTGCTGACGTAGTATACAAGCTTCTGTATTTTGTCTTCTTCTCGGATTAATGCAGCGCTGATAGCGTTCTCTGATATTGCCAAATATATGAACAGCTTCTCATGGTCGATGGGCTTCGACAGGATATGTGGTGTGGATAGATGTTGGACTAGTGCTTGGAAAGCGCCCTCGCACTCCATGGTCCATTCAAAGTTGCGTTTTACTTTTCGGATTAGATCGAAGAAGAGAACGCATTTGTCAGTGGACTTTGAAATGAACCTGCTCAATGCTTCTACTTTCCCATTAAGACTTTGGACTTGCTTTATAGTCTTTGGAGTTTCAAGGTTTTTGATTGCCCAAATCTTTTTTGGATTAGCTTCGAATCCTCGGGCGTTGACGATGAACCAAAGGAACTTTCCGGACGCAACCCCAAAGTGACATTTCAGTGGGTTGAGCTTCATTTTGTATTCTCGGAGTATGTTGAACATAGTTTCCAGGTCTCTAACATGGTCAGTGGAGAGTCGTGACTTCACAAGCATGTCGTCTACATATACTTCCATGGTTTTTCCGATTTGATTAGCAAACATCCGATTAACCAATCGTTGATAAGTAGCCCCGGCATTCTTAAGTCCGAATGACATATCCTTGTAACAGTAAAGTCCCAGAATGGTTACGAAACTGGTATGTTCTTGATCGGGTAAATGCATCGGTATCTGATTGTAGCCAGAGTACGCATCCATGAAGGAGAAGAGTTCATGCCCGGTTGTCGAATCTACTAGCTGATCAATTCTGGGAAGTGGGAAACTGTCTTTGGGACATGCTTTATTCAGATCGGAATAATCGACACATGTTCTCCACTTCCCATTCGGCTTTCGGACGAGCACGGGATTCGACACCCATTCAGGATATAGCGCATCTCGAATGAATCTGTTTGCTTCAAGCTTTTCTACTTCTTCTTTAAGGGCGGCAGATCTCTTTGGATCCATACCGCGCCTCTTTTGTTTGATCGGGACATGTCACGGGTCAATGTTCAGAGTGTGGCTTGTGATGTCTGGCGAGATCCCACACATATCAGAATGTGTCCAGGAAAATACGTCAAGATTTGCCCGCAGAAATTCAACCAATTCCTCTTGAGTTTGCTGGCTTAGCTGAGATCCAATCTTTATCACTTTCGAATCATCGTCACCGTCTATTGGGACGTCAATTGTTAGTTCGGCCGGGGATGCTTGACTTTCTTTAGATTCTCTTTCGCCTTCAGTTTCTCTTGGGTTAAGATCCCTGAGGGATTGGCTGGGGTGCCCGGGCCTGGTCCCGGGCGTTAGTTGTCAATTATCGACGAAACGGACGCAAAGATTCCTATTCCATGATCAGTGGCAAACTTTAAAGTGAAACACCACAGGGCGATGGCTGCCCTGAATTCAGCGAGGGCCGGTCGGCCCAAGAAAGCGTTGTAAGGGGAGTCTTTGTGCAAAACGATGAACTGTAGCATCCGTACTCTCCGTCGCTCTCCAACTCCCAACTCCACTGGTTGTTCCACCATTCCAGTGGGTATAGTAGCACTTCCGTTGAAACCATGGACTCGGGATTGACAAGGATTCAAGTCTGTAGCTTCCATTTTCATTTGATCATAAGCTCGTTTGAACAAAATATTCACAGAGCTTCCACGGTCAACTAAGATCCTTTTCATCCAAGCGAGGCCTACTTGTGTTGAGATGACCAGTGGATCGATAGTGGGAGTTTCGACTTTATTAGCGTCTCTGCTCCTGAACACGATGTCATCTATCATCGTCTTCTGTCGCTTGGCCGGAGCCCCTTCATCAGAGTTACTATAACATTCGAAGTCTGCGTGCCTGATAGAACTAGCATACGACTCCATTTCCTTCCAACTTCGATCTGCTGGCTGAGGACCACCACTTATTGTATTGATGACCAACCTCCCGCCTGTACGAGCGGGTTCCTCCTGTCTTTCCTGATTCGGCGCACGATATTGATTCGACGGGCCCGCACCACCAGCCTGCGGCGCCCGCACATACTGATCCAACTTCCGTTCACGTATCAGTTTTTCAATGAGGTCTTGCAAGTGACGGCACTCATTGGTGTGGTGGCCATAACTCTCATGGAATCTACAAAATTTCCCTGTTTGGATTTGTCTTTCGGTTGGTGGTTTAGGGGCTGGTTTCTTATACTGCATGGTATTGCAGGTCTACAAATATACATTTTCCAATGGCGTGTTCAACGGAGTGTAGTTATCATACATGGAATCTTTACGCCACGGACCGCGATTCTGATCGCGTTTCTTGTTTTGATTCCCATTGTCCCTCTGTTGATTTTGTTTATTTTGTATGTTCAACTGAACTTTCCCAGCACTATCTCCGGACTGTTTAATAGCGATGTTACTTTGGATCCCATCGATGTTGGGCCCTACGTCATCCTGCTTCCTAGACTGTTTCGCTTCCTCCCTTCTCAAGAATTGCACTGCCTTGGAATAGAAACGGTCCAATGATGTAGGTGGTTTTCCAGCTAACCAATTTCTGAACTCGAAATCAACATCAATCCCCTTAATCAGTGCCATCAGGATAGAGTTATCATTGGGATTGCTTATTTCTGCACACGGGGCATGGAATCGCTCTAAGTAACGTTTAAGTGTTTCTCCGGGAGCTTGCGTACCACTAGACAGAGTGTTTACGTCTTTAGGCCTTGCCACATGCATACGGAATTGTTTAACAAACTTTGTGGCCATCTAGTCAAAGTTAGAGATGGATCGCGGTGGAAAACGAGTGAACCACATGGTAGTGATGCCCCCTAGGGAAATGGGGAAACTACGACACTTCACTGCGTCATCAGATCTAGCAACATTCATCATCCATTCGTATTTCAGGATGTGTTGATTGGGATCAGAACTTCCTTCATAAATTGGTAAAGCTGGCATCCTGAAGTGCCGAGGTGGTTCAACATATAAAACGTCATCGGTGAAAGGGGTATGACTTCGGGAGATTCCCCAGTCGTCATTAGAGAGACCTTGACTTTCACGGATCATTTGGCGGATCATCTTTGGTATATCTAGCGTTCGGATACTTGGAGCATGTTGTGCCAAGGTGTGGTCGGGTTCCACAGCGTGGGTATGGACCGGACGCGGTCGACGGTCCGTGCCTCGCCTCCTTGGTTCAACATCCTCAGGGACATAAGGCTCGGGAGTCTGCTTTGTTTGGCAACGTTGAGGATCAACTTGGTTTCTAGCATCACCTCCCCATTCGGCAGTGGAGGTAGTAGCAATGTAGCCGGTGACACGGTAAGGAGTAGCTCCTCCTCGAGTTGAAGGCTCTGTACGGAGACTAGCAGATGGTCCAGCTCTAGGTTGCCCAAGGTTCGAAGCAGGTTGGTGTCTCGGGGCTTGGGTGTAGCTTACACCTAGCCGTGGATGTGTGGATCTGGTTTAGCCGTCGGAGGACGCTAAACTTTCTATGGAAGAATAAGAACCTTGGTCTCTCCTAGATCTTCTGCGCCTTTGGCGATTCAACTGGTTAGACAATTCGGTATTGGCGCGCAGTTGTTCAGTTAACTACTGTCGACTTTGGGTTAACTCTTGAAGCAATGTCTGGAATTCTTTTCTAGTGATTGGACCGGATGGATCTGAAGGTCCTGCAACATTTTGGTTGGAGGGAGGTGATTGCACGGGATTCGGTCGGTCCCTTGCTCCTTGATCAGAAGCTGTAGAAGTGGTACGCGTGCTCACCATGGTGAGGAGATGAAAGTCCTTTCCTAGATCTGATGCAAATCTGAATAGAATGGAAGGGCTTCAAAGTTCTAAATCTGGATCTTCTTCTTAGATTTATGCAATCCAATATAGATAGAAGATCCAAAGAGCATGGGATTAATTGGTTTTCTCAGTGAAAGCACCAAAGTGTTTGTACCAAAATTTGGCACAACACTCTTCGGTAGTTTTTGGAGAGATAAAGTGAAGAAATTAAATGGAAAAGGAGGAATTATCTAACAATAACTCCAAATTTCAGAAATGAGAATAATTAAAGTGCAAGGAGACACAAGAATTTAGAGTGGTTCGGCGTATCGCTTACGTCCACTATGAAGTAGTTTGCTTTATCGATCTCTCTTTTGTGTTTACAAGTGAATTCAATGATTTACAACAGGCAATTATGATTTGCAGCAATGAATTTTGTTGGTAGCAGCAGCAATTGAGTTCAGATCTGGATCTGGCGGAATCCGGGCGTTGGAGATCTCAAAGAGGAAGAAGAACCCTTTTTTGTTTGCTTTGGGGGTCTATTTATAGGTGTAGGAGGCTGATATTTCGCTCAGATCTCGCGAGATCCTTCTGGCACGTGACCAGGCCCGTACGCCCAAGCCCGTGAAGTTTCGGTCTGATCCATGATTGATACGACCAGATTTCGTATCGCTCGAGATTCCATCCAATGGAGTCGAAATTTGGCGTCGACATTCTTTAGCATGCACGTAGTCTTCTGTGAATATTTCATAGCATTTGGACTTGTAGATTAGGAGATATGATCGATACGAAATGAGGTTTTCGGTAGGCTGTTTCCTTCGACTCGCTTCTGTTTCGACTCGCTTCCATTCGACTCAGTGACGTGGCGCTTAAATCTCACTTTGCCCTTGATGTTGTTTCGAGCGAGTCGAAATGTTCACTGATTGAGCGAGTCGAAGTGTGCCCGGATCGAGCGAGTCGAAGTACGCACTGGTCGAGCGAGTCAAAATGGAGCGTCCTGAGAGGTTTGAGCAGTGGCGTCGCCAATGGATTCGAAGTTGATGGAGTGATCAGTGGTTCGAATGGAGCGAGTCGAAGAAGGCATCTGAGCGAACCGAGTCAAAGTAGGTACTACATATGGCTGTGAAGCGAGTCGAACCTAAACGACTCGAAGTTGGCCTCTGAGCGAAGCGAGTCGAAGTTGTCACCTCTGAGTGTTGCGAAGCGAGTCGAAGTTGGCATCTGAGGGATGTGGAGCGAGTCGAAGGGAGCGAGTCGACTGGTAATTGATTTTCGCCCAATTTTGTATCGTTCATAACTTGATCATACGAACTCGGATTGACTTGGGATTTGGAACATTGGCTTTCATGGCTTAACTTGTCATGTCCTACCAATTTTGGCTCGATCCAGACTCGGAAAAATTCGTCGATATCCATAGTGAGCCTATGTATAACTGATCTCTAGGATGGGTCGCCATAGGTTAATAGTCAATTCTTTGGTATCACGGCCTTGCCAAAAGGCGGGATAACACATGCACGTAGTCTTCTGTGAAAATTTCATAGCATTTGGACTTGTAGATTAGGAGATATGATCGATACGAAATGAGGTTTTCGGTAGGTTGTTTCCTTCAACTCGCTTCTATTTCGACTCGCTTCCATTCGACTCGGTGATGTGGCGCTTGAATCTCACTCTACCCTTGATGTTGTTTCGAGCGAGTTGAAATGTTCACCGATTGAGCGAGTCGAAGTGTGCCCATATCGAGCGAGTCGATGTACGCGCTAGTCGAGCGAGTCGAAACGGAGCGTCCTGAGAAGTTTGAGCAGTGGCTTTGCCAATGGAGTCAAAGTTGATGGAGTCGATCAGTGGTTCGAATGGAGCGAGTCGAAGAAAGCATCTGAGCGAAGCGAGTCGAAGTAGGTACTTCAGATGGCTGTGAAGTGAGTCGAACCTGAATGACTCGAAGTTGGTCTCTGAGCAAAGCGAGTCGAAGTTGTCACTTCTGAG
Organism: Allium fistulosum; assembly: GCA_030737815.1. Taxonomy (NCBI): domain Eukaryota; kingdom Viridiplantae; phylum Streptophyta; class Magnoliopsida; order Asparagales; family Amaryllidaceae; genus Allium; species Allium fistulosum. Next base: position 210,333,599 of record CM060904.1, on the reverse strand, counting down.
TGTTGCGAAGCAAGTCAAAGTTGGCATCTGAGGGATGTGGAGTGAATCGAAGGGAGCGAGTCGAAGGGAGCGAGTCGACTGGTAATTGATTTTCGCCCTATTTTGTATCGTTTATAACTTGAGCATACGAACTCGGATTGACTTGGGATTTGGAACGTTGGCTTTCATGGCTTAGCTTGTTATGTCCTACCAATTTTGGTTCGATCCGGACTCGGACAAAATTCGACGATATCCATAGTGAGCCTGTGTATAACTGATCTCTAGGATGGGCCGCCATTGGTTACTAGTCAATTCCTTTGTGTCACGTCCTTGCCAAAAGGCGGGATAACATTTTCCCCCCAAAGTACGTCTTGTGGAAACATGATGTGCTTTGAAATATTGCCATCTTTACTCTGAATAGTTATTGTCTTTTCGATGAAAGCTGTAACCTTTGACCGTTCTTCTTGATAATGTAAACTATTGACTGTCGACTGATGTACCATGTATTGTTGCAACTGATTGTTGTATGCTAGTGGTTACCCGTCTGTTGTTGCAATCGTTATTGGATGAGTTTTTGATTCCCGAAAATATGGGATATTGAATTCTAGTCTGACATTCATGCATATATGTTAACCTGACTCTCGTTGACTCGTTGTCAGTTTATTTTACTTTTGAATTACATATCGATCCTCTCCTGAACCAAAGTGAAATTCGCTACAACAACGCTCGATGGTTGGTTTTGAATGTTCCTTCGTAAATATCCTCTCCTGAATCGATGAGAAGGGTTGAAACATCGAAGATGATTTTCATTGGATTTATGGATGCGAAGTAAGTATGTCGAGTTGATGGAGTTGGCCTCTAGAAGTCATGATTTGATGGATTTGATGGATGCGAACCGCTTGTTCAACTTGATGACGGATTCGAACTGAGCGAGTCGAAGTGGAGCGAGTCAATGTAGACTCCCTGATGGACTCGAACTTCTCGTTTGACTCGGTCTGGAGTTCGAGCTGCATAGGGGTCGGAGTCGACATGGGTTATTGATACAAAGGGTGGTCTCGTACCTATGGAGTCGAACTGGACACGGGGATGGAGTCGAAGGCAAGCGATACGAAGGAGAGCTACGTATTGACGCACTAGAGATGGAGTCGTGCGTTCGAATCCATCGGGATACGAAGCGTTTATTCCCTTTGTTTCCAAGTCCATATAAATACTTTGTACTTAGCCATTTTTCACTTTTTTAACTTTCGTTTTCCTTCCTTTTCTTCGTATCGCTCAGAAACTCGAGAAGAATAAACGAAATATTCCTGCCTTCGAACCGATTCCTATCTTCAAACATTTGAACTAACTGACAGATCTAGGTAATCCAATAAGCGAATTCATGCGTAAATGATGAGACTCGGGTTTCTTAACATCAAATCAATCAGCATCGTGGTCGATCGAAAGCTCTCTGGCCTCAGCTTCTTGTCGATCTGGAATATGGGTTTCGAGATGATGAGGCGAAGGTCTTCGTATCGATCGATGGTGGACCTTCGCATCGAATCCAGTGCTTTGAATTCATGGATCGATATTGTTACCTCGCCTTTTTGCAAGGCCTTGATACAAGGAATTGACTAGTAACCAGTGACGGCCCGTCCCAGAGATCAGTTATACACAGGCTCACTGTGGATATCGACGAATTTTGTCCGAGTACGGATCGAGCTAAAATTGATATGACATGACAACCTAAGCTATGAGAGTCAACATTCCAAATCTCAAGACAATCCGAGTTCGTATTCCCAAGTTGTGAATGATACGAAGTTGGTTAAGAACAGCCTCCTTCGACTCGCTCTGGTTCGAATCCATAGGGAGTGCATACTTCGACTCGCTCCGTTAGCAACCAGCAGAAGCCAACTTAGACTCGCTTTGCAACACTCAGGAGTGACGACTTCGACTCGCTTCGCTCAGAGGCCTTCTTCAACTCGTTCATGTTCGACTCGCTTCACAGCCATCTGAAGTACCTACTTCGAATCGCTTCACTTAGAGGCCTTCTTCGACTCGCTCCATTCGAAACACTGATCGACTCCATCAACTTCGACTCCCTTGGCGAAGCCACTGCTCAAACCTCTCAGGACGCTTCACTTTGACTTGCTCGACCTGGGCACACTTCGACTCGCTCGACCAGTGCGTACTTCGACTCGCTCGATCTGGGCATACTTCGACTCGCTCGATCTGGGCATACTTCGACTCACTCGAAACAACATCAACTGAGAGTCAGGAGCCACGTCACCGGGTCGAATGGAAGCGAGTTGAAACAGAAGCGAGTCGAAGGGAACAGAAGCGAGTCGAAGGAAACAGCCTACCGAAAACCCCACTTCATATCAATCATATCTCCCAATCTACAAGTCCAAATGCTATGAAAGTTTCACAGAAGACTACGTGCATGCTGAAGAATGTCCACGCCAAATTTCATCTCCATTGGATGAAATATTGATCGAGTCGAAATCTGCTCGTGTCGGTCACGGATCGGACTGAAACTTCACGGGCTTGGGCGTGCGGGCCTGGTCACGTGCCAAAGACGGTCTCCCGAGATCTAAGTGAAATATCAGCCTCCTACACCTATAAATAGACCCCAAAAGCCAACAGAAAAGGGGTTCTTCTTCCTCTTTGAGATCTCCAACGCTCGGACTCCGCCAGATCTAGATCTGAACTCAGTTGCTGCTGCTACCAACAAAATTCATTGCTGCAAATCATAATTGTCTGCTGTAAATCATTGAATTCACTTGTAAACACAAAAGAAAGATCAATAAAGCAAACTACTTCATAGTGGACGTAGGCGATACGCCGAACCACTCTAAATTCTTGTGTCTCCTTGCACTTTAATTATTCTCATTTCTGAAATTTGGAGTTTTTGTTAGATAATTCCACTTTTTCCATTTAATTTCTTCATTTTATCTCTTCAAAAACTTTCGAAGAGCGTTGTGCCCAATTTTGGTACAAACACTTTGGTGCTTTCACTGAGAAAACCCAAATTTTCTCCTGCTCTTTGGATCTCCTATCTATATTGGATTGCATAAATCTAAGAAGAAGATCCAGATCTAGAACTTTGAAGCCCTTCCATTCTATTCAGATTTGCAATCAGATCTAGGAAAGGACTTCGCCATTTCATTATGGTGAGCACACGTACCACTACTACAACTGCTGATCAAGGAGCACGGGACCGACAGAATCTCGTGCAATCACCTCCCTCCAACCAGAATGCTGCAGGACCTTCAGATCCATCCGGTCCAATCACTAGACAAGAATTCCAGACATTGCTTCAAGAATTGACCCTAAGTCGACAGTAGTTAACTGAACAACTACGCGCCAACACCGAATTGTCCAACCAGCTGAATCGCCAAAGGCGCAAAAGATCTAGGAGAGACCAAGGTTCTTATTCTTCCACGGAAAGTTCAGCCTCCTCCGATGGCCAAACCAGATCAACACGTCCATGGCTAGGTGTAAGCTACGCCCAAGCCACGGGACACCAACCTGCTTCGAACTTTGGACAATCAAGGGCTGGACCATCCGCTAGTCTTCGAACAGAGCCTTCTACTCAAGGAGGAGCTGCTCCTTACCATGTTACCGACAACATTGCTACTACCAGCATAGCCGAACGGGGAGGTGATGCTAGAAACCAAGCTGATCCTCAACGTAGCCAACGAGAGCAAACTCCCGAGCCTTATGTCCCTGAAGATGTTGAACCAAGGAGGCGAGCCACGGACCGTTGACCGCGTCCGGTCCAGACTCGCGCTGTGGAACCCGACCACACCTTGGCACAGCATGCTCCAAGTGCCCGAACGCCGGATATACCAGCGATGATACGCCAAATGATCCGTGAAAGTCTGGGTCTCTCTAATGACGACTAGGGAATCTCTCGAAGTCATACCCCTTTCACCGATGACGTTTTATATGTTGAACCACCTCGGCACTTCAGGATGCCAGCTTTGCCAGTTTAATTAGGAAGGATGTTCTGATCCCAATCAACACGTCCTGAAATACGAATGGCTGATGAATGCTGCTCGAGCTGACGACGTAGTAAAGTGCCGTAGTTTCCTGATTTCCCTAGGGGGCATCGCGACTATGTGGTTCACTCGTTTGCCACCGCGATCCATCTCTAACTTTAACCAGATGGCCACCAAGTTTGTCGAACAGTTCCGTATGCACGTGGCGAGGCCCAAGGACGTTAACACTTTGTCTAGCCTTACACAAGCTCCCGGAGAAACACTTAGACGATACTTGGAGCGATTCAATGCTGCGTGTGCAGAAATAAGCAATCCCAATGATAACTCTATCCTGATGGAATTGACTAAAAGGATTGATGCTGATTCCGAATTCGGAAATTGGTTAGCTGGAAAACCACTTGCGTCATTGGACCGTTTCTTTTCCAAGGCAGCCAAATTCTTGAGAAGGGAGGATGCGAAACAGTCTATGAAGCAGGATGACGCATGGCCCAACATCGAAGGAATCCAAAGTAACATCGCAATTAAATAGTAAGGGGATAGTTCTGGAAAAGCTCAGTTGAACGTACAAAATAAACAAAACCAACAAACGGAAAATGGGAATCAAAACAAGAAACGCGATCAGAATCGCGGTCCACGGCGTAGAGCTTCCATGTATGATAACTACACTCCGTTGAACACGTCATTAGAAAATGTATATTTGCAGATTTGCAATACCATGCAAGTCAAGAAACCTGCCCCTAAACCACCAATTGAGAGACAAATCCAAATGGGGAAATTTTGTAGATTCCACGAGAGTTATGGCCACAACACCAATGAGTGCCGTCACTTGCAAGACCTCAATGAAAAACTGATACGGGAACGGAAGTTGGATCAGTATGTGTGGGCACCGCAGTCTGGTGGAGCAGGCCCATCAATTCAAAATCGTGTGCCGAACAAAGAAAGACAGGAGGAACCCGCTCGTACAAGCGGGAGGTTGGTCATCAACACAATAAGTGGTGGTCCTCACCCAGCAGATCGAAACTAGAAGGAAATGGATCGAAACTAGAAGGAAATGGAGTCTTATGCTAGTTCTATCAGGCACGTAGACTTCGAATGTTATAGTAATTTTGATGAAGGGGCTCCGGCCAAGCAACAGAAGACAATGACAAATGACATCGTGTTCAGGAGCAGAGACGCTGATAAATTCGAAGCTCCCACTATCGATCCAGTTGTCATCTCAGCACAAGTAGGTCCCGCTTGGATGAAAAGGATCTTAGTTGACAGTGGGAGCTCCGTGAATATTTTGTTCAAACGAGCTTATGATCAAATGAAAATGGAAGCCACGGACTTGAAGCCTTGTCAATCCCGAGTCCATGGTTTCAACGGAAGTGCTACTATACCCACTGGAATGGTGGAACTGCCAGTGGAGTTGGGAGTTGGAGAGCGACAGAGAGTACGGATGCTACAGTTCATCGTTTTGGACGTAGACTCCCCTTACAACGCTTTCTTGGGCTGACCAACTCTCGCTAAATTCAGGGCGTCCATCGCCCCATGGTGTTTGACTTTAAAGTTTCCCATTGATCATGGAATAGGAATCATTCAGGGAGATCAGGCCACTACCAGAGCCTGTTATGTTGCCGAGCTACGGGAGGCACATCGAAAGGAGAAAGGAAAGGACGTAGAGGAATCTCTCTGCGTCCGTTTCATCGATAATTGACAACTAATGCCCGGGCCCAGGCCCAGGCACCCCAGCCAATTCCTCAGGGATCTTGACCCAAGAGAAACTGAAGACGAGGGAGAATCTAAAGAAAGTCAAGCATCCCCGGCTGAACTGACGATTGATGTCCCAGTTGATAGTGACGATGATTCAAGAATGATAAAGATTGGGTCTTAGCTAAGCCAGCAAACTCAAGAGGAATTGGTTGAATTTCTACAGAAAATTATTGACGTATTTTCCTGGAAACACTCTGATATGTGTGGGATCTCGCCGGACATCGCGATCCACACTCTGAACATTGACCCGCGGCATGTCCCGGTCAAACAGAAAAGGCGCGGTATGGATCCAGAGAGATCTGCCGCCCTTAAGGAAGAAGTAGAAAAGCTTGACGCAAATGGATTCATTCGAGATGCGCTATATCCTGAATGGGTTTCGAATCCCATGCTCGTCCGAAAGCCGAATGGAGAGTGGAGAACATGTGTCGATTATTCCGATCTGAATAAAGAATGTCCCAAAGACAGTTTCCCACTTCCCAGAATTGATCAGCTAGTAGATTCGACAGCTGGGCATGAACTCTTATCCTTCATGGACGCGTACTCTAGCTACAACCAGATACCGATGCATTTATACGATCAAGAACATACCAGCTTCGTGACCAATCTGGGACTTTATTGCTACAAGGTTATGCCATTCGGACTCAAGAACGCCTGAGCTACTTATCAACGATTGGTTAATCGGATGTTTGCCAATCAAATCGGAAAAACCATGGAAGTATATGTAGACGACATGCTTGTGAAGTCACGACTCTCCGCTGACCACGTTAAGGACCTGGAGACTATGTTCGACATACTTCGAGAATACAAAATGAAGCTAAATCCACTGAAGTGTCACTTTGGAGTTGCATCTGGGAAGTTCCTTGGGTTTATCGTTAACGCTCGTGGGAAAGTAGCAATCAGAAATCTTGAAACTTCCAAGACCATAAAGCAAGTCCAAAGTCTCAATGGGAAAGTAGCAGCATTGAGCAGGTTCATTTCAAAGTCCACTAACAAATGCATTCCCTTCTTCGATCTGATCCGAAAAGAAAAACGCAACTTTGAATGGACCACGGAGTGTGATTGCGCTTTCCAAGCGCTCGTCCAACATCTATCCACACCACCTATCCTGTCGAAGCCCATCGACCATGAGAAGTTGTTCGTATATTTGGCGATATCAGAGAACGCTATCAGCGCTGCATTAATCCAAGAAGAAGACAAAATACAGAAGCCGGTATACTATGTCAGCAAATGATTGACTGGGGCTGAGAGGAACTACCCAAACCTAGAAAAGTTGGCCTACTGCCTTGTAATTGCATCAACAAAACTCCGACCATATTTCCAGGCACATCCCATTGTTGTTTACACCGACCAGCCGTTACGACAGGTCCTTTCGCGGCCTGAAATGTCTGGTAGGTTACTCAAGTGGAACATCGAACTGAGTCAGTTCGATATTACTTACACTCCAAGATGAGAAATCCAAGGACAAGTCCTCGCTGAATTCGTAGTCGAATTTCCCATTTCAGAGGACTTGCCTGAAACCAGTAAATCCCCCGAATACGTCTGGAAGCTATATACTGATGGTGCATCAAACGACCGGTGTTCGGGTGCTGGTGTTGTACTCGAAACCCCCGAAGGCTGATCCATATGCTATGTCGTGAAGTTCGATTTTCATGCGACTAATAATGAAGCTGAACACGAAGCTCTCTTACCTAGTCTAAGACTCGCCAGAGATCTGAAAATCATCGCTGTGGAAATTTACTGTGATTCACAATTGGTTGTATGTCAAGTACGGGGAGAGTATAAAGCGAGAGAACGAAGGCTGGCTGCTTACTTAGCTCGAGTTCGGGAAGTACTAAATCATTTTGATTACTATGCCATCTATTGCATACCTCGAGAACACAACCAAAAAGCTGATTCATTGGCGAAACTAGCCAGCACTGGTGAAGCTTAGCAAATGGGACTCGTTCCCATAGAAGCATTATCCTCCCCAAGCATTGACTGGGCAGAAATAAACGAGGTATGCGAAACCATCCTCGAAAAGGATTCATGGATAACTCCGCTCAGAAACTACATCACACACGGAATCCTACCAGAACGCATAAAAGAGACAAGTTCTCCGAAAGGCCTCATGATTCGTCATTCAAGATGGGGTCATGTATAGAAGAGGGTACTCTGTTCCTCTACTCCGGTGTATCGCTCACGATGAAATCAAACGAGTATTGCACGAAGTGCATGAAGGAGAATGTGGCGATCACACCGGAGGGAAAGCACTTGTCAAGAAAATACTTCGATACAGATATTACTGGCAAACCGTGAATCGCGATGCGTCGGATTATGCAAAGAAATGCGATAGGTGTCAGAAATATGCCCGAATTCCTAGAGCTCCACCTACCGAAATAACGCGAATGGTCAGCCCATGGCCATTTGCAATGTGGGGCATCGACCTCATTGGTGCTCTACCACTGGCAAAAGGTGGTGCGAAGTACGCCATCGTCGCAGTTGATTACTTTACAAAGTGGGCTGAAGCCGAAGCTCTCACGACCATTACAACAAAGAATGTAATAAACTTTGTGGTTCGTAACATCATCTGTCGATTCGGCCTCCCACAAAATATCATAACGGACAACGGAACCCAATTCGACAGTGCTGAATTTAAAGATTTCTGCAAACGATTTCACATCCAAAAGAAATCCTCTGCAGTTGTGCACCCTCAGGCGAACGAACAGGTCAAAGCGGTTAATAAAGTTATAAAGTCCATCCTAAAGAAACGACTGGAAAAGGTCGGGGGCAAGTGGGTCGATGAACTACCTATGGCTTTATGGGCTTACCGAACAACCCACAAGACCGCAACCGGCCACACTCCATTCTCTCTTTCTTATGGTTCAGAAGTCGTCGTTCCAGTCGAACTAGAAGTACCTTCTCATCGTGTGACATACTACGATCCAAAGACAAATGCTATATTACTTGGTGAATCTCTCGATCTATTGGATGAGAATCGTGAAAAGGCTGATTTGAGGGCAGCTTCGCATCGAAGTCGAGTCGCCCGATTGTACAACGCCAAGGTCCGTCCACAAACCTTCGAACTAGGCGATCTTGTCTTAAAAATAATCTATCCAGTTCCTTCACATATGAAGCCGACATGGGAAGGACCGTATGTTATTGAATGAAGACTTGGAGATGGCACATTCAAGCTATCGACCGTCGACGGTCTTACCCTGCCAAGTGCTTGGAATAGCGAGAGCCTTCGCCGCTATTACACCTCACATGCTATATTTATCCATTTAGTTTACTTTCCTTTTCTGAAATTTGTTTATGCATTTCGAAATTAGAACTTGTAATAAGGCAACCGACTTTGCCATACTTTCTTATTTCAGCAATAAAATGCAACCTCTTCGAGCCAGAGCTGTGATTTACTTGAAATACTTCATATGACCATCACTATGCACGGAGAGCTAAGTCTCATCATACAGTGGGATTTATTAAAATAGAGAGTGACTGCGATGGAACCAATCACTCGCTAAGTGAAACCTGAGCTCGGGGGCAAGCCATCACATAAAAGTCAAAAAAGGATTGATACAAGACAATCCTTCATCAACTCCGAGTTCCCAGAGTGCGAAGTCGGAGTATAAACATCAACTCCAAGTTCCCATAGCGCGAACCGGAGTATTAACATCAAATCCGAGTTCCTAAAGCATGAACCGTAGTATAAACATTCAACTCCGAACTCCCAGAGTGCGAGTCGGAGTATAAACATTCAACTCCGAGTTCCCAGGGCACGAACCGGAGTATAAACATTCAACTCCGTATTCCCAGAGCGCGAAGCGGAGTATAAACATTCAACTCCGAGTTCCCAGAGCGCGAACCGGAGTATAAACATTCAACTCCGTATTCCCAGAGCGCAAAGCGGAATATAAACATTCAACTTCGAGTTCCCAGAGCGCAAACCGGAGTATAAACATCAACTTCGAGTTCCCAGAGCGCGAACCGAAGTATAAACATTCAACTCCGAACTCCCAGAGCGCAAACCAGAGTATAAACATTCAACTCCGAGTTCCCAGAGCGCGAACCAGAGTATAAACATTCAACTCCGTATTCCCAAAGGGCGAAGCGAAGTATAAACATTCAACTCCGAATTCCCAGAGCACGAACCGGAGTATAAACATCAACTCTGAGTTCCCAGAGCGCGAACCGGAGTATAAACATTCAACTCCGAACTCCTAGAGTGTGATTCGGAGTATAAACATTCAACTTCGAGTTCCCAGAGCGCGAACTAGAGTATAAACATTCAACTCCGTATTCCCAGAGCGCGAAGCGGAGTATAAACATTCAACTGCGAGTTCCCAGAGTGCAAACTAGAGTATAAACATCAACTCCGAGTTCCTAGAGCGCGAACCGTAGTATAAACATTCAACTCCGAGTTCCCAGAGCACGAACCGGAGTATAAACATCAACTCTGTATTCCCAGAGTGCGAAGCGGAGCATAAACTTCAACTCCGAATTCCCAGAGCGCGAGTTGGAGCACAAACATCAACTTCGGATTCCTAGAATGCGAAACGGAGCGAAAACACCAACTTCAAGTTCCCGAAGCATGAATCGAAGTAAAATTATCAACTCAAAACTCCCGGAGCGCGAGCCGGAGTGCAAATGGCGATGCCAAGTCCCCTGATCGCGGACATATGATTGAAACTTAAGCGGGCATGACCAACCGCCGATAAGCGAATGGGAATCCCCGGAGCATGGATATAATCACCAACAATCAAATGAGCATGGATGAACTACTCAACCTCCGTTCGTCTCAGACATCCGCTCGGTGGCACTAGACTCAACATGTTACATATAAGAAACGATCGTCGGCTGATGGTCTACAACTCATCCCCAAGACTGGGGGACAGGACTTAAGCATCAACCATTGAGTAAAGCGATGCGACATCGGAATTCAACTCGCTTCCTAGTCACAAGCCATGCCCACAGTTTCCGAACTTGGCAAACCAAAGCAAACTTGATTCGGAACCTGAAACTTCACAAGTACACTCCAGATATTTAAACACTTAGACAAATACGCAATGACAGAAAAGAAACAAAAAAAGAGAAGTTTCATTTCTATTGTTTGTAAGAGAAGTTCGTATACAAGTTTGTTCCCAAAACATTCCTACTAGCAGGGGCCAAACCCGCATCTATACACGGCTAGCAAAACGCAAAATCAAAATACACCAGATGAACATGCCTAGTCTTTCTTCTTCCTTGGCTTCCTCCTCAGTGTGGACCCGCTGGAGCCATCGCCAATCTTCCTCTTCAAGCCAGTGCTTTTCGGCGGTTGGTCTTCAGGCGAGGGCATTATGTCGACATCTTCCTCCGAACTCAAGTGAATAGGAACGCTCCCTGCGGGCGGAGTCGGAGGAACATGATCGAATACAGAAGGTGGAACGGACATGCCGGTGAGAAAAACAGCACCACCGGGAGATATCACTCTGAGCGGAGCAGGCCTTGGTGCTGCTGTCCCACCTCCAAAGCTTCCACCATGAGCCGCTGCTGCCATTTCAGCGTCAATTTGAGCGAACATATCCTCTTCGATTATCGCTTGAGCCCCGCTGAGGACATCGGAAGTTGGCATTGAGGAACTTGTAGCAGGATCAGTTCCGCTCATGACCGGTGGTAAGTCAGCAAGGGAATCGCCGTGACGGCAAAATAGTTTATCCATCAGTTGCTCGTCAAACGCCATTGTACTCCCCTGCATATCATCGATCGGGGCAGCTGCGCTCACGGTGATCGCTTCAGTCATGCTAGCCTCCTATGTCTGATATAATTCTTGAGTAGCAGGAGGCATGTGCGATGCAACGTCTATCACTGGACAAAAAATAAGAGAATTGTTAGGACTTAAACTCGATCAAAAACTTCGACTCAGGAAAGATATGTGGAATGTTCGGAGTACCTTCCTCATTTTGACTTGTAAGAAACGAGGCAGCCTCAGTCGCTTGCGCTGTAGTCGGAGACATCTACGGCTGATCCGGATTATAGGTAGGAACAGCTTGAGGATCAACCATAGGCAAAGATTCAGGCTGGGTTGACACCGGAAGTTTATGACTTGCATCGCTATGCTCAACCCTGGAGCCTTCTCCTACTTCCAGGTGCTGGGTGCCGAGTCTCTCCTTCTCATAAGAGATCATTGAATCATGGAGAATCTTCTTTTCGTCATCGATTAACAGACGATTCTCAAGCTCGAATTTGTCCATAGACTCACCCTGGTGTGCCTCCTTCTCTTCCTCAACCAGTCGGCCCCAAGAACTGTGAAGATGCGTCGGATAATCATCGAGCCAGGCTAGACCCCTGTGCCTTAGCACGTTAGCGTTATAGACCACAAGAAGATATTCAATGTCAGCCTCTAGCCTGGACTCAGCCAACTTCACCCTCTCCTCGACCTCAGTCTCCACCTTCTGGACTTTAGCCACCGCCGCATCCCATTCTCCCCTGAGCAGGATAACCTGATCGCTCGCCTCCTGGGCTGTGTTGTTCGCGTCATATTTTTCTTTGACCAAGCTAGCGAATTTGGCTTTTAGTTCATTAAGCTCCTTGACCGCCGCATCCCGCTCGGCGGTAACTTTGGTGTTTCGATAGCCCATCTCCTCCACCAGGGCAACGTGTGCCTGCCCCAACCTCTCCATCTCCGCCTTCGCTTCATCAGCCTTCTTAATGGCCTCGATCTTTGATTTCCGAGAAGACTCGGACTCCACAGAGAGTACCTGAATAATACGATCCCTTTTTGCGAGCTCGGTCTCCATCTTCTCGATCTCTTTAGCCCGCTCGAAGGCCACTTTAGAAGCTTTTTTGGCAGCCTTTGCCCACTCTCTGTACTAGGTGTATATATCATGAACGTAGTCATGCATCGTGTTCTCCACCCCAGTTGGAATTCTCTTTAAGTGTGGTGGGAATACATAACCGTCAAATAGATATTCGGAAAATCCTTCCTCATCTGAGCAAACTTCAGGGCCACTTCTGCAGTGGGATCAGCGGGGACTTGCTCTGTAACCATGGAGGATGTAGTCTCGACTCTCTGAAGATGAGTCTTAGATCTAGAAGAATGAGAAGACGGCCTGTGGCGAGGATGTTCAGACGGGTGTGAGGCAAGAACAGGGGGTGGAGAGGGAAGCCTAGGAGGAGGAGAGCGTGATCTAGACCGATGCCTATATTCTCTATCCCTATCACGCCCATACCTATCCTGAATAGAGTACTCGCGATCGCGATCTCTATCAGAGTACCTTCTGCTAGAATCATAGTAAGAAGAAGCCTTTCGGGCCGAGCGGAGACTCCCTAGCATCGATCCTATTCCAGACATAGTACCTGAAAATGAGAAGCGAAGAAAGAGTTAGTGACTTCCTAAGTTGAGTGATTTACAGTTATGAATCATGCAGTGTAGTGAAGTGTATGCATGTGCAATCCCCCGACCAACCAGAAATGTCGGCCGCACTCGTAGCAAGCAGCTCGCTCAGTTCGAGAGCACTGTCAAGCTCCTACATACCAGTGTCGTTTTGAGACGACACAAAGTCCGGGATCGGAACATCGGCAAGCCCATCAAAAAGATTCTCTACTGGCGGGGAAGAAGCCTCTGATATTCTAATCCCCTAAGCAGGCAGGGACATAACAACGGATTTAAATCTTCTAGATTTAGAACGCTTCTGAGCAGCAGGTTTGCCTTTTCTTCTTCCACCCAAATCCTGAGCATCGGCAGAAGGCCCAGTTGGGAGTTCGTGGTCGGTAGGCGTTCTTTCTGAATCAACTTCTTTGGTGATCACAACTGTGGGCGCTTTGCGCTTCGCCCATTTCTTCGGGACCACTCTATGTGCCCCTTCCAGGTGTATGCTCTGCCTCCGCTCTATTAGCCCGACGGCCCTCAAATTCCTGTCGGTTAGAACTAAGTCTATGTGCCTCTCTTCGGCCGAAAATGCTTGAAGAATTCGAACAAGCTCTCTGAAGTACGCGCCATCGGGGCGAGAGATTGCGGCTATAAGAAAGGAAAAGTATGTCAGTTTTGAAGTCGGTTACTAACATCTCAGTGATTCAAGAGGAGATGGCAACACTTACGTCTATCTAACCACCACCTAGCAAATCCAGAGGGGCACCGAACGTAGAACCATTTGGATTTATAATAACTTAGCCTTCCCCAGGAACCCAGCACAATGTGGCAGTTTTTGACTGCTTCTAGGAAGGTGAAAGAAGGGCTATCTCCACGACTTTTGACATTTAATAAATATCTGATTTCGATCGGCTTTGGTGGTCGAAAGAGGATCTCCATAAACAAGACGAAGGTGTTGTTCAATAAGGCATACCCGTTCGGATGTAGCTGAGATGGATCTATGCCAAAAAACGATAACGTCTCCCTTATATAGTCGTTGAAGGGAGGAAGTGTCCCCACCGTGCAAGCATGACGGTTGAAAGCGGTAAACCATTCCAGGGGATAATGTGGCCTGTCCTTCGGCCCAGGAAGTAGCACGTCGTCAAGCGACAAACCGTGCCTTAAGCAAATCCGGCCTAACATGTCTTCGGAGATACCCGACGGCACCAAATATGGTGGACTACAAATAAATCGAGCCCCTAGACGCTCGTCTGGAGCTGCCTCAATAACTTCGGCTTCTATAACTGGTATCTCTATAGTTGGGGGAACCGAACTTGGGAATTCCGGTTGCTGAGAACTTGAAGGGTCCATGACTAGCTAGCTTATAAAAAATCATTCTTAAACTGACGAATAACACTCGTGCATCCCCTAGTGTAAAGTGTGTGAGTGTGTTGTGCAGTGCAGTAATGTACATTATTTGGGAAGATCAATAGGATTGAAGGAAGCGTATCAACGACGAGACTTTGGAATTCGGTCGGAAGGACCGTCATCGCTGACCGTCACAACCATACCCTCCAACTATTGACCATCTTTTCTAGTCAAAGCTTGTTGTCATTTATATAAGTTGTAGTTTCATCGACGAGCTTCGATATGAAGTCAGATATGCAGTAAAGCGGTTAAGTCAAGTTATGCAAGTTTGAAGCTCGTCGGAGGCAATTGTTCAAGTGTGTTAAAAGTTTCAAACTTTTGGATGATCAAATTTGTATCGCTCAGAAGAGCCGTGTTCGCATCAATAAGCTATGGTCATATGCATATAGGTCAGACTCGGTCAGAAGGTTGGCATGCAAAATTAAACTCGAACTAGAATGACTCGATTCGAAATCCCCAGTTCGACTCGCTCCATTCGACTCGGTCCCAAGACCATGAGTTCGACTCGCTCCCAGGACCACACAGTTCGACTCGCTCCCTTCGACTCGGTCCCAAGACCACGAGTTTGACTCGGTCGCATGAACACGAAGTTCGACTCGCTCCCAGAATCACACAGTTCGACTCGCTCCCAAGGCTCTACACTTCGACTCGATCCATAGCCATCAACTTCGACTCGCTCTGAATCCACCCACATCGATTCGATCGAAGGCCATTGTTTCAAATTGATCAGACACAGCCCCTTCGTATCGATCCATAGAATCAGAGCATTCGACTCGATGCGAAGCTCCACCATCGATCGATACGAAGGCCTCTGCCTCATTTTCTCAAAACCCCCACTCCAGATCGACACGAAGCTAAGATCCTGAAACTTTCGATCAATCACAACTAAGGTTGATCTAGTGCTAAGAAAACCGAGTCTCATCGTTCACGCGTTGGATTCGCTTAATGGATTACCTAGATCTGTCAGATAAGTTCTAGTAAGTGATGGTGTGAATCGGTTCGAAGGCAAGGATTTTTGTTCTTTCTTCTCGAGTCTCAGAGCGATACGAAGGCAAGGAAGATAAAGATGAAAGGTAAAAAGTGAAAAAATGGCTAAGTATGAAGTATTTATATGGACTCGAAAGCGAGGAGACTAAACGATTCGAATCCCAATGGAGTCGAACACGTACTTCGACTCCCTCATCAGTGAGTTGATGCGGAGCTCCCCTTCGTATCGCTTGTCTTCGACTTCGTCTCCAATGCAGCATTATAAGCCATCACTTCGACTCGCTCCTCCGTCTCCTGCTCACTTTGATTCGCTCCTTCGTCTCCTGTGCACTTCGACTCGCTCCTCTGCCTCTTGCGCATTTCGACTCGCTCCCCTTCAACTCCATCTCCTGTGCATTTCAAGACCGAGTCGAACAAAGGAGTTCGAACCAATACCGAGTCGAACAACCAGTTCGAATCCATGAAATCGTGACTTCCAAAGGCCAACTCCATCAACTCGACATACTTACTTCGCATCCATAAATCCAATGAAAATCATCTTCGATGTTTCAACCCTTCACAACGGCTCAAGAGAGGATCGATACGTAATTCAAAAGTAAAATAAACTGACAACGACCCATGGACGCGCGAACGTCAACGAGAGTCAGGTTAACGTATATGCATGATTGTCGGAATAATATTCAGTATTCCAGATTTTCAGGAATCAGAAACTCATCCAATAATGATTACAGCAACAAACGGGTAACCACTAGCATACAGCAATCAGTCGCAACAATACATGGTACAGCAGTCGACAGTCAACAGTTTACATTGTCAAGAAGAACGGTCAAAGGTTACAGCTTTCATCAAAAAGACGTTAACTACTCAGAGTAAAGACTGCAGCACTTCAAAGCACATCATGTTTTCACAAGACGTACTTTGGGGGGCCAATGTTATCCTGCCTTTTGGCAAGGCCGTGATACCAAGGAATTGACTAGTAACCAGTGACAGCCCATCCCAGAGATCAGTTATACACAGGCTCACTGTGGATATCGACGAATTTTGTCGAAGTACGAATCGAGCTAAAATTGATATTACATGACAACCTAAGCTATGAGAGTCAACATTCCAAATCTCAAGACAATACGAGTTCGTATGCCCAAGTTGTGAACGATACAAAGTTGGTTAAGAACATCCTCCTTCGACTCGCTCTGGTTCGAATCCATAGGGAGTGCATACTTCGACTCGCTCAGTTAGCAACCAGCAGAAGCCAACTTCGACTCGCTTCGCAACACTCAGGAGTGACGACTTCGACTCGCTTCGCTCAGAGGCCTTCAACTCGTTCATGTTCGACTCGCTTCACAGCCATCTAAAGTACCTACTTCGACTCGCTTCGCTCAGAGGCCTTCTTCGACTCGCTCCATTCGAACCACTGATCGACTCCATCAACTTCGACTCCCTTGGTGAAGCCACTGCTCAAACCTCTCAGGATGCTTCACTTTGACTCGCTGAACCTCGGCACACTTCGACTCGCTTGACCAGTGCGTACTTCGACTCGCTCGATCTGGGCATACTTCGACTCACTCGATCTGGGCATACTTCGACTCGCTCGAAACAACATCAAGGGCAGAGTGAGAGTCAAGCGCCACTTCAACGGGTCGAATGGAAGCGAGTCGAAACAGAAGCGAGTCGAAGGGAACAGAAGCGAGTCGAAGGAAACAGCCTACCGAAAACCCCATTTCGTATCGATCATATCTCCCAATCTACAAGTCCAAATTCTATGAAATTTTCACAGAAGACTACGTGCATGCTGAAGGATGTCCACACTAAATTTCGACTCCATTGGATGAAATATTGATCGATTCAAAATCTGCTCGTGTCGGTCATGGATTGGACCGAAACTTCACGGGCTTGGACGTGCGGGCCTGGTCACATACCAGAGAGGGTCTCCCGATATCTGAGCGAAATATCAGCCTCCTACACCTATAAATAGACCCTAAAAGCCAACATAAAAGGGGTTCTTCTTCCTCTTTGAGATCTCCAATGCCCGGACTCTGCCAAATCCAGATCTGAACTCTGTTGCTGCTGCTACCAACGTAATTTATTGCTGCACATCATAATTGTCTGCTGTAAATCATTGAATTCACTTGTAAACATAAAAGAAAGATCAATAAAGCAAACTACTTCATAGGGGACGTAGGAGATACGCCGAACCACTCTAAATTCTTGTGTCTCCTTGCACTTTAATTATTCTCATTTCTGAAATTTGGAGTTTTTGTTAGATAATTCCTCATTTTCCATTTAATTTCTTCATTTTATCTCTTCAAAAAATTCCGAAGAGTGTTGTGCCCAATTTTGGTACAAACAGATACGAAGGGGTCGTGCCTGAAGGACTCGAAACGATGGACTTGGATTGAGTCGAAACGGTTTTCGATCGAGTCGAAGTGTGCAGTCTTGTGAGTGAGTCGAAATACGTGGTCTTGGGACCGAGTCGAACTCGATGGTCTTGGGAGCGAGTCGAACTGTGTGGTCCTGGGAGCGAGTCGAAATGAGTGGTCTTGGGACCGAGTCGAACTCGATGGTCTTGGGGAGCGAGACAAACTGGGGATTTCAAATCGAGCCCTCTAGTTCGAGTCGAACTTGCATGCCAACCTTCTGACCGAGTCTGACTCATATGCACACGACCATGGCTTATTGATGCGAATACGGCTTTCGCGAGCGATACAAATTTGATCATCAAAAAGTTTGAACTTCTCACACACTTAAACAATTGCCTCCGACGAGCTTCAAACTTGCATAACTAGACTTAATAGTTTCACTGCATATCTGATTTCCTATCGAATCTCGTCGATAAAACTGCAACTTATAAAAATGACAACAAACTTTGACTTGAAAATATGGTCAATAGTTAGATGGTATGGTTGTGACGGTCAGTGATGACGGTCCTTCCGACCGAATTCCGAAGTCTCGTTGCTTATACGCTTCCTACAATCCTGTTGATCTTCTCAAATAATATACAGTACTGCACTGCACAACACACTCACACACTTTACACTAGGGGATGCATGAGTGTTATTTGTCAGTTTATCAATGATTTTTTATAAGCTAGCTAGTCATGGACCCTTCAAGTTCTCAGCTGCCGGAACTCCCAAGTTTTATTCCTCCAACCATAGAGATACCGGTTATCGAAGCCGAATTCATAGAGCCAGCTCTGGACGAGCGTCTAAGGGCTCGGTTTATTTGTAGTCCACCAGATTCGGTGTCGTCGGGTATCTCCAAAGATATGTTACGGCAGATTTGTTTAAAGCATGGTTTGTCGCTTGACGACGTGCTACTGCCTGGGCCAAAGGACAGACCACATTATCCCGCGGAAGGGTTTACTTCTGTCAACCGTCACGCTTGCACAGCGGGGACGCTTCCTCCCTTCAACCAATATATAAGGGAGACGTTATCGTTTCTGGGCATAGCTCCATCTCGGCTACATCCCAACGGGTACGCCTTGTTGAACTGCACCTTCGTCTTGTTTATGGAGATCCTCTTTCGACCGCCGAAGCCGATCGAAATCAAATATTTATTCAATGTAAAGAGCCGTGGAGACAACCCTTCTTTTACCTACCTAGAAGCGGTCAGAAACTGCCATATTCTACTGGGTTCCTAGGGAAGGCTAAGTTATTATAAAACTGAATGGTTCTACGTTCGGTGCCACCCTTGATTTTCTAGGTGGTGGTTGGATAGACGTAAGTGTTGCCGTTTCTCTCTCGAATCATTGAGATGTTAGTTACTGACTTCAAACTGACATGCTTTTCCTTTTCTATAGCTGCAATCTCTCGTCCTGATGGCGCATACTTCAAAGAGCTTGTTCGGATTCTTCAAGCATATCCGGGTGAAGAGAGGCACATCGACTTGGTCCTGACTGATAGAAATTTGAGGACCGTCGGGCTGATAGAGCGGAGGCAAAGCATACAACTGGAAGGGACACATAGAGTGGTCCCGAAGAAACGGGTGATGCGCGAAGCGCCAGTAGTTGTGATAGCCGAAGAAGTTGATTCAAAAACAATGCCTACCGATACCGAGCTCCCAGCTGGGCCTTCTGCCGGTGTCCAGGATTCAGGTGGAAGAAGAAAAGGCAAGGTTGCTGCTCACAAACACTTTAAATCCAAGAGGTTCAAATCTGTCGTTCTGTCCCTGCCTGCTCAGGGGATTATATTTTAGAGGCTTCTTCCCCGCCAGTAGAGAATCTTTTTTACGGGCTTGCCGATGTTCCGATTCCGGACTTTGTGTCATCTCAACACGACGCTGTTATGGAGGAGCTTGACAGTGCTCTCCAACTAAGTGTGTGGCTTGCTACGAGTGCGGCCGACATTTCCGGTTGGTCGGGGGATTGCACATGCATACACTTCACTACACTGCATGATTCACAACTGTAAATCGCTCAACTTAGGAAGTCACTAACTCTTTCTTCGTTTCTCATTTTTCAGGTACTATGTCTGGAAGAGGATCGATGCTTGGGAATCTTCGCTCTGCCCGAAAAGCTTCTGGTTACTATGATTCCCGTAGGAGGGATTCAGATAGAGATCGTGATCGCAACTACTTTAACCAGGACAGGTATTAGCATGACAGAGAGTATAGACATCGATCCAGATCACGCTCTCCTCCTCCTAGACTTCTGTCTCCACCTTATGTTTCTGTCTCACATCCGCCTGAGCCTCCTCATCACAGGCCGTCTTCTCATTCTTCTAGACCTAAGACTCATCTTTAGAGAGTCGATACTACAGCCTCCATGATTACAGAGCAGGTCCCAACCGAAGCCACGGGAGAAGGGGCTCTTAAGTTGGCTCAAATGAGGAAGGATTTTCCGAATATCTGCTTCGACGGCTATGTCTTCCCTCCCCACTTGAAGAGAATTCCATCATGGGTAGAGGCATGATGCATGATTATGTCCACGACATCTACACCCAATACCGAGAGTGGGTTAAGGCTGCGGAGAAGCTTCCAAAGTGGCCTTTGAGTGAGCCAAAGCGCTTGAGAAGATTGAGACTGAGCTCGCTCAAAGGGAACGGATCATTCAGGTGCTGACTGCTGAGTCCGAGTCTTCTCAGAAGTCTGAAATTGAGGCCACCAAAAAAGCTGACGAAGCTAATGTGGCCATGGAGAGGTTGAGGCAGACGCATGTCGCCTTGGTGGAGGAGATGGGCCATCGGAACACCAAAGTTACCGTCGAGCGGGATGCGGCGGTCAAGGAGCTTAATGAACTCAAAGCCAAATTCGCCGACTTGGCCAAGGAAAAAGATGACGTGAACAACGCAGCCCTGGAGGCATGCGAACAGGCTGTTCTACTTAGGGGTGAACGAGATGTGGCAGGGGCTAAAGTCCAAAAGGTGGAGACTGAGGTCTACGAGAGGGTGAAGTTGCCGAGTCCAGGCTAGAGGCCGACATCGAAGACCTTCTCGTTGTTTACAACGCTAATGTGATGAGGCACAGGGGTCTAGCCTGGCTCGATGATTATTCGACGCATCTTCACAGTGCTTGGGGCCGACTGGTTGAGGAAGAGAAGGAGGCGCACTAGGGTGAGTCTGTGGATGAATTCGAGCTCGAGAATCGTTTGTTAACCGATGATGAAAAGAAGATTCTCCATGATTCAATGATCTCTTATGAGATGGAGAGACTCGGCACCAAGCACCTGGAAGTAGGAGAAGGCTCCGGGGTTGAGCATCACGATGCAAGTCTTGAACTTCCAGCGTCAACCCAGCCTAAATCTTTGTCTGCGGTTGATCCTAAAGCTGTTCCTGCCTATAATCCAGATCAGCCGCAGATGTCTTCGGCTACAGCGCAAGCGACCGAAGCCGCCCCGTCGCATACAAGTCAAACTGAGGAAGGCACTCCGAACATTCCACATATCTTTCCTGAGTCGAAGTCTTTGATCGAGTTAAGTCCTAACAATTCTCTTATTCTTTGTCCAGTGATCGACACTACACCACACATGCCTCCTACTACTCAAGAATTATATCAGACACAGGAGGCTATCATGACCGAAGCGATCACCGTAAGCACAACTGCCCCGATCGATGATATGCAGGGGAGTACAATGGCGTTTGACGAGCAACTGATGGATGAACACTTTTGCCGTCACGGCAATCCTCTTGCTGACTTGCCACCTATCATGAGCGGAACTGATCCTGCTACAAGTTCTTCAACGCCGATTGTCGATGCCCCCAGCGGGGCTCGAGTAATAACCGAAGAGGAGATGTTCGCTCAAATTGACGCTGAAATGGCAGCAGCGGCTCATGGTGGAAGCTTTGGAGGTGGGATAGCAGCACCAGGGCATGCTCCGCTCAGAATGATATCTCCTGCTGGTGCTGTTTTTCTGACCGGCATGCCCGTTCCACCTTCTGTATTCGATCCTTTTCCTCCGACTCCGCCCGCAGGGAGCGTTCCTATTCACTTGAGTACGGAGGAGGATGTCGACGTAATGTCCTCGCCCAAAGACCAACCATAGAAAAATAAAGGCTCGAAGAGGAAGATTGGCGATGGCTCTAGTTGGTCCACACCGAGGAGGAAGCCAAGGAAGAAGAAAGATTAGGCATGCTCATCCGGTGTATTTTGACTTACATTTTGTTAGCCGTGTATAGATGCGGGTTCGGCCCTTGCTAGTAAGAATTTTTGAAACTTGTATATGAACTTCTTTTATAAACAATAGAAATGAAACTTCTCTTTTTTGGCTTCTTTTCTGTCATTGTGTATTTGTCCAAGTGTTTCAATATCTGAAATGTACTTGTGAAGTTCTAGCTTTTGAATCAAGTTTGTTTTCGTTTGCCAAATTCGGAAACTGTGGACATGGCTTGTGACCGGGAAGCGAGTTGAATTCCAACGTCGCATCGCTTCAATCAATGGTTGATACTTAAGTCCTGCCCCCCAGTCTTAGGGATGAGTTGTAGACCGTCAGTCGACGATCGCTTCTTACGTATAACATGTTGAGCCTTGTGCCACCGAACGGATGTCTGAGGCAAGCCGAGATTGAGTAATGCATCCATGCTTGTTTGATTGTCGATGATCATATCCATACTCTGGGGATTCTTATTTGCTTACTAGCGGTTGGTCATGCCAGCTTAAGTTTTAATCATATGTCCGCGATCTGGGGGCCCAGAATTGACATTTGTACTCCGACTCGAGCTCTGGGAGTTTGGAGCTGATGCTTTTACTTCGATTCATGCTTCTGGAACTTGAAGTTGGTGTTTATGCTCCGTTTCGCACTCTAGGAATCCGGAGTTGATGTTTGTGCTCTAACTCGCGCTCTGGGAATTCGGAGTTGGTGTTTATAATCCACTTCGCACTCTGGGAATATGGAGTTGGATGTTTAAACTACGCCTCGCACTCTGGGAATACAGATGTAACGACCTGCATTTTTTACCGTTCAAGTCGACAAAACATACACACATGCCGACTCAAACAATCCAAAATATAGATAGTTATTCGGGTTAAGTAAGAAAGGAAAAGAAAGAACAGAAACAAACTCAGAATCTCGCAGCGGAAGGAACAAGATATAATAATAAAATAACAGTTCATGAAGCTGTTAAATAAATAAATTTGATTATTATTATACATCATAAATCAGAGTTACATACATATCAGAGATAATACAACAATGCAGCGGAAAAATAATACAATAGTAGAATACAAATGATATAATACCAAACTCCGTCTTCGTCCTCCAAAATAAGTCTTCAACCTAATCTGAAATGCTCAGGCTGACCCGAGCATAATGAAAAGACAAAACAGTCGAGTCAGGACTAAAATATCTCATGTAGGTTAAATCGAATAAGTAAATATGAGTGCGACGGCATTGGAGATGTTTACGGGTTTTAGACACCTCCTATCCAGTGTTTAACGTGCGTGCATTAACTTAAGAGATGTTCGGGATTTCCATCTCCTAAGGATCCGTTAAACTATCTACTATGTAATAGAATACGCTATATACAATAATGTCTATCATAAAGTAAAATATCAAACTAGCGTTAAGCCATGGCCCATTCCACCCTTAACACATTTTTATTCCCAAGAGCATATACAAGACCGTAGTTTCCCTAAAACCGTAAGTCACCAGAGGGCAATCCATATACTAAAGGTACAAACCAAAACGTAGTGGTCGCGAATAGGATAAACAGTATGACAAGGTACATGAGGCGATACCAACTAGGATACTAGTAGTTGCGTGATCCATACTGATGTTGGGAATAGCAGCTACTACCCCAACACTGCGAAAAAACACTCCCAAATCAAGGGGTGCACCCAAATCGAATCACAAAAGTAATAGACATGGTATCGAAGAAGTGTGTCCGCTAGAGGTGGCGAACCTCAATGGCCCGGCGCGGCTCCTATTTTAGTCATGTCAGGGGTCATCCAATATCGTTCTCTTTCTTCAGTCAATGCGTTCATCAAACCATCCACTTCATTCTGGATCAACACTCCGCGTATATTAGTTATTAAAGTGGTTTTCGGTATCGACAGAGAGTATGTCCATATCCGATCCCGGACTCTTTAATAACTACGTATTATTACACCGGTGGCTCCTTTACATTTTCAAAATCAATTCATAATTGATTATCAAAAATATCATATTCGCTTCAAAGATCAAATCCATTTCAAAATCATCATATCTACTCAAAATATACGATTTCATTTCTAAAATCATTTTCGCCTCAATATCTCATTTCAATTTCAAAATCGTATCAATACGATATCACTTTCACTTCAAATAAATCCATTTCCAAAATCATATCACATTCCAAAGTTATACCGCTTTCGAAATCATAAGTCTTTTAAAATCAAAACACTTTGGAAATCAAAACCTTGAAATTCATAACACTTTGAAATCATAGCTTGAAATCATAACATTTGGAATCCTACACTTTCCTCTTAAACAGTTTAGATACTAAAATTTGTATACATAGAAAATGTTTTATACAATAAATAGTTTATATAAAATAGTTATATGTTAAAATAGTTTATAATAAAATAATTTATATTGAAAATGATTTATATTAAAATAATTTATATTAAAATTTATAAAGTAAAATATAAATATTTTAGATATAGTTTAAAATACTTTATATGAAAACAGCTTCCTCAAATTTCACAAAACGATTCACATAAACTCGAATTCCAAATTTAAAATTTAATCAAATCTCAAATCATCAATTTCAACTCGATTCAGCTTCTCAATAAACCATTTCCAATTATCAATTTCAACTCGATTCAGCTTCTCAATAAGCCATTTCAAATTATCAATTTCAAATACATATTTGAACCACAAAATAAGCCATTTCAATTTCAATATATCTCAAAGCTTTAAATATTCACATTTCAAATTAATTAAATCTCAATTTCAAATTAATTTTTAATTCCAAACTCAAACTTGAAATATCATTTCATTATACGCTCACAATTGATTAAAATAATTTTTGTTAGTTAAATTTTATATTCTGAAGTGATATGAAATTTATTGGCTGTTGTTTGGTAGGTTTATTTATCATTTGTATTGATATATGAATTAATTGACAGAATTTAAATTGACCGTTAAAATAAATTTAAATTTAAATTGGCAGTATATTACTCGATATTGATAATTATAAAATTGTTGTGAATGTTATTGGCTTTATGGTTGATTGGTTGTGATGGATGAAATTGGTCGATATTGGTTGTTTATTTATTTAGATATATCTGCTATCATCATGTATATTGTTTATTGCATATAAAACTGTAAACTGAATCATTTCGAATAAATTAAGGAATAGGTTGAAATGATATACCTATGACATCTATTTGGATTTAAATGATATATATTCATCCTTGAAATTAAAATTGAAATAATTATCCACTTTGGGAACTCGGAGTTAGATGTTTATACTCCGGTTCGCGCTCTAGGAATACGGAGTTGGATGTTTATACTCCGGTTCGTGCTCAGGGAACTCGGAGTTGGATGTTTATACTCCGCTTCGCACTCTGGGAATATGGAGTTGATTTTTATACTCCGGTTCGCGCTCTGGGAACTCGGAGTTGGATGTTTATACTCCGCTTCGCACTCTGGGAATACGGAGTTGGATGTTTATACTCTGCTTCGCCCTCTGGGAATACGGAGTTGATGTTTATACTCCGGTTCGCGCTCTGGGAACTCGAAGTTGGATGTTTATACTCCGCCTCGCACTCTGGGAATACAGAGTTGATGTTTATACTCCGGTTCGCGCTCTGGGAACTCGGCGTTGGATGTTTATACTCCTCCTTGCACTCCGGGAATACGGAGTTGATGTTTATACTCCGGTTCGTGCTCTGGGAACTCGGCGTTGGATGTTTATACTCCGCCTCGCACTCTGGGAATACGGAGTTGATGTTTATACTTCGGTTCGCGCTCTAGGAACTTGTAGTTGGATGTTTATACTCCGCTTCGCACTCTAGGAATACAGAGTTGATGTTTATACACCGGTTCGCGCTCTAGGAACTCGGAGTTGGATGTTTATACTCCGCTTCGCACTCTGGGAAAATGGAGTTGGATGTTTATACTCCGGTTCGCGCTCAGGGAACTCGGAGTTGGATTTTTATACTCTGCTTCGCACTCAGGGAATAAGGAGTTGATGTTTATACTCCGGTTCGCGCTCGGGGAACTCGGAGTTGGATGTTTATACTCCACGTCGCACTCTGGGAATACGGAGTTGATGTTTATACTCCGTTTCGCGCTCCGGGAACTCGGAGTTGGATGTTTATACTCCGCCTCGCACTCTGGGAATATGGAGTTAATGTTTATACTCCGGTTCGCGCTCTGGGAACTCGGAGTTGAATGTTTATACTCCGGTTCGCACTTTGGGAACTCGGAGTTGGATGTTTATATTCCGGTTCGAAATCTGGGAATACAGAGTTAATGTTTATACTCCGGTTCACGCTTTGGGAACTCGGAGTTGGATGTTTATACTCCGCTTCGCACTCTAGGAATACGGAGTTGGATGTTTATACTCCGCTTTGCACTCTGGGAATACGAAGTTGATGTTTATACTCCGGTTCGCGCTCTGGGAACTCGGAGTTGGATGTTTTTACTCCGCCTCGCACTCTGGGAATACGGAGTTGATGTTTATACTCTGGTACGCGCTCTGGGAAATCGGAGTTGGTTGTTTATACTCCGGTTCTCGCTTTGGGAACTCGGAGTTGGATGTTTATACTCCGCTTCGAACATTGGGAATACGGAGTTAATGTTTATACTTCGGTTCGCGCTCTGGGAACTCGGAGTTGGATGTTTATACTCCGCTTCGCACTCTGGGAATAAGGAGTTGGATGTTTATACTCCGCTTCGCACTCTGGGAATACGGAGTTGATGTTTATACTCCGGTTCGCACTCTGGGAACTCGGAGTTGGATGTTTATACTCCGCCTCACACTTTGGGAATACGGAGTTGATGTTTATACTCCGGTTCGTGCTGTGGGAACTCGGAGTTGGATGTTTGAACTCCGCTTCGTACTCAGGGAATACAGAGTTGATGTATATACTCCGCTTCACATTCTTGGAATACAGAGTTGATGTTTATACTCCGGTTCGCACATTGGGAATACGGAGTTGGATGTTTATACTCCGATTCGCGCTTTGGGAACTCGGAGTTGGATGTTTATACTCCGGTTCGCGCTCTAGGAATACGGAGTTGGATGTTTATACTCCAGTTCGTGCTCAGGGAACTCGGAGTTGGATGTTTATACTCCGCTTCGCACTCTGGGAATACGGAGTTGATTTTTATAATCTGGTTCGCGCTTTGGGAACTCGGAGTTGGATGTTTATACTCCGCCTCGCACTCTGGGAATACGAAGTTGATGTTTATACTCCGGTTCGCGCTCTGGGAACTCGGAGTTGGATGTTTATACTCCGCCTCGCACTCTGGGAATACGGAGTTGATGTTTATACTCCGGTTCGCGCTCTGGGAACTCGGAGTTGGATGTTTATACTCCGGTTCGCGCTTTGGGAACTCGGACTTGGATGTTTATATTCTGCTTCGAAATCTGGGAATACGGAGTTGATGTTTATACTCCGGTTCGCGCTTTGGGAACTCGTAGTTGGATGATTATACTCCGCTTCGCACTTTGGGAACTCGTAGTTGGATGTTTATACTCCGCCTCGCACTCTGAGAATACGGAGTTGATGTTTATACTCCGGTTCGCGCTCTGGGAACTCGGATTTGGATGTTTATACTCCGCTTCGCACTCTGGGAATACGGAGTTGATGTTTATACTCTGCTTCGCGCTTTGGGAACTCGAAGTTGGATGTTTATACTCCGGTTCGCACTTCGAGAACTCGGTGTTGGATGTTTGTACTCCGCTTCAAACTCAGGGAATACAGAGTTGATGTTTATACTCCAGTTCGCGCTTTGGGAACTCGGAGTTGGATGTTTATACTCTACTTCGCACTCTGGGAATACGGAGTTGGATGTTTATACTCCACTTCGCACTCTGGGAATACAAAATTGATGTTTATACTCCGTTTCGCGCTCTGGGAACTCGGAGTTGGATGTTTATACTCCTCCTCGCAGTTTGGGAATACGGAGTTGATGTTTATACTCCGGTTCGCACTCTGGGAACTCGAAGTTGGATGTTTATACTCCGGTTCGAGCTTTAGGAACTCGGAGTTGGATGTTTATACTCCGCTTCGAACTCTGGGAATACGGAGTTGATGTTTATACTCTGGTTCGCGCTCTGGGAACTCGGAGTTGGATGTCTATACTCCGCTTCGCACTTTGGGAATACGGAGTTGGATGTTTAT
Source organism: Allium fistulosum (assembly GCA_030737815.1). Classification (NCBI taxonomy): domain Eukaryota; kingdom Viridiplantae; phylum Streptophyta; class Magnoliopsida; order Asparagales; family Amaryllidaceae; genus Allium; species Allium fistulosum. The sequence goes on along the minus strand of CM060904.1, from coordinate 210,305,402 downwards.
ACTCTGCTTCGCACTTTGGGAATACGGAGTTGATATTTATACTCTGGTTCGCGCTTTGGGAACTCGGAGTTGGATCTTTATACTCCGGTTCGCGCTCTGGGAACTCGGAGTTGGATGTTTATACTCCACTTTGCACTCTGGGAATACGGAGTTTGATGTTTATACTCCGGTTCGCGCTTTGGGAACTCGGAGTTCGAGGTTTATACTCCGCTTCGCACTTTGGGAATACGGAGTTGATGTTTATACTCCAGTTCGCGCTCTGGGAACTCGGAGTTGGATGTTTACACTCCGCTTCGCACTTTGGGATTACGGAGTTGATGTTTATACTCCGGTTTGCGCTCTGGGAACTCGGAGTTGGATGTTTACACTCCGCTTCGCACTCTGGGAATACGGAGTTGATGTTTATACTCCGGTTCGCGCTCTGGGAACTCGAAGTTGGATGTTTATACTCCTCCTCGCAGTTTGGGAATACGGAGTTGATGTTTATACTCCGGTTCGCACTCTGGGAACTCGAAGTTGGATGTTTATACTCCGGTTCGAGCTTTAGGAACTCGGAGTTGGATGTTTATACTCCGCTTCGAACTCTGGGAATACAGAGTTGATGTTTATACTCTGTTTCGCACTCTGGGAACTCAGAGTTGGATGTTTATACTGCGGTTCGCGCTTTGGGAACTAGGAGTTGGATGTTTATACTCCGCTTCGAACTCTGGGAATACGGAGTTGATGTTTATACTCTGGTTCGCGCTGTGCAAACTCAGAGTTGGATGTTTATACTCCGCTTCACACTCTGGGAATACGGAGTTGGATGTTTATACTCCGCTTCGCACTCTGGGAATATGGAGTTGATGTTTATACTCCGGTTCGCGCTCTGGGAACTCGGAGTTGGATGTTTATACTCCGCCTCGCACTCTAGGAATACGGAGTTGATGTTTATACTCTGGTTCACGCTCTGGGAAATCGGAGTTGGTTATTTAAACTCTGGTTCGCGCTTTGCGAACTCGGAGTTGGATGTTTATACTCCGCCTTGCACTCTGGGAATACGGAGTTGATGTTTATACTCCGGTTCGCGCTCTGGGAACTCGGAGTTAGATGTTTGTACTCCGCTTCGCACTTTGGGAATACGGAGTTGATGTTTATACTCCACTTCGCATTCTGGGAATACAGAGTTTATGTTTATACTCCGGTTCGCACTTTGGGAATACGGAGTTGGATGTTTATGCTCAGGTACGCGCTTTGGGAACTCAGAGTTAGATGTTTATACTCCGGTTCGTGCTCTAGGAATACGGAGTTGGATGTTTATACTCCGGTTCATGCTCAGGGAACTCGGAGTTGGATGTTTATACTCCGCTTCGCACTCTGGGAATACGGAGTTGATTTTTATACTCCGGTTTACGCTCTGGGAACTCGGAGTTGGATGTTAATACTCCGCCTCGCACTGTGGGAATACAGAGTTGATGTTTATACTCCGGTTCGCGCTCTGGGAACTTGGAGTTGGATGTTTATACTCCGCCTTGCACTCTGGGAATATGGAGTTGATGTTTATACTACGGTTCGCGCTCTGGGAACTTGGAGTTGGATGTTTATACTCCGGTTCGTGCTTTGGGAACTCGGAGTTGGATGTTTATATTCCGCTTCGGAATCTGGGAATACGGAGTTGATGTTTATACTCCGGTTCGCGCTTTGGGAACTCGGTTGGATGTTTATACTCCGCTTCGCACTCTGGGAATACAGAGTTGGATGTTTATACTCCGCTTTGCATTCTGGGAATACGGAGTTGATGTTTATACTTCGGTTCGCGCTCTAGGAACCCGGAGTTGGATGTTTATACTCTGCCTCGCACTTTGGGAATACGGAGTTGATGTTTATACTCCGGTTCGCGCTCTAGGAACTCGGAGTTGGATGTTTGTACTCCGCTTCGCACTCTAGGAATACGGAGTTGATGTTTATACTCCGCTTCGCATTCTGGGAATACAGAGATGATGTTTATACTTCGGTTCGCACTTTGGGAATACGGAGTTGGATGTTTATACTCCGGTTCGCTCTTTGGGAACTCGGAGTTGGATGTTTATACTCCGGTTCACGCTCTGGGAATACGGAGTTGGATGTTTTTACTCCGGTTCGTGCTCAGGGAACTTGAAGTTGGATGTTTATACTCCGCTTCGCACTGTGGGAATACGGAGTTGATTTTTATACTCCGGATCGCGCTCTGGGAACTCGGATTTGGATGTTTATACTCCGCTTCGCACTCTGAGAATACGGAGTTGATGTTTATACTCCGGTTCGCGCTCTGGGAACTCGTAGTTGGATGTTTGTACTCCGCTTCACACTCTGGGAATACGGAGTTGATGTTTATAAACCGCTTCGCATTCTGGGAATACAGAGTTGATGTTTATACTCCGGTTCGGACTTTGTGAATACGAAGTTGGATGTTTATACTTGGGTACGCGCTTTGGGAACTCAGAGTTAGATGTTTATACTCCGGTTCGCGCTCTAGGGATACGGAGTTGGATGTTTATAATCCGGTTCGTGCTCAGGGAACTCGGAGTTGGATGTTTATACTCCGCTTCGCACTCTGGGAATACGGAGTTAATTTTTATACTCCGGTTCGCGCTCTGGGAACTCGAAGTTGGATGTTTATACTCCGCTTTGCACTCTGGGAATACAGAGTTGATGTTTATACTCCGGTTCGCGCTCTGGGAACTCGTAGTTGGATGTTTATACTCCGCCTCGCACTCTCGGAATACGGAGTTGATGTTTATACTCCGGTTCGCGCTCTGGGAACTCGGAGTTGGATGTTTATACTCCGGTTCGCGCTTTGGGAACTCGAAGTTGGATGTTTATATTCCGCTTCGGAATCTGGGAATACGGAGTTGATGTTTATACTCCGGTTCGCGCTTTGGAAACTCGGAGTTTGATGTTTAAACTCCGCTTCGCACTCTGGGAATACAGAATTGGATGTTTATACTCCGCTTCGAACTCTGGGAATACGGAGTTGATGTTTATACTCCGGTTCGCACTCTGAGAACTCGGAGTTGGATGTTTATACTCCGCCTCGCACTTTGGGAATACGGAGTTGATGTTTAGACTCCGGTTCGCACTCTGGGAACTCGAAGTTGGATGTTTATACTCCGGTTCGTGCTCTGGGAACAAGGAGTTGGATGTTTGTACTCCGCTTCGCACTCTGGGAATACGGAGTTGGATGTTTATACCCCGCTTTGCACTCTGGGAATACGAAGTTGATGTTTATACTCCGGTTCGCGCTTTGGGAACTCGGAGTTGGATGTTTATACTCCGCCTCGCACTCTGGGAATACGGAGTTGATGTTTATACTCTGCTTCGCGCTCTGGGAACTCGAAGTTGGATGTTTATACTCCGGTTCGCACTTTGGGAACTCGGTGTTGGATGTTTGTACTCCGCTTCAAACTCAGGGAATACAGAGTTGATGTTTATACTCCGGTTCGTGCTTTGGGAACTCGGAGTTGGATGTTTATACTCTACTTCGCACTCTGGAAATACGGAGTTGGATGTTTATACTCCACTTCGCACTCTGGGAATACTGAATTGATGTTTATACTCCGTTTCGCGCTCTGGGAACTCGGAGTTGGATGTTTATACTCCTCCTCGCAGTCTGGGAATACGGAGTTGATGTTTATACTCCGGTTCGCGCTCTGGGAACTCGGAGTTGGATGTTTATACTCCGGTTCTCGCTTTGGGAACTTGGAGTTGGATGTTTATACTCCGCTTCGAACTCTGGGAATACGAAGTTGATGTTTATACTCCAGTTCGCGCTTTGGGAACTCAGAGTTGGATGTTTATACTCCGCTTCACATTCTGGGAATACGGAGTTGGATGTTTATACTCCGCTTCGCACTCTGGGAATACGGAGTTAATGTTCATACTCCGGTTCGCGCTCTGGGAACTCGGAGTTGGATGGTTATACTCCGCCTCGCACTCTGGGAATATGGAGTTGATGTTTATACACCGGTTTGCACTCTGGGAACTCGAAGTTGGATGTTTATACACCGGTTCGAGCTTTAGGAACTCGGAGTTGGATGTTTATACTCCGCTTTGAACTCTGGGAATACGGAGTTGATGTTTATACTCCGGTTCGCGCTCGGGGAACTCGGAGTTGGATGTTTATACTCCGCTTCGCACTTTGGGAATACGAAGTTGGATGTTTATACTCTGCTTCGCACTTTGGGAATACGGAGTTGATGTTTATACTCCGGTTCGCGCTTTGGGAACTCGGAGTTGGATCTTTATACTCCGGTTCGCGCTCTGGGAACTCGGAGTTGGATGTTTATACTCCACTTCGCACTCTAGGAATACGGAGTTGGATGTTTATACTCCGGTTCGCGCTCTGGGAACTCGGAGTTCGAGGTTTTTACTCCGCTTCGCACTTTGGGAATACGGAGTTGATGTTTATACTCCGGTTCGCGCTCTGGGAACTCGGAGTTGGATGTTTACACTCCGCTTTGCACTTTGGGAATACGGAGTTGATGTTTATACTCCGGTTTGCGCTCTGGGAACTCGGAGTTGGATGTTTACACTCCGCTTCGCACTCTGGGAATACGGAGTTGATGTTTATACTCCGGTTTGCGCTTTGGGAACTCGGAGTTGGATGTTTAAACTCCGCTTCGCACTCTGGGAATACAGAATTGGATGTTTATACTCCGCTTCGAACTCTGGGAATACGGAGTTGATGTTTATACTCCGGTTCGCACTCTAGGAACTCGGAGTTGGATGTTTATACTCCGCCTCGCACTCTGGGAATACAGAGTTGATGTTTATACTCCGGTTCGCACTCTGGGAACTCGAAGTTGGATGTTTATACTCTGGTTCGTGCTCTGGGAACAAGGAGTTGGATGTTTGTACTCCGCTTCGCACTCAGGGAATACAGAGTTGATGTATATACTCCGCTTCGCATTCTGGGAATACATAGTTGATGTTTATACTCCGGTTCGCACTTTGGAATACGGAGTTTGATGTTTATACTCTGGTTCGCGCTTTGGGAAGTCGGAGTTGGATGTTTATACTCCGGTTCGCGCTCTGGGAATACGGAGTTGGATGTTTATACTCCAGTTCGTGCTCAGGGAACTCGGAGTTGGATGTTTATACTCCGCTTCGCACTCTGGGAATACAGAGTTGATTTTTATACTCCGGTTCGCGCTTTGGGAACTCGGAGTTGGATGTTTATACTCCGCCTTGCACACTAGGAATACGGAGTTGATGTTTATACTCCGGTTCGCGCTCTGGGAACTCGAAGTTGGATGTTTATACGCCGGTTCGCGCTTTGGGAACTCGGAGTTGGATGTTTATATTCTGCTTCGAAATCTGGGAATAGGGAGTTGATGTTTATACTCCGGTTCGCGCTTTGGGAACTCAGAGTTGGATGTTTATACTCCGCTTCGCACTCTGGGAATACTGAGTTGGATGTTTATACTGCGCTTTGCACTCTGGGAATACGAAGTTGATGTTTATACTCCGGTTCGCACTCTGGGAACTCGGAGTTGGATGTTTATACTCCGCCTCGCACTCTGGGAATACGGAGTTGATGTTTATACCCTGCTTCGCGCTCTGGGAACTCGGAGTTGGATGTTTATACTCCGGTTCGCACTTTGGGAACTCGGAGTTGGATGTTTGTACTCCGCTTCAAACTCAGGGAATACGGAGTTGATGTTTATACTCCGGTTCGCGCTTTGGGAACTCGGAGTTGGATGTTTATACTCAGCTTCGCACTCTGGGAATACTGAGTTGGATGTTTATACTCCACATCGCACTCTGGGAATACAGAGTTGATGTTTATACTCCGTTTCGCGCTCTGGGAACTCGGAGTTGGATGTTTATACTCCTCCTCGCAGTTTGGGAATACGGAGTTGATGTTTATACTCCGGTTCGCGCTCTGGGAACTCGGAGTTGGATGTTTATACTCCGGTTCGCGCTTTGGGAACTTGGAGTTGGATGTTTGTACTTCGCTTCGAACTCTGGGAATACGAAGTTGATGTTTATACTCCGTTTCACACTCTTGGAATACGAAGTTGGATGTTTATACTCCGCTTTGCACTCTGGGAATACGGAGTTGATGTTCATACTCCGGTTCGCGCTCTGGGAACTCGGAGTTGGATGGTTATACTCCACCTCGCACTCTGGGAATATGGAGTTGATGTTTATACTCCGGTTTGCACTTTGGGAACTCGAAGTTGGATGTTTATACTTCGGTTCGAGCTTTAGGAACCCGGAGTTGGATGTTTATACTCCGCTTCGAACTCTGGGAATACGGAGTTGATGTTTATACTCCGGTTCGCGCTCTGGGAACTCGGAGTTGGATGTTTATACTCCGCTTCGCACTTTGGGAATACGGAGTTGGATGTTTATACTCCGGTTCGTGCTTTGGGAACTCAGAGTTGGATGTTTATACTCCGCTTCGCGCTCTGGGAACTCGGAGTTGATGTTCATACTCCGGTTCACGCTCTGGGAACTCGGAGTTGGATGTTTATACTCTGGTTCGTGCTCTGGGAACTCGGAGTTGGATGTTTATACTCCGCTTCGCACTTTGGGAATACGGAGTTGATGTTTATACTCCGGTTCGAGCTTTGGGAACTCGGAGTTGGATGTTTATACTCCGCTTCGAACTCTGGGAATACGGAGTTGATGTTTATACTCCGGTTCGCGCTCTGGGAACTCGGAGTTGGATGTTTATACTCCGCTTCGCACTTTGGGAATACGGAGTTGGATGTTTATACTCCGCTTCGCACTTTGGGAATACAGAGTTGATGTTTATACTCTGGTTCGCGCTTTGGGAACTCGGAGTTGGATGTTTATACTCCGGTTCGCGCTCTGGGAACTCGGAGTTGGATGTTTATACTCCGGTTCGCGCTCTGGGAACTCGGAGTTGGATGTTTATACTCCGCTTCGCACTTTGGGAATACGGAGTTGGATGTTTATACTCTGGTTCGCGCTCTGGGAACTCGGAGTTGGATGTTTATACTCCGCTTCGCACTTTGGGAATACGGAGTTGATGTTTATACTCCGGTTCGCGCTCTGGGAACTCGGAGTTGGATGTTTATACTCCGCTTCGCACTCTGGGAATACGGAGTTGATGTTTATACTCCGGTTTGCGCTCTGGGAACTCGGAGTTGGATGTTTATACTCCGCTTCGCACTCTGGGAATACGGAGTTGATGTTTATACTCCGGTTCGCGCTCTGGGAACTCGAAGTTGGATGTTTATACTCCGCCTCGCACTCTGGGAATACAGAGTTGATGTTTATACTCCGTTTCGCGCTCTAGGAACTCAGAGTTGGATGTTTATACTGCGGTTCGCGCTTTGGGAACTCGGAGTTGGATGTTTATACTCCGCTTCGAACTCTGGGAATACGGAGTTGATGTTTATACTCCGGTTCGCGCTCTGCGAACTCGGAGTTGGATGTTTATACTCCGCTTCACACTCTGGGAATACGGAGTTGGATGTTTATACTCCGCTTCGCACTATGGGAATATGGAGTTGATGTTTATACTCCGGTTCGCGCTCTGGGAACTCGGAGTTGGATGTTTATACTCCGCCTCGCACTCTGGGAATACGGAGTTGATGTTTATACTCTGGTTCACAGTCTGGGAAATCAGAGTTGGTTGTATATACTCTGGTTCGCGCTTTGCGAACTCGGAGTTGGATGTTTATACTTCGCTCGCACTCTGGGAATACAGAGTTGATGTTTATACTCCGGTTCGCGCTCTGGGAACTCGGATTTGGATGTTTGTACTCCGCTTCGCACTCTGGGAATACGGAGTTGATGTTTATACTCCGCTTCGCATTTTGGGAATACAGAGTTGATGTTTATACTCCGGTTCGCACTTTGGGAATACGGAGTTGGATGTTTATACTCGTGTACGTGCTTTGGGAACTCAGAGTTAGATGTTTATACTCCGGTTCGTGCTCTAGGAATACAGAGTTGGATGTTTATACTCCGGTTCGTGCTCAGGGAACTCGGAGTTGGATGTTTATACTCCGCTTCGCACTCTGGGAATACGAAGTTGATTTTTATACTCCGGTTTGCGCTCTGGGAACTCGTAGTTGGATGTTTATACTCCGCCTCGCACTCTGGGAATACAGAGTTGATGTTTATACTCTAGTTCGCACTCGTAGTTGGATGTTTATAATCCGGTTCGTGCTCAGGGAACTCGGAGTTGGATGTTTATACTCCGCTTCGCACTTTGAGAATACGGAGTTGATTTTTATACTCCGGTTCGCGCTCTGGGAACTCGGAGTTGGATGTTTATACTCTGGTTCGCGCTCTGCGAACTCGTAGTTGGATGTTTATACTCCGCTTCACACTCTGGGAATACGGAGTTGGTTGTTTATACTCCGCTTCGCACTCTGGGAATACGAAGTTGATGTTTATACTTCGGTTCGCGCTCTGGGAACTCGCAGTTGGATGTTTATACTCCGCCTCGCACTCTGGGAATACGGAGTTGATATTTATACTCTAGTTCACGCTCTGGGAAATCGGAGTTGGTTGTTTATACTCTGGTTCACGCATTGCGAACTCGAAGTTGGATGTTTATACTCTGCCTCGCACTCTGGGAATACGGAGTTGATGTTTATACTCCTGTTCGCGCTCTGGGAACTCGGAGTTGGATGTTTGTACTCCGCTTCGCACTCTGGGAATACAGAGTTGATGTTTATACTCCGCTTCGCATTCTGGGAATATAGAGTTGATGTTTATACTCCGGTTCGCACTTTGGGAATACGGAGTTGGATGTTTATAATCGGGTATGCGCTTTGGGAACTCAGAGTTAGATGTTTATACTCCGGTTCGTGCTCTAGGAATACGAAGTTGGATGTTTATACTCTGGTTCGTGCTCAAGGAACTCGGAGTTGGATGTTTATACTCCGCTTCGCACTCTGGGAATACGGAGTTGATTTTTATACTCCGGTTCGCGCTCTGGGAACTCGGAGTTGGATGTTTATACTCCGCCTCGCACTCTGGGAATACGGAGTTGATGTTTATACTCTAGTTCGCGCTCTGGGAACTTGGAGTTGGATGTTTATACTCCGCCTTGCACTCTGGGAATACGGAGTTGATGTTTATACTACGGTTCGCGCTCTTGGAACTCGGAGTTGGATGTTTATACTCCGGTTCGCGCTTTGGGAACTCGGAGTTGGATGTTTATATTCCGCTTTGGAATCTGGGAATACGGAGTTGATGTTTATACTCCGGTTCGCGCTTTGGGAACTCGGAGTTGGATGTTTATACTCCGCTTCGCACTCTGGGAATACAGAGTTGGATGTTCATACTCCGCTTTGCATTCTGGGAATACGGAGTTGATGTTTATACTTCGGTTCGCGCTCTGGGAACTCGGAGTTGGATGTTTATACTCTGCCTCGCACTTTGGGAATACGGAGTTGATGTTTATACTCCGGTTCGCGCTCTGGGAACTCGGAGTTGGATGTTAGTACTCCACTTCGCACTCTAGGAATACGGAGTTGATGTTTATACTCCGCTTCGCATTCTGGGAATACAGAGTTGATGTTTATACTTCGGTTCGCACTTTGGAAATATGGAGTTGGATGTTTATACTCCAGTTCTCTCTTTGGGAACTCGAAGTTGGATGTTTATACTCCGGTTCATGCTCTGGGAATACAGAGTTGGATGTTTATACTCCGGTTCGTGCTCAGGGAACTCAGAGTTGGATGTTTATACTCCGCTTTGCACTGTGGGAATAAGGAGTTGATTTTTATACTCCGGTTCGAGCTTTGGGAACTCGGAGTTGGATGTTTATACTCCGCTTCGCACTTTGGGAATACGGAGTTGTTGTTTATACTCCGGTTCGCGCTCTGGGAACTCGTAGTTGGATGTTTGTACTCCGCTTCACACTCTGGGAATACGGAGTGGATGTTTATACTCCGCTTCGCATTCTGGGAATACAGAGTTGATGTTTATACTCCGGTTCGCACTTTGGGAATACGAAGTTGGATGTTTATACTCGAGTACGCGTTTTAGGAACTCAGAGTTAGATGTTTATACTCCGGTTCGCGCTCTAGGAATACGGAGTTGGATGTTTATAATTCGGTTCGTGCTTAGGGAACTCGGAGTTGGATGTTTATACTCTGCTTCGCACTCTGGGAATACGGAGTTGATTTTTATACTCCGGTTCTCGCTCTGGGAACTCGGAGTTGGATGTTTATACTCCGCTTCGCACTCTGGGAATACGGAGTTGATGTTTATACTCCAGTTTGCGCTCTGGGAACTCGTAGTTGGATGTTTATACTCCGCCTCGCACTTTGGGAATACGGAGTTGATGTTTATACTCCGATTCGCGCTTTGGGAACTCGGAGTTGGATGTTTATACTCCGGTTTGCGCTTTGGGAACTCGAAGTTGGATGTTTATATTCCGCTTTGGAATCTGGGAATACGGAGTTGATGTTTATACTCCGGTTCGCGCTTTGGGAACTCGGAGTTGGATGTTTAAACTCCGCTTCGTACTCTAGGAATATAGAGTTGGATGTTTATACTCCGCTTTGCACTTTGGGAATACGGAGTTGATGTTTATACTCCGGTTCGTGCTCTGGGAACTCGGAGTTGGATGTTTATACTCCGCCTCGCACTTTGGGAATACAGAGTTGATGTTTATACTCCGGTTCGCGTTCTGGGAACTCAGAGTTGGATGTTTGTACTCCGCTTCGCACTCTAGGAATACGGAGTTGATGTTTATACTCCGCTTCGCATTTTGGGAATACAGAGTTGATGTTTATACTTCGGTTCGCACTTTGGGAATACGGAGTTGGATGTTTATACTCCGGTTCGCGCTTTGGGAACTCGGAGTTTGATGTTTATACTCCGGATCGCGCTCTGGTAATACGGAGTTGGATGTTTATACTCCGGTTCGTGCTCAGGGAACTCAGAGTTGGATGTTTATACTCCGCTTCGCACTGTGGAAATAAGGTGTTGATTTTTATACTCCGGTTCACGCTTTGGGAACTCGGAGTTGAATGTTTATACTCCGCTTCGCACTCTGGGAATACAGAGTAGATGTTTATACTCCGGTTCACGCTCTGGGAACTCGTAGTTGGATGTTTGTACTCCGCTTCACACTCTGGGAATACGAAGTTGATGTTTATACTCCGCTTCGCATTCTAGGAATAGAGAGTTGATGTTTATACTCCGGTTCGCACTTTGGGAATACGAAGTTGGATGTTTATACTCGAGTACGCGCTTTGGGAACTCATAGTTAGATGTTTATACTCCGGTTCGTGCTCTAGGAATACGGAGTTGGATGTTTATAATTTGGTTCGTGCTCAGGGAACTCGGAGTTGGATGTTTATACTCCGCTTCGCACTCCGGGAATACGGAGTTGATTTTTATACTCCGGTTCGTGCTCTGGGAACTCGGAGTTGGATGTTTATACTCCGCTTCGCACTCTGGGAATACGGAGTTGATGTTTATACTCCGGTTCGCGCTCTGGGAACTCGTAGTTGGATGTTTATACTCCGCCTCGCACTCAGGGAATACGGAGTTGATGTTTATACTCCGGTTCGCGCTTTGGGAACTCGGAGTTGGATGTATATACTCCGGTTCGCGCTTTGGGAACTCGAAGTTGGATGTTTATATTCCGCTTTGGAATCTGGGAATACGGAGTTGATGTTTATACTCCGGTTCGCGCTTTGGGAACTCGGAGTTGGATGTTTAAACTCCGCTTCGCACTCTAGGAATATAGTGTTGGATGTTTATACTCCGCTTTGCACTCTGGGAATACGGAGTTGATGTTTATACTCCGGTTCGTGCTCTGGGAACTCGGAGTTGGATGATTATACTCCGCCTCGCACTTTGGGAATACAGAGTTGATGTTTATACTCCGGTTCGCGTTCTGGGAACTCGGAGTTGGATGTTTGTACTCCGCTTCGCACTCTAGGAATACGGAGTTGATGTTTATACTCCGCTTCGCATTCTGGGAATACAGAGTTGATGTTTATACTTCGGTTCGCACTTTGGGAATACGGAGTTGGATGTTTATACTCCGGTTCGCGCTTTGGGAACTCGGAGTTGGATGTTTATACTCCGGATCGCGCTCTGGTAATACGGAGTTGGATGTTTATACTCCGGTTCGCGCATTCGGAACTCGAAGTTAGATGTTTATATTGCGCTTCGAAATCTAGGAATACAGAGTTGGATGTTTATACTCCGCTTCAAACTCTGGGAAAAGAGAGTTGATGTTTATACTCTGGTTCGCGCTCTGGGAACTCGAAGTTGGATGTTTATACTCTGCTTTGCACTCTGGGAATACGGAGTTGGATGTTTATACTCCACTTCGCACTCTGGCAATACGGAGTTGATGTTTATACTCCAGTTCGCGCTCTGGGAACTCGGAGTTGGATGTTTATACTCCGCCTCGCACTCTGGGAATACGGAGTTGATGTTTATACTCCGGTTTGTGCTTTGGGAACTCGGACTTGGATGTTTATACTCTGCTTCACACTCTGGGAATACGGAGTTGGATGTTTATACTCCGCTTTGCACTCTGGGAATACGAAGTTGATGCTTATGCTCCGGTTCGCGCTCTGGGAACTCGGAGTTGGATGTTTATACTCCGCCTTGCACTCTAGGAATACGGAGTTGATGTTTATACTATGGTTCGTGCTCTTGGAAATCGGAGTTGGTTGTTTATACTCCGGTTCGCGCTTTGGGAACTCGGAGTTGGATATTTATACTCCGGTTCGCGCTCTGGGAATACGGAGTTGGATGTTTATACTCCAGTTCGTGTTCAGGGAACTCGGAGTTGGATGTTTATACCCCGCTTCGCACTCTGGGAATACGGAGTTGATTTTTATACTCCGATTCGCGCTCTGGGAACTCGGAGTTGGAAGTTTATACTCCGCTTCGCACTTTGGGAATACGGAGTTGATGTTTATACTCCGGTTCGCGCTCTGGGAACTCATAGTTGGATGTTTGTACTCCGCTTCACACTTTGGGAATACGGAGTTGATGTTTATACTCCGCTTCGCATTCTGGGAATACACAGTTGATGTTTATACTCCGGTTCGCACTTTGGGAATACGAAGTTGGATGTTTATACTCGGGTACGCGCTTTGGGAACTCAGAGTTAGATGTTTATACTCCGGTTCGCGCTCTAGGAATACGGAGTTGGATGTTTATAATCCGGTTCATGCTCAAGGAACTCGGAGTTGGATGTTTATACTCCGCTTCGCACTCTGGGAATACGGAGTTGATTTTTATACTCCGGTTCGCACTTTGGGAATACGAAGTTGGATGTTTATACTCGAGTACGCGTTTTAGGAACTCAGAGTTAGATGTTTATACTCCGGTTCGCGCTCTAGGAATACGGAGTTGGATGTTTATAATTCGGTTCGTGCTTAGGGAACTCGGAGTTGGATGTTTATACTCTGCTTCGCACTCTGGGAATACGGAGTTGATTTTTATACTCCGGTTCTCGCTCTGGGAACTCGGAGTTGGATGTTTATACTCCGCTTCGCACTCTGGGAATACGGAGTTGATGTTTATACTCCAGTTTGCGCTCTGGGAACTCGTAGTTGGATGTTTATACTCCGCCTCGCACTTTGGGAATACGGAGTTGATGTTTATACTCCGATTCGCGCTTTGGGAACTCGGAGTTGGATGTTTATACTCCGGTTTGCGCTTTGGGAACTCGAAGTTGGATGTTTATATTCCGCTTTGGAATCTGGGAATACGGAGTTGATGTTTATACTCCGGTTCGCGCTTTGGGAACTCGGAGTTGGATGTTTAAACTCCGCTTCGTACTCTAGGAATATAGAGTTGGATGTTTATACTCCGCTTTGCACTTTGGGAATACGGAGTTGATGTTTATACTCCGGTTCGTGCTCTGGGAACTCGGAGTTGGATGTTTATACTCCGCCTCGCACTTTGGGAATACAGAGTTGATGTTTATACTCCGGTTCGCGTTCTGGGAACTCAGAGTTGGATGTTTGTACTCCGCTTCGCACTCTAGGAATACGGAGTTGATGTTTATACTCCGCTTCGCATTTTGGGAATACAGAGTTGATGTTTATACTTCGGTTCGCACTTTGGGAATACGGAGTTGGATGTTTATACTCCGGTTCGCGCTTTGGGAACTCGGAGTTTGATGTTTATACTCCGGATCGCGCTCTGGTAATACGGAGTTGGATGTTTATACTCCGGTTCGTGCTCAGGGAACTCAGAGTTGGATGTTTATACTCCGCTTCGCACTGTGGAAATAAGGTGTTGATTTTTATACTCCGGTTCACGCTTTGGGAACTCAGAGTTGGATGTTTATACTCCGCTTCGCACTCTGGGAATACAGAGTAGATGTTTATACTCCGGTTCGCGCTCTGGGAACTCGTAGTTGGATGTTTGTACTCCGCTTCACACTCTGGGAATACGGAGTTGATGTTTATACTCCGCTTCGCATTCTAGGAATACAGAGTTGATGTTTATACTCCGGTTCGCACTTTGGGAATACGAAGTTGGATGTTTATACTCGAGTACGCGCTTTGGGAACTCAGAGTTAGATGTTTATACTCCGGTTCGTGCTCTAGGAATACGGAGTTGGATGTTTATAATTCGGTTCGTGCTCAGGGAACTCGGAGTTGGATGTTTATACTCCGCTTCGCACTCTGGGAATACGGAGTTGATTTTTATACTCCGGTTCGCGCTCTGGGAACTCGGAGTTGGATGTTTATACTCCGCTTCGCACTCTGGGAATACGGAGTTGATGTTTATACTCCGGTTCGCGCTCTGGGAACTCGTAGTTGGATGTTTATACTCCGCCTCGCACTCAGGGAATACGGAGTTGATGTTTATACTCCGGTTCGCGCTTTGGGAACTCGGAGTTGGATGTTTATACTCCGGTTCGCGCTTTGGGAACTCGAAGTTGGATGTTTATATTCCGCTTTGGAATCTGGGAATACGGAGTTGATGTTTATACTCCGGTTCGCGCTTTGGGAACTCGGAGTTGGATGTTTAAACTCCGCTTCGCACTCTAGGAATATAGTGTTGGATGTTTATACTCCGCTTTGCACTCTGGGAATACGGAGTTGATGTTTATACTCCGGTTCGTGCTCTGGGAACTCGGAGTTGGATGATTATACTCCGCCTTGCACTTTGGGAATACAGAGTTGATGTTTATACTCCGGTTCGCTTTCTGGGAACTCGGAGTTGGATGTTTGTACTCCGCTTCGCACTCTAGGAATACGGAGTTGATGTTTATACTCCGCTTCGCATTCTGGGAATACAGAGTTGATGTTTATACTTCGGTTCGCACTTTGGGAATACGGAGTTGGATGTTTATACTCCGGTTCGCGCTTTGGGAACTCGGAGTTGGATGTTTATACTCCGGATCGCGCTCTGGTAATACGGAGTTGGATGTTTATACTCCGGTTCGCGCATTGGGAACTCGAAGTTAGATGTTTATATTGCGCTTCGAAATCTAGGAATACAGAGTTGGATGTTTATACTCCGCTTCAAACTCTGGGAAAAGAGAGTTGATGTTTATACTCTGGTTCGCGCTCTGGGAACTCGAAGTTGGATGTTTATACTCTGCTTCGCACTCTGGGAATACGGAGTTGGATGTTTATACTCCACTTCGCACTCTGGCAATACGGAGTTGATGTTTATACTCCAGTTCGCGCTCTGGGAACTCGGAGTTGGATGTTTATACTCCGCCTCGCACTCTGGGAATACGGAGTTGATGTTTATACTCCGGTTTGTGCTTTGGGAACTCGGACTTGGATGTTTATACTCTGCTTCACACTCTGGGAATACGGAGTTGGATGTTTATACTCCGCTTTGCACTCTGGGAATACGAAGTTGATGCTTATGCTCCGGTTCGCGCTCTGGGAACTCGGAGTTGGATGTTTATACTCCGCCTTGCACTCTAGGAATACGGAGTTGATGTTTATACTATGGTTCGTGCTCTTGGAAATCGGAGTTGGTTGTTTATACTCCGGTTCGCGCTTTGGGAACTCGGAGTTGGATATTTATACTCCGGTTCGCGCTCTGGGAATACGGAGTTGGATGTTTATACTCCAGTTCGTGTTCAGGGAACTCGGAGTTGGATGTTTATACCCCGCTTCGCACTCTGGGAATACGGAGTTGATTTTTATACTCCGGTTCGCGCTCTGGGAACTCGGAGTTGGAAGTTTATACTCCGCTTCGCACTTTGGGAATACGGAGTTGATGTTTATACTCCGGTTCGCGCTCTGGGAACTCATAGTTGGATGTTTGTACTCCGCTTCACACTTTGGGAATACGGAGTTGATGTTTATACTCCGCTTCGCATTCTGGGAATACACAGTTGATGTTTATACTCCGGTTCGCACTTTGGGAATACGAAGTTGGATGTTTATACTCGGGTACGCGCTTTGGGAACTCAGAGTTAGATGTTTATACTCCGGTTCGCGCTCTAGGAATACGGAGTTGGATGTTTATAATCCGGTTCATGCTCAAGGAACTCGGAGTTGGATGTTTATACTCCGCTTCGCACTCTGGGAATACGGAGTTGATTTTTATACTCCGGTTCGCGCTCTGGGAACTCGGAGTTGGATGTTTATACTCCGCTTCGCACTCTGGGAATACGGAGTTGATGTTTATACTCCAGTTCGTGCTCTGGGAACTCGTAGTTGGATGTTTATACTCCGCCTCGCACTCTGGGAATACGGAGTTGATGTTTATACTCCGGTTCGCGCTCTGGGAACTCGGAGTTGGATGTTTATACTCTAATTCGTGCTTTTGGAACTCGAAGTTGGATGTTTATATTCCGCTTCGGAATCTGGGAATACGGAGTTGATGTTTATACTCCGGTTCGCGCTTTGGGACTCGGAGTTGGATGTTTAAACTCCGCTTCGCACTCTAGGAATATAGAGTTGGATGTTTATACTCCGCTTTGCACTCTGGGAATACGGAGTTGATGTTTATACTCCGGTTCGCGCTCTGGGAACTCGGAGTTGGATGTTTATACTCTGGCTCGCACTTTGGGAATACAGAGTTGATGTTTATACTCCGGTTCGCGTTCTGGGAACTCAGAGTTGGATGTTTGTACTCCGCTTCGCACTCTAGGAATACAGAGTTGATGTTTATACTCCGCTTCGCATTCTGGGAATACAGAGTTGATGTTTATACTTCGGTTCGCACTTTGGGAATACGGAGTTGGATGTTTATACTCCGGTTCGCGCTTTGGGAACTCGGAGTTGGATGTTTATACTCCGGTTCGCGCTCTGGGAATACGGAGTTGGATGTTTATACTCCGGTTCGCGCTTTGGGAACTCGGAGTTGGATGTTTATATTCCGCTTCGAAATCTGGGAATACGGAGTTGATGTTTATACTCCGGTTCGCGCTTTGGGAACTCGGAGTTGGATGTTTATACTCCGCTTAGCACTCTGGGAATACGGAGCTGGATGTCTATACTCCGCTTTGCACTCTGGGAATACGGAGTTGATGTTTATACTCCAGTTCGCGCTCTAGGAACTCAGAGTTGGATGTTTATACTCCTCCTCGCACTCTGGGAATACGAAGTTGATGTTTATACTCTGCTATGCGGTCTGGGAACTGGGAGTTGGATGTTTATACTCCGGTTCGCGCTTTGGGAACTCGGAGTTGGATGTTTATACTCTTCTTCAAACTCTGGGAATAGAGAGTTGATGTTTATACTTCGGTTCGCGCTCTGGGAACTCGGAGTTGGATGTTTATACTCTGCTTCGCACTCTGGGAATACGGAGTTGGATGTTTATACTCCACTTCACACTCTGGCAATACGGAGTTGATGTTTATACTCCGGTTCGCGCTCTAGGAACTCGGAGTTGGATGTTTATACTCCGCCTCGCACTCTAGGAATACGGAGTTGATGTTTATACTCCGGTTCGTGCTTTGGGAACTCGGACTTGGATGTTTATACTCCGCTTCGCACTTTGGGAATACAGAGTTGGATGTTTATACTCCGCTTTGCACTCTGGGAATACGAAGTTGATGTTTATACTCCGGTTCGTGCTCTGGGAACTCGGAGTTGGATGTTTATACTCCGCCTTGCACTCTGGGAATACGGAGTTGATGTTTATACTCCGGATCGCGCTCTTGGAAATCGGAGTTGGTTGTTTATACTCCGGTTCGCACTTTGGGAATACGGAGTTGGATGTTTATACTCCGGTTCGCGCTTTGGGAACTCGGAGTTGGATGTTTATACTCCGGTTCGCGCTCTGGGAATACGGAGTTGGATGTTTATACTCCAGTTCGTGCTCAGGGAACTCGGAGTTGGATGTTTATACTCCGCTTCGCCCTCTGGGAATACGGAGTTGATTTTTATACTCCGGTTCGCGCTTTGGGAACTCGGAGTTGGATGTTTATACTCCGCTTCACACTCTGGGAATACAGAGTTGATGTTTATACTCCGGTTCATGCTCTGGGAACTCGTAGTTGGATGTTTGTACTTCGCTTCACACTCTGGGAATACGAAGTTGATGTTTATACTCCGCTTCGCATTCTGGGAATACAGAGTTGATGTTTATACTCCGGTTCGCACTTTGGGAATACGAAGTTGGATGTTTATACCCGGGTACGCGCTTTGGGAACTCAGAGTTAGATGTTTATACTCCGGTTCACGCTCTAGGAATACGGAGTTGGATGTTTATAATCCGGTTCGTGCTCAAGGAACTCGAAGTTGGATGTTTATACTCCGCTTCGCACTCTGGGAATACGGAGTTGATTTTTATACTCCGGTTCGCGCTCTAGGAACTCGGAGTTGGATGTTTATACTCCGCTTCGCACTCTGGGAATACGGAGTGGATGTTTATACTCCGGTTCGTGCTCTGGGAACTCGTAGTTGGATGTTTATACTCCGCCTCGCACTTTGGGAATACGGAGTTGAAGTTTATACTCCGGTTCGCGCTCTGGGAACTCGGAGTTGGATGTTTATACTCCGATTCGTGCTTTGGGAACTCGAAGTTGGATGTTTATATTCCGCTTCGGAATCTGGGAATACGGAGTTGATGTTTATACTCTGGTTCACGCTTTGGGAACTCGGAGTTGGATGTTAAACTCCGCTTCGCACTCTGGGAATACAGAGTTGGATGTTTATACTCCGCTTTGCACTCTGGGAATACGGAGTTGATGTTTATACTCCGGTTCGCGCTCTGGGAACTCGGAGTTGGATGTTTATACTCTGCCTCGCACTTTGGGAATACGGAGTTGATGTTTATACTCCGCTTCGCATTCTGGGAATACACAGTTGATGTTTATACTCCGGTTCGCACTTTGGGAATACGAAGTTGGATGTTTATACTCGGGTACGCGCTTTGGGAACTCAGAGTTAGATGTTTATACTCCGGTTCGCGCTCTAGGAATACGGAGTTGGATGTTTATAATCCGGTTCATGCTCAAGGAACTCGGAGTTGGATGTTTATACTCCGCTTCGCACTCTGGGAATACGGAGTTGATTTTTATACTCCGGTTCGCACTTTGGGAATACGAAGTTGGATGTTTATACTCGAGTACGCGTTTTAGGAACTCAGAGTTAGATGTTTATACTCCGGTTCGCGCTCTAGGAATACGGAGTTGGATGTTTATAATTCGGTTCGTGCTTAGGGAACTCGGAGTTGGATGTTTATACTCTGCTTCGCACTCTGGGAATACGGAGTTGATTTTTATACTCCGGTTCTCGCTCTGGGAACTCGGAGTTGGATGTTTATACTCCGCTTCGCACTCTGGGAATACGGAGTTGATGTTTATACTCCAGTTTGCGCTCTGGGAACTCGTAGTTGGATGTTTATACTCCGCCTCGCACTTTGGGAATACGGAGTTGATGTTTATACTCCGATTCGCGCTTTGGGAACTCGGAGTTGGATGTTTATACTCCGGTTTGCGCTTTGGGAACTCGAAGTTGGATGTTTATATTCCGCTTTGGAATCTGGGAATACGGAGTTGATGTTTATACTCCGGTTCGCGCTTTGGGAACTCGGAGTTGGATGTTTAAACTCCGCTTCGTACTCTAGGAATATAGAGTTGGATGTTTATACTCCGCTTTGCACTTTGGGAATACGGAGTTGATGTTTATACTCCGGTTCGTGCTCTGGGAACTCGGAGTTGGATGTTTATACTCCGCCTCGCACTTTGGGAATACAGAGTTGATGTTTATACTCCGGTTCGCGTTCTGGGAACTCAGAGTTGGATGTTTGTACTCCGCTTCGCACTCTAGGAATACGGAGTTGATGTTTATACTCCGCTTCGCATTTTGGGAATACAGAGTTGATGTTTATACTTCGGTTCGCACTTTGGGAATACGGAGTTGGATGTTTATACTCCGGTTCGCGCTTTGGGAACTCGGAGTTTGATGTTTATACTCCGGATCGCGCTCTGGTAATACGGAGTTGGATGTTTATACTCCGGTTCGTGCTCAGGGAACTCAGAGTTGGATGTTTATACTCCGCTTCGCACTGTGGAAATAAGGTGTTGATTTTTATACTCCGGTTCACGCTTTGGGAACTCAGAGTTGGATGTTTATACTCCGCTTCGCACTCTGGGAATACAGAGTAGATGTTTATACTCCGGTTCGCGCTCTGGGAACTCGTAGTTGGATGTTTGTACTCCGCTTCACACTCTGGGAATACGGAGTTGATGTTTATACTCCGCTTCGCATTCTAGGAATACAGAGTTGATGTTTATACTCCGGTTCGCACTTTGGGAATACGAAGTTGGATGTTTATACTCGAGTACGCGCTTTGGGAACTCAGAGTTAGATGTTTATACTCCGGTTCGTGCTCTAGGAATACGGAGTTGGATGTTTATAATTCGGTTCGTGCTCAGGGAACTCGGAGTTGGATGTTTATACTCCGCTTCGCACTCTGGGAATACGGAGTTGATTTTTATACTCCGGTTCGCGCTCTGGGAACTCGGAGTTGGATGTTTATACTCCGCTTCGCACTCTGGGAATACGGAGTTGATGTTTATACTCCGGTTCGCGCTCTGGGAACTCGTAGTTGGATGTTTATACTCCGCCTCGCACTCAGGGAATACGGAGTTGATGTTTATACTCCGGTTCGCGCTTTGGGAACTCGGAGTTGGATGTTTATACTCCGGTTCGCGCTTTGGGAACTCGAAGTTGGATGTTTATATTCCGCTTTGGAATCTGGGAATACGGAGTTGATGTTTATACTCCGGTTCGCGCTTTGGGAACTCGGAGTTGGATGTTTAAACTCCGCTTCGCACTCTAGGAATATAGTGTTGGATGTTTATACTCCGCTTTGCACTCTGGGAATACGGAGTTGATGTTTATACTCCGGTTCGTGCTCTGGGAACTCGGAGTTGGATGATTATACTCCGCCTTGCACTTTGGGAATACAGAGTTGATGTTTATACTCCGGTTCGCTTTCTGGGAACTCGGAGTTGGATGTTTGTACTCCGCTTCGCACTCTAGGAATACGGAGTTGATGTTTATACTCCGCTTCGCATTCTGGGAATACAGAGTTGATGTTTATACTTCGGTTCGCACTTTGGGAATACGGAGTTGGATGTTTATACTCCGGTTCGCGCTTTGGGAACTCGGAGTTGGATGTTTATACTCCGGATCGCGCTCTGGTAATACGGAGTTGGATGTTTATACTCCGGTTCGCGCATTGGGAACTCGAAGTTAGATGTTTATATTGCGCTTCGAAATCTAGGAATACAGAGTTGGATGTTTATACTCCGCTTCAAACTCTGGGAAAAGAGAGTTGATGTTTATACTCTGGTTCGCGCTCTGGGAACTCGAAGTTGGATGTTTATACTCTGCTTCGCACTCTGGGAATACGGAGTTGGATGTTTATACTCCACTTCGCACTCTGGCAATACGGAGTTGATGTTTATACTCCAGTTCGCGCTCTGGGAACTCGGAGTTGGATGTTTATACTCCGCCTCGCACTCTGGGAATACGGAGTTGATGTTTATACTCCGGTTTGTGCTTTGGGAACTCGGACTTGGATGTTTATACTCTGCTTCACACTCTGGGAATACGGAGTTGGATGTTTATACTCCGCTTTGCACTCTGGGAATACGAAGTTGATGCTTATGCTCCGGTTCGCGCTCTGGGAACTCGGAGTTGGATGTTTATACTCCGCCTTGCACTCTAGGAATACGGAGTTGATGTTTATACTATGGTTCGTGCTCTTGGAAATCGGAGTTGGTTGTTTATACTCCGGTTCGCGCTTTGGGAACTCGGAGTTGGATATTTATACTCCGGTTCGCGCTCTGGGAATACGGAGTTGGATGTTTATACTCCAGTTCGTGTTCAGGGAACTCGGAGTTGGATGTTTATACCCCGCTTCGCACTCTGGGAATACGGAGTTGATTTTTATACTCCGGTTCGCGCTCTGGGAACTCGGAGTTGGAAGTTTATACTCCGCTTCGCACTTTGGGAATACGGAGTTGATGTTTATACTCCGGTTCGCGCTCTGGGAACTCATAGTTGGATGTTTGTACTCCGCTTCACACTTTGGGAATACGGAGTTGATGTTTATACTCCGCTTCGCATTCTGGGAATACACAGTTGATGTTTATACTCCGGTTCGCACTTTGGGAATACGAAGTTGGATGTTTATACTCGGGTACGCGCTTTGGGAACTCAGAGTTAGATGTTTATACTCCGGTTCGCGCTCTAGGAATACGGAGTTGGATGTTTATAATCCGGTTCATGCTCAAGGAACTCGGAGTTGGATGTTTATACTCCGCTTCGCACTCTGGGAATACGGAGTTGATTTTTATACTCCGGTTCGCGCTCTGGGAACTCGGAGTTGGATGTTTATACTCCGCTTCGCACTCTGGGAATACGGAGTTGATGTTTATACTCCAGTTCGTGCTCTGGGAACTCGTAGTTGGATGTTTATACTCCGCCTCGCACTCTGGGAATACGGAGTTGATGTTTATACTCCGGTTCGCGCTCTGGGAACTCGGAGTTGGATGTTTATACTCTAATTCGTGCTTTTGGAACTCGAAGTTGGATGTTTATATTCCGCTTCGGAATCTGGGAATACGGAGTTGATGTTTATACTCCGGTTCGCGCTTTGGGACTCGGAGTTGGATGTTTAAACTCCGCTTCGCACTCTAGGAATATAGAGTTGGATGTTTATACTCCGCTTTGCACTCTGGGAATACGGAGTTGATGTTTATACTCCGGTTCGCGCTCTGGGAACTCGGAGTTGGATGTTTATACTCTGGCTCGCACTTTGGGAATACAGAGTTGATGTTTATACTCCGGTTCACGTTCTGGGAACTCAGAGTTGGATGTTTGTACTCCGCTTCGCACTCTAGGAATACAGAGTTGATGTTTATACTCCGCTTCGCATTCTGGGAATACAGAGTTGATGTTTATACTTCGGTTCGCACTTTGGGAATACGGAGTTGGATGTTTATACTCCGGTTCGCGCTTTGGGAACTCGGAGTTGGATGTTTATACTCCGGTTCGCGCTCTGGGAATACGGAGTTGGATGTTTATACTCCGGTTCGCGCTTTGGGAACTCGGAGTTGGATGTTTATATTCCGCTTCGAAATCTGGGAATACGGAGTTGATGTTTATACTCCGGTTCGCGCTTTGGGAACTCGGAGTTGGATGTTTATACTCCGCTTAGCACTCTGGGAATACGGAGCTGGATGTCTATACTCCGCTTTGCACTCTGGGAATACGGAGTTGATGTTTATACTCCAGTTCGCGCTCTAGGAACTCAGAGTTGGATGTTTATACTCCTCCTCGCACTCTGGGAATACGAAGTTGATGTTTATACTCTGCTATGCGGTCTGGGAACTGGGAGTTGGATGTTTATACTCCGGTTCGCGCTTTGGGAACTCGGAGTTGGATGTTTATACTCTTCTTCAAACTCTGGGAATAGAGAGTTGATGTTTATACTTCGGTTCGCGCTCTGGGAACTCGGAGTTGGATGTTTATACTCTGCTTCGCACTCTGGGAATACGGAGTTGGATGTTTATACTCCACTTCACACTCTGGCAATACGGAGTTGATGTTTATACTCCGGTTCGCGCTCTAGGAACTCGGAGTTGGATGTTTATACTCCGCCTCGCACTCTAGGAATACGGAGTTGATGTTTATACTCCGGTTCGTGCTTTGGGAACTCGGACTTGGATGTTTATACTCCGCTTCGCACTTTGGGAATACAGAGTTGGATGTTTATACTCCGCTTTGCACTCTGGGAATACGAAGTTGATGTTTATACTCCGGTTCGTGCTCTGGGAACTCGGAGTTGGATGTTTATACTCCGCCTTGCACTCTGGGAATACGGAGTTGATGTTTATACTCCGGATCGCGCTCTTGGAAATCGGAGTTGGTTGTTTATACTCCGGTTCGCACTTTGGGAATACGGAGTTGGATGTTTATACTCCGGTTCGCGCTTTGGGAACTCGGAGTTGGATGTTTATACTCCGGTTCGCGCTCTGGGAATACGGAGTTGGATGTTTATACTCCAGTTCGTGCTCAGGGAACTCGGAGTTGGATGTTTATACTCCGCTTCGCCCTCTGGGAATACGGAGTTGATTTTTATACTCCGGTTCGCGCTTTGGGAACTCGGAGTTGGATGTTTATACTCCGCTTCACACTCTGGGAATACAGAGTTGATGTTTATACTCCGGTTCATGCTCTGGGAACTCGTAGTTGGATGTTTGTACTTCGCTTCACACTCTGGGAATACGAAGTTGATGTTTATACTCCGCTTCGCATTCTGGGAATACAGAGTTGATGTTTATACTCCGGTTCGCACTTTGGGAATACGAAGTTGGATGTTTATACCCGGGTACGCGCTTTGGGAACTCAGAGTTAGATGTTTATACTCCGGTTCACGCTCTAGGAATACGGAGTTGGATGTTTATAATCCGGTTCGTGCTCAAGGAACTCGAAGTTGGATGTTTATACTCCGCTTCGCACTCTGGGAATACGGAGTTGATTTTTATACTCCGGTTCGCGCTCTAGGAACTCGGAGTTGGATGTTTATACTCCGCTTCGCACTCTGGGAATACGGAGTGGATGTTTATACTCCGGTTCGTGCTCTGGGAACTCGTAGTTGGATGTTTATACTCCGCCTCGCACTTTGGGAATACGGAGTTGAAGTTTATACTCCGGTTCGCGCTCTGGGAACTCGGAGTTGGATGTTTATACTCCGATTCGTGCTTTGGGAACTCGAAGTTGGATGTTTATATTCCGCTTCGGAATCTGGGAATACGGAGTTGATGTTTATACTCTGGTTCACGCTTTGGGAACTCGGAGTTGGATGTTAAACTCCGCTTCGCACTCTGGGAATACAGAGTTGGATGTTTATACTCCGCTTTGCACTCTGGGAATACGGAGTTGATGTTTATACTCCGGTTCGCGCTCTGGGAACTCGGAGTTGGATGTTTATACTCTGCCTCGCACTTTGGGAATACAGAGTTGATGTTTATACTCCGGTTCGCGTTCTGGGAACTCAGAGTTGGATGTTTGTACTGCGCTTCGCACTCTAGGAATACAGAGTTGATGTTTATACTCCGCTTCGCATTCTGGGAATACAGAGTTGATGTTTATACTACGGTTCGCACTTTGGGAATACGGAGTTTGTTTGCACAAAAAATGGACAAACACCTCAAAGTCGTATGATTTAGTAGATCTTATGTGGTTCTTAGTGATTTGGGTGATTTATGCAAATATATAAAAAGCAGGGGCTAAACTGTAAAAAGTCACGCAGATTTATAGTGGTTCAGCCAAAATGTGCCTACGTCCACTTCATATGTTATTTCTCTTCTCTTGTTTAGATTACAAGTACAAAGCTTTGATACAAGTAAAAGAAAGTTGTTTGAAAGTTCTCTCCGTGCTTGAGCTCTCAAACTTGTCCCCCATTGTTGTACCCCTGCCCCTCTATTTATAGAGTGAGGCTGGGGGTAGGGGTCTTGGAGGTATATAGCAGCTGGTGGGCCTGGGCTGACGTAATCTGGCCTGGTGGATCTAGTCCGGTTTCCTTTGGTTCGGTGGTGAGATGAGTGGTCCGGTGGTGAGATGTGTTGCTTCGTTCGGTGGAGACTTCATTCGGTGGATAGGTTTGGACCGGTGTGGAGTTGGTCTGGCATAGGCTGGTTCGGTGGAGGTTGGTCTGGTCGTAGGTTGATCCGGTGGAGATTGGTTTGGTCGTAGGTTGATCCGGTGGAGATTGGTTCGGCAAGCAATGGAGTGGTAGGTTGCGAATTGGTTCGGTTGTGAGTGGGATGTGCGTTGATTCGACAGTGAGTGGAGTTGGTTGGAGTTCGATTTGGCGGGACCTGGTCCAGTGGTGGAGAAAATACACCCACACTTGCCCCCCAAAGTGGGGCATATGCCAGCGTATGCCATGCTTTGTTATCTGGATAGCCCCATTTGGTCCAAAGTGCCGAACCATTTGGTCCGGTCACCTCATGCTCGTCTATAAGTACAGGCTTCACGCCACCATTTTTCCTCATCAGCCGAACTACTCCCTTGTCTTTGCCGAATCATAGTGCTAGACGAACCAAAGTCTTCGCCGAATCAGGTGAGGGTCTACTCTACCGAAAGTCCTTTTGTCCTTGGACTGCCGAACGAGGTTTTCTCAGTTTTACCGAATGGAACTTGGGTCTTAAATGCCGGATGAAACTCTGGTATAGGGAGTACCGAATGAACCTTGGGCTTGAATGCCTTTAAATCGCAAACGAAAACCCCGGATTGTGCGCACTCGCTTGTCTGTATTTTTACCTTTCCTTGTTATAATAATGTGCTTTTCTTGTGTTGCAGATAAATGTCTCAAAAAGCAGAAACTCGATCGGATAAAAAGAAGTCCCAGGGCGAAGGAGAATCTTCCGCAGTGCCCCCTGCTCAGCCAGGACCGGAACGTCACGGAACTGCCCCGAGATCGCTGGTGGATGGGTACGGCCCTCAGGAGCTTCTGAACTCCCCGCCTGATTGCTTTCCCAGCTCCCTCAAGGAGGAGCAGCTTGATGTCATCTCCCGTTCTTTCGGAATCGACAGAGCGCGCATGTTGTTGCCAGGGAGAGAAGTTATGCCATATGACCCTCCCGAAGGGTACTTTGCCTACAGCAGATACCACTGCATGTGCGGTGCCATCCCATCTCTTAATGCTTGGGTAGTCAGCTTTCTTACATATCTAAAGGTGGCCCTATTCCAGCTTCAACCCAATTCCTATACTATACTGGTGAGCCTCTTTGTCATCTTTCAGAGGAAGTATGGGCGTGCTCCTTCCAACCGGGAGATCCGGTACTTATATAATCTGAGGGGCTATAAGAAGGGGTCCCCATACATCACCTTGGAGTCAGCTGTAACTTTCAAGCCGGTCTTGGATCTGTATTCTAAGTACAGCATGTTCAAGAAGGAGTGGTTCTTCGTCAGGGACGACTCTGTTTCTATTCGGCGTTTCACTTCTGGATGTAAGTCGACGCTTTATTTATAACTTCTATTCTGGTTGCGACGCTTCTTCTCATACGTTTTCATTTTTTGCTAGCGACAGGTGGCTTTGCGGTTGTGGAGACTGATCGCCTGGTTCAGATGGCGGCCGAGATAGAAGCTATCCCTGGGAGAGATAGATCTGCTGCTTACCTGATCAGAAATGCGACCCTTCTGGAGTATAATTTGATCCTTCCACAACAGTCAGTAGTCTAACAGAGGGAAATGGCGGAGGAGAGGGCGGCTGCTCAAGCTAAGGGAGGTGTCATAGTAGAGAGTGGTAAGAGGAAACCTTTCACGAAACCTCCCATTGTCGGAGGTAAGAAACTTAAGAAGTCGGATTGTCCTTCCCCCAGCACTTGTCCAATTACTCAGGGGGAGGAAGATGTGGAGGAGAAGAGAGGTGAGGGTGGAGATGACCGGGAAGGTGGTGATGGTGGCGATGGCATCGGGGTCTTGCTTCCTGGGCAAGCAGGCGAGATTCAGGAGTGGACGGATGATGCATTCCGCCAAGCTTTCGAGGGGCTGGACGGAGAATCGGCTTCGGTAGAGAAATCCGGGAAAGTTGACAAGGCCGAGACCGGTGTAAGCGTGTCTTCCCAGACTATTCCAGCCAAGGTGGCTCCGACGACTCAAGGTGAACTTTTGACTTCTGCAGGCTCCATTCATGATAAGGACTTAGGAATATTTTATGATCTGCTCCCGTCCTGGAACAAAATCCAGGACTTATTGCAGTATCCTACTCCTCCCCAAGGTTTGTATAACAGATGTGTTTCCTTTTTTTTAACTTTTAATTTAACGCGTTTCTTGAATTATGGATTAATGTAAGCTTGTGACACTTGTTCTTCATATCAGGAGCAGGTAAAACGGCGAAGGCCTCAGAGCTTCGGCACAAGATTGAACAATACAAGCTCTCCAAAGCTTCCGCCAAGCCGAAGCCTTCGACCCACCATTCCGAGGATGTAGTCGGCTACCGTCCTCTTCTTGGGGTTATTGAAGAGGGTATTCAAAAGATAAAGAGGAGTCATCCCTTATCCGAACCTTCACTTGGTCCTCAGCCCCCAGTTCAGCCTCTTCACGATATCACGGAGGAGGATACTGAGTTCGCACTCTCTCCGCACCCGTCTGAAAATCCCACCGCTACTCAGATTGATCGTCTTGGCTTGGCTCGTAATCCATTTGCGGGTCATCCTGATCTGGATCCTAGTCCCATGATATTACCTTCGACGAGGTTACCGGTAAGCACCTTCTTCCCCGCAATCCCATGGTACGGGTGCTTGATGAGGCTAAGTCCTTAGATCTCGATTTACTTACCACTCGGATAGTTACCATGGGAGACGAGGCCAAGGCTAATATTGATCAGGTGGCGGAGGAGACTAGGAAGCTGATGGGGCATCATGCTCGGCTGGTTAAGGCTGGAGAGGAGATTGGGAGTGCCAACATCCAACTACGATTGATGGTTTTGGACCAGGCCAAACAGCTTGCTGATCAGGCCATTCAGATTTCTCAGCATGAGGCTGCCTTCGGGCGGTTGAGGAAGACTATGGAGGAGGCTAGTAAGGCGGAATTGCGGAAGATAGAGGCTGCCTGCAAGGAGCAGATAAATGTGGCCATCTCGACAGTGGACGAGGTTCGGAGGGCGGATCTTGAGCAGGTAGAGGAGTTGTCGGGGAAGCTTGAAGCCGTAGAGCTTGCTCAGGTCAGGCTAAAGGAGGAGATGGAGGAGATGAGGAGGTCCCTTCAAGCTGACTGCTCGCGATACCGACTGGAAAGGGATGCTGCCATTGCAAGGCTATCGGTTTCTGAGGCTCGTATGAGGGAGTTTGAGGAAAATGAGGGGATGATGGATGATATGTTGCAGGATATGTACTTTCGTATTTGGAAACAGGGCAACTTATCTTGGATGGACGACTACCCCCGGGTTATGGCTAGGATTTACCTCAGGGCTTTAGAGGAGGCCAAGGCTGAGGCGGATAAGGAGGGTGGAGCAGCCTTTAGGATGGATGCGGTTACCGCTCAGTTCACCAAGGAGGAAAAGATAGCGGTGAAGGAGGGGATGCGGTTGTTTGCGGTTGAAGAGGCAGGTGTGGAAGTAGGGGATGACGACCAAGACGATCAAGGGGAAGTTGCTGGTAACCTCTTCTTCATTAGTTTCTTCTTTCGTTAACTCTGTTTCTTATCACTAATGATTTCTCTTCTTGCCTGATCAGGCGGTCAACACCAACAAGACAAGGGTAAAGATCCAATGCAGCCAGCTCCCTGATTCGACCTGGATGTTTCTTTTGGTTGACTCGATAGTATTACACATGTTGGTTTTGAAACAGTAACATGGCTTTCAAGTTATAATGGTGCTACTTGTAATAAGAGATTTGATTTTCGGCATGTAATTCTTAACTTATGATAATTTCGTTATATATGGATGTTTTTTGTAGTCTTAACGTGCTGAATAAGAAATATAGCTATGTGTGTACTTGTGATTCAGTGGTATTTGATGCTAAGTTCCTGCTTAAAGTATAATTTCATATCTTTTAATACTAACATGATGTGCGAATAAACTATAGCTATGTTTTTAGGCACACAAAAATAAAATACCGTCCCTCCTGTTTTAGTTGTAGACGGCGGCTTTAGCGTGACTGAGTATGAAAATGTGGTCGAGTGCCCGGCCATCCGGTCTCATTTGCGAATGCCTCCTATTCTGTGACCTGTGCTTTAGGGATCGTTATAGAGGATAAGAGGAAAAAATAGAATGGAAATATAGGAAATAGTAAAAACTTCCAATCACGGAAGGCCGTCGATGTGCTTAAGTTCGTGGCAAACGGGTTTTGTAGTCACTTTCCCTAGCTGTGGGTATTGGAGACATTTGTCACCCATCTTACGCATCCGCGGGGAGTTAATTCTTTTTTACCTCAGCCGTACTTAAGGCACATCGGAGCCGAGATCGCGCACAGTAACTACCCGAGCCATTATGGCCCGTAATCGTGGGTATTATTCGATTTACCGTGGCCAGCTAGCATGGGTGCCGATCGTCAACCGTGAACTGCCCCTGGCTGGCCACACCTTATGTTGGGGCTTATAGTCGGTTCACGGTTGCCGGCGAGCCGAACGCCGTAATGAGCTGCCTCGGCTATAGTCGGCCTTCTCGGTGGCTTATAATCGGCTCATTACAGTTGGCTTTAAGGGCCGTCGCGATCAATGAGTTAACACGCAGCAGAGGGGTGCTGGAGCAAAAGTGTCTCATTGGCGAGGGCATAGATTCGCATAGTACCTGTCAGGTCTTGTCCAGGTGAAGTTGCACTGTGGAGTGCTTTGAATTGAAACGCTGTATGCACAGGATTTTGTTCAACTGAAAAGGATAAAGTTAACAAGCAGCCAAGATATAAAGGAACAAGTTAAAAAAGAGACAAGGTTTTTTTAAAGTGGTTCGGCACGAAAATGCCTACGTCCACTGATTCTCTTTGTTAATTCACTTCATATGGGCAATACAAGTTAAGAAAGGTATCAACGGAGGTGTTGGATGTTCCATGCCCTCTGGAACACCTCTCCGTCCAATGTTGACAAAATATAGGCTCCGTTGTGGAGATCTTTATGAATTACATATGGTCCATCCCAGATTGGGTCTAGCGCTCCGGGGCGAGGGAAGATTCGCTTGAGGATAAGATCCCCTTCTTATAAGGTACGATGCTTGACTTTGGAGTTGTATTGTGCCGCCACTTTTTGTTTGAGGGCTGCTGCTTTAAGGACTGCGTCATTTCTTCTCTCCTCAACTAGATCCAAAGACATGTGAAGGAGTTCTTCGTTCTCTTCTGGGTTATAGTGGATCCTACGGTGGGAAGGCACAATGGTTTCAACTGGGAGCATAGCCTCCGATCCGTATGCCAAAGAGAAAGGAGTGTGCCCCGTTGATGTTCTGAAAGATGTGCGATAGGCCCATAGTGCCGTAGGAAGTTAATCCACCCAAGTGCCATTTGACTTTTCGAGCTTCTTTTTTATTAGAGTTTTCAGAATTTTGTTGACGGCTTCGACTTGTCCGTTTGCCTGGGGATACGCTACGGATGAGAAGCTTTTGTGAATTCCGTGCTCTTGGCACCAGTTGGCGAATTCCTCGCTGTCAAACTGAAGTCCATTGTCTGATATGATTTTGAGTGGGACTCCGTACCTGCACAGAACATTTTTGATCAAGAAGTTAATAACTTTTGCTGAAGATACTTTATTCAGAGGTTCCGCTTCCACCCATTTGGTGAAGTTGTCGACTGCCACTATAGCGTATTTGGCCCCGCCTCGGCCCATTGGTAGTTCGCCGATTAAGTCAATTCCCCATACTGCAAAGGGCCAAGGGCTAGTCATTTGAGTAATCTCAGTCGTTGGTAGCCGCAGAATCTTAGCAAACTTCTGGCATCTGTCACACTTTTTGACGAAATCCAAGGCATCCTTGCTTAAGGTGGGCCAGAAGTATCCATATCGGAGTGTCTTTTTTGCTAATGTTGTCCTCCGGTGTGATCTCCACAGCTTCCTTGATGAATGTTGGATAAGATTTCCCTGGCTTCCCTCCTAGCGACACACCTTAATAACGGGTTAGACAATCCGCGTCGATAGAGGATGTCTTCTTGTATTGTGTAGCGGGAAGCTTTTCTCAAGATTTTCTTGACTTCGTTACGCCCGTTGGGTAGTGTGCCGTTTTGTAAGTAGTCTCGGATGGGAGTCATCCAAGTTGCCTCTTTGGTTGCAGCTATCAGATTCACTTGCTCAAAACTTGGGGTCAGTTGCTTTGAGATGGTTACTGCCCCGAAGATGGCGCTGTCTCTCATACTTGCTTGCTTTGCCAATTCGTCGGCCTCTTGGTTCTCTTCCCGAGGAATGTGTTTGACTATGTAGTGGTCCAATCGGTTGAGAAGTAACTTGGTCTTTTTTAAATATGCTATGAGTCGTTCTTCTCGAGCTTGGAATTCTCCTAGTATTTGATTAACAATAAGTTGAGAATCGCTGTGAAGACACAAAGAATTGGCTCCAATTTCTACGGCAAGTTCTAGTCTGACTATCACTGCTTCATATTCTGCATCGTTGTTGGTGGCAGCGAACTCCAACCTTATAGCATAGTGCAGTTTGTTTCCCCTGGGAGTGATTATTACCACACCTGCCCCTGAGCCTTGTTTGTTCGATGCACCATCCACAAAGAGATTCCACTTGATGTCTTCTGCTATTTCCAATTTCTCCTTATCTTCGTTGGTAGTGAATTCTGCAATGAAATCAGCCATGGCTTGTCCCTTGATGGCGGTGCGAGGGTGATAGGTGATATCATACTGACTTAGTTCGATGCACCATTTAAGTAGTCGTCCAGAAGTGTCGGGACGGTGGAGTACCTGCCTCAGTGGCTGATTGGTCAGAACTTTGATGGAATGGGACTGGAAGTAGTGACGCAGTTTCCGGGATGTGATTAGTAAACAGTATGCTAGCTTCTCAAGTTTAGGATATCTGACTTCTGCCCCCGTAAACCTCTTACCGACGAAGTAAACTGGCCGCTGCGTGCGGTTGTCTTCCCTCACCAAGGCAGCGCTTAGGGTGTGAGATGACACAGCAAGGTATAGGTATAATTCTTCGCCTTCGCTTGGAGTCGAGAGTACCGGTGGTTTCTGGAGGTGTTCGATTAAGATAAGGAAAGCGGTCAGGCATTCGTCAGTCCATTCGAACTTTCCTTTGTCTTTCTTTAGAGCTTCGAAAAAGGGGACACACTTGTCCGTTGCTTTGGAGATGAATCGGCTTAGGGCGGCCACTTTTCCATTCAGGCTTTGCATTTCCTTCCGAGTGGAAGGTATCTTGATATCCCTTAGCGCTCGGACTTGTTCAGGGTTTGCTTCAATCCCTCTGGCTTGGACGATGAATCCTAAGAACTTTCCTGATGACACTCCGAAGGAGCATTTTAGAGGATTCAACTTCATTCCATACTATCGAAGCACTTGAAACATCTCGCCTAGGTGGCTTAGGTGATCGTCGGCTTTCCTTGACTTTACCAGCATGTCATCCACGTATACTTCCATAGTTTGCCCTATTAGCCCCGCAAACATCTTGTTGACGAGGCGCTGGTAGGTGGCTCCTGCGTTTTTAAGTCCGAAGGGCATTACCTTATAGCAGCATAAACCTTGGTCGGTGATGAAACTAGTGTGGTCTTGGTCGGGAGCATGCATAGGAATTTGGTTATACCTTGAGTATGCGTCCATAAAAGATAAGAGCTCGTGCCCGGCTGTGCTGTCTACAAGCTGGTCGATTCGGGGAAGTGGGAAGCAATCCTTTGGGCAGGCATCGTTTAGGTTGGAAAAGTCAATGCATGTTCGCCACTTCCCATTAGCCTTCTTTACCAGCACTGGGTTAGCGATCCATTCCGGGTAGATGGCTTCTCGTATGAAGTCATTGGCGAGCAGATTCTTTACTTATTCGTCGAGGGCTGCTGACCTCTCTGCCCCCATACTTCTCTTTTTTTGTTTTATGGGCGCCTTGGTAGGATCAATGTTTAATACGTGGCATGCTATGTCGGGGGAGATTCCGGTCATGTCAGCGTGTGACCATGCGAATACATCCAAGTTGTGGCGGAGAAAATCGATGAGTTGTTCCTTCAACTCTGCTTTTAGTTGGGACCCAATTTTCAATAGTATACTTGAGTCGTGCTTGTCTACAGATACAAACTCCATAGCCTCTACAGGCTCAGCGGTGGCCTCCTCCCCTTTGTCCCTAGGGTCTAATTCATTGAAAGGGTTGCTGGTATATCGAAGAGGAGGGGCTTTCTTTAGTTGGTATGCTTCTAGACTTTTCATGCAGAGGGCAACCTCTACACCCTTCCCTTTATCCTTCCTGTGGTTGTTGCGAAGTTCAGTCACATAGCAGTCTCGAGCAACGTCCTGGTCTCCTTCTACTTCCCCTACTCCATTGTCCGTTGGAAATTTCATTTTTAGGCACCATGGGGCTAGGACAATTTGGAAGTCAGACAAGGCTGGCCTTCCTAAGAAGGCGTTATAGGCCGAATGGTTTTCTATTAGCACAAACTTCTGTTTTTGTACAACGGAGCGGGGATGGCTTCCAATCTCAACAAAGAGGTCTAGTTGCCCGAGGGGCATCTTCGCATCTCCAGTGAAACCGTGTAGTGGTTTATCGCAGGGAGATACATCCTTCATTGATAATTTCATTTTTTCGAATGCATGTTTGAACAGGATGTTCACTGAGCTTCCAGTGTCTACTAAGATTCGGTAAACTTCGGCGGGACCAAGCTGGGCAGAGATAACCATGGGATCCATGTGAGGGTACTGCCTTCCTTCCAGGTCACGCTTAACGAATGTGATGCCATCACTTTCTTTCCGTTTCGGGTGGCGTTCTTCTATAACCGAATTGACACAGTCTTTACTGTCTCTAAGCGACTTTCCATATCTTTCCATCTCTTTCCAGCTCTTGTCTGCGATGTGCGGTCCTCCTGAGATGGTATGGACCACTATCTTCTCTTGACTAGAGCCGCTAGCGTTGCGGTTTCCTCTACCGGTCTCTGGTGAGGGTAGCCTTGGGTTTTCATTAGCAGGAGCTGGAGTCCTGTCCTGACTTTTTACATAGCGTTCCAGTTTCTTCCTTCTGATGTGTTCCTCAATCAGATCCCGTAGATGATGGCATTCATTGGTATCATGCCCGTGAGATTCGTGGAAGCGACAGAACTTTCCAGACTTCGGCGCATTATCTGATTCCTTTTTGTATGGTGGGCGTTTGTATCTAACTTCGCCTTGGGTGGCAAGGAAGATATTTTCGACGGTCTCGTTCAAAGGAGTGTAAGTGTCGAATCTCGGTCCAGGCCGATACAGGCGCTTTTCTCCCTTCTTGCCCCCAGCATTGTCTCTGGAATCATTTCTTCGAACGTCCCTTGCCACAGCAGGGGCTTTGCTGTGAGTTGCCTTATTTTGCTGTCCTGACTGCCCCTCAACGGCAGCATCCTCAAGCCTCATATATTTCCCGGCTTCATGGAAGAAATCGGGTAAAGTAGCTGGTTTTTCTTTCGTCAACCTTCTAGCAAATTTAGTGTCCGGATGCACACCACTACAGAGGGCCGTTAGGATAAGCTTCTCATCGGCATCTTGGACCGCGGCTGCTGCGGCATTGAATCGGGTTAGGTATTGCTGCAGTTTCTCTCCAGGTTTCTGTTTGACGCCGGATAAGGAATAAGCGTCCTTAGGTTGTTCCACATGGATGCGGAACTGACTGATAAACTTTTCTTTCAACATTTCCCACGGGCTGATGGATCCCTGGGGTAGATGACAGAACCAGGAGGTAGCGAGATCTGCTAAGAAGAGCGGAAAGCATTTGCACAGTACTCCCTCTGTCGCTCCACTCATGAGCATATGTTGTGTGTACCTCTGTAAGTGTACAATGGGGTCGGAGGTTCCTTTGTAAGGTTCCATTGTTGGCATCTTCCATTCTCGGGGAGTGATAGCAATTTCGATATTGCGGGCGAAAGGGCTGGTTACCCTAGCGCCTATCCCTCGATCTCTTTGCTCCCGTTGGACGCACTCTCCGAATAAGCGTGCCATCCTTTCATCAGAATTTGGAGCAGATAGAAATGAGTTTGGTTCTGTTCTGTGGGATTGATTCCGTCCAGATGACCTGTAGGGATGGTATCATCTATCATACCTCATATTTTCTAATGGCTGCCTTTGATCTTCTGGGAGCATGCTAGGGTCAGCTACAGTTGGCCCTTGTCTTGATCTTTCCCTGCTGGGTTCTGATCTAAGCACTTCCTCGGGTCCAACTTCGGGCTGGACTCTAGCTCGGCCCCGTTCACTGGCGTTTCCGTGGTTAGGCAGTATGACAGGCTCAGCTATAGTTGACCTTCGCCCGGTACCTCCCCTGTTGGGTTCGGTACCAAATGTTTCCTCAGGCCTAACTTCGGGCTGTGCTCGATCTCGGCTCCTACCATGGCTACTTCTGCCGTTAGCTCCTTCGAAGAAGGAATATCTTTGTTGTCTCTGAGATCCTCCAGACTGGGACTCGCCCCATGATTCAGTGTTGCGATTGGGCTCTTCAGCATCCCTTAAGCGTGACATGAGATGGTCCACCAAGGCTTCCTGCTGGGACGTGAAGCGGTTAGTTACTTCAACCACAACCCTGTCCAAATCTGCCCTAGTAATTGCTGCAGGCTGTTCTGTGGCAGGAGTGGTCGGATTAGCCTGTCCTTCATTTGTTACTGCTATTGGAGGAGGACGATTTACTTGATTCGTGGCAGCTGGATCCGGAAGACTACTGGATGCGATGTTTTTTCCTTTGTTAACATCTTTTCTCTGTTTGGGAGGCATGTTTTCCAAGTGGCGAACGATGCTGTTAGGAAAAATGTTAAGTGGATGAAGCTGAAGCTTCGAGCTTCTAGCTCTCAATGAAAGCACCAAAAATGTTTGCACAAAAAATGGACAAACACCTCAAAGTCGTATGATTTAGTAGATCTTATGTGGTTCTTAGTGATTTGGGTGATTTATGCAAATATATAAAAAGCAGGGGCTAAACTGTAAAAAGACATGCAGATTTATAGTGGTTCAGCCAGAATGTGCCTACGTCCACTTCATATGTTATTTCTCTTCTCTTGTTTAGATTACAAGTACAAAGCTTTGATACAAGTAAAAGAAAGTTGTTTGAAAGTTCTCTCCGTGCTTGAGCTCTCAAACTTGTCCCCCATTGTTGTACCCCTGCCCCTCTATTTATAGAGTGAGGCTGGGGGTAGGGGTCTTGGAGGTATATAGCAGCTGGTGGGCCTGGGCTGACGTAATCTGGCCTGGTGGATCTAGTCCGGTTTCCTTTGGTTCGGTGGTGAGATGAGTGGTCCGGTGGTGAGATGTGTTGCTTCGTTCGGTGGAGACTTCATTCAGTGGATAGGTTTGGACCGGTGTGGAGTTGATCTGGCAAAGGCTGGTTCGGTGGAGGTTGGTCTGGTCGTAGGTTGATCCGGTGGAGATTGGTTTGGTCGTAGGTTGATCCGGTGGAGATTGTTTCGGCAAGCAATGGAGTGGTAGGTTGCGAATTGGTTCGGTTGTGAGTGGGATGTGCGTTGATTCGGCAGTGAGTGGAGTTGGTTGGAGTTCGATTTGGCGGGACCTGGTCAAGTGGTGGAGAAAATACACCCACAGAGTTGGATGTTTATACTCCGGTTCGCGCTTTGGGAACTCGGAGTTGGATGTTTATACTCCGGTTCGCGCTCTGGGAATACGGAGTTGGATGTTTATACTCTGGTTCGCGCTTTGGTAACTCGGAGTTGGATGTTTATATTCCGCTTCGAAATCTGGGAATACGGAGTTGATGTTTATACTCCGGTTCGCGCTTTGGGAACTCGGAGTTGGATGTTTATACTCCGCTTAGCACTCTGGGAATACGGAGCTGGATGTCTATACTCCGCTTTGCACTCTGGGAATACGGAGTTGATGTTTATACTCCGGTTCGCGCTCTAGGAACTCGGAGTTGGATGTTTATACTCCTCCTCGCACTTTGGGAATACGAAGTTGATGTTTATACTCTGCTTAGCGCTCTAGGAACTCGGAGTTGGATGTTTATACTCTGGTTCGCGCTTTGGGAACTCAGAGTTGGATGTTTATACTCCGCTTCAAACTCTGGGAATAGAGAGTTAGTGTTTATACTCCGGTTCGCGCTCTGGGAACTCGGAGTTGGATGTTTATACTCTGCTTCGCACTCTGGGAATACAGAGTTGGATGTTTATACTCCACTTCACACTCTGGCAATACGGAGTTGATGTTTATACTCCGGTTCGCGCTCTGGGAACTCGAAGTTGGATGTTTATACTCCGCCTCGCACTCTGGGAATACAGAGTTGATGTTTATACTCCGGTTCGTGCTTTGGGAACTCGGACTTGGATGTTTATACTCCGCTTCGCACTTTGGGAATACGGAGTTGGATGTTTATACTCCGCTTTGCACTCTGGGAATACGAAGTTGATGTTTATACTCCGGTTCGCGCTCTGGGAACTCGGAGTTGGATGTTTATACTCCGCCTTGCACTCTGGGAATACGGAGTTGATGTTTATACTCTGGTTCGCGCTCTTGGAAATCGGAGTTGGTTGTTTATACTCCGGTTCGCACTTTGGCAATACGGAGTTGGATGTTTATACTCCGATTCGCGCTTTGGGAACTCGGAGTTGGATGTTTATACTCCGGTTCACGCTCTGGGAATACGTAGTTGGATGTTTATACTCCAGTTCGTGCTCAGGGAACTCGGAGTTGGATGTTTATACTCCGCTTCGCACTCTGGGAATACGGAGTTGATTTTTATACTCCGGTTCGCGCTCTGGGAAATCAGAGTTGGATGTTTACACTCCGCTTCGCACTCTAGGAATATGGAGTTGATGTTTATACTCCGGTTCGCGCTCTGGGAACTCGGAGTTGGATGTTTATACTCCACTTTGCACTTTGGGAATACGGAGTTGGATGTTTATACTCCGCTTCGCACTCTGGGAATACGGAGTTGATGTTTATACTCCGGTTCGCGCTTTGGGAACTCGGAGTTGGATGTTTATACTCCGTTTTGCGCTCTGGGAACTCGAAGTTGGATGTTTGTACTATACTTCGCACTCTAGGAATACGGAGTTGATGTTTATACTCCACTTCGCATTCTGGGAATACAGAGTTGATGTTTATACTTCGGTTCGCACTTTGGGAATACGGAGTTGGATGTTTATACTCCGGTTCGCTCTTTGGGAACTCGGAGTTGGATGTTTATACTCCGGTTCACGCTCTGGGAATACGGAGTTGGTTGTTTATACTCCGCCTCGCACTCTGGGAATACAGAGTTGATGTTTATACTCCGGTTCACGCTCTGGGAACTCGGAGTTGGATGTTTATACTCCGCCTCGCACTCTGGGAATACGGAGTTGATGTTTATACTCCGGTTCGCGCTCTGGGAACTTGGAGTTGGATGTTTATACTCCGGTTCGCGCTTTGGGAACTCGGAGTTGGATGTTTATACTCCGGTTCGCGCTCTGGGAATATGGAGTTGGATGTTTATACTCTGGTTCGCGCTTTGGTAACTCGGAGTTGGATGTTTATATTCCGCTTCGAAATCTGGGAATACGGAGTTGATGTTTATACTCCGGTTCGCGCTTTGGGAACTCGGAGTTGGATGTTTATACTCCGCTTAGCACTCTGGGAATACGGAGCTGGATGTCTATACTCCGCTTTGCACTCTGGGAATACGGAGTTGATGTTTATACTCCGGTTCGCGCTCTAGGAACTCGGAGTTGGATGTTTATACTCCTCCTCGCACTCTGGGAATACGAAGTTGATGTTTATACTCTGCTTAGCGCTCTAGGAACTCGGAGTTGGATGTTTATACTCTGGTTCGCGCTTTGGGAACTCAGAGTTGGATGTTTATACTCCGCTTCAAACTCTGGGAATA
This sequence comes from Allium fistulosum, assembly GCA_030737815.1. Lineage (NCBI taxonomy): Eukaryota > Viridiplantae > Streptophyta > Magnoliopsida > Asparagales > Amaryllidaceae > Allium > Allium fistulosum. The sequence continues at coordinate 210,265,578 of CM060904.1, read as the reverse complement.
GAGAGTTAGTGTTTATACTCCGGTTCGCGCTCTGGGAACTCGGAGTTGGATGTTTATACTCTGCTTCGCACTCTGGGAATACAGAGTTGGATGCTTATACTCCACTTCACACTCTGGCAATACGGAGTTGATGTTTATACTCCGGTTCGCGCTCTGGGAACTCGGAGTTGGATGTTTATACTCCGCCTCGCACTCTGGGAATACAGAGTTGATGTTTATACTCCGGTTCGTGCTTTGGGAACTCGGACTTGGATGTTTATACTCCGCTTCGCACTTTGGGAATACGGAGTTGGATGTTTATACTCCGCTTTGCACTCTGGGAATACGAAGTTGATGTTTATACTCCGGTTCGCGCTCTGGGAACTCGGAGTTGGATGTTTATACTCCGCCTTGCACTTTGGGAATACGGAGTTGATGTTTATACTCTGGTTCGCGCTCTTGGAAATCGGAGTTGGTTGTTTATACTCCGGTTCGCACTTTGGCAATACGGAGTTGGATGTTTATACTCCGGTTCGTGCTTTGGGAACTCGGAGTTGGATGTTTATACTCCGGTTCACGCTCTGGGAATACGTAGTTGGATGTTTATACTCCAGTTCGTGCTCAGGGAACTCGGAGTTGGATGTTTATACTCCGCTTCGCACTCTGGGAATACGGAGTTGATTTTTATACTCCGGTTCGCGCTCTGGGAAATCAGAGTTGGATGTTTACACTCCGCTTCGCACTCTAGGAATATGGAGTTGATGTTTATACTCCGGTTCGCGCTCTGGGAACTCGGAGTTGGATGTTTATACTCCACTTTGCACTTTGGGAATACGGAGTTGGATGTTTATACTCCGCTTCGCACTCTGGGAATACGGAGTTGATGTTTATACTCCGGTTCGCGCTTTGGGAACTCGGAGTTGGATGTTTATACTCCGTTTTTCACTCTGGGAACTCGAAGTTGGATGTTTGTACTATACTTCGCACACTAGGAATACGGAGTTGATGTTTATACTCCACTTCGCATTCTGGGAATACAGAGTTGATGTTTATACTTCGGTTCGCACTTTGGGAATACGGAGTTGGATGTTTATACTCCGGTTCGCTCTTTGGGAACTCGGAGTTGGATGTTTATACTCCGGTTCACGCTCTGGGAATACGGAGTTGGTTGTTTATACTCCGCCTCGCACTCTGGGAATACAGAGTTGATGTTTATACTCCGGTTCACGCTCTGGGAACTCAGAGTTGGATGTTTATACTCCGCCTCGCACTCTGGGAATACGGAGTTGATGTTTATACTCCGGTTCGCGCTCTGGGAACTTGGAGTTGGATGTTTATACTCCGGTTCGCGCTTTGTGAACTCGGAGTTGGATGTTTATATTCCGCTTCGAAATCTGGGAATACGGAGTTGATGTTTATACTCCGGTTCGCGCTTTGGGAACTCGGAGTTGGATGTTTATACTCCGCTTCGCACTCTGGGAATACGGAGTTGGATGTTTATACTCCGCTTTGCACTCTGGGAATACGGAGTTGATGTTTATACTCCGGTTCGCGCTTTGGGAACTCGGAGTTGGATGTTTATACTCCGCCTCGCACTCTGGGAATACGGAGTTGATGTTTATACTCTGCTTCACGCTCTGGGAACTCGGAGTAGGATGTTTATACTCCGGTTCGCGCTTTGGGAATTCGGAGTTGGATGTTTGTACTCCGCTTCAAACTCTGGGAATACGGAGTTGATGTTTATACTCCGGTTCGCGCTTTGGGAACTCGGAGTTGGATGTTTATACTCTGCTTAGCACTCTGGGAATACGGAGTTGGATGTTTATACTCCACATCGCACTCTGGGAATACGGAGTTGATGTTTATACTCTGTTTCGCGCTCTGGGAACTCGGAGTTAGATGTTTATACTCCTTCTAGCACTCTGGGAATACGGAGTTGATGTTTATACTCCGGTTCGCGCTCTAGGAACTCGGAGTTGGATGTTTATACTCCGGTTCTCGCTTTGGGAACTTGGAGTTGGATGTTTATACTCCGCTTTGAACTCTGGGAATACTAAGTTGATGTTTATACTCCAGTTCACGCTTTGGGAACTCGGAGTTGGATGTTTATACTCCGTTTCACACTCTGGTTATACGGAGTTGGATGTTTATACTCCGCTTTGCACTCTGGGAATAAAGAGTTGATGTTCATACTCTGGTTCGCGCTCTGGGAACTCGGAGTTGGATGGTTATACTCCGTCTCGCACTCTGGGAATATGGATTTGATGTTTATACTCTGGTTTGCACTCTGGGAACTCGAAGTTGGATGTTTATACTCCGGTTCGAGCTTTAGGAACTCGTAGTTGGATGTTTATACTCCGCTTTGAACTCTGGGAATACGGAGTTGATGTTTATACTCCGGTTCGCGCTCTGGAAACTCGGAGTTGGAAGTTTATACTCCGCTTCGCACTTTGGGAATACGGAGTTGGATGTTTATACTCCGCTTCGCACTTTGGGAATACAGAGTTGATGTTTATACTCCGGTTCGCGCTTTGGGAACTCGGAGTTGGATGTTTATACTTCGGTTCGCGCTTTGGGAACTCGGAGTTGGATGTTTATACTCCGCTTTGCACTCTGGGAATACGGAGTTGGATGTTTATACTCCGGTTCGCGCTCTGGGAACTCCGAGTTGGATGTTTATACTCCGCTTCCCACTCTGGGAATACGGAGTTGATGTTTATACTCCGGTTCGCGCTCTGGGAACTCGGAGTTGGATGTTTATACTCCGCTTCGCACTCTGGGAACTCGGAGTTGATGTTTATACTCCGCTTTGCGCTCTGGGAACTCGGAGTTGGATGTTTATACTCCGCTTTGAACTCTGGGAATACGGAGTTGATGTTTATACTCCGGTTCGCGCTTTGGGAACTCGGAGTTGGATGTTTATACTCCGCTTCACACTCTGGTTATACGGAGTTGGATGTTTATACTCCGCTTCGCACTCTGGGAATACAGAGTTGATGTTCATACTCCGGTTCGCGCTTTGGGAACTCGGAGTTGGATGGTTATACTCCGTCTCGCACTTTGGGAATATGGAGTTGATGTTTATACTCTGGTTTGCACTCTGGGAACTCGAAGTTGGATGTTTATACTCCGGTTCGAGCTTTAGGAACTCATAGTTGGATGTTTATACTCCGCTTCGAACTCTAGGAATACGGAGTTGATGTTTATACTCCGGTTCGCGCTCTGGAAACTCGGAGTTGGAAGTTTATACTCCGCTTCGCACTTTGGGAATACGGAGTTGGATGTTTATACTCCGCTTCGCACTTTGGGAATACAGAGTTGATGTTTATACTCCGGTTCGCGCTTTGGGAACTCGGAGTTGGATGTTTATACTTCGGTTCGCGCTCTGGGAACTCGGAGTTGGATGTTTATACTCCGCTTCGCACTCTGGGAATACGGAGTTGGATGTTTATACTCCGGTTCGCGCTCTGGGAACTCGGAGTTGGATGTTTATACTCCGCTTCCCACTTTGGGAATACGGAGTTGATGTTTATACTCCGGTTCGTGCTCTGGGAACTCGGAGTTGGATGTTTATACTCCGCTTCGCACTCTGGGAATACGAAGTTGATGTTTATACTCCGGTTTGCGCTCTGGGAACTCGGAGTTGGATGTTTATACTCCGCTTCGCACTCTGGGAATACGGAGTTGATGTTTATACTCCGGTTCGCGCTTTGGGAACTCGAAGTTGGATGTTTATACTCCGCCTCGCACTCTGGGAATACAGAGTTGGATGTTTATACTCTGCTTCGCATTCTGGGAATACAGAGTTGATGTTTATACTCCGGTTCGCACTTTGGGAATACGAAGTTGGATGTTTATACTCGGGTACGTTCTTTGGGAACTCAGAGTTAGATGTTTATACTCTGGTTCGCGCTCTAGAAATACGGATTTGGATGTTTATAATCCGGTTCGTGCTCAGGGAACTCGGAGTTGGATGTTTATACTTCGCTTCGTACTTTGGGAATACGGAGTTGATTTTTATACTCCGGTTCGTGCTCTGGGAACTCGGAGTTGAATGTTTATACTCTGCTTCGCACTCTGGGAATACGGAGTTGATGTTTATACTCCGGTTCGCGCTCTGGGAACTCGTAGTTGGATGTTTATACTCCGCCTCACACTCTGGGAATACGGAGTTGATGTTTATACTTCGGTTCGCGCTCTGGGAACTCGGAGTTGGATGTTTATACTCCGGTTCGCGCTTTGGGAACTCAAAGTTGGATGTTTATATTCCGCTTCGGAATCTGGGAATACGGAGTTGATGTTTATACTCCGGTTCGCGCTTTGGGAACTCGGAGTTGGATGTTTAATCTCTGCTTCGCACTCTGGAAATACAGAGTTAGATGTTTATACTCCGCTTTGCACTCTGGGAATACAGAGTTGATGTTTATACTCCGGTTCGCGCTCTGGGAACTCGGAGTTGGATGTTTATACTCCGCCTCGCACTTTGGGAATACAGAGTTGATGTTTATACTCCGGTTCGCGTTCTGGGAACTCGGAGTTGGATGTTTGTACTCCGCTTCGCACTCTAGGAATACAGAGTTGATGTTTATACTCCGCTTCGCATTCTGGGAATACAAATGTAATGCCCAGAAATTCATGGAATCTTATTTTAGTTGAATTTTGAAAATATCTGAATTTATTTGTATAAGAATGTATGGAATTAATTGTGTGCAAGTATGTGTGCATGTGTGCACGTGCACACTGATATGGCACAAGGAAGAACTCCAGATTTCTTGAATTTAAAACAAGGATTAAAAAGCATTACAAACATGATTTTGTGATATGGATATTTGATTTCTGGAATTATATGGATCATCCCAGAAAATAAGAAAAGTAAGTTTTATTTTAAAATCAGTAAACAGATTTTATTTAAAACCCAGAAAAAAAAATTATACATATATATGTTATAAGGATTTGAAAACCTGTATATATATAGGTGCATATGTTTCTGAAATTAAAGAGGAATTAAATAAGGCTAGATAAGATATGTATACAAATATACATTTTTAAGTACTGAAAAGTATATATATAGGCAAGTGAAACTATAACATTAAAATGACATGAAATGCAATACAGGTCAATATGCTTGTTTAGGCAAAAATAGCAAAGGGGATTCTCAGGAATAATTAAAATATAAAATAGGGTAGTCACACTGTTAACATGACTAGGTGAGTGGCCATTTTCTGAAAAAGTAAAGAAAAGAAAATGCAGCCTTTAATTGGTAATATGACCGGGGGTAATTAGGGATAAAAATGAGAAAATGCAAACACACAATGCATGATGCTAGCCAGGACAGAAATGGAATTTTTTCTTGAGAAAAACCCTAGTAAAAATATGTTTATAAATAAGTGGTTATGGCCAGAGAAATTGTTTTACCCGAGCTACTTATAATAGGAAAAGAAGAAAACATTTTAAAGGAAGAGAAAATACACTCAGGGATTTTCTGGATTTATAAGAAGAAATATTCAAGTGAGTAATCTCACTAAACCCATGGCATTAAGTCCTGTTATGAGGCAGCCAGACTTATGTTATTTTTCTACATGTTTTTGATTCCATTACTATGGTTTTAATGGATGCTTCAATGGATGTTTTAATGGGTGTTTCTAGATGTTTTGATTGCTTTGATGTTTGAGTGTTTTGCTCTGTTTGGTTACACCTAGAAAGGTAAAAGTATGAAATCATGAAAGTAAATAGAGAATACTTGTAACTGGTTTAGATATGGCATGGAAAACATAGAAACCAAAATGTATATGAGTTGCATTACACTTGTGTAAGTGATGAGGCTCAAATGAAAGATTCAAGGTTGCAATGGAAATATCCAAAAGTGCTGAACCCTTGACCAAATAGAAAATCCATGAGCCAGAAATCTTGTTTAAGCTAGATCTTGAATTTAGTTCAAACATGGTTGCTTATGAAACAATAATAACCCACATGCCTAGTCTTTATTCCCAGTTGTAAATATTCTTGTATTTTCTTTAAGCCAAAATACTTGAAAATATGATTTTCCCTGGACATGAATGTTAGATTGTTCTTGAGTTATGCTTGTAAACTCTATGTAATGTTTCATGTATACTGGGATTTAGTCACCTAGCTATCTCACGATAGGATTAAACATGAACACTTAGTAAATAAACTAAGGATTGTGAGCCAAGAAGACTGCTGGAATGCTTGTCATATTTGAAGTATGCAAGTTGGCACATGGTTTGTTTAAGCCCTGAGATCTTTGTGCAATATTGTGAATTATTATATTGCAAAGTGTCCCTATGATTCCTTTATGGCAGATGAGGCTAGGAATTAATTTGGTAAATGCAACCTTAAATTGATGAAGTAGGAACTTGAGTTATTCCTAAGATGGTTGGACTAGAGCTATGATAGTTCCTGAGTATTTCTATTTGAAATATATGTTTGCATGGTTGAATGTGTGTACATGATTAGTCTTAAATACTGATCATATATGCACAAGTATATCATAAACAAGTCAGGCAAATTGTTCAAAGAAGATATGCCCACTTGTACAAAATATTTATGTCTCACTCATTTACTTAATATCATGGAATTTTTGATTTTACTCATACCAGATCTTGTATCTGACCCTTGTTTGCTTATGGCATCTGGGGTGTCTCATCTAAAATGGGGCAGCCTCTAATGTTCTTTCAGGGAATGCTGGATCTAAATAGGAAGCTGCTGTGGCTAATGAGAGTGATTATATAAGCATGCTAAATTAGAATTGAATAAGAACTTAGAATGAAATATTTGCATGTAATCTGGGGAGTTTTTATATTTTTGTTTTGGTTGTTATGTAATGGTCTTAAAGTTTGGATTTATTGGTTGTTCTAAATGAATCTAGTGATGTACTAAGTTTGGGATTAATCTAAAGACTTGGTTGAATTTTTGCAAGAAAATATATACTTGAGTATTGTGGTGAAAATCTGTAAATGATATATGCCTGTATTTGAGAAATGGATATGTATATGTACATATATTGTATAAGTTAATTTCAAGTTACTTAATACCTTAAGTTTGAAGGTTAAAAATCTGAGTTTAGCTATAAAAACCTGGAATTATTCTTGTGGATATTTTTAAGTTCATATAAATTAGATATGCATAGGATTTACTGACTTGTTACAAATATTCAGAAGTATATAGTAATTAACTTTAGTCAGAACTGCTAGAATCCAAATCAAGCAGGATACTCTTGTTTAACAAATATATATACTCTGAATTTAAACAAGAGAAACACGTACATCCTCATATGTATGTGTATATTACTAGGGAAGCACTGATATATTTATATTGGTAATAAGTTTTGGATCCTGGTTGAATTGTTTGAAAGAAAAAAAAATGACTCTGATAGTTCAAAGGAAGTTAAAATCAAACTTAAAGTGCAAATGAATGTAGGTGGACATCCAGACACACATAAATTGAATGTGCATATGCATGTACGTAGAGATCAAATTTAGACGTCAGTCATAATAATTTAGACGTCTGAGATTAAACTTAGACGTCAGTCATAATAATTTAGACGTCTGAGGTTAAATGTAGACGTCTGTCACAAAAATTTATATGTCTGAATTTAGTTCAAAATGTCTTTTTCTCTCTGTTTCAATTTTAGATCTCTGAGCCGTCTGTCATAATTAGTTAGACATTTAGGATTAAGTTTAGACGCCTGTCATAAGAATTTAGACGTCTGAACTGCTGATTTTGTCTAATTTGCCTACTTAGAAAAGAAATAAGTGGCTATGTCAATAGCTTGTATGGCATTTTGATTTCTATTTGATTTAAATTCCCTTTGATGAAATAATAATATAAAAAATCCTTATGAAATTAAGGTAGAAAAGAGGAGGGTCATTTCAGTTGGTATCAGAGCACTTGGTTGCATTGATTGCTAAGTATTATAGAAATGTATTTTGTCTGTTTGTTTTGGATGAAATAATTTAGATAAGAAAATAGTAATTATAGAAGTACTCATAATATACTAATACCATTTGCCCAGAACTTAGTTAGCAGACCATGGTAGGAAGAGGATCTCATCACCATGCAGGATCAAGTGCACCACAAATGCTTGATATGCAAGACTTTATGAGGGCTTTAAGGGATGGAATTAGGCATAGGCCTGAGAACCCACATGAAGAGCTTTCAAAACTACTGAAGACTTATTCCAATTTGGGAGGCAGGAGTTTTGAAGGAACTGAGAATGTGATGGAAATTCAAGCATGGTTGAGAACACTGGACAGAGTTTTCAATGACATGCAATTGGATGATCAAAGGAAGAGGCAAGTAGCTTCAAGACAACTGAAAGGGGTAGCTTTAAGCTGGTGGGAGGTGATCATAGCTGGAAGAAATGAAAATGAGATCACTTGGAATCAATTCAAGGAGATGTTGGAAGCTAGATTTGTTCCAGCATCAGCCAAAACTATATTGCTTGAAGAATTCATCAGACTTAGGCAGGGAACTTTTAATGTGACTGAATATACTCATAGGTTTGAGGACTTGTCTAAGTATGGAGCTATGCTTGTGGATGATGAGGCATCAAAGAATGATAGGTATATTAAGGGTTTAAACCCAGGGCTTAGTAGGGCTATGTTGCCATATACAGATAAAACTTTTGATCAAATCATTGATCTGGCCTTAAAATTTGAGCAACATGACAAGGAAAGGGACAAGTATAAGAATTTTAAGAATAACAACAATAAGAAAAATAGGGGAAGGTATCATCCCTATGACAAAAAGAAGGAGGAGACAGAAGGCAAGAAAACCAATGATACTATGACCACTGATACAAAGAGAAAAATAACATGTCATCATTGTGGAAAAGAGGGACATATCAAACCAAGGTGCCCAGAATTGAAGGGAGGAGCTTTCAAATGCTACCTATGTGGTAAGGAGGGACATATCAAGAGAAACTGCCCTGCAGCAAGGGAAGCTAGCAAGTTTGGAAAACAGAAGCAAATCCATAGTAGAGGCTAATGCAGAAAACCATGGTCAAGTGGAAGGTACTTTATTTATTTGTACCCTACCCATATCCGTAGTGTATGATACAGGGGCAACACATTCTCTGATTTCCCATGAGTTAGTTGCATTGCTTAAATTAAATTGCATACTGGTTGAAACCCCTTTGTTAGTGCAAAGCCCATTGGGAAGTTCTAGTGTTTTAAACATGATGTGTGTGGATGTGGAATTAAACATAGGAGGAAATGTTTTTATTTCCAATTTATATGTTTTAAATTACCCAAATATAGGTGTTATATTGGGTGTAGACTGGTTAAGACAATACAAAGCAATAATTAATATAGACTCATCCACCATATCATTACAAAATTCTAGAGGTCAAAGAATCACGATTTTGTGTGAAATAGCCAAGGAAAGAAAATTATTTCACTTGATTGACTTAAGTAAGGATTCAAGTGAGCCTTCTATTGAAGAAATCCCCATAATTAACAAATACTTAGATGTGTTTGGAGAAGTTAAGGGTGTTCCACACCACAGACCAGTGGAATTTCAGATTAATCTGATACCAGGAGCAAGTCCAATTATTAAGAAACCCACTAGGATGGGGCCAAGTGAGTTGAAGGAATTGAAGAAACAGTTAGAAGAGTTGGGAAGCAAAGGATTTATAAGACCAAGTAATTCATGCTGGGGTGCTCCAGTAGTGTTTGTAAGGAAACATGATGGTACTTTAAGAATGTGCATAGATTACAGGGAGCTAAACAAAGTCACTATCAAAAACAAGTACCCCTTACCTAGAATTGATGATCTTTTTGATCAACTTAGTGGAGCAAAAATATTTTCTAGGTTAGACTTGGCATCTGGATTCCATCAGATGAAGGTTGAGGACTCAAGTGTTAAGTACACAGCCTTTAACACTAGGTATGGTTTATATGAGTTTCTTGTCATGCCATTTGGGTTGACAAATGCTCCATCATACTTTGTAGACTTGATGAATAGGATATTCAGGGATTATTTAGACAAGTTTGTTTTGATTTTTATTGATGATATTTTGATCTATTCTAAAACAGTAGAGGAACATGAAAATCACTTACACCTTGTTTTATCTAGATTAAGAGAAAAAGATTTAAAAGCAAAATTTTCTAAGTGTGCATTTTGGAAAGAAGAAGTGCATTTCCTTGGGCATGTTATATCTGCCAAAGGCATTTCTGTAAACCCCAATAAAATTGTGGCCAAGCACAGTGGGAGAAGTTAGGTCATTTATGGGAATGGCAGGGTATTATAGGAGGTTTATAAAAGATTTTTCTAAGATGTCATCACCTCTTACCAACCTAACTAGAAAGAACCAACCCTTTATATGGACTGAGAAATGTGAACAAGCCTTTAGTAGAATCAAGGAGGCCTTAGTCAATGCACCATTGTTGAAAGTACCAAAAGGAAATGAGGATTTGATTGTGTATACTGATGCAAGTGGTTTTGGGCTAGGAGCTGTATTGATGCAGCAAGATCAAGTTATAGCCTATGCATCAAGACAATTGAAGCCACATGAATCAAGGTATGCAACCCATGATCTTGAGTTGGCAGTAGTGGTATATGCATTAAAGCTCTGGAGACACTATCTTCTAGGTGCTAAGTTTATTTTGTACACAGACCATAAGGCATTGAAATATCTCTTTTCACAAAAAGATTTGAATATGAGGCAACATAGATGGGTTGAGTTTCTAGCAGCATATGATTTAGACATACTTTATACTCCAGGAAAAGCTAATAAGGTTGCAGATGCTTTGAGCAGGCAGCATGCAAAAGTAGCCATGCTAATGATAGAAGAGTTTAGAAATTTATCTCTACTTACTGATTTGGAAATTGAGGAAAACAGTGAGGTAAACATGGAGATGATTGAAGAAGGGAGTAAAGGAAAATTAAGTTTGATAACTTTGCAATCAGATTTAATTTTGAAAGTGGGAAAAATGCAAGGGGGAGATCCAGATTTATTAGAAAAGAAGACTTTAATAGAAAAAGGAGAAGAAGTAGCAAACTACCACATTGATAAGAATGGTTACTTAAGGAATAAAGTTAGAATATGTGTTCCAAAGGATATAGAATTGAAGGAAGATATACTTAATGAATATCATAGGAGCAAATATTCTATACACCCAGGCAGCACCAAGATGTACCAAAATTTGAAGAGGGATTATTGGTGGAGAGGGATGAAAACTGATGTGGCCAAACATGTTGCAAAGTGTATGACTTGCCAACAAGTCAAAGCATAAACCCAAAGACCCTCAGGCCTATTACAACCTCTAAGTATACCACAGTGGAAGTGGGAAGATATATCTATGGATTTCATAGATGGTCTGCCTAGGTCAAAAAGAGGAAACACAAGCATTTGGGTAGTAGTTGATAGATTGACTAAAGTGGCACACTTTATACCAGTGAAGGCAGAAAGAAATGCACCTAAACTAGCTCAAATATTCATGAGAGAAATAGTAAGATTGCACGGAATCCCTAAGACTATATTGAGTGATAGGGACACAATCTTTACATCCAGATTTTGGAAGAGCTTTCAAGAAGCCATGGGAAGTGAGTTATGCTTGAGTACTGCATACCACCCCCAATCAGATGGTCAAACTGAAGTGATAAATAAAGTTTTGGAGGATTTGTTGAGGGCATGTGCATTGGACTTTGGAGGTAATTGGGAAGATCACCTCCATTTGGCTGAATTTACATATAACAATAGTTATCAAAGCACCATAGGTATGGCACCATTTGAAGCCTTGTATGGAAAACCATGTTTGTCACCAATATGTTGGGTTGAAGCAGGAGAAAAGGCTGTCTTAGGGCCTGAGTATGTTAAAGAGACTACAGAGAAAATTGAATTGGTGAGGAGAAGAATGGCAGCAGCTCAAGATAGGCAAAAGAAGTTTGTAGATATGAGGAGGAAGCAGGTAGAATATGAAGTTGGTGATTATGTTTTCATCAAAGTTTCACCTATGAAGAAGGTGTTGAGGTTTGGCAAGCAGGGAAACTTACCCCAAGATATGTTGGACCTTACAAGATTTTGAAAAAAATAGGTTCATTAGCATATAAGTTGGAGCTACCTGAAGAGATGAGTGCAATGCACAATGTATTTCATGTATCACAACTTAGGAGATGGGTGCATGATAAAGAGGAAATTCTAGAGAAACCAACTCAAGTTCAAATAAATCCTGACTTGGTCTATGAGAAAGAACCAGTGGGGATTTTAGCTAAAGAGGAAAAGAAGTTGAGGAGCAAAACTTTGAAATTGGTAAAGGTTCAATGGAGCCTAGACCCAAATGATTGTACATGGGAGTTAGAGGATAAGATAAAGATGGATTACCCTAAGCTTTTTGCAGTGGAAGGTAAAAATCTAAATCCCTAAAAAGTTTAATATGTATGGTTGTTATTGGCTGAATTGTTTGCTTATGATATGTTTGATAGATTTTATAAAATCTGGAAATGTTTAAAGTCAAAATGAGAAAATTATGAGGACACAATTCCTAAAAAGGTGGGGTGATTGTAATGCCCCAGAAATTCATGGAATCTTATTTTAGTTGAATTTTGAAAATATCTGAATTTATTTGTATAAGAATATATGGAATTAATTGTGTGCAAGTATGTGTGCATGTGTGCACGTGCACACTGATATGGCACAAGGAAGAACTCCAGATTTCTTGAATTTAAAACAAGGATTAAAAAGCATTACAAACATGATTTTGTGATATGGATATTGTTTGCACAAAAAATGGACAAACACCTCAAAATTGTATGATTTAGTAGATCTTATGTTGTTCTTAGTGATTTGGGTGATTTATGCAAATATATGAAAAGCAAGGGCTAAAATGTAAAAAGACACGCAGATTTATAGTGGTTCAGCCTGAATGTGCCTACGTCCACTTTATATGTTATTTCTCTTCTCTTGTTTTGATTACAAGTACAAAGCTTTGATACAAGTAAAAGAAAGTTGTTTGAAATTTCTCTCCGTGCTTGAGCTCTCAAACTTGTCCCCCATTGTTGTACACCTACCCCTCTATTTATAGAGTGAGGCTGGGGGTAGGGGTCTTGGAGGTATATAGCAGTTGGTGGGCCTGGGCTACTACAATCTGGCCTGGCACTGCTCTGGCTCAGTAGGACTTTGGCTCGGTAGGATTTTGGCTCGGTAGGACTTTGGTTCGGTGGTTGGAGATGAGGCTTGGAAATGAGTTGGTCTGGTTATGGAGTCTGCCGAATGGACATGGTGGGATGAGAATGCCGGATGGGTATTGTGGGATGAGAATGCCGGATGGGCATTGTGGGATGAGAATGCCGGATGAGTTCCTTGGGACAAGACTGCCGAATGGACATTGTGGGATGAGAATGCCGAATGGGTTTAGGCAAACCTGGATGGATGGATCAAGCTCCTTGGTTTCGAGATCTTCTGGGTGAGAACACGCCCAACATTTGCCCCCCAAAGTGGGGCATACGCCAGAGTGTGCCGTGCTTTGTTATTTGGATAGCCCGTTCGGTCCAAAGTGCCAACCGTTTGGTCCGGTCGCCTCGTGCTCGCTTATAAGTACGAGCCTCACGTCACCATTTTTTTTATCAGCCGAATCATTCCCTCGCCTTTGCCGAACCACAGTGCTAGCCGAACCAAAGATTTTTGCCAAATCAGGTGAGTGAATATTCTGCCGAATGAGTTTTCTTCAGTTTTACCGAATGGAATATGACGAACGAAGCTTGGCTCAACAGAGTGCCGAATGATCATTTACTCTGGGTGCCGAATGAACTTGATAAACTTGATTTTTTCACTTGAAATTTCAGACTGCAGACACTTGCTCCTTTACTTCCTCTATTCTAACGACGTTCTTCTTTGTGTTTGCAGATAATGTCTCGTTAAGTGGAAACTGGATCAGACAAAAAGAAATCCGGGGGCGAAGGAGGTTCCTCCGCCGTGCCCCCAGCTCAGCCGAATCCAGAACGTCACGGACCTGCCCCGAGATCACTAGTGGATGGGTACGGCCTTCAGGAACTTCTGAACTCCCCGCCCGATTGCTTTCCTAGCTCCCTCAAGGAGGAGCAGCTTGATGTTATTTCCCGATCTTTTGGAATTGATAGGGCGCACTTGCTGTTGCCAGGGAGGAGATGATGGACGAAATGCTTCAGGACATGTACTTCCGTACCTGGAAGCAGGGCAACCTATCATGGATGGATGATTATCCCAGGGTCATGGCTAAGATCTATCTTCGGGCTTTGGAGGAGGCTAAGGCCGATGCAGATAAAGATGGTGGCGTGGTCTTTAGCATGGATGCGGTCACGGCTCAATTTACCAAGGAGGAGAAGGTGGCGGTGAAGGAAGGTATGCGGTTGCTTGCTGCTGAGGAGGTAGGCGTGCAAGTAGAGGACGACGATCAGGATAGCCAAGAAGCAGGTGCTGGTAAGTCTTCCTTTTTAGTCTCTCCATTAACTTGGTTGCTTATTGCTAATGAATCCTTTCTTTGACTGGACAGGTGGTCAACAGGACAAGGATAAAACTCCAATGCAGCCGGCCCCTTGATTATACCCAAAAGAAGAAAATACCGCCTTTCATGCTCTAATTGTAGATGGCAGTTTTGAGTATCTTGTTTGACCGAGCATGGAAAGCAGTTGAATGCCCTGCCATCCGATTGTGAGTCCCTGCACCCATTGGCGAGTATCTCCTACTCCGTATCCTGTACTTTAGGGGTTGTTATAAAGCTTTTTAAGTAAAATTGAAATAGGTGAAATAGTAAAACTTCTAATCACGGAAGGCCTTCGATGTGCTTAAGTTCGTGGCAAACGGGTTTTGTAGTCACTTTCCCTAGCTGTGGGTCTTGGAGACATTTGTCACCCATCTTACGCCTCCGCGGGGAGTTAATTCTTTTTTACCACAGCCGCACTTAAGACACATCGGAGCCGAGATCGCGCACAGTAACTACCCGGGCCATTATGGCCCGTAATCGTGGGTATTATTCGATTTACTGTGGCCGGCTAGCGTGGGTGCCGATCGTCAACTGTGAACTGCCCCTGGCTGGCCACACCTTATGTTGGGGCTTATAGTCGGTTCACAGTTGCCGGCGAGCCTAACGCCGTAATGAGCTGCCTCGGCTATAGTCGGCCTTCTCGGTGGCTTATAATCGGCTCATTACAGTTGGCTTTAAGGGCCCTCGCGAGCAATGAGTTAACCCGCAGCAGAGGGATGCCGGAGCGAAAGTGTCTCATTGGCGAGGGCATAGATTCGCATAGTACCTGTTAGGTTTTGTCCAGGAGAGGTTGCGCTGCGGAGCGCCTTGAATGAAAATGCTATTTGCACAGGATTTTGTTCAACATAAAAGGATACAGTTAACAAGCAGCCAAGATATGAAGGAACAAGTTAAAAAGAGACAAGTTTTTTAAAGTGGTTCGACACGAAAATGCCTACGTCCACTGATTCTCTTTGTTAATTCACTTCATATGGGCAGTATGAGTTAAGAAAAGTATCGACGAAGGTGTTGGATGTTCCATGCCCTCTGGAACGCCTCTCCGTCCACTGTTGACAAAATATAGGCTCTGTTGTGGAGATCTTTATGAATTACATATGGTCCATCCCAGATTGGATCTAGTGCTCCGGGACGAGGGAAGATTCGCTTGAGGACAAGATCCCCTTCTTGTAAGGTACGATGCTTGACTTTGGAGTTGTAGTGTGCCGCCACTTTTTGTTTGTGGGCTGCTGCTTTAAGGACTGCATCATTTCTTCTCTCCTCAATTAGATCCAAAGACATGTGAAGGAGTTCTTCGTTCTCTTCTGGGTTATAGTGGATTCTACGGTGGGAAGGCACAATGGTTTCAACTGGGAGCATAGCCTCCGATCCGTATGCCAAAGAGAAAGGAGTGTGCCCTGTTGATGTTCTGAAAGATGTGCGGTAGGCCCATAGTGCCGTAGGGAGTTCATCCACCCAAGCGCCCTTTGACTTTTCGAGCTTCTTTTTTATCAGGGTTTTCAGAATTTTGTTGACTGCTTCGACTTGTCCGTTTGCCTGGGGATATGCTACGGATGAGAAGCTTTTATGAATTCCGTGTTCTCAGCACCAGTTGGCGAATTCCTCGCTGTCAAACTGAAGTCCATTGTCTGATATGATTTTGAGTGGGACTCCGTACCTGCATAGAACATTTTTGATTAAGAAGTTAATAACTTTTGCTGAAGATACTTTATTCAGAGGTTCCGCTTCCACCCATTTGGTGAAATAATCAACCGCCACTATAGCATATTTGGCCCCGCCTCGGCCCATCGGTAGCTCGCCGATTAAGTCAATTCCTCATATTGCGAAGGGCCAAGGGCTGGTCATTTGAGTAATCTCGGTTGTTGGTAGCCGAGGAATCTTAGCAAATTTTTGGCATCTGTCACACTTCTTGACGAAATCTAAGGCGTCCTTGCTTAAGGTGGGCCAGAAATATCCGTATCGGAGTATCTTTTTTGCTAACGTTTGCCCTCCAGTGTGATCTCCGCAGCTTCCCTGATGGATGTTGAGACAAGATTTCCTTGGCTTCTCTCCCAGCGACACACCTTAATAACGGGTTAGAGAATCCGCGCCGATAGAGGATGTCTTCTTGTATTGTGTAGCGGGATGCTTTCCTAAGGATTTTCTTGACTTCGTTACGCCCGTTGGGTAGAGTGCCACTTCGTAGGTAGTCTCGGATGGGAGTCATCCAAGTTGCTTCTTCGGTTGCAGCTATCAGATTCACTTGCTCAAAACTTGGGGCCAGTTGCTTTGAGATGGTTACTGCCCCGAAGATGGTGGTGTCTCTCACACTTGCTCGCTTTGCTAACTCGTCGGCCTCTCGGTTCTCCTCCCGAGGGATGTGTTTGACTAAGTAGTGGTCCAATCGGCTGAGAAGTAACTTGGTCTTCTTTAGATATGCTATGAGTCGTTCTTCTCGAGCTTGGAATTCTCCTAGTATTTGATTAACAATAAGTTGAGCATCGCTGTGAAGACACAAAGAATTGGCCCCGATTTCTATGGCAATTTCTAGTCCAGCTATCACTGCTTCATATTCTGCATCGTTGTTGGTGGCAGCAAACTCCAACCTTATAGCATAGTGCAGTTTGTTTCTCCTGGGAGTGATTATTACCACACCTGCCCCCGAGCCTTGTTCGTTTGATGCACCATCCACAAAGAGATTCCACTTGATATCTTCTGTTATTTCCAATTGCTCCTGATATTCGTTGGTAGTGAACTCTGCAATGAAATCAGCCATGGCCTGTCCCTTGATGGCGGTGCGAGGGTGATAGGTGATATCATACTGACTCAGTTCAATGCACCATTTGAGTAATCGCCCAGAAGTGTCGGGACGATGGAGTACCTGCCTCAGTGGTTGATCGGTCAGAACTTTGATGGAATGGGACTGGAAGTAGTGACGCAATTTCCATGATGTGATTAGTAAACAGTATGCTAACTTCACAAGTTTAGGATATCTGGTTCTGCCCCAGTAAACCTTTTGCTGACGAAGTAAACTGGTCGTTGCGTGCGGTTGTCTTCCCTTACCAAGGCAGCGCTTAGAGCGTGAGATGACACAGTAAGGTATAGGTATAATTCTTCGCCTTCGCTTGGAGTCGAGAGTACCGGTGGTTTCTATAGGTGTTCGATTAGGTCAAGGAAAGCGGTTAAGCATTCGTCCGTCCATTCGAACTTTCCTTTATCTTTCATTAGAGCTTCGAAAAAGGGGACGCACTTGTCCGTTGCCTTGGAGATGAATCGGCTTAGGGCGGCCACTTTTCCATTTAGGCTTTGCATTTCCTTTCGGGTGGAAGGTATCTTGATATCCCTTAGCGCTCGGACTTGTTCAGGGTTTGCTTCAATCCCTCGGGCATGGACGATGAATCCTAAGAACTTTCCTGATGACACTCCAAAGGAGTATTTTAGTGGATTCAACTTCATTCCATATTGTCGAAGTACTTGAAACATCTTGCCTAGGTGGCTTACGTGATCTTTGGCTTTCCTTGACTTTACCAGCATGTCATCCACATATACTTCCATAGTTTGTCCTATTAGCCCCGCAAACATCTTGTTGAAGAGGCGCTGGTAGGTGGCTCCTGCATTTTTAAGTTCGAAAGGCATTACCTTATAGCAGTACAAACCCCGGTCGGTGATGAAACTAGTGTGGTCTTGGTCGGGAGCATGCATAGGAATTTGGTTATATCCTGAGTATGCATCCATAAAAGATAGGAGTTCGTGCCCGGCTGTGCTGTCTACAAGTTGGTCGATTCTGGGAAGCGGGAAGCAATCCTTTGGGCAGGCGTCGTTTAGGTTGGAGAAGTCAATGCAGGTCCGCCACTTCCCATTAGCCTTCTTTACTAGTACCGGGTTGGCGATCCATTCTTGGTAAACAACTTCTCGTATGAAGTCATTGGCGAGTAGATTCTTTACTTCTTCATCGAGGGCTGCTGATCGCTCTGCCCCTATACTTCTCTTTTTTTGTTTTACAGGCGCCTTGGTAGGATCAATGTTTAATACGTGGCATGCTATGTCGGGGGAGATTCCGGTCATGTCAGCGTGTGACCAAGCGAATACATCCAAGTTGTGGCGGAGAAAATCAATGAGTTGTTCCTTCAATTCAGCTTTCAGCTGGGACCCAATTTTCAGTAGCCTACTTGAGTCGTGCTTGTCTACAGATATAAACTCCATAGCCTCTGCAGGCTCGGCGGTGGCCTCCTCCTCTTTGTCCCTAGGGTCTAATTCATTGAAAGGGTCGCTGGTGTATCGAAGAGGAGGGGCTTTCTTTAGTTGCTATGCTTCAAGGCTTTTTGTGCAGAGGGCAATCTCCACACCTTTCCCTTTATCTTTCCTGTGGTTGTTGCGAAGTTCGGTTACATAGCAGTCTCGTGCAATATCCTGGTCTCCTTCCACTTCCCCTACCCCATTGTCTGTTGGAAATTTCATTTTCAGGCACCATGGGGCTAGGACAATCTGGAAGTCAGATAAGGCTGGTCTTCCTAAGAAGGCGTTGTAGGCCGAATGGTTTTCTATTAGCACAAACGTCTGTTTCCTTACAACGAAGCGGGGATGGCTTCCAATCTCAACAAAGAGGTCCGGCTGCCCGAGGGGCATCTTCGCATCTCCAGTGAAACCGTGTAGTGGTTTATCGCAGGGAGATACATCCTTCATTGATAGCTTCATTTTGTCGAATGCGTGTTTGAACAGGATATTTACAGAGCTTCCAGTGTCTACCAGGATTCGGTAAACTTCGGCGGGACCGAGTCGGGCAGAGATAACCATGGGATCCATGTGAGGGTACTGTCTTCCTTCTAGGTCGCGTTTACTGAATGTGATGTCATCACTTTCTTTCCGCTTTGGGTGGCGCTCTTCTATAACCGTATTGACACAGTCTTTATTGTCTCTAAGCGACTTCCCATATCTTTCCATCTCTCTCCAACTTCTGTCTGCGATGTGCGGACCTCCTGAGATGGTATGGACCACTATCTTCTCTTGACTAGAGCTGCTAGCGTTGCGGTTTCCTCTGTCGGTCCCTGGTGAGGGTAGCCTTGGGTTTCCATTGGCAGGAGCTGGAGTCCTGTCTTGACTTTTTACATAACGTTCCAGTTTCTTCCTTCTGATGTGTTCCTCAATCAGATCTCGGAGATGATGGCATTCGTTGGTATCATGTCCGTGAGATTCGTGGAAGCGGCAGAATTTTCCAAATTTCTTTGCGTTATCTGATTCCTTCTTGTATGGTGGGCGTTTGTATCTAACTTCGCCTTGGGTGGCAAGGAAGATATTTTCGACGGTCTCGTTCAAAGGGGTGTAAGTGTCGAATCTTGGTCCTGGCCGATATAGGCGCTTTTCTACCTTCTTGCCCCCAGCATTGTCTCTGGAATCATTTCTTCGAACGTCCCTCGCCACAGCAGGGGCGTTGCCATGGGTCGTCTTACTTTGCTGTCCTGACGGCCCCTCAATGGCAGCATCCTCAAGCCTCATGTATTTCCCGGCTTCATGGAAGAAATCGGGTAAAGTAGCTGGTTTTTCTTTTGTCAATCTTCTAGCAAATTTAGTGTCCGGATGCACTCCACTGCAGAGGGCCATTAGGATAAGCTTCTCATCGGCATCTTGAATTGCGGCTGCTGCGGCGTTGAATCTGGTTAGGTATTGCTGCAGCTTTTCTCCAGGTTTCTGTTTGACGCTGGATAAGGAATAAGCGTCCTTAGGTTGCTCCACATGAATGCGGAACTGACTGATAAATTTTTCTTTCAACATTTCCCATGAGCTGATGGATCCTTGGGGTAGATGACAGAACCAGGAGGTAGCAAGATCTGCTAAGAAGAGCGGAAAGCATTTGCACAGTACTCCCTCTGTTGCTCCACTCATGAGCATATGCTGCATGTACCTCTGTAAGTGTACAACGGGATCGGAGGTTCCTTTGTAGGGTTCCATTGTTGGCATCTTCCATTCTCGGGGGGTGATAGCAATTTCGATATTGCGGGCGAAAGGGCTGGTTACCCTAGCGCCTATCCCTCGATCTCTTTACTCCCGTTGGACACACTCTCTGAATAAGCGTGCCATCCTTTCATCAGAACTTGGAGCAGATAGAAATGAGTTTGGTTCTGTTCTGTGGGATTGATTCCGTCCAGACGACCTGTAGGGATGGTATCGTCTATTATTCCTCATATTTTCCAATGGCTGCCTTTGATCTTCTGGGAGCACGCTTGGGTCAGCTATAGTTGGCCCTTGCCTTGATCTCCCCCTGTCGGGTTCTGATCTAAGCACTTCCTCGGGTCCAACTTCGGGCCGAACCTAACTCGGCCCCGTTCACTGGTGTTTCTGTGGTTATGCAGCATGACAGGCTCAGCTACAGTTGACCTTCGCCCGGTACCTTCCCCGTTGGGTTCGGTACCAAACGTTTCCTCAGGCCTAACTTCGGGCTGTGCTCGGTCTCGGCTCCTACCACGGCTACTTCTGCCGTTAGCTCCTTCGAAGAGGGAAGATCTTTGCTGTCTCTGAGATCCTCCAGACTGGGACTCGCCCCATGGTTCAGTGTTGCGGTTGGATTCTTCAGCGTCCCTCAAGCGTGACATGAGATGGTCCACCAAGGCTTCCTGCTGGGACGTGAAGCGGTTAGTTACTTCAACAACAACCCTGTCCAAATCTGCCCTAGTAATTGCTGCAGGTTGTTCTGTGGCAGGAGTGGTTGGGTTAGCCTGTCCTTCATTTGTTACCGTTGCTGGAGGAGGACGATTTACTTGATTCGTGACAGCTGGATCTGGAAGACTGCTGGATGTGATGTTTTTTCCTTTGTTAACATCTTTTCTCTGTTTGGGAGGCATGTTTTCCAAGTGGCGGACGATGCTGTTAGGAAAACTTGTTAAGTAGATGAAGCTGAAGCTTCGAGCTTCTAGCTCTCAGTGAAAGCACCAAAAATGTTTGCACAAAAAATGGACAAACACCTCAAAATTGTATGATTTAGTAGATCTTATGTTGTTCTTAGTGATTTGGGTGATTTATGCAAATATATGAAAAGCAGGGGCTAAACTGTAAAAAGACACGCAGATTTATAGTGGTTCAGCCTGAATGTGCCTACGTCCACTTTATATGTTATTTCTCTTCTCTTGTTTTGATTACAAGTACAAATCTTTGATACAAGTAAAAGAAAGTTGTTTGAAAGTTCTCTCCGTGCTTGAGCTCTCAAACTTGTCCCCCATTGTTGTACCCCTGCCCCTCTATTTATAGAGTGAGGCTGGGGGTAGGGGTCTTGGAGGTATATAGCAGCTGGTGGGCCTGGGCTGCTACAATCTGGCCTGGCACTGCTCTGGCTCGGTAGGACTTTGGCTCGGTAGGATTTTGGCTCGGTAGGACTTTGGTTCGGTGGTTGGAGATGAGGCTTGGAAATGAGTTGGTCCGGTTATGGAGTCTACCGAATGGACATGGTGGGATGAGAATGCCGGATGGGTATTGTGGGATGAGAATGCCGGATGGGCATTGTGGGATGAGAATGCCGGATGAGTTCCTTGGGACAAGACTGCCGAATGGGCATTGTGGGATGAGAATGCCGAATGGGTTTAGGCAAACCTGGATGGATGGATCAAGCTCCTTGGTTTCGAGATCTTCTGGGTGAGAACACGCCCAACAGATATTTGATTTCTGGAATTATATGGATCATCCCAGAAAATAAGAAAAGTAAGTTTTATTTTAAAATCAGTAAACAGATTTTATTTAAAACCCAGAAAAAAAAATTATACATATATATGTTATAAGGATTTGAAAACCTGTATATATATAGGTGCATATGTTTCTGAAATTAAAGAGGAATTAAATAAGCCTAGATAAGATATGTATACAAATATACATTTTTAAGTACTGAAAAGTATATATATAGGCAAGTGAAACTATAACATTAAAATGACATGAAATGCA
Source organism: Allium fistulosum (assembly GCA_030737815.1). Taxonomy (NCBI): domain Eukaryota; kingdom Viridiplantae; phylum Streptophyta; class Magnoliopsida; order Asparagales; family Amaryllidaceae; genus Allium; species Allium fistulosum. Next base: position 210,243,220 of record CM060904.1, on the reverse strand, counting down.
ATACAAGTCAATATGCTTGTGTAGGCAAAAATAGCAAAGGGGATTCTCAGGAATAATTAAAATATAAAATAGGGTAGTCACACTTTTAACATGACTAGGTGAGTGGCCATTTTCTGAAAAAGTAAAGAAAAGAAAATGCAGCCTTTAATTGGTAATATGACCGGGGGTAATTAGGGATAAAAATGAGAAAATGCAAACACACAATGCATGATGCTATCCAGGACAGAAATGAAATTTTGTCTTGAGAAAAACCCTAGTAAAAATATGTTTATAAATAAGTGGTTATGGCCAGAGAAATTGTTTTACCCGAGCTACTTATAATAGGAAAAGAAGAAAACATTTTAAAGGAAGAGAAAATACACTCAGGGATTTTCTGGATTTATAAGAAGAAATATTCAAGTGAGTAATCTCACTAAACCAATGGCATTAAGTCCTGTTATGAGGCAGCCAGACTTATGTTATTTTTCTACATGTTTTTGATTCCATTACTATGGTTTTAATGGATGCTTCAATGGATGTTTTAATGGGTGTTTCTGGATGTTTTGATTGCTTTGATGTTTGAGTGTTTTGCTCTGTTTGGTTACACCCAGAAAGGTAAAAGTATGAAATCATGAAAGTAAATAGAGAATACTTGTAACTGGTTTAGATATGGCATGGAAAACATAGAAACCAAAATGTATATGAGTTGCATTACACTTGTGTAAGTGCTGAGGCTCAAATGAAAGATTCAAGGTTGCAATGGAAATATCCAAAAATGCTGAACCGTTGACCAAATAGAAAATCCATGAGCCATAAATCTTGTTTAAGCTAGATCTTGAATTTAGTTCAAACATGGTTGCTTATGAAACAATAATAACCCACATGCCTAGTCTTTATTCCCAGTTGTAAATATTCTTGTATTTTCTTTAAGCCAAAATACTTGAAAATATGATTTTCCCTGGACATGAATGTTAGATTGTTCTTGAGTTATGCTTGTAAACTCTATGTAATGTTTCATGTATACTGGGATTTAGTCACCTAGCTATCTCACGATAGGATTAAACATGAACACTTAATAAATAAACTAAGGATTGTGAGCCAAGAAGACTGCTGGAATGCTTGTCATATTTGAAGTATGCAAGTAGGCACATGGTTTGTTTAAGCCCTGAGATCTTTGTGCAATATTGTGAATTATTTTATTGCAATGTGTCCCTGTGATTCCTTTATGGCAGATGAGGCTAGGAATTAATTTGGTAAATGCAACCTTAAATTGATGAAGTAGGAACTTGAGTTATTCCTAAGATGGTTGGACTGGAGCTATGATAGTTCCTGAGTATTTCTATTTGAAATATATGTTTGCATGGTTGAATGTGTGTACATGATTAGTCTTAAATACTGATCATATATGCACAAGTATATCATAAACAAGTCAGGCAAATTGTTCAAAGAAGATATGCCCACTTGTACAAAATATTTATGTCTCACTCATTTACTTAATATCATGGAATTTTTTATTTTACTCATACCAGATCTTGTATCTGACCCTTGTTTGCTTATGGCATCTGGGGTGTCTCATCTAAAATGCGGCAGCCTCTAATGTTCTTTCAGGGAATGCTGGATCTAAATAGGAAGCTGCTGTGGCTAATGAGAGTGATTATATAAGCATGCTAAATTAGAATTGAATAAGAACTTAGAATGAAATATTTGCATGTAATCTGGGGAGTTTTTATAGTTCTGTTTTGGTTGTTATGTAATGGTCTTAAAGTTTGGATTTATTGGTTGTTCTAAATGAATTTAGTGATGTACTAAGTTTGGGATTAATCTAAAGACTTGGTTGAATTTTTGTAAGAAAATATATACTTGAGTATTGTGGTGAAAATCTGTAAATGATATATGCGTGTATTTGAGAAATGGATATGTATATGTACATATATTGTATAAGTTAATTTCAAGTTACTTAATACCTTAAGTTTGAAGGTTAAAAATCTGAGTTTAGCTATAAAAACCTGGAATTATTCTTGTGGATATTTTTAAGTTCATATAAATTAGATATGCATAGGATTTACTGACTTGTTACAAATATTCAAAAGTATATAGTAATTAACTTTAGTCAGAACTGCTAGAATCCAAATCAAGCAGGATACTCTTGTTTAACAAATATATATACTCTGAATTTAAACAAGAGAAACACGTACATCCTCATATGTATGTGTATATTACTAGGGATGCACTGATATATTTATATTGGTAATAAGTTTTGGATCCTGGTTGAATTGTTTGAAAGAAAAAAAAATGACTCTGATAGTTCAAAGGAAGTTAAAATCAAACTTAAAAGTGCAAATGAATGTAGGTGGGCATCCAGACACACATAAATTGAATGTGCATATGCATGTACCTAGAGATCAAATTTAGACGTCAGTCATAATAATTTAGACGTCTGAGATTAAACTTAGACGTCAGTCATAATAATTTAGACGTCTGAGGTTAAATGTTGAGGTTAAATGTAGACGTCTGTCACAAAAATTTTGATGTCTGAATTTAGTTCAAAATGTCTTTTTCTCCCTGTTTCAATTTTAGATCTCTGAGCCGTCTGTCATAATTAGTTAGACGTCTGGGATTAAGTTTAGACGCCTGTCATAAGAATTTAGACGTCTGAACTGCTGATTTTGTCTAATTTGCCTACTTAGAAAAGAAATAAGTGGCTATGTCAATAGCTTGTATGGCATTTTGATTTCTATTTGATTTAAATTCCCTTTGATGAAAAAAAAAATCCTTATGAAATTAAGGTAGAAAAGAGGAGGGTCATTTCAACAGAGTTGATGTTTATACTTCGGTTCGCACTTTGGGAATACGGAGTTGGATGTTTATACTCCGGTTCGCGCTTTGGGAACTCGGAGTTGGATGTTTATAATCCAGTTCGCGCTCTGGGAATACGGAGTTGGATGTTTATACTCCGGTTCGCGCTTTGGGAACTCGGAGTTGGATGTTTATATTCCGCTTCGAAATCTGGGAATACGGAGTTGATGTTTATACTCCGGTTCGCGCTTTGGGAACTCGGAGTTGGATGTTTATACTCCGCTTAGCACTCTAGGAATACGGAGCTGGATGTCTATACTCCGCTTTGCACTCTGGGAATACGGAGTTGATGTTTATACTCCGGTTCGCGCTGTGGGAACTCGGAGTTGGATGTTTATACTCCTCCTCGCACTCTGGGAATACGAAGTTGATGCTTATACTCTGCTTCACGCTCTGGGAACTCGGAGTTGGATGTTTATACTCCGGTTCGCGCTTTGGGAACTCAGAGTTGGATGTTTATACTCCTCTTCAAACTCTGGGAATAGAGAGTTGATGTTTATACTCCGGTTCGCGCTCTGGGAACTCGGAGTTGGATGTTTATACTCTGCTTCGCACTCTGGGAATACGGAGTTGGATGTTTATACTCCACTTTGCACTCTGGCAATACAGAGTTGATGTTTATACTCCATTTCGCGCTCTGGAAACTCAGAGTTGGATGTTTATACTCCGCTTCGCACTCTGGGAATACGAAGTTGATGTTTATACTCCGGTTTGCGCTCTGGGAACTCGGAGTTGGATGTTTATACTCCGCTTCGCACTCTGGGAATACGGAGTTGATGTTTATACTCCGGTTCGCGCTCTGGGAACTCGAAGTTGGATGTTTATACTCCGCCTCGCACTCTGGGAATACAGAGTTGATGTTTATACTCTGTTTCGCGCTCTGGGAACTCAGAGTTGGATGTTTATACTCCGGTTCGCGCTTTGGGAACTCGGAGTTGGATGTTTATACTCCGCTTCGAACTCTGGGAATACGGAGTTGATGTTTATACTCCAGTTCGCGCTCTGCGAACTCGGAGTTGGATGTTTATACTCCGCTTCGCACTCTGGGAATACGGAGTTGGATGTTTATACTCCGCTTCGCACTCTGGGAATACGGAGTTGATGTTTATACTCCGGTTCGCGCTCTGGGAACTCGGAGTTGGATGTTTATACTCCGCCTCGCACTCTGGGAATACGGAGTTGATGTTTATACTCTGGTTCATGCTTTGGGAAATCGGAGTTGGTTGTTTATACTCTGGTTCGCGCTTTGCAAACTCGGAGTTGGATGTTTATACTCCGCCTCGCACTCTGGGAATACGGAGTTGATGTTTATACTCCGGTTCGTGCTCTGGGAACTCGGAGTTGGATGTTTGTATTCTGCTTCGCAATCTGGGAATACGGAATTGATGTTTATACTCCGCTTCGCATTCTGGGAATACAGAGTTGATGGTTGTACTCCGGTTCGCACTTTGGGAATACGGAGTTAGATGTTTATACTCGAGTATGCGCTTTGGGAACTCAGAGTTAGATGTTTATACTCCGATTCGCGCTCTAGGAATACGGAGTTGGATGTTTATACTCCGGTTCGTGCTCAGGGAACTCGGAGTTGGATGTTTATACTCCGCTAAGCACTCTGGGAATACGGAGTTGATTTTTATACTCCGGTTCGCCTTTTGGGAACTCGGAGTTGGATGTTTATACTCCGCCTCGCACTCTGGGAATACGGAGTTGATGTTTATACTCCTGTTCGCGCTCTGGGAACTCGGAGTTGGATGTTTATACTCCGCCTCGCACTCTGGAAATACGGAGTTGATGTTTATACTTCGGTTCGCGCTCTGGGAACTCGGAGTTGGATGTTTATACTCCGGTTCGCGCTTTGGGAACTCGGAGTTGGATGTTTATATTCTGCCTCGAAATCTGGGAATACGGAGTTGATGTTTATACTCCGGTTCGCGCTTTGGGAACTCGGAGTTGGATGTTTATACTCCGCTTCGCACTCTGGGAATACAGAGTTGGATGTTTGTACTCTGCTTCGCATTCTGGGAATACAGAGTTGATGTTTATACTCCGGTTCGCACTTTGGGAATACGAAGTTGGATGTTTATACTCGGGTACGTGCTTTGGGAACTCAGAGTTAGATGTTTATACTCCAGTTCGCGCTCTAGAAATACGGAGTTGGATGTTTATAATCCGGTTCGTGCTCAGGGAACTCGGAGTTGGATGTTTGTACTCCGCTTCGCACTCTGGGAATACGGAGTTGATTTTTATACTCCGGTTCGTGCTCTGGGAACTCGGAGTTGGATGTTTATACTCCGCTTCGCACTCTGGGAATACGGAGTTGATGTTTATACTCCGGTTCGTGCTCTGGGAACTCGTAGTTGGATGTTTATACTCCGCCTCGCACTCTGGGAATACGGAGTTGATGTTTTTACTCCGGTTCGCGCTCTGGGAACTCGGAGTTGGATGTTTATACTCCGGTTCGCGCTTTGGGAACTCGAAGTTGGATGTTTATATTCCGCTTCGAAATCTGGGAATACGGAGTTGATGTTTATACTCCGGTTCGCGCTTTGGGAACTCAGAGTTGGATGTTTATACTCCGCTTAGCACTCTAGGAATACGGAGTTGGATGTTTGTACTCCGCTTTGCACTCTGGAAATACGGAGTTGATGTTTATACTCCGGTTCGCGCTCTAGGAACTCGGAGTTGGATGTTTATACTCCGCCTCGCACTCTGGGAATACGGAGTTGATGTTTATACTCTAGTTCATGCTTTGGGAAATCGGAGTTGGTTGTCTATACTCTGGTTCGCGCTTTGCGAACTCGGAGTTGGATGTTTATACTCCGCTTCGCACTATGGGAATACGGAGTTGATGTTTATACTCAGGTTCGTGCTCTGGGAACTCGGAGTTGGATGTTTGTATTCCGCTTCGCACTCTGGGAATACAGAGTTGATGTTTATACTCCGCTTCGCATTCTGGGAATACAGATTTCATGTTTATACTCCGGTTCGCACTTTGGGAATACGGAGTTGGATGTTTATACTCGGGTACGCGCTTTGGGAACTCAGAGTTAGATGTTTATACTCCGGTTCGCGCTCTAGGAATACGGAGTTGGATGTTTATACTCCGGTTCGTGCTCAGGGAACTCGGAGTTGGATGTTTATACTCCGCTTCGCACTCTGGGAATACGGAGTTGATTTTTATACTCCGGTTCGCCTTCTGGGAACTCGGAGTTGGATGTTTATACTCCGCCTCGCACTCTGGGAATACAGAGTTGATGTTTATACTCCGGTTCGCGCTCTGGGAACTCGGAGTTGGATGTTTATACTCCGCCTAGCACTCTGGGAATACGGAGTTGATGTTTATACTTCGGTTCGCGCTCTGGGAACTCGGAGTTGGATGTTTATACTCCGGTTCGCGCTTTGGGAACTCGGAGTTGGATGTTTATATTCTGCCTCGGAATCCGAGAATACGGAGTTGATGTTTATACTCCGGTTCGCGGTTTGGGAACTCGGAGTTGGATGTTTATACTCCGCTTCGCACTCTGGGAATACAGAGTTGGATGTTTATACTCTGCTTCGCATTCTGGGAATACAGAGTTGATGTTTATACTCCGGTTCGCACTTTGGGAATACGAAGTTGGATGTTTATACTCGGGTACGTGCTTTGGGAACTCAGAGTTAGATGTTTATACTCCGGTTCGCGCTCTAGAAATACGGAGTTGGATGTTTATAATCCGGTTCGTGCTCAGGGAACTCGGAGTTGGATGTTTATACTCCGCTTCGCACTCTGGGAATACGGAGTTGATTTTTATACTCCGGTTCATGCTCTGGGAACTCGGAGTTGGATGTTTATACTCCGCGTCGCACTCTGGGAATACGGAGTTGATGTTTATACTCCGGTTCGCGCTCTGGGAACTCGTAGTTGGATGTTTATACTCCGCCTCGCACTCTGGGAATACGGAGTTGATGTTTATACTTCGGTTCGCGCTCTGGGAACTCGGAGTTGGATGTTTATACTCCGGTTCGCGCTCTGGGAACTCGAAGTTGGATCTTTATATTCCGCTTCGGAATCTGGGAATACGGAGTTGATGTTTATACTCCGGTTCGCGCTTTGGGAACTCGGAGTTGGATGTTTACACTCCGCTTAGCACTCTGGGAATACGGAGCTGGATGTCTATACTCCGCTTTGCACTTTGGGAATACGGAGTTGTTGTTTATACCCCGGTTCGCGCTCTGGGAGCTCGGAGTTGGATGTTTATACTCCTCCTCGCACTCTGGGAATACGAAGTTGATGTTTATACTCTGCTTCACGCTCTAGGAACTCGGAGTTGGATGTTTATACTCCGGTTCGCGCTTTGGGAACTCAGAGTTGGATGTTTATACTCCGCTTCAAACTCTGGGAATAGAGAGTTGATGTTTATACTCCGGTTCGCGCTCTGGGAACTCAGAGTTGGATGTTTATACTCTGCTTCGCACTTTGGGAATACAGAGTTGGATGTTTATACTCCACTTCGCACTCTGGCAATACAGAGTTGATGTTTATACTCCGGTTCGCGCTCTGGGAACTCGGAGTTGGATGTTTATACTCCGCCTCGCACTCTGGGAATACGGAGTTGATGTTTATACTCCGGTTCGCGCTTTAGGAACTCGGACTTGGATGTTTATACTCCGCTTCGCACTCTGGGAATACGGAGTTGGATGTTTATACTCCACTTTGCACTCTGGGAATACGAAGTTGATGTTTATAATCCGGTTCGCGCTCTGGGAACTCGGAGTTGGATGTTTATACTCCGCCTTGCACTCTTGGAATACGGAGTTGATGTTTATACTCTGGTTCACGCTCTTGGAAATCGGAGTTGGTTGTTTATACTTCGGTTCGCACTTTGGGAATACGGAGTTGGATGTTTATACTCCGGTTCGCGCTTTGGGAACTCGGAGTTGGATGTTTATACTCCGGTTCGCGCTCTGGGAATACGGAGTTGGATGTTTATACTCCAGTTCGTGCTCACGGAACTCGGAGTTGGATGTTTATACTCCGCCTTGCACTCTTGGAATACGGAGTTGATGTTTATACTCTGGTTCACGCTCTTGGAAATCGGAGTTGGTTGTTTATACTTCGGTTCGCACTTTGGGAATACGGAGTTGGATGTTTATACTCCGGTTCGCGCTTTGGGAACTCGGAGTTGGATGTTTATACTCCGGTTCGCGCTCTGGGAATACGGAGTTGGATGTTTATACTCCAGTTCGTGCTCACCGAACTCGGAGTTGGATGTTTATACTCCGCTTCGCACTTTGGGAATACGGAGTTGATTTTTATACTTCGGTTCGCGCTCTGGGAACTCGGAGTTGGATGTTTATACTCCGCTTCGCACTCTAGGAATACGGAGTTGATGTTTATACTCCGGTTCGCGCTCTGGGAACTCAGAGTTGGATGTTTATACTCCGCTTTGCACTTTGGGAATACGGAGTTGGATGTTTATACTCCGCTTCACACTCTGGGAATACGGAGTTGATGTTTATACTCCGGTTCGCGCTTTGGGAACTCGAAGTTGGATGTTTATACTCCGGTTCGCGCTCTGGGAACTCGAAGTTGGACGTTTATATTCCGCTTCGCACTCTGGGAATACGGAGTTGGATGTTTATACTCCGGTTCGAGCTCTGGGAACTCGGAGTTGGATGTTTATACTCCGCTTTGCACTCTGGGAATACAGAGTTGATGTTTATACTCCGGTTCGCGCTCTGGGAACTCGGAGTTGGATGTTTATACTCCGCTTCGCACTTTGGGAATACGGAGTTGATGTTTATACTCCGGTTTGCGCTCTGGGAACTCGGAGTTGGATGTTTATACTCCTCTTCGCACTTTGGGAATACAGAGTTGATGTTTATACTCCGGTTCACGCTCTAGGAACTCGAAGTTGGATGTTTATACTCCGCCTCGCACTCTGGGAATACGGAGTTGATGTTTATACTCCGGTTCGCGCTCTGGGAACTCGGAGTTGGATGTTTATACTCCGGTTCGCGCTTTGGGAACTCGGAGTTGGATGTTTATACTCCGCTTCGAACTCTGGGAATACGGAGTTGATGTTTATACTCCGGTTCGCGCTCTGCGAACTCGGAGTTGGATGTTTATACTCCACTTCACACTCTAGGAATACGGAGTTGGATGTTTATACTCCGCTTCGCACTCTGGGAATACGGAGTTGATGTTTATACTCCGGTTCGCGCTCTGGGAACTCAGAGTTGGATGTTTATACTCCGGTTCGCGCTTTGGGAACTCGGAGTTGGATGTTTATACTCCGCCTCGCACTCTGGGAATACAGAGTTGATGTTTATACTCTGTTTCGCGCTCTGGGAACTCAGAGTTGGATGTTTATACTCCGGTTCGCGCTTTGGGAACTCGGAGTTGGATGTTTATACTCCGCTTCGAACTCTGGGAATACGGAGTTGATGTTTATACTCCAGTTCGCGCTCTGCGAACTCGGAGTTGGATGTTTATACTCCGCTTCGCACTCTGGGAATACGGAGTTGGATGTTTATACTCCGCTTCGCACTCTGGGAATACGGAGTTGATGTTTATACTCCGGTTCGCGCTCTGGGAACTCGGAGTTGGATGTTTATACTCCGCCTCGCACTCTGGGAATACGGAGTTGATGTTTATACTCTGGTTCATGCTTTGGGAAATCGGAGTTGGTTGTTTATACTCTGGTTCGCGCTTTGCAAACTCGGAGTTGGATGTTTATACTCCACCTCGCACTCTGGGAATACGGAGTTGATGTTTATACTCCGGTTCGTGCTCTGGGAACTCGGAGTTGGATGTTTGTATTCTGCTTCGCAATCTGGGAATACGGAATTGATGTTTATACTCCGCTTCGCATTCTGGGAATACAGAGTTGATGGTTGTACTCCGGTTCGCACTTTGGGAATACGGAGTTAGATGTTTATACTCGAGTACGCGCTTTGGGAACTCAGAGTTAGATGTTTATACTCCGATTCGCGCTCTAGGAATACGGAGTTGGATGTTTATACTCCGGTTCGTGCTCAGGGAACTCGGAGTTGGATGTTTATACTCCGCTAAGCACTCTGGGAATACGGAGTTGATTTTTATACTCCGGTTCGCCTTTTGGGAACTCGGAGTTGGATGTTTATACTCCGCCTCGCACTCTGGGAATACGGAGTTGATGTTTATACTCCTGTTCGCGCTCTGGGAACTCGGAGTTGGATGTTTATACTCCGCCTCGCACTCTGGAAATACGGAGTTGATGTTTATACTTCGGTTCGCGCTCTGGGAACTCGGAGTTGGATGTTTATACTCCGGTTCGCGCTTTGGGAACTCGGAGTTGGATGTTTATATTCTGCCTCGAAATCTGGGAATACGGAGTTGATGTTTATACTCCGGTTCGCGCTTTGGGAACTCGGAGTTGGATGTTTATACTCCGCTTCGCACTCTGGGAATACAGAGTTGGATGTTTGTACTCTGCTTCGCATTCTGGGAATACAGAGTTGATGTTTATACTCCGGTTCGCACTTTGGGAATACGAAGTTGGATGTTTATACTCGGGTACGTGCTTTGGGAACTCAGAGTTAGATGTTTATACTCCAGTTCGCGCTCTAGAAATACGGAGTTGGATGTTTATAATCCGGTTCGTGCTCAGGGAACTCGGAGTTGGATGTTTGTACTCCGCTTCGCACTCTGGGAATACGGAGTTGATTTTTATACTCCGGTTCGTGCTCTGGGAACTCGGAGTTGGATGTTTATACTCCGCTTCGCACTCTGGGAATACGGAGTTGATGTTTATACTCCGGTTCGCGCTCTGGGAACTCGTAGTTGGATGTTTATACTCCGCCTCGCACTCTGGGAATACGGAGTTGATGTTTTTACTCCGGTTCGCGCTCTGGGAACTCGGAGTTGGATGTTTATACTCCGGTTCGCGCTTTGGGAACTCGAAGTTGGATGTTTATATTCCGCTTCGAAATCTGGGAATACGGAGTTGATGTTTATACTCCGGTTCGCGCTTTGGGAACTCAGAGTTGGATGTTTATACTCCGCTTAGCACTCTAGGAATACGGAGTTGGATGTTTGTACTCCGCTTTGCACTCTGGAAATACGGAGTTGATGTTTATACTCCGGTTCACGCTCTAGGAACTCGGAGTTGGATGTTTATACTCCGCCTCGCACTCTGGGAATACGGAGTTTATGTTTATACTCTAGTTCATGCTTTGGGAAATCGGAGTTGGTTGTCTATACTCTGGTTCGCGCTTTGCGAACTCGGAGTTGGATGTTTATACTCCGCTTCGCACTATGGGAATACGGAGTTGATGTTTATACTCAGGTTCGTGCTCTGGGAACTCGGAGTTGGATGTTTGTATTCCGCTTCGCACTCTGGGAATACAGAGTTGATGTTTATACTCCGCTTCGCATTCTGGGAATACAGATTTCATGTTTATACTCCGGTTCGCACTTTGGGAATACGGAGTTGGATGTTTATACTCGGGTACGCGCTTTGGGAACTCAGAGTTAGATGTTTATACTCCGGTTCGCGCTCTAGGAATACGGAGTTGGATGTTTATACTCCGGTTCGTGCTCAGGGAACTCGGAGTTGGATGTTTATACTCCGCTTCGCACTCTGGGAATACGGAGTTGATTTTTATACTCCGGTTCGCCTTCTGGGAACTCGGAGTTGGATGTTTATACTCCGCCTCGCACTCTGGGAATACAGAGTTGATGTTTATACTCCGGTTCGCGCTCTGGGAACTCGGAGTTGGATGTTTATACTCCGCCTAGCACTCTGGGAATACGGAGTTGATGTTTATACTTCGGTTCGCGCTCTGGGAACTCGGAGTTGGATGTTTATACTCCGGTTCGCGCTTTGGGAACTCGGAGTTGGATGTTTATATTCTGCCTCGGAATCCGAGAATACGGAGTTGATGTTTATACTCCGGTTCGCGGTTTGGGAACTCGGAGTTGGATGTTTATACTCCGCTTCGCACTCTGGGAATACAGAGTTGGATGTTTATACTCTGCTTCGCATTCTGGGAATACAGAGTTGATGTTTATACTCCGTTTCGCACTTTGGGAATACGAAGTTGGATGTTTATACTCGGGTACGTGCTTTGGGAACTCAGAGTTAGATGTTTATACTCCGGTTCGCGCTCTAGAAATACGGAGTTGGATGTTTATAATCCGGTTCGTGCTCAGGGAACTCGGAGTTGGATGTTTATACTCCGCTTCGCACTCTGGGAATACGGAGTTGATTTTTATACTCCGGTTCATGCTCTGGGAACTCGGAGTTGGATGTTTATACTCCGCGTCGCACTCTGGGAATACGGAGTTGATGTTTATACTCCGGTTCGCGCTCTGGGAACTCGTAGTTGGATGTTTATACTCCGCCTCGCACTCTGGGAATACGGAGTTGATGTTTATACTTCGGTTCGCGCTCTGGGAACTCGGAGTTGGATGTTTATACTCCGGTTCGCGCTCTGGGAACTCGAAGTTGGATCTTTATATTCCGCTTCGGAATCTGGGAATACGGAGTTGATGTTTATACTCCGGTTCGCGCTTTGGGAACTCGGAGTTGGATGTTTACACTACGCTTAGCACTCTGGGAATACGGAGCTGGATGTCTATACTCCGCTTTGCACTCTGGGAATACGGAGTTGTTGTTTATACCCCGGTTCGCGCTCTGGGAGCTCGGAGTTGGATGTTTATACTCCTCCTCGCACTTTGGGAATACGAAGTTGATGTTTATACTCTGCTTCACGCTCTAGGAACTCGGAGTTGGATGTTTATACTCCGGTTCGCGCTTTGGGAACTCAGAGTTGGATGTTTATACTCCGCTTCAAACTCTGGGAATAGAGAGTTGATGTTTATACTCCGGTTCGCGCTCTGGGAACTCAGAGTTGGATGTTTATACTCTGCTTCGCACTTTGGGAATACAGAGTTGGATGTTTATACTCCACTTCGCACTCTGGCAATACAGAGTTGATGTTTATACTCCGGTTCGCGCTCTGGGAACTCGGAGTTGGATGTTTATACTCCGCCTCGCACTCTGGGAATACGGAGTTGATGTTTATACTCCGGTTCGCGCTTTAGGAACTCGGACTTGGATGTTTATACTCCGCTTCGCACTCTGGGAATACGGAGTTGGATGTTTATACTCCACTTTGCACTCTGGGAATACGAAGTTGATGTTTATAATCCGGTTCGCGCTCTGGGAACTCGGAGTTGGATGTTTATACTCCGCCTTGCACTCTTGGAATACGGAGTTGATGTTTATACTCTGGTTCACGCTCTTGGAAATCGGAGTTGGTTGTTTATACTTCGGTTCGCACTTTGGGAATACGGAGTTGGATGTTTATACTCCGGTTCGCGCTTTGGGAACTCGGAGTTGGATGTTTATACTCTGGTTCGCGCTCTGGGAATACGGAGTTGGATGTTTATACTCCAGTTCGTGCTCACCGAACTCGGAGTTGGATGTTTATACTCCGCTTCGCACTTTGGGAATACGGAGTTGATTTTTATACTTCGGTTCGCGCTCTGGGAACTCGGAGTTGGATGTTTATACTCCGCTTCGCACTCTAGGAATACGGAGTTGATGTTTATACTCCGGTTCGCGCTCTGGGAACTCAGAGTTGGATGTTTATACTCCGCTTTGCACTTTGGGAATACGGAGTTGGATGTTTATACTCCGCTTCACACTCTGGGAATACGGAGTTGATGTTTATACTCCGGTTCGCGCTTTGGGAACTCGAAGTTGGATGTTTATACTCCGGTTCGCGCTCTGGGAACTCGAAGTTGGACGTTTATATTCCGCTTCGCACTCTGGGAATACGGAGTTGGATGTTTATACTCCGGTTCGAGCTCTGGGAACTCGGAGTTGGATGTTTATACTCCGCTTTGCACTCTGGGAATACAGAGTTGATGTTTATACTCCGGTTCGCGCTCTGGGAACTCGGAGTTGGATGTTTATACTCCGCTTCGCACTTTGGGAATACGGAGTTGATGTTTATACTCCGGTTTGCGCTCTGGGAACTCGGAGTTGGATGTTTATACTCCTCTTCGCACTTTGGGAATACAGAGTTGATGTTTATACTCCGGTTCACGCTCTAGGAACTCGAAGTTGGATGTTTATACTCCGCCTCGCACTCTGGGAATACGGAGTTGATGTTTATACTCCGGTTCGCGCTCTGGGAACTCGGAGTTGGATGTTTATACTCCGGTTCGCGCTTTGGGAACTCGGAGTTGGATGTTTATACTCCGCTTCGAACTCTGGGAATACGGAGTTGATGTTTATACTCCGGTTCGCGCTCTGCGAACTCGGAGTTGGATGTTTATACTCCACTTCACACTCTAGGAATACGGAGTTGGATGTTTATACTCCGCTTCGCACTCTGGGAATACGGAGTTGATGTTTATACTCCGGTTCGCGCTCTGGGAACTCAGAGTTGGATGTTTATACTCCGGTTCGCGCTTTGGGAACTCGGAGTTGGATGTTTATACTCCGCTTCGCACTCTGGGAATACGGAGTTGGATGTCTATACTCCGCTTTGCACTCTGGGAATACGGAGTTGATGTTTATACTCCGGTTCGTGCTCTGCGAACTCGGAGATGGATGTTTATACTCCTCCTCGCACTCTGGGAATACGAAGTTGATGTTTATACTCTGCTTCGCGCTCTGGGAACTCGGAGTTGGATGTTTATACTCCGGTTCGCGCCTTGGGAACTCGGAGTTGGATGTTTATACTTCGCTTCAAACTCTGGAAATAGAGAGTTGATGTTTATACTCCGGTTCGTGCTCTGGGAACTCGGAGTTGATGTCTATACTCCTCCTCTCACTCTGGGAATACAGAGTTGATGTTTATACTCCGGTTCGCACTCTAGGAATACGGAGTTGGATGTTTATACTCCACTTCGCACTCTGGCAATACGGAGTTGATGTTTATACTCCGGTTCGCGCTTTGGGAACTCGGAGTTGGATGTTTATACTCCGCCTCGCACTCTGGGAATACGGAGTTGATGTTTATACTCCGATTCACGCTCTGGGAACTCGGAGTTGGATGTTTATACTCCGCTTCGCACTCTGGGAATACGGAGTTGGATGTTTATACTCCGCTTTGCACTCTGGGAATACGAAGTTGATGTTTATACTCCGGTTCGCGCTCTGGGAACTCGGAGTTGGATGTTTATACTCCGCCTCGCACTTTGGGAATACGGAGTTGATGTTTATACTCTGGTTCGCGCTCTTGGAAATCGGAGTTGGTTGTTTATACCCCGGTTCGCACTTTGGAAATACAGAGTTGGATGTTTATACTCCAGTTTGCGCTTTGGGAACTCGGAGTTGGATGTTTATACTTCGGTTCGCGCTCTGGGAATACGGAGTTGGATGTTTATACTCCAGTTCGTGCTCGGGGAACTCGGAGTTGGATGTTTATACTCCGCTATGCACTCTGGGAATACGGAGTTGATGTTTATACTCCGGTTCACGCTCTGGGAACTCGAAGTTGGATGTTTATACTACGCTTCGCACTCTGGGAATACGGAGTTGATGTTTATACTCCGGTTCGGGCTCTGGGAACTCGGAGTTGGATGTTTATACTCCGCTTCGCACTTTGGGAATATGGAGTTGGATGTTTATACTTCGCTTCGCACTCTAGGAATACGGAGTTGATGTTTATACTCCAGTTCGCGCTTTGGGAACTCGGAGTTGGATGTTTATACTCCGGTTCGCGCTCTGGGAACTCGGAGTTGGATGTTTATACTCCGCTTCGCACTCTGGGAATACGGAGTTGGATGTTTATACTTTGCTTCGCACTCTAGGAATACGGAGTTGGATGTTTATACTCCACTTCGCACTATGGCAATACGGAGTTGATGTTTATACTCCGGTTCGCGCTCTGGGAACTCGGAGTTGGATGTTTATACTCCGCTTCGCACTCTGGGAATACGAAGTTGATGTTTATACTCCGGTTCGCGCTTTGGGAACTCGGAGTTGGATGTTTATACTCCGCTTCGCACTCTGGGAATACAGAGTTGGATGTTTATACTCTGCTTCGCATTCTGGGAATACAGAGTTGATGTTTATACTCCGGTTCGCACTTTGGGAATACGAAGTTGGATGTTCATACTCGGGTATGTGCTTTGGGAACTCAGAGTTAGATGTTTATACTCCGGTTCGCGCTCTAGAAATACAGAGTTGGATGTTTATAATCCGGTTCGTCCTCAGGGAACTCGAAGTTGGATGTTTATACTCCACTTCGCACTCTGGGAAGACGGAGTTGATTTTTATACTCCAATTCGTGCTCTGGGAACTCGAAGTTGGATGTTTATACTCCGCTTCGCACTCTGGGAATACGGAGTTGATGTTTATACTCCGGTTCGCGCTCTGGGAACTCGGAGTTGGATGTTTATACTCCGCCTTGCACTCTGGGAATACAGAGGTTATGTTTATACTCAGGTTCGTGCTCTGGGAACTCGGAGTTGGATGTTTGTATTCCGCTTCGCACTCTGGGAATACAGAGTTGATGTTTATACTCCGCTTCGCATTCTGGGAATACAGATTTCATGTTTATACTCCGGTTCGCACTTTGGGAATACGGAGTTGGATGTTTATACTCGGGTACGCGCTTTGGGAACTCAGAGTTAGATGTTTATACTCCGGTTCGCGCTCTAGGAATACGGAGTTGGATGTTTATACTCCGGTTCGTGCTCAGGGAACTCGGAGTTGGATGTTTATACTCCGCTTCGCACTCTGGGAATACGGAGTTGATTTTTATACTCCGGTTCGCCTTCTGGGAACTCGGAGTTGGATGTTTATACTCCGCCTCGCACTCTGGGAATACAGAGTTGATGTTTATACTCCGGTTCGCGCTCTGGGAACTCGGAGTTGGATGTTTATACTCCGCCTAGCACTCTGGGAATACGGAGTTGATGTTTATACTTCGGTTCGCGCTCTGGGAACTCGAAGTTGGATGTTTATACTCCGGTTCGCGCTTTGGGAACTCGGAGTTGGATGTTTATATTCTGCCTCGGAATCCGAGAATACGGAGTTGATGTTTATACTCCGGTTCGCGGTTTGGGAACTCGGAGTTGGATGTTTATACTCCGCTTCGCACTCTGGGAATACAGAGTTGGATGTTTATACTCTGCTTCGCATTCTGGGAATACAGAGTTGATGTTTATACTCCGGTTCGCACTTTGGGAATACGAAGTTGGATGTTTATACTCGGGTACGTGCTTTGGGAACTCAGAGTTAGATGTTTATACTCCGGTTCGCGCTCTAGAAATACGGAGTTGGATGTTTATAATCCGGTTCGTGCTCAGGGAACTCGGAGTTGGATGTTTATACTCCGCTTCGCACTCTGGGAATACGGAGTTGATTTTTATACTCCGGTTCGTGCTCTGGGAACTCGGAGTTGGATGTTTATACTCCGCGTCGCACTCTGGGAATACGGAGTTGATGTTTATACTCCGGTTCGCGCTCTGGGAACTCGTAGTTGGATGTTTATACTCCGCCTCGCACTCTGGGAATACGGAGTTGATGTTTATACTTCGGTTCGCGCTCTGGGAACTCGGAGTTGGATGTTTATACTCCGGTTCGCGCTCTGGGAACTCGAAGTTGGATCTTTATATTCCGCTTCGGAATCTGGGAATACGGAGTTGATGTTTATACTCCGGTTCGCGCTTTGGGAACTCGGAGTTGGATGTTTACACTCCGCTTAGCACTCTGGGAATACGGAGCTGGATGTCTATACTCCGCTTTGCACTCTGGGAATACGGAGTTGTTGTTTATACCCCGGTTCGCGCTCTGGGAGCTCGGAGTTGGATGTTTATACTCCTCCTCGCACTCTGGGAATACGAAGTTGATGTTTATACTCTGCTTCACGCTCTAGGAACTCGGAGTTGGATGTTTATACTCCGGTTCGCGCTTTGGGAACTCAGAGTTGGATGTTTATACTCCGCTTCAAACTCTGGGAATAGAGAGTTGATGTTTATACTCCGGTTCGCGCTCTGGGAACTCAGAGTTGGATGTTTATACTCTGCTTCGCACTCTGGGAATACAGAGTTGGATGTTTATACTCCACTTCGCACTCTGGCAATACAGAGTTGATGTTTATACTCCGGTTCGCGCTCTGGGAACTCGGAGTTGGATGTTTATACTCCGCCTCGCACTCTGGGAATACGGAGTTGATGTTTATACTCCGGTTCGTGCTTTAGGAACTCGGACTTGGATGTTTATACTCCGCTTCGCACTCTGGGAATACGGAGTTGGATGTTTATACTCCACTTTGCACTCTGGGAATACGAAGTTGATGTTTATAATCCGGTTCGCGCTCTGGGAACTCGGAGTTGGATGTTTATACTCCGCCTTGCACTCTTGGAATACGGAGTTGATGTTTATACTCTGGTTCACGCTCTTGGAAATCGGAGTTGGTTGTTTATACTTCGGTTCGCACTTTGGGAATACGGAGTTGGATGTTTATACTCCGGTTCGCGCTTTGGGAACTCGGAGTTGGATGTTTATACTCCGGTTCGCGCTCTGGGAATACGGAGTTGGATGTTTATACTCCAGTTCGTGCTCACCGAACTCGGAGTTGGATGTTTATACTCCGCTTCGCACTTTGGGAATACGGAGTTGATTTTTATACTTCGGTTCGCGCTCTGGGAACTCGGAGTTGGATGTTTATACTCCGCTTCGCACTCTAGGAATACGGAGTTGATGTTTATACTCCGGTTCGCGCTCTGGGAACTCAGAGTTGGATGTTTATACTCCGCTTTGCACTTTGGGAATACGGAGTTGGATGTTTATACTCTGCTTCACACTCTGGGAATACGGAGTTGATGTTTATACTCCGGTTCGCGCTTTGGGAACTCGAAGTTGGATGTTTATACTCCGGTTCGCGCTCTGGGAACTCGAAGTTGGACGTTTATATTCCGCTTCGCACTCTGGGAATACGGAGTTGGATGTTTATACTCCGGTTCGAGCTCTGGGAACTCGGAGTTGGATGTTTATACTCCGCTTTGCACTCTGGGAATACAGAGTTGATGTTTATACTCCGGTTCGCGCTCTGGGAACTCGGAGTTGGATGTTTATACTCCGCTTCGCACTTTGGGAATACGGAGTTGATGTTTATACTCCGGTTTGCGCTCTGGGAACTCGGAGTTGGATGTTTATACTCCTCTTCGCACTTTGGGAATACAGAGTTGATGTTTATACTCCGGTTCACGCTCTAGGAACTCAAAGTTGGATGTTTATACTCCGCCTCGCACTCTGGGAATACGGAGTTGATGTTTATACTCCGGTTCGCGCTCTGGGAACTCGGAGTTGGATGTTTATACTCCGGTTCGCGCTTTGGGAACTCGGAGTTGGATGTTTATACTCCGCTTCGAACTCTGGGAATACGGAGTTGATGTTTATACTCCGGTTCGCGCTCTGCGAACTCGGAGTTGGATGTTTATACTCCACTTCACACTCTAGGAATACGGAGTTGGATGTTTATACTCCGCTTCGCACTCTGGGAATACGGAGTTGATGTTTATACTCCGGTTCGCGCTCTGGGAACTCAGAGTTGGATGTTTTTACTCCGCCTCGCACTCTGGGAATTCGGAGTTGATGTTTATACTCTGGTTCACGCTATGGGAAATCGGAGTTGGTTGTTTATACTCCGGTTCGCGCTTTGCGAACTCGGAGTTGGATGTTTATACTCCGCCTCGTACTCTGGGAATACGGAGTTGATGTTTATACTCCGGTTCATGCTCTGGGAACTCGGAGTTGGATGTTTGTACTCCGCTTCGCACTCTGGGAATACGGAGTTGATTTTTATACTCCGCTTTACATTCTAGGAATACAGAGTTGATGTTTATACTCCGGTTCGCACTTTGGGAATACGGAGTTGGATGTTTATACTCGGGTACGCGCTTTGGGAACTCAGAGTTAGATGTTTATACTTTGGTTCGCGCTCTAGGAATACAGAGATGGATGTTTATACTCAGGTTCGCGCTTTGGGAACTCGGAGTTGGATGTTTATATTCAGCTTCGAAATCTGGGAATACGGAGTTGATGTTTATACTCCGGTTCGCGCTTTGGGAACTCGGAGTTGGATGTTTATACTCCGCTTCGCACTCTGGGAATACGGAGTTGGATGTCTATACTCCGCTTTGCACTCTGGGAATACGGAGTTGATGTTTATACTCCGGTTCGTGCTCTGCGAACTCGGAGTTGGATGTTTATACTCCTCCTTGCACTCTGGGAATACGGAGTTGATGTTTATACTCTGCTTCGCGCTCTGGGAACTCGGAGTTGGATGTTTATACTCCGGTTCGCGCCTTGGGAACTCGGAGTTGGATGTTTATACTTCGCTTCAAACTCTGGAAATAGAGAGTTGATGTTTATACTCCGGTTCGTGCTCTGGGAACTCGGAGTTGATGTCTATACTCCTCCTCTCACTCTGGGAATACAGAGTTGATGTTTATACTCCGGTTCGCACTCTAGGAATACGGAGTTGGATGTTTATACTCCACTTCGCACTCTGGCAATACGGAGTTGATGTTTATACTCCGGTTCGCGCTTTGGGAACTCGGAGTTGGATGTTTATACTCCGCCTCGCACTCTGGGAATACGGAGTTGATGTTTATACTCCGATTCACGCTCTGGGAACTCGGAGTTGGATGTTTATACTCCGCTTCGCACTCTGGGAATACGGAGTTGGATGTTTATACTCCGCTTTGCACTCTGGGAATACGAAGTTGATGTTTATACTCCGGTTCGCGCTCTGGGAACTCGGAGTTGGATGTTTATACTCCGCCTCGCACTTTGGGAATACGGAGTTGATGTTTATACTCTGGTTCGCGCTCTTGGAAATCGGAGTTGGTTGTTTATACCCCGGTTCGCACTTTGGAAATACAGAGTTGGATGTTTATACTCCGGTTTGCGCTTTGGGAACTCGGAGTTGGATGTTTATACTTCGGTTCGCGCTCTGGGAATACGGAGTTGGATGTTTATACTCCAGTTCGTGCTCGGGGAACTCGGAGTTGGATGTTTATACTCCGCTATGCACTCTGGGAATACGGAGTTGATGTTTATACTCCGGTTCACGCTCTGGGAACTCGAAGTTGGATGTTTATACTACGCTTCGCACTCTGGGAATACGGAGTTGATGTTTATACTCCGGTTCGGGCTCTGGGAACTCGGAGTTGGATGTTTATACTCCGCTTCGCACTTTGGGAATATGGAGTTGGATGTTTATACTTCGCTTCGCACTCTAGGAATACGGAGTTGATGTTTATACTCCAGTTCGCGCTTTGGGAACTCGGAGTTGGATGTTTATACTCCGGTTCGCGCTCTGGGAACTCGGAGTTGGATGTTTATACTCCGCTTCGCACTTTGGGAATACGGAGTTGGATGTTTATACTTTGCTTCGCACTCTAGGAATACGGAGTTGGATGTTTATACTCCACTTCGCACTCTGGCAATACGGAGTTGATGTTTATACTCCGGTTCGCGCTCTGGGAACTCGGAGTTGGATGTTTATACTCCGCTTCGCACTCTGGGAATACGAAGTTGATGTTTATACTCCGGTTCGCGCTTTGGGAACTCGGAGTTGGATGTTTATACTCCGCTTCGCACTCTGGGAATACAGAGTTGGATGTTTATACTCTGCTTCGCATTCTGGGAATACAGAGTTGATGTTTATACTCCGGTTCACACTTTGGGAATACGAAGTTGGATGTTTATACTCGGGTATGTGCTTTGGGAACTCAGAGTTAGATGTTTATACTCCGGTTCGCGCTCTAGAAATACAGAGTTGGATGTTTATAATCGGGTTCGTGCTCAGGGAACTCGAAGTTGGATGTTTATACTCCACTTCGCACTCTGGGAAGACGGAGTTGATTTTTATACTCCAATTCGTGCTCTGGGAACTCGAAGTTGGATGTTTATACTCCGCTTCGCACTCTGGGAATACGGAGTTGATGTTTATACTCCGGTTCGCGCTCTGGGAACTCGTAGTTGGATGTTTATACTCCGCCTTGCACTCTGGGAATACGGAGTTGATGTTTATACTCCGGTTCGCGCTCTGGGAACTCGGAGTTGGATGTTTATACTCCGGTTCGCGCTTTGGGAACTCGAAGTTGGATGTTTATATTCCTCTTCGGAATCTGGGAATACGGAGTTGATGTTTATACTCCGGTTTGCGCTTTGGGAACTCGGAGTTGGATGTTTAATCTCTGCTTTGCACTCTGGGAATACAGAGTTGGATGTTTATACTCCGCTTTGCACTCTGGGAATACGGAGTTGATGTTTATACTCCGGTTCACGCTCTGGGAACTCGGAGTTGGATGTTTGTACTCCGCCTCGCACTTTGGGAATACAGAGTTGATGTTTATACTCCGGTTTGCGTTCTGGGAACTCGGAGTTGGATGTTTGTACTCCGCTTCGCACTCTAGGAATACTGAGTTGATGTTTATACTCCGCTTCGCATTCTGGGAGTAAAGAGTTGATGTTTATACTTCGGTTCGCACTTTGGGAATACAGAGTTGGATTGTTTATACTCCGGTTCGCGCTTTGGGAACTCGGAGTTGGATGTTTATACTCCGGTTCGCGCTCTGGGAATACGGAGTTGGATGTTTATACTCCGGTTCGCGCTTTGGGAACTCGGAGTTGGATGTTTATATTCCGCTTTGAAATCTGGGAATACGGAGTTGTTGTTTATACTCCGGTTCGCGCTTTGGGAACAAAGAGTTGGATGTTTATACTCCGCTTAGCACTCTGGGAATACGGAGCTGGATGTCTATACTCCGCTTTGCACTCTGGGAATACGGAGTTGATGTTTATACTCCGGTTCGCGCTCTGGGAACTCGGAGTTGGATGTTTATACTCCTCCTCGCACTCTGGGAATACGAAGTTGATGTTTATACTCTGCTTCACGCTCTGGGAACTCGGAGTTGGATGTTTATACTCCGGTTCGCGCTTTGGGAACTCGGAGTTGGATGTTTATACTCCGCTTCAAACTCTGGGAATATAGAGTTGATGTTTATACTCCGGTTCGCGCTCTGGGAACTCGGAGTTGGATGTTTATACTCTGCTTCGCACTCTGGGAATACAGAGTTGGATGTTTTTACTCCACTTCGCACTCTGGCAATACAGAGTTGATGTTTATACTCCGGTTCGAGCTCTGGGAACTCGGAGTTGGATGTTTATACTCCGCCTCGCACTCTGGGAATACAGAGTTGATGTTTATACTCCGGTTCGCGCTCTTGGAAATCGGAGTTGGTTGTTTATAATCCGGTTCGCACTTTGGGAATACGGAGTTGGATGTTTATACTCCGGTTCGCGCTTTGGGAATACGGAGTTGGATGTTTATACTCTGCGTTGCACTCTGGGAATACGAAGTTGATGTTTATAATCCGGTTCGCGCTCTGGGAACTCGGAGTTGGATGTTTATACTCCGCCTTGCACTCTGGGAATACGGAGTTGATGTTTATACTCTGGTTCGCGCTCTTGGAAATCGGAGTTGGTTGTTTATACTCTGGTTCGCACTTTGGGAATACGGAGTTGGATGTTTATACTCCGGTTCGTGCTTTGGGAACTCGGAGTTGGATGTTTATACTTCGATTTGCGCTCTGGGAATACGGAGTTGGATGTTTATACTCCAGTTCGTGCTCACGGAACTCGGAGTTGGATGTTTATACTCCGCTTCGCACTTTGGGAATACGGAGTTGATTTTTATACTTCGGTTCGCGCTCTGGGAACTCGGAGTTGGATGTTTATACTCTGCTTCGCACTCTAGGAATACGGAGTTGATGTTTATACTCCGGTTCGCGCTCTAGGAACTCGGAGTTGGATGTTTATACTTCGCTTTGCACTTTGGGAATACGGAGTTGGATGTTTATACTCCGCTTCACACTCTGGGAATACAGAGTTGATGTTTATACTCCGGTTCGCGCTTTGGGAACTCGAAGTTGGATGTTTATACTCCGGTTCGCGCTTTGGGAACTCGGAGTTGGATGTTTATACTCCGCTTCAAACTCTGGGAATAGAGAGTTGATGTTTATACTCCGGTTCGCGCTCTGGGAACTCGGAGTAGGATGTTTATACTCTGCTTCGCACTCTGGGAATACGGAGTTGGATGTTTATACTCCACTTCGCACTCTGGCAATACAGAGTTGATGTTTATACTCCGGTTCGAGCTCTGGGAACTCGGAGTTGGATGTTTATACTCCGCCTCGCACTCTGGGAATACAGAGTTGATGTTTATACTCCGGTTCGCGCTCTTGGAAATCAGAGTTGGTTGTTTATACTCCGGTTTGCACTTTGGGAATACGGAGTTGGATGTTTATACTCCGGTTCGCGCTTTGGGAATACGGAGTTGGATGTTTATACTCCGCTTTGCACTCTGGGAATACGAAGTTGATGTTTATAATCCGGTTCGCGCTCTGGGAACTCGGAGTTGGATGTTTATACTCCGCCTTGCACTCTGGGAATACGGAGTTGATGTTTATACTCTGGTTCGCGCTCTTGGAAATCGGAGTTGGTTGTTTATACTCCGGTTCGCACTTTGGGAATACGGAGTTGGATGTTTATACTCCGGTTCGCGCTTTGGGAACTCGGAGTTGGATGTTTATACTCCGGTTCGCGCTCTGGGAATACGGAGTTGGATGTTTATACTCCAGTTCGCGCTTTGGGAACTCGGAGTTGGATGTTTATATTCCGCTTTGAAATCTGGGAATACGGAGTTGTTGTTTATACTCCGGTTCGCGCTTTGGGAACAAAGAGTTGGATGTTTATACTCTGCTTCGCACTCTAGGAATACGGAGTTGATGTTTATACTCCGGTTCGCGCTCTAGGAACTCGGAGTTGGATGTTTATACTTCGCTTTGCACTTTGGGAATACGGAGTTGGATGTTTATACTCCGCTTCACACTCTGGGAATACAGAGTTGATGTTTATACTCCGGTTCGCGCTTTGGGAACTCGAAGTTGGATGTTTATACTCCGGTTCGCGCTTTGGGAACTCGGAGTTGGATGTTTATACTCCGCTTCAAACTCTGGGAATAGAGAGTTGATGTTTATACTCCGGTTCGCGCTCTGGGAACTCGGAGTAGGATGTTTATACTCTGCTTCGCACTCTGGGAATACGGAGTTGGATGTTTATACTCCACTTCGCACTCTGGCAATACAGAGTTGATGTTTATACTCCGGTTCGAGCTCTGGGAACTCGGAGTTGGATGTTTATACTCCGCCTCGCACTCTGGGAATACAGAGTTGATGTTTATACTCCGGTTCGCGCTCTTGGAAATCAGAGTTGGTTGTTTATACTCCGGTTTGCACTTTGGGAATACGGAGTTGGATGTTTATACTCCGGTTCGCGCTTTGGGAATACGGAGTTGGATGTTTATACTCCGCTTTGCACTCTGGGAATACGAAGTTGATGTTTATAATCCGGTTCGCGCTCTGGGAACTCGGAGTTGGATGTTTATACTCCGCCTTGCACTCTGGGAATACGGAGTTGATGTTTATACTCTGGTTCGCGCTCTTGGAAATCGGAGTTGGTTGTTTATACTCCGGTTCGCACTTTGGGAATACAGAGTTGGATTGTTTATACTCCGGTTCGCGCTTTGGGAACTCGGAGTTGGATGTTTATACTCCGGTTCGCGCTCTGGGAATACGGAGTTGGATGTTTATACTCCGGTTCGCGCTTTGGGAACTCGGAGTTGGATGTTTATATTCCGCTTTGAAATCTGGGAATACGGAGTTGTTGTTTATACTCCGGTTTGCGCTTTGGGAACAAAGAGTTGGATGTTTATACTCCGCTTAGCACTCTGGGAATACGGAGCTGGATGTCTATACTCCGCTTTGCACTCTGGGAATACGGAGTTGATGTTTATACTCCGGTTCGCGCTCTGGGAACTCGGAGTTGGATGTTTATACTCCTCCTCGCACTCTGGGAATACGAAGTTGATGTTTATACTCTGCTTCACGCTCTGGGAACTCGGAGTTGGATGTTTATACTCCGGTTCGCGCTTTGGGAACTCGGAGTTGGATGTTTATACTCCGCTTCAAACTCTGGGAATATAGAGTTGATGTTTATACTCCGGTTCGCGCTCTGGGAACTCGGAGTTGGATGTTTATACTCTGCTTCGCACTCTGGGAATACAGAGTTGGATGTTTTTACTCCACTTCGCACTCTGGCAATACAGAGTTGATGTTTATACTCCGGTTCGAGCTCTGGGAACTCGGAGTTGGATGTTTATACTCCGCCTCGCACTCTGGGAATACAGAGTTGATGTTTATACTCCGGTTGGCGCTCTTGGAAATCGGAGTTGGTTGTTTATAATCCGGTTCGCACTTTGGGAATACGGAGTTGGATGTTTATACTCCGGTTCGCGCTTTGGGAATACGGAGTTGGATGTTTATACTCTGCGTTGCACTCTGGGAATACGAAGTTGATGTTTATAATCCGGTTCGCGCTCTGGGAACTCGGAGTTGGATGTTTATACTCCGCCTTGCACTCTGGGAATACGGAGTTGATGTTTATACTCTGGTTCGCGCTCTTGGAAATCGGAGTTGGTTGTTTATACTCTGGTTCGCACTTTGGGAATACGGAGTTGGATGTTTATACTCCGGTTCGTGCTTTGGGAACTCGGAGTTGGATGTTTATACTTCGATTTGCGCTCTGGGAATACGGAGTTGGATGTTTATACTCCAGTTCGTGCTCACGGAACTCGGAGTTGGATGTTTATACTCCGCTTCGCACTTTGGGAATACGGAGTTGATTTTTATACTTCGGTTCGCGCTCTGGGAACTCGGAGTTGGATGTTTATACTCTGCTTCGCACTCTAGGAATACGGAGTTGATGTTTATACTCCGGTTCGCGCTCTAGGAACTCGGAGTTGGATGTTTATACTTCGCTTTGCACTTTGGGAATACGGAGTTGGATGTTTATACTCCGCTTCACACTCTGGGAATACAGAGTTGATGTTTATACTCCGGTTCGCGCTTTGGGAACTCGAAGTTGGATGTTTATACTCCGGTTCGCGCTTTGGGAACTCGGAGTTGGATGTTTATACTCCGCTTCAAACTCTGGGAATAGAGAGTTGATGTTTATACTCCGGTTCGCGCTCTGGGAACTCGGAGTAGGATGTTTATACTCTGCTTCGCACTCTGGGAATACGGAGTTGGATGTTTATACTCCACTTCGCACTCTGGCAATACAGAGTTGATGTTTATACTCCGGTTCGAGCTCTGGGAACTCGGAGTTGGATGTTTATACTCCGCCTCGCACTCTGGGAATACAGAGTTGATGTTTATACTCCGGTTCGCGCTCTTGGAAATCAGAGTTGGTTGTTTATACTCCGGTTTGCACTTTGGGAATACGGAGTTGGATGTTTATACTCCGGTTCGCGCTTTGGGAATACGGAGTTGGATGTTTATACTCCGCTTTGCACTCTGGGAATACGAAGTTGATGTTTATAATCCGGTTCGCGCTCTGGGAACTCGGAGTTGGATGTTTATACTCCGCCTTGCACTCTGGGAATACGGAGTTGATGTTTATACTCTGGTTCGCGCTCTTGGAAATCGGAGTTGGTTGTTTATACTCCGGTTCGCACTTTGGGAATACGGAGTTGGATGTTTATACTCCGGTTCGCGCTTTGGGAACTCGGAGTTGGATGTTTATACTCCGGTTCGCGCTCTGGGAATACGGAGTTGGATGTTTATACTCCAGTTCGTGCTCACGGAACTCGGAGTTGGATGTTTATACTCCGCTTCGCGCTTTGGGAATACGGAGTTGATTTTTATACTTCGGTTCGCGCTCTGGGAACTCGGAGTTGGATGTTTATACTCTGCTTCGCACTCTAGGAATACGGAGTTGATGTTTATACTCTGGTTCGTGCTCTGGGAACTCGGAGTTGGATGTTTATACTTCGCTTTGCACTTTGGGAATACGGAGTTGGATGTTTATACTCCGCTTCACACTCTGGGAATGCGGAGTTGATGTTTATACTCCGGTTCACGCTTTGGGAACTCGAAGTTGGATGTTTATACTCCGGTTCGCGCTCTGGGAACTCGAAGTTGGATGTTTATACTCCGCTTAGAACTCTGGGAATACGTAGTTGGATGTTTATACTCCGGTTCGCGCTCTGGGAACTCGGAGTTGGATGTTTATACTCCGCTTCGCACTCTGGGAATACGGAGTTGATGTTTATACTCCGGTACGCGCTCTAGGAACTCGGAGTTGGATGTTTATAATTCGCTTCGCACTCTGGGAATACGGAGTTGATGTTTATACTCCGGTTTGCGCTCTGGGAACTCGGATTTGGATGTTTATACTCCGCTTCGCACTCTGGGAATACGGAGTTGATGTTTATACTCCGGTTCGCGCTCTAGGAACTCGAAGTTGGATGTTTATACTCCGCCTCGCACTCTGGGAATACGGAGTTGATGTTTATACTCCGGTTCGCGCTCTGGGAACTCGGAGTTGGATGTTTATACTCCGGTTCGCGCTTTGGGAATTCGGAGTTGGTTGTTTATACTCCGCTTCGAACTCTGGGAATACGGAGTTGATGTTTATACTCCGGTTCGCGCTCTACGAACTCGGAGTTGGATGTTTATACTCCACTTCACACTCTGGGAATACGGATTGGGATGTTTATACTCCGCTTCGCACTCTGGGAATACGGAGTTGATGTTTATACTCCGGTTCGCGCTCTGGGAACTCAGAATTGGATGTTTTTACTCCGCCTCGCACTCTGGGAATTCGGAGTTGATGTTTATACTCTGGTTCACGCTCTGGGAAATCGGAGTTGGTTGTTTATACTCCGGTTCGCGCTTTGCGAACTCGGAGTTGGATGTTTATACTCCGCCTCGTACTCTGGGAATACGGAGTTGATGTTTATACTCCGGTTCGCGCTCTGGGAACTCGGAGTTGGATGTTTATATTCCGCTTCGCACTCTGGGAATACGGAGTTGATGTTTATACTCCGCTTCACATTCTAGGAATACAGAGTTGATGTTTATACTCCGGTTCGCACTTTGGGAATACGGAGTTGGATGTTTATACTCGGGTACGCGCTTTGGGAACTCAGAGTTAGATGTTTATACTTCGGTTCGTGCTCTAGGAATACGGAGTTGGATGTTTATACTCCGGTTCACGCTTTGGGAACTCGGAGTTGGATGTTTATATTCAGCTTTGAAATCTGGGAATACGGAGTTGATGTTTATACTCCGGTTCGCGCTTTGGGAACTCGGAGTTGGATGTTTATACTCCGCTTCGCACTCTGGGAATACGGAGTTGGATGTCTATACTCCGCTTTGCACTCTGGGAATACGGAGTTGATGTTTATACTCCGGTTCGTGCTCTGCGAACTCGGAGTTGGATGTTTATACTCCTCCTCGCACTCTGGGAATACAGAGTTGATGTTTATACTCTGCTTCGCGCTCTGGGAACTCGAAGTTGGATGTTTATACTCCGGTTCGCACCTTGGGAACTCGGAGTTGGATGTTTATACTTCGCTTCAAACTCTGGGAATAGAGAGTTGATGTTTATACTCCGGTTCGCGCTCTGGGAACTCGGAGTTGGATGTTTATACTCCGCTTCGCACTCTAGGAATACGGAGTTGGATGTTTATACTCCACTTCGCACTCTGGCAATACGGAGTTGATGTTTATACTCCGGTTCGCGCTCTGGGAACTCGGAGTTGGATGTTTATACTCCGCTTCGCATTCTGGGAATACAGAGTTGATGTTTATACTCCGGTTCGCGCTTTGGGAACTCGGACTTGGATGTTTATACTCCGCTTCGCACTCTGGGAATACGGAGTTGGATGTTTATACTCCGCTTTGCACTCTGGGAATACGAAGTTGATGTTTATAATCCGGTTCGCGCTCTGGGAACTCGGAGTTGGATGTTTATACTCCGCCTCGCACTTTGGGAATACGGAGTTGATGTTTATACTCTGGTTCGCGCTCTTGGAAATCGGAGTTGGTTGTTTATACTCCGGTTTGCACTTTGGGAATACAGAGTTGGATGTTTATACTCCGGTTCGCGCT
Organism: Allium fistulosum; assembly: GCA_030737815.1. Lineage (NCBI taxonomy): Eukaryota > Viridiplantae > Streptophyta > Magnoliopsida > Asparagales > Amaryllidaceae > Allium > Allium fistulosum. Next base: position 210,213,366 of record CM060904.1, on the reverse strand, counting down.
TTGGGAACTCGGAGTTGGATGTTTATACTCCGGTTCGCGCTCTGGGAATACGGAGTTGGATGTTTATACTCCAGTTCGTGCTCGGGGAACTAGGAGTTGGATGTTTATACTCCGCTACGCACTCTGGGAATACGGAGTTGATTTTTATACTCCGGTTTGCACTCTGGGAATACGGAGTTGGATGTCTATACTCCGCTTTGCACTCTGGGAATACGGAGTTGATGTTTATACTCCGGTTTGTGCTCTGGGAACTCGGAGTTGGATGTTTATACTCCGCTTCGCACTTTGGGAATACGGAGTTGGATGTTTATACTTCGCTTCGCACTCTGGGAATACAGAGTTGATGTTTATACTCCGGTTCGCGCTTTGGGAACTCGGAGTTGGATGTTTATACTCCGGTTCGCGCTTTGGGAACTCGGAGTTGGATGTTTATACTCCGCTTTGCACTTTGGGAATACGGAGTTGTATGTTTATACTCCGGTTCGCGCTCTGGGAACTCGGAGTTGGATGTTTATACTCCGCTTCGCACTCTTTGAATAAGGAGTTGATGTTTATACTCCGGTTCGCGCTCTGGGAACTCGGAGTTGGATGTTTATACTCCACTTCACACTCTAGGAATACGGAGTTGGATGTTTATACTCCGCTTCGCACTCTGGGAATACGGAGTTGATGTTTATACTCCAGTTCGCGCTCTGGGAACTCAGAGTTGGATGTTTATACTCCAGTGCGTGCTCGGGGAACTCGGAGTTGGATGTTTATACTCCGCTTCGCACTCTGGAAATACGGAGTTGATTTTTATACTCCGGTTCGCGCTCTGGGAACTCGGAGTTGGATGTTTATACTATGCTTCGCACTCTGGGAATACGGAGTTGATGTTTATACTCCGATTCGCGCTCTGGGAACTCGGAGTTGGATGTTTATACTCCGCTTCGCACTTAGGGAATACGGAGTTGGATGTTTATACTGCGCTACGCACTCTGGGAATACGGAGTTGATGTTTATACTCCGGTTCGCGCTTTGGTAACTCGGAGTTGGATATTTATACTCCGGTTCGCGCTCTGGGAACTCGGAGTTGGATGTTTATACTCCGCTTCGCAATCTGGGAATACGGAGTTGGATGTTTATACTCCGGTTCGCGCTCTGGGAACTCAGAGTTGGATGTTTATACTCCGCTTCGCACTTTAGGAATACGGAGTTGATGTTTATACTCCGATTCGCGCTCTGGGAACTCGGAGTTGGATGTTTATACTCCGCTATGCACTTTGGGAATACGGAGTTGGATGTTTATACTCCGCTTCGCACTCTGGGAATACGGAGTTGATGTTTATACTCCGGTTCGCGCTTTGGGAACTCGGAGTTGGATGTTTATACTCCGGTTCGCGCTCTGGGAACTCAAATTTGGATGTTTATATTCCGCTTCGCACTCTGGGAATACGGAGTTGGATGTTTATACTCCGGTTCGCGCTCTGGGAACTCGGAGTTAGATGTTTATACATCGCTTCGCACTCTGGGAATACGGAGTTGATGTTTATACTCCGGTTCGCGCTCTGGGAACTCGGAGTTGGATGTTTATACTCCGCTTCGCACTCTGGGAATACGGAGTTGATGTTTATACTCCGGTTTGCGCTCTGGGAACTTGGAGTTGGATGTTTATACTCCGCTTCGCACTCTGGGAATACGGAGTTGATGTTTATACTCCGGTTCGCGCTCTAGGAACTCGAAGTTGGATGTTTATACTCCGCCTCGCACTCTGGGAATACGGAGTTGATGTTTATACTCCGGTTCGCGCTCTGGGAACTCGGAGTTGGATGTTTATACTCCAGTTCGCGCTTTGGGAACTCGGAGTTGGATGTTTATACTCCGCTTCGAACTCTGGGAATACAGAGTTGATGTTTATACTCTGGTTCGCGCTCTGCGAACTCGGAGTTGGATGTTTATACTCCACTTCACACTCTGGGAATATGGAGTTGGATGTTTATACTCCGCTTCACACTCTGGGAATACAGATTTGATTTTATACTCCGGTTCGCGCTCTGGGAACTAAGAGTTGGATGTTTTTACTCCGCCTCGCACTCTGGGAATTCGGAGTTGATGTTTATACTCTGGTTCACGCTCTGGGAAATCGTAGTTGGTTGTTTATTCTCCGGTTCGCGCTTTGCGAACTCGGAGTTGGATGTTTATACTCCGCCTCGTACTCTGGGAATACGGAGTTGATGTTTATACTCTGGTTCGCGCTCTGGGAACTCGGAGTTGGATGTTTGTACTCCGCTTCGCACTCTGGGAACTCAGAGTTGGATGTTTGTACTCCAGTTCGCGCCTTGGGAACTCGGAGTTGGATGTTTATACTCCGCTTCAAACTCTGGGAATAGAGAGTTGATGTTTATACTCCGGTTCGCGCTATGGAACTCGGAGTTGGATGTTTATACTCCGCTTCGTACTCTGGGAATACGGAGTTGGATGTTTATACTCCACTTCGCACTCTGGCAATACGGAGTTGATGTTTATACTCCAGTTCGCGCTCTGGGAACTCGGAGTTGGATGTTTATACTCTGCCTCGCACTCTGGGAATATGGAGTTGATGTTTATACTCCGGTTCGCGCTTTGGGAACATGGACTTGGATGTTTATACTCCGCTTCGCACTCTGGGAATACGAAGTTGGATGTTTCTACTCCGCTTTGCACTCTGGGAATACGAAGTTGATGTTTATACTTCGGTTCGCGCTCTGGGAACTCGAAGTTGGATGTTTATACTCCGCCTCGCACTTTGGGAATACGGAGTTGATGTTGATACTCTGGTTCGCGCTCTTGGAAATCGGAGTTGGTTGTTTATACTCCGGTTCGCACTTTGGGAATACAGAGTTGGATGTTTATACTCCGGTTCGCGCTTTGGGATCTCGGAGTTGGATGTTTATACTCCGGTTCACGCTCTGGGAATACGGAGTTGGATGTTTATACTCCAGTTCGTGCTCGGGGAACTCGGAGTTGGATGTTTATACTCCGCTTCGCACTCTGGGAATACGGAGTTGATTTTTATACTCCGGTTCGTGCTTTGGGAACTCGAAGTTGGATGTTTATACTACGCTTCGCACTCTGGAAATACGGAGTTGGTGTTTATACTCCGGTTCGCGCTCTGGGAACTCGGAGTTGGACGTTTATACTCCGCTTCGCACTTTGGGAATATGGAGTTGGATATTTATACTTTGCTTCGCACGCTAGGAATACGGAGTTGATGTTTATACTTCGGTTCGCGCTTTGGGAACTCGGAGTTGGATGTTTATACTCCGGTTCGCGCTCTGGGAACTCGGAGTTGGATGTTTATACTCCGCTTCGCACTCTAGGAATACGGAGTTGGATGTTTATACCCCGGTTCGTGCTTTGGGAACCCGGAGTTGGATGTTTATACTCCGCTTCGCACTCTGGGAATACGGAGTTGATGTTTATACTCCGGTTCGCGCTCTGGGAACTCGGAGTTGGATTTTTATACTCCGCTTCGCACTCTGGGAATACGGAGTTGATGTTTATACTCCGGTTTGCGCTCTGGGAACTTGGAGTTGGATGTTTATACTCCGCTTCGCACTCTGGGAATACAGAGTTGATGTTTATTCTGCGGTTCGCGCTTTGGGAACTCGAAATTGGATGTTTATACTCCGCCTCGCACTCTGGGAATACGGAGTTGATGTTTATACTCCGGTTCGCGCTCTGGGAACTCGGAGTTGGATGTTTATACTCCGGTTCGCGCTCTGGGAACTCGGTGTTGGATGTTTATACTCCGCTTCGATCTCTAGGAACTCGGAGTTGGATGTTTATACTCCGCTTCGAGCTCTGGGAATACGGAGTTGATGTTTATACTCCAGTTCGCGCTCTGCGAACTCGAAGTTGGATGTTTATACTACGCTTCGCACTCTGGGAATACGAAGTTGATGTTTATACTCCGGTTCACGCTCTGGGAACTCGGAGTTGGATGTTTATACTCCGCCTTGCACTCTAGGAATACAGAGTTGATGTTTATACATTGGTTCGCGCTCTGGGAAATCGGAGTTGGTTGTTTATACTCCGGTTCGTGCTTTGCGAACTCGGAGTTGGATGTTTATACTCCACCTCGCACTTTGGGAATACGGAGTTGATGTTTATACTCCGGTTCGTACTCTGGGAACTCGGAGTTGGATGTTTGTACTCCGCTTCGCACTCTGGGAATACGGAGTTGATGTTTATACTCCGCTTTGCATTTTGGGAATACAGAGTTGATGTTTATAGTCTGGTTCGCACTTTGGGAATACGGAGTTGGATGTTTATACTCGGGTAAGTGCTTTGGGAACTCAGAGTTAGATGTTTATACTCCGGTACGCGCTCTAGGAATATGGAGTTGGATGTTTATACTCCGGTTCATGCTCAGGGAACTCGGAGTTGGATGTTTATACTCCGCTTCGCACTCTAGGAATACGGAGTTGATTTTTATACTCCGGTTCGCGCTCTGGGAACTCGGAGTTGGATGTTTATACTCCGCTTCGCACTTTGGGAATACGGAGTTGATGTTTATACTCCGGTTCGCGCTCTGGGAACTCGGAGTTGGATGTTTATACTCCGCCTCGCACTTTGGAAATACGAAGTTGATGTTTATACTCCGGTACGCGCTCTAGGAACTCGGAGTTGGATGTTTATACTTCGGTTTGCGCTTTGGGAACTCGGAGTTGGATGTTTATATTCCGCTTTAGAATCTGGGAATACAGAGTTGATGTTTATACTCCTATTCGTGCTTTGGGAACTCGGAGTTGGATGTTTATACTCCGCTTCGCACTCTGGGAATACAGAGTTGGATGTTTATACTCCGCTTTGCACTCTGGGAATACGGAGTTGATGTTTATACTCCGGTTCACGCTCTAGGAACTCGGAGTTGGATGTTTATACTCCGCCTCGCACTCTGGGAATACGGAGTTGATGTTTATACTCCGGTTCGCGCTTTGGGAACTCGGAGTTGGATGTTTGTACTCCGCTTCGCATTCTGGGAATACAGAGTTGATGTTTATACTTCAGTTTGCACTTTGGGAATACGGAGTTGGATGTTTATACTCCGGTTCGCGCTCTGGGAATACGGAGTTGGATGTTTATACTATGGTACGTGCTCAGGGAGCTCGGAGTTGGATGTTTATACTCCGCTTCGCACCGTGGGAATACAGAGTTGATTTTTATACTTCGGTTTGCGCTCTGGGAACTCGGAGTTGGATGTTTAAACTCCGCTTCGCACTCTGGGAATACGGAGTTGATGTTTATACTCTGGTTCGCACTCTGGGAACTCGGAGTTGAATGTTTATACTCCGCTTCGGAAAATGGGAATTTAGAGTTGATGTTTATACTCCGGTTCGCGCTTTGGGAACTCGGAGTTGTATGTTTATACTCTGCTTCGCACTCTGGGAATACAGAGTTGGATGTTTATACTCCACTTTGCACTCTTGGAATATGGAGTTGATGTTTATACTCCGGTTCGCGCTCTGGGAACTCGGAGTTGGATGTTTATACTCCACTTCACACTCTGGGAATACGGATTGGGATGTTTATACTCCGCTTCGCACTCTGGGAATACGGAGTTGATGTTTATACTCCGGTTCGCGCTCTAGGAACTCGAAGTTGGATGTTTATACTCCGCCTCGCACTCTGGGAATACGGAGTTGATGTTTATACTCCGGTTCGCGCTCTGGGAACTCGGAGTTGGATGTTTATACTCCAGTTCGCGCTTTGGGAACTCGGAGTTGGATGTTTATACTCCGCTTCGAACTCTGGGAATACAGAGTTGATGTTTATACTCCGGTTCGCGCTCTGGGAACTCGGAGTTGGATGTTTGTACTCCGCTTCGCACTCTGGGAATACAGAGTTGATGTTTATACTCCGCTTCACATTCTAGGAATACAGAGTTGATGTTTATACTCCGGTTCGCACTTTGGGAATACGGAGTTGGATGTTTATACTCGGGTACGCGCTTTGAGAACCCAGAGTTAGATGTTTATACTTCGGTTCGCGCTCTAGGAATACGGAGTTGGATGTTTATACTCCGGTTCACGCTTTGGGAACTCGGAGTTGGATGTTTATACTCCGCTTCGCACTCTGGGAATACGGAGTTGGATGTCTATACTCCGCTTTGCACTCTGGGAATACGGAGTTGATGTTTATACTCCGGTTCGTGCTTTGCGAACTCGGAGTTGGATGTTTATACTCCTCCTCGCACTCTGGGAATACGGAGTTGATGTTTATACTCTGCTTCGCGCTCTAGGAACTCGGAGTTGGATGTTTATACTCCGGTTCGCGCCTTGGGAACTCGGAGTTGGATGTTTATACTTCGCTTCAAACTCTGGGAATAGAGAGTTGATGTTTATACTCCGGTTCGCGCTCTGGGAACTCGGAGTTGGATGTTTATACTCTGCTTCGCACTATAGGAATACGGAGTTGGATGTTTATACTCCACTTCGCACTCTGGCAATACGGAATTTGATGTTTATACTTCGCTTCGCACTCTGGGAATACGGAGTTGATGTTTATACTCCGGTTCGCGCTTTGGGAACTCGGAGTTGGATGTTTATACTCCGGTTCGCGCTCTGGGAACTCGGAGTTGGATGTTTATACTCCGCTTTGCACTTTGGGAATACGGAGTTGGATGTTTATACTCCGGTTCGCGCTCTGGGAACTCGGAGTTGGATGTTTATACTCCGCTTCGCACTTTGGGAATAAGGAGTTGATGTTTATACTCCGGTTCGCGCTCAGGGAACTCGGAGTTGGATGTTTATATTCCACTTCACACTCTAGGAATACGGAGTTGGATGTTTATACTCCGCTTCGCACTCTGGGAATACGGAGTTGATGTTTATACTCCAGTTCGTGCTCTGGGAACTCAGAGTTGGATGTTTATACTCCCGTTCGTGCTCGGGGAACTCGGAGTTGGATGTTTATACTCCGCTTCGCACTCTGGAAATACGGAGTTGATTTTTATACTCCGGTTCGCGCTCTGGGAACTCGGAGTTGGATGTTTATACTACGCTTCGCACTCTAGGAATACGGAGTTGATGTTTATACTCCGGTTCGCGCTCTGGGAACTCAGAGTTGGATGTTTATACTCCGCTTCGCACTTTGGGAATACAAAGTTGGATGTTTATACTGCGCTTCGCACTCTGGGAATACGGAGTTGATGTTTATACTCCGGTTCGCACTTTGGTAACTCAGAGTTGGATGTTTATACTCCGGTTCGCGCTCTGGGAACTCGGAGTTGGATGTTTATACTCCGCTTCGCACTCAGGGAATACGGAGTTGGATGTTTATACTCCGGTTCGCGCTCTGGGAACTCGTAGTTGGATGTTTATACTCCGCTTCGCACTTTAGGAATACGGAGTTGATGTTTATACTCCGGTTCGCGCTCTGGGAACTCGGAGTTGGATGTTTATACTCCGCTTTGCACTTAGGGAATACGGAGTTGGATGTTTATACTCCGCTTCGCACTCTGGAAATACGGAGTTGATGTTTATACTCCGGTTCGTGCTTTGGGAACTCGTAGTTGGATGTTTATACTTCGGTTCGCGCTCTGGGAACTCGAAGTTGGATGTTTATATTCCGCTTCGCACTCTGGGAATACGAAGTTGGATGTTTATACTCCGGTTCGCGCTCTGGGAACTCGGAGTTAGATGTTTATACATCGCTTCGCACTCTGGGAATATGGAGTTGATGTTTATACTCCGGTTCACGCTCTGGGAACTCGGAGTTGGATGTTTATACTCCGCTTCGCACTCTGGGAATACGGAGTTGATGTTTATACTCCGGTTTGCGCTCTGGGAACTCGGAGTTGGATGTTTATACTCCGCTTCGCACTTTGGGAATATGGAGTTGATGTTTATACTCCGGTTCACGCTCTAGGAACTCGAAGTTGGATGTTTATACTCCGCCTCGCACTCTGGGAATACGGAGTTGATGTTTATACTCCGGTTCGCGCTCTGGGAACTCGGAGTTGGATGTTTATACTCCAGTTCGCGCTTTGGGAACTTGGAGTTGGATGTTTATACTCCGCTTCAACCTCTGGGAATACAGAGTTGATGTTTATACTCCGGTTCGCGCTCTGTGAACTCGGAGTTGGATGTTTATACTCCACTTCACACTCTGGGAATATTGAGTTGGATGTTTATACTCCGCTTCGCACTCTGGGAATACAGATTTGATTTTATACTCCGGTTCGCGCTCTGGGAACTCAGAGTTGGATGTTTTTACTCCGCCTCGCACTCTGGGAATTCGGAGTTGATGTTTATACTCTGGTTCACACTCTGGGAAATCGGAGTTGGTTGTTTATTCTCCGGTTCGCACTTTGCGAACTCGAAGTTGGATGTTTATACTCCGCCTCGTACTCTGGGAATACGGAGTTGATGTTTATACTCCGGTTCGCGCTCTGGGAACTCGGAGTTGGATGTTTGTACTCCGCATCGCACTTTGGGAATACGGAGTTGATGTTTATACTCCGCTTCGCATTATAGGAATACAGAGTTGATGTTTATACTCCGGTTCGCACTTTGGGAATACGGAGTTGGATGTTTATACTCGGGTACGCGCTTTGGGAACTCAGAGTTAGATGTTTATACTTCGATTCGCGCTCTAGGAATACGGAGTTGGATGTTTATACTCCGGTTCGCGCTTTGGGAACTCGGAGTTGGATGTTTATATTCTGCTTCGAAATCTGGGAATACGGAGTTGATGTTTATACTCCGGTTCGCGCTTTGGGAACTCAGAGTTGGATGTTTATACTCCGCTTCGCACTCTGGGAATACGGAGTTGGATGTCTATACTCCGCTTTGCACTCTGGGAATATGGAGTTGATGTTTATACTCCGGTTCGTGCTCTGGGAACTCGGAGTTGGATGTTTATACTCCGCCTCGCACTCTGGGAATACGGAGTTGATGTTTATACTCTGCTTCGCGCTCTGGGAACTCGGAGTTGGATGTTTATACTCCGGTTCGCGCCTTGGGAACTCGGAGTTGGATGTTTATACTTCGCTTCAAACTCTCAGAATAGAGAGTTGATGTTTATACTCCGGTTCGCGCTCTGGGAACTCGGAGTTGGATGTTTATACTCCGCTTCGCACTCTAGGAATACAGAGTTGGATGTTTATACTCCACTTCGCACTCTGGCAATACGGAGTTGATGTTTATAATCCGGTTCGCGCTCTGGGAACTCGGAGTTGGATGTTTATACTCCGCCTCGCATTCTGGGAATACGGAGTTGATGTTTATACTTCGGTTCGCGCTTTGGGAACTCGGACTTGGATGTTTATACTCCGGTTCGCGCTCTGGGAATACGGAGTTGGATGTTTATACTCCAGTTCGTGCTCGGGGAACTCGGAGCTGGATGTTTATACTCCGCTACGCACTCTGGGAATACGGAGTTGATTTTTATACTCCGGTTTGCGCTCTGGGAACTCGGAGTTGGATGTTTATACTACGCTTCGCACTCTGGGAATACATAGTTGATGTTTATACTCCGGTTCGGGCTCTGGGAACTCGGAGTTGGATGTTTATACTCCGCTTCGCACTTTGGGAATACGGAGTTGGATGTTTATACTTCGCTTCGCACTCTGGGAATACGGAGTTGATGTTTATACTCCGGTTCGCGCTTTGGGAACTCGGAGTTGGATGTTTATACTCTAGTTCGCGCTTTGGGAACTCGTAGTTGGATGTTTATACTCTGCTTTGCACTTTGGGAATACGGAGTTGGATGTTTATACTCCGGTTCGCGCTCTGGGAACTCGGAGTTGGATGTTTATACTCCGCTTCGCACTTTGGGAATAAGGAGTTGATGTTTATACTCCGGTTCACGCTCTGGGAACTCGGAGTTGGATGTTTATACTCCACTTCACACTCTAGGAATACGGAGTTGGATGTTTATACTCCGCTACACACTCTGGGAATACGGAGTTGATGTTTATACTCCAGTTCGTGCTCTAGGAACTCAGAGTTGGATGTTTATACTCCAGTTCGTGCTCGGGGAACTCGGAGTTGGATGTTTATACTCCGCTTCGCACTCTGGAAATACAGAGTTGATTTTTATACTCCGGTTCGCGCTCTGGGAACTCGGAGTTGGATGTTTATACTACGCTTCGCACTCTGGGAATACGGAGTTAATGTTTATACTCCGGTTCGCGCTCTGGGTTTATACTCCGCTTCGCACTTTGGGAATACGGAGTTGGATGTTTATACTGCGCTTCGCACTCTGGGAATACGGAGTTGATGTTTATACTCCAGTTCGCGCTTTGGTAACTCGGAGTTGGATGTTTATACTCCAGTTCGCACTCTGTGAACTCGGAGTTGGATGTTTATACTCCGCTTCGCACTCTGGGAATACGGAGTTGGATGTTTATACTCCGTTTCGCGCTCTGGGAACTCGGAGTTGGATGTTTATACTCCGCTTCGCACTTTAGGAATACGGAGTTGATGTTTATACTCCGGTTCGCGCTCTGGGAACTCGGAGTTGGATGTTTATACTCCGCTTTGCACTTTGGGAATACGGAGTTGGATGTTTATACTCCGCTTCGCACTCTGGGAATACGGAGTTGATGTTTATACTCCGGTTCGCGCTTTGGGAACTCGGAGTTGGATGTTTATACTCCGATTCGCGCTCTGGGAACTCGAAGTTGGATGTTTATATTCCGCTTCGCACTCTGGGAATACGGAGTTGGATGTTTATACTCCGGTTCGCGTTCTGGGAACTCACAGTTAGATGTTTATACATCGCTTCGCACTATGGGAATATGGAGTTGATGTTTATACTCCGGTTCGCGCTCTGGGAACTCGGAGTTGGATGTTTATACTCCGCTTCGCACTCTGGGAATACGGAGTTGATGTTTATACTCCGGTTTGCGCTCTGGGAACTCGGAGTTGGATTTTATACTCCGCTTCGCACTTTGGGAATACGGAGTTGATGTTTATACTCCGGTTCGCGCTCTAGGAACTCGAAGTTGGATGTTTATACTCCGCCTCGCACTCTGGGAATACGGAGTTGATGTTTATACTCCGGTTCGCGCTCTGGGAACTCGGAGTTGTGTGTTTATACTCCAGTTCGCGCTTTGGGAACTCGGAGTTGGATGTTTATACTCCGCTTCGAACTCTGGGAATACAGAGTTGATGTTTATACTCCGGTTCGCGCTCTGTGAACTCGGAGTTGGATGTTTATACTCCACTTCACACTCTGGGAATATGGAGTTGGATGTTTATACTCCGCTTCGCACTTTGGGAATACAGATTTGATTTTATACTCCGGTTCGCGCTCTGGGAACTCAGAGTGGGATGTTTTTACTCCGCCTCGCACTCTGAGAATTCAGAGTTGATGTTTATACTCTGGTTCACGCTCTGGGAAATCGGAGTTGGTTGTTTATTCTCCGGTTTGCGCTTTGCGAACTCGGAGTTGGATGTTTATACTCCGCCTCGTACTCTGGGAATACGGAGTTGATGTTTATACTCCGGTTCGCGCTCTGGGAACTCGGAGTTGGATGTTTGTACTCCGCTTCGCACTCTGGGAATACGGAGTTGATGTTTATACTCCGCTTCGCATTCTAGGAATACAGAGTTGATGTTTATACTCCGGTTCGCACTTTGGGAATACGGAGTTGGATGTTTATACTCGGGTACGCGCTTTGGGAACTCAGAGTTAGATGTTTATACTTCGGTTCACACTCTAGGAATACGGAGTTGGATGTTTATACTCCGGTTCGCGCTTTGGGAACTCAGAGTTGGATGTTTATATTCTGCTTCGAAATCTGGGAATACGGAGTTGATGTTTATACTCCGGTTCGCGCTTTGGGAACTCAGAGTTGGATGTTTATACTCCGCTTTGCACTATGGGAATACGGAGTTGGATGTCTATACTCCGCTTTGCACTCTGGGAATACGGAGTTGATGTTTATACAACGGTTCGTGCTCTGGGAACATGGAGTTGGATGTTTATACTCCTCCTCGCACTCTGGGAATACAGAGTTGATATTTATACTCTGCTTCACGCTCTAGGAACTCGGAGTTGGATGTTTATACTCCGGTTCGCGCCTTGGGAACTCGGAGTTGGATGTTTATACTCCGCTTCAAACTCTGGGAATAGAGAGTTGATGTTTATACTCCGGTTCGCGCTCTGGGAACTCGGAGTTGGATGTTTATACTCCGCTTCGCACTCTGGGAATACGGAGTTGGATGTTTATACTCCACTTCGCACTCTGGCAATACGGAGTTGATGTTTATACTCCGGTTCGCGCTCTGGGAACTCGGAGTTGGATGTTTATACTCTGCATCGCACTCTGGGAATACGGAGTTGATGTTTATACTCCGGTTCGCGCTTTGGGAACATGGACTTGGATGTTTATACTCCGCTTCGCACTCTGGGAATACGAAGTTGGATGTTTATACTCTGCTTTGCACTCTGGGAATACGAAGTTGATGTTTATACTCCGGTTCGCGCTCTGGGAACTCGAAGTTGGATGTTTATACTCCGCCTCGCACTTTGGGAATACGGAGTTGATGTTTATACTCTGTTTCGCGCTCTTGGAAATCGGAGTTGGTTGTTTATACTCCGGTTCGCACTTTGGGAATACAGAGTTGGATGTTTATACTCCGGTTCGCGCTTTGGGATCTCGGAGTTGGATGTTTATACTCAGGTTCGCGCTCTGGGAATACGGAGTTGGATGTTTATACTCAAGTTCGTGCTCGGGGAACTCGGAGTTGGATGTTTATACTCCGCTTCGCACTCTGGGAATACGAAGTTGATTTTTATACTCCGGTTCGTGCTTTGGGAACTCGGAGTTGGATGTTTATACTACGCTTCGCACTCTGGGAATACGGAGTTGATGTTTATACTCCGGTTCGCGCTCTGGGAACTCGAAGTTGGATGTTTATACTCCGCTTCGCACTTTGGGAATACGGAGTTGGATGTTTATACTTCGCTTCGCACTCTAGGAATACGGAGTTGATGTTTATACTCCGGTTCGCGCTTTGGGAACTCGGAGTTGGATGTTTATACTCCGGTTCGCGCTCTGGGAACTCGGAGTTGGATGTTTATACTCCGCTTTGCACTCTAGGAATACGGAGTTGGATGTTTATACCCCGGTTCGTGCTTTGGGAACCCGGAGTTGGATGTTTATACTCCGCTTTGCACTCTGGGAATACGGAGTTGATGTTTATACTCCGGTTCGCGCTCTGGGAACTCGGAGTTGGATGTTTATACTCCGCTTCGCACTCTGGGAATACGGAGTTGATGTTTATACTCCGGTTTGCGCTCTGGGAACTTGGAGTTGGATGTTTATACTCCGCTTCGCACTCTGGGAATACGGAGTTGATGTTTATTCTCCGGTTCGCTCTCTGGGAACTCGAAATTGGATGTTTATACTCCGCCTCGCACTCTGGGAATACGGAGTTGATGTTTATACTCCGGTTCGTGCTCTGGGAACTCGGAGTTGGATGTTTATACTCCGGTTCGCGCTCTGGGAACTCGGAGTTGGATGTTTATACTCCACTTCGAACTCTGGGAACTCGGTGTTGGATGTTTATACTCCGCTTCGAACTCTAGGAACTCGGAGTTGGATGTTTATACTCCGCTTCGAGCTCTGGGAATACGGAGTTGATGTTTATACTCCAGTTCGCGCTCTGCGAACTCGAAGTTGGATGTTTACACTCCGCTTCGCACTCTGGGAATACGGAGTTGATGTTTATACTCCGGTTCACGCTCTGGGAACTCGGAGTTGGATGTTTATACTCCGCCTCGCACTCTAGGAATACGGAGTTGATGTTTATACACTGGTTCGCGCTCTGGTAAATCGGAGTTGGTTGTTTATACTCCGGTTCGCGCTTTGTGAACTCGGAGTTGGATGTTTATACTCCACCTCGCACTTTGGGAATACAGAGTTGATGTTTATACTCTGGTTCGTACTCTGGGAACTCGGAGTTGGATGTTTGTACTCCGCTTCGCACTTTGGGAATACGGAGTTGATGTTTATACTCCGCTTTGCATTTTGGGAATACAGAGTTGATGTTTATACTCCGGTTCGCACTTTGGGAATACGGAGTTGGATGTTTATACTTGGGTAAGCGCTTTGGGAACTCAGAGTTAGATGTTTATACTCCGGTACGCGCTCTAGGAATATGGAGTTGGATGTTTATACTCCGGTTCATGCTCAGGGAACTCGGAGTTAGATGTTTATACTCCGCTTCGCACTCTAGGAATACAGAGTTGATTTTTATACTCCGCTTTGCGCTCTGGGAATATGGAGTTGGATGTCTATACTCCGCCTCGCACTTTGGGAATACGGAGTTGATGTTTATACTCCGGTTCGCGCTCTGGGAACTCGGAGTTGGATGTTTATACTCCGCCTCGCACTTTGGAAATACGGAGTTGATGTTTATACTCCGGTTCGCGCTCTAGGAACTCGGAGTTGGATGTTTATACTCCGGTTTGCACTTTGGGAACTCGGAGTTGGATGTTTATATTCCGCTTTAGAATCTAGGAATACGGAGTTGATGTTTATACTCCTGTTCGCGCTTTGGGAACTCGGAGTTGGATGTTTATACCCCGCTTCGCACTCTGGGAATACAGAGTTGGATGTTTATACTCCGCTTTGCACTCTGGGAATACGGAGTTGATGTTTATACTCTGATTCACGCTCTAGGAACTCGGAGTTGGATGTTTATACTCCGCCTCGCACTCTGGGAATACGGAGTTGATGTTTATACTCCGGTTTGCGCTCTGGGAACTCGGAGTTGGATGTTTGTACTCCGCTTCGCATTCTGGGAATACAGAGTTGATGTTTATACTTCAGTTTGCACTTTGGGAATACGGAGTTGGATGTTTATACTCCGGTTCGCGATTTGGGAACTTGGAGTTGGATGTTTATACTCCGGTTCGCGCTCTGGGAATACGGAGTTGGATGTTTATACTATGGTACGTGCTCAGGGAGCTCGGAGTTGGATGTTTATACTCCGCTTCGCACCGTGGGAATACGGAGTTGATTTTTATACTTCGGTTCGCGCTCTGGGAACCGGAGTTGGATGTTTAAACTCCGTTTCGCACTTTGGGAATACGGAGTTGATGTTTATACTCTGGTTCGCACTATGGGAACTCGGAGTTGAATGTTTATACTCCGCTTCGAAATATGGGAATTTAGAGTTGATGTTTATACTCCGGTTCGCGCTTTGGGAACTCGGAGTTGTATGTTTATACTCTGCTTCGCACTCTGGGAATACAGAGTTGGATGTTTGTACTCCACTTTGCACTCTTGGAATACAGAGTTGATGTTTATACTCCGGTTCGCGCTCTGGGAACTCGGAGTTGGATGTTTATACTCCGCCTCGCACTCTGGGAATACGTAGTTGATGTTTATACTCCGGTTCGCGCTCTGGGAACTCGGAGTTGGATGTTTGTACTCCGCTTCGCACTCTAGGAATACGGAGTTGATGTTTATACTCCGCTTCGCATTCTGGGAATACAGAGTTGATGTTTATACTTCGGTTCGCACTTTGGAAATACAGAGTTGGATGTTTATACTCCGGTTCGTGCTTTGGGAACTCAGAGTTGGATGTTTATACTCCGGTTCGCGCTCCGGGAATACGGAGTTGAATGTTTATACTCCGGTTCGTGCTCAAGGAACTCGGAGTTGGATGTTTACACTCTGCTTCGCACTGTGGGAATACGGAGTTGATTTTTATACTCCGGTTCATGCTTTGGGAACTCGGAGTTGGATGTTTATACTCCGCTTCGCACTCTGGGAATACGGAGTTGATGTTTATACACAGGTTCGCGCTCTGGGAACTCGGAGTTGGATGTTTATACTTCGCCTCGCACTCTGGGAATACGGAGTTGATGTTTATACTCCGGTTCATGCTCTGGGAACTCGGAGTTGGATGTTTATACTCCGGTTCGTGCTTTGGGAACTCGGAGTTGGATGTTTATATTCCGCTTCGAAATCTGGGAATACGGAGTTGATGTTTATACTCCAGTTCGCGCTTTGGGAACTCGGAGTTGGATGTTTATACTCCGCTTCGCACTCTGGGAATACGGAGTTGGATGTCTATACTCCGCTTTGCACTCAGGGAATACGGAGTTGATGTTTATACTCCGGTTCGCGCTTTGGGAACTCGGAGTTGGATGTTTATACTCCGCCTCGCACTCTGGGAATACGGAGTTGAAGTTTAAACTCCGGTTTGCTCTGGGAACTCGGAGTTGGATGTTTAGACTCCGGTTCGCGCTTTGGGAATACGGAGTTGGATGTTTATACTCCGGTTCGTGCTCAGGGAACTCGGAGTTGGATGTTTATACTCCGCTTCGCACTGTGGGAATACGGAGTTGATTTTTATACTTCGGTTCGCGCTCTGGAAACTCGGAGTTGGATGTTTATACTCCGCTTCGCACTCTGGGAATACGGAGTTGATGTTTATACTCTGGTTCACGCTTTGGGAACTCGGAGTTGAATGTTTATACTCCGCTTCGGAATCTGGGAATATAGAGTTGATGTTTATACTCCGGTTCACGCTTTGGGAACTCGGAGTTGGATGTTTATACTCCGCTTCGCACTTTGGGAATACAGAGTTGGATGTTTATACTCCGCTTTGCACACTGGGAATACGGAGTTGATGTTTATACTCCAGTTCGTGCTCTGGGAACTCGAAGTTGGATGTTTATACTCCGCCTCGCACTCTGGGAATACGGAGTTGATGTTTATACCTCGGTTCACGCTCTGGGAACTCGGAGTTGGATGTTTGGACTCCGCTTCGCACTCTAGGAATACACAGTTGATGTTTATACTCCGCTTCGCATTCTGGGAATATAGAGTTGATGTTTATACTTCGGTTCGCACTTTAGGAATACGGAGTTGGATGTTTATACTCCGGTTCGCGCTTTGGGAACTCGGATTTGGATGTTTATACTCTGTTTCGCGCTCTGGGAATACGGAGTTGGATGTTTATACTCTGGTTCGCACTCTGGGAATACGGAGTTGAAGTTTAAACTCCGGTTTGCTCTGGGAACTCGGAGTTGGATGTTTATACTCCGGTTCGCGCTTTGGGAATACGGAGTTGGATGTTTATACTCCGGTTCGTGCTCAGGGAACTCGGAGTTGGATGTTTATACTCCGCTTCGCACTGTGGGAATACGAAGTCGATTTTTATACTTCGGTTCGCGCTCTGGGAACTCGGAGTTGGATGTTTATACTCCGCTTCGCACTCTGGGAATACGGAGTTGATGTTTATAATCTGGTTCACGCTTTGGGAACTCGGAGTTGAATGTTTATACTCCGCTTCGGAATCTGGGAATATAGAGTTGATGTTTATACTCCGGTTCACGCTTTGGGAACTCGGAGTTGGATGTTTATACTCCGCTTCGCACTTTGGGAATACAGAGTTGGATGTTTATACTCCGTTTTGCACGTTGGGAATACGGAGTTGATGTTTATACTCCGGTTCGTGCTCTGGGAACTCGGAGTTGGATGTTTATACTCCGCCTCGCACTCTGGGAATACGGAGTTGATGTTTATACTTTGGTTCACGCTCTGGGAACTTGGAGTTGGATGTTTGGACTCCGCTTCACACTCTAGGAATACACAGTTGATGTTTATACTCTGCTTCGCATTCTGGGAATATAGAGTTGATGTTTATACTTCGGTTCGCACTTTGGGAATACGGAGTTGGACGTTTATACTCCGGTTCGCGCTTTGGGAACTCGGAGTTGGATGTTTATACTCTGGTTCGCGCTCTGGGAATACGGAGTTGGATGTTTATACTTCGGTTCGTGCTCAGGGAACTCGGAGTTGGATGTTTATACTCCGCTTCGCACTGTGGGAATACGGAGTTGATTTTTATACTCCGGTTCGCGCTCTGGGAACTCGGAGTTGGATGTTTATACTCCGCTTCGCACCATGGGAATACGGAGTTGATGATTATACTCAGGTTCGCGCTCTGGGAACTCGGAGTTGGATGTTTATACTCCGCCTCGCACTCTGGGAATACAGAGTTGAAATTTAAACTCCGGTTCGCGCTCTGGGAACTCGGAGTTTGATGTTTATACTCCGGTTCGCGCTTTGGGAACTCGGAGTTGGATGTTTATATTCCGCTTCGAAATCTTGGAATACGAAGTTGATTTTTATACTCCGGTTCGCGCTTTGGGAACTCGGAGTTGGATGTTTATACTCCGCTTCGCACTCTGGGAATACGGAGTTGGATGTCTATACTCCGCTTTGCACTCTGGGAATACGAAGTTGATGTTTATACTCCGGTTCGCGCTTTGGGAACTCGGAGTTGGATGTTTATACTCCGCCTCGCACTCTGGGAATACGAAGTTGAAGTTTAAACTCCGGTTCGCTCTAGGAACTCGAAGTTGGATGTTTAGACTCCGGTTCGCGCTCTGGGAACTCGGAGTTAGATGTTTATACTCCGCCTCGCACTCTGGGAATACGGAGTTGATGTTTATACTCCGGTTCGCGCTCTGGGAACTCGGAGTTCGATGTTTGTACTCCGCTTCACACTCTAGGAATACGCAGTTGATGTTTATACTCCGCTTCGCATTCTGGGAATACAGAGTTGATGTTTATACTTCGGTTCGCACTTTGGGAATACGGAGTTGGATGTTTATACTCCGGTTCGCGCTTTGGGAACTCGGAGTTGGATGTTTATACTCCGGTTCGCGCTCTGGGAATACGGAGTTGGATGTTTATACTCCGGTTCATGCTCAGGGAACTCGGAGTTGGATGTTTATACTCTGCTTCGCACTGTGGGAATACGGAGTTGATTTTTATACTACGGTTCGCGCTCTGGGAACTCAGAGTTGGATGTTTATACTCCGCTTCGCACTCTGGGAATACAGAGTTGATGTTTATACTCAGGTTCGCGCTCTGGGAACTCGGAGTTGGATGTTTATACTCCGCCTCGCACTCTGGGAATACGGAGTTGAAGTTTAAACTCCGGTTCGCGCTCTGGGAACTCGGAGTTGGATGTTTATACTCCGGTTCGCGCTTTGGGAACTCGGAGTTGGATGTTTATATTCCGCTTCGAAATCTAGGAATACGGAGTTGATGTTTATACTCCGGTTCGCGCTTTGGGAACTCGGAGTTGGATGTTTATACTCCGCTTTGCACTCTGGGAATATGGAGTTGGATGTCTATACTCCGCTTTGCACTCTGGGAATACGGAGTTGATGTTTATACTCCGGTTCGCGCTTTGGGAACTCGGAGTTGGATGTTTATACTCCAGTTCGCGCTCTAGGAACTCGGAGTTGGATGTTTATACTCCGCTTCGCACTCTGGGAATACGGAGTTGGATGTTTATACTCCGGTTCGCGCTCTGGGAACTCGGAGTTGGATGTTTATACTCCGCTTTGCACTCTGGGAATACGGAGTTGATGTTTATACTCCGGTTCGCGCTCTGGGAACTCGGAGTTGGATGTTTATACTCCGCCTCACACTTTGGGAATACGGAGTTGATGTTTATACTCCGGTTCGCGCTCTAGGAACTCGGAGTTGGATGTTTGTACTCCGCTTCGCACTCTAGGAATACAGAGTTGATGTTTATACTCCGCTTCGCATTCTGGGAATACAGAGTTGATGTTTTTACTTCGGTTCGCAATTTGCGAATACGGAGTTGGATGTTTATACTTTGGTTCGCGCTTTGGGAACTCAGAGTTGGATGTTTATACTCCGGTTCGTGCTCTGGGAATACGGAGTTGGCTGTTTATACTCCGGTTCGTGCTCAGGGAACTCGGAGTTGGATGTTCACACTCTGCTTCGCACTGTGGGAATAGGGAGTTGATTTTTATACTCTGGTTCGCGCTCTGGGAACTCGGAGTTGGATGTTTATACTCTGCTTCACACTCTGTGAATACGGAGTTGATGTTTATACTCAGGTTCGCGCTCTGGGAACTCGGAGTTGGATGTTTATACTCCGCCTCGCACTCTGGGAATACGGAGTTGATGTGTATACTCCGATTCACGCTCTGGGAACTCGGAGTTGGATGTTTATACTCCGGTTCGCGCTTTGGAAATACAGAGTTGGATGTTTATACTCCGGTTCGTGCTTTGGGAACTCAGAGTTGGATGTTTATACTCCGGTTCGCGCTCCGGGAATACGGAGTTGAATGTTTATACTCCGGTTCGTGCTCAAGGAACTCGGAGTTGGATGTTTACACTCTGCTTCGCACTGTGGGAATACGGAGTTGATTTTTATACTCCGGTTCATGCTTTGGGAACTCGGAGTTGGATGTTTATACTCCGCTTCGCACTCTGGGAATACGGAGTTGATGTTTATACACAGGTTCGCGCTCTGGGAACTCGGAGTTGGATGTTTATACTTCGCCTCGCACTCTGGGAATACGGAGTTGATGTTTATACTCCGGTTCGTGCTCTGGGAACTCGGAGTTGGATGTTTATACTCCGGTTCGTGCTTTGGGAACTCGGAGTTGGATGTTTATATTCCGCTTCGAAATCTGGGAATACGGAGTTGATGTTTATACTCCAGTTCGCGCTTTGGGAACTCGGAGTTGGATGTTTATACTCCGCTTCGCACTCTGGGAATACGGAGTTGGATGTCTATACTCCGCTTTGCACTCAGGGAATACGGAGTTGATGTTTATACTCCGGTTCGCGCTTTGGGAACTCGGAGTTGGATGTTTATACTCCGCCTCGCACTCTGGGAATACGGAGTTGAAGTTTAAACTCCGGTTTGCTCTGGGAACTCGGAGTTGGATGTTTAGACTCCGGTTCGCGCTTTGGGAATACGGAGTTGGATGTTTATACTCCGGTTCGTGCTCAGGGAACTCGGAGTTGGATGTTTATACTCCGCTTCGCACTGTGGGAATACGGAGTTGATTTTTATACTTCGGTTCGCGCTCTGGGAACTCGGAGTTGGATGTTTATACTCCGCTTCGCACTCTGGGAATACGGAGTTGATGTTTATACTCTGGTTCACGCTTTGGGAACTCGGAGTTGAATGTTTATACTCCGCTTCGGAATCTGGGAATATAGAGTTGATGTTTATACTCCGGTTCACGCTTTGGGAACTCGGAGTTGGATGTTTATACTCCGCTTCGCACTTTGGGAATACAGAGTTGGATGTTTATACTCCGCTTTGCACACTGGGAATACGGAGTTGATGTTTATACTCCGGTTCGTGCTCTGGGAACTCGAAGTTGGATGTTTATACTCCGCCTCGCACTCTGGGAATACGGAGTTGATGTTTATACTTCGGTTCACGCTCTGGGAACTCGGAGTTGGATGTTTGGACTCCGCTTCGCACTCTAGGAATACACAGTTGATGTTTATACTCCGCTTCGCATTCTGGGAATATAGAGTTGATGTTTATACTTCGGTTCGCACTTTAGGAATACGGAGTTGGATGTTTATACTCCGGTTCGCGCTTTGGGAACTCGGATTTGGATGTTTATACTCTGGTTCGCGCTCTGGGAATACGGAGTTGGATGTTTATACTCTGGTTCGCACTCTGGGAATACGGAGTTGAAGTTTAAACTCCGGTTTGCTCTGGGAACTCGGAGTTGGATGTTTATACTCCGGTTCGCGCTTTGGGAATACGGAGTTGGATGTTTATACTCCGGTTCGTGCTCAGGGAACTCGGAGTTGGATGTTTATACTCCGCTTCGCACTGTGGGAATACGAAGTCGATTTTTATACTTCGGTTCGCGCTCTGGGAACTCGGAGTTGGATGTTTATACTCCGCTTCGCACTCTGGGAATACGGAGTTGATGTTTATAATCTGGTTCACGCTTTGGGAACTCGGAGTTGAATGTTTATACTCCGCTTCGGAATCTGGGAATATAGAGTTGATGTTTATACTCCGGTTCACGCTTTGGGAACTCGGAGTTGGATGTTTATACTCCGCTTCGCACTTTGGGAATACAGAGTTGGATGTTTATACTCCGTTTTGCACGTTGGGAATACGGAGTTGATGTTTATACTCCGGTTCGTGCTCTGGGAACTCGGAGTTGGATGTTTATATTCCGCCTCGCACTCTGGGAATACGGAGTTGATGTTTATACTTTGGTTCACGCTCTGGGAACTTGGAGTTGGATGTTTGGACTCCGCTTCACACTCTAGGAATACACAGTTGATGTTTATACTCTACTTCGCATTCTGGGAATATAGAGTTGATGTTTATACTTCGGTTCGCACTTTGGGAATACGGAGTTGGACGTTTATACTCCGGTTCGCGCTTTGGGAACTCGGAGTTGGATGTTTATACTCTGGTTCGCGCTCTGGGAATACGGAGTTGGATGTTTATACTTCGGTTCGTGCTCAGGGAACTCGGAGTTGGATGTTTATACTCCGCTTCGCACTGTGGGAATACGGAGTTGATTTTTATACTCCGGTTCGCGCTCTGGGAACTCGGAGTTGGATGTTTATACTCCGCTTCGCACCATGGGAATACGGAGTTGATGATTATACTCAGGTTCGCGCTCTGGGAACTCGGAGTTGGATGTTTTTACTCCGCCTCGCACTCTGGGAATACAGAGTTGAAATTTAAACTCCGGTTCGCGCTCTGGGAACTCGGAGTTGGATGTTTATACTCCGCTTCGCACTCTGGGAATACGGAGTTGGATGTCTATACTCCGCTTTGCACTCTGGGAATACGAAGTTGATGTTTATACTCCGGTTCGCGCTTTGGGAACTCGGAGTTGGATGTTTATACTCCGCCTCGCACTCTGGGAATACGAAGTTGAAGTTTAAACTCCGGTTCGCTCTAGGAACTCGAAGTTGGATGTTTAGACTCCGGTTCGCGCTCTGGGAACTCGGAGTTAGATGTTTATACTCCGCCTCGCACTCTGGGAATACGGAGTTGATGTTTATACTCCGGTTCGCGCTCTGGGAACTCGGAGTTCGATGTTTGTACTCCGCTTCACACTCTAGGAATACGCAGTTGATGTTTATACTCCGCTTCGCATTCTGGGAATACAGAGTTGATGTTTATACTTCGGTTCGCACTTTGGGAATACGGAGTTGGATGTTTATACTCCGGTTCGCGCTTTGGGAACTCGGAGTTGGATGTTTATACTCCGGTTCGCGCTCTGGGAATACGGAGTTGGATGTTTATACTCCGGTTCATGCTCAGGGAACTCGGAGTTGGATGTTTATACTCTGCTTCGCACTGTGGGAATACGGAGTTGATTTTTATACTACGGTTCGCGCTCTGGGAACTCAGAGTTGGATGTTTATACTCCGCTTCGCACTCTGGGAATACAGAGTTGATGTTTATACTCAGGTTCGCGCTCTGGGAACTCGGAGTTGGATGTTTATACTCCGCCTCGCACTCTGGGAATACGGAGTTGAAGTTTAAACTCCGGTTCGCGCTCTGGGAACTCGGAGTTGGATGTTTATACTCCGGTTCGCGCTTTGGGAACTCGGAGTTGGATGTTTATATTCCGCTTCGAAATCTAGGAATACGGAGTTGATGTTTATACTCCGGTTCGCGCTTTGGGAACTCGGAGTTGGATGTTTATACTCCGCTTTGCACTCTGGGAATATGGAGTTGGATGTCTATACTCCGCTTTGCACTCTGGGAATACGGAGTTGATGTTTATACTCCGGTTCGCGCTTTGGGAACTCGGAGTTGGATGTTTATACTCCAGTTCGCGCTCTAGGAACTCGGAGTTGGATGTTTATACTCCGCTTCGCACTCTGGGAATACGGAGTTGGATGTTTATACTCCGGTTCGCGCTCTGGGAACTCGGAGTTGGATGTTTATACTCCGCTTTGCACTCTGGGAATACGGAGTTGATGTTTATACTCCGGTTCGTGCTCTGGGAACTCGGAGTTGGATGTTTATACTCCGCCTCACACTTTGGGAATACGCAGTTGATGTTTATACTCCGGTTCGCGCTCTAGGAACTCGGAGTTGGATGTTTGTACTCCGCTTCGCACTCTAGGAATACAGAGTTGATGTTTATACTCCGCTTCGCATTCTGGGAATACAGAGTTGATGTTTTTACTTCGGTTCGCAATTTGCGAATACGGAGTTGGATGTTTATACTTTGGTTCGCGCTTTGGGAACTCAGAGTTGGATGTTTATACTCCGGTTCGTGCTCTGGGAATACGGAGTTGGCTGTTTATACTCCGGTTCGTGCTCAGGGAACTCGGAGTTGGATGTTCACACTCTGCTTCGCACTGTGGGAATAGGGAGTTGATTTTTATACTCTGGTTCGCGCTCTGGGAACTCGGAGTTGGATGTATATACTCTACTTCACACTCTGTGAATACGGAGTTGATGTTTATACTCAGGTTCGCGCTCTGGGAACTCGGAGTTGGATGTTTATACTCCGCCTCGCACTCTGGGAATACGGAGTTGATGTGTATACTCCGATTCACGCTCTGGGAACTCGGAGTTGGATGTTTATACTCCGGTTCGCGCTTTGGGAACTTGGAGTTGGATGTTTATATTCCGCTTCGAAATCTGGGAATACAGAGTTGATGTTTGTACTCCGGTTCGCGCTTTGGGAACTCGGAGTTGGATGTTTATATTCCGCTTCGAAATCTAGGAATACGGAGTTGATGTTTATACTCCGGTTCGCGCTTTGGGAACTCGGAGTTGGATGTTTATACTCCGCTTTGCACTCTGGGAATATGGAGTTGGATGTCTATACTCCGCTTTGCACTCTGGGAATACGGAGTTGATGTTTATACTCCGGTTCGCGCTTTGGGAACTCGGAGTTGGATGTTTATACTCCAGTTCGCGCTCTAGGAACTCCGAGTTGGATGTTTATACTCCGCTTCGCACTCTGGGAATACGGAGTTGGATGTTTATACTCCGGTTCGCGCTCTGGGAACTCGGAGTTGGATGTTTATACTCCGCTTTGCACTCTGGGAATACGGAGTTGATGTTTATACTCCGGTTCGCGCTCTGGGAACTCGGAGTTGGATGTTTATACTCCGCCTCGCACTCTGGGAATACGGAGTTGATGTTTATACTCCGGTTCGCGCTCTAGGAACTCGGAGTTGGATGTTTGTACTCCGCTTCGCACTCTAGGAATACAGAGTTGATGTTTATACTCCGCTTCGCATTCTGGGAATACAGAGTTGATGTTTTTACTTCGGTTCGCACTTTGCGAATACGGAGTTGGATGTTTATACTTTGGTTCGCGCTTTGGGAACTCAGAGTTGGATGTTTATACTCCGGTTCGTGCTCTGGGAATACGGAGTTGGCTGTTTATACTCCGGTTCGTGCTCAGGGAACTCGGAGTTGGATGTTCACACTCTGCTTCGCACTGTGGGAATAGGGAGTTGATTTTTATACTCTGGTTCGCGCTCTGGGAACTCGGAGTTGGATGTTTATACTCCGCTTCACACTCTGGGAATACGGAGTTGATGTTTATACTCAGGTTCGCGCTCTGGAACTCGGAGTTGGATGTTTATACTCCGCCTCGCACTCTGGGAATACGGAGTTGATGTTTATACTCCGATTCACGCTCTGGGAACTCGGAGTTGGATGTTTATACTCCGGTTCGCGCTTTGGGAACTTGGAGTTGGATGTTTATATTCCGCTTCGAAATCTGGGAATACGGAGTTGATGTTTGTACTCCGGTTCGCGCTTTGGGAACTCGGAGTTGGATGTTTATACTCCGCTTCGCACTCTAGGAATACGGAGTTGGATGTCTATACGCCGCTTTGCACTCTGGGAATACGGAGTTGATGTTTATACTCCGGTTCGCGCTCTGGGAAATCGGAGATGGATGTTTATACTCCGCCTTGCACTCTGGGAATACGGAGTTGATGTTTATACTCCGGTTCGCGCTCTGGGAAATCGGAGTTGGATGTTTATACTCCGCCTTGCACTCTGGGAATATGGAGTTGAAGTTTAAACTCCGGTTCGCTCTGGGAACTCGGAGTTGGATGTTTAGACTCCGGTTCGCGCTCTGGGAATACGGAGTTGGATGTTTATACTCCGGTTCATGCTCAGGGAACTCGGAGTTGGATGTTTATACTCCGCTTCGCACTGTGGGAATACAGAGTTGATTTTTATACTTCGGTTCACGCACTGGGAACTCGAAGTTGGATGTTTATACTCGGCTTCGCACTCTGGGAATACGGAGTTGATGTTTATACTCTGGTTCGTGCTCTGGGAACTCTGAGTTGAATGTTTATACTCCGCTTCGGAATCTGGCAATATAGAGTTGATGTTTATTCTCCGGTTCGCGCTTTGGGAACTCGGAGTTGGATGTTTATACTCCGCTTCGCACTTTGGGAATACAGAGTTGGATGTTTATACTCCGCTTTGCACTCTGGGAATACGGAGTTGATGTTTATACTCCGGTTCGCGCTCTGGGAAATCGGAGTTGGATGTTTATACTCCGCCTTGCACTCTGGGAATACGGAGTTGATGTTTATACCCTGGTTCGCGCTCTGGGAACTCGGAGTTGGATGTTCGTACTCCGCTTTGCACTCTAGGAATACGCAGTTGATGTTTATACTCCGCTTCGCATTCTAGGAATACAGAGTTGATGTTTATACTTCGGTTCGCACTTTGGGAATACGAAATTGGATGTTTATACTCCGGTTCACGCTTTGGGAACTCGAAGTTGGATGTTTATACTCCGGTTCGCGCTCTGTGAATACGGAGTTGGATGTTTATACTCCGGTTCGTGCTCAGGGAACTTGGAGTTGGATGTTTATACTCAGCTTCGCACTGTGGGAATACGGAGTTGATTTTTATACTCCGGTTTGCGCTCTGGGAACTCGGAGTTGGATGTTTATACTCCGCGTCGCACTCTGGGAATACGGAGTTGATGTTTATACTCAGGTTCGCGCTCTGGGAACTCGTAGTTGGATGTTTATACTCCGCCTCGCACTCTGGGAATACGAAGTTGAAGTTTAAACTCCGGTTCGCGCTCTGGGAACTGGGAGTTGAATGTTTATACTCCGGTTCGCGCTTTGGGAACTCGGAGTTGGATGTTTATATTTCGCTTTGAAATCTGGGAATACGGAGTTGGATGTTTATACTCCGGTTCGCGCTTTGGGAACTCGGAGTTGGATGTTTATACTCCGCTTCAAACTCTGGGAATAGAGAGTTGATGTTTATACTCCGGTCCGCGCTCTGGGAACTCGGAGTTGGATGTTTATACTCCGCTTCGCACTCTGGGAATACGAAGTGGGATGTTTATACTCCACTTCGCACTCTGGCAATACAGAGTTGATGTTTATACTCCGGTTTGCGCTCTGGGAACTCGGAGTTGGATGTTTATACTCCGCCTCGCACTCTGGGAATACGGAGTTGATGTTTATACTCCGGTTCGCGCTTTGGGAACTTGGACTTGGATGTTTATACTCCGCTTCGCACTCTGGGAATACGGAGTTGGATGTTTATACTCCGCTTTGCACTCTGGGAATACAAAGTTGATGTTTATACTCCGATTCGTGCTCTGGGAACTCGGAGTTGGATGTTTATACTCCGCCTCACACTCTGGGAATACGGAGTTGATGTTTATACTCTGGTTCGCGCTGTTGGAAATCGGAGTTGGTTGTTTATACTCTGGATTGCACTTTGGGAATACGGAGTTGGATGTTTATACTCCGCTTCGCGCTTTGGGAACTCGGAGTTGGATGTTTATAATCCGGTTCGTGCTCTGGGAATACGGAGTTGGATGTTTATACTCCAGTTCGTGCTCAGGGAACTCGGAGTTGGATGTTTATACTCCGCTTCGCACTCTGGGAATACGGAGTTGATTTTTATATTCCGGTTCGCGCTCTGGGAACTCGGAGTTGGATGTTTATACTCCGCTTCGCACTCTGGGAATACAGAGTTGATGTTTATACTCCGGTTTGTGCTCTGGGAACTCAGAGTTAGATGTTTATACTCCGCTTCGCTCTCTGGGAATACGGAGTTGATGTTTATACTCCGGTTTGCGCTCTGGGAACTCGGAGTTGGATGTTTATACTCCGCGTCGCACTCTGGGAATACGGAGTTGATGTTTATACTAAGGTTCGCGCTCTGGGAACTCGAAGATGGATGTTTATACTCCGCCTTGCACTCTGGGAATACGGAGTTGATGTTTATACACCGGTTCGCGCTCTGGGAAATCGGAGTTGGATGTTTATACTCCGCCTTGCACTCTGGGAATATGGAGTTGAAGTTTAAACTCCGGTTCGCTCTGGGAACTCGGAGTTGGATGTTTAGACTCCGGTTCGTGCTCTGGGAATACGGAGTAGGATGTTTATACTCCGGTTCGTGCTCAGGGAACTCGGAGTTGGATGTTTATACTCCGCTTCGCACTGTGGGAATACGGAGTTGATTTTTATACTTCGGTTCTCGCTCTGGGAACTCGAAGTTGGATGTTTATACTCGGCTTCGCACTTTGGGAATACGGAGTTGATGTTTATACTCTGGTTCGCGCTCTGGGAACTCTGAGTTGAATGTTTATACTCCGCTTCGGAATCTGGGAATATAGAGTTGACATTTATTCTCCGGTTCGCGCTTTGGGAACTCGGAGTTGGATGTTTATACTCCGCTTCGCACTTTGGGAATACAGAGTTGGATGTTTATACTCCGCTTTGCACTCTGGGAATACGGAGTTGATGTTTATACTCTGGTTCGCGCTCTGGGAAATCGGAGTTGGATGTTTATACTCCGCCTTGCACTCTGGGAATACGGAGTTGATGTTTATACCCCGGTTCGCGCTCTGGGAACTCGGAGTTGGATGTTTGTACTCCGCTTTGCACTCTAGGAATACGCAGTTGATGTTTATACTCCACTTCGCATTCTAGGAATACAGAGTTGTTGTTTATACTTCGGTTCGCACTTTGGGAATACGAAATTGGATGTTTATACTCCGGTTCACGCTTTGGGAACTCGGAGTTGGATGTTTATACTCCGGTTCGCGCTCTGTGAATACGGAGTTGGATGTTTATACTCCGGTTCGTGCTCAGGGAACTTGGAGTTGGATGTTTATACTCAGCTTCGCACTGTGGGAATACGGAGTTGATTTTTATACTCTGGTTCGCGCTCTGGGAACTCGGAGTTGGATGTTTATACTCCAGTTCGTGCTCACGGAACTCGGAGTTGGATGTTTATACTCCGCTTCGCACTTTGGGAATACGGAGTTGATTTTTATACTTCGGTTCGCGCTCTGGGAACTCGGAGTTGGATGTTTATACTCCGCTTCGCACTCTGGGAATACAGAGTTGATGTTTATACTCAGGTTCGCGCTCTGGGAACTCGGAGTTGGATGTTTATAATCCGCCTCGCACTCTGGGAATACGGAGTTGAAGTTTAAACTCCGGTTCGCGCTCTGGGAACTCGGAGTTGGATGTTTATACTCCGGTTCGCGCTTTGGGAACTCGGAGTTGGATGTTTATATTCCGCTTCGAAATCTAGGAATATGGAGTTGGTGTTTATACTCCGGTTCGCGCTTTGGGAACTCGGAGTTGGATGTTTATACTCCGCTTTGCACTCTGGGAATACGGAGTTGGATGTCTATACTCCACTTTGCACTCTGGGAATACGGAGTTGATGTTTATACTCCGGTTCGCGCTTTGGGAACTCGGAGTTGGATGTTTATACTCCAGTTCGCGCTCTAGGAACTCGGAGTTGGATGTTTATACTCCGCTTCGCACTCTGGAAATACGGAGTTGGATGTTTATACTCCGGTTCGCGCTCTGGGAACTCGGAGTTGGATGTTTATACTCCGCTTTGCACTCTGGGAATACGGAGTTGATGTTTATACTCCGGTTCGCACTCTGGGAACTCGGAGTTGGATGTTTATACTCCGCCTCGCACTCTGGGAATACGGAGTTGATGTTTATACTCCGGTTCGCGCTCTAGGAACTCGGAGTTGGATGTTTGTACTCCGCTTCGCACTCTAGGAATACAGAGTTGATGTTTATACTCCGCTTCGCATTCTGGGAATACAGAGTTGATGTTTTTACTTCGGTTCGCACTTTGCGAATACGGAGTTGGATGTTTATACTTTGGTTCGCGCTTTGGGAACTCAGAGTTGGATGTTTATACTCCGACTCGTGCTCTGGGAATACGGAGTTGGCTGTTTATACTCCGGTTCGTGCTCAGGGAACTCGGAGTTGGATGTTCACACTCTACTTCACACTGTGGGAATAGGGAGTTGATTTTTATACTCTGGTTCGTGCTCTGGGAACTCGGAGTTGGATGTTTATACTCCGCTTCACACTCTGGGAATACGGAGTTGATGTTTATACTCAGGTTCGCGCTCTGGGAACTCGGAGTTGGATGTTTATACTCCGCCTCGCACTCTGGGAATACGGAGTAGATGTTTATACTCCGATTCACGCTCTGGGAACTCGGAGTTGATGTTTATACTCCGGTTCGCGCTTTGGGAACTCGGAGTTGGATGTTTATATTCCGCTTCGAAATCTGGGAATACGGAGTTGATGTTTGTACTCCGGTTCGCACTTTGGGAACTCGGAGTTGGATGTTTATACTCCGCTTCGCACTCTAGGAATACGGAGTTGGATGTCTATACTCCGCTTTGCACTCTGGGAATACGGAATTGATGTTTATACTCCGGTTCGCGCTCTGGGAAATCGGAGATGGATGTTTATACTCCGCCTTGCACTCTGGGAATACGGAGTTGATGTTTATACTCCGGTTCGCGCTCTGGGAAATCGGAGTTGGTTGTTTATACTCCGCCTTGCACTTTGGGAATATGGAGTTGAAGTTTAAACTCCGGTTCGCTCTGGGAACTCGGAGTTGGATGTTTAGACTCCGGTTCGCGCTCTGGGAATGCGGAGTTGGATGTTTATACTCCGGTTCATGCTCAGGGAACTCGGAGTTGGATGTTTATACTCCGCTTCGCACTGTGGGAATACGGAGTTGATTTTTATACTTCGGTTCGCGCACTGGGAACTCGAAGTTGGATGTTTATACTCGGCTTCGCACTCTGGGAATACGGAGTTGATGTTTATACTCTGGTTCGCGCTCTGGGAACTCTGAGTTGAATGTTTATACTCCGCTTCGGAATCTGGCAATATAGAGTTGATGTTTATTCTCCGGTTCGCGCTTTGGGAACTCGGAGTTGGATGTTTATACTCTGCTTCGCACTTTGGGAATACAGAGTTGGATGTTTATACTCCGCTTTGCACTCTGGGAATGCGGAGTTGATGTTTATACTCCGGTTCGCGCTCTGGGAAATCGGAGTTGGATGTTTATACTCCGCCTTGCACTCTGGGAATACGGAGTTGATGTTTATACCCTGGTTCGCGCTCTGGGAACTCGGAGTTGGATGTTTGTACTCCGCTTTGCACTCTAGGAATACGCAGTTGATGTTTATACTCCGCTTCGCATTCTAGGAATACAGAGTTGATGTTTATACTTCGGTTCGCATTTTGGGAATACGAAATTGGATGTTTATACTCCGGTTCACGCTTTGGGAACTCGAAGTTGGATGTTTATACTCCGGTTCGCGCTCTGTGAATACGGAGTTGGATGTTTATACTCCGGTTCGTGCTCAGGGAACTTGGAGTTGGATGTTTATACTCAGCTTCGCACTGTGGGATTACGGAGTTGATTTTTATACTCCGGTTC
This sequence comes from Allium fistulosum, assembly GCA_030737815.1. Lineage (NCBI taxonomy): Eukaryota > Viridiplantae > Streptophyta > Magnoliopsida > Asparagales > Amaryllidaceae > Allium > Allium fistulosum. The sequence continues at coordinate 210,181,840 of CM060904.1, read as the reverse complement.
GCGCTCTGGGAACTCGGAGTTGGATGTTTATACTCCGCGTCGCACTCTGGGAATACGGAGTTGATGTTTATACTCAGGTTCGCGCTCTGGGAACTCGGAGTTGGATGTTTATACTCTACCTCGCACTCTGGGAATACGGAGTTGAAGTTTAAACTCCGGTTCGCGCTCTGGGAACTCGGAGTTGAATGTTTATACTCCGGTTCGCGCTTTGGGAACTCGGAGTTGGATGTTTATATTTCGCTTTGAAATCTGGGAATACGGAGTTGGATGTTTATACTCCGGTTCGCGCTTTGGGAACTCGGAGTTGGATGTTTATACTCCGCTTCAAACTCTGGGAATAGAGAGTTGATGTTTATACTCTGGTTCGCGCTCTGGGAACTCGGAGTTGGATGTTTATACTCCGCTTCGCACTCTGGGAATACGAAGTGGGATGTTTATACTCCACTTCGCACTCTGGAAATACAGAGTTGATGTTTATACTCCGGTTCGCGCTCTGGGAACTCGGAGTTGGATGTTTATACTCCGCCTCGCACTTTGGGAATACGGAGTTGATGTTTATACTCCGGTTCGCGCTTTGGGAACTTGGACTTGGATGTTTATACTCCGCTTCGCACTCTGGGAATACGGAGTTGGATGTTTATACTCTGCTTTGCACTCTGGGTATACAAAGTTGATGTTTATACTCCGATTCGTGCTCTGGGAACTCGGAGTTGGATGTTTATACTCCGCCTCGCACTCTGGGAATACGGAGTTGATGTTTATACTCTGGTTCGCGCTGCTGGAAATCGGAGTTGGTTGTTTATACTCCGGATTGTACTTTGGGAATACGGAGTTGGATGTTTATACTCCGCTTCGCGCTTTGGGAACTCGGAGTTGGATGTTTATAATCCGGTTCGTGCTCTGGGAATACGGAGTTGGATGTTTATACTCCAGTTCGTGCTCAGGGAACTCGGAGTTGGATGTTTATACTTCGCTTCGCACTCTGGGAATACGGAGTTGATTTTTATACTCCGGTTCGCGCTCTGGGAACTCGGAGTTGGATGTTTATACTCTGCTTCGCACTCTGGGAATACGGAGTTGATGTTTATACTCCGGTTTGAGCTCTGGGAACTCAGAGTTGGATGTTTATACTCCGCTTCGCACTCTGGGAATACGGAGTTGATGTTTATACTCCGGTTTGCGCTCTGGGAACTCGGAGTTGGATGTTTATACTCCGCGTTGCACTCTGGGAATACGGAGTTGATGTTTATACTAAGGTTCGCGCTCTGGGAACTCGAAGATGGATGTTTATACTCCGCCTTGCACTCTGGGAATACGGAGTTGATGTTTATACTCCGGTTCGCGCTCTGGGAAATCGGAGTTGGATGTTTATACTCCGCCTTGCACTCTGGGAATATGGAGTTGAAGTTTAAACTCCGGTTCGCTCTGGGAACTCGGAGTTGGATGTTTAGACTCCGGTTCGCGCTCTGGGAATACGGAGTTGGATGTTTATACTCCGGTTCGTGCTCAGGGAACTCGGAGTTGGATGTTTATACTCCGCTTCGCACTGTGGGAATACGGAGTTGATTTTTATACTTCGGTTCGCGCTTTGGGAACTCGAAGTTGGATGTTTATACTCGGCTTCGCACTCTAGGAATACGGAGTTGATGTTTATACTCTGGTTCGCGCTCTGGGAACTCTGAGTTGAATGTTTATACTCCGCTTCGGAATCTGGGAATATAGAGTTGATGTTTATTCTCCGGTTCGCGCTTTGGGAACTCGGAGTTGGATGTTTATACTCTGCTTCGTACTTTGGGAATACAGAGTTGGATGTTTATACTCCGCTTTGCACTCTGGGAATACGGAGTTGATGTTTATACTCTGGTTCGCGCTCTGGGAAATCGGAGTTGGATGTTTATACTCCGCCTTGCACTATGGGAATACGGAGTTGATGTTTATACCCCGGTTCACGCTCTGGGAACTCGAAGTTGGATATTTGTACTCCGCTTTGCACTCTAGGAATACGCAGTTGATGTTTATACTCCACTTCGCATTCTAGGAATACTGAGTTGTTGTTTATACTTCGGTTCGCACTTTGGGAATAAGAAATTGGATGTTTATACTCCGGTTCACGCTTTGGGAACTCGGAGTTGGATGTTTATACTCCGGTTCGCGCTCTGTGAATACGGAGTTGGATGTTTATACTCCGATTCGTGCTCAGGGAACTTGGAGTTGGATGTTTATACTCAGCTTCGCACTGTGGGAATACGGAGTTGATTTTTATACTCCGGTTCGCGCTCTGGGAACTCGGAGTTGGATGTTTATACTCCGCGTCGCACTCTGGGAATACGGAGTTGATGTTTATACTCAGGTTCGCGCTCTGGGAACTCGGAGTTGGATGTTTATACTCCGCCTCGCACTCTGGGAATACGGAGTTGAAGTTTAAACTCCGGTTCGCGCTCTGGGAACTCGGAGTTGAATGTTTATACTCCGGTTTGGGAACTCAGAGTTGGATGTTTATATTTCGCTTTGAAATCTGGGAATACGGAGTTGGATGTTTATACTCCGGTTCGCGCTTTGGGAACTTGGAGTTGGATGTTTATACTCCGCTTCAAACTCTGGGAATAGAGAGTTGATGTTTATACTCTGGTTCGCGCTCTGGGAACTCGGAGTTGGATGTTTATACTCCGCTTCGCACTCTGGGAATACGAAGTCGGATGTTTATACTCCACTTCGCACTCTGGCAATACAGAGTTGATGTTTATACTCCGGTTCGCGCTCTGGGAACTCGGAGTTGGATGTTTATACTCCGCCTCGCACTCTGGGAATACGGAGTTGATGTTTATACTCCGGTTCGCGCTTTGGGAACTTGGACTTGGATGTTTATACTCCGCTTCGCACTCTGGGAATACGAAGTTGGATGTTTATACTCCGCTTTGCACTCTGGGAATACAAAGTTGATGTTTATACTCCGATTCGTGCTCTGGGAACTCGGAGTTGGATGTTTATACTCCACCTCGCACTCTGGGAATACGGAGTTGATGTTTATACTCTGGTTCGCGCTGTTGGAAATCGGAGTTGGTTGTTTATACTCAAGTTTGCACTTTGGGAATACGGAGTTGGATGTTTATACTCCGGTTCGCTCTTTGGGAACTCGGAGTTGGATGTTTATAATCCGGTTCGCGCTCTGGGAATACGGAGTTGGATGTTTATACTCCAGTTCGTGCTCAGGGAACTCGGAGTTGGATGTTTATACTCCGCTTCGCACTCTGGGAATACGGAGTTGATTTTTATACTCCGGTTCGCGCTCTGGGAACTCGGAGTTGGATGTTTATACTCCGCTTCGCACTCTGGAAATACGTAGTTGATGTTTATACTCCGGTTTGCGCTCTGGGAACTCAGAGTTAGATGTTTATACTCCACTTCGCACTCTGGGAATACGGAGTTGATGTTTATACTCCGGTTTGCGCTTTGGGAACTCGGAGTTGGATGTTTATACTCCGCGTCGCACTCTTGGAATACGGAGTTGATGTTTATACTAAGGTTCACGCTTTGGGAACTCGAAGATGGATGTTTATACTCCGCCTCGCACTCTGGGAATACGGAGTTGATGTTTATTCTCCGGTTCGCGCTCTGGGAAGTCGGAGTTGGATGTTTGTACTCCGGTTCGTGCTTTGGGAACTCGGAGTTGGATGTTTATACTCCGCTTCGAACTCTGGGAATACGGAGTTGATGTTTATACTCCGGTTCGCGCTCTGCGAACTCGGAGTTGGATGTTTATAATTTTCTTCACACTCTGGGAATACAGAGTTGGATGTTTATACTCCGTTTCGCACTCTAGGAATATGGAGTTGATGTTTATACTCCGGTTCACGCTCTGGGAACTCGGAGTTGGATGTTTATAATCCGCCACGCACTTTGGGAATACGGAGGTTATGTTTATACTCTGGTTCGCGCTCTGGGAAATCGGAGTTGGTTGTTTATACCCCGGTTCGCGCTTTGCGAACTCGAAGTTGGATGTTTATACTCCGCCTCGCACTCTGGGAATACGGAGGTTATGTTTATACTCCGGTTCGTGCTCTGGGAACTCGGAGTTGGATGTTTATACTCCGCTTCGCACTCTGGGAATACGGAGTTGATGTTTATACTCCGCTTCGCATTTTGGGAATACAGAGTTGATGTTTATACTCTGCTTCGCACTTTGGGAATACGGAGTTGGATGTTTATACTCGGGTACGCGCTTTGGGAACTCAGAGTTAGATGTTTATACTCCGGTTCGCGCTCTAGGAATACGGAGTTGGATGTTTATACTCCGGTTCATGCTCAGGGAACTCGGAGTTGGATGTTTATACTCCGCTTCGCACTCTGGGAATACGGAGTTGGTTGTTTATACTCCGCTTCGCACTCTGGGAATATGGAGTTTATTTTTATACTCCGGTTCGCGCTCTGGAACTCGAAGTTGGATTTTTATACTCCGCCTTGCACTCTGGGAATACGAAGTTGATGTATATACTCCGGTTCGCGTCTGGGAACTCGGAGTTGGATGTTTATACTCCGGTTCGCGCTTTGGGAACTCGGAGTTGGATGTTTATATTCCGCTTCGGAATCTGGGAATACGGAGTTGATGTTTATACTCCGGTTCGCGCTTTGGGAACTCGGAGTTGGATTTTATACTCCGCTTCACACTCTGGGAATACAGAGTTGGATGTTTATACTCCGCTTTGCACTCTGGGAATACGGAGTTGATGTTTATACTCCGGTTCGCGCTCTGGGAACTCGGAGTTGGATGTTTATACACCGCCTCGCACTCTGGGAATACGGAGTTGATGTTTATACTCCGGTTTGCGCTCTGGGAACTCGGAGTTGGATGTTTATACTCTACTTCGCACTCTGGGAATACAGAGTTGATGTTTATACTCCACTTCGCATTTTGGGAATACAGAGTTAATGTTTATACTCTGCTACGCACTTTGGGAATACGGAGTAGGATGTTTATACTCGGGTACGCGCTTTGGGAACTCAGAGTTAGATGTTTATACTCCGGTTCGTGCTCTAGGAATACAGAGTTGGATGTTTATACTACGGTTCGTGCTCAGGGAACTCGGAGTTGGATGGTTATAATCCGCTTCGCACTCTGGGAATACAGAGTTTATTTTTATACTCCGGTTCGCGCTCTGGGAACTCGTAGTTGGATGTTTATACTCCGCTTCGCACTCTAGGAATACGGAGTTGATGTTTATACTCCGGTTCGCGCTCTGGGAACTCGGAGTTGGATGTTTATACTTCGGTTCGTGCTTTGGGAACTCGGAGTTGGATGTTTATATTCCGCTTCGGAATCTGGGAATACGGAGTTGATGTTTATACTCCGGTTCGCGCTTTGGGAACTCGGAGTTGGATTTTATACTCCGCTTCACACTCTGGGAATACAGAGTTGGATGTTTATACTCCGCTTTGCACTCTGGGAATACGGAGTTGATGTTTATACTCCGGTTCGCGCTCTGGGAACTCGGAGTTGGATGTTTATACACCGCCTCGCACTTTGGGAATACGGGGTTGATGTTTATACTCCGGTTTGCGCTCTGGGAACTCGGAGTTGGATGTTTATACTCCGCTTCGCACTCTGGGAATACGGAGTTGATGTTTATACTCAAGTTCGCGCTCTGGGAACTCGAAGATGGATGTTTATACTCTGCCTCGCACTCTGGGAATACAGAGTTGATGTTTATACTGCGGTTCGCGCTCTGGGAACTCGGAGTTGGATGTTTATACTCCGGTTCGTGCTTTGGGAACTCGAAGTTGGATGTTTATACTCCGCTTCGAACTCTGGGAATACGGAGTTGATGTTTATACTCCGGTTCGCGCTCTGCGAACTCGGAGTTGGATGTTTATACTCCGCTTGACACTCTGTGAATACGGAGTTGGATGTTTATACTCCACTTCGCACTCTAGGAATACGGAGTTGATGTTTATACTCCGGTTCGCGCTCTGGGAATTCGGAGTTGGATGTTTATACTCCGCCACGCACTTTGGGAATACCGAGTTGATGTTTATACTCTGGTTCGCGCTCTGGGAAATCGGGGTTGGTTGTTTACACCTCGGTTCGTGCTTTGCGAACTCGTAGTTGGATGTTTATACTCCGCCTCGCGCTCTGGGAACTCGGAGTTGGATGTTTATACTCCGGTTCGTGCTTTGGGAACTCGGAGTTGGATGTTTATACTCCGCTTAGAACTCTGGGAATACGGAGTTGATGTTTATACTTCGGTTCGCGCTCTGCGAACTCGGAGTTTGATGTTTATACTCCGCTTGACACTCTGGGAATACGGAGTTGGATGTTTATACTCCTCTTCGCACTCTAGGAATACGGAGTTGATGTTTATACTCCGGTTCGCGCTCTCGGAACTCGGAGTTGGATGTTTATACTCCGCCACGGACTTTGGGAATACGGAGTTGATGTTTATACTCTGGTTCGCGCTCTGGGAAATCGGAGTTGGTTGTTTATACCTCGGTTCGCGCTTTGCGAACTCGTAGTTGGATGTTTATACTCCGGTTCGTGCTCTGGGAACTCGAAGTTGGATGTTTATCCTCCGCTTCGCACTCTGGGAATACGGAGTTGATGTTTATACTCCGCTTCGCATTTTGGGAATACATAGTTGATATTTATACTCCGCTTCACACTTTGGGAATACGGAGTTGGATGGTTATACTCGGGTACGCGCTTTGGGAACTCAGAGTTAGATGTTTATACTCCGGTTCGTGCTCTAGGAATACGGAGTTGGATGTTTATACTCCGGTTCGTGCTCAGGGAACTCGGAGTTAGATGTTTATACTCCGCTTCGCACTCTGGGAATACGAAGTTTATTTTTATACTCCGGTTCGCGCTCTGGGAACTCGTAGTTGGATGTTTATACTCCGCTTCGCACTCTAGGAATACGGAGTTGATGTTTATACTCCGGTTCGCGCTCTTGGAACTCGGAGTTGGATGTTTATACTCCGCCTCGCACTCTGGGAATACGGAGTTGATGTTTATACTCCGGTTCGCGCTCTGGGAACTCGGAGTTGGATGTTTATACTCCGGTTCGCGCTTTGGGAACTCGGAGTTTGATGTTTATATTCCGCTTCGGAATCTGGGAATACGGAGTTGATGTTTATACTCCGGTTCGCGCTTTGGGAATACAGAGTTGAATGTTTATACTCCGCTTCGGAATCTGGCAATATAGAGTTGATGTTTATTCTCCGGTTCGCGCTTTGGGAACTCGGAGTTGGATGTTTATACTCTGCTTCGCACTTTGGGAATACAGAGTTGGATGTTTATACTCCGCTTTGCACTCTGGGAATGCGGAGTTGATGTTTATACTCCGGTTCGCGCTCTGGGAAATCGGAGTTGGATGTTTATACTCCGCCTTGCACTCTGGGAATACGGAGTTGATGTTTATACCCTGGTTCGCGCTCTGGGAACTCGGAGTTGGATGTTTGTACTCCGCTTTGCACTCTAGGAATACGCAGTTGATGTTTATACTCCGCTTCGCATTCTAGGAATACAGAGTTGATGTTTATACTTCGGTTCGCATTTTGGGAATACGAAATTGGATGTTTATACTCCGGTTCACGCTTTGGGAACTCGAAGTTGGATGTTTATACTCCGGTTCGCGCTCTGTGAATACGGAGTTGGATGTTTATACTCCGGTTCGTGCTCAGGGAACTTGGAGTTGGATGTTTATACTCAGCTTCGCACTGTGGGATTACGGAGTTGATTTTTATACTCCGGTTCGCGCTCTGGGAACTCGGAGTTGGATGTTTATACTCCGCGTCGCACTCTGGGAATACGGAGTTGATGTTTATACTCAGGTTCGCGCTCTGGGAACTCGGAGTTGGATGTTTATACTCTACCTCGCACTCTGGGAATACGGAGTTGAAGTTTAAACTCCGGTTCGCGCTCTGGGAACTCGGAGTTGAATGTTTATACTCCGGTTCGCGCTTTGGGAACTCGGAGTTGGATGTTTATATTTCGCTTTGAAATCTGGGAATACGGAGTTGGATGTTTATACTCCGGTTCGCGCTTTGGGAACTCGGAGTTGGATGTTTATACTCCGCTTCAAACTCTGGGAATAGAGAGTTGATGTTTATACTCCGGTTCGCGCTCTGGGAACTCGGAGTTGGATGTTTATACTCCGCTTCGCACTCTGGGAATACGAAGTGGGATGTTTATACTCCACTTCGCACTCTGGAAATACAGAGTTGATGTTTATACTCCGGTTCGCGCTCTGGGAACTCGGAGTTGGATGTTTATACTCCGCCTCGCACTTTGGGAATACGGAGTTGATGTTTATACTCCGGTTCGCGCTTTGGGAACTTGGACTTGGATGTTTATACTCCGCTTCGCACTCTGGGAATACGGAGTTGGATGTTTATACTCTGCTTTGCACTCTGGGTATACAAAGTTGATGTTTATACTCCGATTCGTGCTCTGGGAACTCGGAGTTGGATGTTTATACTCCGCCTCGCACTCTGGGAATACGGAGTTGATGTTTATACTCTGGTTCGCGCTGCTGGAAATCGGAGTTGGTTGTTTATACTCCGGATTGTACTTTGGGAATACGGAGTTGGATGTTTATACTCCGCTTCGCGCTTTGGGAACTCGGAGTTGGATGTTTATAATCCGGTTCGTGCTCTGGGAATACGGAGTTGGATGTTTATACTCCAGTTCGTGCTCAGGGAACTCGGAGTTGGATGTTTATACTTCGCTTCGCACTCTGGGAATACGGAGTTGATTTTTATACTCCGGTTCGCGCTCTGGGAACTCGGAGTTGGATGTTTATACTCCGCTTCGCACTCTGGGAATACGGAGTTGATGTTTATACTCCGGTTTGAGCTCTGGGAACTCAGAGTTGGATGTTTATACTCCGCTTCGCACTCTGGGAATACGGAGTTGATGTTTATACTCCGGTTTGCGCTCTGGGAACTCGGAGTTGGATGTTTATACTCCGCGTTGCACTCTGGGAATACGGAGTTGATGTTTATACTAAGGTTCGCGCTCTGGGAACTCGAAGATGGATGTTTATACTCCGCCTTGCACTCTGGGAATACGGAGTTGATGTTTATACTCCGGTTCGCGCTCTGGGAAATCGGAGTTGGATGTTTATACTCCGCCTTGCACTCTGGGAATATGGAGTTGAAGTTTAAACTCCGGTTCGCTCTGGGAACTCGGAGTTGGATGTTTAGACTCCGGTTCGCGCTCTGGGAATACGGAGTTGGATGTTTATACTCCGGTTCGTGCTCAGGGAACTCAGAGTTGGATGTTTATACTCCGCTTCGCACTGTGGGAATACGGAGTTGATTTTTATACTTCGGTTCGCGCTTTGGGAACTCGAAGTTGGATGTTTATACTCGGCTTCGCACTCTAGGAATACGGAGTTGATGTTTATACTCTGGTTCGCGCTCTGGGAACTCTGAGTTGAATGTTTATACTCCGCTTCGGAATCTGGGAATATAGAGTTGATGTTTATTCTCCGGTTCGCGCTTTGGGAACTCGGAGTTGGATGTTTATACTCTGCTTCGTACTTTGGGAATACAGAGTTGGATGTTTATACTCCGCTTTGCACTCTGGGAATACGGAGTTGATGTTTATACTCTGGTTCGCGCTCTGGGAAATCGGAGTTGGATGTTTATACTCCGCCTTGCACTATGGGAATACGGAGTTGATGTTTATACCCCGGTTCGCGCTCTGGGAACTCGAAGTTGGATATTTGTACTCCGCTTTGCACTCTAGGAATACGCAGTTGATGTTTATACTCCACTTCGCATTCTAGGAATACTGAGTTGTTGTTTATACTTCGGTTCGCACTTTGGGAATAAGAAATTGGATGTTTATACTCCGGTTCACGCTTTGGGAACTCGGAGTTGGATGTTTATACTCCGGTTCGCGCTCTGTGAATACGGAGTTGGATGTTTATACTCCGATTCGTGCTCAGGGAACTTGGAGTTGGATGTTTATACTCAGCTTCGCACTGTGGGAATACGGAGTTGATTTTTATACTCCGGTTCGCGCTCTGGGAACTCGGAGTTGGATGTTTATACTCCGCGTCGCACTCTGGGAATACGGAGTTGATGTTTATACTCAGGTTCGCGCTCTGGGAACTCGGAGTTGGATGTTTATACTCCGCCTCGCACTCTGGGAATACGGAGTTGAAGTTTAAACTCCGGTTCGCGCTCTGGGAACTCGGAGTTGAATGTTTATACTCCGGTTTGGGAACTCAGAGTTGGATGTTTATATTTCGCTTTGAAATCTGGGAATACGGAGTTGGATGTTTATACTCCGGTTCGCGCTTTGGGAACTTGGAGTTGGATGTTTATACTCCGCTTCAAACTCTGGGAATAGAGAGTTGATGTTTATACTCTGGTTCGCGCTCTGGGAACTCGGAGTTGGATGTTTATACTCCGCTTCGCACTCTGGGAATACGAAGTCGGATGTTTATACTCCACTTCGCACTCTGGCAATACAGAGTTGATGTTTATACTCCGGTTCGCGCTCTGGGAACTCGGAGTTGGATGTTTATACTCCGCCTCGCACTCTGGGAATACGGAGTTGATGTTTATACTCCGGTTCGCGCTTTGGGAACTTGGACTTGGATGTTTATACTCCGCTTCGCACTCTGGGAATACGAAGTTGGATGTTTATACTCCGCTTTGCACTCTGGGAATACAAAGTTGATGTTTATACTCCGATTCGTGCTCTGGGAACTCGGAGTTGGATGTTTATACTCCACCTCGCACTCTGGGAATACGGAGTTGATGTTTATACTCTGGTTCGCGCTGTTGGAAATCGGAGTTGGTTGTTTATACTCAAGTTTGCACTTTGGGAATACGGAGTTGGATGTTTATACTCCGGTTCGCTCTTTGGGAACTCGGAGTTGGATGTTTATAATCCGGTTCGCGCTCTGGGAATACGGAGTTGGATGTTTATACTCCAGTTCGTGCTCAGGGAACTCGGAGTTGGATGTTTATACTCCGCTTCGCACTCTGGGAATACGGAGTTGATTTTTATACTCCGGTTCGCGCTCTGGGAACTCGGAGTTGGATGTTTATACTCCGCTTCGCACTCTGGAAATACGTAGTTGATGTTTATACTCCGGTTTGCGCTCTGGGAACTCAGAGTTAGATGTTTATACTCCACTTCGCACTCTGGGAATACGGAGTTGATGTTTATACTCCGGTTTGCGCTTTGGGAACTCGGAGTTGGATGTTTATACTCCGCGTCGCACTCTTGGAATACGGAGTTGATGTTTATACTAAGGTTCACGCTTTGGGAACTCGAAGATGGATGTTTATACTCCGCCTCGCACTCTGGGAATACGGAGTTGATGTTTATTCTCCGGTTCGCGCTCTGGGAAGTCGGAGTTGGATGTTTGTACTCCGGTTCGTGCTTTGGGAACTCGGAGTTGGATGTTTATACTCCGCTTCGAACTCTGGGAATACGGAGTTGATGTTTATACTCCGGTTCGCGCTCTGCGAACTCGGAGTTGGATGTTTATAATTTTCTTCACACTCTGGGAATACAGAGTTGGATGTTTATACTCCGTTTCGCACTCTAGGAATATGGAGTTGATGTTTATACTCCGGTTCACGCTCTGGGAACTCGGAGTTGGATGTTTATAATCCGCCACGCACTTTGGGAATACGGAGGTTATGTTTATACTCTGGTTCGCGCTCTGGGAAATCGGAGTTGGTTGTTTATACCCCGGTTCGCGCTTTGCGAACTCGAAGTTGGATGTTTATACTCCGCCTCGCACTCTGGGAATACGGAGGTTATGTTTATACTCCGGTTCGTGCTCTGGGAACTCGGAGTTGGATGTTTATACTCCGCTTCGCACTCTGGGAATACGGAGTTGATGTTTATACTCCGCTTCGCATTTTGGGAATACAGAGTTGATGTTTATACTCTGCTTCGCACTTTGGGAATACGGAGTTGGATGTTTATACTCGGGTACGCGCTTTGGGAACTCAGAGTTAGATGTTTATACTCCGGTTCGCGCTCTAGGAATACGGAGTTGGATGTTTATACTCCGGTTCATGCTCAGGGAACTCGGAGTTGGATGTTTATACTCCGCTTCGCACTCTGGGAATACGGAGTTGGTTGTTTATACTCCGCTTCGCACTCTGGGAATATGGAGTTTATTTTTATACTCCGGTTCGCGCTCTGGAACTCGAAGTTGGATTTTTATACTCCGCCTTGCACTCTGGGAATACGAAGTTGATGTATATACTCCGGTTCGCGTCTGGGAACTCGGAGTTGGATGTTTATACTCCGGTTCGCGCTTTGGGAACTCGGAGTTGGATGTTTATATTCCGCTTCGGAATCTGGGAATACGGAGTTGATGTTTATACTCCGGTTCGCGCTTTGGGAACTCGGAGTTGGATTTTATACTCCGCTTCACACTCTGGGAATACAGAGTTGGATGTTTATACTCCGCTTTGCACTCTGGGAATACGGAGTTGATGTTTATACTCCGGTTCGCGCTCTGGGAACTCGGAGTTGGATGTTTATACACCGCCTCGCACTCTGGGAATACGGAGTTGATGTTTATACTCCGGTTTGCGCTCTGGGAACTCGGAGTTGGATGTTTATACTCTACTTCGCACTCTGGGAATACAGAGTTGATGTTTATACTCCACTTCGCATTTTGGGAATACAGAGTTAATGTTTATACTCTGCTACGCACTTTGGGAATACGGAGTAGGATGTTTATACTCGGGTACGCGCTTTGGGAACTCAGAGTTAGATGTTTATACTCCGGTTCGTGCTCTAGGAATACAGAGTTGGATGTTTATACTACGGTTCGTGCTCAGGGAACTCGGAGTTGGATGGTTATAATCCGCTTCGCACTCTGGGAATACAGAGTTTATTTTTATACTCCGGTTCGCGCTCTGGGAACTCGTAGTTGGATGTTTATACTCCGCTTCGCACTCTAGGAATACGGAGTTGATGTTTATACTCCGGTTCGCGCTCTGGGAACTCGGAGTTGGATGTTTATACTTCGGTTCGTGCTTTGGGAACTCGGAGTTGGATGTTTATATTCCGCTTCGGAATCTGGGAATACGGAGTTGATGTTTATACTCCGGTTCGCGCTTTGGGAACTCGGAGTTGGATTTTATACTCCGCTTCACACTCTGGGAATACAGAGTTGGATGTTTATACTCCGCTTTGCACTCTGGGAATACGGAGTTGATGTTTATACTCCGGTTCGCGCTCTGGGAACTCGGAGTTGGATGTTTATACACCGCCTCGCACTTTGGGAATACGGGGTTGATGTTTATACTCCGGTTTGCGCTCTGGGAACTCGGAGTTGGATGTTTATACTCCGCTTCGCACTCTGGGAATACGGAGTTGATGTTTATACTCAAGTTCGCGCTCTGGGAACTCGAAGATGGATGTTTATACTCTGCCTCGCACTCTGGGAATACAGAGTTGATGTTTATACTGCGGTTCGCGCTCTGGGAACTCGGAGTTGGATGTTTATACTCCGGTTCGTGCTTTGGGAACTCGAAGTTGGATGTTTATACTCCGCTTCGAACTCTGGGAATACGGAGTTGATGTTTATACTCCGGTTCGCGCTCTGCGAACTCGGAGTTGGATGTTTATACTCCGCTTGACACTCTGTGAATACGGAGTTGGATGTTTATACTCCACTTCGCACTCTAGGAATACGGAGTTGATGTTTATACTCCGGTTCGCGCTCTGGGAATTCGGAGTTGGATGTTTATACTCCGCCACGCACTTTGGGAATACCGAGTTGATGTTTATACTCTGGTTCGCGCTCTGGGAAATCGGGGTTGGTTGTTTACACCTCGGTTCGTGCTTTGCGAACTCGTAGTTGGATGTTTATACTCCGCCTCGCGCTCTGGGAACTCGGAGTTGGATGTTTATACTCCGGTTCGTGCTTTGGGAACTCGGAGTTGGATGTTTATACTCCGCTTAGAACTCTGGGAATACGGAGTTGATGTTTATACTTCGGTTCGCGCTCTGCGAACTCGGAGTTTGATGTTTATACTCCGCTTGACACTCTGGGAATACGGAGTTGGATGTTTATACTCCTCTTCGCACTCTAGGAATACGGAGTTGATGTTTATACTCCGGTTCGCGCTCTCGGAACTCGGAGTTGGATGTTTATACTCCGCCACGGACTTTGGGAATACGGAGTTGATGTTTATACTCTGGTTCGCGCTCTGGGAAATCGGAGTTGGTTGTTTATACCTCGGTTCGCGCTTTGCGAACTCGTAGTTGGATGTTTATACTCCGGTTCGTGCTCTGGGAACTCGAAGTTGGATGTTTATCCTCCGCTTCGCACTCTGGGAATACGGAGTTGATGTTTATACTCCGCTTCGCATTTTGGGAATACATAGTTGATATTTATACTCCGCTTCACACTTTGGGAATACGGAGTTGGATGGTTATACTCGGGTACGCGCTTTGGGAACTCAGAGTTAGATGTTTATACTCCGGTTCGTGCTCTAGGAATACGGAGTTGGATGTTTATACTCCGGTTCGTGCTCAGGGAACTCGGAGTTAGATGTTTATACTCCGCTTCGCACTCTGGGAATACGAAGTTTATTTTTATACTCCGGTTCGCGCTCTGGGAACTCGTAGTTGGATGTTTATACTCCGCTTCGCACTCTAGGAATACGGAGTTGATGTTTATACTCCGGTTCGCGCTCTTGGAACTCGGAGTTGGATGTTTATACTCCGCCTCGCACTCTGGGAATACGGAGTTGATGTTTATACTCCGGTTCGCGCTCTGGGAACTCGGAGTTGGATGTTTATACTCCGGTTCGCGCTTTGGGAACTCGGAGTTTGATGTTTATATTCCGCTTCGGAATCTGGGAATACGGAGTTGATGTTTATACTCCGGTTCGCGCTTTGGGAACTCGGAGTTGGATTTTATACTCCGCTTCACACTCTGGGAATACAGAGTTGGATGTTTATACTCCGCTTTGCACTTTGGGAATACGGAGTTGATGTTTATACTCCGGTTCGCACTCTGGAAACTCGGAGTTGGATGTTTAAACTCCGCCTTGCACTTTGGGAATACGGAGTTGATGTTTATACTCCGGTTCGCACTCTGGGAACTCGGAGTTGGATGTTTGTACTCCGCTTCGCACTCTAGGAATACGAAGTTGATGTTTATACTCCGCTTCGCATTTTGGGAATACAGAGTTGATGTTTATACTGCGGTTCGCACTTTGGGAATGCAGAGTTGGATGTTTATACTTCGGTTCGCGCTTTGGGAACTCGGAGTTGGATGTTTATACTCCGGTTCGCGCTCTGGGAATACAGAGTTGGATGCTTATACTCCGGTTCGTGCTCAGGGAACTCGGAGTTGGATGTTTATACTCCGCTTCGCACTGTGGGAATACGGAGTTGATTTTTATACTCCGGTTCGCGCTCTGGGAACTCGGAGTTGGATTTTTATACTCCGCTTTGCACTCTGGGAATACGGAGTTGATGTTTATACTCTGGTTCGCGCTCTGGGAACTCGGAGTTGGATGTTTATACTCCGCCTAGCACTCTGGGAATACGGAGTTGATGTTTATACTCTGGTTCGCGCTCTGGGAATTCGGAGATGGATGTTTATACTCCGGTTCGCGCTTTCGGAACTCGGAGTTGGATGTTTATATTCCGCTTCGAAATCTGGGAATACGGAGTTGATGTTTATACTCCGGTTCGCGCTTTGGGAACTCGGAGTTGGATGTTTATACTCCACTTCGCACTCTGGGAATACGGAGTTGGATGTCTATACTCCATATTGCACTCTGGGAATACGGAGTTGATGTTTATAATCCGGTTCGCGCTCTGGGAACTCGGAGTTGGATGTTTAAACTCCTCCTCGCACTCTAGGAATACGGAGTTGATGTTTACACTCTACTTCGCGCTCTAGGAACTCGAAGTTGGATGTTTATACTCCGGTTCGTGCTTTGGGAACTCGGAGTTGGATGTTTATACTCCGCTTCAAACTCTGGGAATAGAGAGTTGATGTTTATACTCTGGTTCGCGCTCTGGGAACTCGGAGTTGGATGTTTATACTCCGTTTTGCACTCTGGGAATACGGAGTTGGATGTTTATACTCCACTTCGCACTATGGCAATACGGAGTTGATGTTCATACTCCGGTTCGCGCTCTGGGAACTCGGAGTTGGATGTTTATACTCCGCCTCGCACTCTGGGAATACGGAGTTGATTTTTATACTCCGGTTCGCGCTTTGGGAACTCGGACTTGGATGTTTATACTCCGCTTTGCACTCTGGGAATGCGGAGTTGGATGTTTATACTCCGCTTTGCACTCTGGGAATACGAAGTTGATGTTTATACTCTGGTTCGCGCTCTGGGAACTCGGAGTTGGATGTTTATACTCCGCCTCGCACTCTAGGAAAACGGAGTTGATGTTTATACTCTGGTTCGCGCTCTTGGAAATCGGAGTTGGTTGTTTATACTCCGGTTCACACTTTGGGAATACGGAGTTGGATGTTTATACTCCGGTTCATGCTTTGGGAACTCGGAGTTGGATGTTTATACTCCGGTTCGCGCTCTAGGAATACGGAGTTGGATGTTTATAATCTAGTTCCTGCTCAGGGAACTCGGAGTTGGATGTTTATACTCCGCTTCGCACTCTGGGAATACGGAGTTGATTTTTATACTCTGGTTCGCGCTCTGGGAACTCGGAGTTGGATGTTTAAACTCCGTGTCGCACTATGGGAATACGGAGTTGATGTATATACTCCGGTTCGCGCTCTGGAACTCGAAGTTGGATTTTTATACTCTGCCTCGCACTCTGGGAATACGAAGTTGATGTATATACTCCGGTTCGCGTCTGGGAACTCGGAGTTGGATGTTTATACTCCGGTTCGTGCTTTGGGAACTCGGAGTTGGATGTTTATATTCCGCTTCGGAATCTGGGAATACGGAGTTGATGTTTATACTCCGGTTCGCGCTTTGGGAACTCGGAGTTGGATTTTATACTCCGCTTCACACTCTGGGAATACAGAGTTGGATGTTTATACTCCGCTTTGCACTCTGGGAATACGGAGTTGATGTTTATACTCCGGTTCGCGCTCTGGGAACTCGGAGTTGGATGTTTATACACCGCCTCGCACTCTGGGAATACGGAGTTGATGTTTATACTCCGGTTTGCGCTCTGGGAACTCGGAGTTGGATGTTTATACTCTACTTCGCACTCTGGGAATACAGAGTTGATGTTTATACTCCACTTCGCATTTTGGGAATACAGAGTTAATGTTTATACTCTGCTACGCACTTTGGGAATACGGAGTAGGATGTTTATACTCGGGTACGCGCTTTGGGAACTCAGAGTTAGATGTTTATACTCCGGTTCGTGCTCTAGGAATACAGAGTTGGATGTTTATACTACGGTTCGTGCTCAGGGAACTCGGAGTTGGATGGTTATCTCCGCTTCGCACTCTGGGAATACAGAGTTTATTTTTATACTCCGGTTCGCGCTCTTGGAACTCGTAGTTGGATGTTTATACTCCGCTTCGCACTCTAGGAATACGGAGTTGATGTTTATACTCCGGTTCGCGCTCTGGGAACTCGGAGTTGGATGTTTATACTCCGGTTCGTGCTTTGGGAACTCGGAGTTGGATGTTTATATTCCGCTTTGGAATCTGGGAATACGGAGTTGATGTTTATACTCCGGTTCGCGCTTTGGGAACTCGAAGTTGGATTTTATACTCCGCTTCACACTCTGGGAATACAGAGTTGGATGTTTATACTCCGCTTTGCACTCTGGGAATACGGAGTTGATGTTTATACTCCGGTTCGTGCTCTGGGAACTCGGAGTTGGATGTTTATACACCGCCTCGCACTTTGGGAATACGGAGTTGATGTTTATACTCCGGTTTGCGCTCTGGGAACTCGGAGTTGGATGTTTATACTCCGCTTCGCACTCTGGGAATACGGAGTTGATGTTTATACTCAAGTTCGCGCTCTGGGAACTCGAAGATGGATGTTTATACTCTGCCTCGCACTCTGGGAATACGGAGTTGATGTTTATACTCCGGTTCGCGCTTTGGGAACTCGGAGTTGGATGTTTATACTCCGGTTCGTGCTTTGGGAACTCGGAGTTGGATGTTTATACTCCGCTTCGAACTCTGGGAATACGGAGTTGATGTTTATACTCCGGTTCGCGCTCTGCGAACTCGGAGTTGGATGTTTATACTCCGCTTGACACTCTGGGAATACGGAGTTGGATGTTTATACTCCGCTTCGCACTCTAGGAATACGGAGTTGATGTTTATACTCCGGTTCGCGCTCTGGGAACTCGGAGTTGGATGTTTATACTCCGCCACGCACTTTGGGAATACCGAGTTGATGTTTATACTCTGGTTCGCGCTCTGGGAAATCGGGGTTGGTTGTTTATACCTCGGTTCGTGCTTTGCGAACTCGTAGTTGGATGTTTGTACTCCACCTCGCACTCTGGGAATACGGAGTTGATGTTTATACTCAGGTTTGCGCTCTGGGAACTCGAAGATGGATGTTTATACTCTGCCTCGCACTCTGGGAATACGGAGTTGGTGTTTATACTCCGGTTCGCGCTCTGGGAACTCGGAGTTGGATGTTTATACTCCGGTTCGTGCTTTGGGAACTCGGAGTTGGATGTTTATACTCCGCTTAGAACTCTGGGAATACGGAGTTGATGTTTATACTTCGGTTCGCGCTCTGCGAACTCGGAGTTGGATGTTTATACTCCGCTTGACACTCTGGGAATACGGAGTTGGATGTTTATACTCCGCTTCGCACTCTAGGAATACGGAGTTGATGTTTATACTCCGGTTCGCGCTCTCGGAACTCGGAGTTGGATGTTTATACTCCGCCACGGACTTTGGGAATACGGAGTTGATGTTTATACTCTGGTTCGCGCTCTGGGAAATCGGAGTTGGTTGTTTATACCTCGGTTCGCGCTTTGCGAACTCGTAGTTGGATGTTTATACTCCGCCTCGCACTTTGGGAATACGGAGTTGATGTTTATACTCCGGTTCGTGCTCTGGGAACTCGAAGTTGGATGTTTATACTCCGCTTCGCACTCTGGGAATACATAGTTGATGTTTATACTCCGCTTCACACTTTGGGAATACGGAGTTGGATGGTTATACTCGGGTACGCGCTTTGGGAACTCAGAGTTAGATGTTTATACTCCGGTTCGTGCTCTAGGAATACGGAGTTGGATGTTTATACTCCGGTTCGTGCTCAGGGAACTTGGAGTTAGATGTTTATACTCCGCTTCGCACTCTGGGAATACGAAGTTTATTTTTATACTCCGGTTCGCGCTCTGGGAACTCGTAGTTGGATATTTATACTCCGCTTCGCACTCTAGGAATACGGAGTTGATGTTTATACTCCGGTTTGCGCTCTTGGAACTCGGAGTTGGATGTTTATACTCCGCCTCGCACTTTGGGAATACGGAGTTGATGTTTATACTCCGGTTCGCGCTCTGGGAACTCGGAGTTGGATGTTTATACTCCGGTTCGCGCTTTGGGAACTCGGAGTTCGATGTTTATATTCCACTTCGGAATCTGGGAATACGGAGTTGATGTTTATACTCCGGTTCGCGCTTTGGGAACTCGGAGTTGGATTTTATACTCCGCTTCACACTCTGGGAATACAGAGTTGGATGTTTATACTCCGCTTTGCACTTTGGGAATACGGAGTTGATGTTTATACTCCGGTTCGCACTCTGGAAACTCGGAGTTGGATGTTTATACTCCGCCTTGCACTTTGGGAATACGGAGTTGATGTTTATACTCCGGTTCGCACTCTGGGAACTCAGAGTTGGATGTTTGTACTCCGCTTCGCACTCTAGGAATACGAAGTTGATGTTTATACTCCGCTTCGCATTTTGGGAATACAGAGTTGATGTTTATACTGCGGTTCGCACTTTGGGAATACGGAGTTGGATGTTTATACTTCGGTTCGCGCTTTGGGAACTCGGAGTTGGATGTTTATACTCCGGTTCGCGCTCTGGGAATACAGAGTTGGATGCTTATACTCCGGTTCGTGCTCAGGGAACTCGGAGTTGGATGTTTATACTCTGCTTCGCACTGTGGGAATACGGAGTTGATTTTTATACTCCGGTTCGTGCTCTGGGAACTCGGAGTTGGATTTTTATACTCCGCTTCGCACTCTGGGAATACGGAGTTGATGTTTATACTCTGGTTCGCGCTCTGGGAACTCGGAGTTGGATGTTTATACTCCACCTAGCACTCTGGGAATACGGAGTTGATGTTTATACTCCGGTTCGCGCTCTGGGAATTCGGAGATGGATGTTTATACTCCGGTTCGCGCTTTCGGAACTCGGAGTTGGATGTTTATATTCCGCTTCGAAATCTGGGAATACGGAGTTGATGTTTATACTCCGGTTCGCGCTTTGGGAACTCGGAGTTGGATGTTTATACTCCGCTTCGCACTCTGGGAATACGGAGTTGGATGTCTATACTCCATATTGCACTCTGGGAATACAGAGTTGATGTTTATAATCCGGTTCGCGCTCTGGGAACTCGGAGTTGGATGTTTAAACTCCTCCTCGCACTCTGGGAATACGGAGTTGATGTTTACACTCTACTTCGCGCTCTAGGAACTCGAAGTTGGATGTTTATACTCCGGTTAGTGCTTTGGGAACTCGGAGTTGGATGTTTATACTCCGCTTCAAACTCTGGGAATAGAGAGTTGATGTTTATACTCTGGTTCACGCTCTGGGAACTCGGAGTTGGATGTTTATACTCCGCTTCGCACTCTGGGAATACGGAGTTGGATGTTTATACTCCACTTTGCACTATGGCAATACGGAGTTGATGTTCATACTCCGGTTCGCGCTCTGGGAACTCGGAGTTGGATGTTTATACTCCGCCTCGCACTCTGGGAATACGGAGTTGATTTTTATACTCCGGTTTGCGCTTTGGGAACTCGGACTTGGATGTTTATACTCCGCTTTGCACTCTGGGAATGCGGAGTTGGATGTTTATACTCCGCTTTGCACTCTGGGAATACGAAGTTGATGTTTATACTCCGGTTCGCGCTCTGGGAACTCGGAGTTGGATGTTTATACTCCGCCTCGCACTCTAGGAATACGGAGTTGATGTTTATACTCTGGTTCGCGCTCTTGGAAATCGGAGTTGGTTGTTTATACTCCGGTTCGCACTTTGGGAATACGGAGTTGGATGTTTATACTCCGGTTCATGCTTTGGGAACTCGGAGTTGGATGTTTATACTCTGGTTCGCGCTCTAGGAATACGGAGTTGGATGTTTATACTCTAGTTCCTGCTCAGGGAACTCGGAGTTGAATGTTTATACTCCGCTTCGCACTCTGGGAATACGGAGTTTATTTTTATACTCTGGTTCGCGCTCTGGGAACTCGGAGTTGGATGTTTAAACTCCGCGTCGCACTATGGGAATACGGAGTTGATGTTTATACTCCGGTTCGCGCTCTGGAACTCGAAGTTGGATTTTTATACTCCGCCTCGCACTCTGGGAATACGAAGTTGATGTATATACTCCGGTTCGCGTCTGGGAACTCGGAGTTGGATGTTTATACTCCGGTTCGCGCTTTGGGAACTCGGAGTTGGATGTTTATATTCCGCTTCGAAATCTGGGAATACGGAGTTGATGTTTATACTCTGGTTCGTGCTTTGGGAACTCGGAGTTGGATGTTTATACTCCGCTTCGCACTCTGGGAATACGAAGTTGGATGTTTATACTCCGCTTTGCATTCTGGGAATACGGAGTTGATGTTTATACTCCGGTTCGCGCTTTGGGAACTCGGAGTGGGATGTTTATACTCCGCATCGCACTCTAGGAATACGGAGTTGATGTTTATACTCCGGTTCGCGCTTTGGGAACTCGGAGTTAGATGTTTATACTCCGCTTCGCACTCTGGGAATACGGAGTTGGATGTCTATACTCCATATTGCACTCTGGGAATACGGAGTTGATGTTTATAATCCGGTTCGCGCTCTGGGAACTCGGAGTTGGATGTTTAAACTCCTCCTCGCACTCTGGGAATACGGAGTTGATGTTTACACTCTACTTCGCGCTCTAGGAACTCGAAGTTGGATGTTTATACTCCGGTTCGTGCTTTGGGAACTCGGAGTTGGATGTTTATACTCCGCTTCAAACTCTGGGAATAGAGAGTTGATGTTTATACTCTGGTTCGCGCTCTGGGAACTCGGAGTTGGATGTTTATACTCCGCTTCGCACTCTGGGAATACGGAGTTGGATGTTTATACTCCACTTCGCACTATGGCAATACGGAGTTGATGTTCATACTCCGGTTCGCGCTCTGGGAACTCGGAGTTGGATGTTTATACTCCGCCTCGCACTCTGGGAATACGGAGTTGATTTTTATACTCCGGTTCGCGCTTTGGGAACTCGGACTTGGATGTTTATACTCCGCTTTGCACTCTGGGAATGCGGAGTTGGATGTTTATACTCCGCTTTGCACTCTGGGAATACGAAGTTGATGTTTATACTCCGGTTCGCGCTCTGGGAACTCGGAGTTGGATGTTTATACTCCACCTCGCACTCTAGGAATACGGAGTTGATGTTTATACTCTGGTTCGCGCTCTTGGAAATCAGAGTTGGTTGTTTATACTCCGGTTCGCACTTTGGGAATACGGAGTTGGATCTTTATACTCCGGTTCATGCTTTGGGAACTCGGAGTTGGATGTTTATACTCCGGTTCGCGCTCTAGGAATACGGAGTTGGATGTTTATACTCTAGTTCCTGCTCAGGGAACTCGGAGTTGGATGTTTATACTCCGCTTCGCACTCTGGGAATACGGAGTTGATTTTTATACTCTGGTTCGCGCTCTGGGAACTCGGAGTTGGATGTTTAAACTCCGCGTCGCACTATGGGAATACGGAGTTGATGTTTATACTCCGGTTCGCGCTCTGGAACTCGAAGTTGGATTTCTATACTCCGCCTCGCACTCTGGGAATACGAAGTTGATGTATATACTCCGGTTCGCGTCTGGGAACTCGGAGTTGGATGTTTATACTCCGGTTCGCACTTTGGGAACTCGGAGTTGGATGTTTATATTCCGCTTCGAAATCTGGGAATACGGAGTTGATGTTTATACTCCGGTTCGTGCTTTGGGAACTCGGAGTTGGATGTTTATACTCCGCTTCGCACTCTGGGAATACGAAGTTGGATGTTTATACTCCGCTTTGCATTCTGGGAATACGGAGTTGATGTTTATACTCCGGTTCGCGCTTTGGGAACTCGAAGTGGGATGTTTATACTCCGCATCGCACTCTAGGAATACGGAGTTGATGTTTATACTCTGCTTCGCGCTCTGGGAACTCGGAGTTGGATGTTTATACTTCTGTTCGCGCTTTGGGAACTCAGAGTTGGATGTTTATACTCCGCTTCAAACTCTGGGAATACGGAGTTGATGTTTAAACTCCGGTTCGCGCTTTGGGAACTCGCAGTTCGATGTTTATACTCCGCTTCGCACTCTGGGAATACGGAGTTGGATGTTTATACTCCACTTCGCACTCTGGGAATACGGAGTTGATGTTTATACTCCGGTTCGCGATCTGGGAACTCGGAGTTGGATGTTTATACTCCTCCTCGCACTATGCGAATACTGAATTGATGTTTATACTCCGGTTCGCGCTCTGGGAACTCGGAGTTGGATATTTATACTCCGGTTCGCGCTTTGGGAACTCGGAGTTGGATGTTTATACTCCGCTTTGCACTCTGGGAATACGAAGTTGATGTTTATACTCCGGTTCGTGCTTTGGGAACTCGGGGTTGGATGTTTATACTCCGCTTCGCACTCTAGGAATACGGAGTTGATGTTCATACTCCGGTTCGCGCTCCGGGAGCTCGGAGTTGGATGGTTATACTCTGCCTTGCACTCTGGGAATACAGAGTTGATGTTTATACTCCGGTTCGCGCTCTGGGAACTCGGAGTTGGATGTTTATACTCCGGTTCGCGCTTTGGGAACTCGGAGTTGGATGTTTATAGTCCGCTTCACGCTTTGGGAACTCGGAGTTAGATGTTTATACTCCGGTTCACGCTCTAGGAATACGGAGTTGGATGTTTATACTCTGGTTCGTGCTCAGGGAACTCAGAGTTGGATGTTTATACTCCGCTTCGCACTCTGGGAATACGGAGTTGATTTTTATACTCCGGTTCACGCTCTGGGAACTCGGAGTTGGATGTTTATACTCCGCTTCGCACTCTGGGCATACGGAGTTGATGTTTATACTCCGGTTCGCGCTCTGGGAACTCGAAGTTGGATGTTTATACTCCGGTTTGCGCTTTGGGAACTTGGAGTTGGATGTTTATATTCCGCTTCGTAATCTGGGAATACGGAGTTGATGTTTATACTCCGGTTCGCGCTTTGGGAACTCGGAGTTGGATGTTTATACTCCGCTTCGCACTGTGGGAATACAGAGTTGGATGTTTATACTGCGCTTCGCACTCTGGCAATACGGAGTTGATGTTTATACTCCAGTTCGCGCTCTGGGAACTTGGAGTTGGATGTTAATACTCCGCCTCGCACTCTGGGAATACTGAGTTGATGTTTATACTCTAGTTCGCGCTCTGGGAACTCGGAGTTGGATGTTTGTACTCCGCTTCGCACTCTGGGAATACGGGGTTGATGTTTATACTCTGGTTGGCGCTCTGGGAACTCGGAGTTGGATGTTTATACTCCGCCTCTCACTTTGGGAATACGGAGTCGATGTTTATACTCCGGTTCGTGCTCTGGGAACTCGGAGTTGGATGTTTATACTCCGATCGCGCTTTGGGAACTCAGAGTTGGATGTTTATATTCCGCTTCGAAATCTGGGAATACAGAGTTGATGTTTATACTCTGGTTCGCGCTTTGGGAACTTGGAGTTGGATGTTTATACTTCGCTTCGCACTCTGGGAATACGGAGTTGGATGTTTATACTCCGCTTTGCACTCCGGGAATACGGAGTTGATGCTTATACTCCGATTCTTGCTCTGGGAACTCGGAGTTGGATGTTTATACTCCGCTTCACACTCTGGGAATACGGAGTTGATTTTTATACTCTGGTTCACGCTCTGGGAACTCGGAGTTGGATGTTTATACTCCGCTTCGCACTCTGGGAATACGGAGTTGATGTTTATACTCCGGTTCGCGCTCTGGAAACTCGGAGTTGGATGTTTATACTCCGGTTCACGCTTTGGGAACTCGGAGTTGGATGTTTATATTCCGCTTCGAAATCTGGGAATACGGAGTTGATGTTTATACTCTGGTTCGCGCTTTGGGAACTCGGAGTTGGATGTTTATACTCCGCTACGCACTTTGGGAATACGGAGTTGGATGTTTATACTCTGCTTTGCACTCTGGGAATACGCCGTTGATGCTTATACTCCGGTTCGCGTTCTGGGAACTTGGAGTTGGATGTTTATACTCCGCCTCGCACTCTGGAAATACGGAGTTGATGTTTATACTCTGCTTCGCGCTCTGGGAACTCGGAGTTGGATGTTTATACTCCGGTTCGCGCTTTGGGAACTCGGAGTTGGATGTTTATACTCCGCTTCAATCTCTGGGAATACGTAGTTGATGTTTATACTCCGGTTCGTGCTCTGGGAACTCGAAGTTGGATGTTTATACTCCGCTTCGCACTCTGGGAATACGGAGTTGGATGTTTATACTCCACTTCGCACTCTGGCAATAAGGAGTTGATGTTTATACTCCGGTTCGCGATCTGGGAACTCGGAGTTGGATGTTTATACTCCTCCTCGCACTATGGGAATACGGAGTTGATGTTTATACTCCGGTTCGCGCTCTGGGAACTCGGAGTTGGATATTTATACTCCGGTTCATGCTTTGGGAACTCAGAGTTGGATATTTATACTCCGCTTCGAACTCTGGGAATACGAAGTTGATGTTTATACTCCGGTTCGTGCTTTGGGAACTCGGAGTTGGATGTTTATACTCCGCTTCGCACTCTAGGAATACGGAGTTGATGTTCATACTCCGGTTCGCGCTCTGGGAACTCGGAGTTGGATGGTTATACTCCGCCTCGCACTCTGGGAATACGGAGTTGATGTTTATACTCCGGTTCGCGCTCTGGGAACTCGGAGTTGGATGTTTGTTCTCCGCTTCGCACTCTAGGAATACGGAGTTGGATGTTTATACTCCGGTATGCGCTTTGGGAACTCAGAGTTAGATGTTTATACTCCGGTTCGCGCTCTAGGAATACGGAGTTGGATGTTTATACTCCGGTTCGTGCTCAGGGAACTCGGAGTTGGATGTTTATACTCCGCTTCGCACTCTGGGAATACGGAGTTGATTTTTATACTCCGGTTCACGCTCTGGGATCTCGGAGTTGGATGTTTATACTCCGCTTCGCACTCTGGGAATACGGAGTTGATGTTTATACTCCGGTTCGCGCTCTGGGAACTCGGAGTTGGATGTTTATACTCCGGTTCGTGCTTTGGGAACTCGGAGTTGGATGTTTATATTCCGCTTCGGAATCTGGGAATACGGAGTTGATGTTTATACTCCGGTTCGCGCTTTGGGAACTCGAAGTTGGATTTTATACTCCGCTTCACACTCTGGGAATACAGAGTTGGATGTTTATACTCCGCTTTGCACTCTGGGAATACGGAGTTGATGTTTATACTCCGGTTCGTGCTCTGGGAACTCGGAGTTGGATGTTTATACACCGCCTCGCACTTTGGGAATACGGAGTTGATGTTTATACTCCGGTTTGCGCTCTGGGAACTCGGAGTTGGATGTTTATACTCCGCTTCGCACTCTGGGAATACGGAGTTGATGTTTATACTCAAGTTCGCGCTCTGGGAACTCGAAGATGGATGTTTATACTCTGCCTCGCACTCTGGGAATACGGAGTTGATGTTTATACTCCGGTTCGCGCTTTGGGAACTCGGAGTTGGATGTTTATACTCCGGTTCGTGCTTTGGGAACTCGGAGTTGGATGTTTATACTCCGCTTCGAACTCTGGGAATACGGAGTTGATGTTTATACTCCGGTTCGCGCTCTGCGAACTCGGAGTTGGATGTTTATACTCCGCTTGACACTCTGGGAATACGGAGTTGGATGTTTATACTCCGCTTCGCACTCTAGGAATACGGAGTTGATGTTTATACTCCGGTTCGCGCTCTGGGAACTCGGAGTTGGATGTTTATACTCCGCCACGCACTTTGGGAATACCGAGTTGATGTTTATACTCTGGTTCGCGCTCTGGGAAATCGGGGTTGGTTGTTTATACCTCGGTTCGTGCTTTGCGAACTCGTAGTTGGATGTTTATACTCCACCTCGCACTCTGGGAATACGGAGTTGATGTTTATACTCAGGTTTGCGCTCTGGGAACTCGAAGATGGATGTTTATACTCTGCCTCGCACTCTGGGAATACGGAGTTGGTGTTTATACTCCGGTTCGCGCTCTGGGAACTCGGAGTTGGATGTTTATACTCCGGTTCGTGCTTTGGGAACTCGGAGTTGGATGTTTATACTCCGCTTAGAACTCTGGGAATACGGAGTTGATGTTTATACTTCGGTTCGCGCTCTGCGAACTCGGAGTTGGATGTTTATACTCCGCTTGACACTCTGGGAATACGGAGTTGGATGTTTATACTCCGCTTCGCACTCTAGGAATACGGAGTTGATGTTTATACTCCGGTTCGCGCTCTCGGAACTCGGAGTTGGATGTTTATACTCCGCCACGGACTTTGGGAATACGGAGTTGATGTTTATACTCTGGTTCGCGCTCTGGGAAATCGGAGTTGGTTGTTTATACCTCGGTTCGCGCTTTGCGAACTCGTAGTTGGATGTTTATACTCCGCCTCGCACTTTGGGAATACGGAGTTGATGTTTATACTCCGGTTCGTGCTCTGGGAACTCGAAGTTGGATGTTTATACTCCGCTTCGCACTCTGGGAATACATAGTTGATGTTTATACTCCGCTTCACACTTTGGGAATACGGAGTTGGATGGTTATACTCGGGTACGCGCTTTGGGAACTCAGAGTTAGATGTTTATACTCCGGTTCGTGCTCTAGGAATACGGAGTTGGATGTTTATACTCCGGTTCGTGCTCAGGGAACTTGGAGTTAGATGTTTATACTCCGCTTCGCACTCTGGGAATACGAAGTTTATTTTTATACTCCGGTTCGCGCTCTGGGAACTCGTAGTTGGATGTTTATACTCCGCTTCGCACTCTAGGAATACGGAGTTGATGTTTATACTCCGGTTTGCGCTCTTGGAACTCGGAGTTGGATGTTTATACTCCGCCTCGCACTTTGGGAATACGGAGTTGATGTTTATACTCCGGTTCGCGCTCTGGGAACTCGGAGTTGGATGTTTATACTCCGGTTCGCGCTTTGGGAACTCGGAGTTCGATGTTTATATTCCACTTCGGAATCTGGGAATACGGAGTTGATGTTTATACTCCGGTTCGCGCTTTGGGAACTCGGAGTTGGATTTTATACTCCGCTTCACACTCTGGGAATACAGAGTTGGATGTTTATACTCCGCTTTGCACTTTGGGAATACGGAGTTGATGTTTATACTCCGGTTCGCACTCTGGAAACTCGGAGTTGGATGTTTATACTCCGCCTTGCACTTTGGGAATACGGAGTTGATGTTTATACTCCGGTTCGCACTCTGGGAACTCAGAGTTGGATGTTTGTACTCCGCTTCGCACTCTAGGAATACGAAGTTGATGTTTATACTCCGCTTCGCATTTTGGGAATACAGAGTTGAAGTTTATACTGCGGTTCGCACTTTGGGAATACGGAGTTGGATGTTTATACTTCGGTTCGCGCTTTGGGAACTCGGAGTTGGATGTTTATACTCCGGTTCGCGCTCTGGGAATACAGAGTTGGATGCTTATACTCCGGTTCGTGCTCAGGGAACTCGGAGTTGGATGTTTATACTCTGCTTCGCACTGTGGGAATACGGAGTTGATTTTTATACTCCGGTTCGTGCTCTGGGAACTCGGAGTTGGATTTTTATACTCCGCTTCGCACTCTGGGAATACGGAGTTGATGTTTATACTCTGGTTCGCGCTCTGGGAACTCGGAGTTGGATGTTTATACTCCACCTAGCACTCTGGGAATACGGAGTTGATGTTTATACTCCGGTTCGCGCTCTGGGAATTCGGAGATGGATGTTTATACTCCGGTTCGCGCTTTCGGAACTCGGAGTTGGATGTTTATATTCCGCTTCGAAATCTGGGAATACGGAGTTGATGTTTATACTCCGGTTCGCGCTTTGGGAACTCGGAGTTGGATGTTTATACTCCGCTTCGCACTCTGGGAATACGGAGTTGGATGTCTATACTCCATATTGCACTCTGGGAATACAGAGTTGATGTTTATAATCCGGTTCGCGCTCTGGGAACTCGGAGTTGGATGTTTAAACTCCTCCTCGCACTCTGGGAATACGGAGTTGATGTTTACACTCTACTTCGCGCTCTAGGAACTCGAAGTTGGATGTTTATACTCCGGTTAGTGCTTTGGGAACTCGGAGTTGGATGTTTATACTCCGCTTCAAACTCTGGGAATAGAGAGTTGATGTTTATACTCTGGTTCACGCTCTGGGAACTCGGAGTTGGATGTTTATACTCCGCTTCGCACTCTGGGAATACGGAGTTGGATGTTTATACTCCACTTCGCACTATGGCAATACGGAGTTGATGTTCATACTCCGGTTCGCGCTCTGGGAACTCGGAGTTGGATGTTTATACTCCGCCTCGCACTCTGGGAATACGGAGTTGATTTTTATACTCCGGTTTGCGCTTTGGGAACTCGGACTTGGATGTTTATACTCCGCTTTGCACTCTGGGAATGCGGAGTTGGATGTTTATACTCCGCTTTGCACTCTGGGAATACGAAGTTGATGTTTATACTCCGGTTCGCGCTCTGGGAACTCGGAGTTGGATGTTTATACTCCGCCTCGCACTCTAGGAATACGGAGTTGATGTTTATACTCTGGTTCGCGCTCTTGGAAATCGGAGTTGGTTGTTTATACTCCGGTTCGCACTTTGGGAATACGGAGTTGGATGTTTATACTCCGGTTCATGCTTTGGGAACTCGGAGTTGGATGTTTATACTCTGGTTCGCGCTCTAGGAATACGGAGTTGGATGTTTATACTCTAGTTCCTGCTCAGGGAACTCGGAGTTGAATGTTTATACTCCGCTTCGCACTCTGGGAATACGGAGTTTATTTTTATACTCTGGTTCGCGCTCTGGGAACTCGGAGTTGGATGTTTAAACTCCGCGTCGCACTATGGGAATACGGAGTTGATGTTTATACTCCGGTTCGCGCTCTGGAACTCGAAGTTGGATTTTTATACTCCGCCTCGCACTCTGGGAATACGAAGTTGATGTATATACTCCGGTTCGCGTCTGGGAACTCGGAGTTGGATGTTTATACTCCGGTTCGCGCTTTGGGAACTCGGAGTTGGATGTTTATATTCCGCTTCGAAATCTGGGAATACGGAGTTGATGTTTATACTCTGGTTCGTGCTTTGGGAACTCGGAGTTGGATGTTTATACTCCGCTTCGCACTCTGGGAATACGAAGTTGGATGTTTATACTCCGCTTTGCATTCTGGGAATACGGAGTTGATGTTTATACTCCGGTTCGCGCTTTGGGAACTCGGAGTGGGATGTTTATACTCCGCATCGCACTCTAGGAATACGGAGTTGATGTTTATACTCCGGTTCGCGCTTTGGGAACTCGGAGTTAGATGTTTATACTCCGCTTCGCACTCTGGGAATACGGAGTTGGATGTCTATACTCCATATTGCACTCTGGGAATACGGAGTTGATGTTTATAATCCGGTTCGCGCTCTGGGAACTCGGAGTTGGATGTTTAAACTCCTCCTCGCACTCTGGGAATACGGAGTTGATGTTTACACTCTACTTCGCGCTATAGGAACTCGAAGTTGGATGTTTATACTCCGGTTCGTGCTTTGGGAACTCGGAGTTGGATGTTTATACTCCGCTTCAAACTCTGGGAATAGAGAGTTGATGTTTATACTCTGGTTCGCGCTCTGGGAACTCGGAGTTGGATGTTTATACTCCGCTTCGCACTCTGGGAATACGGAGTTGGATGTTTATACTCCACTTCGCACTATGGCAATACGGAGTTGATGTTCATACTCCGGTTCGCGCTCTGGGAACTCGGAGTTGGATGTTTATACTCCGCCTCGCACTCTGGGAATACGGAGTTGATTTTTATACTCCGGTTCGCGCTTTGGGAACTCGGACTTGGATGTTTATACTCCGCTTTGCACTCTGGGAATGCGGAGTTGGATGTTTATACTCCGCTTTGCACTCTGGGAATACGAAGTTGATGTTTATACTCCGGTTCGCGCTCTGGGAACTCGGAGTTGGATGTTTATACTCCACCTCGCACTCTAGGAATACGGAGTTGATGTTTATACTCTGGTTCGCGCTCTTGGAAATCAGAGTTGGTTGTTTATACTCCGGTTCGCACTTTGGGAATACGGAGTTGGATGTTTATACTCCGGTTCATGCTTTGGGAACTCGGAGTTGGATGTTTATACTCCGGTTCGCGCTCTAGGAATACGGAGTTGGATGTTTATACTCTAGTTCCTGCTCAGGGAACTCGGAGTTGGATGTTTATACTCCGCTTCGCACTCTGGGAATACGGAGTTGATTTTTATACTCTGGTTCGCGCTCTGGGAACTCGGAGTTGGATGTTTAAACTCCGCGTCGCACTATGGGAATACGGAGTTGATGTTTATACTCCGGTTCGCGCTCTGGAACTCGAAGTTGGATTTCTATACTCCGCCTCGCACTCTGGGAATACGAAGTTGATGTATATACTCCGGTTCGCGTCTGGGAACTCGGAGTTGGATGTTTATACTCCGGTTCGCACTTTGGGAACTCGGAGTTGGATGTTTATATTCCGCTTCGAAATCTGGGAATACGGAGTTGATGTTTATACTCCGGTTCGTGCTTTGGGAACTCGGAGTTGGATGTTTATACTCCGCTTCGCACTCTGGGAATACGAAGTTGGATGTTTATACTCCGCTTTGCATTCTGGGAATACGGAGTTGATGTTTATACTCCGGTTCGCGCTTTGGGAACTCGGAGTGGGATGTTTATACTCCGCATCGCACTCTAGGAATACGGAGTTGATGTTTATACTCTGCTTCGCGCTCTGGGAACTCGGAGTTGGATGTTTATACTTCTGTTCGCGCTTTGGGAACTCAGAGTTGGATGTTTATACTCCGCTTCAAACTCTGGGAATACGGAGTTGATGTTTAAACTCCGGTTCGCGCTTTGGGAACTCGCAGTTCGATGTTTATACTCCGCTTCGCACTCTGGGAATACGGAGTTGGATGTTTATACTCCACTTCGCACTCTGGGAATACGGAGTTGATGTTTATACTCCGGTTCGCGATCTGGGAACTCGGAGTTGGATGTTTATACTCCTCCTCGCACTATGCGAATACTGAATTGATGTTTATACTCCGGTTCGCGCTCTGGGAACTCGGAGTTGGATATTTATACTCCGGTTCGCGCTTTGGGAACTCGGAGTTGGATGTTTATACTCCGCTTTGCACTCTGGGAATACGAAGTTGATGTTTATACTCCGGTTCGTGCTTTGGGAACTCGGGGTTGGATGTTTATACTCCGCTTCGCACTCTAGGAATACGGAGTTGATGTTCATACTCCGGTTCGCGCTCCGGGAGCTCGGAGTTGGATGGTTATACTCTGCCTTGCACTCTGGGAATACAGAGTTGATGTTTATACTCCGGTTCGCGCTCTGGGAACTCGGAGTTGGATGTTTATACTCCGGTTCGCGCTTTGGGAACTCGGAGTTGGATGTTTATAGTCCGCTTCACGCTTTGGGAACTCGGAGTTAGATGTTTATACTCCGGTTCACGCTCTAGGAATACGGAGTTGGATGTTTATACTCTGGTTCGTGCTCAGGGAACTCAGAGTTGGATGTTTATACTCCGCTTCGCACTCTGGGAATACGGAGTTGATTTTTATACTCCGGTTCACGCTCTGGGAACTCGGAGTTGGATGTTTATACTCCGCTTCGCACTCTGGGCATACGGAGTTGATGTTTATACTCCGGTTCGCGCTCTGGGAACTCGAAGTTGGATGTTTATACTCCGGTTTGCGCTTTGGGAACTTGGAGTTGGATGTTTATATTCCGCTTCGTAATCTGGGAATACGGAGTTGATGTTTATACTCCGGTTCGCGCTTTGGGAACTCGGAGTTGGATGTTTATACTCCGCTTCGCACTGTGGGAATACAGAGTTGGATGTTTATACTGCGCTTCGCACTCTGGCAATACGGAGTTGATGTTTATACTCCAGTTCGCGCTCTGGGAACTTGGAGTTGGATGTTAATACTCCGCCTCGCACTCTGGGAATACTGAGTTGATGTTTATACTCTAGTTCGCGCTCTGGGAACTCGGAGTTGGATGTTTGTACTCCGCTTCGCACTCTGGGAATACGGGGTTGATGTTTATACTCTGGTTGGCGCTCTGGGAACTCGGAGTTGGATGTTTATACTCCGCCTCTCACTTTGGGAATACGGAGTCGATGTTTATACTCCGGTTCGTGCTCTGGGAACTCGGAGTTGGATGTTTATACTCCGATCGCGCTTTGGGAACTCAGAGTTGGATGTTTATATTCCGCTTCGAAATCTGGGAATACAGAGTTGATGTTTATACTCTGGTTCGCGCTTTGGGAACTTGGAGTTGGATGTTTATACTTCGCTTCGCACTCTGGGAATACGGAGTTGGATGTTTATACTCCGCTTTGCACTCCGGGAATACGGAGTTGATGCTTATACTCCGATTCTTGCTCTGGGAACTCGGAGTTGGATGTTTATACTCCGCTTCACACTCTGGGAATACGGAGTTGATTTTTATACTCTGGTTCACGCTCTGGGAACTCGGAGTTGGATGTTTATACTCCGCTTCGCACTCTGGGAATACGGAGTTGATGTTTATACTCCGGTTCGCGCTCTGGAAACTCGGAGTTGGATGTTTATACTCCGGTTCACGCTTTGGGAACTCGGAGTTGGATGTTTATATTCCGCTTCGAAATCTGGGAATACGGAGTTGATGTTTATACTCTGGTTCGCGCTTTGGGAACTCGGAGTTGGATGTTTATACTCCGCTACGCACTTTGGGAATACGGAGTTGGATGTTTATACTCTGCTTTGCACTCTGGGAATACGCCGTTGATGCTTATACTCCGGTTCGCGTTCTGGGAACTTGGAGTTGGATGTTTATACTCCGCCTCGCACTCTGGAAATACGGAGTTGATGTTTATACTCTGCTTCGCGCTCTGGGAACTCGGAGTTGGATGTTTATACTCCGGTTCGCGCTTTGGGAACTCGGAGTTGGATGTTTATACTCCGCTTCAATCTCTGGGAATACGTAGTTGATGTTTATACTCCGGTTCGTGCTCTGGGAACTCGAAGTTGGATGTTTATACTCCGCTTCGCACTCTGGGAATACGGAGTTGGATGTTTATACTCCACTTCGCACTCTGGCAATAAGGAGTTGATGTTTATACTCCGGTTCGCGATCTGGGAACTCGGAGTTGGATGTTTATACTCCTCCTCGCACTATGGGAATACGGAGTTGATGTTTATACTCCGGTTCGCGCTCTGGGAACTCGGAGTTGGATATTTATACTCCGGTTCATGCTTTGGGAACTCAGAGTTGGATATTTATACTCCGCTTCGAACTCTGGGAATACGAAGTTGATGTTTATACTCCGGTTCGTGCTTTGGGAACTCGGAGTTGGATGTTTATACTCCGCTTCGCACTCTAGGAATACGGAGTTGATGTTCATACTCCGGTTCGCGCTCTGGGAACTCGGAGTTGGATGGTTATACTCCGCCTCGCACTCTGGGAATACGGAGTTGATGTTTATACTCCGGTTCGCGCTCTGGGAACTCGGAGTTGGATGTTTGTTCTCCGCTTCGCACTCTAGGAATACGGAGTTGGATGTTTATACTCCGGTATGCGCTTTGGGAACTCAGAGTTAGATGTTTATACTCCGGTTCGCGCTCTAGGAATACGGAGTTGGATGTTTATACTCCGGTTCGTGCTCAGGGAACTCGGAGTTGGATGTTTATACTCCGCTTCGCACTCTGGGAATACGGAGTTGATTTTTATACTCCGGTTCACGCTCTGGGATCTCGGAGTTGGATGTTTATACTCCGCTTCGCACTCTGGGAATACGGAGTTGATGTTTATACTCCGGTTCGCGCTCTGGAAACTCGGAGTTGGATGTTTATACTCCGGTTCGCGCTTTGGGAACTCGGAGTTGGATGTTTATATTCCGCTTCGAAATCTGGGAATACGGAGTTGATGTTTATACTCTGGTTCGCGCTTTGGGAACTCGGAGTTGGATGTTTATACTCCGCTACGCACTTTGGGAATACGGAGTTGGATGTTTATACTCTTCTTTGCACTCTGGGAATACGTCGTTGATGCTTATACTCCGGTTCGCGTTCTGGGAACTTGGAGTTGGATGTTTATACTCCGCCTCACACTCTGGAAATACGGAGTTGATGTTTATACTCTGCTTCGCGCTTTGGGAACTCGGAGTTGGATGTTTATACTCCGGTTCGCGCTTTGGGAACTCGGAGTTGGATGTTTATACTCCGCTTCAATCTCTGGGAATACGTAGTTGATGTTTATACTCCGGTTCGTGCTCTGGGAACTCGAAGTTGGATGTTTATACTCCGCTTCGCACTCTGGGAATACGGAGTTGGATGTTTATACTCCACTTCGCACTCTGGCAATACGGAGTTGATGTTTATACTCCGGTTCGCGATCTGGGAACTCGGAGTTGGATGTTTATACTCCTCCTCGCACTATGGGAATACGGAGTTGATGTTTATACTCCGGTTCACGCTCTGGGAACTCGGAGTTGGATATTTATACTCCGGTTCATGCTTTGGGAACTCGGAGTTGGATATTTATACTCCGCTTCGAACTCTGGGAATACGAAGTTGATGTTTATACTCCGGTTCGTGCTTTGGGAACTCGGAGTTGGATGTTTATACTCCGCTTCGCACTCTAGGAATACGGAGTTGATGTTCATACTCCGGTTTGCGCTCTGGGAACTCGGAGTTGGATGGTTATACTCCGCCTCGCACTCTGGGAATACGGAGTTGATGTTTATACTCCGGTTCGCGCTCTGGGAACTCGGAGTTGGATGTTTGTTCTCCGCTTCGCACTCTAGGAATACGGAGTTGGATGTTTATACTCCGGTACGCGCTTTGGGAACTCAGAGTTAGATGTTTATACTCCGGTTCGCGCTCTAGGAATACGGAGTTGGATGTTTATACTCCAGTTCGTGCTCAGGGAACTCGGAGTTGGATGTTTATACTCCGCTTCGCACTCTGGGAATACGGAGTTGATTTTTATACTCCGGTTCACGCTCTGGGAACTCGGAGTTGGATGTTTATACTCCGCTTCGCACTCTGGGCATACGGAGTTGATGTTTATACTCTGGTTCGCGCTCTGGGAACTCGAAGTTGGATGTTTATACTCCGGTTCGCGCTTTGGGAACTTGGAATTGGATGTTTATATTCCGCGTCGTAATCTGGGAATACGGAGTTGATGTTTATACTCCGGTTCGTGCTTTGGGAACTCGGAGTTGGATGTTTATACTCCGCTTCGCACTGTGGGAATACAGAGTTGGATGTTTATACTCCGCTTCGCACTCTGGGAATACGGAGTTGATGTTTATACTCCGGTTCGCGCTCTGGGAACTTGGAGTTGGATGTTAATACTCCGCCTCGCACTTTAGGAATACGAAGTTGATGTTTATACTCCGCTTCGCACTCTAGGAACTCGGAGTTGGATGTTTGTACTCCGCTTCGCACTCTGGGAATACGGTTGATGTTTATACTCTGGTTCGCGCTCTGGGAACTCGGAGTTGGATGTTTATACTCCGCCTCTCACTCTGGGAATACGGAGTCGATGTTTATACTCCGGTTCGTGCTCTGGGAACTCGGAGTTGGATGTTTATACTCCGGTTCGCGCTTTGGGAACTCGGAGTTGGATGTTTATATTCCGCTTCGAAATCTGGGAATACGGAGTTGATGTTTATACTCTGGTTCGTGCTTTGGGAACTCGGAGTTGGATGTTTATACTCCGCTACGCACTCTGGGAATACGGAGTTGGATGTTTATACTCTACTTTGCACTCTGGGAATACGCCGTTGATGCTTATACTCCGGTTCGCGCTCTGGGAACTTGGAGTTGGATGTTTATACTCCGCCTCGCACTCTGGAAATACGGAGTTGATGTTTATACTCTGCTTCGCGCTCTGGGAACTCGGAGTTGGATGTTTATACTCCGGTTCGCGCTTTGGGAACTCGGAGTTGGATGTTTATACTCCGCTTCAATCTCTGGGAATACGTAGTTGATGTTTATACTCCGGTTCGTGCTCTGGGAACTCGAAGTTGGATGTTTATACTCCGCTTCGCACTCTGGGAATACGGAGTTGGATGTTTATACTCCACTTCGCACTCTGGCAATACGGAGTTGATGTTTATACTCCGGTTCGCGATCTGGGAACTCGGAGTTGGATGTTTATACTCCTCCTCGCACTATGGGAATACGGAGTTGATGTTTATACTCCGGTTCACGCTCTGGGAACTCGGAGTTGGATATTTGTACTCCGGTTCATGCTTTGGGAACTCGGAGTTGGATGTTTATACTCCGCTTCGAACTCTGGGAACACGAAGTTGATGTTTATACTCCGGTTCGTGCTTTGGGAACTCGGAGTTGGATGTTTATACTCCGCTTCGCACTCTAGGAATACGGAGTTGATGTTCATACTCCGGTTCGCGCTCTGGGAACTCGGAGTTGGATGGTTATACTCCGCCTCGCACTCTGGGAATACTGAGTTGATGTTTATACTCCGGTTCGCGCTCTGGGAACTCGGAGTTGGATGTTTGTACTCCGCTTCGCACTCTAGGAATACGGAGTTGGATGTTTATACTGTTGAGTCAAGATTTTTATATAGTTTTGATTTCTGACAAAGGGATAAACCGTGATCGTCAAAAAGAAGTCATTCATTGAGACACAACGAGCTTCATACATTAGAGGTGGATTATTTGGTATGTTGGTAATATTAGTTATGTTAAAATCTATCCTCAAAATAATCATGTATCTCAAAAGAATCGATGTATAAACGTTTTGGATGACAGCGCACATTCACTGTGCAATTTAACAGCGACCGGTCGACCGGTCCAAAACCAGGCGGTCGACCGTTCCTGTATAAATTGCACAATGAACGTGCACACATGCACATAACGTCTATATATTTGAAATTTTCGTCTACTGGTCATTTTTGACCTGTCGACCGTTTTTAAACAGAAAGCAACCTTTCCCAAAAGACACTTCCTTCTTCAATGGTTGCTTCTCTTTCCTTTCATCAATGATCACATCTGTTAATGGCTACTCTTCACAAAGAGTTACAACCATTTATTCTCTATATAAACATATCTAAATCATTGATTGAAATACAACAATTCTTTGCTTTAAAATTCTGATCTTAATTTCTAAATACTCTTGCATTCAAAAAGCTTTCTACTTCAAAATTGCTTATTGAATCATTGAAATTATTTCATATCTTTTGATTCAAATAAGTAATATACTTCCTTCAATCTTCACAAACATCATTCACATATTTTGAGGATAAGATTATAGGAAGGGTGTACTACAAGTGACAAATCAGTGTTGTTAAGAAGCACAAGTTGTCAACGACAATTGTATTTATTTTTGTTGAAGTCCTCGGTGTTGTAAGAGGCACGAAATCCCGTTCGGCTGTTCGGGTGTTATAAACCTGTTCCTCCGGGTGAAGCGAGGTAGTTGGTAGTGAAATCCAGATAGAAGTCTGGGACTGGACGTAGGACGGGAGGTCCGAACCAGTATAAAAATCCCTGGTGTGATTTTACTGTTTACTGCATTTACTATTCTATATCTGTGAATTGCTATATAGTTAGTTTATTGAATATTTACTTATATAGCAATTGTAAATAACATTCCGCATATATTAGTCCATATTACACGATCCGTAATCAGTGTGCACAAGCGTACACACTTTCATTTGGTATCAGAGCATACAAACTTTCATTTGGTATCAGAGCACGGTTATCATATAACCGTAACACCGTTATTTGATATATTCTTGTAATATGGCAAATAACGCAAGCACTAGCTCTAGTACTTACACGGAAGGTCAATCAACACAAAGACCTCCATTCTTTAATGGTCTCAACTATAGCTATTGGGCTACACGTATGTCATTTTTCATGCAATCAAATAGCTATGATGCTTGGAATGCTACTCAAAAAGAAATAGTAAATCCAACAACTGAATATTCAGAATGGACAACGGCTGAGAAAACAGCAGCAGCTGTAAATGCAAAGGCAATAAATATGTTGTTTTGTGCATTAGACCAAAATGAATATAACCGTGTTAGTATCTGCACTACTGCATATCAAATTTGGCAAACGCTGAAAACCACTCATGAAGGTACTAACAAGGTTAAACAAGCCAAAATAGCCATGCTGAAGAGTCAGTTTCAAAATTTCAAAATGAAACCGAATGAGACAATCAATGATATGTATTCAAGGTTTCAAACTATTCATCATGCACTTATCGGATTAGGGCAAAAATATTCAGATTTTGATGTTGTTTCAACAGTCCTACATTCTCTGACTAGTGAATGGGAAGGAAAAGTATTAGCAATTGAAGAAGCTAATGACCTTTCCATCATGAAGCCAGATGAATTGATAGGAAATTTAATGTCCTATGAAGCAAATTTGCAGGCTAGAAAAGAACAGAAAGAAGAGAAGAAAAATGTAGCATTTCATGCTGAGAAAGATGAAAATGAATCAGATTCTGAAGATGAAGATTTGGCATTCATTGCAAAAGGATTCAAAAAATTCCTAAAATATCGAAAAGCCAGTCGCTACAACAAAAGGAAACCTGGATCAAGCAAACCATCTTCATCAACTATAGAATGTTTCAACTGTCACAAAAAGGGGCACATGCAGAAGGATTGTCCAGAACAGAAGAAGAAGTCAGAAAATGATAAATTCAAACATAAGAAGGACAAGTCAAAGAAACGAGCCTTCTCAGTAACATGGGATGATTCAGACTCATCCTCATCTGAAAGTGAAAGTGATCAGGAAAATGAACAAGCTAATGTTTGTTTTATGGCAACAGAAGATGAGGTACAAATTCCTACATTTGATGAATTACTTGATATAAATTCTGAGTTGATAGTCAAATATAAAGACATAAAACGTCAATTAAAAGTAGCCAAAGCAGATTTGAGTAGAGCAGAGTTTGAACGAGATATGTTAAAAGACGAGAAGAAAATATTAGAAGAAGAACTTGAAAAACTTCAAGAATCATCATCTAATGTTGACTCTCAATTATCTCTTTTGAGTCAAGAAATTGAAACTCAAAAAGAGAAAAATGATGCTCTCGCTACTGAAAATCATGAGCTTAAGGCAAAAGTCAAAAATCTGGACCTAGAAAAGGCGAGCTTACAAACTAAGTTAGATGACATAACTCAAAATGTTTCTAACTTTAACAAAGGTCGAGAAAATTTGACAAAAATCATTGAAAGTTCACAATCTGTTTCAAATAAACAAGGTTTGGGATATAGGAAACCAGAAACCAAGAAACATCTTGGTAATGGAAGGAAAAAGAAAGTACAAAAGACTGGAGCTAAGAAAAATCTTAGTTTATTATATTCCAAACCAAAACCAGTTGTGAAATTTCAGAAGAAAAATGTCAAGACTATCAAAATATGGGTTCCTAAAACAAATAACAATTTGATTAGGAATAAATATATTCAGAATTTCATGAATACTGTACATCTTAATACTAATTATATATATAAAGGGGATACCGGACCCGTATGGGTTTGGACTCCTAAGACCTAACTCTTAGGACCCCATAAAAAGTGGGTACCATGGACTTAATTTTATTTTTTGCAGGTCCCACTTAAGAAAAGAGGAAAGTGGATATTGGACTTAACGAAGATTCAACCAATCTTCCTTCTCCCACTCTTCATTAATTTTGTATCGTTGTTTATTTTCTTTTGTAATCACTCATTTAATAACAATTAAATATTATAATAAGAGTGATATACAATTTATAGGACACAACTATATTGAAAACAGGCTGAACTGAGCTTCCAGAACAGCACCGGTCGACAGCTCAAAATGGACCGGTCGACCGGTCCAAAACCAGGCGGTCGACCGTTTTTATCCAGAGAGCAAAACGGTCGACCGCCCCATTTTCACCGGTCGACCGGTTACGAGCATTCTTGTTTTTTAATATATCCGTCCGTTCATTTTTACCCCTATCACTCTTTTCTTCTTCATAACCAGTCTTCTTCCCCCAAATCAAAGAAACCCTACATTCCCTTATTAAATTTCTTTCTTCAAACTTATCCCTAATGGCTCCTCAACAAAAGAAATTTAAGCAAGCTTCTACCTCAGAGACACAACCCATTGATCTCTCTATCAAGAAATGGCTTGTGGATCCAATTTCACTCAAAAGGTGGAATGAAATGAAAGATTTTACTATCCATCCGGGTTCGTTTGTTAAATTCTCAGATTTCTCTAGTTATCGTATTTTAGATTTAGCAAGGGATACCGACATTGAAAACCTTATTGACTATGATCAAAACAATGTGGAAATTAACCATGTCATGATCAAGTTATTCTATGCTAATCTAAATATAGAGAAAAACAAACCCGCAAATCCCAATTATTGTCTTTGGTCTGTTGTATGTGGCAAAGAAGTGTTTATCTCATGTGATAGGATGGCAAATGTTCTTGGTTCTCGGTTTATTGGTGAAAAATTCTCAAATGACTTTTGCAATATTCATGTCCGTAATCAAATTAGTCATCAATTTACTGAAGATGACAAGGATAGCACTAAGTCTATTGGTTTACGGCCGTCTGCAAGAATTCTTCATCATACTCTTATGCACTCCCTTTTCCCAAGAACTGGAAATTTTGATGCCGTCTATAAAGAAAATTTCAAGGCATTATACGCAATTTATGGGGGTATTCGTATAAACTGGATTGGTATGATCTTCGATGAGATCTTGAAAGTAAATGATAGCTCTAGACCTCACTTGTTTTATAACGAGTATATTATGCGACTCTTGCTCGATTGTGGCATTGAACCACCAAAGTCTTCCATTTCCAAACCAAAAGCCATCAACAAAGCTTCGATTGCAAGAATGAAGCTTCCAGCTCCATACTTCAATATTATGCCCTTTGAACAATGGAAAGACCAAGGACATAGAGAGGCTTCCTCCCGTTCATCCCGATCTAAACATGGAGAAGTTAAACTTTTAAGATCATCTTCCTCAACAAAAGAATCACTTAACACTATTGCTCAAAATCAATTTCTTCTAGAAGCTCGACTTAAGCGCATGGACACCAAAATGGATAAACGATTTAACAAACTTAAGTCGTTCTTCAGTTCTATATGGGAAGCAATATCATGTGGAGCATCATCCTCATCCATGCCAACTCAAGACCCTGGCAAGCGCCCAGCTCCTCCTACTTTTGCTTGGACATCCTCGGAGGAGGGTACAAGCTCGGGAACGAGTCATGGACGTGGATACGGAAAATCTCAGCTTGTTGAAGAAGAAGAAGAGGAGGGTGAGACAGATTCAGATTGAATCCTTTTAGTCTATGTCTTTATCTACTATTATGTGTAAGTTATGACTTAGTTCTTGCTTTAAGACATTATCTGGCACTTGTACTAAATAGTGTCGCATTTTAATTCGTCTTAGACTCTTTGGCATTATCATATTATGTGACTCTTAACTCTTGATCTATGGTAGTAGTTTTATTTTGCTTATAATCTGGAGTATATAATTTATATCCTCTATTTTTATACTCCTTTTTGTCGATGACAAAGGGGGAGAAAATTGTGCTAACAGTATATATGCAGGAAAATATAGAGTTACAGGCACAATCTCAGGGGGAGATCAAATACAGGGGGAGATTCATAACTATGTTGTCATCAATCAAAAAGGGGGAGAATGTTGAGTCAAGATTTTTATATAGTTTTGATTTCTGACAAAGGGATAAACCGTGATCGTCAAAAAGAAGTCATTCATTGAGACACAACGAGCTTCATACATTAGAGGTGGATTATTTGGTATGTTGGTAATATTAGTTATGTTAAAATCTATCCTCAAAATAATCATGTATCTCAAAAGAATCGATGTATAAACGTTTTGGATGACAGCGCACATTCACTGTGCAATTTAACAGCGACCGGTCGACCGGTCCAAAACCAGGCGGTCGACCGTTCCTGTATAAATTGCACAATGAACGTGCACACATGCACATAACGTCTATATATTTGAAATTTTCGTCTACTGGTCATTTTTGACCTGTCGACCGTTTTTAAACAGAAAGCAACCTTTCCCAAAAGACACTTCCTTCTTCAATGGTTGCTTCTCTTTCCTTTCATCAATGATCACATCTGTTAATGGCTACTCTTCACAAAGAGTTACAACCATTTATTCTCTATATAAACATATCTAAATCATTGATTGAAATACAACAATTCTTTGCTTTAAAATTCTGATCTTAATTTCTAAATACTCTTGCATTCAAAAAGCTTTCTACTTCAAAATTGCTTATTGAATCATTGAAATTATTTCATATCTTTTGATTCAAATAAGTAATATACTTCCTTCAATCTTCACAAACATCATTCACATATTTTGAGGATAAGATTATAGGAAGGGTGTACTACAAGTGACAAATCAGTGTTGTTAAGAAGCACAAGTTGTCAACGACAATTGTATTTATTTTTGTTGAAGTCCTCGGTGTTGTAAGAGGCACGAAATCCCGTTCGGCTGTTCGGGTGTTATAAACCTGTTCCTCCGGGTGAAGCGAGGTAGTTGGTAGTGAAATCCAGATAGAAGTCTGGGACTGGACGTAGGACGGGAGGTCCGAACCAGTATAAAAATCCCTGGTGTGATTTTACTGTTTACTGCATTTACTATTCTATATCTGTGAATTGCTATATAGTTAGTTTATTGAATATTTACTTATATAGCAATTGTAAATAACATTCCGCATATATTAGTCCATATTACACGATCCGTAATCAGTGTGCACAAGCGTACACACTTTCATATACTCCGGTACGCGCTTTGGGAACTCAGAGTTGGATGTTTGTACTCCGCTTCGCACTCTAGGAATACGGAGTTGGATGTTTATACTCCGGTACGCGCTTTGGGAACTCAGAGTTAGATGTTTATACTCCGGTTCGCGCTCTAGGAATACGGAGTTGGATGTTTATACTCCGGTTCGTGCTCAGGGAACTCGGAGTTGGATGTTTATACTCCGCTTCGCACTCTGGGAATACGGAGTTGATTTTTATACTCCGGTTCACGCTCTGGGAACTCGGAGTTGGATGTTTATACTCCGCTTCGCACTCTGGGCATACGGAGTTGATGCTTATACTCCGGTTCGCGCTCTGGGAACTCGGAGTTGGATGTTTATACTCCGCTTCGCACTCTGGGCATACGGAGTTGATGTTTATACTCCGGTTCGCACTCTGGGAACTCGAAGTTGGATGTTTATAATCCGGTTCGCGCTTTGGGAACTTGGAGTTGGATGTTTATATTCCGCTTCGTAATCTGGGAATACGGAGTTGATGTTTATACTCCGATTCGCGCTTTGGGAACTCGGA
Source organism: Allium fistulosum (assembly GCA_030737815.1). Classification (NCBI taxonomy): domain Eukaryota; kingdom Viridiplantae; phylum Streptophyta; class Magnoliopsida; order Asparagales; family Amaryllidaceae; genus Allium; species Allium fistulosum. The sequence continues at coordinate 210,137,068 of CM060904.1, read as the reverse complement.
GTTGGATGTTTATACTCTGCTTCGCACTGTGGGAATACAGAGTTGGATGTTTATACTCCGCTTTGCACTCTGGGAATACGCCGTTGATGCTTATACTCCGGTTCGCGCTCTGGGAACTAGGAGTTGGATGTTTATACTCTGCTTCGCACTCTGGGAATACTGAGTTGGATGTTTATACTCCACTTCGCACTCTGGCAATACGGAGTTGATGTTTATACTCCGGTTCGCGCTCTGGGAACTTGGAGTTGGATGTTAATACTCCGCCTCGCACTCTGGGAATACGGAGTCGATGTTTATACTCCGGTCGCGCTTTGGGAACTCGGAGTTGGATGTTTATAGTCCGCTTCGAAATCGGGGAATACGGAGTTGATGTTTATACTCTGGTTCACGCTTTTGGAACTTGGAGTTGGATGTTTATACTTCGCTTCGCACTCTGGGAATACGGAGTTGGATGTTTATACTCCGCTTTGCACTCTGGGAATACGGAGTTGATGCTTATACTCCGGTTCTCGCTCTGGGAACTCGGAGTTGGATGTTTATACTCCGCTTCGCACTCTGGGAATACGGAGTTGATTTTTATACTCCGGTTCACGCTCTGGGAACTCGGAGTTGGATGTTTATACTCCTCCTCGCACTATGGGAATACGGAGTTGATGTTTATACTCCGGTTCGCGCTCTAGGAATACGGAGTTGGATGTTTATACTCCGGTTCGTGCTCAGGGAACTCGGAGTTGGATGTTTATACTCCGCTTCGCACTCTGGGAATACGGAGTTGATGTTTATACTCCGGTTCGCGCTATGGGAACTCGGAGTTGGATGTTTATACTCCGGTTCGCGCTTTGGGAACTTGCAGTTGGATGTTTATATTCCGCTTCGAAATCTGGGAATACGGAGTTGATGTTTATACTCTGGTTCGCGCTTTGGGAACTCGGAGTTGGATGTTTATACTCCGCTTCGCACTCTGGGAATACGGAGTTGGATGTTTATACTCTGCTTTGCACTCTGGGAATACGTCGTTGATGCTTATACTTCGGTTCGCGCTCTGGGAACTTAGAGTTGGATGTTTATACTCCGCCTCGCACTGTGGGAATACGGAGTTGATGTTTTTACTCTGCTTCGCGCCTTGGGAACTCGGAGTTGGATGTTTATAATCCGGTTCGCGCTTTGGGAACTCGGAGTTGGATGTTTATACTCCGCTTCAATCTCTGGGAATACGTAGCTGATGTTTACACTCCGGTTCGCGCTCTGGGAACTCGGAGTTGGATGTTTATACTCCGCTTCACACTCTGGGAATACTGAGTTGGATGTTTATACTCCACTTCGCACTCTGGCAATACGGAGTTGATGTTTATACTCCGGTTCATGCTCTGGAAACTCGGAGTTGGATGTTTATACTCCGCCTCGCACTCTGGGAATACGGAGTTGATGTTTATACTCCGGTTCGCGCTCTGGGAACTCGGAGTTGGATGTTTATACTCCGGTTCGCGCTTTGGGAACTCGGAGTTGGATGTTTATAGTCCGCTTCGAAATCTGGGAATACGGAGTTGATGTTTATACTCTGGTTCGCGCTTTGGGAACTCGGAGTTGGATGTTTATACTCCGCTTCGCACTCTGGGAATACGGAGTTGGATGTTTATACTCCGCTTCGCACTCTGGGAATACGGAGTTGATTTTTATACTCCGGTTCATGCTCTGGGAACTCGGAGTTGGATGTTTATACTCCGCTTCGCACTCTGGGCATACGGAGTTGATGTTTATACTCCGTTTCGCGCTCTGGGAACTCGAAGTTGGATGTTTATACTCCGGTTCGCGCTTTGGGAACTTGGAGTTGGATGTTTATATTCTGCTTCGTAATCTGGGAATACGGAGTTGATGTTTATACTCCGGTTCACGCTTTGGGAACTCGGAGTTGGATGTTTATACTCCGCTTCGCACTGTGGGAATACGGAGTTGGATGTTTATACTCCGCTTCGCACTTTGGGAATACGGAGTTGATGTTTATACTCCGGTTCGCGCTCTGGGAACTTGGAGTTGGATGTTAATACTCCGCCTCGCACTCTGGGAATACGGAGTTGATGTTTATACTCTGGTTCGCGCTCTGGGAACTCGGAGTTGGATGTTTGTACTCCGCTTCGCACTCTGGGAATAAGGGGTTGATGTTTATACTCTGGTTCGCGCTCTGGGAACTCGGAGTTGGATGTTTATACTCCGCCTCTCACTCTGGGAATACGGAGTCGATGTTTATACTCCGGTTCGTGCTCTGGGAACTTGGAGTTGGATGTTTATACTCCGATCGCGCTTTGGGAACTCGGAGTTGGATGTTTATATTCCGCTTCGAAATCTGGGAATACGGAGTTGATGTTTATACTCTGGTTCACGCTTTGGGAACTTGGAGTTGGATGTTTATACTTCGCTTCGCACTCTGGGAATACGGAGTTGGATGGTTATACTCCGCTTTGCACTCTGGGAATACGGAGTTGATGCTTATACTCTGATTCTTGCTATGGGAACTCGGAGTTGGATGTTTATACTCCGCTTCGCACTCTGGGAATACGGAGTTGATTTTTATACTCCGGTTCACGCTCTGGGAAATCAGAGTTGGATGTTTATACTCCGCTTCGCACTCTGGGAATACGGAGTTGATGTTTATACTCCGGTTCGCGCTCTGGGAACTCGGAGTTGGATGTTTATACTCCGGTTCGCGCTTTGGGAACTCGGAGTTGGATGTTTATATTCCGCTTCGAAATCTGGGAATACGGAGTTGATGTTTATACTCTGGTTCGCGCTTTGGGAACTCGGAGTTGGATGTTTATACTCCGCTACGCACTTTGGGAATACGGAGTTGGATGTTTATACTCTACTTTGCACTCTGGGAATACGCCGTTGATGCTTATACTCCGGTTCGTGCTCTGGGAACTTGGAGTTGGATGTTTATACTCCACCTCGCACTCTGGAAATACGGAGTTGATGTTTATACTCTGCTTCGCGCTCTGGGAACTCGGAGTTGGATGTTTATACTCCGGTTCGCGCTTTGGGAACTCGGAGTTGGATGTTTATACTCCGCTTCAATCTCTGGGAATACGTAGTTGATGTTTATACTACGGTTCGTGCTCTGGGAACTCGAAGTTGGATGTTTATACTCCGCTTCGCACTCTGGGAATACGGAGTTGGATGTTTATACTCCACTTCGCACTCTGGCAATACAGAGTTGATGTTTATACTCCGGTTCGCGATCTGGGAACTCGGAGTTGGATGTTTATACTCCTCCTCGCACTATGGGAATACGGAGTTGATGTTTATACTCCGGTTCGCGCTCTGGGAACTCGGAGTTGGATATTTATACTCAGGTTCATGCTTTGGGAACTCGGAGTTGGCTATTTATACTCCGCTTCGAACTCTGGGAATACGAAGTTGATGTTTATACTCCGGTTCGTGCTTTGGGAACTCGGAGTTGGATGTTTATACTCCGCTTCGCACTCTAGGAATACGGAGTTGATGTTCATACTCCGGTTCGCGCTCTGGGAACTCGGAGTTGGATGGTTATACTCCGCCTCGCACTCTGGGAATACGGAGTTGATGTTTATACTCCGGTTCGCACTCTGGGAACTCGGAGTTGGATGTTTGTTCTCCGCTTCGCACTCTAGGAATACAGAGTTGGATGTTTATACTCCGGTACGCGCTTTGGGAACTCAGAGTTAGATGTTTATACTCCGGTTCGCGCTCTAGGAATACGGAGTTGGATGTTTATACTCCGGTTCGTGCTCAGGGAACTCGGAGTTGGATGTTTATACTCCGCTTCGCACTCTGGGAATACAAAGTTGATTTTTATACTCCGGTTCACGCTCTGGGAACTCGGAGTTGGATGTTTATACTCCGCTTCGCACTCTGGGCATACGGAGTTGATGTTTATACTCCGGTTCGCACTCTGGGAACTCGAAGTTGGATGTTTATAATCCGGTTCGTGCTTTGGGAACTTGGAGTTGGATGTTTATATTCCGCTTCGTAATCTGGGAATACGGAGTTGATGTTTATACTCCGGTTCGCGCTTTGGGAACTCGGAGTTGGATGTTTATACTCTGCTTCGCACTGTGGGAATACAGAGTTGGATGTTTATACTCCGCTTCGCACTTTGGGAATACGGAGTTGATGTTTATACTCCGGTTCGCGCTCTGGGAACTTGGAGTTGGATGTTAATACTCCGCCTCGCACTTTAGGAATACGGAGTTGATGTTTATACTCTGGTTCGCGCTCTGGGAACTCGGAGTTGGATGTTTGTACTCCGCTTTGCACTCTGGGAATACGGAGTGGATGTTTATACTCTGGTTCGCGCTCTGGGAACTCGGAGTTGGATGTTTATACTCTGCCTCTCACTCTGGGAATACGGAGTCGATGTTTATACTCCGGTTCGTGCTCTGGGAACTCGGAGTTGGATGTTTATACTCCGGTTCGCGCTTTGGGAACTCGGAGTTGGATGTTTATATTCCGCTTCGAAATCTGGGAATACGGAGTTGATGTTTATACTCTGGTTCGCGCTTTGGGAACTCGGAGTTGGCTGTTTATACTCCGCTACGCACTCTGGGAATACGGAGTTGGATGTTTATACTCTGCTTTGCACTCTGGGAATACGCCGTTGATGCTTATACTCCGGTTCGCGCTCTGGGAACTTGGAGTTGGATGTTTATACTCCGCCTCGCACTCTGGAAATACGGAGTTGATGTTTATACTCTGCTTCGCGCTCTGGGAACTCGGAGTTGGATGTTTATACTCCGGTTCGCGCTTTGGGAACTCGGAGTTGGATGTTTATACTCCGCTTCAATCTCTGGGAACACGAAGTTGATGTTTATACTCCGGTTCGTGCTTTGGGAACTCGGAGTTGGATGTTTATACTCCGCTTCGCACTCTAGGAATACGGAGTTGATGTTCATACTCCGGTTCGCGCTCTGGGAACTCGGAGTTGGATGGTTATACTCCGCCTCGCACTCTGGGAATACGGAGTTGATGTTTATACTCCGGTTCACGCTCTGGGAACTCGGAGTTGGATGTTTGTACTCCGCTTCGCACTCTAGGAATACGGAGTTGGATGTTTATACTCCGGTACGCGCTTTGGGAACTCAGAGTTAGATGTTTATACTCCGGTTCGCGCTCTAGGAATACGGAGTTGGATGTTTATACTCCGGTGCGTGCTCAGGGAACTCGGAGTTGGATGTTTATACTCCGCTTCGCACTCTGGGAGTACGGAGTTGATTTTTATACTCCGGTTCACGCTCTGGGAACTCGGAGTTGGATGTTTATACTCCGCTTCGCACTCTGGGCATACGGAGTTGATGTTTATACTCCGGTTCGCGCTCTGGGAACTCGAAGTTGGATGTTTATACTCCGGTTCGCTCTTTGGGAACTTGGAGTTGGATGTTTATATTCCGCTTCGTAATCTGGGAATACGGAGTTGATGTTTATACTCCGGTTCGCGCTTTGGGAACTCGGAGTTGGATGTTTATACTCCGCTTCGCACTGTGGGAATACAGAGTTGGATGTTTATACTCCGCTTCGCACTCTGGGAATACGGAGTTGATGTTTATACTCCGGTTCGCGCTCGGGGAACTTGGAGTTGGATGTTAATACTCCGCCTCGCACTCTGGGAATACGGAGTCGATGTTTATACTCCGGTCGCGCTTTGGGAACTCGGAGTTGGATGTTTATATTCCGCTTCGAAATCGGGGAATACGGAGTTGATGTTTATACTCTGGTTCGCGCTTTGGGAACTTGGAGTTGGATGTTTATACTTCGCTTCGCACTCTGGGAATACGGAGTTGGATGTTTATACTCCGCTTTGCACTCTGGGAATACGGAGTTGATGCTTATACTCCGGTTCTCGCTCTGGGAACTCGGATTTGGATGTTTATACTCCGCTTCGCACTCTGGGAATACGGAGTTGATTTTTATACTCCGGTTCACGCTCTGGGAACTCGGAGTTGGATGTTTATACTCCGCTTCGCACTCTGGGAATACGGAGTTGATGTTTATACTCCGGTTCGCGCTCTGGGAACTCGGAGTTGGATGTTTATACTCCGGTTCGCGCTTTGGGAACTTGCAGTTGGATGTTTATATTCCGCTTCGAAATCTGGGAATACGGAGTTGATGTTTATACTCTGGTTCGCGCTTTGGGAACTCGGAGTTGGATGTTTATACTCCGCTTCGCACTCTGGGAATACGGAGTTGGATGTTTATACTCTGCTTTGCACTCTAGGAATACGCCGTTGATGCTTATACTTCGGTTCGCGCTCTGGGAACTTAGAGTTGGATGTTTATACTCCGCCTCGCACTGTGGGAATACGGAGTTGATGTTTATACTCTACTTCGCGCTCTGGGAACTCGGAGTTGGATGTTTATACTCCGGTTCGCGCTTTGGGAACTCGGAGTTGGATGTTTATACTCCGCTTCAATCTCTGGGAATACGTAGTTGATGTTTATACTACGGTTCGCGCTCTGGGAACTCGGAGTTGGATGTTTATACTCCGCTTCGCACTCTGGGAATACTGAGTTGGATGTTTATACTCCACTTCGCACTCTGGCAATACGGAGTTGATGTTTATACTCCGGTTCGTGCTCTGGAAACTCGGAGTTGGATGTTTATACTCCGCCTCGCACTCTGGGAATACGGAGTTGATGTTTATACTCCGGTTCGCGCTCTGGGAACTCGGAGTTGGATGTTTATACTCCGGTTCGCACTTTGGGAACTCGGAGTTGGATGTTTATAGTCCGCTTCGAAATCTGGGAATACGGAGTTGATGTTTATACTCTGGTTCGCGCTTTGGGAACTCGGAGTTGGATGTTTATACTCCGCTTCGCACTCTGGGAATACGGAGTCGGATGTTTATACTCCGCTTCGCACTCTGGGAATACGGAGTTGATTTTTATACTCCGGTTCACGCTCTGGGAACTCGGAGTTGGATGTTTATACTCCTCTTCGCACTATGGGCATACGGAGTTGATGTTTATACTTCGGTTCGCGCTCTGGGAACTCGAAGTTGGATGTTTATACTCCGGTTCGCGCTTTGGGAACTTGGAGTTGGATGTTTATATTCTGCTTCGTAATCTGGGAATACGGAGTTGATGTTTATACTCCGGTTCGCGCTTTGGGAACTCGGAGTTGGATGTTTATACTCCGCTTCGCACTGTGGGAATACAAAGTTGGATGTTTATACTCCGCTTCGCACTCTGGGAATACGGAGTTGATGTTTATACTCCGGTTCGCGCTCTGGGAATTTGGAGTTGGATGTTAATACTCCACCTCGCACTCTGGGAATACGGAGTTGATGTTTATACTCTGGTTCGCGCTCTGGGAACTCGGAGTTGGATGTTTGTACTCCGCTTCGCACTCTGGGAATACGGAGTTGATGTTTATACTCTGGTTCGCGCTCTGGGAACTCGGAGTTGAATGTTTATACTCCGCCTCTCACTCTGGGAATACGGAGTCGATGTTTATACTCTGGTTCGTGCTCTGGGAACTCGGAGTTGGATGTTTATACTCCGGTCGCGCTTTGGGAACTCGGAGTTGGATGTTTATATTCCGCTTCGAAATCTGGGAATACGGAGTTGATGTTTATACTCTGGTTTGCGCTTTGGGAACTTGGAGTTGGATGTTTATACTTCGCTTTGCACTTTGGGAATACGGAGTTGGATGTTTATACTCCGCTTTACACTCTGGGAATACGGAGTTGATGCTTATACTCCGGTTCTCGCTCTGGGAACTCGGAGTTGGATGTTTATACTCCGCTTCGCACTCTGGGAATACGGTGTTGATTTTTATACTCCAGTTCACGCTCTGGGAACTCGGAGTTGGATGTTTATACTCCGCTTCGCACTCTGGGAATACGGAGTTGATGTTTATACTCCGGTTCGCGCTTTGGGAACTCGGAGTTGGATGTTTATACTCCGTTTCGCGCTTTGGGAACTCGGAGTTGGATGTTTATATTCCGCTTCGAAATCTGGGAATACGGACTTGATGTTTATACTCTGGTTCGCGCTTTGGGAACTCAGAGTTGGATGTTTATACTCCGCTTCAATCTCTGGGAATACGTAGTTGATGTTTATACTCCGGTTCGCGCTCTGGGAACTAGGAGTTGGATGTTTATACTCTGCTTCGCACTCTGGGAATACTGAGTTGGATGTTTATACTCCACTTCGCACTCTGGCAATACGGAGTTGATGTTTATACTCCGGTTCGTGCTCTGGGAACTCGGAGTTGGATGTTTATACTCCGCCTCGCACTCTGGGAATACGGAGTTGATGTTTATACTCCGGTTCGCGTTCTGGGAACTCGTAGTTGGATGTTTATACTCTGGTTCGCGCTTTGGGAACTCGGAGTTGGATGTTTATAGTCCGCTTCGAAATCTGGGAATACAGAGTTGATGTTTATACTCTGGTTCGCGCTTTGGGAACTCGGAGTTGGATGTTTATACTCCGCTTCGCACTTTGGGAATACGGATTTGGATGTTTATACTCCGCTTCGCACTCTGGGAATACGGAGTTGATTTTCATACTCCGGTTCACGCTCTGGGAACTCGGAGTTGGATGTTTATACTCCGCTTCGCACTCTGGGCATACGGAGTTGATGTTTATACTCCGGTTCGCGCTCTGGGAACTCGAAGTTGGATGTTTATACTCCGGTTCGCGCTTTGGGAACTTGGAGTTGGATGTTTATATTCCGCTTCGTAATCTGGGAATACGGAGTTGATGTTTATACTCCGGTTCGCGCTTTGGGAACTCGGAGTTGGATGTTTATACTCCGCTTCGCACTGTGGGAATACAGAGTTGGATGTTTATACTCCGGTTCGCGCTTTGGGAACTCGGAGTTGGATGTTTATACTGTGGGAATACGAAGTTGATGTTTATACTCCGGTTCGCGCTATGGGAACTTGGAGTTGGATGTTAATACTCCGCCTCGCACTCTGGGAATACGGAGTTGATTATTATACTCTGGTTCGCGCTCTGGGAACTCGGAGTTGGATGTTTGTACTCCGCTTCGCACTCTGGGAATACGGAGTTGATGTTTATACTCTGGTTCGCGCTCTGGGAACTCGGAGTTGGATGTTTATACTCCGCCTCTCACTCTGGGAATACGGAGTCGATGTTTATACTCCGGTTCGTGCTCTGGGAACTCGGAGTTGGATGTTTATACTCCGGTCGTGCTTTGGGAACTCGGAGTTGGATGTTTATATTCCGCTTCGAAATCTGGGAATACGGAGTTGATATTTATACTCTGGTTCGCACTTTGGGAACTTGGAGTTGGATGTTTATACTTCGCTTCGCACTCTGGGAATACGGAGTTGGATGTTTATACTCCGCTTTGCACTCTGGGAATACGGAGTTGATGCTTATACTCCGGTTCTCGCTCTGGGAACTCGGAGTTGGATGTTTATACTCCGCTTCGCACTCTGGGAATACGGAGTTGATTTTTATACTCCGGTTCACGCTCTAGGAACTCGGAGTTGGATGTTTATACTCCGCTTCGCACTCTGGGAATATGGAGTTGAAGTTTATACTCCGGTTCGCGCTCTGGGAACTCGGAGTTGGATGTTTATACTCCGGTTCGCGCTTTGGGAACTCGGAGTTGGATGTTTATATTCCGCTTCGAAATCTGGGAATACGGAGTTGATGTTTATACTCTGGTTCACGCTTTGGGAACTCAGAGTTGGATGTGAAAGGGATGCAGAAGATGATCTTAAGGCTATTTAACACTAGAGGGGGGGTGAATAGTGTTTTAAGAATTTCTTTAAAACTTCTTTGATTTAAATTGAATTAACTAACTTAATGCAAATACACAATAACAGATCAAATCACAGAATCACAAACAAATTCAAATATAAATAAAAAGCAAGTAAAGGAAAGAACACACCAGGAATTTTATACTGGTTCGGTGTTACCCTACATCCAGTCCCGCACAACTCGTACGGCTTTCTATTCAACAATAATCTAGATTACAATCCCTCGATTCCAAGGCAACGAGGTACACCCTCCAGATTCTCAGGTCTCTGGGTAGAACCACTTGATTCACAGGACACAAGTTCACCCGATCGATTTCCAAGGACACGATCACACCTTTATAACCCCACACAAGTTTCTTTGAGTACAAATGTATCTATAACTCTGATAAGCACTGAGATTCTTTGGAGAGAGTGGTAGAGAATCAAACTAGAGATATTCTGGTTTGATTCACTTAAGATTTCGGCAAAATATGGATAGGATGATTAGAAAATAAGATAAGAGAGTAAAGAGGAGAGAAAATAAAGAAAGTAGTTACTGGAAAACGTCCATAACAGTCTCTATTTATAGAGAATGAATGGATGTGTCCATTCGAAGAGGTTTAAACGAATAGACACTTCTTTTGAAAACAACCTTTGCTGTAACGGGAAGCATGTCGACATGACAGGTAAATAGGATATCGACATGGTCTAGTAAAAAGTGATGATTTGCTTTACTTTGAAAATGATGATTTAAAACATATGCAACTTTATTCAAATGGACTCTATGTATTTGTAGAAGGTATTTAGAAGTAGAAATACTTATGAATGTATATATGTATATATACTAAAATATATTTAAAATCATAGTAAATAAACTAAAGTAAATATAATATTAAAATAGATTTTGAGGCTAAAATATCAAGGACAATTTTGAAATCAAAATATAACAAAATGATAAATATGATTTTGAGGCTAAAACATTTTTGGAAATGTGAACGAAGGTTTTTCTTTTGAAAAGGAATATTTGAAAATCATTTTATAAAACAAGAGATAATTTTGAAAATCATTTTGAATCAAAATTAGTGGATAACAAAATAGGGCTACTATCCGTTCCACTAGATATTTCGTGAGTTCCATCTCACTAGGGTTCCATCCCTTTAACAAGAACGAAGTGGATTCCATTCCACGAGTAAATTGGATAAAAAAGAATGATAGTGCTTTCAAGGAGTTTTAACAAATATCTAACCTAACTATATTATTTGTCTTGAACTCTTGAATATCTTGAATCTCATGAGTCTTCAATCTTGAACTCTTGATCTTTGTCTTCATCAATTTTGTTTTCTTTACTGCACAGTCTTCTTTTGTTGATACCTGCATATAGATTTCCTGCACATATATATTTTATAACACTTCTATAGTTGTTGTCATCAAAACCACTATCCTATGGACTAACATTCTCCCCCTTTTTGATGATGACAACCTTTGTTTATAAAATATTTATATTCTCCTTATAACTCCCCCTAAATCTAATAACTCCCCCTTAATCTATGCCTAACTAACCTATTTTATACTTCTCCCCCTTTGTCATCAACAAAAAAATGACACTAACTCCCCCTAAATCTATGATATTAATGATAGTGTTATCATTAATAATACTGAAACTAGATATAACAATGCTAAATATTGTATACTCAGAATGATATATATGAGTAATATAAGAATGAGAATAATAAGTGTAACCACAAATTATTTTATTCATATCACTATATACATAACTGTTAAATGAAAAGAAAATGCATACAATAAGTAGACAAATCAATCAAACATAAGCACACCTATTTATGTCTTATTACATAATCAATATAGTAAGTTATCATAAATCAACCATGTTTAAAACCAAACCAAATCAAGTATTTCAAATCAAATCAATTTTAAACCAAATCAAACAAGTTAAATGTTACGTGGAACTTCAACCCATCCCTCTTTTCCAAAGATGGGATCCGCTTTGATTACTTCCCAATCTTCATCGTCCTGGAGCAATGTCTTCGGTGGATTTACTTGGAGATCCTCTTTGTTGAGAGCGGAGATCATCCATCGTAGTGCATCGAAATGCCTTTCTTGTTCCTTTATCATCTGCATTTGACTCAGTTCTAAGTGCCTCTGATTTCGTAGAATAAAAGTAAGAATATTTTTGAAGGATTTGAGAGTCTCTTCAAGATTATCACTTAGATTTGAAGAGGATGAAGCCATTTTGATGATAAGTAAGAAGGAAATAAGTAGATAAGAGTAGAGAGAAGTTATGAGAAGTTTTCTGGAAGAAAATAGGACTTAAATAGACATGAAAGTCGTTTGAAATGAATAGACATAAGGAGTTATTTTGAATTTCAAATTGAAATGTCCATTCAGAATATTACCAGTATATGTCGACATGACCTCTATACAGTATGTCGACATACATAGCAGATTTTGCACATCTTATTTTTGAATTTTCAGTGTATATACATATGATTTATATATATTACTTGATATAAATAAGAGTAACAGTAAGATAAACAGAGAATAAGCTTCATTTCATACTAGAACAGAGAAGTACATGAATTTCATAAAGAAAACATAAAGATACAACTTTCAATACACCAAATTTCATTGATATACAAAAAGTAAACTCTAGAAACTAGTAGATGAGGATGAAGATGATGAGATATTGAGCTTCTTGCTGACTTTGGAGAAGAACTTGTTCATAGTATTGGACATTTTGTCCAATTTTTTGTTTACGGAGTGTTTGAGAGCTTTTTGATTTTTCACAATCACTCGTTGATTGTGAAGGAGAGTCTTGTTTGATGGTCGTGTGGGAAAATCAATACTCTCTAAGGAAGTTTCTTCACTTTCTTCCTCTTCTTCTTCCTCACCTTCTTCTTCCTCACCTTCTTCTTCTTCTTCCTCACCTTCTTCTTCCTCACCTTCTTCTTCCTCCTCTTCCTCTTCTTCTTCTTCCTCCTCATCTTCTTGCATTTCCTCATACCCCAATCGTGCTTCTTTTTCCGTTAGTGTTTCGTATGGTTGAAACACGTGCGAAATTTTCATAAGTGAAATATTGGAATGATAAAAAACCTTTCGTGGAAAGAATTCTTCACCTCTCATATCCACTCCAAAGTAATTAAAAATTCTAGTGAGGTATATTCCATGATATAATGCATTCTCTCCCGAATCCAAGTTTTTGTGTCGAAATTCATCCAAGGTAACTTGTGCCCAATTAATATCATAATTTCCAAAAATTGCAAAAAGAGCCTTACACACTTTTTGAGTCGGGTTATTGTAATTTCCCGATCTCGGAGTAATAGTGCGTTGAAGGAGAAGATTAACAATACGAGCTTTTGGTCAAAAAAATTTGTTTTTGAAATCCATTTCTTCCTCAAAAATATTGTGAAAAGTTTCACGATCGGTTTCCTCGATTTCAAAAGAAGAAAGATTGGAACCGGTACTTTTACACTCAAGTATGGTTCCTAAAACATCGGTATCCAAAAAAATTTGTGTCCCCTTGACACTACTCCACACTTCATCATCCCTTCCATTATAAAACCACGATTTAAATTTGCATAAAACATTTTGACAAGGTTTGGATAGCAAACAAAATCATTTTGGTTATTGTCAACCAAGCTTAGAATACCATTGTTTTGAAAGAGAGCATCAATTTCATAAGAAGCGAAGTCATTAAAAATAGCAAAATTACCCGAATGAACTTTTCCATAAGTTGCATAATTAATGTATGCAAGTATGGCATCTCTATTATTGTAGAGATGATCTTTGGTGGCTCTTGACAGCCTCATTCCGGCTACGTTGCTAGTGGATGCCATTTTTGAAGAGATAAGAGTGTTTGAAGATAAAAGTTGTTTTGAATTTGAATTGAAGATGGAGATAAGTGTTGATAGAAGATAGATATAAAGAGGTTGAATAGGTGGATTCTCTGGTCAAAGAGTCATAACTATTCAGAACATAGGAGTTAGTGAAAAGGTGGAGGGAAATTTGAATTTTGAATTCAAATTTAGAAATCTGATTTGCTACAGGTATGTCGACATTACCAATAAGTGCCATGTCGACATGCACATCAGATTTTGCAAAAATGATTTCAAGCATGTACAAGATTTATATATATATATATACTGATATATATTATGATTATTGTCTGAATATATATTGAAAATATATTATACAGAAAATATATAAAAATAATATTTTATAAATTTTTTAAAAGATATTTAAAAAATTTTAAGTTAATAAAATCAATTATATACTCAACTAATAAACTATTCTAAGAAACCAATTTTCAACCAATTAAAATAGTAAACGTGTACCTTGTTTGAGTTCCATATCATCCTGATTATCTGAATTCTGAGTTGTCATAAAACACATATTTGCCAATTCTATTTTCTATTCATCATCACTTGAGGACGTATCTGAATCATCCAGTGTTGCTGCAAATGCTTTCTTTCTTTTCTTTGAATATTCTTTGTTTGATTGAGGAGTTTGCTTTTCTAGATGTGGACAGTCTCTTTGATAATGACCAAACTCATTGCAATTGAAGCATTTGATGTTGTTGAGTGATTCAGTGTTATTTCCAAAACTTTTTCTCTTGTGATTATTCATTTTTCTATACTTCAAGAATTTTCGAAAGTTTCTTGTCATGAAGGCTATTTCTTCATCATCATCACTAGAGTCTGATTCACCAGTTAGTGCATTAAAGGCAATGGACTTTTTTTCTGATGACTTATTCTCCCTTCTTCCCTGAATTTGAACTTCATATGACATCAGATTTCCAATTAATTCATCAATCTTCAAGGTACTGATGTTATTTGCTTCTTCAATCGCCAGTGTCTTCAAATCCCATTCTGGAGTGAGTGAATTTAGAATTTTCCTGACTTGATCTTCTTCGGAGATTGCTTTTCCCATAGATACTAGTGAATGAACAATATCCTGAAAACGACTATACATATCTGGAATAGATTCACTAGGCAACATCTTAAATAATTGAAATTGATTAGTAAGAATAGAAATTTTGGTCTGTTTAACTTTGCTTGTTCCTTCATGAGTAACTTGCAGAGTTTTCCAGATTTCATATGCAGTTTTACAAACAGATACCCTATTAAATTCATTTCTATCTAGTGAACAAAATAAAATATTCATGGCTTTTGAATTGTTTTGAGCCACTTCTCTTTGAACGGTCGTCCATTGAGCAAAATTAGTTGTGGGCTCAGTGTATTCAGTTTGTGTCATATTCCATGTTTCTAAACTAATGGATTGTAAATATATCTTCATTCTACATGCCCAATATGCATAGTTACTGCCATTGAAAAGTGGTGGTCTGGCAGTGGACTGACCCTCTACAAATGAACTAGAAATACCAGTGTTGGTAGCCATTGTTACTTTTCAAAAATCAGGTTATGAATACTTTGAAAAACTTGCTCTGATACCAAATGAAAGGGACGCGGAAGATGATCTTAAGGCTATTTAACACTGGAGGGGGGGGGTGAATAGTGTTTTAAGAATTTCTTTAAAACTTCTTTGATTTAAATTGAATTAACTAACTTAATGAAAATACACAATCACAGATCAAATCACAGAATCACAAACAAATGCAAATATAAATAAAAAGCAAGTAAAGGAAAGAACACACCAGGAATTTTATACTGGTTCGGTGTTACCTTACATCCAGTCCCGAACAACTCGTACGGCTTTCTATTCAACAATAATCTAGATTACAATCCCTCGATTCCAAGGCAACGAGGTACACCCTCCAGATTCTCAGGTCTCTGGGTAGAACCACTTGATTCACAGGACACAAGTTCACCCGATCGATTTCCAAGGACACGATCACACCTTTATAACCCCACACAAGTTTCTTTGAGTACAAATGTATCTATAACTCTGATAAGAACTGAGATTCTTTGGAGAGAGTGGCAGAGAATCAAACTAGAGATATTCTGGTTTGATTCACTTAAGATTTCAGCAAAATATGGATAGGATTATTAGAAAATAAGATAAGAGAGTAAAGAGGAGAGAAAATAAAGAAAGTAGTTACTGGAAAACGTCCATAACAGTCTTTATTTATAGAGAATGAATGGATGTGTCCATTCGAAGAGGTTTAAACGAATAGACACTTCTTTTGAAAACAACCTTTGCTGTAACGGGAAGCATGTCGACATGACATGTAAATAGGATGTCGACATGGTCTAGTAAAAAGTGATGATTTGCTTTACTTTGAAAATGATGATTTAAAACATATGCAACTTTATTCAAATGGACTCTGTGTATTTGTAGAAGGTATTTAGAAGTAGAAATACTTATGAATGTATATATGTATATATACTAAAATATATTTAAAATCAAAGTAAATAAACTAAAGTAAATATAATATTAAAATAGATTTTGAGGCTAAAATATCAAGGACAATTTTGAAATCAAAATATAACAAAATGATAAATATGATTTTGAGGCTAAAACATTTTTGGAAATGTGAACGAAGGTTTTTCTTTTGAAAAGGAATATTTGAAAATCATTTTATAAAACAAGAGATAATTTTGAAAATCATTTTGAATCAAAATTAGTGGATAACAAAATAGGGCTACTATCCGTTCCACTAGATATTTCGTGAGTTCCATCTCACTAGGGTTCCATCCCTTTAACAAGAACGAAGTGGATTCCATTCCACGAGTAAATTGGATAAAAAAGAATGATAGTGCTTTCAAGGAGTTTTAACAAATATCTAACCTAACTATATTATTTGTCTTGAACTCTTGAATATCTTGAATCTCATGAGTCTTCAATCTTGAACTCTTGATCTTTGTCTTCATCAATTTTGTTTTCTTTACTGTACAGTCTTCTTTTGTTGATACCTGCATATAGATTTCCTGCACATATATATTTTATAACACTTCTATAGTTGTTGTCATCAAAACCACTATCCTATGGACTAACAGGATGTTTATACTCCGCTTCGCACTCTGGGAATACGGAGTTGGATGTTTATACTCTGCTTTGCACTCTGGGAATACGCAGTTGATGCTTATACTCCGGTTCGCGCTCTGGGAACTTGGAGTTGGATGTTTATACTCCGCCTCGCACTCTGGGAATACGGAGTTGATGTTTATACTCTGCTTCGCGCTCTGGGAACTCGGAGTTGGATGTTTATACTTCAGTTCGCGCTTTGGGAACTCGGAGTTGGATGTTTATACTCCGCTTCAATCTCTAAGAATACGTAGTTGATGTTTATACTCCGGTTCGCGCTCTGGGAACTCGAAGTTGGATGTTTATACTCCGCTTCGCACTCTGGGAATACGGAGTTGGATGTTTATACTCCACTTCGCACTCTAGCAATACGGAGTTGATGTTTATACTCCGGTTCGTGCTCTGGGAACTCGGAGTTGGATGTTTATACTCCGCCTCGCACTCTGGGAATACGGAGTTGATGTTTATACTCCGGTTCGCGCTTTGGGAACTCGGAGTTGGATGTTTATACTCCGCTTCGCACTCTGGGAATATGGAGTTGGATGTTTATACTCCGCTTTGCACTCTGGGAATACGAAGTTGATGTTTATACTCCGGTTCGCGCTCTGGGAACTCGGAGTTGGATGTTTATACTCTGCTTCGCACTCTGGGAATACTGAGTTGGATGTTTATACTCCACTTCGCACTCTGGCAATACGGAGTTGATGTTTATACTCCGGTTCGTGCTCTGGGAACTCGGAGTTGGATGTTTATACTCCGCCTCGCACTCTGGGAATACGGAGTTGATATTTATACTCCGGTTCGCGCTCTGGGAACTCGGAGTTGGATGTTTATACTCCGGTTCGCGCTTTGGGAACTCGGAGTTGGATGTTTATAGTCCGCTTCGAAATCTGGGAATACGGAGTTGATGTTTATACTCTGGTTCGCGCTTTGGGAACTCGGAGTTGGATGTTTATACTCCGCTTCACACTCTGGGAATACGGAGTTGGATGTTTATACTCCGCTTCGCACTCTGGGAATACGGAGTTGATTTTTATACTCCGGTTCACGCTCTAGGAACTCGGAGTTGGATGTTTATACTCCGCTTCGCACTCTGGGCATACGGAGTTGATGTTTATACTCCGGTTCGCGCTCTGGGAACTCGAAGTTGGATGTTTATACTCCGGTTCGCTCTTTGGGAACTTGGAGTTGGATGTTTATATTCCGCTTCGTAATCTGGGAATACGGAGTTGATGTTTATACTCCGGTTCGTGCTTTGGGAACTCGGAGTTGGATGTTTATACTCCGCTTCGCACTGTGGGAATACAGAGTTGGATGTTTATACTCCGCTTCGCACTCTGGGAATACGGAGTTGATGTTTATACTCCGGTTCGCGCTCTGGGAACTTGGAGTTGGATGTTAATACTCCGCCTCGCACTCTGGGAATACGGAGTTGATGTTTATACTCTGGTTCGCGCTCTGGGAACTCGGAGTTGGATGTTTGTACTCCGCTTCGCACTCTGGGAATACGGAGTTGATGTTTATACTCTGGTTCGCGCTCTGGGAACTTGGAGTTGGATGTTTATACTCCGGTTCGCGCTTTGGGAACTTGGAGTTGGATGTTTATATTCCGCTTCGTAATCTGGGAATATGGAGTTGATGTTTATACTCCGTTTCGCGCTTTGGGAACTCGGAGTTGGATGTTTATACTCCACTTCGCACTGTGGGAATACAGAGTTGGATGTTTATACTCCGCTTCGCACTCTGGGAATACGGAGTTGATGTTTATACTCCGGTTCGCGCTCTGGGAACTTGGAGTTGGATGTTATTACTCCGCCTCGCACTCTGGGAATACGGAGTTGATGTTTATACTCTGGTTCGCGCTCTGGGAACTCGGAGTTGGATGTTTGTACTCCGCTTCGCACTCTGGGTATACGGAGTTGATGTTTATACTCCGGTTCGTGCTCTGGAAACTCGGAGTTGGATGTTTATACTCCGCCTCGCACTCTGGGAATACGGAGTTGATGTTTATACTCCGGTTCGCGCTCTGGGAACTCGGAGTTGGATGTTTAAACTCCGGTTCGCGCTTTGGGAACTCGGAGTTGGATGTTTATAGTCCGCTTCGAAATCTAGGAATACGGAGTTGATGTTTATACTCTGGTTCGCGCTTTGGTAACTCGAAGTTGGATGTTTATACTCTGCTTCGCACTCTGGGAATACGGAGTTGGATGTTTATACTCCGCTTCGCACTTTGGGAATACGGAGTTGATTTTTATACTCCGGTTCACGCTCTGGGAACTCGGAGTTGGATGTTTATACTCCTCTTCGCACTCTGGGCATACGGAGTTGATGTTTATACTCCGGTTCGCGCTCTGGGAACTCGAAGTTGGATGTTTATACTCCAGTTCGCGGTTTGGGAACTTGGAGTTGGATGTTTATATTCCGCTTCGTAATCTGGGAATACGGAGTTGATGTTTATACTCCGGTTCGCGCTTTGGGAACTCGGAGTTGGAAGTTTATACTCCGCTTCGCACTGTGGGAATACAGAGTTGGATGTTTATACTCCGCTTCGCACTCTGGGAATATGGAGTTGATGTTTATACTCTGGTTCGCGCTATGGGAACTTGGAGTTGGATGTTAATACTCCGCCTCGCACTCTGGGAATACGGAGTTGTTGTTTATACTCTGGTTCGCGCTCTGGGAACTCGGAGTTGGATGTTTGTACTCCGCTTCGCACTCTGGGAATACGGAGTTGATGTTTATACTCCGGTTCGCGCTCTGGGAACTCGGAGTTGGATGTTTGTACTCTGCTTCGCACTCTGGGAATACGGAGTTGATGTTTATACTCTGGTTCGCGCTCTGGGAACTCGGAGTTGGATGTTTATACTCCGCCTCTCACTCTGGGAATACGGAGTCGATGTTTATACTCCGGTTCGTGCTCTGGGAACTCGGAGTTGGATGTTTATACTCTGGTCGCGCTTTGGGAACTCGGAGTTGGATGTTTATATTCCGCTTTGAAATCTGGGAATACGGAGTTGATGTTTATACTCTGGTTCGCGCTTTGGGAACTTGGAGTTGGATATTTATACTTCGCTTCGCACTCTGGGAATACGGAGTTGGATGTTTATACTCCGCTTTGCACTCTGGGAATACGAAGTTGATGCTTATACTCCGGTTATCGCTCTGGGAACTCGGAATTGGATGTTTATACTCCGCTTCGCACTCTGGGAATACGGAGTTGATTTTTATACTTCGGTTCACGCTCTGGGAACTCGGAGTTGGATGTTTATACTCCGCTTCGCACTTTGGGAATACGGAGTTTATGTTTATACTCCGGTTCGCGCTCTGGGAACTCGGAGTTGGATGTTTATACTCCGGTTCGCGCTTTGGGAACTCGAAGTTGGATGTTTATATTCCGCTTCGAAATCTGGGAATACGGAGTTGATGTTTATACTCTGGTTCGCGCTTTGGGAACTCAGAGTTGGATGTTTATACTCCGCTTCTATCTCTGGGAATACGTAGTTGATGTTTATACTCCGGTTCGCGCTCTGGGAACTCGGAGTTGGATGTTTATACTCCGCTTCGTACTCTGGGAACTCAGAGTTGGATGTTTATACTCCGCTTCGCACTCTGGGAATACAGAGTTGATTTTTATACTCCGGTTCACGCTCTGGGAACTCGGAGTTGGATGTTTATACTCCGCTTCGCACTCTGGGAATACGGAGTTGATGTTTATACTCCGGTTCGCACTCTGGGAACTCGGAGTTCGATGTTTATACTCCGGTTCGCGCTTTGGGAACTCGGAGTTGGATGTTTATAGTCCGCTTCGAAATCTGGGAATACGGAGTTGATGTTTATACTCTGGTTCGCGCTTTGGGAACTCGGAGTTGGATGTTTATACTCCGCTTCGCACTCTAGGAATACGGAGTCGGATGTTTATACTCCGCTTCGCACTCTGGGAATACGGAGTTGATTTTTGTACTCCGGTTCACGCTCCGGGAACTCGGAGTTGGATGTTTATAGTCCGCTTCGCACTCTGGGCATACGGAGTTGATGTTTATACCGGTTCGCGATCTGGGAACTCGAACTTGGATGTTTATACTCCGGTTCGCGCTTTAGGAACTTGGAGTTGGATGTTTATATTCCGCTTCGTAATCTGGGAATACGAAGTTGATGTTTATACTCCGGTTCGCGCTTTGGGAACTCGGAGTTGGATGTTTATACTCCGCTTCGCACTGTGGGAATACAGAGTTGGATGTTTATACTCCGCTTCGCACTCTGGGAATACGGAGTTGATGTTTATACTCCGGTTCGCGCTCTGGGAACTTGGAGTTGGATGTTTATACTCCGCTTCGCACTCTGGGTATACGGAGTTGATGTTTATACTCCGGTTCGTGCTCTGGAAACTCGGAGTTGGATGTTTATACTCCGCCTCGCACTCTGGGAATACGGAGTTGATGTTTATACTCCGGTTCGCGCTCTGGGAACTCGGAGTTGGATGTTTAAACTCCGGTTCGCGCTTTGGGAACTCGGAGTTGGATGTTTATAGTCCG
This sequence comes from Allium fistulosum, assembly GCA_030737815.1. Taxonomy (NCBI): domain Eukaryota; kingdom Viridiplantae; phylum Streptophyta; class Magnoliopsida; order Asparagales; family Amaryllidaceae; genus Allium; species Allium fistulosum. The sequence goes on along the minus strand of CM060904.1, from coordinate 210,115,791 downwards.
CTTCGAAATCTGGGAATACGGAGTTGATGTTTATACTCTGGTTCGCGCTTTGGTAACTCGAAGTTGGATGTTTGTACTCCGCCTCGCACTCTGGGAATACGGAGTTGATGTTTATACTCTGGTTCGCGCTTTGGGAACTTGGAGTTGGATGTTTATACTTCGCTTCGCACTCTGGGAATACGGAGTTGGATGTTTATACTCCGCTTTGCACTCTGGGAATACGGAGTTGATGCTTATACTCCGGTTATCGCTCTGGGAACTCGGAGTTGGATGTTTATACTCCGCTTCGTACTCTGGGAATACGGAGTTGATTTTTATACTTCGGTTCACGCTCTGGGAACTCGAAGTTGGATGTTTATACTCCGCTTCGCACTCTGGGAATACGGAGTTGATGTTTATACTCCGGTTCGCGCTCTGGGAACTCGGAGTTGGATGTTTATACTCCGGTTCGCGCTTTGGGAACTCGAAGTTGGATGTTTATATTCCGCTTCGAAATCTGGGAATACGGAGTTGATGTTTATACTCTGGTTCGCGCTTTGGGAACTCAGGGTTGGATGTTTATACTCCGCTTCAATCTCTGGGAATAAGTAGTTGATGTTTATACTCCGGTTCGCACTCTGGGAACTCGGAGTTGGATGTTTATACTCCGCTTCGCACTCTGGGAACTCGGAGTTGGATGTTTATACTCCGCTTCGCACTCTGGGAATACGGAGTTGATTTTTATACTCCGGTTCACGCTCTGGGAACTCGGAGTTGGATGTTTATACTCCGCTTCGCACTCTGGGAATACGGAGTTGATGTTTATACTCCGGTTCGCGCTCTGGGAACTCGGAGTTGGATGTTTATGCTCCGGTTCGCGCTTTGGGAACTCGGAGTTGGATGTTTATAGTCCGCTTCGAAATCTGGGAATACGGAGTTGATGTTTATACTCTGGTTCGCGCTTTGGGAACTCGGAGTTGGATGTTTATACTCCGCTTCGCACTCTAGGAATATGGAGTTGGATGTTTATACTCCGCTTCGCACTCTGTGAATACGGAGTTGATTTTTGTACTCCGGTTCACGCTCTGGGAACTCGGAGTTGGATGTTTATAGTCCGCTTCGCACTCTGGGCATACGGAGTTGATGTTTATACTCCGGTTCGCGCTCTGGGAACTCGAACTTGGATGTTTATACTCCGGTTCGCGCTTTGGGAACTTGGAATTGGATGTTTATATTCCGCTTCGTAATCTGGGAATACGGAGTTGATGTTTATACTCCTGTTCGCGCTTTGGGAACTCGGAGTTGGATGTTTATACTCCGCTTCGCACTATGGGAATACAGAGTTGGATGTTTATACTCCGCTTCGCACTCTGGGAATACGGAGTTGATGTTTATACTCCGGTTCGCGCTCTGGGAACTTGGAGTTGGATGTTAATACTCCGCCTCGCACTCTGGGAATACGGAGTTGATGTTTATACTCTGGTTCGCGCTCTGGGAACTCGGAGTTGGATGTTTGTACTCCGCTTCGCACTCTGGGAATACGGAGTTGATGTTTATACTCTGGTTCGCGCTCTGGGAACTCGGAGTTGGATGTTTATACTCCGCCTCTCACTCTGGGAATACGGAGTCGATGTTTATACTCCGGTTCGTGCTCTGGGAACTCGGAGTTGGATGTTTATACTCCGGTCGCGCTTTGGGAACTCGGAGTTGGATGTTTATATTCCGCTTCGAAATCTGGGAATACGGAGTTGATGTTTATACTCTGGTTCGCGCTTTAGGAACTTGGAGTTGGATGTTTATACATCGCTTCGCACTCTGGGAATACGGAGTTGGATGTTTATACTCCGCTTTGCACTCTGGGAATACGGAGTTGACGCTTATACTCCGGTTCTCGCTCTGGGAACTCGGAGTTGGATGTTTATACTCCGCTTCGCACTCTGGGAATACGGAGTTGGTTTTTATACTCCGGTTCACGCTCTGGGAACTCGGAGTTGGATGTTTATACTCCGCTTCGCACTCTGGGAACACGGAGTTGATGTTTATACTCCGGTTCGCGCTCTGGGAACTCGGAGTTGGATGTTTATACTCCGGTTCGCGCTTTGGGAACTTGGAGTTGGATGTTTATACTTCGCTTCGCACTCTGGGAATACGGAGTTGGATGTTTATACTCCGCTTTGCACTCTGGGAATACGGAGTTGATGCTTATACTCCGGTTCTCACTCTGGGAACTCGGAGTTGGATGTTTATACTCCGCTTCGCACTCTGGTAATACGGAGTTGATTTTTATACTCCGGTTCACGCTCTGGGAACTCGGAGTTGGATGTTTATACTCCGCTTCGCACTCTGGGAATACGGAGTTGATGTTTATACTCCGGTTCGCGCTCTGGGAACTCGGAGTTGGATGTTTATACTCCGGTTCGCGCTTTGGGAACTCGGAGTTGGATGTTTATATTCCGCTTCGAAATCTGGGAATACGGAGTTGATGTTTATACTCTGGTTCGTGCTTTGGGAACTCAGAGTTGGATGTTTATACTCCGCTTCGCACTCTGGGAATACGGAGTTGGATGTTTATACTCTGCTTTGCACTCTGGGAATACGCCGTTGATGCTTATACTCCGGTTCGCGCTCTGGGAAAACAGAGTTGGATGTTTATACTCCGCCTCGCACTCTGGGAATACGGAGTTGATGTTTATACTCCGGTTCGCGCTCTGGGAACTCGGAGTTGGATGTTTATACTCCAGTTCGTGCTTTGGGAACTCGGAGTTGGATGTTTATAGTCCGGTTCGAAATCTGGGAATACGGAGTTGATGTTTATACTCTGGTTCGCGCTTTGGGAACTCGGAGTTGGATGTTTATACTCCGCTTCGCACTCTGTGAATACGGAGTTGGATGTTTATACTCCGCTTCGCACTCTGGGAATACGGAGTTGATTTTTATACTCCGGTTCACGCTCTGGGAACTCGGAGTTGGATGTTTATACTCCGCTTCGCACTCTATGCTTACGGAGTTGATGTTTATACTCCGGTTCGCGCTCTGGGAACTCGTAGTTGGATGTTTATACTCCGGTTCGCGCTTTGGGAACTTGGAGTTGGATGTTTATATTCCGCTTCGTAATCTGGCAATACGAAGTTGATGTTTAAACTCCGGTTCGCGCTTTGGGAACTCGGAGTTGGATGTTTATACTCCGCTTCGCACTGTGGGAATACAGAGTTGGATGTTTATACTCCGCTTCGCACTCTGGGAATACGGAGTTGATGTTTATACTCCGGTTCGCGCTCTGGGAACTTGGAGTTGGATGTTAATACTCCGCCTCGCACTCTGGGAGTACGGAGTTGATGTTTATACTCTGGTTCGCGCTCTGGGAACTCGGAGTTGGATGTTTGTACTCCGCTTCGCACTCTGGGAATACGGAGTTGATGTTTATACTCTGGTTCGCGCTCTGGGAACTCGGAGTTGGATGTTTACACTCCGCCTCTCACTCTGGGACTACGGAGTCGATGTTTATACTCCGGTTCATGCTCTGGGAACTCGGAGTTGGATGTTTATACTCCGGTCGCGCTTTGGGAACTCGGAGTTGGATGTTTATATTCCGCTTCGAAATCTGGGAATACGAAGTTGATGTTTATACTCTGGTTCGGGCTTTGGGAACTTGGAGTTGGATGTTTATACTTCGCTTCGCACTCTGGGAATACGGAGTTGGATGTTTATACTTCGCTTTGCACTCTGGGAATACGGAGTTGATGCTTATACTCCGGTTCTCGCTCTGGGAACTCGGGGTTGGATGTTTATACTCCGCTTCGCACTCTGGGAATACGGAGTTGATTTTTATACTCTGGTTCACGCTCTGGGAACTCGGAGTTAGATGTTTATACTCCGCTTCGCACTCTGGGAATACGGAATTGATGTTTATACTCCGGTTAACGCTCTGGGAACTCGGAGTTAGATGTTTATACTCCGGTTCGCGCTTTGGGAACTCGAAGCTGGATGTTTATATTCCGCTTCGAAATCTGGGAATACGGAGTTGATGTTTATACTCTGGTTTGCGCTTTGGGAACTCAGAGTTGGATGGTTATACTCCGCTTCGCACTCTGGGAATACGAAGTTGGATGTTTATACTCTGCTTTGCACTCTGGGAATACGCCGTTGATGCTTATACTCCGGTTCGCGCTCTGGGAACTTGGAGTTGGATGTTTATACTCCGCCTCGCACTTTGGGAATACGGAGTTGATGTTTATACTCTGCTTCGCGCTCTGGGAACTCGGAGTTAGATGTTTATACTCCGGTTCGCGCTTTGGGAACTCGGAGTTGGATGTTTATACTCCGCTTCAATATCTGGGAATACGTAGTTGATGTTTATACTCCGGTTCGCGCTCTGGGAACTCGGAGTTGGATGTTTATACTCCGCTTCGCACTCTATGAATACTGAGTTGGATGTTTATACTCCACTTCGCACTCTGGCAATACGGAGTTGATGTTTATACTCCGGTTCGTGCTCTGGGAACTCGGAGTTGGATGTTTATACTCCGCCTCGCACTCTGCGTGTTGGCCAAGTTTTCAAACACTTAATCAACCAAACGCTCGAACCAGAATCTCTCCATCTCAATATCAAACCAACTCCTTCTAGCTCCTGCCAAACCAAGTACGTACCGAACCACATGCCCCACTCATTCGCCACCGGTCCAAGACATGCTACCGAACCATCTTCTTTCCCCATGCTACCGAACCACCTTCTTTCCCCATGCTATCGAACCACCTTCTTTCCCCATGCTACCGAACCACCTTCTTTCCCCATGCTACCGAACCACCTTCTTCTGCCGAATCAACTGCCTCTTCCAACACCTCACCGAACCAACACATTCGGCATCACCCCCACCGAACCAAGTCTCACCACCGAATGAAGCTCCACCGAATCAACCCACTCCCTATCTACCACCGGACCAGATCCACCGAGCATCCATGCCGAATGAAGCCCCACCGATCCAACTTCTACCAAAGCTCCCCAAGAACGACCGAACCAGAGGACACCGAACCAGATGTACCAGGCCAGATCACATCAGCCCAAGCCCATCAGCAACTATACATATCCTGGACCCCTACCCCCGGCCTCACTCTATAAATAGAGGGGTAGGGGTACAGCAATGGGGACAAGTTTTTGATAGCTCAAGCACGGAAGGAACTCTTCAAACAACTTTCTTTTACTTACACCAAAGCTTTGTACTTGTAATCATAAGAAAAGAAGAGAAATAACATATAAAGTGGACGTAGGCACATTCTGGCTGAACCACTATAAATCTGCGTGTCTTTTTACATTTTAGCCCCTGTTTTTTACGTATTTGCATGAGTCGCTCAAATTACTAAGAATAACATAAGATCTACTAAATCATACAACTTTGAGGTGTTTGTCCATTTTTTGTGCAAACATTTTTGGTGCTTTCATTGAGAGCTAGAAGCTCGAAGCTTCAGCTTCATCCGCTTAACAAGTTTTCCTAACAGCCTCGTCCGCCACTTGGAAAACATGCCTCCCAAACAGAGAAAAGATGTTAACAAAGGAAAAAACAACGCATCCAGCAGTCTTCCAGATCCAGCTGTCACGAATCAAGCAAATCGTCTTCCTCCAGCCACGGTAACAAATGAAGGACAGGCTAACCCAACCACTCCTGCCACAGAACAGCCTGCAGCAATTACTAGGGCAGATTTGGACAGAGTTGTTGTTGAAGTAACTAACCGCTTCACGTCCCAGCAGGAAGCCTTGGTGGACCATCTCATGTCACGCTTGAGGGACGCTGAAGAATCCAACCGCAACACTGAATCATAGGGCGAGTCCCAGTCTGGAGGATCTCAGAGACAGCAAAGGTCTTCCTTCTTCGAAGAAGCTAACGGCAGAAATAGCCGTGGTAGGAGCCGAGACCGAGCACAGCCCGAAGTTAGGCCTGAGGAAACGTTTGGTGTCGAACCCAACGGGGAAGGTACCGGGCGAAGGTCAATTGTAGCTGAGCCTGTCATGCTGCCTAACCACAGAAATACCAGTGAACGAGGCCGAGCTAGAGTTCAGCCCGGAGTTGGACCCGAGGAAGTGCTTAGATCAGAACCCAACAAGGGAAGATCAAGGCAAGGGCCGACTGTGGCTGACCCAAGCATGCTCCCAGAAGATCAAAGGCAGCCATTGGAAAATATGAGGAATGATAGACGATACCATCCCTACAGGTCGTCTGGACGGAATCAATCCCACAGAACAGAACCAAACTCATTTCTATCTGCTCCAAGTTCCGATGAAAGGATGGCACGCTTATTCAGAGAGTGTGTCCAACGGGAGCAAAGAGATCGAGGGATAGGCGCTAGGGTAACCAGCCCTTTTGCCCGCAATATCGAAATTGCTATCACCCCCCAAGAATGGAAGATGCCAACAATGGAACCCTACAAAGGAACCTCCGATCCCGTTGTACACTTACAGAGGTACACGCAGCATATGCTCATGAGTGGAGCAACAGAGGGAGTACTGTGCAAATGCTTTCCGCTCTTCTTAGTAGATCTTGCTACCTCCTGGTTCTGTCATCTACCCCAAGGATCCATCAGCTCATGGGAAATGTTGAAAGAAAAATTTATCAGTCAGTTCCGCATTCATGTGGAGCAACCTAAGGACGCTTATTCTTTATCCAGCGTCAAACAGAAACCCGGAGAAAAGCTGCAGCAATACCTAACCAGATTCAACGCCGCAGCAGCCGCAGTTCAAGATGCCGATGAGAAGCTTATCCTAATGGCCCTCTGCAGTGGGGTGCATCCGGACACTAAATTTGCTAGAAGGTTGACAAAAGAAAAACCAGCTACTTTACCCGATTTCTTCCATGAAGCCGGGAAATACATGAGGCTTGAGGATGCTGCCATTGAGGGGCAGTCAGGACAGCAAAGTAAGACGACCCATGGCAACGCCCCTGCCGTGGCGAGGGACGTTCGAAGAAATGATTCCAGAGACAATGCTGGGGGCAAGAAGGTAGAAAAGCGCCTATATCGGCCAGGACCAAGATTCGACACTTACACCCCTTTGAACGAGACCGTCGAAAATATCTTCCTTGCCACCCAAGGCGAAGTTAGATACAAACGCCCACCATACAAGAAGGAATCAGATAACGCACAGAAGTCTGGAAAATTCTGCCGCTTCCACGAATCTCACGGACATGATACCAACGAATGCCATCATCTCCGAGATCTGATTGAGGAACACATCAGAAGGAAGAAACTGGAACGTTATGTAAAAAGTCAAGACAGGACTCCAGCCCCTGCCAATGAAAACCCAAGGCTACCCTCGCCAGGGACCGACAGAGGAAACCGCAACGCTAGCAGCTCTAGTCAAGAGAAGATAGTGGTCCATACCATCTCAGGAGGTCCGCACATCGCAGACAGAAGTTGGAGAGAGATGGAAAGATATGGGAAGTCGCTCAGAGACAATAAAGATTGTGTCAATACGGTTATAGAAGAGCGCCACCCAAAGCGGAAAGAAAGCGATGACATCATATTCAATAAACGCGACCTAGAAGGAAGACAGTACCCTCACATGGATCCCATGGTTATCTCTGCCCGACTCGGTCCCGCCGAAGTTTACCGAATCCTGGTAGACACTGGAAGCTCTGTAAATATCCTTTTCAAACACGCATTCGACAAAATGAAGCTATCAATGAAGGATGTATCTCCCTGCAATAAACCACTGCACGGTTTCACTAGAGATGCGAAGATGCCCCTCGGGCAGCTGGACCTCTTTATTGAGATTGGAAGCCATCCCCGCTCCGTTGTAAGGAAACAGACGTTTGTGCTGATAGAAAACCATTCGGCCTACAACGCCTTCTTAGGAAGACCAGCCTTATCTGACTTCCAGATTGTCCTAGCCCCATGGTGCCTGAAAATGAAATTTCCAACAGACAATGGGGTAGGGGAAGTGGAAGGAGACCAGGATATTGCACGAGACTGCTATGTAACCGAACTTCGCAACAACCACAGGAAAGATAAAGGGAAAAGTGTAGAGATTACCCTCTGCACAAAAAGCCTTGAAGCATAGCAACTAAAGAAAGCCCCTCTTCTTCGATACACCAGCGACCCTTTCAATGAATTAGACCCTAGGGACAAGGAGGAGGAGGCCACCGCCGAGCCTGCAGAAGCTATGGAGTTTATATCTGTAGACAGGCACGACTCAAGTAGGCTACTGAAAATTGGGTCCCAGCTGAAAGCTGAATTGAAGGAACAACTCATTGATTTTCTCCGCCACAACTTGGATGTGTTCGCTTGGTCACACGCTGACATGACCGGAATCTCCCCCGACATAGCATGCCACGTATTAAACATTGATCCTACCAAGGCGCCTGTAAAACAAAAAAAGAGAAGTATGGGGGCAGAGCGATCAGCAGCCCTCGATGAAGAAGTAAAGAATCTACTCGCCAATGACTTCATACGAGAAGCTGTTTACCCAGAATGGATCGCCAACCCGGTACTAGTAAAAAAGGCTAATGGGAAGTGGCGGACCTGCATTGACTTCTCCAACCTAAACGACGCCTGCCCAAAGGATTGCTTCCCGCTTCCCAGAATCGACCAACTTGTAGACAGCACAGCCGGGCACGAACTCCTATCTTTTATGGATGCATACTCAGGATATAACCAAATTCCTATGCATGCTCCCGACCAAGACCACACTAGTTTCATCACCGACCGGGGTTTATACTGCTACAAAGTGATGCCTTTCGGACTTAAAAATGCAGGAGCCACCTACCAGCGCCTCGTCAACAAGATGTTTGCAGGGCTAATAGGACAAACTATGGAAGTATATGTAGACGACATGCTGGTGAAATCACGAAAAGCCAAAGATCACGTAAGCCACCTAGGCGAGATGTTTCAAGTACTTCGGCAATATGGAATGAAGTTGAATCCACTAAAATGCTCCTTCGGTGTGTCGTCAGGGAAATTCTTAGGATTCATCGTTCATGCCAGAGGGATAGAAGCAAACCCTGAACAAGTCCGAGCATTAAGGGACATCAAGATACCTTCCACCCGAAGGGAGATGCAAAGCCTAAATGGAAAAGTGGCCGCCCTAAGCCGATTCATCTCCAAAGCAACGGACAAGTGCGTCCCCTTTTTCGAAGCTCTAAAGAAAGATAAAGGAAAGTTCGAATGGACGGACGAATGCTTAACCGCTTTCCTTAACCTAATCGAACACCTCCAGAAACCACCGGTACTCTCGACCCCAAGCGAAGGCGAAGAATTATACCTATACCTTGCCGTGTCATCTCACGCTTTAAGCGCTGCCTTGGTAAGGGAAGACAACCGCACGCAACGACCAGTTTACTTCGTCAGTAAAAGGTTTACTGGGGCAGAAGTCAGATATCCAAAACTTGAAAAGTTAGCATACTGTCTACTAATCACTTCACGAAAACTACGTCACTACTTCCAATCCCATTCCATCAAAGTTCTGACCGATCAACCACTGAGGCAGGTACTCCATCGTCCCGACACCTCCGGGCGACTACTTAAATGGTGTATTGAGCTGAGTCAATATGATATCACCTATCACCCTCGCACCGCCATCAAGGGACAAGCCATGGCTGATTTCATTGCAGAATTCACTACCAACGAGGATAAGGAGCAACTGGAAATAACGGAAGATATCAAGTGGAATCTCTTTGTGGACGGTGCATCTAACGAACAAGGCTCGGGGGCAGGTGTGGTAATAATCACTCCCAGGGGAAATAAACTGCATTATGCTATAAGGTTGGAGTTCGCTGCCACCAACAACGATGCAGAATATGAAGCAGTGATAGCTGGACTAGAAATTGCCATAGAAATCGGAGCCAATTTTTTGTGTCTTCACAGCGATTCTCAACTTATTGTTAATCAAATACTAGGAGAATTCCAAGCTCGAGAGGAACGACTCATAGCATATCTAAAGAAAACCAAGTTGCTTCTCGGCCGATTGGATCAGTACTTAGTCAAACACATCCCTCGGGAAGAGAACCAAGAGGCCGACGAATTGGCAAAGCAAGCGAGTATGGGAGACATCGCCATCTTCGGGGCAGTAACCATCTCAAAGCAAACGGTCCCAAGTTTTGAGCAAGTGAATCTGATAGCCGCAGCCAAAGAAGCAACTTGGATGACTCCCATCCGAGACTACCTACAAAGTGGCACACTACCCAACGGGCGTAATGAAGTCAAGAAAATCTTGAGGAAAGCGTCCCGCTATACAATACAAGAAGACATCCTCTATCGACGTGGTTTCTCTAACCCATTATTAAGGTGTGTCGCCGGAAGGGTAGCCAAGGAAATCTTATCCAGCATCCATCAGGGGAGCTGTGGAGATCACACCGGGGGGCAAACATTAGCAAAAAAGATACTCCGATACAGATATTTCTGGCCCACCTTAAGCAAAGACGCCTTAGATTTCGTCAAGAAGTGTGACAGATGCCAAAAATTTGCTAAGATCCCTCGGCTACCAACAACCGAGATTACTCAGATGACCAGCCCTTGGCCCTTCGCGATATGGGGAATTGACTTAATCGGCGAGCTACCAATGGGCCGAGGCGGGGCCAAATATGCTATAGTGGCAGTTGATTATTTCACCAAATGGGTGGAAGCGGAACCACTAAATAAAGTATCTTCAGCAAAAGTTATTAACTTCTTGATCAAAAATGTTCTATGCAGGTACGGAGTCCCACTAAAAATCATATCAGACAATGGACTTCAGTTTGACAGCGAGGAATTCGCCAACTGGTGCCAAGAACACGGAATTCACAAAAGCTTCTCATCCGTAGCATATCCCCAAGCAAATGGCCAAGTCGAAGCAGTCAACAAAATTCTGAAAACTCTGGTCAAAAAGAAGCTCGAAAAGTCAAAGGGCGCTTGGGTGGATGAACTCCCCACGGCACTATGGGCCTACCGCACATCTTTCATAACATCAACAGGGCACACTCCTTTCTCTTTGGCATACGGATCGGAGGCTATGCTCCCAGTTGAAACCATTGTGCCTTCCCACCGTAGGATCCACTATAACCCAGAAGAGAATGAAGAGCTCCTCAACATGTCTTTGGATCTAGTCGAGGAGAGAAGGAATGATGCAGTCCTTAAAACAGCAGCCCACAAGCAAAAGGTGGCAGCACACTACAACTCCAAAGTCAAGCATCGTACCTTACGAGAAGGGGATCTTGTCCTCAAGCGAATCTTCCCTCGCCCCGGAGCACTAGACCCAATCTGGGATGGACCATATGTAATTCATATAGATCTCCACAACGGAGCCTATATTTTGTCAACAGTGGACGGAGAGGTGTTCCAGAGGGCATGGAACATCCAACACCTCCGTCGATACTTTTCTTAACTTGTATTGTCCATATGAAGTGATTTAACAAAGAGAATCAGTGGACGTAGGCCTTTTCGTGCCGAACCACTTTAAAAAACCTTGTCTCTTTTTTTGTTGTTCCTTTGTATCTTGGCTGCTTGTTAACTTTATCCTTTTCTGTTGAACAAAATCCTGAGTATACAGCATTTCTATTCAAAGCGCTCCACAACACAACTTCACCTGGACAAGACCTAACATGTACTATGCGAATCTATGCCCTCGCCAATGAGACACTTTTGCTCCAGCATCCCTCTGCTGCGGGTTAACTCATTGCTCGCGACGGCCCTTAAAGCCAACTGTAATGAGCCGATTATAAGCCACCGAGAAGGCCGACTATAGCCGAGGCAGCTCATTACGGCGTTAGGCTCGCCGGCAACTGTGAACCGACTATAAGCCCCAACATAAGGTGTGGCCAGCCAGGGGCAGTTCACAGTTGACGATCGGCACCCACGCTAGCCGGCCACAGTAAATCGAATAATACCCACGATTGCGGGCCATAATGGCCCGGGTAGTTACTGTGCGCGATCTCGGCTCCAATGTGTCTTAAGTACGGCTGTGGTAAAAAAGAATTAACTCCCCGCGGAGGCGTAAGATGGGTGACGAATGTCTCCAAGACCCACAGCTAGGGAAAGTGACTACAAAACCCGTTTGCCACGAACTTAAGCACATCGAAGGCCTTCCGTGATTGGAAGTTTTACTATTGCACATATTTCAATTTTACTTAAAAAAAAAGAAACTTTCCTCCTATCCTCTATAACAATCCATCAAGTACAGGATACGGAGTAGAAGACACTCGCCAATGGATGCGTGGATCCACAATCAGATGGCAGGGCATTCAACTACTTTCCATGCTCAGTCATACAAGATATTCGAAACTGCCATCTACAAACATAACATGAAAGGCGGTATTTTCTTCATTTATGTACAAATGCATGACTATAATTTGTTCACACCACACGCTAATATTGCAAGTCATAAAATTATGGTTTAGAACCAGAGTCTAACATCAAACACAATTTAATTACAAGAATATACATAGCTACATTTCTCATACGATATGTCGAAATAACAACAAATATTCAAGAAACGACAAAATCAGCTTAAGTTAAAAAATTACACGTCAAGAATGATGTTGATTGTTACAAGTAGCAAGAATTACAACTTAGAAGTTACTCTACTGTCTTAAGACTAACGTATACAACCATGTCTAGTCTACAAAAAGAATTTTCCAGGTCTAATCAGGGAGCCGGTTGCGTCGGAGTCTTGTCCTTGCTCTATTGCCCACCTGTCCGGTCGTAAAAAGGATTCATTAGCGATAAGTAACCAAGTTAACGGAAAGACTAGAAAGGAAGACTTACCAGCACCTGCTTCTTGACCATCCTGGTCGTCATCCTCTACCTGCACACCTGCCTCCTCAGCAGCAAGCAGCCGCATACCCTCCTTTACCACCACTTTCTCCTCCTTGGTAAACTGGGCAGTGACCACATCCATACTGAAGACCGTTCCACCCTCTTTATCTGCATCAGCCTTAGCCTCCTCCAAAGCCCGAAGATAGATCTTCGCCATGACCCTGGGATAATCATCCATCCAAGAGAGATTGCCCTGCTTCCAAGTTCGGAAATACATGTCCTGGAGCATGTCATCCATCATTCCCTCATTCTCCTCAAACTCCCTCATCCGGGCCTCGGAAGCCGACAACCTTTCGACGGCAGCATCTCTCTCCAATCTGTATCTCGAGCAATCAGCCTGAAGGGACCTCCGCATCACCTCCATCTCTTCCCTCAACTTAGCTTGAGCAAGCTCTGCAGCCTCAAGTTTCTCGGACAATTCCTCCACCTGCTCGAGATCCGCTTTCCGAACCTCATCCACCGTGGCAATAGCCATGTCAATCCGCTCTTTGCAAGTAGCTTCCATTTTCCGCAATTCAGCCCGACTGGCCTCTTCCATGGTTTTCCTTAGTCGCCCAGTAGCAGCCTCATGCTGAGAAATCTGAATAGCCTGATCCGCAAGCTGTTTGGCCTGATCCGAAACCACCAATCGAAGTCGGATATTGGCGCTCCCAATCTCCTCTCCGGCCTTAACCAGCCGAGCATGATGCCCCATCGGCTTCTTGGTCTCCTCTGCCACCCGATCAATATTAGCCTTGGCCTCGTCTCCCATAGTGACTATACGAGTAGTGAGTAGATCGAGATCTAAGGACTTGGCTTCATCAAGTACTCGTACCATGGGGTTACGGGGGAGAAGGTGTTCACCAGTGACTTCGTCAAAAGTAATATCATGAGAGCTTGGATCCAGATCAGGATGACCCGCAAATGGATTACGAGCCAAGTCGGGACGGTCGATATGAATAACAGAAGGGTTTCCGGACGGGTGCGGGGAAGGTGCAAACTCGCTACCCTCCTCAGTAATATCATGAAGAGGCTGAGCCGGAGGCTGAGGACCGGACGAAGTTTCAGATAAAGGATGACTCCTCTTCCTCTGCTGAATACCCTCTTCGATGACCCTAAGAAGAGGACGGTAGCCGACTACATCCCCGGAGCGTTGGGTTGAGGGCTTCGGCTTAGCAGAAATTTTGGAAAGTTTATATTGCTCAAGCCTGTGTCGAAGGTCTGAAGCTTTGGACGTCTTGCCTGCTCCTGATATAAAGAACAAGTGTCACAAACTTACATTACTATAACGATTCGAGAAACGCGGTAAATTACAAGTTAAAAAAGGAAAAGAAACACAGCTGTGGTTGTACAAACCCTGGGGAGGAGTGGGATACTGCAATAAGTCCTGGATTTCATTCCAGGACGGGAGCGGGTCATAAAATATTCCTAAGTCCCTATCATTAATGAGGCATGCAGGAGTCAAGAGTTCACCTTGAGTCGTCGGAGCCACCTTGGCTGGAATGGTCGGAGAAGACTCACTTGCACCAGTCCCGGCTTTGTCCGCCTTCCCGGTCTTCTCTGCCAAAGCCGGATCCTCATCCAACCCCTCAAAAGCCTGGTGGAACGCATCATCCGTCCACTCCTGAATCTCGCCCGCTTGCCCAGGAAGTAGGGCCCCGATGCCATCGCCACCTTTGTCACCATCCCGACCATCTCCACCCTCGCCTCTTTCCTCCTCTATGTCTTCCTCCTCCCGGGTAAGTGGACAATTGCTGGGGGAAGGACCGTCCGATTTCTTGAGTTTCTTACCTCCGACAGCTGGAGGTTTTGTGAAAGGTTTCCTCTTGCTACCCTCTGCCGTAACACCTTCCTTGGTCTGAGCAGCCGCCCTCTCCTCCGCCGTTTCCCTCAACTTAACTACAGACTGCTGCGGAAGGATTAAGTTATATTCCAGAAGAATTGCATTTCTAATCAAGAAGGCAGATGATCTATATTTCCCAAGAATGGCTTCTATCTCAGCCGCCGTCTGAACCAGGCGGTCAGTCTCCACAACCGGAAAGCCACCTGTCGCTAGCAAAAATGAGAAAAAATGAGAAGAAGCATCGCAATCGGAATAGAAATTATAAGTAAAAGCATCAACTTACATCCAGAGGTAAAGCGCCGGATTGAAACGGAGTCGTCCCTAACAAAGAACCACTCTTTCTTGAACATGCTGAATTTAGAATACAGATCCAAGACCGGTTTGAAGGTCACGGCTGACTCCAAGCTAATGTACGGGGATCCTTTCTTGTAGCCTCTCAAATTATATAAGTACCGGATCTCTCGGTTGGAAGGAGGGCGCCCGTACTTCCTCTGAAAGATGACGAAAAGGCTCGCCAGTATGGCATAAGAGTTGGGCTGAAGCTAGAATGGGGCCACCTTTAGATACGTGAGGAAGCTGACTACCCAAGCATTGAGAGGCGGGATAGCACCACGCATACAATGGTACCTACTATAAGCAAAGTACCCTTCGGGAGGATTGTATGGCATGACTCCTGGGCCCGGCAACAGCATGAGGGCTCTATCGATCCCAAAGGAACGAGATATAACATCGAGCTGCTCCTCTTTAAGAGAGCTGGGAAAGCAGTCAGGCGGGGAATCCAGCAGCTCCTGGGGACCATGTCCATCCACTAATGACCTTGGGGCGGGCCCATGACGCTCCGATCCTGATTGAGCTGGGGGCACGGCCGAGGACTCTCCTTCGCCATGGGACTTCTTCTTATCCGAACGAGTTTCCACTTTGCGAGGCATTTATCTGCAAACACGGGAAAGTTTATCGTTAGAATATACGAACAATGTAATTTGAAATTTCACTTAAAAGTTCGAAGTATGAAACACATGTTCACTCAGTACAACAATTCATTCGGCAAACAGATGCAGCACTTCAATAATCTCATTCGGTATTAAACGTTCATATGTCATTCGGTATCGGAGGACTAAGTTCATTCGGCATACAAACGTACAAACGCAAGTTCATTCGGCAATAAGGATTAGACTTGGTCCGGCTAAAGATCTCACCTGATTCGGTTAAGGTTTTGGTTCGGCTAACACTGAGGTTCGTGGGAATGGGTCGGCAGGTGGAAAGATAGAAGCCCTAGTCCCCTATTTTATAGGCGAAGGCAGTGTACCGAACCACTTGGTTCGGCAACATGAAACACACACAGACGTCGAGATTGGATGGACGAAAAACAAAGCACGATATATGGTGAACATATACCCTACTTTGGGGGGCAAATGTTGGCCAAGTTTTCAAACACTTAATCAACCAAACGCTCGAACCAGAATCTCTCCATCTCAATATCAAACCAACTCCTTCTAGCTCCTGCCAAACCAAGTACGTACCGAACCACATGCCCCACTCATTCGCCACCGGTCCAAGACATGCTACCGAACCACCTTCTTTCCCCATGCTACCGAACCACCTTCTTTCCCCATGCTACCGAACCACCTTCTTTCCCCATGCTACCGAACCACCTTCTTTCCCCATGCTACCGAACCACCTTCTTCTGCCGAATCAACTGCCTCTTCCAGCACCTCACCGAACCAACACATTCGGCATCACCCCCACCGAACCAAGTCTCACCACCGAATGAAGCTCCACCGAATCAACCCACTCCCTATCTACCACCGGACCAGATCCACCGAGCATCCATGCCGAATGAAGCCCCACCGATCCAACTTCTACCAAAGCTCCCCAAGAACGACCGAACCAGAGGACACCGAACCAGATGTACCAGGCCAGATCACATCAGCCCAGGCCCATCAGCAACTATACATATCCTGGACCCCTACCCCCGGCCTCACTCTATAAATAGAGGGGTAGGGGTACAGCAATGGGGACAAGTTTTTGAGAGCTCAAGCACGGAAGGAACTCTTCAAACAACTTTCTTTTACTTACACCAAAGCTTTGTACTTGTAATCATAAGAAAAGAAGAGAAATAACATATAAAGTGGACGTAGGCACATTCTGGCTGAACCACTATAAATCTGCGTGTCTTTTTACATTTTAGCCCCTGTTTTTTACGTATTTGCATGAGTCGCTCAAATTACTAAGAATAACATAAGATCTACTAAATCATACAACTTTGAGGTGTTTGTCAATTTTTTGTGCAAACACTGGGAATACGGAGTTGATGTTTATACTCCGGTTCGCGCTTTGGGAACTCGAAGTTGGATGTTTATACTCCGCTTCGCACTCTGGGAATATGGAGTTGGATGTTTATACTCCGCTTTGCACTCTGGGAATACGAAGTTGATGTTTATACTCCGGTTCGTGCTCTGGGAACTCGGAGTTGGATGTTTATACTCCGCTTCGCACTCTGGGAAAACTGAGTTGGATGTTTATACTCCACTTAGCAATCTGGCAATACGGAGTTGATGTTTATACTCCGGTTCGTGCTCTGGGAACTCGGAGTTGGATGTTTATACTCCGCCTCGCACTCTGGGAATACGGAGTTGATGTTTATACTCCGGTTCGCGCTCTGGGAACTCGGAGTTGGATGTTTATACTCCGGTTCGCGCTTTGGAAACTCGGAGTTGGATGTTTATAGTCCGCTTCGAAATCTGGGAATACGGAGTTGATGTTTATACTCTGGTTCGTGCTTTGGGGACTCGGAGTTGGATGTTTATACTCCGCTTCGCACTGTGGGAATACGGAGTTGGATGTTTATACTCCGCTTCGCACTCTGGGAATACGGAGTTGATTTTTATACTTCGGTTCACGCTCTGGGAACTCGGAGTTGGATGTTTATACTCCGCTTCGCACTCTGGGCATACGGAGTTGATGTTTATACTCTGGTTCGCGCTCTGGGAACTCGAAGTTGGATGTTTATACTCCGGTTCGCGCTTTGGGAACTTGGAGTTGGATGTTTATATTCCGCTTCGTACTCTGGGAATACGGAGTTGATGTTTATACTCCGGTTCGCGCTTTGGGAACTCGGAGTTGGATGTTTATACTCCGGTTCGCACTGTGGGAATACAGAGTTGGATGTTTATACTCCGCTTTGCACTATGGGAATACGGAGTTGATGTTTATACTCCGGTTCGCGCTCTGGGAACTTGGAGTTGGATGTTAATACTCCGCCTTGCACTCTGGGAATACATAGTTGATGTTTATACTCTGGTTCGTGCTCTGGGAACTCGGAGTTGGATGTTTGTACTCCGCTTCGCACTCTAGGAATACGGAGTTGATGTTTATACTCTGGTTCGCGCTTTGGGAACCCGGAGTTGGATGTTTATACTCCGCCTCACACTCTGGGAATACGGAGTCGATGTTTATACTCCGGTTCGTGCTCTGGGAACTCGGAGTTGGATGTTTATACTCCGGTCGCGCTTTGGGAACTCGGAGTTGGATGTTTATATTCCGCTTCGAAATCTGGGAATACGGAGTTGATGTTTATACTCTGGTTCGCGCTTTGGGAACTTGGAGTTGGATGTTTATACTTCGCTTCGCACTCTGGGAATACGGAGTTGGATGTTTATACTCCGCTTTGCCCTCTGGGAATACGGAGTTGATGCTTATACTCCGGTTCTCGCTCTGGGTACTCGGAGTTGGATGTTTATACTCCGCTTCGCACTCTGGGAATACGGAGTTGATTTTTATACTCCGGTTCACGCTCTGGGAACTCGGAGTTGGATGTTTATACTCTGCTTCGCACTCTGGGAATACAGAGTTGATGTTTATACTCCGGTTCGCGCTCTGGGAACTCGGAGTTGGATGTTTATACTCTGGTTCGCGCTTTGGGAACTCGGAGTTGGATGTTTATATTCCGCTTCGAAATCTGGGAATACGGAGTTGATGTTTATACTCTGGTTCGCGCTTTGGGAACTCAGAGTTGGATGTTTATACTCCGCTTCAATATATGGGAATACGTAGTTGATGTTTATACTCCGGTTCGCGCTCTAGGAACTCGGAGTTGGATGTTTATACTTCGCTTCGCACTCTGGGAATACTGAGTTGGATGTTTATACTCCACTTCGCACTCTGGCAATACGGAGTTGATGTTTATACTCCGGTTCGTGCTCTGGGAACTCGGAGTTGGATGTTTATACTCCGCCTCGCACTCTGGGAATACGGAGTTGATGTTTATACTCCGGTTCGCGCTCTGGGTACTCGGAGTAGGATGTTTATACTCCGGTTCGCGCTTAGGGAACTCGGAGTTGGATGTTTATAGTCCGCTTCGAAATCTGGGAATACAGAGTTGATGTTTATACTCTGGTTTGCGCTTTGGGAACTCGGAGTTGGATGTTTATACTCCGCTTCGCACTCTGGGAATATGGAGTTGGATGTTTATACTCCGCTTCGCACTCTGGGAATACGGAGTTGATTTATATACTCCGGTTCACGCTCTGGGAACTCGGAGTTGGATGTTTATACTCCGCTTCGCACTCTGGGCATACGGAGTTGATGTTTATACTCCGGTTCGCGCTCTGGGAACTCGAAGTTGGATGTTTATACTCCGGTTCGCGCTTTGGGAACTTGGAGTTGGATGTTTATATTCCGCTTCGTAATCTGGGAATACGGAGTTGATGTTTATACTCTGGTTCGCGCTTTGGGAACTCGTAGTTGGATGTTTATACTCCGCTTCGCACTGTGGGAATACAGAGTTGGATGTTTATACTCCACTTCGCACTCTGGGAATACGGATTTGATGTTTATATTCCGGTTCGCGCTCTGGGAACTTGGAGTTGGATGTTAATACTCCGCCTCGCACTCTGGGAATACGGAGTTGATGTTTATACTCTGGTTCGCGCTCTGGGAACTCGGAGTTGGATGTTTGTACTCCGCTTCGCACTCTGGGAATACGGAGTTGATGTTTATACTCTGGTTCGCGCTCTGGGAACTCGGAGTTGGATGTTTGTACTCCGCTTCGCACTCTGGGAATACGGAGTTGATGTTTATACTCTGGTTCGCGCTCTGGGAACTCGGAGTTGGATGTTTATACAACGCCTCTCACTCTGGGAATACGGAGTCGATGTTTATACTCCGGTTCGTGCTCTGGGAACTCGGAGTTGGATGTTTATACTCCGGTCGCGCTTTGGGAACTCGGAGTTGGATGTTTATATTCCGCTTTGAAATCTGGGAATACGGAGTTGATGTTTATACTCAGGTTCGCGCTTTCGGAACTTGGAGTTGGATGTTTATACTTCGCTTCGCACTCTGGGAATACGGAGTTGGATGTTTATACTCCGCTTTGCACTCTGCGAATACGGAGTTGATGCTTATACTCCGGTTCTCGCTCTGGGAACTCAGAGTTGGATGTTTATACTCCGCTTCACACTCTGGGAATACGGAGTTGATTTTTATACTCCGGTTCACGCTCTGGGAACTCGAAGTTGGATGTTTATACTCCGCTTCGCACTCTGGGAATACGGAGTTGATGTTTATACTCCGGTTCGCGCTCTGGGAACTCGGAGTTGGATGTTTATACTCCGGTTCGCGCTTTGGGAACTCGGAGTTGGATGTTTATATTCCGCTTCGAAATCTGGGAATACAGAGTTGATGTTTATACTCTGGTTCGCGCTTTGGGAACTCAGAGTTGGATGTTTATACTCCGCTTCGCACTCTGGGAATACGGAGTTGGATGTTTATACTCTGCTTTGCACTCTGGGAATACGCCGTTGATGCTTATACTCCGGTTCGCGCTCTGGGAACTTGGAGTTGGATGTTTATACTCCGCCTCGCACTCTGGGAATACGGAGTTGATGTTTATACTCCGGTTCGCGCTCTGGGAACTCGGAGTTGGATGTTTATACTCCGGTTCGCGCTTTGGGAACTCGGAGTTGGATGTTTATAGTCCGCTTCGAAATCTGGGAATACGGAGTTGATGTTTATACTCTGGTTCGCGCTTTGGGAACTCGGAGTTGGATGTTTATACTCCGCTTCGCACTCTGGGAATACGGAGTTGGATGTTTGTACTCCGCTTCGCACTCTGGGATACGGAGTTGATTTTTATACTCCGGTTCACGCTCTGGGAACTCGGAGTTGGATGTTTATACTCCGCTACGCACTCTGGGCATACGGAGTTGATGTTTATACTCCGGTTCGCGCTCTGGGAACTCGAAGTTGGATGTTTATACTCCGGTTCGCGCTTTGGGAACTTGGAGTTGGATGTTTATATTCCGCTTCGTAATCTGGGAATACGGAGTTGATGTTTATACTCCGGTTCGCGCTTTGGGAACTCGGAGTTGGATGTTTATACTCCGCTTCGCACTGTGGGAATACAGAGTTGGATGTTTATACTCCGCTTCGCACTCTGGGAATACGGAGTTGATGTTTATACTCCGGTTCGCGCTCTGGGAACTTGGAGTTGGATGTTAATACTCCACCTCGCACTCTGGGAATACGGAGTTGATGTTTATACTCTGGTTCGCGCTCTGGGAACTCGGAGTTGGATGTTTGTACTCCGCTTCGCACTCTGGGAATACGGAGTTGATGTTTATACTCCGGTTCGCGCTCTGGGAACTCGGAGTTGGATGTTTATACTCCGGTTCGCGCTTAGGGAACTCGGAGTTGGATGTTTATAGTCCGCTTCGAAATCTGGGAATACAGAGTTGATGTTTATACTCTGGTTTGCGCTTTGGGAACTCGGAGTTGGATGTTTATACTCCGCTTCGCACTCTGGGAATATGGAGTTGGATGTTTATACTTCGCTTCGCACTCTGGGAATACGGAGTTGATTTATATACTCCGGTTCACGCTCTGGGAACTCGGAGTTGGATGTTTATACTCCGCTTCGCACTCTGGGCATACGGAGTTGATGTTTATACTCCGGTTCGCGCTCTGGGAACTCGAAGTTGGATGTTTATACTCCGGTTCGCGCTTTGGGAACTTGGAGTTGGATGTTTATATTCCGCTTCGTAATCTGGGAATACGGAGTTGATGTTTATACTCCGGTTCGCGCTTTGGGAACTCGGAGTTGGATGTTTATACTCCGCTTCGCACTGTGGGAATACAGAGTTGGATGTTTATACTCCACTTCGCACTCTGGGAATACGGATTTGATGTTTATATTCCGGTTCGCGCTCTGGGAACTTGGAGTTGGATGTTAATACTCCGCCTCGCACTCTGGGAATACGGAGTTGATGTTTATACTCTGGTTCGCGCTCTGGGAACTCGGAGTTGGATGTTTGTACTCCGCTTCGCACTCTGGGAATACGGAGTTGATGTTTATACTCTGGTTCGCGCTCTGGGAACTCGGAGTTGGATGTTTGTACTCCGCTTCGCACTCTGGGAATACGGAGTTGATGTTTATACTCTGGTTCGCGCTCTGGGAACTCGGAGTTGGATGTTTATACAACGCCTCTCACTCTGGGAATACGGAGTCGATGTTTATACTCCGGTTCGTGCTCTGGGAACTCGGAGTTGGATGTTTATACTCCGGTCGCGCTTTGGGAACTCGGAGTTGGATGTTTATATTCCGCTTTGAAATCTGGGAATACGGAGTTGATGTTTATACTCAGGTTCGCGCTTTCGGAACTTGGAGTTGGATGTTTATACTTCGCTTCGCACTCTGGGAATACGGAGTTGGATGTTTATACTCCGCTTTGCACTCTGCGAATACGGAGTTGATGCTTATACTCCGGTTCTCGCTCTGGGAACTCAGAGTTGGATGTTTATACTCCGCTTCACACTCTGGGAATACGGAGTTGATTTTTATACTCCGGTTCACGCTCTGGGAACTCGAAGTTGGATGTTTATACTCCGCTTCGCACTCTGGGAATACGGAGTTGATGTTTATACTCCGGTTCGCGCTCTGGGAACTCGGAGTTGGATGTTTATACTCCGGTTCGCGCTTTGGGAACTCGGAGTTGGATGTTTATATTCCGCTTCGAAATCTGGGAATACAGAGTTGATGTTTATACTCTGGTTCGCGCTTTGGGAACTCAGAGTTGGATGTTTATACTCCGCTTCGCACTCTGGGAATACGGAGTTGGATGTTTATACTCTGCTTTGCACTCTGGGAATACGCCGTTGATGCTTATACTCCGGTTCGCGCTCTGGGAACTTGGAGTTGGATGTTTATACTCCGCCTCGCACTTTGGGAATACGGAGTTGATGTTTATACTCCGGTTCGCGCTCTGGGAACTCGGAGTTGGATGTTTATACTCCGGTTCGCGCTTTGGGAACTCGGAGTTGGATGTTTATAGTCCGCTTCGAAATCTGGGAATACGGAGTTGATGTTTATACTCTGGTTCGCGCTTTGGGAACTCGGAGTTGGATGTTTATACTCCGCTTCGCACTCTGGGAATACGGAGTTGGATGTTTATACTCCGCTTCGCACTCTGGGATACGGAGTTGATTTTTATACTCCGGTTCACGCTCTGGGAACTCGGAGTTGGATGTTTATACTCCGCTACGCACTCTGGGCATACGGAGTTGATGTTTATACTCCGGTTCGCGCTCTGGGAACTCGAAGTTGGATGTTTATACTCCGGTTCGCGCTTTGGGAACTTGGAGTTGGATGTTTATATTCCGCTTCGTAATCTGGGAATACGGAGTTGATGTTTATACTCCAGTTCGCGCTTTGGGAACTCGGAGTTGGATGTTTATACTCCGCTTCGCACTGTGGGAATACAGAGTTGGATGTTTATACTCCGCTTCGCACTCTGGGAATACGGAGTTGATGTTTATACTCCGGTTCGCGCTCTGGGAACTTGGAGTTGGATGTTAATACTCCACCTCGCACTCTGGGAATACGGAGTTGATGTTTATACTCTGGTTCGCGCTCTGGGAACTCGGAGTTGGATGTTTGTACTCCGCTTCGCACTCTGGGAATACGGAGTTGATGTTTATACTCTGGTTCGCGCTCTGGGAACTCGGATTTGGATGTTTATACTCCGCCTCTCACTCTGGGAATACGGAGTCGATGTTTATACTCCGGTTCGTGCTCTGGGAACTCGGAGTTGGATGTTTATATTCCGCTTCGAAATCTGGGAATACGAAGTTGATGTTTATACGCTGGTTCGCGCTTTGGGAACTTGGAGTTGGATGTTTATACTTCTCTTCGCGCTCTGGGAATACAGAGTTGGATGTTTATACTCCGCTTTGCACTCTGGGAATATGGAGTTGATGCTTATACTCCGGTTCTCACTCTGTGAACTCGGGGTTGGATGTTTATACTCCGCTTCGGACTTTGGGAATACGGAGTTGATTTTTATACTCTAGTTCACGCTCTGGGAACTCGGAGTTAGATGTTTATACTCCGCTTCGCACTCTGGGAATACAGAATTGATGTTTATACTTCGGTTCACGCTCTGGGAACTCGGAGTTGGATGTTTATACTCCGGTTCGCGCTTTGGGAACTCGGAGTTGGATGTTTATATTCCGCTTCGAAATCTGGGAATACGGAGTTGATGTTTATACTCTTGTTTGCGCTTTGGGAAATCAGAGTTGGATGGTTATACTCCGCTTCGCACTCTGGGAATACAGAGTTGGATGTTTATACTCTGCTTTACACTCTGGGAATACGCCGTTGATGCTTATACTCCGGTTCGCGCTCTGGGAACTTAGATTTGGATGTTTATACTCCGCCTCGCACTCTGGGAATACGGAGTTGATGTTTATACTCTGCTTCGCGCTCTGGGAACTCGGAGTTGGATGTTTATACTCTGGTTCGCGCTTTGGGAACTCGGAGTTGGATGTTTATACTCCGCTTCAATATCTGGGAATACGTAGTTGATGTTTATACTCCGGTTCGCGCTCTGGGAACTCGGAGTTGGATGTTTATACTCCGCTTCGCACTCTATGAATACTGAGTTGGATGTTTATACTCCACTTCGCACTCTGGCAATACGGAGTTGATGTTTATACTCCGGTTCGTGCTCTGGGAACTCGGAGTTGGATGTTTATACTCCGCCTCGCACTCTAGGAATACGGAGTTGATGTTTATACTCCGGTTCGCGCTTTGGGAACTCGGAGTTGGATGTTTATACTCCGCTACGCACTCTGGGAATATGGAGTTGGATGTTTATACTCCGCTTTGCACTCTGGGAATACGAAGTTGATGTTTATACTCCGGTT
This sequence comes from Allium fistulosum, assembly GCA_030737815.1. Taxonomy (NCBI): domain Eukaryota; kingdom Viridiplantae; phylum Streptophyta; class Magnoliopsida; order Asparagales; family Amaryllidaceae; genus Allium; species Allium fistulosum. Next base: position 210,091,016 of record CM060904.1, on the reverse strand, counting down.
CGCGCTCTGGGAACTCGGAGTTGGATGTTTATACTCCGCTGCGCACTCTGGGAATACTGAGTTGGATGTTTATACTCCACTTCGCACTCTGGCAATACGGAGTTGATGTTTATACTTTGGTTCGTGCTCTGGGAACTCGGAGTTGGATGTTTATACTCCGCCTCGCACTCTGGGAATACGGAGTTGATGTTTATACTCCGGTTCGCGCTCTAGGAACTCGGAGTTGGATGTTTATACTCCGGTTCGCGCTTTGGGAACTCGGAGTTGGATGTTTATAGTCCGCTTCGAAATCTGGGAATACGGAGTTGATGTTTATACTCTGGTTCGCGCTTTGGGAACTCGGAGTTGGATGTTTATACTCCGCTTCGCACTCTGGGAATACGGAGTTGGATGTTTATACTCCGCTTCGCACTCTGGGAATACGGAGTTGATTTTTATACTCCGGTTCACGCTCTGGGAACTCGGAGTTGGATGTTTATACTCTGCTTCGCACTCTGGGCATACGGAGTTGATGTTTATACTCCGGTTCGCGCTCTGGGAACTCGAAGTTGGATGTTTATACTCCGGTTCGCGCTTTGGGAACTTAGAGTTGGATGTTTATATTCCGCTTCGTAATCTGGGAATACGGAGTTGATGTTTATACTCCGGTTCGCGCTTTGGGAACTCGGAGTTGGATGTTTATACTCCGCTTCGCACTGTGGGAATACAGAGTTGGATGTTTATACTCCGCTTCGCACTATGGGAATACGGAGTTGATGTTTATACTCCGGTTCGCGCTCTGGGAACTTGGAGTTGGATGTTAATACTCCGCCTCGCACTCTGGGAATACGGAGTTGATGTTTATACTCTGGTTCACGCTCCGGGAACTCGGAGTTGGATGTTTGTACTCCGCTTCGCACTCTGGGAATACGGAGTTGATGTTTATACTCTGGTTCGCGCTTTGGGAACCCGGAGTTGGATGTTTATACTCCGCCTCTCACTCTGGGAATACGGAGTCGATGTTTATACTCCGGTTCGTGCTCTGGGAACTCGGAGTTGGATGTTTATACTCCGGTCGCGCTTTGGGAACTCGGAGTTGGATGTTTATATTCCGCTTCAAAATCTGGGAATACGGAGTTGATGTTTATACTCTGGTTCGCGCTTTGGGAACTTGGAGTTGGATGTTTATACTTCGCTTCGCACTCTGGGAATACGGAGTTGGATGTTTATACTCCGCTTTGCACTCTGGGAATACGGAGTTGATGCTTATACTCCGGTTCTCGCTCTGGGTACTCGGAGTTGGATGTTTATACTCCGCTTCGCACTCTGGGAATACGGAGTTGATTTTTATACTCCGGTTCACGCTCTGGGAACTCGGAGTTGGATGTTTATACTCTGCTTCGCACTCTGGGAATACAGAGTTGATGTTTATACTCCGGTTCGCGCTCTGGGAACTCGGAGTTGGATGTTTATACTCTGGTTCGCGCTTTGGGAACTCGGAGTTGGATGTTTATATTCCGCTTCGAAATCTGGGAATACGGAGTTGATGTTTATACTCTGGTTCGCGCTTTGGGAACTCAGAGTTGGATGTTTATACTCCGCTTCAATATCTGGGAATACGTAGTTGATGTTTATACTCCGGTTCGCGCTCTGGGAACTCGGAGTTGGATGTTTATACTCCGCTTCGCACTCTGGGAATACTGAGTTGGATGTTTATACTCCACTTTGCACTCTGGCAATACGGAGTTGATGTTTATACTCCAGTTCGTGCTCTGGGAACTCGGAGTTGGATGTTTATACTCCGCCTCGCACTCTGGGAATACGGAGTTGATGTTTATACTCCGGTTCGCGCTCTGGGAACTCGGAGTTGGATGTTTATACTCCGGTTCGCGCTTTGGGAACTCGGAGTTGGATGTTTATAGTCCGCTTCGAAATCTGGGAATACGGAGTTGATGTTTATACTCTGGTTCGCGCTTTTGGGAACTCGGAGTTGGATGTTTATACTCCGCTTCGCACTCTGGGAATACGGAGTTGGATGTTTATACTCCGCTTCGCACTCTGGGAATACAGAGTTGATTTATATACTCCGGTTCACGCTCTGGGAACTCGGAGTTGGATGTTTATACTCCGCTTCGCACTCTGGGCATACGGAGTTGATGTTTATACTCCGGTTTGCGCTCTGGGAACTCGAAGTTGGATGTTTATACTCCGGTTCGCGCTTTGGGAACTTGGAGTTGGATGTTTATATTCCGCTTCGTAATCTGGGAATACGGAGTTGATGTTTATACTCCGGTTCGCGCTTTGGGAACTCGGAGTTGGATGTTTATACTCCGCTTCGCACTGTGGGAATATAGAGTTGGATGTTTATACTCCGCTTCGCACTCTGGGAATATGGAGTTGATGTTTATACTCCGGTTCGCGCTCTGGGAACTTGGAGTTGGATGTTAATACTCCGCCTCGCACTCTGGGAATACGGAGTTGATGTTTATACTCTGGTTCGCGCTCTGGAACTCGGAGTTGGATGTTTGTACTCCGCTTCGCACTCTGGGAATACGGAGTTGATGTTTATACTCTGGTTCGCGCTCTGGGAACTCGGAGTTGGATGTTTATACAACGCCTCTCACTTTGGGAATAAGGAGTCGATGTTTATACTCCGGTTCGTGCTCTGTGAACTCGGAGTTGGATGTTTATACTCCGGTCGCGCTTTGGGAACTCGGAGTTGGATGTTTATATTCCACTTCGAAATCTGGGAATACGGAGTTGATGTTTATACTCTGGTTCGCGCTTTGGGAACTTGGAGTTGGATGTTTATACTTCGCTTCGCACTCTGGGAATACGGAGTTGGATGTTTATACTCCGCTTTGCACTCTACGAATACGGAGTTGATGCTTATACTCCGGTTCTCGCTCTGGGAACTCGGAGTTGGATGTTTATACTCCGCTTCGCACTCTGGGAATACGGAGTTGATGTTTAAACTCCGGTTCGCGCTCTGGGAACTCGGAGTTGGATGTTTATACTCCGGTTCGTGCTTTGGGAACTCGGAGTTGGATGTTTATATTCCGCTTCGAAATCTGGGAATACGGAGTTGATGTTTATACTCTGGTTCGCGCTTTGGGAACACAGAGTTGGATGTTTATACTCCGCTTCGCACTCTGGGAATACGGAGTTGGAGGTTTATACTCTGCTTTGCACTATGGGAATACGCCGTTGATGCTTATACTCCGGTTCGCGCTCTGGGAACTTGGAGTTGGATGTTTATACTCCGCCTCGCACTCTGGGAATACGGAGTTGATGTTTATACTCTGCTTCGCGCTCTGGGAACTCGGAGTTGGATGTTTATACTCCGGTTCGTGCTTTAGGAACTCGGAGTTGGATGTTTATACTCCGCTTCAATCTCTAAGAATACGTAGTTGATGTTTATACTTCGGTTCGCGTTCTGGGAACTCGAAGTTGGATGTTTATACTCCGCTTCGCACTTTGGGAATACGGAGTTGGATGTTTATACTCCACTTCGCACTCTGGCAATACGGAGTTGATGTTTATACTCCGGTTCATGCTCTAGGAACTCGGAGTTGGATGTTTATACTCCGCCTCGCACTTTGGGAATACGGAGTTGATGTTTATACTCCGGTTCGCGCTTTGGGAACTCGGAGTTGGATGTTTATACTCCGCTTCGCACTCTAGGAATATGGAGTTGGATGTTTATACTCTGCTTTGCACTCTGGGAATACGAAGTTGATGTTTATACTCCGGTTCGCACTTTGGAAATACGGAGTTGGATGTTTATACTCCGGTTTGCGCTTTGGGAACTCGGAGTTGGATGTTTATACTCCAGTTCGCGCTCTGGGAATACGGAGTTGGATGTTTATACTCCGGTTCGTGCTCAGGGAACTCGGAGTTGGATGTTTATACTCCGCTTCGCCCTCTGGGAATACGGAGTTGATTTTTTTACTCCGGTTTGCGCTATGGGAACTCGGAGTTGGATGTTTATACTCCGCTTCACACTCTGGGAATACGGAGTTGATGTTTATACTCCGATTCGCGCTCTGGGAACTCGGAGTTGGATGTTTATACTCCGCCTCGCACTTTGGGAATACGGAGTTGATGTTTATACTCCGGTTCGCGCTCTGGGAACTCGGAGTTGGATGTCTATACTCCGGTTCGCGCTTTGGGAACTCGGAGTTGGATGTTTATATTCCGCTTTGAAATCTGGGAATACGGAGTTGATGTTTATACTCTGGTTCGCGCTTTGGGAACTCGGAGTTGGATGTTTATACTCCGCTTCGCACTCTGGGAATACGGAGTTGGATGTTTATACTCTGCTTTGCACTCTGGGAATATGGAGTTGATGCTTATACTCCGGTTCGCGCTTTGGGAACTTGGAGTTGGATGTTTATACTTTACCTCGCACTCTGGGAATACGGTGTTGATGTTTATACTCTACTTCGCGCTCTGGGAACTAGGAGTTGGATGTTTATACTCCGGTTCGCACTCTGGGAACTCGGAGTTGGATGTTTATACTCCGCCTCGCACTCTGGGAATACGGAGTTGATGTTTATACTCCGGTTCGCGCTTTGGGAACTCGAAGTTGGATGTTTATACTCCGCTTCGCACTCTGGGAATATGGAGTTGGATGTTTATACTCCGCTTTGCACTCTGGGAATACGAAGTTGATGTTTATACTCCGGTTCGCGCTTTGGGAACTCGGAGTTAGATGTTTATACTCCGCCTCGCACTTTGGGAATATGGAGTTGGATGTTTATACTCCGGTTTGCGCTTTGGGAACTCGGAGTTGGATGTTTATACTCCGGTTCACGCTCTGGGAATACGGAGTTGGATGTTTATACTCCGGTTCGTGCTCAGGGAACTCGGAGTTGGATGTTTATACTCCGCTTCGCAATCTGGGAATAAGGAGTTGATTTTTATACTCCGGTTTGCGCTCTGGGAACTCGGAGTTGGATGTTCATACTACGCTTCGCACTCTGGGAATACGGAGTTGATGTTTATACTCCGGTTCGCACTCTGGGAACTTGGAGTTGGATGTTTATACTCCGCCTTGCACTCTGGGAATACGGAGTTGATGTTTATACTCCAGTTCGCGCTTTGGGAACTCGGAGTTGGATGTTTATACTCTAGTTCGCTCTTTGGGAACTCGGAGTTGGATGTTTATATTCCGCTTTGAAATCTGGGAATATGGAGTTGATGTTTATACTCCGGTTCGCGCTTTGGGAACTCGGAGTTGGATGTTTATACTCCGCTTCACGCTCTGGGAATACGGAGTTGGATGTTTATACTCCGCTTTGAACTCTGGGAAAACAGAGTTGATGTTTATACTCCGGTTCGTGCTCTAGGAACTCGGAGTTGGATTTTTATACTCCGCCTCGCACTTTGGGAATACAGAGTTGATGTTTATACTCTGCTTCGCGCTCTGGGAACTCGGAGTTGGATGTTTATACTCCAGTTCGCACTTTGGGAACTTGGAGTTGGATGTTTATACTCGGCTTCAAACTCTGGGAATACGGAGTTGATGTTTATACTCCGGTTCATGCTCTGGGAACTCAGAGTTGGATGTTTGTACTCCACTTCACACTCTCGGAACATGGAGTTGGATGTTTATACTCCACTTCGCACTCTGTGAATACGGAGTTGATGTTTATACTCCGGTTCGCGCTCTAGGAACTCGGAGTTGGATGTTTACACTCTGCCTCGCACTCTGGGAATACGGAGTTGATGTTTATACTCCGGTTCGCGCTCTGGGAACTCGGAGTTCGATATATATACTCTGGTTCGCGCTTTGGGAACTCAAAGTTGGATGTTTATACTCCGCTTCGAACTCTGGGAATACGGAGTTGACTTTTATACTCCGGTTCGCGCTCTGGGAACTCGGAGTTGGATGTTTATACTCTGCTTCGCACTCTGGGAATACAGAGTTGATGTTTATACTCCGGTTCGCGCTCTGGGAACTCGGAGTTGGATGTTTATACTCTGGTTCACGCTTTGGGAACTCGGAGTTGGATGTTTATATTCCGCTTCGAAATCTGGGAATACGGAGTTGATGTTTATACTCTGGTTCGCGCTTTGGGAACTCAGAGTTGGATGTTTATACTCCGCTTCAATATCTGGGAATACGTAGTTGATGTTTATACTCCGGTTCGCGCTCTGGGAACTCGGAGTTGGATGTTTATACTCCGCTTCGCACTCTGGGAATACTGAGTTGGATGTTTATACTCCACTTCGCACTCTGGCAATACGGAGTTGATGTTTATACTCCGGTTCGTGCTCTGGGAACTCGGAGTTTGATATTTGTACTCCGCCTCGCACTCTGGGAATACGGAGTTGATGTTTATACTCCGGTTAGCGCTCTGGGAACTCGGAGTTGGATGTTTATACTCCGGTTCGCGCTTTGGGAACTCGGAGTTGGATGTTTATAGTCCGCTTCGAAATCTGGGAATACGGAGTTGATGTTTATACTCTGGTTCGCGCTTTGGGAACTCGGAGTTGGATGTTTATACTCCGCTTCGCACTCTGGGAATACGGAGTTGGATGTTTATACTCCGCTTCGCACTCTGGGAATACAGAGTTGATTTATATACTCCGGTTCACGCTCTGGGAACTCGGAGTTGGATGTTTATACTCCGCTTCGCACTCTGGGCATACGGAGTTGATGTTTATACTCCGGTTTGCGCTCTGGGAACTCGAAGTTGGATGTTTATACTCCGGTTCGCGCTTTGGGAACTTGGAGTTGGATGTTTATATTCCGCTTCGTAATCTGGGAATACGGAGTTGATGTTTATACTCCGGTTCGCGCTTTGGGAACTCGGAGTTGGATGTTTATACTCCGCTTCGCACTGTGGGAATACAGAGTTGGATGTTTATACTCTGCTTCGCACTCTGGAAATACGGAGTTGATGTTTATACTCCGGTTCGCGCTCTGGGAACTTGGAGTTGGATGTTAATACTCCGCCTCGCACTCTGGGAATACGGAGTTGATGTTTATACTCTGGTTCGCGCTCTGGGAACTCGGAGTTGGATGTTTGTACTCCGCTTCGCACTCTGGGAATACGGAGTTGATGTTTATACTCTGGTTCGCGCTCTGGGAACTCGGAGTTGGATGTTTATACAACGCCTCTCACTCTGGGAATAAGGAGTCGATGTTTATACTCCGGTTCGTGCTCTGTGAACTCGGAGTTGGATGTTTATACTTCGGTCGCGCTTTGGGAACTCGGAGTTGGATGTTTATATTCCGCTTCGAAATCTGGGAATACGGAGTTGATGTTTATACTCTGGTTCGCGCTTTGGGAACTTGGAGTTGGATGTTTATACTTCGCTTCGCACTCTGGGAATACGGAGTTGGATGTTTATACTCCGCTTTGCACTCTGCGAATACGGAGTTGATGCTTATACTCCGGTTCTCGCTCTGGGAACTCGGAGTTGGATGTTTATACTCCGCTTCGCACTCTGGGAATACGGAGTTGATTTTTATACTCCGGTTCATGCTCTGGGAACTCGAAGTTGGATGTTTATACTCCGCTTCGCACTCTGGGAATACGGAGTTGATGTTTATACTCCGGTTCGCGCTCTGGGAACTCGGAGTTGGATGTTTATACTCCGGTTCGCGCTTTGGGAACTCGGAGTTGGATGTTTATATTCCGCTTCGAAATCTGGGAATACGGAGTTGATGTTTATACTCTGGTTCGCGCTTTGGGAACTCAGAGTTGGATGTTTATACTCCGCTTCGCACTCTGGGAATACGGAGTTGGAGGTTTATACTCTGCTTTGCACTATGGGAATACGCCGTTGATGCATATACTCCGGTTCGCGCTCTGGGAACTTGGAGTTGGATGTTTATACTCCGCCTCGCACTCTGGGAATACGGAGTTGATGTTTATACTCTGCTTCGCGCTCTGGGAACTCGGAGTTGGATGTTTATACTCCGGTTCGTGCTTTGGGAACTCGGAGTTGGATGTTTATACTCCGCTTCAATCTGTAAGAATACGTAGTTGATGTTTATACTTCGGTTCGCATTCTGGGAACTCGAAGTTGGATGTTTATACTCCGCTTCGCACTTTGGGAACACGGAGTTGGATGTTTATACTCCACTTCGCACTCTGGCAATACGGAGTTGATGTTTATACTCCGGTTCATGCTCTGGGAACTCGGAGTTGGATGTTTATACTCCGCCTCGCACTTTGGGAATACAGAGTTGATGTTTATACTCCGGTTCGCGCTTTGGGAACTCGGAGTTGGATGTTTATACTCCACTTCGCACTCTGGGAATATGGAGTTGGATGTTTATACTCCGCTTTGCACTCTGCGAATACGAAGTTGATGTTTATACTCCGGTTCGCACTTTGGAAATACGGAGTTGGATGTTTATACTCCGGTTTGCGCTTTGGTAACTCGGAGTTGGATGTTTATACTCCGGTTCGCGCTCTGGGAATACGGAGTTGGATGTTTATACTCCGGTTCGTGCTCAGGGAACTCGGAGTTGGATGTTTATACTCCGCTTCGCCCTCTGGGAATACGGAGTTGATTTTTTTAATCCGGTTTGCGCTATGGGAACTCGGAGTTGGATGTTTATACTCCGCTTCACACTCCGGGAATACGGAGTTGATGTTTATACTCCGATTCGCGCTCTGGGAACTCGGAGTTGGATGTTTATACTCCGCCTCGCACTTTGGGAATACGGAGTTGATGTTTATACTCCGGTTCGCGCTCTGGGAACTCGGAGTTGGATGTCTATACTCCGGTTCGTGCTTTGGGAACTCGGAGTTGGATGTTTATATTCTGCTTCGAAATCTGGGAATACGGAGTTGATGTTTATACTCTGGTTCGCGCTTTGGGAACTCGGAGTTGGATGTTTATACTCCGCTTCGCACTCTGGGAATACGGAGTTGGATGTTTATACTCTGCTTTGCACTCTGGGAATATGGAGTTGATGCTTATACTCCGGTTCGCACTTTGGGAACTTGGAGTTGGATGTTTATACTTTACCTCGCACTCTGGGAATACGGTGTTGATGTTTATACTCTACTTCGCGCTCTGGGAACTAGGAGTTGGATGTTTATACTCCGGTTCGCACTCTGGGAACTCGGAGTTGGATGTTTATACTCCGCCTCGCACTCTGGGAATACGGAGTTGATGTTTATACTCCGGTTCACGCTTTGGGAACTCGAAGTTGGATGTTTATACTCCGCTTCGCACTCTGGGAATACGGAGTTGGATGTTTATACTCCGCTTTGCACTCTGGGAATACGAAGTTGATGTTTATACTCCGGTTCGCGCTTTGGGAACTCGGAGTTAGATGTTTATACTCCGCCTCGCACTTTGGGAATACGGAGTTGGATGTTTATACTCCGGTTTGCGCTTTGGGAACTCGGAGTTGGATGTTTATACTCCGGTTCACGCTCTGGGAATATGGAGTTGGATGTTTATACTCCGGTTCGTGCTCAGGGAACTCGGAGTTGGATGTTTATACTCCGCTTCGCAATCTGGGAATAAGGAGTTGATTTTTATACTCCGGTTTGCGCTCTGGGAACTCGGAGTTGGATGTTCATACTCCGCTTCGCACTCTGGGAATACAGAGTTGATGTTTATACTCTGGTTCGCACTCTGGGAACTTGGAGTTGGATGTTTATACTCCGCCTTGCACTCTGGGAATACGGAGTTGATGTTTATACTCCAGTTCGCGCTTTGGGAACTCGGAGTTCGATGTTTATACTCTGGTTCGCTCTTTGGGAACTCGGAGTTGGATGTTTATATTCCGCTTTGAAATCTGGGAATATGGAGTTGATGTTTATACTCCGGTTCGCGCTTTGGGAACTCGGAGTTGGATGTTTATACTCCGCTTCACACTCTGGGAATACGGAGTTGGATGTTTATACTCCGCTTTGAACTCTGGGAATACAGAGTTGATGTTTATACTCCGGTTCGCGCTCTGGGAACTCGGAGTTGGATTTTTATACTCCGCCTCGCACTTTGGGAATACAGAGTTGATGTTTATACTCTGCTTCGCGCTCTGGGAACTCGGAGTTTGATGTTTATACTCCAGTTCGCACTTTGGGAACTCGGAGTTGGATGTTTATACTCCGCTTCAAACTCTGGGAATACGGAGTTGATGTTTATACTCCGGTTCATGCTCTGGGAACTCAGAGTTGGATGTTTGTACTCCACTTCACACTCTCGGAACATGGAGTTTGATGTTTATACTCCACTTCGCACTCTGTGAATACGGAGTTGATGTTTATACTCCGGTTCACGCTCTAGGAACTCGAAGTTGGATGTTTACACTCTGCCTCGCACTCTGGGAATACGGAGTTGATGTTTATACTCCGGTTCGCGCTCTGGGAACTCGGAGTTCGATATATATACTCTGGTTCGCGCTTTGGGAACTCAAAGTTGGATGTTTATACTCCGCTTCGAACTCTGGGAATACGGAGTTGACTTTTATACTCCGGTTCGCGCTCTGGAACTCGAAGTTGGATTTTTATACTCCGCCTCGCACTCTGGGAATACGAAGTTGATGTATATACTCCGGTTCGCGTCTGGGAACTCGGAGTTGGATGTTTATACTCCGGTTCGCGCTTTGGGAACTGGGAGTTGGATGTTTATATTCCGCTTCGAAATCTGGGAATACGGAGTTGATGTTTATACTCTGGTTCGCGCTTTGGGAACTCGGAGTTGGATGTTTATACTCCGCTTCACACTCTTGGAATACGGAGTTGATGTTTATACTCTGGTTCGCGCTCTGGGAACTCGGAGTTGGATGTTTATACTCCGCCTCTCACTTTGGGAATACGGAGTCGATGTTTATACTCCGGTTCGTGCTCTGGGAACTCGGAGTTGGATGTTTATACTCCGGTCGCGCTTTGGGAACTCGAAGTTGGATGTTTATATTCCGCTTTGGAATCGGGGAATACGGAGTTGATGTTTATACTCTGGTTCGCGCTTTGGGAACTTGGAGTTGGATGTTTATACTTCGCTTCGCACTCTGGGAATACGGAGTTGGATGTTTATACTCCGCTTTGCACTCTGGGAATACGGAGTTGATGCTTATACTCCGGTTCTCGCTCTGGTAACTCGGAGTTGGATGTTTATACTCCGCTTCGCACTCTGGGAATACGGAGTTGATTTTTACACTCCGGTTCACGCTCTGGGAACTCGGAGTTGGATGTTTATACTCCGCTTCGCACTCTGGGAATACGGAGTTGATGTTTATACTCCGGTTCGCGCTCTGGGAACTCAGAGTTGGATGTTTATACTCCGGTTCGCGCTTTGGGAACTCGGAGTTGGATGTTTATATTCCGCTTCGAAATCTGGGAATACGGAGTTGATGTTTATACTCTGGTTCACGCTTTGGGAACTCGGAGTTGGATGTTTATACTTCGCTTCGCACTCTGGTAATACGGAGTTGGATGTTTATACTCTGCTTTGCACTCTGGGAATACGGAGTTGATGCTTATACTCCGGTTCGCGCTCTGGGAACTTGGAGTTGGATGTTTATACTCCGCCTCGCACTTTGGAAATACGAAGTTGATGTTTATACTCTGCTTCACGCTCTAGGAACTCGGAGTTGGATGTTTATACTCCGGTTCGCGCTTTGGGAACTCGAAGTTGGATGTTTATACTCCGCTTCAAACTCTGGGAATACGTAGTTGATGTTTATACTCCGGTTCACGCTCTGGGAAATCGGAGTTGGATGTTTATACTCCGCTTTGCACTCTGGGAATACGGAGTTGGATGTTTATACTCCACGTCGCACTCTGGCAATACGGAGTTGATGTTTATACTCCGGTTCGTGCTCTGGGAACTCGGAGTTGGATGTTTATACTCCGCCTCGCACTCTGGGAATACGGAGTTGATGTTTATACTCCGGTTCGCGCTTTGGGAACTCGGAGTTGGATTTTTATACTCCGCTTCGCACTCTGGGAATACGGGTTGGATGTTTATACTCTGCTTTGCACTCTGGGAATAAGAAGTTGATGTTTATACTCTGGTTCGCACTCTGGGAGCTCGGAGTTGGATGTTTATACTCCGCCTCGCACTTTGGGAATACGGTGTTGGATGTTTATACTCCGGTTTGCGCTTTAGGAACTCGAATTTGGATGTTTATACTCCGGTTCGCGCTTTGGGAATATGGAGTTGGATGTTTATACTCTGGTTCGTGCTCAGGGAACTCGGAGTTGGATGTTTATACTCTGCTTCGTACTCTAGGAATACGGAGTTGATTTTTATACTCCGGTTTGCGCTCTGGGAACTCAGAGTTGGATGTTTATACTCCGCTTCGCACTCTGGGAATACAAAGTTGATGTTTATACTCCGGTTCGCGCTCTGGGAACTCGGAGTTGGATGTTTATACTCCGCCTCGCACTCTGGGAATACGGAGTTGATGTTTATACTCCGGTTCGCGCTTTGGGAACTCGGAGTTGGATGTTTATACTCCGGTTCGCGCTTTGGGAACTCGGAGTTGGATGTTTATATTCCGCTTCGAAATCTGGGAATATGGAGTTGATGTTTATACTCCGGTTCGTGCTTTGGGAACTCGGAGTTGGATGTTTATACTCCGCCTCGCACTCTGGGAATACGGAGTTGGATGTTTATACTCCGCTTTGAACTTTGGGAATACAGAGTTGATGTTTATACTCCGGTTCGCGCTCTGGGAACTCGGAGTTGGATTTTTATACTCCGCCTCGCACTTTGGGAATACGGAGTTGATGTTTATACTCTGCTTCGTGCTCTAGGAACTCGGAGTTGGTTGTTTATACTCCTGTTCGCGCTTTGGGAACTCGGAATTGGATGTTTGTACTCCGCTTCAAAGTCTGGGAATACGGAGTTGATGTTTATACTCCGATTCACGCTCTTGGAACTCGGAGTTGGATGTTTGTACTCCACTTCGCACTCTGGGAACATGGAGTTGGAGGTTTATACTCCACTTCGCACTCTGGGAATACGGAGTTGATGTTTATATTCCGGTTCGCGCTCTGGGAACTCGGAGTTGGATGTTTACACTCCGCCTCGCACTCTGGGAATACGGAGTTGATGTTTATACTCCGGTTCACGCTCTGGGAACTCGGAGTTGGATATTTATACTCCGGTTCGCGCTTTGGGAACTCAGAGTTGGATGTTTATACTCCGCTTCGAACTCTGGGAATACGGAGTTGATGTTTATACTCCGGTTCACGCTTTGGGAACTTGGAGTTGGATGTTTATACTCTGCTTCGCACTCTGGGAATACATAGTTGGATGTTTATACTCCGCTTCGCACTCTGGGAATACGGAGTTGATGTTTATACTCCGGTTCGCGCTTTGGGAACTCGGAGTTGGATGGTTATACTCCGCCTCGCACTCTGGGAATACGGAGTTGATGTTTATACTCCGGTTCACACTTTGGGAACTCGGAGTTGGATGTTTATACTCCGCTTCGCACTCTGGGAATACGGAGTTGGATGTTTATACTCCACTTCGCACTCTGGGAATACGGAGTTGGATGTTTATACTCCACTTCGCACTCTGGCAATACGGTTTTGATGTTTATACTCCGGTTCGCGCTCTGGGAACTCGGAGTTGGATGTTTATACTCCGCCTCGCACTCTGGGAATACAGAGTTGATGTTTATACTCCGGTTCGCACTTTGGGAACTCGGAGTTGGATGTTTATACTCCGCTTCGCACTCTGGGAATACGGAGTTGGATGTTTATACTCCGCTTTGCACTCTGGTAATACGAAGTTGATGTTTATACTCCGGTTCGCGCTCTGGGAACGTGGAGTTGGATGTTTATACTCCACCTCGCACTTTGGAAATACGGAGTTGGATGTTTATACTCCAGTTTGCGCTTTGGGAACTCGGAGTTGGATGTTTATACTCCGGTTCGCGCTCTGGGAATACGGAGTTGGATGTTTATACTCCGGTTCGTGCTCAGAGAACTCGGAGTTGGATGTTTATACTCTGCTTCGCACCCTGGGAATACGGAGTTGATTTTTATACTCCGGTTTCCGCTCTGGGAACTCGGAGTTGGATGTTTATACTCCGCTTCGCACTCTGGGAATACGGAGTTGATGTTTATACTCCGGTTCGCGCTCTGGGAACTCGGAGTTGGATGTTTATACTCTGCCTCGCACTCTGGGAATACGGAGTTGATGTTTATTCTCCGGTTCGCGCTCTGGGAACTCGGAGTTGGATGTTTATACTCCGGTTCGCGCTTTGGGAACTCGGAGTTGGATGTTTATAGTCCGCTTCGAAATCTGGGAATACGGAGTTGATGTTTATACTCTGGTTCGCGCTTTGGGAACTCAGAGTTGGATGTTTATACTCCGCTTCGCACTCTGGGAATACGGAGTTGGATGTTTATACTCTGCTTTGCACTCTGGGAATACAGAGTTGTTGCTTATACTCCGGTTCGCGCTCTGGGAACTTGGAGTTGGATGTTTATACTCCGCCTTGCACTTTGGGAATACGTAGTTGATGTTTATACTCTGCTTCGCGCTCTAGAAACTCGGAGTTGGATGTTTATACTCCGGTTCGCGCTTTGGGAACTCGAGTTGGATGTTTATACACTGCTTCAAACTCTGGGAATACGTAGTTGATGTTTATACTCCGGTTCGCGCTCTGGGTACTCGGAGTTGGATGTTTATACTCCGCTTCGCACTCTGGGAATACGGAGTTGGATGTTTATACTCCACTTCGCACTCTGGCAATACGGAGTTGATGTTTATACTCCGGTTCGCGCTCTGGGAACTCGGAGTTGGATGTTTATACTCCGCCTCGCACTTTGGGAATACTTAGTTGATGTTTATACTCCGGTTCGCGCTTTGGGAACTCGGAGTTGGATGTTTATACTCCGCTTCGCACTCTGGGAATACGGAGTTGGATGTTTATACTCTGCTTTGCACTCTGGGAATACGAAGTTGATGTTTATACTCCGGTTCGCGCTCTGGGAGCTCGAAGTTGGATGTTTATACTCTGCCTCACACTTTGGGAATACCGAGTTGGATGTTTATACTCCGGTTTGCGCTTTGGGAACTCGGATTTGGATGTTTATACTCCGGTTCGCGCTCTGGGAATACGGAGTTGGATGTTTATACTCCGGTTCATGCTCAGAGAACTCGGAGTTGGATGTTTATACTCCGCTTCGCACTCTGGGAATACGGAGTTGATTTTTATACTTCGGTTTGCGCTCTGGGAACTCGGAGTTGGATGTTTATACTCCGCTTCGCACTTTGGGAATACGGAGTTGATGTTTATACTCAGGTTCGCGCTCTGGGAACTCGGAGTTGGATGTTTATACTCCGCCTCGCACTCTGGGAATACGGAGTTGATGTTTATACTCCGGTTCGCGCTCTGGGAACTCGGAGTTGGATGTTTATACTCCGGTTCGCGCTTTGGGAACTCAGAGTTGGATGTTTATATTCCGCTTCGAAATCTGGGAATATGGAGTTGATGTTTATACTCCGGTTCGCGCTTTGGGAACTCGGAGTTGGATGTTTATACTCCGCTTCACACTCTGGGAATACGGAGTTGGATGTTTATACTCCGCTTTGAACTCTGGGAATACAGAGTTGATGTTTATACTCCGGTTCGTGCTCTGGGAACTCGGAGTTGGATGTTTATACTCCGCCTCACACTCTAGGAATACGGAGTTGATGTTTATACTCCGGTTCGCGCTTTGGGAACTCGGAGTTGGATGTTTAAACTCCGGTTCGCTCTTTGGGAACTCGGAGTTGGATGTTTATATTCCGCTTTGAAATCTGGGAATATGGAGTTGATATTTATACTCCGGTTCGCGCTTTGGGAACTCGGAGTTGGATGTTTATACTCCTCTTCGCACTCTGGGAATACGGAGTTGTTGTTTATACTCCGCCTCGCACTTTGGGAATACAGAGTTGATGTTTATACTCTGCTTCACGCTCTGGGAACTCGGAGTTGGATGTTTATACTCTGGTTCGTGCTTTGGGAACTCGGAGTTGGATGTTTATACTCCGCTTCAAACTCTGGGAAAACGGAGTTGATGTTTATACTCCGGTTCACGCTCTGGGAACTCGGAGTTGGATGTTTGTACTCCACTTCGCACTGTGGGAACATGGAGTTGGATGTTTATACTCCACTTCGCACTCTGGGAATACGAAGTTGATGTTTATACTTCGGTTCGCGCTCTGGGAACTCGGAGTTGGATATTTATACTCCGGTTCGCGCTTTGGGAACACAGAGTTGGAAGTTTATACTCCGCTTCGAACTCTTGGAATACGGAGTTGATGTTTATACTCCGGTTCCCGCTTTAGGAACTCGGAGTTGGATGTTTATACTCCGCTTCGCACTCTGGGAATACGGAGTTGGATGTTTAAACTCCGCTTCGCACTTTGGGAATACGGAGTTGATGTTTATACTCCGGTTCGCGCTTTGGGAACTCGGAGTTGGATGGTTATACTCTGCCTCGCACTCTAGGAATACGGAGTTGATGTTTATACTCCGGTTCGCGCTTTGGGAACTCGGAGTTGGATGTTTATACTTCGCTTCGCACTCTGGGATACGGAGTTGGATGGTTATACTCCGCTTCGCACTCTGGGAATACAGAGTTTATGCTTATACTCCGGTTCGCGCTTTGGGAACTTGGAGTTGGATGTTTATACTCCGCCTCGCACTCTGGGAATACGGAGTTGATGTTTATACTCTGCTTCGCGCTCTAGGAACTCGGAGTTGGATGTTTATACTCCGGTTCGTGCTTTGGGAACTCGGAGTTGGATGTTTATACTCTGCTTCAATCTCTGGGAATACGTAGTTGATATTTATACTCCGGTTCGCACTCTGGGAACTCGGAGTTGGATGTTTATACTCCGCTTCGCACTCTGGGAATAGAGAGTTGGATGTTTATACTCCACTTCGCACTTTGGCAATACAGAGTTGATGTTTATACTCCGGTTCGCGCTCTGGGAACTCGGAGTTGGATGTTTATACTCCGCCTCGCACTCTGGGAATACAGAGTTGATGTTTATACTCCGGTTCGCGCTTTGGGAACTCGGAGTTGGATGTTTATACTCCGCTTCGCACTTTGAGAATACGGAGTTGGATGTTTATACTCCGCTTTGCACTCTGGGAATACGAAGTTGATGTTTATACTCCAGTTCGCGCTCTGGGAACTCGGAGTTGGATGTTTATACTCCGCCTCGCACTTTGGAAATACGGAGTTGGATGTTTATACTCCGGTTTGCGCTTTGGGAACTCGGAGTTGGATGTTTATACTCCGGTTCTCGCTCTGGGAATACGGAGTTGGATGTTTATACTCCGGTTCGTGCTCAGGGAACTCGGAGTTGGATGTTTATACTCCGCTTCGCACTCTGGGAATACGGAGTTGATTTTTATACTCCGGTTTGCGCTCTGGGAACTCGGAGTTGGATGTTTATACTCCGCTTCGCACTCTGGGAATACGGAGTTGATGTTTATACTCCAGTTCGCGCTCTGGGAACTCGGAGTTGGATGTTTATACTCCGCCTCGCACTCTGGAATACGGAGTTGATGTTTATACTCCGGTTCGCGCTCTGGGAACTCGGAGTTGGATGTTTATACTCCGGTTCGCGCTTTGGGAACTCGGAGTTGGATGTTTATATTCCCCTTCGAAATATGGGAATACGGAGTTGATGTTTATACTCTGGTTCGCGCTTTGGGAACTCGTAGTTGGATGTTTATACTCCGCTTCGCACTCTGGGAATACGGAGTTGGATGTTTATACTCTGCTTTGCACTCTGGGAATACGGAGTTGATGCTTATACTCCGGTTCGCGCTCTGGGAACTCGGAGTTGGATGTTTATACTCCGCCTCGCACTCTGGGAATACGAAGTTGATGTTAATACTCTGCTTCGCGCTCTGGGAACTCGGAGTTGGATGTTTATACTCCGGTTCGCGCTTTGGGAACTCGGAGTTGAATGTTTATACTCCGCTTCAAACTCTGGGAATACGTAGTTGATGTTTATACTTCGGTTCGTGCTCTGGGAACTCGGAGTTGGATGTTTATACTCCGCTTCGCACTCTGGGAATACGGAGTTGGATGTTTATACTCCACTTCGCACTCTGGCAATACGGAGTGGATGTTTATACTCTGGTTCGCACTCTGGGAACTCGGAGTTGGATGTTTATACTCCGCCTTGCACTCTGGGAATACGGAGTTGATGTTTATACTCCGGTTCGCGCTTTGGGAACTCGGAGTTGGATGTTTATACTCTGCTTCGCACTCTGGGAATACTGAGTTGGATGTTTATACTCCGCTTTGCACTCTAGGAATACGAAGTTGATGTTTATACTCTGGTTCGCGCTCTGGGAGCTTGGAGTTGGATGTTTATACTCCGCCTCGCACTTTGGGAATACGGAGTTGGATGTTTATACTCCGGTTTGCGCTTTGGGAACTCGGATTTGGATGTTTATACTCCGGTTCGCGCTCTGGGAATACGGAGTTGGATGTTTATACTCCGGTTCGCG
The DNA here is from genome assembly GCA_030737815.1 of Allium fistulosum. Classification (NCBI taxonomy): domain Eukaryota; kingdom Viridiplantae; phylum Streptophyta; class Magnoliopsida; order Asparagales; family Amaryllidaceae; genus Allium; species Allium fistulosum. The sequence goes on along the minus strand of CM060904.1, from coordinate 210,072,574 downwards.
CTCTGGGAACTCGGAGTTGGATGTTTATACTCCGCTTCGCACTCTGGGAATACGGAGCTGGATGTTTATACTCCACTTCGCACTCTGGAAATACGGAGTTGATGCTTATACTCCGGTTCGCGCTCTGGGAACTCGGAGTTGGATGTTTATACTCCGCCTTGCACTCTGGGAATACGGAGTTGATGTTTATACTCCGGTTCGCGCTTTGGGAACTCGGAGTTGGATGTTTATACTCCGCTTCGTACACTGGGAATACGGAGTTGGATGTTTATACACCGCTTTGCACTCTAGGAATACGAAGTTGATGTTTATACTCCGGTTCGCGCTTTGGGAGCTTGGAGTTGGATGTTTATACTCCGCCTCGCACTTTGGGAATACGGAGTTGGATGTTTATACTCCGGTTTGCGCTTTGGGAACTCGTATTTGGATGTTTATAATCCGGTTCGCGCTCTGGGAATACGGAGTTGTTTGTTTATACTCCGGTTCGTGCTCAGGGAACTCGTAGTTGGATGTTTATACTCCGCTTCGCACTCTGGGAATACGGAGTTGATTTTTATACTCCGGTTTGTGCTCTAGGAACTCGGAATTGGATGTTTATACTCCGCTTCGCACTTTGGGAATACGGAGTTGATGTTTATACTCCGGTTCGCGCTCTGGGAACTCGGAGTTGGATGTTTATACTCCGCCTCGCACTCTGGGAATACGGAGTTGATGTTTATACTCTGGTTCGCGCTTTGGGAACTCGGAGTTGGATGTTTATACTCCGGTTCGCGCTTTGGGAACTCGGAGTTGGATGTTTATATTCCGCTTCGAAATCCGGGAATATGGAGTTGATGTTTATACTCCGGTTCGCGCTTTGGGAACTCGGAGTTGGATGTTTATACTCCGCTTCGCACTCTGGGAATACGGAGTTGGATGTTTATACTCCGCTTTGAACTCTGGGAATACAGAGTTGATGTTTATACTCCGGTTCGCGCTCTGGGAACTCGGAGTTGGATTTTTATACTCCGCCTCGCACTTTGGGAATACGGAGTTAATGTTTATACTCTACTTCGCGCTCTGGGAACTCGGAGTTGGATGTTTATACTCCGGTTCGCGCTTTGGGAACTCGGATTTGGATGTTTATACTCCGTTTCAAACTCTGGGAATACAGAGTTGATGTTTATACTCCGGTTCACGCTCTGGGAACTCGGAGTTGGATGTTTGTACTCCACTTCGCACTCTGGGAACATGGAGTTGGATGTTTATACTCCGGTTCGCGCTCTGGGAACTCGGAGTTGTATGTTTATACTCCAGTTCGCGCTTTGGGAACTCAGAGTTGGATGTTTACACTCCGCCTCGCACTTTGGGAATACGGAGTTGATGTTTATACTCCGGTTCGCGCTCTGGGAACTCGGAGTTGGATATTTATACTCCGGTTCGCGCTTTGGGAACTCAGAGTTGGATGTTTATACTCCGCTTCGAACTCTGGGAATACGTAGTTGATGTTTATACTCCGGTTCGCGCTTTGGGAACTCGGAGTTGGATGTTTATACTCTGCTTCGCACTCTGGGAATACGGAGTTGGATGTTTATACTCCGCTTCGCACTATGGGAATACCGAGTTGATGTTTATACTCCGGTTCGCGCTTTGGGAACTCGGAGTTGGATGGTTATACTCCACCTCGCACTCTGGGAATACGGAGTTGATGTTTATACTCCACTTCGCACTCTGGCAATACGGAGTGGATGTTTATACTCTGGTTCGCACTCTGGGAACTCGGAGTTGGATGGTTATACTCCACCTCGCACTCTGGGAATACGGAGTTGATGTTTATACTCCGGTTCGCGCTTTGGGAACTCAGAGTTGGATGTTTATACTCCGCTTCGCCCTCTGGGAATACAAAGTTGGATGTTTATACTCCGCTTCGCACTTTGGGAATACGGAGTTGATGCTTATACTCCGGTTCGCGCTCTGGGAACTTGGAGTTGGATGTTTATACTCCGCCTCTCACTCTGGGAATACGGAGTTGATGTTTATACTCTGCTTCGCGCTCTGGGAACTCAGAGTTGGATGTTTATACTCTGGTTCGCGCTTTGGGAACTCGGAGTTGGATGTTTATACTCCGCTTCAATCTCTGGGAATACATGTTGATGTTTATACTCCGGTTCGCGCTCTGGGAACTCGGAGTTGGATGTTTATACTCCGCTTCGCACTCTGGGAATACAAAGTTGGATGTTTATACTCCACTTCGCACTCTGGCAATACAGAGTTGATGTTTATACTCCGGTTCGCGCTCTGGGAACTCGGAGTTGGATGTTTATACTCCGCCTCACACTCTGGGAATACGTAGTTGATGTTTATACTCCGGTTCGTGCTTTGGGAACTCGGAGTTGGATGTTTATACTCCGCTTCGCACTCTGGGAATACGGAGTTGGATGTTTATACTCCGCTTTGCACTCTAGAATACGAAGTTGATGTTTATACTCCGGTTCGCGCTCTAGGAGCTTGGAGTTGGATGTTTGAACTCCGCCTCGCACTTTGGGAATACGGAGTTGGATGTTTATACTCCGGTTTGCGCTTTAGGAACTCGGATTTAGATGTTTATACTCCGGTTCGCGCTCTGGGAATACGGAGTTGGATGTTTATACTCCGGTTCGTGCTCAAAGAACTCGTAGTTGGATGTTTATACTCCGCTTCGCACTCTGGGAATACGGAGTTGATTTTTATACTCCGGTTTGCGCTCTGGGAACTCGGAGTTGGATGCTTATACTCCGCTTCGCACTTTGGGAATTCGGAGTTGATGTTTGTACTCCGGTTCGCGCTCTGGGAACTCAGAGTTGGATGTTTGTACTCCGCCTCGCACTCTGGGAATACGGAGTTGATGTTTATACTCCGGTTCGCGCTCTGGGAACTCGGAGTTCGATGTTTATACTCCGGTTCGCGCTTTGGGAACTCAGAGTTGGATGTTTATATTCCGCTTCGAAATCTGGGAATACGGAGTTGATGTTTATACTCTGGTTCGCGCTTTGGGAACTCGGAGTTGGATGTTTATACTCCGGTTCGCGCTCTGGGAACTTGGAGTTGGATGTTAATACTCCGCCTCGCACTCTGGGATTACGGAGTTGATGTTTATACTCCGGTTCGCGCTCTGGGAACTCGGAGTTGTATGTTTATACTCCGCCTCGCACTCTGGGAATACGGAGTTGATGTTTATACTCCGGTTCGCGCTTTGGGAACTCGGAGTTGGATGTTTATACTCCGGTTCGTGCTTTGGGAACTCGGAGTTGGATGTTTATATTCCGCTTTGAAATCTGGGAATATGGAGTTGATGTTTATACTCCGGTTCGTGCTTTCTGAACTCGGAGTTGGATGTTTATACTCCGCTTTGCACTCTGGGAATACGGAGTTGGATGTTTATACTCCGCTTTGAACTCTGGGAATACAGAGTTGATGTTTATACTCCAGTTCGCGCTCTGGGAACTCGGAGTTGGATTTTTATACTCCGCCTCGCACTTTGGGAATACGGAGTTGATGTTTATACTCTGCTTCGCGCTCTAGGAACTCGTAGTTGGATGTTTATACTCCGGTTCGCGCTTTGGGAACTCGGAGTTGGATGTTTATACTCCGCTTCAAACTCTAGGAATACAGAGTTGATGTTTATACTCCGGTTCACGCTCTGGGAACTCGGAGTTGGATGTTTGTACTCCACTTCGCACTCTGGGAACATGGAGTTGTATGTTTATAATCCACTTCGCACTCTGGGAATACGGAGTTGATGTTTATACTCCGGTTCGTGCTCTGGGAACTCGGAGTTAGATGTTTACACTCCGCCTCGCACTCTGGGAATATGGAGTTGATGTTTATACTCTGCTTCGCGCTCTAGGAACTCGGAGTTGGATATTTATACTCCGGTTCGCGCTTTGGGAACTCAGAGTTGGATGTTTATACTCCGCTTCGAACTCTGGGAATACGGAGTTGATGTTTATACTCCGGTTCGCACTTTGGGAACTCGAAGTTGGATGTTTATACTCTGCTTCGCACTCTGGGAATACGGAGTTGGATGTTTATACTCCGCTTCGCACTCTGGGAATACGGAGTTGATGTTTATACTCCGGTTCGCGCTTTGGGAACTCGGAGTTGGATGGTTATACTCCGCCTCGCACTCTGGGAATACGAAGATGGATGTTTATACTCCGCTTCGCACTCTGGGAATACGGAGTTGATGGTTATACTCTGGTTCGCGCTTTGGGAACTCGGAGTTGGATGTTTATACTCCGCTTCGCACTCTGGGAATACGAAGTTGGATGTTTATACTCCGCTTCGCACTCTGGGAATACGGAGTTGATGCTTATACTACGGTTCGCGCTCTGGGAACTTGGAGTTGGATGTTTATACTCCGCCTCGCACTCTGGGAATACGGAGTTGATGTTTATACTCTGCTTCGCGCTCTGGGAACTCGAAGTTGGATGTTTATACTCCGGTTCGCGCTTTGGGAACTCGGAGTTGGATGTTTATACTCCGCTTCAATCTCTGGGAATACATAGTGTATGTTTATACTCCGGTTCGCGCTCTGGGAACTCGGAGTTGGATGTTTATACTCCGGTTCGCGCTCTGGGAACTCGGAGTTGGATGTTTATACTCCGCCTCGCACTCTGGGAATACGGAGTTGATGTTTATACTCCGGTTCGCGCTCTGGGAACTCGGAGTTGGATGTTTATACTCCGCCTCGCACTCTGGGAATACGGAGTTGATGTTTATACTCCGGTTCGCGCTTTGGGAACTCTGAGTTGGATTTTCATACTCCGCTTCGCACTCTGGGAATACAGAGTTGGATGTTTATACTCCGCTTTGCACTCTGGGAATACGAAGTTGATGTTTATACTCCGTTTCACGCTCTGGGAACTCGGAGTTGGATGTTTATACTCCGCCTCGCACTTTGGGAATACGGAGTTGGATGTTTATACTCCGGTTTGCGCTTTGGGAACTCGGATTTGGATGTTTATACTCCGGTTCGCGCTCTGGGAAAACGGAGTTGGATGTTTATACTCCGGTTCGTGCTCAGGGAACTCGGAGTTGGATGTTTATACTCCGCTTCGCACTCTGGGAATACGGAGTTGATTTTTATACTCCGGTTTGCACTCTAGGAACTCGGAGTTGGATGTTTATACTTCGCTTCGAACTCTGGGAATTCGGAGTTGATGTTTATACTCCGGTTCGCGCTATGGGAACTCGGAGTTGGATGTTTATACTCCGCCTCGCACTCTGGGAATACGGAGTTGATGTTTATACTCCGGTTCGCGCTCTAGGAACTGGGAGTTGGATGTTTATACTTCGGTTTGCGCTTTGTGAACTCAGAGTTGGATGTTTATATTCCACTTCGAAATCTGGGAATACGGAGTTGATGTTTATACTCTGGTTCGCGCTTTGGGAACTCGGAGTTGGATGTTTATACTCCGCTTCGCACTCTGGGAATACGGAGTTGGATGTTTATACTCTGCTTTGCACTCTGGGAATACGGATTTGATGCTTATACTCCGGTTCGCGCTTTAGGAACTTGGAGTTGGATTTTTATACTCCGCCTCGCACTCTAGGAATACGGAGTTGATGTTTATACTCTGCTTCGCGCTTTGGGAACTCGGAGTTGGATGTTTATACTCCGGTTTGCGCTTTGGGAACTCGGAGTTGGATGTTTATACTCCGCTTCAAACTCTGGGAATACGTAGTTGATGTTTATACTCCGGTTCGCGCTCTGGGAACTCGGAGTGGACGTTTATACTCCGCTTCGCACTCTGGGAATACGGAGTTGGATGTTTATACTCCACTTCGCACTCTGGCAATACACAGTTGATGTTCATACTCCGGTTCGCGCTCTGGGAACTCGGAGTTGGATGTTTATACTCCGCCTCGCACTCTGGGAATACGGAGTTGATGTTTATACTCCGGTTCGCGCTTTGGGAACTCGGAGTTGGATGTTTATACTCCGCTTCGCACTCTGGGAATACGGAGTTGGATGTTTATACTCCGCTTTGCACTCTGGGAATACGAAGTTGATGTTTATACTCTGGTTCGCGCTCTGGGAACTCGGAGTTGGATGTTTATACTCCGCCTCGCACTTTGGGAATACGGAGTTGGATGTTTATACTCCGGTTCGCGCTTTGGGAATACGGAGTTGGATGTTTATACTCCGGTTCGCGGTTTGGGAATACGGAGTTGGATGTTTATACTCCGGTTCGTGCTCAGGGAACTCGGAGTTGGATGTTTATACTCTACTTCGAACTCTGGGAATACGGAGTTGATGTTTATACTCCGGTTCGCGCTTTGGGAACTCGAAGTTGGATGTTTATACTCCGCTTCGCACTCTGGGAATACGGAGTTGGATGTTTATACTCTGGTTCGCGCTCTGGGAACTCGGAGTTGGATGTTTATACTCCGCCACGCACTCTGGGAATACGGAGTTGATGTTTATACTTTGGTTCGCGCTTTGGGAATTCGGAGTTGGATGTTTATACTCCGGTTCGCGCTTTGGGAACTCGGAGTTGGATGTTTATATTCCGCTTTGAAATATGGGAATATGGAGTTGATGTTTATACTCCGGTTCGCGCTTTGGGAACTCGAAGTTGGATGTTTATACTCCTCTTCGCACTCTGGGAATACGGAGTTTGATGTTTATACTCCGCTTTGAACTCTGGGAATACAGAGTTGATGTTTATATTCCGGTTCACGCTCTGGGAATTCGGAGTTGGATTTTTATACTCCGCCTCGCACTTTGGGAATACGGAGTTGATGTTTATACTCTGCTTCGTGCTCTTGGAACTCGAAGTTGGATGTTTATACTCTGGTTCGCGCTTTGGGAACTCAGAGTTGGATGTTTATACTCCGCTTCAAACTCTGGGAATACAGAGTTGATGTTTATACTCCGGTTCACGCTCTGGGAACTCGGAGTTGGATGTTTGTACTCCACTTCGCACTCTGGGAACATGGAGTTGGATGTTTATACTCCACTTCGCACTCTGGGAATACGGAGTTGATGTTTATACTCCGGTTCGCGCTCTGGCAATTCGGAGTTGGATGTTTACACTCCGCCTCGCACTCTGGGAATACGGAGTTGATGTTTATACTCCGGTTCGCGCTCTGGGAACTCGGAGTTGGATATTTATACTCCGGTTCGCGCTTTGGGAACTCAGAGTTGGATGTTTATACTCCACTTCGAACTCTAGGAATACGGAGTTGATGTTTATACTCCGGTTTGCGCTTTGGGAACTCGGAGTTGGATGTTTATACTCCGCTTCACACTCTGGGAATACGGAGTTGGATGTTTATACTCCGCTTCGCACTCTGGGAATACGGAGTTGATGTTTATACTCCGGTTCGCGCTTTGGGAACTCGGAGTTGGATGGTTATACTCCGCCTCGCACTCTGGGAATACGGAGTTGATGTTTATACTCCAGTTCGCGCTTTGGGAACTCGGAGTTGGATGTTTATACTCCGCTTCGCACTCTGGGAATACGGAGTTGGATGTTTATACTCCGCTTCGCACTCTGGGAATACGGAGTTGATGCTTATACTCAGGTTCGTGCTCTGGGAACTTGGAGTTGGATGTTTATACTCCGCCTCGCACTCTGGGAATACGGAGTTGATGTTTATACTCTGCTTCGCGCTCTGGGAACTCGGAGTTGGATGTTTATACTCCGGTTCGCGCTTCGGGAACTCGGAGTTGGATGTTTATACTCCGCTTCAATCTCTGGGAATACGTAGTTCATGTTTATACTCCGGTTCGCGCTCTGGGAACTCGGAGTTGGATGTTTATACTCCGCTTCGCACTCTGGGAATACGGAGTTGATGTTTATACTCCGCTTTGAACTCTGGGAATACAGAGTTGATGTTTATATTCCTGTTCACGCTCTGGGAACTCAGAGTTGGATTTTTATACTCTGCCTCGCACTTTGGGAATACGGAGTTGATGTTTATACTCTGCTTCGCGCTCTGGGAACTCGGAGTTGGATGTTTATACTCCGGTTCGCGCTTTGGGAACTCAGAGTTGGATGTTTATACTCCGCTTCAAACTCTGGGAATACGGAGTTGATGTTTATACTCCGGTTCATGCTCTGGGAACTCGGAGTTGGATGTTTGTACTCCACTTCGCACTCTGGGAACATGGAGTTGGATGTTTATACTCCACTTCGCACTCTGGGAATACGGAGTTGATGTTTATACTCCGGTTTGCGCTCTGGGAACTCGGAGTTGGATGTTTACACTCCGCCTCGCACTTTGGGAATACAGAGTTGATGTTTATACTCCGGTTCGCGCTCTGGGAACTCGGAGTTGGATATTTATACTCCGGTTCGCGCTTTGGGAACTCAGAGTTGGATGTTTATACTCCACTTCGAACTCTAGGAATACGGAGTTGATGTTTATACTCCGGTTCGCGCTTTGGGAACTCGGAGTTGGATGTTTATACTCCACTTCGCACTCTGGGAATACGGAGTTGGATGTTTATACTCCGCTCCGCACTCTGGGAATACGGAGTTGATGTTTATACTCCGGTTCGCGCTTTGGGAACTCGGAGTTGGATGGTTATACTATGCCTCGCACTCTGGGAATACGGAGTTGATGTTTATACTCCGGTTGGCGCTTTGGGAACTCGGAGTTGGATGTTTATACTCCTCTTCGCACTCTGGGAATACGGAGTTGGATGTTTATACTCCGCTTCGCACTCTAGGAATACGGAGTTGATGCTTATACTCCGGTTCGCGCTCTGGGAACTTGGAGTTGGATGTTTATACTCCGCCTCGCACTCTGGGAATACGGAGTTGATGTTTATACTCTGCTTCGCGCTCTGGGAACTCGGAGTTGGATGGTTATACTCCGGTTCGCGCTTTGGGAACTCGGAGTTGGATGTTTATACTCTGCTTCAATATCTGGGAATACGTAGTTCATGTTTATACTCCGGCTCGTGCTCTGGGAACTCGGAGTTGGATGTTTATACTCCGCTTCGCACTCTGGGAATACAAAGTTGATGTTTATACTCCGGTTCGCGCTTTGGGAACTCAGAGTTGGATGTTTATACTCCGCTTCGCCCTCTGGGAATACGGAGTTGGATGTTTATACTCCGCTTCGCACTCTGGGAATACGGAGTTGATGTTTATACTCCGGTTTACGCTTTGGGAACTCGGAGTTGGATGGTTATACTCAGTCTCGCACTCTGGGAATACAGAGTTGATGTTTATACTCCGGTTCGCGCTTTGGGAACTCGGAGTTGGATGTTTATACTCCACTTCGCACTCTGGGAATAAGGAGTTGGATGTTTATACTCCACTTCACACTCTGGGAATACGGAGTTGATGTTTATACTCCACCTCGCACTTTGGGAAAACGGAGTTGATGTTTATACTCTGCTTCGCGCTCTGGGAACTCGGAGTTGGATGTTTATACTCCAGTTTGTGCTTTGGGAACTCGGAGTTGGATGTTTATACTCCGCTTCAAACTCTGGGAATACGGAGTTGATGTTTATACTCCGGTTCGCGCTCTGGGAACTCGGAGTTGGATTTTTATACTCCGGTTCGCGCTTTTGGAACTCGGAGTTGGATGTTTATACTCTGCTTCAATATCTGGGAATACGTAGTTCATGTTTATACTCCAGTTCGTGCTCTGGGAACTCGGAGTTGGATGTTTATACTCCGCTTCGCACTCTGGGAATACGGAGTTGATGTTTATACTCCGGTTCGCGCTTTGGGAACTCAGAGTTGGATGTTTATACTCCGCTACGCACTCTGGGAATACGGAGTTGGATGTTTATACTCCGCTTCGCACTCTGGGAATACGGAGTTGATGTTTATACTCCGGTTCGCGCTTTGGGAACTCGGAGTTGGATGGTTATACTCCGCCTCGCACTCTGGGAATACGGAGTTGATGTTTATACTCCGGTTCGCGCTTTGGGAACTCGGAGTTGGATGTTTATACTCCGCTTCGCACTCTGGGAATAAGGAGTTGGATGTTTATACTCCGCTTCGCACTCTGGGAATACGGAGTTGATGCTTATACTCCGGTTCGCGCTCTGGGAACTTGGAGTTGGATGTTTATACTCCGTCTCGCACTCTGGGAATACGGAGTTGATGTTTATACTCTGCTTCGCGCTCTGGGAACTCGGAGTTGGATGTTTATACTCTGGTTCGCGCTTTCGTAACTCGGAGTTGGATGTTTATACTCCGCTTCAATCTCTGGGAATACGTAGTTGATGTTTATACTCCGGTTCGCGCTCTGGGAACTCGGAGTTGGATGTTTATACTCCGCTTCGCACTCTGGGAATACAGAGTTGGATGTTTATACTCCACTTCGCACTCTGGCAATACGAAGTTGATGTTTATACTCCGGTTCGCGCTCTGGGAACTCGGAGTTGGATGTTTATACTCCGCCTCGCACTTTGGGAATACGGAGTTGATGTTTATACTCCGGTTCGCGCTTTGGGAACTCGGAGTTGGTTGTTTATACTCCGCTTCGCACCCTGGGAATACGGAGTTGGATGTTTATACTCCGCTTTGCACTCTAGGTATACGAAGTTGATGTTTATACTCCGGTTCGCGCTCTAAGAGCTTGGAGTTGGATGTTTGTACTCCGCCTCGCACTTTGGGAATACGGAGTTGGATGTTTATACTCCGGTTTGCGCTTTGGGAACTCGGATTTGGATGTTTATACTTCGGTTCGCGCTCTGGGAATACAGAGTTGGATGTTTATACTCCGGTTTGTGCTCAGGGAACTTGTAATTGGATGTTTATACTCCGCTTCGCACTTTGGGAATACGGAGTTGATTTTTATACTCCGGTTTGCGCTCTGGGAACTCGGAGTTGGATGTTTATACTCCGCTTCGCACTCTGGGAATACGGAGTTGATGTTTATACTCCGGTTCGTGCTCTGGGAACTCGGAGTTGGATGTTTATACTCCGCCTCGCACTCTGGGAATACGGAGTTGATGTTTATACTCCGGTCCGCGCTTTAGGAACTCGGAGTTGGATGTTTATACTCCGGTTCGCGCTTTGGGAACTCGGAGTTGGATGTTTATACTCCTCTTCGCACTCTGTGAATACGGAGTTGGATGTTTATACTCCGCTTCGCACTCTGGGAATACGGAGTTGATGCTTATACTCCGTTTCGCGCTCTGGGAACTTGGAGTTTGATGTTTATACTCCGCCTCGCACTCTGGGAATACGGAGTTGATGTTTATACTCCGGTTCGTGCTTTGGGAACTCGGAGTTGGATGTTTGTACTCCGCTTCGCACTCTGGGAATACGGAGTTGGATGTTTATACTCCGCTTTGCACTATAGGAATACGAAGTTGATGTTTATACTCAGGTTCGCGCTCTAGGAGCTTGGAGTTGGATGTTTGTACTCCGCCTCGCACTTTGGGAATACAGAGTTGGATGTTTATACTCCGGTTTGCGCTTTGGGAACTCGGACTTGGATGTTTATACTCCGGTTCGCGCTCTGGGAATACGGAGTTGGATGTTTATACTCCGGTTCGTGCTCAGGGAACTCGTAGTTGGATGTTTATACTCCGTTTCGCACTTTGGGAATACGGAGTTGATTTTTATACTCCGGTTCGCGCTCTGGGAACTCGGAGTTGGATGTTTATACTCCACCTCGCACTCTGGGAATACGTAGTTGATGTTTATACTCCGGTTCACGCTTTGGGAACTCGGAGTTGGATGTTTATACTCCGGTTCGCGCTTTGGGAACTCGTAGTTGGATGTTTATATTCCGCTTCGAAATCTGGGAGTATGGAGTTGATGTTTATACTCTGGTTCGCGCTTTCTGAACTCGGAGTTGGATGTTTATACTCCGCTTCGCACTCTGGGAATACGGAGTTGGATGTTTATAATCCGCTTTGAACTCTGGGAATACAGAGTTGATGTTTATACTCTAGTTCGCGCTTTGGGAACTCGGAGTTGGATTTTTATACTCCGCCTCGCACTTTGGGAATACGGAGTTGATGTTTATACTCTGCTTCGCGCTCTGGGAACTCGTAGTTGGATGTTTATACTCCGGCTTGAGCTTTGGGAACTCGGAGTTGGATGTTTATACTCCGCTTCAAACTCTGGGAATACGGAGTTGATGTTTATACTCCGGTTCACGCTCTGGGAACTCGAAGTTGGATGTTTGTACTCCACTTCACACTCTGGGAACATGGAGTTGGATGTTTATACTCCACTTCGCACTCTGGGAATACGGAGTTGATGTTTATACTCCGGTTCGTGCTCTGGAAACTCGGAGTTGGATGTTTACACTCCGCCTCGCACTCTAGGAATGCGGAGTTGATGTTTATACTCCGGTTCGCGCTCTGGGAACTCGGAGTTGGATATTTATACTCCGGTTCGCGCTTTAGGAACTCAGAGTTGGATGTTTATACTCCGCTTCGAACTCTAGGAATACGGAGTTGATGTTTATACTCCGGTTCGCGCTTTGGTATCTCGAAGTTGGATGTTTATACTCCGCTTCGCACTCTGGGAATATGGAGTTGGATGTTTATACTCCGCTTCGCACTCTGGGAATACGGAGTTGATGTTTATACTCCGGTTCGCGCTTTGGGAACTCGAAGTTGGATGGTTATACTCCGCCTCGCACTCTGGGAATACGGAGTTGATGTTTATACTCTGGTTCGCGCTTTGGGAACTCGGAGTTGGATGTTTATACTCCGCTTCGCACTCTGGGAATACGGAGTTGGATGTTTATACTCCGCTTCGCACTCTGGGAATACGGAGTTGATGCTTATACTCCGGTTCGCGCTCTGGGAACTTGGAGTTGGATGTTTATACTCCGCCTCGCACTTTGGGAATACGGAGTTGATGTTTATACTCTGCTTCGCGCTTTGGGAACTTGGAGTTGGATGTTTATACTCCGGTTCGCGCTTTGGGAACTCGGAGTTGGATGTTTATACTCCGCTTCAATCTCTGGGAATACGTAGTTGGTGTTTATACTCCGGTTCGCGCTCTGGGAACTCAGAGTTGGATTTTATACTCCGCTTCGCACTCTGGGAATACAGAGTTGGATGTTTATACTCCACTTCGCACTCTGGCAATACGGAGTTAATGTTTATACTCCGGTTCGCGCTCTGGGAACTCGGAGTTGGATGTTTATACTCCGCCTCGCACTCTGGGAATACAGAGTTGATGTTTATACTCCGGTTCGCGCTTTAGGAACTCGGAGTTGGATGTTTATACTCCGCTTCGCACTCTGGGAATACGGAGTTGGATGTTTATACTCCGCTTTGCACTCTGGGAATACGAAGTTGATGTTTATACTTCGTTTCACGCTCTGGGAACTCGGAGTTGGATTTTTATACTCCGCCTCGCACTTTGGTAATACGGAGTTGGATGTTTATACTCCGGTTTGCGCTTTGGGAACTCGGAGTTGAATGTTTATACTTCGGTTCGTGCTCTGGGAATACGGAGTTGGATGTTTATACTCCGGTTCGTGCTCAGGGAACTCGGAGTTGGATGTTTATACTTCGCTTCGCACTCTGGGAATACGGAGTTGATTTTTATACTCCGGTTTGCGCTCTGGGAACTTGGAGTTGGATGTTTATACTTCGCTACGCACTCTGGGAACATGGAGTTGGATGTTTATACTCCACTTCGCACTCTGGGAATACGGAGTTGATGTTTATACTCCGGTTTGTGCTCTGGGAACTCGGAGTTGGATGTTTACACTCCGCCTCGCACTCTGGGAATACGAGTTGATGTTTATACTCCGGTTCGCGCTGTGGGAACTCGGAGTTGGATATTTATACTCCGGTTCGCGCTTTGGGAACTCAGAGTTGGATGTTTATACTCCGCTTCAAACTCTGGGAATACAGAGTTGATGTTTATACTCTGGTTCACGCTTTGGGAACTCGAAGTTGGATGTTTATACTCCACTTCGCACTCTGGGAATACGGAGTTAGATGTTTATACTCCACTTCGCACTCTGGGAATACGGAGTTGATGTTTATACTCCGGTTTGCGCTCTGGGAACTCGGAGTTGGATGTTTACACTCCGCCTCGCACTTTGGGAATACAGAGTTGATGTTTATACTCCGGTTCGCGCTCTGGGAACTCGGAGTTGGATATTTATACTCCGGTTCGCGCTTTGGGAACTCAGAGTTGGATGTTTATACTCCACTTCGAACTCTAGGAATACGGAGTTGATGTTTATACTCCGGTTCGCGCTTTGGGAACTCGGAGTTGGATGTTTATACTCCACTTCGCACTCTGGGAATACGGAGTTGGATGTTTATACTCCGCTCCGCACTCTGGGAATACGGAGTTGATGTTTATACTCCGGTTCGCGCTTTGGGAACTCGGAGTTGGATGGTTATACTATGCCTCGCACTCTGGGAATACGGAGTTGATGTTTATACTCCGGTTGGCGCTTTGGGAACTCGGAGTTGGATGTTTATACTCCTCTTCGCACTCTGGGAATACGGAGTTGGATGTTTATACTCCGCTTCGCACTCTAGGAATACGGAGTTGATGCTTATACTCCGGTTCGCGCTCTGGGAACTTGGAGTTGGATGTTTATACTCCGCCTCGCACTCTGGGAATACGGAGTTGATGTTTATACTCTGCTTCGCGCTCTGGGAACTCGGAGTTGGATGGTTATACTCCGGTTCGCGCTTTGGGAACTCGGAGTTGGATGTTTATACTCTGCTTCAATATCTGGGAATACGTAGTTCATGTTTATACTCCGGCTCGTGCTCTGGGAACTCGGAGTTGGATGTTTATACTCCGCTTCGCACTCTGGGAATACAAAGTTGATGTTTATACTCCGGTTCGCGCTTTGGGAACTCAGAGTTGGATGTTTATACTCCGCTTCGCCCTCTGGGAATACGGAGTTGGATGTTTATACTCCGCTTCGCACTCTGGGAATACGGAGTTGATGTTTATACTCCGGTTTACGCTTTGGGAACTCGGAGTTGGATGGTTATACTCAGTCTCGCACTCTGGGAATACGGAGTTGATGTTTATACTCCGGTTCGCGCTTTGGGAACTCGGAGTTGGATGTTTATACTCCACTTCGCACTCTGGGAATAAGGAGTTGGATGTTTATACTCCACTTCACACTCTGGGAATACGGAGTTGATGTTTATACTCCACCTCGCACTTTGGGAAAACGGAGTTGATGTTTATACTCTGCTTCGCGCTCTGGGAACTCGGAGTTGGATGTTTATACTCCAGTTTGTGCTTTGGGAACTCGGAGTTGGATGTTTATACTCCGCTTCAAACTCTGGGAATACGGAGTTGATGTTTATACTCCGGTTCGCGCTCTGGGAACTCGGAGTTGGATTTTTATACTCCGGTTCGCGCTTTTGGAACTCGGAGTTGGATGTTTATACTCTGCTTCAATATCTGGGAATACGTAGTTCATGTTTATACTCCAGTTCGTGCTCTGGGAACTCGGAGTTGGATGTTTATACTCCGCTTCGCACTCTGGGAATACGGAGTTGATGTTTATACTCCGGTTCGCGCTTTGGGAACTCAGAGTTGGATGTTTATACTCCGCTACGCACTCTGGGAATACGGAGTTGGATGTTTATACTCCGCTTCGCACTCTGGGAATACGGAGTTGATGTTTATACTCCGGTTCGCGCTTTGGGAACTCGGAGTTGGATGGTTATACTCCGCCTCGCACTCTGGGAATACGGAGTTGATGTTTATACTCCGGTTCGCGCTTTGGGAACTCGGAGTTGGATGTTTATACTCCGCTTCGCACTCTGGGAATAAGGAGTTGGATGTTTATACTCCGCTTCGCACTCTGGGAATACGGAGTTGATGCTTATACTCCGGTTCGCGCTCTGGGAACTTGGAGTTGGATGTTTATACTCCGTCTCGCACTCTGGGAATACGGAGTTGATGTTTATACTCTGCTTCGCGCTCTGGGAACTCGGAGTTGGATGTTTATACTCTGGTTCGCGCTTTCGTAACTCGGAGTTGGATGTTTATACTCCGCTTCAATCTCTGGGAATACGTAGTTGATGTTTATACTCCGGTTCGCGCTCTGGGAACTCGGAGTTGGATGTTTATACTCCGCTTCGCACTCTGGGAATACAGAGTTGGATGTTTATACTCCACTTCGCACTCTGGCAATACGAAGTTGATGTTTATACTCCGGTTCGCGCTCTGGGAACTCGGAGTTGGATGTTTATACTCCGCCTCGCACTTTGGGAATACGGAGTTGATGTTTATACTCCGGTTCGCGCTTTGGGAACTCGGAGTTGGTTGTTTATACTCCGCTTCGCACCCTGGGAATACGGAGTTGGATGTTTATACTCCGCTTTGCACTCTAGGTATACGAAGTTGATGTTTATACTCCGGTTCGCGCTCTAAGAGCTTGGAGTTGGATGTTTGTACTCCGCCTCGCACTTTGGGAATACGGAGTTGGATGTTTATACTCCGGTTTGCGCTTTGGGAACTCGGATTTGGATGTTTATACTTCGGTTCGCGCTCTGGGAATACAGAGTTGGATGTTTATACTCCGGTTTGTGCTCAGGGAACTTGTAATTGGATGTTTATACTCCGCTTCGCACTTTGGGAATACGGAGTTGATTTTTATACTCCGGTTTGCGCTCTGGGAACTCGGAGTTGGATGTTTATACTCCGCTTCGCACTCTGGGAATACGGAGTTGATGTTTATACTCCGGTTCGTGCTCTGGGAACTCGGAGTTGGATGTTTATACTCCGCCTCGCACTCTGGGAATACGGAGTTGATGTTTATACTCCGGTCCGCGCTTTAGGAACTCGGAGTTGGATGTTTATACTCCGGTTCGCGCTTTGGGAACTCGGAGTTGGATGTTTATACTCCTCTTCGCACTCTGTGAATACGGAGTTGGATGTTTATACTCCGCTTCGCACTCTGGGAATACGGAGTTGATGCTTATACTCCGTTTCGCGCTCTGGGAACTTGGAGTTTGATGTTTATACTCCGCCTCGCACTCTGGGAATACGGAGTTGATGTTTATACTCCGGTTCGTGCTTTGGGAACTCGGAGTTGGATGTTTGTACTCCGCTTCGCACTCTGGGAATACGGAGTTGGATGTTTATACTCCGCTTTGCACTATAGGAATACGAAGTTGATGTTTATACTCAGGTTCGCGCTCTAGGAGCTTGGAGTTGGATGTTTGTACTCCGCCTCGCACTTTGGGAATACAGAGTTGGATGTTTATACTCCGGTTTGCGCTTTGGGAACTCGGACTTGGATGTTTATACTCCGGTTCGCGCTCTGGGAATACGGAGTTGGATGTTTATACTCCGGTTCGTGCTCAGGGAACTCGTAGTTGGATGTTTATACTCCGTTTCGCACTTTGGGAATACGGAGTTGATTTTTATACTCCGGTTCGCGCTCTGGGAACTCGGAGTTGGATGTTTATACTCCACCTCGCACTCTGGGAATACGTAGTTGATGTTTATACTCCGGTTCACGCTTTGGGAACTCGGAGTTGGATGTTTATACTCCGGTTCGCGCTTTGGGAACTCGTAGTTGGATGTTTATATTCCGCTTCGAAATCTGGGAGTATGGAGTTGATGTTTATACTCTGGTTCGCGCTTTCTGAACTCGGAGTTGGATGTTTATACTCCGCTTCGCACTCTGGGAATACGGAGTTGGATGTTTATAATCCGCTTTGAACTCTGGGAATACAGAGTTGATGTTTATACTCTAGTTCGCGCTTTGGGAACTCGGAGTTGGATTTTTATACTCCGCCTCGCACTTTGGGAATACGGAGTTGATGTTTATACTCTGCTTCGCGCTCTGGGAACTCGTAGTTGGATGTTTATACTCCGGCTTGAGCTTTGGGAACTCGGAGTTGGATGTTTATACTCCGCTTCAAACTCTGGGAATACGGAGTTGATGTTTATACTCCGGTTCACGCTCTGGGAACTCGAAGTTGGATGTTTGTACTCCACTTCACACTCTGGGAACATGGAGTTGGATGTTTATACTCCACTTCGCACTCTGGGAATACGGAGTTGATGTTTATACTCCGGTTCGTGCTCTGGAAACTCGGAGTTGGATGTTTACACTCCGCCTCGCACTCTAGGAATGCGGAGTTGATGTTTATACTCCGGTTCGCGCTCTGGGAACTCGGAGTTGGATATTTATACTCCGGTTCGCGCTTTAGGAACTCAGAGTTGGATGTTTATACTCCGCTTCGAACTCTAGGAATACGGAGTTGATGTTTATACTCCGGTTCGCGCTTTGGTATCTCGAAGTTGGATGTTTATACTCCGCTTCGCACTCTGGGAATATGGAGTTGGATGTTTATACTCCGCTTCGCACTCTGGGAATACGGAGTTGATGTTTATACTCCGGTTCGCGCTTTGGGAACTCGAAGTTGGATGGTTATACTCCGCCTCGCACTCTGGGAATACGGAGTTGATGTTTATACTCTGGTTCGCGCTTTGGGAACTCGGAGTTGGATGTTTATACTCCGCTTCGCACTCTGGGAATACGGAGTTGGATGTTTATACTCCGCTTCGCACTCTGGGAATACGGAGTTGATGCTTATACTCCGGTTCGCGCTCTGGGAACTTGGAGTTGGATGTTTATACTCCGCCTCGCACTTTGGGAATACGGAGTTGATGTTTATACTCTGCTTCGCGCTTTGGGAACTTGGAGTTGGATGTTTATACTCCGGTTCGCGCTTTGGGAACTCGGAGTTGGATGTTTATACTCCGCTTCAATCTCTGGGAATACGTAGTTGGTGTTTATACTCCGGTTCGCGCTCTGGGAACTCAGAGTTGGATTTTATACTCCGCTTCGCACTCTGGGAATACAGAGTTGGATGTTTATACTCCACTTCGCACTCTGGCAATACGGAGTTAATGTTTATACTCCGGTTCGCGCTCTGGGAACTCGGAGTTGGATGTTTATACTCCGCCTCGCACTCTGGGAATACAGAGTTGATGTTTATACTCCGGTTCGCGCTTTAGGAACTCGGAGTTGGATGTTTATACTCCGCTTCGCACTCTGGGAATACGGAGTTGGATGTTTATACTCCGCTTTGCACTCTGGGAATACGAAGTTGATGTTTATACTTCGTTTCACGCTCTGGGAACTCGGAGTTGGATTTTTATACTCCGCCTCGCACTTTGGTAATACGGAGTTGGATGTTTATACTCCGGTTTGCGCTTTGGGAACTCGGAGTTGAATGTTTATACTTCGGTTCGTGCTCTGGGAATACGGAGTTGGATGTTTATACTCCGGTTCGTGCTCAGGGAACTCGGAGTTGGATGTTTATACTTCGCTTCGCACTCTGGGAATACGGAGTTGATTTTTATACTCCGGTTTGCGCTCTGGGAACTTGGAGTTGGATGTTTATACTTCGCTACGCACTCTGGGAACATGGAGTTGGATGTTTATACTCCACTTCGCACTCTGGGAATACGGAGTTGATGTTTATACTCCGGTTTGTGCTCTGGGAACTCGGAGTTGGATGTTTACACTCCGCCTCGCACTCTGGGAATACGAGTTGATGTTTATACTCCGGTTCGCGCTGTGGGAACTCGGAGTTGGATATTTATACTCCGGTTCGCGCTTTGGGAACTCAGAGTTGGATGTTTATACTCCGCTTCAAACTCTGGGAATACAGAGTTGATGTTTATACTCTGGTTCACGCTTTGGGAACTCGAAGTTGGATGTTTATACTCCACTTCGCACTCTGGGAATACGGAGTTAGATGTTTATACTCCACTTCGCACTCTGGGAATACGGAGTTGATGTTTATACTCCGGTTCACGCTTTGGGAACTCGGAGTTGGATGGTTATACTCCGCCTCGCACTCTGGGAATACAGAGTTGAGGTGTATACTCCGGTTCGCGCTTTGGGAACTCGGAGTTGGATGTTTATACTCCTCTTCGCACTCTGGGAATACGGAGTTGGATGTTTATACTCCGCTTCGCACTCTGGGAATACGGAGTTGATGCTTATACTCCGTTTCGCGCTCTGGGAACTTGGAGTTTGATGTTTATACTCCGCCTCGCACTCTGGGAATACGGAGTTGATGTTTATACTCTGCTTCGCGCTCTGGGAACTCGAAGTTGGATGTTTATACTCCGGTTCGCGCTTTGGGAACTCGGAGTTGGATGGTTATACTTCGCCTCGCACTCTGGGAATACGGAGTTGATGTGTATACTCCAGTTCGCGCTTTGGGAACTCGGAGTTGGATGTTTATACTCCGCTTCGCACTCTGGGAATACGGAGTTGGATGTTTATACTCCGCTTCGCACTCTGGGAATACGGAGTTGATGCTTATACTCCGGTTCGCGCTCTGGGAACTTGGAGTTTGATGTTTATACTCCGCCTTGCACTCTGGGAATACAGAGTTGATGTTTATACTCCGGTTCGCGCTTTGGGAACTCGGATTTGGATGTTTATACTCCGCTTCGCACTCTGGGAATACAGAGTTGGATGTTTATACTCCGCTTTGCACTCTAGGAATACGAAGTTGATGTTTATACTCCGGTTCGCGCTCTAAGAGCTTGGAGTTGGATGTTTGTACTCCGCCTCGCACTTTGGGAATACAGAGTTGGATGTTTATACTCCGGTTTGCGCTTTGGGAACTCGGATTTGGATGTTTATACTCCGGTTCGCGCTCTGGGAATACGGAGTTCGATGTTTATACTCCGGTTCGTGCTTAGGGAACTCGTAGTTGGATGTTTATACTCCGCTTCGAACTCTGGGAATACGAAGTTGATTTTTATACTCCGGTTCGCGCTCTGGGAACTCGGAGTTGGATGTTTATACTCCGCCTCGCACTCTGGGAATACGTAGTTGATGTTTATACTCCGGTTCGCGCTTTGGGAACTCGGAGTTGGATGTTTATACTCCGGTTCGCGCTTTGGGAACTCGTAGTTGGATGTTTATATTCCGCTTCGAAATCTGGGAGTATGGAGTTGATGTTTATACTCTGGTTCACGCTTTCTGAACTCAGAGTTGGATGTTTATACTCCGCTTCGCACTCTGGGAATACGGAGTTGGATGTTTATAATCCGCTTTGAACTCTGGGAATACAGAGTTGATGTTTATACTCTAGTTCGCGCTCTGGGAACTCGGAGTTGGATTTTTATATTCCGCCTCGCACTTTGGGAATACAGAGTTGATGTTTATACTCTGCTTCGCGCTCTGGGAACTCGTAGTTGGATGTTTATACTCCGGCTTGAGCTTTGGGAACTCGGAGTTGGATGTTTATTCTCCGCTTCAAACTCTGGGAATACGGAGTTGATGTTTATACTCCGGTTCACGCTCTGGGAACTCGGAGTTGGATGTTTGTACTCCACTTCACACTCTAGGAACATGGAGTTGGATGTTTATACTCCACTTCACACTCTGGGAATACGGAGTTGATGTTTATACTCCGGTTCGTGCTCTGGGAACTCGGAGTTGGATGTTTACACTCCGCCTCGCACTCTAGGAATGCGGAGTTGATGTTTATACTCCGGTTCGCGCTCTGGGAACTCGGAGTTGGATATTTATACTACGGTTCGCGCTTTAGGAACTCAGAGTTGGATGTTTATACTCCGCTTCGAACTCTGGGAATACGGAGTTGATGTTTATACTCCGGTTCGCGCTTTGGTATCTCGAAGTTGGATGTTTATACTCCGCTTCGCACTCTGGGAATACGGAGTTGGATGTTTATACTCCGCTTCGCACTCTGGGAATACAGAGTTGATGTTTATACTCCGGTTCGCGCTTTGGGAACTCGGAGTTGGATGGTTATACTCCGCCTCGCACTCTGGGAATACGGAGTTGATGTTTATACTCTGGTTCGCGCTTTGGGAATTCGGAGTTGGATGTTTATACTCCGCTTCGCACTTTGGGAATACGGAGTTGGATGTTTATACTCCGCTTCGCACTCTGGGAATACGGAGTTGATGCTTATACTCCGGCTCGCGCTCTGGGAACTTGGAGTTGGATGTTTATACTCCGCCTCGCACTCTGGGAATACGGAGTTGATGTTTATACTCTGCTTCGCGCTTTGGGAACTCGGAGTTGGATGTTTATACTCCGGTTCGCGCTTTGGGAACTCGGAGTTGGATGTTTATACTCCGCTTCAATCTCTGGGAATACGTAGTTGATGTTTCTACTCCGGTTCGCGCTCTGGGAACTCGGTGTTGGATGTTTATACTCCGCTTCGCACTCTGGGAATACAGAGTTGGATGTTTATACTCCACTTCGCACTCTAGCAATACGGAGTTGATGTTTATACTCCGGTTCGCGCTCTGGGAACTCGGAGTTAGATGTTTATACTCCGCCTTGCACTCTGGGAATACGGAGTTGATGTTTATACTCCGGTTCGCGCTTTGGGAACTCGGAGTTGGATGTTTATACTCCGCTTCGCACTCTGGGAATACGGAGTTGGATGTTTATACTCCGCTTTGCACTCTGGAAATACGAAGTTGATGTTTATACTCCGTTTCGCGCTCTGGAAACTCGGAGTTGGATGTTTATACTCCGCCTCGCACTTTGGAAATACGGAGTTGGATGTTTATACTCCGGTTTGCGCTTTGGGAACTCGGAGTTGGATGTTTATACTTCGGTTCGCGCTCTGGGAATACGGAGTTGGATGTTTATACTCCGGTTCGTGCTCAGGGAACTCGGAGTTGGATGTTTATACTCCGCTTCGCACTCTGGGAATACAGAGTTGATTTTTATACTCCGGTTTGCGCTCTGGGAATTCGGAGTTGGATGTTTATACTCCGCTTCGCACTTTGGGAATTCGAAGTTGATGTTTGTACTCCGGTTCGCGCTCTGGGAACTCGGAGTTGGATGTTTGTACTCCGCCTCGCACTCTGGGAATACGGAGTTGATGTTTATACTCCGGTTCGCGCTCTGGGAACTCGGAGTTCGATGTTTATACTCCGGTTCGCGCTTTGGGAACTCAGAGTTGGATGTTTATATTCCGCTTCAAAATCTGGGAATACGGAGTTGATGTTTATACTCTGGTTCGCGCTTTGGGAACTCGAAGTTGGATGTTTATAATCCGCTTCGCACTCTGGGAATACGGAGTTGGATGTTTATACTCTGCTTTGCACTCTGGGAATACGGAGTTGATGCTTATACACCGGTTCGCGCTCTGGGAACTTGGAGTTGGATGTTTATACTCTGCCTCGTACTCTGGGAATATGGAGTTGATGTTTATACTCTGCTTCACGCTTTGGGAACTCGAAGTTGGATGTTTATACTCCGGTTCGCGCTTTGGGAACTCGGAGTTGAATGTTTATACTCCGCTTCAAACTCTGGGAATACGTAGTTGATGTTTATACTCCGGTTCGCGCTCTGGGAACTCGAAGTGGATGTTTATACTCCGCTTCGCACTCTGGGAATACGGAGTTGGATGTTTATACTCCACTTCGCACTCTGGCAATATGGAGTTGATGTTTATACTCCGGTTCGTGCTTTGGGAACTCAGAGTTGGATGTTTATACTCCGCTTCGAACTCTGGGAATACGGAGTTGATCTTTATACTCCGGTTCGCGCTTTGGGAACTCGAAGTTGGATGTTTATACTCCGCTTCGCACTCTGGGAATACGGATTTGGATGTTTATACTCCACTTCGCACTCTGGGAATACGGAGTTGATGTTTATACTCCGGTTCGCGCTTTGGGAACTCGGAGTTGGATGGTTATACTCCGCCTCGCACTCTAGGAATACGGAGTTGATGTTTATACTCCGGTTCGCGCTTTGGGAACTCAGAGTTGGATGTTTATACTCCGCTTCGCACTCTGGGAATACGGAGTTGGATGTTTATACTCCGCTTCGCACTCTGGGAATACGGAGTTGATGCTTATACTTCGGTTCGCGCTCTGGGAACTTGGAGTTGGATGTTTATACTCCGCCTCGCACTCTGGGAATACGGAGTTGATGTTTATACTCTGCTTCGCGCTCTAGGAACTCGAAGTTGGAAGTTTATACTCCGGTTCGCGCTTTGGGAACTTGGAGTTGGATGTTTATACTCCGCTTCAATCTCTGGGAATACGTAGTTGATGTTTATACTCCGGTTCGCGCTCTGGGAACTCGGAGTTGGATGTTTATACTCCGCTTCGCACCATGGGAATACAGAGTTGGATGTTTATACTCCACTTCGCACTCTGGCAATACGGAGTTGATGTTTATACTCCGGTTCGCGCTCTGGGGACTCGGAGTTGGATGTTTATACTCCGCCTTGCACTCTGGGAATACGGAGTTGATGTTTATACTCCGGTTCGCGCTTTGGGAACTCGGAGTTGGATGTTTATACTCCGCTTCGCACTCTGGGAATACGGAGTTGGATGTTTTTACTCCGCTTTGCACTCTAGGAATACGAAGTTGATGTTTATACTCCGGTTCGCGCTCTAGGAGCTTCGAGTTGGATGTTTGTACTCCGCCTCGCACTTTGGGAATACGGAGTTGGATGTTTATACTCTGGTTTGCGCTTTGGGAACTCGGATTTGGATGTTTATACTCCGGTTCGCGCTCTGGGAATACGGAGTTGGATGTTTATACTTCGGTTCGTGCTCAGGGAACTCGTAGTTGGATGTTTATACTCCGCTTCGCACTCTGGGAATACGGAGTTGATTTTTAAACTCCGGTTCGCGCTCTGGGAACTCGGAGTTGGATGTTTATACTCCGCCTCGCACTCTGGGAATACGGAGTTGATGTTTATACTCCGGTTTGCGCTTTGGGAACTCGGAGTTGGATGTTTATACTCCGGTTCGCGCTCTGGGAACTCGGAGTTGGATGTTTATATTCCGCTTCGAAATCTGGGAGTATGGAGTTGATGTTTATACTCCGGTTCGCGCTTTTTGAACTCGGAGTTGGATGTTTATACTCCGCTTCGCACTCTGGGAATACGGAGTTGGATGTTTATACTCCGCTTTGAACTCTGGGAATACAGAGTTGATGTTTATACTCTAGTTCGCGCTCTGTGAACTCGGAGTTTGATTTTTATACTCCGCCTCGCACTTTGGGAATACGGAGTTGATGTTTATACTCTGCTTCGCGCTCTGGGAACTCGTAGTTGGATGTTTATACTCCGGTTCGAGCTTTGGGAACTCGAAGTTGGATGTTTATACTCCGCTTCAAACTCTGGGAATACAGAGTTGATGTTTATACTCCAGTTCACGCTCTGGGAACTCGGAGTTGGATGTTTGTACTCCACTTCACACTCTGGGAACATGGAGTTGGATGTTTATACACCACTTCACACTCTGGGAATACGGAGTTGATGTTTATACTCCGGTTCGTGCTCTGGGAACTCGGAGTTGGATGTTTACACTCCGCCTCGCACTCTGGGAATGCGGAGTTGATGTTTATACTCCGGTTCGCGCTCTGGGAACTCGGAGTTGGATATTTATACTCCGTTTCGCGCTTTGGGAACTTAGAGTTGGATGTGTATACTCCGCTTCGAACTCTGGGAATACGGAGTTGATGTTTATACTCCGGTTCGCGCTTTGGGAACTCGAAGTTGGATGTTTGTACTCCGCTTCGCACTCTGGGAATACGGAGTTGGATGTTTATACTCCGCTTCGCACTCTGGGAATACGGAGTTGATGCTTATACTCCGGTTCGCGCTCTGGGAACTTGGAGTTGGATGTTTATACTCCGCCTCGCACTCTGGGAATACGAAGTTGATGTTTATACTCTGCTTCGCGCTTTGGGAACTCGGAGTTGGATGTTTATACTCTGGTTCGCGCTTTGGGAACTCAGAGTTGGATGTTTATACTCCACTTCAATCTCTGGGAATACGTAGTTGATGTTTATACTCCGGTTCGCGCTCTGGGAACTCGGAGTTGGATGTTTATACTCCGCTTCGCACTTTGGGAATACAGAATTGGATGTTTATACTCCACTTCGCACTCTGGCAATATGGAGTTGATGTTTATACTCCGGTTCGCGCTCTGGGAACTCGGAGTTGGATGTTTATACTACGCCTTGCACTCTGGGAATACGGAGTTGATGTTTATACTCCGGTTCGCGCTTTGGGAACTCGGAGTTGGATGTTTATACTCCGCTTCGCACTCTGGGAATATGGAGATGGATGTTTATACTCCGCTTTGCACTCTGGGAATACGAAGTTGATGTTTATACTCCGTTTCGCGCTCTGGGAACTCGGAGTTGGATGTTTATACTCCGCCTCGCACTTTGGAAATACGGAGCTGGATGTTTATACTCCAGTTTGCGCTTTAGGAACTCGGAGTTGGATGTTTATACTCCGGTTCGCGCTCTGGGAATACGGAGTTGGATGTTTATACTCCGGTTCGTGCTCAGGGAACTCGGAGTTGGATGTTTATACTCCGCTTTGCACTCTGGGAATACGGAGTTGATTTTTATACTCCGGTTTGCGCTCTGGGAACTCGGAGTTGGATGTTTATACTCCGCTTCGCACTCTGGGAATTCGGAGTTGATGTTTATACTCCGGTTCGCTCTCTGGGAACTCGGAGTTGGATGTTTATACTCCGCCTCGCCCTTTGGGAATACGGAGTTGATGTTTATACTCCGGTTCGCGCTCTAGGAACTCGGAGTTCGATGTTTATACTCCGGTTCGCACTCTGGGAATACGGAGTTGATGTTTATACTCTGCTTCCCGCTTTGGGAACTCGGAGTTGGATGTTTATACTCCGGTTCGCGCTTTGGGAACTCGGAGTTGAATGTTTATACTCCGCTTCAAACTCTGGGAATACGTAGTTGATGTTTATACTCCGGTTCGCGCTCTGGGAACTCGGAGTGGATGTTTATACTCCGCTTCGCACTCTAGGAATACAGAGTTGGATGTTTATACTCCACTTCGCACTCTGGCAATACGGAGTTGATGTTTATACTCCAGTTCGCGCTTTGGGAACTCAGAGTTGGATGTTTATACTCCGCTTCGAACTCTGGGAATACGGAGTTGATGTTTATACTCCGGTTCGCGCTTTGAGAACTCGAAGTTGGATATTTATACTCCGCTTCGCACTCTGGGAATACGGATTTGGATGTTTATACTCCACTTCGCACTCTGGGAATACGGAGTTGATGATTATACTCCGGTTCGCGCTTTGGGAACTCGGAGTTGGATGGTTATACTCCGCCTCGCACTCTGGGAATACGGAGTTGATGTTTATACTCCGGTTCGCGCTTTAGGAACTCAGAGTTGGATGTTTATACTCCGCTTCGCACTCTGGGAATACGGAGTTGGATGTTTATACTCCGCTTCGCACTCTGGGAATACGGAGTTGATGCTTATACTCCGGTTCGCGCTCTGGGAACTTGGAGTTGGTTGTTTATACTCAGCCTCGCACTCTGGGAATACGGAGTTGATGTTTATACTCTGCTTCGCGCTCTGGGAACTCGAAGTTGGATGTTTATACTCCGGTTCGCGCTTTGGGAACTCGGAGTTGGATGTTTATACTCCGCTTCAATCTCTGGGAATACGTAGTTGAAGTTTATACTCCGTTTCGCGCTCTGGGAACTCGGAGTTGGATGTTTATACTCCGCTTCGCACCATGGGAATACAGAGTTGGATGTTTATACTCCACTTCGCACTCTGGCAATACGGAGTTGATGTTTATACTCCGGTTCGCGCTCTGGGAACTCAGAGTTGGATGTTTATACCCCGCCTCGCACTCTGGGAATACGGAGTTGATGTTTATACTCCGGTTCGCGCTTTGGGAACTCGGAGTTGGATGTTTATACTCCGCTTCGCACTCTGGGAATACGGAGTTGGATGTTTATACTCCGCTTTGCACTCTAGGAATACGAAGTTGATGTTTATACTCCGGTTCGCGCTCTAGGAGCTTGGAGTTGGATGTTTGTACTCCACCTCGCACTTTGGGAATACGGAGTTGGATGTTTATACTCCGGTTTGCGCTTTGGGAACTCGGAATTGGATGTTTATACTCCGGTTCGCGCTCTGGGAATACGGAGTTGGATGTTTATACTTCGGTTCGTGCTCAGGGAACTCGTAGTTGGATGTTTATACTCCGCTTCGCACTCTGGGAATACGGAGTTGATTTTTATACTCCGGTTCGCGCTCTGGGAACTCGGAGTTGGATGTTTATACTCCGCCTCGCACTCTGGGAGTACGGAGTTGATGTTTATACTCCGTTTCGCGCTTTGGAAACTCGGAGTTGGATGTTTATACTCCGGTTCGCTCTCTGGGAACTCGGAGTTGGATGTTTATATTCCGCTTCGAAATCTGGGAGTATGGAGTTGATGTTTATACTCCGGTTCGCGCTTTCTGAACTCGGAGTTGGATGTTTATACTCCGCTTCGCACTCTGGGAATACGGAGTTGGATGTTTATACTCCGCTTTGAACTCTGGGAATACAGAGTTGATGTTTATACTCTAGTTCGCGCTCTGGGAACTCGGAGTTGGATTTTTATACTCCGCCTCGCACTTTGGGAATACGGAGTTGATGTTTATACTCTGCTTCGCGCTCTGGAAACTCGTAGTTGGATGTTTATACTCCGGTTCGAGCTTTGGGAACTCGGAGTTGGATGTTTATACTCCGCTTCAAACTCTGGGAATACGGAGTTGATGTTTATACTCCGGTTCACGCTCTGGGAACTCGGAGTTGGATGTTTGTACTCCACTTCACACTTTGGGAACATGGAGTTGGATGTTTATACTCCACTTCGCACTCTGGGAATACGGAGTTGATGTTTATACTCCGATTCGTGCTCTGGGAACTCGGAGTTGGATGTTTACACTCCGCCTCGCACTCTGGGAATGCGGAGTTGATGTTTATACTCCAGTTCGCGCTCTGGGAACTCGGAGTTGGATATTTATACTCCGGTTCGCGCTTTGGGAACTCAGAGTTGGATGTTTATACTCCGCTTCGAACTCTGGGAATACGGAGTTGATGTTTATACTCCGGTTCGCGCTTTGGGAACTCGAAGTTGGATGTTTATACTCCGCTTCGCACTCTGGGAATACGGAGTTGGATGTTTATACTCCGCTTCGCACTCTGGGAATATGGAGTTGATGTTTATACTCCGGTTCGCACTTTGGGAACTCAGAGTTGGATGGTTATACTCCGCCTCGCACTCTGGGAATACGAAGTTGATGTTTATACTCTGGTTCGCGCTTTGGGAACTCGGAGTTGGATGTTTATACTCCGCTTCGCACTATGGGAATACGGAGTTGGATGTTTATACTCCGCTTCGCACTTTGGGAATACAGAGTTGATGCTTATACTCCGGTTCGCGCTCTGGGAACTTGGAGTTGGATGTTTATACTTCGCCTCGCACTCTGGGAATACGGATTTGATGTTTATACTCTGCTTCGCGCTTTGAGAACTCGGAGTTGGATGTTTATACTCTGGTTCGCGCTTTGGGAACTCGGAGTTGGATGTTTATTCTCCACTTCAATCTCTGGGAATACGTAGTTGATGTTTATAATCCGGTTCGCGCTCTGGGAACTCGGAGTTGGATGTTTATACTCCGCTTCGCACTCTGGGAATACAGAGTTGGATGTTTATACTCCACTTCGCACTCTGGCAATACAGAGTTGATGTTTATACTTCAGTTCGCGCTCTGGGAACTCGGAGTTGGTTGTTTATACTCCGCCTTGCACTCTGGGAATACAGAGTTGATGTTTATACTCCGGTTCGCGCTTTGGGAACTCGGAGTTGGTAGTTTATACTCCGCTTCGCACTCTGGGAATACGGAGTTGGATGTTTATACTCAGCTTTGCACTCTGGGAATACGAAGTTGAAGTTTATACTCCGTTTCGCGCTCTGGGAACTCGGAGTTGGATGTTTATACTCCGCCTCGCACTTTGGAAATACGGAGTTGGATGTTTATACTCCAGTTTGCGCTTTGGGAACTCGGAGTTGGATGTTTATACTCCGGTTCGCGCTCTGGGAATACGGAGTTGGATGTTTATACTCTGGTTCGTGCTCAGGGAACTCGGAGTTGGATGTTTATACTCCGCTTCGCACTCTGGGAATACGGAGTTGATTTTTATACTCCGGTTTGCGCTCTGGGAACTCGGAGTTGGATGTTTATACTCCGCTTCGCACTCTGGGAATTCGGAGTTGATGTTTATACTCCGGTTCGTGCTCTGGGAACTTGGAGTTGGATGTTTATACTCCGCCTCGCACTCTGGGAATACGGAGTTGATGTTTATACTCCGGTTCGCGCTCTAGGAACTCGGAGTTCGATGTTTATACTCCGGTTCGCGCTTTGGGAACTAAGAGTTGGATGTTTATATTCCACTTCGAAATCTGGGAATACGGAGTTGATGTTTATACTCTGGTTCGCACTTTGGGAACTCGGAGTTGGATGTTTATACTCCGCTACGCACCCTGGGAATACGGAGTAGGATGTTTATACTCTGCTTTGCACTCTGGGAATACGCAGTTGATGCTTATACTCCGGTTCGCGCTCTGGGAACTTGGAGTTGGATGTTTATACTCCGCCTCGCACTCTGGGAATACGGAGTTGATGTTTATACTCTGCTTCGCGCTTTGGGAACTCGGAGTTGGATGTTTATACTCCGGTTCGCGCTTTGGGAACTCGGAGTTGGATGTTTATACTCCGCTTCAAACTCTGGGAATACGTAGTTGATGTTTATACTCCGGTTCGCGCTCTGGGAACTCGGAGTGGATGTTTATACTCCGCTTCGCACTCTGGGAATACAGAGTTGGATGTTTATACTCCACTTCGCACTCTGGCAATACGGAGTTGAAGTTTATACTCCGGTTCGCACTCTGGGAACTCAGAGTTGGATGTTTATACTCTGCCTCGCACTTTGGGAATACGGAGTTGATGTTTATACTCCGGTTCGCGCTTTGGGAACTCGGAGTTGGATGTTTCTACTCCGTTTTGCACTCTGGGAATACGGATTTGGATGTTTATACTCCGCTTTGCACTCTGGGAATACGAAGTTGATGTTTATACTCCGGTTCGCGCTTTGGGAACTCGGAGTTGGATGTTTATACTCCGCCTCGCACTTTGGGAATACGGAGTTGGATGTTTATACTCCGGTTCGCGCTTTGGGAATACGGAGTTGGATGTTTATACTCCGGTTCGCGCTTTTGGAATACGGAGTTGGATGTTTATACTCCGGTTCGTGCTCAGGGAACTCGGAGTTGGATGTTTATACCCCGCTTCGCACTCTGGGAATACAGAGTTGATTTTTATACTCCGGTTCGTGCTCTGGGAACTCGGAGTTGGATGTTTATACTCCGCCTCGCACTCTGGGAATACGGAGTTGATGTTTATACTCCGGTTTGCGCTTTGGGAACTCGGAGTTGGATGTTTATACTCCGGTTCGCACTCTGGGAATACAAAGTTGATTTTTATACTCCGGTTTGCGCTCTGGGAACTCGGAGTTAGATGTTTATACTCCGCTTCGCACTCTGGGAATACGGAGTTGATGTTTATACTCCGGTTCGCGCTCTGGGAACTCGGAGTTGGATGTTTATACTCCGCCTCGCACTCTGGGAATACGAAGTTGATGTTTATACTTCGGTTCGTGCTTTGGGAACTCGGAGTTGGATGTTTATTCTCCGGTTCGCGCTTTGGGAACTCGGAGTTGGATGTTTATATTCCGCTTTGAAATCTGGGAATATGGAGTTGATGTTTATACTCCGGTTCGCGCTTTGGGAACTCGAAGTTGGATGTTTATACTCCTCTTCGCACTCTGGGAATACGGAGTTGGATGTTTATACTCCGCTTTGAACTCTGGGAATACAGAGTTGATGTTCATATTCCGGTTCAAGCTCTGGAAACTCGGAGTTGGATGTTTATACTCCGCTTCGCACTCTGGGAATACAGATTTGGATGTTTATACTCCACTTCGCACTCTGGGAATATGGAGTTGATGTTTATACTCCGGTTCGCGATTTGGGAACTCGGAGTTGGATGGTTATACTCCGCCTCGCACTCTAGGAATACGGAGTTGATGTTTATACTCCGGTTCGCGCTTTGGGAACTCGGAGTTGGATGGTTATACTCCGCCTCGCACTCTAGGAATACGGAGTTGATGTTTATACTCCGGTTCGCGCTTTGGGAACTCAGAGTTGGATGTTTATACTCCGCTTCGCACTCTGGGAATACGGAGTTGGATGTTTATACTCCGCTTCGCACTCTGGGAATACGGAGTTGATGCTTATACTCCGGTTCGCGCTCTGGGAACTTGGAGTTGGATGTTTATACTCCGCCTCGCACTCTGGGAATACGGAGTTGATGTTTATACTCTGGTTCGCGCTCTGGGAACTCGACGTTGGATGTTTATACTCCGGTTCGCGCTTTGGGAACTCGGAGTTGGATGTTTATACTCCGTTTAAATCTCTGGGAATACGTAGTTGATGTTTATACTCCGGTTCGCGCTCTAGGAACTCGGAGTTGGATGTTTATACTCCGCTTCGCACCATGGGTATACAGAGTTGGATGTTTATACTCCACTTCGCACTCTGGCAATACGGAGTTGATGTTTATACTCCGGTTCGAGCTCTGGGAACTCGGAGTTGGATTTTTATACTCCGCCACGCACTCTGGGAATACGGAGTTGATGTTTATACTCCGGTTCGCGCTTTGGGAACTCGGAGTTGGATGTTTATACTCCGCTTCGCACTCTGGGAATACGGAGTTGGATGTTTATACTCCGCTTTGCACTCTAGGAATACGAAGTTGATGTTTATACTCCGGTTCGCGCTCTAGGAGCTTGGAGTTGGATGTTTGTACTCCGTCTCGCACTTTGGGAATACGGAGTTGGATGTTTATACTCCGGTTTGCGCTTTGGGAACTCGGATTTGGATGTTTATACTCCGGTTCGCGCTCTGGGAATACGGAGTTGGATGTTTATACTTCGGTTCGTGCTCAGGGAACTCGTAGTTGGATGTTTATACTCCGTTTCGCACTCTGGGAATACGGAGGTCATTTTTATACTCCGATTCGCGCTCTGGGAACTCGGAGTTGGATGTTTATACTCCGCCTCGCACTCTGGGAATACGGAGTTGATGTTTATACTCCGGTTTGCGCTTTGGGAACTCGGAGTTGGATGTTTATACTCCGGTTCGCGCTCTGGGAACTCGGAGTTGGATGTTTATATTCCGCTTCGAAATCTGGGAGTATGGAGTTGATGTTTATACTCCGGTTCGCGCTTTCTGAACTCGAAGTTGGATGTTTATACTCCGCTTCGCACTCTGGGAATACGGAGTTGGATGTTTATACTCCGCTTTGAACTCTGGGAATACAGAGTTGATGTTTATACTCTAGTTCGCGCTCTGTGAACTCGGAGTTTGATTTTTATACTCTGCCTCGCACTTTGGGAATACGGAGTTGATGTTTATACTCTGCTTCGCGCTCTGGGAACTCGTAGTTGGATGTTTATACTCCGGTTCGAGCTTTGGGAACTCGGAGTTGGATGTTTATACTCCGCTTCAAACTCTGGGAATACGGAGTTGATGTTTATACTCCGGTTCACGCTCTGGGAACTCGAAGTTGGATGTTTGTACTCCACTTCACACTCTGGGAACATGGAGTTGGATGTTTATACTCCACTTCGCACTCTGGGAATACGGAGTTGATGTTTATACTCCGGTTCGTGCTCTGGGAACTCGAAGTTGGATGTTTACACTCCGCCTCGCACTCTGGGAATGCGGAGTTGATGTTTATACTCCGGTTCGCGCTCTGGGAACTCGAAGTTGGATATTTATACTCTGGTTCGCGCTTTGGGAACTCAGAGTTGGATGTTTATACTCCGCTCCGAACTCTGGGAATACGGAGTTGATGTTTATACTCCGGTTCGCGCTTTGGGAACTCGAAGTTGGATGTTTATACTCCGCATCGCACTCTGGGAATACGGAGTTGGATGTTTATACTCCGCTTCGCACTCTGGGAATACGGAGTTGATGTTTATACTCCGGTTCGTGCTTTGGGAACTCGGAGTTGGATGGTTATACTCCGCCTCGGACTTTGGGAATACGGAGTTGATGTTTATACTCTGGTTCGCGCTTTGGGAACTCGGAGTTGGATGTTTATACTCCGCTTCGCACTCTGGGAATACGGAGTTGGATGTTTATACTCCGCTTCGCACTCTGGGAATACGGAGTTGTTGCTTATACTCCGGTTCGCGCTCTGGGAACTTGGAGTTGGATGTTTATACTCCGCCTCGCACTCTGGGAATACGGAGTTGATGTTTATACTCTGCTTCGCGCTTTGGGAACTCGGAGTTGGATATTTATACTCTGGTTCGCGCTTTGGGAACTCGGAGTTGGATGTTTATACTCCACTTCAATCTCTGGGAATACGTAGTTGATGTTTATACTCCGGTTCGCGCTCTGGGAACTCGGAGTTGGATGTTTATACTCCGCTTCGCACTCTGGGAATACAGAGTTGGATGTTTATACTCCACTTCGCACTCTGGCAATACGGAGTTGATGTTTATACTCCGGTTCGCGCTCTGGGAACTCGGAGTTGGATGTTTATACTCCGCCTTGCACTCTGGGAATACGGAGTTGATGTTTATACTCCGATTCGCGCTTTGGGAATTCGGAGTTGGATGTTTATACTCCGCTTCGCACTCTGGGAATATGGAGTTGGATGTTTATACTCCGCTTTGCACTCTGGGAATACGGAGTTGATGTTTATACTCCGTTTCGCGCTCTGGGAACTCGGAGTTGGATGTTTATACTCCGCCTCGCACTTTGGAAATACGGAGTTGGATGTTTATACTCCAGTTTGCGCTTTAGGAACTCGGAGTTGGATGTTTATACTCCGGTTCGCGCTCTGGGAATACGGAGTTGGATGTTTATACTCCGGTTCGTGCTCAGGGAACTCGGAGTTGGATGTTTATACTCCGCTTCGCACTCTGGGAATACAGAGTTGGATGTTTATACTCCACTTCGCACTCTGGCAATACGGAGTTGATGTTTATACTCCGGTTCGCGCTCTGGGAACTCGAAGTTGGATGTTTATACTCCGCTTCGCACTCTGGGAATACAGAGTTGGATGTTTATACTCCACTTCGCACTCTGGCAATACGGAGTTGATGTTTATGCTCCGGTTTGCGCTCTGGGAACTCGGAGTTGGATGTTTATACTCCGCCTTGCACTCTGGGAATACGGAGTTGATGTTTATACTCCGGTTCGCGCTTTGGGAACTCGGAGTTGGATGTTTATACTCCGCTTCGCACTCTGGGAATATGGAGTTGGATGTTTATACTCCGCTTTGCACTCTGGGAATACGAAGTTGATGTTTATACTCCGTTTCGCGCTCTGGGAACTCGGAGTTGGATGTTTATACTCCGCCTCGCACTTTGGAAATACGGAGTTGGATGTTTATACTCCAGTTTGCGCTTTAGGAACTCGGAGTTGGATGTTTATACTCCGGTTCGCGCTCTGGGAATACGGAGTTGGATGTTTATACTCCGGTTCGTGCTCAGGGAACTCGGAGTTGGATGTTTATACTCCGCTTCGCACTCTGGGAATACAGAGTTGATTTTTATACTCCGGTTTGCGCTCTGGGAACTCGGAGTTGGATGTTTATACTCCGCTTCGCACTCTGGGAATTCGGAGTTGATGTTTATACTCCGGTTCGCGCTCTGGGAACTCGGAGTTGGATGTTTATACTCCGCCTCGCACTCTGGGAATACAGAGTTGATGTTTATACTCCGGTTCGCGCTCTAGGAACTCGGGGTTCGATGTTTATACTCCGGTTCGCACTCTGGGAATACGGAGTTGATGTTTATACTCTGCTTCACGCTGTGGGAACTCGGAGTTGGATGTTTATACTCCGGTTCGCGCTTTGGGAACTCGGAGTTGAATGTTTATACTCCGCTTCAAACTCTGGGAATACGTAGTTGATGTTTATACTCCGGTTCGCGCTCTGGGAACTCGGAGTGGATGTTTATACTCCGCTTCGCCCTCTGGGAATACGGAGTTGGATGTTTATACTCCACTTCGCACTCTGGCAATACGGAGTTGATGTTTATACTCCGGTTCGAGCTCTGGGAACTCGGAGTTGGATTTTTATACTCCGCCACGCACTCTGGGAATACGGAGTTGATGTTTATACTCCGGTTCGCGCTTTGGGAACTCGGAGTTGGATGTTTATACTCCGCTTCGCACTCTGGGAATACAGATTTGGATGTTTATACTCCACTTCGCACTCTGGGAATACGGAGTTGATGTTTATACTCCGGTTCGCGCTCTAGGAGCTTGGAGTTGGATGTTTGTACTCCGTCTCGCACTTTGGGAATACGGAGTTGGATGTTTATACTCCGGTTTGCGCTTTGGGAACTCGGATTTGGATGTTTATACTCCGGTTCGCGCTCTGGGAATACGGAGTTGGATGTTTATACTTCGGTTCGTGCTCAGGGAACTCGTAGTTGGATGTTTATACTCCGCTTCGCACTCTGGGAATACGGAGGTCATTTTTATACTCCGATTCGCGCTCTGGGAACTCGGAGTTGGATGTTTATACTCCGCCTCGCACTCTGGGAATACGGAGTTGATGTTTATACTCCGGTTTGCGCTTTGGGAACTCGGAGTTGGATGTTTATACTCCGGTTCGCGCTCTGGGAACTCGGAGTTGGATGTTTATATTCCGCTTCGAAATCTGGGAGTATGGAGTTGATGTTTATACTCCGGTTCGCGCTTTCTGAACTCGAAGTTGGATGTTTATACTCCGCTTCGCACTCTGGGAATACGGAGTTGGATGTTTATACTCCGCTTTGAACTCTGGGAATACAGAGTTGATGTTTATACTCTAGTTCGCGCTCTGTGAACTCGGAGTTTGATTTTTATACTCTGCCTCGCACTTTGGGAATACGGAGTTGATGTTTATACTCTGCTTCGCGCTCTGGGAACTCGTAGTTGGATGTTTATACTCCGGTTCGAGCTTTGGGAACTCGGAGTTGGATGTTTATACTCCGCTTCAAACTCTGGGAATACGGAGTTGATGTTTATACTCCGGTTCACGCTCTGGGAACTCGAAGTTGGATGTTTGTACTCCACTTCACACTCTGGGAACATGGAGTTGGATGTTTATACTCCACTTCGCACTCTGGGAATACGGAGTTGATGTTTATACTCCGGTTCGTGCTCTGGGAACTCGAAGTTGGATGTTTACACTCCGCCTCGCACTCTGGGAATGCGGAGTTGATGTTTATACTCCGGTTCGCGCTCTGGGAACTCGAAGTTGGATATTTATACTCCGGTTCGCGCTTTGGGAACTCAGAGTTGGATGTTTATACTCCGCTTCGAACTCTGGGAATACGGAGTTGATGTTTATACTCCGGTTCGCGCTTTGGGAACTCGAAGTTGGATGTTTATACTCCGCATCGCACTCTGGGAATACGGAGTTGGATGTTTATACTCCGCTTCGCACTCTGGGAATACGGAGTTGATGTTTATACTCCGGTTCGTGCTTTGGGAACTCGGAGTTGGATGGTTATACTCCGCCTCGCACTTTGGGAATACGGAGTTGATGTTTATACTCTGGTTCGCGCTTTGGGAACTCGGAGTTGGATGTTTATACTCCGCTTCGCACTCTGGGAATACGGAGTTGGATGTTTATACTCCGCTTCGCACTCTAGGAATACGGAGTTGTTGCTTATACTCCGGTTCGCGCTCTGGGAACTTGGAGTTGGATGTTTATACTCCGCCTCGCACTCTGGGAATACGGAGTTGATGTTTATACTCTGCTTCGCGCTTTGGGAACTCGGAGTTGGATATTTATACTCTGGTTCGCGCTTTGGGAACTCGGAGTTGGATGTTTATACTCCACTTCAATCTCTGGGAATACGTAGTTGATGTTTATACTCCGGTTCGCGCTCTGGGAACTCGGAGTTGGATGTTTATACTCCGCTTCGCACTCTGGGAATACAGAGTTGGATGTTTATACTCCACTTCGCACTCTGGCAATACGGAGTTGATGTTTATACTCCGGTTCGCGCTCTGGGAACTCGGAGTTGGATGTTTATACTCCGCCTTGCACTCTGGGAATACGGAGTTGATGTTTATACTCCGGTTCGCGCTTTGGGAATTCGGAGTTGGATGTTTATACTCCGCTTCGCACTCTGGAAATATGGAGTTGGATGTTTATACTCCGCTTTGCACTCTGGGAATACGGAGTTGATGTTTATACTCCGTTTCGCGCTCTGGGAACTCGGAGTTGGATGTTTATACTCCGCCTCGCACTTTGGAAATACGGAGTTGGATGTTTATACTCCAGTTTGCGCTTTAGGAACTCGGAGTTGGATGTTTATACTCCGGTTCGCGCTCTGGGAATATGGAGTTGGATGTTTATACTCCGGTTCGTGCTCAGGGAACTCGGAGTTGGATGTTTATACTCCGCTTCGCACTCTGGGAATACAGAGTTGGATGTTTATACTCCACTTCGCACTCTGGCAATACGGAGTTGATGTTTATACTCCGGTTCGCGCTCTGGGAACTCGAAGTTGGATGTTTATACTCCGCTTCGCACTCTGGGAATACAGAGTTGGATGTTTATACTCCACTTCGCACTCTGGCAATACGGAGTTGATGTTTATGCTCCGGTTCGCGCTCTGGGAACTCGGAGTTGGATGTTTATACTCCGCCTTGCACTCTGGGAATACGGAGTTGATGTTTATACTCCGGTTCGCGCTTTGGGAACTCGGAGTTGGATGTTTATACTCCGCTTCGCACTCTGGGAATATGGAGTTGGATGTTTATACTCCGCTTTGCACTCTGGGAATACGAAGTTGATGTTTATACTCCGTTTCGCGCTCTGGGAACTCGGAGTTGGATGTTTATACTCCGCCTCGCACTTTGGAAATACGGAGTTGGATGTTTATACTCCAGTTTGCGCTTTAGGAACTCGGAGTTGGATGTTTATACTCCAGTTCGCGCTCTGGGAATACGGAGTTGGATGTTTATACTCCGGTTCGTGCTCAGGGAACTCGGAGTTGGATGTTTATACTCCGCTTCGCACTCTGGGAATACGGAGTTGATTTTTATACTCCGGTTTGCGCTCTGGGAACTCGGAGTTGGATGTTTATACTCCGCTTCGCACTCTGGGAATTCGGAGTTGATGTTTATACTCCGGTTCGCGCTCTGGGAACTC
Source organism: Allium fistulosum (assembly GCA_030737815.1). NCBI lineage: Eukaryota > Viridiplantae > Streptophyta > Magnoliopsida > Asparagales > Amaryllidaceae > Allium > Allium fistulosum. The sequence continues at coordinate 210,033,553 of CM060904.1, read as the reverse complement.
GGAGTTGGATGTTTATACTCCGCCTCGCACTCTGGGAATACAGAGTTGATGTTTATACTCCGGTTCGCGCTCTAGGAACTCGGGGTTCGATGTTTATACTCCGGTTCGCACTCTGGGAATACGGAGTTGATGTTTATACTCTGCTTCACGCTTTGGGAACTCGGAGTTGGATGTTTATACTCCGGTTCGCGCTTTGGGAACTCGGAGTTGAATGTTTATACTCCGCTTCAAACTCTGGGAATACGTAGTTGATGTTTATACTCCGGTTCGCGCTCTGGGAACTCGGAGTGGATGTTTATACTCCGCTTCGCCCTCTGGGAATACGGAGTTGGATGTTTATACTCCACTTCGCACTCTGGCAATACGGAGTTGATGTTTATACTCCGGTTCGCGCTTTGGGAACTCAGAGTTGGATGTTTATACTCCGCTTCGAACTCTGGGAATACGGAGTTGATGTTTATACTCCGGTTCGCGCTTTGGGAACTCGAAGTTGGATGTTTATACTCCGCTTCGCACTCTGGGAATACAGATTTGGATGTTTATACTCCACTTCGCACTCTGGGAATACGGAGTTGATGTTTATACTACGGTTCGCGCTTTGGGAACTCGGAGTTGGATGGTTATACTCCGCCTCGCACTCTGGGAATACGGAGTTGATGTTTATACTCCGGTTCGCGCTTTGGGAACTCAGAGTTGGATGTTTATACTCCGCTTCGCACTCTGGGAATACGGAGTTGGATGATTATACTCCGCTTCGCACTCTGGGAATACGGAGTTGATGCTTATACTCCGGTTCGCGCTCTGGGAACTTGGAGTTGGATGTTTATACTCAGCCTCGCACTCTGGGAATACGGAGTTGATGTTTATACTCTGCTTCGCGCTCTTGGAACTCGAAGTTGGATGTTTATACTCCGGTTCGCGCTTTGGGAACTCGGAGTTGGATGTTTATACTCCGCTTCAATCTCTGGGAATACGTAGTTGATGTTTGTACTCCGTTTCGCGCTCTGGGAACTCAGAGTTGGATGTTTATACTCCGCTTCGCACCATGGGAATACAGAGTTGGATGTTTATACTCCACTTCGCACTCTGGCAATACGGAGTTGATGTTTATACTCTGGTTCGCGCTCTGGGAACTCAAAGTTGGATGTTTATACTCCGCCTCGCACTCTGGGAATACGGAGTTGATGTTTATACTCCGGTTCGCGCTTTGGGAACTCGGAGTTGGATGTTTATACTCCGCTTCGCACTCTGGGAATACGGAGTTGGATGTTTATACTCCGCTTTGCACTCTAGGAATACGAAGTTGATGTTTATACTCCGGTTCGCGCTCTAGGAGCTTGGAGTTGGATGTTTGTACTCCGCCTCGCACTTTGGGAATACGGAGTTGGATGTTTATACTCCGGTTTGCGCTTTGGGAACTCGGATTTGGATGTTTATACTCCGGTTCACGCTCTGGGAATACGGAGTTGGATGTTTATACTTCGGTTCGTGCTCAGGGAACTCGTAGTTGGATGTTTATACTCCGCTTCGCACTCTGGGAATACAGAGTTGATTTTTATACTCCGGTTCGCGCTCTGGGAACTCGGAGTTGGATGTTTATACTCCGCCTCGCACTCTGGGAATACGGAGTTGATGTTTATAGTCCGGTTCGCGCTTTGGGAACTCGGAGTTGGATGTTTATACTCTGGTTCGCTCTCTGGGAACTCGAAGTTGGATGTTTATATTCCGCTTCGAAATCTGGGAGTATGGAGTTGATGTTTATACTCCGGTTCGCGCTTTCTGAACTCGGAGTTGGATGTTTATACTCCGCTTCGCACTCTGGGAATACGGAGTTGGATGTTTATATTCCGCTTTGAACTCTGGGAATACTGAGTTGATGTTTATACTCTAGTTCGCGCTCTGGGAACTCGGAGTTGGATTTTTATACTCCGCCTCGCACTTTGGGAATACGGAGTTGATGTTTATACTCTGCTTCGCGCTCTGGAAACTCGTAGTTGGATGTTTATACTCCGGTTCGAGCTTTGGGAACTCAGAGTTGGATGTTTATACTCCGCTTCAATCTCTGGGAATACGTAGTTGATGTTTATACTCCGTTTCGCGCTCTGGGAACTCGGAGTTGGATGTTTTTACTCCGCTTCGCACCATGGGAATACAGAGTTGGATGTTTATACTCCACTTCGCACTTTGGCAATACGGAGTTGATGTTTATACTCTGGTTCGCGCTCTGGGAACTCAGAGTTGGATGTTTATACTCCGCCTCGCACTCTGGGAATACGGAGTTGATGTTTATACTCCGGTTCGCGCTTTGGGAACTCGGAGTTGGATGTTTATACTCCGCTTCGCACTCTGGGAATACGGAGTTGGATGTTTATACTCCGCTTTGCACTCTAGGAATACGAAGTTGATGTTTATACTCCGGTTCGCGCTCTAGGAGCTTGGAGTTGGATGTTTGTACTCCGCCTCGCACTTTGGGAATACGGAGTTGGATGTTTATACTCCGGTTTGCGCTTTGGGAACTCGGATTTGGATGTTTATACTCCGGTTCGCGCTCTGGGAATACGGAGTTGGATGTTTATACTTCGGTTCGTGCTCAGGGAACTCGTAGTTGGATGTTTATACTCCGCTTCGCACTCTGGGAATACAGAGTTGATTTTTATACTCCGGATCGCGCTTTGGGAACTCGGAGTTGGATGTTTATACTCCGCCTCACACTCTGGGAATACGGAGTTGATGTTTATAGTCCGGTTCGCGCTTTGGGAACTTGGAGTTGGATGTTTATACTCCGGTTCGCTCTTTGGGAACTCGGAGTTGGATGTTTATATTCCGCTTCGAAATCTGGGAGTATGGAGTTGATGTTTATACTCCGGTTCGCGCTTTCTGAACTCGGAGTTGGATGTTTATACTCCGCTTCGCACTCTGGGAATACGAAGTTGGATGTTTATACTCCGCTTTGAACTCTGGGAATACAGAGTTGATGTTTATACTCTAGTTCGCGCTCTGGGAACTCGGAGTTGGATTTCTATACTCCGCCTCGCACTTTGGGAATACGGAGTTGATGTTTATACTCTGCTTCGCGCTCTGGAAACTCGTAGTTGGATGTTTATACTCCGGTTCGAGCTTTGGGAACTCGGAGTTGGATGTTTATACTCCGCTTCAAACTCTGGGAATACGGAGTTGATGTTTATACTCCGGTTCACGCTCTGGGAACTCGGAGTTGGATGTTTGTACTCCACTTCACACTCTGGGAACATGGAGTTGGATGTTTATACTCCACTTCGCACTCTGGGAATACGGAGTTGATGTTTATACTCCGGTTCGTGCTTTGGGAACTCGGAGTTGGATGTTTACACTCCGCCTCGCACTCTGGGAATGCGGAGTTGATGTTTATACTCCGGTTCGCGCTCTGGGAACTCGGAGTTGGATATTTATACTCTGGTTCGCGCTTTGGGAACTCAGAGTTGGATGTTTATACTCCGCTTCGAACTCTGGGAATACGGAGTTGATGTTTATACTCCGGTTTGCGCTTTGGGAACTCGAAGTTGGATGTTTATACTCCGCTTCGCACTCTGGGAATACGGAGTTGGATGTTTATACTCCGCTTCGCACTCTGGGAATATGGAGTTGATGTTTATACTCCGGTTCGCGCTTTGGGAACTCAGAGTTGGATGGTTATACTCCGCCTCGCACTCTGGGAATACGGAGTTGATGTTTATACTCTGGTTCGTGCTTTGGGAACTCGGAGTTGGATGTTTATACTCCGCTTCGCACTCTGGGAATATGGAGTTGGATGTTTATACTCCGCTTCGCACTCTGGGAATACGGAGTTGATGCTTATACTCCGGTTCGCGCTCTGGGAACTTGGAGTTGGATGTTTATACTTCGCCTCGCACTCTGGGAATACGGATTTGATGTTTATACTCTGCTTCGCGCTTTGGGAACTCGTAGTTAGATGTTTATACTCTGGTTCGCGCTTTGGGAACTCGGAGTTGGATGTTTATACTCCACTTCAATCTCTGGGAATACGTAGTTGATGTTTATAGTCCGGTTCGCGCTCTGGGAACTCGGAGTTGGATGTTTATACTCCGCTTTGCACTTTGGGAATACAGAGTTGAATGTTTATACTCCACTTCGCACTCTGGCAATACGGAGTTGATGTTTATACTCCGGTTCGCGCTCTGGGAACTCGGAGTTGGATGTTTATACTCCGCCTTGCACTCTGGGAATACGGAGTTGATGTTTATACTCCGGTTCGCGCTTTGGGAACTCGGAGTTGGAAGTTTATACTCCGCTTCGCACTCTGGGAATACGGAGTTGGATGTTTATACTCCGCTTTGCACTCTGGGAATACGAAGTTGAAGTTTATACTCCGTTTCGCGCTCTTGGAACTCGGAGTTGGACGTTTATACTCCGCCTCGCACTTTGGAAATACGGAGTTGGATGTTTATACTCCTGTTTGCGCTTTGGGAACTCGGAGTTGGATGTTTATACTCCGGTTCGCGCTCTGGGAATACGGAGTTGGATGTTTGTACTCCGGTTCATGCTCAGGGAACTCGGAGTTGGATGTTTATACTCCGCTTCGCACTCTGGGAATACGGAGTTGATTTTTATACTCCGGTTTGCGCTCTGGGAACTCGGAGTTGGATGTTTATACTCCGCTTCGCACTCTGGGAATTTGGAGTTGATGTTTATACTCCGGTTCGCGCTCTGGGAACTCGGAGTTCGATGTTTATACTCCGCCTCGCACTCTGGGAATACGGAGTTGATGTTTATACTCCGGTTCGTGCTCTAGGAACTCGGAGTTCGATGTTTATACTCCGGTTCGCGCTTTGGGAACTAAGAGTTGGATGTTTATATTCCACTTCGAAATCTGGGAATACGGAGTTGATGTTTATACTCTGGTTCGCGCTTTGGGAACTCGGATTTGGATGTTTATACTCCGCTTCGCACCCTGGGAATACGGAGTTGGATGTTTATACTCTGCTTTGCACTCGGGGAATACGGAGTTGATGCTTATACTCCAGTTCGCGCTCTGGGAACTTGGAGTTGGATGTTTATACTACGCCTCGCACTCTGGGAATACGGAGTTGATGTTTATACTCTGCTTCGCGCTTTGGGAACTCGGAGTTGGATGTTTATACTCCGGTTCGCGCTTTGGGAACTCGGAGTTGGATGTTTATACTCCGCTTCAAACTCTGGGAATACGTAGTTGATGTTTATACTCCGGTTCACGCTCTGGGAACTCGGAGTGGATGTTTATACTCCGTTTCGCACTCTGGGAATACGGAGTTGGATGTTTATACTCCACTTCGCACTCTGGCAATACGGAGTTGAAGTTTATACTCCGGTTCGCACTCTGGGAACTCGGAGTTGGATGTTTATACTCCGCCTCGCACTTTGGGAATACGGAGTTGATGTTTATACTCCGGTTCGCGCTTTGGGAACTCGGAGTTGGATGTTTCTACTCCGTTTTGCACTCTAGGAATACAGAGTTGGATGTTTATACTCCGCTTTGCACTCTGGGAATACGAAGTTGATGTTTATACTCCGGTTCACACTTTGGGAACTCGGAGTTGGATGTTTATACTCCGCCTCGCACTTTGGGAATACGGAGTTGGATGTTTATACTCCGGTTCGCGCTTTGGGAATACGGAGTTGGATGTTTATACTCCGGTTTGCGCTTTGGGAATACGGAGTTGGATGTTTATACTCCGGTTCGTGCTCAGGGAACTCGGAGTTGAATGTTTATACTCCGCTTCGCACTCTGGGAATACGGAGTTGATTTTTATACTCCGGTTTGCGCTTTGGGAACTCGGAGTTGGATGTTTATACTCCGCTTCGCACTCTGGGAATACGGAGTTTGATGTTTATACTCCGGTTCGTGCTCAGGGAACTCGGAGTTGGATGTTTATACTCCGCTTCGCACTCTGGGAATACAAAGTTGATTTTTATACTCCGGTTTGCGCTCTGGGAACTCGGAGTTAGATGTTTATACTCCGCTTCGCACTTTGGGAATACGGAGTTGATGTTTATACTCCAGTTCGCGCTCTGGGAACTCGGAGTTGGATGTTTATACTCCGCCTCGCACTCTGGGAATACGAAGTTGATGTTTATACTTCGGTTCGCGCTTTGGGAACTCGGAGTTGGATGTTTATTCTCCGGTTCGCGCTTTGGGAACTCGGAGTTGGATGTTTATATTCCGCTTTGAAATCTGGGAATATGGAGTTGATGTTTATACTCCGGTTCGCGCTTTGGGAACTCGGAGTTGGATGTTTATACTCCTCTTCGCACTCTGGGAATACGGAGTTGGATGTTTATACTCCGCTTTGAACTCTGGGAATACAGAGTTGATGTTTATATTCCGGTTCACGCTCTGGAAACTCGGAGTTGGATTTTTATACTCCGCCTCGCACTTTGGGAATACGGAGTTGATGTTTATACTCTGCTTCGCGCTCTGGGAACTCGAAGTTGGATGTTTATACTCCGGTTCACGCTTTGGGAACTCGAAGTTGGATGTTTATACTCCGCTTCAAACTCTGGGAATACGGAGTTGATGTTTATACTCCGGTTCACGCTCTGGGAACTCGGAGTTGGATGTTTGTACTCCACTTCGCACTCTGGGAACATGGAGTTGGATGTTTATACTCCACTTCGCACTCTGGGAATACGGAGTTGATGTTTATACTCCGGTTCGCGCTCTAGGAACTCGGAGTTGGATGTTTACACTCCGCCTCGCACTCTGGGAATACGGAGTTGATGTTTATACTCCGGTTCGCGCTCTGAGAACTCGGAGTTGGATATTTATACTCCGGTTCGTGCTTTGGGAACTCAGAGTTGGATGTTTATACTCCACTTCAAACTCTGGGAATACGAAGTTGATGTTTATACTCCGGTTCGCGCTTTGGGAACTCGGAGTTGGATGTTTATACTCCGCTTCGCACTTTGGGAATACGGAGTTGGATGTTTATACTCCGCTTCACACTCTGGGAATACAGAGTTGATGTTTATACTCCGGTTCGAGCTCTAGGATCTCGGAGTTGGATGTTTATACTCCGCCTCGCACTCTGGGAATACGGAGTTGATGTTTATACTCCGGTTCGCGCTTTGGGAACTCGGAGTTGGATGTTTATACTCTGCTTCAAACTCTGGGAATACGTAGTTGATGTTTATACTCCGGTTCGCGCTCTGGGAACTCGGAGTGGATGTTTATACTCCGCTTCGCACTCTGGGAATACGGAGTTGGATGTTTATACTCCACTTCGCACTCTGGCAATACGGAGTTGATGTTTATACTCCGGTTCGCGCTTTGGGAACTCAGAGTTGGATGTTTATACTCCGCTTCGAACTCTGGGAATACGGAGTTGATGTTTATACTCCGGTTCGCGCTTTGGGAACTCGAAGTTGGATGTTTATACTCCGCTTCGCACTCTAGGAATACGGATTTGGATGTTTATACTCCACTTCGCACTCTGGGAATACGGAGTTGATGTTTATACTCCGGTTCGCGCTTTGGGAACTCGAAGTTGGATGTTTATACTCCGCTTCGCACTCTGGGAATACGGAGTTGGATGTTTATACTCCGCTTCGCACTCTGGGAATATGGAGTTGATGTTTATACTCCGGTTCGCGCTTTGGGAACTCAGAGTTGGATGGTTATACTCCGCCTCGCACTCTGGGAATACGGAGTTGATGTTTATACTCTGGTTCGCGCTTTGGGAACTCGTAGTTGGATGTTTATACTCCGCTTCGCACTCTGGGAATACGGAGTTGGATGTTTATACTCCGCTTCGCACTCTGGGAATACAGATTGATGCTTATACTCCGGTTCGCGCTCTGGGAACTTGGAGTAGGATGTTTATACTTCGACTCGCACTCTGGGAATACGGATTTGATGTTTATACTCTGCTTCGCACTTTGGGAACTCGGAGTTGGATGTTTATACTCTGGTTCGCGCTTTGGGAACTCGGAGTTGGATGTTTATACTCCACTTCAATCTCTGGGAATACGTAGTTGATGTTTATAGTCCGGTTCGCGCTCTGGGAACTCGGAGTTGGATGTTTATACTCCGCTTCGCACTCTGGGAATACAGAGTTGGATGTTTATACTCCACTTCGCACTCTGGCAATATGGAGCTGATGTTTATACTCCGGTTCGCGCTCTGTGAACTCGGAGTTGGATGTTTATACTCCGCCTTGCACTCTGGGAATACGGAGTTGATGTTTATACTTCGGTTCGCGCTTTGGGAACTCGGAGTTGGAAGTTTATACTCCGCCTTGCACTCTGGGAATACGGAGTTGGATGTTTATACTCCACTTCGCACTCTGGCAATACGGAGTTGATGTTTATACTCCGGTTCGCGCTCTGGGAACTCGGAGTTGGATGTTTATACTCCGCCTTGCACTTTGGGAATACGGAGTTGATGTTTATACTCCAGTTCGCGCTTTGGGAACTCGGAGTTGGAAGTTTATACTCCGCTTCGCACTCTGGGAATACGGAGTTGGATGTTTATACTCCGCTTTGCACTCTGGGAATACGAAGTTGAAGTTTATACTCCGTTTCGCGCTCTGGGAACTCGGAGTTGGATGTTTATACTCCGCCTCGCACTTTGGAAATACGGAGTTGGATGTTTATACTCCAGTTTGCGCTTTGGGAACTCGGAGTTGGATGTTTATACTCCGGTTCGCGCCCTGGGAATATGGAGTTGGATGTTTATACTCCGGTTCGTGCTCAGGGAACTAGGAGTTGGATGTTTATACTCCGCTTCGCACTCTGGGAATACGGAGTTGATTTTTATACTCCGGTTTGCGCTCTGGGAACTCGAAGTTGGATGTTTATACTCCGCTTCGCACTCTGGGAATTTGGAGTTGATGTTTATACTCCGGTTCGCACTCTGGGAACTCGGAGTTCGATGTTTATACTCCGCCTCGCACTCTGGGAATACGGAGTTGATGTTTATACTCCGGTTCGCGCTCTAGGAACTCGGAGTTCGATGTTTATACTCCGGTTCGCGCTTTGGGAACTAAGAGTTGGATGTTTATATTCCACTTCGAAATCTGGGAATACGGAGTTGATGTTTATACTCTGGTTCGCGCTTTGGGAACTCGGAGTTGGATGTTTATACACCGCTTCACACCCTGGGAATACGGAGTTGGATGTTTATGCTCTGCTTTGCACTCGGGGAATACGGAGTTGATGCTTATACTCCGGTTCGCGCTTTGGGAACTTGGAGTTGGATGTTTATACTCCGCCTCGCACTCTGGGAATACGGAGTTGATGTTTATACTCTGCTTCGTGCTATAGGAACTCAGAGTTGGATGTTTATACTCCGGTTCGCGCTTTGGGAACTCGGAGTTGGATGTTTATACTCCACTTCAAACTCTGGGGATACGTAGTTGATGTTTATACTCCGGTTCGCGCTCTGGGAACTTGGAGTGGATGTTTATACTCCGCTTCGCACTCTGGGAATACGGAGTTGGATGTTTATACTCCACTTCGCACTCTGGCAATACGGAGTTGAAGTTTATACTCCGGTTCGCACTCTGGGAACTCGGAGTTGGATGTTTATACTCCGCCTCGCACTTTGGGAATACGGAGTTGATGTTTATACTCCGGTTCGCGCTTTGGGAACTCGGAGTTGGATGTTTCTACTCCGTTTTGCACTCTGGGAATACAGAGTTGGATTTTTATACTCCGCTTTGCACTCTGGGAATACGAAGTTGAAGTTTATACTCCGTTTCGCGCTCTGGGAACTCGGAGTTGGATGTTTATACTCCGCCTCGCACTTTGGAAATACAGAGTTGGATGTTTATACTCCAGTTTGCGCTTTGGGAATACGGAGTTGGATGTTTATACTCCGGTTCGCGCTTTGGGAATACGGAGTTGGATGTTTATACTCCGGTTCGTGCTCAGGGAACTCGGAGTTGGATGTTTATACTCCGCTTCGCACTCTGGGAATACGGAGTTGATTTTTATACTCCGGTTTGCGCTCTGGGAACTCGGAGTTGGATGTTTATACTCCGCTTCGCACTCTGGGAATTTGGAGTTGATGTTTATACTCCGGTTCGCACTCTGGGAACTCGGAGTTCGATGTTTATACTCCGCCTCGCACTCTGGGAATACGGAGTTGATGTTTATACTCCGGTTCGCGCTCTAGGAACTCGGAGTTCGATGTTTATACTCCGGTTCGCGCTTTGGGAACTAAGAGTTGGATGTTTATATTCCACTTCGAAATCTGGGAATACGGAGTTGATGTTTATACTCTGGTTCGCGCTTTGGGAACTCGGAGTTGGATGTTTATACTCCGCTTCGCACCCTGGGAATACGGAGTTGGATGTTTATACTCTGCTTTGCACTCGGGGAATACGGAGTTGATGCTTATACTCCGGTTCGCGCTCTGGGAACTTGGAGTTGGATGTTTATACTCCGCCTCGCACTCTGGGAATACGGAGTTGATGTTTATACTCTGCTTCGCGCTTTAGGAACTCGGAGTTGGATGTTTATACTCCGGTTCGCGCTTTGGGAACTCGGAGTTGGATGTTTATACTCCGCTTCAAACTCTGGGGATACGTAGTTGATGTTTATACTCCGGTTCGCGCTCTGGGAACTCGGAGTGGATGTTTATACTCCGCTTCGCACTCTGGGAATACGGAGTTGATGTTTATATTCCGGTTCACGCTCTGGAAACTCGGAGTTGGATTTTTATACTCCGCCTCGCACTTTGGGAATACGGAGTTGATGTTTATACTCTGCTTCACGCTCTGGGAACTCGGAGTTGGATGTTTATACTCCGGTTCACGCTTTGGGAACTCGAAGTTGGATGTTTATACTCCGCTTCAAACTCTGGGAATACGGAGTTGATGTTTATACTCCGGTTCACGCTCTGGGAACTCAGAGTTGGATGTTTATACTCCGCTTCGCACTCTGGGAATACAAAGTTGATTTTTATACTCCGGTTTGCGCTCTGGGAACTCGGAGTTAGATGTTTATACTCCGCTTCGCACTCTGGGAATACGGAGTTGATGTTTATACTCCGGTTCGCGCTCTGGGAACTCGGAGTTGGATGTTTATACTCCGCCTCGCACTCTGGGAATACGAAGTTGATGTTTATACTTCGGTTCGCGCTTTGGGAACTCGGAGTTGGATGTTTATTCTCCGGTTCGCGCTTTGGGAACTTGGAGTTGGATGTTTATATTCCGCTTTGAAATCTAGGAATATGGAGTTGATGTTTATACTCCGGTTCGCTCTTTGGGAACTCGGAGTTGGAAGTTTATACTCCGCTTCGCACTCTGGGAATACGGAGTTGGATGTTTATACTCCGCTTTGCACTCTGGGAATACGAAGTTGAAGTTTATACTCCGTTTCGCGCTCTGGGAACTCGGAGTTGGATGTTTATACTCCGCCTCGCACTTTGGAAATACGGAGTTGGATGTTTATACTCCAGTTTGCGCTTTGGGAACTCGGAGTTGGATGTTTATACTCCGGTTCGCGCTCTAGGAATACGGAGTTGGATGTTTATACTCCGGTTCGTGCTCAGGGAACTCGGAGTTGGATGTTTATACTCCGCTTCGCACTCTGGGAATACGGAGTTGATTTTTATACTCCGGTTTGCGCTCTGGGAACTCGGAGTTGGATGTTTATACTCCGCTTCGCACTCTGGGAATTTGGAGTTGATGTTTATACTCCGGTTCGCACTCTGGGAACTCGGAGTTCGATGTTTATACTCCGCCTCGCACTCTGGGAATACGGAGTTGATGTTTATACTCCGGTTCGCGCTCTAGGAACTCGGAGTTCGATGTTTATACTCCGGTTCGCGCTTTGGGAACTAAGAGTTGGATGTTTATATTCCACTTCGAAATCTGGGAATACGGAGTTGATGTTTATACTCTGGTTCGCGCTTTGGGAACTCGGAGTTGGATGTTTATACACCACTTCACACCCTGGGAATACGGAGTTGGATGTTTATGCTCTGCTTTGCACTCGGGGAATACGGAGTTGATGCTTATACTCCGGTTCGCGCTCTGGGAACTTGGAGTTGGATGTTTATACTCCGCCTCGCACTCTGGGAATACGGAGTTGATGTTTATACTCTGCTTCGTGCTATAGGAACTCAGAGTTGGATGTTTATACTCCGGTTCGCGCTTTGGGAACTCGGAGTTGGATGTTTATACTCCGCTTCAAACTCTGGGGATACGTAGTTGATGTTTATACTCCGGTTCGCGCTCTGGGAACTTGGAGTGGATGTTTATACTCCGCTTCGCACTCTGGGAATACGGAGTTGGATGTTTATACTCCACTTCGCACTCTGGCAATACGGAGTTGAAGTTTATACTCCGGTTCGCACTCTGGGAACTCGGAGTTGGATGTTTATACTCCGCCTCGCACTTTGGGAATACGGAGTTGATGTTTATACTCCGGTTCGCGCTTTGGGAACTCGGAGTTGGATGTTTCTACTCCGTTTTGCACTCTGGGAATACAGAGTTGGATTTTTATACTCCGCTTTGCACTCTGGGAATACGAAGTTGAAGTTTATACTCCGTTTCGCGCTCTGGGAACTCGGAGTTGGATGTTTATACTCCGCCTCGCACTTTGGAAATACAGAGTTGGATGTTTATACTCCAGTTTGCGCTTTGGGAATACGGAGTTGGATGTTTATACTCCGGTTCGCGCTTTGGGAATACGGAGTTGGATGTTTATACTCCGGTTCGTGCTCAGGGAACTCGGAGTTGGATGTTTATACTCCGCTTCGCACTCTGGGAATACGGAGTTGATTTTTATACTCCGGTTTGCGCTCTGGGAACTCGGAGTTCGATGTTTATACTCCGCCTCGCACTCTGGGAATACGGAGTTGATGTTTATACTCCGGTTCGCGCTCTAGGAACTCGGAGTTCGATGTTTATACTCCGGTTCGCGCTTTGGGAACTAAGAGTTGGATGTTTATATTCCACTTCGAAATCTGGGAATACGGAGTTGATGTTTATACTCTGGTTCGCGCTTTGGGAACTCGGAGTTGGATGTTTATACTCCGCTTCGCACCCTGGGAATACGGAGTTGGATGTTTATACTCTGCTTTGCACTCGGGGAATACGGAGTTGATGCTTATACTCCGGTTCGCGCTCTGGGAACTTGGAGTTGGATGTTTATACTCCGCCTCGCACTCTGGGAATACGGAGTTGATGTTTATACTCTGCTTCGCGCTTTAGGAACTCGGAGTTGGATGTTTATACTCCGGTTCGCGCTTTGGGAACTCGGAGTTGGATGTTTATACTCCGCTTCAAACTCTGGGGATACGTAGTTGATGTTTATACTCCGGTTCGCGCTCTGGGAACTCGGAGTGGATGTTTATACTCCGCTTCGCACTCTGGGAATACGGAGTTGATGTTTATATTCCGGTTCACGCTCTGGAAACTCGGAGTTGGATTTTTATACTCCGCCTCGCACTTTGGGAATACGGAGTTGATGTTTATACTCTGCTTCACGCTCTGGGAACTCGGAGTTGGATGTTTATACTCCGGTTCACGCTTTGGGAACTCGAAGTTGGATGTTTATACTCCGCTTCAAACTCTGGGAATACGGAGTTGATGTTTATACTCCGGTTCACGCTCTGGGAACTCGGAGTTGGATGTTTATACTCCGCTTCGCACTCTGGGAATACAAAGTTGATTTTTATACTCCGGTTTGCGCTCTGGGAACTCGGAGTTAGATGTTTATACTCCGCTTCGCACTCTGGGAATACGGAGTTGATGTTTATACTCCGGTTCGCGCTCTGGGAACTCGGAGTTGGATGTTTATACTCCGCCTCGCACTCTGGGAATACGAAGTTGATGTTTATACTTCGGTTCGCGCTTTGGGAACTCGGAGTTGGATGTTTATTCTCCGGTTCGCGCTTTGGGAACTTGGAGTTGGATGTTTATATTCCGCTTTGAAATCTAGGAATATGGAGTTGATGTTTATACTCCGGTTCGCTCTTTGGGAACTCGGAGTTGGAAGTTTATACTCCGCTTCGCACTCTGGGAATACGGAGTTGGATGTTTATACTCCGCTTTGCACTCTGGGAATACGAAGTTGAAGTTTATACTCCGTTTCGCGCTCTGGGAACTCGGAGTTGGATGTTTATACTCCGCCTCGCACTTTGGAAATACGGAGTTGGATGTTTATACTCCAGTTTGCGCTTTGGGAACTCGGAGTTGGATGTTTATACTCCGGTTCGCGCTCTAGGAATACGGAGTTGGATGTTTATACTCCGGTTCGTGCTCAGGGAACTCGGAGTTGGATGTTTATACTCCGCTTCGCACTCTGGGAATACGGCGTTGATTTTTATACTCCGGTTTGCGCTCTGGGAACTCGGAGTTGGATGTTTATACTCCGCTTCGCACTCTGGGAATTTGGAGTTGATGTTTATACTCCGGTTCGCACTCTGGGAACTCGGAGTTCGATGTTTATACTCCGCCTCGCACTCTGGGAATACGGAGTTGATGTTTATACTCCGGTTCGCGCTCTAGGAACTCGGAGTTCGATGTTTATACTCCGGTTCGCGCTTTGGGAACTAAGAGTTGGATGTTTATATTCCACTTCGAAATCTGGGAATACGGAGTTGATGTTTATACTCTGGTTCGCGCTTTGGGAACTCGGAGTTGGATGTTTATACTCCGCTTCGCACCCTGGGAATACGGAGTTGGATGTTTATACTCTGCTTTGCACTCGGGGAATACGGAGTTGATGCTTATACTCCGGTTCGCGCTCTGGGAACTTGGAGTTGGATGTTTATACTCCGCCTCGCACTCTGGGAATACGGAGTTGATGTTTATACTCTGCTTCGCGCTTTAGGAACTCGGAGTTGGATGTTTATACTCCGGTTCGCGCTTTGGGAACTCGGAGTTGGATGTTTATACTCCGCTTCAAACTCTGGGGATACGTAGTTGATGTTTATACTCCGGTTCGCGCTCTGGGAACTCGGAGTGGATGTTTATACTCCGCTTCGCACATTGGGAATACGGAGTTGGATGTTTATACTCCACTTCGCACTCTGGCAATACGGAGTTGAAGTTTATACTCCGGTTCGCACTCTGGGAACTCGGAGTTGGATGTTTATACTCCGCCTCGCACTTTGGGAATACGGAGTTGATGTTTATACTCCGGTTCGCGCTTTGGGAACTCGGAGTTGGATGTTTCTACTCCGTTTTGCACTCTGGGAATACAGAGTTGGATTTTTATACTCCGCTTTGCACTCTGGGAATACGAAGTTGATGTTTATACTCCGGTTCACGCTGTGGGAACTCGTAGTTGGATGTTTATACTCCGCCTCGCACTTTGGGAATACGGAGTTGGATGTTTATACTCCGGTTCGCGCTTTGGGAATACGGAGTTGGATGTTTATACTCCGGTTTGCGCTTTGGGAATACGGAGTTGGATGTTTATACTCCGGTTCGTGCTCAGGGAACTCGGAGTTGGATGTTTATACTCCGCTTCGCACTCTGGGAATACGGAGTAGATTTTTATACTCCGGTTTGCGCTTTGGGAACTCGGAGTTGGATGTTTATACTCCGCTTCGCACTCTGGGAATACAGAGTTTGATGTTTATACTCCGGTTCGTGCTCAGGGAACTCGGAGTTGGATGTTTATACTCCGCTTCGCACTCTGGGAATACGAAGTTGATTTTTATACTCCGGTTTGCGCTCTGGGAACTCGGAGTTAGATGTTTATACTCCGCTTCGCACTCTGGGAATACGGAGTTGATGTTTATACTCCGGTTCGCGCTCTGGGAACTCGGAGTTGGATGTTTATACTCCGCCTCGCACTCTGGGAATACGAAGTTGATGTTTATACTTCGGTTCGCGCTTTGGGAACTCGGAGTTGGATGTTTATTCTCCGGTTCGCTCTTTGGGAACTTGGAGTTGGATGTTTATATTCCACTTTGAAATCTAGGAATATGGAGTTGATGTTTATACTCCGGTTTGCGCTTTGGGAACTCGGAGTTGGATGTTTATACTCCTCTTCGCACTCTGGGAATACGGAGTTTGATGTTTATACTCCGCTTTGAACTCTGGGAATACAGAGTTGATGTTTATATTCCGGTTCACGCTCTGGAAACTCGGAGTTGGATTTTTATACTCCGCCTCGCACTTTGGGAATACGGAGTTGATGTTTATACTCTGCTTCACGCTCTGGGAACTCGGAGTTGGATGTTTATACTCCGGTTCATGCTTTGGGAACTCGAAGTTGGATGTTTATACTCCGCTTCAAACTCTGGGAATACGGAGTTGATGTTTATACTCCGGTTCACGCTCTGGAAACTCGGAGTTGGATGTTTATACTCCGCTTCGCACTCTGGGAATACAAAGTTGATTTTTATACTCCGGTTTGCACTCTGGGAACTCGGAGTTAGATGTTTATACTCCGCTTCGCACTCTGGGAATACGGAGTTGATGTTTATACTCCGGTTCGCGCTCTGGGAACTCGGAGTTGGATGTTTATACTCCGCCTCGCACTCTGGGAATACGAAGTTGATGTTTATACTTCGGTTCGCGCTTTGGGAACTCGGAGTTGGATGTTTATTCTCCGGTTCGCGCTTTGGGAACTTGGAGTTGGATGTTTATATTCCGCTTTGAAATCTAGGAATATGGAGTTGATGTTTATACTCCGGTTCGCTCTTTGGGAACTCGGAGTTGGAAGTTTATACTCCGCTTCGCACTCTGGGAATACGGAGTTGGATGTTTATACTCCGCTTCGAACTCTGGGAATACGGAGTTGATGTTTATACTCCGGTTCGCGCTTTGGGAACTCGAAGTTGGATGTTTATACTCCGCTTCGCACTCTAGGAATACGGATTTGGATGTTTATACTCCACTTCGCACTCTGGGAATACGGAGTTGATGTTTATACTCCGGTTCGCGCTTTGGGAACTCGAAGTTGGATGTTTATACTCCGCTTCGCACTCTGGGAATACGGAGTTGGATGTTTATACTCCGCTTCGCACTCTGGGAATATGGAGTTGATGTTTATACTCCGGTTCGCGCTTTGGGAACTCAGAGTTGGATGGTTATACTCCGCCTCGCACTCTGGGAATACGGAGTTGATGTTTATACTCTGGTTCGCGCTTTGGGAACTCGTAGTTGGATGTTTATACTCCGCTTCGCACTCTGGGAATACGGAGTTGGATGTTTATACTCCGCTTCGCACTCTGGGAATACAGATTGATGCTTATACTCCGGTTCGCGCTCTGGGAACTTGGAGTAGGATGTTTATACTTCGACTCGCACTCTGGGAATACGGATTTGATGTTTATACTCTGCTTCGCACTTTGGGAACTCGGAGTTGGATGTTTATACTCTGGTTCGCGCTTTGGGAACTCGGAGTTGGATGTTTATACTCCACTTCAATCTCTGGGAATACGTAGTTGATGTTTATAGTCCGGTTCGCGCTCTGGGAACTCGGAGTTGGATGTTTATACTCCGCTTCGCACTCTGGGAATAC
This sequence comes from Allium fistulosum, assembly GCA_030737815.1. Taxonomy (NCBI): domain Eukaryota; kingdom Viridiplantae; phylum Streptophyta; class Magnoliopsida; order Asparagales; family Amaryllidaceae; genus Allium; species Allium fistulosum. The sequence goes on along the minus strand of CM060904.1, from coordinate 210,016,087 downwards.
AGAGTTGGATGTTTATACTCCACTTCGCACTCTGGCAATATGGAGCTGATGTTTATACTCCGGTTCGCGCTCTGTGAACTCGGAGTTGGATGTTTATACTCCGCCTTGCACTCTGGGAATACGGAGTTGATGTTTATACTTCGGTTCGCGCTTTGGGAACTCGGAGTTGGAAGTTTATACTCCGCCTTGCACTCTGGGAATACGGAGTTGGATGTTTATACTCCACTTCGCACTCTGGCAATACGGAGTTGATGTTTATACTCCGGTTCGCGCTCTGGGAACTCGGAGTTGGATGTTTGTACTCCGCCTTGCACTTTGGGAATACGGAGTTGATGTTTATACTCCAGTTCGCGCTTTGGGAACTCGGAGTTGGAAGTTTATACTCCGCTTCGCACTCTGGGAATACGGAGTTGGATGTTTATACTCCGCTTTGCACTCTGGGAATACGAAGTTGAAGTTTATACTCCGTTTCGCGCTCTGGGAACTCGGAGTTGGATGTTTATACTCCGCCTCGCACTTTGGAAATACGGAGTTGGATGTTTATACTCCAGTTTGCGCTTTGGGAACTCGGAGTTGGATGTTTATACTCCGGTTCGCGCCCTGGGAATACGGAGTTGGATGTTTATACTCCGGTTCGTGCTCAGGGAACTAGGAGTTGGATGTTTATACTCCGCTTCGCACTCTGGGAATACGGAGTTGATTTTTATACTCCGGTTTGCGCTCTGGGAACTCGAAGTTGGATGTTTATACTCCGCTTCGCACTCTGGGAATTTGGAGTTGATGTTTATACTCCGGTTCGCACTCTGGGAACTCGGAGTTCGATGTTTATACTCCGCCTCGCACTCTGGGAATACGGAGTTGATGTTTATACTCCGGTTCGCGCTCTAGGAACTCGGAGTTCGATGTTTATACTCCGGTTCGCGCTTTGGGAACTAAGAGTTGGATGTTTATATTCCACTTCGAAATCTGGGAATACGGAGTTGATGTTTATACTCTGGTTCGCGCTTTGGGAACTCGGAGTTGGATGTTTATACACCGCTTCACACCCTGGGAATACGGAGTTGGATGTTTATGCTCTGCTTTGCACTCGGGGAATACGGAGTTGATGCTTATACTCCGGTTCGCGCTCTGGGAACTTGGAGTTGGATGTTTATACTCCGCCTCGCACTCTGGGAATACGGAGTTGATGTTTATACTCTGCTTCGTGCTATAGGAACTCAGAGTTGGATGTTTATACTCCGGTTCGCGCTTTGGGAACTCGGAGTTGGATGTTTATACTCCGCTTCAAACTCTGGGGATACGTAGTTGATGTTTATACTCCGGTTCGCGCTCTGGGAACTTGGAGTGGATGTTTATACTCCGCTTCGCACTCTGGGAATACGGAGTTGGATGTTTATACTCCACTTCGCACTCTGGCAATACGGAGTTGAAGTTTATACTCCGGTTCGCACTCTGGGAACTCGGAGTTGGATGTTTATACTCCGCCTCGCACTTTGGGAATACGGAGTTGATGTTTATACTCCGGTTCGCGCTTTGGGAACTCGGAGTTGGATGTTTCTACTCCGTTTTGCACTCTGGGAATACAGAGTTGGATTTTTATACTCCGCTTTGCACTCTGGGAATACGAAGTTGAAGTTTATACTCCGTTTCGCGCTCTGGGAACTCGGAGTTGGATGTTTATACTCCGCCTCGCACTTTGGAAATACAGAGTTGGATGTTTATACTCCAGTTTGCGCTTTGGGAATACGGAGTTGGATGTTTATACTCCGGTTCGCGCTTTGGGAATACGGAGTTGGATGTTTATACTCCGGTTCGTGCTCAGGGAACTCGGAGTTGGATGTTTATACTCCGCTTCGCACTCTGGGAATACGGAGTTGATTTTTATACTCCGGTTTGCGCTCTGGGAACTCGGAGTTGGATGTTTATACTCCGCTTCGCACTCTGGGAATTTGGAGTTGATGTTTATACTCCGGTTCGCACTCTGGGAACTCGGAGTTCGATGTTTATACTCCGCCTCGCACTCTGGGAATACGGAGTTGATGTTTATACTCCGGTTCGCGCTCTAGGAACTCGGAGTTCGATGTTTATACTCCGGTTCGCGCTTTGGGAACTAAGAGTTGGATGTTTATATTCCACTTCGAAATCTGGGAATACGGAGTTGATGTTTATACTCTGGTTCGCGCTTTGGGAACTCGGAGTTGGATGTTTATACTCCGCTTCGCACCCTGGGAATACGGAGTTGGATGTTTATACTCTGCTTTGCACTCGGGGAATACGGAGTTGATGCTTATACTCCGGTTCGCACTCTGGGAACTTGGAGTTGGATGTTTATACTCCGCCTCGCACTCTGGGAATACGGAGTTGATGTTTATACTCTGCTTCGCGCTTTAGGAACTCGGAGTTGGATGTTTATACTCCGGTTCGCGCTTTGGGAACTCGGAGTTGGATGTTTATACTCCGCTTCAAACTCTGGGGATACGTAGTTGATGTTTATACTCCGGTTCGCGCTCTGGGAACTCGGAGTGGATGTTTATACTCCGCTTCGCACTCTGGGAATACGGAGTTGATGTTTATATTCCGGTTCACGCTCTGGAAACTCGGAGTTGGATTTTTATACTCCGCCTCGCACTTTGGGAATACGGAGTTGATGTTTATACTCTGCTTCACGCTCTGGGAACTCGGAGTTGGATGTTTATACTCCGGTTCACGCTTTGGGAACTCGAAGTTGGATGTTTATACTCCGCTTCAAACTCTGGGAATACGGAGTTGATGTTTATACTCCGGTTCACGCTCTGGGAACTCGGAGTTGGATGTTTATACTCCGCTTCGCACTCTGGGAATACAAAGGTTATTTTTATACTCCGGTTTGCGCTCTGGGAACTCGGAGTTAGATGTTTATACTCCGCTTCGCACTCTGGGAATACGGAGTTGATGTTTATACTCCGGTTCGCGCTTTGGGAACTCGGAGTTGGATGTTTATACTCCGCCTCGCACTCTGGGAATACGAAGTTGATGTTTATACTTCGGTTCGCGCTTTGGGAACTCGGAGTTGGATGTTTATTCTCCGGTTCGCGCTTTGGGAACTTGGAGTTAGATGTTTATATTCCGCTTTGAAATCTAGGAATATGGAGTTGATGTTTATACTCCGGTTCGCTCTTTGGGAACTCGGAGTTGGAAGTTTATACTCCGCTTCGCACTCTGGGAATACGGAGTTGGATGTTTATACTCCGCTTTGCACTCTGGGAATACGAAGTTGAAGTTTATACTCCGTTTCGCGCTCTGGGAACTCGGAGTTGGATGTTTATACTCCGCCTCGCACTTTGGAAATACGGAGTTGGATGTTTATACTCCAGTTTGCGCTTTGGGAACTCGGAGTTGGATGTTTATACTCCGGTTCGCGCTCTAGGAATACGGAGTTGGATGTTTATACTCCGGTTCGTGCTCAGGGAACTCGGAGTTGGATGTTTATACTCCGCTTCGCACTCTGGGAATACGGAGTTGATTTTTATACTCCGGTTTGCGCTCTGGGAACTCGGAGTTGGATGTTTATACTCCGCTTCGCACTCTGGGAATTTGGAGTTGATGTTTATACTCCGGTTCGCACTCTGGGAACTCGGAGTTCGATGTTTATACTCCGCCTCGCACTCTGGGAATACGGAGTTGATGTTTATACTCCGGTTCGCGCTCTAGGAACTCGGAGTTCGATGTTTATACTCCGGTTCGCGCTTTGGGAACTAAGAGTTGGATGTTTATATTCCACTTCGAAATCTGGGAATACGGAGTTGATGTTTATACTCTGGTTCGCGCTTTGGGAACTCGGAGTTGGATGTTTATACTCCGCTTCGCACCCTGGGAATACGGAGTTGGATGTTTATACTCTGCTTTGCACTCGGGGAATACGGAGTTGATGCTTATACTCCGGTTCGCGCTCTGGGAACTTGGAGTTGGATGTTTATACTCCGCCTCGCACTCTGGGAATACGGAGTTGATGTTTATACTCTGCTTCGCGCTTTAGGAACTCGGAGTTGGATGTTTATACTCCGGTTCGCGCTTTGGGAACTCGGAGTTGGATGTTTATACTCCGCTTCAAACTCTGGGGATACGTAGTTGATGTTTATACTCCGGTTCGCGCTCTGGGAACTCGGAGTGGATGTTTATACTCCGCTTCGCACATTGGGAATACGGAGTTGGATGTTTATACTCCACTTCGCACTCTGGCAATACGGAGTTGAAGTTTATACTCCGGTTCGCACTCTGGGAACTCGGAGTTGGATGTTTATACTCCGCCTCGCACTTTGGGAATACGGAGTTGATGTTTATACTCCGGTTCGCGCTTTGGGAACTCGGAGTTGGATGTTTCTACTCCGTTTTGCACTCTGGGAATACAGAGTTGTATTTTTATACTCCGCTTTGCACTCTGGGAATACGAAGTTGATGTTTATACTCCGGTTCACGCTTTGGGAACTCGTAGTTGGATGTTTATACTCCGCCTCGCACTTTGGGAATACGGAGTTGGATGTTTATACTCCGGTTCGCGCTTTGGGAATACGGAGTTGGATGTTTATACTCCGGTTTGCGCTTTGGGAATACGGAGTTGGATGTTTATACTCCGGTTCGTGCTCAGGGAACTCGGAGTTGGATGTTTATACTCCGCTTCGCACTCTGGGAATACGGAGTAGATTTTTATACTCCGGTTTGCGCTTTGGGAACTCGGAGTTGGATGTTTATACTCCGCTTCGCACTCTGGGAATACAGAGTTTGATGTTTATACTCCGGTTCGTGCTCAGGGAACTCGGAGTTGGATGTTTATACTCCGCTTCGCACTCTGGGAATACGAAGTTGATTTTTATACTCCGGTTTGCGCTCTGGGAACTCGGAGTTAGATGTTTATACTCCGCTTCGCACTCTGGGAATACGGAGTTGATGTTTATACTCCGGTTCGCGCTCTGGGAACTCGGAGTTGGATGTTTATACTCCGCCTCGCACTCTGGGAATACGAAGTTGATGTTTATACTTCGGTTCGCGCTTTGGGAACTCGGAGTTGGATGTTTATTCTCCGGTTCGCTCTTTGGGAACTTGGAGTTGGATGTTTATATTCCACTTTGAAATCTAGGAATATGGAGTTGATGTTTATACTCCGGTTTGCGCTTTGGGAACTCGGAGTTGGATGTTTATACTCCTCTTCGCACTCTGGGAATACGGAGTTTGATGTTTATACTCCGCTTTGAACTCTGGGAATACAGAGTTGATGTTTATATTCCGGTTCACGCTCTGGAAACTCGGAGTTGGATTTTTATACTCCGCCTCGCACTTTGGGAATACGGAGTTGATGTTTATACTCTGCTTCACGCTCTGGGAACTCGGAGTTGGATGTTTATACTCCGGTTCACGCTTTGGGAACTCGAAGTTGGATGTTTATACTCCGCTTCAAACTCTGGGAATACGGAGTTGATGTTTATACTCCGGTTCACGCTCTGGAAACTCGGAGTTGGATGTTTATACTCCGCTTCGCACTCTGGGAATACAAAGTTGATTTTTATACTCCGGTTTGCGCTCTGGGAACTCGGAGTTAGATGTTTATACTCCGCTTCGCACTCTGGGAATACGGAGTTGATGTTTATACTCCGGTTCGCGCTCTGGGAACTCGGAGTTTGATGTTTATACTCCGCCTCGCACTCTGGGAATACGAAGTTGATGTTTATACTTCGGTTCGCGCTTTGGGAACTCGGAGTTGGATGTTTATTCTCCGGTTCGCGCTTTGGGAACTTGGAGTTGGATGTTTATATTCCGCTTTGAAATCTAGGAATATGGAGTTGATGTTTATACTCCGGTTCGCTCTTTGGGAACTCGGAGTTGGAAGTTTATACTCCGCTTCGCACTCTGGGAATACAGAGTTGGATGTTTATACTCCGCTTTGCACTCTGGGAATACGAAGTTGAAGTTTATACTCCGTTTCGCGCTCTGGGAACTCGGAGTTGGATGTTTATACTCCGCCTCGCACTTTGGAAATACGGAGTTGGATGTTTATACTCCAGTTTGCGCTTTGGGAACTCCGAGTTGGATGTTTATACTCCGGTTCGTGCTCTAGGAATACGGAGTTGGATGTTTATACTCCGGTTCGTGCTCAGGGAACTCGGAGTTGGATGTTTATACTCCGCTTCGCACTCTGGGAATACGGAGTTGATTTTTATACTCCGGTTTGCGCTCTGGGAACTCGGAGTTGGATGTTTATACTCCGCTTCGCACTCTGGGAATTTGGAGTTGATGTTTATACTCCGGTTCGCACTCTGGGAACTCGGAGTTCGATGTTTATACTCCGCCTCGCACTCTGGGAATACGGAGTTGATGTTTATACTCCGGTTCGCGCTCTAGGAACTCGGAGTTCGATGTTTATACTCCGGTTCGCGCTTTGGGAACTAAGAGTTGGATGTTTATATTCCACTTCGAAATCTGGGAATACGAAGTTGATGTTTATACTCTGGTTCGCGCTTTGGGAACTCGGAGTTGGATGTTTATACTCCGCTTCGCACCCTGGGAATACGGAGTTGGATGTTTATACTCTGCTTTGCACTCGGGGAATACGGAGTTGATGCTTATACTCCGGTTCGCGCTCTGGGAACTTGGAGTTGGATGTTTATACTCCGCCTCGCACTCTGGGAATACGGAGTTGATGTTTATACTCTGCTTCGCGCTTTAGGAACTCGGAGTTGGATGTTTATACTCCGGTTCGCGCTTTGGGAACTCGGAGTTGGATGTTTATACTCCGCTTCAAACTCTGGGGATACGTAGTTGATGTTTATACTCCGGTTCGCGCTCTGGGAACTCGGAGTGGATGTTTATACTCCGCTTCGCACTCTGGGAATACGGAGTTGGATGTTTATACTCCACTTCGCACTCTGGCAATACGGAGTTGAAGTTTATACTCCGGTTCGCACTCTGGGAACTCGGAGTTGGATGTTTATACTCCGCCTCGCACTTTGGGAATACGGAGTTGATGTTTATACTCCGGTTCGCGCTTTGGGAACTCGGAGTTGGATGTTTCTACTCCGTTTTGCACTCTGGGAATACAGAGTTGGATTTTTATACTCCGCTTTGCACTCTGGGAATACGAAGTTGATGTTTATACTCCGGTTCACGCTTTGGGAACTCGTAGTTGGATGTTTATACTCCGCCTCGCACTTTGGGAATACGGAGTTGGATGTTTATACTCCGGTTCGCGCTTTGGGAATACGGAGTTGGATGTTTATACTCCGGTTCGCGCTTTGGGAATACGGAGTTGGATGTTTATACTCCGGTTCGTGCTCAGGGAACTCGGAGTTGGATGTTTATACTCCGCTTCGCACTCTGGGAATACGGAGTAGATTTTTATACTCCGGTTTGCGCTTTGGGAACTCAGAGTTGGATGTTTATACTCCGCTTCGCACTCTGGGAATACAGAGTTTGATGTTTATACTCCGGTTCGTGCTCAGGGAACTCGGAGTTGGATGTTTATACTCCGCTTCGCACTCTGGGAATACAAAGTTGATTTTTATACTCCGGTTTGCGCTCTGGGAACTCGTAGTTAGATGTTTATACTCCGCTTCGCACTCTGGGAATACGGAGTTGATGTTTATACTCCGGTTCGCGCTCTGGGAACTCGGAGTTGGATGTTTATACTCCGCCTCGCACTCTGGGAATACGAAGTTGATGTTTATACTTCGGTTCGCGCTTTGGGAACTCGGAGTTGGATGTTTATTCTCCGGTTCGCGCTTTGGGAACTTGGAGTTGGATGTTTATATTCCGCTTTGAAATCTAGGAATATGGAGTTGATGTTTATACTCCGGTTCGCGCTTTGGGAACTCGGAGTTGGATGTTTATACTCCTCTTCGCACTCTAGGAATACGGAGTTTGATGTTTATACTCCGCTTTGAACTCTGGGAATACGGAGTTGATGTTTATATTCCGGTTCACGCTCTGGAAACTCGGAGTTGGATTTTTATACTCCGCCTCGCACTTTGGGAATACGGAGTTGATGTTTATACTCTGCTTCGCGCTCTGGGAACTCGGAGTTGGATGTTTATACTCCGGTTCACGCTTTGGGAACTCGAAGTTGGATGTTTATACTCCGCTTCAAACTCTGGGAATACGGAGTTGATGTTTATACTCCGGTTCACGCTCTGGGAACTCGGAGTTGGATGTTTGTACTCCACTTCGCACTCTGGGAACATGGAGTTGGATGTTTATACTCCACTTCGCACTCTGGGAATACGGAGTTGATGTTTATACTCCGGTTCGCGCTCTAGGAACTCGGAGTTGGATGTTTACACTCCGCCTCGCACTCTGGGAATACGGAGTTGATGTTTATACTCCGGTTCGCGCTCTGGGAACTCGGAGTTGGATATTTATACTCCGGTTCGCGCTTTGGGAACTCAGAGTTGGATGTTTATACTCCACTTCAAACTTTGGGAATACGGAGTTGATGTTTATACTCCGGTTCGCGCTTTGGGAACTCGGAGTTGGATGTTTATACTCCACTTCGCACTCTGGGAATACGGAGTTGGATGTTTATACTCCGCTTCACACTCTGGGAATACAGAGTTGATGTTTATACTTCGGTTCGCGCTCTAGGAACTCGGAGTTGGATGTTTATACTCCGCCTCGCACTCTGGGAATACGGAGTTGATGTTTATACTCCGGTTCGCGCTTTGGGAACTCGGAGTTGGATGTTTATACTCCGCTTCAAACTCTGGGAATACGTAGTTGATGTTTATACTCTGGTTCGCGCTCTGGGAACTCGGAGTGGATGTTTATACTCCGCTTCGCACTCTGGGAATACGGAGTTGGATGTTTATACTCCACTTCGCACTCTGGCAATACGGAGTTGATGTTTATACTCCGGTTCGCGCTTTGGGAACTCAGAGTTGGATGTTTATACTCCGCTTCAAACTCTGGGAATACGGAGTTGATGTTTATACTCCGGTTCGCGCTTTGGGAACTCGAAGTTGGATGTTTATACTCCGCTTCGCACTCTAGGAATACAGATTTGGATGTTTATACTCCACTGCGCACTCTGGGAATACGGAGTTGATGTTTATACTCCGGTTCGCGCATTGGGAACTCGGAGTTGGATGGTTATACTCCGCCTCGCACTCTGGGAATACGGATTTGATGTTTATACTCCGGTTCGCGCTTTGGGAACTCAGAGTTGGATGTTTATACTCCGCTTCGCACTCTGGGAATACGGAGTTGGATGTTTATACTCCGCTTCGCACTCTGGGAATACGGAGTTGATGCTTATACTCCGGTTCGCGCTCTGGGAACTTGGAGTTGGATGTTTATACTCCGCCTCGCACTCTGGGAATACGGAGTTGATGTTTATACTCTGCTTCACGCTCTGGGAACTCGAAGTTGGATGTTTATACTCCGGTTCGCGCTTTGGGAACTCGGAATTGGATGTTTATATTCCACTTCGAAATCTGGGAATACGGAGTTGATGTTTATACTCTGGTTCGCGCTTTGGGAACTCGGAGTTGGATGTTTATACTCCGCTTCGCACCCTGGGAATACGGAGTTGGATGTTTATACTCTGCTTTGCACTCGGGGAATACGGAGTTGATGCTTATACTCCGGTTCGCGCTTTGGGTACTTGGAGTTGGATGTTTATACTCCGCCTCGCACTTTGGGAATACGGAGTTGATGTTTATACTCTGCTTCGCGCTTTGGGAACTCGGAGTTGGATGTTTATACTCCGGTTCGCGCTTTGGGAACTCGGAGTTGGATGTTATACTCCGCTTCAAACTCTGGGAATACGTAGTTGATGTTTATACTCCGGTTCGCGCTCTGGGAACTCGGAGTGCATGTTTATACTCCGCTTCGCACTCTGGGAATACGGAGTTGGATGTTTATACTCCACTTCGCACTCTGGCAATACGGAGTTGAAGTTTATACTCCGGTTCGCACTCTGGGAACTCGGAGTTGGATGTTTATACTCCGCCTCGCACTTTGGGAATACGGAGTTGATGTTTATACTCCGGTTCGCGCTTTGGGAACTCGGAGTTGGATGTTTCTACTCCATTTTGCACTCTGGGAATACAGAGTTGGATGTTTATACTCCGCTTTGCACTCTGGGAATACGAAGTTGATGTTTATACTCCGGTTCACGCTTTGGGAACTCGAAGTTGGATGTTTATACTCCGCCTCGCACTTTGGAAATACGGAGTTGGATGTTTATACTCCGGTTCGCGCTTTGGGAATACGGAGTTGGATGTTTATACTCTGGTTCGCGCTTTGGGAATACGGAGTTGGATGTTTATACTCCGGTTCGTGCTCAGGGAACTCGGAGTTGGATGTTTATACTCCGCTTCGCACTCTGGGAATACGGAGTAGATTTTTATACTCCGGTTTGCGCTTTGGGAACTCGGAGTTGGATGTTTATACTCCGCTTCGCACTCTGGGAATACAGAGTTTGATGTTTATACTCCGGTTCGTGCTCAGGGAACTCGGAGTTGGATGTTTATACTCCGCTTCGCACTCTGGGAATACAAAGTTGATTTTTATACTCCGGTTTGCGCTCTGGGAACTCGGAGTTAGATGTTTATACTCCGCTTCGCACTCTGGGAATACGGAGTTGATGTTTATACTCCGGTTCGCGCTCTGGGAACTCGGAGTTGGATGTTTATACTCCGCCTCGCACTCTGGGAATACGAAGTTGATATTTATACTTCGGTTCGCGCTTTGGGAACTCGGAGTTGGATGTTTATTCTCCGGTTCGCGCTTTGGGAACTCGGAGTTGGATGTTTATATTCCGCTTTGAAATCTAGGAATATGGAGTTGATGTTTATACTCCGGTTCGCGCTTTGGGAACTCGGAGTTGGATGTTTATACTCCTCTTCGCACTCTGGGAATACGGAGTTGGATGTTTATACTCCGCTTTGAACTCTGGGAATACAGAGTTGATGTTTATATTCCGGTTCACGCTCTGGAAACTCGGAGTTGGATTTTTATACTCCGCCTCGCACTTTGGGAATACGGAGTTGATATTTATACTCTGCTTCGCGCTCTGGGAACTCGGAGTTGGATGTTTATACTCCGGTTCATGCTTTGGGAACTCGAAGTTGGATGTTTATACTCCGCTTCAAACTCTGGGAATACGGAGTTGATGTTTATACTCCGGTTCACGCTCTGGGAACTCGGAGTTGGATGTTTGTACTCCACTTCGCACTCTGGGAACATGGAGTTGGATGTTTATACTCCACTTCGCACTCTGGGAATACGGAGTTGATGTTTATACTCCGGTTCGCGCTCTAGGAACTCGGAGTTGGATGTTTACACTCCGCCTCGCACTCTGGGAATACGGAGTTGATGTTTATACTCCGGTTCGCGCTCTGGGAACTCGGAGTTGGATATTTATACTCCGGTTCGCGCTTTGGGAACTCAGAGTTGGATGTTTATACTCCACTTCAAACTCTGGGAATACGGAGTTGATGTTTATACTCCGGTTCGCGCTTTGGGAACTCGGAGTTGGATGTTTATACTCCGCTTCGCACTCTGGGAATACGGAGTTGGATGTTTATACTCCGCTTCGCACTATGGGAATACAGAGTTGATGTTTATACTCCGGTTCGCGCTCTAGGAACTCGGAGTTGGATGTTTATACTCCGCCTCGCACTCTGGGAATACGGAGTTGATGTTTATACTCCGGTTCGCGCTTTGGGAACTTGGAGTTGGATGTTTATACTCCGCTTCAAACTCTAGGAATACGTAGTTGATGTTTATACTCCGGTTCGTGCTCTGGAAACTCGGAGTGGATGTTTATACTCCGCTTCGCACTCTGGGAATACGGAGTTGGATGTTTATACTCCACTTCGCACTCTGGCAATACGGAGTTGATGTTTATACTCCGGTTCGCGCTTTGGGAACTCAGAGTTGGATGTTTATACTCCGCTTCGAACTCTGGGAATACGGAGTTGATGTTTATACTCCGGTTCGCGCTTTGGGAACTCGAAGTTGGATGTTTATACTCCGCTTCGCACTCTAGGAATATGGATTTGGATGTTTATACTCCACTTCGCACTCTGGGAATACGGAGTTGATGTTTATACTCCGGTTCGCGCTTTGGGAACTCGGAGTTGGATGGTTATACTCCGCCTCGCACTCTGGGAATACGGATTTGATGTTTATACTCCGGTTCGCGCTTTGGGAACTCAGAGTTGGATGTTTATACTCCGCTTCGCACTCTGGGAATACGGAGTTGGATGTTTATACTCCGCTTTGCACTCTGGGAATACGGAGTTGATGCTTATACTCCGGTTCGCGCTCTGGGAACTTGGAGTTGGATGTTTATACTCCGCCTCGCACTCTGGGAATACGGAGTTGATGTTTATACTCTGCTTCACGCTCTGGGAACTCGAAGTTGGATGTTTATACTCCGGTTCGCGCTTTGGGAACTCGGAGTTGGATGTTTATACTCTGCTTCAATCTCTGGGAATACGTAGTTGATGTTTATACTCCGGTTCGCGCTCTGGGAACTCGGAGTTGGATGTTTATACTCCGCTTCGCACCATGGGAATACAGAGTTGGTTGTTTATACTCCACTTCGCACTCTGGCAATACGGAGTTGATGTTTATACTCCGGTTCGCGCTCTGGGAACTCGGAGTTGGATGTTTATACTCCGCCTCGCACTCTGGGAATACGGAGTTGATGTTCATACTCCGGTTCGCGCTTTGGGAACTCGGAGTTGGATGTTTATACTCCGCTTCGCACTCTGGGAATACGGAGTTGGATGTTTATACTCCGCTTTGCACTCTAGGAATACGAAGTTGATGTTTATACTCCGGTTCGTGCTCTAGGAGCTTGGAGTTGGATGTTTGTACTCCGCCTCGCACTTTGGGGATACGGAGTTGGATGTTTATACTCCGGTTTGCGATTTGGGAACTCGGATTTGGATGTTTATACTCCGGTTCGTGCTCTGGGAATATGGAGTTGGATGTTTATACTTCGGTTCGTGCTCAGGGAACTCGTAGTTGGATGTTTATACTCCGCTTCGCACTCTGGGAATACGGAGTTGATTTTTATACTCCGGTTCGCGCTCTGGGAACTCGGAGTTGGATGTTTATACTCCGCCTCGCACTCTGGGAATACGGAGTTGATGTTTATACTCCGGTTCGCGCTTTGGGAACTCGGAGTTGGATGTTTATACTCCGGTTCGCGCTTTGAGAATTCGGAGTTGGATGTTTATATTCCGCTTCGAAATCTGGGAGTATGGAGTTGATGTTTATACTCCGGTTCGCGCTTTCTGAACTCGGAGTTGGATGTTTATACTCCGCTTCGCACTCTGGGAATACGGAGTTGGATGTTTATACTCCGCTTTGAACTCTGGGAATACAGAGTTGATGTTTATACTCTAGTTCGTGCTCTGGGAACTCGGAGTTGGATTTTTATACTCCGCCTCGCACTTTGGGAATACGGAGTTGATGTTTATACTCTGCTTCGCGCTCTGGGAACTCGTAGTTGGATGTTTATACTCCGGTTCGAGCTTTGGGAACTCGGAGTTGGATGTTTATACTCCGCTTCAAACTCTGGGAATACGGAGTTGATGTTTATACTCCGGTTCACGCTCTAGGAACTCGGAGTTGGATGTTTGTACTCCACTTCACACTCTGGGAACATGGAGTTGGATGTTTATACTCCACTTCGCACTCTGGGAATACGGAGTTGATGTTTATACTCCGGTACGTGCTCTGGGAACTCGGAGTTGGATGTTTACACTCCGCCTCGCACTTTGGGAATGCGGAGTTGATGTTTATACTCCGGTTCGCGCTCTGGGAACTCGGAGTTGGATATTTATACTCCGGTTCGTGCTTTGGGAACTCAGAGTTGGATGTTTATACTCTGCTTCGAACTCTGGGAATACAGAGTTGATGTTTATACTCCAGTTCGCGCTTTGGGAACTCGAAGTTGGATGTTTATACTCCGCTTCGCACTCTGGGAATACGGAGTTGGATGTTTATACTCCGCTTCGCACTCTGGGAATACGGAGTTGATGTTTATACTCCGGTTCGCGCTTTGGGAACTCGGAGTTGGATGGTTATACTCCGCCTCGCACTCTGGGAATAGGGAGTTGATGTTTATACTCTGGTTCGCGCTTTGGGAACTCGGAGTTGGATGTTTATACTCCGCTTCGCACTCTGGGAATACGGAGTTGGATGTTTATACTCCGCTTCGCACTCTGGGAATATGGAGTTGATGCTTATACTCCGGTTCGCGCTCTGGGAACTTGGAGTTGGATGTTTATACTCCGCCTCGCACTCTAGGAATACGGAGTTGATGTTTATACTCTGCTTCATGCTTTGGGAACTCGGAGTTGGATGTTTATACTCTGGTTCGCGCTTTGGGAACTCGGAATTGGATGTTTGTACTCCACTTCAATCTCTGGGAATACGTAGTTGATGTTTATACTCCGGTTCGCGCTCTGGGAACTCGGAGTTGGATGTTTATACTCCGCTTCGCACTCTGGGAATACAGAGTTGGATGTTTATACTCCACTTCGCACTCTGGCAATAATGAGCTGATGTTTATACTCCGGTTCGCGCTCTGGGAACTCGGAGTTGGATGTTAATACTCCGCCTTGCACTCTGGGAATACGGAGTTGATGTTTATACTCCGGTTCACGCTTTGGGAACTCGGAGTTGGATGTTTATACTCCGCTTTGCACTCTGGGAATACGGAGTTGGATGTTTATACTCCGCTTTGCACTCTGGGAATACGAAGTTGATGTTTATACTCCGTTTCGCGCTCTGGGAACTCGGAGTTGGATGTTTATACTCCGCCTCGCACTTTGGAAATACGGAGTTGGATGTTGATACTCCGGTTTGCGCTTTGGGAACTCGGAGTTGGATGTTTATACTCCGGTTCGCGCTCTGGGAATACGGAGTTGGATGTTTATACTCCGGTTCGTGCTCAGGGAACTCGGAGTTGGATGTTTATACTCCGCTTCGCACTCTGGGAATACGGAGTTGATTTTTATACTCCGGTTTGCGCTCTGGGAACTCGGAGTTGGATGTTTATACTCCGCTTCGCACTCTGGGAATTCGGAGTTGATGTTTATACTCCGGTTCGCGCTCTGGGAACTCGGAGTTGGATGTTTATACTCCGCCTCGCACTCTGGGAATACGGAGTTGATGTTTATACTCCGGTTCGCGCTCTAGGAACTCGGAGTTCGATGTTTATACTCCGGTTCACGCTCTGGAAACTTGGAGTTGGATGTTTGTACTCCACTTCGCACTCTGGGAACATGGAGTTGGATGTTTATACTCCACTTCGCACTCTGGGAAAACGGAGTTGATGTTTATACTCCGGTTCGCGCTCTAGGAACTCGGAGTTGGATGTTTACACTCCGCCTCGCACTCTGGGAATACGGAGTTGATGCTTATACTCCGGTTCGCGCTCTGGGAACTTGGAGTTGGATGTTTATACTCCGCCTCGCACTCTGGGAATACGGAGTTGATGTTTATACTCTGCTTCGCGCTTTGGGAACTCGGAGTTGGATGTTTATACTCCGGTTCGCGCTTTGGGAACTCGGAGTTGGATGTTTATACTCCGCTTCAAACTCTGGGAATACGTAGTTGATGTTTATACTCCGGTTCGCGCTCTGGGAACTCGGAGTGGATGTTTATACTCCGCTTCGCACTCTGGGAATACAGAGTTGGATGTTTATACTCCACTTCGCACTCTGGCAATACGGAGTTGAAGTTTATACTCCGGTTCGCGCTCTGGGAACTCGGAGTTGGATGTTTATACTCCGCCTCGCACTTTGGGAATATGGAGTTGATGTTTATACTCCGGTTCGCGCTTTGGGAACTCAGAGTTGGATGTTTCTACTCCGCTTCGCACTCTGGGAATACGGAGTTGGATGTTTATACTCCGCTTTGCACTCTGGGAATACGAAGTTGATGTTTATACTCCGGTTCGCGCTTTGGGAACTCAGAGTTGGATGTTTATACTCCGCCTCGCACTTTCGGAATACGGAGTTGGATGTTTATACTCCGGTTCGCGCTTTGGGAATACGTAGTTGGATGTTTATACTCCGGTTCGCGCTTTGGGAATACGGAGTTGGATGTTTATACTTCGGTTCGTGCTCAGGGAACTCGGAGTTGGATGTTTATACTCCGCTTCGCACTCTGGGAATACGGAGTTGATTTTTATACTCCGGTTTGCGTTCTGGGAACTCGGAGTTGGTTGTTTATACTCCGCTTCGCACTCTTGGAATACGGAGTTTGATGTTTATACTCCGGTTCGTGCTCAGGGAACTCGGAGTTGGATGTTTATACTCCGCTTCGCACTCTGGGAATAGAGAGTTGATTTTTATACTCCGGTTTGCGCTCTGGGAATACGGAGTTGGATGTTTATACTCCGCCTCGCACTCTGGGAATACGGAGTTGATGTTTATACTCCGGTTCGCGCTTTGGGAACTCGGAGTTGGATGTTTATACTCCGGTTCGCGCTCTGGGAATTCGGAGTTGGATGTTTATATTCCGCTTCAAAATTTGGGAGTATGGAGTTGATGTTTATACTCCGGTTCGTGCTTTCTAAACTCGGAGTTGGATGTTTATACTCCGCTTCGCACTCTGGGAATACGGAGTTGGATGTTTATACTCCGCTTTGAACTCTGGGAATACAGAGTTGATGTTTATACTCTAGTTCGCGCTCTGCGAACTCGTAGTTGGATTTTTATACTCCGCCTCGCACTTTGGGAATACGGAGTTGATGTTTATACTCTGCTTCGCGCTCTGGGAACTCGTAGTTGGATGTTTATACTCCGGTTCGAGCTTTGGGAACTCGGAGTTGGATGTTTATACTCCGCTTCAAACTCTGGGAATACGGAGTTGATGTTTATACTCCGGTTCATGCTCTGGGAACTCGTAGTTGGATGTTTATACTCCGCCTCGCACTCCGGAAATACGGAGTTGATGTTTATACTCCGGTTCGCGCTCTAGGAACTCGGAGTTCGATGTTTATACTCCGGTTCACGCTCTGGAAACTCGGAGTTGGATGTTTGTACTCCACTTCGCACTCTGGGAACATGGAGTTGGATGTTTATACTCCACTTCGCACTCTGGGAAAACGGAGTTGATGTTTATACTCCGGTTCGCGCTCTAGGAACTCGGAGTTGGATGTTTACACTCCGCCTCGCACTCTGGGAATACGGAGTTGATGCTTATACACCGGTTCGCGCTCTGGGAACTTGGAGTTGGATGTTTATACTCCGCCTCGCACTCTGGGAATACGGAGTTGATGTTTATACTCTGCTTTGCGCTTTGGGAACTCGGAGTTGGATGTTTATACTCCGGTTCGCGCTTTGGGAACTCAGAGTTGGATGTTTATACTCCGCTTCAAACTCTGGGAATACGTAGTTGATGTTTATACTCCGGATCACGCTCTGGGAACTCGGAGTGGATGTTTATACTCCGCTTCGCACTCTGGGAATACGGAGTTGGATGTTTATACTCCACTTCGCACTCGGGCAATACGGAGTTGAAGTTTATACTCCGGTTCGCGCTCTGGGAACTCGGAGTTGGATGTTTATACTCCGCCTCGCACTTTGGGAATATGGAGTTGATGTTTATACTCCGGTTCGCGCTTTGGGAACTCAGAGTTGGATGTTTCTACTCCGCTTCGCACTCTGGGAATACAGAGTTGGATGTTTATACTCCGCTTTGCACTCTGGGAATACGAAGTTGATGTTTATACTCTGGTTCGCGCTTTGGGAACTCAGAGTTGGATGTTTATACTCCGCCTCGCACTTTGGGAATACGGAGTTGGATGTTTATACTCCGGTTCGCGCTTTGGGAATACGGAGTTGGATGTTTATACTCCGGTTCGCGCTTTGGGAATACGGAGTTGGATGTTTATACTCCGGTTCGTGCTTAGGGAACTCGGAGTTGGATGTTTATACTCCGCTTCGCACTCTGGGAATACGGAGTTGATTTTTATACTCCGGTTTGCGCTCTGGGAACTCGGAGTTGGATGTTTATACTCCGCTTCGCACTCTAGGAATACGGAGTTTGATGTTTATACTCCGGTTCGTGCTCAGGGAACTCGGAGTTGGATGTTTATACTCCGCTTTGCACTCTGGGAATACAGAGTTGATTTTTATACTCCGGTTTGCGCTTTGGGAATACGGAGTTGGATGTTTATACTCCGCCTCGCACTCTGGGAATACGGAGTTGATGTTTATACTCCGGTTCGCGCTTTGGGAACTCGGAGTTGGATGTTTATACTCCGGTTCGCGCTCTGGGAATTCGGAGTTGGATGTTTATATTCTGCTTCAAAATCTGGGAGTATGGAGTTGATGTTTATACTCCGGTTTGTGCTTTCTGAACTCGGTGTTGGATGTTTATACTCCGCTTCGCACTCTGGGAATACGGAGTTGGATGTTTATACTCCGCTTTGAACTCTGGGAATACAGAGTTGATGTTTATACTCTAGTTCGCGCTCTGGGAACTCGGAGTTGGATTTTTATACTCCGCCTCGCACTTTGGGAATACGGAGTTGATGTTTATACTCTGCTTCGCGCTCTGGGAACTCGTAGTTGGATGTTTATACTCCGGTTCGAGCTTTGGGAACTCGAAGTTGGATGTTTATACTCCGCTTCAAACTCTGGGAATACGGAGTTGATGTTTATACTTCGGTTCACGCTCTGGGAACTCGGAGTTGGATGTTTGTACTCCACTTCACACTCTGGGAACATGGAGTTGGATGTTTATACTCCACTTCGCACTCTGGGAATACGGAGTTGATGTTTATACTCCGGTTCGTGCTCTGGGAACTCGGAGTTGGATGTTTACACTCCGCCTCGCACTCTGGGAATGCGGAGTTGATGTATATACTCCGGTTCGCGCTCTGGGAACTCGGAGTTGGATATTTATACTCCGGTTCGCGCTTTGGGAACTCAGAGTGAGATGTTTATACTCCGCTTCGAACTCTGGGAATACGGAGTTGATGTTTATACTCCGGTTCGCGCTTTGGGAACTCGAAGTTGGATGTTTATACTCCGCTTCACACTCTGGGAATACGGAGTTGGATGTTTATACTCCGCTTCGCACTCTGGGAATACGGAGTTGATGTTTATACTCCGGTTCGCGCTTTGGGAACTCGGAGTTGGATGGTTATACTCCGCCTCGCACTCTGGGAATACGGAGTTGATGTTTATACTCTGGTTCGCGCTTTGGGAACTCGGAGTTGGATGTTTATACTCCGCTTCGCACTCTGGGAATACGGAGTTGGATGTTTATACTCCGCTTCGCACTCTGGGAATACGGAGTTGATGCTTATACTCCGGTTCGCGCTCTGGGAACTTGGAGTTGGATGTTTATACTCCGCCTCGCACTCTAGGAATACGGAGTTGATGTTTATACTCTGCTTCACGCTTTGGGAACTCGGAGTTGGATGTTTATACTCTGGTTCGCGCTTTGGGAACTCGGAGTTGGATGTTTATACTCCACTTCAATCTCTGGGAATACGTAGTTGATGTTTATACTCCGGTTCGCGCTCTGGGAACTCGGAGTTGGATGTTTATACTCCGCTTCGCACTCTGGGAATACAGAGTTGGATGTTTATACTCCACTTCGCACTCTGGCAATATGGAGCTGATGTTTATACTCCGGTTCGCGCTCTGCGAACTCGGAGTTGGATGTTTATACTCCGCCTTGCACTCTGGGAATATGGAGTTGATGTTTATACTCCGGTTCGCGCTTTGGGAACTCGAAGTTGGATGTTTATACTCCGCTTCGCACTCTGGGAATACGGAGTTGGATGTTTATACTCCGCTTTGCACTCTGGGAATACGAAGTTGATGTTTATACTCCGTTTCGCGCTCTGGGAACTCGGAGTTGGATGTTTATACTCCGCCTCGCACTTTGGAAATACGGAGTTGGATGTTGATACTCCGGTTTGCGCTTTGGGAACTCGGAGTTGGATGTTTATACTCCGGTTCGCGCTCTGGGAATACGGAGTTGGATGTTTATACTCCGGTTCGTGCTCAGGGAACTCGGAGTTGGATGTTTATACTCCGCTTCGCACTCTGGGAATACGGAGTTGATTTTTATACTCCGGTTTGCGCTCTGGGAACTCGGAGTTGGATGTTTATACTCCGCTTCGCACTCTGGGAATTCGGAGTTGATGTTTATACTCCGGTTCGCGCTCTGGGAACTCGGAGTTGGATGTTTATACTCCGCCTCGCACTCTGGGAATATGGAGTTGATGTTTATACTCTGCTTCGCGCTTTGGGAACTCGGAGTTGGATGTTTATACTCCGGTTCGCGCTTTGGGAACTCGGAGTTGGATGTTTATACTCCGCTTCAAAATCTGGGAATACGTAGTTGATGTTTATACTCCGGTTCGCGCTCTGGGAACTCGGAGTGGATGTTTATACTCCGCTTCGCACTCTGGGAATACGGAGTTGGATGTTTATACTCCGCTTCGCACTCTGGGAATACGGAGTTGATGCTTATACTCCGGTTCGCGCTCTGGGAACTTGGAGTTGGATGTTTATACTCCGCCTTGCACTCTAGGAATACGGAGTTGATGTTTATACTCTGCTTCACGCTTTGGGAACTCGGAGTTGGATGTTTATACTCTGGTTCGCGCTTTGGGAACTCGGAGTTGGATGTTTATACTCCACTTCAATCTCTGGGAATACGTAGTTGATGTTTATACTCCGGTTCGCGCTCTGGGAACTCGGAGTTGGATGTTTATACTCCGCTTCGCACTCTGGGAATACAGAGTTGGATGTTTATACTCCACTTCGCACTCTGGCAATATGGAGCTGATGTTTATACTCCAGTTCGCGCTCTGGGAACTCGGAGTTGGATGTTTATACTCCGCCTTGCACTCTGGGAATACGGAGTTGATGTTTATACTCCGGTTCGCGCTTTGGGAACTCGGAGTTGGATGTTTATACTCCGCTTCGCACTCTGGGAATACAGAGTTGGATGTTTATACTCCGCTTTGCACTCTGGGAATACGAAGTTGATGTTTATACTCCGTTTCGCGCTTTGGGAACTCGGAGTTGGATGTTTATACTCCGCCTCGCACTTTGGAAATACGGATTTGGATGTTGATACTCCGGTTTGCGCTTTGGGAACTCGGAGTTGGATGTTTATACTCCGGTTCGCGCTCTGGGAATACGGAGTTGGATGTTTATACTCCGGTTCGGGCTCAGGGAACTCGGAGTTGGATGTTTATACTCCGCTTCGCACTCTTGGAATACGGAGTTGATTTTTATACTCCGGTTTGCGCTCTGGGAACTCGGAGTTGGATGTTTATACTCCGCTTCGCACTCTGGGAATTTGGAGTTGATGTTTATACTCCGGTTCGTGCTCTGGGAACTCGGAGTTGGATGTTTATATTCCGCCTCGCACTCTGGGAATACGGAGTTGATGTTTATACTCCGGTTCGCGCTCTAGGAACTCGGAGTTCGATGTTTATACTCCGGTTCACGCTCTGGGAACTCGGAGTTGGATGTTTGTACTCCACTTCGCACTCTGGGAACATGGAGTTGGATGTTTATACTCCACTTCGCACTCTGGGAAAACGGAGTTGATGTTTATACTCTGGTTCGCGCTCTAGGAACTCGGAGTTGGATGTTTACACTCCGCCTCGCACTCTGGGAATACGGAGTTGATGCTAATACTCCGGTTCGCGCTCTGGGAACTTGGAGTTGGATGTTTATACTCCGCCTCGCACTCTGGGAATACGGAGTTGATGTTTATACTCTGCTTCGCGCTTTGGGAACTCGGAGTTGGATGTTTATACTCCGGTTCGCGCTTTGGGAACTCGGAGTTGGATGTTTATACTCCGCTTCAAACTCTGGGAATACGTAGTTGATGTTTATACTCCGGTTCGCGCTCTAGGAACTCGGAGTGGATGTTTATACTCTGCTTCGCACTCTGGGAATACGGAGTTGATGTTTATACTTCGGTTCACGCTCTGGGAACTCGGAGTTGGATGTTTGTACTCCACTTCACACTCTGGGAACATGGAGTTGGATGTTTATACTCCACTTCGCACTCTGGGAATACGGAGTTGATGTTTATACTCCGGTTCGTGCTCTGGGAACTCGGAGTTGGATGTTTACACTCCGCCTCGCACTCTGGGAATGCGGAGTTGATGTATATACTCCGGTTCGCGCTCTGGGAACTCGGAGTTGGATATTTATACTCCGGTTCGCGCTTTGGGAACTCAGAGTGAGATGTTTATACTCCGCTTCGAACTCTGGGAATACGGAGTTGATGTTTATACTCCGGTTCGCGCTTTGGGAACTCGAAGTTGGATGTTTATACTCCGCTTCACACTCTGGGAATACGGAGTTGGATGTTTATACTCCGCTTCGCACTCTGGGAATACGGAGTTGATGTTTATACTCCGGTTCGCGCTTTGGGAACTCGGAGTTGGATGGTTATACTCCGCCTCGCACTCTGGGAATACGGAGTTGATGTTTATACTCTGGTTCGCGCTTTGGGAACTCGGAGTTGGATGTTTATACTCCGCTTCGCACTCTGGGAATACGGAGTTGGATGTTTATACTCCGCTTCGCACTCTGGGAATACGGAGTTGATGCTTATACTCCGGTTCGCGCTCTGGGAACTTGGAGTTGGATGTTTATACTCCGCCTCGCACTCTAGGAATACGGAGTTGATGTTTATACTCTGCTTCACGCTTTGGGAACTCGGAGTTGGATGTTTATACTCTGGTTCGCGCTTTGGGAACTCGGAGTTGGATGTTTATACTCCACTTCAATCTCTGGGAATACGTAGTTGATGTTTATACTCCGGTTCGCGCTCTGGGAACTCGGAGTTGGATGTTTATACTCCGCTTCGCACTCTGGGAATACAGAGTTGGATGTTTATACTCCACTTCGCACTCTGGCAATATGGAGCTGATGTTTATACTCCGGTTCGCGCTCTGCGAACTCGGAGTTGGATGTTTATACTCCGCCTTGCACTCTGGGAATACGGAGTTGATGTTTATACTCCGGTTCGCGCTTTGGGAACTCGAAGTTGGATGTTTATACTCCGCTTCGCACTCTGGGAATACGGAGTTGGATGTTTATACTCCGCTTTGCACTCTGGGAATACGAAGTTGATGTTTATACTCCGTTTCGCGCTCTGGGAACTCGGAGTTGGATGTTTATACTCCGCCTCGCACTTTGGAAATACGGAGTTGGATGTTGATACTCCGGTTTGCGCTTTGGGAACTCGGAGTTGGATGTTTATACTCCGGTTCGCGCTCTGGGAATACGGAGTTGGATGTTTATACTCCGGTTCGTGCTCAGGGAACTCGGAGTTGGATGTTTATACTCCGCTTCGCACTCTGGGAATACGGAGTTGATTTTTATACTCCGGTTTGCGCTCTGGGAACTCGGAGTTGGATGTTTATACTCCGCTTCGCACTCTGGGAATTCGGAGTTGATGTTTATACTCCGGTTCGCGCTCTGGGAACTCGGAGTTGGATGTTTATACTCCGCCTCGCACTCTGGGAATATGGAGTTGATGTTTATACTCTGCTTCGCGCTTTGGGAACTCGGAGTTGGATGTTTATACTCCGGTTCGCGCTTTGGGAACTCGGAGTTGGATGTTTATACTCCGCTTCAAAATCTGGGAATACGTAGTTGATGTTTATACTCCGGTTCGCGCTCTGGGAACTCGGAGTGGATGTTTATACTCCGCTTCGCACTCTGGGAATACGGAGTTGGATGTTTATACTCCGCTTCGCACTCTGGGAATACGGAGTTGATGCTTATACTCCGGTTCGCGCTCTGGGAACTTGGAGTTGGATGTTTATACTCCGCCTCGCACTCTAGGAATACGGAGTTGATGTTTATACTCTGCTTCACGCTTTGGGAACTCGGAGTTGGATGTTTATACTCTGGTTCGCGCTTTGGGAACTCGGAGTTGGATGTTTATACTCCACTTCAATCTCTGGGAATACGTAGTTGATGTTTATACTCCGGTTCGCGCTCTGGGAACTCGGAGTTGGATGTTTATACTCCGCTTCGCACTCTGGGAATACAGAGTTGGATGTTTATACTCCACTTCGCACTCTGGCAATATGGAGCTGATGTTTATACTCCAGTTCGCGCTCTGGGAACTCGGAGTTGGATGTTTATACTCCGCCTTGCACTCTGGGAATACGGAGTTGATGTTTATACTCCGGTTCGCGCTTTGGGAACTCGGAGTTGGATGTTTATACTCCGCTTCGCACTCTGGGAATACAGAGTTGGATGTTTATACTCCGCTTTGCACTCTGGGAATACGAAGTTGATGTTTATACTCCGTTTCGCGCTTTGGGAACTCGGAGTTGGATGTTTATACTCCGCCTCGCACTTTGGAAATACGGATTTGGATGTTGATACTCCGGTTTGCGCTTTGGGAACTCGGAGTTGGATGTTTATACTCCGGTTCGCGCTCTGGGAATACGGAGTTGGATGTTTATACTCCGGTTCGGGCTCAGGGAACTCGGAGTTGGATGTTTATACTCCGCTTCGCACTCTTGGAATACGGAGTTGATTTTTATACTCCGGTTTGCGCTTTGGGAACTCGGAGTTGGATGTTTATACTCCGCTTCGCACTCTGGGAATTTGGAGTTGATGTTTATACTCCGGTTCGTGCTCTGGGAACTCGGAGTTGGATGTTTATATTCCGCCTCGCACTCTGGGAATACGTAGTTGATGTTTATACTCCGGTTCGCGCTCTAGGAACTCGGAGTTCGATGTTTATACTCCGGTTCACGCTCTGGGAACTCGGAGTTGGATGTTTGTACTCCACTTCGCACTCTGGGAACATGGAGTTGGATGTTTATACTCCACTTCGCACTCTGGGAAAACGGAGTTGATGTTTATACTCTGGTTCGCGCTCTAGGAACTCGGAGTTGGATGTTTACACTCCGCCTCGCACTCTGGGAATACGGAGTTGATGCTTATACTCCGGTTCGCGCTCTGGGAACTTGGAGTTGGATGTTTATACTCCGCCTCGCACTCTGGGAATACGGAGTTGATGTTTATACTCTGCTTCGCGCTTTGGGAACTCGGAGTTGGATGTTTATACTCCGGTTCGCGCTTTGGGAACTCGGAGTTGGATGTTTATACTCCGCTTCAAACTCTGGGAATACGTAGTTGATGTTTATACTCCGGTTCGCGCTCTAGGAACTCGGAGTGGATGTTTATACTCTGCTTCGCACTCTGGGAATACGGAGTTGAATGTTTATACTCCACTTCGCACTCTGGCAATACGGAGTTGAAGTTTATACTCCGGTTCGCGCACTGGGAACTCAGAGTTGGATGTTTATACTCCGCCTCGCACTTTGGGAATACGGAGTTGATGTTTGTACTCCGGTTCGCGCTTTGGGAACTCGGAGTTGGATGTTTCTACTCCGCTTCACACTCTGGGAATACGGAGTTGGATGTTTATACTCCGCTTTGCACTCTGGGAATACGAAGTTGATGTTTATACTCCGGTTCGCGCTTTGGGAACTCGGAGTTGGATGTTTATACTCCGCCTCGCACTTTGGGAATACGGAGTTGGATGTTTATACTCCGGTTCGCGCTTTGGGAATACGGAGTTGGATGTTTATACTCCGGTTCGCGCTTTGGGAATACGGAGTTGGATGTTTATACTCCGGTTCGTGCTCAGGGAACTCGAAGTTGGATGTTTATACTCCGCTTCGCACTCTGCGAATTCGGAGTTGATTTTTATACTCCGGTTTGCGCTCTGGGAACTCGGAGTTGGATGTTTATACTCCGCTTCGCACTCTGGGAATACAGAGTTTGATGTTTATACTCCGGTTCGTGCTCAGGGAACTCGGAGTTGGATGTTTATACTCCGCTTCGCACTCTGGGAATACAGAGTTGATTTTTATACTCCGGTTTGCGCTCTGGGAACTCGGAGTTAGATGTTTATACTCCGCTTCGCACTCTGGGAATACGGAGTTGATGTTTATACTCTGGTTCGAGCTCTGGGAACTCGGAGTTGGATGTTTGTACTCCACGTCGCACTTTGGGAATACGAAGTTGATGTTTATACTCCGGTTCGCGCTTTGGGAACTCGGAGTTGGATGTTTATTCTCCGGTTCGCGCTTTGGGAACTCGGAGTTGGATGTTTATACTCCTCTTCGCACTCTGGGAATACGGAGTTGGATGTTTATACTCCGCTTTGAACTCTAGGAATACAGAGTTGATGTTTATATTCCGGTTCACGCTCTGGAAACTCGAAGTTGGATTTTTATACTCCGCCTCGCACTTTGGGAATACGGAGTTGATGTTTATACTCTGCTTCGCGCTCTGGGAACTCGGAGTTGGATTTTTATACTCCGGTTCGCGCTTTGGGAACTCGAAGTTGGATGTTTATACTCCGCTTCAAACTCTGGGAATACGGAGTTGATGTTTATACTCCGGTTCACGCTCTGGGAACTCGGAGTTGGATGTTTGTACTTCACTTCGCACTCTGGGAACATGGAGTTGGATGTTTATACTCCACTTCGCACTCTGGGAATATGGAGTTGATGTTTATACTCCGGTTCGCGCTGTAGGAACTCGGAGTTGGATGTTTACACTCCACCTCGCACTCTGGGAATACGGAGTTGATGTTTATACTCCGGTTCGCGCTCTGGGAACTCGGAGTTGGATATTTATACTCCGGTTCGCGCTCTGGGAACTCGGAGTTGGATGTTTATACTCCACTTCAAACTCTGGGAATACGGAGTTGATGTTTATACTCCGGTTCGCGCTTTGGGAACTCGGAGTTGAATGTTTATACTCCGCTTCGCACTCTGGGAATACGGAGTTGGATGTTTATACTCCGCTTCGCACTCTGGGAATACAGAGTTGATGTTTATACTCCGGTTCGCGCTTTGGGAACTCGGAGTTGGATGGTTATACTCCGCCTCGCACTCTGGGAATACGGAGTTGATGTTTATACTCCGGTTCGCGCTTTGGGAACTCGGAGTTGGATGTTTATACTCCGCTTCAATCTCTGGGAATACGTAGTTGATGTTTATACTCCGGTTCGCACTCTGGGAACTCGGAGTTGGATGTTTATACTCCGCTTCGCACTCTGGGAATACAGAGTTGGATGTTTATACTCCACTTCGCACTCTGGAAATACGGAGTTGATGTTTATACTCCGGTTCGCGCTCTGGAAACTCGGAGTTGGATGTTTATACTCAGCCTCGCACTCTGGGAATACGGAGTTGATGTTTATACTCCGGTTCGCGCTTTGGGAACTCGTAGTTGGATGTTTATACTCCGCTTCGCACTCTGGGAATACTGAGTTTGATATTTATACTCCGCTTTGCACTCTGGGAATACGAAGTTGATGTTTATACTCCGGTTCGCGCTCTGGGAACTCGGAGTTGGATGTTTATACTCCGCCTCGCACTTTGGAAATACGGAGTTGGATGTTTATACTCCGGTTTGCGCTTTGGGAACTCGAACTTGGATGTTTATACTCCGGTTCGCGCTCTGGGAATACAGAATTGGATGTTTATACTCCGGTTCGTGCTCAGGGAACTCGGAGTTGGATGTTTATACTCCGCTTCGCACTTTGGGAATATGGAGTTGATTTTTATACTCCGGTTTGCGCTCTGGGAACTCGGAGTTGGATGTTTATACTCCGCTTCGCACTCTGGGAAACCGAGTTGATGTTTAGACTCCAGTTCGCGCTCTGGGATTTCGGAGTTGGATGTTTATACTCCGCCTCGCACTCTGGGAATACGGAGTTGATGTTTATACTACGGTTCGCGCTCTGGGAACTCGGAGTTGGATGTTTATACTCCGGTTCGCGCTCTGGGAACTCGAAGTTGGATGTTTATATTCCGCTTCGAAATCTGGGAATATGGAGTTGATGTTTATACTCCGGTTCGCGCTTTGGGAACTCGTAGTTGGATGTTTATACTCCACTTCGCACTTTGCGAATACGGAGTTGGATGTTTATACTCCGCTTTGCACTCTGGGAATACAGAGTTGATGTTTATACTCCGGTTCGCGCTCTGTGAACACGGAGTTGGATGTTTATACTCCGCCTCGCACTTTGGGAATACGGAGTTGATGTTTATACTCTGCTTCGCACTCTGGGAACTCGGAGTTGGATGTTTATACTCCGGTTCGTGCTTTGGGAACTCGGAGTTGGATGTTTATACTCCGCTTCAAACTCTGGGAATACGAAGTTGGTGTTTATACTCCGATTCGCACTCTGGGAACTCGGAGTGGATGTTTATACTCCACTTCGCACCCTGGGAACATGGAGTTGGATGTTTATACTCCACTTCACACTCTGGGAATACGGAGTTGATGTTTATACTCCGGTTCGTGCTTTGGGAACTCGGAGTTGGATGGTTATACTCCGCCTCGCACTCTAGGAATACGGAGTTGATGTTTATACTTCGGTTCGCGCTTTGGGAACTCGGAGTTGGATGTTTATACTCCGCTTCGCACTTTGGGAATACGGAGTTGGATGTTTATACTCCGCTTCGCACTCTGGGAATACGGAGTTGAGGTTTAAACTCTGGTTTGCGCTCTGGGAACTCGGAGTTGGATGTTTATACTCCGCCTCGCACTTTGGGAATACGGAGTTGATGTTTATAGTCCGGATCGCGCTCTGGGAACTCAGAGTTGGATGTTTATACTCCAGTTCGCGCTTTGGGAACTCGGAGTTGGATGTTTATACTCCACTTCGCACTCTGGCAATACAGAGTTGATGTTTATACTCCGGTTCGCGCTCTGGGAACTCGGAGTTGGATGTTTATACTCCGCCTCGCACTCTGGGTATACGGAGTTGATGTTTATACTCCGGTTCGCGCTTTGGGAACTCGGAGTTGGATGTTTATACTCCGCATCGCACTCTGGGAATACGGAGTTGGATGTTTATACTCCGCTTTGCACTCTGGGAATACGAAGTTGATCTTTATACTCCGGTTCGCGCTCTGGGAACTCAGAGTTGGATGTTTATACTCCGCCTCGCACTTTGGAAATACGGAGTTGGATGTTTATACTTCGGTTTGCGCTTTGGGATCTCAGAGTTGGATGTTTATACTCCGGTTCGCGCTCTAGGAATACAGAGTTGGATGTTTATACTCCGGTTCGTGCTCAGGGAACTCGGAGTTGGATGTTTATACTCCGCTTCGCACTCTGGGAATACGGAGTTGATTTTTATACTCCGGTTCGCGCTCTGGGAACTCGGAGTTGGATGTTTATACTCCGCTTCGCACTCTGGGAATACGGAGTTGATGTTTATACTCCGGTTCGCGCTCTGGGAACTCGAAGTTGGATGTTTATACTCCGCCTCGCACCCTAGGAATACGGAGTTGATGTTTATACTCCGGTTCACACTCTGGGAACTCGGAGTTGGATGTTTATACTCCGGTTCGCGCTTTGGGAACTCGGAGTTGGATGTTTATATTCCGCTTCGAAATCTGGGAATACGGAGTTGATGTTTATACTCTGGTTCGCGCTTTGGGAACTCGGAGTTGGATGTTTGTACTCCGCTTCGCACTCTGGGAATACAGAGTTGGATGTTTATACTCTGCTTTGCACTCTGGGAATACGGAGTTGATGCTTATACTCCGGTTCGCGCTTTGGGAACTCGGAGTTGGATTTTTATACTCCGCCTCGCACTTTGGGAATACGAAGTTGATGTTTATACTCTGCTTCGCGCTCTGGGAACTCGGAGTTGGATGTTTATACTCCAGTTCACACTTTGGGAACTCGGAGTTGATGTTTATACTCCGCTTCAAACTCTAGGAATACGGAGTTGATGTTTATACTCCGGTTCACGCTCTGGGAACTCGGAGTTGGATGTTTGTACTCCACTTCGCACTCTGGGAACATGGAGTTGGATGTTTATACTCCACTTCACACTCTGGGAATACGGAGTTGATGTTTATACTCCGGTTCGCGCTTTGGGAACTCGGAGTTGGATGGTTATACTCCGCCTCGCACTCTGGGAATACGGAGTTGATGTTTATACTCCGGTTCGTGCTTTGGGAACTCGGAGTTGGATGTTTATACTCCGCTTCAATCTCTGGGAATACGTAGTTGATGTTTATACTCCAGTTCGCACTCTGGGAACTCGGAGTTGAATGTTTATACTCCGCTTCGCACTCTGGGAATACAGAGTTGGATGTTTATACTCCACTTCGCACTCTGGAAATATGGAGTTGATGTTTATACTCCGGTTCGCGCTTTGGAAACTCGGAGTTGGATGTTTATACTCAGCCTCGCACTCTGGGAATACGGAGTTGATGTTTATACTCCGGTTCGCGCTTTGGGAACTCGGAGTTGGATGTTTATACTCCGCTTCGCACTCTGGGAATACTGAGTTTGATGTTTATACTCCGCTTTGCCCTCTGGGAATACGAAGTTGATGTTTATACTCCGGTTCGCGCTCTGGGAACTCGGAGTTGGACGTTTATACTCCGCCTCGCACTTTGGAAATACGGAGTTGGATGTTTATACTCCGGTTTGCGCTTTGGGAACTCGAACTTGGATGTTTATACTCCGGTTCGCGCTCTGGGAATACAGAATTGGATGTTTATACTCCGGTTCGTGCTCAAGGAACTCGGAGTTGGATGTTTATACTCCGCTTCGCACTCTGGGAATATGGAGTTGATTTTTATACTCCGGTTTACGCTTCGGGAACTCGTAGTTGGATGTTTATACTCCGCTTCGCACTCTGGGAAACCGAGTTGATGTTTATACTCCAGTTCGCGCTCTGGGAACTCGGAGTTGGATGTTTATACTCCGCCTCGCACTCTGGGAATACGGAGTTGATGTTTATACTCCGGTTCGCGCTCTAGGAACTCGGAGTTGGATGTTTATACTCCGGTTCGCGCTCTGGGAACTCGAAGTTGGATGTTTATATTCCGCTTAGAAATCTGGGAATATGGAGTTGATGTTTATACTCCGGTTCGCGCTTTGGGAACTCGGAGTTGGATGTTTATACTCCGCTTCGCACTTTGCGAATACGGAGTTGGATGTTTATACTCCGCTTTGCACTCTGGGAATACAGAGTTGATGTTTATACTCCGGTTCGCGCTCTGTGAACATGGAGTTGGATGTTTATACTCCGCCTCGCACTTTGGGAATACGGAGTTGATGTTTATACTCTGCTTCGCACTCTGGGAACTCGGAGTTGGATGTTTATACCCCGTTTCGTGCTTTGGGAACTCGGAGTTGGATGTTTATACTCCGCTTCAAACTCTGGGAATACGAAGTTGGTGTTTATACTCCGATTCGCACTCTTGGAACTCGGAGTGGATGTTTATACTCCACTTCGCACCCTGGGAACATGGAGTTGGATGTTTATACTCCACTTCACACTCTGGGAATACGGAGCTGATGTTTATACTCTGGTTCGTGCTTTGGGAACTCGGAGTTGGATGGTTATACTCCGCCTCGCACTCTAGGAATACGGAGTTGATGTTTATACTTCGGTTCGCGCTTTGGGAACTCGGAGTTGGATGTTTATACTCCGCTTCGCACTCTGGGAATACGGAGTTGGATGTTTATACTCCGCTTCGCACTCTGGGAATACGGAGTTGAGGTTTAAACTCCGGTTCGCGCTCTGGGAACTCGGAGTTGGATGTTTATACTCCGCCTCGCACTTTGGGAATACTGAGTTGATGTTTATAGTCCGGATCGCGCTCTGGGAACTCAGAGTTGGATGTTTATACTCCAGTTCGCGCTTTGGGAACTCGGAGTTAGATGTTTATACTCCACTTCGCACTCTGGCAATACGGAGTTGATGTTTATACTCCGGTTCGCGCTCTGGGAACTCGGAGTTGGATGTTTATACTCCGCCTCGCACTCTGGGAATACGGAGTTGATGTTTATACTCCGGTTCGCGCTTTGGGAACTCGGAGTTGGATGTTTATACTCCGCATCGCACTCTGGGAATACGGAGTTGGATGTTTATACTCCGCTTTGCACTCTGGGAATACGAAGTTGATGTTTATACTCCGGTTCGCGCTCTGGGAACTAGGAGTTGGATGTTTATACTCCGCCTCGCACTTTGGAAATACGGAGTTGGATGTTTATACTTCGGTTTGCGCTTTGGGATTTCGGAGTTGGATGTTTATACTCCGGTTCGCGCTCTGGGAATACAGAGTTGGATGTTTATACTCCGGTTCGTGCTCAGGGAACTCGGAGTTGGATGTTTATACTCCGCTTCGCACTCTGGGAATACGGAGTTGATTTTTATACTCTGTTTCGCGCTCTGGGAACTCGGAGTTGGATGTTTATACTCCGCTTCGCACTTTGGGAATACGGAGTTGATGTTTATACTCCGGTTCGCGCTCTGGGAACTCGGAGTTGGATGTTTATACTCCGCTTCGCACTCTGGGAATACGGAGTTGATGTTTATATTCCGGTTCGCGCTCTGGGAACTCGGAGTTGGATGTTTATACTCCGCCTCGCACTCTAGGAATACGAAGTTGATGTTTATACTCCGGTTCGCACTCTGGGAACTCGGAGTTGGATGTTTATACTCCGGTTCGCACTTTGGGAACTCGTAGTTGGATGTTTATATTCCGCTTCGAAATCTGGGAATACTGAGTTGATGTTTATACTCTGGTTCGCGCTTTGGGAACTCAAAGTTGGATGTTTATACTCCGCTTCGCACTCTGGGAATACAGAGTTGGATGTTTATACTCTGCTTTGCACTCTGGGAATACAGAGTTGATGCTTATACTCCGAATCGCGCTTTGGGAACTCGGAGTTGGATTTTTATACCCTGCCTCGCACTTTGGGAATACGGAGTTGATATTTATACTCTGCTTCGCGCTCTGGGAACTCGGATTTGGATGTTTATACTCCGGTTCGCACTTTGGGAACTCGGAGTTGGATGTTTATACTCCGCTTCAAACTCTGGGAATACGGAGTTGATGTTTATACTCCGGTTCACGCTCTGGGAACTCGGAGTTGGATGTTTGTACTCCACGTCGCACTCTGGGAACATGGAGTTGGATGTTTATACTCCACTTCGCACTCTGGGAATACGGAGTTGATGTTTATACTCCAGTTCGCGCTCTGGGAACTCGGAGTTGGATGTTTACACTCCGCCTCGCACTCTGGGAATACGGAGTTGATGTTTATACTCTGGTTCGCGCTCTGGGAACTCGGAGTTGGATATTTATACTTCGGTTCGCGCTTTGGGAACTCAGAGTTGGATGTTTATACTCCGCTTCGAACTCTGGGAATACGGAGTTGATGTTTATACTCCGGTTCGCGCTTTGGGAACTCGGAGTTGGATGTTTATACTCCGCTTCGCAATCTGGGAATACGGAGTTGGATGTTTATACTCCTCTTCGCACTTTGGGAATACGGAGTTGATGTTTATACTCCGGTTCGTGCTTTGGGAACTCGGAGTTGGATGGTTATACTCCGCCTCGCACTCTGGGAATACGAAGTTGATGTTTATACTCCAGTTCGCGCTTTGGGAACTCGGAGTTGGATGTTTATACTCCGCTTCGCACTCTGGGAATACGGAGTTGGATGTTTATACTCCGCTTCGCACTCTGGGAATACGGAGTTGATGCTTATACTCCGGTTCGCGCTCTGGGAACTTGGAGTTGGATGTTTATACTCCGTCTCGCACTCTGGGAATACGGAGTTGATGTTTATACTCTGCTTCGCGCTCTGGGAACTCGGAGTTGGATGTTTATACTCCGGTTGGCGCTTTGGGAACTCGGAGTTGAATGGTTATACTCCGCTTCAATCTCTGGGAATACGTAGTTGATGTTTATACTCCGGTTCGCGCTCTGGGAACTCGGAGTTGGATGTTTATACTCCGCTTCGCACTCTGGGAATACGAAGTTGGTGTTTATACTCCGATTCGCACTCTGGGAACTCGGAGTGGATGTTTATACTCCACTTCGCACCCTGGGAACATGGAGTTGGATGTTTATACTCCACTTCACACTTTGGGAATACGGAGTTGATGTTTATACTCCGGTTCATGCTTTGGGAACTCAGAGTTGGATGGTTATACTCCGCCACGCACTCTAGGAATACGGAGTTGATGTTTATACTTCGGTTCGCGCTTTGGGAACTCGGAGTTGGATGTTTATACTCCGCTTCGCACTCTGGGAATACGGAGTTGGATGTTTATACTCCGTTTCGCACTCTAGGAATACGGAGTTGAGGTTTAAACTCCGGTTCACGCTATGGGAACTCGGAGTTGGATGTTTATACTCCGCCTCGCACTTTGGGAATACGGAGTTGATGTTTATAGTCCGGATCGCGCTCTGGGAACTCAGAGTTGGATGTTTATACCCCAGTTCGTGCTTTGGGAACTCGGAGTTGGATGTTTATACTCCACTTCGCACTCTGGCAATACGGAGTTGATGTTTATACTCCGGTTCGCGCTCTGGGAACTCGGAGTTGGATGTTTATACACCGCCTCGCACTCTGGTAATACGGAGTTGATGTTTATACTCCGGTTCGCGCTTTGGGAACTCGGAGTTGGATGTTTATACTCCGCATCGCACTCTGGGAATACGGAGTTGGATGTTTATACTCCGCTTTGCACTCTGGGAATACGAAGTTGATGTTTATACTCCGGTTCGCGCTCTGGGAACTCGGAGTTGGATGTTTATACTCCGCCTCGCACTTTGGAAATACAGAGTTGGATGTTTATACTCCGGTTTGCGCTTTGGGATCTCGGAGTTGGATGTTTATACTCCGGTTCGCGCTTTGGGAATACAGAGTTGGATGTTTATACTCCGGTTCGTGCTCAGGGAACTCGGAGTTGGATGTTTATACTCCGCTTCGCACTCTGTGAATACGGAGTTGATTTTTATACTCCGGTTCGCGCTCTGGGAACTCGGAGTTGAATGTTTATACTCCGCTTCGCACTCTGGGAATACGGAGTTGATGTTTATACTCCGGTTCGCGCTCTGGGAACTCGGAGTTGGATGTTTATACTCCGCCTCGCACTCTAGGAATACGGAGTTGATGTTTATACTCCGGTTCGCACTCTGGGAACTCGGAGTTGGATGTTTATACTCTGGTTCGCGCTTTGGGAACTCGGAGTTGGATGTTTATATTCCGCTTCGAAATCTGGGAATACGGAGTTGATGTTTATACTCTGGTTCGCGCTTTGGGAACTCGGAGTTGGATGTTTATACTCCGCTTCGCACTTTGGGAATATAGAGTTGGATGTTTATACTCTGCTTTGCACTCTGGGAATACGGAGTTGATGCTTATACTCCGGTTCGCGCTTTGGGAACTCGGAGTTGGATTTTTATACTCCGCCTCGCACTTTGGGAATACGGAGTTGATGTTTATACTCTGCTTCGCGCTCTGGGAACTCGGAGTTGGATGTTTATACTCCAGTTCGCACTTTGGGAACTCGGAGTTGGATGTTTATACTCCGCTTCAAACTCTGGGAATACGGAGTTGATGTTTATACTCCGGTTCACGCTCTGGGAACTCGGAGTTGGATGTTTGTACTCCACTTCGCACTCTGGGAACATGGAGTTGGATGTTTATACTCCACTTCACACTCTGGGAATACGTAGTTGATGTTTATACTCCGGTTCGCGCTCTAAGAACTCGGAGTTGGATGTTTACACTCCGCCTCGCACTCTAGGAATACGGAGTTGATGTTTATACTCTGGTTCGCGCTCTGGGAACTCGGAGTTGGATATTTATACTTCGGTTCGTGCTTTGGGAACTCAGAGTTGGATGTTTATACTCCTCTTCGAACTCTGGGATTACGGAGTTGATGTTTATACTCCGGTTCGCGCTTTGGGAACTCGGAGTTGGATGTTTATACTCCGCTTCGCACTCTGGAAATACGGAGTTGGATGTTTATACTCCGCTTCGCACTTTGGGAATACGGAGTTGATGTTTATACTCCTGTTCGTGCTTTGGGAACTCGGAGTTGGATGGTTATACTCTGCCTCGCACTCTGGGAATACGGAGTTGATGTTTATACTCCGGTTCGCGCTTTGGGAACTCGGAGTTGGATGTTTATACTCCGCTTCGCACTCTGGGAATACGGAGTTGGATGTTTATACTCCACTTCGCACTCTGGGAATACGGAGTTGATGCTTATACTCCGGTTCGCGCTCTGGGAACTTG
Source organism: Allium fistulosum (assembly GCA_030737815.1). Classification (NCBI taxonomy): domain Eukaryota; kingdom Viridiplantae; phylum Streptophyta; class Magnoliopsida; order Asparagales; family Amaryllidaceae; genus Allium; species Allium fistulosum. The sequence continues at coordinate 209,979,974 of CM060904.1, read as the reverse complement.
GAGTTGGATGTTTATACTCCGCCTCGCACTCTGGGAATACGGAATTGATGTTTATACTCTGCTTCGCGCTCTGGGAACTCGGAGTTGGATGTTTATACTCCGAATCGCGCTTTGGGAACTCGGAGTTGGATGGTTATACTCCGCTTCAATCTCTGGGAATACGTAGTTGATGTTTATACTCCGGTTCGCGCTCTGGGAACTCGGAGTTGGATGTTTATACTCCGCTTCGCACTCTGGGAATAAAGAGTTGGATGTTTATACTCCACTTCGCACTCTGGCAATACGGAGTTGATGTTTATACTCCGGTTTGCGCTCTGGGAACTCGGAGTTGGATGTTTATACTCCGCCTCGCCCTCTGGGAATACGGAGTTGATGTTTATACTCCGGTTCGCGCTTTGGGAACTCGAAGTTGGATGTTTATACTCCGCTTTGCACTCGGGGAATACGAAGTTGATGTTTATACTCCGGTTCGCGCTCTGGGAACTCGGAGTTGGATGTTTATACTCCGCCTCGCACTTTGGAAATACAGAGTTGGATGTTATACTCCGGTTTGCGCTTTGGGAACTTGGAGTTGGATGTTTATACTTCGGTTCATGCTCTGGGAATACGAAGTTGGATGTTTATACTCCGGTTCGTGCTCAGGGAACTCGGAGTTGGATGTTTATACTCCGCTTCGCACTCTGGGAATACGGAGTTGATTTTTATACTCCGGTTTGCGCTCTGGGAACTCGGAGTTGGATGTTTATACTCCGCTTCGCACTCTAGGAATACAGAGTTGATGTTTATACTCCGGTTCGCGCTCTGGGAACTCGAAGTTGGATGTTTATTCTCCGCCTCACACTCTGGGAATACGGAGTTGATGTTTATACTCCGGTTCGCGCTCTAAGAACTCGGAGTTGGATGTTTATACTCCGGTTCGCGCTTTGGGAACTCGGAGTTGGATGTTTATATTCCGCTTCGAAATCTGGGAATAAGGAGTTGATGTTTATACTCTGGTTCGCGCTTTGGGAACTCGGAGTTGGATGTTTATACTCCGCTTCGCACTCTAGGAATACGAAGTTGGATGTTTATACTCTGCTTTGCACTTTGGGAATACGGAGTTGATGCTTATACTCCAGTTCGCGCTCTGGGTACTTGGAGTTGGATGTTTATACTCTGCCTCGCACTCTGGGAATACGGAGTTGATGTTTATACTCTGCTTCGCGCTCTGGGAACTCGGAGTTGGATGTTTATACTCCAGTTCGCGCTTTGGGAACTCGGAGTTGGATGTTTATACTCCGCTTCAAACTCTGGGAATACGTAGTTGACTTTTATACTCCGGTTCGCGCTCTGGGAACTCGGAGTTGGATGTTTATACTCCGCTTCGCACTCTGGGAATACGGAGTTGGTTGTTTATACTCCACTTCGCACTCTCGTAATACGGAGTTGATGTTTATACTCCGGTTCGCGCTCTGGGAACTCAGAGTTGGATGTTTATACTCCGCTTCGCACTCTGGGAATACGGAGTTGGATGTTTATACTCCGCTTCGCACTTTGGGAATATGGAGTTGATGTTTATACTCCGGTTCGCGCTTTGGGAACTCGGAGTTGGATGGTTATACTCCGCCTCGCACTCTGGGAATACGGAGTTGATGTTTATACTCCGGTTCGTGCTTTGGGAACTCGGAGTTGGATGTTTATACTCCGCTTCGCACTCTGGGAATACAGAGTTGGATGTTTATACTCCGCTTCGCACTCTGGGAATACGGAGTTGATGCTTATACTCCGGTTCGCGCTCTGGGAACTTGTAGTTGGATGTTTATACTCCGCCTTGCACTCTGGAAATACGGAGTTGATGTTTATACTCTGCTTCGCGCTCTGGGAACTCAGAGTTGGATGTCTATACTCCGGTTCGCGCTTTGGGAACTCGGAGTTGGATGGTTATACTCCGCCTCGCACTCTGGGAATACAGAGTTGATGTTTATACTCCGGTTCGCGCTTTGGGAACACGTAGTTTGATGTTTATACTCCGCTTTGCACTCTGGGAATACGAAGTTGATGTTTATACTCCGGTTCGTGCTCTGGGAACTCGGAGTTGGATGTTTATTCTTCGGTTCGCGCTCTGGGAATACGGAGTTGGATGTTTATACTCCGGTTCGTGCGCAGGGAACTCGGAGTTGGATGTTTATACTCCGCTTCGCCCTCTGGGAATACGGAGTTGATTTTTATACTCCGGTTTGCGCTCTGGGAACTCGGAGTTGGATGTTTATACTCCGCTTCGCACTCTAGGAATACGGAGTTGATGTTTATACTCCGGTTCGCGCTCTGGGAACTCGAAGTTGGATGTTTATACTCCGCCTCACACTCTGGGAATACGGAGTTGATGTTTATACTCCGGTTCGCGCTCTAGGAACTCGGAGTTGGATGTTTATACTCCGGTTCGCGCTTTGGGAACTCGGAGTTGGATGTTTATACTCCACTTCGCACTTTGGCAATACGGAGTTGATGTTTATACTCTGGTTCGCGCTCTGGGAACTCGGAGTTGGATGTTTATACTCCGCTTCGCACTCTGGGAATACGGAGTTGATGTTTATACTCCGGTTCGCGCTTTGGGAACTCGGAATTGGATGTTTATACTTCTCTTTGCACTCTGGGAATACGAAGTTGATGTTTATACTCCGGTTCGCGCTCTGGGAACTCGGAGTTGGATGTTAATACTCCGCCTCGCACTTTGGAAATACGGAGTTGGATGTTTATACTCCGGTTTGCGCTTTGGGAACTTGGGGTTGGATGTTTATACTCCGGTTCGCTCTCTGGGAATACGGAGTTGGATGTTTATACTCTGGTTCATGCTCAGGGAACTCGGAGTTGGATGTTTATACTCCGCTTCGCACTCTGGGAATACGGAGTTGATTTTTATACTCCGGTTTGCGCTCTGGGAACTCGGAGTTGGATGTTTATACTCCGCTTCGCACTCTGGGAATACAGAGTTGATGTTTATACTCCGATTCGTGCTTTGGGAACTCGGAGTTGGATGTTTATACTCCGCCTCGCACTCTGGGAATACAGAGTTGAAGTTTATACTCCGGTTCGCGCTTTAGGAACTCGGAGTTGGATGTTTATACTCCGGTTCGCGCTTTGGGAACTCGGAGTTGGATGTTTATATTCCCCTTCGAAATCTGGGAATATGGAGTTGATGTTTATACTCCGGTTCGCGCTTTGGGAACTCGGAGTTGGATGTTTATACTCCGCTTCGCACTCTGGGAATACGGAGTTGGATGTTTATACTCCGCTTTGAACTTTGGGAATACAGAGTTGATGTTTATACTCCGGTTCGCGCTCTGGGAACTCGGAGTTGGATTTTTATACTCCGCCTCGCACTTTGGGAATACGGAGTTGATGTTTATACTCTGCTTCGCGCTCCGGGAACTCGGAGTTGGATGTTTATACTCCGGTTCGCGCTTTGGGAACTCGGAGTTGGATGTTTATACTCCGCTTCAAACTCTGGGAATACGTAGTTGATGTTTATACTTCGGTTCACGCTCTGGGAACTCGGAGTTGGATGTTTGTACTCCACTTCGCACTCTGGGAACATGGAGTTGGATGTTTATACTCCACTTCGCACTTTGGGAATACGGAGTTGATGTTTATACTCCGGTTCGCACTCTGGGAACTCGGAGTTGGATGTTTACACTTCGCCTCGCACTCTGGGAATACGGAGTTGATGTTTATACTCCGGTTCGCGCTCTGGGAACTCGGAGTTGAATATATATACTCCGGTTCGCGCTTTGGGAACTCAGAGTTTGATGTTTATACTCCGCTTCGAACTCTGGGAATACGGAGTTGATGTTTATACTCCGGTTCACGCTTTGGGAACTCGGAGTTGGATGTTTATACTCCGCTTCGCACTCTGGGAATACGGAGTTGGATGTTTATACTCCGCTTCGCACTTTGGGAATACGGAGTTGATGTTTATACTCCGGTTCGCGCTTTGGGAACTCGGAGTTGGATGGTTATACTCCGCCTCGCACTCTGGGAATACGGAGTTGATGTTTATACTCCGGTTCGCGCGTTGGGAACTCGGAGTTGGATGTTTATACTCCGCTTCGCACTCTGGGAATACAGAGTTGGATGTTTATACTCCGCTTCGCACTCTGGGAATGCGGAGTTGATGCTTATACTCCGGTTCGCGCTCTGGGAACTCGGAGTTGGATGTTTATACTCCGCCTCTCACTCTGGGAATACGGAGTTGATGTTTATACTCTGCTTCGCGCTCTGGGAACTCGAAGTTGGATGTTTATACTCCGGTTCGAGCTGTAGGAACTCGGAGTTGGATGTCTATACTCCGTTTCGAACTCTGGGAATACGTAGTTGATGTTTATAATCCGGTTCGCGCTCTGGGAACTCGGAGTTGGATGTTTATACTCCGCTTCGCACTCTGGGAATACAGAGTTGGATGTTTATACTCCACTTCGCACTTTGGCAATACGGAGTTGATGTTTATACTCCGGTTCGCGCTCTGGGAACTCGGAGTTGGATGTTTATACTCCGCCTCGCACTCTGGGAATACAGAGTTGATGTTTATACTCCGGTTCGCGCTTTGGGAACTCGGAGTTGGATGTTTATACTCCGCTTTGCACTCTGGGAATACGAAGTTGATGTTTATACTCCGGTTTGCGCTCTGGGAACTCGGAGTTGGATGTTTATACTCCACCTCGCACTTTGGAAATACGGAGTTGGATGTTTATACTCCGGTTTGCCCTTTGGGAACTTGGAGTTGGATGTTTATACTTCGGTTCGCGCTCTGGGAATACGGAGTTGGATGTTTATACTTCGGTTCTTGCTCAAGGAACTCGGAGTTGGATGTTTATACTCCGCTTCGCACTTTGGGAATACGGAGTTGATTTTTATACTCCGGTTTGCGCTCTGGGAACTCGGAGTTGGATGTTTATACTCCGCTTCGCACTCTAGGAATACGAAGTTGATGTTTATACTCCGGTTCGCGCTCTGGGAACTCGAAGTTGGATGTTTATACTCCGCCTCACACTCTGGGAATACGGAGTTGATGTTTATACTCCGGTTCGCGCTCTGGGAACTCGGAGTTGGATGTTTATACTCCGGTTCGCGCTTTGGGAACTCGGAGTTGGATGTTTATACTCCACTTCGCACTTTGGCAATATGGAGTTGATGTTTATACTCCGGTTCGCGCTCTGGGAACTCGGAGTTGGATGTTTATACTCCGCTTCGCACTCTGGGAATACGGAGTTGATGTTTATACTCCGGTTCGCGCTTTGGGAACTCGGAGTTGGATGTTTATACTCCGCTTTGCACTCTGGGAATACGAAGTTGATGTTTATACTTCGGTTCGCGCTCTGGGAACTCGGAGTTGGATGTTTATACTCCGCCTTGCACTTTGGAAATACGGAGTTGGATGTTTATACTCCGGTTTGCGCTTTGGGAACTTGGAGTTGGATGTTTATACTCTGGTTCGTGCTCTGGGAATACGGAGTTGGATGTTTATACTCTGGTTCATGCTCAGGGAACTCGGAGTTGGATGTTTATACTCCGCTTCGCACTCTGGGTATACGGAGTTGATTTTTATACTCCGGTTTGCGCTCTGGGAACTCGGAGTTGGATGTTTATACTCCGCTTCGCACTCTGGAAATACGGAGTTGATGTTTATACTCCGGTTCGTGCTCTGGGAACTCGGAGTTGGATGTTTATACTCCGCCTCGCACTCTGGGAATACGGAGTTGATGTTTATACTCCGGTTCGCGCTTTGGGAACTCGGAGTTGGATGTTTATACTCCGGTTCGCGCTTTGGGAACTCGGAGTTGGATGTTTATATTCCGCTTCGAAATCTAGGAATATGGAGTTGATGTTTATACTCCGGTTCGCGCTTTGGGAACTCGGAGTTGGATGTTTATACTCCGCTTCGCACTCTGGGAATACGGAGTTGGATGTTTATACTCCGCTTTGAACTTTGGGAATACAGAGTTGATGTTTATACTCCGGTTCGCGCTCTAGGAACTCGGAGTTGGATTTTTATACTCCGCCTCGCACTTTGGGAATACGGATTTGATGTTTATACTCTGCTTCGCGCTCCGGGAACTCGGAGTTGGATGTTTATACTCCGGTTCGCGCTTTGGGAACTCGGAGTTGGATGTTTATACTCCGCTTCAAACTCTGGGAATACGTAGTTGATGTTTATACTCCGGTTCACGTTCTGGGAACTCGGAGTTGGATGTTTGTACTCCACTTCGCACTCTGGGAACATGGAGTTGGATGTTTATACTCAACTTCGCACTTTGGGAATACGGAGTTGATGTTTATACTCCGGTTCGCACTCTGGGAATTCGGAGTTGGATGTTTACACTCCGCCTCGCACTCTGGGAATACGGAGTTGATGTTTATACTCCGGTTCGCGCTCTGGGAACTCGGAGTTGGATATTTATACTCCGGTTCGCGCTTTGGGAACTCAGAGTTGGATGTTTATACTCCGCTTCGAACTCTGGGAATACAGAGTTGATGTTTATACTCCGGTTTACGCTTTGGGAACTCGGAGTTGGATGTTTATACTCCGCTTCGCACTCTGGGAATAGGGAGTTGGATGTTTATACTCCGCTTCGCACTCTGGGAATACGGGTTGATGTTTATACTCCGGTTTGCGCTTTGGGAACTCGGAGTTGGATGGTTATACTCTGCCTCGCACTCTGGGAATACGGAGTTGATGTTTATACTCTGGTTCGCGCGTTGGGAACTCGGAGTTGGATGTTTATACTCCGCTTTGCACTTTGGGAATACGGAGTTGGATTTTTATACTCCGCTTCGCACTCTGGGAATACGGAGTTGATGTTTATACTCCGGTTCGCAATTTGGGAACTCGGAGTTGGATGGTTATACTCCGCCTCGCACTCTTGGAATACGGAGTTGATGTTTATACTCCGGTTTGCACTCTGGGAACTCGAAGTTGGATGTTTATACTCCGGTTCGAGCTTTAGGAACTCGGAGTTCGATGTTTATACTCCGCTTCGAACTCTGGGAATACGGAGTTGATGTTTATACTTCGGTTCGCGCTTTGGGAACTCGGAGATGGATGTTTATACTCCGCTTCGCACTCTGGGAATACGGAGTTGGATGTTTATACTCTGCTTCGCACTCTGGGAATACGGAGTTGATGTTTATGCTCTGGTTCGCGCTTTGGGAACTCGGAGTTGGATGTTTATACTCCGGTTCGCGCTCTGGGAACTCGGAGTTGGACGTTTATACTCCGCTTCGCACTATGGGAATACGGAGTTGGATGTTTATACTCCATTTCGCGCTCTGGGAACTCGGAGTTGGATGTTTATACTCCGCTTCGCACTATGGTAATACGGAGTTGGATGTTTATACTCCGTTTCGCGCTCTGGGAACTCGGAGTTGGATGTTTATACTCCGCTTCGCACTCTGGGAATACGGAGTTGATGTTTATACTCCAGTTCGCGCTCTTGGAACTCGGAGTTGGATGTTTATACTCCGCTTCGCACTCTGGGAATACGGAGTTGATGTTTATACTTCGGTTTGCGCTCTGGGAACTCGAAGTTGGATGTTTATACTCCGCCTCGCACTCTGGGAATACGGAGTTGATGTTTATACTCCGGTTCGCGCTCTGGGAACTCGGAGTTGGATGTTTATACTCCACTTCGCACTCTGGGAATACGGAGTTGGATGTTTATACTCCGGTTCGCGCTCTGGGAACTCGGAGTTGGATGTTTATACTCCACTTCGCACTCTGGGAATACGGAGTTGGATGTTTATACTCCACGTCGCACTCTGGCAATACGGAGTTGATATTTATACTCCGGTTCGTGCTCTGGGAACTCGAAGTTGGATGTTTATACTCTGCCTCGCACTCTGGGAATACGGAGTTGATGTTTATACTCCGGTTCGCGCTTTGGGAACTCGGAGTTGGATGTTTATACTCTGCTTCTCACTCTGGGAATACGGAGTTGGATGTTTATACTCCGCTTTGCACTATGGGAATACGAAGTTGATGTTTATACTCCGGTTCGTGCTCTGGGAACTCGGAGTTGGATGTTTATACTACGCCTCGCACTTTGGGAGTAAGAAGTCGGATGTTTATACTCCGGTTTGCGCTTTGGGAACTCGAACTTGGATGTTTATACTCCGGTTCGCGCTCTGGGAACTCGGAGTTGGATGTTTATACTCCGCTTCGCACTCTGGGAATACGGAGTTGATGTTTATACTCCAGTTCGCGCTCTTGGAACTCGGAGTTGGATGTTTATACTCCGCTTTGCACTCTGGGAATACGGAGTTGATGTTTATACTCCGGTTGGCGCTCTGGGAACTCGAAGTTGGATGTTTATACTCCGCCTCGCACTCTGGGAATACGGAGTTGATGTTTATACTCCGGTTCGCGCTCTGGGAACTCGGAGTTGGATGTTTATACTCCACTTCGCACTCTGGGAATACGGAGTTGGATGTTTATACTCCGGTTCGCGCTCTGGGAACTCGGAGTTGGATGTTTATACTCCACTTCGCACTCTGGGAATACGGAGTTGGATGTTTATACTCCACGTCGCACTCTGGCAATACGGAGTTGATATTTATACTCCGGTTCGTGCTCTGGGAACTCGAAGTTGGATGTTTATACTCTGCCTCGCACTCTGGGAATACGGAGTTGATGTTTATACTCCGGTTCGCGCTTTGGGAACTCGGAGTTGGATGTTTATACTCCGCTTCTCACTCTGGGAATACGGAGTTGGATGTTTATACTCCGCTTTGCACTATGGGAATACGAAGTTGATGTTTATACTCCGGTTCGTGCTCTGGGAACTCGGAGTTGGATGTTTATACTCCGCCTCGCACTTTGGGAGTAAGAAGTCGGATGTTTATACTCCGGTTTGCGCTTTGGGAACTCGAACTTGGATGTTTATACTCCGGTTCGCGCTCTGGGAATACAGAGTTGGATGTTTATACTCCGGTTCGTGCTCAGGGAACTCGGAGTTGGATGTTTATACTCCGCTTTGCACTCTGGGAATACGGAGTTGATTTTTATACTCCGGTTTGCGCTCTGGGAACTCGGAGTTGGATGTTTATACTCCGCTTCGCACTCTGGGAATACAGAGTTGATGTTTATACTCCGGTTCGCGCTTTGGAAACTCGGAGTTGGATGTTTATACTCCGCCTCGCACTCTGGGAATACGGAGTTGATGTTTATACTCCGGTTCGCGCTCTGGGAACTCGGAGTTGGATGTTTATACTCCGCTTCGCACTTTGGGAATACGGAGTTGATGTTTATACTCCGGTTCGCGCTTTGGGAACTCAGAGTTGGATGTTTATACTCCGCTTTGCACTTTGGGAATACGGAGTTGGATGTTTATACTCCGGTTCGCGCTTTGGGAACTCGGAGTTGATGTTTATACTCCGGTTCGCGCTTTGGGAACTCGGAGTTGGATGTTTATACTCCGCCTCGCACTTTGGGAATACGGAGTTGATGTTTATACTCTGCTTCGCGCTCTGGGAACTCGGAGTTGGATGTTTATACTCCGGTTCGCGCTTTGGGAACTCGGAGTTGGATGTTTATACTCCGCTTCAAACTCTGGGAATACGGAGTTGATGTTTATACTCCGGTTCGCGCTCTTGGAACTCGGAGTTGGATGTTTATACTCCACTTCTCACTCTGGGAACATGGAGTTGGATGTATATACTCCACTTTGCACTCTGGGAATAAGGAGTTGATGTTTATACTCCGGTTCGCGCTCTGGGAACTCGGAGTTGGATGTTTACACTCCGCCTCGCACTGTGGGAATACGGAGTTGATGTTTATACTCCGGTTCGCGCTCTATGAACTCGGAGTTGGATGTTTACACTCCGCCTCGCACTCTGCGAATACGGAGTTGATGTTTATACTCCGGTTCGCGCTCTGGGAACTCGGAGTTGGATGTTTATACTCCGCCTCGCACTTTGGGAATACGGAGTTGATGTTTATACTCTGCTTCGCGCTCTGGGAACTCGGAGTTGGATGTTTATACTCCGGTTCGCGCTTTGGGAACTCGGAGTTGGATGTTTATACTCCGCTTCAAACTCTGGGAATACGGAGTTGATGTTTATACTCCGGTTCGCGCTCTGGGAACTCAGAGTTGGATGTTTATACTCCACTTCGCACCCTGGGAACATGGAGTTGGATGTTTATACTCCACTTCGCACTCTGGGAATACGGAGTTGATGTTTATACTCCGATTCGTGCTTTGTGAACTCGGAGTTGGATGGTTATACTCCGCCTCGCACTCTGGGAATACGAAGTTGATGTTTATACTTCGGTTCGCGCTTTGGGAACTCGGAGTTGGATGTTTATACTCCGCTTCGCACTCTGGGAATACGGAGTTGGATGTTTATACTCCGCTTCGCACTCTGGGAATACGGAGTTGATGTTTATACTCCGGTTCGCGCGTTGGGAACTCGGAGTTGGATGTTTATACTCCGCTTCGCACTCTGGGAATACAGAGTTGGATGTTTATACTCCGCTTCGCACTCTGGTAATGCGGAGTTGATGCTTATACTCCGGTTCGCACTCTGGGAACTCGGAGTTGGATGTTTATACTCCGCCTCGCACTCTGGGAATACGGAGTTGATGTTTATACTCCGGTTCGCGCGTTGGGAACTCGGAGTTGGATGTTTATACTCCGCTTCGCACTCTGGGAATACAGAGTTGGATGTTTATACTCCGCTTCGCACTCTGGGAATGCGGAGTTGATGCTTATACTCCGGTTCGCGCTCTGGGAACTCGGAGTTGGATGTTTACACTCCGCCTCTCACTCTGGGAATACGGAGTTGATGTTTATACTCTGCTTCGCGCTCTGGGAACTCGAAGTTGGATGTTTATACTCCGGTTCGAGCTGTAGGAACTCGGAGTTGGATGTCTATACTCCGCTTCGAACTCTGGGAATACGTAGTTGATGTTTATAATCCGGTTCGCGCTCTGGGAACTCGGAGTTGGATGTTTATACTCCGCTTCGCACTCTGGGAATACAGAGTTGGATGTTTATACTCCACTTCGCACTTTGGCAATACGGAGTTGATGTTTATACTCTGGTTCGCGCTCTGGGAACTCGGAGTTGGATGTTTATACTCCGCCTCGCACTCTGGGAATACAGAGTTGATGTTTATACTCCGGTTCGCGCTTTGGGAACTCGGAGTTGGATGTTTATACTCCGCTTTGCACTCTGGGAATACGAAGTTGATGTTTATACTCCGGTTTGCGCTCTGGAAACTCGGAGTTGGATGTTTATACTCCACCTCGCACTTTGGAAATACGGAGTTGGATGTTTATACTCCGGTTTGCCCTTTGGGAACTTGGAGTTGGATGTTTATACTTCGGTTCGCGCTCTGGGAATACGGAGTTGGATGTTTATACTTCGGTTCTTGCTCAAGGAACTCGGAGTTGGATGTTTATACTCCGCTTCGCACTTTGGGAATACGGAGTTGATTTTTATACTCCGGTTTGCGCTCTGGGAACTCGGAGTTGGATGTTTATACTCCGCTTCGCACTCTAGGAATACGGAGTTGATGTTTATACTCCGGTTCGCGCTCTGGGAACTCGAAGTTGGATGTTTATACTCCGCCTCACACTCTGGGAATACGGAGTTGATGTTTATACTCCGGTTCGCGCTCTGGGAACTCGGAGTTGGATGTTTATACTCCGGTTCGCGCTTTGGGAACTCGGAGTTGGATGTTTATACTCCACTTCGCACTTTGGCAATATGGAGTTGATGTTTATACTCCGGTTCGCGCTCTGGGAACTCGGAGTTGGATGTTTATACTCCGCTTCGCACTCTGGGAATACGGAGTTGATGTTTATACTCCGGTTCGCGCTTTGGGAACTCGAAGTTGGATGTTTATACTCCGCTTTGCACTCTGGGAATACGAAGTTGATGTTTATACTCCGGTTCGCGCTCTGGGAACTCGGAGTTGGATGTTTATACTCCGCCTTGCACTTTGGAAATACGGAGTTGGATGTTTATACTCCGGTTTGCGCTTTGGGAACTTGGAGTTGGATGTTTATACTCCGGTTCGTGCTCTGGGAATACGGAGTTGGATGTTTATACTCTGGTTCATGCTCAGGGAACTCGGAGTTGGATGTTTATACTCCGCTTCGCACTCTGGGAATACGGAGTTGATTTTTATACTCCGGTTTGCGCTCTAGGAACTCGGAGTTGGATGTTTATACTCCGCTTCGCACTCTGGAAATACGGAGTTGATGTTTATACTCCGGTTCGTACTCTGGGAACTCGGAGTTGGATGTTTATACTCCGCCTCGCACTCTGGGAATACGGAGTTGATGTTTATACTCCGGTTCGCGCTTTGGGAACTCGGAGTTGGATGTTTATACTCCGGTTCGCGCTTTGGGAACTCGGAGTTGGATGTTTATATTCCGCTTCGAAATCTGGGAATATGGAGTTGATGTTTATACTCCGGTTCGCGCTTTGGGAACTCGGAGTTGGATGTTTATACTCCGCTTCGCACTCTGGGAATACGGAGTTGGATGTTTATACCTCGCTTTGAACTTTGGGAATACAGAGTTGATGTTTATACTCCGGTTCGCGCTCTAGGAACTCGGAGTTGGATTTTTATACTCCGCCTCGCACTTTGGGAATACGGATTTGATGTTTATACTCTGCTTCGCGCTCCGGGAACTCGGAGTTGGATGTTTATACTCCGGTTCGCGCTTTGGGAACTCGGAGTTGGATGTTTATACTCCGCTTCAAACTCTGGGAATACGTAGTTGATGTTTATACTCCGGTTCACGTTCTGGGAACTCGGAGTTGGATGTTTGTACTCCACTTCGCACTCTGGGAACATGGAGTTGGATGTTTATACTCCACTTCGCACTTTGGGAATACGGAGTTGATGTTTATACTCCGGTTCGCACTCTGGGAACTCGGAGTTGGATGTTTACACTCCGCCTCGCACTCTGGGAATACGGAGTTGATGTTTATACTCCGGTTCGCACTCTGGGAACTCGGAGTTGGATATTTATACTCCGGTTCGCGCTTTGGGAACTCAGAGTTGGATGTTTATACTCCGCTTCGAACTCTGGGAATACAGAGTTGATGTTTATACTCCGGTTTACGCTTTGGGAACTCGGAGTTGGATGTTTATACTCCGCTTCGCACTCTGGGAATACGGAGTTGGATGTTTATACTCCGCTTCGCACTCTGGGAATACGGGTTGATGTTTATACTCCGGTTTGCGCTTTGGGAACTCGGAGTTGGATGGTTATACTCTGCCTCGCACTCTGGGAATACGGAGTTGATGTTTATACTCTGGTTCGCGCGTTGGGAACTCGGAGTTGGATGTTTATACTCCGCTTTGCACTTTGGGAATACGAAGTTGGATTTTTATACTCCGCTTCGCACTCTGGGAATACGGAGTTGATGTTTATACTCCGGTTCGCAATTTGGGAACTCGGAGTTGGATGGTTATACTCCGCCTCGCACTCTTGGAATACGGAGTTGATGTTTATACTCCGGTTTGCACTCTGGGAACTCGAAGTTGGATGTTTATACTCCGGTTCGAGCTTTAGGAACTCGGAGTTCGATGTTTATACTCCGCTTCGAACTCTGGGAATACGGAGTTGATGTTTATACTTCGGTTCGTGCTTTGGGAACTCGGAGATGGATGTTTATACTCCGCTTCGCACTCTGGGAATACGGAGTTGGATGTTTATACTCTGCTTCGCACTCTGGGAATACGGAGTTGATGTTTATGCTCCGGTTCGCGCTTTGGGAACTCGGAGTTGGATGTTTATACTCCGGTTCGCGCTCTGGGAACTCGGAGTTGGACGTTTATACTCCGCTTCGCACTATGGGAATACGGAGTTGGATGTTTATACTCCATTTCGCGCTCTGGGAACTCGGAGTTGGATGTTTATACTCCGCTTCGCACTATGGTAATACGGAGTTGGATGTTTATACTCCGTTTCGCGCTCTGGGAACTCGGAGTTGGATGTTTATACTCCGCTTCGCACTCTGGGAATACGGAGTTGATGTTTATACTCCAGTTCGCGCTCTTGGAACTCGGAGTTGGATGTTTATACTCCGCTTTGCACTCTGGGAATACGGAGTTGATGTTTATACTCCGGTTTGCGCTCTGGGAACTCGAAGTTGGATGTTTATACTCCGCCTCGCACTCTGGAAATACAGAGTTGATGTTTATACTCCGGTTCGCGCTCTGGGAACTCGGAGTTGGATGTTTATACTCCACTTCGCACTCTGGGAATACGGAGTTGGATGTTTATACTCCGGTTCGCGCTCTGGGAACTCGGAGTTGGATGTTTATACTCCACTTCGCACTCTGGGAATACGGAGTTGGATGTTTATACTCCACGTCGCACTCTGGCAATACGGAGTTGAAATTTATACTCCGGTTCGTGCTCTGGGAACTCGAAGTTGGATGTTTATACTCTGCCTCGCACTCTGGGAATACGGAGTTGATGTTTATACTCCGGTTCGCGCTTTGGGAACTCGGAGTTGGATGTTTATACTCTGCTTCTCACTCTGGGAATACGGAGTTGGATGTTTATACTCCGCTTTGCACTATGGGAATACGAAGTTGATGTTTATACTCCGGTTCGTGCTCTGGGAACTCGGAGTTGGATGTTTATACTACGCCTCGCACTTTGGGAGTAAGAAGTCGGATGTTTATACTCCGGTTTGCGCTTTGGGAACTCGAACTTGGATGTTTATACTCCGGTTCGCGCTCTGGGAATACAGAGTTGGATGTTTATACTCCGGTTCGTGCTCAGGGAACTCGGAGTTGGATGTTTATACTCCGCTTTGCACTCTGGGAATACGGAGTTGATTTTTATACTCCGGTTTGCGCTCTGGGAACTCGGAGTTGGATGTTTATACTCCGCTTCGCACTCTGGGAATACAGAGTTGATGTTTATACTCCGGTTCGCGCTTTGGAAACTCGGAGTTGGATGTTTATACTCCGCCTCGCACTCTGGGAATACGGAGTTGATGTTTATACTCCGGTTCGCGCTCTGGGAACTCGGAGTTGGATGTTTATACTCCGCTTCGCACTTTGGGAATACGGAGTTGATGTTTATACTCCGGTTCGCGCTTTGGGAACTCGGAGTTGGATGTTTATACTCCGCTTCGCACTTTGGGAATACGGAGTTGGATGTTTATACTCCGGTTCGCGCTTTGGGAACTCGGAGTTGATGTTTATACTCCGGTTCGCGCTTTGGGAACTCGGAGTTGGATGTTTATACTCCGCCTCGCACTTTGGGAATACGGAGTTGATGTTTATACTCTGCTTCGCGCTCTGGGAACTCGGAGTTGGATGTTTATACTCCGGTTCGCGCTTTGGGAACTCGGAGTTGGATGTTTATACTCCGCTTCAAACTCTGGGAATACGGAGTTGATGTTTATACTCCGGTTCGCGCTCTTGGAACTCGGAGTTGGATGTTTATACTCCACTTCTCACTCTGGGAACATGGAGTTGGATGTATATACTCCACTTTGCACTCTGGGAATAAGGAGTTGATGTTTATACTCCGGTTCGCGCTCTGGGAACTCGGAGTTGGATGTTTACACTCCGCCTCGCACTCTGGGAATACGGAGTTGATGTTTATACTCCGGTTCGCGCTCTATGAACTCGGAGTTGGATGTTTACACTCCGCCTCGCACTCTGGGAATACGGAGTTGATGTTTATACTCCGGTTCGCGCTCTGGGAACTCGGAGTTGGATGTTTATACTCCGCCTCGCACTTTGGGAATACGGAGTTGATGTTTATACTCTGCTTCGCGCTCTGGGAACTCGGAGTTGGATGTTTATACTCCGGTTCGCGCTTTGGGAACTCGGAGTTGGATGTTTATACTCCGCTTCAAACTCTGGGAATACGGAGTTGATGTTTATACTCCGGTTCGTGCTCTGGGAACTCAGAGTTGGATGTTTATACTCCACTTCGCACCCTGGGAACATGGAGTTGGATGTTTATACTCCACTTCGCACTCTGGGAATACGGAGTTGATGTTTATACTCTGATTCGTGCTTTGTGAACTCGGAGTTGGATGGTTATACTCCGCCTCGCACTCTGGGAATACGAAGTTGATGTTTATACTTCGGTTCGCGCTTTGGGAACTCGGAGTTGGATGTTTATACTCCGCTTCGCACTCTGGGAATACGGAGTTGGATGTTTATACTCCGCTTCGCACTCTGGGAATACGGAGTTGATGTTTATACTCTGGTTCGCGCTTTGGGAACTCGGAGTTGGATGGTTATACTCCGCCTCGCACTCTGGGAATACGGAGTTGATGTTTATACTCCGGTTCGCGCTTTGGGAACTCGAAGTTGGATGTTTATACTCCGGTTCGAGCTTTAGGAACTCGGAGTTCGATGTTTATACTCCGCTTCGAACTCTAGGAATACAGAGTTGATGTTTATACTCCGGTTCGTGCTATGGGAATTTGGAGTTGTATGTTTATACTCCGGTTCGTGCTATGGGAACTCGGAGTTGGATGTTTATACTCCGCTTTGCACTCTGGGAATACGGAGTTGGATGTTTATACTCCGCTTCGCACTCTGGGAATACGGAGTTGATATTTATACTCTGGTTCGCGCTTTGGAAACTCGGAGTTGGATGTTTATACTCCGGTTAGCGCTCTGGGAACTCGGAGTTGGATGTTTATACTCCACCTCGCACTTTGGGAATATGGAGTTGATGTTTATACTCTGCTTCGCGCTCTGGGAACTCGGAGTTGGATGTTTATACTCCGGTTCGCGCTTTGGGAACTCGGAGTTGGATGTTTATACTCCGCTTCAAACTCTGGGAATACGAAGTTGATGTTTATACTCCGGTTCACGCTGTTGGAACTCGGAGTTGGATGTTTATACTCCACTTCGCACTCTGGGAACATGGAGTTGGATGTTTATACTCCACTTCGCACTCTGGGAATACGGAGTTGATGTTTATACTCCGGTTCGCGCTCTGGGAACTCGGAGTTGGATGTTTACACTCCGCCTCGCACTCTGGGAATACGGTGTTGATGTTTATACTCCGGTTCGCGCTCTGGGAACTCGGAGTTGGATGTTTACACTCCGCCTCGCACTCTGGGAATACGGAGTTGATGTTTATACTCCGTTTCGCGCTCTGGGAACTCGGAGTTGGATGTTTACACTCCGCCTCGCACTCTGGGAATACGGAGTTGATGTTTATACTCCGATTCGTGCTCTAGGAACTCGGAGTTGGATATTTATACTCCGGTTCGCGCTTTGGGAACTCAGAGTGGGATGTTTATACTCCGCTTCGAAATCTGGGAATACGGAGTTGATGTTTATACTCCGGTTCGTGCTTTGGGAATACAGAGATGATGTTTATACTCCGCTTTGAACTTTGGGAATACAGAGTTGATGTTTATACTCCGGTTCGCGCTCTGGGAACTCGGAGTTGAATTTTTATACTCCGCCTCGCACTTTGGGAATACGGAGTTGATGTTTATACTCTGCTTCGCGCTCCGGGAACTCGGAGTTGGATGTTTATACTCCGGTTCGTGCTTTGGGAACTCGGAGTTGGATGTTTATACTCCGCTTCAAACTCTGGGAATACGGAGTTGATGTTTATACTCCGGTTCACGCTCTGGGAACTCGAAGTTGGATGTTTGTACTCCACTTCGCACTCTGGGAACATGGAGTGGGATGTTTATACTCCACTTCGCACTTTGGGAATACGGAGTTGATGTTTATACTCCGGTTCGCACTCTGGGAACTCGGAGTTGGATGTTTACACTCCGCCTCGCACTCTGGGAATACGGAGTTGATGTTTATACTCTGGTTCGAGCTTTAGGAACTCGAAGTTCGATGTTTATACTCCGCTTCGAACTCTGGGAATACGGAGTTGATGTTTATACTCCGGTTCGCGCTTTGGGAACTCGGAGTTGGATGTTTATACTCCGCTTCGCACTCTGGGAATACGGAGTTGGATGTTTATACTCCGCTTCGCACTCTGGGAATACAGAGTTGATGTTTATGCTCTGGTTCGTGCTTTGGGAACTCGGAGTTCGATGTTTATACTCGGTTTGCGCTCTGGGAACTCGGAGTTGGATGTTTATACTCCGCTTCGTACTATGGGAATACAGAGTTGGATGTTTATACTCCGTTTCGCGCTCTGGGAACTCGGAGTTGGATGTTTATACTCCGCTTCGCACTCTGGGAATACGGAGTTGATGTTTATACTCCAGTTCGCACTCTGGGAACTCGGAGTTGGATGTTTATACTCCGCTTTGCACTCTGGGAATACGGAGTTGATGTTTATACTCCGGTTCGCGCTCTGGGAACTCGAAGTTGGATGTTTATACTCCACTTCGCACTCTGGGAACATGGAGTTGGATGTTTATACTCCACTTCGCACTCTGGGAATACGGAGTTGATGTTTATACTCCGGTTCGTGCTTTGTGAACTCGGAGTTGGATGGTTATACTCCGCCTCGCACTCTGGGAATACGAAGTTGATGTTTATACTTCGGTTCGCGCTTTGGGAACTCGGAGTTGGATGTTTATACTCCGCTTCGCACTCTGGGAATACGGAGTTGGATGTTTATACTCCGCTTCGCACTCTGGGAATACGGAGTTGATGTTTATACTCTGGTTCGCGCTTTGGGAACTCGGAGTTGGATGGTTATACTCCGCCTCGCACTCTGGGAATACGGAGTTGATGTTTATACTCCGGTTTGCGCTCTGGGAACTCGAAGTTGGATGTTTATACTCCGGTTCGAGCTTTAGGAACTCGGAGTTCGATGTTTATACTCCGCTTCGAACTCTAGGAATACAGAGTTGATGTTTATACTCCGGTTCGTGCTATGGGAACTTGGAGTTGTATGTTTATACTCCGGTTCGTGCTATGGGAACTCGGAGTTGGATGTTTATACTCCGCTTCGCACTCTGGGAATACAGAGTTGGATGTTTATACTCCGCTTCGCACTCTGGGAATACGGAGTTGATATTTATACTCTGGTTCGCACTTTGGAAACTAGGAGTTGGATGTTTATACTCCGGTTAGCGCTCTGGGAACTCGGAGTTGGATGTTTATACTCCACCTCGCACTTTGGGAATATGGAGTTGATGTTTATACTCTGCTTCGCGCTCTGGGAACTCGGAGTTGGATGTTTATACTCCGGTTCGCGCTTTGGTAACTCGGAGTTGGATGTTTATACTCCGCTTCAAACTCTGGGAATACGGAGTTGATGTTTATACTCCGGTTCATGCTGTTGGAACTCGGAGTTGGATGTTTATACTCCACTTCGCACTCTGGGAACATGGAGTTGGATGTTTATACCCCACTTCGCACTCTGGGAATACAGAGTTGATGTTTATACTCCGGTTCGCGCTCTGGGAACTCGGAGTTGGATGTTTACACTCCGCCTCGCACTCTGGGAATACGGAGTTGATGTTTATACTCCGGTTCGTGCTTTAGGAACTCGGAGTTTGATGTTTATACTCCTCTTCAAACTCTGGGAATACGGAGTTGATGTTTATACTCCGGTTCGCGCTCTGGGAACTCGGAGTTGGATGTTTATACTCCGCTTCGCACTCTGGGAATACGGAGTTGGATGTTTATACTCCGCTTCGCACTCTGGGAATACGGAGTTGATGTTTATACTCTGGTTCGCGCTTTGGGAACTCGGAGTTGGATGGTTATACTCCGCCTCGCACTCTGGGAATACGGAGTTGATGTTTATACTCCGGTTTGCGCTCTGGGAACTCGAAGTTGGATGTTTATACTCCGGTTCGAGCTTTAGGAACTCGGAGTTCGATGTTTATACTCCGCTTCGAACTCTAGGAATACAGAGTTGATGTTTATACTCTGGTTCGTGCTATGGGAACTTGGAGTTGTATGTTTATACTCCGGTTTGTGCTATGGGAACTCGGAGTTGGATGTTTATACTCCGCTTCGCACTCTGGGAATACCGAGTTGGATGTTTATACTCCGCTTCGCACTCTGGGAATACGGAGTTGATATTTATACTCTGGTTCGCGCTTTGGAAACTCGGAGTTGGATGTTTATACTCCGGTTAGCGCTCTGGGAACTCGGAGTTGGATGTTTATACTCCACCTCGCACTTTGGGAATATGGAGTTGATGTTTATACTCTGCTTCGCGCTCTGGGAACTCGGAGTTGGATGTTTATACTCCGGTTCGCGCTTTGGGAACTCCGAGTTGGATGTTTATACTCCGCTTCAAACTCTGGGAATACGGAGTTGATGTTTATACTCCAGTTCACGCTGTTGGAACTCGGAGTTGGATGTTTATACTCCACTTCGCACTCTGGGAACATTGAGTTGGATGTTTATACTCCACTTCGCACTCTGGGAATACAGAGTTGATGTTTATACTCCGGTTCGCGCTCTGGGAACTCGAAGTTGGATGTTTACACTCCGCCTCGCACTCTGGGAATACGGAGTTGATGTTTATACTCCGGTTCGCGCTCTGGGAACTCGGAGTTGGATGTTTACACTCCGCCTCGCACTCTGGGAATACGGAGTTGATGTTTATACTCCGGTTCGTGCTCTGGGAACTCGGAGTTGGATATTTATACTCCGTTTCGCGCTTTGGGAACTCAGAGTGGGATGTTTATACTCCGCTTCGAAATCTGGGAATACGAAGTTGATGTTTATACTCCGGTTCGTGCTTTGGGAATACAGAGTTGATGTTTATACTCCGCTTTGAACTTTGGGAATACAGAGTTGATGTTTATACTCCGGTTCGCGCTCTGGGAACTCGGAGTTGGATTTTTATACTCCGCCTCGCACTTTGGGAATACGGAGTTGATGTTTATACTCTGCTTCGCGCTCCGGGAACACGGAGTTGGATGTTTATACTCCGGTTCGCGCTTTGGGAACTCGGAGTTGGATGTTTATACTCCGCTTCAAACTCTGGGAATATGGAGTTGATGTTTATACTCCGGTTCACGCTCTGGGAACTCGGAGTTGGATGTTTGTACTCCACTTCGCACTCTGGGAACATGGAGTTGGATGTTTATACTCCACTTCGCACTTTGGGAATACGAAGTTGATGTTTATACTCCGGTTCGCACTCTGGGAACTCGGAGTTGGATGTTTACACTCCGCCTCGCACTCTGGGAATACGGAGTTTATGTTTATACTCCGGTTCGCGCTCTGGGAACTCGGAATTGGATATTTATACTCCGGTTCGCGCTTTGGGAACTCAGAGTTGGATGTTTATACTCCGCTTCGAACTCTGGGAATACGGAGTTGATGATTATACTCTGGTTCACGCTTTGGGAACTCGGAGTTGGATGTTTATACTCCGCTTCGCACTCTGGGAATACGGAGTTGGATGTTTATACTCCGCTTCGCACTCTGGGAATACGGAGTTGATGTTTATACTCCGGTTCGCGCTCTGGGAACTCGGAGTTGGATGATTATACTCCGCCTCGCACTCTGGGAATACGAAGTTGATGTTTATACTCCGGTTCGCGCGTTGGGAACTCGGAGTTGGATGTTTATACTCCGCTTTGCACTTTGGGAATACGGAGTTGGATTTTTATACTCCGCTTCGCACTCTGGGAATACGGAGTTGATGTTTATACTCCGGTTCGCACTTTGGGAACTCAGAGTTGGATGGTTATACTCCGCCTCGCACTCTGGGAATACGGAGTTGATGTTTATACTCCGGTTTGCACTCTGGGAACTCGAAGTTGGATGTTTATACTCCGGTTCGAGCTTTAGGAACTCGGAGTTCGATGTTTATACTCCGCTTCGAACTCTGGGAATACGGAGTTGATGTTTATACTCCGGTTCGCGCTTTGGGAACTCGGAATTGGATGTTTATACTCCGCTTCGCACTCTGGGAATACGGAGTTGGATGTTTATACTCCGCTTCGCACTCTGGGAATACGGAGTTGATGTTTATGCTCTGGTTCGTGCTTTGGGAACTCGGAGTTCGATGTTTATACTCGGTTCGCGCTCTGGGAACTCGGAGTTGGATGTTTATACTCCGCTTCGTACTATGGGAATATGGATGTGGATGTTTATACTCCGTTTCGCGCTCTGGGAACTCGGAGTTGGATGTTTATACTCCGCTTCGCACTCTGGGAATACGGAGTTGATGTTTATACTCCAGTTCGCGCTCTGGGAACTCGGAGTTGGATGTTTATACTCCGCTTTGCACTCTGGGAATACGGAGTTGATGTTTATACTTCGGTTCGCGCTCTGGGAACTCGAAGTTGGATGTTTATACTCCACTTCGCACTTTGGGAACATGGAGTTGGATTTTTATACTCCACTTCGCACTCTGGGAATACGGAGTTGATGTTTATATTCCGGTTCGCGCTTTGGGAACTCAGAGTTGGATGTTTATACTCCGCTTCGAACTCTGGGAATACGGAGTTGGATGTTTATACTCCGCTTTGCACTCTGGGAATACGAAGTTGATGTTTATACTCCGGTTCGCGCTCTGGGAACTCGGAGTTGGATGTTTATACTCCACTTCGCACCGTGGGAACATGGAGTTGGATGTTTATACTCCCCTTCGCACTCTGGGAACACGGAGTTGACGTTTATACTCCGGTTCGCGCTTTGGGAACTCGGAGTTGGTTTGTTATACTCCACCTCGCACTCTGGGAATACAGAGTTGGATGGTTATACTCCGCCTTGCACTCTGGGAATACGGAGTTGATGTTTATACTCTGGTTCGCGCTTTGGGAACTCAAAGTTGGATGTATATACTCCGCTTCGCACTCTGGGAATAAGGAGTTGATGTTTATACTCCGGTTCGTGCTTTGTGAACTCGGAGTTGGATGGTTATACTCCGCCTCGCACTCTGGGAATACGAAGTTGATGTTTATACTTCGGTTCGCGCTTTGGGAACTCGGAGTTGGATGTTTATACTCCGCTTCGCACTCTGGGAATACGGAGTTGGATGTTTATATTCCGCTTCGCACTCTGGGAATACGGAGTTGATGTTTATACTCTGGTTCGCGCTTTGGGAACTCAAAGTTGGATGTTTATACTCCGCTTCGCACTCTGGGAATACAGAGTTGGATGTTTATACTCCGCTTCGCACTCTGGGAATACGGAGTTGATGTTTATACTCCGGTTCGCGCTTTGGGAACTCAGAGTTGTATGGTTATACTCCGCCTCGCACTTTGGGAATACGGAGTTGATGTTTATACTCCGGTTTGCGCTCTGGGAACTCGAAGTTGGATGTTTATACTCTGGTTCAAGCTTTAGGAACTCGGAGTTCGATGTTTATACTCCACTTCAAACTCTAGGATCACGGAGTTGATGTTTATACTCCGGTTCGTGCTATGGGAACTTGGAGTTGTATGTTTATACTCCGGTTCGTGCTATGGGAACTCGAAGTTAGATGTTTATACTCCGCTTCGCACTCTGGGAATACGGAGTTGGATGTTTATACTCCGCTTCGCACTCTGGGAATACGGAGTTGATATTTATACTCCGGTTCACGCTTTGGAAACTCGGAGTTGGATGTTTATACTCTGGTTAGCGCTTTGGGAACTCGGAGTTGGATGTTTATACTCCACCTCGCACTTTGGGAATATGGAGTTGATGTTTATACTCTGCTTCGCGCTCTGGGAACTCGGAGTTGGATGTTTATACTCCGGTTCGCGCTTTGGGAACTCGGAGTTGGATGTTTATACTCCGCTTCAAACTCTAGGAATACGGAGTTGATGTTTATTCTCCGGTTCGCGCTGTTGGAACTCGAAGTTGGATGTTTATACTCCGCTTCAAACTCTAGGAATACGGAGTTGATGTTTATTCTCCGGTTCGCGCTGTTGGAACTCGGAGTTGGATGTTTATACTCCACTTCGCACTCTGGGAACATGGAGTTGGATGTTTATACTCCACTTCGCACTCTGGGAATACGGAGTTTATGTTTATACTCCGTTTCGCGCTCTAGGAACTCGGAGTTGGATGTTTACACTCCGCCTCGCACTCTGGGAATACGGAGTTGATGTTTATACTCCGGTTCGCGGTCTGGGAACTCGGAGTTGGATGTTAACACTCCGCCTCGCACTCTGGGAATACGGAGTTGATGTTTATACTCCGGTTCGTGCTCTGGGAACTCGAAGTTGGATATTTATACTCCGGTTCGCGCTTTGGGAACTCAGAGTGGGATGTTTATACTCCGCTTCGAAATCTGAGAATACGGAGTTGATGTTTATACTCTGGTTCGTGCTTTGGGAACTCGGAGATGGATGTTTATACTCCGCTTCGCACTCTGGGAATACAGAGTTGGATGTTTATACTCCGCTTCGCACTTTGGGAATACAGAGTTGATGTTTATACTCCGGTTCGCGCTTCGGGAACTCGGAGTTGGATGATTATACTCCGCCTCGCACTCTGGGAATACGGAGTTGATGTTTATACTCCGGTTTGCGCTCTGGGAACTCGAAGTTGGATGTTTATACTCCAGTTCGAGCTTTAGGAACTCGTAGTTCGATGTTTATACTCCGCTTCGAACTCTGGGAATTCGGAGTTGATGTTTATACTTCGGTTCACGCTCTGGGAACTCGGAGTTGGATGTTTATACTCCGCTTCGCACACTGGGAATACGGAGTTGGATGTTTATACTCCGCTTCGCACTCTGGAAATACGGAGTTGATGTTTATACTCCGGTTCACGCGTTGGGAACTCGGAGTTGGATGTTTATAATGCGGTTCGAGCTCTGGGAACTCGAAGTTGGATGTTTATACTCCGCTTCGCACTCTGGGAATATGGAGTTGGATGCTTATACTCCGGTTCGCGCTATGGGAACTTGGAGTTGGATGTTTATACTCCGCTTTGCACTTTGGGAATACGGAGTTGATGTTTATACTCCTTTTCGCGCTCTGGGAACTCGGAGTTAGATGTTTATACTCCGCTTCGCACTTTGGGAATACGGTGTTGATGTTTATAATCCTGTTCGCGCTTTGGGAACTCAAAGTTGGATGTTTATACTCCGCCTCGCACTATGGGAATACGGAGTTGATGTTTATACTCCGGTTCGCGCTTTGGGAACTCGGAGCTGGATGTTTATACTCCAGTTCGCGCTTTGGGAACTTGGAGTTGGATGTTTATACTTTGCTTCGAACTCTGGGAATATGGAGTTAATGTTTATACTTCGGTTCGCGCTCTGCGAACCTGGAGTTGGATGTTTATACTCCGCTTCACACTCTGGGAATACGGAGTTGGATGTTTATACTCCGCTTCGCACTCTAGGAATATGGAGTTGTTGTTTATACTCCATTTCGCGCTCTGGGAACTCGGAGTTGGATGTTTATACTCCGCCTCGCACTCTGGCAATACGGAGTTGATGTTTATACTCTGGTTCGTGCTCTGGGAAATCGGAGTTGGTTGTTTATACTCTGGTTCGTGCTTTAGGAACTCGGAGGTTGATGTTTATACTCCGCCTTGCACTCTGGGAATACGGAGTTAATGTTTATACTCTGGTTCGTGCTCTGGGAACTCGGAGTTGGATGTTTGTACTCCGCTTCGCACTCTGGGAATACGGAGTTGATGTTTATACTCCGCTTCGCATTCTGGGAATACAGAGTTGATGTTTATACTCCGGTTCGCACTTTGGGAATACGGAGTTGGATGTTTATACTCCGGTTCGTGCTATGGGAACTTGGAGTTGGATGTTTATACTCCGGTTCGCGCTCCGGGAAAACGGAGTTGGATGTTTATACTCCAGTTCGTGCTAAGGGAACTCGAAGTTGGATGTTTATACTCCGCTTCGCACTATGGGAATACGGAGTTGATTTTTATACTCCGGTTCACGCTCTGGGAACTCGGAGTTGGATGTTTATACACCGCTTCACACTTTGGGAATACGGAGTTGATGTTTATACTCCGGTTCGCACTCTGGGAATACGGAGTTGGATGTTTATACTCCGCTTCGCACTCTGGGAATACGGAGTTGATATTTATACTCCGGTTCACGCTTTGGAAACTCGGAGTTGGATGTTTATATTCCGGTTAGCGCTTTGGGAACTCGGAGTTGGATGTTTATACTCCACCTCGCACTTTGGGAATATGGAGTTGATGTTTATACTCTGCTTCGCGCTCTGGGAACTCGGAGTTGGATGTTTATACTCCGGTTCGCGCTTTGGGAACTCGGAGTTGGATGTTTATACTCCGCTTCAAACTCTAGGAATACGGAGTTGATGTTTATTCTCCGGTTCGCGCTGTTGGAACTCGGAGTTGGATGTTTATACTCCGCTTCAAACTCTAGGAATACGGAGTTGATGTTTATTCTCCGGTTCGCGCTGTTGGAACTCGGAGTTGGATGTTTATACTCCACTTCGCACTCTGGGAACATGGAGTTGGATGTTTATACTCCACTTCGCACTCTGGGAATACGGAGTTTATGTTTATACTCCGTTTCGCGCTCTAGGAACTCGGAGTTGGATGTTTACACTCCGCCTCGCACTCTGGGAATACGGAGTTGATGTTTATACTCCGGTTCGCGGTCTGGGAACTCGGAGTTGGATGTTAACACTCCGCCTCGCACTCTGGGAATACGGAGTTGATGTTTATACTCCGGTTCGTGCTCTGGGAACTCGAAGTTGGATATTTATACTCCGGTTCGCGCTTTGGGAACTCAGAGTGGGATGTTTATACTCCGCTTCGAAATCTGAGAATACGGAGTTGATGTTTATACTCCGGTTCGTGCTTTGGGAACTCGGAGATGGATGTTTATACTCCGCTTTGCACTCTGGGAATACAGAGTTGGATGTTTATACTCCGCTTCGCACTTTGGGAATACAGAGTTGATGTTTATACTCCGGTTCGCGCTTTGGGAACTCGGAGTTGGATGATTATACTCCGCCTCGCACTCTGGGAATACGGAGTTGATGTTTATACTCCGGTTTGCGCTCTGGGAACTCAAAGTTGGATGTTTATACTCCAGTTCGAGCTTTAGGAACTCGTAGTTCGATGTTTATACTCCGCTTCGAACTCTGGGAATTCGGAGTTGATGTTTATACTTCGGTTCACGCTCTGGGAACTCGGAGTTGGATGTTTATACTCCGCTTCGCACACTGGGAATACGGAGTTGGATGTTTATACTCCGCTTCACACTCTGGAAATACGGAGTTGATGTTTATACTCCGGTTCACGCGTTGGGAACTCGGAGTTGGATGTTTATAATGCGGTTCGAGCTCTGGGAACTCGAAGTTGGATGTTTATACTCCGCTTCGCACTCTGGGAATATGGAGTTGGATGCTTATACTCCGGTTCGCGCTCTGGGAACTCGGAGTTGGATGTTTATACTCCGCTTTGCACTTTGGGAATACGGAGTTGATGTTTATACTCCTTTTCGCGCTCTGGGAACTCGGAGTTAGATGTTTATACTCCGCTTCGCACTTTGGGAATACGGTGTTGATGTTTATACTCCTGTTCGCGCTTTGGGAACTCAAAGTTGGATGTTTATACTCCGCCTCGCACTATGGGAATACGGAGTTGATGTTTATACTCCGGTTCGCGCTTTGGGAACTCGGAGCTGGATGTTTATACTCCAGTTCGCGCTTTGGGAACTTGGAGTTGGATGTTTATACTTTGCTTCGAACTCTGGGAATATGGAGTTAATGTTTATACTTCGGTTCGCGCTCTGCGAACCTGGAGTTGGATGTTTATACTCCGCTTCACACTCTAGGAATACGGAGTTGGATGTTTATACTCCGCTTCGCACTCTAGGAATATGGAGTTGTTGTTTATACTCCATTTCGCGCTCTGGGAACTCGGAGTTGGATGTTTATACTCCGCCTCGCACTCTGGCAATACGGAGTTGATGTTTATACTCTGGTTCGTGCTCTGGGAAATCGGAGTTGGTTGTTTATACTCTGGTTCGTGCTTTAGGAACTCGGAGGTTGATGTTTATACTCCGCCTTGCACTCTGGGAATACGGAGTTAATGTTTATACTCTGGTTCGTGCTCTGGGAACTCGGAGTTGGATGTTTGTACTCCGCTTCGCACTCTGGGAATACGGAGTTGATGTTTATACTCCGCTTCGCATTCTGGGAATACAGAGTTGATGTTTATACTCCGGTTCGCACTTTGGGAATACGGAGTTGGATGTTTATACTCCGGTTCGTGCTATGGGAACTTGGAGTTGGATGTTTATACTCCGGTTCGCGCTCCGGGAAAACGGAGTTGGATGTTTATACTCCAGTTCGTGCTAAGGGAACTCGAAGTTGGATGTTTATACTCCGCTTCGCACTATGGGAATACGGAGTTGATTTTTATACTCCGGTTCACGCTCTGGGAACTCGGAGTTGGATGTTTATACACCGCTTCACACTTTGGGAATACGGAGTTGATGTTTATACTCCGGTTCGCACTCTGGGAACTCGAAGTTGGATGTTTATACTCTGCCTCGCACTCTGGGAATACAGAGTTGATGTTTATACTCCGGTTCGCGCTCTGGGAACTCAGAGTTGGATGTTTATACTCCGGTTCGCGCTTTGGGAACTCGGAGTTGGATGTTTGTATTTCGCTTCGAAATCTGGGAATACGGAGTTGATGTTTATACTCCGGTTCGCGCTTTGGGAACTCGGAGTTGGATGTTTATACTCCGCTTCGCACTCTGGGAATACGGAGTTGGATGTTTATACTCCGCTTCGCACTATGGGAATACGGAGTTGATTTTTATACTCCGGTTTGCGCACCGGGAACTCGGAGTTGGATGTTTATACTCCGCTTCGCACTCTGGGAATACGGAGTTGATGTTTATACTCCGGTTCGCGCTCTGGGAACTCGGAGTTGGATGTTTATACTCCGCCTCGCACTCTGGGAATACGGAGTTGATGTTTATACTCCGGTTTGCGCTCTGGGAACTCGGAGTTGGATGTTTATACTTCGGTTCGCGCTTTGGGAACTCGGAGTTGGATGTTTATATTCCGCTTCGAAATCTGGGAATATGGAGTTGATGTTTATACTCCGGTTCGCGCTTTGGGAACTCGGAGTTGGATGTTTATACTCCGCTTCGCACTTTGGGAATACGGAGTTGGATGTTTATACTCCGCTTTGCACTCTGGGAATACAGAGTTGATGTTTATACTCCGGTTCGCGCTTTGGGAACTCGGAGTTGGATGTTTATACTCCGCCTCGCACTTTGGGAATACGGAGTTGATGTTTATACTCTACTTCGCGCTCTGGGAACTGGAAGTTGGATGTTTATACTCTGGTTCCCGCTTTGGGAACTCGGAGTTGGATGTTTATACTCCGCTTCAAACTCTGGTAATACGGAGTTGATGTTTATACTCCGGTTCGCGCTTTGGGAACACGTAGTTGGATGTTTATACTCCACTTCGCACCTTGGGAACATGGAGTTGGATGTTTATACTCCACTTCGCACTCTGGGAATACGGAGTTGATGTTTATACTCCGGTTCGCGCTTTGGGAACTCGGAGTTGGTTGGTTATACTCCACCTCGCACTCTGGGAATACGGAGTTGGATGGTTATACTCCGCCTCGCACTCTGGGAATACGGAGTTGATGTTTATACTTCGGTTCGTGCTTTGGGAACTCGGAGTTGGATGTTTATACTCCGCTTCGCACTCTGGGAATACGGAGTTGGATGTTTATACTCCGCTTCGCACTCTGGGAATACGGAGTTGATGTTTATACTATGGTTCGCGCTTTGGGAACTCGGAGTTGGATGGTTATACTCCGCCTCGCACTCTGGGAATACGGAGTTGATGCTTATACTCCGGTTTGCGCTCTGGGAACTCAAAGTTGGATGTTTATACTCCGGTTCGAGCTTTAGGAACTCAGAGTTCGATGTTTATACTCCGCTTCGAACTCTAGGAATACGGAGTTGATGTTTATACTCCGGTTCGTGCTCTGGGAACTTGGAGTTGGATGTTTATACTCCGCTACGCACTCTGGGAATACGGAGTTGGATGTTTATACTCCGCTTCGCACTCTGGGAATACGGAGTTGATGTTTATACTCCGGTTCGCGCTTTGGGAACTCGGAGTTGGATGTTTATACTCCGTTTCGCGCTCTGGGAACTCGGAGTTGGATGTTTATACACCGCTTCGCACTCTGGGAATACGGAGTTGATGTTTATACTCCGGTTCGTGCTTTGGGAACTCGAAGGTTGATATTTAAACTCCGCCTCGCACTCTGGGAATACGGAGTTGATGTTTATACTCTGGTTCACGCTCTGGGAACTCAGAGTTGGATGTTTATACTCCGCTTCGCACTCTGGGAATACGGAGTTGGATGTTTATACTCCACTACGCACTCTGGCAATACAGAGTTGATGTTTATACTCCGGTTCGCGCTTTGGGAACTCAGAGTTGGATGTTTATACTCCGCCTCGCAATCTGGGAATACGAAGTTGATGTTTATACTCCGGTTCGCGCTTTGGGAACTCGGAGTTGGATGTTTATACTCCGCTTCGCACTCTGGGAATACGGAGTTGGATGTTTATACTCCGCTTTGCACTCTGGGAATACGAAGTTGATGTTTATACTTCGGTTCGTGCTCTGGGAACTCGGAGTTGGATGTTTATACTCCGCCTCGCACTTTGGGAATACGGAGTTAGATGTTTATACTCCGGTTTGCGCTTTGGGAACTCGGACTTGGATGTTTATACTCTGGTTCGCGCTCTGGGAATACGGAGTTGGATGTTTATACTACGGTTCGTGCTCAGGGAACTCGTAGTTGGATGTTTATACTCCGCTTCGCACTCTGGGAATACGGAGTTGATGTTTATACTCTGGTTCGCGCTCTGGGAACTCGGAGTTGGATGTTTATACTCCGCTTCGCACTCTGGGAATACGGAGTTGATGTTTATACTCCGGTTCGCCCTCTGGGAATACGAAGTTGGATGTTTATACACCGGTTCGCGCTTTGGGAACTCGGAGTTGGATGTTTATACTCCAGTTAGCGCTCTGGGAACTCGGAGTTCGATGTTTATACTCCGCCTTGCACTTTGGGAATATGGAGTTGATGTTTATACTCTGCTTCGCGCTCTGGGAACTCGGAGTTGGATGTTTATACTCTGGTTTGCGCTTTGGGAACTCGGAGTTGGATGTTTATACTCCGCTTCAAACTCTGGGAATACGGAGTTAATGTTTATACTCCGGTTCGCGCTCTTGGAACTCGGAGTTGGATGTTTATACTCCACTTTGCACTCTGGGAACATGGAGTTGGATGTTTATACTCCACTTCGCACTCTGGGAATACAGAGTTGATGTTTATACTCCGGTTCGCGCTCCGGGAACTCGGAGTTGGATGTTTACACTCCGCCTCGCACTCTGGGAATACGGAGTTGATGTTTATACTCCGGTTCGCGCTCTGGGAACTCGGAGTTGGATGTTTACACTCCGCCTCGCACTCTGGGAATACTGAGTTGATGTTTATACTCCGGTTCGCGCTCTGGGAACTCGGAGTTGGATATTTATACTTCGGTTCGCGCTTTGGAAACTCAGAGTGGGATGTTTATACTCCGCTTCGAAATTTGGGAATACGGAGTTGATGTTTATACTCCGGTTCGTGCTTTGGAAACTCAGAGTTGGATGTTTATACTCCGCTTCGCACTCTGGGAATACAGAGTTGGATGTTTATACTCCGCTTCGCACTCTGGGAATACGGAGTTGATGTTTATACTCCGGTTCGCGCTTTGGGAACTCGGAGTTGGATGGTTATACTCCGCCTCGCACTCTGGGAATACGGAGTTGATGTTTATACTCCGGTTTGCGCTCTGGGAACTCAAAGTTGGATGTTTGTACTCCGGTTCGAGCTTTAGGAACTCGTAGTTCGATGTTTATACTCCGCTTCGAACTCTGGGAATACGGAGTTGATGTTTATACTCCGGTTCACGCTCTGGGAACTCGGAGTTGGATGTTTATACTCCGCTTCGCACACTGGGAATACGGAGTTGGATGTTTATACTCCGCTTCGCACTCTGGGAATACGAAGTTGATGTTTATACTCCGGTTCACGCTTTGGGAACTCGGAGTTGGATGTTTATACTCCGATTCGCGCTCTGGGAACTCGAAGTTGGATGTTTATACTCCGCTTCGCACTCTGGGAATACGGAGTTGATTTTTATACTCCGGTTCGCGCTCTGGGAACTCGGAGTTGGATGTTTATACACCGCTTCGCACTTTGGGAATACGGAGTTGATGTTTATACTCCGGTTCGCACTCTGGGAACTCAAAGTTGGATGTTTATACTCCGTCTCGCACTCTGGGAATACAGAGTTGATGTTTATACTCAGGTTCGCGCTCTGGGAACTCGGAGTTGGATGTTTATACTCCGGTTCGCGCTTTGGGAACTCGGAGTTGGATGTTTATATTTCGCTTCGAAATCTGGGAACACGGAGTTGATGTTTATACTCCGGTTCGCGCTTTGGGAACTCGGAGTTGGATGTTTATACTCCGCTTCGCACTCTGGGAATACGGAGTTGGATGTTTATACTCCGCTTCGCACTATGGGAATACGGAGTTGATTTTTATACTCCGGTTTGCGCTCCGGGAACTCGGAGTTGGATGTTTATACTCCGCTTCGCACTCTGGGAATACGGAGTTGATGTTTATACTCCGGTTCGCGCTCTGGGAACTCGGAGTTGGATGTTTATACTCCGCCTCGCACTCTGGGAATACGGAGTTGATGTTTATACTCCGGTTTGCGCTCTGGGAACTCGGAGTTGGATGTTTATACTTCGGTTCGCGCTTTGGGAACTCGGAGTTGGATGTTTATATTCCGCTTCGAAATCTGGGAATATGGAGTTGATGTTTATACTCCGGTTCGTGCTTTGGGAACTCGGAGTTGGATGTTTATACTCCACTTCGCACCTTGGGAACATGGAGTTGGATGTTTATACTCCACTTCACACCCTGGGAATACGGAGTTGATGTTTATACTCCGGTTCACGCTTTGGGAACTCGGAGTTGGTTGGTTATACTCCGCCTTGCACTCTGGGAATACGGAGTTGGATGGTTATACTCCGCCTCGCACTCTGGGAATACGGAGTTGATGTTTATACTTCGGTTCGTGCTTTGGGAACTCGGAGTTGGATGTTTATACTCCGCTTCGCACTCTGGGAATACGGAGTTGGATGTTTATACTCCGCTTCGCACTTTGGCAATACGGAGTTGATGTTTATACTATGGTTCGCGCTTTGGGAACTCGGAGTTGGATGGTTATACTCCGCCTCGCACTCTGGGAATACGGAGTTGATGCTTATACTCCGGTTTGCGCTCTGGGAACTCAAAGTTGGATGTTTATACTCCGGTTCGAGCTTTAGGAACTCAGAGTTCGATGTTTATAATCCGCTTCGAACTTTAGGAATACGGAGTTGATGTTTATACTCCGGTTCGTGCTCTGGGAACTTGGAGTTGGATGTTTATACTCCGCTACGCACTCTGGGAATACGGAGTTGGATGTTTATACTCCGCTTCGCACTCTGGGAATACGGAGTTGATGTTTATACTCCGGTTCGCGCTTTGGGAACTCGGAGTTGGATGTTTATACTCTGTTTCACGCTCTAGGAACTCGGAGTTGGATGTTTATACACCGCTTCGCACTCTGGGAATACGGAGTTGATGTTTATACTCCGGTTCGTGCTTTGGGAACTCGAAGTTGGATATTTAAACTCCGCCTCGCACTCCGGGTATACGGAGTTGATGTTTATACTCTGGTTCACGCTCTGGGAACTCAGAGTTGGATGTTTATACTCCGCTTCGCACTCTGGGAATACAGAGTTGGATGTTTATACTCCACTACGCACTCTGGCAATACAGAGTTGATGTTTATACCACGGTTCGCGCTTTGGGAACTCGGAGTTGGATGTTTATACTCCGCCTCGCAATCTGGGAATACGAAGTTGATGTTTATACTCCGGTTCGCGCTTTGGGAACTCGGAGTTGGATGTTTATACTCCGCTTCGCACTCTGGGAATACGGAGTTGGATGTTTATACTCCGCTTTGCACTCTGGGAATACGAAGTTGATGTTTATACTTCGGTTCGTGCTCTGGGAACTCGGAGTTGGATGTTTATACTCCGCCTCGCACTTTGGGAATACGGAGTTGGATGTTTATCCTCCGGTTTGCGCTTTGGGAACTCGGACTTGGATGTTTATACTCCGCTTCGCACTTTGGGAATATGGAGTTGGATGTTTATACTCCGGTTCGTGCTCAGGGAACTCGTAGTTGGATGTTTATACTCCGCTTCGCACTCTGGGAATACGAAGTTGATGTTTATACTCTGGTTCGCGCTCTGGGAACTCGGAGTTGGATGTTTATACTCCGCTTCGCACTCTGGGAATACGGAGTTGATGTTTATACTCCGGTTCGCCCTCTGGGAATACGAAGTTGGATGTTTATACACCGGTTCGCGCTTTGGGAACTCGGAGTTGGATGTTTATACTCCAGTTAGTGCTCTGGGAACTCGGAGTTCGATGTTTATACTCCGCCTTGCACTTTGGGAATATGGAGTTGATGTTTATACTCTGCTTCGCGCTCTGGGAATTCGGAGTTGGATGTTTATACTCTGGTTTGCGCTTTGGGAACTCGGAGTTGGATGTTTATACTCCGCTTCAAACTCTGGGAATACGGAGTTGATGTTTATACTCCGGTTCGCGCTCTTGGAACTCGGAGTTGGATGTTTATACTCCACTTCGCACTCTGGGAACATGGAGTTGGATGTTTATACTCCACTTTGCACTCTGGGAATACGGAGTTGATGTTTATACTCCGGTTCGCGCTCTGGGAACTCGGAGTTGGATGTTTACACTCCGCCTCGCACTCTGGGAATACGGAGTTGATGTTTATACTCCGGTTCGCGCTCTGGGAACTCGGAGTTGGATGTTTACACTCCGCCTCGCACTCTGGGAATACTGAGTTGATGTTTATACTCCGGTTCGCGCTCTGGGAACTCGGAGTTGGTTATTTATACTTCGGTTCGCGCTTTGGGAACTCAGAGTGGGATGTTTATACTCCGCTTCGAAATATGGGAATATGGAGTTGATGTTTATACTTCGGTTCGTGCTTTGGGAACTCAGAGTTGGATGTTTATACTCCGCTTCGCTCTCTGGGAATACAGAGTTGGATGTTTATACTCCGCTTCGCACTCTGGGAATACGGAGTTGATGTTTATACTCCGGTTCGCGCTTTGGGAACTCGGAGTTGGATGGTTATCCTCCGCCTCGCACTCTGGGAATACGGAGTTGATGTTTATACTCCGGTTTGCGCTCTGGGAACTCGAAGTTGGATGTTTATACTCCGGTTCGAGCTTTAGGAACTCGTAGTACGATGTTTATACTCCGCTTCGAACTCTGGGAATACGGAGTTGATGTTTATACTCCGGTTCACGCTCTGGGAACTCGGAGTTGGATGTTTATACTCCGCTTCGCACACTGGGAATACGGAGTTGGATGTTTATACTCCGCTTCGCACTCTGGGAATACGAAGTCGATGTTTATACTCCGGTTCACGCTTTGGGAACTCGGAGTTGGATGTTTATACTCTGATTCACGCTCTGGGAACTCGGAGTTGGATGTTTATACTCCGCCTCGCACTTTGGGAATACGGAGTTGATGTTTATACTCTACTTCGCGCTCTGGGAACTGGAAGTTGGATGTTTATACTCTGGTTCACGCTTTGGGAACTCGGAGTTGGATGTTTATACTCCGCTTCAAACTCTGGTAATACGGAGTTGATGTTTATACTCCGGTTCGCGCTTTGGGAACACGTAGTTGGATGTTTATACTCCACTTCGCACCTTGGGAACATGGAGTTGGATGTTTATACTCCACTTCGCACTCTGGGAATACGGAGTTGATGTTTATACTCCGGTTCACGCTTTTGGAACTCGGAGTTGGTTGGTTATACTCCGCCTTGCACTCTGGGAATACGGAGTTGGATGGTTATACTCCGCCTCGCACTCTGGGAATACGGAGTTGATGTTTATACTTCGGTTCGTGCTTTGGGAACTCGGAGTTGGATGTTTATACTCCGCTTCGCACTCTGG
Organism: Allium fistulosum; assembly: GCA_030737815.1. NCBI lineage: Eukaryota > Viridiplantae > Streptophyta > Magnoliopsida > Asparagales > Amaryllidaceae > Allium > Allium fistulosum. The sequence goes on along the minus strand of CM060904.1, from coordinate 209,943,982 downwards.
GAATATGGAGTTGGATGTTTATACTCCGCTTCGCACTTTGGGAATACGGAGTTGATGTTTATACTATGGTTCGCGCTTTGGGAACTCGGAGTTGGATGGTTATACTCCGCCTCGCACTCTGGGAATACGGAGTTGATGCTTATACTCCGGTTTGCGCTCTGGGAACTCAAAGTTGGATGTTTATACTCCGGTTCGAGCTTTAGGAACTCAGAGTTCGATGTTTATAATCCGCTTCGAACTTTAGGAATACGAAGTTGATGTTTATACTCCGGTTCGTGCTCTGGAAACTTGGAGTTGGATGTTTATACTCCGCTACGCACTCTGGGAATACGGAGTTGGATGTTTATACTCCGCTTCGCACTCTGGGAATACGGAGTTGATGTTTATACTCCGGTTCGCGCTTTGGGAACTCGGAGTTGGATGTTTATACTCTGTTTCACGCTCTGGGAACTCGGAGTTGGATGTTTATACACCGCTTCGCACTCTGGGAATACGGAGTTGATGTTTATACTCCGGTTCGTGCTTTGGGAACTCGAAGTTGGATATTTAAACTCCGCCTCGCACTCTGGGTATACGGAGTTGATGTTTATACTCTGGTTCACGCTCTGGGAACTCAGAGTTGGATGTTTATACTCCGCTTCGCACTCTGGGAATACGGAGTTGGATGTTTATACTCCACTACGCACTCTGGCAATACAGAGTTGATGTTTATACCCCGGTTCGCGCTTTGGGAACTCGGAGTTGGATGTTTATACTCCGCCTCGCAATCTGGGAATACGAAGTTGATGTTTATACTCCGGTTTGCGCTTTGGGAACTCGGAGTTGGATGTTTATACTCCGCTTCGCACTCTGGGAATACGGAGTTGGATGTTTATACTCCGCTTTGCACTCTGGGAATACGAAGTTGACGTTTATACTTCGGTTCGTGCTCTGGGAACTCGGAGTTGGATGTTTATACTCCGCCTCGCACTTTGGGAATACGGAGTTGGATGTTTATACTCCGGTTTGCGCTTTGGGAACTCGGACTTGGATGTTTATACTCCGCTTCGCACTTTGGGAATATGGAGTTGGATGTTTATACTCCGGTTCGTGCTCAGGGAACTCGTAGTTGGATGTTTATACTCCGCTTCGCACTCTGGGAATACGGAGTTGATGTTTATACTCTGGTTCGCGCTCTGGGAACTCGGAGTTGGATGTTTATACTCCGCTTCGCACTCTGGGAATACGGAGTTGATGTTTATACTCCGGTTCGCCCTCTGGGAATACGAAGTTGGATGTTTATACACCGGTTTGCGCTTTGGGAACTCGGAGTTGGATGTTTATACTCCAGTTAGCGCTCTGGGAACTCGGAGTTCGATGTTTATACTCCGCCTTGCACTTTGGGAATATGGAGTTGATGTTTATACTCTGCTTCGCGCTCTGGGAATTCGGAGTTGGATGTTTATACTCTGGTTTGCGCTTTGGGAACTCGGAGTTGGATGTTTATACTCCGCTTCAAACTCTGGGAATACGGAGTTGATGTTTATACTCCGGTTCGCGCTCTTGGAACTCGGAGTTGGATGTTTATACTCCGCTTCGCACTCTGGGAACATGGAGTTGGATGTTTATACTCCACTTCGCACTCTGGGAATACGGAGTTGATGTTTATACTCCGGTTCGCGCTCTGGGAACTCGGAGTTGGATGTTTACACTCCGCCTCGCACTCTGGGAATACGGAGTTGATGTTTATACTCCGGTTCGCGCTCTGGGAACTCGGAGTTGGATGTTTACACTCCGCCTCGCACTCTGGGAATACTGAGTTGATGTTTATACTCCGGTTCGCGCTCTGGGAACTCGGAGTTGGATATTTATACTTCGGTTCGCGCTTTGGGAACTCAGAGTGGGATGTTTATACTCCGCTTCGAAATATGGGAATACGGAGTTGATGTTTATACTCCGGTTCGTGCTTTGGGAACTCAGAGTTGGATGTTTATACTCCGCTTCGCTCTCTGGGAATACAGAGTTGGATGTTTATACTCCGCTTCGCACTCTGGGAATACGGAGTTGATGTTTATACTCCAGTTCGCGCTTTGGGAACTCGGAGTTGGATGGTTATCCTCCGCCTCGCACTCTGGGAATACGGAGTTGATGTTTATACTCCGGTTTGCGCTCTGGGAACTCGAAGTTGGATGTTTATACTCCGGTTCGAGCTTTAGGAACTCGTAGTTCGATGTTTATACTCCGCTTCGAACTCTGGGAATACGGAGTTGATGTTTATACTCCGGTTCACGCTCTGGGAACTCGGAGTTGGATATTTATACTCCGCTTCGCACACTGGGAATACGGAGTTGGATGTTTATACTCCGCTTCGCACTCTGGGAATACGAAGTTGATGTTTATACTCCGGTTCACGCTTTGGGAACTCGGAGTTGGATGTTTATACTCTGATTCACGCTCTGGGAACTCGAAGTTGGATGTTTATACTCCGCTTCGCACTTTGGGAATATGGAGTTGGATGTTTATACTCCGGTTCGCGCTCTGGGAACTCGGAGTTGGATGTTTATACTCCGCTTCGCACTCTGGGAATACGGAGTTGATGTTTATACTCCGTTTCGCGCTCTGGGAACTCGGAGTTGGATGTTTATACTCCGCTTCACACTTTGGGAATACGGAGTTGATGTTTATACTCCTGTTCGTGCTCTGGGAACTCAAAGTTGGATGTTTATACTCCGCCTCGCACTATGGGAATACAGAGTTGATGTTTATACTCCGGTTCACGCTCTGGAACTCGGAGCTGGATGTTTATACTTCGGTTCTCGCTTTGGGAACTCGGAGTTGGATGTTTATACTCTGGTTCGAACTCTGGGAATATGGAGTTGATGTTTATACTCCGGTTCGCGCTCTGCGAACCCGGAGTTGGATGTTTATACTCCGCTTCACACTCTGGGAATACGGAGTTGGATGTTTATACTCCGCTTCGCACTCTAGGAATATGGAGTTGATGTTTATACTCCGGTTCGCGCTCTGGGAACTCGTAGTTGGATGTTTATACTCCGCCTCGCACTTTGGCAATACGGAGTTGATGTTTATACTTTGGTTCGCGCTCAGGGAAATCGGAGTTGGTTGTTTATACTCCGGTTCGTGCTTTAGGAACTCGGAGTTGGATGTTTACACTCCGCCTCGCACTCTGGGAATACGGAGTTGATGTTTATACTCCGGTTCGCGCTCTGGGAACTCGGAGTTGGATGTTTACACTCCGCCTCGCACTCTGGGAATACTGAGTTGATGTTTATACTCCGGTTCGCGCTCTGGGAACTCGGAGTTGGATATTTATACTTCGGTTCGCGCTTTGGGAACTCAGAGTGGGATGTTTATACTCCGCTTCGAAATATGGGAATACGGAGTTGATGTTTATACTCCGGTTCGTGCTTTGGGAACTCAGAGTTGGATGTTTATACTCCGCTTCGCTCTCTGGGAATACAGAGTTGGATGTTTATACTCCGCTTCGCACTCTGGGAATACGGAGTTGATGTTTATACTCCAGTTCGCGCTTTGGGAACTCGGAGTTGGATGGTTATCCTCCGCCTCGCACTCTGGGAATACGGAGTTGATGTTTATACTCCGGTTTGCGCTCTGGGAACTCGAAGTTGGATGTTTATACTCCGGTTCGAGCTTTAGGAACTCGTAGTTCGATGTTTATACTCCGCTTCGAACTCTGGGAATACGGAGTTGATGTTTATACTCCGGTTCACGCTCTGGGAACTCGGAGTTGGATATTTATACTCCGCTTCGCACACTGGGAATACGGAGTTGGATGTTTATACTCCGCTTCGCACTCTGGGAATACGAAGTTGATGTTTATACTCCGGTTCACGCTTTGGGAACTCGGAGTTGGATGTTTATACTCTGATTCACGCTCTGGGAACTCGAAGTTGGATGTTTATACTCCGCTTCGCACTTTGGGAATATGGAGTTGGATGTTTATACTCCGGTTCGCGCTCTGGGAACTCGGAGTTGGATGTTTATACTCCGCTTCGCACTCTGGGAATACGGAGTTGATGTTTATACTCCGTTTCGCGCTCTGGGAACTCGGAGTTGGATGTTTATACTCCGCTTCGCACTTTGGGAATACGGAGTTGATGTTTATACTCCTGTTCGTGCTCTGGGAACTCAAAGTTGGATGTTTATACTCCGCCTCGCACTATGGGAATACAGAGTTGATGTTTATACTCCGGTTCACGCTCTGGAACTCGGAGCTGGATGTTTATACTTCGGTTCTCGCTTTGGGAACTCGGAGTTGGATGTTTATACTCTGGTTCGAACTCTGGGAATATGGAGTTGATGTTTATACTCCGGTTCGCGCTCTGCGAACCCGGAGTTGGATGTTTATACTCCGCTTCACACTCTGGGAATACGGAGTTGGATGTTTATACTCCGCTTCGCACTCTAGGAATATGGAGTTGATGTTTATACTCCGGTTCGCGCTCTGGGAACTCGTAGTTGGATGTTTATACTCCGCCTCGCACTTTGGCAATACGGAGTTGATGTTTATACTTTGGTTCGCGCTCAGGGAAATCGGAGTTGGTTGTTTATACTCCGGTTCGTGCTTTAGGAACTCGGAGTTGGATGTTTATACTCCGCCTCGCACTCTGGGAATACGGAGTTAATGTTTATACTCCGGTTCGTGCTCTGGGAACTCGGAGTTGGATGTTTGTACTCCGCTTCGCACTCTGGGAATACGGAGTTGATGTTTATACTCCGCTTCGCATTCTGGGAATACAGAGTTGATGTTTATACTCCGGTTCGCACTTTGGGAATACGGAGTTGGATGTTTATACTCCGGTTCGTGCTATGGGAACTTGGAATTGGATGTTTATACTCCGGTTCGTGCTCCGGGAAAACGGAGTTGGATGTTTATACTCCAGTTCGTGCTAAGGGAACTCGGAGTTGGATGTTTATACTCCGCTTCGCACTATGGGAATACAGAGTTGATTTTTATACTCCGGTTCGCGCTCTGGGAACTTGGAGTTGGATGTTTATACACCGCTTCGCACTTTGGGAATACGGAGTTGATGTTTATACTTCGGTTCGCGCTCTGGGAACTCGAAGTTGGATGTTTATACTCCGCCTCGCACTCTAGGAATACAGAGCTGATGTTTATACTTCGGTTCGCGCTCTGGGAACTCGAAGTTGGATGTTTATACTCCGCTTCGCACTCTGGGAATACGTAGTTGGATGTTTATACTCCGCTTCGCATTCTGGGAATATGGAGTTGATGTTTATACTCTGGTTCGCGCTCTGGGAACTCGGAGTTGGATGTTTATACTCCGGTTCGCGCTTTGGGAACTCGGAGTTGGATGTTTATATTTCGCTTCGAAATCTAGGAATACGGAGTTGATGTTTATACTCTGGTTCGCGCTTTGGGAACTCGGAGTTGGATGTTTATACTCCGCTTCGCACTCTGGGAATACGGAGTTGGATGTTTATACTCCGCTTCGCACTCTGGGAATATGGAGTTGATTTTTATACTCCGGTTTGCGCTCTGGGAACTCGGAGTTGGATGTTTATACTCCGCTTCGCACTCTGGGAATACGGAGTTGATGTTTATACTCCGGCTCGCGCTCTGGGAACTCGGAGTTGGATGTTTATACTCCGCCTCGCACTCTGGGAATACGGAGTTGATGTTTATACTCCGATTCGCGCTCTGGGAACTCGGAGTTGGATGTTTATACTCCGGTTCGCGCTTCGGGATCTCGGAGTTGGATGTTTATATTCCACTTCGAAATCTGGGAATATGGAGTTGATGTTTATACTCCGGTTCGCGCTTTGGGAACTCGGAGTTGGATGTTTATACTCCGCTTCGCACTTTTGGGAATACGGAGTTGGATGTTTAAACTCCGCTTTGCACTCTGGGAATACAGAGTTGATGTTTATACTCCGGTTCGCGCTCTAGGAACTCGGAGTTGGATGTTTATACTACGCCTCGCACTTTGGGAATACGGAGTTGATGTTTATACTCTACTTTGCGCTCTGGGAACTCGGAGTTGGATGTTTATACTCCGGTTCGCGCTTTGGGAACTCGGAGTTGGATGTTTATACTCCGCTTCAAACTCTGGTAATACGGAGTTGATGTTTATACTCCGGTTCGCGCTCTGGGAACTCGTAGTTGGATGTTTATACTCCACTTCGCACCCTGGGAACATGGAGTTGGATGTTTATACTCCCCTTCGCACTCTGGGAATACGGAGTTGACGTTTATACTCCGGTTCGTGCTTTGGGAACTCGGAGTTGGTTGGTTATACTCCACCTCGCACTCTGGGAATACAGAGTTGGATGGTTATACTCCGCCTTGCACTCTGGGAATACGGAGTTGAAGTTTATACTTCGGTTCGTGCTTTGGGAACTCGGAGTTGGATCTTTATACTCCGCTTCGCACTCTGGGAATACGGAGTTGGATGTTTATACTCCGCTTCGCACTCTGGGAATACGGAGTTGATGTTTATACTCTGGTTCGCGCTTTGGGAACTCGGAGTTGGATGGTTATACTCCGCCTCGCACTCTGGGAATACGGAGTTGATGCTTATACTCCGGTTTGCGCTCTGGGAACTCGAAGTTGGATGTTTATACTCCGGTTCGAGCTTTAGGAACTCAGAGTTCGATGTTTATACTCCGCTTCGAACTCTAGGAATACGGAGTTGATGTTTATACTCCGGTTCGCGCTCTGGGAACTTGGAGTTGGATGTTTATACTCCGCTTCGCACTCTGGGAATACAGAGTTGGATGTTTATACTCCGCTTCGCACTCTGGGAATACGGAGTTGATGTTTATACTCCGGTTCGCGCTTTGGGAACTCGGAGTTGGATGTTTATACTCCGGTTCGCGCTCTGGGAACTCGGAGTTGGATGTTTATACTCCGCTTCGCACTTTGGGAATACGGAGTTGATGTTTATACTCCGATTCGTGCTCTGGGAACTCGAAGTTGGATATTTAAACTCCGCCTCGCACTCTGGGAATACGGAGTTGATGTTTATACTATGGTTCACGCTCTGGGAACTCGTAGTTGGATGTTTATACTCCGCTTCGCACTCTGGGAATACGGAGTTGGATGTTTATACTCCGCTTCGCACTCTGGGAATACAGAGTTGATGTTTATACTCCGGTTTACGCTTTGGGAACTCGGAGTTGGATGTTTATACTCTGATTCGCGCTCTGGGAACTCGAAGTTGGATGTTTATACTCCGCTTCGCACTCTGGGAATATGGAGTTGGATGTTTATACTCCGGTTCGCGCTCTAGGAACTCGAAGTTGGATGTTTATACTCCGCTTCGCACTCTGGGAATACGGAGTTGATGTTTATACTCCGTTTCGCGCTCTGGGAACTCGGAGTTGGATGTTTATACTCCGCTTCGCACTTTGGGAATACGGAGTTGATGTTTATACTCATGTTCGTGCTCTGGGAACTCAAAGTTGGATGTTTATACTCCGCCTCGCACTATGGGAATACGGAGTTGATGTTTATACTCCGGTTCACGCTCTGGGAACTCGGAGCTAGATGTTTATACTCCGGTTCTTGCTTTGGGAACTCGGAGTTGGATGTTTATACTCTGCTTCGAACTCTAGGAATATGGAGTTGATGTTTATACTCCGGTTCGCGCTCTGCGAACCCGGAGTTGGATGTTTATACTCCGCTTCACACTCTTGGAATACGTAGTTGGATGTTTATACTCCGCTACGCACTCTAGGAATATAGAGTTGATGTTTATACTCCGGATCGCGCTCTGGGAACTCGGAATTGGATTTTTATACTCCGCCTCGCACTCTGGCAATACGGAGTTGATGTTTATACTCCGGTTCGTGCTTTAAGAACTCGGAGTTGGATGTTTATACTCCGCCTTGCACTCTGGGAATACGGAGTTAATGTTTATACTCCGGTTCGTGCTCTGGGAACTCGGAGTTGGATGTTTGTACTCCGCTTCGCACTTTGGGAATACGGAGTTGATGTTTATACTCCGCTTCGCATTCTGGGAATACAGAGTTGATGTTTATACTCCGGTTCGCACTTTGGGAATACGGAGTTGGATGTTTATACTCCGGTTCGTGCTATGGGAACTTGGAGTTGGATGTTTATACTCCGGTTCGTGCTCTGGGAAAACGGAGTTGGATGTTTATACTCCAGTTCGTGCTAAGGGAACTCGGAGTTGGATGTTTATACTCCGCTTCGCACTATGGGAATACAGAGTTGATTTTTATACTCCGGTTCGCGCTCTAGGAACTCGGAGTTGGATGTTTATACACCGCTTCGCACTTTGGGAATAAGGAGTTGATGTTTATACTCCGGTTCGCGCTCTGGGAACTCGAAGTTGGATGTTTATACTCCGCCTCGCACTCTGGGAATACAGAGTTGGATGTTTATACTCCGCTTCGCACTCTGGGAATACGGAGTTGATGTTTATACTCTGGTTCGCGCTCTGGGAACTCGGAGTTGGATGTTTATACTCCGCTTCGCACTCTGGGAATACGGAGTTGATGTTTATACTCCGGTTCGCCCTCTGGGAATACGAAGTTGGATGTTTATACACCGGTTTGCGCTTTGGGAACTCGGAGTTGGATGTTTATACTCCAGTTAGCGCTCTGGGAACTCGGAGTTCGATGTTTATACTCCGCCTTGCACTTTGGGAATATGGAGTTGATGTTTATACTCTGCTTCGCGCTCTGGGAATTCGGAGTTGGATGTTTATACTCTGGTTTGCGCTTTGGGAACTCGGAGTTGGATGTTTATACTCCGCTTCAAACTCTGGGAATACGGAGTTGATGTTTATACTCCGGTTCGCGCTCTTGGAACTCGGAGTTGGATGTTTATACTCCGCTTCGCACTCTGGGAACATGGAGTTGGATGTTTATACTCCACTTCGCACTCTGGGAATACGGAGTTGATGTTTATACTCCGGTTCACGCTCTGGGAACTCGGAGTTGGATGTTTACACTCCGCCTCGCACTCTGGGAATACGGAGTTGATGTTTATACTCCGGTTCGCGCTCTGGGAACTCGGAGTTGGATGTTTACACTCCGCCTCGCACTCTGGGAATACTGAGTTGATGTTTATACTCCGGTTCGCGCTCTGGGAACTCGGAGTTGGATATTTATACTTCGGTTCGCGCTTTGGGAACTCAGAGTGGGATGTTTATACTCCGCTTCGAAATATGGGAATACGGAGTTGATGTTTATACTCCGGTTCGTGCTTTGGGAACTCAGAGTTGGATGTTTATACTCCGCTTCGCTCTCTGGGAATACACAGTTGGATGTTTATACTCCGCTTCGCACTCTGGGAATACGGAGTTGATGTTTATACTCCAGTTCGCGCTTTGGGAACTCGGAGTTGGATGGTTATCCTCCGCCTCGCACTCTGGGAATACGGAGTTGATGTTTATACTCCGGTTTGCGCTCTAGGAACTCGAAGTTGGATGTTTATACTCCGGTTCGAGCTTTAGGAACTCGTAGTTTGATGTTTATACTCCGCTTCGAACTCTGGGAATACGGAGTTGATGTTTATACTCCGGTTCACGCTCTGGGAACTCGGAGTTGGATGTTTATACTCCGCTTCGCACACTGGGAATACGGAGTTGGATGTTTATACTCCGCTTCGCACTCTGGGAATACGAAGTTGATGTTTATACTTCGGTTCACGCTTTGGGAACTCGGAGTTGGATGTTTATACTCTGATTCACGCTCTGGGAACTCAAAGTTGGATGTTTATACTCCGCTTCGCACTTTGGGAATATGGAGTTGGATGTTTATACTCCGGTTCGCGCTCTGGGAACTCGGAGTTGGATGTTTATACTCCGCTTCGCACTCTGGGAATACGGAGTTGATGTTTATACTCCGTTTCGCGCTCTGGGAACTCGGAGTTGGATGTTTATACTCCGCTTCGCACTTTGGGAATACGGAGTTGATGTTTATACTCCTGTTCGTGCTTTGGAAACTCAAAGTTGGATGTTTATACTCCGCCTCGCACTATGGGAATACAGAGTTGATGTTTATACTCCGGTTCACGCTCTGGAACTCGTAGCTGGATGTTTATACTTCGGTTCTCGCTTTGGGAACTCGGAGTTGGATGTTTATACTCTGGTTCGAACTCTGGGAATATGGAGTTGATGTTTATACTCCGGTTCGCGCTCTGCGAACCCGGAGTTGGATGTTTATACTCCGCTTCACACTCTGGGAATACGGAGTTGGATGTTTATACTCCGCTTCGCACTCTAGGAATATGGAGTTGATGTTTATACTCCGGTTCGCGCTCTGGGAACTTGTAGTTGGATGTTTATACTCCGCCTCGCACTTTGGCAATACGGAGTTGATGTTTATACTTTGGTTCGCGCTCAGGGAAATCGGAGTTGGTTGTTTATACTCCGGTTCGTGCTTTAGGAACTCGGAGTTGGATGTTTATACTCCGCCTCGCACTCTGGGAATACGGAGTTAATGTTTATACTCCGGTTCGTGCTCTGGGAACTCGGAGTTGGATGTTTGTACTCCGCTTTGCACTCTGGGAATACGGAGTTGATGTTTATACTCCGCTTCGCATTCTGGGAATACAGAGTTGATGTTTATACTCCGGTTCGCACTTTGGGAATACGGAGTTGGATGTTTATACTCCGGTTCGTGCTATGGGAACTTGGAGTTGGATGTTTATACTCCGGTTCGTGCTCCGGGAAAACGGAGTTGGATGTTTATACTCCAGTTCGTGCTAAGGGAACTCGGAGTTGGATGTTTATACTCCTATTCGCACTATGGGAATACAGAGTTGATTTTTATACTCCGGTTCGCGCTCTGGGAACTCGGAGTTGGATGTTTATACACCGCTTCGCACTTTGGGAATACGGAGTTGATGTTTATACTCCGGTTCGCGCTCTGGGAACTCGACGTTGGATGTTTATACTCCGCCTCACACTCTAGGAATACAGAGCTGATGTTTATACTTCGGTTCGCGCTCTGGGAACTCGAAGTTGGATGTTTATACTCCGCTTCGCACTCTGGGAATACGTAGTTGGATGTTTATACTCCGCTTCGCATTCTGGGAATATGGAGTTGATGTTTATACTCCGGTTCACGCTCTGGGAACTCGGAGTTGGATGTTTATACTCCGGTTCGCGCTTTGGGAACTCGGAGTTGGATGTTTATATTTCGCTTCGAAATCTAGGAATACGGAGTTGATGTTTATACTCCGGTTCGCGCTTTGGGAACTCGGAGTTGGATGTTTATACTCCGCTTCGCACTCTGGGAATACGGAGTTGGATGTTTATACTCCGCTTCGCACTCTGGGAATATGGAGTTGATTTTTATACTCCGGTTTGCGCTCTGGGAACTCGGAGTTGGATGTTTATACTCCGCTTCGCACTCTGGGAATACGGAGTTGATGTTTATACTCCGGCTCGCGCTCTGGGAACTCGGAGTTGGATGTTTATACTCCGCCTCGCACTCTGGGAATACGGAGTTGATGTTTATACTCCGATTCGCGCTCTGGGAACTCGGAGTTGGATGTTTATACTCCGGTTCGCGCTTCGGGATCTCGGAGTTGGATGTTTATATTCCACTTCGAAATCTGGGAATATGGAGTTGATGTTTATACTCCGGTTCGCGCTTTGGGAACTCGGAGTTGGATGTTTATACTCCGCTTCGCACTTTTGGGAATACGAAGTTGGATGTTTATACTCCGCTTTGCACTCTGGGAATACAGAGTTGATGTTTATACTCCGGTTCGCGCTCTAGGAACTCGGAGTTGGATGTTTATACTACGCCTCGCACTTTGGGAATACGGAGTTGATGTTTATACTCTACTTTGCGCTTTGGGAACTCGTAGTTGGATGTTTATACTCCGGTTCGCGCTTTGGGAACTCGGAGTTGGATGTTTATACTCCGCTTCAAACTCTGGTAATACGGAGTTGATGTTTATACTCCGGTTCGCGCTCTGGGAACTCGTAGTTGGATGTTTATACTCCACTTCGCACCCTGGGAACATGGAGTTGGATGTTTATACTCCCCTTCGCACTCTGGGAATACGGAGTTGACGTTTATACTCCGGTTCGCGCTTTGGGAACTCGGAGTTGGTTGGTTATACTCCACCTCGCACTCTGGGAATACAGAGTTGGATGGTTATACTCCGCCTTGCACTCTGGGAATACGGAGTTGATGTTTATACTTTGGTTCGTGCTTTGGGAACTCGAAGTTGGATCTTTATACTCCGCTTCGCACTCTGGGAATACGGAGTTGGATGTTTATACTCCGCTTCGCACTCTGGGAATACGGAGTTGATGTTTATACTCTGGTTCGCGCTTTGGGAACTCGGAGTTGGATGGTTATACTCCGCCTCGCACTCTGGGAATACGGAGTTGATGCTTATACTCCGGTTTGCGCTCTGGGAACTCGAAGTTGGATGTTTATACTCCGGTTCGAGCTTTAGGAACTCAGAGTTCGATGTTTATACTCCGCTTCGAACTCTAGGAATACGGAGTTGATGTTTATACTCCGGTTCGCGCTCTGGGAACTTGGAGTTGGATGTTTATACTCCGCTTCGCACTCTGGGAATACAGAGTTGGATGTTTATACTCCGCTTCGCACTCTGGGAATACGAAGTTGATGTTTATACTCCGGTTCGCGCTTTGGGAACTCGGAGTTGGATGTTTATACTCCGGTTCGCGCTCTGGGAACTCGGAGTTGGATGTTTATACTCCGCTTCGCACTTTGGGAATACGGAGTTGATGTTTATACTCCGATTCGTGCTCTGGGAACTCGAAGTTGGATATTTAAACTCCGCCTCGCACTCTGGGAATACGGAGTTGATGTTTATACTATGGTTCACGCTCTGGGAACTCGTAGTTGGATGTTTATACTCCGCTTCGCACTCTGGGAATACGGGTTGGATGTTTATACTCCGCTTCGCACTCTGGGAATACAGAGTTGATGTTTATACTCCGGTTTACGCTTTGGGAACTCGGAGTTGGATGTTTATACTCCGATTCGCGCTCTGGGAACTCGAAGTTGGATGTTTATACTCCGCTTCGCACTCTGGGAATATGGAGTTGGATGTTTATACTCCGGTTCGCGCTCTAGGAACTCGAAGTTGGATGTTTATACTCCGCTTCGCACTCTGGGAATACGGAGTTGATGTTTATACTCCGTTTCGCGCTCTGGGAACTCGGAGTTGGATGTTTATACTCCGCTTCGCACTTTGGGAATACGGAGTTGATGTTTATACTCATGTTCGTGCTCTGGGAACTCAAAGTTGGATGTTTATACTCCGCCTCGCACTATGGGAATACAGAGTTGATGTTTATACTCCGGTTCACGCTCTGGGAACTCGGAGCTAGATGTTTATACTCCGGTTCTTGCTTTGGGAACTCGGAGTTGGATGTTTATACTCTGCTTCGAACTCTAGGAATATGGAGTTGATGTTTATACTCCGGTTCGCGCTCTGCGAACCCGGAGTTGGATGTTTATACTCCGCTTCACACTCTTGGAATACATAGTTGGATGTTTATACTCCGCTACGCACTCTAGGAATATGGAGTTGATGTTTATACTCCGGTTCGCGCTCTGGGAACTCGGAATTGGATTTTTATACTCCGCCTCGCACTCTGGCAATACGGAGTTGATGTTTATACTCCGGTTCGTGCTTTAAGAACTCGGAGTTGGATGTTTATACTCCACCTTGCACTCTGGGAATACGGAGTTAATGTTTATACTCCGGTTCGTGCTCTGGGAACTCGGAGTTGGATGTTTGTACTCCGCTTCGCACTTTGGGAATACGGAGTTGATGTTTATACTCCGCTTCGCATTCTGGGAATACAGAGTTGATGTTTATACTCCGGTTCGCACTTTGGGAATACGGAGTTGGATGTTTATACTCCGGTTCGTGCTATAGGAACTTGGAGTTGGATGTTTATACTCCGGTTCGTGCTCTGGGAAAACGGAGTTGGATGTTTATACTCCAGTTCGTGCTAAGGGAACTCGGAGTTGGATGTTTATACTCCGCTTCGCACTATGGGAATACAGAGTTGATTTTTATACTCCGGTTCGCGCTCTAGGAACTCGGAGTTGGATGTTTATACACCGCTTCGCACTTTGGGAATAAGGAGTTGATGTTTATACTCCGGTTCGCGCTCTGGGAACTCGAAGTTGGATGTTTATACTCCGCCTCGCACTCTGGGAATACAGAGTTGATGTTTATACTTCGGTTCGCGCTCTGGGAACTCGGAGTTGGATGTTTATACTCCGGTTCGCGCTTTGGGAACTCGGTGTTGGATGTTTATATTTCGCTTCGAAATCGGGGAATACGGAGTTGATGTTTATACTCCGGTTCGCGCTTTGGGAACTCGGAGTTGGATGTTTATACTCCGCTTCGCACTCTGGGAATACGGAGTTGGATGTTTATACTCCGCTTCGCACTCTGGGAATACGGAGTTGATTTTTATACTCCGGTTTGCGCTCTGGGAACTCGGAGTTGGATGTTTATACTCCGCTTCGCACTCTGGGAATACGGAGTTGATGTTTATACTCCGGTTCGCGCTCTGGGAACTCGGAGTTGGATGTTTATACTCCACCTCGCACTCTGGGAATATGGAGTTGATGTTTATACTCCGATTCGCGCTCTGGGAACTCGGAGTTGGATGTTTATACTCCGGTTCGCGCTTCGGGAACTCGGAGTTGGATGTTTATATTCCGCTTCAAAATCTGGGAATATGGAGTTGATGTCTATACTCCGGTTCGCGCTTTGGGAACTCGGAGTTGGATGTTTATACTCCGCTTCGCACTCTGGGAATACGGAGTTGGATGTTTATACTCCGCTTTGCACTCTGGGAATACAGAGTTGATGTTTATACTCCGGTTCGCGCTCTGGGAACTCGGAGTTGGATGTTTATACTCCGCCTCGCACTTTGGGAATACGGAGTTGATGTTTATACTCTACTTCGCGCTCTGGGAACTCGGAGTTGGATGTTTATACTCCGTTTCGCGCTTTGGGAACTCGGAGTTGGATGTTTATACTCCGCTTCAAACTCTGGTAATACGGAGTTGATGTTTATACTCTGGTTCGCGCTCTGGGAACTCGTAGTTGGATGTTTATACTCCACTTCGCACCCTGGGAACATGGAGTTGGATGTTTATACTCCGCTTCGCACTCTGGGAATACGGAGTTGATGTTTATACTCCGGTTCGCGCTTTGGGAACTCGAAGTTGGATGTTTATACTCCGATTCGCGCTCTGGGAACTCGGAGTTGGATGTTTATACTCCGCTTCGCACTTTGGGAATACGGAGTTGATGTTTATACTCCGGTTCGTGCTCTGGGAACTCGAAGTTGGATATTTAAACTCCGCCTCGCACTCTGGGAATACGGAGTTGATGTTTATACTCCGGTTCACGCTTTGGGAACTCGGAGTTGGATGTTTATACTCCGCTTCGCACTCTGGGAATACGGAGTTGGATGTTTATACTCCGCTTCGCACTCTGGGAATACAGAGTTGATGTTTATACTCCGGTTTACGCTTTGGGAACTCGGAGTTGGATGTTTATACTCCGATTCGCGCTCTGGGAACTCGAAGTTGGATGTTTATACTCCGCTTCGCACTCTGGGAATATGGAGTTGGATGTTTATACTCCGATTCGCGCTCTAGGAACTCGAAGTTGGATGTTTATACTCCGCTTCGCACTCTGGGAATACGGAGTTGATGTTTATACTCCGTTTCGCGCTCTGGGAACTCGGAGTTGGATGTTTATACTCCACTTCGCACTTTGGGAATACGGAGTTGATGTTTATACTCCTGTTCGTGCTCTGGGAACTCAAAGTTGGATGTTTATACTCCGCCTCGCACTATGGGAATACGGAGTTGATGTTTATACTCCGGTTCACGCTCTGGGAACTCGGAGCTGGATGTTTATACTCCGGTTCTCGCTTTGGGAACTCGGAGTTGGATGTTTATACTCTGCTTCGAACTCTGGGAATAAGGAGTTGATGTTTATACTCCGGTTCGCGCTCTGGGAATACGGAGTTGGATGTTTATACTCCGCTTCGCACTCTGGGAATACGGAGTTGGATGTTTATACTCCGCTTCGCACTCTAGGAATATGGAGTTGATGTTTATACTCCGGTTCGCGCTCTGGGAACTCGGAATTGGATTTTTATACTCCGCCTCGCACTCTGGCAATACGGAGTTGATGTTTATACTCCGGTTCGTGCTTTAGGAACTCGGAGTTGGATGTTTATACTCCGCCTTGCACTCTGGGAATACGGAGTTAATGTTTATACTCCGGTTCGTGCTCTAGGAACTCGGAGTTGGATGTTTGTACTCCGCTTCGCACTTTAGGAATACGGAGTTGATGTCTATACTCCGCTTCGCATTCTGGGAATACAGAGTTGATGTTTATACTCCGGTTCGCACTTTGGGAATACGGAGTTGGATGTTTATACTCCGGTTCGTGCTATGGGAACTTGGAGTTGGATGTTTATACTCCGGTTCGTGCTCCAGGAAAACGGAGTTGGATGTTTATACTCCAGTTCGTGCTAAGGGAACTCGGAGTTGGATGTTTATACTCCGCTTCGCACTATGGGAATACAGAGTTGATTTTTATACTCTGGTTCGTGCTCTGGGAACTCGGAGTTGGATGTTTATACACCGCTTCGCACTTTGGGAATAAGGAGTTGATATTTATACTCCGGTTCGCGCTCTGGGAACTGGAAGTTGGATGTTTATACTCCGCCTCGCACTCTGGGAATACAGAGTTGATGTTTATACTTCGGTTCGTGCTTTGGGAACTCGGAGTTGGATGTTTATACTCCGGTTCGCGCTTTGGGAACTCGGTGTTGGATGTTTATATTTCGCTTCGAAATCTAGGAATACGGAGTTGATGTTTATACTCCGGTTCGCGCTTTGGGAACTCGGAGTTGGATGTTTATACTCCGCTTCGCACTCTGGGAATACGGAGTTGGATGTTTATACTCCGCTTCGCACTCTGGGAATACAAAGTTGATTTTTATACTCCGGTTTGCGCTCTGGGAACTCGAAGTTGGATGTTTATACTCCGCTTCGCACTCTGGGAATACGGAGTGGATGTTTATACTCCGGCTCGCGCTCTGGGAACTCGGAGTTGGATGTTTATACTCCGCCTCGCACTCTTGGAATACGGAGTTGATGTTTATACTCCGGTTCGCGCTCTGGGAACTCGGAGTTGGATGTTTATACTCCGGTTCGCGCTTCGGGAACTCGGAGTTGGATGTTTATATTCCACTTCGAAATCTGGGAATATGGAGTTGATGTTTATACTCCGGTTCGCGCTTTGGGAACTCGGAGTTGGATGTTTATACTCCGCTTCGCACTTTGGGAATACGGAGTTGGATGTTTATACTCCGCTTTGCACTCTGGGAATGCAGAGTTGATGTTTATACTCTGGTTCGCGCTCTGGGAACTCGGAGTTGGATGTTTATACTACGCCCCGCACTTTGGGAATACGGAGTTGATGTTTATACTCTACTTCGCGCTCTGGGAACTCGGAGTTGGATGTTTATACTCCGGTTCGCGCTTTGGGAACTCGGAGTTGGATGTTTATAATCCGCTTCAAACTCTGGTAATACGGAGTTGATGTTTATACTCCGGTTCGCGCTCTGGGAACTCGTAGTTGGATGTTTATACTCCACTTCGCACCCTGGGAACATGGAGTTGGATGTTTATACTCCCCTTCGCACTCTGGGAATACGGAGTTGACGTTTATACTCCGGTTCGCGCTTTGGGAACTCGGAGTTGGTTGGTTATACTCCGCCTCGCACTCTGGGAATACAGAGTTGGATGGTTATACTCCGCCTTGCACTCTGGGAATACGGAGTTGATGTTTATACTTCGGTTCGTGCTTTGGGAACTCGGAGTTGGATCTTTATACTCCGCTTCGCACTCTGGGAATACGGAGTTGGATGTTTATACTCCGCTTCGCACTCTGGGAATACGGAGTTGATGTTTATACTCTGGTTCGCGCTTTGGGAACTCGGAGTTGGATGGTTATACTCCGCCTCGCACTTTGGGAATACGGAGTTGATGCTTATACTCCGGTTTGCGCTATGGGAACTCGAAGTTGGATGTTTATACTCCGGTTCGAGCTTTAGGAACTCAGAGTTCGATGTTTATACTCCGCTTCGAACTCTAGGAATACGTAGTTGATGTTTATACTCCGGTTCGCGCTCTGGGAACTTGGAGTTGGATATTTATACTCCGCTTCGCACTCTGGGAATACGGAGTTGGATGTTTATACTCCGCTTCGCACTCTGGGAATACGGAGTTGATGTTTATACTCCGGTTCGCGCTTTGGGAACTCGGAGTTGGATGTTTATACTCCAGTTCGCGCTCTGGGAACTCGGAGTTGGATGTTTATACTCCGCTTCGCACTTTGGGAATACGGAGTTGATGTTTATACTCCGGTTCGTGCTCTGGGAACTCAAAGTTGGATATTTAAACTCCGCCTCGCACTCTGGGAATACGGAGTTCATGTTTATACTATGGTTCACGCTCTGGGAACTCGGAGTTGGATGTTTATACTCCGCTTCGCACTCTGGGAATACGGAGTTGGATGTTTATACTCCGCTTCGCACTCTGGGAATACAGATGTGATCTTTATACTCCGGTTTACGCTTTGGGAACTCGGAGTTGGATGTTTATACTCCGATTCGCGCTCTGGGAACTCGAAGTTGGATGTTTATACTCCGCTTCGCACTCTGGGAATATGGAGTTGGATGTTTATACTCCGGTTCGCGCTCTAGGAACTCGAAGTCGGATGTTTATACTCCGCTTCGCACTCTGGGAATACGGAGTTGATCTTTATACTCCGTTTCGCGCTCTGGGAACTCGGAGTTGGATGTTTATACTCCGCTTCGCACTTTGGGAATAAGGAGTTGATGTTTATACTCATGTTCGTGCTCTGGGAACTTAAAGTTGGATGTTTATACTCCGCCTCGCACTATGGGAATACGGAGTTGATGTTTATACTCCGGTTCACGCTCTGGGAACTCGGAGCTAGATGTTTATACTCCGGTTCTCGCTTTGGGAACTCGGAGTTGGATGTTTATACTCTGCTTCGAACTTTGGGAATATGGAGTTGATGTTTATACTCCGGTTCGCGCTCTGCGAACACGGAGTTGGATGTTTATACTCCGCTTCACACTCTTGGAATACGGAGTTGGATGTTTATACTCTGCTTCGCACTCTAGGAATATGGAGTTGATGTTTATACTCCGGTTCGCGCTCTGGGAACTCGGAATTGGATTTTTATACTCCGCCTCGCACTCTGGCAATACGGAGTTGATGTTTATACTCCGGTTCGTGCTTTAGGAACTCGGAGTTGGATGTTTATACTCTGCCTTGCACTCTGGGAATACGGAGTTAATGTTTATACTCCGGTTCGTGCTCTGGGAACTCGGAGTTGGATGTTTGTACTCCGCTTCGCACTTTGGGAATACGGAGTTGATGTTTATACTCCGCTTCGCATTCTGGGAATACAGAGTTGATGTTTATACTCCGGTTCGCACTTTGGGAATACAGAGTTGGATGTTTATACTCCGGTTCATGCTATGGGAACTTGGAGTTGGATGTTTATACTCCGGTTCGTGCTTCGAGAAAACGGAGTTGGATGTTTATACTCCAGTTCGTGCTAAGGGAACTCGGAGTTGGATGTTTATACTCCGCTTCGCACTATGGGAATACAGAGTTGATTTTTATACTCCGGTTCGCGCTCTGGGAACTCGGAGTTGGATGTTTATACACCGCTTCGCACTTTGGGAATAAGGAGTTGATGTTTATACTCCGGTTCGCGCTCTGGGAACTCGAAGTTGGATGTTTATACTCCGCCTCGGACTCTGGGAATATGGAGTTGATGTTTATACTCCGGTTCACGCTCTTGGAACTCGGAGTTGGATGTTTATACTCCACTTCGCACTCTGGGAATACAAAGTTGATGTTTATACTCCGGTTTACGCTTTGGGAACTCGGAGTTGGATGTTTATACTCCGATTCGCGCTCTGGGAACTCGAAGTTGGATGTTTATACTCCGCTTCGCACTCTGGGAATATGGAGTTGGATGTTTATACTCCGGTTCGCGCTTTGGGAACTCGGAGTTGGATGTTTATAATCCGCTTCAAACTCTGGTAATACGGAGTTGATGTTTATACTCCGGTTCGCGCTCTGGGAACTCGTAGTTGGATGTTTATACTCCACTTCGCACCCTGGGAACATGGAGTTGGATGTTTATACTCCCCTTCGCACTCTGGGAATATGGAGTTGACGTTTATACTCCGGTTCGCGCTTTGGGAACTCGGAGTTGGTTGGTTATACTCCGTCTCGCACTCTGGGAATACAGAGTTGGATGGTTATACTCCGCCTTGCACTCTGGGAATACGGAGTTGATGTTTATACTTCGGTTCGTGCTTTGGGAACTCGGAGTTGGATCTTTATACTCCGCTTCGCACTCTGGGAATACGGAGTTGGATGTTTATACTCCGCTTCGCACTCTGGGAATACGGAGTTGATGTTTATACTCTGGTTCGCGCTTTGGGAACTCGGAGTTGGATGGTTATACTCCGCCTCGCACTTTGGGAATACGGAGTTGATGCTTATACTTCGGTTTGCGCTATGGGAACTCGAAGTTGGATGTTTATACTCCGGTTCGAGCTTTAGGAACTCAGAGTTTGATGTTTATACTCCGCTTCGAACTCTAGGAATACGTAGTTGATGTTTATACTCCGGTTCGTGCTCTGGGAACTTGGAGTTGGATATTTATACTCCGCTTCGCACTCTGGGAATACGGAGTTGGATGTTTATACTCCGCTTCGCACTCTGGGAATACGGAGTTGATGTTTATACTCCGGTTCGCGCTTTGGGAACTCGGAGTTGGATGTTTATACTCCAGTTCGCGCTCTGGGAACTCGGAGTTGGATGTTTATACTCCGCTTCGCACTTTGGGAATACGGAGTTGATGTTTATACTCCGGTTCGTGCTCTGGGAACTCAAAGTTGGATATTTAAACTCCGCCTCGCACTCTGGGAATACGGAGTTCATGTTTATACTATGGTTCACGCTCTGGGAACTCGGAGTTGGATGTTTATACTCCGCTTCGCACTCTGGGAATACGGAGTTGGATGTTTATACTCCGCTTCGCACTCTGGGAATACAGATGTGATCTTTATACTCCGGTTTACGCTTTGGGAACTCGGAGTTGGATGTTTATACTCCGATTCGCGCTCTGGGAACTCGAAGTTGGATGTTTATACTCCGCTTCGCACTCTGGGAATATGGAGTTGGATGTTTATACTCCGGTTCGCGCTCTAGGAACTCGAAGTCGGATGTTTATACTCCGCTTCGCACTCTGGGAATACGGAGTTGATCTTTATACTCCGTTTCGCGCTCTGGGAACTCGGAGTTGGATGTTTATACTCCGCTTCGCACTTTGGGAATAAGGAGTTGATGTTTATACTCATGTTCGTGCTCTGGGAACTTAAAGTTGGATGTTTATACTCCGCCTCGCACTATGGGAATACGGAGTTGATGTTTATACTCCGGTTCACGCTCTGGGAACTCGGAGCTAGATGTTTATACTCCGGTTCTCGCTTTGGGAACTCGGAGTTGGATGTTTATACTCTGCTTCGAACTCTGGGAATATGGAGTTGATGTTTATACTCCGGTTCGCGCTCTGCGAACACGGAGTTGGATGTTTATACTCCGCTTCACACTCTTGGAATACGGAGTTGGATGTTTATACTCTGCTTCGCACTCTAGGAATATGGAGTTGATGTTTATACTCCGGTTCGCGCTCTGGGAACTCGGAATTGGATTTTTATACTCCGCCTCACACTCTGGCAATACGGAGTTGATGTTTATACTCCGGTTCGTGCTTTAGGAACTCGGAGTTGGATGTTTATACTCTGCCTTGCACTCTGGGAATACGGAGTTAATGTTTATACTCCGGTTCGTGCTCTGGGAACTCGGAGTTGGATGTTTGTACTCCGCTTCGCACTTTGGGAATACGGAGTTGATGTTTATACTCCGCTTCGCATTCTGGGAATACAGAGTTGATGTTTATACTCCGGTTCGCACTTTGGGAATACAGAGTTGGATGTTTATACTCCGGTTCATGCTATGGGAACTTGGAGTTGGATGTTTATACTCCGGTTCGTGCTCCGAGAAAACGGAGTTGGATGTTTATACTCCAGTTCGTGCTAAGGGAACTCGGAGTTGGATGTTTATACTCCGCTTCGCACTATGGGAATACAGAGTTGATTTTTATACTCCGGTTCGCGCTCTGGGAACTCGGAGTTGGATGTTTATACACCGCTTCGCACTTTGGGAATAAGGAGTTGATGTTTATACTCCGGTTCGCGCTCTGGGAACTCGAAGTTGGATGTTTATACTCCGCCTCGGACTCTGGGAATATGGAGTTGATGTTTATACTCCGGTTCACGCTCTTGGAACTCGGAGTTGGATGTTTATACTCCGCTTCGCACTCTGGGAATACAAAGTTGATGTTTATACTCCGGTTTACGCTTTGGGAACTCGGAGTTGGATGTTTATACTCCGATTCGCGCTCTGGGAACTCGAAGTTGGATGTTTATACTCCGCTTCGCACTCTGGGAATATGGAGTTGGATGTTTATACTCCGGTTCGCGCTCTAGGAACTCGAAGTTGGATGTTTATACTCCGCTTCGCACTCTGGGAATACGGAGTTGATGTTTATACTCCGTTTCGCGCTCTGGGAACTCGGAGTTGGATGTTTATACTCCGCTTCGCACTTTGGGAATACGGAGTTGATGTTTATACTCATGTTCGTGCTCTGGGAACTCAAAGTTGGATGTTTATACTCCGCCTCGCACTATGGGAATACGGAGTTGATGTTTATACTCCCTGTTCACGCTCTGGGAACTCGGAGCTAGATGTTTATACTCCGGTTCTCGCTTTGGGAACTCGGAGTTGGATGTTTATACTCTGCTTCGAACTCTGGGAATATGGAGTTGATGTTTATACTCCGGTTCGCGCTCTACGAACACGGAGTTGGATGTTTATACTCTGCTTCGCACTCTAGGAATATGGAGTTGATGTTTATACTCCGGTTCGCGCTCTGGGAACTTGGAATTGGATTTTTATACTCCGCCTCGCACTCTGGCAATACGGAGTTGATGTTTATACTCCGGTTCGTGCTTTAGGAACTCGGAGTTGGATGTTTATACTCCGCCTTGCACTCTGTGAATACGGAGTTAATGTTTATACTCCGGTTCGTGCTCTGGGAACTCGGAGTTGGATGTTTGTACTCCGCTTCGCACTTTGGGAATACGGAGTTGATGTTTATACTCCGCTTCGCATTCTGGGAATACAGAGTTGATGTTTATACTCCGGTTCTCACTTTGGGAATACAGAGTTGGATGTTTATACTCCGGTTCGTGCTATGGGAACTTGGAGTTGGATGTTTATACTCCGGTTCGTGCTCCGAGAAAACGGAGTTGGATGTTTATACTCCAGTTCGTGCTAAGGGAACTCGGAGTTGGATGTTTATACTCCGCTTCGCACTATGGGAATACAGAGTTGATTTTTATACTCCGGTTCGGGCTCTGGGAACTCGGAGTTGGATGTTTATACACCGCTTCGCACTTTGGGAATAAGGAGTTGATGTTTATACTCCGGTTCGCGCTCTGGGAACTCGAAGTTGGATGTTTATACTCCGCCTCGGACTCTGGGAATATGGAGTTGATGTTTATACTCCGGTTCACGCTCTTGGAACTCGGAGTTGGATGTTTATACTCCGCTTCGCACTCTGGGAATACAAAGTTGATGTTTATACTCCGGTTTACGCTTTGGGAACTCGGAGTTGGATGTTTATACTCCGATTCGCGCTCTGGGAACTCGAAGTTGGATGTTTATACTCCGCTTCGCACTCTGGGAATATGGAGTTGGATGTTTATACTCCGGTTCGCGCTCTAGGAACTCGAAGTTGGATGTTTATACTCCGCTTCGCACTCTGGGAATACGGAGTTGATGTTTATACTCCGTTTCGCGCTCTGGGAACTCGGAGTTGGATGTTTATACTCCGCTTCGCACTTTGGGAATACGGAGTTGATGTTTATACTCATGTTCGTGCTCTGGGAACTCAAAGTTGGATGTTTATACTCCGCCTCGCACTATGGGAATACGGAGTTGATGTTTATACTCCAGTTCACGCTCTGGGAACTCGGAGCTAGATGTTTATACTCCGGTTCTCGCTTTGGGAACTCGGAGTTGGATGTTTATACTCTGCTTCGAACTCTGGGAATATGGAGTTGATGTTTATACTCCGGTTCGCGCTCTGCGAACCCGGAGTTGGATGTTTATACTCCGCTTCACACTCTTGGAATACGGAGTTGGATGTTTATACTCCGCTTCGCACTCTAGGAATATGGAGTTGATGTTTATACTCCGGTTCGCGCTCTGGGAACTCGGAATTGGATTTTTATACTCCGCCTCGCACTCTGGCAATACGGAGTTGATGTTTATACTCCGGTTCGTGCTTTAGGAACTCGGAGTTGGATGTTTATACTCCGCCTTGCACTCTGGGAATACGGAGTTAATGTTTATACTCCGGTTCGTGCTCTGGGAACTCGGAGTTGGATGTTTGTACTCCACTTCGCACTTTGGGAATACGGAGTTGATGTTTATACTCCGCTTCGCATTCTGGGAATACAGAGTTGATGTTTATACTCCGGTTCGCACTTTAGGAATACGGAGTTGGATGTTTATACTCCGGTTCGTGCTATGGGAACTAGGAGTGGGATGTTTATACTCCGGTTCGTGCTCCGGGAAAACGGAGTTGGATGTTTATACTCCAGTTCGTGCTAAGGGAACTCGTAGTTGGATGTTTATACTCCGCTTCGCACTATGGGAATACAGAGTTGATTTTTATACTCCGGTTCGCGCTCTGGGAACTCGGAGTTGGATGTTTATACACCGCTTCGCACTTTGGGAATAAGGAGTTGATGTTTATACTCCGGTTCGCGCTCTGGGAACTCGAAGTTGGATGTTTATACTCCGCCTCGCACTCTGGGAATACAGAGTTGATGTTTATACTTCGGTTCGCGCTCTGGGAACTCGGAGTTGGATGTTTATACTCCGGTTCGCGCTTTGGGAACTCGGTGTTGGATATTTATATTTCGCTTCGAAATCTGGGAATACGGAGTTGATGTTTATACTCCGGTTCGCGCTTTGGGAACTCGGAGTTGGATGTTTATACTCCGCTTCGCACTCTGGGAATACGGAGTTGGATGTTCATACTCCGCTTCGCACTCTGGGAATACGGAGTTGATTTTTATACTCCGGTTTGCGCTCTGGGAACTCGGAGTTGGATGTTTATACTCCGCTTCGCACTCTGGGAATACGGAGTTGATGTTTATACTCCGGTTCGCGCTCTGGGAACTCGGAGTTGGATGTTTATACTCCACCTCGCACTCTGGGAATATGGAGTTGAAGTTTATACTCCGGTTCACGCTCTGGGAACTCGGAGTTGGATGTTTATACTCCGGTTCGCGCTTCGGGAACTCGGAGTTGGATGTTTATATTCCGCTTCGAAATCTGGGAATATGGAGTTGATGTCTATACTCCGGTTCGCGCTTTGGGAACTCGGAGTTGGATGTTTATACTCCGCTTCGCACTTTGGGAATACGGAGTTGGATGTTTATACTCCGCTTTGCACTCTGGGAATACAGAGTTGATGTTTATACTCCGGTTCGCGCTCTGGGAACTCGGAGTTGGATGTTTATACTCCGCCTCGCACTTTGGGAATACGGAGTTGATGTTTATACTCTACTTCGTGCTCTGGGAACTCGGAGTTGGATGTTTATACTCCGGTTCGCGCTTTGGGAACTCGGAGTTGGATGTTTATACTCCGCTTCAAACTCTGGTAATACGGAGTTGATGTTTATACTCCGGTTCGCGCTCTGGGAACTCGTAGTTAGATGTTTATACTCCACTTCGCACCCTGGGAACATGGAGTTGGATGTTTATACTTCGCTTCGCACTCTGGGAATACGGAGTTGATGTTTATACTCCGGTTCGCGCTTTGGGAACTCGGAGTTGGATGTTTATACTCCGGTTCACGCTCTGGCAACTCGGAGTTGGATGTTTATACTCCGCTTCGCACTTTGGGAATACGGAGTTGGTGTTTATACTCCGGTTCGTGCTCTAGGAACTCGAAGTTGGATATTTAAACTCCGCCTCGCACTCTGGGAATACGGAGTTGATGTTTATACTCCGGTTCACGCTCTGGGAACTCGGAGTTGGATGTTTATACTCCGCTTCGCACTCTGGGAATACGGAGTTGGATGTTTATACTCCGCTTCGCACTCTGGGAATACAGAGTAGATGTTTATACTCCGGTTTACGCTTTGGGAACTCGGAGTTGGATGTTTATACTCTGATTCGCGCTCTGGGAACTCGAAGTTGGATGTTTATACTCCGCTTCGCACTCTGGGAATATGGAGTTGGATGTTTATACTCCGGTTCGCGCTCTAGGAACTCGAAGTTGGATGTTTATACTCCGCTTCGCACACTGGGAATACGGAGTTGATGTTTATACTCCGTTTCGCGCTCTGGGAACTCGGAGTTGGATGTTTATACTCCACTTCGCACTTTGGAAATACGGAGTTGATGTTTATACTCCTGTTCGTGCTCTGGGAACTCAAAGTTGGATGTTTATACTCCGCCTCGCACTATGGGAATACGGAGTTGATGTTTATACTCCGGTTCACGCTCTGGGAACTCGGAGCTGGATGTTTATACTCCGGTTCTCGCTTTGGGAACTCGGAGTTGGATGTTTATACTCTGCTTCGAACTCTGGGAATATGGAGTTGATGTTTATACTCCGGTTCGCGCTCTGCGAACCCGGAGTTGGATGTTTATACTCCGCTTCACACTCTGGGAATACGGAGTTGGATGTTTATACTCCGCTTCGCACTCTAGGAATATGGAGTTGATGTTTATACTCCGGTTCGCGCTCTGGGAACTCGGAATTGGATTTTTATACTCCGCCTCGCACTCTGGCAATACGGAGTTTAAGTTTATACTCCGGTTCGTGCTTTAGGAACTCGGAGTTGGATGTTTATACTCCGCCTTGCACTCTGGGAATACGGAGTTAATGTTTACACTCCGGTTCGTGCTCTGGGAACTCGGAGTTGGATGTTTGTACTCCGCTTCGCACTTTGGGAATACGGAGTTGATGTTTATACTCCGCTTCGCATTCTGGGAATACAGAGTTGATGTTTATACTCCGGTTCGCACTTTGGGAATACGGAGTTGGATGTTTATACTCCGGTTCGTGCTATGGGAACTTGGAGTTGGATGTTTATACTCCGGTTCGTGCTCCGGGAAAACGCAGTTGGATGTTTATACTCCATTTCGTGCTAAGGGAACTCGGAGTTGGATGTTTATACTCCGCTTCGCACTATGGGAATACAGAGTTGATTTTTATACTCTGGTTCGCGCTCTGGGAACTCAGAGTTGGATGTTTAGACACCGCTACGCACTTTGGGAATAAGGAGTTGATATTTATACTCCGGTTCGCGCTCTGGGAACTCGAAGTTGGATGTTTAAACTCCGCCTCGCACTCTGGGAATACAGAGTTGATGTTTATACTTCGGTTCGCGCTCTGGGAACTCGGAGTTGGATGTTTATACTCCGCCTCGCATTTTGGGAATACAGAGTTGATGTCTATACTCCGGTTCGCGCTTTGGGAACTCGGAGTTGGATGTTTATACTCCGCTTCGCACTTTGGGAATACGGAGTTGGATGTTTATACTCCGCTTTGCACTCTGGGAATACAGAGTTGATGTTTATACTCCGGTTCGCGCTCTGGGAACTCGGAGTTGGATGTTTATACTCCGCCTCGCACTTTGGGAATACGGAGTTGATGTTTATACTCTACTTCGTGCTCTGGGAACTCGGAGTTGGATGTTTATACTCCGGTTCGCGCTTTGGGAACTCGGAGTTGGATGTTTATACTCCGCTTCAAACTCTGGTAATACGGAGTTGATGTTTATACTCCGGTTCGCGCTCTGGGAACTCGTAGTTAGATGTTTATACTCCACTTCGCACCCTGGGAACATGGAGTTGGATGTTTATACTTCGCTTCGCACTCTGGGAATACGGAGTTGATGTTTATACTCCGGTTCGCGCTTTGGGAACTCGGAGTTGGATGTTTATACTCCGGTTCACGCTCTGGCAACTCGGAGTTGGATGTTTATACTCCGCTTCGCACTTTGGGAATACGGAGTTGGTGTTTATACTCCGGTTCGTGCTCTGGGAACTCGAAGTTGGATATTTAAACTCCGCCTCGCACTCTGGGAATACGGAGTTGATGTTTATACTCCGGTTCACGCTCTGGGAACTCGGAGTTGGATGTTTATACTCCGCTTCGCACTCTGGGAATACGGAGTTGGATGTTTATACTCCGCTTCGCACTCTGGGAATACAGAGTTGATGTTTATACTCCGGTTTACGCTTTGGGAACTCGGAGTTGGATGTTTATACTCTGATTCGCGCTCTGGGAACTCGAAGTTGGATGTTTATACTCCGCTTCGCACTCTGGGAATATGGAGTTGGATGTTTATACTCCGGTTCGCGCTCTAGGAACTCGGAGTTGGATGTTTATACTCCGCTTCGCACACTGGGAATACGGAGTTGATGTTTATACTCCGTTTCGCGCTCTGGGAACTCGGAGTTGGATGTTTATACTCCACTTCGCACTTTGGAAATACGGAGTTGATGTTTATACTCCTGTTCGTGCTCTGGGAACTCAAAGTTGGATGTTTATACTCCGCCTCGCACTATGGGAATACGGAGTTGATGTTTATACTCCGGTTCACGCTCTGGGAACTCGGAGCTGGATGTTTATACTCCGGTTCTCGCTTTGGGAACTCGTAGTTGGATGTTTATACTCTGCTTCGAACTCTGGGAATATGGAGTTGATGTTTATACTCCGGTTCGCGCTCTGCGAACCCGGAGTTGGATGTTTATACTCCGCTTCACACTCTGGGAATACGGAGTTGGATGTTTATACTCCGCTTCGCACTCTAGGAATATGGAGTTGATGTTTATACTCCGGTTCGCGCTCTGGGAACTCGTAGTTGGATGTTTATACTCCACTTCGCACCCTGGGAACATGGAGTTGGATGTTTATACTCCCCTTCGCACTCTGGGAATACGGTGTTGATGTTTATAATCTGGTTCGCGCTTTGGGAACTCGGAGTTGGTTGGTTATACTTCGCCTCGCACTCTGGGAATACGGAGTTGGATGGTTATACTCCGCCTCACACTCTGGGAATACAGAGTTGATGTTTATACTTCGGTTCGTGCTTTGGGAACTCGGAGTTGGATCTTTATACTCCGCTTCGCACTCTGGGAATACGGAGTTGGATGTTTATACTCTGCTTCGCACTCTGGGAATACGGAGTTGATGTTTATACTCTGGTTCGCGCTTTGGGAACTCGGAGTTGGATGGTTATACTCCGCCTCGCACTCTGGGAATACGGAGTTGATGCTTATACTTCGGTTTGCGCTCTAGGAACTCGAAGTTGGATGTTTATACTCCGGTTCGAGCTTTAGGAACTTAGAGTTCGATGTTTATATTCCGCTTCGAACTCTAGGAATACGGAGTTGATGTTTATACTCCGGTTCGCGCTCTGGGAACTTGGAGTTGGATGTTTATACTCCGCTTCGCACTCTAGGAATACGGAGTTGGATGTTTATACTCCGCTTCGCACTCTAGGAATACGGAGTTGATGTTTATACTCCGGTTCGCGCTTTGGGAACTCGGAGTTGGATGTTTATACTCCGGTTCGCGCTCTGGGAACTCGGAGTTGGATGTTTATACTCCGCTTCGCACTTTAGGAATACGGAGTTGATGTTTATACTCCGGTTCGTGCTCTGGGAACTCGAAGTTGTATATTTAAACTCCGCCTCGCACTCTGGGAATACGGAGTTGATGTTTATACTACGGTTCACGCTCTGGGAACTCGGAGTTGGATGTTTATACTCCGCTTCGCACTCTGGGAATACGGAGTTGGATGTTTATACTCCACTTCGCACTATGGCAATACAGAGTTGAGGTTTATACTCCGGTTCGCGCTTTGGGAACTCGAAGTTGGATGTTTATACTCCGCCTCGCACTCTGGGAATACGGAGTTGGATGTTTATACTTCGGTTCGCGCTCTGGGAATAAGGAGTTGATGTTTATACTCCGGTTCGCGCTCTGGGAACTCGGAGTTGGATGTTTATACTCCGCCTCGCACTCTGGGAATATGGAGTTGATGTTTATACTTCGGTTCGCGCTCTGGGAACTCGGAGTTGGATGTTTGTACTCCACTTCGCACTCTGGGAATACGGAGTTGATGTTTATACTCCGGTTCGCGCTCTGGGAACTCAAAGTTGGATGTTTATACTCCGCCTCGCACTATAGGAATACGGAGTTGATGTTTATACTCAAGATCGCGCTCTGGGAACTCGGAGCTGGATGTTTATACTCCGGTTCGCGCTTTGGGAACTCGGAGTTGGATGTTTATACTCTGCTTCGAACTCTGGGAATATGGAGTTGATGTTTAAATTCCGGTTCGCGCTCTGCGAACCCGGAGTTGGATGTTTATACTCCGCTTCACACTCTAGGAATACGGAGTTGGATGTTTATACTCCGCTTCGCACTTTAGGAATATGGAGTTGATGTTTATACACTGGTTCGCGCTCTGGGAACTCGGAGTTGGATGTTTATACTCCGCCTCACACTCTGGCAATACAGAGTTGATGTTTATACTATGGTTTGTGCTCTGGGAAATCGGAGTTGGTTGTTTATACTCCGGTTCGTGCTTTGGGAACTCGGAGTTGGATGTTTATACTCCGCCTCGCACTCTGGGAATATGGAGTTAATGTTTATACTCCGGTTCGTGCTCGGGGAACTCGGAGTCGGATGTTTGTACTCCGCTTCGCACTCTGGGAATACGGAGTTGATGTTTATACTCCGCTTCGCATTCTGGGAATACAGAGTTGATGTTTATACTCCGGTTCGCACTTTGGGAATACGGAGTTGGATGTTTATACTCCGGTTCGTGCTATGGGAACTTGGAGTTGGATGTTTATACTCCGGTTCGCGCTCCGGGAAAATGGAGTTGGATGTTTATACTCCCGTTCATGCTAAGGGAACTCGGAGTTGGATGTTTATACTCCGCTTCGCACTATGGGAATACAGAGTTGATTTTTATACTCCGGTTCGCGCTCTGGGAACTCGGAGTTGGATGTATATACACCGCTTCGCACTTTGGGTATACGGAGTTGATGTTTATACTCCGGTTCGCGCTCTGGGAACTCGAAGTTGGATGTTTATACTCCGCCTCGCACTCTGGGAATACAGAGTTGATGTTTATACTTCGGTTCGCGCTCTGGGAACTCGTAGTTGGATGTCTATACTCCGGTTCGCTCTTTGGGAACTCGGAGTTGGATGTTTATATTTCGCTTCGAAATCTGGGAATACGGGGTTGATGTTTATACTCCGGTTCGCGCTTTGGGAACTCGGAGTTGGATGTTTATACTCCGCTTCGCACTCTGGGAATACGGAGTTGGATGTTTATACTCCGCTTCGCACTCTGGGAATACGGAGTTGATTTTTATACTCCGGTTTGCGCTCTGGGAACTTGGAGTTGAATGTTTATACTCCGCTTCGCACTCTGGGAATACGGAGTTGATGTTTATACTCCGGTTCGCGCTCTGGGAACTCGGAGTTGGATGTTTATACTCCGCCTCGCACTCTGGGAATACGGAGTTGATGTTTATACTCCGGTTCGCGCTCTGGGAACTTGGAGTTGGATGTTTATAATCCGGTTCGCGCTTTGGGAACTCGGAGTTGGATGTTTATATTCCGCTTCGAAATCTGGGAATATGGAGTTGATGTTTATACTCCGGTTCGCGCTTTGGGAACTGGGAGTTGGATGTTTATACTCCGCTTCGCACTTTGGGAATACGGAGTTGGATGTTTATACTCCGCTTTGCACTCTGGGAATACAGAGTTGATGTTTATACTCCGGTTTGCGCTCTGGAAACTCGGAGTTGGATGTTTATACTCCGCCTCGCACTTTGGGAATACGGAGTTGATGTTTATACTCTGCTTCGCGCTCTGGGAACTCGGAGTTGGATGTTTATACTCCGGTTCGCGCTTTGGGAACTCGGAGTTGGATGTTTATACTCCGCTTCAAACTCTGGTAATACAGAGTTGATGTTTATACTCCGGTTCGCGCTCTGGGAACTCGTAGTTGGATGTTTATACTCCACTTCGCACCCTGGGAACATGGAGTTGGATGTTTATACTCCACTTCACACTCTGGGAATACGGAGTTGATGTTTATACTCCGGTTCGCGCTTTGGGAACTCGGAGTTGGATGGTTATACTCCGCCTCGCACTCTGGGAATACGGAGTTGGATGGTTATACTCCGCTTCGCACTCTGGGAATACGGAGTTGATGTTTATACTCTGGTTCGCGCTTTGGGAACTCGGAGTTGGATGGTTATACTCCGCTTCGCACTCTGGGAATACGGAGTTGGATGTTTATACTCCGCTTCGCACTCTGGGAATACGGAGTTGATGTTTATACTCTGGTTTGCGCTTTGGAAACTCGAAGTTGGATGGTTATACTCCGCCTCGCAATCTGGGAATACGGAGTTGATGCTTATACTCCGGTTTGCGCTCTGGGAACTCGAAGTTGGATGTTTATACTCCGGTTCGAGCTTTAGGAACTCAGAGTTCGATGTTTATACTCCGCTTCGAACTCTAGGAATACGGAGTTGATGTTTATACTCCGGTTCGCGCTCTGGGAACTTGGAGTTGGATGTTTATACTCCGCTTCGCACTCTGGGATTACGGAGTTAGATGTTTATACTCCGCTTCACACTCTGGGAATACGGAGTTGATGTTTATACTCTGGTTCGCGCTTTGGGAACTCGGAGTTGGATGTTTATACTCCGCTTCGCACTCTGGGAATACGGAGTTGGATGTTTATACTCCGCTTCGCACTCTGGGAATACGGAGTTGATTTTTATACTCCGGTTTGCACTCTGGGAACTCGGAGTTGGATGTTTATACTCCGCTTCGCACTCTGGGAATACGGAGTTGATGTTTATACTTCGTTTCGCGCTCTAGGAACTCGGAGTTGGATGTTTATACTCCACCTCGCACTCTGGGAATATGGAGCTGATGTTTATACTCCGGTTCGCGCTCTGGGAACTCGGAGTTGGATGTTTATACTCCGGTTCGCGCTTCGGGAACTCGGAGTTGGATGTTTATATTCCGCTTCGAAATCTGGGAATATGGAGTTGATGTCTATACTCCGGTTCGCGCTTTGGGAACTCGGAGTTGGATGTTTATACTCCGCTTCGCACTTTGGGAATACGGAGTTGGATGTTTATACTCCCCTTTGCACTCTGGGAATACAGAGTTGATGTTTATACTCCGGTTCGCGCTTTGGGAACTCGGAGTTGGATGTTTATACTCCTCCTCGCATTTTGGGAATACGGAGTTGATGTTTATACTCCGGTTCGCGCTCTGGGAACTCGTAGTTGGATGTTTATACTCCACTTCGCACCCTGGGAACATGGAGTTGGATGTTTATACTCCCCTTCGCACTCTGGGAATACGGTGTTGATGTTTATACTCCGGTTCGCGCTTTGGGAACTCGGAGTTGGTTGGTTATACTCCGCCTCGCACTCTGGGAATACGGAGTTGGATGGTTATACTCCGCCTCACACTCTGGGAATACAGAGTTGATGTTTATACTTCGGTTCGTGCTTTGGGAACTCGGAGTTGGATCTTTATACTCCGCTTCGCACTCTGGGAATACGGAGTTGGATGTTTATACTCCGCTTCGCACTCTGGGAATACGGAGTTGATGTTTATACTCTGGTTCGCGCTTTGGGAACTCGGAGTTGGATGGTTATACTCCGCCTCGCACTCTGGGAATACGGAGTTGATGCTTATACTCCGGTTTGCGCTCTGGGAACTCGAAGTTGGATGTTTATACTCCGGTTCGAGCTTTAGGAACTCAGAGTTCGATGTTTATATTCCGCTTCGAACTTTAGGAATACGGAGTTGATGTTTATACTCCGGTTCGCGCTCTGGGAACTTGGAGTTGGATGTTTATACTCCGCTTCGCACTCTGGGAATACGGAGTTGGATGTTTATACTCCGCTTCGCACTCTGGGAATACGGAGTTGATGTTTATACTCCGGTTCGCGCTTTGGGAACTCGGAGTTGGATGTTTATACTCCGGTTCGCGCTCTGGGAACTCGGAGTTGGATGTTTATACTCCGCTTCGCACTTTGGGAATACGGAGTTGATGTTTATACTCCGGTTCGTGCTCTGGGAACTCGAAGTTGGATATTTAAACTCCGCCTCGCACTCTGGGAATACGGAGTTGATGTTTATACTATGGTTCACGCTCTGGGAACTCGGAGTTGGATGTTTATACTCCGCTTCGCACTCTGGGAATACGGAGTTGGATGTTTATACTCCACTTCGCACTATGGCAATACAGAGTTGATGTTTATACTCCAGTTCGCGCTTTGGGAACTCGGAGTTGGATGTTTATACTCCGCCTCGCACTCTGGGAATACGGAGTTGGATGTTTATACTTCGGTTCGCGCTCTGGGAATACGGAGTTGATGTTTATACTCCGGTTCGCGCTCTGGGAACTCGGAGTTGGATGTTTATACTCCGCCTCGCACTCTGGGAATACGGAGTTGATGTTTATACTTCGGTTCGCGCTCTGGGAACTTGGAGTTGGATGTTTGTACTCCACTTCGCACTCTGGGAATACGGAGTTGATGTTTATACTCCGGTTCGCGCTCTGGGAACTCAAAGTTGGATGTTTATACTCCGCCTCGCACTATAGGAATACGGAGTTGATGTTTATACTCCGGTTCGCGCTTTGGGAACTCGGAGTTGGATGTTTATACTCTGCTTCGAACTCTGGGAATATGGAGTTGATGTTTAT
Source organism: Allium fistulosum (assembly GCA_030737815.1). Taxonomy (NCBI): domain Eukaryota; kingdom Viridiplantae; phylum Streptophyta; class Magnoliopsida; order Asparagales; family Amaryllidaceae; genus Allium; species Allium fistulosum. The sequence goes on along the minus strand of CM060904.1, from coordinate 209,908,943 downwards.
ATTCCGGTTCGCGCTCTACGAACCCGGAGTTGGATGTTTATACTCCGCTTCACACTCTAGGAATACGGAGTTGGATGTTTATACTCCGCTTCGCACTCTAGGAATATGGAGTTGATGTTTATACACTGGTTCGCGCTCTGGGAACTCGGAGTTGGATGTTTATACTCCGCCTCGCACTCTGGCAATACGGAGTTGATGTTTATACTATGGTTCGTGCTCTGGGAAATCGGAGTTGGTTGTTTATACTCCGGTTCGTGCTTTGGGAACTCGGAGTTGGATGTATATACTCCGCCTCGCACTCTGGGAATATGGAGTTAATGTTTATACTCCGGTTCGTGCTCGGGGAACTCGGAGTTGGATGTTTGTACTCCGCTTCGCACTCTGGGAATACGGAGTTGATGTTTATACTCCGCTTCGCATTCTGGGAATACAGAGTTGATGTTTATACTCCAGTTCGCACTTTGGGAATACGGAGTTGGATGTTTATACTCCGGTTCGTGCTATGGGAACTTGGAGTTGGATGTTTATACTCCGGTTCGCGCTCCGGGAAAACGGAATTGGATGTTTATACTCCAGTTCATGCTAAGGGAACTCGGAGTTGGATGTTTATACTCCGCTTCGCACTATGGGAATACAGAGTTGATTTTTATACTCCGGTTCGCGCTCTGGGAACTCGGAGTTGGATGTATATACACCGCTTCGCACTTTGAGTATACGGAGTTGATGTTTATACTCCGGTTCGCGCTCTGGGAACTCGAAGTTGGATGTTTATACTCCGCCTCACACTCTGGGAATACAGAGTTGATGTTTATACTTCGGTTCGTGCTCTGGGAACTCGGAGTTGGATGTTTATACTCCGGTTCGCTCTTTGGGAACTCGGAGTTGGATGTTTATATTTCGCTTCGAAATCTGGGAATACGGAGTTGATGTTTATACTCCGGTTCGCGCTTTGGGAACTCGGAGTTGGATGTTTATACTCCGCTTCGCACTCTGGGAATACGGAGTTGGATGTTTATACTCCGCTTTGCACTCTGGGAATACGGAGTTGATTTTTATACTCCGGTTTGCGCTCTGGGAACTTGGAGTTGAATGTTTATACTCCGCTTCGCACTCTGAGAATACGGAGTTGATGTTTATACTCCGGTTCGCGCTCTGGGAACTCGGAGTTGGATGTTTATACTCCGCCTCGCACTCTGGGAGTACGGAGTTGATGTTTATACTCCGGTTCGCGCTCTGGGAACTTGGAGTTGGATGTTTATACTCCGGTTCGCGCTTTGGGAACTCGGAGTTGGATGTTTATGTTCCGCTTCGAAATCTGGGAATATGGAGTTGATGTTTATACTCCGGTTCGCGCTTTGGGAACTGGGAGTTGGATGTTTATACTCCGCTTCGCACTTTGGGAATACGGAGTTGGATGTTTATACTCCGCTTTGCACTCCGGGAATACAGAGTTGATGTTTATACTCCGGTTTGCGCTCTGGGAACTCGGAGTTGGATGTTTATACTCTGCCTCGCACTTTGGGAATACGGAGTTGATGTTTATACTCTGCTTCGCGCTCTGGGAACTCGGAGTTGGATGTTTATACTTCGGTTCGCGCTTTGGGAACTCGGAGTTGGATGTTTATACTCCGCTTCAAACTCTGGTAATACAGAGTTGATGTTTATACTCCGGTTCGCGCTTTGGGAACTCGTAGTTGGATGTTTATACTCCACTTCGCACCCTGGGAACATGGAGTTGGATGTTTATACTCCACTTCGCACTCTGGGAATACGGAGTTGATGTTTATACTCCGGTTCGCGCTTTGGGAACTCGGAGTTGGATGGTTATACTCCGCCTCGCACTCTGGGAATACGGAGTTGGATGGTTATACTCCGCTTCGCACTCTGGGAATACGGAGTTGATGTTTATACTCTGGTTCGCGTTTTGGGAACTCGGAGTTGGATGGTTATACTCCGCTTCGCACTCTGGGAATACGGAGTTGGATGTTTATACTCCGCTTCGCACTCTGGGAATACGGAGTTGATGTTTATACTCTGGTTTGCGCTTTGGAAACTCGAAGTTGGATGGTTATACTCCGCCTCGCAATCTGGGAATACGGAGTTGATGCTTATACTCCGGTTTGCGCTCTGGGAACTCGAAGTTGGATGTTTATACTCCGGTTCGAGCTTTAGGAACTCAGAGTTCGATGTTTATACTCCGCTTCGAACTCTAGGAATACGGAGTTGATGTTTATACTCCGGTTCGCGCTCTGGGAACTTGGAGTTGGATGTTTATACTCCGCTTCGCACTCTGGGATTACGGAGTTAGATGTTTATACTCTGCTTCGCACTCTGGGAATACGGAGTTGATGTTTATACTCCGGTTCGTGCTTTGGGAACTCGGTGTTGGATGTTTATACTCCGGTTCGCGCTCAGGGAACTCGGAGTTGGATGTTTATACTCCGCTTCGCACTCTGGGAATACGGAGTTGATGTTTATACTCCGGTTCGTGCTCTGGGAACTCGAAGTTGGATATTTAAACTCCGCCTCGCACTCTGGGAATACGGAGTTGATGTTTATACTCCGGTTCACGCTCTGGGAACTCGGAGTTGGATGTTTATACTCCGCTTCGCACTCTAGGAATACGGAGTTGGATGTTTATACTCCACTTCGCACTCTGGCAATACAGAATTGATGTTTATACTCCGGTTCGCGCTCTGGGAACTCGGCGTTGGATGTTTATACTCCGCCTCGCACTCTGGGAATACGAAGTTGATGTTTATACTCCGGTTCGAGCTTTGGGAACTCGGATTTGGATGTTTATACTCCGCTTCGCACTCTGGGAATACGGGGTTGGATGTTTATACTCCACTTTGCACTCTGGGAATACGAAGTTGATGTTTATACTCCGGTTCGTGCTCTGGGAACTCGGAGTTGGATGTTTAGACTCCGGTTCGCGCTTTGGGAACTCGGAGTTGGATGTTTATACTCTGGTTTGCGCTTTGGGAACTCGGACTTGGATGTCTATACTCCGGTTCGCGCTATGGGAATACGGAGTTGGATGTTTATACTCCGGTTCATGCTCAGGGAACTCGAAGTTGCATGTTTATACTCCGCTTCGCACTCTGGGAATACGAAGTTGATTTTTATACTCCGGTTTGCGCTCTGGGAACTCGGAGTTGGATGTTTATACTCTGCTTCGCACTCTGGGAATATGGAGTTGATGTTTATACTCCAGTTTGCGCTCTGGGAACTCGGAGTTGGATGTTTATACTCCGCCTCGCACTCTGGGAATACGGAGTTGATGTTTATACTCCGGTTCGCGCTCTTGGAACTTGGAGTTGGATGTTTATACTCCGGTTCGCGCTTTGGGAACTCAGAGTTGGATGTTTATATTCCGCTTCGAAATCTGGGAATATGGAGTTGATGTTTATACTCTGGTTCGCGCTTTGGGAACTCGGGGTTGGATGTTTATACTCCGCTTCGCACTCTGGAAATACGGAGTTGGATGTTTATACTCCGCTTTGCACTCTGGGAATACAGAGTTGATGTTTATACTCCGGTTTGCGCTCTGGGAACGCGGAGTTGGATGTTTATACTCCGCTTCGCACTCTAGGAATACGGAGTTGATGTTTATACTCCGGTTCGCACTCTGGGAACACAGAGTTGGATGTTTATACTCCGCCTCGCACTCTGGGAATACGGATTTGATGTTTATACTCCGGTTCGCGCTCTGGGAACTTGGAGTTGGATGTTTATACTCCGGTTCGTGCTTTGGGAACTCGGAGTTGGATGTTTATATTCCGCTTCGGAATCTGGGAATATGGAGTTGATGTTTATACTCCGGTTCGCGCTTTGGGAACTGGGAGTTGGATGTTTATACTCCGCTTCGCACTTTGGGAATACGGAGTTGGATGTTTATACTCCGCCTCGCACTCTGGGAATACGGAGTTGATGTTTATACTCCGGTTCGCGCTCTGGGAACTTGGAGTTGGATGTTTATACTCCGGTTCGCGCTCTGGGAACTCGAAGTTGGATGTTTATACTCCGCCTCGCACTTTGGGAATACGGAGTTGATGTTTATACTCTGCTTCGCGCTCTGGGAACTCGGAGTTGGATGTTTATACTCCGGTTCGCGCTTTGGGAACTCGGAGTTGGATGTTTATACTCCGCTTCAAACTCTGGTAATATGGAGTTGATGTTTATACTCCGGTTCGCGCTCTGGGAACTCGTAGTTGGATGTTTATACTCCACTTCGCACCCTGGGAACATGGAGTTGGATGTTTATACTCCACTTCGCACTCTGGGAATACGGAGTTGATGTTTATACTCCGGTTCGCGCTTTGGGAACTCGGAGTTGGATGGTTATACTCCGCCTCGCACTCTGGGAATACGGAGTTGGATGGTTATACTCCACTTCGCACTCTGGGAATACGGAGTTGATGTTTATACTCTGGTTCGCGCTTTGGGAACTCGGAGTTGGATGGTTATACTCCGCTTCGCACTCTGGGAATACGGAGTTGGATGTTTATACTCCGCTTCGCACTCTGGGAATACAGAGTTGATGTTTATACTCTGGTTCGCGCTTTGGAAACTCGAAGTTGGATGGTTATACTCCGCCTCGCACTCTGGGAATACGGAGTTGATGCTTATACTCCGGTTTGCGCTCTTGGAACTCGAAGTTGGATGTTTATACTCCGGTTCGAGCTTTAGGAACTCAGAGTTCGATGTTTATACTCCGCTTCGAACTCTAGGAATACGGAGTTGATGTTTATACTCCGGTTCGCGCTCTGGGAACTTGGAGTTGGATGTTTATACTCCGCTTCGCACTCTGGGAATACGGAGTTGGATGTTTATACTCCGCTTCGCACTCTGGGAATACGGAGTTGATGTTTATACTCCGGTTCGCGCTTTGGGAACTTGAAGTTGGATGTTTATACTCCGGTTCGCACTCTGGGATCTCGGAGTTGGATGTTTATACTCCGCTACGCACTCTGGGAATACGGAGTTGATGTTTATACTCCGGTTCGTGCTCTAGGAACTCGAAGTTGGATATTTAAACTCCGCCTCGCACTCTGGGAATACGGAGTTGATGTTTATACACCGATTCACGCTCTGGGAACTCGGAGTTGGATGTTTATACTCTGCTTCGCACTCTAGGAATACGGAGTTGGATGTTTATACTCCACTTCGCACTCTGGCAATACAGAGTTGATGTTTATACTCTGGTTCGCGCTTTGGGAACTCGACGTTGGATGGTTATACTCCGCTTCGCACTCTGGGAATACGGAGTTGGATGTTTATACTCCGCTTCGCACTCTGGGAATACGGAGTTGATGTTTATACTCTGGTTCGCGCTTTGGAAACTCGAAGTTGGATGGTTATACTCCGCCTCGCACTCTGGGAATACGGAGTTGATGCTTATACTCCGGTTTGCGCTCTGGGAACTCGAAGTTGGATGTTTATACTCTGGTTCGAGCTTTAGGAACTCAGAGTTCGATGTTTATACTCCGCTTCGAACTCTAGGAATACGGAGTTGATGTTTATACTCCGGTTCGCGCTCTGGGAAATTGGAGTTGGATGTTTATACTCCGCTTCACACTCTGGGAATACGGAGTTGGATGTTTATACTCCGCTTCGCACTCTGGGAATACGGAGTTGGATGTTTATACTCCGGTTCGCGCTTTGGGAACTCGGAGTTGGATGTTTATACTCCGGTTCGCGCTCTGGGAACTCGGAGTTGGATGTTTATACTCCGCTTCGCACTCTGGGAATACGGAGTTGATGTTTATACTCCGGTTCGTGCTCTGGGAACTCGAAGTTGGATATTTAAACTCCGCCTCGCACTCTGGGAATACGGAGTTGATGTTTATACTCCGGTTCACGCTCTGGGAACTCGGAGTTGGATGTTTATACTCCGCTTCGCACTCTAGGAATACGGAGTTGGATGTTTATACTGCACTTCGCCCTCTGGCAATACAGAGTTGATGTTTATACTCCGGTTCGCGCTCTGGGAACTCGGAGTTGGATGTTTATACTCCGCCTCGCACTCTGGGAATACGAAGTTGATGTTTATACTCCGGTTCGCGCTTGGGGAACTCGAAGTTGGATGTTTATACTCCGCTTCGCACTCTGGGAATACGTGGTGGGATGTTTATACTCCTCATTGCACTCTGGGAATACGAAGTTGATGTTTATACTCCGGTTCGTGCTCTGGGAACTCGGAGTTGGATGTTTATACTCCGGTTCGCGCTTTGGGAACTCGGAGTTTGATGTTTATACTCTGGTTTGCGCTTTGGGAACTCGGACTTGGATGTTTATTCTCCGGTTCGCGCTCTGGGAATACGGAGTTGGATGTTTATACTCCGGTTCGTGCTCAGGGAACTCGAAGTTGCATGTTTATACTCCGCTTCGCACTCTGGGAATACGAAGTTGATTTTTATACTCTGGTTTGCGCTCTGGGAACTCGGAGTTGGATGTTTATACTCCGCTTCGCACTCTGGGAATACGGAGTTGATGTTTATACTCCGGTTCGCGCTCTGGGAACTCGGAGTTGGATGTTTATACTCCGCCTCGCACTCTGGGAATACGGAGTTGATGTTTATACTCCGGTTCGCGCTCTTGGAACTTGGAGTTGGATGTTTATACTCCGGTTCACGCTTTAGGAACTCGGAGTTGGATGTTTATATTCCGCTTCGAAATCTGGGAATATGGAGTTGATGTTTATACTCTGGTTCGCGCTTTGGGAACTCAGAGTTGGATGTTTATACTCCGCTTCGCACTCTGGGAATACGGAGTTGGATGTTTATACTCCGCTTTGCACTCTGGGAATACAGAGTTGATGTTTATACTCCGGTTCGCGCTCTGGGAACTCGGAGTTGGATGTTTATACTCCGCCTCGCACTTTGGGAATACGGAGTTGATGTTTATACTCTGCTTCACGCTCTGGGAACTCGGAATTGGATGTTTATACTCCGGTTCGCGCTTTGGGAACTCGGAGTTGGATGTTTATACTCCGCTTCAAACTCTGGGAATACGGAGTTGATGTTTATACTCCGATTCGCGCTTTGGGAACTCGGAGTTGGATGTTTAAACTCCACTTCGCACTCTGGGAACATGGAGTTGGATGTTTATACTCTACTTCGCACTCTGGGAATACGGAGTTGATGTTTATACTCCGGTTCACGCTCTGGGAACTCGGAGTTGGATGTTTACACTCCACCTCGCACTCTGGGAATACGGAGTTGATGTTTATACTCCGGTTCGCGCTCTGAGAACTCGGAGTTGGATATTTACACTCCGCCTAGCACTCTGGGAATATGGAGTTGATGTTTATACTCCGATTCGCGCTCTGGGAACTCGGAGTTGGATATTTATACTCCGGTTCGCGCTTTGGGAACTCAGAGTTGGATGTTTATACTCCGCTTCGAACTGTGGGAATACAGAGTTGATGTTTATACTCCGGTTCGTGCTTTGGGAACTCGGAGTTGGATGTTTATACTCCGCTTCGCACTCTGGGAATACAGAGTTGGATGTTTATACTCCGCTTTGCACTCTGGGAATACGGAGTTTATGTTTATACTCCGGTTCGCGCTTTGGGAACTTGGAGTTGGATGGTTATACTCCGCCTCGCACTCTGGGAATACGGAGTTGATGTTTACACTCTGGTTTGTGCTCTGGGAACTCGAAGTTGGATGTTTATACTCCGGTTCGAGCTTTAGGAACTCGTAGTTCGATGTTTATACTCCGCTTCGAACTCTGGGAATACGGAGTTGATGTTTATACTCCGGTTCGCGCTCTGGGAACTCGGAGTTGGATGTTTATACTCTGCTTCGCACACTGGGAATACGGAGTTGGATGTTTATACTCTGCTTCGCACTTTGGGAATACGGAGTTGATGTTTATACTCCGGTTCACGCTTTGGGAACTCGGAGTTGGATGTTTATACTCCGGTTCGCGCTCTGGGAACTCGAAGTTGGATGTTTATACTTCGCTTCGCACTCTGGGAATACGGAGCTGGATGTTTATACTCCGGTTCGCGCTCTGGGAACTCGGAGTTGGATATTTATACTCCGCTTCGCACTCTGGGAATACGGAGTTGATGTTTATACTCCGGTTCGCGCTCTGGGAACTCAGAGTTGGATGTTTATACTCCGCTTCGCACTTTGGGAAATCAGAGTTGATGTTTATACTCCGGTTCGCGCTCTGGGAACTCGAAGTTGGATGTTTATACTCCGCCTCGCACTTTGGGAATACGGAGTTGATGTTTATACTCTGGTTCGCGCCCTGGGAACTCGGAGCTGGATGTTTATACTCCGGTTCACGCTTTGGGAACTCGGAGTTAGATGTTTATACTCTGCTTCGAACTCTGGGAATACGGAGTTGATGTTTATACTCCGGTTCGCGCTCTGCGAACCCGGAGTTGGATGTTTATACTCCGCTTCACACTTTGGGAATACGGAGTTGGATGTTTATACTCCGCTTCGCACTCTAGGAATATGGAGTTGATGTTTATACTCCGGTTCGCGCTCTGGGAACTCGGAGTTGGATGTTTATACTCCGCCTCGCACTCTGGCAATACAGAGTTGATGTTTATACTCTGGTTCGCGCTCTGGGAAATCGGAGTTGGTTATTTATACTCCGGTTCGCGCTTTGGGAACTTGGAGTTGGATGTTTATACTCCGCCTCGCACTCTAGGAATACGGAGTTAATGTTTATACTCCGGTTCGCGCTCTTGGAACTCGGAGTTGGGTGTTTGTACTCCGCTTCGCACTCTGGGAATACGGAGTTGATGTTTATACTCCGCTTCGCATTCTGGGAATACAGAGTTGATGTTTATACTCCGGTTCGCGCTCTGGGAACTCAGAGTTGGATGTTTATACTCCGGTTCGCGCTCCGGGAAAACGGAGTTGGATGTTTATACTCCAGTTCGTGCTAAGGGAACTCGGAGTTGGATGTTTATACTCCGCTTCGCACTATAGGAATACGGAGTTGATTTTTATACTCCGGTTCGCGCTCTGTGAACTCGGAGTTGGATGTTTATACTCCGCTTCGCACTTTGGGAATACGGAGTTGATGTTTATACTCCGGTTCGCTCTCTGGGAACTCAGAGTTGGATGTTTATACTCCGCCTCGCACTCTGAGAATACAGAGTTGATGTTTATACTCCGGTTCGCGCTCTGGGAACTCGGAGTTGGATGTTTATACTCCGGTTCGCGCTTTGGGAACTCGGAGTTGGATGTTTATATTTCGCTTCGAAATCTGGGAATACGGAGTTGATGTTTATACTCCGGTTCGTGCTTTGGGAACTCAGAGTTGGATGTTTATACTCCGCTTTGCACTCTGGGAATACGGAGTTGGATGTTTATACTCCGCTTTTCACTCTGGGAATACGGAGTTGATGTTTATACTCCTGTTCGCGCTCTGGGAACTCGGAGTTGGATGTTTATACTCCGCCTCACACTCTGGGAATACGGAGTTGATGTTTATACTCCGGTTCGCGCTCTGGGAACTCGGAGTTGGATGTTTGTACTCCACTTCGCACTCTGGGAATACAGAGATGATGTTTATACTCCGCTTCGCATTCTGGGAATTCAGAGTTGATGTTTATACTCCGGTTCGCACTTTGGGAATATGGAGTTGGATGTTTATACTTCGGTTCACGCTTTAGGAACTCGGAGTTGGATGTTTATACTCCGGTTCGCGCTTTGGGAATATGGAGTTGGATGTTTATACTCTGGTTCGTGCTCAGGGAACTCGGAGTTGGATGTTTATACTCTGCTTCGCACACTAAGAATACGGAGTTGATTTTTATACTCCGGTTCGCTCTCTGGGAACTCGGAGTTGGATGTTTATACTCCGCTTCGCACTCTAGGAATACGGAGTTGATGTTTATACTCCGGTTCGTGCTCTGGGAACTCGGAGTTGGATGTTTATACTCCGCCTCGCACTCTGGGAATACGGAGTTGATGTTTATACTCCGGTTCGCACTCTGGGAACTCGGAGTTGGATGTTTATACTCCGGTTCGCGCTTTGGGAACTCGGAGTTGGATGTTTATATTCCGCTTCGAAATCTGGGAATACGGAGTTGAAGTTTATACTCCGGTTTGCGCTTTGGGAACTCGGAGTTGGATGTTCATACTCCGCGTCGCACTCTGGGAATACGAAGTTGGATGTTTATACTCCGCATTGCCCTCTGGGAATACGAAGTTGATGTTTATACTCCGGTTCGCGCTCTGGGAACTCAGAGTTAGATGTTTATACTTCGCCTCGCACTCTGGGAATACGGAGTTGATGTTTATACTCTGGTTTGTGCTTTAGGAACTCGAAGTTGGATGTTTATACTCCGGTTCGAGCTTTAGGAACTCGTAGTTTGAAGTTTATACTCCGCTTCGAACTCTGGGAATACGGAGTTGATGTTTATACTCCGGTTCGCGCTCTAGGAACTCGGATTGGATGTTTATACTCTGCTTCGCACACTGGGAATACGGAGTTGGATGTTTATACTCTACTTCGCACTCTGGGAATACGGAGTTGATGTTTATACTCCGGTTCACGCTTTGGGAACTCGGAGTTGGATGTTTATACTCCGGTTCGCGCTCTGGGAACTCGAAGTTGGATGTTTATACTCTGCTTCGCACTCTGGGAATACGGAGCTGGATGTTTATACTCCGGTTCGCGCTCTGGGAACTCGGAGTTGGATATTTATACTCTGCTTCGCACTCTGGGAATACGGAGTTGATGTTTATACTCCGGTTCACGCTTTGGGAACTTGGTGTTGGATGTTTGTACTCTGCTTCGCACTCTGGGAATACGGAGTTGATGTTTATACTCCGGTTCGCGCTCTGGGAACTCGTAGTTGGATGTTTATACTCCGCCTCGCACTCTGGGAATACGGAGTTGATGTTTATACTCCGGTTCACGCTCTGGGAACTCGGAGTTGGATGTTTATACTCCGGTTCGCGCTTTAGGTACTCGGAGTTGGATGTTTATATTCCGCTTCGAAATCTGGGAATACGGAGTTGATGTTTATACTCCGGTTCACGCTTTGGGAACTCGGAGTTGGATGTTTATACTCCGCTTTGCACTCTGGGAATACGGAGTTGGATGTTTATACTCCGCTTTGCACTCCGGGAATACGGAGTTGATGTTTATACTCCGGTTCGCGCTCTGGGAACTCGGAGTTGGATGTTTATACTCCGCCTCGCACTCTGGGAATACGGAGTTGATGTTTATACTCCGGTTCGAGCTTTGGGAACTCGGAGTTGGATGTTTGTTCTCCACTTCGCACTCTAGGAATACGGAGATGATGTTTATACTCCGCTTCGCATTTTGGGAATACAGAGTTGATGTTTATACTCCGCTTCACACTTTGGGAATAGGGAGTTGGATGTTTATACTTCGGTTCGCGCTTTAGGAACTCGGAGTTGGATGTTTATACTCCGGTTCGCGCTTTAGGAATACGGAGTTGGATGTTTATACTCTGGTTCGTGCTCAGGGAACTCGGAGTTGGATGTTTATACTCCGCTTCGCACTCTAAGAATGCGGAGTTGATTTTTATACTCTGGTTCGCGCTCTGGGAACTCAGAGTTGGATGTTTATACTCCGGTTCGCGCTTTGGGAACTCGGAGTTGGATGTTTATACTCCGCTTCGAACTCTGGGAATACGGAGTTGATGTTTATACTTCGGTTCGCGCTCTGCGAACCCGGAGTTGGATGTTTGTACTCCACTTCGCACTTTGGGAATACAGAGATGATGTTTATACTCCGCTTCGCACTCTGGGAATACGGAGTTGGATGTTTATACTCCGCTTTTCACTCTGGGAATACGGAGTTGATGTTTATACTCCTGTTCACGCTCTGGGAACTCGGAGTTGGATGTTTATACTCCGCCTCACACTCTGGGAATACGGAGTTGATGTTTATACTCCGGTTCGCGCTCTGGGAACTCGGAGTTGGATGTTTGTACTCCACTTCGCACTCTTGGAATACAGAGATGATGTTTATACTCCGCTTCGCATTCTGGGAATTCAGAGTTGATGTTTATACTCCGGTTCGCACTTTGGGAATATGGAGTTGGATGTTTATACTTCGGTTCACGCTTTAGGAACTCGGAGTTGGATGTTTATACTCCAGTTCGCGCTTTGGGAATATGGAGTTGGATGTTTATACTCTGGTTCGTGCTCAGGGAACTCGGAGTTGGATGTTTATACTCTGCTTCGCACACTAAGAATACGGAGTTGATTTTTATACTCCGGTTCGCTCTCTGGGAACTCGGAGTTGGATGTTTATACTCCGCTTCGCACTCTGGGAATACGGAGTTGATGTTTATACTCCGGTTCGTGCTCTGGGAACTCGGAGTTGGATGTTTATACTCCGCCTCGCACTCTGGGAATACGGAGTTGATGTTTATACTCCGGTTCGCACTCTGGGAACTCGGAGTTGGATGTTTATACTCCGGTTCGCGCTTTGGGAACTCGGAGTTGGATGTTTATATTCCGCTTCGAAATCTGGGAATACGGAGTTGATGTTTATACTCCGGTTTGCGCTTTGGGAACTCGGAGTTGGATGTTCATACTCCGCGTCGCACTCTGGGAATACGAAGTTGGATGTTTATACTCCGCTTTGCCCTCTGGGAATACGAAGTTGATGTTTATACTCCGGTTCGCGCTCTGGGAACTCAGAGTTAGATGTTTATACTCCGCCTCGCACTCTGGGAATACGGAGTTGATGTTTATACTCTGGTTTGTGCTTTGGGAACTCGAAGTTGGATGTTTATACTCCGGTTCGAGCTTTAGGAACTCGTAGTTTGAAGTTTATACTCCGCTTCGAACTCTGGGAATACGGAGTTGATGTTTATACTCCGGTTCGCGCTCTAGGAACTCGGATTGGATGTTTATACTCTGCTTCGCACACTGGGAATACGGAGTTGGATGTTTATACTCTACTTCGCACTCTGGGAATACGGAGTTGATGTTTATACTCCGGTTCACGCTTTGGGAACTCGGAGTTGGATGTTTATACTCCGGTTCGCGCTCTGGGAACTCGAAGTTGGATGTTTATACTCTGCTTCGCACTCTGGGAATACGGAGCTGGATGTTTATACTCCGGTTCGCGCTCTGGGAACTCGGAGTTGGATATTTATACTCTACTTCGCACTCTGGGAATACGGAGTTGATGTTTATACTCCGGTTCACACTCTGGGAACTTGGTGTTGGATGTTTGTACTCTACTTCGCACTTTGGGAATACGGAGTTGATGTTTATACTCCGGTTCGCGCTCTGGGAACTCGTAGTTGGATGTTTATACTCCGCCTCGCACTCTGGGAATACAGAGTTGATGTTTATACTCCGGTTCGCGCTCTGGGAACTCGGAGTTGGATGTTTATACTCCAGTTCGCGCTTTGGGTACTCGGAGTTGGATGTTTATATTCCGCTTCGAAATCTGGGAATACGGAGTTGATGTTTATACTCCGGTTCGCGCTTTGGGAACTCGGAGTTGGATGTTTATACTCCTCTTTGCACTCTGGGAATACGGAGTTGGATGTTTATACTCCGCTTTGCACTCCGGGAATACGGAGTTGATGTTTATACTCCGGTTCGCGCTCTGGGAACTCGGAGTTGGATGTTTATACTCCGCCTCGCACTCTGGGAATACGGAGTTGATGTTTATACTCCGGTTCGAGCTCTGGGAACTCGGAGTTGGATGTTTGTTCTCCACTTCGCACTCTGGGAATACGGAGATGATGTTTATACTCCGCTTCGCATTTTGGGAATACAGAGTTGATGTTTATACTCCGGTTCACACTTTGGGAATAGGGAGTTGGATGTTTATACTTCGGTTCGCGCTTTAGGAACTCGGAGTTGGATGTTTATACTCCGGTTCGCGCTTTAGGAATACGGAGTTGGATGTTTATACTCTGGTTCGTGCTCAGGGAACTCGGAGTTGGATGTTTATACTCCGCTTCGCACTCTAAGAATACGGAGTTGATTTTTATACTCTGGTTCGCGCTCTGGGAACTCAGAGTTGGATGTTTATACTCCGGTTCGCGCTTTGGGAACTCGGAGTTGGATGTTTATACTCCGCTTCGAACTCTGGGAATACGGAGTTGATGTTTATACTTCGGTTCGCGCTCTGCGAACCCGGAGTTGGATGTTTATACTCCGGTTCACACTCTGGGAATACAGAGTTGGATGTTTATACTCCGCTTCGCACTCTCGGAATACGGAGTTGATGATTATACTCCGGTTCGCGCTCTGGGAATTCGGAGTTGGATGTTTATACTCCACCTCGCACTCTGGCAATACGGAGTTGATGTTTATACTCTGGTTCGCGCTCTGGGAAATCAGAGTTGGTTGTTTATACTCCGGTTCGCGCTTTGGGAACTCGTAGTTGGATGTTTATACTCCGCCTCGTACTCTGGGAATACGGAGTTAATGTTTATATTCCGGTTCGTGCTCTGGGAACTCGGAGTTGGATGTTTGTACTCCGCTACGCACTCTGGGAATACAGAGTTGATGTTTATACTCCGCTTTGCATTCTAGGAATACAGAGTTGATGTTTATACTCCGGTTCGCACTTTGGGAATACGGAGTTGGATGTTTATACTCCGGTTCGCGCTTTGGGAACTTGGAGTTGGATGTTTATACTCCGGTTCGCGCTCCGGAAATACGGAGTTGGATGTTTATACTCCAGTTCGTGCTAAGGGAACTCGGAGTTGGATGTTTATACTCTGCTTTGCACGATGGGAATACGGAGTTGATTTTTATACTCCAGTTCGCGCTCTGGGAACTCGGAGTTGGATGTTTATACTCTGCTTCGCACTTTGGGAATACGGAGTTGATGTTTATACTCCGGTTCGCGCTCTGGGAACTCGGAGTTGGATGTTTATACTCCGCCTCGCACTCTGGGAATACATAGTTGATTTTTATACTCCGGTTCGCGCTCTGGGAACTCGGAGTTGGATGTTTATACTCCGGTTCGCGCTTTGGGAACTCGGAGTTGGATGTTTATATTTCGCTTCGAAATCTGGGAATACGGAGATGATGTTTATACACCGATTCGCGCTTTGGGAACTCGGAGTTGGATGTTCATACTCCGCTTCGCACTCTGGGATTACGGAGTTGGATGTTTATACTCCGATTTGCCCTCTGGGAATACGAAGTTGATGTTTATACTCTGGTTCGCGCTCTGGGAACTCGGAGTTAGATGTTTATACTCCAGTTCGCGCTCTGGGAACTCGTAGTTGGATGTTTATACTGCACTTCGCACTTTGGGAATACGGAGTTGATGTTTATACTCCGGTTCGCGCGAACTCGTAGTTGGATGTTTATACTCCGCTTCGCACTCTGGGAATACAGAGTTGGATGTTTATACTCTGCTTTGCACTCTGGGAATACGGAGTTTATGTTTATACTCCGGTTCGCGCTTTGGGAACTTGGAGTTGGATGGTTATACTCCGCCTCGCACTCTGGGAATACGGAGTTGATGTTTATACTCCGGTTTGTGCTCTGGGAACTCGAAGTTGGATGTTTATACTCCAGTTCGAGCTTTAGGAACTCGTAGTTCGATGTTTATACTCCGCTTCGAACTCTGGGAATACGGAGTTGATGTTTATACTCCGGTTCGCACTCTGGGAACTCGGAGTTGGATGTTTATACTCTGCTTCGCACACTGGGAACTCGTAGTTGGATGTTTATACTGCACTTCGCACTTTTGGAATACGGAGTTGATGTTTATACTCCGGTTCACGCTTTGGGAACTCGGAGTTGGATGTTTATACTCCGGTTCGCGCTCTGGGAACTCGAAGTTGGATGTTTATACTCCGCTTCGCACTCTGGGAATACAGAGCTGGATGTTTATACTCCGGTTCGCGCTCTGTGAACTCGGAGTTGGATATTTATACTATGCTTCG
Organism: Allium fistulosum; assembly: GCA_030737815.1. Taxonomy (NCBI): domain Eukaryota; kingdom Viridiplantae; phylum Streptophyta; class Magnoliopsida; order Asparagales; family Amaryllidaceae; genus Allium; species Allium fistulosum. The sequence continues at coordinate 209,893,051 of CM060904.1, read as the reverse complement.
CACTCTGGGAATACGGAGTTGATGTTTAAACTCCGGTTCGCGCTCTGGGAACTCGGAGTTGGATGTTTATACTCCGCTTTGCACTTTGGGAATACAGAGTTGATGTTTATACTCCGGTTCGCGCTATGGGAACTCGAAGTTGGATGTTTATACTCCACCTCGCACTTTGGGAATACGGAGTTGATGTTTATACTCCGGTTCGCGCTCTGGGAACTCGGAGCTGGATGTTTATACTCCGGTTCGCGCTTTGGGAACTCGGAGTTAGATGTTTATACTCTGCTTCGAACTCTGGGAATACGGAGTTGATGTTTATACTCCGGTTCGCGCTCTGCGAACCCGGAGTTGGATGTTTATACTCCGCTTCACACTCTGGAAATACGGAGTTGGATGTTTATACTCCGCTTCGCACTCTAGGAATATGGAGTTGATGTTTATACTCCGGTTCGCGCTCTGGGAACTCGGAGTTGGATGTTTATACTCCGCCTCGCACTCTGGCAATACGGAGTTGATGTTTATACTCTGGTTCGCGCTCTGGGAAATTGGAGTTGGTTGTTTATACTCCGGTTCACGCTTTGGGAACTCGGAGTTGGATGTTTATACTCCGCCTCGCACTCTAGGAATACAGAGTTAATGTTTATACTCCGGTTCGCGCTCTGGGAACTCGGAGTTGGGTGTTTGTACTCCGCTTCGCACTCTGGGAATACAGAGTTGATGTTTATACTCCGCTTCGCATTCTAGGAATACAGAGTTGATGTTTATACTCCGGTTTGCGCTCTGGGAACTCAGAGTTAGATGTTTATACTCCGGTTCGCGCTCCGGGAAAACGGAGTTGGTTGTTTATACTCCAGTTCGTGCTAAGGGAACTCGGAGTTGGATGTTTATACTCCGCTTCGCACTATAGGAATACGGAGTTGATTTTATACTCCGGTTCGCGCTCTGGGAACTCGGAGTTGGATGTTTATACCCCGCTTCGCACTTTGGGAATACGGAGTTGATGTTTATACTCCGGTTCGCGCTCTGGGAACTCAGAGTTGGATGTTTATACTCCGCCTCGCACTCTGGGAATACAGAGTTGATGTTTATACTCCGGTTCGCGCTCTGGGAACTCCGAGTTGGATGTTTATACTCCGGTTCGCGCTTTGGGAACTCGGAGTTGGATGTTTATATTTCGCTTCGAAATCTGGGAATACGGAGTTGATGTTTATACTCCGGTTCGTGCTTTGGGAACTCAGAGTTGGATGTTTATACTCCGCTTTGCACTCTGGGAATACGGAGTTGGATGTGTATACTCCGCTTTTCACTCTGGGAATACGGAGTTGATGTTTATACTCCTGTTCGCACACTGGGAACTCGGAGTTGGATGTTTATACTCCGCCTCGCACTCTGGGAATACAGAGTTGATGTTTATACTCCGGTTCGCGCTCTGGGAACTCGGAGTTGGATGTTTGTACTCCACTTCGCACTCTGGGAATACGGAGATGATGTTTATACTCCGCTTCGCATTCTGGGAATTCAGAGTTGATGTTTATACTCCGGTTTGCACTTTGGGAATACGGAGTTGGATGTTTATACTTCGGTTCACGCTTTAGTAACTCGGAGTTGGATGTTTATACTCCGGTTCGCGCTTTGGGAATATGGAGTTGGATGTTTATACTCTGGTTCGTGCTCAGGGAACTCGGAGTTGGATGTTTATACTCCGCTTCACACACTAAGAATACGGAGTTGATTTTTATACTCCGGTTCGCGCTCTGGGAACTCGGAGTTGGATGTTTATACTCCGCTTCGCACTCTGGGAATACGGAGTTGATGTTTATACTCCGGTTCGTGCTCTGTGAACTCGGAGTTGGATGTTTATACTCCGCCTCGCACTCTGGGAATACGGAGTTGATGTTTATACTCCGGTTCGCACTCTGGGAACTCGGAGTTGGATGTTTATACTCTGGTTCATGCTTTGGGAACTCAGAGTTGGATGTTTATATTCCGCTTCGAAATCTGGGAATACGGAGTTGATGTTTATACTCCGATTTGCGCTTTGGGAACTCGGAGTTGGATGTTCATACTCCGCGTCGCACTCTGGGAATACGAAGTTGGATGTTTATACTCCGCTTTGCCCTCTGGGAATACGAATTTGATGTTTATACTCCGGTTCGCGCTCTGGGAACTCGGAGTTAGATGTTTATACTCCGCCTCGCACTATGGGAATACGGAGTTGATGTTTATACTCTGGTTTGTGCTCTGGGAACTTGAAGTTGGATGTTTATACTCCGGTTCGAGCTTTAGGAACTCGTAGTTCGAAGTTTATACTCCGCTTCGAACTCTGGGAATACGGAGTTGATGTTTATACTCCGGTTCGCGCTCTAGGAACTCGGATTGGATGTTTATACTCTGCTTCGCACACTGGGAATACGGAGTTGGATGTTTATACTCTGCTTCGCACTCTGGGAATACGGAGTTGATGTTTATACTCCGGTTCACGCTTTGGGAACTCGGAGTTGGATGTTTATACTCCGGTTCGCGCTCTGGGAACTCGAAGTTGGATGTTTATACTCTGCTTCGCACTCTGGGAATACAGAGCTGGATGTTTATACTCCGGTTCGCGCTCTGGGAACTCGGAGTTGGATATTTATACTCTGCTTCGCACTCTGGGAATACGGAGTTGATGTTTATACTCCGGTTCACGCTCTGGGAACTCGGTGTTGGATGTTTGTACTCCGCTTCGCACTCTGGGAATACGGAGTTGATGTTTATACTCCGGTTCGCGCTCTGGGAACTCGTAGTTGGATGTTTATACTCCGCCTCGCACTCTGGGAATACGGAGTTGATGTTTATACTCCGGTTCGCGCTCTGGGAACTCGGAGTTGGATGTTTATACTCCGGTTCGCGCTTTGGGAACTCGGAGTTGGATGTTTATATTCCGCTTCGAAATCTGGGAATACGGAGTTGATGTTTATACTCCGGTTCGCGCTTTGGGAACTCGGAGTTGGATGTTTATACTCCGCTTTGCACTCTGGGAATACGGAGTTGGATGTTTATACTCCGCTTTGCACTCCGGGAATACGGAGTTGATGTTTATACTCCGGTTCGTGCTCTGGGAACTCGGAGTTGGATGTTTATACTCCGCCTCGCACTCTGGGAATACGGAGTTGATGTTTATACTCCGGTTCGAGCTCTGGGAACTCGGAGTTGGATGTTTGTACTCCACTTCGCCCTCGGGGAATACGAAGATGATGTTTATACTCTGCTTCGCATTCTGGGAATACAGAGTTGATGTTTATACTCCGGTTCGCACTTTGGGAATAGGGAGTTGGATGTTTATACTTCGGTTCGCGCTTTAGGAACTCGGAGTTGGATGTTTATACTCCGGTTCGCGCTTTGGGAATACGGAGTTGGATGTTTATACTCTGGTTCGTGCTCAGGGAACTCGGAGTTGGATGTTTATACTCCGCTTCGCGCTCTAAGAATACGGAGTTGATTTTTATACTCCGGTCCGTGCTCTGGGAACTCGAAGTTGGATGTTTATACTCCGGTTCGTGCTTTGGGAACTCGGAGTTGGATGTTTATACTCCGCTTCGAACTCTGGGAATACGGAGTTGATGTTTATACTCCGGTTCGCGCTCTGCGAACCCGGAGTTGGATGTTTATACTCCGGTTCACACTCTGGGAATACGGAGTTGGATGTTTATACTCCGCTTCGCACTCTCGGAATACGGAGTTGATGATTATACTCCGGTTCGCGCTCTGGGAATTCGGAATTGGATGTTTATACTCCACCTCGCACTCTGGCAATACGGAGTTGATGTTTATACTCTGGTTCGCGCTCTGGGAAATCGGAGTTGGTTGTTTATACTCCGGTTCGCGCTTTGGGAACTCGTAGTTGGATGTTTATACTCCGCCTCGTACTCTGGGAATACGGAGTTAATGCTTATATTCCGGTTCGTGCTCTGGGAACTCGGAGTTGGATGTTTGTACTCCGCTTCGCACTCTGGGAATACAAAGTTGATGTTTATACTCCGCTTTGCATTCTGGGAATACAGAGTTGATGTTTATACTCCGGTTCGCACTTTGGGAATATGGAGTTGGATGTTTATACTCCGGTTCGCGCTTTGGGAACTTGGAGTTGGATGTTTATATTCCGTTTCGCGCTCTGGAAATACGGAGTTGGATGTTTATACTCCAGTTCATGCTAAGGGAACTCGGAGTTGGATGTTTATACTCCGCTTCGCACTGTGGGAATACGGAGTTGATTTTTATACTCCAGTTCGCGCTCTGGGAACTCAGAGTTGGATGTTTATACTCCGCTTCGCACTTTGGGAATACGGAGTTGATGTTTATACTCCGGTTCGCGCTCTGGGAACTCGGAGTTGGATGTTTATACTCCGCCTCGCACTCTGGGAATACATAGTTGATTTTTATACTCCGGTTCGCGCTCTGGGAACTCGGAGTTGGATGTTTATACTCCGGTTCGCGCTTTGGGAACTCGGAGTTGGATGTTTATATTTCGCTTCGAAATCTGGGAATACGGAGTTGATGTTTATCCACCGATTCGCGCTTTGGGAACTCGGAGTTGGATGTTCATACTCCGCTTCGCACTCTGGGAATACAGAGTTGGATGTTTATACTCCGATTTGCACTCTGGGAATACGAAGTTGATGTTTATACTCCGGTTCGCGCTCTGGGAACTCGGAGTTAGATGTTTATACTCCAGTTCGCGCTCTGGGAACTTGTAGTTGGATGTTTATACTGCACTTCGCACTTTGGGAATACGGAGTTGATGTTTATACTCCGGTTCGCGCTCTGGGAACTCGGAGTTGGATGTTTATACTCCGCCTCGCACTCTGGGAATACAGAGTTGATGTTTATACTCCGGTTCGCGCTCTGGGAACTCGGAGTTGGATGTTTATACTTTGGTTCGCGCTTTGGGAACTCGAAGTTGGATGTTTATACTCCGCCTCGCACTTTGGGAATACGGAGTTGATGTTTATACTCTGGTTCGCGCTCTGGGAACTCGGAGTTGGATGTTTATACTCCAGTTCGCGCTTTGGGAACTCGGAGTTGGATGTTTATACTCCGCTTCGAACTCTGGGAATATGGAGTTGATGTTTATACTCCGGTTCGCGCTCTGGGAACTCGAAGTTGGATATTTATATTCCGCCTCGCACTATGGGAATACAGAGTTGATGTTTATACTCCGGTTCGCGCTCTGGGAACTCGGAGCTGGATGTTTATACTCCGGTTCGCGCTTTGGGAACTCGGAGTTGGATGTTTATACTCTGCTTCGAACTCTGGGAATACAGAGTTGATGTTTATACACCGGTTCGCGCTCTGCGAACCCGGAGTTGGCTGTTTATACTCCGCTTCACACTCTGGGAATACGGAGTTGGATGTTTATACTCCGCTTCGCACTCTAGGAATATGGAGTTGATGTTTATACTCCGGTCCGCGCTCTGGGAACTCGGAGTTGGATGTTTATACTCTGCCTCGCACTCTAGCAATACGGAGTTGATGTTTATACTCTGGTTCGCGCTCTGGGAAATCGGAGTTGGTTGTTTATACTCCGGTTCGCGCTTTGGGAACTCGGAGTTGGATGTTTATACTCCGTCTTGCACTTTGGGAATACGGAGTTAATGTTTATACTCCGGTTCGCGCTCTGGGAACTCAAAGTTGGATGTTTGTACTCCGCTTCGCACTCTGGGAATACGGAGTTGATGTTTATACTCCGCTTCGCATTCTGGGAATACAGAGTTGATGTTTATACTCCGGTTCGCACTTTGGGAATACGGAGTTGGATGTTTATACTCCGGTTCGCGCTTTGGGAACTTGGAGTTGGATGTTTATACTCTGGTTTGCGCTCCGGGAAAACGGAGTTGGATGTTTATACTCCAGTTCGTGCTAAAGGAACTCGGAGTTGGATGTTTATACTCCGCTTCGCACTATAGGAATACGGAGTTGATTTTTATAATCCGGTTCGCGCTCTGGGAACTTGGAGTTGGATGTTTATACTCCGCTTCGCACTTTGGGAATACGAAGTTGATGTTTATACTCCGGTTCGCGCTCTGGGAACTCAGAGGTGGATGTTTACACTTCGCCTCGCACTCTGGGAATACAGAGTTGATGTTTATACCTTGGTTCGCGCTCTGGGAACTCGGAGTTGGATGTTTATACTCCGGTTCGCGCTTTGGGAACTCGGTGTTTGATGTTTATATTCCGCTTCGAAATCTGGGAATACGGAGTTGATGTTTATACTCCGGTTCGCGCTTTGGGAACTCAGAGTTGGATGTTTATACTCCGCTTTGCACTCTGGGAATACGGAGTTGGATGTTTATACTCCGCTTTGCACTCCAGGAATACGGAGTTGATGTTTATACTCCGGTTCGCGCTCTGGGAACTCGGAGTTGGATGTTTATACTCCGCCTCGCACTCTGGGAATACGGAGTTGATGTTTATACTCCGGTTCGAGCTCTGGGAACTCGGAGTTGGATGTTTGTACTCCACTTCGTACTCTGGGAATACGAAGATGATGTTTATACTCCGGTTCACGCTCTGGGAATACAGAGATGATGTTTATACTCCGGTTCATGCTCTGGGAATACGGAGATGATGTTTATACTCCGCTTCGAACTCTGGGAATACGGAGTTGATGTTTATACTCCGGTTCACGCTCTGGGAACTCGGTGTTGGATGTTTGTAATCCGCTTCGCACTCTGGGAATACGGAGTTGATGTTTATACTCCGGTTCGCGCTCTGGGAACTCGTAGTTGGATGTTTATACTCCGCCTCGCACTCTGGGAATACGGAGTTGATGTTTATACTCCGGTTCGCGCTCTGGGAACTCGGAGTTGGATGTTTATACTCCGGTTCGCGCTTTGGGAACTCGGAGTTGGATGTTTATATTCCGCTTCGAAATCTGGGAATACGGAGTTGATGTTTATACTCAGGTTCGCGATTTGGGAACTCGGAGTTGGATGTTTATACTCTGCTTTGCACTCTGGGAATACGGAGTTGGATGTTTATACTCCGCTTTGCACTCCAGGAATACGGAGTTGATGTTTATACTCCGGTTCGCGCTCTGGGAACTCGTAGTTGGATGTTTATACTCCGCCTCGCACTCCGGGAATACGGAGTTGATGTTTATACTCCGGTTCGAGCTCTGGGAACTCGGAGTTGGATGTTTGTACTCCACTTCACACTCTGGGAATACGGAGATGATGTTTATACTCCGCTTCGCATTCTGGGAATACAGAGTTGATGTTTATACTCCGGTTGGCACTTTGGGAATAGGTAGTTGGATGTTTATACTTCGGTTCGCGCTTTAGGAACTCGGAGTTGGATGTTTATACTCCGGTTCGCGCTTTGGGAATACGGAGTTGGATGTTTATACTCTGGTTCGTGCTCAGGGAACTCGGAGTTGGATGTTTATACTCCGCTTCGCACTCTAACAATACAGAGTTGATTTTTATACTCCGGTTCGCGCTCTGGGAACTCGGAGTTGGATGTTTATACTCCGGTTTGCGCTTTGGGAACTCGGAGTTGGATGTTTATACTCCGCTTCGAACTCTTGGAATACAGAGTTGATGTTTATACTCCGGTTCGCGCTCTGCGAACCAGGAGTTGGATGTTTATACTCCGGTTCACACTCTGGGAATACGGAGTTGGATGTTTATACTCCGCTTCGCACTCTAGGAATACGGAGTTGATGATTATACTCCGGTTTGCGCTCTGGGAATTCGGAGTTGGATGTTTATACTCCACCTCGCACTCTGGCAATACGGAGTTGATGTTTATACTCTGGTTCGCGCTCTGGGAAATCGGAGTTGGTTGTTTATACTCCGGTTCGCGCTTTGGGAACTCGTAGTTGGATGTTTATACTCCGCCTCGTACTCTGGGAATACGTAGTTAATGTTTATATTCCGGTTCGTGCTCTGGGAACTCGGAGTTGGATGTTTGTACTCCGCTTCGCACTCTGGGAATACAGAGTTGATGTTTATACTCCGCTTTGCATTATGGGAATACAGAGTTGATGTTTATACTCCGGTTCGCACTTTGGGAATACGGAGTTGGATGTTTATACTCCGGTTCGCGCTTTGGGAACTTGGAGTTGGATGTTTATACTCCGGTTCGCGCTCCGGAAATACGAAGTTGGATGTTTATACTCCAGTTCGTGCTAAGGGAACTCGGAGTTGGATGTTTATACTCCGCTTCGCACTATGGGAATACGGAGTTGATTTTTATACTCCAGTTCGCGCTCTGGGAACTCGGAGTTGGATGCTTATACTCCGCTTCGCACTTTGGGAATACGAAGTTAATGTTTATACTCCGGTTCGCGCTCTGGGAACTCGGAGTTGGATGTTTGTACTCCGCTTCGCACTCTGGGAATACAGAGTTGATGTTTCTACTCCGCTTCACATTCTGGGAATACAGAGTTGATGTTTATACTCCGGTTCGCACTTTGGGAATACGGAGTTGGATGTTTATACTCCGGTTCGCGCTTTGGGAACTTGGAGTTGGATGTTTATACTCCGGTTTGCGCTACGGGAAAACGGAGTTGGATGTTCATACTCCAGTTCGTGCTAAGGGAACTCGGAGTTGGATGTTTATACTCCGCTTCGCACTATAGGAATACGGAGTTGATTTTTATACTCCGGTTCGCGCTCTGGGAACTCGGAGTTGGATGTTTATACTCCACTTCGCACTTTGGGAATACGGAGTTGATGTTTATACTCCGGTTCGCGCTCTGGGAACTCAGAGTTGGATGTTTATACTTCGCCTCGCACTCTGGGAATACAGAGTTGATGTTTATACTCTGGTTCGCGCTCTGGGAACTCGGAGTTGGATGTTTATACTCCGGTTTGCGCATTGGGAACTCGGAGTTGGATGTTTATATTTCGCTTCGAAATCTGGGAATACGGAGTTGATGTTTATACTGCGGTTCGCGCTTTGGGAACTCGGAGTTGGATGTTTATACTCCGCTTTGCACTCTGAGAATACGGAGTTGGATGTTTATACTCCGCTTTGCACTCTGGGAATACGGAGTTGATGTTTATACTTCGGTTTGCGCTCTTGGAACTTGGAGTTGGATGTTTATACTCCGCCTCGCACTCTGGGAATACAGAGTTGATGTTTATACTCCGGTTCACGCTCTGGGAACTCGGAGTTGGATGTTTGTACTCCACTTCGCACTCTGGGAATACGGAGATGATGTTTATACTCCGCTTCGCATTCTGGGAATACAGAGTTGATGTTTATACTCCGTTTCGCACTTTGGGAATACGGAGTTGGATGTTTATACTTCGGTTCGCACTTTAGGAACTCGGAGTTGGATGTTTATACTCCGGTTCGCGCTTTGGGAATACGGAGTTGGATGTTTATACTCTGGTTCGTGCTCAGGGAACTCGGAGTTGGATGTTTATACTCAGCTTCGCACTCTAAGAATACGAAGTTGATTTTTATACTCCGGTTCGCGCTCTGGGAACTCGGAGTTGGATGTTTATACTCCGCTTCGCATTCTGGGAATACAGAGTTGATGTTTATACTCCGGTTCGCGCTCTGGGAACTCGGAGTTGGATGTTTATACTCCGCCTTGCACTCTGGAATACGGATTTGATGTTTATACTCCGGTTCGCGCTCTGGGAACTCGGAGTTGGATGTTTATACTCCGGTTCGCGCTTAGGGAACTCGGAGTTGGATGTTTATATACCGCTTCGAAATCTGGGACTACGGAGTTGATGTTTATACTCCGGTTTGTGCTTTGGAAACTCGGAGTTGGATGTTCATACTCCGCTTCGCACTCTGGGAATACGGAGTTGGATGTTTATACTCCGCTTTGCCCTCTGGGAATACGAAGTTGATGTTTATACTCCGGTTCACGCTCTGGGAACTCGGAGTTAGATGTTTATACTCCGCCTCGCACTCTGGGAATACGGAGTTGATGTTTATACTCTGCTTCGCGCTCTGGGAACTCGGAGTTGGATGTTTATACTCCGGTTCGCGCTTTGGGAACTCGGAGTTGGATGTTTATACTCCGCTTCGAACTTTGGGAATACGGAGTTGATGTTTACACTCCGGTTTGCGCTCTGCGAACCCGAAGTTGGATGTTTATACTCCGCTTCACACTCTGGGAATACGGAGTTGGATGTTTATACTTCGTTTCGCACTCTGGGAATAGGGAGTTGATGTTTATACTCCAGTTCACGCTTTGGGAACTCGGATTTGGATGTTTATACTCCGCCTCGCACTCTGGGAATACAGAGTTGATGTTTATACTCCGGTTCGCGCTTTGGGAACTTGGAGTTGGATGTTTATACTCCGCTTCGCACTCTGGGAATACGAAGTTGGATGTTTATACTCCGCTTTGCAGTTTGGGAATACAGAGTTGATGTTTATACTCCGGTTCACGCTTTGGGAACTCGGAGTTGGATGTTTATATTTCGCCTCGCACTCTGGGAATACGGAGTTGATGTTTATACTCTGGTTCGCGCTCTGGGAAATTGGAGTTGGTTGTTTATACTCCGGTTCGCGCTTTGGGAACTCGGAGTTGGATGTTTATACTCCGCTTCGAACTCTGGGAATACGGAGTTGATGTTTATACTCCGGTTCGCGCTCTGGGAACTCGGAGTTGGATGTTTATACTCCGCTTCGCACTTTGGGAATACGAAGTTGATGTTTATACTCTGGTTCGCGCTATGGGAACTCGAAGTTGGATGTTTATACTCCGCCACGCACTCTGGGAATACGGAGTTGATGTTTATACTCTGGTTCGCGCTCTGGGAACTCGGAGTTGGATGTTTATACTCCGGTTCGCGCTTTGGGAACTCGGAGTTGGATGTTTATACTCCACCTCGCACTCTGGGAATACAGAGTTGATGTTTATACTCCGGTTCGCGCTCTGGGAACTCGGAGTTGGATGTTTATACTCCGGTTCGCGCTTTGGGAACTCGGAGTTGGATGTTTATACTCCGCTTCGAACTCTGGGAATACAGAGTTGATGTTTATACTCCGGTTCGCGCTCTGCGAACCCGGAGTTGGATGTTTATACTCCGGTTCACACTCTGGGAATACGGAGTTTGATGTTTATACTCCGCTTCGCACTCTAGGAATACGGAGTTGATGATTATACTCTGGTTCGCGCTCTGGGAACTCGGAGTTGGATGTTTATACTCCGCCTCGCACTCTGGCAATACGGAGTTGATGTTTATACTCTGGTTCGCGCTCTGGGAAATCGGAGTTGGTTGTTTATACTCCGGTTCGCGCTTTGGGAACTCGGAGTTGGATGTTTATACTCTGCCTCGCACTCTGGGAATAAGGAGTTAATGTTTATACTCCGTTCGTGCTTTGGGAACTCGGAGTTGGATGTTTTTACTCCGCTTCGCACTCTGGGAATACGAATTTGATGTTTATACTCCGCTTCGCATTCTGGGAATACAGAGTTGATGTTTATACTACGATTCGCACGTTGGGAATACGGAGTTGGAATTTTATACTCCGGTTCGCGCTTTGGGAACTTGGAGTTGGATGTTTATACTCCGGTTCGCGCTCCAGAAATACGGAGTTGGATGTTTATACTCCAGTTCGTGCTAAGGGAACTCGGAGTTGGATGTTTATACCCCGCTTCGCACTATGGGAATACAGAGTCGATTTTTATACTCCGGTACGCGCTCTGGGAACTCGGAGTTGGATGTTTATACTCCGCTTTGCACTTTGGGAATACGGAGTTGATGTTTATACTCCGGTTCGCGCTCTGGGAACTCGGAGTTGGATGTTTATACTCCGCCTCGTACTCTAGGAATATGGAGTTGATGTTTATACTCCGGTTCGCGCTCTGGGAACTCGGAGTTGGATGTTTATACTTCGGTTTGCGCTTTGGGAACTCGGAGTTGGATGTTTAATTTCCGCTTTGAAATCTGGGAATACGAAGTTGATGTTTATACTCCGGTTCGCGCTTTGGAAACTCGGAGTTGGATGTTCATACTCCGCTTCGCACTCTGGGAATACGGAGTTGGATGTTTATACTCCGCTTTGCCCTCTGGGAATACGAAGTTGATGTTTATACTCCGGTTCGAGCTCTGGGAACTCGGAGTTAGATGTTTATACTCCGGTTCGCGCTCTGGGAACTCGGAGTTGGATGTTTATACTCCGCATCGCACTTTGGGAATACGTAGTTGATGTTTATACTCCGGTTCGCGCTCTGGGAACTCGGAGTTGGATGTTTATACTCCGCCTCGCAATCTGGGAATACGGAGTTGATGTTTATACTCCGGTTTGCGCTCTAGGAACTCGGAGTTGGATGTTTATACTTCGGTTCGCGCTTTGGGAACTCGGAGTTGGATGTTTATACTCCGCCTCGCACTCTGGGAATACGGAGTTGATGTTTATACTCCGGTTCACGCTTTGGGAACTCGGAGTTAGATGTTTATACTCCGGTTCGCGCTTTGTGAACTCGGAGTTGGATGTTTATATTTCGCTTCGAAATCTGGGAATACGGAGTTGATGTTTATACTCCGGTTCGCGCTTTGGGAACTCGGAGTTGGATGTTTATACTCCGCTTCGCACTCTGGGAATACTGAGTTGGATGTTTATACTCTGCTTTGCACTCTGGGAATACGGAGTTGATGTTTATACTCCGGTTCACGCTCTGGGAACTCGGAGTTGGATGTTTATACTCCGCCTCGCACCCTGGGAATACGGAGTTGATGTTTATACTCCGGTTCGCGCTCTGGTAACTCGGAGTTGGATGTTTGTACTCCACTTCACACTCTGGGAATACGGAGTTGATGTTATACTTCGCTTCGCATTCTGGGGATACAGAGTTGATGTTTATACTCCGGTTCGCACTTTGGGAATACGGAGTTGGATGTTTATACTTCGGTTCGCGCTTTAGGAACTCGTAGTTGGACGTTTATACTCCGGTTCGCGCTTTGGGAATACGGAGTTGGATGTTTATACTCCGCTTCGCACTCTGAGAATACGGAGTTGATTTTTATACTCCGGTTCGCGCTCTGGGAACTCGGAGTTGGATGTTTATACTCCACTTCGCACTCTGGGAATACGGAGTTGATGTTTATACTCCGGTTCGCGCTCTGGGAACTCGGACTTGGATGTTTATACTCTGCCTCGCACTCTGGGAATACGGAGTTGATGTTTATACTTCGGTTCGCGCTCTGGGAACTCGGAGTTGGATGTTTATACTCTGGTTCGCGCTTTGGTAACTCGGAGTTGGATGTTTATATTCCGCTTCGAAATCTGGGAATACGGAGTTGATGTTTATACTCTGGTTCGAGCTTTGGGAACTCGGAGTTGGATGTTCATACTCCGCTTCGCACTTTGGGAATACGGAGTTGGATGTTTATACTCCGCTTTGCCCTTTGGGAATACAAAGTTGATGTTTATACTCCGGTTCGCGCTCTGGGAACTCGGAGTTAGATGTTTATACTCCACCTCGCACTCTGGGAATGCGGAGTTGATGTTTATACTCTGCTTCACGCTCTGGGAACTCGGAGTTGGATGTTTATACTCCCGTTCGTGCTTTGGGAACTCGAAGTTGGATGTTTATACTCCGCTTCAAACTCTGGGAATACGGAGTTGATGTTTATACTCCGGTTCACACTCTGGGAACTCGAAGTTGGATGTTTATACTCCGCTTCGCACTCTGGGAATACGGAGTTGGATGTTTATACTCCATTTCATACTCTGGAAATGCGGAGTTGATGTTTATACTCCGGTTCACGCTCTGGGAACACGGAGTTGGATGTTTATACTCCGCCTCGCACTCTGGGAATACAGAGTTGATGTTTATACTCCGGTTCCCGCTTTGGAAACTCGAAGTTGGATGTTTATACTCCGCTTCGCACTCTGGGAATACGGAGTTGGATGTTTATACTCAGCTTTGCAGTCTAGGAATACAGAGTTGATGTTTATACTCTGGTTCGCGCTCTGGGAACTCGGAGTTGGATGTTTATACTCCGCCTCGCACTCTGGGAATACAGAGTTGATGTTTATACTCTGGTTCGCGCTCTGGGAAATTGGAGTTGGTTGTTTATACTCCGGTTCGTGCTTTGGGAACTCGTAGTTGGATGTTTATACTCCGCTTCAAACTCTGGGAATACGGAGTTGATGTTTATACTCCGGTTCGCGCTCTGGGAACTTGGAGTTGGATGTTTATACTCCGCTTCGCACTTTGGGAATACGAAGTTGATGTTTATACTCCGGTACGCGCTCTAGGAACTCGAAGTTGGATGTTTATACTCCGCCTTGCACTCTGGGAATACGGAGTTGATGTTTATACTCTGGTTCGCGCTCTAGGAAATCAGAGTTGGTTGTTTATACTCCGGTTCGCGCTTTGGGAACTCGGAGTTGGATGTTTATACTCTGCTTCGCACTCTGGGAATACGGAGTTGGTGTTTATACTCCGGTTCGCGCTCTGGGAACTCGGAGTTGGATGTTTATACTCCGGTTCGCACTTTGGGAATACGGAGTTGGATGTTTATACTCCGGTTCGCGCTTTGGGAACTCGGAGTTGGATGTTCATACTTCGCTTCGCACTCTGGGAATACTGAGTTGGATGTTTATACTCCGCTATGCCCTCTGGGAATACGAAGTTGATGTTTATACTCCGGTTCGCGCTCTGGGAACTCGGAGTTGGATGTTTATACTCCGCACCGCACTTTGGGAATACGGAGTTGATGTTTATACTTCGGTTCGCGCTCTGGGAACTCGGAGTTGGATGTTTATACTCCGCCTCGCAATTTGGGAATACGGAGTTGATGTTTATACTCCGGTTCGCGCTCTAAGAACTCGGAGTTGGATGTTTATACTTCGGTTCGCGCTTTTGGAACTCGGAGTTGGATGTTTATACTCCGCCTCGCACTCTGGGAATACGGAGTTGATGTTTATACTCCGGTTCACGCTTTGGGAACTCGGAGTTGGATGTTTATACTCCGGTTCGCGCTTTGTGAACTCGGAGTTGGATGTTTATATTTCGCTTCGAAATTTGGGAATACGGAGTTGATGTTTATACTCCGGTTCGCGCTTTGGGAACTCGGAGTTGGATGTTTATACTCCGCTTCGCACTCTGGGAATACGGAGTTGGATGTTTATACTCTGCTTTGCACTCTGGGAATACGGAGTTGATGTTTGTACTCCGGTTCGCGCTCTGGGAACTCGGAGTTGGATGTTTATACTCCGCCTCGCACCTTGGGAATACGGAGTTGATGTTTATACTCCGATTCGCGCTCTGATAACTCGGAGTTGGATGTTTGTATTCCACTTCGCACTCTGGGAATACGGAGTTGATGTTTATACTTCGCTTCGCATTCTGGGGATACAGACTTGATGTTTATACTCCGGTTCGCACTTTGGGAATACGGAGTTGGATGTTTATACTTCGGTTTGCGCTTTAGGAACTCGTAGTTGGATGTTTATACTCCGGTTCGTGCTTTGGGAATACGGAGTTGGATGTTTATACTCCGCTTCGCACTCTGAGAATACGGAGTTGATTTTTATACTCCGGTTCGCGCTCTGGGAACTCGGAGTTGGATGTTTATACTCCACTTCGCACTCTGGGAATACGGAGTTGATGTTTATACTCCGGTTCGCGCTCTGGGAACTCGGAGTTGGATGTTTATACTCCGCCTCGCACTCTAGGAATACGGAGTTGATGTTTATACTTCGGTTCGCGCTCTGGGAACTCGGAGTTGGATGTTCATACTCTGGTTCGCGCTTTGGTAACTCGGAGTTGGATGTTTATATTCCGCTTCGAAATCTGGGAATACGGAGTTGATGTTTATACTCTGGTTCGAGCTTTGGGAACTCGGAGTTGGATGTTCATACTCCGCTTCACTTTAGGAATACGGAGTTGGATGTTTATACTCCGCTTTGCCCTTTGGGAATACAAAGTTGATGTTTATACTCCGGTTCGTGCTCTGGGAACTCGGAGTTAGATGTTTATACTCCTCCTCGCACTCTGGGAATGCGGAGTTGATGTTTATACTCTGCTTCACGCTCTGGGAACTCGGAGTTGGATGTTTATACTCCCGTTCGCGCTTTGGGAACTCGAAGTTGGATGTTTATACTCCGCTTCAAACTCTGGGAATACGGAGTTGATGTTTATACTCTGGTTCACACTCTGGGAACTCGAAGTTGGATGTTTATACTCCGCTTCGCACTCTGGGAATACGGAGTTGAATGTTTATACTCCACTTCATACTCTGGAAATGCGGAGTTGATGTTTATACTCCGGTTCAAGCTCTGGGAACACGGAGTTGGATGTTTATACTCCGCCTCGCACTCTGGGAATACAGAGTTGATGTTTATACTCCGGTTCGCGCTTTGGAAACTCGGAGTTGGATGTTTATACTCCGCTTCGCACTCTGGGAATATGGAGTTTGATGTTTATACTCAGCTTTGCAGTCTAGGAATACAGACTTGATGTTTATACTCTGGTTCGCGCTCTGGGAACTCGGAGTTGGATGTTTATACTCCGCCTCGCACTCTGGGAATACAGAGTTGATGTTTATACTCTGGTTCGCGCTCTGGGAAATTGGACTTGGTTGTTGATACTCCGGTTCGTGCTTTGGGAACTCGTAGTTGGATGTTTATACTCCGCTTCAAACTCTGGGAATACGGAGTTGATGTTTATACTCCGTTTCGCGCTCTGGGAACTCGGAGTTGGATGTTTATACTCCGCTTCGCACTCTGGGAATACGAAGTTGATGTTTATACTCCGGTTCGCGCTCTGGGAACTCGAAGTTGGATGTTTATACTCCGCCTTGCACTCTGGGAATACGGAGTTGATGTTTATACTCTGGTTCGCGCTCTAGGAAATCAGAGTTGGTTGTTTATACTTCGGTTCGCGCTTTGGGAACTCGGAGTTGGATGTTTATACTCTGCCTCGCACTCTGGGAATACGGAGTTGGTGTTTATACTCCGGTTCGCGCTCTGGGAACTCGGAGTTGGATGTTTATACTCCGGTTCGCACTTTGGGAATACGGAGTTGGATGTTTATACTCCGATTCGTGCTCAGGGAACTCGGAGTTGGATGTTTATACTTCGCTTCGCACTCTGGGAATACGGAGTTGATTTTTATACTCCGGTTCGCGCTCTGGGAACACGGAGTTGGATGTTTATACTCCGCTTCGCACTTTGGGAATACGGAGTTTATGTTCATACTCCGATTCGTGCTATGGGAACTCAGAGTTGGATGTTTATACACCGCCTCGCGCTCTGGGAATACGGAGTTGATGTTTATACTCCGGTTCACGCTCTGGGAACTCGGAGTTTGATGTTTATACTCCGGTTCGAGCTTTAGGAACTCGTAGTTGGATGTTTATATTCCGCTTCGAAATCTGGTAATACGGAGTTAATGTTTGTACTCTGGTTCGCGCTTTGGGAACTCGGAGTTGGATGTTTATACTCCGCTTCGCACTCTGGGAATACAGAGTTGGATGTTTATACTCCGCTTTGCACTCTGGGAATATGGAGTTGATGTTTATACTCCGGTTTGCGCTCTGGGAACTCGGAATTGGATGTTTATTCTCCGCCTCGCACTCTGGGAATATGGAGTTGATGTTTATACTCCGGTTCACGCTCTTGGAACTCGGAGTTGGATGTTTGTACTTCGCTTCGCACTCTGGGAATACGGAGTTAATGTTTATACTCCGCTTCGCATTTTGGGAATACAGAGTTGATGTTTATACTCCGGTTCGCACTTTGGGAATACGGAGTTGGATGTTTATACTCCGGTTCATGCTCAGGGAACTCGGAGTTGGATGTTTATACTCCGCTTCGCTCTCTGGGAATACGGAGTTGATTTTTATACTCCGGTTCGCGCTCTGGGAACTCGGAGTTGGATGTTTATACTCCGCTTCGCACTTTGGGAATACGGAGTTTATGTTCATACTCTGATTAGTGCTCTGGGAACTCAGAGTTGGATGTTTATACACCGCCTCGCGCTCTGGCAATACGGAGTTGATGTTTATACTCCGGTTCACGCTCTGGGAACTCGGAGTTTGATGTTTATGCTCCGATTCGCGCTTTAGGAACTCGGAGTTGGATGTTTATATTCCGCTTCGAAATCTGGTAATACGGAGTTAATGTTTATACTCCGATTCGCGCTTTGGGAACTCGAAGTTGGATGTTTATACTCCGCTTCGCACTCTGGGAATACGAAGTTGGATGTTTATACTCCGCTTTGCACTCTGGGAATATGGAGTTGATGTTTATACTCCGGTTCGCGCTCTAGGAACTCGGAGTTGGATGTTTATTCTCCGCCTCGCACTCTGGGAATATGGAGTTGATGTTTATACTCCGGTTCACGCTCTTGGAACTCGGAGTTGGATGTTTGTACTTCGCTTCGCACTCTTGGAATACGGAGTTAATGTTTATACTCCGCTTTGCATTTTGGGAATACAGAGTTGATGTTTATACTCCGGTTCGCACTTTGGGAATACGGAGTTGGATGTTTATACTCCGGTTCGCTCTTTAGGAACTTGGAGTTGAATGTTTATACTCCATTTTGCGCTTTGGGAATACTGAGTTGGATGTTTATACTCTGGTTCGTGCTCAGGGAACTCGAAGTTGGATGTTTATACTCCGCTTCGCACTCTGGGAATACAGAGTTGATTTTTATACTCCGGTTCGCGCTTTGGGAACTCGGAGTTGGATGTTTATACTTCGCTTCGCAATCTAGGAATACGGAGTTGATGTTTATACTTCGGTTCGCGCTCTGGGAACTCGGAGTTGGATGTTTATACTCCGCCTCGCACTCTGGGAATACGGAGTTGATGTTTATACTCCGGTTCGCGCTCTGGGAACTCGGAGTTGGATGTTTATACTCTAGTTCTCGCTTTGGGAACTCGGAGTTGGATTTTTATATTCCGCTTCGAAATCTGGGAATACGGAGTTGATGTTTATCCGGTTCGCGCTTTGGGAACTCGAAGTTGGATGTTTATACTCCGCTTCGCACTCTGGGAATATGGAGTTGGATGTTTATACTCCGCTTTGCACTCTGGGAATACGGAGTTGATGTTTATACTCCGATTCATGCTCTGGGAACTCGGAGTTGGATGTTTATACTCCGCCTCACACTTTGGGAATACAGAGTTGATGTTTATACTCTGCTTCGCGCTCTGGTAACTCGGAGTTGGATGTTTATACTTTGATTCGCGCTCTGCGAACTCGGAGTAGGATGTTTATAATCCGCTTCACACTCTGGGAATAAAGAGTTGGATGTTTATACTCTACTTCGCCCTCTGGGAATACGGAGTTGATGTTTATACTCCGGTTCGCGCTCTGGGAACTCGGAGTTGGATGTTTGTACTCCACCTCGCACTCTGGGTATACGGAGTTGATGTTTATACTCTGGTTCGCGCTCTGGGAAATCAGAGTTGGTTGTTTCTACTCCGGTTCGCGCTTTGGGAACTCGAAGTTGGATGTTTCTACTCCGCCTCGCACTTTGGGAATACGGAGTTGATGTTTATACTCCGGTTCGCGCTCTGGGAACTCGGAGTTGGATGTTTGTACTCCGCTTCGCACTTTGGGAATACGGAGTTGATGTTTATACTCCGCTTCGCATTCTGGGAATACAGAGTTGATGTTTATACTTCGGTTCGCACTTTGGGAATACGGAGTTGGATGTTTATACTTCGGTTCGCGATTTGGGAACTCGGAGTTGGATGTTTATACTCCGGTTCACGCTCTGGGAATACAGAGTTGGATGTTTATACTCCGGTTCGTGCTCAGGGAACTCGAAGTTGGATGTTTATACTCTGCTTCGCACTTTGGGAATACGGAGTTGATTTTTATACTCCGATTCGCGCTTTGGAACTCGGAGTTGGATGTTTATACTCCGCTTCGCACTCTGGGAATACGGAGTTGATGTTTATACTCCGGTTCGTGCTCTGGGAACTCAGAGTAGGATGTTTATACTCCGCCTCGCGATCTGGGAATACGGAGTTGATGTTTATACTCCAGTTCGCGCTTTGGGAACTCGGAGTTGGATGTTTATACTCCGGTTCGCGCTTTGGGAACTCGTAGTTGGATGTTTATATTCCGCTTCGAAATCTGGGAATACGGAGTTGATGTTTATACTCCGGTTCGCGCTTTGGGAACTCGGAGTTGGATGTTTATACTCCGCTTCGCACTCTGGGAATACGGAGTTGGATGTTTATACTTCGCTTTGCACTCTGGGAATACGGAGTTGATGTTTATACTCCGGTTCGCGCTCTGGGAACTTGGAGTTGGATGTATATACTCCGCCTCGCACTCTGGGAATACAGAGTTGATGTTTATACTCCGCTTCGCATTTTGGGAATACAGAGTTGATGTTTATACTCCGGTTCGCACTTTGGGAATACGGAGTGGGATGTTTATACTCTGGTTCGCGCTTTGGGAACTCGGAGTTGGATGTTTATACTCCGGTTCACGCTTTGGGAATACGGAGTTGGATGTTTATACTCCAGTTCGTGCTCAGGGAACTCAGAGTTGGATGTTTATACTTCGCTTCACACTCTGGGAATACAGAGTTGATTTTTATACTCCGGTTCGCGCTCTGGGAACTCGGAGTTCGATGTTTATACTCCACTTCGCACTCTGGGAATACGGAGTTGATGTTATACTCCGGTTCGCGCTATGGGAACTCGGAGTTTTATGTTTATACTCCGCCTCGCACTCTGGGAATACGGAGTTGATGTTTATACTTCGGTTCGCGCTCTGGGAACTCGGAGTTGGATGTTTATACTCCGCCTCGCACTCTGGGAATACGGAGTTGATGTTTATACTCCGGTTTGCGCTCTGGGAACTCGGAGTTGGATGTTTGTACTCCGCTTCGCACTTTGGGAATACAGAGTTGATGTTTATACTCCGCTTCGCATTCTGGGAATACAGAGTTGATGTTTATACTCCGGTTCACACTTTGGGAATACGGAGTTGGATGTTTATATTCCGGTTCGCGCTTTGGGAACTCGGAGTTGGATGTTTATACTCCAGTTCGTGCTCTTGGAATACGGAGTTGGATTTTTATACTCCGGTTCGTGCTCAGGGAACTCGTAGTTGGATGTTTATACTCCGCTTCGCTCTCTGGGAATACGAAGTTGATTTTTATACTCTGGTTCGCGCTCTGGGAACTCGGAGTTGGATGTTTATACTCCGCTTCGCACTCTGGGAATACGGAGTTGATGTTTATACTCCAGTTCGTACTTTGGGAACTCAGAGTTGGATGTTTATACTCCGCCTCACGCTCTGGGAATAGGGAGTTGATGTTTATACTCCGGTTCGCGCTCTGGGAACTCGGAGTTGGATGTTTATACTCCGGTTCCACTACTACAAAATAGGCCATTTGCATCGCCTCATTTGAATCGGTTGCAGCAAAAACTGATGCAATCAGAACTATTTGCATCAGTTCTGTCTTAATAACCGATGCAATTGGTACGTGGAAAGCAATAGGTAATAAAAAAAATCAAATTTGCATCAGTTTTCACCAACAATCGATGCAAATACGTCGATGCAAATAGTTTTAGTCGCATCGGTTTTATAGTCAACTGATGCAACTACGTCCAAAATAATAATTTTCGCATCGGTTACCTAGCAGAGGCGATGCAATATTATTTTGGTTATTCGTTGCTCACGTGTTACATCCCGCCTTTCGATTTTTTTTTGCCGCTCCAATTCTTTTCCCCAAATAATTCGCCTACTTAAAAAAAACCCTAAAATGGTTTCTGGAGTTGCTATAGATTCCACAGTTCGTATTCGAGATTCCACAGTTATTTCTATAGAATCCACAGTTGTGATCAACTTCTTCCTAATGCTGCCCGCTACTAATTCATGACAAGATTTTTCATGAACTTATCACAATTCTCACAATTTTAAAAAAATCGATGCAGAGCCTAAACGTTTCCTCACAAATTGAATTTCACAAATCATGTCAAATCGCTCTGGATTTCACAAATCAAAATTCCTAATGCAGTGGTCGCAGTTGTCGGCGGTGAAGTATTTTGGAATTATGGGTTTCGCGATTGTGGTAGGGAGATGTTCATGAGAGGATGGATTCGTGGTTGTTCGTTGGTCATAGCAACTTTGAGTTGAAGGGATAAGGTCGACGATTCAGGGAGGTAGGGGATTTTGGAGGAAGTGCAATGGTGTTGTGGTGAAGCAGGTTGCGGTAGAGGGCAGAGAGAAGGAAGTGAAGTCAATTAGATAGGCTGAACTTGTTGATGACTGACAGAGGGTGAGTGATGGGATTGGAATTAGCGGTGATTGTTCGAAGCGTAATTAGGAGGTCGCTTGAGTTGTGAATTGCAGGCGATTGCAGTGGTGTAGTTGTGTGTATTGGTGACTCAGGTAGGAGGAGCTGCTGTGTTTTGGTATGAATGAATGGTGGCAAGTAGGCAGTGGAGAAGGGAGGGTGGTATAGTAGTAGGCAGGTTGAATTATGAATGGTAAGTTGTAGTAGTTGAAGTGAATGCGTATGGTAGCAGTGTTAGGTTTGGTGCAGTAAGGAGTTTGAAGGTGACAGATTGGAAAGGCAGTGGAATTATAGTTGTTGAGCACTAGACAGTGTAAAACTGTTGATGTAGTTTGATGAGGCAAGCTTGGCACTGTGCAGTAAAGTGTGAAGGCAGTTAGGCAGTAGTATGAAGAAGGTGGTGGCTGAGTGGGATGATTGGTTAGTGACAAGGAACTACTGCTGTAATGTTAAGAAGGGTAAAAGGTAGTAAGAAGGGTAAATGGTGAGGATATGCGATGAAGTGAGGCAGGCAGCAGCTCGGTGGTGGCATAACAGTTTTTCTATCTTTGCTTTGGTCTAATCTAATGATTCCATAGTACGTGTGCTTTAGTATTTAGAAAAAAAAACAATACATCCTTTATCCTTTTGAATTTTATAATTTCCTTGGTGTATAAATCTTTTTTGGGTATACGGCTTGGTCATTTATTGTTTTGATTTTCAAACTTGTTCTGCATGAACAGATTTAGTATCATCTTGTAGGACAAATATAATTTGGTATGTAATTGGGAGAACTAAAAATCCTTTAACATGTTCGCTTTATAAAGTTTGCTCGGTCCCTAGGTGTGTGTGCATACAGGGCATTATAAAAAATAAAATACATCCTACTTAACATAATTATATTAATTTTTGTTTTGTTAATTCACATTTTTGATTCATGTAGGTGAAATTTGTTTATGTGGAAGGTATTCCAACTACTTGGAGTGAGGAAAAAGTCAGAGAACATTTTATAAAGTTCGGGGAAATTGAGTGACTTGTTCTCGCTCGTAATATAGATCCTGCAAAGAAAAAGGATTTTGCCTTTGTTAATTATAAAACCCGAGACGCTGCACTTTCATGCATTGAATCCTTTAGTGCAGACGAGTTAACTGTTGATGGATTAAAGGTTTCTTATCTTATGCTTTAGACTACTTACTCGTACTCATATATCAGCCAACATGCATTATTCGATTTTATCATGTATAGATAAATGTGAAGGTATCACTTGCTAAACCAGCACAAAAGGATAAGCAACGCAAAAGCAGTTTGAAGTTTGGCAGTAAGGATAAAATAACAGAGAGGCCTAAGCCATTTCAACGTGAGTTCAACATTTTTGGTTTAGCTTCTTGTAAACAATTCTTAATACCTCTATTTATTGGCTATGAAATTCGAAAATGTTGTTTTAAGTTTATCATTACTTCTCTGTTCTTTTTTTTTTGCCTTTTAAAGTTACCTATCTGATAATTATGATACGATAATTGGCCATTTTTAGTATTATGTTATGTCAAACCAATGAATAACTATTATCGCTAAATTTAAACTGCTTCTGTTTTGACAAAACTGTGTCATTCGTGCTTAAAAGCGACTGATTGTAGCATGGCCAAGTTTGGCTATACTGTAAATGAGTTAACATTGGCTTGGATTGTTCGCAGAGGCAGTTCGATGATTTTGTGATTGCGGTAGTGATGAGACAAGCAGAGGGGGCTCTCTGGTGGGTTACTGTGATGTATGGAGTCGTGGTGGAGGATGCAAGCAGCACAGTGGTGATGTTTAGTCGTTTTGGAGTTGCAGCAGTTCGTGGTTGTTCAGGCAATGGAATTTAACTGATGTGCTGCAGTGGTACAAAGAGGAAGGCATGCAATGGAATTGAGTTTTGCAGGGTTGTGGGTGATTTTGGTGATACGTCTGTTCACTAGCATGTTCGGTTTGGCAAGTTGTTCTGGTTTGCTATCCAGGTGATTGGCGATTTGTTGCTGCTGTATATGTGAGAAGTTTAACGACCGAGTTTGAAGTATTGCTGCTGCTTTGTAGTGGTGAGTTTCTGGTGTGGTGGTTTGTGCTCTGGTGGCAGCTAGTTGATGATGGACAGTGTGACTGTGACAGTGTGATTGTAGCAAGAGGGTTTGCAGCAAGAGAGTAAGCAATTTGTATGCAGGGGAGATATTGGTGATAGCAGTTGTTATGGATGAAGTCTGCAGTAGTAGTTGAAATGCAAGGGGATGACAGTTGTGTATTTGTTTGGTTATGATCTTGGTAGAGCAGCAGTTAGATGGGTTTCTGATGTTCAGATGGAAGATGTGTGTATTTGCAAGGCCGTTTGAAGTGACTAGAGGAGATGGTAGAAGGCAGAGGTGGTAGACTGATGTTCGCTGGTTTGATGAAGTGGAGGAAAGCACTGGAGATAGAGGCAGCGACGATGAGGGTGGTTGAGTATTGATGGTGGTAAGTTTTTGTGGTATGTTGAGGGAGGACAGGGGGAGTTTAAGGTAGATATGTGCAGATATGATGACCAGGGGGGATGTTGATGATGATGGGCTTTGTGGAAGTTTGTACAGGTGATTGGGGAATGTTAGTATTGATATGAGAAGAGGTGAAGGTATTTGACTGCAAGTGTGACTAGTGGGTATGTAGGAATGCAAGTGGGGGGAAATTGATATGGTAGGCAGTTGCAAGAAGTAGGCAAATTGATACTGACCAAGTTAACATTGGCTATAAGTACCAAGTATTGGCTGTAACTACAATCTATAATATGAACTGCAAATAATTGTATGTGAGTGTGTTATTGTTTTGAGGTAAATCATATGTAATGCTCTGCTTAATGTATATGCCAGACTGTTGAGCTTAAGGTGAAGATGGATTGCGAAGGCTGCGAAAGGAAAGTAAGAAACGCTGCTAAATCACTCAGAGGTTAGAAATTTTCATATCAAATGTTCTGCCTTCAGAATCCAATCCCTGTTATCAATCTTAAAGTAACTTATTGTTTCATTTTTTGGGACTCCTTGTGTATATTTTACCTTTTTTAGTAAAGTATTTAGGAATCTAACTATTTACTTAGTTAAAGAATAATGATACAATCAAATTCGCAGTACAAATTTAAATCCAAAGCTTTATCATCCAAAAGGAGTATATGTTTCTCAGTTGTTATTCTGGAGATGCTAGCAGAAATTAGAATTTGTTATATCTAAACAGTTTTGAACAGAAAAAAAAAGAACCAAGAAAAATGATGCAATAAAGAAAAAGAAAAAGGAAATAATAAAATAGGTGGTTATTTGTCAATCAATTAGCCCACTGATTTTTTATTATTCATCTGTACATATACTTGTTTATTCGCTAACATGATTTGTTCAAATTCACATTACATCCTACTAGTTTGAACTTTGAAGTATAACTCCTATAGTTTTTTGTTACTATCTTTTGAATTTTACTTAAACTGATAGAAGCAGGGCAATTTTTATACAAAGGATAAGGAAGTAGGATATCTTCTATACTGAAAAATTAAAGAGGAGGCAATTCATTCAAGAAAATATAACCAGAATAGGCGATCTTATTCCATTGTTTAGAATATATATACGAATTTGAACTGATTTTTAGTACATGAATAAAATAGAACTTCATTACTACATGGCTGATTTTGTATGTAACATTTCACATATAGGTGTTACATCGGTGGAAGTGATTCGAAAACAAAACCAGAGGAGTTGTGATAGGGAATGAAGTTAGAATAGCAGTTTGAAAGCAGGAGTGCAACTGGAATAGCGTTTTGAAATTAACTTGCAAGTGTCATACTTATATCGTCTTGATGATGGGACTTTCTTTGATTACGTATAAATTTCAATATCGTGATGTTTTCATTGGACAAATTCCCAGTTGTACACTCGAAGCCCTTAGCTTCAGGATCATGGTCTATGGTTCTTCTATTTCAGTCTACTTCTCCCAAGTATATTACTTAATTACTATGAAGATGTAAACTAAGTTTTCTTATTGTTTCTGTATTTAGGATGATGCTGGAGATGAAAACAAGTAGGCTTCTGTATTTAAATGATAATGAAATACTTTTATTTAATTTTTTGTGTATGTTTTTTTCTTTTTATATATATATATATAAAGATTATCAATAATATATATATATATAGTCTATTTGAGTACTGTAATAATGGTTTCTAAGGGATTAGTTTGCATCGGTTGTTATAAAAAACCGATGCAATAGAGGGATTAGTTTGCATCGGTTTTCAACAACAACTGATGCAACAAGTTCCTTTATTGCATCGGTTTTCATTACAACCGATGCAACATGGGGGCTGTGTTCAAGCAACCAACCATGATATTTTGCATCAGTTCTTAGTAACAACCGATGCAAAAAGGAGCTTTTCGCATCGGTTTCAGAACTGATGCAAAAGTGTTAAGCCTGTTGCATCGGTTGCATATGCATCGGTTGTTGAACTGATGCAAAAGGGGGGTAAACAACTGATGCAAATGGCCTGTTTTGTAGTAGTGTTCGCGCTTTGGGAACTCGGAGTTGGATGTTTATATTCCGCTTCGAAATCCGGGAATACGGAGTTGATGTTTATACTCCGGTTTGTGCTTTGGGAAATCGGAGTTGGATGTTTATACTCCGCTTCGCACTCTGGGAATACGGAGTTGGATGTTTATACTCCGCTTTGCACTCTGGGAATACGGAGTTGATGTTTATACTCCGGTTCGCGCTTTGGGAACTCGGAGTTGGATGTTTATACTCCGCCTCGCACTCTAGGAATACAGAGTTGATGTTTATACTCCGGTTCACGCTCTGGGAACTCGGAGTTGGATGTTTGTACTCCGCTTCGCACACAGGGAATACGGAGTTGATGTTTATACTCCGCTTCGCATTTTGGGAATACAGAGTTGATGTTTATACTCCGGTTCACACTTTGGGAATACGGAGTTGGATGTTTATACTCCGGTTCGCGCTTTGGGAACTCGGAGTTGGATGTTTATACTCCGGTTCGCGCTTTGGGAATACAGAGTTGGATGTTTATACTCCGGTTCATGCTCAGGGAACTCGGAGTGGGATGTTTATACTCCGCTTCGCACTCTGGGAATACGGAGTTGATTTTTATACTCCGGTTCGCGCTCTGGGAACTCGGAGTTGGATGTTTATACTCCGCTTCGCACTCTGGGAATACGGAGTTGAAGTTTATACTCCGGTTCGCGCTCTGGGAACTCGGAGTTGGATGTTTATACTCCGCCTCGCACTCTCGGAATACGGTGTTGATGTTTATACTTCGGTTCGCGCTCTAGGAACTCGGAGTAGGATGTTTATACTCCGGTTCGCGCTTTGGGAACTCGGAGTTGGATTTTTATATTCCGCTTCGAAATCTGGGAATACGGAGTTGATGTGTATACTCCAGTTCGCGCTTTGGGAACTCGAAGTTGGATGTTTATACTCCGCTTCGCACTCTGGGAATACGGAGTTGGAAGTTTATACTCCGCTTTGCACTCTGGTAATACGGAGTTGATGTTTATACTCCGGTTCACGCTCTGGGAACTCGGAGTTGGATGTTTATACTCCGCCTTGCACTTTGGGAAAACGGAGTTGATGTTTATACTCTGCTTCGCGCACTGGGAACTCGGAGTCGGATGTTTATACTCCGGTTCGTGCTTTGGGAACTCGGAGTTGGATGTTTATACTCCGCTTCAAACTCTGGGAATACGGAGTTGATGTTTATACTCCGGTTCGCGCTCTGGGAACTCGGAGTTGGATGTTTATACTCCGGTTCGTGCTTTGGGAACTCGGAGTTGGATGTTTATAATCCGCTTCGAAATCTGGGAATACGGAGTTGATGTTTATACTCCGGTTCGCGCTTTGGGAACTCGGAGTTGGATGTTTATAATCCGCTTCGAACTCTGGGAATACGGAGTTGGATGTTTATACTCCACTTTGCACTCTGGGAATACGGAGTTGATGTTTATACTCCGGTTCGCGCTCTGGGAACTCGGAGTTGGATGTTTATACTCCGCCTCGCACTCTAGGAATACAGAGTTGATGTTTATACTCCGGTTCGCACTTTGGGAACTCGGAGTTGGATGTTTATACTCCGCTTCGCACAGTGGGAATACGGAGTTGGATGTTTATACTCCACGTCGCACTCTGGGAATACGGAGTTGATGTTTATACTCCGGTTCGCGCTCTGAGAACACGGAGTTGGATGTTTATACTCCTCCTCGCACTCTGGGAATACAGAGTTGATGTTTATACTCCGGTTCGCGCTCTGGGAACTCTGAGTTGGATATTTATACTCCAGTTCGCGCTTTGGGAACTCGGAGTTGGATGTTTATACTCCACTTCGAACTCTGGGAATACGGAGTTGATGTTTATACTCCGGTTCGTGCTTTGGGAACTCAG
The DNA here is from genome assembly GCA_030737815.1 of Allium fistulosum. NCBI lineage: Eukaryota > Viridiplantae > Streptophyta > Magnoliopsida > Asparagales > Amaryllidaceae > Allium > Allium fistulosum. Next base: position 209,864,420 of record CM060904.1, on the reverse strand, counting down.
AGTTGGATGTTTATACTTCGCTTCGCACTCTGGGAATACGGAGTTGGATGTTTATACTCCGCTTCGCACTCTGAGAATACGGAGTTGATGTTTATACTCCGGTTCATGCTCTGGGAACTCGGAGTTGGATGCTTATACTCCGCCTCGCACTCTGGGAATATGGAGTTAATGTTTATACTCCGGTTTGCGCTCTGGGAACTCGAAGTTGGATGTTTATACTCCGGTTCGTGCTTTAGGAACTTGGAGTTGGATGTTTATACTCCACTTCGAACTCTGGGAATACGGAGTTGATGTTTATACTTCGGTTCGCGCTCTGGGAACTCGTAGTTGGATGTTTATACTCCGCTTCGCACTTTGGGAATACGGAGTTGGATGTTTATATTCCGCTTCGAAATCTGGGAATACGGAGTTGATGTGTATACTCCGGTTCGCGCTTTGGGAACTCGAAGTTGGATGTTTATACTTCGCTTCGCACTATGGGAATACGGAGTTGGATGTTTATACTCCGCTATGCACTCTGGTAATACGGAGTTGATGTTTATACTCCGGTTCACGCTCTGGGAACTCGGAGTTGGATGTTTATGCTCCGCCTCGCACTTTGGGAAAACGGAGTTGATGTTTATACTCTGCTTCGTGCTCTGGGAACTCGGAGTTGGATGTTTATACTCTGGTTCGTGCTTTGGGAACTCGGAGTTGGATGTTTATACTCCGCTTCAAACTCTGGGAATACGGAGTTGATGTTTATACTCCGGTTCGCGCTCTGGGAACTCGGAGTTGGATGTTTATACTCCGGTTCGCGCTTTGGGAACTCGGAGTTGGATGTTTATAATCCGCTTCGAAATCTGGGAATACGGAGTTGATGTTTATACTCCGGTTCGCGCTTTGGGAACTCGGAGTTGGATGTTTATACTCCGCTTCGCACTCTAGGAATACGGATTTGGATGTTTATACTCCACTTTGCACTCTGGGAATACGGAGTTGATGTTTATACTCCGGTTCGCGCTCTGGGAACTCGTAGTTGAATGTTTATACTCCGCCTCGCACTCTAGGAATATGGAGTTGATGTTTATACTCCGGTTCGCGCTTTGGGAACTCGGAGTTGGATGTTTATACTCCGCTTCGCACTGTGGCAATACAGAGTTGGATGTTTATACTCCACTTCACACTCTGGGAATACGGAGTTGATGTTTATACTCCGGTTCGCGCTCTGAGAACACGGAGTTGGATGTTTATACTCCGCCTCGCACTCTGGGAATACAGAGTTGATGTTTATACTCCGGTTCGCGCTCTGGGAACTCTGAGTTGGATATTTATACTCCAGTTCGCGCTTTGGGAACTCGGAGTTGGATGTATATACTCCGCTTCGAACTCTGGGAATACGGAGTTGATGTTTATACTCCGGTTCGTGCTTTGGGAACTCAGAGTTGGATGTTTATACTCCCCTTCGCACTCTGGGAATACGGAGTTGGATGTTTGTACTCCGCTTCGCACTCTGAGAATACGGAGTTGATGTTTATACTCCGGTTCGTGCTCTGGGAACTCGGAGTTGGATGCTTATACTCCGCCTCGCACTCTGGGAATACGGAGTTGATGTTTATACTCCGGTTTGCGCTCTGGGAACTCGAAGTTAGATGTTTATACTCCGGTTCGTGCTTTAGGAACTTGGAGTTGGATGTTTATACTCCACTTCGAACTCTGGGAATACGGATTTGATGTTTATACTTCGGTTCGCGCTCTGGGAACTCGTAGTTGGATGTTTATACTCCGCTTCGCACTTTGGGAATACGGAGTTGGATGTTTATATTCCGCTTCGAAATCTGGGAATACGGAGTTGATGTGTATACTCCGGTTCGCGCTTTGGGAACTCGAAGTTGGATGTTTATACTTTGCTTCGCACTATGGGAATACGGAGTTGGATGTTTATACTCCGCCTCGCACTTTGGGAAAACGGAGTTGATGTTTATACTTTGCTTCGCGCTATGGGAACTCGGAGTTGGATGTTTATACTCCGGTTCGTGCTTTGGGAACTCAGAGTTGGATGTTTATACTCCGCTTCAAACTCTGGGAATACGGAGTTGATGTTTATACTCCGGTTCGCGCTCTGGGAACTCGGAGTTGGATGTTTATACTCCGGTTCGCGCTTTGGGAACTCGGAGTTGGATGTTTATAATCCGCTTCGAAATCTGGGAATACGGAGTTGATGTTTATACTCCGGTTCGCGCTTTGGGAACTCGAAGTTGGATGTTTATACTCCGCTTCGAACTCTGGGAATACGGAGTTGGATGTTTATACTCCACTTTGCACTCTGGGAATACGGAGTTGATGTTTATACTTCGGTTCGCGCTCTGGGAACTCGGAGTTGGATGTTTATACTCCGCCTCGCACTCTAGGAATACGGAGTTGATGTTTATACTCCGGTTCACGCTTTGGGAACTCGGAGTTGGATGTTTATACTCCGCTTCGCACTGTGGCAATACGGAGTTGGATGTTTATACTCCACTTCGCACTCTGGGAATACGGAGTTGATGTTTATACTCCGGTTCACGCTCTGAGAACACGGAGTTGGATCTTTATACTCCACCTCGCACTGTGGGAATACAGAGTTGATGTTTATACTCCGGTTCGCGCTCTGGGAACTCTGAGTTGGATATTTATACTTCAGTTCGCGCTTTGGGAACTCGGAGTTGGATGTTTATACTCCGCTTCGAACTCTGGGAATACGGAGTTGATGTTTATTCTCTAGTTCGTGCTTTGGGAACTCAGAGTTGGATGTTTATACTCCGCTTCGCACTCTGGGAATACGGAGTTGGATGTTTATACTCCGCTTCGCACTCTGGGAATACGGAGTTGATGTTTATACTCCGGTTCGTGCTCTGGGAACTCGGAGTTGGATGCTTATACTCCGCCTCGCACTCTGGGAATACGGAGTTGATGTTTATACTCCGGTTCGCGCTCTGGGAACTCGGAGTTGGATGTTTATACTCCGGTTCGCGCTCTGGGAACTCGTAGTTGGATGTTTATACTCCGCTTCGCACTTTGGGAATACGGAGTTGGATGTTTATACTCCGCTTCGCACTGTGGGAATACGGAGTTGATGTTTATACTCCGGTTCGCGCTTTGGGAACTCGAAGTTGGATGTTTATACTCCGCTTCGCACTCTGGGAATACGGAGTTGGATGTTTATACTCCGCTTTGCACTCTGGTAATACGGAGTTGATGTTTATACTCCGGTTCACGCTCTAGGAACTCGAAGTTGGATGTTTATACTCCGCCTCGCACTTTGGGAAAACGGAGTTGATGTTTATACTCTGCTTCGCGCTCTGGGAACTCGGAGTTGGATGTTTATACACCGGTTCGTGCTTTGGGAACTCGGAGTTGGATGTTTATACTCCGCTTCAAACTCTAGGAATACGGAGTTGATGTTTATACTCCGGTTCGCGCTCTGGGAACTCGGAGTTGGATGTTTATACTCCGGTTCGCGCTTTGCGAACTCGGAGTTGGATGTTTATAATCCGCTTCGAAATCTGGGAATACGGAGTTGATGTTTATACTCCGGTTCGTGCTTTGTGAACTCGGAGTTGGATGTTTATACTCCGCTTCGAACTCTGGGAATACGGAGTTGGATGTTTATACTCCACTTTGCACTCTGGGAATACGGAGTTGATGTTTATACTCCGGTTCGCGCTCTGGGAACTCGAAGTTGGATGTTTATACTCCACCTCGCACTCTAGGAATACGGAGTTGATGTTTATACTCCGGTTCGCGCTTTGGGAACTCGGAGTTGGATGTTTATACTCCGCTTCGCACTGTGGGAATACGGAGTTGGATGTTTATACTCCACTTCGCACTCTGGGAATACGGAGTTGATGTTTATACTCTGGTTCGCGCTCTGAGAACACAGAGTTGGATGTTTATACTCCGCCTCGCACTCTGGGAATACAGAGTTGATGTTTATACTCCGGTTCGCGCTCTCGGAACTCTGAGTTGGATATTTATACTCCAGTTCGCGCTTTGGGAACTCGGAGTTGGATGTTTATACTCCGCTTCGAACTCTGGGAATACGGAGTTGATGTTTATACTCCGGTTTGTGCTTTGGGAACTCAGAGTTGGATGTTTATACTCCGCTTCACACTCTGGGAATACGGAGTTGGATGTATATACTCCGCTTCACACTCTGGGAATACGGAGTTGATGTTTATACTCCGGTTCGCGCTCAGGGAACTCGGAGTTGGATGCTTATACTCCGCCTCGCACTCTGGGAATACGGAGTTGATGTTTATACTCCGGTTTGCACTCTGGGAACTCGAAGTTGGATGTTTATACTCCGGTTCGAGCTCTAGGAACTTGGAGTTGGATGTTTATACTCCACTTCGAACTCTGGGAATACGGAATTGATGTTTATACTCCGGTTCGCGCTCTGGGAACTCGTAGTTGGATGTTTATACTCCGCTTCGCACTTTGGGAATACGGAGTTGGATGTTTATACTCCGCTTCGCACTCTGGGAATACGGAGTTGATGTTTATACTTCGGTTCGCGCTTTGGGAACTCGGAGTTGGATGTTTATACTCCGGTTTGGGCTTTGGGTACTCGAAGTTGGATGTTTATACTCCGCTTCACACTCTGGGAATACGGAGTTGGATGTTTATACTCCGGCTCACGCTCTAGGAACACGGAGTTGGATGTTTATACTCCGCTTCGCACTTTGGGAATACGAAGTGGATGTTTATACTTCGTTTCGCGCTTTGGGAACTCGGAGTTGGATGTTTATACTTCGCTTCGCACTTTGGGAATACGGAGTTGATGTTTATACTCCGGTTCGCGCTCTAGGAACTCGAAGTTGGATGTTGATACTCCGCCTCGCACTTTGGGAATACGTAGTTGATGTTTATACTCCGGTTTGCGCTTTGGGAACTCGAAGTTGGATGTTTATACTCCGCTTCGCACTCTGGGAATACGGAGTTGGATGTTTATACTCCGTTTTGCACTCTGGAAATACGAAGTTGATGTTTATACTCCGGTTCGTGCTCTGGGAACTCGGAGTTGGATGTTTATACTCCGCCTCGCACTTTGGGAGTAAGAAGTTGGATGTTTATACTTCGGTTTGCGCTTTGGGAACTCGAACTTGGATGTTTATACTCCGGTTCGCGCTCTGGGAATACGGAGTTGGATGTTTATACTCCGGTTCGTGCTCAGGGAACTCGGAGTTGGATGTTTATACTCCGCTTCACACTTTGGGAATACGGAGTAGATTTTTATACTTCGGTTCGCGCTCTAGGAACTCGAAGTTGGATGTTTATACTCCGCCTCGCACTCTGGGAATACGGAGTTGATGTTTATACTTCGGTTCGCGCTCTAGGAACTCGGAGTTGGATATTTATACTCCGGTTCGCGCTTTGGGAACTCGAAGTTGGATGTTTATACTCCGCTTCGAACTCTGGGAATACGGAGTTGATGTTTATACTCCGGTTCGTGCTTTGGGAACTCAGAGTTGGATGTTTATACTCCGCTTCGCACTTTGGGAATACGGAGTTGGATGTTTATACTCCGCTTCGCACTCTGGGAATACGGAGTTCATGTTTATACACCGTTTCGCGCTCTGGGAACTCGGAGTTTGATGTTTATACTCCGCCTCGCACTTTGGGACTACGGAGTTGATGTTTATACTCCGGTTTGCGCTCTGGGAACTCGAAGTTGGATGTTTATACTCCGCCTTGCACTCTAGGAATACGGAGTTGATGTTTATACTTCGTTTCGCACTCTGGGAACTCGGAGTTGGATGTTTATACTTCGGTTCGTGCTTTGGGAACTCGGAGTTGGATGTTTATACTCTACTTCGAAATCTGGGAATACAGAGTTGATGTTTATACTCCGGTTCGTGCTTTGGGAACTCAGAGTTGGATGTTTACACTCCGCTTCGCACTCTGGGAATACGGAGTTGGATGTTTATACTCTGCTTCGCACTCTGGGAACTCGGAGTTCATGTTTATACTCCGGTTCGCGCTCTGGGAATACGAAGTTGGATGTTTATACTCTGCCTCGCACTTTGGGAATACGGAGTTGATGTTTATACTCCGGTTCGCGCTCTGGGAACTCGAAGTTGGATGTTTATACTCCGCCTTGCACTCTAGGAATACGTAGTTGATGTTTATACTCCGGTTCGCGCTCAGGGAATACGGAGTTCGATGTTTATATTCCGGTTCACGCTCAGGGAACTCGGAGTTGGATGTTTATACTCCGATTCGCACTCTGGGAATACGGAGTTGATTTTTATACTCCGGTTCGCGCTCTGGGAACTCGGAGTTGGATGTTTATACTCCGCTTCGCACTCTGGGAATACGGAGTTGATGTTTATACTCCGGTTCGCGCTCTGGGATCTCGGAGTTGGATGTTTATACTCCACGTCGCACTCTCGGAATACGGAGTTGAAGTTTATACTTCGGTTCGTGCTCTGGGAACTCGAAGTTGGATGCTTATACTCCGGTTCGCGCTTTGGGAACTCGGAGTTGGATGTTTATATTCCGCTTCGAAATCTGGGAATACGGAGTTGATGGGTATACTCCGGTTCGCTCTTGGGGAACTCGAAGTTGGATGTTTATACTCCGCTTCGCACTCTGGGAATAAGGAGTTGGATGTTTATACTCCGCTTTGCACTCTGGTAATACGGAGTTGATGTTTATACTCCGGTTCACGCTTTGGGAACTCGGAGTTGGATGTTTATACTCCGCCTCGCACTTTGGGAATACGGAGTTGATGTTTATACTCTGCTTCGCGCTCTGGGAACTCGGAGTTGGATGTTTATACTCCGGTTCACGCTTTGGGAACTCGGAGTTGGATGTTTGTACTCCGCTTCAAACTCTGGGAATACGGAGTTGATGTTTATACTCCGGTTCACGCTCTGGGAACTCGAAGTTGGATGTTTATACTCCGGTTCGTGCTTTGGGAACTCGGTGTTGGATCTTTATAATCCTCTTCGAAATCTGGGAATACGGAGTTGATGTTTATACTCCGGTTCGCACTTTGGGAACTCGGAGTTGGCTGTTTATACTCCGCTTCGCACTCTGGGAATACGGAGTTGGATGTTTATACTCCGCTTTGCACTCTGGGAATACGGAGTTGATGTTTATACTCCGGTTCGTGCTCTGGGAACTCGGAGTTAGATGTTTATACTCCGCCCCGCACTCTAGCAATACGGAGTTGATGTTTATACTCCGGTTCGCGCTTTGGGAACTCGGAGTTGGATGTTTATACTCCGCGTCGCACTTTGGGAATACGGAGTTGGATGTTTATACTCCACTTCGCACTCTGGGAATACGGAGTTGATGTTTATACTCCGGTTCGCGCTCTGAGAACACGGAGTTGGATGTTTATACTCCGCCTCGCACTCTGGGAATACAGAGTTGATGTTTATACTCCGGTTCGTGCTCTGGGAACTCTGAGTTGGATATTTATACTCCGGTTCGTGCTTTGGGAACTCGGAGTTGGATGTTTATACTCCACTTCGAACTCTGGGAATACGGAGTTGATGTTTATACTCCGGTTCGTGCTTTGGGAACTCAGAGTCGGATGTTTATACTCTGCTTCGCACTCTGGGAATACGGAGATGGATGTTTATACTCCGCTTCGCACTCTGGCAATACGGAGTTGATGTTTATACTCCGGTTCGCGCTCTGGGAACTCGGAGTTAGATGTTTATACTCCGCCTCGCACTCTGGGAATACGGAGTTGATGTTTATACTCCGGTTTGCGCTCTGGGAACTCGAAGTTGGATGTTTATACTCCGGTTCGAGCTTTAGGAACTTGGAGTTGGATGTTTATACTCCGCTTCGAACTCTGGGAATACGGAGTTGATGTTTATAATCCGGTTCGCGCTCTGGGAACACGTAGTTGGATGTTTATACTCCGGTTCGCGCTCTGGGAACTCGGAGTTGGATGTTTATACTCCGCTTCGCACTCTGGGAATACAGAGTTGATGTTTATACTCCGATTCGCGCTTTGGGAACTCGGAGTTGGATGTTTATACTCCGGTTCGCGCTCTAGGTACTCGGAGTTGGATGTTTATACTCCGCTTCGCACTCTGGGAATACGGAGTTGGATGTTTATACTCTGATTCGCGCTCTGGGAACTCGGAGTTGGATGTTTATACTCCGCTTCGCACTCTGGGAATACGAAGTTGATGTTTATACTTCGGTTCACGCTTTGGGAACTCGGAGTTGGATGTTTAAACTCCGCTTCGCACTCTCGGAATACGAAGTTGATGTTTATACTTCGGTTCGCACTCTGGGAATACGAAGTTGATGTTTATACTCCACTTCGCACTCTGGGAATACGGAGTTGATGTTTATACTCCGGTTCGCGCTCTGGGAACTCGAAGTTGGATGTTTATACCCCGCCTCGCAATCTAGGAATACAGAGTTGATGTTTATACTCCGGTTTGCGCTTTGGGAACTCGGAGTTGGATGTTTATACTCCGCTTCGCACTCTAGGAATACGGAGTTGGATGTTTATACTCCGCTTTGTACTCTGGGAATACGAAGTTGATGTTTATACTCCGGTTCGTGCTCTGGGAACTCGGAGTTGGATGTTTATACTCCGCCTCGCACTTTAGGAGTAAGAAGTTGGATGTTTATACTCTGGTTTGCGCTTTGGGAACTCGAACTTGGAGGTTTATACTCCGGTTCGCGCTCTGGGAATACGGAGTTAGATGTTTATACTCCGGTTCGTGCTCAGGGAACTCGGAGTTGGATGTTTATACTCCGCTTCGCACTCTGGAAATACAGAGTTGATTTTTATACTCCGGTTCGCGCTCTAGGAACTCGGAGTTGGATGTTTATACTCCGCCTCGCACTCTGGGAATACGGAGTTGATGTTTATACTTCGGTTCGCGCTTTGGGAACTCGGAGTTGGATATTTATACTCCGGTTCGTGCTTTGGGAACTCGGAGTTGGATGTTTATACTCCTCTTTGCACTCTGGGAATACGAAGTTGATGTTTATACTCCGGTTCGTGCTTTGGGAACTCAGAGTTGGATGTTTATACTCCTCTTCGCACTCTGGGAATACGGAGTTGGATGTTTATACTCCGCTTTGCACTCTGGGAATACGGAGTTGATGTTTATACTCTGGTTCGCGCTATGGGAACTCGGAGTTGGATGTTTATACTCCGCCTCGCACTCTGGGAATACGGAGTTGATGTTTATACTCCGGTTTGCGCTCTGGGAACTCGAAGTTGGATGTTTATACTCCGCCTCGCACTCTGGGAATACGGAGTTGATGTTTATACTCCGGTTCGCGCTTTGGGAACTCGGAGTTGGATGTTTATGCTTCGGTTCGCGCTTTGGGAACTCGGAGTTGGATGTTTATACTCCGCTTCGAACTCTGGGAATACGGAGTTGATATTTATACTCCGGTTCGCGCTCTGCGAACTCGGAGTTGGATGTTTATACTCCGCTTCACACTCTGGGAATACGGAGTTGGATGTTTATACTCCGCTTCGCACTCTGGGATTACGGAGTTGATGTTTATACTCCGCTTCGCACTCTGGGAACTCGGAGTTGGATGTTTATACTCCGCCTCGTACTCTGGGAATATGGAGTTGATGTTTATACTCTGGTTCGCGCTCTGGGAAATCGGAGTTGGTTGTTTATACTCCGGTTCGCGCTTTGGGAACTCGGAGTTGGATGTTTATACTCCGCCTCGCACTCTGGGAATACGGAGGTTATGTTTATACTCCGGTTCGCGCTCTGGGAACTCGGAGTTGGATGTTTATACTCCGGTTCACGCTTTGGGAACTCGGAGTTGGATGTTTATACTCCGCTTCAAACTCTGGGAATATGGAGTTGATGTTTATACTCCGGTTCACGCTCTGGGAACTCGGAGTTGGATGTTTATACTCCGGTTCGTGCTTTGGGAACTCGGAGTTGGATGTTTATAATCCACTTCGAAATCTGGGAATAGGGAGTTGATGTTTATACTCCGGTTCGCGCTTTGAGAACTCGGAGTTGGATGTTTATACTCCGCTTCGCACTCTGGGAATACGGAGTTAGATGTTTATACTCCGCCTCGCACTCAAGCAATACGGAGTTGATGTTTATACTCCGGTTCGCGCTTTGGGAACTCAGAATTGGATGTTTATACTCTGCGTCGCACTTTGGGAATACGGAGTTGGATGTTTATACTCCACTTCGCACTCTGGGAATACGGAGTTGATGTTTATACTCCGTTTCGCGCTCTAAGAACACGGAGTTGGATGTTTATACTCCGCCTCGCACTCTGGGAATACAGAGTTAATGTTTATACTCTGGTTCGTGCTCTGGGAACTCAGAGTTGGATGTTTATACTCTGGTTCGCGCTTTGGGAACTCGGAGTTGGATGTTCATACTCCGCTTTGAACTCTGGGAATACGGAGTTGATGTTTATACTCCGGTTCGCGCTCTGGGAACTCGAAGTTGGATGTTTATACTCCGCCTCGCACTCTAGGAATACGGAGTTGATGTTTATACTCCGGTTCGCGCTCTGGGAACTCGGAGTTGGATGTTTATACTCCGCTACGCACTCTGGGAATACGGAGTTGGATGTTTGTACTCCGCTCCGCACTCTGGGAATACGGAGTTGATGTTTATACTCCGGTTTGCGCTCTGGGAACTCGAAGTTGGATGTTTATACTCCGGTTCGAGCTTTAGGAACTTGGAGTTGGATGTTTATACTCTGCTTCGAACTCTGGGAATACGGAGTTGATGTTTATACTCCGGTTCGCGCTCTGGGATCACGTAGTTGGATGTTTATACTCCGCTTCGCAATTTGGGAATACGGAGTTGGATGTTTATACTCCGCTTTGCACTTTGGGAATACAGAGTTGATGTTTATACTCCGGTTCGCGCTTTGGGAACTCGGAGTTGGATGTTTATACTCCGGTTCGCGCTCTGGGTACTCGGAGTTGGATGTTTATACTCCGCTTCGCACTCTGGGAATACGGAGTTGGATGTTTATACTCCGATTCGCGCTCTGGGAACTCGGAGTTGGATGTTTATACTCCGCTTCGCACTCTGGGAATACGAAGTTGATGTTTATACTTCGGTTCACGCTTTGGGAACTCGGAGTTGGATGTTTATACTCCGCTTCGCACTCTGGGAATACGAAGTTGATGTTTATACTTCGGTTCGCACTCTGGGAATACGAAGTTGATGTTTATACTCCACTTCGCACTCTGGGAATACGAAGTTGATGTTTATACTCCGGTTCGCGCTCTGGGAACTCGAAGTTGGATGTTTATACTCCGCCTCGCAATCTGGGAATACAGAGTTGATGTTTATACTCCGGTTTGCGCTTTGGGAACTCGGAGTGGGATGTTTATACTCTGCTTCGCACTCTGGGAATACGGAGTTGGATGTTTATACTCCGCTTTGTACTCTGGGAATACGAAGTTGATGTTTATACTCCGGTTCGTGCTCTGGGAACTCGGAGTTGGATGTTTATACTCCGCCTTGCACTTTGGGAGTAAGAAGTTGGATGTTTATACTCCGGTTTGCGCTTTGGGAACTCGAACTTGGATGTTTATACTCTAGTTCGCGCTCTGGGAATACGGAGTTGGATGTTTATACTCCGCTTCGCACTCTGGGAATACAGAGTTGATTTTTATACTCCGGTTTGCGCTCTAGGAACTCGGAGTTGGATGTTTATACTCCGCCTCGCACTCTGGGAATACGGAGTTGATGTTTATACTTCGGTTCGCGCTCTGGGAACTCGGAGTTGGATATTTATACTCTGGTTCGCGCTTTGGGAACTCGGAGTTGGATGTTTATACTCCGCTTCGAACTCTGGGAATACGGAGTTGATGTTTATACTCCGGTTCGTGCTTTGGGAACTCAGAGTTGGATGTTTATACTCCGCTTCGCACTCTGGGAATACGGAGTTGATGTTTATAATCTGGTTCGCGCTATGGGAACTCGGAGTTGGACGTTTATACTCCGCCTCGCACTCTGGGAATACGGAGTTGATGTTTATACTCCGGTTTGCGCTCTGGGAACTCGAAGTTGGATGTTTATACTCCGCCTCGCACTCTGGGAATACGGAGTTGATGTTTATACTCCGGTTCGCGCTTTGGGAACTCGGAGTTGGATTTTTATGCTCCGGTTCGCGCTTTGGGAACTCGGAATTGGATGTTTATACTCCGCTTCGAACTCTGGGAATACGGAGTTGATGTTTATACTGCGGTTCGCGCTCTGCGAACTCGGAGTTGGATGTTTATACTCCGCTTCACACTCTGGGAATACGGAGTTGGATGTTTATACTCCGCTTCGCACTCTGGGATTACGGAGTTGATGTTTATACTCCGCTTCGCACTCTGGGAACTCGGAGTTGGATGTTTATACTCCGCCTCGTACTCTGGGAATATGGAGTTGATGTTTATACTCTGGTTCGCGCTCTGGGAAATCAGAGTTGGTTGTTTATACTCCGGTTCGCGCTTTGGGAACTCAGAGTTGGATGTTTATACTCCGCCTCGCACTCTGGGAATACGGAGGTTATGTTTATACTCCGGTTCGCTCTCTGGGAACTCGGAGTTGGATGTTTGTACTCCGCTTCACACTTTGGGAATACGGAGTTGATGTTTATACTCCGCTTCGCATTTTGGGAATACAGAGTTGATGTTTATACTCCGGTTCACACTTTGGGAATACAGAGTTAGATGTTTATACTGCGGTTCGTGCTGTGGGAACTCGGAGTTGGATGTTTATACTCCGGTTCGCGCTCTGGGAATACGGAGTTGGATGTTTATACTCCGGTTCGTGTTCAGGGAACTCGGAGTTGGATGTTAATACTTCGGTTCGTGCTCACAGAACTTGGAGTTGGATGTTTATACTCCGCTTCGCACTCTGGGAATACGGAGTTGATTTTTATACTCCGGTTCGTGCTCTGGGAACTCGGAGTTGGATGTTTATACTCCGCTTCGCACTTTGGGAATACGGAGTTGATGTTTATACTTCGGTTCGCGCTCTGGGAACTCGGAGTTGGATGTTTATACTCCACCTCGCACTCTCGGAATATGGAGTTGATGTTTATACTTCGGTTCGCGCTCTGGGAACTCGGAGTTGGATGTTTATACTCCGGTTCGCGCTTTGGGAACTCGGAGTTGGATGTTTATATTCCACTTCGAAATCTGGGAATACGGATGTTTATACTCCGGTTCGTGCTCTGGGAACTCAGAGTTGGATGTTTATACTCCGGTTCGCGCTTTGGGAACTCGGAGTTGGATGTTTATACTCCGCTTTGAACTCTGGGAATACGGAGTTGATGTTTATACTCCGGTTCGCGTTCTAGGAACTCGAAGTTGGATGTTTATACTCCGCCTCGCACTCTAGGAATACGGAGTTGATGTTTATACTCCGGTTCGCGCTCTGGGAACTCGGAGTTGGAAGTTTATACTCCGCTTCGCACTCTGGGAATACGGAATTGGATGTTTATACTCCGCTTCGCACTCTGGGAATACGGAGTTGGATGTTTATACTCCGCTTCGCACTCTGGGAATACGGAGTTGATGTTTATACTCCGGTTCGCGCTCTGGGAACTCGGAGTTGGATGTTTATACTCCACCTCGCACTCTGGGAATACGGAGTTGATGTTTATACTCCGGTTTGCGCTCTGGGAACTCGAAGTTGGATGTTTATACTCCGGTTCGAGCTTTAGGAACTTGGAGTTGGATGTTTATACTCCGCTTCGAACTCTGGGAATACGGAGTTGATGTTTATACTCCGGTTCGCGCTCTGGGATCACGTAGTTGGATGTTTATACTCCGCTTCGCAATTTAGGAATACGGAGTTGGATGTTTATACACCGCTTCGCACTCTGGGAATACAGAGTTGATGTTTATACTCCGGTTCGCGCTTTGGGAACTCGGAGTTGGATGTTTATACTCCGGTTCGCGCTCTGGGTACTCGGAGTTGGATGTTTATACTCCGCTTCGCACTCTGGGAATACGGAGTTGGATGTTTATACTCCGATTCGCGCTCTGGGAACTCGGAGTTGGATGTTTATACTCCACTTCGCACTCTGGGAATACGAAGTTGATGTTTATACTTCGGTTCACGCTTTGGGAACTCGGAGTTGGATGTTTATACTCCGCTTCGCACTCTGGGAATACGAAGTTGATGTTTATAATTCGGTTCGCACTCTGGGAATACGAAGTTGATGTTTATACTCCACTTCGCACTCTGGGAATACGGAGTTGATGTTTATACTCCGGTTCGTGCTCTGGGAACTCGAAGTTGGATGTTTATACTCCGCCTCGCAATCTGGGAATACAGAGTTGATGTTTATACTCCGGTTTGCGCTTTGGGAACTCGGAGTTGGATGTTTATACTCCGCTTCGCACTCTGGGAATACAGAGTTGGATGTTTATACTCTGCTTTGTACTCTGGGAATACGAAGTTGATGTTTATACTCCGGTTCGTGCTCTGGGAACTCGGAGTTGGATGTTTATACTCCGCCTCGCACTTTGGGAGTAAGAAGTTGGATGTTTATACTCCGGTTTGCGCTTTGGGAACTCGAACTTGGATGTTTATACTCCGGTTCGCGCTCTGGGAATACGGAGTTGGATGTTTATACTCCGGTTCGTGCTCAGGGAACTCGGAGTTGGATGTTTATACTCCGCTTCGCACTCTGGGAATACAGAGTTGATTTTTTTACCCCGGTTCGTGCTCTAGGAACTCGGAGTTGGATGTTTATACTCCGCCTCGCACTCTGGGAATACGGAGTTTATGTTTATACTTCGGTTCGCGCTCTGGGAACTCGGAGTTGGATATTTATACTCCGGTTCGCGCTTTGGGAACTCGGAGTTGGATGTTTATACTCCGCTTCGAACTCTGGGAATACGGAGTTGATGTTTATACTCCGGTTCGTGCTTTGGGAACTCAGAGTTGGATGTTTATACTCCGCTTCGCACTCTGGGAATACGGAGTTGGATGTTTATACTCCGCTTCGCACTCTGGGAATACGGAGTTGATGTTTATACTCTGGTTCGCGCTATGGGAACTCGGAGTTGGATGTTTATACTCCGCCTCGCACTCTGGGAATACGGAGTTGATGTTTATACTCCGGTTTGCGCTCTGGGAACTCGAAGTTGGATGTTTATACTCCGCCTCGCACTCTGGGAATACGGAGTTGATGTTTATACTCCAGTTCGCGCTTTGGGAACTCGGAGTTGGATGTTTATGCTCTGGTTCGCGCTTTGGGAACTCGGAGTTGGATGTTTATACTCCGCTTCGAACTCTGGGAATACGGAGTTGATGTTTATACTCCGGTTCGCGCTCTGCGAACTCGGAGTTGGATGTTTATACTCCGCTTCACACTCTGGGAATACGGAGTTGGATGTTTATACTCCGCTTCGCACTCTGGGATTACGGAGTTGATGTTTATACTCCGCTTCGCACTCTGGGAACTCGGAGTTGGATGTTTATACTCCGCCTCGTACTCTGGGAATATGGAGTTGATGTTTATACTCTGGTTCGCGCTCTGGGAAATCAGAGTTGGTTGTTTATACTCTGGTTCGCGCTTTGGGAACTTGGAGTTGGATGTTTATACTCCGCCTCGCACTCTGGGAATACGGAGGTTATGTTTATACTCCGGTTCGCGCTCTGGGAACTCGGAGTTGGATGTTTGTACTCCGCTTCGCACTTTGGGAATACGGAGTTGATGTTTATACTCCGCTTCGCATTCTGGGAATACAGAGTTGATGTTTATACTCCAGTTCGCACTTTGGGAATACAGAGTTAGATGTTTATACTCCGGTTCGTGCTTTGGGAACTCGGAGTTGGATGTTTATACTCCGGTTCGCGCTTTGGGAATACGGAGTTGGATGTTTATACTCCGGTTCGTGTTCAGGGAACTCGGAGTTGGATGTTTATACTTCGGTTCGTGCTCACGGAACTTGGAGTTGGATGTTTATACTCCGCTTCGCACTTTGGGAATACGGAGTTGATTTTTATACTCCGGTTCGTGCTCTGGGAACTCGGAGTTGGATGTTTATACTCCGCTTCGCACTTTGGGAATACGGAGTTGATGTTTATACTCCGGTTCGCGCTCTGGGAACTCGGAGTTGGATGTTTATACTCCGCTTCGCACTCTGGGAATACGGAATTGGATGTTTATACTCCGCTTCGCACTCTGGGAATACGGAGTTGGATGTTTATACTCCGCTTCGCACTCTGGGAATACGGAGTTGATGTTTATACTCCGGTTCGCGCTCTGGGAACTCGGAGTTGGATGTTTATACTCCACCTCGCACTCTGGGAATACGGAGTTGATGTTTATACTCCGGTTTGCGCTCTGGGAACTCGAAGTTGGATGTTTATACTCCGGTTCGAGCTTTAGGAACTTGGAGTTGGATGTTTATACTCCGCTTCGAACTCTGGGAATACGGAGTTGATGTTTATACTCCGGTTCGCGCTCTGGGATCACGTAGTTGGATGTTTATACTCCGCTTCGCAATTTAGGAATACGGAGTTGGATGTTTATACACCGCTTCGCACTCTGGGAATACAGAGTTGATGTTTATACTCCGGTTCGCGCTTTGGGAACTCGGAGTTGGATGTTTATACTCCGGTTCGCGCTCTGGGTACTCGGAGTTGGATGTTTATACTCCGCTTCGCACTCTGGGAATACGGAGTTGGATGTTTATACTCCGATTCGCGCTCTGGGAACTCGGAGTTGGATGTTTATACTCCACTTCGCACTCTGGGAATACGAAGTTGATGTTTATACTTCGGTTCACGCTTTGGGAACTCGGAGTTGGATGTTTATACTCCGCTTCGCACTCTGGGAATACGAAGTTGATGTTTATAATTCGGTTCGCACTCTGGGAATACGAAGTTGATGTTTATACTCCACTTCGCACTCTGGGAATACGGAGTTGATGTTTATACTCCGGTTCGTGCTCTGGGAACTCGAAGTTGGATGTTTATACTCCGCCTCGCAATCTGGGAATACAGAGTTGATGTTTATACTCCGGTTTGCGCTTTGGGAACTCGGAGTTGGATGTTTATACTCCGCTTCGCACTCTGGGAATACAGAGTTGGATGTTTATACTCTGCTTTGTACTCTGGGAATACGAAGTTGATGTTTATACTCCGGTTCGTGCTCTGGGAACTCGGAGTTGGATGTTTATACTCCGCCTCGCACTTTGGGAGTAAGAAGTTGGATGTTTATACTCCGGTTTGCGCTTTGGGAACTCGAACTTGGATGTTTATACTCCGGTTCGCGCTCTGGGAATACGGAGTTGGATGTTTATACTCCGGTTCGTGCTCAGGGAACTCGGAGTTGGATGTTTATACTCCGCTTCGCACTCTGGGAATACAGAGTTGATTTTTTTACCCCGGTTCGTGCTCTAGGAACTCGGAGTTGGATGTTTATACTCCGCCTCGCACTTTGGGAATACGGAGTTTATGTTTATACTTCGGTTCGCGCTCTGGGAACTCGGAGTTGGATATTTATACTCCGGTTCGCGCTTTGGGAACTCGGAGTTGGATGTTTATACTCCGCTTCGAACTCTGGGAATACGGAGTTGATGTTTATACTCCGGTTCGTGCTTTGGGAACTCAGAGTTGGATGTTTATACTCCGCTTCGCACTCTGGGAATACGGAGTTGGATGTTTATACTCCGCTTCGCACTCTGGGAATACGGAGTTGATGTTTATACTCTGGTTCGCGCTATGGGAACTCGGAGTTGGATGTTTATACTCCGCCTCGCACTCTGGGAATACGGAGTTGATGTTTATACTCCGGTTTGCGCTCTGGGAACTCGAAGTTGGATGTTTATACTCCGCCTCGCACTCTGGGAATACGGAGTTGATGTTTATACTCCAGTTCGCGCTTTGGGAACTCGGAGTTGGATGTTTATGCTCTGGTTCGCGCTTTGGGAACTCGGAGTTGGATGTTTATACTCCGCTTCGAACTCTGGGAATACGGAGTTGATGTTTATACTCCGGTTCGCGCTCTGCGAACTCGGAGTTGGATGTTTATACTCCGCTTCACACTCTGGGAATACGGAGTTGGATGTTTATACTCCGCTTCGCACTCTGGGATTACGGAGTTGATGTTTATACTCCGCTTCGCACTCTGGGAACTCGGAGTTGGATGTTTATACTCCGCCTCGTACTCTGGGAATATGGAGTTGATGTTTATACTCTGGTTCGCGCTCTGGGAAATCAGAGTTGGTTGTTTATACTCTGGTTCGCGCTTTGGGAACTTGGAGTTGGATGTTTATACTCCGCCTCGCACTCTGGGAATACGGAGGTTATGTTTATACTCCGGTTCGCGCTCTGGGAACTCGGAGTTGGATGTTTGTACTCCGCTTCGCACTTTGGGAATACGGAGTTGATGTTTATACTCCGCTTCGCATTCTGGGAATACAGAGTTGATGTTTATACTCCAGTTCGCACTTTGGGAATACAGAGTTAGATGTTTATACTCCGGTTCGTGCTTTGGGAACTCGGAGTTGGATGTTTATACTCCGGTTCGCGCTTTGGGAATACGGAGTTGGATGTTTATACTCCGGTTCGTGTTCAGGGAACTCGGAGTTGGATGTTTATACTTCGGTTCGTGCTCACGGAACTTGGAGTTGGATGTTTATACTCCGCTTCGCACTTTGGGAATACGGAGTTGATTTTTATACTCCGGTTCGTGCTCTGGGAACTCGGAGTTGGATGTTTATACTCCGCTTCGCACTTTGGGAATACGGAGTTGATGTTTATACTCCGGTTCGCGCTTTGGGAACTCGGAGTTGGATGTTTATACTCCACCTCGCACTCTCGGAATATGGAGTTGATGTTTATACTTCGGTTCGCGCTCTGGGAACTCGGAGTTGGATGTTTATACTTCGGTTCGCGCTTTGGGAACTCGGAGTTGGATGTTTATATTCCACTTCGAAATCTGGGAATACGGATGTTTATACTCCGGTTCCTGCTCTGGGAACTCAGAGTTGGATGTTTATACTCCGGTTCGCGCTTTGGGAACTCGGAGTTGGATGTTTATACTCCGCTTTGAACTCTGGGAATACGGAGTTGATGTTTATACTCCGGTTCGCGCTCTGGGAACTCGAAGTTGGATGTTTATACTCCGCCTCGCACTCTAGGAATACGGAGTTGATGTTTATACTCTGGTTCGCGCTCTGGGAACTCGAAGTTGGATGTTTATACTCCGCTTCGCACTCTGGGAATACGGAGTTGGATGTTTATACTCCGCTCAACACTCTGGGAATACGGAGTTGATGTTTATACTCCGGTTCGTGCTTTGGGAACTCGGAGTTGGATGTTTATACTCCGGTTCGCGCTTTGGGAACTCGGAGTTGGATG
The DNA here is from genome assembly GCA_030737815.1 of Allium fistulosum. NCBI lineage: Eukaryota > Viridiplantae > Streptophyta > Magnoliopsida > Asparagales > Amaryllidaceae > Allium > Allium fistulosum. The sequence continues at coordinate 209,845,080 of CM060904.1, read as the reverse complement.
TTTATACTCCGCTTCGCACTCTGGGGATACGGAGTTGGATGTTTATACTCCGGTTCGCGCTCTGGGAACTCGGAGTTGGATGTTTATACTCCGCTTCGCACTCTGGGAATACGATGTTGATGTTTATACTATGGTTCGCGCTTTGGGAACTCGGAGTTGGATGTTTATACTCCACTTCGAACTCTGGGAATACGGAATTGATGTTTATACTCCGGTTCGCGCTCTGGGAACTCGTAGTTGGATGTTTATACTCCGCTTCGCACTTTGGGAATACAGAGTTGGATGTTTATACTCCGCTTCGCACTCTGGGAATACGGAGTTGATGTTTATACTCCGGTTCGCGCTTTGGGAACTCGGAGTTGGATGTTTATACTCCGGTTTGCGCTCTGGGTACTCGAAGTTGGATGTTTATACTCCGCTTCGCGCTCTGGGAATACGGAGTTGGATGTTTATACTCCGGCTCGCGCTCTAAGAACACGGAGTTGGATGTTTATACTCCGCTTCGCACTCTGGGAATACGAAGTTGATGTTTATACTTCGGTTCGCGCTTTGGGAACTCGAAGTTGGATGTTTATACTCCGCTTCGCACTTTGGGAATACAGAGTTGATGTTTATACTCCTGTTCGCGCTCTGGGAACTCGAAGTTGGATGTTGATACTCCGCCTCGCACTTTGGGAATACGGAGTTGATGTTTATACTCCTGTTTGCGCTTTGGGAACTCGGAGTTGGATGTTTATACTCCGCTTCGCACTCTGGGAATACCGAGTTGGATGTTTATACTCCGCTTTGCACTCTGGGAATACGAAGTTGATGTTTATACTCCGGTTCGTGCTCTGGGAACTCGGAGTTGGATGTTTATACTCCGCCTCGCACTTTGGGAGTAAGAAGTTGGATGTTTATACTTCGGTTTGCGCTTTGGGAACTCGAACTTGGATGTTTATACTCTGGTTCGCGCTCTGGGAATACGGAGTTGGATGTTTATACTCCGGTTCGTGCTCAGGGAACTCGGAGTTGGATGTTTATACTCCGCTTCGCACTCTGGGAATACGGAGTTGATTTTTATACTTCGGTTCGCGCTCTAGGAATTCGAAGTTGGATGTTTATACTCCGCCTCGCACTCTGGGAATACGGAGTTGGATGTTTATACTCCGCTTTGCACTCTGGGAATACGGAGTTGATGTTTATACTCCGGTTCGCGCTCTGGGAACTCGGAGTTAGATATTTATACTCCGCCTCGCACTCTAGCAATACGGAGTTGATGTTTATACTCCGGTTCGCGCTTTGGGAACTCGGAGTTGGATGTTTATACTACGCGTCGCACTTTGGGAATACGGAGTTGGATGTTTATACTCCACTTCGCACTTTGGGAATACGGAGTTGATGTTTATACTCCGGTTCGCGCTCTGGGAACTCGGAGTTGGATGTTTATACTCCGCCTCGCACTTTGGGAATACGGAGTTGATGTTTATACTCCGGTTTGCGCTCTGGGAACTCGAAGTTGGATGTTTATACTCCGCCTTGCACTCTGGGAATATGGAGTTGATGTTTATACTCCGGTTCGCGCTCTGGGAACTCGGAGTTGGATGTTTATACTTCGGTTCGCGCTTTGGGAACTCGGAGTTGGATGTTTATACTCTGCTTCGAAATCTGGGAATACGGAGTTGATGTTTATACTCCGGTTCGTGCTTTGGGAACTCAGAGTTGGATGTTTATACTCCGCTTCGCACTCTGGGAATACGGAGTTGGATGTTTATACTCTGCTTCGCACTTTGGGAACTCGGAGTTCATGTTTATACTCCGGTTCGCGCTCTGGGAATACGGAGTTGAATGTTTATACTCCGCCTCGCACTCTGGGAATACGGAGTTGATGTTTATACTCCGGTTTGCGCTCTGGGAACTCGAAGTTGGATGTTTATACTCCGCCTTGCACTCTGGGAATACGGAGTTGATGTTTATACTCCGTTTCGCGCTCTGGGAATACGGAGTTCGATGTTTATACTCCGGTTCGCGCTCAGGGAACTCGGAGTTGGATGTTTATACTCCGCTTCGCACTCTGGGAATACGGAGTTGATTTTTATACTCCGGTTCGCGCTCTGGGAACTCGGAGTTGGATGTTTATACTCCGCTTCGCACTCTGGGAATACGGAGTTTATGTTTATACTCCGGTTCGCGCTCTGGAATCTCGGAGTTGGATGTTTATACTCCACCTCGCACTCTCGGAATACGAAGTTGATGTTTATACTTCGGTTCATGCTCTGGGAACTCGGAGTTGGATGCTTATAGTCCGGTTCGCGCTTTGGGAACTCGGAGTTGGATGTTTATATTCCGCTTCGAAATCTGGGAATACGGAGTTGATGGGTATACTCCGGTTCACGCTTGGGGAACTCGAAGTTGGATGTTTATACTCCGCTTCGCACTCTGGTAATACGGAGTTGGATGTTTATACTCCGCTTTGCACTCTGGTAATACGGAGTTGATGTATATACTCCGGTTCATGCTCTGGGAACTCGGAGTTGGATGTTTATACTCCGCCTCGCACTTTGGGAATACGGAGTTGATGTTTATACTCTGCTTTGCGCTCTGGGAACTCGGAGTTGGATGTTTATACTCCAGTTCGCGCTTTGGGAACTCGGAGTTGGATGTTTATACTCCGCTTCAAACTCTAGGAATACGGAGTTGATGTTTATACTCCGGTTCACGCTCTGGGAACTCGGAGTTGGATGTTTATACTCCGGTTCGTTCTTTGGGAACTCAGAGTTGGATGTTTATAATCCTCTTCGAAATCTGGAATACGGAGTTGATGTTTATACTCCGGTTCGCGCTTTGGGAACTCGGAGTTGGATGTTTATACTCCGCTTCGCACTCTGGGAATACGGAGTTGGATGTTTATACTCCGCTTTGCACTCTGGGAATACGGAGTTGATGTTTATACTCCGGTTCACGCTCTGGGAACTCGGAGTTAGATGTTTATACTCCGCCTCGCACTCTAGCAATACGGAGTTGATGTTTATACTCCGGTTCGCGCTTTGGGAACTCGGAGTTGGATGTTTATACTCCGCGTCGCACTTTGGGAATACGGAGTTGGATGTTTATACTCCAATTCGCACTCTGGGAATACGGAGTTGATGTTTATACTCCGGTTCGTGCTCTGAGAACACGGAGTTGGATGTTTATACTCCGCCTCGCACTCTGGGAATACAGAGTTGATGTTTATACTCCGGTTCGTGCTCTCGGAACTCTGAGTTGGATATTTATACTCAGGTTCGCGCTTTGGGAACTCGGAGTTGGATCTTTATACTCCACTTCGAACTCTGGGAATACGGAGTTGATGTTTATATTCTGGTTCGTGCTTTGGGAACTCAGAGTCGGATGTTTATACTCCGCTTCGCACTCTGGGAATACGGAGTTGGATGTTTATACTCCGCTTCACACTCTGGGAATACGGAGTTGATGTTTATACTCCGGTTCGCGCTCTGGGAACTCGGAGTTGGATGTTTATACTCCGCCTCGCACTCTGGGAATACGGAGTTGATGTTTATACTCCGGTTTGCGCTCTGGGAACTCGAAGTTGGATGTTTATACTCCGGTTCGAGCTTTAGGAACTTGGAGTTGGATGTTTATACTCCGCTTCGAACTCTGGGAATACGGAGTTGATGTTTATACTCCGGTTCGCGCTTTGGGAACACGTAGTTGGATGTTTATACTCCGCTTCGCACTTTGGGAATACGGAGTTGGATGTTTATACTCCGCTTCGCACTCTGGGAATACAGAGTTGATGTTTATACTCCGGTTCGCACTTTGGGAACTCGGAGTTGGATGTTATACTCCGGTTCGCGCTCTGGGTACTCGAAGTTGGATGTTTATACTCCGCTTCGCACTCTGGGAATACGGAGTTAGATGTTTATACTCCGATTCGCGCTCTGGGAACTCGGAGTTGGATGTTTATACTCCGCTTCGCACTCTGGGAATACGAAGTTGATGTTTATACTTTGGTTCACGCTTTGGGAACTCGGAGTTGGATGTTTATACTCCGCTTCGCACTCTGGGAATACAAAGTTGATGTTTATACTTCGGTTCGCCCTCTGGGAATACAAAGTTGATGTTTATGCTCCACTTCGCACTCTGGGAATACGGAGTTGATGTTTATACTCCGGTTCGCGCTCTGGGAACTCGAAGTTGGATGTTTATACTCCGCCTCGCACTCTAGGAATACGGAGTTGATGTTTATACTCCGGTTCGCGCTTTGGGAACTCGGAGTTGGATGTTTATACTCCGCTTCGCACTGTGGGAATACGGAGTTGGATGTTTATACTCCACTTCGCACTCTGGGAATACGGAGTTGATGTTTATACTCTGGTTCGCGCTCTGAGAACACAGAGTTGGATGTTTATACTCCGCCTCGCACTCTGGGAATACAGAGTTGATGTTTATACTCCGGCTCGCGCTCTGGGAACTCGGAGTTGGATGTTTATACTCCGCCTCGCACTCTGGGAATACGGAGTTGATGTTTATACTCCGGTTTGCGCTCTGGGAACTCGAAGTTGGATGTTTATACTCCGCCTTGCACTCTGGGAATATGGAGTTGATGTTTATACTCCGATTTGCGCTTTGGGAACTCGGAGTTGGATGTTTATACTCCGCTTCGCACTCTGGGAATACGGAGTTGGATGTTTATACTCCGCTTTGCACTCTGGGAATACGAAGTTGATGTTTATACTCCGGTTCGTGCTCTGGGAACTCGGAGTTGGATGTTTATACTCCGCCTCGCACTCTGGGAGTAAGAAGTTGGATATTTATACTCCGGTTTGCGCTTTGGGAACTCGAACTTGGATGTTTATACTCCGGTTCGCGCTCAGGGAATACGGAGTTGGATGTTTATACTCCGGTTCGTGCTCAGGGAACTCGGAGTTGGATGTTTATACTCCGCTTCGCACTCTGGGAATACAGAGTTGATTTTTATACTCTGGTTCGCGCTCTAGGAACTCGGAGTTGGATGTTTATACTCCGCCTCGCACTCTGGGAATATGGAGTTGATGTTTATACTTCGGTTCGCGCTCTGGGAACTCGGAGTTGGATATTTATACTCCGGTTCACGCTTTGGGAACTCGGAGTTGGATGTTTATACTCCACTTCGAACTCTGGGAATATGGAGTTGATGTTTATACTCCGGTTCGTGCTTTGGGAACTCAGAGTTGGATGTTTATACTCCGCTTCGCACTCTGGGAATACGGAGTTGGATGTTTATACTCCGCTTCGCACTCTGGGAATACAGAGTTGATATTTATACTCTGGTTCGCGCTATGGGAACTCGGAGTTGGATGTTTATACTCCGCCTCGCACTCTGGGAATACGGAGTTGATGTTTATACTCCGATTTGCGCTCTGGGAACTCGAAGTTGGATGTTTATACTCCGCCTCGCACTCTGGGAATAGGGAGTTGATGTTTATACTCCGGTTCGCGCTTTGGGAACTCGGAGTTGGATGTTTATGCTCCGGTTTGCGCTTTGGGAACTCGGAGTTGGATGTTTATACTCCGCTTCGAACTCTGGGAATACGGAGTTGATGTTTATACTCCGGTTCGCGCTCTGCGAACTCGGAGTTGGATGTTTATACTCCGCTTCACACTATGGGAATACGGAGTTGGATGTTTATACTCCGCTTCGCACTCTGGGATTACGGAGTTGATGTTTATACTCCGCTTCGCACTCTAGGAACTCGGAGTTGGATGTTTATACTCCGCCTCGTACTCTGGGAATATGGAGTTGATGTTTATACTCTGGTTCGCGCTCTGGGAAATCGGAGTTGGTTGTTTATACTTCGGTTCGCGCTGTGGGAACTCGGAGTTGGATGTTTATACTCCGCCTCGCACTCCGGGAATACGGAGGTTATGTTTATACTCCGGTTCGCGCTCTGGGAACTCGGAGTTGGATGTTTGTACTCCGCTTCGCACTTTGGGAATACAGAGTTGATGTTTATACTCCACTTCGCATTCTTGGAATACAGAGTTGATGTTTATACTCCGGTTCGCACTTTGGGAATACAGAGTTGGATGTTTATACTCCGGTTCATGCTTTGGGAACTCGGAGTTGGATGTTTATACTCCAGTTCGCGCTCTGGGAATACGGAGTTGGATGTTTATACTCCAGTTCGTTTCAGGGAACTCGGAGTTGGATGTTTATACTCCGGTTCGTGCTCACGGAACTCGGAGTTGGATGTTTATACTCCGCTTCGCACTCTGGGAATACGGAGTTGATTTTTATACTCCGGTTCGTGCTCTGGGAACTCGGAGTTGGATGTTTATACTCCGCTTCGCACTTTGGGAATACGGAGTTGATGTTTATACTCCGGATCGCGCTCTGGGAACTCGAAGTTGGATGTTTATACTCCACCTCGCAGTCTCGGAATATGGAGTTGATGTTTATACTTCGGTTCGCGCTCTGGGAACTCGGAGTTGGATGTTTATACTCCGGTTCGCGCTTTGGGAACTCGGAGTTGGATGTTTATATTCCGCTTCGAAATCTGGGAATACAGATGTTTATACTCTGGTTCGTGCTCTGGGAACTCAGAGTTGGATGTTTATACTCCGGTTCGCGCTTTGGGAACTCGGAGTTGGATGTTTATACTCCGCTTTAAACTCTGGGAATACAGAGGTTATGTTTATACTCCGGTTCGCGCTCTGGGAACTCGAAGTTGAATGTTTATACTCCGCCTCGCACTCTAGGAATACGGAGTTGATGTTTATACTCCGGTTCGCGCTCTGGGAACTCGGAGTTGGATGTTTATACTCCGCTTCGCACTCTGGGAATACAGAGTTGGATGTTTATACTCCGCTTCGCACTCTGGGAATACGGAGTTGATGTTTATACTCCGGTTCGCGCTTTGGGAACTCAGAGTTGGATGTTTATACTCCGGTTCGCGCTCTGGGAACTCGGAGTTGGATGTTTATACTCCGGTTCGCGCTCTGGGAACTCGGAGTTGGATGTTTATACTCCGCTTCGCACTCTGGGGATACGGAGTTGGATGTTTATACTCCGGTTCGTGCTCTGGGAACTCGGAGTTGGATGTTTATACTCCGCTTCGCACTCTGGGAATACGATGTTGATGTTTATACTCTGGTTCGCGCTTTGGGAACTCGGAGTTGGATGTTTATACTCCGCCTCGCACTCTGGGAATATGGAGTTGATGTTTATACTCCGCTTCGCACTCTGGGAATACAGAGTTGATGTTTATACTCCGGTTCGTGCTCTGGGACTCGAAGTTGGATGTTTATACTCCGCCTCGCACTCTGGGAATACGGAGTTGATGTTTATACTCCGTTTCGCGCTCTAGGAACTCGGAGTTGGATGTTTATACTCAGGTTCGCGCTTTGGGAACTCGGAGTTGGATGTTTATACTCCGCTTCGAACTCTGGGAATACGGAGTTTTTTTGCACCAAAAATGGTCACAAACCCCAAGTGTAGTGAAAGCACCAGCGTATGAATACAAATCAACAGTATTCACACACAAATCACAGATCTAAGCAAGTAACAAGCAGCAATAATGAACAGTGACACACAATTTATAGTGGTTCGGCTATCTCTGGTCTACGTCCACCTCAAGGTTTTTATGATTTTATTGCTCGATGCTTGAAGATTACAATTTCGTATGTTGTATTACAACTGATTTGTTGAACTAAGTCTGAATCTAAGGCAACAATGGTGATCTGGAGTAAATCTGGCAGAATCTGGGCGCTCTTTAGCTCTAAGAATTGTCCGACCCCTTTTCTGAAAGACCAGGGGCTCTATTTATAGGTGTAGGAGGCTGATATTTTGCCTAAATTGAAGGAAGACCAGTTCTGGCACGTGAGTGGGCCCACATGGCCGAAATCTGGAGATCCGGGCCCACTTTGGGATCGATTCGACCCTTGGTTCGAATCGATCAAGAAAGAGTCCGATCGAGCTGAAATTTGGTGTGGACATTCTTCAACATGTGCTCAAGCTACTGTGAAAATTTCATAGCATTTGGACTTGTAGATCTCAAGTTATGATCGATTCAAGTTGGTGTTCTTCGTCCCATGGATTCATTCGAATCGATATGGTTCGACTCCATAGGTTCGAATCGATGCCTCTGCATGTGAAGATGGTGATGTGGTGCGTGTGCTTCGTATCGATCCGCTTCTCACTCCAGATTGACTGGGTCGACTCCATGTTCTTCGCCGCTTTGACTGGGTGGATTCGAGTTGTTGGATTCGAAGGTGTGCTTCCTTCGAATCGATCGTATGTCCCCTTCGTATCGATCTGGGTAAATCTCAGTCGATCGATACGAAGACTCCACTGCCTGAAGGTATTCAACGGTGGGAATGTTCCAATGGACTCGAACTATCGGAGTCGAACTAATGCTCAATGGAGTCGAAGCAACACATATTCCGATGGGTTCGAAGCAAGGCTCGTCGTGATCGATTCGAGGCAAAGGCTTGATCGATGGAGTCGAAGCTACGGTCCTTTTCATGGATTCGAACTTGTGGCATATTGGGATGGATTCGAACTATGTTCTCGTGGATGGATTCGAACCAACGATGTCTTAAGTCGATTCGAACATAAGCCATGCCGATGGATATAAAGTAAATCGAGTCGAACCAGGTGGAGTCGAAACTGATGGATTCGACTCATATGGATGTGAACCCGAGGTTATGTTTTCCACTTGCTCCGATGATATCTTGAGCGTACGACCTCGGATTGACTTGATATTTGGAACGTTGACTTTCACGGCTCTGCTTGACGTGTCTTGTTAATTGTAGCCCGATCCGGACTCGGGTCTAATTCATCGATATCCATGGTGAACCTACGATGCACAATTGATATTTATGACTAGTAATCATTGATTTTCAGTTAATCTTTGGGTATCTCAGCTTTGCCAAAAGTTGGGATAACATTTTGCCCCCCAAAACATGCCTTTTGGTAAAAGGCGTGTTTTGAATAGCTTCAAATCAAATGTTGTGGGCTCGTGTATTACTCATAGCTTATAGAATTTTCAATCAAGTCCATGGCTGTTCGAAGCCGAATTGTTATCAATTTCTTTTAGTGGAAGTTAAGAATGAGATTCTAAAGCCTCTCCGGACTGTCGATGGTCACTCCGGACCGCTGCCGAGCCCATTCCAGACTTAGCGATCGAATAGAAAGATCCTATTGCACTCCGGTGTTGCTTTCTACCCCTTACACTCCGGCCCCAGTTAGGGCGTAAAAGCGATGTCTTGGTTGTTCTCGACCGATCATAGCCTCTCCGGGCTCATGCTGGATCCCATCTTGTCACTCTCCGGTCAAGGGGAAACAACGTTAAGTGAGTCAATCCTGTCGCTCTCCTGCGAAGCGACTCACCTCCTGCACTCCGGTTCAGTGAATATGAACATTAAGCGATGTCATGGCCTAAATCATGGGCCGATCATAGCCTCTCCGGGCTCATACTGGATCCCATCCTGTCACTCTCCGGTGAAGGGGAAACAACGTTAAGTGAGTCAATCCTGTCGCTCTCCGGCGAAGCGACTCACCTCCTGCACTCCGGTTCAGTGAATCTGAACATTAAGCGATGTCTTGGCCTAAATCGTGGGCCGATCATAGCCTCTCCGGGCTCTTATCGAATCCTGATCCAATCACTCTCCGGTGAATAGGAAACGATGCTTAAGTGAGTTGATCCTGTCGCTCTCCGGCGAAGCAACTCACTTCTTGCACTCCGGACCCTTCCTCTCCGGGTAGGATCATAAAGCGATCATGTTTATATTGATATTTAATGTTTATCCTTTAACTCTCCGGTCAAAGGTTTATTTTAATAAGTGTTTCTTTATTAAATTCAAATCCAAGATGTTCAATCTCAAACACCAGGAAAAACAAGACAATGCCTCTTCGGGCGGAGCGGTCTATTTCCATCTCAGAGCATGCCTAGGGATCTCTCCGGTTCCCGTACATGAGTAAGTGGGATAGCCGTTTTATTTTGGAAATCAAATCTAAGAAAACTAATCGACCAGAGTCCAAATCTTGAACTTGGCCCTTGCCATCACAATCAGTTGATGACGAGTCGTGATCCCGATCCAGGATCATTCCTGTTTGGTTGAGGCGGTAGTTGTTCGGTCTAACCGCCGTCATACGTTCTCTGACATACTGCGGCAATCTACCACTCCTGGCATGTTCTTCCACCTCATCCTTTAGGTGGCGGCATTCATCGGTAGTGTGTCCATCCAGCTCATGGAATAGGCAGTACTTTCCAGTCCTACGTTCCCGCTCCGTGGGATCTCTCCTGGGTGGTTTTCGATAGGGGAGTTGCCCCCGAGTTTCGGTGTAAATTCGTTCCAGTCCTGCCACCAAGTCTGTGTATTGCCTGAATCTGGGCTCTCGGAATTTCTTCCATTTATCAGGACCATCATGTGCGTCATCCTGCTTTCTCTTTCCTTTGTCTGCCCTGGACTGTTCCCTGGCGGTTCCTTCGCCTTGTGCAACATTTATTTCCTGCCTCTCGGCTCGTGATTCCTCTAATCGAATGAATTTTTCAGCTTCATGGAAAAACTCTCCAAGATCTTGCGGTGGATCTTTAGTCAAAGAGTCTTTGAATTCGGTGCCTTCTCCAACTCCTGCCACTGCCGCCATCAAAATCATCGATGGGTCCGGGCGATCTACAGAAGTCACTGTCGCATTAAATCGTAACAAAAAATCTTTTATGGACTCTCCGGTCCTTTGTTTTATTGATGCCAAAGTCATCACACTCTTAGGTCGCGTCACGTGAACCCTAAACTGCTTCATGAAGCAATCCACAAGCTCGCCCCATGTTCTGATTGATCCGGTTTCTAGCTGCCTAAACCAAAGCGCAGCCAAATCTGATAAGAATAAGGGGAAACATCGTGCCATCACTTCCTCGGATGCTCCCAGCACTTCCATGTGTCTGATACATCTGGTGATATGCATGGTCGGGTCTGACTTTCCGTCATAAGGATTCAGCGTTGGTAGTTTGAACTTCGGAGGGTTCCTTGCATTCCTGATATTCGGAGCGAACGGACTCGGACTAACTTCTTCCAATCCTCCTCCTGACAACCCTCCTCTCATGAGTCGTCTCACTAGGCCAATCATTCTTTCATCTCCATCTAGGGGTTTCCCCCTTGTCACGTCTCGGTCTTGCCCTCCGAGTCTCGTAGGGAATTTTGGTACGTATTCTTCGGGCGGCTCGTTAGCATTTGTGTTGGCCCTAGCCGGTTGAGCTCCTTCCAAAGGTACTTCTGCGTTGGATCCTGCGGGCCTGCCCCCAAGCCCATGTTGATTGCGTTCTGGTTCTGTATTCTGTCCTCCGTTGGGTTCCATAGCCCTAGCTCCTTGTTCCACATTCACATCCGCTGTAGTTGGTCCAAGGTTCTGTGTTCCTGCAGCTCTTATCTGCTCGAAGAAATTCTGCAGCATCTCTTATTGGCTTTTCATCATTCTCTCCTGCATTAGGTTATTCATAGCCTCCATCTCATCTCTAGTAATGTAGATCGAAGCTTGTCCTTCTCCAGCGCCAGAGGATGCCTCTTGACTTCCTCCCGGTTGGCTCATCTCAGCTCTTTGTTTTTTACTTGTTTGTCGAGTCATTGTAGAGTCAAATCTGATCCCTTAAAATTTCAAGTCTAAACTCTGAATCTGGTGTAGCGGGTGCTAGTTCTTCTCAGTGAAAGCACCAAAGTGTTTGCACCAAAAATGGTCACAAACCCTAAGTGTAGTGAAAGCACCAGTGTATGAATATAAATCAACAGTATTCACACACAAATCACAAATCTAAGCAAGTAACAAGCAGCAATAATGAACAGTGACACACAATTTATAGTGGTTCGGCTATCTCCGGCCTACGTCCACTTCAAGGTTTTTATAATTTTATTGCTCGATGCTTGAAGATTACAATTTCGTATGTTGTATTACAACTGATTTGCTGAACTAAGTCTGAATCTAAGGCAGCAATGGTGATCTGGAGTAAATCTGGCAGAATCTGGGCGCTCTTTAGCTCTAAGAATTGTCCGACCCCTTTTCGGAATGACCAGGGGCTCTATTTATAGGTGTAGGAGGCTGATATTTCGCCTAAATTGAAGGAAGACCAGTTCGGGCACGTGAGGGGGCCCACATGGCCGAAATCTGGAGATCCGGGCCCACTTTGGGATCGATTCGACCCTTGGTTCGAATCGATCAAGAAAGAGTCCGATCGAGCTGAAATTTGGTGTGGACATTCTTCAACATGTGCTCAAGCTACTGTGAAAATTTCATAGCATTTGGACTTGTAGATCTCAAGTTATGATCGATTCAAGTTGGTGTTCTTCGTCCCATGGATTCATTCGAATCGACATGGTTCGACTCCATAGGTTCGAATCGATGCCTCTGCATGTGAAGATGGTGACATGGTGTGTGTGCTTCGTATCGATCCGCTTCTCACTCCGGATTGACTGGGTCGACTCCATGTTCTTCGCCGCTTTGACTGGGTGGATTCGAGTTGTTGGATTTGAAGGTTTGCTTCCTTCGAATCGATCGTATGTCCCCTTCGTATCGATCTGGGTAAATCTCAGTCGATCGATACGAAGACTCCACTGCCTGAAGGTATTCGAAGGTGGGAATGTTCCAATGGACTCAAACTATCGGAGTCGAACTAATGCTTGCTCAATGGAGTCGAAGCAACGCATATTCCGATGGGTTCGAAGCAAGGCTCGTCGTTATCGATTCGAGGCAAAGGCTTGATCGATGGAGTCGAAGCTACGGTCCTTTTCATGGATTCGAACTTGTGGCATAATGGGACGGATTCGAACTATGTTCTCGTGGATGTATTCGAACCAACGATGTCTTAAGTCGATTCGAACATAAGCCCTGCCGATGGATATAAAGTAAATCGAGTCGAACCAGGTGGAGTCAAAACTGATGGATTCGACTCATATGGATGCGAACCCGAGGTTATGTTTTCCACTTGCTCCGATGATATCTTTAGCGTACGACCTCGGATTGACTTGATATTTGGAACGTTGACTTTCACGGCTCTGCTTGACGTGTATTGTCAATTGTTGCCCGATCCGGACTCGGGTGTAATTCATCGATATCCATGGTGAACCTGCGATGCACAATTGATATTTATGACTAGTATTCATTGATTTTCAGTTAATCTTTGGGTATCTCAGCTTTGCCAAAAGTTGGGATAACAGAGTTGATGTTTATACTCCGGTTCGCGCTCTACGAACTCGTAGATGGATGTTTATACTCCGCTTCACACTCCGGGAATACGGAGTTGGATGTTTATACTCCGCTTCGCACTCTAGGAATACGGAATTGATGTTTATACTCCGGTTCGCGCTCTGGGAACTCGGAGTTGGATGTTTATACTCCGCCTCGCACTCTGGGAATACGGAGTTGATGTTTATACTCTGGTTCGCGCTCTGGGAAATCGGAGTTGGTTGTTTATATTCCGGTTCGCGCTTTGGGAACTCGGAGTTGGATGTTTATACTCCGCCTCGCACTCTGGGAATACGGAGTTGATGTTTATACTCCGGTTTGCGCTCTAGGAACTCGGAGTTGGATGTTTGTACTCCGCTTCGCACTCTGGGAATACGGAGTTGATGTTTATATTCCGCTTCGAATTCTGGGAATACAGAGTTGATGTTTATACTCCGCTTCGCACTCTGGGAATACATAGTTGATGTTTATACTCCGGTTCGCGCTCTGGGAACTCGAAGTTGGATGTTTATATTCCGGTTCGCGCTCTGGGAATACGGAGTTGATGTTTATATTCCGGTTCGCGCTCTGGGAATACGGAGTTGATGTTTATACTCCGCCTCGCACTCTTGGAATACGGAGTTGATGTTTATACTCCGGTTCGCGCTCTGGGAACTCGGAGTTCGATGTTTGTACTCCGCTTCGCACTCTGGGAAAAAGGAGTTGGATGTTTATACTCCGCTTCGCACTTTGGGAATACGGAGTTGATGTTTCTACTCCGGTTCGCGCTTTGGGAACTCGGAGTTGGATGTTTATACTCCGCCTCACACTCTGGGAATACGGAGTTGATGTTTATACTTCGGTTCGCCCTCTGGGAATACGGAGTTGGATGTTTATACTCCGGTTCGCGCTGTGGGAACTCGAAGTTGGATGTTTATACTCCGCGTCGCACTCTGGGAATACGATGTTGATGTTTATACTTCGGTTCGCGCTTTGGGAACTCGGAGTTGGATGTTTATACTCCGCCTCGCACTCTGGGAATACGGAGTTGATGTTTATACTCCGGTTCGTGCTCTGGGAACTCGAAGTTGGATGTTTATACTCCGCCTCGCACTCTGGGAATACGGAGTTGATGTTTATAATCCGGTTCGCGCTCTGGGAACTCGGAATTGGATGTTTATACTACGGTTCGCTCTTTGGGAACTCGGAGTTGGATGTTTATACTGCGTTTCGAACTCTGGGAATACGGAGTTGATGTTTATACTCCGGTTCGCGCTCTACGAACTCGGAGTTGGATGTTTATACTCCGCTTCACACTCTGGGAATATGGAGTTGGATGTTTATACTCCGCTTCGCACTCTGGGAATACGGAGTTGATGTTTATACTCTGGTTCGCGCTCTGGGAACTCGGAGTTGGATGTTTATACTCCGCCTCGCACTCTGGGAATACGGAGTTGATGTTTATACTCTGGTTCGCGCTCTAGGAAATCGGAGTTGGTTGTTTATATTCCGGTTCGCGCATTGGGAACTCGGAGTTGGATGTTTATACTCCGCCTCACACTCTGGGAATACGGAGTTGATGTTTATACTCCGGTTCGCGCTCTAGAAACTCGGAGTTGGATGTTTGTACTCCGCTTCGCACTCTGGGAATACGGAGTTGATGTTTATATTCTGCTTCGCATTCTGGGAATACAGAGTTGATGTTTATACTCCGGTTCGCACATTGGGAATACGGTGTTGGATGTTTATACTCCGGTTCACGCTTTGGGAACTCGGAGTTGGATGTTTATATTCCGGTTCGCGCTCTGGGAATACGTAGTTGGATGTTTATACTCCGGTTCGTGCTCAGGGAACTCGGAGTTGGATGTTTATACTCCGCTTCGCCCTCTGGGAATACGGAGTTGATTTTTATACTCCGGTTCGCGCTCTGGGAACTCAGAGTTGGATGTTTGTACTCCGCTTCGCACTCTGGGAATACGGAGTTGATGTTTATACTTCGGTTCGCGCTCTGGGAACTCGAAGTTGGATGTTTATACTCCGCCTCGCACTCTGGGAATACGGAGTTGATGTTTATACTCTGCTTCGCATTCTGGGAATACGGAGTTGATGTTTATACTCCGGTTCGTGCTCTGGGACTCGAAGTTGGATGTTTATACTCCGCCTCGCACTATGGGAATACGGAGTTGATGTTTATACTCCGGTTCGCGCTTTGGGAACTCGGAGTTGGATGTTTATACTCCGGTTCGCGCTTTGGGAACTCGGAGTTGGGTGTTTATACACCGCTTCGAACTCTGGGAATACGGAGTTGATGTTTATACTTCGGTTCGCGCTCTACGAACTCGGAGTTGGTTGTTTGTACTCCGCTTCGCACTTTGGGAAAACGGAGTTGGATGTTTATACTCCGCTTCGCACTCTGGGAATACGGAGTTGATGTTTATACTCCGGTTCGCGCTTTGGGAACTCGGAGTTGGATGTTTATACTCCGCCTCGCACTCTGGGAATACGGAGTTGATGTTTATACTCCGGTTCGCGCTCTGGGAATACGGAGTTGGATGTTTATACTCCGGTTCGCGCTGTGGGAACTCGGAGTTGGATGTTTATACTCCGCGTCGCACTCTGGGAATACGATGTTGATGTTCATACTCCGGTTCGTGCTTTAGGAACTCGGAGTTGGATGTCTATACTCCGCCTCGCACTCTGGGAATACGGAGTTGATGTTTATACTCCGGTTCGCGCTCTGGGAACTCGAAGTTGGATGTTTATACTCCGCCTCGCACTCTGGGAATACGGAGTTGATGTTTATACTCCGGTCGCGCTCTGGGAACTCGGAGTTGGATGTTTATACTATGGTTCACGCTTTGGGAACTCGGAGTTGGATGTTTATACTCCGCTTCGAACTCTGGAAATACGGAGTTGATGTTTATACTCCGGTTCGCGCTCTACGAACTCGGAGTTGGATGTTTATACTCCGCTTCACACTCTGGGAATACGGAGTTGGATGTTTATACTCCGCTTCGCACTCTGGGAATATGGAGTTGATGTTTATACTCCGGTTCGCGCTCTGGGAACTCGGAGTTGGATGTTTATACTCCGCCTCGCACTCTGGGAATACGGAGTTGATGTTTATACTCTGGCTCGCGCTCTGGGAAATCGGAGTTGGTTGTTTATATTCCGATTCGCGCTTTGGGAACTCGGAGTTGGATGTTTATACTCCGCCTCGCACTCTGGGAATACGGAGTTGATGTTTATAATCAGGTTCGCGCTCTAGGAACTCGAAGTTGGATGTTTGTACTCCGCTTCGCACTTTGGGAATACGGAGTTGATGTTTATATTCTGTGTTA
Organism: Allium fistulosum; assembly: GCA_030737815.1. NCBI lineage: Eukaryota > Viridiplantae > Streptophyta > Magnoliopsida > Asparagales > Amaryllidaceae > Allium > Allium fistulosum. The sequence continues at coordinate 209,828,565 of CM060904.1, read as the reverse complement.
TCCCGCCTTTTGGCAAGGCCAGGACATCAAGAAGCCGGCTAGAGAACAAGGATAACACGCCATGGATATCCCTGAATTTTGTCCGAGCCCAGAGTGAGCTACAATTGATAGGACACGACAAGAAAGGCCATAGAGATCAGCACCTCAAATTTCAAGTCGATCCGGACTCATACACTCAAGTTATGATCGAGTCGAATTGGAGGGAAAGAGCCCAGATTTCGTATCCATCACTCTGGGCGATTTCGTATCCATCACCGAAGCCCCAGTTCGAATCCATCATGCTTCGTATCGATCAGCTCCGGATCCATCGAGGTACCCAGGTTCGACTCGATTTTCTTCGTATCCATCGAACTCGTATCGATGGACTTCACACATACCAGCAATTGAAGGACTTCGTATCCTTCAGCCAGTGTCAGTTTCGTATCCATCAGATGATGCATACGTCGTATCCATCAGACATTGCTTACTTCGTATCCATCAGCCAGTGCCTACTTCGTATCCATCAGATAGTATTTGCCTCGTATCCCAGGATGAAGTCCTACTCGAAACCATCAGGTCAACCAGCTTGGATAACGTGTCACCTCTCGAAGGAAACGGGGCAAGATACGTGGAGTCGAAGCAGTCAACACGGAGCAAATACCGGATCGAGGCGAAGAGCGCACACCACGTCATCCCTCGATGCGAATGCGCCGAGATATATGGAGTCGACGCGGTCAACTCGGAGTGAAGAGCGGATCGAAGCGAGGCGCGCGCACCACATCACCTTGAGAGCGCGTGCAATCATCGAGACGAAAGGATGGAGTCGAAGCAATGGAGACGAGCAGAACAGCCAGCGTTAAGATCCATCTCGTATCGACGATATCTCTCAATCCACAAATCCAAACACCATGAAATTTTAACTGAAGGCTGCACACATAACAAGGAATGTCTCCACCAATTTTGAGCTCAATTGGAAGTAATCCTGATCGATACGAAATGATTTCGTATCGATCACAGATTGGCTTGAAACTCTCTGGAAGTGGTCGAATGGGCCCCCTCACGTGTCTGGCCAAGTCTTCCGGAGTTTGAGCGAAATCCAAGCCTCCTACGCCTATAAATAGAGCCCCAGAATCAACGGAAAAAGGATCTTTTTTCTCTGAAGCGCCCAGACTCTGCCGGATTGAGATTTGCATCATACTTTTGCTGTCAATTTCGAATTCCAAACTGTAATCCGCTGTTCATCGCTGTAAACGCTTGTAATCATTGAAAGAGAATCAATAAAATCATCAAAACTTCATAGTGGACGTAGGCTATACGCCGAACCACTCTAAACTGCATGTCTGTTCACTTTGCATTCATATTTGTTGGAGTTTTTGTTAGATAATCTCTGTTTTACATTTATAATCTTCATTTTATCTCTTCAAACAACTCCCGAAGAGTGTTGTGCCCATTTTTGGTACAAACACTTTGGTGCTTTCACCGAGAGGAACCAGCTTTTTCTCCTGCTCGTTGGATCTGCCGTCGATACCGGATTGCACAAATCCAAGAGGAAGATCCAGATATCCAGCCCGGAATCCTTCCATTCTATTCAGATTTGCTCAGAATCTAGGAAAGGACTCCACCACCGACAATGGTCAGCACAAGAACTGGCGCCACCGCCACAGAGCAAGAAGGCAGAGACAGGCAAAATCCAACACAGCCGCCTTCTTCCAATCAAGACAATGCCACTCAGTCAGACTCAACGGGGCTAGTCACCCGACAGGAGTTTCAGGTATTGCTCCAGGAGCTGACCCAAAGCCGTCAGCAGTTGGCAGAACAGTTACGCGCCAATATCGAGCTGACCAACCAGCTGAACCGCCGGGGGCACAGAAGGTCCAGGAGAGATGATGTCTCCAGAGCGTCTACCGAAAGCTCAGCTTCATCTGATTACCACCGCCAGACTACCCGTCCTCGACTAGAGGGGAATCGCGCTCAAGCTGCTGAATATCAGCCTACCTTAACTGTTGGGCAGCTAAGGGTAGGACCGTCGACTAGTTTCCAAACCGGTCCCTCAACACGAGGAGGTACTGCCCCACAGTACACCACCGATAACCGCGCCACAACTGCCGCAGCAGAGACAAGGGCTGATACCCGAAATCAATCTGAGCCGATCAATCAACAGCGAGGACATACTCCTGAACCTTATGTCCCAGAAGACGTTGAGCCAAGGAGGCGAGATACGGGTCGTCGACAACGCCCGATCCCTACTCGCGCCGTGGAACCCGACCACGCCTTAGCTCATCACGCTCCGAATCCGCCTGTTTCGGATATATCAACCATGATACGTCAAATGATCCGCGAGAGTCAGGGGCTCACTAATGATGACTGGGGAATTTCCCGTAGTCATACCCCTTTCACAGACGAAGTGTTACATGCCGAACCCCCTAGGCGATTCAGAATGCCGACTTTCCCGATGTATGAAGGGAATAGTGACCCCAACCAGCATATTCTGAAGTATGAATGGTCGATGAGCGCTGCAAGGGCCGACGACGCAGTGAAGTGTCGGAGTTTCCCCATCTCTCTGGGAGGAATCGCGACAATGTGGTTTACCCGCCTACCACCTAGATCAATTTCTTCGTTCGATCAATTGGCTAAGAGGTTTGTGGAGCAATTCCGGATGCATGTTGCTAGGCCGAAGGACGTCAACACCTTGTCCAGCGTCACTCAAGCTCCTGGAGAAACACTCAGGCGTTACTTGGAGAGGTTCCACGCAGCATGCGTCGAGATCACCAATCCCAACGATAATTCAATCTTAATGGCTCTGACCAAGGGGATTGATCCTGATTCTGAATTCGGAAACTGGCTGGCTGGAAAACCGCCCGCGTCGTTGGACCGTTTTTACTCCAAGGCCGCTCAATTCCTGCGGCAGGAGGATGCAAAACAGTCTAGGAAGCAGGACGATGCGAGGCCTAACATTGAAGGAATACAGAGCAATGTGGCAGTTAAACAGTCCGGCGAGAGTTCGGGGAAAGTTCAGCTCAACATACAAAACAAGCAAACCCAGCAGAGAGGAAACAATGGCCAGAACAAGAAGAGAGATGAGAACCGAGGTCCACGACGTAGAGCTCAGATGTTTGACAGTTATACACCGCTGAACACGTCATTGGAGAACGTATACTTGCAGACTTGCAACACCGTACAGTATAAGAAGCCTGCTCCGAAGCCCTCATCGGAGAGACAGATTCAGACAGGAAAATTCTGTAGGTTCCATGAGAGCTATGGACATAATACCAATGAGTGTCGACACTTACAGGACCTCATCGAGAAGCTGATTAGAAAGAGGAAGCTAGATCAGTTTGTACGGGCGCCGCAGCCTGGCGGAGCGGGCCCCTCAAATCAAAATCGTTCACAGAATCAGGAAAGAGAGGATGAACCCGCTCGTGCGGGCGGGAGATTAGTTATCAACACAATAAGTGGTGGTCCCCATCCGGCAGACAGAAGCTGGGGGGAAATGGAGTCGTATGCCAGTTCTATCAGGCATGCGGACTTCGAGTGTTATAGTAATTGCGAGGATGGGACCCCGGCAAAGCAACAAAAGATAATGTCCGATGATATCGTGTTCAGGAGCCGAGACGCTGATAAAGTTGAAGCCCCTACTATCGACCCACTAGTCATATCCGCCCAGGTAGGTCCTGCTTGGATGAAGAGGATCCTGGTTGACAGTGGGAGCTCTGTAAACATCTTGCTCAAACGGGCTTACGATCTGATGAAGATGGAGACAAAGGATTTGAAACCCTGTTTATCCAGAATCCATGGTTTCAATGGAAGTGCCACGGTACCCATCGGAATAACTGAACTCCCAGTCGAGTTAGGCGTTGGAGAGCGCCGGAGGGTCCGCATGTTACAATTTGTTGTGTTAGAGATAGATTCGCCATACAATGCGTTTCTGGGACGACCAGCTTTGGCCGAGTTCAGGGCGGCGATCGCCCCATGGTGTCTGACTCTGAAATTTCCCACTGATCATGGGATTGGAGTTGTTCAAGGAGATCAGGCCTCGGGAAGGGCCTGCTATGTTGCTGAGCTGCGCGGGGCGCAACGTAAAGAGAAGGGTAAGGGCGTAGAGGAATCTCTCTGCGTCCGTTCTATCGACAATTGACAATTGGTGCCTGGGCCTCGGCCCGGGCACCACGACCAATTCCTGAAAGACCTGGACCCCAGGGACAACAAGGATAGAGACGAATCAACGGAGAGCCAAGCCTCTCCAGCCGAACTGACTGTGGACGTCCCAATCAGTGAGGATGATGATTCAAAAATGCTAAAAGTTGGGTCCCAACTAAACAAGCAGACACAGCAGGAGTTGGTCGAATTTCTTCGGGCGAATCTCGACGTCTTCGCCTGGACACACTCTGACATGTGCGGGATCTCGCCGAGCATTGCAAGTCACTCCCTGAATATAGATCCACGACATGTCCCGGTGAAACAGAAAAGGCGCGGTATGGATCCAGAGAGATCTGCCGCCCTTAAAGAGGAAGTTGATAAACTGCAATCGAATGGGTTCATTCGAGATGCCTTGTATCCAGAATGGGTGTCCAACCCTGTACTAGTTCGGAAACCTAACGGGAAGTGGAGAACTTGTGTTGATTACTCTGACCTAAATAAGGCTTGTCCAAAAGATAGCTTCCCACTTCCACGAATCGATCAGCTCGTAGATTCGACGGCCGGACATGAACTACTATCCTTTATGGACGCTTATTCCGGTTACAATCAGATACCCATGCATCTGCCTGATCAGGAACATACCAGCTTCGTGACCGACCTGGGACTCTATTGTTACAAAGTCATGCCGTTTGGTCTAAAGAACGCTGGAGCAACATACCAACGCTTAGTCAACCGAATGTTCGCTGATCAGATTGGGAAAACTATGGAGGTTTACGTGGATGACATGCTGGTAAAGTCCCGATTCTCCACAGATCACGTCAGAGATTTGGGTTCAATGTTCAGCATCCTCCGGGAGTACGGGATGAAGCTCAACCCACTCAAATGTCACTTTGGCGTTGCATCCGGAAAATTCCTTGGGTTCATTGTCAACGCTCGAGGAATAGTGGCGAATCCTGAGAAGATCTGGGCTATTAGAAATTTGCAAACCCCTAGAACTATAAAGCAAGTCCAGAGTCTAAACGGGAAGGTCGCAGCATTGAGCAGGTTTATTTCAAAGTCCACCGACAAATGCATTCCTTTCTTCGACCTGATTCGGAAGGGCAAACGAAACTTTGAATGGACCACGGAGTGTGAAGGCGCGTTCCGATCATTAGTTCAACATCTCTCCACGCCTCCGATCTTGTCAAAACCGGTTGACCACGAGCAATTATATCTCTATCTGGCAGTATCAGAACATGCGATCAGTGCTGCCCTAGTCCGGGAAGAAGACAAAGTGCAAAACCCGGTCTATTATGTTAGTAAGCGACTAACAGGAGCTGAAAGAAATTATCCAAGGCTGGAGAAACTGGCTTATTGTCTGGTCATTGCCTCAAGGAAGCTCCGTCCCTACTTCCAGGCTCATCCGCTTACTGTGTACACCGACCAGCCGTTACGACAGGTCCTTACGCGGCCTGAGACGTCCGGTAGGTTACTCAAGTGGAACATTGAGCTAAGCCAATTTGATATCGCATACGCTCCGCGGAGGGCCATTCAAGGACAAGTCCTGGCTGATTTCATAGCCGAATTCACCGTCCCGGAAGACTTACCCGAAACCAGTGAATCTCCCGAATACATCTGGAAGCTGTATACTGATGGTGCGTCAAATGACCGGTGTTCGGGCGCGGGGGTTGTACTTGAGACTCCCGAGGGCCGATCCATATGTTATGCTCTTAAATTCGACTTTCGTGCAACTAATAATGAAGCCGAATATGAAGCCCTCCTGACCGGCCTAAGGCTTGCCAGAGATTTGAGAATTGTCGCTGTAGAAATTTATTGCGATTCGCAGTTAGTGGTATGCCAGGTGCGAGGAGAATACCAGGCAAGAGACCGAAGACTGGCCGCTTACTTGACGCGAGTTCAGGAAATCCTAAACCAGTTTGATTATTATGCCATCTATTATGTGCCTCGGGAACGCAATCAGAAAGCCGATTCACTGGCGAAGTTAGCCAGCACAGGCGAAGCGCAACAAATGGGACTTGTCCCCGTTGAAACTTTGGCCACTCCAAGCATCGATCGGATAGAAATGGACTCTGTATTTGAAATCGCTCCCAATAGAGAGTCCTGGATGACTCCGTATCGGAATTACATTGAGAATGGGGTGCTACCTGAACCTAGAAATGAGAAGAGACAGATTCAGCGAAAAGCCTCGCGGTTCATCATCCAAAACGGAGTCATGTACAGGAGAGGTTATTCCGTTCCTCTCCTCAGATGTATCGCCCACGAGGAAGTCAAGCGAGTGCTACATGACGTGCACGAAGGAGAGTGCGGTGATCATATCGGCGGGCAAGCTCTCGCTAAAAAGATACTCCGATATGGGTACTACTGGCCGACGGTGAACCGAGATGCGGCAAACTATGCCCGGAAGTGCGATAAATGCCAGATACATGCCCGAATTCCGAGAGCTCCGCCAACTGAGATAACCCAAATGGTCAGTCCCTGGCCATTCGCAATGTGGGGCATTGACATCATCGGCGCTTTGCCTTTAGCAAAAGGCGGTGCGAAATACGCCATTGTCGCAGTTGATTACTTCACAAAATGGGCCGAGGCCGAAGCCCTAGCAACCATTACGACAAAGAAGGTGATAAATTTCGTGGTTCGCAACATCATCTGTCGATTTGGACTCCCGCATACTATCATCACTGATAATGGAACCCAATTCGAGAGCGCAGAATTCAAGAATTTCTGTCAACGGTTTCATATCCGCAAAAAGTTCTCGGCTGTCGCACACCCCCAAGCGAATGGACAAGTTGAAGCTATCAACAAAGTTATAAAATCGATCCTGAAGAAACGATTAGAGAAGGCTGGGGGCAAGTGGGTCGATGAACTTCCTATGGCATTATGGGCCTATCGAACGACCCACAAAACCGCGACCGGACACACTCCGTTTTCCCTATCTTATGGCTCAGAGGCCGTTATTCCGGTCGAGACAGAAGTGCTCTCTCATCGCGTGACTTATTATGATCCAAAAACAAACGCTATACTCCTAGCCGAGTCTTTGGATCTATTGGATGAAAAACGGGAGGAGGCTGATTTGAGAGCAGCCGCACATCGAAGTCGGGTCGCCCGATTGTACAACACCAGAGTTCGACCTCGAACCTTTGAACTCGGCGACCTCGTGCTCAAGAGAATTTACCCAGTTCCTTCACACATGAAACCAAACTGGGGAGGGCCGTATGTAATTACACGAAAGCTCGGAGATGGTACATTCAAGCTGTCGACTGTTGACGGTCTCGATTTACCGAGGGCTTGGAACAGCGAAAGTCTACGCCGCTACTACATATGACAGGCTTTATTTATTTCATTCTATTTAGCAATTTGTTTCTGCATTTCGAAATTTGAATTTTGTAATAAGGCAACTGACTTTGCCGCATTTTCTTATTTCAGCAATAAAATGCCACTTCTTCGAGCCAGAGCTGTGATTCATTATGTACGATATGCAACATCACGATGCACGAAGAGCTAAATCCCATCACACAATGGGACTTATTCAAATGGAGAGTGGCTGTGATACGACCGGCCACTCACTAGGCGAAACCCGAGCTCGGGGGCAAGCCATGACACCGATATTAATAGGATTGGCACACGACAATCCTACAACCAACTCCGTATTCCCAGAGTGCGAAACGGAGTATAAACATTTAACTCCATATTCCCAGAGTGCGAAATGGAGTATAAACATCTAACTCCGTATTCCCAGAGTGCGAAACGGAGTATAAACATTTAACTCCATATTCCCAGAGTGCGAAATGGAGTATGAACATCCGACTCCGTATTCCCAGAGTGCGAAACGGAGTATAAACACTTAACTCCATATCCCCGGAGTGCGAAATGGAGTATAAACATTCGACTCCGTATCCCCAGAGTGCGAAGCGGAGTATACACACTTAACTCCATATTCCCAGAGTGCGGAATGGAGTATAGACATTCAGCTCCGCATTCCCAGAATGCGAAGCGGAATATAAACAGTCAACTCCATGTTCCCAGAGTGCGAGCAACCACTTACGAGATGACGCGTATCCCCAGAGTATGGATGGAACGGTTCATAAGAGAACGGGCGTAGTTCGACCACTCGGACCTCGCTCAGTACCATCGCAAGCTGATCATCACACCTTGACCCCGAAGCTGGGGGCAGAAGCAAATGTTAGTCATTGCCCGAAACTATACGATGTTCAGCTCCGATGCGATTCCCTATCACAACTCGAGTCCGAAAGTTCCATACTTAACAAGTAAAAATGAGCTATTCTTGAAGCAATCAAAAAATGCAAATACACTGGACCAAAGTCCGGACACTGCAATATTCAAGCATAGAAAGGAACGCAAGCTGAAGCTAAAAGACAAAATTTTATTCCAACTAAACTCAAAAACAATGCTTCATACATGAGATCTTTCCTAAAATGTTCCTACTAGCAGGGGCCGAACCGGCATCTAAACACGGCCTACAAAAGGGAAGAGACAGAAAAAATAACAAAAGTCCCTAACTGTCTACGGAAAGGATGTCTACTCCTTCTGCTTCCTCAGCTTCTTCTTCTTCTTCGAGGAACTACTGGAGCCGCCAGTACCCTTCCGCTTGGAGCCTTTCTCCCTAGGCAGGCTCCCCCCGGGTGAAGGCATGATGTCAACGTCCTCGTCTGAGCTGGACTCTATAGGGATGCTTCCCGCAGGAGGAGTGGGAGGAACAGACTCCGCAGCCGGAGGAGGGGCTGGTACACCAGTATCAGTAAGTGTGCCATCAGGAGACATAGTCATAAGAGGAATGGGGCACTGTGCTGGTGCTCCGTCATCTGCATCACCGCCTCCGTGCGCCGCAGCCGCCATCTCGGCATTGATCTCAGCTAACAACGCCGCTTCCCGCCGTGCCCTGGCCTCGCTAGGAGCCATAGTAGTTTGGGACAGGGTATCAGATGTAGCCGTGAATCCACCCAAGCCAAATGGCAAATCCGCAAAAGGATCACTTTGACGGCCAAGGAGCTCGTTTATCATTTGCTCGTCGAAAGAGAGTGAGCTGCCCTCCGTCACTCCAACTGGTGCCATTGCTGCGACGGAGGTCGCCTCAGAAACGATGGCTCCTGGCGCTCGACTTAGTACTTGGGTGGTAAGAGGCGCGGCTGGTGCAACTCCTGTCACTGATCAAAGTAAAAGACATGTCATTAGCAACAGTTCAACACGGGATCTTCAATCCAAATATACTGGAAGTTAGTTCAAAGTACCTTCCTCGGTTTGGCTCGAGGTCGTCTGAACCGCTTCAGAAGGATGCTCCTTAATAGGAGATAAGTGCGGTTGATCTGGGTCGTACGCCGGGATAGGCTGGGAATAGATCATTGAAGTTGGCTCAGACTGAGATGACACGACAATCTCAGAACTTGTAACATGGTGTTCCACACCAGAGCTCTCTCCGACCTCCGGGACCTGAGCACCAAGCCTCACCTTGTCATGGGAAATCATGGAGTCATGGAGAACCTTCTTTTCGTCAGCATTAAGGATGCGGTTCTCCAGCTCGAACTCATCAGGGGCTTCATCAGGGTGCCCAGATCTCTCCTCATCCACCAGTAGGTTCCAGGCGTTATAGAGATGTGTGGGGTAATCGTCAAGCCATGTCAGGTCTCGGTGCCTTAGCACATTGGCGTTGTAAGTGACGAGTAGCTCCTCCACCTCGGCCTCAATCCTGGCCTCCGCCTGCCGTACTTTCTCCTCAACTCCAGCCTCAGCCTCACGGGCTTGTTGTACGGCCGCCTCCTTCTCCTTTTGAAGTGTCACTGCCTGGTCACAGGCTTCCTGCGCAGAGACATTAGCTGCGTCTTTTTCCTTAGCCATCTCTGAAAATTTTGACTTCAGCTCATTAAGCTCCTGGAGAGCGGCATCCCTCTCGGCCGTAATGGAAGTGTTCCTGTGACCCATGTCCTCAATAGCGGTGTAATGTTCTTGCTTCATCCTGGCCATGGCAGCGGTCACCTCGTCAACTTTCTTTAAGGCCTCCATTTCAGACTTACGAGAAGACTCGGCCTCAGAGTTAAGCGCTTTTATGATTTGGTCGTTGCGACCCAGCTCCTTCTCAAGTTTCTCGATGGTGACGCCCCGCTCAAACGCCACTTTAGATGCCTTCCTCGCGGCCCGTCCCCACTCCCTATACTGGAAAAAGATGTCCGCGACATAATCATGGATAGTGGTTTCCGCGGTTGGCGGGATTCTCTTCAGGTGCGGGGGAAAGACATATCCATCAAAACAGATGTCAGGAAATTCCTTCCTCATCTGTGCCAATTTGAGCGCTCCCTCGCTAGACGCCTCGGTCAGGACCGACACAGTAGCTGAAGAGGTGGCTATTTCGGTCCTGCGCGGAGGGTCGGACCTCAAAGCTTGGGAAGGCGGCCTAGACCGTGAAGTTTCGGAGGGACGAGTAACGGCGACCACAGGAGGTGCAGAGGTCCTGGGGGGAGGAGAACGAGATCGGGATCGGTAAACATGTCCCCTATCTCTGTCAGACTTCTCCTGACCAGAGTGTCCAGCGTCATAATCCCTCTCGCCCTCTCTCCTGCGTGGCTCGTGATAACGGCGCTTACGCAGACTACCAAGCACGGAACCTTTCCCGGACATCGTACCTGAAAAGAAAACAACAAAGAATCAGTAACCGTTTGCGATGTGTTGATTGTGGTTAGAAAAATGTGTTGTGCCGTGAGGAGTGTGTGAATGTGTAACCCCCCGGACCAACCAGAAGTGTCAGTCGCATCGGCAAACTCAGACTCGCTGACATCGGCGATATGTCGCGGTCCACCCGACCCAACATCGTGTTGCTCCGGCTCGATGTCAGGGACTGGAGGGTCAGTACGCCCTTCAAATTGATCTTCAGCTTGCGGGGAGGACGCCTCCGTAATCTTAACTCCTGACGAAGGGCGGTGCAAAACCACAGACTTCCGCCTCCCAGACTTAGGCTGTTTCGAAGCCACAGCTTTGCCTTTCCTCTTAGCATCGGACTCTGGAGTTGCATTAGCAGGTCCGGCCAATGGTTCTTCGTCAGTGTGGGTTTTCTCGGAGTCGGGTTCCTCGATTATCACGACCCTGGGCTTCATCTGCTTGACCTTTTTCCTGGAGACGGTCTTTAATGCGCCGTCAAGTCTTATGCTCTGCCTCCGACCAATCAGCCCAAGGACTCTGAGATTCCGATCTGTCAATAATAGTTCAATATTCCTTTCTTCGCTAGGAATCTCTTGGAGGACCCGAACTATCTCTTTGTAATAGCCACCCTCAGGCCGCTGGATGATAGCTGAAAGAAAAAGAGGAGAAGACGTAAGTTTAATTTCACTCCGAAAATTGCCCTGTCAATTATTTGGGAAAAGAGACGATACTCACGTCTGAATAGCCATCTTCTGGCAAATCCCGGGGGACATCGGACATAGAACCACTCCGACTTAAAATAGCTTAGCCTAGTCCACGACCCCACGACGACTTGGCAGTTCCTTACAGACTCCAAGAACGTATAAGATGGGCTGTCAGTCCGACTCTTGAAGTTAAACAAGTATCTTATATCGATCATACGGGGAGGACGATGGAGGTACTCCATGAATACAACGAACAAGCTGTTGAGTGAGGCATATCCGTTTGGATGCAATTGAGACGGAGCGATGTCCAGATAAGCCAACACTTCTCTTATATAGTCGTTGAATGGAGGAAGTGTGCCGGCTGCGCACGCGTGCCGATTAAAAGCAGTATACCCCTCCGGGGGATTATGTGGCCTATCATCCGGTCCAGGCAACAATACCTCATCCAAAGATAAACCATGCCTTAAGCATATCCTCCCCAGCATGTCTTCGGAGATATTGGATGGGACGGAATCAGGTGGACTGTTAATGAAGGACGCGTTGGGCAACTCGTCCGGAGCTGGGCCAATAACTTCGGCCTCGATGACCGGAATCTCAATTCTAGGAAGGACAGGGTTCTGAATTTCTTGCTGCTGCGAACTTGACGGTTCCATCGCCAGCTAACTCACGAGAAACCATCATTAGATGACAAAAAGCCCGTGCGTTCCCCAGTGTAACGTGCATGAATGTGTTGTGTAGTGCGAATGCTGTGCGTGACTTGAGCAAATTCTGCAGAATTAAAGAAAATGTGCAAGCGACGAGATTCTGGAAGTCAAACAAACATGACCGTCATCGCTGACCGTCATGACTGCGCCATCCAGATGATAACGATCGATTCAAGATTGAAGAGTTCGTTGTACTTTTCTGTTAAAAGGCAGTTCCATCGACGAGCTTCGAAAGTCAGTCAAATATGCAATCCTGTAGTCAAGTCCAATTATGCAAGGCAGAAGCTCGTCGGAATCAAATGTAAGAACATACAAAAGTTCGCTAAGTTCGTCAAATTTCAGCATGGAATCGATCGTAGTTCAAGTTCAAATTCATTCGGAGGCATGATGTCTTTTGTATGGATCCAGTTCGAATCGATACTTTCGTATCGATCAAGTCGACTCGATACCTTTCGTATCGATGTCAGTTCGTATCGACCGGAGGAGGAGATTTCGTATCGATCAGGTAAGTTTACTTCGCATCGACCAAGGGTAACGGCTGTGAGACAACCAAATGCAATAACTTCGCATCGATCTGTGGTTATCGATATGGGACCGATGAGATCTCTTGGCCTTCGTATCGATCAAGAGAGATAGATTTTCGCATCGATCACGCTGGCCAAGCGCTTACATCGATCATCTCAGTTCAACACAAGCCCCTACCACCTTAGATCGATGCGAACCTCTGCATCCCCTTTAACCCATCAGTCGATGCGAAATCATGAAAATCTGGATCGAGTCGAATCCTCCTATCCCAGATCGACACGAATTAGTGGTGAAGCAATCACTCCAGAACTCCTTCTTCTCCGATTGAAGCGAGCATGGCCATGGCCATCCTCGACCAAGTTCTGGTCCAGATCTGGCCTTGGCACCACTATAATCGATAATCGGCAAAGGCACGATGGATCTGAGATCTGAACTTCGTCGCTCAAGTGTAGCTGTGATTGCTCGTTTACCTGAATCGAATTGGAGTTTGGGGAAATTATAAGATGATGTTTGATCGATTCGAAGATTGAAATAATTCTTCTCTCCTGCTTGTCTGTGGATCGATACGAGAAGGCAGAAGACAACAGTAAAAGTAAAAGGTAAAAAAGTGAGAAATGGCAAAGTCCCAGATATTTATACAAGGCCTAGGACGGAACCGAGTCGATTCGACTCCCAGTCAATCTGACCGGTCGCAACCAGTCAAGCAGCGCATCGATGCGAGCATTCGTATCGAACCCCTTAACCTTTATCAGTTCGAAGCGCACAGGGAGGCTACGTGAAAACGATGGGTAGGCGCACGCGCTTTTCTCGCATCCATCAAGCCGTGCATTCATCGAGACGAAATGTTCACCAGACACCATCGTTTCGAAGCATCCGGGTTTTGAGCCATCGATTCGAAACAGAGCAGATCTGTTGATACGAGCGTCAATTTCGTATCCATCCGTATCTATCGATGCGAACATCCATTTCGTATCCACCAGATATCATCAATTCGAACCAGGATTCGCCACCATTTGTGACCATCGATACGAATGATTGTTTTCGTATCCATCAAGTCAACCCACATCGATACGAAAGAAGGCTTTTTGACTTTGAGCATCGACTCGTAAGCGGACCGATACGAGAGAATGGCTAAGGGGTACGATTTCCAAAGCCATTCGAAGAAGGCCTACAGCTTTTCAAAGCACGTCATGTTTTCACAAGACGTACTTTGGGGGGCAAATGTTATCCCGCCTTTTGGCAAGGCCAGGACATCAAGAAGCCGGCTAGAGAACAAGGATAACACGCCATGGATATCCCTGAATTTTGTCCGAGCCCAGAGTGAGCTACAATTGATAGGACACGACAAGAAAGGCCATAGAGATCAGCACCTCAAATTTCAAGTCGATCCGGACTCATACACTCAAGTTATGATCGAGTCGAATTGGAGGGAAAGAGCCCAGATTTCGTATCCATCACTCTGGGCGATTTCGTATCCATCACCGAAGCCCCAGTTCGAATCCATCATGCTTCGTATCGATCAGCTCCGGATCCATCGAGGTACCCAGGTTCGACTCGATTTTCTTCGTATCCATCGAACTCGTATCGATGGACTTCACACATACCAGCAATTGAAGGACTTCGTATCCTTCAGCCAGTGTCAGTTTCGTATCCATCAGATGATGCATACGTCGTATCCATCAGACATTGCTTACTTCGTATCCATCAGCCAGTGCCTACTTCGTATCCATCAGATAGTATTTGCCTCGTATCCCAGGATGAAGTCCTACTCGAAACCATCAGGTCAACCAGCTTGGATAACGTGTCACCTCTCGAAGGAAACGGGGCAAGATACGTGGAGTCGAAGCAGTCAACACGGAGCAAATACCGGATCGAGGCGAAGAGCGCACACCACGTCATCCCTCGATGCGAATGCGCCGAGATATATGGAGTCGACGCGGTCAACTCGGAGTGAAGAGCGGATCGAAGCGAGGCGCGCGCACCACATCACCTTGAGAGCGCGTGCAGTCATCGAGACGAAAGGATGGAGTCGAAGCAATGGAGACGAGCAGAACAGCCAGCGTTAAGATCCATCTCGTATCGACGATATCTCTCAATCCACAAATCCAAACACCATGAAATTTTAACTGAAGGCTGCACACATAACAAGGAATGTCTCCACCAATTTTGAGCTCAATTGGAAGTAATCCTGATCGATACGAAATGATTTCGTATCGATCACAGATTGGCTTGAAACTCTCTGGAAGTGGTCGAATGGGCCCCCTCACGTGTCTGGCCAAGTCTTCCGGAGTTTGAGCGAAATCCAAGCCTCCTACGCCTATAAATAGAGCCCCAGAATCAACGGAAAAAGGATCTTTTTTCTCTGAAGCGCCCAGACTCTGCCGGATTGAGATTTGCATCATACTTTTGCTGTCAATTTCGAATTCCAAACTGTAATCCGCTGTTCATCGCTGTAAACGCTTGTAATCATTGAAAGAGAATCAATAAAATCATCAAAACTTCATAGTGGACGTAGGCTATACGCCGAACCACTCTAAACTGCATGTCTGTTCACTTTGCATTCATATTTGTTGGAGTTTTTGTTAGATAATCTCTGTTTTACATTTATAATCTTCATTTTATCTCTTCAAACAACTCCCGAAGAGTGTTGTGCCCATTTTTGGTACAAACATTCTGCTTCGCATTCTGGGAATACAGAGTTGATGTTTATACTCCGGTTCGCACTTTGGGAATACGGTGTTGGATGTTTATACTATGGTTCGCGCTTTGGGAACTCGGAGTTGGATGTTTATATTCCGGTTCGCGCTCTGGGAATACGTAGTTGGATGTTTATACTCCGGTTCGTGCTCAGGGAACTCGGAGTTGGATGTTTATACTCCGCTTCGCACTCTGGGAATACGGAGTTGGATGTTTATACTCCGGTTCGCGCTGTGGGAACTCGGAGTTGGATGTTTATACTCCGCGTCGCACTCTGGGAATACGATGTTGATGTTTATACTCCGGTTCGCGCTTTGGGAACTCGGAGTTGGATGTTTATACTCCGCTTCGCACTCTGGGAATACGGAGTTGATGTTTATACTCCGGTTCGCGCTCTGGGAACTCGAAGTTGGATGTTTCTACTCCGCCTCACACTCTGGGAATACGGAGTTGATGTTTATACTCCGGTTCGCGCTCTGGGAACTCGAAGTTGGATGTTTATACTCCAGTTCGCGCTTTGGGAACTCGGAGTTGGATGTTTATACTCCGCTTCGAACTATGGGAATACGGAGTTGATGTTTATACTCCGGTTCGCGCTCTACGAACTCGGAGTTGGATGTTTATAATCCGCTTCACACTTTGGGAATACGGAGTTGGATGTTTATACTCCGCTTCGCACTCTGGGAATACGGAGTTGATGTTTATACTCCGGTTTGCGCTCTGGGAACTCGGAGTTGGATGTTTATACTCCGCCTCGCACTCTGGGAATACGGAGTTGATGTTTATAATCTTGTTCGCGCTCTGGGAAATCGGAGTTGGTTGTTTATATACCGGTTCGCGCTTTGGGAACTCGGAGTTGGATGTTTATACTCCGCCTCGCACTCTGGGAATACGAAGTTGATGTTTATACTCCGGTTCACGCTCTAGGAACTCGGAGTTGGATGTTTGTACTCCGCTTCGCACTCTGGGAATACGGAGTTGATGTTTATATTCCGCTTCGCATTCTGGGAATACAGAGTTGATGTTTATACTCCGGTTCGCACTTTGGGAATACGGAGTTGGATGTTTATACTCCGGTTCACGCTTTGGGAACTCGGAGTTGGATGTTTATATTCTGGTTCGCGCTCTGGGAATACGTAGTTGGATGTTTATACTCCGGTTCGTGCTCAGGGAACTCGGAGTTGGATGTTTATACTCCGCTTCGCACTCTGGGAATACGGAGTTGATTTTAATACTCCGGTTCGCGCTCTGGGAACTCGGAGTTGGATGTTTATACTTTGCTTCGCACTCTGGGAATACGAAGTTGATGTTTATACTCCAGTTCATGCTCTGGGAACTCGGAGTTGGATGTTTATACTCCGCCTCGCGCTTTGGGAATACGGAGTTGATGTTTATACTCTGGTTCGCGCTCTGGGAACTCGGAATTGGATGTTTATACTCCGGTTCGCGCTTTGGGAACTCGGAGTTGGATGTTTATATTCCGCTTCGAAATCTGGGAATACGAAGTTGATGTTTATACTCCGGTTCGCGCTTTGGGAACTCGGAGTTGGATGTTTATACTCCGCTTCGCACTCTAGGAATACGGAGTTGGATGTTTATACTCCGCTTTGCACTCTGGGAATACGAAGTTGATGTTTATACTCCGGTTCGCCCTCTGGGAACTCGGAGTTGGATGTTTATACTCCGCCTCGCACTCTGGGAATACGGAGTTGATGTTTATACTCCGGTTCGCGCTCTGGGAACTCGGAGTTGGATGTTTGTACTCCGCTTCGCACTCTGGGAAAACGGAGTTGGATGTTTATTCTCCGCCTCGCACTCTGGGAATACGGAGTTGATGTTTATACTCCAGTTCGCGCTCTGGGAACTCGAAGTTGGATGTTTATACTTCGCCTTGCACTCTGGGAATACAGAGCTAATGTTTATACTCCGTTTCGTGCTCTGGGAACTCAGAGTTGGATGTTTATACTCTGGTTCGCGCTTTGGGAACTCGGAGTTGGATGTTTATACTCTGCTTCGAACTCGGGGAATACGGAGTTGATGTTTATACTCCGGTTCGCGCTCTGCGAACTCGAAGTTGGATGTTTATACTCCGCTTCACACTCTGGGAATACGGAGTTGGATGTTTATACTCCGCTTCGCACTTTAGGAATACGAAGTTAATGTTTATACTCCGGTTCGCGCTCTGGGAACTCGGAGTTGGATGTTTATACTCCGCCTCGCACTCTGGGAATACGGAGTTGATGTTTATACTCTGGTTCGCGCTATGGGAAATCGGAGTTGGTTGTGTATACTCCGGTTCGCGCTTTGGGAACTCGAAGTTGGATGTTTATACTCCGCTTCGCACTCTGGGAATACGGAGTTGGATGTTTATACTCCGCTTTGCACTCTGGTAATACGGAGTTGATGTTTATACTCCGGTTCACGCTGTGGGAACTCGGAGTTGGATGTTTATACTCCGCCTCGCACTTTGGGAATACGGAGTTGATGTTTATACTCTGCTTCGCGCTCTGGGAACTCGGAGTTGGATGTTTATACTCCGGTTCGCGCTTTGGGTACTCAGAGTTGGATGGTTATACTCCGCTTCAAACTCTGGGAATACGAAGTTGATGTTTATACTCCGGTTCGTGCTCTGGGAACTCGGAGTTAGATGTTTATACTCCGGTTCGCGCTTTGGGAACTCGGAGTTGGATGTTTATAATCCGCTTCGAAATTTGGGAATACGGAGTTGATGTTTATACTCCGGTTCGCGCTTTGGGAACTCGAAGTTGGATGTTTATACTCCGCTTCGCACTTTGGGAATACAGAGTTGGATGTTTATACTCCGCTTTGCACTCTGGGAATACGGAGTTGATGTTTATACTCCGGTTCGCGCTCTGGGAACTCGGAGTTGGATGTTTATACTCCGCCTCGCACTCTAGGAATACGGAGTTGATATTTATACTCCGTTTCGCGCTTTAGGAACTCGGAGTTGGATGTTTATACTCTGCTTCGCACTCTGGGAATACGGAGTTGGATGTTTATACTCCACTTTGCACTCTGGGAATACGGAGTTGATGTTTATACACCGGTTCGCGCTCTGAGAACACGGAGTTGGATGTTTATACTCCGCTTTGCACTCTGGTAATACGGAGTTGATGTTTATACTCCGGTTCGCGCTTTGGGAACTCGAAGTTGGATATTTATACTCCGGTTCGCACTTTGGGAACTCGTAGTTGGATGTTTATACTCCGCTTCGAACTCTGGGAATACGGAGTTGATGTTTATACTCCGGTTCGTGCTTTGGGAACTCAGAGTTGGATGTTTATACTCCGCTTCGCACTCTGGGAATACGGAGTTGGATGTTTATACTCCGCTTCGCACTTTGGGAATACGGAGTTGATGTTTATACTCCGGTTCGCGCTCTGGGAACTCGGAGTTGGATGTTTATACTCCGCCTCGCACTATGGGAATACGGAGTTAATGTTTATACTCCGGTTTGCGCTCTGGGAACTCGAAGTTGGATGTTTATACTCTGGTTCGAGGAACTTGGAGTTGGATGTTTATACTCCGCTTCGAACTCTGGGAATACGGAGTTGATGTTTATACTCCGGTTCGCGCTCTGGGAACTCGTAGTTGGATGTTTATACTCCGCTTCGCACTCTGGGAATACGGAGTTGGATGTTTATACTCCGCTTCGCACTCTGGGAATACGGAGTTGATGTTTATACTCCGGTTCGCACTTTGGGAACTTGGAGTTGGATGTTTATACTCCGGTTCGCGCTTTGGGTACTCGGAGTTGGATGTTTATACTCCGCTTCGCACTCTGGGAATACGGAGTTTGATGTTTATACTCCGGTTCCCACTCTGGGAACTCGGAGTTGGATGTTTATACTCCGCTTCGCACTCTGGGAATACGAAGTTGATGTTTATACTTCGGTTCGCGCTTTGGGAACTCGAATTTGGATGTTTATACTCCGCTTCGCACTCTGGGAATACAGAGTTGATGTTTATACTCTGATTCTTGCTCTGGGAACTCGAAGTTGGATGTTTATACTCCGCCTCGCACTCTGGGAATACGGAGTTGATGTTTATACTCCGGTTCGCGCTCTGGGAACTCGGAGTTGGATATTTATACTCCGCCTCGCACTTTGGGAATACGGAGTTGATGTTTATACTCCGGTTCACGCTCTGGGAACTCGGAGTTGGATGTTTGTACTCCGCTTCGCACTCTGGAAAAACAGAGTTGGATGTTTATTCTCCGCCTCGCACTCTGGGAATACGGAGTTGATGTTTATACTCCAGTTCGCGCTCTGGGAACTCGAAGTTGGATGTTTATACTCCGCCTCGCACTCTGGGAATACAGAGTTAATGTTTATACTCCGGTTCGCGCTCTGGGAACTCAGAGTTGGATGTTTATACTCTGGTTCGCGCTTTGGGAACTCGGAGTTGGATGTTTATACTCTGCTTAGAACTCGGGGAATACGGAGTTGATGTTTATACTCCGGTTCGCGCTCTGCGAACTCGAAGTTGGATGTTTATACTCCACTTCACACTCTGGGAAGACGGAGTTGGATGTTTATACTCCGCTTCGCACTTTAGGAATACGGAGTTAATGTTTATACTCTGGTTCGCGCTCTGGGAACTCGGAGTTGGATGTTTATACTCTGCCTCGCACTCTGGGAATACAGAGTTGATGTTTATACTCTGGTTCGTGCTCTGGGAAATCGGAGTTGGTTGTGTATACTCCGGTTCGCGCTTTGGGAACTCGAAGTTGGATGTTTATACTCCGCTTCGCACTCTGGGAATACGGAGTTGGATGTTTATACTCCGCTTTGCACTCTGGTAATACGGAGTTGATGTTTATACTCCGGTTCACGCTCTGAGAACTCGGAGTTGGATGTTTATACTCCGCCTCGCACTTTGGGAATACGGAGTTGATGTTTATACTCTGCTTCGTGCTCTGGGAACTCGGAGTTGGATGTTTATACTCCGGTTCGCGCTTTGGGTACTCAGAGTTAGATGTTTATACTCCTCTTCAAACTCTGGGAATACGGAGTTGATGTTTATACTCCGGTTCGCGCTCTGGGAACTCGGAGTTAGATGTTTATACTCCGGTTCGCGCTTTGGGAACTCGGAGTTGGATGTTTATAATCCGCTTCGAAATCTGGGAATACGGAGTTGATGTTTATACTCCGGTTCGCGCTTTGGGAATACGGAGTTGATGTTTATACTCCGCCTCGTGCTCTGGGAATACGGAGTTGATGTTTATACTCCAGTTCGTGCTCTGGGAACTCGGAGTTGGATGTTTATACTCCGCCTCGCACTCTGGGAATACGAAGTTGATGTTTATACTCCGGTTCGCGCTCTAGGAACTCGGAGTTGGATGTTTGTACTCCGCCTCGCACTCTGGGAATACGAAGTTGATGTTTATACTCCGGTTCGCGCTCTAGGAACTCGGAGTTGGATGTTTGTACTCCGCTTCGCACTCTGGGAATACGGAGTTGATGTTTATATTCCGCTTCGCATTCTGGGAATACAGAGTTGATGTTTATACTCCGGTTCGCACTTTGGGAATACGGAGTTGGATGTTTATACTCCGGTTCACGCTTTGGGAACTCGGAGTAGGATGTTTATATTCCGCTCGCGCTCTGGGAATACGGAGTTGATGTTTATACTCCGCCTCGTGCTCTGGGAATACGGAGTTGATGTTTATACTCCAGTTCGTGCTCTGGGAACTCGGAGTTGGATGTTTATACTCCGCCTCGCACTGGGAATACGAAGTTGATGTTTATACTCTGGTTCGCGCTCTAGGAACTCGGATTGGATGTTTGTACTCCGCTTCGCACTCTGGGAATACGGAGTTGATGTTTATATTCCGCATTGCATTCTGGGAATACAGAGTTGATGTTTATACTCCGGTTCGCACTTTGGGAATACGGAGTTGGATGTTTATACTCCGGTTCACGCTTTGGGAACTCGGAGTTGGATGTTTATATTCTGGTTCGCGCTCTGGGAATACGTAGTTGGATGTTTATACTCCAGTTCGTGCTCAGGGAACTCGGAGTTGGATGTTTATACTCCGCTTCGCACTCTGGGAATACGGAGTTGATTTTAATACTCCGGTTCGCGCTCTGGGAACTCGGAGTTGGATGTTTATACTTTGCTTCGCACTCTGGGAATACGAAGTTGATGTTTATACTCCAGTTCGTGCTCTGGGAACTCGGAGTTGGATGTTTATACTCCGCCTCGCGCTCTGGGAATACGGAGTTGATGTTTACACTCCGGTTCGCGCTCTGGGAACTCGGAATTGGATGTTTATACTCCGGTTCGTGCTTTGGGAACTCGGAGTTGGATGTTTATATTCCGCTTCGAAATCTGGGAATACGAAGTTGATGTTTATACTCCGGTTCGCGCTTTGGGAACTCGGAGTTGGATGTTTATACTCCGCTTCGCACTCTAGGAATACGGAGTTGGATGTTTATACTCCGCTTTGCACTCTGGGAATACGGAGTTGATGTTTATACTCCGGTTCGCCCTCTGGGAACTCGGAGTTGGATGTTTATACTCCGCCTCGCACTCTGGGAATACGGAGTTGATGTTTATACTCCGGTTCGCGCTCTGGGAACTCAGAGTTGGATGTTTGTACTCCGCTTCGCACTCTGGGAAAACGGAGTTGGATGTTTATTCTCCGCCTCGCACTCTGGGAATACGCAGTTGATGTTTATACTCCAGTTCGCGCTCTGGGAACTCGAAGTTGGATGTTTATACTCCGCCTCGCACTCTAGGAATACAGAGTTAATGTTTATACTCCGGTTCGCGCTCTGGGAACTCAGAGTTGGATGTTTATACTCTGGTTCGCGCTTTGGGAACTCGGAGTTGGATGTTTATACTCTGCTTCGAACTCGGGGAATACGGAGTTGATGTTTATACTCCAGTTCGCGCTCTGCGAACTCGAAGTTGGATGTTTATACTCCGCTTCACACTCTGGGAATACGGAGTTGGATGTTTATACTCCGCTTCGCACTTTAGGAATACGGAGTTAATGTTTATACTCCGGTTCACGCTCTGGGAACTCGGAGTTGGATGTTTATACACCGCCTCGCACTCTGGGAATACGGAGTTGATGTTTATACTCTGGTTCGCGCTTTGGGAAATCGGAGTTGGTTGTGTATACTCCGGTTCGCACTTTGGGAACTCGAAGTTGGATGTTTATACTCCGCTTCGCACTCTGGGAATACGGAGTTGGATGTTCATACTCCGCTTTGCACTCTGGTAATACGGAGTTGATGTTTATACTCCGGTTCACGCTCTGGGAACTCGGAGTTGGATGTTTATACTCCGCCTCGCACTTTGGGAATACGGAGTTGATGTTTATACTCTGCTTCGCGCTCTGGGAACTCGGAGTTGGATGTTTATACTCCGGTTCGCGCTTTGGGTACTCATAGTTGGATGTTTATACTCCGCTTCAAACTCTGGGAATACGGAGTTGATGTTTATACTCCGGTTCGCGCTCTGGGAACTCGGAGTTAGATGTTTATACTCCGGTTCGCGCTTTGGGAACTCGGAGTTGGATGTTTATAATCCGCTTCGAAATCTAGGAATACGGAGTTGATGTTTATACTCCGGTTCGCGCTTTGGGAACTCGGAGTTGGATGTTTATACTCCGCTTCGCACTTTGGGAATACAGAGTTGGATGTTTATACTCCGCTTTGCACTCTGGGAATACGGAGTTGATGTTTATACTCCGGTTCGTGCTCTGGGAATTCGGAGTTGGATGTTTATACTCCGCCTCGCACTCTAGGAATACGGAGTTGATGTTTATACTCCGGTTCGCGCTTTGGGAACTCGGAGTTGGATGTTTATACTCTGCTTCGCACTCTGGGAATACGGAGTTGGATGTTTATACTCCACTTCGCACTCTGGGAATACGGAGTTGATGTTTATACACCAGTTCGCGCTCTGAGAACACGGAGTTGGATGTTTTTACTCCGCCTCGCACTCTGGGAATACAAAGTTGATGTTTATACTCCGGTTCGCGCTCTGGGAACTCGGAGTTGGATATTTATACTCTGGTTCGCACTTTGGGAACTCGTAGTTGGATGTTTATACTCCGCTTCGAACTCTGGGAATACGGAGTTGATGTTTATACTCCGGTTCGTGCTTTGGGAACTCAGAGTTGGATGTTTATACTTCGCTTCGCACTCTGGGAATACGGAGTTGGATGTTTATACTCCGCTTCGCACTCTGGGAATACGGAGTTGATGTTTATACTCCGGTTCGCGCTCTGGGAACTCGGAGTTGGATGTTTATACTCCGCCTCGCACTCTGGGAATACGGAGTTAATGTTTATACTCCGGTTTGCGCTCTGGGAACTCGAAGTTGGATGTTTATACTCTGGTTCGAGGAACTTGGAGTTGGATGTTTATACTCCGCTTCGAACTCTGGGAATACGGAGTTGATGTTTATACTCCGGTTCGCGCTCTGGGAACTCGTAGTTGGATGTTTATACTCCGCTTCGCACTCTGGGAATACGGAGTTGGATGTTTATACTCCGCTTCGCACTCTGGGAATACGGAGTTGATGTTTATACTCCGGTTCGCACTTTGGGAACTCGGAGTTGGATGTTTATACTCCGGTTCGCGCTTTGGGTACTCGGAGTTGGATGTTTATACTCCGCTTCGCACTCTGGGAATACGGAGTTGGATATTTATACTCCGGTTCACACTCTGGGAACTCGGAGTTGGATGTTTATACTCCGCTTCACACTCTGGGAATACGAAGTTGATGTTTATACATCGGTTCGCGCTATGGGAACTCGAAGTTGGATGTTTATACTCCGCTTCGCACTCTGGGAATACGGAGTTGATGTTTATACTCCGGTTCGTGCTCTGGGAACTCGAAGTTGGATGTTTATACTCCGCCTCGCACTCTGGGAATACGGAGTTGATGTTTATACTCCGGTTCGCGCTCTGGGAACTCGGAGTTGGATATTTATACTCCGCCTCGCACTTTGGGAATACGGAGTTGATGTTTATACTCCGGTTCGCGCTCTGGGAACTCGAAGTTGGATGTTTATACTCCGCCTCGCACTCTGGGAATACGAAGTTGATGTTTATACTCTGGTTCACGCTGTAAAAAATCGGAGTTGGTTGTTTATACTCCGGTTAGCGCTTTGGGAACTCGGAGTTGGATGTTTATACTCCGCCTCGCACTCTGGGAATACGGAGTTGATGTTTATACTCTGGTTCGCGCTCTAGGAACACGGAGTTGGATGTTTGTACTACGCTTCGCACTCTGGGAATACGGAGTTGATGTTTATACTCCGCTTCGCATTCTGGGAATACAGAGTTGATGTTTATACTCCGGTTCGCACTTTGGGAATACGGAGTTGGATGTTTATACTCCGGTTCGCGCTTTGGGAATTCGAAGTTGGATGTTTATATTCCGGTTCGCGCTCTGGGAATACGTAGTTGGATGTTTATACTCCGGTTCGTGCTCAGGGAACTCGGAGTTGGATGTTTATACTCCGCTTCGCACTCTGGGAATACGTAGTTGATTTTTATACTCCAGTTCGCACTCTGGGAACTCTTAGTTGGATGTTTATACTCTGCTTCGCACTCTGGGTATACGGAGTTGATGTTTATACTCCAATTCATGCTCAGGGAACTCGGAGTTGGATGTTTATACTCCGCCTCGTGCTCTGGGAATACGGAGTTGATGTTTATACTCCAGTTCGTGCTCTGGGAACTCGGAGTTGGATGTTTATACTCCGGTTCGCGCTTTGGGAACTCGGAGTTGGATGTTTATAATCCGCTTCAAAATCTGGGAATACGGAGTTGATGTTTATACTCCGGTTCGCGCTTTGGGAATACGGAGTTGTTGTTTATACTCCGCTTCGCGCTTTGGGAACTCGGAGTTGGATGTTTATACTCCGCTTCGCACTCTGGGAATACGGAGTTGGATGTTTATACTCCGGTTCGCGCTCTGGGAATACGGAGTTGATGTTTATACTACGGTTCGCGCTCTGAGAACACGGAGTTGGATGTTTATACTCCGCCTCGCACTCTGGGAATACAGAGTTGATGTTTATACTACGGTTCGCGCTCTAGGAACTCGGAGTTGGATATTTATACTCCGGTTCACGCTTTGGGAACTCGTAGTTGGATGTTTATACTCCGCTTCGAACTCTGGGAATACGGAGTTGATGTTTATACTCCGGTTCGTGCTTTGGGAACTCAGAGTTGGATGTTTATACTCCGCTTCGCACTCTGGGAATACGGAGTTGGATGTTTATACTCCGCTTCGCACTCTGGGAATATGGAGTTGATGTTTATACTCCGGTTCGCGCTCTGGGAACTCGGAGTTGGATGTTTATACTCCGCCTCGCACTCTGGGAATACGGAGTTAATGTTTATACTCCGGTTTGCGCTCTGGGAACTCGAAGTTGGATGTTTATACTCTGGTTCGAGGAACTTGGAGTTGGATGTTTATACTCCGCTTCGAACTCTGGGAATACGGAGTTGATGTTTATACTCCTGTTCGCGCTCTGGGAACTCGTAGTTAGATGTTTATACTCTGGTTCGAGGAACTTGGAGTTGGATGTTTATACTCCGCTTCGAACTCTGGGAATACGGAGTTGATGTTTATACTCCTGTTCGCGCTCTGGGAACTCGTAGTTGGATGTTTATACTCCGCTTCGCACTCTGGGAATACGGAGTTGGATGTTTATACTCCGCTTCGCACTCTGGGAATACGGAGTTGATGTTTATACTCCGGTTCGCACTTTGGGAACTCGGAGTTGGATGTTTATACTCCGGTTCGCGCTTTGGGTACTCGGAGTTGGATGTTTATACTCCGCTTCGCACTCTGGGAATACGGAGTTGGATGTTTATACTCCGGTTCACACTCTGGGAACTCGGAGTTGGATGTTTATACTCCGATTCGCGCTCTGGGAACTCGGAGTTGGATGTTTATACTCCGCTTCGCACTCTGGGAATACGGAGTTGGATGTTTATACTCCGCTTCGCACTCTGGGAATACGGAGTTGATGTTTATACTCCGGTTCGTGCTCTGGGAACTCGAAGTTGGATGTTTATACTCTGCCTCGCACTCTGGGAATACGGAGTTGATGTTTATACTCCGGTTCGCGCTCTGGGAACTCGGAGTTGGATATTTATACTCTGCCTCGCACTCTGGGAATACGGAGTTGATGTTTATACTCCGGTTCGCGCTCTGGGAACTCGAAGTTGGATGTTTATACTCCGCCTCGCACTCTGGGAATACGGAGTTGATGTTTATACTCTGGTTCACGCTCTGGGAAATCGGAGTTGGTTGTTTATACTCCGGTTCGCGCTTTGGGAACTCGGAGTTGGATGTTTATACTCCGCCTCGCACTCTGGGAATACGGAGTTGATGTTTATACTCTGGTTCGTGCTCTAGGAACACGGAGTTGGATGTTTGTACTACGATTCGCACTCTGGGAATACGGAGTTGATGTTTATACTCCGCTTCGCATTCTGGGAATATAGAGTTGATGTTTATACTCCGGTTCGCACTTTGGGAATACGGAGTTGGATGTTTATACTCCGGTTCGCGCTTTGGGAATTCGGAGTTGGATGTTTATATTCCGGTTCGCGCTCTGGGAATACGTAGTTGGATGTTTATACTCCGGTTCGTGCTCAGGGAACTCGGAGTTGGATGTTTATACTCCGCTTCGCACTTTGGGAATACGGAGTTGATTTTTTTACTCCGGTTCGCGCTCTGGGAACTCGTAGTTGGATGTTTATACTCTGCTTCGCACTCTGGATATATGGAGTTGATGTTTATACTCCAGTTCGTGCTCTGGGAACTCGGAGTTGGATGTTTATGCTCCGCCTCGTGCTCTGGGAATACGGAGTTGATGTTTATACTCCAGTTCGCACTCTGTGAACTCGGAGTTGGATGTTTATACTCCGGTTTGCGCTTTGGGAACTCGGAGTTGGATGTTTATATTCCGCTTCGAAATCTGGGAATACGAAGTTGATGTTTATACTCCGGTTCGCGCTTTGGGAATTCGGAGTTGGATGTTTATACTCCGCTTCGCACTCTGGGAATACAGAGTTGGATGTTTAAACTCCGCTTTGCACTCTGGGAATACGGAGTTGATGTTTATACTCCGGTTCACGCTCTGGGAACTTGGAGTTGGATGTTTATACTCCACCTCGCACTCTGGGAATACGGAGTTGATGTTTATACTCCGGTTCGCGCTTTGGGAACTCGGAGTTGGATGTTTGTACTCCACTTCGCACTCTGGGAAAACGGAGTTGGATGTTTATACTCCGCTTCGCACTCTGGGAATACAGAGTTGATGTTTATACTCCGGTTCGCGCTCTGGGAACTTGAAGTTGGATGTTTATACTCCGCCTCGCACTCTGGGAATACGGAGTTGATGTTTATACTTCGGTTCGTGCTCTGGGAACTCAGAGTTGGATGTTTATACTCCGGTTCGCGCTTTGGGAACTCGGAGTTGGATGTTTATACTCCGCTTTGAACTCTGGGAATACGGAGTTGATGTTTATACTCCGGTTCGCGCTCTGGGAACTCGAAGTTGGATGTTTATACTCCGCCTCGCACTCTAGGAATACGGAGTTGATGTTTATACTCCGGTTCGCGCTTTGGGAACTCGGAGTTGGATGTTTATACTCCGCTTCGCACTCTGGGAATACAGAGTTGGATGTTTATACTCCGCTTCGCACTCTGGGAATACGGAGTTGATATTTATACTCTGGTTCGCGCTTTGGGAACTAGGAGTTGGATGTTTATACTCCGGTTCGCGCTCTGGGAACTCGGAGTTGGATGTTTATACTCCGCTTCGCACTCTGGGAATACGGAGTTGAATGTTTATACTCCGGTTCGCGCTCTGGGAACTCGGAGTTGGATGTTTATACTCTGCTTCGCACTCTGGGAATACGATGTTGATGTTTATACTCTGGTTCGCGCTTTGGGAACTCGGAGTTGGATGTTTATAATCCGGTTCGCGCTCTGGGAACTCGGAGTTGGATGTTTATACTCCGCTTCGCACTCTGGGAATACGATGTTGATGTTTATACTCTGGTTCGCGCTTTGGGAACTCGGAGTTGGATGTTTATACTCCGCCTCGTACTCTGGGAATACGGAGTTGATGTTTATACTCCGCTTCGCACTCTAGGAATACGGAGTTGATGTTTATACTCCGGTTCGCGCTCTGGGAACTCGAAGTTGGATGTTTATACTCCGCCTCGCACTCTGGGAATACGGAGTTGATGTTTATACTCCGGTTCGCGCTCTGGGAACTCGGAGTTGGATGTTTATACTCCGGTTCGCGCTTTGGGAACTCGGAGTTGGATGTTTATACTCCGCTTCGATCTCTGGGATTACGGAGTTGATGTTTATACTCCGGTTCGCGCTCTACGAACTCGGAGTTGGATGTTTATACTCCGCTTCACACTCTAGGAATACGGAGTTGGATGTTTATACTCCGCTTCGCACTCTGGGAATACAGAGTTGATGTTTATACTCCGGTTCGCGCTCTGGGAACTCGGAGTTGGATGTTTATACTCCGCCTCGCACTCTGGGAATACGGAGTTGATGTTTATACTCTGGTTCGTGCTCTGGGAAATCGGAGTTGGTTGTTTATATTCCGGTTCGCGCTTTGGGAACTCGGAGTTGGATGTTTATACTCCGCCTCGCACTCTAGGAATACGGAGTTTATGTTTATACTCCTGTTCGCGCTCTTGGAACTCGGAGTTGGATGTTTGTACTCCGCTTCGCACTCTGGGAAAACGGAGTTGATGTTTATATTCCGCTTCGCATTCTGGGAATACAGAGTTGATGTTTATACTCCGGTTCGCACTTTGGGAATACGGAGTTGGATGTTTATACTCCGGTTCACGCTTTGGGAACTCGGAGTTGGATGTTTATATTCCGGTTCGCGCTCTGGGAA
Source organism: Allium fistulosum (assembly GCA_030737815.1). NCBI lineage: Eukaryota > Viridiplantae > Streptophyta > Magnoliopsida > Asparagales > Amaryllidaceae > Allium > Allium fistulosum. The sequence goes on along the minus strand of CM060904.1, from coordinate 209,799,235 downwards.
TACGTAGTTGGATGTTTATACTCCAGTTCGGGCTCAGGGAAATCGGAGTTGGATGTTTATACTCCGCTACGCCCTCTGGGAATACGGAGTTGATTTTTATACTCCGGTTCGCGCTCTGGGAACTCGGAGTTGGATGTTTGTACTCCGCTTCGCACTCTGGGAAAACGGAGTTGGATTTTTATACTCCGCTTCGCACTCTGGGAATACGGAGTTAATGTTTATACTCCGGTTCGCGCTCTGGGAACTCGAAGTTTGATGTTTATACTCCGCCTCGCACTCTGGGAATACGGAGTTGATGTTTATACTCCGGTTCGTGCTCTGGGAACTCAGAGTTGGATGTTTATACTCAGGTTCGCGCTTTGGGAACTCGGAGTTGGATGTTTATACTCCGCTTTGAACTCTGGGAATACGGAGTTGATGTTTATATTCCAGTTCGCGCTCTGGGAACTCGAAGTTGGATGTTTATACTCCGCCTCGCACTCTAGGAATACGGAGTTAATGTTTATACTCCGATTCGCGCTCTGGGAACTCGGAGTTGGATGTTTATACTCCGCTTCGCACTCTGGGAATACGGAGTTGGATGTTTATACTCCGCTTCGCACTCTGGGAATACGGAGTTGATGTTTATACGCCGGTTCGCGCTTTGGGAACTCGGAGTTGGATGTTTATACTCCGGTTCGCGCTCTGGGAACTCGGAGTTGGATGTTTATACTCCGCTTCGCGCTTTGGGAACTCGGAGTTGGATGTTTATACTCCGCTTCGCACTCTGGGAATACGTAGTTGGATGTTTATACTCCGGTTCGTGCTCTGGGAACTCGGAGTTGGATGTTTATACTCCGCGTCGCACTCTGGGAATACGATGTTGATGTTTATACTCTGATTCGCGCTTTGGGAACTCGGAGTTGGATGTTTATACTCTGCCTCGCACTCTGGGAATACGGAGTTGATGTTTATACTCCGGTTCGCGCTCTGGGAACTCGAAGTTGGATGTTTATACTCCGCCTCGCACTCTGGGAATACGGAGTTGATGTTTATACTCCGGTTCGCGCTCTGGGAACTTGGAGTTGGATATTTATACTCCGGTTCGCGCTTTGGGAACTCGGAGTTGGATGTTTATACTCCGCTTCGAACTCTGGGAATACGGAGTTGATGTTTATACTCCGGTTCGCGCTCTACGAACTCGGAGTTGGATGTTTATACTCCGCTTCACACTCTGGGAATACGGAGTTGGATGTTTATACTTCGCTTCGCACTCTGGGAATACGGATTTGATGTTTATACTCCGGTTCGCGCTCTGGGAACTCGGAGTTGGATGTTTATACTCCGCCTCGCACTCTGGGAATACGGAGTTGATGTTTATACTCTGGTTCACGCTCTGGGAAATCGGAGTTGGTTGTTTATATTCCGGTTCGAGCTTTGGGAACTCGGAGTTGGATATTTATACTCCGCCTCGCACTCTGGGAATACAAAGTTGATGTTTATACTCCGGTTCGCGCTCTAGGAACTCGGAGTTGGATGTTTGTACTCCGCTTCGCACTCTGGGAATACAGAGCTGATGTTTATATTCCGCTTCGCATTCTGGGAATACAGAGTTGATGTTTATACTTCGGTTCGCACTTTGGGAATACGGAGTTGGATGTTTATACTCCGGTTCGCGCTTTGGGAACTCGGAGTTGGATGTTTATATTCTGGTTCACGCTTTGGGAATACGTAGTTGGATGTTTATACTCTGGTTCATGCTCAGGGAACTCGGAGTTGGATGTTTATACTCCGCTTCGCACTCTGGGAATACGGAGTTGATTTTTATACTCCGGTTCGTGCTCTGGGAACTCGGAGTTGGATGTTTATACTTCGCCTCGCACTCTGGGAATACGGAGTTGGATGTTTATACTCCGCTTCGCACTCTGGGAATATGGAGTTGATGTTTATACTCCGGTTCGCGCTCTGGGAACTCGGAGTTGGATGTTTATACTCCGCCTCGCACTCTGGGAATACGGAGTTAATGTTTATACTCCGGTTTGCGCTCTGGGAACTCGAAGTTGGATGTTTATACTCTGGTTCGAGGAACTTGGAGTTGGATGTTTATACTCCGCTTCGAACTCTGGGAATACGGAGTTGATGTTTATACTCCTGTTCGCGCTCTGGGAACTCGTAGTTAGATGTTTATACTCTGGTTCGAGGAACTTGGAGTTGGATGTTTATACTCCGCTTCGAACTCTGGGAATACGGAGTTGATGTTTATACTCCTGTTCGCGCTCTGGGAACTCGTAGTTGGATGTTTATACTCCGCTTCGCACTCTGGGAATACGGAGTTGGATGTTTATACTCCGCTTCGCACTCTGGGAATACGGAGTTGATGTTTATACTCCGGTTCGCACTTTGGGAACTCGGAGTTGGATGTTTATACTCCGGTTCGCGCTTTGGGTACTCGGAGTTGGATGTTTATACTCCGCTTCGCACTCTGGGAATACGGAGTTGGATGTTTATACTCCGGTTCACACTCTGGGAACTCGGAGTTGGATGTTTATACTCCGATTCGCGCTCTGGGAACTCGGAGTTGGATGTTTATACTCCGCTTCGCACTCTGGGAATACGGAGTTGGATGTTTATACTCCGCTTCGCACTCTGGGAATACGGAGTTGATGTTTATACTCCGGTTCGTGCTCTGGGAACTCGAAGTTGGATGTTTATACTCTGCCTCGCACTCTGGGAATACGGAGTTGATGTTTATACTCCGGTTCGCGCTCTGGGAACTCGGAGTTGGATATTTATACTCTGCCTCGCACTCTGGGAATACGGAGTTGATGTTTATACTCCGGTTCGCGCTCTGGGAACTCGAAGTTGGATGTTTATACTCCGCCTCGCACTCTGGGAATACGGAGTTGATGTTTATACTCTGGTTCACGCTCTGGGAAATCGGAGTTGGTTGTTTATACTCCGGTTCGCGCTTTGGGAACTCGGAGTTGGATGTTTATACTCCGCCTCGCACTCTGGGAATACGGAGTTGATGTTTATACTCTGGTTCGTGCTCTAGGAACACGGAGTTGGATGTTTGTACTACGATTCGCACTCTGGGAATACGGAGTTGATGTTTATACTCCGCTTCGCATTCTGGGAATATAGAGTTGATGTTTATACTCCGGTTCGCACTTTGGGAATACGGAGTTGGATGTTTATACTCCGGTTCGCGCTTTGGGAATTCGGAGTTGGATGTTTATATTCCGGTTCGCGCTCTGGGAATACGTAGTTGGATGTTTATACTCCGGTTCGTGCTCAGGGAACTCGGAGTTGGATGTTTATACTCCGCTTCGCACTTTGGGAATACGGAGTTGATTTTTTTACTCCGGTTCGCGCTCTGGGAACTCGTAGTTGGATGTTTATACTCTGCTTCGCACTCTGGATATATGGAGTTGATGTTTATACTCCAGTTCGTGCTCTGGGAACTCGGAGTTGGATGTTTATGCTCCGCCTCGTGCTCTGGGAATACGGAGTTGATGTTTATACTCCAGTTCGCACTCTGTGAACTCGGAGTTGGATGTTTATACTCCGGTTTGCGCTTTGGGAACTCGGAGTTGGATGTTTATATTCCGCTTCGAAATCTGGGAATACGAAGTTGATGTTTATACTCCGGTTCGCGCTTTGGGAATTCGGAGTTGGATGTTTATACTCCGCTTCGCACTCTGGGAATACAGAGTTGGATGTTTAAACTCCGCTTTGCACTCTGGGAATACGGAGTTGATGTTTATACTCCGGTTCACGCTCTGGGAACTTGGAGTTGGATGTTTATACTCCACCTCGCACTCTGGGAATACGGAGTTGATGTTTATACTCCGGTTCGCGCTTTGGGAACTCGGAGTTGGATGTTTGTACTCCACTTCGCACTCTGGGAAAACGGAGTTGGATGTTTATACTCCGCTTCGCACTCTGGGAATACAGAGTTGATGTTTATACTCCGGTTCGCGCTCTGGGAACTTGAAGTTGGATGTTTATACTCCGCCTCGCACTCTGGGAATACGGAGTTGATGTTTATACTTCGGTTCGTGCTCTGGGAACTCAGAGTTGGATGTTTATACTCCGGTTCGCGCTTTGGGAACTCGGAGTTGGATGTTTATACTCCGCTTTGAACTCTGGGAATACGGAGTTGATGTTTATACTCCGGTTCGCGCTCTGGGAACTCGAAGTTGGATGTTTATACTCCGCCTCGCACTCTAGGAATACGGAGTTGATGTTTATACTCCGGTTCGCGCTTTGGGAACTCGGAGTTGGATGTTTATACTCCGCTTCGCACTCTGGGAATACAGAGTTGGATGTTTATACTCCGCTTCGCACTCTGGGAATACGGAGTTGATATTTATACTCTGGTTCGCGCTTTGGGAACTAGGAGTTGGATGTTTATACTCCGGTTCGCGCTCTGGGAACTCGGAGTTGGATGTTTATACTCCGCTTCGCACTCTGGGAATACGGAGTTGAATGTTTATACTCCGGTTCGCGCTCTGGGAACTCGGAGTTGGATGTTTATACTCTGCTTCGCACTCTGGGAATACGATGTTGATGTTTATACTCTGGTTCGCGCTTTGGGAACTCGGAGTTGGATGTTTATAATCCGGTTCGCGCTCTGGGAACTCGGAGTTGGATGTTTATACTCCGCTTCGCACTCTGGGAATACGATGTTGATGTTTATACTCTGGTTCGCGCTTTGGGAACTCGGAGTTGGATGTTTATACTCCGCCTCGTACTCTGGGAATACGGAGTTGATGTTTATACTCCGCTTCGCACTCTAGGAATACGGAGTTGATGTTTATACTCCGGTTCGCGCTCTGGGAACTCGAAGTTGGATGTTTATACTCCGCCTCGCACTCTGGGAATACGGAGTTGATGTTTATACTCCGGTTCGCGCTCTGGGAACTCGGAGTTGGATGTTTATACTCCGGTTCGCGCTTTGGGAACTCGGAGTTGGATGTTTATACTCCGCTTCGATCTCTGGGATTACGGAGTTGATGTTTATACTCCGGTTCGCGCTCTACGAACTCGGAGTTGGATGTTTATACTCCGCTTCACACTCTAGGAATACGGAGTTGGATGTTTATACTCCGCTTCGCACTCTGGGAATACAGAGTTGATGTTTATACTCCGGTTCGCGCTTTGGGAACTCGGAGTTGGATGTTTATACTCCGCCTCGCACTCTGGGAATACGGAGTTGATGTTTATACTCTGGTTCGTGCTCTGGGAAATCGGAGTTGGTTGTTTATATTCCGGTTCGCGCTTTGGGAACTCGGAGTTGGATGTTTATACTCCGCCTCGCACTCTAGGAATACGGAGTTTATGTTTATACTCCTGTTCGCGCTCTTGGAACTCGGAGTTGGATGTTTGTACTCCGCTTCGCACTCTGGGAAAACGGAGTTGATGTTTATATTCCGCTTCGCATTCTGGGAATACAGAGTTGATGTTTATACTCCGGTTCGCACTTTGGGAATACGGAGTTGGATGTTTATACTCCGGTTCACGCTTTGGGAACTCGGAGTTGGATGTTTATATTCCGGTTCGCGCTCTGGGAATACGTAGTTGGATGTTTATACTCCAGTTCGGGCTCAGGGAAATCGGAGTTGGATGTTTATACTCCGCTACGCCCTCTGGGAATACGGAGTTGATTTTTATACTCCGGTTCGCGCTCTGGGAACTCGGAGTTGGATGTTTGTACTCCGCTTCGCACTCTGGGAAAACGGAGTTGGATTTTTATACTCCGCTTCGCACTCTGGGAATACGGAGTTAATGTTTATACTCCGGTTCGCGCTCTGGGAACTCGAAGTTTGATGTTTATACTCCGCCTCGCACTCTGGGAATACGGAGTTGATGTTTATACTCCGGTTCGTGCTCTGGGAACTCAGAGTTGGATGTTTATACTCAGGTTCGCGCTTTGGGAACTCGGAGTTGGATGTTTATACTCCGCTTTGAACTCTGGGAATACGGAGTTGATGTTTATATTCCAGTTCGCGCTCTGGGAACTCGAAGTTGGATGTTTATACTCCGCCTCGCACTCTAGGAATACGGAGTTAATGTTTATACTCCGATTCGCGCTCTGGGAACTCGGAGTTGGATGTTTATACTCCGCTTCGCACTCTGGGAATACGGAGTTGGATGTTTATACTCCGCTTCGCACTCTGGGAATACGGAGTTGATGTTTATACGCCGGTTCGCGCTTTGGGAACTCGGAGTTGGATGTTTATACTCCGGTTCGCGCTCTGGGAACTCGGAGTTGGATGTTTATACTCCGCTTCGCGCTTTGGGAACTCGGAGTTGGATGTTTATACTCCGCTTCGCACTCTGGGAATACGTAGTTGGATGTTTATACTCCGGTTCGTGCTCTGGGAACTCGGAGTTGGATGTTTATACTCCGCGTCGCACTCTGGGAATACGATGTTGATGTTTATACTCTGATTCGCGCTTTGGGAACTCGGAGTTGGATGTTTATACTCTGCCTCGCACTCTGGGAATACGGAGTTGATGTTTATACTCCGGTTCGCGCTCTGGGAACTCGAAGTTGGATGTTTATACTCCGCCTCGCACTCTGGGAATACGGAGTTGATGTTTATACTCCGGTTCGCGCTCTGGGAACTTGGAGTTGGATATTTATACTCCGGTTCGCGCTTTGGGAACTCGGAGTTGGATGTTTATACTCCGCTTCGAACTCTGGGAATACGGAGTTGATGTTTATACTCCGGTTCGCGCTCTACGAACTCGGAGTTGGATGTTTATACTCCGCTTCACACTCTGGGAATACGGAGTTGGATGTTTATACTTCGCTTCGCACTCTGGGAATACGGATTTGATGTTTATACTCCGGTTCGCGCTCTGGGAACTCGGAGTTGGATGTTTATACTCCGCCTCGCACTCTGGGAATACGGAGTTGATGTTTATACTCTGGTTCACGCTCTGGGAAATCGGAGTTGGTTGTTTATATTCCGGTTCGAGCTTTGGGAACTCGGAGTTGGATATTTATACTCCGCCTCGCACTCTGGGAATACAAAGTTGATGTTTATACTCCGGTTCGCGCTCTAGGAACTCGGAGTTGGATGTTTGTACTCCGCTTCGCACTCTGGGAATACAGAGCTGATGTTTATATTCCGCTTCGCATTCTGGGAATACAGAGTTGATGTTTATACTTCGGTTCGCACTTTGGGAATACGGAGTTGGATGTTTATACTCCGGTTCGCGCTTTGGGAACTCGGAGTTGGATGTTTATATTCTGGTTCACGCTTTGGGAATACGTAGTTGGATGTTTATACTCTGGTTCATGCTCAGGGAACTCGGAGTTGGATGTTTATACTCCGCTTCGCACTCTGGGAATACGGAGTTGATTTTTATACTCCGGTTCGTGCTCTGGGAACTCGGAGTTGGATGTTTATACTTCGCCTCGCACTCTGGGAATACGGAGTTGATGTTTATACTCCAGTTCGTGCTCTGGGAACTCGGAGTTGGATGTTTATACTCCGTCTCGCGCTCTGGGAATACGGAGTTGATGTTTATACTCCGGTTCGCGCTCTGGGAACTCGGAGTTGGATGTTTATACTCCGGTTCGTGCTTTGGGAACTCGGAGTTGGATGTTTATATTCCGCTTCGAAATCTGGGAATACAAAGTTGATGTTTATACTCCGGTTCGCGCTTTGGGAACTCGGAGTTGGATGTTTATACTGCGCTTCGCACTCTGGGAATACGGAGTTGGATGTTTATACTCCGCTTTATACTCTGGGAATACGGAGTTGATGTTTATACTCCAGTTCGCGCTCTGAGAACTCGGAGTTGGATGTTTATACTCCCCCTCGCACTCTGGGAATACAGAGTTGATGTTTATACTCCGGTTTGCGCTCTAGGAACTCGGAGTTGGATGTTTGTACTCCGCTTCGCACTCTGGGAAAACGGAGTTGGATGTTTATACTCCACCTCGCACTCTGGGAATACGGAGTTGATGTTTATACTCCAGTTCGCGCTCTGGGAACTCGAAGTTGGATGTTTATACTCCGCCTCGCACTCTGGAAATACGGAGTTGATGTTTATACTCCGGTTCGTGCTCTGGGAACTCGGAGTTGGATGTTTATACTCCGGTTCGCGCTTTGGGAACTCGGAGTTGGATGTTTATACTCTACTTCAAACTCTGGGAATACAGAGTTGATGTTTATACTCCGGTTCGCGCTCTGCGAACTCGAAGTTGGATTTTTATACTCCGCTTCACACTCTGGTAATACGGAGTTGGATGTTTATACTCTGCTTCGCACTTTGGGAATACGGAGTTGATGTTTATACTCCGGTTCGCGCTCTGGGAACTCGGACTTGGATGTTTATACTCCGCCTCGCACTCTGGGAATACGGAGTTGATGTTTATACTCCGCTTCGCACTCTGGGAATACGGAGTTGATGTTTATACTCCGATTCACGCTCTGGGAACTCGGAGTTGGATGTTTATACTCCGCTTCGCACTCTGGGAATACGGAGTTGGATGTTTATACTCCGCTTCGCACTCTGGGAATACGGAGTTGATGTTTATACGCCGGTTCGCGCTTTGGGAACTCGGAGTTGGATGTTTATACTCCGGTTCGCGCTCTGGGAACTCGGAGTTGGATGTTTATACTCCGCTTCGCGCTTTGGGAACTCGGAGTTGGATGTTTATACTCCGCTTCGCACTCTGGGAATACGGAGTTGGATGTTTATACTCCGGTTTGCGCTCTGGGAACTCGGAGTTGGATGTTTATAATAAGCGTCGCACTCTGGGAATACGATGTTGATGTTTATACTCCGATTCGCGCTTTGGGAACTCGGAGTTGGATGTTTATACTCTGCCTCGCACTCTGGGAATACGGAGTTGATGTTTATACTCCGGTTCGCGCTCTGGGAACTCGAAGTTGGATGTTTATACTCCGCCTCGCACACTGGGAATACGGAGTTGATGTTTATACTCCGGTTCGCGCTCTGGGAACTCGGAGTTGGATGTTTATACTCTGGTTCGCGCTTTGGGAACTCGGAGTTGGATGTTTATACTCCGCTTCGAACTCTGGGAATACGGAGTTGATGTTTATACTCCGGTTCGCGCTCTACGAACTCGGAGTTGGATGTTTATACTCCGCTTCACACTCTGGGAATACGGAGTTGGATGTTTATACTTCGCTTCGCACTCTGGGAATACGGAGTTGATGTTTATACTCCGGTTCGCGCTCTGGGAACTCGGAGTTGGATGTTTATACTCCGCCTCGCACTCTGGGAATACGGAGTTGATGTTTATACTCTGGTTCGCGCTCTGGGAAATCGGAGTTGGTTGTTTATATTCCGGTTCGCGCTTTGGGAACTCGGAGTTGGATATTTATACTCCGCCTCGCACTCTGGGAATACGAAGTTGATGTTTATTCTACGGTTCGCGCTCTAGGAACTCGGAGTTGGATGTTTGTACTCCGCTTCGCACTTTGGGAAAACAGAGTTGATGTTTATATTCCGCTTCGCATTCTGGGAATACAGAGTTGATGTTTATACTTCGGTTCGCACTTTGGGAATACGGAGTTGGATGTTTATACTCCGGTTCGCGCTTTGGGAACTCGGAGTTGGATGTTTATATTCTGGTTCACGCTCTGGGAATACGTAGTTGGATGTTTATACTCTGGTTCATGCTCAGGGAACTCGGAGTTGGATGTTTATACTCCGCTTCACACTCTGGGAATACGGAGTTGATTTTTATACTCCGGTTCGCGCTCTGGGAACTCGGAGTTGGATGTTTATACTCCGCTTCGCACTCTGGGCATACGGAGTTGATGTTTATACTCCGGTTCGCGCTCTGGGAACTCGAAGTTGGATGTTTATACTCCGGTTCGCGCTTTGGGAACTTAGAGTTGGATGTTTATATTCCGCTTCGTAATCTGGGAATACGGAGTTGATGTTTATACTCCGGTTCGCACTTTGGGAATACGGAGTTGGATGTTTATACTCCGGTTCACGCTTTGGGAACTCGGAGTTGGATGTTTATATTCCGGTTCGCGCTCTGGGAATACGTAGTTGGATGTTTATACTCCGGTTCGGGCTCAGGGAAATCGGAGTTGGATGTTTATACTCCGCTACGCCCTCTGGGAATACGGAGTTGATTTTTATACTCCGGTTCGCGCTCTGGGAACTCGGAGTTGGATGTTTGTACTCCGCTTCGCACTCTGGGAAAACGGAGTTGGATTTTTATACTCCGCTTCGCACTCTGGGAATACGGAGTTAATGTTTATACTCTGGTTCGCGCTCTGGGAACTCGAAGTTTGATGTTTATACTCCGCCTCGCACTCTGGGAATACGGAGTTGATGTTTATACTCCGGTTCGTGCTCTGGGAACTCAGAGTTGGATGTTTATACTCCGGTTCGCGCTTTGGGAACTCGGAGTTGGATGTTTATACTCCGCTTTGAACTCTGGGAATACGGAGTTGATGTTTATATTCCAGTTCGCGCTCTGGGAACTCGAAGTTGGATGTTTATACTCCGCCTCGCACTCTAGGAATACGGAGTTGATGTTTATACTCCGATTCGCGCTCTGGGAACTCGGAGTTGGATGTTTATACTCCGCTTCGCACTCTGGGAATACGGAGTTGGATGTTTATACTCCGCTTCGCACTCTGGGAATACGGAGTTGATGTTTATACGCCGGTTCGCGCTTTGGGAACTCGGAGTTGGATGTTTATACTCCGGTTCGCGCTCTGGGAACTCCGTGTTGGATGTTTATACTCCGCTTCGCGCTTTGGGAACTCGGAGTTGGATGTTTATACTCCGCTTCGCACTCTGGGAATACGGAGTTGGATGTTTATACTCCGGTTCGCGCTCTGGGAACTCGGAGTTGGATGTTTATACTCCGCATCGCACTCTGGGAATACGATGTTGATGTTTATACTCTGATTCGCGCTTTGGGAACTCGGAGTTGGATGTTTATACTCTGCCTCGCACTCTGGGAATACGGAGTTGATGTTTATACTCCGGTTCGCGCTCTGGGAACTCGAAGTTGGATGTTTATACTCCGCCTCGCACTCTGGGAATACGGAGTTGATGTTTATACTCCGGTTCGCGCTCTGGGAACTCGGAGTTGGATGTTTATACTCCGGTTCGCGCTTTGGGAACTCGGAGTTGGATGTTTATACTCCGCTTCGAACTCTGGGAATACGAAGTTGATGTTTATACTCCGGTTCACGCTCTACGAACTCGGAGTTGGATGTTTATACTCCGCTTCACACTCTGGGAATACGGAGTTGGATGTTTATACTTCGCTTCGCACTCTGGGAATACGGAGTTGATGTTTATACTCTGGTTCGCGCTCTGGGAACTCGGAGTTGGATGTTTATACTCCGCCTCGCACTCTGGGAATACGGAGTTGATGTTTATACTCTGGTTCACGCTCTGGGAAATCGGAGTTGGTTGTTTATATTCCGGTTCGCGCTTTGGGAACTCGGAGTTGGATATTTATACTCCGCCTCGCACTCTGGGAATACGAAGTTGATGTTTATACTCCGGTTCGCGCTCTAGGAACTCGGAGTTGGATGTTTGTACTCCGCTTCGCACTCTGGGAATACAGAGTTGATGTTTATATTCCGCTTCGCATTCTGGGAATACAGAGTTGATGTTTATATTTCGGTTCGCACTTTGGGAATACGGAGTTGGATGTTTATACTCCGGTTCATGCTTTGGGAACTCGGAGTTGGATGTTTATATTCTGGTTCACGCTCTGGGAATACGTAGTTGGATGTTTATACTCTGGTTCATGCTCAGGGAACTCGGAGTTGGATGTTTATACTCCGCTTCGCACTCTGGGAATACGGAGTTGATTTTTATACTCCGGTTCGTGCTCTGGGAACTCGGAGTTGGATGTTTATACTTCGCTTCGCACTCTGGGAATACGGAGTTGATGTTTATACTCCAGTTCGTGCTCTGGGAACTCGGAGTTGGATGTTTATACTCCGCCTCGCGCTCTGGGAATACGGAGTTGATGTTTATACTCCGGTTCGCGCTCTGGGAACTCGGAGTTGGATGTTTATACTCCGGTTCGTGCTTTGGGAACTCGGAGTTGGATGTTTATATTCCGCTTCGAAATCTGGGAATACGAAGTTGATGTTTATACTCCGGTTCGCGCTTTGGGAACTCGGAGTTGGATGTTTATACTGCGCTTCGCACTCTAGGAATACGGAGTTGGATGTTTATACTCCGCTTTATACTTTGGGAATACGGAGTTGATGTTTATACTCCAGTTCGCGCTCTGAGAACTCGGAGTTGGATGTTTATACTCCCCCTCGCACTCTGGGAATACAGAGTTGATGTTTATACTCCGGTTTGCGCTCTAGGAACTCGGAGTTGGATGTTTGTACTCCGCTTCGCACTCTGGGAAAACGGAGTTGGATGTTTATACTCCACCTCGCACTCTGGGAATACGGAGTTGATGTTTATACTCCAGTTCGCGCTCTGGGAACTCGAAGTTGGATGTTTATACTCCGCCTCGCACTCTGGAAATACGGAGTTGATGTTTATACTCCGGTTCGCGCTTTGGGAACTCGGAGTTGGATGTTTATACTCCGGTTCGCGCTTTGGGAACTCGGAGTTGGATGTTTATACTCTACTTCGAACTCTGGGAATACAGAGTTGATGTTTATACTCCGGTTCGCGCTCTGCGAACTCGAAGTTGGATGTTTATACTCCGCTTCACACTCTGGTAATACGGAGTTGGATGTTTATACTCTGCTTCGCACTTTGGGAATACGGAGTTGATGTTTATACTCCGGTTCGCGCTCTGGGAACTCGGACTTGGATGTTTATACTCCGCCTCGCACTCTGGGAATACGGAGTTGATGTTTATACTCCGCTTCGCACTCTGGGAATACGGAGTTGATGTTTATACTCCGATTCGCGCTCTGGGAACTCGGAGTTGGATGTTTATACTCCGCTTCGCACTCTGGGAATACGGAGTTGGATGTTTATACTCCGCTTCGCACTCTGGGAATACGGAGTTGATGTTTATACGCCGGTTCGCGCTTTGGGAACTCGGAGTTGGATGTTTATACTCCGGTTCGCGCTCTGGGAACTCCGAGTTGGATGTTTATACTCCGCTTCGCGCTTTGGGAACTCCGAGTTGGATGTTTATACTCCGCTTCGCGCTTTGGGAATACGGAGTTGGATGTTTATACTCCGGTTCGCGCTCTGGGAACTCGGAGTTGGATGTTTATACTCCGCATCGCACTCTGGGAATACGATGTTGATGTTTATACTCTGATTCGCGCTTTGGGAACTCGGAGTTGGATGTTTATACTCTGCCTCGCACTCTGGGAATACGGAGTTGATGTTTATACTCCGGTTCGCGCTCTGGGAACTCGAAGTTGGATGTTTATACTCCGCCTCGCACTCTGGGAATACGGAGTTGATGTTTATACTCCGGTTCGCGCTCTGGGAACTCGGAGTTGGATGTTTATACTCCGGTTCGCGCTTTGGGAACTCGGAGTTGGATGTTTATACTCCGCTTCGAACTCTGGGAATACGAAGTTGATGTTTATACTCCGGTTCACGCTCTACGAACTCGGAGTTGGATGTTTATACTCCGCTTCACACTCTGGGAATACGGAGTTGGATGTTTATACTTCGCTTCGCACTCTGGGAATACGGAGTTGATGTTTATACTCTGGTTCGCGCTCTGGGAACTCGGAGTTGGATGTTTATACTCCGCCTCGCACTCTGGGAATACGGAGTTGATGTTTATACTCTGGTTCACGCTCTGGGAAATCGGAGTTGGTTGTTTATATTCCGGTTCGCGCTTTGGGAACTCGGAGTTGGATATTTATACTCCGCCTCGCACTCTGGGAATACGAAGTTGATGTTTATACTCCGGTTCGCGCTCTAGGAACTCGGAGTTGGATGTTTGTACTCCGCTTCGCACTCTGGGAATACAGAGTTGATGTTTATATTCCGCTTCGCATTCTGGGAATACAGAGTTGATGTTTATATTTCGGTTCGCACTTTGGGAATACGGAGTTGGATGTTTATACTCCGGTTCATGCTTTGGGAACTCGGAGTTGGATGTTTATATTCTGGTTCACGCTCTGGGAATACGTAGTTGGATGTTTATACTCTGGTTCATGCTCAGGGAACTCGGAGTTGGATGTTTATACTCCGCTTCGCACTCTGGGAATACGGAGTTGATTTTTATACTCCGGTTCGTGCTCTGGGAACTCGGAGTTGGATGTTTATACTTCGCTTCGCACTCTGGGAATACGGAGTTGATGTTTATACTCCAGTTCGTGCTCTGGGAACTCGGAGTTGGATGTTTATACTCCGCCTCGCGCTCTGGGAATACGGAGTTGATGTTTATACTCCGGTTCGCGCTCTGGGAACTCGGAGTTGGATGTTTATACTCCGGTTCGTGCTTTGGGAACTCGGAGTTGGATGTTTATATTCCGCTTCGAAATCTGGGAATACGAAGTTGATGTTTATACTCCGGTTCGCGCTTTGGGAACTCGGAGTTGGATGTTTATACTGCGCTTCGCACTCTAGGAATACGGAGTTGGATGTTTATACTCCGCTTTATACTCTGGGAATACGGAGTTGATGTTTATACTCCAGTTCGCGCTCTGAGAACTCGGAGTTGGATGTTTATACTCCCCCTCGCACTCTGGGAATACAGAGTTGATGTTTATACTCCGGTTTGCGCTCTAGGAACTCGGAGTTGGATGTTTGTACTCCGCTTCGCACTCTGGGAAAACGGAGTTGGATGTTTATACTCCACCTCGCACTCTGGGAATACGGAGTTGATGTTTATACTCCAGTTCGCGCTCTGGGAACTCGAAGTTGGATGTTTATACTCCGCCTCGCACTCTGGAAATACGGAGTTGATGTTTATACTCCGGTTCGCGCTTTGGGAACTCGGAGTTGGATGTTTATACTCCGGTTCGCGCTTTGGGAACTCGGAGTTGGATGTTTATACTCTACTTCGAACTCTGGGAATACAGAGTTGATGTTTATACTCCGGTTCGCGCTCTGCGAACTCGAAGTTGGATGTTTATACTCCGCTTCACACTCTGGTAATACGGAGTTGGATGTTTATACTCTGCTTCGCACTTTGGGAATACGGAGTTGATGTTTATACTCCGGTTCGCGCTCTGGGAACTCGGACTTGGATGTTTATACTCCGCCTCGCACTCTGGGAATACGGAGTTGATGTTTATACTCCGCTTCGCACTCTGGGAATACGGAGTTGATGTTTATACTCCGATTCGCGCTCTGGGAACTCGGAGTTGGATGTTTATACTCCGCTTCGCACTCTGGGAATACGGAGTTGGATGTTTATACTCCGCTTCGCACTCTGGGAATACGGAGTTGATGTTTATACGCCGGTTCGCGCTTTGGGAACTCGGAGTTGGATGTTTATACTCCGGTTCGCGCTCTGGGAACTCGGAGTTGGATGTTTATACTCCGCTTCGCGCTTTGGGAACTCGGAGTTGGATGTTTATACTCCGCTTTGCACTCTGGGAATACGGAGTTAGATGTTTATACTCCGGTT
The DNA here is from genome assembly GCA_030737815.1 of Allium fistulosum. Taxonomy (NCBI): domain Eukaryota; kingdom Viridiplantae; phylum Streptophyta; class Magnoliopsida; order Asparagales; family Amaryllidaceae; genus Allium; species Allium fistulosum. Next base: position 209,783,697 of record CM060904.1, on the reverse strand, counting down.
CGCGCTCTGGGAACTCGGAGTTGGATGTTTATACTCCGCGTCGCACTCTGGGAATACGATGTTGATGTTTATACTCCGATTCGCGCTTTGGGAACTCGGAGTTGGATGTTTATACTCCGCCTCGCACTCTGGGAATACGGAGTTGATGTTTATACTCCGGTTCGCGCTCTGGGAACTCGAAGTTGGATGTTTATACTCCGCCTCGCACTCTGGGAATATGGAGTTGATGTTTATACTCCGGTTCACGCTCTGGGAACTCGGAGTTGGATGTTTATACTCTGGTTCGCGCTTTGGGAACTCGGAGTTGGATGTTTATACTCCGCTTCGAACTCTGGGAATACGGAGTTGATGTTTATACTCCGGTTCGCGCTCTACGAACTCGGAGTTGGATGTTTATACTCCGCTTCACACTATGGGAATACGGAGTTGGATGTTTATACTTCGCTTCGCACTTTGGGAATACGGAGTTGATGTTTATACTCCGGTTCGCGCTCTGGGAACTCGGAGTTGGATGTTTATACTCCGCCTCGCACTCTGGGAATACGGAGTTGATGTTTATACTCTGGTTCGCGCTCTGGGAAATCGGAGTTGGTTGTTTATATTCCGGTTCGCGCTTTGGGAACTCGGAGTTGGATATTTATACTCCGCCTCGCACTCTGGGAATACGAAGTTGATGTTTATACTCCGGTTCGCGCTCTAGGAACTCGGAGTTGGATATTTGTACTCCGCTTCGCACTCTGGGAATACAGAGTTGATGTTTATATTCCGCTTCGCATTCTGGGAATACAGAGTTGATGTTTATACTTCGGTTCGCACTTTGGGAATACGGAGTTGGATGTTTATACTCCGGTTCGCGCTTTGGGAACTCGGAGTTGGATGTTTATATTCTGGTTCACGCTTTGGGAATACGTAGTTGGATGTTTATACTCTGGTTCATGCTCAGGGAACTCGGAGTTGGATGTTTATACTCCTCTTCGCACTCTGGGAATACGGAGTTGATTTTTATACTCCGGTTCGCGCTCTGGGAACTCGGAGTTGGATGTTTATACTTCGCTTCGCACTCTGGGAATACGGAGTTGATGTTTATACTCCAGTTCGTGCTCTGGGAACTCGGAGTTGGATGTTTATACTCCGCCTCGCGCTCTGGGAATACGGAGTTGATGTTTATACTCCGGTTCGCGCTCTAGGAACTCGGAGTTGGATGTTTATACTCCGGTTCGTGCTTTGGGAACTCGGAGTTGGATGTTTATATTCCGCTTCGAAATCTGGGAATACGAAGTTGATGTTTATACTCCGGTTCGCGCTTTGGGAACTCGGAGTTGGATGTTTATACTGCGCTTCGCACTCTGGGAATACGGAGTTGGATGTTTATACTCCGCTTTATACTCTGGGAATACGGAGTTGATGTTTATACTCCAGTTCGCGCTCTGAGAACTCGGAGTTGGATGTTTATACTCCGGTTTGCGCTCTAGGAACTCGGAGTTGGATGTTTATACTCCGCTTTATACTCTGGGAATACAGAGTTGATGTTTATACTCCGGTTTGCGCTCTAGGAACTCGGAGTTGGATGTTTGTACTCCGCTTCGCACTCTGGGAAAATGGAGTTGGATGTTTATACTCCACCTCGCACTCTGGGAATACGGAGTTGATGTTTATACTCCAGTTCGCGCTCTGGGAACTCGAAGTTGGATGTTTATACTCCGCCTCGCACTCTGGAAATACGGAGTTGATGTTTATACTCCGGTTCGCGCTCTGGGAACTCGGAGTTGGATGTTTATACTCCGGTTCGCGCTTTGGGAACTCGTAGTTGGATGTTTATACTCTGCTTCGAACTCTGGGAATACAGAGTTGATGTTTATACTCCGGTTCGCGCTCTGTGAACTCGAAGTTGGATGTTTATACTCCGCTTCACACTCTGGTAATACGGAGTTGGATGTTTATACTCTGCTTCGCACTTTGGGAATACGGAGTTGATGTTTATACTCCGGTTCGCGCTCTGGGAACTCGGACTTGGATGTTTATACTCCGCCTCGCACTCTGGGAATACGGAGTTGATGTTTATACTCTGGTTCGCGCTCTGGGAAATCGGAGTTGGTTGTTTATACTCCGGTTCACGCTTTGGGAACTCGGAGTTAGATGTTTATACTCCGCCTTGCACTTTGGGAATACGGAGTTGATGTTTATACTCCGTTTCGCGCTCTAGGAACTCGGAGTTGGATGTTTGTACTCCGCTTCGCACTCTGGGAATATGGAGTTGATGTTTATACTCCGCTTCGCATTCTGGGAATACAGAGTTGATGTTTATACTACAGTTCGCACTTTGGGAATACGGAGTTGGATGTTTATACTCCGGTTCGCGCTTTGGGAACTCGGAGTTGGATGTTTATATTCCGGTTCGCGCTCTGGGAATACGTAGTTGGATGTTTATACTCCGGTTCGTGCTCAGGGAACTCGGAGTTGGATGTTTATACTTCGATTCGCACTCTGGGAATACGGAGTTGATTTTTATACTCCGGTTCGTGCTCTGGGACTCGGAGTTGGATGTTTATACTCCGCTTCGCACTCTGGGAATACGGAGTTGAAGTTTATACTCAAGTTCGTGCTCTGGGAACTCGGAGTTGGATGTTTATACTCCGCCTCGCGCTTTGGGAATACGGAGTTGATGTTTATACTCCGGTTCGCGCTCTAGGAACTCGGAGTTGGATGTCTATACTCCGGTTCGCGCTTTGGGAACTCGGAGTTGGATGTTTATATTCCGCTTCGAAATCTAGGAATACGAAGTTGATGTTTATACTCCGGTTCGCGCTTTGGGAACTCGGAGTTCGATGTTTATAATCCGCTTTGCACTCTGGGAATACGGAGTTGGATGTTTATACTCCGCTTTGCACTCTGGGAATATGGAGTTGATGTTTATACTCCGGTTCGTGCTCTAGGAACTCGGAGTTGGATGTTTATACTCCGGTTCGCGCTTTGGGAACTCGGAGTTGGATGTTTATACTCCGCTTCGAACTCTGGGAATACGGAGTTGATGTTTATACTCCGGTTCGCGCTCTACGAACTCGGAGTTGGATGTTTATACTCCGCTTCACACTCTGGGAATACGGAGTTGGATGTTTATACTCCGCTCGCACTCTGGGAATACAGAGTTGATGTTTATACTCCGGTTCGCGCTCTGGGAACTCGGAGTTGGATGTTTATACTCCGCCTCGCACTCTGGGAATACGGAGTTGATGTTTATACTCTGGTTCGCGCTCTGGGAAATCGGAGTTGGTTGTTTATATTCCGGTTCGCGCTTTGGGAACTCGGAGTTGGATGTTTATACTCCGCCTCGCACTCTGGGAATACGAAGTTGATGTTTATACTCCGGTTCGCGCTCTAGGAACTCGGAGTTGGATGTTTGTACACCGCTTCCCACTCTGTGAATACGTAGTTGATGTTTATATTCCGCTTTGCATTCTGGGAATACGGAGTTGGATGTTTATACTCCGATTCGCGCTTTGGGAACTCGGAGTTGGATGTTTATATTCCGGTTCGCGCTCTGGGAATACGTAGTTGGATGTTTATACTCCGGTTCGGGCTCAGGGAACTCGGAGTTGGATGTTTATACTCCGCTTCGCCCTCTGCGAATACGGAGTTGATTTTTATACTCCGGTTCGCGCTCTGGGAACTCGGAGTTGGATGTTTGTACTCCGCTTCGCACTCTGGGAAAACTGAGTTGGATGTTTATACTCCGTTTCGCACTCTGGGAATACGCAGTTGATGTTTATACTCCGGTTCGCGCTCTGGGAACTCGAAGTTGGATGTTTATACTCCGCCTCGCACTCTGGGAATACGGAGTTGATGTTTATACTCCGGCTCGTGCTCTGGGAACTTAGAGTTGGATGTTTATACTTCGGTTCGCGCTTTGGGAACTCGGAGTTGGATGTTTATACTCCGCTTTGAACTCTGGGAATACGGAGTTGATGTTTATATTCCGGTTCGCGCTCTGGGAACTCGAAGTTGGATGTTTATACTCTGCCTCGCACTCTGGGAATACGGAGTTGATGTTTATACTCCGGTTCGCGCTCTGGGAACTCGGAGTTGGATGTTTATACTCCGCTTCGCACTCTGGGAATACGGAGTTGGATGTTTATACTCCGCTTCGCACTGTGGGAATACAGAGTTGATGTTTATACTCCGGTTCGCGCTTTGGGAACTCGGAGTTGGATGTATATACTCCGGTTCGCGCTCTGGGAACTCGGAGTTGGATGTTTATACTCCGCTTCGCGCTCTGGGAATACGGAGTTGGATGTTTATACTCCGGTTCGCGCTCTGGGAACTCGGAGTTGGATGTTTATACTCCGCGTCGCACTCTGGGAATACGATGTTGATGTTTATACTCCGGTTCGCGCTTTGGGAACTCGGAGTTGGATGTTTATACTCCGCCTCGCACTCTGGGAATACGGAGTTGATGTTTATACTCCGGTTCGCGCTCTGGGAACTCGAAGTTGGATGTTTATACTCCACCTCGCACTCTGGAAATACGGAGTTGATGTTTATACTCCGGTTCGCGCTCTGGGAACTCGGAGTTGGATGTTTATACTCCTGCTCGCGCTTTGGGAACTCGGAGTTGGATGTTTATACTCCGCTTCGAACTCTGGGAATACGGAGTTGATGTTTATACTCCGGTTCGCGCTCTACGAACTCGGAGTTGGATGTTTATACTCCGCTTCACACTCTGGGAATACGGAGTTGGATGTTTATACTCCGCTTCACACTTTGGGAATACGGAGTTGATGTTTATACTCCGGTTCGCGCTCTGTGAAGTCGGAGTTGGATGTTTATACTCCGCCTCGAACTCTGGGAATACGGAGTTGATGTTTATACTCTGTTTCGCGCTCTGGGAAATCGGAGTTGGTTGTTTATATTCCGGTTTGCGCTTTGGGAACTCGGAGTTGGATGTTTATACTCCGCCTCGCACTCTGGGTGTTATCCCGCCTTTTGGCAAGGCCGTAATACCAAGGACTTAACTAGAAAACGGTGACATATCGTCTCGGAAGTCGGTTACACGTAAGGATCGCTACGGATATCGATGAAATTTGTTCAGGACCGGATCGGGCTACAATTGATAAGGCACGTCAAGCAAAGCCGTGGGAACCAACGATCCAAGTTTCAAGTCAATCCGAGTTCGTACGCTCAAGATATCGCCGATGGAAAATGGAAGAAACAACCTTGTATTCGAATCGGTTAAGGTCGACTCGATCGTCTTCGAATCCATCCCCTTTCGTCTGCTTCGAATCCATCGTTTACGCTTACCTTCGAATCCATCCCCTTTCGTCTGCTTCGAATCCATCGTAGACGCTTACCTTCGAATCGAGGAGACACAGCTTCACTTCGAATCGATTGGTACATGACCTCACTTCGAATCGATGAGACACAGCTTGCCCTCGAACCCACCATCTTCGAATCCAAGCCATGGATTCGACCCAGTCAATCAGGAATGGAAACCGGATCGATTCGAAGAAAGCGCACCATGTCACCATCTTCACCAACAGGAAGATCGATTCGAACGAATCGATTAGAGCACATCGATTCGAACGACTCCAGAATACGAAAAACACCAACTTGAATCGATCATAACTCGAGTTCTACAAGTCCAAATCCCATGAAATTTTCACAGAAGCTCAAATACATGATGAAGGATGTACACACCAAATTTCAACTCGATTGGACGATTTCTTGATCGATTCGAACCAAGGGTCGAATCGATCCCAAAGCGGGCCCGGATCTCCAAATTTCGGCCATGTGGGCCCCCTGGCGTACCAGAACTGGTCTCCCCACATTTTAGGCGAAATCCCAGCCTCCAACACCTATAAATAGACCCCCTGGTCATTCAGAAAAGAGGTCGGAGAATTCTAAGTACTGAAGAGCGTCCAGATTCTGCCAGATTTACTCCAGAACACCGTCGCTGCTTTAGATTAACACTTAGCATTCGAATTCAGTCGCATTACATTATCAACTACTGTAATCTTCAAGTAATCGAGCAATAAAATCATCAAACTTCATAGTGGACGTAGGCGAAACGCCGAACCACTCTAAATCGCTTGTCTTTGCAATTTATTTTCTGTTATTTGGAGTTTTTGTTAGATAATCCACAGTTTTAATTTTTGTTCTTCACTTTTATCTCTTCAAAAACTTCCGAAGAGTGTTGTGCCCAATTTTGGTACAAACACTTTTAGAGTGTTGTGCCCAATTTTGGTACAAACACTTTGGTGCTTTCACCGAGAAAAAACCAGCTTTTTTCTCCTGCTCCTTGGATCTACCGTCGATACCGGATTGCACAAATCCAAGAGGAAGATCCAAATCTTCGATTCACAGTCCTTCCATTCTACTCAGATTTGCATAAAATCTAGGAAAAGGATACATCGTTCAAAATGGTTAGCACGAGAACCACTTCTGCAGCTCCAGGACAAGAAGGTAGGGATGGACAAAATCCTGCTCAACAGCAGCCACCCAACCAAGGCAACACTGCCCACTCGGATCCATCTGGGGCAGTCACTAGACAAGAATTTCAGATGTTACTCCAAGAATTGACTCAGAGTCGGCAACAGTTAGCCGAACAGTTGCGAGCTAATATTGAGTTGACAAATCAACTGAATCGCCAGGGCCGTAGGAGGTCCAGAAGGGAAGATGTTTCCCGCTCACCCACTGAAAGTTCTGCCTCGTCTGATTATCATCGTAGATCTACCCGTCCCCGATTAGACGGAGATTATGCTCAGACTACGGGATATCAGCCCGCCCTGACTGTCGGGCAATTGAGGGTAGGACCATCAACCAGCTTCCAGGCTGGGCCATCAGCACGGGGTGGCCGCACTTCACAATATACTACGGACAATCATGTCACAGCTGCGACAGCGGAAACAAGGGTCGATACCCGATATCTTCCAGATTCGGGTAATCAACAGCAAGGGCGTACTTCTGAACCATACGTCCAGGAAGACGCTGAGCCAAGGAGGCGAAACTTGGACCGTCGACAGCGCCCGGTCCAAACTCGCATTGTGGAACCCGACCACACCTTAGCTCAGCAGGCTCAAAATGTAGCAATGCCAGACATCTCGACTATGATACGTCAGATGATCCGTGAAAGCCAAGGACTTACCAATGACGATTGGGGAATTTCTCGAAGCCATACTCCTTTCACGGACGAAATACTATACGCTGAACCTCCTCGGCGATTCAGAATGCCAACTCTCCCTATGTACGAAGGAAGTTCTGATCCCAATCAGCACATACTGAAATACGAATGGTCAATGAGCGCCGCGAGGGCCGACGATGCAGTGAAATGCCGCAGCTTCCCCATTTCACTGGGAGGAATTGCGACAATGTGGTTTACAAGGCTACCTCCAAGATCTATCTCTTCATTTGACCAATTAGCTAAGAAGTTTGTTGAACAGTTCCGTATGCATGTTGCCAGACCCAAAGATGTTAACACCCTGTCCAATGTTACCCAGGCTCGTGGGGAAACATTAAGGCGTTACTTGGAAAGATTCCATGCGGCATGCGTGGAAATTAGTAATCCCAACGACAACTCAATTTTAATGGCATTGACAAAGGGAATTGATCCCGATTCTGAATTTGGAAACTGGTTAGCCGGAAAACCCCCCGCATCGTTGGACCGTTTCTACTCCAAAGCCGCTCAATTCTTACGGCAAGAGGACGCAAAACAGTCTAGGAAGCAGGACGATGCAAAACCCGGAAGTGAGGGAATACAAAGCAATGTCGCAGTTAAACAGTCCGGTGACAATTCCGGAAAAGTCCAGTTAAACATACAGAACAAACAAACCCAGCCAAGAGGTGGCAATGGTCAGAATAAGAAGAGAGACCCGAATCCGGGCCCACGGCGAAGGGCTCCGATGTTTGAAAGTTATACACCGTTAAACACATCACTGGAAAATGTGTATTTGCAAACTTGCGACACAGAACAGTATAAGAAACCCGCTCCGAAGCGGTCGTCAGAAAGGCAGATTCAGACGGGAAAGTTTTGTAGGTTTCATGAGAGCTATGGCCACAATACTAATGACTGTCGCCATTTGCAAGATCTGATAGAAAAATTGATCAGGGAGAGGAAGTTAGATCAATTCGTACGGGCGCCGCAATCTGGTGGTGCGGGCCCATCGAATCCAAACCGTGCGCAAGATCAGGAAAGACAAGAGGAACCCGCTCGTACAGGCGGGAGGCTAGTTATCAATACCATAAGTGGTGGTCCTCATCCAGCGGACAGGAGCTGGAGGGAAATGGAGTCGTATGCTAGCTCTATCCGGCATGCGAGCTTCGAATGTTGCAGTAATTGTGAGGATGGAGCCCCGGCTAAGCAACAAAAAACGATGTCTGACGATATCATATTCAGAAGCAGAGATGCTGACAAAATCGAAGCTCCAACGATTGATCCACTGGTCATATCAGCCCAGGTCGGTCCTGCTTGGATGAAGAGGATCCTGGTTGACAGTGGAAGTTTTGTAAACATTCTATTCAAGCGAGCTTACGATTTAATGAAGATGGAAGCAAAGGACCAGAAACCCTGCCAATCCCGGGTTCATGGCTTCAATGGCAGTGCAACGATACCTACTGGGATAGTAGAACTACCAGTGGAACTGGGGATCGGAGAGCGCAGGAGAGTCCGACTACTGCAATTTGTTGTTCTTGACATTGCTTCACCGTACAATGCATTCCTGGGTCGACCAGCTCTCGCTGAATTCAGGGCAGCCATTGCCCCGTGGTGTTTGACTTTAAAATTCCCAACCGATCATGGTATAGGAATCGTTCAAGGAGATCAGGCAGCAGGAAGAGCCTGTTATGTTGCTGAATTGCGAGAAGCACAGAAGAAGGAGAAAGGAAAGGGCGTAGAGGAATCTCTCTGCGTCCGTTTTTCTGATAATTGACAGCTAACGCCTGGGCCCCGGCCCGGGCACCACTACCAATTCCTTAGAGATCTTGACCCTAGAGATAGCGAAGATAAAGCTGAAGTAGAAGAGAATCAAGCGTCTCCAGCCGAACTGACTGTGGACGTCCCGGTCAGTGAGGATGACGACTCAAAAGTACTGAAAGTTGGATCTCAACTGGGAAAACAGATACAACAGGAATTGGTTGAATTTCTTCAGGCGAATCTTGATGTCTTTGCCTGGACGCACTCCGACATGTGCGGAATCTCACCGAACATTGCAAGTCACTCTTTAAATATTGATCCGCGACATGTTCCGGTCAAGCAAAAGAGGCGTGGTATGGATCCAGAGAGATCTGCCGCCCTTAAAGAAGAAATTGACAAATTACATTCGAATGGTTTCATCCGAGATGCTCTATACCCAGAGTGGGTGTCAAATCCGGTAATGGTTCGGAAACCGAACGGGAAGTGGAGAACTTGCGTCGATTACTCTGATTTAAACAAAGCCTGTCCAAAAGATAGTTTTCCACTTCCCCGAATTGACCAACTCGTTGACTCAACTGCAGGTCACGAATTGTTATCCTTTATGGATGCTTATTCAGGTTATAATCAGATACCCATGCATCTACCCGATCAAGAACATACTAGTTTCGTAACTGATCTGGGACTCTACTGCTACAGAGTCATGCCCTTTGGTTTAAAGAATGCCGGAGCAACTTACCAACGCTTGGTTAATCGAATGTTCGCTGATCAGATCGGGAAGACCATGGAAGTCTATGTGGATGACATGTTAGTTAAGTCCCGATTTTCCACAGATCACGTCAAGGATTTAAATTCAATGTTCTGTATCTTGCGTGAGTATGGAATGAAGCTTAACCCGCTAAAATGCCACTTCGGCGTCGCATCCGGAAAGTTTCTAGGGTTCATTGTTAACGCTCGTGGGATAGAGGCAAACCCCAAGAAGATCTGGGCAATAAGGAATTTGCAAACTCCAAAGACCATCAAGCAAGTCCAGAGTCTCAACGGGAAGGTAGCAGCGCTAAGCAGGTTCATCTCGAAATCCACTGATAAATGTATTCCTTTCTTTGATCTAATCCGGAAAGGGAAACGAAACTTTGAATGGACCACGGAATGTGAAGGCGCATTCCGATCGCTGGTTTTACACCTCTCTACGCCACCGATTCTGTCGAAACCAATTGATCACGAACAGTTATACCTTTATCTGGCGGTATCCGAGCATGCGATCAGTGCTGCTTTGGTCCGGGAAGAAGATCGAGTGCAGAAACCGGTCTATTATGTCAGTAAACGATTAACCGGAGCTGAGAGAAATTACCCCAGGTTGGAAAAACTGGCTTACTGCTTGGTCATTGCCTCGAGAAAGCTTCGTCCTTATTTCCAAGCACATCCGCTTACTGTGTATACCGATCAGCCGTTACGACAGGTCCTCACGCGGCCTGAGACGTCTGGAAGGTTACTCAAGTGGAATATTGAACTGAGCCAATTTGACATTACTTATGCTCCGCGGAGAGCCATTCAAGGGCAAGTCCTAGCTGACTTCATAGCTGAATTTACTGTTCCTGACGAATTACCTGAAACCAGCGAGTCTCCTGAATATATATGGAAACTTTATACAGATGGTGCATCAAACGATCGATGTTCGGGCGCTGGAGTTGTACTAGAAACCCCCGAAGGTCGATCCATATGCTATGCTTTGAAGTTTGATTTTCACGCAACCAACAATGAGGCCGAGTATGAAGCCCTGTTGGCTGGGTTAAAGCTTGCCAGAGATCTGAAAATTATCGCTATAGAAGTGTATTGTGATTCACAGTTGGTTGTCTGTCAGGTACGAGGAGAATATCAAGCGAGAGATCGAAGGTTAGCTGCTTATCTAGCCCGAGTTCAGGAAGCGCTGGATCAATTTGATTATTATGCTATTTACTACATACCACGAGATCGCAATCAAAAGGCCGATTCATTGGCAAAGTTGGCCAGCACAGGTGAAGCACAGCAAATGGGACTCGTCCCGGTCGAAACTTTGCCTAACCCGAGCATCGATCAAATCAAAACAACTGATGTGTTAGAGACCTTTCCCAGCAGAGAATCATGGATGACTCCGTATCGAAATTATATTGAGAATGGAATACTGCCTGAACACCGAAATGAGAAAAGGCAAATCCTACGAAAAGCTTCGCGGTTTATCATTCAGGACGGGATCATGTATAGAAAAGGTTATTCTGTTCCACTCCTCCGGTGTATCGCTCACGACGAAGTCAAACGAGTGTTACATGATGTGCATGAGGGAGAATGCGGCGATCACACCGGTGGACAAGCGCTTGCTAAGAAGATACTCAGATATGGATATTACTGGCCGACCGTAAATCTAGATGCTGCCAATTACGCCAGGAAGTGCGACAAGTGCCAAAAACACGCTCGAATTCCAAGAGCCCCGCCTACCGAGTTAACTCAAATGGTCAGTCCCTGGCCGTTCGCTATGTGGGGTATCGATATCATTGGCGCTTTGCCTCTGGCAAAAGGTGGTGCGAAGTATGCCATCGTTGCAGTTGATTACTTCACGAAATGGGCTGAAGCCGAAGCTCTCGCAACGATTACGTCAAAGAAAGTGATAAACTTTGTGGTCCGCAATATCATTTGCCGATTTGGGCTCCCGCACACCATCATCACCGATAACGGGACCCAATTCGAAAGTTCAGAGTTCAAGAGTTTCTGCCAACGATTTCATATTCATAAAAAGTTCTCTGCAGTCGCACATCCACAAGCAAATGGTCAGGTCGAAGCTGTTAACAAAGTTATCAAATCCATCTTAAAGAAGCGACTGGAAAAGGCTGGGGGCAAATGGGTCGATGAACTTCCTATGGCGTTATGGGCCTATCGAACAACTCACAAGACCGCAACTGGACACACCCCATTTTCCTTATCATATGGCTCGGAGGCCGTCATTCCGGTGGAGACAGAAGTATTTTCTCACCGCGTAACTTATTACGATCCGAAAACAAATGCTATATTACTCGCTGAGTCTTTGGATCTGTTGGACGAGAAACGAGAAGAAGCTGATTTAAGAGCGGCCGCTTACCGAAGTCGGGTCGCCCGATTATATAACACCAAAGTTCGCCCCCGAACCTTTGATCTCGGCGATCTGGTCCTCAAGAGAGTATACCCGGTTCCTTCACACATGAAACCAAATTGGGAAGGACCGTACGTGATTACGCAACGACTTGGAGATGGCACATTCAAACTAGCAACCGTGGACGGTCTAGTTTTGCCAAGAGCCTGGAACAGCGAGAGTCTCCGCCGCTATTACATATGACAGGCTTTATTCATTTCATTATGTTTTTTATTCAGCAATTTACTTTTGCATTTCGAAATTAGAATTTGTAATAAGGCAACTGATTTGCCATATTTTCTTATTTCAGCAATAAAATGCCATCTCTTCGAGCCAGAGCTGTGATTCATTAAATACAATGTACAACATCACGATGCACGAAGAGCTAAGTTCCATCACACCGTGGAATTTATTCAAGTAGGGAGTGGCTGTGAAGCAATCAACCACTCGCTAAATGAAACCCGAGCTCGGGGGCAAGCCATCACTTCAGGCCACGAAAATGGGTTGATACACGACAACCCTTCATTCAACTCCGTACTCCCAGAGTGCGAGGCGGAGTATAAACATTTTACTAACTCCGTACTCCCAGAGTGCGAGGCGGAGTATAAACATTTTACTAAACTCCGTGCTCCCAGAGCGCGAGGCGGAGTATAAACTCTCATTTAACTCCGTACTCCCAGAGTGCGAGGCGGAGTATAAACATTTTACTAACTCCGTACTCCCAGAGTGCGAGGCGGAGTATAAACATTTTACTAAACTCCGTACTCCCAGAGTGCGAGGCGGAGTATAAACATTTTACTAAACTCCGTGCTCCCAGAGCGCGAGGCGGAGTATAAACTCTCATTTAAACTCCGTGCTCCCAGAGCGCGAGGCGGAGTATAAACTCTCATTTAACTCCGTACTCCCAGAGTGCGAGGCGGAGTATAAACATTCTTCTAACTCCGTACTCCCAGAGTGCGAGACGGAGTATAAACATTCATCTAACTCCGTACTCCCAGAGTGCGAGGCGGAGTATAAACATTCTCCTAAAAACTCCAGCTTCCGAGAGCGCGAACTGGAGTATAAACATTAACGAACTCCAGCTTCCGAGAACGTGAACTGGAGTATAAACATTAACGAACTCCAGCTTCCGAGGACGCGAACTGGAGTGTAAACATTAATTAACTCCGTGCTTCCAGTACACAAAGCAGGGTATAAACATACGTCAACTCCACACTTCTCCCCAGTACAGGGGGCAGAACCATAACACATAACAAGTTGAAGAACAGAAAGAGAATAGATTTTCATTTCCATTATCAACAAAAAGAATCTGATTACAAAGTGTTTATGAAAAATTCTGCTAGTGGGAGCCGAATCCACATCTATACACGGCTATAGAAAAATCGACAAAATGCTACCCTACGCGACAAAGATTTAAGGAAAGAAGTTCATTCTTTCTTCTTCCTTATCTTCTTCTTTGGAGTAGCTCCACCTGATCCGCCGCCCGACTTCTTCCTCAATCGCTTGCTCTTCTCAGGCTTGCCCTCCGGCAGCGATATGATGTCGACATCCTCCTCAGAGCTGGAGGCGACGGAAGTTCTTCTAGGAGGACGAGCCGGGGGCATAGGAGTAGTAGCAGGAGGAGGGACAGGAGCGGTCTCGATCAACACAGTACCACCCGGCGAAATCACCATTAACGGGGCAGGCCCGGGCGGACTAGAACCAACATTCCTTGCTGTCATCTCGGCAGCAATCTCAGCTAAAACGTCGTCCTCACGAGATGCTTGGGCCGCATCAGATGTGCCAATGGCTGGCATAGATAAACTAGCGGCCGGAGCAGCCTCATTCACAACATCGGACGGGTTGGCAGAGGGATCGATGGGTTCATTGAGAAGCTCCTCAATCATCTGAGCGCTGAAAGAAAACATATTAGCATCTCCCTCCTCGCCAATCATAGTAGAAGTCGTGATGGCTTCAGAAAAAACTACCCCTTGTGTTTGCTGAGAAACTGATAAGGCAAGGGGCGCAGAAACTATAGCTTCGGTCACTGAAATACGACAAAACGAAGGTTGTTAGCCAAGTGTGTTGCTTAAGGTTCTTCACAACAAAACTACGAGAAGCGTTCAAATACCTTCCCTAGTCTGGACCGAAACATGAGTGGAATCATCGGCGGAAGATAATAACGGTTGGTCAGGATTATATGCAGGAACAGATTGGGGGTCTACCGCACCAGTAGTCTCGGGCAATGTTGAGATCACGGCTCCAACACTTGCCTCGTGATGCGCGGTCCCCGAACCTTCGCCTGTCTCTGATGATTGAACGCCGAGCCTTTCTTTCGCCATAGAAATTACCACCTCATGAAGGGTCTTCCTCTCATCCTCAGTAAGCAGGCGCATCTCCAGTTCAAAGTCATCAAGTGCTCCATCTGGATGCGCCGCTCTCTTCTCATTCACCAGCCGGGTCCAGGCATTATACAAGATCATGGAGTCATCTCCCAGCCACGCTAGATTTCTGTGTTCCAGCACATTAGCGTTATACGTGACTAAGAGATCGTCAAACTCAGCATCTAGCCTGGACCTCTCCTCCAAGATTTTTTCCTGAATCTCCGCTTCCACAGACTTAGCCTTGACCGCCGCCGCAGCAAGTTCGGCTCTGAGGGATACTGCTTGGTCGCAAGCCTCTTGAGCAGTAGCATTCGCATCGTCCTTCTCCTTCACCATTTCAGCGAATTTGGCCTTGAGCTCGTTCAGCTCTTTAACGGCTAAGTCTCGCTCAGCTGCAACGGTGGTATTGCGATGGCCCATCTCTTCCACTGTGGCACAGTGTTCTTGCTGCATCCTCGCTAGTTTGGCCACGACACCCTCGTGTTTCTTAAGAGTATCAAGCTCTGACTTTCGGGACGTTTCCACTTCGGACTGAAGAACTTGAATGATGCGTTTCTGCTTCGCAATGTCAACGTCACGTTCGGCAATGACTTTCGCCCTGTCAAAAGCTACTCTAGAAGCCTTCACGGCTGCCTTATACCACTCCTTGTACTGAGCATAGAAGTCGTGGATGTAGTTATGAGCAGTGGTCTCAGCCTCTGGTGGAATTCTTTTGAAGTTAGGCGGAAAGATGTAGCCGTCCATGCAAATCTCCGGATAGTCGTTTTTCATTTGGGCGAGTTTGGCAGCTCCCTCACTTGTCAGCTCGGCCGGAGCTTGTTCAATTATAGCAGCTGCCGTTGGTTCCACTCTTGGCCGTTGAGCATCAGGCCGAGAAGACTGAGAAGGCAACTGTTGCTGATGAGATGGCCCTGGGAGGTCTACTGGAGCCCTGGGAGGCGGAGGAGAGCGAGATCGGGGTCGGTGTTGGTATCCCCGATCTCTGTCAGAGTAATCATAGCCAGAACGGTTACGCGAATAATCTCTGTCTCTATCGTAACGTTCTTGACTCGAGTAGCCTCGCCCATGGTCCCTATCCGTCTCTCTCCTACGGGAATCATAAAATGGAGAAGATTGGCGCACATTCCTAAGCCTATCTAGAGTGGAGCCACGCCCTGACATCTCACCTGCGATAAGAAAGAATTACGGATTAAAATCCCATAAAGCAATGTTTACTATGCAGAAGTCATGAAGTGCCGTGAAAGTGTGTGTAAATGTGTAAACCCCCAAACCGACCGGAAGTGTTGACCGCACTTAAAGGAAAGGGCTCGTTCATATTTAAGACATCTTGTAATTCCTCCAACCCAGGATTATGAGAGATTGATATATAATCTGGGATAGGAATATCGTCAAGCCCTTTGAGAGAATCTCTCGAATGAGAAGGGGCGGCCTCAGAGATCATAACTCCGGAAGCGGGAAGGAACACATCTACAGATTTTCCCCCTTTTGACTTAAGTTTTTTGGAAACGGCGGCCTTGCCTTTCCGTTTTTCTCCCGATTCATCCAAGTTTCCCGAAAGGTCAGCCATCGGCTCTGAATCCGTCTGAGTTCTTTCTTCGTCACTCGCCTCGACTATTCTGATCCCGAGTGACCTCTTCGCTTTTCTCTCCTTGGGTTTCTTCTTATTTTCCTTCTTGGAGACGGACTTTGAAAATCCCTCAACAACTATGCTTTGATTAATGTCAATCAGACCCAGAACTCTTAAGTTGTAGTCGTTCAGCACCGAGTCAATGTGCCTCAGCTCGCTTGGGACTCCTTGAAGACTCCGGACGGTACTCTTGAAACGCCCTCCATCGGGCCTAGAGATAATAGCTGTAAAAGGAATGAAATGTCAATTTTAACACCGAAGAGTTATTGGTCACAGAAACAGGTTAAGGCGCTTACGTCTAGACAACCATCGCCTAGCGAAACCCGGAGGACATCGAACGTAGAACCATTCGTTTTTAAAATAGCTCAGGCGCGTCCAAGCTCCAACTACAACTTGGCAATTTCTGACTGCCTCCAAGAATGTAAACGACGGGCTATCACCCCTGCTCTTGAAGTTAAATATATGTCTGATTTCATAGGGCCTCGGCGGGCGAAAAAGACAGTCCATGAATATTACGAAGACACTATTCAGCAGCGCGTGCCCGTTGGGATGAAGTTGTGAAGGAGCAATCCCTAAATATGATAGCATCCTTCGGATATATTGATTGAAGGGAGGAAGAGTTCCAGCCGCACAAGCATGACGGTAGAATGCTGTATATCCTTCAGGCGGATTGTGCGGTCTATCGGTGGCGCTGGGCAATAATACGTCACCCAGAGATATGTTATGCTTTAAACATATTCGTCCCAACAAAGATTCAGAAATGTTGGACTGGACCGAGTCGACAGGGTCTTCAATAAATATCGCCTCCGGCAATTCATCTGGAGCCGGATCGATTACGTCGGCAGGAATGTCAGGAATCTCAAGCACGGGAGGAGTCGAGCTCTGCACCTCTTGTTGTTGGGAGCTCGAAGATTCCATAATTAGCTAACTCATTAGAAAGCAACATTAATTTTATGAACAAGCCCGTGCATGCCCCAGTGTAGTGTGTGTGAACATGTCGTGCAGTGCAAGTATTATACATCACTCGAGCAAATTTAACAGAATGAAGCGAGATGTTCGTACAACATATCTTGGGAATTTGAGAATGAACATGACCGTCATCGCTGACCGTCACTTCCACAACATCTGAACACTACGAACCAATCTCGTGTACAAGTCAGTTACATTGTTGGTTAAGTCACAGTTCCATCAACGAGCTTCAAAAAAGGAGGTCAAATCTTTCGGTCAAGTGCGACTATGCAAGGCCGAAGCTCGTCGGAATCAAGTATGCTAAGAGTTCATTATGTTCATCAAAGTTCAAACTTGAGATTGGTCGCAGCTCAGATGTTGGAGCAAATCAGAAGAACAAGTGTTAGGACGTTCGAATCGATCGATTCGAATCGACATAAGTCGAATCGATGCTGTTCGAATCCATACGCCTTGACTCCATTAAGGTCGACTCGATAAAGCCTTAAGAAGGAAGAGCGCTTCGAATCCATGAGCCCCACGTAGCTTCGAATCGATCAGCAGTCGATTCCTTCGAATCGATCAGGATGACATTAGCCGGGCATCGAATTGATCGAGTCGAAGTAACGACGCTCCTCCATTTTAGCACTCAAGATCGATTCGACGCGAATGAACTCGTTCCTCAGATTCATCGAGTCAACCCCCTCTCGACTACACAGTTCCTCATAATTTTCGAGAGGAGTCGAGATTAGTGACAGCGGTTCCAGTTTTATCTTTCATTGTTCGAATCGATCCCTTGGTTACCTGGTTGAATCCGATTACAGATGAAAACTTGAAGGAGTTTGATCAACTCGTGCAAAACGCAGAACCTTGAAAGATCGATTCGAAGAAAGGGCTCTCGCGACAGTAAGAAAGTAAAAAATGAAAGTGAAAAGAGATCTCGATATATATAGGGGACTGCGAGACGTTTCGCATCCCGGTCAGATGCAACCGGAAAAGATGGCTACAGCCTATCGATTCGAACGGGTATCTTCGAGTCGATCACTAAGAAGCCTCTATCGATTCGTAACAGGCAAAATGATTTCATCGATTCGAACTCAGGGGTACGCAGGTTACAAATCTACTTCGCATCCATCCCTCCGAATCCATCCATACAATATCAAAGCGAAGCTTCATCGATTCGAGGCGCAACGTCAGAAGAGCCAGGGAGAACGTTCGACTCCATCGATTCGAACAGCCAAGTTCGAATCCCTCAATGGCAAATCCACCAACTCAGAAAAATTCAAATCCACGCAATATCGATTCGGAGAATCATCGATTCGAAGTGCCCACTTTGAAACCCTCAACTTGAAGTGGATCAAAAAACATAGCTTCGCATCCATCAAATACCACTGGTCAAATGGACGAACCGTTCCAATGTAAAAAATTGCTTGTCTACTCTTACACCGATTCAGGAGAGGATCAGTACGAGAGGGTGATCATAGACAATGATAAAAGCAGTGTTTTAACTCAAATCTCAAATCGGTCCAGGAGAGGACCGACGCAGATTTCGATAGTAAACCGAACTGACAACGACTTGCGATAACGCAACGTTAATCAAAGCCAAGATAATACACGTATGCACGTATTTCTGACTAATGTTTGATCTTTATCATTTACAGGGATCGAATGTTCGTCTCGTCATGACTCAAAAAACTGACAGCCAGTTACTACTGTACGACGGTCGATTACAGCAATGCAGAATGTAACTTTCGGTAAAACATGTCATAGCTGTCCAGTGAGAGACTACAACTTTTCAAAGCACGTCATGTTTACACAAGACGTACTTTGGGGGGCAAATGTTATCCCGCCTTTTGGCAAGGCCGTAATACCAAGGACTTAACTAGAAAACGGTGACATATCGTCTCGGAAGTCGGTTACACGTAAGGATCGCTACGGATATCGATGAAATTTGTTCAGGACCGGATCGGGCTACAATTGATAAGGCACGTCAAGCAAAGCCGTGGGAACCAACGATCCAAGTTTCAAGTCAATCCGAGTTCGTACGCTCAAGATATCGCCGATGGAAAATGGAAGAAACAACCTTGTATTCGAATCGGTTAAGGTCGACTCGATCGTCTTCGAATCCATCCCCTTTCGTCTGCTTCGAATCCATCGTTTACGCTTACCTTCGAATCCATCCCCTTTCGTCTGCTTCGAATCCATCGTAGACGCTTACCTTCGAATCGAGGAGACACAGCTTCACTTCGAATCGATTGGTACATGACCTCACTTCGAATCGATGAGACACAGCTTGCCCTCGAACCCACCATCTTCGAATCCAAGCCATAGATTCGACCCAGTCAATCAGGAATGGAAACCGGATCGATTCGAAGAAAGCGCACCACGTCACCATCTTCACCAACAGGAAGATCGATTCGAACGAATCGATTAGAGCACATCGATTCGAACGACTCCAGAATACGAAAAACACCAACTTGAATCGATCATAACTCGAGTTCTACAAGTCCAAATCCCATGAAATTTTCACAGAAGCTCAAATACATGATGAAGGATGTACACACCAAATTTCAACTCGATTGGACGATTTCTTGATCGATTCGAACCAAGGGTCGAATCGATCCCAAAGCGGGCCCGGATCTCCAAATTTCGGCCATGTGGGCCCCCTGGCGTACCAGAACTGGTCTCCCCACATTTTAGGCGAAATCCCAGCCTCCAACACCTATAAATAGACCCCCTGGTCATTCAGAAAAGAGGTCGGAGAATTCTAAGTACTGAAGAGCGTCCAGATTCTGCCAGATTTACTCCAGAACACCGTCGCTGCTTTAGATTAACACTTAGCATTCGAATTCAGTCGCATTACATTATCAACTACTGTAATCTTCAAGTAATCGAGCAATAAAATCATCAAACTTCATAGTGGACGTAGGCGAAACGCCGAACCACTCTAAATCGCTTGTCTTTGCAATTTATTTTCTGTTATTTGGAGTTTTTGTTAGATAATCCACAGTTTTAATTTTTGTTCTTCACTTTTATCTCTTCAAAAACTTCCGAAGAGTGTTGTGCCCAATTTTGGTACAAACACTTTTAGAGTGTTGTGCCCAATTTTGGTACAAACACTGAGTTGATGTTTATACTCCGGTTCGCACTCTGGGAATACGGAGTTGATGTTTATACTCCGGTTCGCGCTCTAGGAACTCGGAGTTGGATGTTTGTACTCCGCTTCGCACTCTGGGAATACGGAGTTGATGTTTTTATTCCGCTTCGCATTCTGGGAATACAGAGTTGATGTTTATACTCCGGTTCGCACTTTGGGAATACGGAGTTGGATGTTTATACTCCGGTTCGCGCTTTGGGAACTCGGAGTTGGATGTTTATATTTCGGTTCGCGCTCTGGGAATACGTAGTTGGATGTTTATACTCCGGTTCGGGCTCAGGGAACTCGGAGTTGGATGTTTATACTCCGCTTCGCACTCTAGGAATACGAAGTTGATTTTTATACTCCGGTTCGCGCTCTGGGAACTCGGAGTTGGATGTTTATACTTCGCTTTGCACTCTGGGAATACGGAGTTGATGTTTATACTCCAGTTCGTGCTCTGGGAACTCGGAGTTGGATGTTTATACTCCGCCTCGCACTCTGGGAATACGGAGTTGATGTTTATACTCCGGTTCGCGCTCTGGGAACTAGGAGTTGGATGTTCATACTCCGGTTCGCGCTTTGGGAACTCGGAGTTGCATGTTTATATTCCGCTTCGAAATCTGGGAATACGAAGTTGATGTTTATACTACGGTTCGCGCTTTGGGAACTTGGAGTTGGATGTTTATACTCCGCTTCGCACTCTGGGAATACGGAGTTGGATGTTTATACTCCGCTTTATACTCTGGGAATACGGAGTTGATGTTTATACTCCGGTTCGCGCTCTGAGAACTCGGAGTTGGATGTTTATACTCCGCCTCGCACTCTGGGAATACGGAGTTGATGTTTATACTCCGGTTCGCGCTCTAGGAACTCGGAGTTGGATGTTTGTACTCCGCTTTACACTCTGGGAAAACGGAGTTGGATGTTTATACTCCACCTCGCACTCTGGGAATATGGAGTTGATGTTTATACTCCAGTTCGCGCTCTGGGAACTCGAAGTTGGATGTTTATACTCCGCCTCGCACTCTGGAAATACGGAGTTGATGTTTATACTCCGGTTCACGCTCTGGGAACTCGGAGTTGGATGTTTATACTCCGGTTCGCGCTTTGGGAACTCGGAGTTGGATGGTTATACTCTGCTTTGAACTCTGGGAATACGGAGTTGATGTTTATACTCCGGTTCGCGCTTTGCGAACTCGAAGTTGGATGTTTATACTCTGCTTCACACTCTGGGAATACGAAGTTGGATGTTTATACTCCGCTTCGCACTTTGGGAATACGGAGTTGATGTTTATACTCCGGTTCGCGCTCTGGGAACTCGGAGTTGGATGTTTATACTCCGCCTCGCACTCTGGGAATACGGAGTTGATGTTTATACTCTGGTTCGCGCTCTGGGAAATCGGAGTTGGTTGTTTATACTCCGGTTCGCGCTTTAGGAACTCAGAGTTGGATGTTTATACTCCGCCTCGCACTCTGGGAATACGGAGTTGATGTTTATACTCCGGTTCGCGCTCTAGGAACTCGGAGTTGGATGTTTGTACTCCGCTTCGCACTCTGGGAATATGGAGTTGATGTTTATACTCCGCTTCGCATTCTGGGAATACAGAGTTGATGTTTATACTACAGTTCGCACTTTGGGAATACGAAGTTGGATGTTTATACTCCGGTTCGCGCTTTGGGAACTCGGAGTTGGATGTTTATATTCCGGTTCGCGCTCTGGGAATACATAGTTGGATGTTTATACTCCGGTTCGTGCTCAGGGAACTCGGAGTTGGATGTTTATACTTCGATTCGCACTCTGGGAATACGGAGTTGATTTTTATACTCCGGTTCGCGCTCTGGGAACTCGGAGTTGGATGTTTATACTCCGCTTCGCACTCTGGGAATACGGAGTTGAAGTTTATACTCAAGTTCGTGCTTTGGGAACTCGGAGTTGGATGTTTATACTCCGCCTTGCGCTTTGGGAATACGGAGTTGATGTTTATACTCCGGTTCGCGCTCTGGGAACTCGGAGTTGGATGTCTATACTCCGCTTCGCGCTTTGGGAACTCGGGGTTGGATGTTTATATTCCGCTTCGAAATCTGGGAATACGAAGTTGATGTTTATACTCCGGTTCGCGCATTGGGAACTCGGAGTTGGATGTTTATAATCCGCTTCGCACTCTGGGAATACGGAGTTGGATGTTTATACTCCGCTTTGCACTCTGGGAATACGGAGTTGATGTTTATACTCCGGTTCGCGCTCTAGGAACTCGGAGATTGATGTTTATACTCCGCCTCGCACTCTGGGAATACGGAGTTGTTGTTTATACTCCGGTTCGCGCTCTGGGAACTCGGAGTTGGATGTTTGTACTCCGCTTCGCACTCTGGGAAAACGGAGTTGGATGTTTATACTCCGCTTCGCACTCTGGGAATACGGAGTTGATGTTTATACTCCGGTTCGCGCTCTGGGAACTCGAAGTTGGATGTTTATACTCCGCCTCGCACTCTGGGAATACGGAGTTGATGTTTATACTCCGGTTCGCGCTCTGGGAACTCAGAGTTGGATGTTTATACTCCGGTTCGCGCTTTGGGAACTCGTAGTTGGATGTTTATAGTCCGCTTTGAACTCTGGGAATACGGAGTTGATGTTTATACTCCGGTTCGCGCTCTGGGAACTCGAAGTTGGATGTTTATACTCCGCATCGCACTCTGGGAATACGGAGTTGATGTTTATACTCTGGTTCGTGCTCTGGGAACTCAGAGTTGGATGTTTATACTCCGCTTCGCACTCTGGGAATACGGAGTTGGATGTTTATACTCCGCTTCGCACTATGGGAATATGGAGTTGATGTTTATACTCCGATTCGCGCTTTGGGAACTCGGAGTTGGATGTTTATACTCCGGTTCACGCTCTGGGAACTCAGAGTTGGATGTTTATACTCCGCTTCGCACTCTGGGAATACGGAGTTGGATGTTTATACTCCGGTTCGCGCTCTGGGAACTCGGGGTTGGATGTTTATACTCCGCTTCGCACTCTGGGAATACGGTGTTGATGTTTATACTCCGGTTCGCTCTTTGGGAACTAGGAGTTGGATATTTATAGTCCGCCTCGCACTCTGGGAATACGGAGTTGATGTTTATACTCCGGTTCGCGCTCTGGGAACTCGAAGTTGGATGTTTATACTCCGCCTCGCACTCTGGTAATACGGAGTTGATGTTTATACTCCGGTTCGCGCTCTGCGAACTCGGAGTTGGATGTTTATACTCCGCTTCACACTCTGGGAATACGGAGTTGGATATTTATACTCCGCTTCGCACTTTGGGAATACGGAGTTGATGTTTATACTTCGGTTTGTGCTCTGGGAACTCGGAATTGGATGTTTATACTCCGCCTCGCACTCTGGGAATACGGAGTTGATGTTCATACTCTGGTTCGCGCTCTGGGAAATCGGAGTTGGTTGTTTATACTCCGGTTCGCTCTTTAGGAACTCGGAGATGAATGTTTATACTCCGCCTCGCGCTCTGGGAATACGGAGTTGATGTTTATACTCCGGTTCGCGCTCTGGGAACTCGGAGTTGGATGTTTGTACTCCACTTCGCACTCTGGGAATACGGAGTTGATGTTTATACTCCACTTCGCATTCTGGGAATACAGAGTTGATGTTTATACTCCGGTTCTCACATTGAGAATACGGAGTTGGATGTTTATACTCCGGTTCGCGCTTTGGAAACTCGGAGTTGGATGTTTATACTCTGGTTCGCGCTCTGGGAATACGGAGTTGGATGTTTATACTCCGGTTCGTGCTCAGGGAACTCGGTGTTGGATGTTTAAACTCCGCTTCGCACTCTGGGAATACGGAGTTGATTTTTATACTCCGGTTCGCGCTCTGGAAACTCGGAGTTGGATGTTTATACTCCGCTTCGCACTCTGGGAATACGGAGTTGATGTTTATACTCCGATTCGTGCTCTGGGAACTCGGAGTTGGATGTTTATACTCCGCCTCGCACTCTGGGAATACGGAGTTGATGTTTATACTCCGGTTCGCGCTCTGGGAACTCGGAGTTGGATGTTTATACTCCGCCTCGCGCTCTGGGAATACAGAGTTGATGTTTATACTCCGGTTCACGCTCTGGGAACTCGGAGTTGGATGTTTATACTCCGCCTCGCACTCTGGGAATACGAAGTTGATGTTTATACTCCGGTTCACTCTCTGGGAACTCGGAGTTGGATGTTTGTACTCCCCTTCGCACTCTGGGAAAACGGAATTGGATGTTTATACTCTGCCTCGCACTCTGGGAATACAGAGTTGATGTTTATACTCCGGTTCGCGCTCTGGGAACTCGAAGTTGGTTGTTTATACTCCGCCTTGCACTCTGGGAATAGGGAGTTGATGTTTATACTCTGGTTCGCGCTCTGGGAACTCAGAGTTGGATGTTTATACTCTGGTTCGTGCATTGGGAACTCGGAGTTGGATGTTTATACTCCGCTTCGAACTCTGGGAATACGGAGTTGATGTTTATACTCTGGTTCGCGCTCTACGAACTCGAAGTTGGATGCTTATACTCCGCTTCACACTCTGGGAATACGGAGTTGGATGTTTATACTCCGCCTCGCACTTTGGGAATACGGAGTTGATATTTATACTCCGGTTCGCGCTCTATGAACTCGGAGTTGGATGTTTATACTCTGCCTCGCACACTGGGAATACAGAGTTGATGTTTATACTCTGGTTCGCGCTCTGGGAAATCAGAGTTGGTTGTTCATACTCCGGTTTGCGCTTTGGGAACTCGGAGTTGGATGTTTATACTCCGCCTCGCAATCTGGGAATACGGAGTTGATGTTTATACTCTGGTTCGCGCTCTAGGAACTCGGAGTTGGATGTTTGTACTCCGCTTCGCACTCTGGGAATACGGAGTTGATGTTTATACTCCGCTTCGCATTCTGGGAATACAGATTTGATGTTTATACTCCGGTTCGCGCTTTGGGAACTCGGAGTTGGATGTTTATATTCTGGTTCGCGTTCTAGGAATACGTAGTTGGATGTTTATACTCCGGTTTGTGCTCATGGAACTCGGAGTTGGATGTTTATACTCCGCTTCGCACTCTGGGAATACGGAGTTAATTT
Organism: Allium fistulosum; assembly: GCA_030737815.1. NCBI lineage: Eukaryota > Viridiplantae > Streptophyta > Magnoliopsida > Asparagales > Amaryllidaceae > Allium > Allium fistulosum. Next base: position 209,758,477 of record CM060904.1, on the reverse strand, counting down.
TTATACTCCGGTTCGCGCTCTGGGAACTCGGAGTTGGATGTTTATACTCCGCTTCGCACTCTGGGAATACGGAGTAGATGTTTATACTCCAGTTCGTGCTTTGGGAACTCGAAGTTGGATGTTTATACTCCGCCTCGCGCACTGGGAATACGGAGTTGATGTTTATACTCCGGTTCACGCTCTGGGAACTCAAAGTTGGATGTCTATACTCCGGTTCACGCTTTGGGAACTCGGAGTTGGATGTTTATATTCCGCTTCGAAATCTGGGAATACGAAGTTGATGTTTATACTCCGGTTCGTGCTTTGGGAACTCGGAGTTGGATGTTTATACTCCGCTTCGCACTCTGGGAATACGGAGTTGGATGTTTATACTCCGCTTTGCACTCTGGGAATACGGAGTTGATGTTTATACTCCGGTTCGCGCTCTGGGAACTCGGAGCTTGATGTTTATACTCCGCCTCGCACTCTGGGAATACGGAGTTGTTGTTTATACTCCGGTTCGCGCTCTGGGAACTCGGAGTTGGATGTTTGTACTCCGCTTCGCACTCTGGGAAAATGGAGTTGGATGTTTATACTCCGCTTCGCACTCTGGGAATACGGAGTTGATGTTTATACTCCGGTTAGCGCTCTGGGAACTCGAAGTTGGATGTTTATACTCCGCCTCGCACTCTGGGAATACGGAGTTGATGTTTATACTCCGGTTCGCGCTCTGGGAACTCAAAGTTGGATGTTTATACTCCGGTTCGCGCTTTGGGAACTCGGAGTTGGATGTTTATAGTCCGCTTTGAACTCTGGGAATACGGAGTTGATGTTTATACTTCGGTTCGCGCTCTGGGAACTCGAAGTTGGATGTTTATACTCCGCCTTGCACTCTGGGAATACGGAGTTGATGTTTATACTCCGGTTCGCGCTCTAGGAACTCAGAGTTGGATGTTTATACTCCGCTTCGCACAATGGGAATACGGAGTTGGATGTTTATACTCCGCTTCGCACTCCGGGAATATGGAGTTGATGTTTATACTCCGATTCGCGCTTTGGGAACTCGGAGTTGGATGTTTATACTCCGGTTCACGCTCTGGGAACTCAGAGTTGGATGTTTATACTCCGCTTCGCACTCTGGGAATACGGAGTTGGATGTTTATACTCCGGTTCGCGCTCTGGGAACTCGGAGTTGGATGTTTATACTCCGCTTCGCACTCTGGGAATACGGTGTTGATGTTTATACTCCGGTTCATTCTCTGGGAACTAGGAGTTGGATGTTTATAGTCCGCCTCACACTCTGGGAATACGGAGTTGATGTTTATACTCCGGTTCGCGCTCTGGGAACTCGAAGTTGGATGTTTATACTCTGCCTCGCACTCTGGTAATACGAAGTTGATGTTTATACTCCGGTTCACGCTCTAGGAACTCAGAGTTGGATGTTTATACTCCGGTTCGCGCTTTGGGAACTTGGAGTTGGATGTTTATACTCCGCCTCGAACTCTGGGAATACAGAGTTGATGTTTATACTCCGGTTCGCGCTCTGCGAACTCGGAGTTGGATGTTTATACTCCGCTTCACACTCTGGGAATACGGAGTTGGATATTTATACTCCGCTTCGCACTTTGGGAATACGAAGTTGATGTTTATACTTCGGTTCGTGCTCTGGGAACTTGGAATTGGATGTTTATACTCCGCCTCGCACTCTGGGAATACGGAGTTGATGTTTATACTCTGGTTCGCGCTCTGGGTAATCGGAGTTGGTTGTTTATACTCCGGTTCGCGCTTTGGGAACTCGGAGATGAATGTTTATACTCCGCCTCGCGCTCTGGGAATACGGAGTTGATGTTTATACTCCGGTTCGCGCTCTGGGAACTCGGAGTTGGATGTTTGTACTCCGCTTCGCACTCTGGGAATACGGAGTTGATGTTTATACTCCACTTCGCATTCTGGGAATACAGAGTTGATGCTTATACTCCGGTTCTCACATTGAGAATACGGAGTTGGATGTTTATACTCCGGTTCGCGTTTTGGGAACTCGGAGTTGGATGTTTATACTCTGGTTCGCGCTCTGGGAATACAGAGTTGGATGTTTATACTCCGGTTCGTGCTCAGGGAACTCGGAGTTGGATGTTTAAACTCCGCTTCGCACTCTGGGAATATGGAGTTGATTTTTATACTCCGGTTCGCGCTCTGGAAACTCGGAGTTGGATGTTTATACTCCGCTTCGCACTCTGGGAATACGGAGTTGATGTTTATACTCCGGTTCGTGCTCTGGGAACTCGGAGTTGGATGTTTATACTCCGCCTCGCGCTCTGGGAATACGGAATTGATGTTTATACTCCGGTTCGCACTCTGGGAACTCGGAGTTGGATGTTTATACTCCGCCACGCACTCTGGGAATACGGAGTTGATGTTTATACTCCGGTTCGCGCTCTGGGAACTCGGAGTTGGATGTTTATACTCCGCCTCACACTCTGGGAATACGGAGTTGATGTTTATACTCCGGTTCACGCTCTGGGAACTCGGAGTTGGATGATTGTACTCCCCTTCGCACTCTGGGAAAACGGAATTGGATGTTTATACTCTGCCTCGCACTCTGGGAATACAGAGTTGATGTTTATACTCCGGTTCGCGCTCTGGGAAATCGGAGTTGGTTGTTTATTCTCCGGTTCGCGCTTTGGGAACTTGGAGATGAATGATTATACTCCGCCTTGCGCTCTGGGAATACGGAGTTGATGTTTATACTCCGGTTCGTGCTTTGGGAACTCGAAGTTGGATATTTGTACTCTGCTTCGCACTTTGGGAATACGGAGTTGATGTTTATACTCTGCTTCGCATTTGGGAATACAGAGTTGATGTTTATACTCCGGTTCTCACATTGAGAATACGGAGTTGGATGTTTATACTCCGGTTCGCGCTTTGGGAACTCGGAGGTGGATGTTTATACTCCGTTTCGTGCTCAGGGAACTCGAAGTTGGATGTTTATACTCCGCTTCGCACTCTGGGAATACGGAGTTGATTTTTATACTCCGGTTCGCGCTCTGGGAACTCGGAGTTGGATGTTTATACTCCGCTTCGCACACTGGGAATACGGAGTTGATGTTTATACTTCAGTTCGTGCTCTGGGAACTCGAAGTTGGATGTTTATACTCCGCCTCGCGCTCTGGGAATACGGAGTTGATGTTTATACTCCGGTTCACGCACTGGGAACTCGGAGTTGGATGTTTATACTCCGCCTCGCACTCTGGAAATACGGAGTTGATGTTTATACTCCGGTTCGCGCTCTAGGAACTCGGAGATTGATGTTTATACTCCGCCTCGCACTCTGGGAATACGGAGTTGTTGTTTATACTCCGGTTCGCGCTCTGGGAACTCGGAGTTGAATGTTTGTACTCCGCTTCGCACTCTGGGAAAACGGAGTTGGATGTTTATACTCCGCTTCGCACTCTGGGAATACGGAGTTGATGTTTATACTCCGGTTCGCGCTCTGGGAACTCGAAGTTGGATGTTTATACTCCGCCTCGCACTCTGGGAATACGGAGTTGATGTTTATACTCCGGTTCGCGCTCTGGGAACTCAGAGTTGGATGTTTATACTCCGGTTCGCGCTTTGGGAACTCGGAGTTGGATGTTTATAGTCCGCTTTGAACTCTGGGAATACGGAGTTGATGTTTATACTCCGGTTCGCGCTCTGGGAACTCGAAGTTGGATGTTTATACTCCGCATCGCACTCTGGGAATACGGAGTTGATGTTTATACTCTGGTTCGTGCTCTGGGAACTCAGAGTTGGATGTTTATACTCCGCTTCGCACTCTGGGAATACGGAGTTGGATGTTTATACTCCGCTTCGCACTCTGGGAATATGGAGTTGATGTTTATACTCCGATTCGCGCTTTGGGAACTCGGAGTTGGATGTTTATACTCCGGTTCACGCTCTGGGAACTCAGAGTTGGATGTTTATACTCCGCTTCGCACTCTGGGAATACGGAGTTGGATGTTTATACTCCGGTTCGTGCATTGGGAACTCGGAGGTGGATGTTTATACCCCGTTTCGTGCTCAGGGAACTCGGAGTTGGATGTTTATACTCTGCTTCGCACTCTGGGAATACGGAGTTGATGTTTATACTCCGGTTCACGCTCTGGGAACTCGGAGTTGGATGTTTGTACTCCCCTTCGCACTCTGGGAAAACAGAATTGGATGTTTATAATCTGCCTCGCACTCTGGGAATACGGAGTTGATGTTTATACTCCGGTTCGCGCTCTGGGAACTCGAAGTTGGTTGTTTATACTCCGCCTCGCACTCTGGGAATAGGGAGTTGATGTTTATACACTGGTTCGCGCTCTGGGAACTCAGAGTTGGATGTTTATACTCCGGTTCGTGCTTTGGGAACTCGGAGTTGGATGTTTATACTCCGCTTCAAACTCTGGGAATACAGAGTTGATGTTTATACTCTGGTTCGCGCTCTACGAACTCGAAGTTGGATGCTTATACTCCGCTTCACACTTTGGGAATACGGAGTTGGATGTTTATACTCCGCCTCGCACTTTGGGAATACGGAGTTGATGTTTATACTCCGGTTCGCGCTCTGGGAACTCGGAGTTGGATGTTTATACTCTGCCTCGCACACTGGGAATACAGAGTTGATGTTTATACTCTGGTTCGCGCTCTGGGAAATCAGAGTTGGTTGTTCATACTCCGGTTCGCGCTTTGGGAACTCGGAGTTGGATGTTTATACTCCGCCTCGCACTCTGGGAATACGGAGTTGATGTTTATACTCCGGTTCGTGCTCTAGGAACTCGGAGTTGGATGTTTGTACTCCGCTTCGCACTCTGGGAATACGGAGTTGATGTTTATACTCCGCTTCGCATTCTGGGAATACAGATTTGATGTTTATACTCCGGTTCGCACTTTGGGAATACAGAGTTGGATGTTTATACTCCGGTTCGTGCTTTGGGAACTCGGAGTTGGATGTTTATATTCCGGTTCGCGTTCTAGGAATACGTAGTTGGATGTTTATACTCCGGTTTGTGCTCATGGAACTCGGAGTTGGATGTTTATACTCCGCTTCGCACTCTGGGAATACGGAGTTGATTTTTATACTCCGGTTCGAGCTCTGGGACCACGGAGTTGGATGTTTATACTCCGCTTCGCACTCTGGGAATACGTAGTAGATGTTTATACTCCGGTTCGCGCTGTGGGAACTCGAAGTTGGATGTTTATACTCCGCCTCGCGCACTGGGAATACAGAGTTGATGTTTATACTCCGGTTCACGCTCTGGGAACTCGAAGTTGGATGTATATACTCCGGTTCGCGCTTTGGGAACTCGGAGTTGGATGTTTATATTCCGCTTCAAAATCTAGGAATACGAAGTTGATGTTTATACTCCGGTTCGTGCTTTGGGAACTCGGAGTTGGATGTTTATACTCCGCTTCGCACTCTGGGAATACAGAGTTGGATGTTTATACTCCGCTTTGCACTCTGGGAATACGGAGTTGATGTTTATACTCCAGTTCGCGCTCTGGGAACTCGGAGTTGGATGTTTATACTCCGCCTCGCACTCTGGGAATACGGAGTTGATGTTTATACTCCGGTTCGCGCTCTGGGAACTCGGAGTTGGATGTTTGTACCCCGCTTCGCACTCTAGGAAAATGGAGTTGGATGTTTATACTCCGCTTCGCACTCTGGGAATACGGGTTTGATGTTTATACTCCGGTTCGCGCTCTGGGAACTCCAAATTGGATGTTTATACTCCGCCTCGCACTCTGGGAATACGGAGTTGATGTTTATACTCCGGTTCACGCTCTGGGAACTCAAAGTTGGATGTTTATACTCCGGTTCGCGCTTTGGGAACTCGGAGTTGGATATTTATACTCCGCTTTGAACTCTGGGAATACGGAGTTGATGTTTATACTCCGGTTCGCGCTCTGGGAACTCGAAGTTGGATGTTTATACTCCGCCTCGCACTCTGGGAATACGGAGTTGATGTTTATACTTCGGTTCACGCTATGGGAACTCGGAGTTGGATGTTTATACTCCGCTTCGCACTCTGGGAATACGGAGTTGGATGTTTATACTCCGCTTCACACTCTAGGAATACGGAGTTGATGTTTATACTCCGATTCGCACTTTGGGAACTCGGAGTTGGATGTTTATACTCCGGTTCCCTCTCTGGGAACTCGGAGTTGGATGTTTATACTCCGCTTCGCACTCTGGGAATACGGAGTTGGATGTTTATACTCCGGTTCGCGCTCTGGGAACTCGGAATTGGATGTTTATACTCCGCTTCGCACTTTAGGAATACGGTGTTGATGTTTATACTCCGGTTTGCGCTCTGGGAACACAGAGTTGGATGTTTATACTCCACCTCGCACTCTGGGAATACAGAGTTGATGTTTATACTCCGGTTCGCGCTCTGGGAACTCGAAGTTGGATGTTTATACTCCGCCTCGCAATCTGGGAATACGGAGTTAATGTTTATACTCCGGTTCGCGCTTTGGGAACTCGGAGTTGGATGTTCATACTCCGGTTCGCGCTTTGGGAACTCGGAGTTGGATGTTTATACTCCGCTTCGAACTCTGGGAATACGGAGTTGATGTTTATACTCCGGTTCGCGCTCTGCGAACTCGGAGTTGGATGTTTATACTCCGCTTCACACTCTGGGAATACGGAGTTGGATGTTTATACTCCGCTTCGCACTCTGGGAATACGGAGTTGATGTTTATACTTCGGTTCGTGCTCTGGGAACTCGGAGTTGGATGTTTATACTCCGCCTCGCACTCTGGGAATACGGACTTGATGTTTATACTCTGGTTCGCGCTCTGGGAAATCGGAGTTGGTTGTTTATACTCCGGTTCGCGCTTTGGGAACTCGGAGATGAATGTTTATACTCCGCCTCGCGCTCTGGGAATACGGAATTGATGTTTATACTCCGGTTCGCGCTTTGGGAACTCGAAGTTGGGTGTTTGTACTCCGCTTCGCACTCTGGGAATACGGAGTTGATGTTTATACTCCGCTTCGCATTCTGGGAATACAGAGTTGATGTTTATACTCCGGTTCTCACATTGAGAATACGAAGTTGGATGTTTATACTCCGGTTCGCGCTTTGGGAACTCGTAGGTGGATGTTTATTCTCCGGTTCGTGCTCAGGGAACTCGGAGTTGGATGTTTATACTCCGCTTCGCACTCTGGGAATACGGAGTTGATTTTTATACTCCGGTTCGCGCTCTGAGAACTCGGAGTTGGATGTTTATACTCCGCTTCGCACTCTGGGAATACGGAGTTGATGTTTATACTTTGGTTCGTGCTCTGGGAACTCGGAGTTGGATGTTTATACTCCGCCTCGCGCTCTGGGAATACGGATTTGATGTTTATACTCCGGTTCGTGCTCTGGGAACTCGGAGTTGGATGTTTATACTCTGGTTCACGCTTTGGGAACTCGGAGTTGGATGTTTATTTTCCGCTTCGAAATCTGGGAATACGGAGTTGATGTTTATACTCCGGTTCGCGCTTTGGGAACTCGGAGTTGGATGTTTATACTTCGCTTCGCACTCTGGGAATACGGAGTTGGATGTTTATACTCCGCTTCGCACTCTGGGAATACGGAGTTGATGTTTATACTCCGGTTCGCGCTCTGGGAACTCGAAGTTTGATGTTTATACTCCGTCTCGCACTCTGGGAACATGGAGTTGATGTTTATACTCCGGTTCATGCTCTGGGAACTCGGTGTTGGATGTTTGTACTCCGCTTCGCACTCTGGGAATACGGAGTTGATGTTTATACTCCGCTTCGCATTTTGGGAATACAGAGTTAATGTTTATACTCTGGTTCGCACTTTGGGAATACGGAGTTGGATGTTTATACTCCGGTTCGCGCTTTGGGAACTCGGAGTTGGATGTTTATACTCCGGTTCGCGCTCTGGGAATACGGAGTTGGATGTTTATACTCCGGTTCGTGCTCAGGGAACTCGGAGTTGGATGTTTATACTCCGCTACGCACTCTGGGAATACGGAGTTGATTTTTATACTCCGGTTTGCGCTCGGGGAACTCGGAGTTGGATGTTTATACTCCGCTTCGCACTCTGGGAATACGGAGTTGATGTTTATACTCCGGTTCGCGCTCTAGGAACTCGGAGTTGGATGTTTATACTCCGCCTCGCACTCTGGGAATACGGAGTTGATGTTTATACTCCGGTTCGCGCTCTGGGAACTCGGAGTTGGATGTTTATACTCCGGTTCACGCTTTGGGAACTCGAAGTTGGATGTTTATATTCCGCTTCGAAATCTGGGAATACGGAGTTGATGTTTATACTCCGGTTCGCGCTTTGGGAACTCGGAGTTGGATGTTTATACTCCGCTTCGCACTCTGGGAATACGGAGTTGGATGTTTATACTCCGCTTTGCACTCTGGGAATACGGAGTTGATGTTTATACTCCGGTTCACGCTCTGGGAACTCGGTGTTGGATGTTTGTACTCCGCTTCGCACTCTGGGAATACGTAGTTGATGTTTATACTCCGCTTCGCATTTTGGGAATACAGAGTTAATGTTTATACTCTGATTCGCACTTTGGGAATATGGAGTTGGATGTTTATACTCCGATTCGCGCTCTGGGAACTCGGAGTTGGATGTTTATACTCTGCCTCGCACTCTGGGAATACGGAGTTGATGTTTATACTCTGGTTCATGCTCTGGGAACTCGGTGTTGGATGTTTGTACTCCGCTTCGCACTCTGGGAATACGGAGTTGATGTTTATACTCCGCTTCACATTTTGGGAATACAGAGTTAATGTTTATACTCCGATTCGCACTTTGGGAATACAGAGTTGGATGTTTATACTCCGGTTCGCGCTTTGGGAACTAGGAGTTGGATGTTTATACTCCGGTTCGCGCTCTGGGAATACGGAGTTGGATGTTTATACTCCGGTTCGTGCTCAGGGAACTTGGAGTTGGATGTTTATACTCCGCCTCGCAATCTGGGAATACGGAGTCGATGTTTATACTCTGGTTTGCGCTATGGGAACTCGGAGTAGGATGTTTATACTCCGCTTCGCACTCTGGGAATACGGAGTTGATGTTTATACTCCGCTTCGCACTCTGGGAATACTGAGTTGATGTTTATACTCCGGTTCGCGCTTTGGGAACTCGGAGTTGAATGTTTATACTCCGGTTCCCGCTCTGGGAACTCGGAGTTGGATGTTTATACTCCGCTTCGCACTCTGGGAATACGGAGTTGGATGTTTATACTCCGGTTTGCACTCTGGGAACTCGCAATTGGATGTTTATACTCCGCTTCGCACTCTGGGAATACGGTGTTGATGTTTATACTCCGGTTTACGCTCTGGGAACCCAGAGTTGGATGTTTATACTCCACCTCGCACTCTAGGAATACATAGATGATGTTTATACTCCGGTTCGCGCTCTGGGAACTCGTAGTTGGATGTTTATACTCCGCCTCACACTCTGGGAATACGGAGTTGATGTTTATACTCCGGTTCGCGCTTTGGGAACTCGGCGTTGGATGTTTATACTCCAGTTCGCGCTTTGGGAACTCGGAGTTGGATGTTTATACTCCGCTTCGAACTCTGGAAATACGGAGTTGATGTTTATACTCCGGTTCGCGCTCTGCGAACTCGGAGTTGGATGTTTATACTCCGCTTCACACTCTGGGAATACGGAGTTGGATGTTTATACTCCGCTTCGCACTCTGGGAATACGGAGTTGATGTTTATACTTCGGTTCGCGCTCTGGGAACTCGGAGTTGGATGTTTATACTCCGCCTCGCACTCTGGGAATACGGACTTGATGTTTATACTCTGGTTCGCGCTCTGGGAAATCGGAGTTGGTTGTTTATACTCCGGTTCGCGCTTTGGGAACTTGGAGATGAATGATTATACTCCGCCTTGTGCTCTGGGAATACGGAGTTGATGTTTATACTCCGGTTCGTGCTTTGGGAACTCGAAGTTGGATATTTGTACTCTACTTCGCACTCTGGGAATACGGAGTTGATGTTTATACTCTGCTTCGCATTCTGGGAATACAGAGTTGATGTTTATACTCCGGTTCTCACATTGAGAATACGGAGTTGGATGTTTATACTCCGGTTCGCGCTTTGGGAACTCGGAGGTGGATGTTTATACTCCGGTTCGTGCTCAGGGAACTCGGAGTTGGATGTTTATACTCCGCTTCGCACTCTGGGAATACGGAGTTGATTTTTATACTCCGGTTCGCGCTCTGGGAACTCGGAGTTGGATGTTTATACTCCGCTTCGCACTCTGGGATTACGGAGTTGATGTTTATACTTCGGTTCGTGCTCTGGGAACTCGGAGTTGGATGTTTATACTCCGCCTCGCGCTCTGGGAATACGGAGTTGATGTTTATACTCCGGTTCGCGCTCTGGGAACTCGGAGTTGGATGTTTATACTCCGGTTCACGTTTTGGGAACTCGAAGTTGGATGTTTATATTCCGCTTCGAAATCTGGGAATACGGAGTTGATGTTTATACTCCGGTTCGCGCTTTGGGAACTCGGAGTCGGATGTTTATACTTCGCTTCGCACTCTGGGAATACGGAGTTGGATGTTTATACTCCGCTTCGCACTCTGGGAATACGGAGTTGATGTTTATACTCCGGTTCGCACTCTGGGAACTCGGAGTTGGATGTTTATACTCCGCCTCGCACTCTGGGAATACGGAGTTGATGTTTATACTCCGGTTCATGCTCTGGGAACTCGGTGTTGGATGTTTGTACTACGCTTCGCACTCTGGGAATATGGAGTTGATGTTTATACTCCGCTTCGCATTTTGGGAATACAGAGTTAATGTTTATACTCTGGTTCGCACTTTGGGAATACGGAGTTGGATGTTTATACTCCGGTTCGCGCTTTGGGAACTCGAAGTTGGATGTTTATACTCCGGTTCGCGCTCTGGGAATACGGAGTTGGATGTTTATACTCCGGTTCGTGCTCAGGGAACTCGGAGTTGGATTTTTATACTCTGCTTCGCACTCTGGGAATATGGAGTTGATTTTTATACTCCGGTTCGCGCTCGGGGAACTCGGAGTTAGATGTTTATACTCCGCTTCGCACGCTGGGAATACAGAGTTGATGTTTATACTCCGGTTCGCGCTCTGGGAACTCGGAGTTGGATGTTTATACTCCGCCTCGCACTCTGGGAATAAGGAGTTGATGTTTATACTCCGGTTCGCGCTCTGGGAACTCGGAGTTGGATGTTTATACTCTGGTTCACGCTTTGGGAACTCGGAGTTGGATGTTTATATTCCGCTTCGAAATCTGGGAATACGGAGTTGATGTTTATACTCCGGTTCGCGCTTTGGGAACTCGGAGTTGGATGTTTATACTCCGCTTCGCACTCTGGGAATACGGAGTTGGATGTTTATACTCCGCTTTGCACTCTGGGAATACGGAGTTGATGTTTATACTCCGGTTCTCGCTCTGGGAACTCGGTGTTGGATGTTTGTACTCCGCTTCGCACTCTGGGAATACAGAGTGGATGTTTATAATCCGCTTCGCATTTTGGGAATACAGAGTTAATGTTTATACTCCGATTCGCACTTTGGGAATACAGAGTTGGATGTTTATACTCCGGTTCGTGCTCTGGGAACTCGGAGTTGGATGTTTATACTCTGCCTCGCACTCTGGGAATACGGAGTTGATGTTTATACTCCGGTTCATGCTCTGGGAACTCGGTGTTGGATGTTTGTACTCCGCTTCCCACTCTGGGAATACGGAGTTGATGTTTATACTCCGCTTCGCATTTTGGTAATACAGAGTTAATGTTTATACTCCGATTCGCACTTTGGGAATACAGAGTTGGAAGTTTATACTCCGGTTCGCGCTTTGGGAACTAGGAGTTGGATGTTTATACTTCGGTTCGCGCTTTGGGAATACGGAGTTGGATGTTTATACTCCGATTCGTGCTCAAGGAACTTGGAGTTGGATGTTTATACTCCGCTTCGCACTCTAGGAATACGGAGTTGATTTTTATACTCCGGTTCGCGCTCTGGGAACTCGAAGTTGGATGTTTATACTCCGCTTTGCACTCTGGGAATACGGAGTTGATGTTTATACTCCGGTTCGCGCTCTGGGAACTCGGAGTTGGATGTTTATACTCCGCCTCGCACTTTGGGAATACGGAGTTGATGTATATACTCCGGTTCGCGCTTTGGGAACACGGAGTTGGATGTTTATACTCCGGTTCGCACTTTGGGAACTCGGAGTTGGATGTTTATATTCCGCTTTGCACTCTGGGAATACGGATTTGATGCTTATACTCCGTTTCGCGCTCTGGGAACTCGGAGTTGGATGTTTATACTCTGCCTCGCACTCTGGGAATACGGAGTTGATGTTTATACTCTGCTTCGCGCTCTGGGAACTCGGAGTTGGATGTTTATACTCCGATTCGCACTTTGGGAACTCGGAGTTGGATGTTTATACTCCGCTTCAAACTCTGGGAATACGGAGTTGATGTTTATACTCCGGTTCGTGCTCAGGGAACTCGGAGTTGGATGTTTATACTCCGCTTCGCACTCTCGGAATACGGAGTTGATTTTTATATTCCGGTTCGCGCTCTGGGAACTCGGAGTTGGATGTTTATACTCCGCGTCGCACTTGGGAATACGGAGTTGATGTTTATACTCCGGTTCGTGCTCTGGGAACTCGGAGTTGGATGTTTATACTCCGTCTCGCGCTCTGGGAATACAGAGTTGATGTTTATACTCCGGTTCGCGCTCTGGGAACTCGGAGTTGGATGTTTATACTCCGGTTCATGCTTTGGGAACTCGGAGTTGGATGTTTATATTCCGCTTCGAAATCTGGGAATACGGAGTTGATATTTATACTCCGGTTCGCGCTTTGGGAACTCGGAGTTGGATGTTTATACTTTGCTTCGCACTCTGGGAATACGGAGTTGGATGTTTATACTCCGCTTTGCACTCTGGGAATACGGAGTTGATGTTTATACTCCGGTTCGTGCTCTGGGAACTCGAAGTTGGATGTTTATACTCCGCCTCGCACTCTGGGAATACAGAGTTGATGTTTATACTCCGGTTCACGCTCTGGGAACTCGGTGTTGGATGTTTGTACTCCGCTTCGCACTCTGGGAATACGGAGTTGATGTTTATACTCCGCTTCGCATTTTGGGAATACAGAGTTAATGTTTATACTCTGGTTCGCACTTTGGGAATACGGAGTTGGATGTTTATACTCCGGTTCGCGCTTTGGGAACTCGGAGTTGGATGTTTATACTCCGGTTCAAGCACTAGGATTACGGAGTGGGATGTTTATACTCCGGTTCGTGCTCAGGGAACTCGGAGTTGGATTTTTATACTCCGCTTCGCACTCTGGGAATACGGAGTTGATTTTTATACTCCGGTTCGCGCTCGGGGATCTCGGAGTTGGATGTTTATACTCCGCTTCGCACTCTGGGAATACGGAGTTGATGTTTGTACTCCGGTTCGCGCTCTGGGAACTCGGAGTTGGATGTTTATACTCCGCCTCGCACTTTGGGAATACGGAGTTGATGTTTATACTCCGGTTCGCGCTCTGGGAACTCGTAGTTGGATGTTTATACTCCGGTTCACGCTTTGGGAACTCGGAGTTGGATGTTTATATTCCGCTTCGAAATCTGGGAATATAGAGTTGATGTTTATACTCCGGTTCGCGCTTTGGGAACTCGGAGTTGGATGTTTATACTCCGCTTCGCACTCTGGGAATACGGAGTTGGATGTTTATACTCCGCTTTACACTCTGGGAATACGGAGTTGATGTTTATACTCCGGTTCACGCTCTGGGAACTCGGTGTTGGATGTTTGTACTCCGCTTCGCACTTTGGGAATACGGAGTTGATGTTTATACTCCGCTTCGCATTTTGGGAATACAGAGTTAATGTTTATACTCCGATTCGCACTTTGGGAATACGGAGTTGGATGTTTATACTCTGCTTCGTGCTCTGGGAACTCGGAGTTGGATGTTTATACTCTGCCTCGCACTTTGGGAATACAGAGTTGATGTTTATACTCCGGTTCATGCTCTGGGAACTCGGTGTTGGATGTTTGTACTCCGCTTCGCACTCTGGGAATACGGAGTTGATGTTTATACTTCGCTTCGCATTTTGGGAATACAGAGTTAATGTTTATACTCCGATTCGCACTTTGGGAATACAGAGTTGGATGTTTATACTCCGGTTCGCGCTTTGGGAACTAGGAGTTGGATGTTTATACTCCGGTTCGCGTTCTGGGAATACGAAGTTGGATGTTTATACTCCGGTTCGTGCTCAGGGAACTTGGAGTTGGATGTTTATACTCCGCTTCGCACTCTGGGAATACGGAGTTGATGTTTATACTCCGGTTCGCGCTCTGGGAACTCGGAGTTGGATGTTTATACTCTGCCTCGCACTCTGGGAATACGGAGTTGATGTTTATACTCTGGTTCGCGCTCTGGGAACTCGTAGTTGGATGTTTATACTCCGATTCACGCTTTGGGAACTCGTAGTTGGATGTTTATATTCCGCTTCGAAATCTGGGAATACGGAGTTGATGTTTATACTCCGGTTCGCGCTTTGGGAACTCGGAGTTGGATGTTTATACTCCGCTTCGCACTCTGGGAATACGGAGTTGGATGTTTATAAACCGCTTTACACTCTGGGAATACGGAGTTGATGTTTATACTCCGGTTCACGCTCTGGGAACTCGGTGTTGGATGTTTGTACTCCGCTTCGCACTCTGGGAATACGGAGTTGATGTTTATACTCCGCTTCGCATTTGGGAATACAGAGTTAATGTTTATACTCCGATTCACACTTTGGGAATACGAAGTTGGATGTTTATACTCCGGTTCGTGCTCTGGGAACTCGGAGTTTGATGTTTATACTCTGCCTCGCACTTTGGGAATACAGAGTTGATGTTTATACTCCGGTTCATGCTCTGGGAACTCGGTGTTGGATGTTTGTACTCCGCTTCGCACTCTGGGAATACGGAGTTGATGTTTATACTCCGCTTCGCATTTTGGGAATACAGAGTTAATGTTTATACTCCGATTCGCACTTTGGGAATACAGAGTTGGATGTTTATACTCCGGTTCGCGCTTTGGGAACTAGGAGTTGGATGTTTATACTCCGGTTCGCGCTCTGGGAATACGAAGTTGGATGTTTATACTCCGGTTCGTGCTCAGGGAACTTGGAGTTGGATGTTTATACTCCGCTTCGCACTCTGGGAATACGGAGTTGATTTTTATACTCCGGTTCGCGCTCTGGGAACTCGGAGTTGGATGTTTATACTCCGCTTTGCACTCTGGGAATACGGAGTTGATGTTTATACTCTGGTTCGCGCTCTGGGAACTCGGAGTTGGATGTTAATTCTTCGCCTCGCACTCTGGGAATACGGAGTTGATGTTTATACTCCGGTTCGCGCTTTGGGAACTCGGAGTTGGATGTTTATACTCCGGTTCACACTTTGGGAACTCGGAGTTGGATGTTTATATTCCGCTTTGCACTCTAGGAATACGGAATTGATGTTTATACTCCGTTTCGCGCTCTGGGAACTCGGAGTTGGATGTTTATACTCCGCCTCGCACTCTGGGAATATGGAGTTGATGTTTATACTCTGCTTCGCGCTCTGGGAACTCGGAGTTGGATGTTTATACTCCGGTTCGCGCTTTTGGAACTCGGAGTTGGATGTTTATACTCCGCTTCAAACTCTTGGAATACGGAGTTGATGTTAATACTCCGGTTCGTGCTCAGGGAACTCGGAGTTGGATGTTTATACTCCGCTTCGCACTTCGGGAATACGGAGTTGATTTTTATACTCCGGTTCGCGCTTTGGGAACTCGGAGTTGGATGTTTATACTCTGCGTCGCACTCTGGGAATACGGAGTTGATGTTTATACTCCGGTTCGTGCTCTGGGAACTCGGAGTTGGATGTTTATACTCCGTCTCGCACTCTGGGAATACAGAGTTGATGTTTATACTCCGGTTCGCGCTCTGGGAACTCGGAGTTGGATGTTTATACTCCGGTTCACGCTTTGGGAACTCAGAGTTGGATGTTTATATTCCGCTTCGAAATCTGGGAATACGGAGTTGATGTTTATACTCCGGTTCGCGCTTTGGGAACTCGGAGTTGGATGTTTATACTTTGCTTAGCACTCTGGGAAAATGGAGTTGGATGTTTATACTCCGCTTTGCACTCTGGGAATACGGAGTTGATGTTTATACTCCGGTTCGTGCTCTGGGAACTTGGAGTTGGATGTTTATACTCCGGTTCACGCTCTGGGAAGTCGGTGTTGGATGTTTGTACTCCGCTTCGCACTCTGGGAATACAGAGTTGATGTTTATACTCCGCTTCGCATTTTGGGAATACAGAGTTAATGTTTATACTCCGATTCGCACTTTGGGAATACGGAGTTGGATGTTTATACTCCGGTTCGCGCTTTGGGAACTCGGAGTTGGATGTTTATACTCCGGTTCGCGCTCTGGGATTACGGAGTTGGATGTTTATACTCCGGTTCGTGATCAGGGAACTCGGAGTTGGATTTTTCTACTCCGCTTTGCACTCTGGGAATACGGAGTTGATTTTTATACTCCGGTTCGCGCTCGGGGATCTCGGAGTTGGATGTTTATACTCCGCTTCGCACTCTGGGAATACGGAGTTGATGTTTATAATCCGGGTCGCGCTCTGGGAACTCGAAGTTGGATGTTTATACTCCGGTTCGTGCTTTAGGAACTCGGAGTTGGATGTTTATACTCCACTTCGCACTTTGGGAATACGGAGTTGGATGTTTATACTCCGCTTCGCACTCTGGGAATACGGAGTTGATCTTTGTACTCCGGTTCGCGCTCTGGGAACTCGGAGTTGGATGTTTATACTCCGCCTCGCACTCTGGGAATACGGAGTTGATGTTTATACTCCGGTTTGCGCTCTGGGAACTCGAAGTTGGATGTTTATACTCCGCTTCGCACTCTGGGAATACGGAGTTGGATGTTTATACTCCAGTTCACGCTCTGGGAACTCGGAGTTGGATGTTTATACTCCGCTTCGCGCTCTGGGAATACGGAGTTGATGTTTATACTCTGGTTCGCGCTGTGGGAACTCGGAGTTGGATGTTTATACTCCGCTTCGCACTCTGGGAATACGGAGTTAATGTTTATACTCCGATTCGCGCTCTGGGAACTCGAAGTTGGATGTTTATACTCCAGTTCGCGCTCTGGGAACGCGGAGTTGGATGTTTATACTCCTCTTCGCACTCTGAGAATACGGAGTTGGATGTTTATACTCCGGTTCGCGCTCTAGGAACTCGGAGTTGGATGTTTATACTCCGCTTCGCACTCTGGGAATACGGAGTTGATGTTTATACTCCGGTTCGCGCTGTGGGTACTTTGAGTTGGATGTTTATACTCCGCTTCGCACTCTGGGAATACGGAGTTGATGTTTATACTCCGGTTCGCGCTCTGGGAACTCGAAGTTGGATGTTTATACTCCACCTCGCACTCTGGGAATACGGAGTTGATGTTTATACTCCGGTTCGCGCTCTGGGAACTCGGAGTTGGATGTTTATACTCCGGTTCGCTCTTTGGGAACTCGGAGTTGGATGTTTATACTCCGATTTGGACTCTGGGAATACAGAGTTGATATTTATACTCCGGTTCACGCTCTGCGAACTTGGAGTTGGATGTTTATACTCCTCTTCACACTCTGGGAATACGAAGTTGGCTGTTTATACTCCGCTTCACACACTGGGAATAAGGAGTTGATGTTTATACTCCGGTTTGCGCTCTGGGAACTCGGAGTTTGATGTTTATACTTCGCCTCGCTCTCTGGGAATACGGAGTTGATGTTTATAGTCCGGTTCGCGCTCTGGGAACTCGGAGTTGGATGTTTATTCTCCGGTTCGCGCTTTGGGAACTCGGAGTTGGATGTTTATAATCCGCTTCGAACTCTGGGAATACGAAGTTGATGTTTATAATCCGGTTCGTGCTCTGGGAACTCGGAGTTGGATGTTTATACTCCGCTTCGCACTCTGGGAATACGGAGTTGGATTCTTATACTCCGCTTCGCACTCTGGGAATACGGAGTTGATGTTTATACTCCGGTTCACGCTATGGGAACTCGGAGTTGGATGTTTATACTTTGCCTCGCACTCTGGGAATACGGAGTTGATGTTTGTACTCCGGTTCGCGCTCTGGGAACTCAGAGTTGGATGTTTATACTCCGGTTCGCGCTTTGGGAACTCGGAGTTGGATGTTTATACTCCGCTTCGAACTCTGGGAATACGGAGTTGATGTTTATACTCCAGTTCGCGCTCTGGGAACTCGGAGTTGGATGTTTATACTCCGCTTCGCACTCTGGGAATACGGAGTTGGATGTTTATACTCCGCTTCGCACTCTGGGTATACGGAGTTGATGTTTATACTCCGGTTCGCGCTCTGGGAACTCAGAGTTGGATGTTTATACTTCGCCTTGCACTCTAGGAATATGGAGTTGATGTTTATATTCCAGTTCGCGCTCTGGGAACTCGGAGTTGGATGTTTGTACTCCGCTTCGCACTCTAGGAATACAGAGTTGATGCTTATACTCCACTTCGCGTTCTGGGAATACGGAGTTGATGTTTATACTCCGCTTCGCACTCTGGGAATACGGAGTTGGATGTTTATACTCCGGTTCGCGCTTTTGGAACTCGGAGTTGGATGTTTATACTCCGGTTCGCGCTCAGGGAACTCGGAGTTGGATGTTTATACTCTGCCTCGCACTTTGGTAATACGGAGTTGGATGTTTTTACTCCGGTTCGCGCTCTGGGAACTCGGAGTTGGATGTTTATACTCCGCTTTGCACTCTGGGAATACGGAGTTGATGTTTATGCTCCGGTTTGTGCTATGGGAACTCGGAGTTGGATGTTTATACTCCGCTTCGCACTATGGGAATACGGAGTTGATGTTTATACTCCGGTTCGCGCTCTGGGAACTCGGAGTTGGATGTTTATACTCCGCCTCGCACTTTGGGAATACGGAGTTGATGTTTATACTCCGGTTCGCGCTCTGGAAACTCGGAGTTGGATGTTTATACTCCGGTTTGCGCTTTGGGAACTCTGAGTTGGATGTTTATACTCCGCTTCGAACTCTGGCAATACAGAGTTGATGTTTATACTCCGGTTCGCGCTTTGGAAACTCGGAGTTGGATGTTTATACTCCGCCTCGCACTTTGGGAATACGGAGTTGATGTTTATACTCCCGTTCGCGCTTTGGGAACTCGGAGTTGGATGTTTATACTCCGGTTCGCGCTTTGGGAACTCGGAGTTGGATGTTTATACTCCGGTTCGCGCTCTGGGAACTCGGAGTGGGATGTTTATACTCTGCTTCGCACTCTGGGAATACGGAGTTGGATGTTTATACTCCGCTTTGCACTCTGGGAATACAGAGTTGATGTTTATACTCCGGTTCGTGCTCTGGGAACTCGGAGTTGGATGTTTATACTCCGCCTCGCACTCTGGGAATACGGAGTTAATGTTTATACTCCGGTTCACGCTCTGGGAACTCGGTGTTGGATGTTTGTACTCCGCTTCGCACTCTGGGAATACGGAGTTGATGTTTATACTCCGCTTCGTGCTCTGGGAACTTGGAGTTGGATGTTTATACTCCGGTTCACGCTCTGGGAAGTCGGTGTTGGATGTTTGTACTCCGCTTCGCACTCTGGGAATACAGAGTTGATGTTTATACTCCGCTTCGCATTTTGGGAATACAGAGTTAATGTTTATACTCCGATTCGCACTTTGGGAATACGGAGTTGGATGTTTATACTCCGGTTCGCGCTTTGGGAACTCGGAGTTGGATGTTTATACTCCGGTTCGCGCTCTGGGATTACGGAGTTGGATGTTTATACTCCGGTTCGTGATCAGGGAACTCGGAGTTGGATTTTTCTACTCCGCTTTGCACTCTGGGAATACGGAGTTGATTTTTATACTCCGGTTCGCGCTCGGGGATCTCGGAGTTGGATGTTTATACTCCGCTTCGCACTCTGGGAATACGGAGTTGATGTTTATAATCCGGGTCGCGCTCTGGGAACTCGAAGTTGGATGTTTATACTCCGGTTCGTGCTTTAGGAACTCGGAGTTGGATGTTTATACTCCACTTCGCACTTTGGGAATACGGAGTTGGATGTTTATACTCCGCTTCGCACTCTGGGAATACGGAGTTGATCTTTGTACTCCGGTTCGCGCTCTGGGAACTCGGAGTTGGATGTTTATACTCCGCCTCGCACTCTGGGAATACGGAGTTGATGTTTATACTCCGGTTTGCGCTCTGGGAACTCGAAGTTGGATGTTTATACTCCGCTTCGCACTCTGGGAATACGGAGTTGGATGTTTATACTCCAGTTCACGCTCTGGGAACTCGGAGTTGGATGTTTATACTCCGCTTCGCGCTCTGGGAATACGGAGTTGATGTTTATACTCTGGTTCGCGCTGTGGGAACTCGGAGTTGGATGTTTATACTCCGCTTCGCACTCTGGGAATACGGAGTTAATGTTTATACTCCGATTCGCGCTCTGGGAACTCGAAGTTGGATGTTTATACTCCAGTTCGCGCTCTGGGAACGCGGAGTTGGATGTTTATACTCCTCTTCGCACTCTGAGAATACGGAGTTGGATGTTTATACTCCGGTTCGCGCTCTAGGAACTCGGAGTTGGATGTTTATACTCCGCTTCGCACTCTGGGAATACGGAGTTGATGTTTATACTCCGGTTCGCGCTGTGGGTACTTTGAGTTGGATGTTTATACTCCGCTTCGCACTCTGGGAATACGGAGTTGATGTTTATACTCCGGTTCGCGCTCTGGGAACTCGAAGTTGGATGTTTATACTCCACCTCGCACTCTGGGAATACGGAGTTGATGTTTATACTCCGGTTCGCGCTCTGGGAACTCGGAGTTGGATGTTTATACTCCGGTTCGCTCTTTGGGAACTCGGAGTTGGATGTTTATACTCCGATTTGGACTCTGGGAATACAGAGTTGATATTTATACTCCGGTTCACGCTCTGCGAACTTGGAGTTGGATGTTTATACTCCTCTTCACACTCTGGGAATACGAAGTTGGCTGTTTATACTCCGCTTCACACACTGGGAATAAGGAGTTGATGTTTATACTCCGGTTTGCGCTCTGGGAACTCGGAGTTTGATGTTTATACTTCGCCTCGCTCTCTGGGAATACGGAGTTGATGTTTATAGTCCGGTTCGCGCTCTGGGAACTCGGAGTTGGATGTTTATTCTCCGGTTCGCGCTTTGGGAACTCGGAGTTGGATGTTTATAATCCGCTTCGAACTCTGGGAATACGAAGTTGATGTTTATAATCCGGTTCGCGCTCTGGGAACTCGGAGTTGGATGTTTATACTCCGCTTCGCACTCTGGGAATACGGAGTTGGATTCTTATACTCCGCTTCGCACTCTGGGAATACGGAGTTGATGTTTATACTCCGGTTCACGCTATGGGAACTCGGAGTTGGATGTTTATACTTTGCCTCGCACTCTGGGAATACGGAGTTGATGTTTGTACTCCGGTTCGCGCTCTGGGAACTCAGAGTTGGATGTTTATACTCCGGTTCGCGCTTTGGGAACTCGGAGTTGGATGTTTATACTCCGCTTCGAACTCTGGGAATACGGAGTTGATGTTTATACTCCAGTTCGCGCTCTGGGAACTCGGAGTTGGATGTTTATACTCCGCTTCGCACTCTGGGAATACGGAGTTGGATGTTTATACTCCGCTTCGCACTCTGGGTATACGGAGTTGATGTTTATACTCCGGTTCGCGCTCTGGGAACTCAGAGTTGGATGTTTATACTTCGCCTTGCACTCTAGGAATATGGAGTTGATGTTTATATTCCAGTTCGCGCTCTGGGAACTCGGAGTTGGATGTTTGTACTCCGCTTCGCACTCTAGGAATACAGAGTTGATGCTTATACTCCACTTCGCGTTCTGGGAATACGGAGTTGATGTTTATACTCCGCTTCGCACTCTGGGAATACGGAGTTGGATGTTTATACTCCGGTTCGCGCTTTTGGAACTCGGAGTTGGATGTTTATACTCCGGTTCGCGCTCAGGGAACTCGGAGTTGGATGTTTATACTCTGCCTCGCACTTTGGTAATACGGAGTTGGATGTTTTTACTCCGGTTCGCGCTCTGGGAACTCGGAGTTGGATGTTTATACTCCGCTTTGCACTCTGGGAATACGGAGTTGATGTTTATGCTCCGGTTTGTGCTATGGGAACTCGGAGTTGGATGTTTATACTCCGCTTCGCACTATGGGAATACGGAGTTGATGTTTATACTCCGGTTCGCGCTCTGGGAACTCGGAGTTGGATGTTTATACTCCGCCTCGCACTTTGGGAATACGGAGTTGATGTTTATACTCCGGTTCGCGCTCTGGAAACTCGGAGTTGGATGTTTATACTCCGGTTTGCGCTTTGGGAACTCTGAGTTGGATGTTTATACTCCGCTTCGAACTCTGGCAATACAGAGTTGATGTTTATACTCCGGTTCGCGCTTTGGAAACTCGGAGTTGGATGTTTATACTCCGCCTCGCACTTTGGGAATACGGAGTTGATGTTTATACTCCGGTTCGCGCTTTGGGAACTCGGAGTTGGATGTTTATACTCCGGTTCGCGCTTTGGGAACTCGGAGTTGGATGTTTATACTCCGGTTCGCGCTCTGGGAACTCGGAGTGGGATGTTTATACTCTGCTTCGCACTCTGGGAATACGGAGTTGGATGTTTATACTCCGCTTTGCACTCTGGGAATACAGAGTTGATGTTTATACTCCGGTTCGTGCTCTGGGAACTCGGAGTTGGATGTTTATACTCCGCCTCGCACTCTGGGAATACGGAGTTAATGTTTATACTCCGGTTCACGCTCTGGGAACTCGGTGTTGGATGTTTGTACTCCGCTTCGCACTCTGGGAATACGGAGTTGATGTTTATACTCCGCTTCGCATTTTGGGGATACAGAGTTATTGTTTATACTCTGGTTCGCACTTTGGGAATACGGAGTTGGATGTTTATACTCCGGTTCGCTCTTTGGGAACTCGGAGTTGGATGTTTATACTCCGGTTCGCGCTATGGGATTACGGAGTTGGATGTTTATACTCCGGTTCGTGCTCAGGGAACTCGGAGTTGGATTTTTATACTCCGCTTCGCACTCTGGGAATACGGAGTTGATTTTTATACTCTGGTTCGCGCTCGGGGATCTCGGAGTTGGATGTTTATACTCCGCTTCGCACTCTGGGAATACGGAGTTGATGTTTATAATCCGGGTCGCGCTCTGGGAACTCGGAGTTGGATGTTTATACTCCGGTTCATGCTTTAGGAACTCGGAGTTGGATGTTTATACTCCGCTTCGCACTTTGGGAATACGGAGTTGGATGTTTATACTCCGCTTCGCACTATGGGAATACGGAGTTGATGTTTGTACTCCGGTTCGCACTCTGGGAACTTGGAGTTGGATGTTTATACTCCGCCTCGCACTCTGGGAATACGGAGTTGATGTTTATACTCCGGTTTAAGCTCTGGTAACTCGAAGTTGGATGTTTATACTCCGCTTCGCAATTTGGGAATACGGAGTTGGATGTTTATACTCCGGTTCGCGCTCTGGGAACTCGGAGTTGGATGTTTATACTCCGTTTCGCACTCTGGGAATACGGAGTTGATGTTTATACTCCGGTTCGCGCTCTAGGAACTCGGAGTTGGATGTTTATACTCCGCCTCGCACTCTGGGAACACGGAGTTGATGTTTATACTCCGGTTCGCGCTCTGGGAACTCGGAGTTGGATGTTTATACTCCGGTTCATGCTTTGGGAACTCGAAGTTGGATGTTTATATTCCGCTTCGAAATCTGGGAATACGGAGTTGATGTTTATACTCCGGTTCGCGCTCTGGGAACTCGGAGTTGGATGTTTATACTCCGCTTCGCACTCTGGGAATACGGAGTTGATGTTTATACTCCGCTTCGCGCTGTGGGTACTTGGAGTTGGATGTTTATACTCCGCTTCGCACTCTGGGAACTCGGTGTTGGATGTTTGTACTCCGCTTCGCACTCTGGGAATACGTAGTTGATGTTTATACTCCGCCTCGCACTCTGGGAATACGGAGTTGATGTTTATACTCCGGTTCGCGCTCTGGGAACTCGGAGTTGGATGTTTATACTCCGGTTCACGCTTTGGGAACTCGAACTTGGATGTTTATATTCCGCTTCGAAATCTGGGAATACGGAGTTGATGTTTATACTCCGGTTCGCGCTCTGGGAACTCGGAGTTGGATGTTTATACTCCGCTTCGCACTCTGGGAATACGGAGTTGATGTTTATACTCCGCTTCGCGCTGTGGGTACTCGGAGTTGGATGTTTATACTCCGCTTCGCACTCTGGGAACTCGGTGTTGGATGTTTGTACTCCGCTTCGCACTCTGGGAATACGTAGTTGATGTTTATACTCCGCCTCGCACTCTGGGAATACGGAGTTGATGTTTATACTCCGGTTCGCGCTCTGGGAACTCGGAGTTGGATGTTTATACTCCGGTTCGCTCTTTGGGAACTCGGAGTTGGATGTTTATACTCCGCTTTGAACTCTGGGAATACAGAGTTGATGTTTATACTCCGGTTCACGTTCTGCGAACTTGGAGTTGGATGTTTATACTCCGCTTCACACTCTGGGAATACGAAGTTGGCTGTTTATACTCCGCTTTGCACACTGGGAATAAGGAGTTGATGTTTATACTCCCGTTCGCGCTCTGGTAACTCGGAGTTTGATGTTTATACTCCGCCTCGCACTTTGGGAATACGGAGTTGATGTTTATAGTCCGGTTCGCGCTCTGGGAACTCGGAGTTGGATGTTTATTCTCCGGTTCGCGCTTTGGGAACTCGGAGTTGGATGTTTATACTCCGCTTCGAACTCTGGGAATACGAAGTTGATGTTTATACTCCGGTTCGCGCTCTGGGAACTCGGAGTTGGATGTTTATACTCCGCTTCGCACTCTGGGAATACGGAGTTGGATGTTTATACTCCGCTTCGCACTTTGGGAATACGGAGTTGATGTTTATACTCCGGTTCGCGCTCTGGGAACTCGGAGTTGGATGTTTATACTTCGCCTCGCACTCTGGGAATACGGAGTTGATGTTTGTACTCCGGTTCGCGCTCTGGGAACTCAGAGTTGGATGTTTATACTCCGGTTCGCGCTCTGGGAACTCGGAGTTGGATGTTTATACTCCGCTTCGCACTCTGGGAATACGGAGTTGATGTTTATACTCCGGTTCGTGCTCTGGGAACTCGAAGTTGGCTGTTTATACTCCGCCTCGCACTCTGGGAATACGAAGTTGATGTTTATACTCTGGTTCGCGCTCTGGGAACTCGAAGTTGGATGTTTATATTCCGCCTCGCACTCTGGGAATACAGAGTTGATGTTTATACTCCGGTTCGCGCTCTGGGAACTCAGAGTTGGATGTTTATACTCCGGTTCGCGCTTTGGGAACTCGGAGTTGGATGTTTATACTCTGCTTCGAACTCTGGGAATACGGAGTTGATGTTTATACTCCGGTTCGTGCTCTGGGAACTCGAAGTTGGATGTTTATACTCCGCCTCGCACTCTGGGAATACGGAGTTGATGTTTATACTCCACTTCGCGTTCTGGGAATACGGAGTTGATGTTTATACTCCGCTTCGCAATCTGGGAATACGGAGTTGGATGTTTATACTCCGGTTCGCGCTTTTGGAACTCGGAGTTGGATGTTTATACTCCGGATCGCACTCTGGGAACTCGGAGTTAGATGTTTATACTCTGCCTCACACTTTGGGAATACGGAGTTGGATGTTTATACTCCAGTTCGCGCTCTGTGAACTCGGAGTTGGATGTTTATACTCCGCTTTGCACTCTGGGAATACGGAGTTGATGTTTATGCTCCGGTTCGTGCTCTGGGAACTCGGAGTTGGATGTTTATACTCTGCTTCGCACTCTGGGAATACGGAGTTGATGTTTATACTCCGGTTCGCGCTCTGGGAACTCAGAGTTGGATGTTTATACTCCGCCTCGCACTTTGGGAATACGGAGTTGATGTTTATACTCCAGTTCGCGCTCTGGGAACTCGAAGTTGGATGTTTATACTCCGCCTCGCGCTCTGGGAATACGGAGTTGATGTTTATACTCCGGTTTGCGCTCTGGGAACTCGGAGTTGGATGTTTATACTCCGGTTCGCGCTTTGGGAACTCGGAGTTGGATGTTTATACTCCGCTTCGAACTTTGGGAATACGAAGTTGATGTTTATACTCCGGTTCGCACTCTGGGAATACGGAATTGGATGTTTATACTCCGGTTCGCGCTTTGGGAACTCGGAGTTGGATGTTTATACTCTGGTTCGCGCTTTGGGAACTCGGAGTTGGATGTTTATACTCCGCCTCGCACTCTGGGAATACGGAGTTGATGTTTATACTCCGGTTCGCGCTCTGGGAACTCGGAGTGGGATGTTTATACTCTGCTTCGCACTCTGGGAATACGGAGTTGGATGTTTATAATCCGCTTCACACTCTCGGAATACGGAATTGATGTTCATACTCCGGTTCGCACTCTGGCAACTCGGAGTTGGATGTTTATACTCCCCCTCGCACTCTGGGAATATGGAGTTGATGTTTATACTCCGGTTCGCGCTTTGGCAACTCAGAGTTGGATGTTTGTACTCCGCTTCGCACTTTGGGAATACGGAGTTGGATGTTTATACTCCGGTTCGCGTTCTGGGAACTTGGAGTTGGATGTTTATACTCCGGTTCGCGCTTTGGGAACTCGGAGTTGGATGTTTATATTCCGCTTCAAAATCTGGGAATACGGAGTTGATGTTTATATTCCGGTTCGCGCTTTGGGAACTCGGAGTTGGATGTTTATACTCCGCTTCGCACTCTGGGAATACAGAGTTGGATGTTTATACTCCACTTTGAACTCTGGGAATACGGAGTTAATGTTTATACTCCAGTTCGCGCTCTGGGAACTCGAAGTTGGATGTTTATACTCCAGTTCGCGCTTTGGGAACTCGGAGTTGGCTGTTTATACTCCGGTTCGCGCTCTGGGAACTCGGAGTTGGATGTTTATACTCTGGTTCGCGCTTTGGGAACTCGGAGTTGGATGTTTATACTCCGCTTCGAACTCTGGGAATACGGAGTTGATGTTTATACTCCGGTTCGCGCTCTGCGAACTCGGAGTTGGATGTTTATACTCCGCTTCACACTCTGGGAATACAGAGTTGGATGTTTATACTCCGCTTCGCACTTTGGGAATACGGAGTTGATGTTTATATTTCGGTTCGCGCTTTGGGAACTCGGAGTTAGATGTTTATACTCCGCCTCACACTCTGGGAATACGGAGTTGATGTTTATACTCCGGTTCGCGGTCTGGGAACTCGGAGTTGGATGTTTATACTCCGGTTCGCGCTCTGGGAACTCGGAGTTGGATGTTTATACTCCGCTTCGCACTCTGGGTATACGGAGTTGATGTTTATACTCGGGTTCGCGCTCTGGGAACTCGTAGTTGGATGTTTATACTCCGCCTCACACTCTAGGAATACGGAGTTGATGTTTATACTCCGGTTCGCGCTCTAGGAACTCGGAGTTGGATGTTTGTAATCCGCTTTGCACTCTAGGAATACGGAGTTGATATTTATACTCCACTTTGCATTCTGGGAATACGGAGTTGATGTTTATACTCCGGTTCGCACTCTGGGATTACGGAGTTGGATGTTTATACTCCGGTTCGCGCTTTGGGAACTCGGAGTTGGATGTTTATACTCCGGTTCGCGCTCTGGGAACTCGGAGTTGGATGTTTGTACTCTGCCTCACACTTTGGGAATACAAAGTTGGATGTTTATACTCCGGTTCGCGCTCTGGGAACTCGGAGTTGGATGTTTATACTCCGCTTCGCACTTTGGGAATACAGAGTTGATGTTTATACTCCGGTTCGTGCTCTGGGAACTCGGAGTTGGATGTCTATATTCCACTTCGCACTCTGGGAATACGGAGTTGATGTTTATACTCCGGTTCGCGCTCTGGGAACTCGGAGTTGGATGTTTATACTCTGCCTCGCACTTTGGGAATACGGAGTTAATGTTTATACTCCGGTTCGTGCTTTGGGAACTCTGAGTTGGATGTTTATACTCCGCTTCGCACTTTGGGATTACGGAGTTGGATGTTTATACTCCGCTTCGCACTTTGGGAATACGGAGTTGATGTTTATACTTCGGTTCGTGCTCTGGGAACTCGGAGTTGGACGTTTGTACTCCGCCTCGCACTCTGGGAATACGGAGTTGATGTTAATACTCCGGTTCGTGCTCTGGGAACTCGGAGTTGGATGTTTATACTCCGCTTCGCACTCTGGGTATACGGAGTTGATGTTTATACTCGGGTTCGTGCTCTGGGAACTCGGAGTTGGATGTTTATACTCCGCCTCACACTCTAGGAATACGGAGTTGATGTTTATACTTCGGTTCACGCTCTGGGAACTCGGAGTTGGATGTTTGTACTCCGCTTCGCACTCTAGGAATACGGAGTTGATTTTTATACTCCACTTCGCATTCTAGGAATACGGAGTTGATGTTTATACTCCGGTTCACACTCTGGGAATACGGAGTTGGATGTTTATACTCCGGTTCGCGCTTTGGGATTCGGAGTTGGATGTTTATACTCCGGTTCGCGCTCTGGGAACTCGGAGTTGGATGTTTGTACTCTGCCTCGCACTTTGGGAATACAAAGTTGTATGTTTATACTCCGGTTCGCGCTCTGGGAACTCGGAGTTGGATGTTTATACTCCGCTTCGCGCTCTGCGAACTTGGAGTTGGATGTTTATACTCCGCTTCACGCTCTGGGAATACGAAGTTGGCTGTTTATACTCCGCTTCGCACACTGGGAATAAGGAGTTGATGTTTATACTCCGGTTCGTGCTCTGGGAACTCGGAGTTTGATGTTTATACTCCGCCTCGCACTCTGGGAATACGGAGTCGATGTTTATATTCCGGTTCGCGCTCTGGGAACTCGGAGTTGGATGTTTATACTTCGGTTCGCGCTTTGGGAACTCGGAGTTGGATGTTTATACTCCGCTTCGAACTCTGGGAATACGAAGTTGATGTTTATACTCCGGTTCGCGCTCTGGGAACTCGGAGTTGGATGTTTATACTCATCTTCGCACTCTGGGAATACGGAGTTGATGTTTATACTCTGGTTCGTGCTCTGGGAACTCGAAGTTGGATGTTTATACTCCGCCTCGCACTCTGGGAATACGGAGTTGATGTTTATACTCCGGTTCGCGCTCTGGGAACTCGAAGTTGGATATTTATTCTCCGCCTCGTACTCTGGGAATATGGAGTTGATGTATATACTCCGGTTCGCGCTCTGGGAACTCGGAGTTGGATGTTTATACTCCGGTTCGCGCTTTGGGAACTCGTATTTGGATGTTTATATTCCGCTTCGAAATCTGGGAATACGGAGTTGATGTTTATACTCCGGTTCGCGCTCTGGGAACTCGGAGTTGGATGTTTATACTCCGCTTCGCACTCTGGGAATACGGAGTTGATGTTTATACTCCGCTTCGCGCTGTGGGTACTTGGAGTTGGATGTTTATACTCCGCTTCGCACTCTGGGAACTCGGTGTTGGATGTTTGTACTCCGCTTCGCACTCTGGGAATACGTAGTTGATGTTTATACTCCGCCTCGCACTCTGGGAATACGGAGTTGATGTTTATACTCCGGTTCGCGCTCTGGGAACTCGGAGTTGGATGTTTATACTCCGGTTCACGCTTTGGGAACTCGAAGTTGGATGTTTATATTCCGCTTCGAAATCTGGGAATACGGAGTTGATGTTTATACTCCGGTTCGCGCTCTGGGAACTCGGAGTTGGATGTTTATACTCCGCTTCGCACTCTGGGAATACGGAGTTGATGTTTATACTCCGCTTCGCGCTGTGGGTACTCGGAGTTGGATGTTTATACTCCGCTTCGCACTCTGGGAACTCGGTGTTGGATGTTTGTACTCCGCTTCGCACTTTGGGAATACGTAGTTGATGTTTATACTCCGCCTCGCACTCTGGGAATACGGAGTTGATGTTTATACTCCGGTTCGCGCTCTGGGAACTCGGAGTTGGATGTTTATACTCCGGTTCGCTCTTTGGGAACTCGGAGTTGGATGTTTATACTCCGCTTTGAACTCTGGGAATACAGAGTTGATGTTTATACTCCGGTTCACGTTCTGCGAACTTGGAGTTGGATGTTTATACTCCGCTTCACACTCTGGGAATACGAAGTTGGCTGTTTATACTCCGCTTTGCACACTGGGAATAAGGAGTTGATGTTTATACTCCCGTTCGCGCTCTGGTAACTCGGAGTTTGATGTTTATACTCCGCCTCGCACTTTGGGAATACGGAGTTGATGTTTATAGTCCGGTTCGCGCTCTGGGAACTCGGAGTTGGATGTTTATTCTCCGGTTCGCGCTTTGGGAACTCGGAGTTGGATGTTTATACTCCGCTTCGAACTCTGGGAATACGAAGTTGATGTTTATACTCCGGTTCGCGCTCTGGGAACTCGGAGTTGGATGTTTATACTCCGCTTCGCACTCTGGGAATACGGAGTTGGATGTTTATACTCCGCTTCGCACTTTGGGAATACGGAGTTGATGTTTATACTCCGGTTCGCGCTCTGGGAACTCGGAGTTGGATGTTTATACTTCGCCTCGCACTCTGGGAATACGGAGTTGATGTTTGTACTCCGGTTCGCGCTCTGGGAACTCAGAGTTGGATGTTTATACTCCGGTTCGCGCTCTGGGAACTCGGAGTTGGATGTTTATACTCCGCTTCGCACTCTGGGAATACGGAGTTGATGTTTATACTCCGGTTCGTGCTCTGGGAACTCGAAGTTGGCTGTTTATACTCCGCCTCGCACTCTGGGAATACGAAGTTGATGTTTATACTCTGGTTCGCGCTCTGGGAACTCGAAGTTGGATGTTTATATTCCGCCTCGCACTCTGGGAATACAGAGTTGATGTTTATACTCCGGTTCGCGCTCTGGGAACTCAGAGTTGGATGTTTATACTCCGGTTCGCGCTTTGGGAACTCGGAGTTGGATGTTTATACTCTGCTTCGAACTCTGGGAATACGGAGTTGATGTTTATACTCCGGTTCGTGCTCTGGGAACTCGAAGTTGGATGTTTATACTCCGCCTCGCACTCTGGGAATACGGAGTTGATGTTTATACTCCACTTCGCGTTCTGGGAATACGGAGTTGATGTTTATACTCCGCTTCGCAATCTGGGAATACGGAGTTGGATGTTTATACTCCGGTTCGCGCTTTTGGAACTCGGAGTTGGATGTTTATACTCCGGATCGCACTCTGGGAACTCGGAGTTAGATGTTTATACTCTGCCTCACACTTTGGGAATACGGAGTTGGATGTTTATACTCCAGTTCGCGCTCTGTGAACTCGGAGTTGGATGTTTATACTCCGCTTTGCACTCTGGGAATACGGAGTTGATGTTTATGCTCCGGTTCGTGCTCTGGGAACTCGGAGTTGGATGTTTATACTCTGCTTCGCACTCTGGGAATACGGAGTTGATGTTTATACTCCGGTTCGCGCTCTGGGAACTCAGAGTTGGATGTTTATACTCCGCCTCGCACTTTGGGAATACGGAGTTGATGTTTATACTCCAGTTCGCGCTCTGGGAACTCGAAGTTGGATGTTTATACTCCGCCTCGCGCTCTGGGAATACGGAGTTGATGTTTATACTCCGGTTTGCGCTCTGGGAACTCGGAGTTGGATGTTTATACTCCGGTTCGCGCTTTGGGAACTCGGAGTTGGATGTTTATACTCCGCTTCGAACTTTGGGAATACGAAGTTGATGTTTATACTCCGGTTCGCACTCTGGGAATACGGAATTGGATGTTTATACTCCGGTTCGCGCTTTGGGAACTCGGAGTTGGATGTTTATACTCTGGTTCGCGCTTTGGGAACTCGGAGTTGGATGTTTATACTCCGCCTCGCACTCTGGGAATACGGAGTTGATGTTTATACTCCGGTTCGCGCTCTGGGAACTCGGAGTGGGATGTTTATACTCTGCTTCGCACTCTGGGAATACGGAGTTGGATGTTTATAATCCGCTTCACACTCTCGGAATACGGAATTGATGTTCATACTCCGGTTCGCACTCTGGCAACTCGGAGTTGGATGTTTATACTCCCCCTCGCACTCTGGGAATATGGAGTTGATGTTTATACTCCGGTTCGCGCTTTGGCAACTCAGAGTTGGATGTTTGTACTCCGCTTCGCACTTTGGGAATACGGAGTTGGATGTTTATACTCCGGTTCGCGTTCTGGGAACTTGGAGTTGGATGTTTATACTCCGGTTCGCGCTTTGGGAACTCGGAGTTGGATGTATATATTCCGCTTCAAAATCTGGGAATACGGAGTTGATGTTTATATTCCGGTTCGCGCTTTGGGAACTCGGAGTTGGATGTTTATACTCCGCTTCGCACTCTGGGAATACAGAGTTGGATGTTTATACTCCACTTTGAACTCTGGGAATACGGAGTTAATGTTTATACTCCAGTTCGCGCTCTGGGAACTCGAAGTTGGATGTTTATACTCCAGTTCGCGCTTTGGGAACTCGGAGTTGGCTGTTTATACTCCGGTTCGCGCTCTGGGAACTCGGAGTTGGATGTTTATACTCTGGTTCGCGCTTTGGGAACTCGGAGTTGGATGTTTATACTCCGCTTCGAACTCTGGGAATACGGAGTTGATGTTTATACTCCGGTTCGCGCTCTGCGAACTCGGAGTTGGATGTTTATACTCCGCTTCACACTCTGGGAATACAGAGTTGGATGTTTATACTCCGCTTCGCACTTTGGGAATACGGAGTTGATGTTTATATTTCGGTTCGCGCTTTGGGAACTCGGAGTTAGATGTTTATACTCCGCCTCACACTCTGGGAATACGGAGTTGATGTTTATACTCCGGTTCGCGGTCTGGGAACTCGGAGTTGGATGTTTATACTCCGGTTCGCGCTCTGGGAACTCGGAGTTGGATGTTTATACTCCGCTTCGCACTCTGGGTATACGGAGTTGATGTTTATACTCGGGTTCGCGCTCTGGGAACTCGTAGTTGGATGTTTATACTCCGCCTCACACTCTAGGAATACGGAGTTGATGTTTATACTCCGGTTCGCGCTCTAGGAACTCGGAGTTGGATGTTTGTAATCCGCTTTGCACTCTAGGAATACGGAGTTGATATTTATACTCCACTTTGCATTCTGGGAATACGGAGTTGATGTTTATACTCCGGTTCGCACTCTGGGATTACGGAGTTGGATGTTTATACTCCGGTTCGCGCTTTGGGAACTCGGAGTTGGATGTTTATACTCCGGTTCGCGCTCTGGGAACTCGGAGTTGGATGTTTGTACTCTGCCTCACACTTTGGGAATACAAAGTTGGATGTTTATACTCCGGTTCGCGCTCTGGGAACTCGGAGTTGGATGTTTATACTCCGCTTCGCACTCTGGGAATACAGAGTTGATGTTTATACTCCGGTTCGTGCTCTGGGAACTCGGAGTTGGATGTCTATATTCCACTTCGCACTCTGGGAATACGGAGTTGATGTTTATACTCCGGTTCGCGCTCTGGGAACTCGGAGTTGGATGTTTATACTCTGCCTCGCACTTTGGGAATACGGAGTTAATGTTTATACTCCGGTTCGTGCTTTGGGAACTCTGAGTTGGATGTTTATACTCCGCTTCGCACTTTGGGATTACGGAGTTGGATGTTTATACTCCGCTTCGCACTTTGGGAATACGGAGTTGATGTTTATACTTCGGTTCGTGCTCTGGGAACTCGGAGTTGGACGTTTGTACTCCGCCTCGCACTCTGGGAATACGGAGTTGATGTTAATACTCCGGTTCGTGCTCTGGGAACTCGGAGTTGGATGTTTATACTCCGCTTCGCACTCTGGGTATACGGAGTTGATGTTTATACTCGGGTTCGTGCTCTGGGAACTCGGAGTTGGATGTTTATACTCCGCCTCACACTCTAGGAATACGGAGTTGATGTTTATACTTCGGTTCACGCTCTGGGAACTCGGAGTTGGATGTTTGTACTCCGCTTCGCACTCTAGGAATACGGAGTTGATTTTTATACTCCACTTCGCATTCTAGGAATACGGAGTTGATGTTTATACTCCGGTTCACACTCTGGGAATACGGAGTTGGATGTTTATACTCCGGTTCGCGCTTTGGGATTCGGAGTTGGATGTTTATACTCCGGTTCGCGCTCTGGGAACTCGGAGTTGGATGTTTGTACTCTGCCTCGCACTTTGGGAATACAAAGTTGTATGTTTATACTCCGGTTCGCGCTCTGGGAACTCGGAGTTGGATGTTTATACTCCGCTTCGCGCTCTGCGAACTTGGAGTTGGATGTTTATACTCCGCTTCACGCTCTGGGAATACGAAGTTGGCTGTTTATACTCCGCTTCGCACACTGGGAATAAGGAGTTGATGTTTATACTCCGGTTCGTGCTCTGGGAACTCGGAGTTTGATGTTTATACTCCGCCTCGCACTCTGGGAATACGGAGTCGATGTTTATATTCCGGTTCGCGCTCTGGGAACTCGGAGTTGGATGTTTATACTTCGGTTCGCGCTTTGGGAACTCGGAGTTGGATGTTTATACTCCGCTTCGAACTCTGGGAATACGAAGTTGATGTTTATACTCCGGTTCGCGCTCTGGGAACTCGGAGTTGGATGTTTATACTCATCTTCGCACTCTGGGAATACGGAGTTGATGTTTATACTCTGGTTCGTGCTCTGGGAACTCGAAGTTGGATGTTTATACTCCGCCTCGCACTCTGGGAATACGGAGTTGATGTTTATACTCCGGTTCGCGCTCTGGGAACTCGAAGTTGGATATTTATTCTCCGCCTCGTACTCTGGGAATATGGAGTTGATGTATATACTCCGGTTCGCGCTCTGGGAACTCGGAGTTGGATGTTTATACTCCGGTTCGCGCTTTGGGAACTCGTATTTGGATGTTTATACTCTGCTTCGAACTCTGGGAATACGGAGTTGATGTTTATACTCCAGTTCGCGCTCTTGGAACTCGGAGCTGGATGTTTATACTCCGCTTCGCACTCTGGGAATACGGAGTTGGATGTTTATACTCCGCTTCGCACTCTGGGTATACGGAGTTGATGTTTATACTCCGCTTCGCGCTCTGGGAACTCAGAGTTGGATGTTTATACTCCGCCTTGCACTCTAGGAATACGGAGTTGATGTTTATACTCCAGTTCGCGCTCTGGGAACTCGGAGTTGGATGTTTGTACTCCGCTTCGCACTCTAGGAATACGGAGTTGATGTTTATACTCCACTTCGCGTTCTGGGAATACGGAGTTGATGTTTATACTCCGCTTCGCAATCTGGGAATACGGAGTTGGATGTTTATACTCCGGTTCACGCTTTTGGAACTCGGAGTTGGATGTTTATACTCCGGTTCGCGCTCTGGGAACTAGGAGTTAGATGTTTATACTCTACCTCACACTTTGGGAATACGGAGTTGGATGTTTATACTCCAGTTCGCGCTCTGTGAACTCGGAGTTCGATGTTTATACTCCGCTTTGCACTCTGGGAATACGGAGTTGATGATTATGCTCCGGTTCGTGCTCTGGGAACTCGGAGTTGGATGTTTATACTCCGCTTCGCACTCTGGGAATACGGAGTTGATGTTTATACTCCGGTTCGCGCTCTGGGAACTCAGAGTTGGATGTTTATACTCCTCCTCGCACTTTGGGAATACGGAGTTGATGTTTATACTCCGGTTCGCGCTCTGGGAACTCGAAGTTGGATGTTTATACTACGCCTCGCGCTCTGGGAATACGGAGTTGATGTTTATACTCCGGTTCGCGCTCTGGGAACTCGGAGTTGGATGTTTATACTCCGGTTCGCGCTTTGGGAACTCGGAGTTGGATGTTTATACTCCGCTTCGAACTCTGGGAATACGAAGTTGATGTTTATACTCCGGTTCGCACTCTGGGAATACGGAGTTGGATGTTTATACTCCGGTTCGCGCTTTGGGAACTCGGAGTTGGATGTTTATACTCCGGTTCGCGCTCTGGGAACTCAGAGTTGGATGTTTGTACACTGCCTCGCACTTTGGGAATACAAAGTTGGATGTTTATACTCCGGTTCGCGCTCTGGGAACTCGGAGTTGGATGTTTATACTCCGCTTTGCGCTCTACGAACTTGGAGTTGGATGTTTATACTCCGCTTCACACTCTGGGAATACGAAGTTGGCTGTTTTTACTCCGCTTCGCACACTGGGAATAAGGAGTTGATGTTTATAATCCGGTTCGCGCTCTGGGAACTCGGAGTTTGATGTTTATACTCCGCCTCGCACTCTGGGAATACGGAGTTGATGTTTATACTCCGGTTCGTGCTCTGGGAACTCGGAGTTGGATGTTTATACTCCGGTTCGCGCTTTGGGAACTCGGAGTTGGATGTTTATACTCCGCTTCGAACTCTGGGAATACGAAGTTGATGTTTATACTCCGGTTCGCGCTCTGTGAACTCGGAGTTGGATGTTTATACTCTACTTCGCACTCTGGGAATACGGAGTTGATGTTTATACTCCGGTTCGTGCTCTGGGAACTCGAAGTTGGATGTTTATACTCCGCCTCGCACTCTGGGAATATGGAGTTGATGTTTATACTCCTGTTCGCGCTCTGGGAACTCGAAGTTGGATGTTTATACTCCGCTTTGCACTCTGGGAATACGGAGTTGATGTTTATACTCCGGTTCGCGCTCTGGGAACTCAGAGTTGGATGTTTATACTCCGGTTCGCGCTTTGGGAACTCGGAGTTGGATGTTTATACTCCGCTTCGAACTCTGGGAATACGAAGTTGATGTTTATACTCCGGTTCGCGCTCTGGGAACTCGGAGTTGGATGTTTATACTCTGCTTCGCACTCTGGGAATACGGAGTTGATGTTTATACTCCGGTTCGTGCTCTGGGAACTCGTAGTTGGATGTTTATACTCCGCCTCGCACTCTGGGAATACGGAGTTGATGTTTATACTCCGGTTCACGCTCTGGGAACTCGAAGTTGGATATTTATTCTCCGCCTCGCACTCTGGGAATATGGAGTTGATGTATATACTCCGGTTCGCGCTCTGGGAACTCGGAGTTGGATGTTTATACTCCGGTTCGCGCTTTGGGAACTCGGATTTGGATGTTTATACTCTGCTTCGAACTCTGGGAATACGGAGTTGATGTTTATACTCCAGTTCGCACTCTGGGAACTCGGAGCTGGATGTTTATACTCCGCTTCGCACTCTGGGAATACGGAGTTGGATGTTTATACTCCGCTTCGCACTCTGGGTATACGGAGTGGATGTTTATACTCCGCTTCGTGCTCTGGGAACTCAGAGTTGGATGTTTATACTCCGCCTTGCACTCTAGGAATACGGAGTGGATGTTTATACTCCAGTTCGCGCTTTGGGAACTCGGAGTTGGATGTTTGTACTCCGCTTCGCACTCTAGGAATACGGAGTTGATGTTTATACTCCACTTCGCGTTCTGGGAATACGGAGTTGATGTTTATACTCCGCTTCGCAATCTGGGAATACGGAGTTGGATGTTTATACTCCGGTTCGCGCTTTTGGAACTCGGAGTTGGATGTTTATACTCCGGTTCGCGCTCTGGGAACTCGGAGTTAGATGTTTATACTCTGCCTCACACTTTGGGAATACGGAGTTGGATGTTTATACTCCAGTTCGCGCTCTGTGAACTCGGAGTTGGATGTTTATACTCCGCTTTGCACTCTGGGAATACGGAGTTGATGATTATGCTCCGGTTCGTGCTCTGGGAACTCGGAGTTGGATGTTTATACTCCGCTTCGCACTCTGGGAATACGGAGTTGATGTTAATACTGCGGTTCGCGCTCTGGGAACTCAGAGTTGGATGTTTATACTCCGCCTCACACTTTGGGAATACGGAGTTGATGTTTATACTCCGGTTCGCGCTCTGGGAACTCGAAGTTGGATGTTTATACTCCGCCTCGCGCTCTGGGAATACGGAGTTGATGTTTATACTCCGGTTCGCGCTCTGGGAACTCGGAGTTGGATGTTTATACTCCGGTTCGCGCTTTGGGAACTCGGAGTAGGATGTTTATACTCCGCTTCGAACTCTGGGAATACGAAGTTGATGTTTATACTCCGGTTCCCACTCTGGGAATACGGAGTTGGATGTTTATACTCCGGTTCGCGCTTTGGGAACTCGGAGTTGGATGTTTATACTCCGGTTCGCGCTCTAGGAACTCGGAGTTGGATGTTTGTACTCTGCCTCGCACTTTGGGAATACAAAGTTGGATGTTTATACTCCGGTTCGCGCTCTGGGAACTCGGAGTTGGATGTTTATACTCCGCTTCGCGCTCTGCGAACTTGGAGTTGGATGTTTATACTCCGCTTCACACTCTGGGAATACGAAGTTGGCTGTTTATACTCTGCTTCGCACACTGGGAATAAGGAGTTGATGTTTATACTCCGGTTCGCGCTCTGGGAACTCGGAGTTTGATGTTTATACTCCGCCTCGCACTCTGGGAATACGGAGTTGATGTTTATACTCCGGTTCGCGCTCTGGGAACTCGGAGTTGGATGTTTATACTCCGGTTTGCACTTTGGGAACTCGGAGTTGGATGTTTATACTCCGCTTCGAACTCTGGGAATACGAAGTTGATGTTTATACTCCGGTTCGCGCTCTGGGAACTCGGAGTTGGATGTTTATACTCTACTTCGCACTCTGGGAATACGGAGTTGATGTTTATACTCCGGTTCGTGCTCTGGGAACTCGAAGTTGGATGTTTATACTCCGCCTCGCACTCTGGGAATACGGAGTTGATGTTTATACTCCGGTTCGCGCTCTGGGAACTCGAAGTTGGATGTTTATACTCCGCCTCGCACTCTGGGAATACGGAGTTGATGTTTATACTCCGGTTCGCGCTCTGGGAACTCAGAGTTGGATGTTTATACTCCGGTTCGCGCTTTGGGAACTCGGAGTTGGATGTTTATACTCTGCTTCGAACTTTGGGAATACGGAGTTGATGTTTATACTCCGGTTCGTGCTCTGGGAACTCGAAGTTGGATGTTTATACTCCGCCTCACACTCTGGGAATACGGAGTTGATGTTTATACTCCACTTCGCGTTCTGGGAATACGGAGTTGATGTTTATACTCCGCTTCGCAATCTGGGAATACGGAGTTGGATGTTTATACTCCGGTTCGCGCTTTTGGAACTCGGAGTTGGATGTTTATACTCCGGTTCGCGCTCTGGGAACTCGGAGTTAGATGTTTATACTCTGCCTCACACTTTGGGAATACGGAGTTGGATGTTTATACTCCAGTTCGCGCTCTGTGAACTCGGAGTTGGATGTTTATACTCCGCTTTGCACTCTGGGAATACGGAGTTGATGTATATGCTCCGGTTCGTGCTCTGGGAACTCGGAGTTGGATGTTTATACTCCGCTTCGCACTCTGGGAATACGGAGTTGATGTTTATACTCCGGTTCGCGCTCTGGGAACTCATAGTTGGATGTTTATACTCCGCCTCGCACTTTGGGAATACGGAGTTGATGTTTATACTCCGGTTCGCGCTCTGGGAACTCGAAGTTGGATGTTTATACTCCGCCTCGCGCTCTGGGAATACGGAGTTGATGTTTATACTCCGGTTCGCGCTCTGGGAACTCAGAGTTGGATGTTTATACTCCGGTTCGCGCTTTGGGAACTCAGAGTTGGATGTTTATACTCCGCTTCGAACTCTGGGAATACGAAGTTGATGTTTATACTCCGGTTCGCACTCTGGGAATACGGAGTTGGATGTTTATACTCCGGTTCGCGCTTTGGGAACTCGGAGTTGGATGTTTATACTCCGGTTCGCGCTCTGGGAACTCGGAGTTGGATGTTTGTACTCTGCTTCGCACTTTGGGAATACAAAGTTGGATGTTTATACTCCGGTTCGCGCTCTGGGAACTTGGAGTTGGATGTTTATACTCCGCTTCGCGCTGTGCGAACTTGGAGTTGGATGTTTATACTCCGCTTCACACTCTGGGAATACGAAGTTGGCTGTTTATACTCCGCTTCGCACACTGGGAATAAGGAGTTGCTGTTTATACTCCGGTTCGCGCTCTGGGAACTCGGAGTTTGATGTTTATACTCCGCCTCGCACTCTGGGAATACGGAGTTGATGTTTATACTCCGGTTCGCGCTCTGGGAACTCGGAGTTGGATGTTTATACTCCGGTTCGCGCTTTGGGAACTCGGAGTTGGATGTTTATACTCCGCTTCGAACTCTGGGAATACGAAGTTGATGTTTATACTCCGGTTCGCGCTCTGGGAACTCGGAGTTGGATGTTTATACTCTACTTCGCACTCTGGGAATACGGAGTTGATGTTTATACTCCGGTTCGTGCTCTGGGAACTCGAAGTTGGATGTTTATACTCCGCCTCGCACTCTGGGAATACGAAGTTGATGTTTATACTCCGGTTCGCGCTCTGGGAACTCGAAGTTGGATATTTATACTCCGCCTCGCACTCTGGGAATACAGAGTTGATGTTTATACTCCGTTTCGCGCTCTGGGAACTCAGAGTTGGATATTTATACTCCGGTTCGCGCTTTGGGAACTCGGAGTTGGATGTTTATACTCTGCTTCGAACTCTGGAAATACGGAGTTGATGTTTATACTCCAGTTCGTGCTCTGGGAACTCGGAGTTGGATGTTTATACTCCGCTTCGCACTCTGGGAATACGGAGTTGGATGTTTATACTCCGCTTCGCACTCTGGGTATACGGAGTTGATGTTTATACTCCGCTTCGCGCTCTGGGAACTCAGAGTTGGATGTTTATACTCCGCCTTGCACTCTAGGAATACGGAGTTGATGTTTATACTCCAGTTCGCGCTCTGGGAACTCGGAGTTGGATGTTTGTACTCCGCTTCGCACTCTAGGAATACGGAGTTGATGTTTATACTCCACTTCGCGTTCTGGGAATACGGAGTTGATGTTTATACTCCGCTTCGCAATCTGGGAATACGGAGTTGGATGTTTATACTCCGGTTCGCGCTTTTGGAACTCGGAGTTGGATGTTTATACTCCGGTTCGCGCTCTGGGAACTCGGAGTTAGATGTTTATACTCTGCCTCACACTTTGGGAATACGGAGTTGGATGTTTACACTCCGGTTCGCGCTCTGTGAACTCGGAGTTGGATGTTTATACTCCGCTTTGCACTCTGGGAATACGGAGTTGATGTTTATGCTTCGGTTCGTGCTCTGGGAACTCGGAGTTGGATGTTTATACTCCGCTTCGCACTCTGGGAATACGGAGTTGATGTTTATACTCCGGTTCGCGCTCTGGGAACTCGGAGTTGGATGTTTATACTACGCCTCGCACTTTGGGAATACGGAGTTGATGTTTATACTCCGGTTCGCGCTCTGTGAACTCGAAGTTGGATGTTTATACTCCGCCTCGCGCTCTGGGAATACGGAGTTGATGTTTATACTCCGGTTCGCGCTCTAGGAACTCGGAGTTGGATGTTTATACTCCGGTTCGCGCTTTGGGAACTCGGAGTTGGATGTTTATACTCCGCTTCGAACTCTGGGAATACGAAGTTGATGTTTATACTCCGGTTCGCGCTCTGGGAACTAGGAGTTGGATGTTTATACTCCGCTTCGCACTCTGGGAATACGGAGTTGGATGTTTATACTCCGCTTCGCACTCTGGGAATACGGAGTTGATGTTTATACTCCGGTTCGCGCTATGGGAACTCGGAGTTGGATGTTTATACTCCGGTTCGCGCTCTGGGAATACGGAGTTGATGTTTGTACTCCGGTTCGCGCTCTGGGAACTCAGAGTTGGATGTTTATACTCTGGTTCGCGCTTTGGGAACTCGGAGTTGGATGTTTATACTCCGCTTCGAACTCTGGGAATACGGAGTTGATGTTTATACTCCAGTTCGCGCTCTAGGAACTCGGAGTTGGATGTTTATACTCCGCTTCGCACTCTAGGAATATGGAGTTGGATGTTTATACTCCGCTTCGCACTCTGGGTATACGGAGTTGATGTTTATACTCCGGTTCGCGCTCTGGGAACTCAGAGTTGGATGTTTATACTCCGCCTTGCACTCTAGGAATACGGAGTTGATGTTTATACTCCAGTTCGCGCTCTGGGAACTCGGAGTTGGATGTTTGTACTCCGCTTCGCACTCTAGGAATATGGAGTTGATGGTTATACTCCACTTCACGTTCTGGGAATACGGAGTTGATGTTTATACTCCGCTTCGCACTCTGGGAATACGGAGTTGGATGTTTATACTCCGGTTCGCGCTTTTGGAACTCGGAGTTGGATGTTTATACTCCGGTTCGCGCTCTGGGAACTCGGAGTTGGATGTTTATACTCTGCCTCGCACTTTGGGAATACGGAGTTGGATGTTTATACTCCGGTTCGCGCTCTGGGAACTCGGAGTTGGATGTTTATACTCTGCTTTGCACTCTGGGAATACGGAGTTGATGTTTATGCTCCGGTTCGTGCTATGGGAACTCGGAGTTGGATGTTTATACTCCGCTTCGCACTCTGGGAATACGAAGTTGATGTTTATCCTCCGGTTCGCGCTCTGGGAACTCGGAGTTGGATGTTTATACTCCGCCTCACACTTTGGGAATACGGAGTTGATGTTTATACTCCGGTTCGCGCTCTGGAAACTCGTAGTTGGATGTTTATACTCCGGTTCGCGCTTTGGGAACTCTGAGTTGGATGTTTATACTCCGCTTCGAACTCTGGCAATACAGAGTAGATGTTTATACTCCGGTTCGTGCTCTGGGAACTCGGAGTTGGATGTTTATACTCCGCCTCGCACTTTGGGAATATGGAGTTGATGTTTATACTCCGGTTCGCGCTCTGGGAACTCGGAGTTGGATGTTTATACTCCGGTTCGCGCTTTGGGAACTCGGAGTTGGATGTTTATACTCCGCCTCGCACTCTGGGAATACGGAGTTGATGTTTATACTCCGGTTCGCGCTCTGGGAACTCGGAGTGGGATGTTTATACTCTGCTTCGCACTCTGGGTATACGGAGTTGGATGTTTATAATCCGCTTCACACTCTGGGAATACGGAGTTGATGTTCATACTCCGTTTCGCGCTCTGGCAACTCGGAGTTGGATGTTTATACTCCGCCTCGCACTCTGGGAATACGGAGTTGATGTTTATACTCCGGTTCGCGCTCTGGGAACTCTGAGTCGGATGTTTATACTCCGCTTCGAACTCTGGCAATACAGAGTTGATGTTTATACTCCGGTTCGCGCTCTGGGAACTCGGAGTTGGATGTTTATACTCCGCCTCGCACTGTGGGAATACGAAGTTGATGTTTATACTCCGGTTCGCGCTCTGGGAACTCGGAGTTGGATGTTTATACTCCGGTTCGCGCTTTGGGAACTCAAAGTTGGATGTTTATACTCCAGTTCGTGCTTTGGGAACTCGAAGTTGGATGTTTATACTCCAGTTCGCGCTTTGGGAACTCGGAGTTGGCTGTTTATACTCCGGTTCGCGCTCTGGGAACTCGGAGTTGGATGTTTATACTCCGGTTCGCGCTTTGGGAACTCGGAGTTGGATGTTTATACTCCGCTTCGAACTCTAGGAATACGGAGTTGATGTTTATACTCCGGTTCGCGCTCTGCGAACTCGGAGTTGGATGTTTATACTCCGCTTCACACTCTGGGAATACAGAGTTGGATGTTTATACTCCGCTTCG
The DNA here is from genome assembly GCA_030737815.1 of Allium fistulosum. Lineage (NCBI taxonomy): Eukaryota > Viridiplantae > Streptophyta > Magnoliopsida > Asparagales > Amaryllidaceae > Allium > Allium fistulosum. The sequence continues at coordinate 209,714,677 of CM060904.1, read as the reverse complement.
CACTTTGGGAATACGGAGTTGATGTTTATACTTCGGTTCGTGCTCTGGGAACTCAGAGTTAGATGTTATACTCCGCCTCGCACTCTGGGAATACGGAGTTGATGTTTATACTCCGGTTCGCGCTCTGGGAACTGGAAGTTGGATGTTTATACTCCGCCTCGCACTCTGGGAATACGGAGTTGATGTTTATACTCCGGTTCGCGCTCTGGGAACTCTGAGTCGGATGTTTATACTCCGCTTCGAACTCTGGCAATACAGAGTTGATGTTTATAATCCGGTTCGCGCTCTGGGAACTCGGAGTTGGATGTTTATACTGCGCCTCGCACTGTGGGAATACGAAGTTGATGTTTATACTCCGGTTCGCGCTCTGGGAACTCGGAGTTGGATGTTTATACTCCGGTTCGCGCTTTGGGAACTCAGAGTTGGATGTTTATACTCCAGTTCGTGCTTTGGGAACTCGAAGTTGGATGTTTATACTCCAGTTCGCGCTTTGGGAACTCGGAGTTGGCTGTTTATACTCCGGTTCGCGCTCTGGGAACTCGGAGTTGGATGTTTATACTCCGGTTCGCGCTTTGGGAACTCGGAGTTGGATGTTTATACTCCGCTTCGAACTCTAGGAATACGGAGTTGATGTTTATACTCCGGTTCGCGCTCTGCGAACTCGGAGTTGGATGTTTATACTCCGCTTCACACTCTGGGAATACAGAGTTGGATGTTTATACTCCGCTTCGCACTTTGGGAATACGGAGTTGATGTTTATACTTCGGTTCGTGCTCTGGGAACTCGGTGTTAGATGTTATACTCCGCCTCGCACTCTGGGAATACGGAGTTGATGTTTATACTCCGGTTCGCGCTCTGGGAACTGGGAGTTGGATGTTTATACTCCGCTTCGCACTCTGGGTATACGGAGTTGATGTTTATACTCGGGTTCGTGCTCTGGGAACTTGGAGTTGGATGTGTATACTCCGCCTCACACTCTAGGAATATGGAGTTGATGTTTATACTCCGGTTCGCGCTCTGGGACTCGGAGTTGGATGTTTGTACTCCGCTTCGCACTCTAGGAATACGGAGTTGATTTTTATACTCCACTTCACATTCTGGGAATACGGAGTTGATGTTTATACTCCGGTTCGCACTCTGGGAATACGGAGTTTGATGTTTATACTCCGGTTCGCGCTTTGGGAACTCGGAGTTGGATGTTTATACTCCGGTTCGCGCTTTGGGAACTCGGAGTTGGATGTTTATACTCCGGTTCCCGCTCTGGGAACTCGGAGTTGGATGTTTGTACTCTGCCTCGCACTTTAGGAATACAAAGTTGGATGTTTATACTCCGGTTCGCGCTCTGGGAACTCGGAGTTGGATGTTTATACTCCGCTTCGCGCTCTGCGAACTTGGAGTTGGATGTTTATACTCCGCTTCACACTCTGGGAATACGAAGTTGGCTGTTTATACTCCGCTTTGCACACTGGGAATAAGGAGTTGATGTTTATACTCCGGTTCGCGCTCTGGGAACTCAGAGTTTGATGTTTATACTCCGGTTTGCACTCTGGGAATACGGAGTTGATGTTTATACTCCGGTTCGCGCTCTGGGAACTCGGAGTCGGATGTTTATACTTCGGTCCGCGTTTTGGGAAGTCGGAGTTCGATGTTTATACTCCGCTTCGAACTCTGGGAATACGAAGTTGATGTTTATACTCCGGTTCGCGCTCTGGGAATTCGGAGTTGGATGTTTATACTCCGCTTCGCACTCTGGGAATACGGAGTTGGATGTTTATACTCCGCTTCGCACTCTGGGAATACGGAGTTGATGTTTATACTCCGGTTCGCGCTCTGGGAACTCGGAGTTGGATGTTTATACTTCGCCTCGCACTCTGGGAATACGGAGTTGATGTTTATACTCCGGTTCGCGCTCTGGGAACTCGGAGTTTGATTTTTATACTCCGCCTCGCACTCTGGGAATACAGAGTTGATGTTTATACTCCGGTTCGCGCTCTGGGAACTCGGAGTTGGATGTTTATACTCCGGTTCGTGCTTTGGGAACTCGGAGTTGGATGTTTATACTCCGCTTCGAACTCTGGGAATACGAAGTTGATGTTTATACTCTGGTTCGCGCTCTGGGAACTCGGAGTTGGATGTTTATACTCCGCTTCGCACTCTGGGAATACGGAGTTGGATGTTTATACTCCGCTTCGCACTCTGGGAATACGGAGTTGATGTTTATACTTCGGTTCGTGCTCTTGGAACTCGGAGTTGGACGTTTATACTTCGCCTCGCACTTTGGGATTACGGAGTTGATGTTTATACTCCGGTTCGCGCTCTGGGAACTCAGAGTTAGATGTTTATACTCCGGTTCGCGCTTTGGGAACTCGGAGTTGGATGTTTAAACTCCGCTTCGAACTCTGGGAATACGGAGTTGATGTTTATACTCCAGTTCGCGCTCTGGGAACTCGGAGTTGGATTTTTATACTCCGCTTCGCACTCTGGGAATACGGAGTTGGATGTTTATACTCCGCTTCGCACTCTGGGTATAGGGAGTTGATGTTTATACTCCGGTTCGCGCTCTGGGATCTCAGAGTTGGATGTTTATACTTCGCCTTGCACTATAGGAATACGGAGTTGATGTTTATACTCCGGTTCACGCTCTGGGAACTCGGAGTTGGATGTTTGTACTCCGCTTCGCACTCTAGGAATACAGAGTTGATGTTTATACTCCACTTCGCGTTCTGGGAATACGGAGTTGATGTTTATACTCCGCTTCGCACTCTGGGAATACGGAGTTGGATGTTTATACTCCGGTTCGCGCTTTTGGAACTCGGAGTTGGATGTTTATACTTCGGTTCGCGCTCTGGGAACACGGAGTTGGATGTTTATACTCTGCCTCGCACTGTGGGAATACGGAGTCGGATGTTTATACTCCGGTTCGTGCTATGGGAACTCGGAGTTGGATGTTTATACTCCGCTTCGCACTCTGGGAATACAGAGTTGATGTTTATACTCCGGTTCATGCTCTGGGAACTCGAAGTTGGATGTTTATACTCCGCTTCGCACTCTGGGAATACGGAGTTGATGTTTATACTCCGGTTCGCGCTCTGGGAACTCGGAGTTGGATGTTTATACTCCGCCTCGCACTTTGGGAATACGGAGTTGATGTTTATACTCCGGTTCGCGCTCTGGGAACTCGGAGTTGGATGTTTATACTCCGGTTCGCGCTTTGGGAACTCTGAGTCGGATGTTTATACTCCGCTTCGAACTCTGGCAATACAGAGTTGATGTTTATACTCTGCTTCGCACTCTGGGTATACGGAGTTGGATGTTTATAATCCGCTTCACACTCTGGGAATACGGAGTTGATGTTCATACTCCGTTTCGCGCTCTGGCAACTCGGAGTTGGATGTTTATACTCCGCCTCGCACTCTGGGAATACGGAGTTGATGTTTATACTCCGGTTCGCGCTCTGGGAACTCTGAGTCGGATGTTTATACTCCGCTTCGAACTCTGGCAATACAGAGTTGATGTTTATACTCCGGTTCGCGCTCTGGGAACTCGGAGTTGGATGTTTATACTCCGCCTCGCACTGTGGGAATACGAAGTTGATGTTTATACTCCGGTTCGCGCTCTGGGAACTCGGAGTTGGATGTTTATACTCCGGTTCGCGCTTTGGGAACTCAAAGTTGGATGTTTATACTCCAGTTCGTGCTTTGGGAACTCGAAGTTGGATGTTTATACTCCAGTTCGCGCTTTGGGAACTCGGAGTTGGCTGTTTATACTCCGGTTCGCGCTCTGGGAACTCGGAGTTGGATGTTTATACTCCGGTTCGCGCTTTGGGAACTTGGAGTTGGATGTTTATACTCCGCTTCGAACTCTAGGAATACGGAGTTGATGTTTATACTCCGGTTCGCGCTCTGCGAACTCGGAGTTGGATGTTTATACTCCGCTTCACACTCTGGGAATACAGAGTTGGATGTTTATACTCCGCTTCGCACTTTGGGAATACGGAGTTGATGTTTATACTTCGGTTCGTGCTCTGGGAACTCAGAGTTAGATGTTATACTCCGCCTCGCACTCTGGGAATACGGAGTTGATGTTTATACTCCGGTTCGCGCTCTGGGAACTGGAAGTTGGATGTTTATACTCCGCCTCGCACTCTGGGAATACGGAGTTGATGTTTATACTCCGGTTCGCGCTCTGGGAACTCTGAGTCGGATGTTTATACTCCGCTTCGAACTCTGGCAATACAGAGTTGATGTTTATAATCCGGTTCGCGCTCTGGGAACTCGGAGTTGGATGTTTATACTGCGCCTCGCACTGTGGGAATACGAAGTTGATGTTTATACTCCGGTTCGCGCTCTGGGAACTCGGAGTTGGATGTTTATACTCCGGTTCGCGCTTTGGGAACTCAGAGTTGGATGTTTATACTCCAGTTCGTGCTTTGGGAACTCGAAGTTGGATGTTTATACTCCAGTTCGCGCTTTGGGAACTCGGAGTTGGCTGTTTATACTCCGGTTCGCGCTCTGGGAACTCGGAGTTGGATGTTTATACTCCGGTTCGCGCTTTGGGAACTCGGAGTTGGATGTTTATACTCCGCTTCGAACTCTAGGAATACGGAGTTGATGTTTATACTCCGGTTCGCGCTCTGCGAACTCGGAGTTGGATGTTTATACTCCGCTTCACACTCTGGGAATACAGAGTTGGATGTTTATACTCCGCTTCGCACTTTGGGAATACGGAGTTGATGTTTATACTTCGGTTCGTGCTCTGGGAACTCGGAGTTAGATGTTATACTCCGCCTCGCACTCTGGGAATACGGAGTTGATGTTTATACTCCGGTTCGCGCTCTGGGAACTGGGAGTTGGATGTTTATACTCCGCTTCGCACTCTGGGTATACGGAGTTGATGTTTATACTCGGGTTCGTGCTCTGGGAACTTGGAGTTGGATGTGTATACTCCGCCTCACACTCTAGGAATATGGAGTTGATGTTTATACTCCGGTTCGCGCTCTGGGACTCGGAGTTGGATGTTTGTACTCCGCTTCGCACTCTAGGAATACGGAGTTGATTTTTATACTCCACTTCACATTCTGGGAATACGGAGTTGATGTTTATACTCCGGTTCGCACTCTGGGAATACGGAGTTTGATGTTTATACTCCGGTTCGCGCTTTGGGAACTCGGAGTTGGATGTTTATACTCCGGTTCGCGCTTTGGGAACTCGGAGTTGGATGTTTATACTCCGGTTCCCGCTCTGGGAACTCGGAGTTGGATGTTTGTACTCTGCCTCGCACTTTAGGAATACAAAGTTGGATGTTTATACTCCGGTTCGCGCTCTGGGAACTCGGAGTTGGATGTTTATACTCCGCTTCGCGCTCTGCGAACTTGGAGTTGGATGTTTATACTCCGCTTCACACTCTGGGAATACGAAGTTGGCTGTTTATACTCCGCTTTGCACACTGGGAATAAGGAGTTGATGTTTATACTCCGGTTCGCGCTCTGGGAACTCAGAGTTTGATGTTTATACTCCGGTTTGCACTCTGGGAATACGGAGTTGATGTTTATACTCCGGTTCGCGCTCTGGGAACTCGGAGTCGGATGTTTATACTTCGGTCCGCGTTTTGGGAAGTCGGAGTTCGATGTTTATACTCCGCTTCGAACTCTGGGAATACGAAGTTGATGTTTATACTCCGGTTCGCGCTCTGGGAATTCGGAGTTGGATGTTTATACTCCGCTTCGCACTCTGGGAATACGGAGTTGGATGTTTATACTCCGCTTCGCACTCTGGGAATACGGAGTTGATGTTTATACTCCGGTTCGCGCTCTGGGAACTCGGAGTTGGATGTTTATACTTCGCCTCGCACTCTGGGAATACGGAGTTGATGTTTATACTCCGGTTCGCGCTCTGGGAACTCGGAGTTTGATTTTTATACTCCGCCTCGCACTCTGGGAATACAGAGTTGATGTTTATACTCCGGTTCGCGCTCTGGGAACTCGGAGTTGGATGTTTATACTCCGGTTCGTGCTTTGGGAACTCGGAGTTGGATGTTTATACTCCGCTTCGAACTCTGGGAATACGAAGTTGATGTTTATACTCTGGTTCGCGCTCTGGGAACTCGGAGTTGGATGTTTATACTCCGCTTCGCACTCTGGGAATACGGAGTTGGATGTTTATACTCCGCTTCGCACTCTGGGAATACGGAGTTGATGTTTATACTTCGGTTCGTGCTCTTGGAACTCGGAGTTGGACGTTTATACTTCGCCTCGCACTTTGGGATTACGGAGTTGATGTTTATACTCCGGTTCGCGCTCTGGGAACTCAGAGTTAGATGTTTATACTCCGGTTCGCGCTTTGGGAACTCGGAGTTGGATGTTTAAACTCCGCTTCGAACTCTGGGAATACGGAGTTGATGTTTATACTCCAGTTCGCGCTCTGGGAACTCGGAGTTGGATTTTTATACTCCGCTTCGCACTCTGGGAATACGGAGTTGGATGTTTATACTCCGCTTCGCACTCTGGGTATACGGAGTTGATGTTTATACTCCGGTTCGCGCTCTGGGATCTCAGAGTTGGATGTTTATACTTCGCCTTGCACTATAGGAATACAGAGTTGATGTTTATACTCCGGTTCACGCTCTGGGAACTCGGAGTTGGATGTTTGTACTCCGCTTCGCACTCTAGGAATACAGAGTTGATGTTTATACTCCACTTCGCGTTCTGGGAATACGGAGTTGATGTTTATACTCCGCTTCGCACTCTGGGAATACGGAGTTGGATGTTTATACTCCGGTTCGCGCTTTTGGAACTCGGAGTTGGATGTTTATACTTCGGTTCGCGCTCTGGGAACACGGAGTTGGATGTTTATACTCTGCCTCGCACTGTGGGAATACGGAGTCGGATGTTTATACTCCGGTTCGTGCTATGGGAACTCGGAGTAGGATGTTTATACTCCGCTTCGCACTCTGGGAATACAGAGTTGATGTTTATACTCCGGTTCATGCTCTGGGAACTCGAAGTTGGATGTTTATACTCCGCTTCGCACTCTGGGAATACGGAGTTGATGTTTATACTCCGGTTCGCGCTCTGGGAACTCGGAGTTGGATGTTTATACTCCGCCTCGCACTTTGGGAATACGGAGTTGATGTTTATACTCCGGTTCGCGCTCTGGGAACTCGGAGTTGGATGTTTATACTCCGGTTCGCGCTTTGGGAACTCTGAGTCGGATGTTTATACTCCGCTTCGAACTCTGGCAATACAGAGTTGATGTTTATACTCCGATTCGCGCTCTGGGAACTCGGAGTTGGATGTTTATACTCCACCTCGCACTTTGGGAATACGAAGTTGATGTTTATACTCCGGTTCGCGCTCTGGGAACTCGGAGTTGGATGTTTATACTCCGGTTCGCGCTTTGGGAACTCGGAGTTGGATGTTTATACTACGCCTCGCACTCTGGTAATACGGAGTTGATGTTTATACTCCGGTTCGCGCTCTAGGAACTCGGAGTTGGATGTTTATACTCCGGTTCGCGCTTTGGGTACTCAGAGTTGGATGTTTATACTCCGCTTCAAACTCTGGGAATACGGAGTTGATGTTTATACTCCGCCTCGCACTCTGGGAATATGGAGTTGATGTTTATACTCCGGTTCGCGCTCTGGGAACTCGGAGTTGGATGTTTATACTCTGCTTCACACTCTGGGAATACGGAGTTGGATGTTTATACTCCGCCTCGCACTCTGGGAATACGGAGTTGGATGTTTATACTCCGCTTCGCGCTTTGGGAACTCGGAGTTGATGTTTATACTCCGGTTCGCGCTTTGGGAACTCGGAGTTGGATGTTTATACTCTGGTTCGCGCTATGGGAACTCGGAGTTAGATGTTTATACTCTACCTCGCACTTTTGGAATACGGAGTTGGATGTTTATACTCCGGTTCGCGCTCTAGGAACTCGGAGTTGGATGTTTATACTCCGCTTTGCACTCTGGGAATACGGAGTTGATGTTTATGCTCCGGTTCGTGCTCTGGGAACTCGGAGTTGGATGTTTATACTCCGCTTCGCACTCTGGGAATACGGAGTTGATGTTTATACTCCGGTTCGCGCTATGGGAACTCGGAGTTGGATGTTTATACTCCGCCTTGCACTTTGGGAATACGGAGTTGATGTTTATACTTCGGTTCGTGCTCTGGAAACTCGGAGTTGGATATTTATACTCCGGTTCGCGCTTTGGGAACTCTGAGTTGGATGTTTGTACTCCGCTTCGAACTCTGGCAATACAGAGTTGATGATTATACTCCGGTTCGCGCTCTGGGAACTCGGAGTTGGATGTTTATACTCCGCCTCGCACTTTGGGAATACAGAGTTGATGTTTATACTCCGGTTCGCGCTCTAGGAACTCGGAGTTGGATGTTTATACTTCGGTTCGCGCTTTGGGAACTCGGAGTTGGATGTTTATACTCCGCCTCGCACTCTGGGAATACGGAGTTGATGTTTATACTCCGGTTCGCGCTCTGGGAACTCGGAGTGGGATGTTTATACTCTGCTTCGCACTCTGGGAATACGGAGTTGGATGTTTATAATCCGCTTCACCCTCTGGGAATACGGAGTTGATGTTCATACTCCGGTTCGCGCTCTGGCAACTCGAAGTTTGATATTTATACTCCGCCTCGCACTCTGGGAATACGGAGTTGATGTTTATACTCCGGTTCGCGCTCTGGGAACTCAGAGTTGGATGTTTGTACTCCGGTTCGCGCTCTGGGAACTCAGAGTTGGATGTTTCTACTCCGGTTCGCACTCTGGGAACTCGGAGTTGGATGTTTATACTCCGCTTCGCACTCTGGGAATACGGAGTTGATGTTTATACTCCGGCTCGCGCTTTGGGAACTCGGAGTTGGATGTTTATACTCCGCGCCGCACTCTAGGAATACGGAGTTGATGTTTATACTCCAGTTCGCGCTCTGGGAACTCGTAGTTGGATGTTTATACTCCAGTTCGCGCTTTGGGAACTCGGAGTTGGATGTTTATACTCCGGTTCGCGCTCTGGGAACTCGGAGTTGGATGTTTATACTCCGGTTCGCGCTTTCGGAACTCGGAGTTGGATGTTTATACTCCGCTTCGAACTCTGGGAATACGGAGTTGATGTTTATACTCCGGTTCGCGCTCTGCGAACTCGGAGTTGGATGTTTATACTCCGCTTCACACTCTGGGAATACAGAGTTGGATGTTTATACTCCGCTTCGCACTTTGGGAATACGGAGTTGATGTTTATATTTCGGTTCGCGCTTTGGGAACTCGGAGTTAGATGTTTATACTCCGCCTCACACTCTGGGAATACGGAGTTGATGTTTATACTCCGGTTCGCGGTCTGGGAACTCGGAGTTGGATGTTTATACTCCGGTTCGCGCTCTGGGAACTCGGAGTTGGATGTTTATACTCCGCTTCGCACTCTGGGTATACGGAGTTGATGTTTATACTCGGGTTCGCGCTCTGGGAACTCGTAGTTGGATGTTTATACTCCGCCTCACACTCTAGGAATACGGAGTTGATGTTTATACTCCGGTTCGCGCTCTAGGAACTCGGAGTTGGATGTTTGTAATCCGCTTTGCACTCTAGGAATACGGAGTTGATATTTATACTCCACTTTGCATTCTGGGAATACGGAGTTGATGTTTATACTCCGGTTCGCACTCTGGGATTACGGAGTTGGATGTTTATACTCCGGTTCGCGCTTTAGGAACTCGGAGTTGGATGTTTATACTCCGGTTCGCGCTCTGGGAACTCGGAGTTGGATGTTTGTACTCTGCCTCACACTTTGGGAATACAAAGTTGGATGTTTATACTCCGGTTCGCGCTCTGGGAACTCGGAGTTGGATGTTTATACTCCGCTTCGCACTCTGGGAATACAGAGTTGATGTTTATACTCCGGTTCATGCTCTGGGAACTCGGAGTTGGATGTCTATATTCCACTTCGCACTCTGGGAATACGGAGTTGATGTTTATACTCCGGTTCGCGCTCTGGGAACTCGGAGTTGGATGTTTATACTCTGCCTCGCACTTTGGGAATACGGAGTTAATGTTTATACTCCGGTTCGTGCTTTGGGAACTCTGAGTTGGATGTTTATACTCCGCTTCGCACTTTGGGATTACGGAGTTGGATGTTTATACTCCGCTTCGCACTCTGGGAATACAGAGTTGATGTTTATACTCCGGTTCGCGCTCTGGGAACTCGGAGTTGGACGTTTGTACTCCGCCTCGCACTCTGGGAATACGGAGTTGATGTTGATACTCCGGTTTGCGCTCTGGGAACTCGAAGTTGGATGTTTATACTTCGGTTCGAGCTTTAGGAACTTGGAGTTGGATGTTTATACTCCGCTTTGAACTCTGGGAATACGGAGTTGATGTTTATACTCCGGTTCGCGCTCTGGGAACTCGGAGTTGGATGTTTATACTCCGCTTCGCACTCTGGGAATACAGAGTTGGATGTTTATACTCCACTTCGCATTCTGGGAACACGGAGTTGATGTTTATAATCTGTGCTGCACTCTGGGAATACGGAGTTGGATGTTTATACTCCGGTTCGCGCTTTGGGAACTCGGAGTTGGATGTTTATACTCTGGTTCACGCTCTGGGAACTCGGAGTTGGATGTTTGTACTCTGCCTCACACTTTGGGAATACAAAGTTGGATGTTTATACTCCGGTTCGCGCTCTGGGAACTCGGAGTTGGATGTTTAAACTCCGCTTCGCACTCTGGGAATACAGAGTTGATGTTTATACTCCGGTTCGCACTCTGGGAACTTGGAGTTGGATGTTTATATTCCACTTCGAACTCTGGGAATACGGAGTTGATGTTTATACTCCAGTTCGCGCTCTGGGAACTCGGAGTTGGATGTTTATACTCTGCCTCGCACTTTGGGAATACGGAGTTGATGTTTATACTCCGGTTCGTGCTTTGGGAACTCTGAGTTGGATGTTTATACTCCGCTTCGCACTTTGGGAATACGGAGTTGGATGTTTATACTCCGCTTCGCACTTTGGGAATACGGAGTTGATGTTTATATTTCGGTTCGCGCTCTGGGAACTCGGAGTTAGATGTTTATACTCCGCCTCACACTCTGGGAATACGGAGTTGATGTTTATACTCCGGTTCGCGGTCTGGGAACTCGGAGTTGGATGTTTATACTCCGGTTCGCGCTCTGGGAACTCGGAGTTGGATGTTTATACTCTGCTTCGCACTCTGGGTATACGGAGTTGATGTTTATACTCGGGTTCGCGCTCTGGGAACTCGTAGTTGGATGTTCATACTCCGCCTCACACTCTAGGAATACGGAGTTGATGTTTATACTCCGGTTCGCGCTCTAGGAACTCGGAGTTGGATGTTTGTAATCCGCTTCGCACTCTAGGAATACGGAGTTGATATTTATACTCCACTTTGCATTCTGGGAATACGGAGTTGATGTTTATACTCCGGTTCGCACTCTGGGAATACGGAGTTGGATGTTTATACTCCGGTTCGCGCTTTGGGAACTCGGAGTTGGATGTTTATACTCCGGTTCGCGCTCTGGGAACTCGGAGTTGGATGTTTGTACTCTGCCTCACACTTTGGAAATACAAAGTTGGATGTTTATACTCCGGTTCGCGCTCTGGGAACTCGGAGTTGGATGTTTATACTCCGCTTCGCACTCTGGGAATACAGAGTTGATGTTTATACTCCGGTTCGCGCTCTGGTAACTCGGAGTTGGATGTTTATACTCTGCCTCGCACTTTGGGAATACGGAGTTAATGTTTATACTCCGGTTCGTGCTTTGGGAACTCTGAGTTGGATGTTTATACTCCGCTTCGCACTTTGGGAATACGGAGTTGGATGTTTATACTCCGCTTCGCACTCTGGGAATACAGAGTTGATGTTTATACTCCGGTTCGCGCTCTGGGAACTCGGAGTTGGACGTTTGTACTCCGCCTCGCACTCTGGGAATACGGAGTTGATGTTGATACTCCGGTTTGCGCTCTGGGAACTCGAAGTTGGATGTTTATACTTCGGTTCGAGCTTTAGGAACTTGGAGTTGGATGTTTATACTCCGCTTTGAACTCTGGGAATACGGAGTTGATGTTTATACTCCGGTTCGCGCTCTGGGAACTCAGAGTTGGATGTTTATACTCTGCTTCGCACTCTGGGAATACAGAGTTGGATGTTTATACTCCACTTCGCATTCTGGGAATACGGAGTTGATGTTTATACTCTGGTTCGCACTCTGGGAATACGGAGTTGGATGTTTATACTCCGGTTTGCGCTTTGTGAACTCGGAGTTGGATGTTTATACTCTGGTTCGCGCTCTGGGAACTCGGAGTTGGATGTTTGTACTCTGCCTCACACTTTGGGAATACAAAGTTGGATGTTTATACTCCGGTTCGCGCTCTGGGAACTCGGAGTTGGATGTTTAAACTCCGCTTCGCACTCTGGGAATACAGAGTTGATGTTTATACTCCGGTTCGCCCTTTGGGAACTCGGAGTTGGATGTTTATATTCCACTTCGCACTCTGGGAATACGGAGTTGATGTTTATACTCCGGTTCGCGCTCAGGGAACTCGGAGTTGGATGTTTATACTCTGCCTCGCACTTTGGGAATACAGAGTTGATGTTTATACTCCGGTTCGTGCTTTGGGAACTCTGAGTTGGATGTTTATACTCCGCTTCGCACTTTGGGAATACGGAGTTGGATGTTTATACTCCGCTTCGCACTCTGGGAATACAGAGTTGATGTTTATACTCCGGTTCGCGCTCTAGGAACTCGGAGTTGGACGATTGTACTCCGCCTCGCACTCTGGGAATACGGAGTTGATGTTGATACTCCGGTTTGCGCTCTGGGAACTCGAAGTTGGATGTTTATACTCCGGTTCGAGCTTTAGGAACTTGGAGTTGGATGTTTATACTCCGCTTCGAACTCTGGGAATACGGAGTTGATGTTTATATTCCGGTTCACGCTCTGGGAACTCGGAGTTGGATGTTTATACTCCGCTTCGCACTCTGGGAATACGGAGTTGGATGTTTATACTCCGCTTCGCACTTTGGGAATACGGAGTTGATGTTTATACTTCGGTTCGCGCTTTGGGAACTCGGAGTTGGATGTTTATACTCCGGTTTGCGCTCTGGGAATTCGGAGTTGGATGTTTATAGTCCGCTTCGCACTCTGGGAATACAGAGTTGGATGTTTATACTCCGGTTCGCGCTCTGGGAACTCGGAGTTGGATGTTTATACTCCGCTTCGCACTCTGGGAATACGGAGTTGATGTTTATACTCCGGTTCGCGCTGTGGGAACTCGGAGTTGGATGTTTATACTCCGCGTCGCACTCTGGGAATACGGAGTTGATGTTTATACTCCGGTTCGTGCTCTGGGAACTCGAAGTTCGATGTTTATACTCCACCTCGCACTCTGGGAATACGGAGTTGATGTTTATACTCCGGTTCGCGCTCTGGGAACTCGAAGTTGGATGTTTATACTCCGGTTCGCTCTTTGGGAACTCGGAGTTGGATGTTTATACTCCGCTTTGAACTCTGGGAATATAGAGTTGATGTTTATACTCCGGTTCGCGCTCTGCGAACTCAGAGTTGGATGTTTATACTCCGCTTCACACTCTGGGAATACGGAGTTGGCTGTTTATACTCCGCTTCGCACACTGGGAATAAGGAGTTGATGTTTATACTCTGGTTCCCGCTCTGGGAACTCGGAGTTTGATGTTTATACTCCGCCTCGCACTCTGGGAATACAAAGTTGATGTTTATACTCCGGTTCGCGCTCTGGGAAGTCGGAGTTGGATGTTTATACTCCGGTTCGCGCTTTAGGAACTCGGAGTTGGATGTTTATACTCCGCTTCGAACTCTGGGAATACGAAGTTGATGTTTATACTCCGGTTCGCGCTCTGGGAACTCGGAGTTGGATGTTTATACTCCGCTTCGCACTCTGGGAATACAGAGTTGGATGTTTATACTCCGCTTCGCACTCTGGGAATACGGAGTTGATGTTTATACTCCGGTTCGCGCTCTGGGAACTCGGAGTTGGATGTTTATACTTCGCCTCGCACTCGAGGAATACGGAGTTGATGTTTATACTCCGGTTCGCGCTCTGGGAACTCAGAGTTGGATGTTTATACTCCGGTTCGCGCTTTGGAAACTCGAAGTTGGATGTTTATACTCTGCTTCGAACTCTGGGAATACGGAGTTGATGTTTATACTCCGGTTCGCGCTCTGGAAACTCGGAGTTGGATTTTTATACTCCGCTTCACACTCTGGGAATACGGAGTTGGATGTTTATACTCCGCTTCGTACTCTGGGTATACGGAGTTGATGTTTATAATCCGGTTCGCGCTCTGGGATCTCAGAGTTGGATGTTTATACTCCGCCTTGCACTCTAGGAATACAGAGTTGCTGTTTATACTCCGGTTCACGCTCTGGGAACTCGGAGTTGGATGTTTGTACTCCGCTTCGCACTCTAGGAATACGGAGTTGATGTTTATACTCCACTTCGCATTCTGGGAATATGGAGTTGATGTTTATACTCCGCTTCGCACTCTGGGAATACCTAGTTGGATGTTTATACTCCGGTTCGCGCTTTGGGAACTCGGAGTTGGATGTTTATACTTCGGTTCGCGCTCTGGGAACTCGGAGTTGGATGTTTATACTCTGCCTCGCACTTTGGGAATACGGAGTTGGATGTTTATACTCCGGTTCGTGCTCTGCGAAATCGGAGTTGGATGTTTATACTCTGCTTCGCACTTTGGGAATACGGAGTTGGATGTTTATAATCCGCTTCACACTCTGGGAATACAGAGTTGATGTTCATACTCCGGTTCGCGCTCTGGCAACTCGGAGTTGGATGTTTATACTCCGCCTCGCACTCTGGGAATACAGAGTTGATGTTTATACTCCGGTTCGCGCTCTGGGAACTCAGAGTTGGATGTTTGTACTCCGCTTCGCACTCTGGGAATACGGAGTTGGATGTTTATACTCCGGTTCGCGCTCTGGGAACTCGGAGTTGGATGTTTCTACTCCGCTTCGCAATCTTTGAATACGGAGTTGATGTTTATACTCCGGTTCGCGCTTTGGGAACTCGGAGTTGGATGTTTATACTCCGCGTCGCACTCTGGGAATACGGAGTTGATGTTTATACTCTGGTTCGCGCTCTGGGAACTCGGAGTTGGACGTTTGTACTCCGCCTCGCATTCTGGGAATACGGAGTTGATGTTGATACTCCGGTTTGCGCTCTGGGAACTCGAAGTTGGATGTTTATACTCCGGTTCGAGCTTTTTGAACTTGGAGTTGGATGTTTATACTCCGCTTCGAACTCTGGGAATACGGAGTTGATGTTTATACTCCGGTTCGTGCTCTGGGAACTCGGAGTTGGATGTTTATACTCCGCTTCGCATTCTGGGAATACGGAGTTGGATGTTTATACTCCGCTTCGCACTCTGGGAATACGGAGTTGATGTTTATACTTCGGTTCGCGCTTTGGGAACTCGGAGTTGGATGTTTATACTCCGGTTTGCGCTCTGGGAATTCGGAGTTGGATGTTTATAGTCCGCTTCGCACTCTGGGAATACAGAGTTGGATGTTTATACTCCGGTTCGCGCTCTGGGAACTCGGAGTTGGATGTTTATACTCCGCTTCACACTCTGGGAATACGGAGTTGATGTTTATACTCCGGTTCGCGCTGTGGGAACTCGGAGTTGGATGTTTATACTCTGCGTCGCACTCTGGGAATACGGAGTTGATGTTTATACTCCGGTTCGTGCTCTGGGAACTCGAAGTTGGATGTTTATACTCCGCCTCGCACTCTGGGAATACGGAGATGATGTTTATACTCCGGTTCGCGCTCTGGGAACTCGAAGTTGGATGTTTATACTCCGGTTCGCTCTTTGGGAACTCGGAGTTGGATGTTTATACTCCGCTTTGAACTCTGGGAATATAGAGTTGATGTTTATACTCCGGTTCGCGCTCTGCGAACTCAGAGTTGGATGTTTATACTCCGCTTCACACTCTGGGAATACGGAGTTGGCTGTTTATACTCCGCTTCGTACACTGGGAATAAGGAGTTGATGTTTATACTCTGGTTCCCGCTCTGGGAACTCGGAGTTTGATGTTTATACTCCGCCTCGCACTCTGGGAATACAAAGTTGATGTTTATACTCCGGTTCGCGCTCTGGGAAGTCGGAGTTGGATGTTTATACTCCGGTTCGCGCTTTAGGAACTCGGAGTTGGATGTTTATACTCCGCTTCGAACTCTGGGAATACGAAGTTGATGTTTATACTCCGATTCGCGCTCTGGGAACTCGGAGTTGGATGTTTATACTCCGCTTCGCACTCTGGGAATACAGAGTTGGATGTTTATACTCCGCTTCGCACTCTAGGAATACAGAGTTGATGTTTATACTCCGGTTCGTGCTCTGGGAACTCGGAGTTGGATGTTTATACTTCGCCTCGCACTCGAGGAATACGGAGTTGATGTTTATACTCCGGTTCGCGCTCTGGGAACTCAGAGTTGGATGTTTATACTCCGGTTCGCGCTTTGGAAACTCGGAGTTGGATGTTTATACTCCGCTTCGAACTCTGGGAATACGAAGTTGATGTTTATACTCCGGTTCGCGCTCTGGAAACTCGGAGTTGGATTTTTATACTCCGCTTCACACTCTGGGAATACGGAGTTGGATGTTTATACTCCGCTTCGTACTCTGGGTATACGGAGTTGATGTTTATACTCCGGTTCGCGCTCTGGGATCTCAGAGTTGGATGTTTATACTCCGCCTTGCACTCTAGGAATACGGAGTTGCTGTTTATACTCCGGTTCACGCTCTGGTAACTCGGAGTTGGATGTTTGTACTCCGCTTCGCACTCTAGGAATACGGAGTTGATGTTTATACTCCACTTCGCATTCTGGGAATACGGAGTTGATGTTTATACTCCGCTTTGCACTCTGGGAATACGTAGTTGGATGTTTATACTCCGGTTCGCGCTTTGGGAACTCGGAGTTGGATGTTTATACTTCGGTTCGCGCTCTGGGAACTCGGAGTTGGATGTTTATACTCTGCCTCGCACTTTGGGAATACGGAGTTAATGTTTATACTCCGGTTCGTGCTTTGGGAACTCTGAGTTGGATGTTTATACTCCGCTTCGCACTTTGGGAATACGGAGTTGGATGTTTATACTCCGCTTCGCACTCTGGGAATACAGAGTTGATGTTTATACTCCGGTTCGCGCTCTGGGAACTCGGAGTTGGACGTTTGTACACCGCCTCGCACTCTGGGAATACGGAGTTGATGTTGATACTCCGGTTTGCGCTCTGGGAACTCGAAGTTGGATGTTTATACTTCGGTTCGAGCTTTAGGAACTTGGAGTTGGATGTTTATACTCCGCTTTGAACTCTGGGAATACGGAGTTGATGTTTATACTCCGGTTCGCGCTCTGGGAACTCGGAGTTGGATGTTTATACTCCGCTTCGCACTCTGGGAATACAGAGTTGGATGTTTATACTCCACTTCGCATTCTGGGAATACGGAGTTGATGTTTATACTCCGGTTCGCACTCTGGGAATACAGAGTTGGATGTTTATACTCCGGTTCGCGCTTTGGGAACTCGGAGTTGGATGTTTATACTCTGGTTCGCGCTCTGGGAACTCGGAGTTGGATGTTTGTACTCTGCCTCACACTTTGGGAATACAAAGTTGGATGTTTATACTCCGGTTCGCGCTCTGGGAACTCGGAGTTGGATGTTTAAACTCCGCTTCGCACTCTGGGAATACAGAGTTGATGTTTATACTCCGGTTCGCACTTTGGGAACTCGGAGTTGGATGTTTATATTCCACTTCGCACTCTGGGAATACGGAGTTGATGTTTATACTCCGGTTCGCGCTCAGGGAACTCGGAGTTGGATGTTTATACTCTGCCTCGCACTTTGGGAATACAGAGTTGATGTTTATACTCCGGTTCGTGCTTTGGGAACTCTGAGTTGGATGTTTATACTCCGCTTCGCACTTTGGGAATACGAAGTTGGATGTTTATACTCCGCTTCGCACTCTGGGAATACAGAGTTGATGTTTATACTCCGGTTCGCGCTCTGGGAACTCGGAGTTGGACGTTTGTACTCCGCCTCGCACTCTAGGAATACGGAGTTGATGTTGATACTCCGGTTTGCGCTCTGGGAACTCGAAGTTGGATGTTTATACTCCGGTTCGAGCTTTAGGAACTTGGAGTTGGATGTTTATACTCCGCTTCGAACTCTGGGAATACGAAGTTGATGTTTATATTCCGGTTCGCGCTCTGGGAACTCGGAGTTGGATGTTTATACTCCGCTTCGCACTCTGGGAATACGGAGTTGGATGTTTATACTCCGCTTCGCACTTTGGGAATACAGAGTTGATGTTTATACTTCGGTTCGCGCTTTGGGAACTCGGAGTTGGATGTTTATACTCCGGTTTGCGCTCTGGGAATTCGGAGTTGGATGTTTATAGTCCGCTTCGCACTCTGGGAATACAGAGTTGGATGTTTATACTCCGGTTCGCGCTCTGGGAACTCGGAGTTGGATGTTTATACTCCGCTTCGCACTCTGGGAATACGGAGTTGATGTTTATACTCTGGTTCGCGCTGTGGGAACTCGGAGTTGGATGTTTATACTCTGCGTCGCACTCTAGGAATACGGAGTTGATGTTTATACTCCGGTTCGTGCTCTGGGAACTCGAAGTTGGATGTTTATACTCCGCCTCGCACTCTGGGAATACGGAGTTGATGTTTATACTCCGGTTCGCGCTCTGGGAACTCGAAGTTGGATGTTTATACTCTGGTTTGCTCTTTGGGAACTCGGAGTTGGATGTTTATACTCCGCTTTGAACTCTGGGAATATAGAGTTGATGTTTATACTCCGGTTCGCGCTCTGCGAACTCAGAGTTGGATGTTTATACTCCGCTTCACACTCTGGGAATACGGAGTTGGCTGTTTATACTCCGCTTCGCACACTGGGAATAAGGAGTTGATGTTTATACTCTGGTTCCCGCTCTGGGAACTCGGAGTTTGATGTTTATACTCCGCCTCGCACTCTGGGAATACAAAGTTGATGTTTATACTCCGGTTCGCGCTCTGGGAAGTCGGAGTTGGATGTTTATACTCCGGTTCGCGCTTTAGGAACTCGGAGTTGGATGTTTATACTCCGCTTCGAACTCTGGGAATACGAAGTTGATGTTTATACTCCGGTTCGCGCTCTGGGAACTCGGAGTTGGATGTTTATACTCCGCTTCGCACTCTGGGAATACAGAGTTGGATGTTTATACTCCGCTTCGCACTCTGGGAATACGGAGTTGATGTTTATACTCCGGTTCGCGCTCTGGGAACTCGGAGTTGGATGTTTATACTTCGCCTCGCACTCGAGGAATACGGAGTTGATGTTTATACTCCAGTTCACGCTCTGGGAACTCAGAGTTGGATGTTTATACTCCGGTTCACGCTTTGGAAACTCGGAGTTGGATGTTTATACTCCGCTTCGAACTCTGGGAATACGGAGTTGATGTTTATACTCCGGTTCGCGCTCTGGAAACTCGGAGTTGGATTTTTATACTCCGCTTCACACTCTGGGAATACGGAGTTGGATGTTTATACTCCGCTTCGTACTCTGGGTATACGGAGTTGATGTTTATACTCCGGTTCGCGCTCTGGGATCTCAGAGTTGGATGTTTATACTCCGCCTTGCACTCTAGGAATACGGAGTTGCTGTTTATACTCCGGTTCACGCTCTGGTAACTCGGAGTTGGATGTTTGTACTCCGCTTCGCACTCTAGGAATACGGAGTTGATGTTTATACTCCACTTCGCATTCTGGGAATACGGAGTTGATGTTTATACTCCGCTTCGCACTCTGGGAATACGTAGTTGGATGTTTATACTCCGGTTCGCGCTTTGGGAACTCGGAGTTGGATGTTTATACTTCGGTTCGCGCTCTGGGAACTCGGAGTTGGATGTTTATACTCTGCCTCGCACTTTGGGAATACGGAGTTGGATGTTTATACTCCGGTTCGTGCTCTGGGAAATCTGAGTTGGATGTTTATACTCCGCTTCGCACTCTGGGAATACGGAGTTGATGTTTATACTTCGGTTCGTGCTCTGGGAATACAGAGTTGATGTTTATAGTCCGGTTCGCGCTCTGGGAACTCGGAGTTGGACGTTTGTACTCCGCCTCGCCCTCTGGGAATACGGAGTTGATGTTGATACTCCGGTTTGCACTCTGGGAACTCGAAGTTGGATGTTTATACTTCGGTTCGAGCTTTAGGAACTTGGAGTTGGATGTTTATACTCCGCTTTGAACTCTGGGAATACGGAGTTGATGTTTAT
The DNA here is from genome assembly GCA_030737815.1 of Allium fistulosum. Classification (NCBI taxonomy): domain Eukaryota; kingdom Viridiplantae; phylum Streptophyta; class Magnoliopsida; order Asparagales; family Amaryllidaceae; genus Allium; species Allium fistulosum. Next base: position 209,694,334 of record CM060904.1, on the reverse strand, counting down.
ACTCCGGTTCGCGCTCTGGGAACTCGGAGTTGGATGTTTATACTCCGCTTCGCACTCTGGGAATACAGAGTTGGATGTTTATACTCCACTTCGCATTCTGGGAATACAGAGTTGATGTTTATACTCCGGTTCGCACTCTGGGAATACGGAGTTGGATGTTTATACTCCGGTTCGCGCTTTGGGAACTCGGAGTTGGATGTTTATACACTGGTTCGCGCTTTGGGAACTCGGAGTTGGATGTTTGTACTCTGCCTCACACTTTGGGAATACAAAGTTGGATGTTTATACTCCGGTTCGCGCTCTGGGAACTCGGAGTTGGATGTTTAAACTCCGCTTCGCACTCTGGGAATACAGAGTTGATGTTTATACTCCGGTTCGCACTTTGGGAACTCGGAGTTGGATGTTTATATTCCACTTCGCACTCTGGGAATACGGAGTTGATGTTTATACCCCGGTTCGCGCTCAGGGAACTCGGAGTTGGATGTTTATACTCCGCTTCGCACTCTGGGAATACGGAGTTGGATGTTTATACTCCGCTTCGCACTTTGGGAATACAGAGTTGATGTTTATACTCCGGTTCGCGCTCTGGGAACTCGGAGTTGGACGTTTGTACTCCGCCTCGCACTCTGGGAATACGGAGTTGATGTTGATACTCCGGTTTGCGCTCTGGGAACTCGAAGTTGGATGTTTATACTCCGGTTCGAGCTTTAGGAACTTGGAGTTGGATGTTTATACTCCGCTTCGAACTCTGGGAATACGGAGTTGATGTTTATATTCTGGTTCGCGCTCTAGGAACTCGGAGTTGGATGTTTATACTCCGCTTCGCACTCTGGGAATACGGAGTTGGATGTTTATACTCCGCTTCGCACTTTGGGAATACGGAGTTGATGTTTATACTTCGGTTCGCGCTTTGGGAACTCGGAGTTGGATGTTTATACTCCGGTTTGCGCTCTGGGAATTCGGAGTTGGATGTTTATAGTCCGCTTCGCACTCTGGGAATACAGAGTTGGATGTTTATACTCCGGTTCGCGCTCTGGGAACTCGGAGTTGGATGTTTATACTCCGCTTCGCACTCTGGGAATACGGAGTTGATGTTTATACTCTGGTTCGTGCTGTGGGAACTCGGAGTTGGATGTTTATACTCTGCGTCGCACTCTGGGAATACGGAGTTGATGTTTATACTCCGGTTCGTGCTCTGGGAACTCGAAGTTGGATGTTTATACTCCGCCTCGCACTCTGGGAATACGGAGTTGATGTTTATACTCCGGTTCGCGCTCTGGGAACTCGAAGTTGGATGTTTATACTCCGGTTCGTTCTTTGGGAACTCGGAGTTGGATGTTTATACTCCGCTTTGAACTCTGGGAATATAGAGTTGATGTTTATACTCCGGTTCGCGCTCTGCGAACTCAGAGTTGGATGTTTATACTCCGCTTCACACTCTGGGAATACAGAGTTGGCTGTTTATACTCCGCTTCGCACACTAGGAATAAGGAGTTGATGTTTATACTCTGGTTCCCTCTCTGGGAACTCGGAGTTTGATGTTTATACTCCGCCTCGCACTCTGGGAATACAAAGTTGATGTTTATACTCCGGTTCGTGCTTTGGGAACTCTGAGTTGGATGTTTATACTCTGCTTCGCACTTTGGGAATACGAAGTTGGATGTTTATACTCCGCTTCGCACTCTGGGAATACAGAGTTGATGTTTATACTCCGGTTCGCGCTCTGGGAACTCGGAGTTGGACGTTTGTACTCCGCCTCGCACTCTGGGAATACGGAGTTGATGTTGATACTCCGGTTTGCGCTCTGGGAACTCGAAGTTGGATGTTTATACTCCGGTTCGAGCTTTAGGAACTTGGAGTTGGATGTTTATACTCCGCTTCGAACTCTGGGAATACGGAGTTGATGTTTATATTCCGGTTCGTGCTCTGGGAACTCGTAGTTGGATGTTTATACTCCGCTTCGCACTCTGGGAATACGGAGTTGGATGTTTATACTCCGCTTCGCACTTTGGGAATACGGAGTTGACGTTTATACGTCGGTTCGCGCTTTGGGAACTCGGAGTTGGATGTTTATACTCCGGTTTGCGCTCTGGGAATTCGGAGTTGGATGTTTATAGTCCGCTTCGCACTCTGGGAATACAGAGTTGGATGTTTATACTCCGGTTCGCGCTCTGGGAACTCGGAGTTGGATGTTTATACTCCGCTTCGCACTCTGGGAATACGGAGTTGATGTTTATACTCTGGTTCGCGCTGTGGGAACTCGGAGTTGGATGTTTATACTCTGCGTCGCACTCTGGGAATACGGAGTTGATGTTTATACTCCGGTTCGTGCTCTGGGAACTCGAAGTTGGATGTTTATACTCCGCCTCGCACTCTGGGAATACGGATTTGATGTTTATACTCCGGTTCGCGCTCTGGGAACTCGAAGTTGGATGTTTATACTCCGGTTCGCTCTTTGGGAACTCGGAGTTGGATGTTTATACTCCGCTTTGAACTCTGGGAATATAGAGTTGATGTTTATACTCCGGTTCGCGCTCTGCGAACTCAGAGTTGGATGTTTATACTCCGCTTCACACTCTGGGAATACGGAGTTGGCTGTTTATACTCCGCTTCGCACACTGGGAATAAGGAGTTGATGTTTATACTCTGGTTCCCGCTCTGGGAACTCGGAGTTTGATGTTTATACTCCGCCTCGCACTCTGGGAATACAAAGTTGATGTTTATACTCCGGTTCGCGCTCTGGGAAGTCGGAGTTGGATGTTTATACTCCGGTTCGCGCTTTAGGAACTCGGAGTTGGATGTTTATACTCCGCTTCAAACTCTGGGAATACGAAGTTGATGTTTATACTCCGGTTCGCGCTCTGGGAACTCGGAGTTGGATGTTTATACTCCGCTTCGCACTCTGGGAATACAGAGTTGGATGTTTATACTCCGCTTCGCACTATGGGAATACGGAGTTGATGTTTATACTCCGGTTCGCGCTCTGGGAACTCGGAGTTGGATGTTTATACTTCGCCTCGCACTCGAGGAATACGGAGTTGATGTTTATACTCCGGTTCGCGCTCTGGGAACTCAGAGTTGGATGTTTATACTCCGGTTCGCGCTTTGGAAACTCGGAGTTGGATGTTTATACTCCGCTTCGAACTCTGGGAATACGGAGTTGATGTTTATACTCCGGTTCGCGCTCTGGAAACTCGGAGTTGGATTTTTATACTCCGCTTCACACTCTGGGAATACGGAGTTGGATGTTTATACTCCGCTTCGTACTCTGGGTATACGGAGTTGATGTTTATACTCTGGTTCGCGCTCTGGGATCTCAGAGTTGGATGTTTATACTCCGCCTTGCACTCTAGGAATACGGAGTTGCTGTTTATACTCCGGTTCACGCTCTGGTAACTCGGAGTTGGAAGTTTGTACTCCGCTTCGCACTCTAGGAATACGGAGTTGATGTTTATACTCCACTTCGCATTCTGGGAATACGGAGTTGATGTTTATACTCCGCTTCGCACTCTGGGAATACGTAGTTGGATGTTTATACTCCGGTTCGCGCTTTGGGAACTCGGAGTTGGATGTTTATACTTCGGTTCGCGCTCTGGGAACTCGGAGTTGGATGTTTATACTCTGCCTCGCACTTTGGGAATACGGAGTTGGATGTTTATACTCCGGTTCGTGCTCTGGGAAATCGGAGTTGGATGTTTATACTCCGCTTCGCACTCTGGGAATACGGAGTTGATGTTTATACTCCGGTTCGTGCTCTGGGAACTCGGAGTTGGATGTTTATACTCCGCTTCGCACTCTGGGAATACGGAGTTGATGTTTATACTCCGGTTCGCGCTCTGGGAACTCGGAGTTGGATGTTTATACTCCGCCTCGCACTTTGGGAATACGGAGTTGATGTTTATACTCCGGTTCGCGCTTTGGGAACTCGGAGTTGGATGTTTATACTCCGGTTCGCGCTTTGGGAATTCGTAGTTGGATGTTTATACTCCGCCTCGCACTCTGGAATACAGAGTTGATGTTTATACTCCGCCTCGCGCTCTGGGAACTCGGAGTTGAATGTTTATACTCTGCTTCGCACTCTGGGAATACGGAGTTGGATGTTTATAGTCCGCCTTGCACTCTGGGAATACGGAGTTGATGTTTATACTCCGGTTCGCGCTCTGGGAACTCGGAGTTGGATGTTTATACTCTGCTTCGCACTCTGGGAATACGGAGTTGGATGTTTATACTCCGCCTCGCACTCTGGGAATACGGAGTTGGATGTTTATACTCCGCTTCGCGCTCTGGGAACTCGGAGTTGATGTTTATACTCCGGTTCGCGCTTTGGGAACTCGGAGTTGGATGTTTATACTTTGGTTCGCACTCTGGGAACTCGGAGTTAGATGTTTATACTCTACCTCGCACTTTGGGAATACGAAGTTGGATGTTTATTCTCCGGTTCGCACTCTGGGAACTCGGAGTTGGATGTTTATACTCCGCTTTGCACTCTGGGAATACGGAGTTGATGTTTATACTCCGGTTCGTGCTCTGGGAACTCGGAGTTGGATGTTTATACTCTGCTTCGCACTCTGGGAATACGGAGTTGATGTTTATACTCCGGTTCGCGCTCTGGGAACTCGAAGTTGGATGTTTATACTCCGCCTCGCACTTTGGGAATACGGAGTTGATGTTTATACTCTGGTTCGCGCTCTGGAAACTCGGAGTTGATGTTTATACTCCGCTTCGCACTTTGGGAATACAGAGTTGATGTTTATACTCTGGTTCGTGCTCTGGAAACTCGGAGTTGATGTTTATACTCCGCTTCGCACTCTGGGAATACGGAGTTGGATGTTTATACTCCGGTTCGCGCTCTGGGAACTCGGAGTTGGATGTTTATACTCCGCTTCGCACTCTGGGAATACGGAATTGATGTTTATACTCCGGTTCGCGCTTTGGGAACTCGGAGTTGGATGTTTATACTCCGCTTCGCACTCTGGGAATACGGAATTGATGTTTATACTCCGGTTCGCGCTTTGGGAACTCGGAGTTGGATGTTTATACTCTGCGTCGCACTCTGGGAATATGGAGTTGATGTTTATACTCCAGTTCGCGCTCTGGGAACTCGTAGTTGGATGTTTATACTCCAGTTCGCGCTTTGGGAACTCGGAGTTGGATGTTTATACTCCGGTTCACGCTCTGGGAACTCGGAGTTGGATGTTTATACTCCGGTTCGCGCTTTGGGAACTCGGAGTTGGATGTTTATATTCCGCTTCGAACTATGGGAATACGGAGTTGATGTTTATACTCCGGTTCGCGCTCTGCGAACTCGGAGTTGGATGTTTATACTCCGCTTCACACTCTAGGAATACAGAGTTGGATGTTTATACTCTGCTTCGCACTTTGGGAATATGGAGTTGATGTTTATACTTCGGTTCGCGCTCTGGGAACATGGAGAAAGATGTTTATACTCCGCCTCGCACTCTGGGAATACGGAGTTGATGTTTATACTCCGGTTCGCGGTCTGGGAACTCGGAGTTGGATGTTTATACTCCGGTTCGCGCTCTGGGAACTCGGAGTTGGATGTTTATACTCCGCTTCGCACTCTGGGTATACGGAGTTGATGTTTTACTCAGGTTCGCGCTCTGGGAACTCGGAGTTGGATGTTTATACTCCGCCTCACACTCTAGGAATACGGAGTTGATGTTTATACTCAGCTTCGTGCTCTGGGAACTCGGAGTTGGATGTTTGTACTCCGCTTCGCACTCTAGGAATACGGAATTGATGTTTATACTCCACTTCGCGTTTTGGGAATACGGAGTTGATGTTCATACTCCGGTTCGCACTCTGGGAATACAGAGTTGGATGTTTATACTCCGGTTCTTGCTTTGGGAACTCGGAGTTGGATGTTTATACTCCGCTTCGCACTCTGGGAATACGGAGTTGATGTTTATACTCCGGTTCGTGCTCTGGGAACTCGGAGTTGGATGTTTATACTCCGCTTCGCACTCTGGGAATACGGAGTTGATGTTTATACTCCGGTTCGCGCTCTGGGAACTCGGAGTTGGATGTTTATACTCCGCCTCGCACTTTGGGAATACGGAGTTGATGTTTATACTCCGGTTCACGCTTTGGGAACTCGGAGTTGGATGTTTATACTCCGGTTCGCGCTTTGGGAATTCGTAGTTGGATGTTTATACTCCGCCTCGCACTCTGGAATACAGAGTTGATGTTTATACTCCGCCTCGCGCTCTGGGAACTCGGAGTTGAATGTTTATACTCTGCTTCGCACTCTGGGAATACGGAGTTGGATGTTTATAGTCCGCCTTGCACTCTGGGAATACGGAGTTGATGTTTATACTCCGGTTCGCGCTCTGGGAACTCGGAGTTGGATGTTTATACTCTGCTTCGCACTCTGGGAATACGGAGTTGGATGTTTATACTCCGCCTCGCACTCTGGGAATACGGAGTTGGATGTTTATACTCCGCTTCGCGCTCTGGGAACTCGGAGTTGATGTTTATACTCCGGTTCGCGCTTTGGGAACTCGGAGTTGGATGTTTATACTTTGGTTCGCACTCTGGGAACTCGGAGTTAGATGTTTATACTCTACCTCGCACTTTGGGAATACGAAGTTGGATGTTTATTCTCCGGTTCGCACTCTGGGAACTCGGAGTTGGATGTTTATACTCCGCTTTGCACTCTGGGAATACGGAGTTGATGTTTATACTCCGGTTCGTGCTCTGGGAACTCGGAGTTGGATGTTTATACTCTGCTTCGCACTCTGGGAATACGGAGTTGATGTTTATACTCCGGTTCGCGCTCTGGGAACTCGAAGTTGGATGTTTATACTCCGCCTCGCACTTTGGGAATACGGAGTTGATGTTTATACTCTGGTTCGCGCTCTGGAAACTCGGAGTTGATGTTTATACTCCGCTTCGCACTTTGGGAATACGGAGTTGATGTTTATACTCTGGTTCGCGCTCTGGAAACTCGGAGTTGATGTTTATACTCCGCTTCGCACTCTGGGAATACGGAGTTGGATGTTTATACTCCGGTTCGCGCTCTGGGAACTCGGAGTTGGATGTTTATACTCCGGTTCGCGCTTTAGGAACTCGGAGTTGGATGTTTATACTCCGCTTCGAACTCTGGGAATACGAAGTTGATGTTTATACTCCGATTCGCGCTCTGGGAACTCGGAGTTGGATGTTTATACTCCGCTTCGCACTCTGGGAATACAGAGTTGGATGTTTATACTCTGCGTCGCACTCTGGGAATATGGAGTTGATGTTTATACTCCAGTTCGCGCTCTGGGAACTCGTAGTTGGATGTTTATACTCCAGTTCGCGCTTTGGGAACTCGGAGTTGGATGTTTATACTCCGGTTCACGCTCTGGGAACTCGGAGTTGGATGTTTATACTTCGGTTCGCGCTTTGGGAACTCGGAGTTGGATGTTTATATTCCGCTTTGAACTATGGGAATACGGAGTTGATGTTTATACTCCGGTTCGCGCTCTGCGAACTCGGAGTTGGATGTTTATACTCCGCTTCACACTCTGGGAATACAGAGTTGGATGTTTATACTCTGCTTCGCACTTTGGGAATATGGAGTTGATGTTTATACTTCGGTTCGCGCTCTGGGAACATGGAGAAAGATGTTTATACTCCGCCTCGCACTCTGGGAATACGGAGTTGATGTTTATACTCCGGTTCGCGGTCTGGGAACTCGGAGTTGGATGTTTATACTCCGGTTCGCGCTCTGGGAACTCGGAGTTGGATGTTTATACTCCGCTTCGCACTCTGGGTATACGGAGTTGATGTTTATACTCAGGTTCGCGCTCTGGGAACTCGGAGTTGGATGTTTATACTCCGCCTCACACTCTAGGAATACGGAGTTGATGTTTATACTCAGGTTCGTGCTCTGGGAACTCGGAGTTGGATGTTTGTACTCCGCTTCGCACTCTAGGAATACGGAATTGATGTTTATACTCCACTTCGCGTTCTGGGAATACGGAGTTGATGTTCATACTCCGGTTCGCACTCTGGTAATACAGAGTTGGATGTTTATACTCCGGTTCTTGCTTTGGGAACTCGGAGTTGGATGTTTATACTCCGGTTCGCGCTATGGGAACTCGGAGTTGGATGTTTGTACTCTGCCTCGCACTTTGGGAATACAAAGTTGGATGTTTATACTCCGGTTCGCGCTATTGGAACTCGGAGTTGGATGTTTCTACTCCGCTTCGCACTCTGGGAATACGGAGTTGATGTTTATACTCCGGTTTGCACTCTGGGAACTCGGAGTTGGATGTTTATACTCCACTTCGCACTCTGGGAATACGGAGTTGATGTTTATACTCCGGTTCGCGCTCTGGGAACTCGGAGTTGGATGTTTACACTCTGCCTCGCACTTTGGAAATACGGAGTTGATGTTTATACTCCGGTTCGTGCTTTGGGAACTCTGAGTTGGATGTTTTTACTCCGCTTCGCACTTTGGGAATACCGAGTTGGATGTTTATACTCCGCTTCGCACTCTGGGAATACAGAGTTGATGTTTATACTCCGGTCCGCGCTCTGGGAACTCGGAGTTGGACGTTTGTACTCCGCCTCGCATTCTGGGAATACGGAGTTGATGTTGATACTATGGTTTGCGCTCTGGGAACTCGAAGTTGGATGTTTATACTCCGGTTCGAGCTTTAGGAACTTGGAGTTGGATGTTTATACTCCGCTTCGAACTCTGGGAATACGGAGTTGATGTTTATACTCTGGTTCGCGCTCTAGGAATACGGAGTTGATGTTTATACTTCGGTTCGTGCTTTGGGAACTCGGAGTTGGATGTTTATACTCCGGTTAGCGCTCTGGGAACTCGGAGTTGGATGTTTATACTCCGCTTCGCACTCTTGGAATACGGAGTTGGATGTTTATACTCCAGTTCGCGCTCTGGGAACTCGGAGTTGGATGTTTATACTCCGCTTCGCACTCTGGGAATACGGAGTTGATGTTTATACTCTGGTTCACGCTGTGGGAACTTGGAGTTGGATGTTTATACTCCGCTTCGCACTCTGGGAATACGGATTTGATGTTTATACTCCGGTTCGCGCTCTGGGAACTCGAAGTTGGATGTTTATACTCCGCCTCGCACTTTGGGAATACGGAGTTGATGTTTGTACTCCGGTTCGCGCTTTGGGAACTCGGAGTTGGATGTTTATACTCCGGTTCGCTCTTTGGGAACTCGGAGTTGGATGTTTATACTCCGCTTTGAAATCTGGGAATACAGAGTTGATGTTTATACTCTGGTTCGCGCTCTGCGAACTCGGAGTTGGATGTTTATACTCCGCTTCACACTCTGTGAATACGGAGTCGGCTGTTTATACTCCGCTTCGCACACTGGGAATAAGGAGTTGATGTTTATACTTTGGTTCTCGCTCTGGGAACTCGGAGTTTGATGTTTATACTCCGCCTCGCACTCTGGGAATACAAAGTTGATGTTTATACTCTGGTTCGCGCTCTGGGAACTAGGAGTTGGATGTTTATACTCTGGTTCGCGCTTTAGGAACTCGAAGTTGGATGTTTATACTCCGCTTCGAACTCTGGGAATACGAATTTGATGTTTATACTCCGGTTCGCGCTCTGGGAACTCGGAGTTGGATGTTTATACTCCGCTTCGCACTCTGGGAATACGGAGTTGGATGTTTATACTCCGCTTCGCACTCTGGGAATACGGAGTTGATGTTTATACTCCGGTTCGCGCTCTGGGAACTCGGAGTTGGATGTTTATACTTCGCCTTGCACTCTGGGAATATGGAGTTGATGTTTATACTCCGGTTCGTGCTCTGGGAACTCAGAGTTGGATGTTTATACTCCGGTTCGCGCATTGGGAACTCGGAGTTGGATGTTTATACTCCGCTTCAAACTCTGGGAATACGGAGTTGATGTTTATACTCCAGTTCGCGCTCTGAGAACTCGGAGTTGGATTTTTATACTCCGCTTCGCACTCTGGGAATACGGAGTTGGATGTTTATACTCCGCTTCGCACTCTGGGTATATGGAGTGGATGTTTATACTCCGGTTCACGCTCTGGGATCTCAGAGTTGGATGTTTATACTCCTCCTTGCACTCTAGGAATACGGAGTTGATGTTCATACTCTGGTTCACGCTCTGGGAACTCGGAGTTGGATGTTTGTACTCCACTTCGCACTCTAGGAATACGGAGTTGATGTTTATACGCCACTTCGCATTCTGGGAATACGGAGTTGATGTTTATACTCCGCTTCGCACTCTGGGAATACGGAGTTGGATGTTTATACTCCGGTTCGCGCTTTGGGAACTCGGAGTTGGATGTTTATACTCCGCCTCGCACTTTAGGAATACGGAGTTGGATGTTTATACTCTGTTATCCCGCCTTTTGGCAAGGCCGAGATACCAAGGAATTGATCAGAAACCTAGAGTCGCTCGTTATGGACATCTAGTGCACATAGGTCTACCCTGGATATCGATGAATTTTGTCTGAGACCAGATTGAGCTATAATTGATAAGACATGACTAGAAAAGCTATGAGAGCCAACGTTCCAAGTTTCAAGTCAATCCGAGTTCATATGCTCAAGTTATGATGGATGCAAGTTGAAGGGAAAGGCCATGTTTTCGTATCCATTAGTGAGCCCAATTTCGTATCCATCAATGTGGCCACACTCCGTATCCATCAAGTTTCCCTTGCTTCGAATCCATAGGTGTCACTGTGCTTCGAATCCATCCAGTGACCTTGCTTCGAATCCATAGGTGTCACTGTGCTTCGAATCCATCAAGATGCCGTGCTTTGAAACCATCAGGATGCCTTCCTTCGAATCCATCAAGATGCCGTGCTTCGAATCCATCAGGATGCCTTCCTTCGAATCCATCAAGATGCCTTCCTTCGAATCCATCAAGATGGAGTGCTTCGAAACCATCAGGATGCCTTCCTTCGAATCCATCAAGATGTCGTGCTTCGAATCCATCAGGATGCCTTCCTTCGAATCCATCAAGATGCCTTCCTTCGAATCCATCAAGATGTGGTGCTTCGAATCCATGAAGTTGCTCTACTTCGAATCCATCAAGATGGAGTGCTTCGAATCCATGAAGTTGCTATACTTTGAATCCATTCCTGGAGCGCAAAAAGCATCGATTCGAAGGGAGCATGTCAACCGGAAATACAATCTTGAATCGATCATAACTCGAGTTCTACAAGTCCAAATGCCATGAAATTTTCACAGAAGCTTAAGTACATGATGAAGAATGTTCGCACCAAATTTCAGCTCGATTGGATGATTTCTTGATCGATTCGAACCAAGGGTCGAATCGATCCCAAAGTGGGCCCAGATCTCCAGATTTCGGCCATGTGGGCCCCCTGACGTACCAGAACTGGTCTCCCCTCATTTTAGGCGAAATATCAGCCTTCTACACCTATAAATAGAGCCCCTAGTCATTCAGAAAAGAGGTCGGAGAATTCTAAGTACTAAAGAGCGCCCAGATTCTGCCAGATTTACTCTGGAACACCGCCGCTGCTTTAGAGTGAGACTTAGCATATAAATTCAGTTGTATTACAGTATAAAGAATTGTAATCTTCAAGTATCGAGCAATAAAATCATCAAACTTCATAGTGGACGTAGGCTAAAAGCCGAACCACTCTAAATCGCTTGTCTTTGCAATTTACTTTCTGTTATTTGGAGTTTTTGTTAGATAATCCACAGTTTTAATTTTCATTCTTCGCGTTTATCTCTTCAAAGACTTCCGAAGAGTGTTGTGCCCATTTTTGGTACAAACATTTTGGTGCTTTCACTGAGAAAAACCTTGCTTTTCTCCTGCTCTGTGGATCTACTACCGTAGTTGGATTGCAAAAATCTAAGGGGGAGATCCAGATCTGTCATCAAGTGGTTCCATCTATTCTATTCAGATTGCTCAAGATCTAAGAGGAACTGCATTCATCAATCATTTCGTATCCATATTTTCGTATCCAGAAAAAATGCAAATGTTCGAATCGATCACTTCGAATCGATCTGCTTCTCATCACTCTGTTCGTATCGATCACTTCGAATCGATCAACTTCGCATCGCTCCGTTCGTATCGATTCGATCGATCCCTGTTCGTATCGATCACTTCGAATCGATCTGCTTCTCATCACTCTGTTCGTATCGATCACTTCGAATCGATCTGCTTCGCATCGCTCTGTTCGTATCGATTCGATCGATCCCTGTTCTTATCGATCACTTCGAATCGATCTGCTTCTCATCACTCCGTTCGTATGGATTCGATCGATCCCTGTTCATATCGATCACTTCGTGTTATCCCGCCTTTTGGCAAGGCCAGGACATCAAGAAGCCGGCTAGAGAACAAGGATAACACGCCATGGATATCCCTGAATTTTGTCCGAGCCCAGAGTGAGCTACAATTGATAGGACACGACAAGAAAGGCCATAGAGATCAGCACCTCAAATTTCAAGTCGATCCGGACTCATACACTCAAGTTATGATCGAGTCGAATTGGAGGGAAAGAGCCCAGATTTCGTATCCATCACTCTGGGCGATTTCGTATCCATCACCGAAGCCCCAGTTCGAATCCATCATGCTTCGTATCGATCAGCTCCGGATCCATCGAGGTACCCAGGTTCGACTCGATTTTCTTCGTATCCATCGAACTCGTATCGATGGACTTCACACATACCAGCAATTGAAGGACTTCGTATCCTTCAGCCAGTGTCAGTTTCGTATCCATCAGATGATGCATACGTCGTATCCATCAGACATTGCTTACTTCGTATCCATCAGCCAGTGCCTACTTCGTATCCATCAGATAGTATTTGCCTCGTATCCCAGGATGAAGTCCTACTCGAAACCATCAGGTCAACCAGCTTGGATAACGTGTCACCTCTCGAAGGAAACGGGGCAAGATACGTGGAGTCGAAGCAGTCAACACGGAGCAAATACCGGATCGAGGCGAAGAGCGCACACCACGTCATCCCTCGATGCGAATGCGCCGAGATATATGGAGTCGACGCGGTCAACTCGGAGTGAAGAGCGGATCGAAGCGAGGCGCGCGCACCACATCACCTTGAGAGCGCGTGCAGTCATCGAGACGAAAGGATGGAGTCGAAGCAATGGAGACGAGCAGAACAGCCAGCGTTAAGATCCATCTCGTATCGACGATATCTCTCAATCCACAAATCCAAACACCATGAAATTTTAACTGAAGGCTGCACACATAACAAGGAATGTCTCCACCAATTTTGAGCTCAATTGGAAGTAATCCTGATCGATACGAAATGATTTCGTATCGATCACAGATTGGCTTGAAACTCTCTGGAAGTGGTCGAATGGGCCCCCTCACGTGTCTGGCCAAGTCTTCCGGAGTTTGAGCGAAATCCAAGCCTCCTACGCCTATAAATAGAGCCCCAGAATCAACGGAAAAAGGATCTTTTTTCTCTGAAGCGCCCAGACTCTGCCGGATTGAGATTTGCATCATACTTTTGCTGTCAATTTCGAATTCCAAACTGTAATCCGCTGTTCATCGCTGTAAACGCTTGTAATCATTGAAAGAGAATCAATAAAATCATCAAAACTTCATAGTGGACGTAGGCTATACGCCGAACCACTCTAAACTGCTTGTCTGTTCACTTTGCATTCATATTTGTTGGAGTTTTTGTTAGATAATCTCTGTTTTACATTTATAATCTTCATTTTATCTCTTCAAACAACTCCCGAAGAGTGTTGTGCCCATTTTTGGTACAAACACTTTGGTGCTTTCACCGAGAGGAACCAGCTTTTTCTCCTGCTCGTTGGATCTGCCGTCGATACCGGATTGCACAAATCCAAGAGGAAGATCCAGATATCCAGCCCGGAATCCTTCCATTCTATTCAGATTTGCTCAGAATCTAGGAAAGGACTCCACCACCGACAATGGTCAGCACAAGAACTGGCGCCACCGCCACAGAGCAAGAAGGCAGAGACAGGCAAAATCCAACACAGCCGCCTTCTTCCAATCAAGACAATGCCACTCAGTCAGACTCAACGGGGCTAGTCACCCGACAGGAGTTTCAGGTATTGCTCCAGGAGCTGACCCAAAGCCGTCAGCAGTTGGCAGAACAGTTACGCGCCAATATCGAGCTGACCAACCAGCTGAACCGCCGGGGGCACAGAAGGTCCAGGAGAGATGATGTCTCCAGAGCGTCTACCGAAAGCTCAGCTTCATCTGATTACCACCGCCAGACTACCCGTCCTCGACTAGAGGGGAATCGCGCTCAAGCTGCTGAATATCAGCCTACCTTAACTGTTGGGCAGCTAAGGGTAGGACCGTCGACTAGTTTCCAAACCGGTCCCTCAACACGAGGAGGTACTGCCCCACAGTACACCACCGATAACCGCGCCACAACTGCCGCAGCAGAGACAAGGGCTGATACCCGAAATCAATCTGAGCCGATCAATCAACAGCGAGGACATACTCCTGAACCTTATGTCCCAGAAGACGTTGAGCCAAGGAGGCGAGATACGGGTCGTCGACAACGCCCGATCCCTACTCGCGCCGTGGAACCCGACCACGCCTTAGCTCATCACGCTCCGAATCCGCCTGTTTCGGATATATCAACCATGATACGTCAAATGATCCGCGAGAGTCAGGGGCTCACTAATGATGACTGGGGAATTTCCCGTAGTCATACCCCTTTCACAGACGAAGTGTTACATGCCGAACCCCCTAGGCGATTCAGAATGCCGACTTTCCCGATGTATGAAGGGAATAGTGACCCCAACCAGCATATTCTGAAGTATGAATGGTCGATGAGCGCTGCAAGGGCCGACGACGCAGTGAAGTGTCGGAGTTTCCCCATCTCTCTGGGAGGAATCGCGACAATGTGGTTTACCCGCCTACCACCTAGATCAATTTCTTCGTTCGATCAATTGGCTAAGAGGTTTGTGGAGCAATTCCGGATGCATGTTGCTAGGCCGAAGGACGTCAACACCTTGTCCAGCGTCACTCAAGCTCCTGGAGAAACACTCAGGCGTTACTTGGAGAGGTTCCACGCAGCATGCGTCGAGATCACCAATCCCAACGATAATTCAATCTTAATGGCTCTGACCAAGGGGATTGATCCTGATTCTGAATTCGGAAACTGGCTGGCTGGAAAACCGCCCGCGTCGTTGGACCGTTTTTACTCCAAGGCCGCTCAATTCCTGCGGCAGGAGGATGCAAAACAGTCTAGGAAGCAGGACGATGCGAGGCCTAACATTGAAGGAATACAGAGCAATGTGGCAGTTAAACAGTCCGGCGAGAGTTCGGGGAAAGTTCAGCTCAACATACAAAACAAGCAAACCCAGCAGAGAGGAAACAATGGCCAGAACAAGAAGAGAGATGAGAACCGAGGTCCACGACGTAGAGCTCAGATGTTTGACAGTTATACACCGCTGAACACGTCATTGGAGAACGTATACTTGCAGACTTGCAACACCGTACAGTATAAGAAGCCTGCTCCGAAGCCCTCATCGGAGAGACAGATTCAGACAGGAAAATTCTGTAGGTTCCATGAGAGCTATGGACATAATACCAATGAGTGTCGACACTTACAGGACCTCATCGAGAAGCTGATTAGAGAGAGGAAGCTAGATCAGTTTGTACGGGCGCCGCAGCCTGGCGGAGCGGGCCCCTCAAATCAAAATCGTTCACAGAATCAGGAAAGAGAGGATGAACCCGCTCGTGCGGGCGGGAGATTAGTTATCAACACAATAAGTGGTGGTCCCCATCCGGCAGACAGAAGCTGGGGGGAAATGGAGTCGTATGCCAGTTCTATCAGGCATGCGGACTTCGAGTGTTATAGTAATTGCGAGGATGGGACCCCGGCAAAGCAACAAAAGATAATGTCCGATGATATCGTGTTCAGGAGCCGAGACGCTGATAAAGTTGAAGCCCCTACTATCGACCCACTAGTCATATCCGCCCAGGTAGGTCCTGCTTGGATGAAGAGGATCCTGGTTGACAGTGGGAGCTCTGTAAACATCTTGCTCAAACGGGCTTACGATCTGATGAAGATGGAGACAAAGGATTTGAAACCCTGTTTATCCAGAATCCATGGTTTCAATGGAAGTGCCACGGTACCCATCGGAATAACTGAACTCCCAGTCGAGTTAGGCGTTGGAGAGCGCCGGAGGGTCCGCATGTTACAATTTGTTGTGTTAGAGATAGATTCGCCATACAATGCGTTTCTGGGACGACCAGCTTTGGCCGAGTTCAGGGCGGCGATCGCCCCATGGTGTCTGACTCTGAAATTTCCCACTGATCATGGGATTGGAGTTGTTCAAGGAGATCAGGCCTCGGGAAGGGCCTGCTATGTTGCTGAGCTGCGCGGGGCGCAACGTAAAGAGAAGGGTAAGGGCGTAGAGGAATCTCTCTGCGTCCGTTCTATCGACAATTGACAATTGGTGCCTGGGCCTCGGCCCGGGCACCACGACCAATTCCTGAAAGACCTGGACCCCAGGGACAACAAGGATAGAGACGAATCAACGGAGAGCCAAGCCTCTCCAGCCGAACTGACTGTGGACGTCCCAATCAGTGAGGATGATGATTCAAAAATGCTAAAAGTTGGGTCCCAACTAAACAAGCAGACACAGCAGGAGTTGGTCGAATTTCTTCGGGCGAATCTCGACGTCTTCGCCTGGACACACTCTGACATGTGCGGGATCTCGCCGAGCATTGCAAGTCACTCCCTGAATATAGATCCACGACATGTCCCGGTGAAACAGAAAAGGCGCGGTATGGATCCAGAGAGATCTGCCGCCCTTAAAGAGGAAGTTGATAAACTGCAATCGAATGGGTTCATTCGAGATGCCTTGTATCCAGAATGGGTGTCCAACCCTGTACTAGTTCGGAAACCTAACGGGAAGTGGAGAACTTGTGTTGATTACTCTGACCTAAATAAGGCTTGTCCAAAAGATAGCTTCCCACTTCCACGAATCGATCAGCTCGTAGATTCGACGGCCGGACATGAACTACTATCCTTTATGGACGCTTATTCCGGTTACAATCAGATACCCATGCATCTGCCTGATCAGGAACATACCAGCTTCGTGACCGACCTGGGACTCTATTGTTACAAAGTCATGCCGTTTGGTCTAAAGAACGCTGGAGCAACATACCAACGCTTAGTCAACCGAATGTTCGCTGATCAGATTGGGAAAACTATGGAGGTTTACGTGGATGACATGCTGGTAAAGTCCCGATTCTCCACAGATCACGTCAGAGATTTGGGTTCAATGTTCAGCATCCTCCGGGAGTACGGGATGAAGCTCAACCCACTCAAATGTCACTTTGGCGTTGCATCCGGAAAATTCCTTGGGTTCATTGTCAACGCTCGAGGAATAGAGGCGAATCCTGAGAAGATCTGGGCTATTAGAAATTTGCAAACCCCTAGAACTATAAAGCAAGTCCAGAGTCTAAACGGGAAGGTCGCAGCATTGAGCAGGTTTATTTCAAAGTCCACCGACAAATGCATTCCTTTCTTCGACCTGATTCGGAAGGGCAAACGAAACTTTGAATGGACCACGGAGTGTGAAGGCGCGTTCCGATCATTAGTTCAACATCTCTCCACGCCTCCGATCTTGTCAAAACCGGTTGACCACGAGCAATTATATCTCTATCTGGCAGTATCAGAACATGCGATCAGTGCTGCCCTAGTCCGGGAAGAAGACAAAGTGCAAAACCCGGTCTATTATGTTAGTAAGCGACTAACAGGAGCTGAAAGAAATTATCCAAGGCTGGAGAAACTGGCTTATTGTCTGGTCATTGCCTCAAGGAAGCTCCGTCCCTACTTCCAGGCTCATCCGCTTACTGTGTACACCGACCAGCCGTTACGACAGGTCCTTACGCGGCCTGAGACGTCCGGTAGGTTACTCAAGTGGAACATTGAGCTAAGCCAATTTGATATCGCATACGCTCCGCGGAGGGCCATTCAAGGACAAGTCCTGGCTGATTTCATAGCCGAATTCACCGTCCCGGAAGACTTACCCGAAACCAGTGAATCTCCCGAATACATCTGGAAGCTGTATACTGATGGTGCGTCAAATGACCGGTGTTCGGGCGCGGGGGTTGTACTTGAGACTCCCGAGGGCCGATCCATATGTTATGCTCTTAAATTCGACTTTCGTGCAACTAATAATGAAGCCGAATATGAAGCCCTCCTGACCGGCCTAAGGCTTGCCAGAGATTTGAGAATTGTCGCTGTAGAAATTTATTGCGATTCGCAGTTAGTGGTATGCCAGGTGCGAGGAGAATACCAGGCAAGAGACCGAAGACTGGCCGCTTACTTGACGCGAGTTCAGGAAATCCTAAACCAGTTTGATTATTATGCCATCTATTATGTGCCTCGGGAACGCAATCAGAAAGCCGATTCACTGGCGAAGTTAGCCAGCACAGGCGAAGCGCAACAAATGGGACTTGTCCCCGTTGAAACTTTGGCCACTCCAAGCATCGATCGGATAGAAATGGACTCTGTATTTGAAATCGCTCCCAATAGAGAGTCCTGGATGACTCCGTATCGGAATTACATTGAGAATGGGGTGCTACCTGAACCTAGAAATGAGAAGAGACAGATTCAGCGAAAAGCCTCGCGGTTCATCATCCAAAACGGAGTCATGTACAGGAGAGGTTATTCCGTTCCTCTCCTCAGATGTATCGCCCACGAGGAAGTCAAGCGAGTGCTACATGACGTGCACGAAGGAGAGTGCGGTGATCATATCGGCGGGCAAGCTCTCGCTAAAAAGATACTCCGATATGGGTACTACTGGCCGACGGTGAACCGAGATGCGGCAAACTATGCCCGGAAGTGCGATAAATGCCAGATACATGCCCGAATTCCGAGAGCTCCGCCAACTGAGATAACCCAAATGGTCAGTCCCTGGCCATTCGCAATGTGGGGCATTGACATCATCGGCGCTTTGCCTTTAGCAAAAGGCGGTGCGAAATACGCCATTGTCGCAGTTGATTACTTCACAAAATGGGCCGAGGCCGAAGCCCTAGCAACCATTACGACAAAGAAGGTGATAAATTTCGTGGTTCGCAACATCATCTGTCGATTTGGACTCCCGCATACTATCATCACTGATAATGGAACCCAATTCGAGAGCGCAGAATTCAAGAATTTCTGTCAACGGTTTCATATCCGCAAAAAGTTCTCGGCTGTCGCACACCCCCAAGCGAATGGACAAGTTGAAGCTATCAACAAAGTTATAAAATCGATCCTGAAGAAACGATTAGAGAAGGCTGGGGGCAAGTGGGTCGATGAACTTCCTATGGCATTATGGGCCTATCGAACGACCCACAAAACCGCGACCGGACACACTCCGTTTTCCCTATCTTATGGCTCAGAGGCCGTTATTCCGGTCGAGACAGAAGTGCTCTCTCATCGCGTGACTTATTATGATCCAAAAACAAACGCTATACTCCTAGCCGAGTCTTTGGATCTATTGGATGAAAAACGGGAGGAGGCTGATTTGAGAGCAGCCGCACATCGAAGTCGGGTCGCCCGATTGTACAACACCAGAGTTCGACCTCGAACCTTTGAACTCGGCGACCTCGTGCTCAAGAGAATTTACCCAGTTCCTTCACACATGAAACCAAACTGGGGAGGGCCGTATGTAATTACACGAAAGCTCGGAGATGGTACATTCAAGCTGTCGACTGTTGACGGTCTCGATTTACCGAGGGCTTGGAACAGCGAAAGTCTACGCCGCTACTACATATGACAGGCTTTATTTATTTCATTCTATTTAGCAATTTGTTTCTGCATTTCGAAATTTGAATTTTGTAATAAGGCAACTGACTTTGCCGCATTTTCTTATTTCAGCAATAAAATGCCACTTCTTCGAGCCAGAGCTGTGATTCATTATGTACGATATGCAACATCACGATGCACGAAGAGCTAAATCCCATCACACAATGGGACTTATTCAAATGGAGAGTGGCTGTGATACGACCGGCCACTCACTAGGCGAAACCCGAGCTCGGGGGCAAGCCATGACACCGATATTAATAGGATTGGCACACGACAATCCTACAACCAACTCCATATTCCCAGAGTGCGAAATGGAGTATAAACATCTAACTCCGTATTCCCAGAGTGCGAAACGGAGTATAAACATTTAACTCCACATTCCCGGAGTGCGAAATGGAGTTAAACATCTAACTCCGTATTCCCAGAGTGCGAAACGGAGTATAAACATTTAACTCCATATTCCCAGAGTGCGAAATGGAGTATAAACATCTAACTCCGTATTCCCAGAGTGCGAAACGGAGTATAAACATTTAACTCCATATTCCCAGAGTGCGAAATGGAGTATAAACATCTTAACTCCATATTCCCAGAGTGCGAAATGGAGTATAAACATCCGACTCCGTATTCCCAGAGTGCGAAACGGAGTATAAACATCTAACTCCATATTCCCAGAGTGCGAAATGGAGTATAAACATCTAACTCCGTATTCCCAGAGTGCGAAACGGAGTATAAACATTTAACTCCATATTCCCAGAGTGCGAAATGGAGTATGAACATCCGACTCCGTATTCCCAGAGTGCGAAACGGAGTATAAACACTTAACTCCATATCCCCGGAGTGCGAAATGGAGTATAAACATTCGACTCCGTATCCCCAGAGTGCGAAGCGGAGTATACACACTTAACTCCATATTCCCAGAGTGCGGAATGGAGTATAGACATTCAGCTCCGCATTCCCAGAATGCGAAGCGGAATATAAACAGTCAACTCCATGTTCCCAGAGTGCGAGCAACCACTTACGAGATGACGCGTATCCCCAGAGTATGGATGGAACGGTTCATAAGAGAACGGGCGTAGTTCGACCACTCGGACCTCGCTCAGTACCATCGCAAGCTGATCATCACACCTTGACCCCGAAGCTGGGGGCAGAAGCAAATGTTAGTCATTGCCCGAAACTATACGATGTTCAGCTCCGATGCGATTCCCTATCACAACTCGAGTCCGAAAGTTCCATACTTAACAAGTAAAAATGAGCTATTCTTGAAGCAATCAAAAAATGCAAATACACTGGACCAAAGTCCGGACACTGCAATATTCAAGCATAGAAAGGAACGCAAGCTGAAGCTAAAAGACAAAATTTTATTCCAACTAAACTCAAAAACAATGCTTCATACATGAGATCTTTCCTAAAATGTTCCTACTAGCAGGGGCCGAACCCGCATCTAAACACGGCCTACAAAAGGGAAGAGACAGAAAAAATAACAAAAGTCCCTAACTGTCTACGGAAAGGATGTCTACTCCTTCTGCTTCCTCAGCTTCTTCTTCTTCTTCGAGGAACTACTGGAGCCGCCAGTACCCTTCCGCTTGGAGCCTTTCTCCCTAGGCAGGCTCCCCCCGGGTGAAGGCATGATGTCAACGTCCTCGTCTGAGCTGGACTCTATAGGGATGCTTCCCGCAGGAGGAGTGGGAGGAACAGACTCCGCAGCCGGAGGAGGGGCTGGTACACCAGTATCAGTAAGTGTGCCATCAGGAGACATAGTCATAAGAGGAATGGGGCACTGTGCTGGTGCTCCGTCATCTGCATCACCGCCTCCGTGCGCCGCAGCCGCCATCTCGGCATTGATCTCAGCTAACAACGCCGCTTCCCGCCGTGCCCTGGCCTCGCTAGGAGCCATAGTAGTTTGGGACAGGGTATCAGATGTAGCCGTGAATCCACCCAAGCCAAATGGCAAATCCGCAAAAGGATCACTTTGACGGCCAAGGAGCTCGTTTATCATTTGCTCGTCGAAAGAGAGTGAGCTCCCCTCCGTCACTCCAACTGGTGCCATTGCTGCGACGGAGGTCGCCTCAGAAACGATGGCTCCTGGCGCTCGACTTAGTACTTGGGTGGTAAGAGGCGCGGCTGGTGCAACTCCTGTCACTGATCAAAGTAAAAGACATGTCATTAGCAACAGTTCAACACGGGATCTTCAATCCAAATATACTGGAAGTTAGTTCAAAGTACCTTCCTCGGTTTGGCTCGAGGTCGTCTGAACCGCTTCAGAAGGATGCTCCTTAATAGGAGATAAGTGCGGTTGATCTGGGTCGTACGCCGGGATAGGCTGGGAATAGATCATTGAAGTTGGCTCAGACTGAGATGACACGACAATCTCAGAACTTGTAACATGGTGTTCCACACCAGAGCTCTCTCCGACCTCCGGGACCTGAGCACCAAGCCTCACCTTGTCATGGGAAATCATGGAGTCATGGAGAACCTTCTTTTCGTCAGCATTAAGGATGCGGTTCTCCAGCTCGAACTCATCAGGGGCTTCATCAGGGTGCCCAGATCTCTCCTCATCCACCAGTAGGTTCCAGGCGTTATAGAGATGTGTGGGGTAATCGTCAAGCCATGTCAGGTCTCGGTGCCTTAGCACATTGGCGTTGTAAGTGACGAGTAGCTCCTCCACCTCGGCCTCAATCCTGGCCTCCGCCTGCCGTACTTTCTCCTCAACTCCAGCCTCAGCCTCACGGGCTTGTTGTACGGCCGCCTCCTTCTCCTTTTGAAGTGTCACTGCCTGGTCACAGGCTTCCTGCGCAGAGACATTAGCTGCGTCTTTTTCCTTAGCCATCTCTGAAAATTTTGACTTCAGCTCATTAAGCTCCTGGAGAGCGGCATCCCTCTCGGCCGTAATGGAAGTGTTCCTGTGACCCATGTCCTCAATAGCGGTGTAATGTTCTTGCTTCATCCTGGCCATGGCAGCGGTCACCTCGTCAACTTTCTTTAAGGCCTCCATTTCAGACTTACGAGAAGACTCGGCCTCAGAGTTAAGCGCTTTTATGATTTGGTCGTTGCGACCCAGCTCCTTCTCAAGTTTCTCGATGGTGACGCCCCGCTCAAACGCCACTTTAGATGCCTTCCTCGCGGCCCGTCCCCACTCCCTATACTGGAAAAAGATGTCCGCGACATAATCATGGATAGTGGTTTCCGCGGTTGGCGGGATTCTCTTCAGGTGCGGGGGAAAGACATATCCATCAAAACAGATGTCAGGAAATTCCTTCCTCATCTGTGCCAATTTGAGCGCTCCCTCGCTAGACGCCTCGGTCGGGACCGACACAGTAGCTGAAGAGGTGGCTATTTCGGTCCTGCGCGGAGGGTCGGACCTCAAAGCTTGGGAAGGCGGCCTAGACCGTGAAGTTTCGGAGGGACGAGTAACGGCGACCACAGGAGGTGCAGAGGTCCTGGGGGGAGGAGAACGAGATCGGGATCGGTAAACATGTCCCCTATCTCTGTCAGACTTCTCCTGACCAGAGTGTCCAGCGTCATAATCCCTCTCGCCCTCTCTCCTGCGTGGCTCGTGATAACGGCGCTTACGCAGACTACCAAGCACGGAACCTTTCCCGGACATCGTACCTGAAAAGAAAACAACAAAGAATCAGTAACCGTTTGCGATGTGTTGATTGTGGTTAGAAAAATGTGTTGTGCCGTGAGGAGTGTGTGAATGTGTAACCCCCCGGACCAACCAGAAGTGTCAGTCGCATCGGCAAACTCAGACTCGCTGACATCGGCGATATGTCGCGGTCCACCCGACCCAACATCGTGTTGCTCCGGCTCGATGTCAGGGACTGGAGGGTCAGTACGCCCTTCAAATTGATCTTCAGCTTGCGGGGAGGACGCCTCCGTAATCTTAACTCCTGACGAAGGGCGGTGCAAAACCACAGACTTCCGCCTCCCAGACTTAGGCTGTTTCGAAGCCACAGCTTTGCCTTTCCTCTTAGCATCGGACTCTGGAGTTGCATTAGCAGGTCCGGCCAATGGTTCTTCGTCAGTGTGGGTTTTCTCGGAGTCGGGTTCCTCGATTATCACGACCCTGGGCTTCATCTGCTTGACCTTTTTCCTGGAGACGGTCTTTAATGCGCCGTCAAGTCTTATGCTCTGCCTCCGACCAATCAGCCCAAGGACTCTGAGATTCCGATCTGTCAATAATAGTTCAATATTCCTTTCTTCGCTAGGAATCTCTTGGAGGACCCGAACTATCTCTTTGTAATAGCCACCCTCAGGCCGCTGGATGATAGCTGAAAGAAAAAGAGGAGAAGACGTAAGTTTAATTTCACTCCGAAAATTGCCCTGTCAATTATTTGGGAAAAGAGACGATACTCACGTCTGAATAGCCATCTTCTGGCAAATCCCGGGGGACATCGGACATAGAACCACTCCGACTTAAAATAGCTTAGCCTAGTCCACGACCCCACGACGACTTGGCAGTTCCTTACAGACTCCAAGAACGTATAAGATGGGCTGTCAGTCCGACTCTTGAAGTTAAACAAGTATCTTATATCGATCATACGGGGAGGACGATGGAGGTACTCCATGAATACAACGAACAAGCTGTTGAGTGAGGCATATCCGTTTGGATGCAATTGAGACGGAGCGATGTCCAGATAAGCCAACACTTCTCTTATATAGTCGTTGAATGGAGGAAGTGTGCCGGCTGCGCACGCGTGCCGATTAAAAGCAGTATACCCCTCCGGGGGATTATGTGGCCTATCATCCGGTCCAGGCAACAATACCTCATCCAAAGATAAACCATGCCTTAAGCATATCCTCCCCAGCATGTCTTCGGAGATATTGGATGGGACGGAATCAGGTGGACTGTTAATGAAGGACGCGTTGGGCAACTCGTCCGGAGCTGGGCCAATAACTTCGGCCTCGATGACCGGAATCTCAATTCTAGGAAGGACAGGGTTCTGAATTTCTTGCTGCTGCGAACTTGACGGTTCCATCGCCAGCTAACTCACGAGAAACCATCATTAGATGACAAAAAGCCCGTGCGTTCCCCAGTGTAACGTGCATGAATGTGTTGTGTAGTGCGAATGCTGTGCGTGACTTGAGCAAATTCTGCAGAATTAAAGAAAATGTGCAAGCGACGAGATTCTGGAAGTCAAACAAACATGACCGTCATCGCTGACCGTCATGACTGCGCCATCCAGATGATAACGATCGATTCAAGATTGAAGAGTTCGTTGTACTTTTCTGTTAAAAGGCAGTTCCATCGACGAGCTTCGAAAGTCAGTCAAATATGCAATCCTGTAGTCAAGTCCAATTATGCAAGGCAGAAGCTCGTCGGAATCAAATGTAAGAACATACAAAAGTTCGCTAAGTTCGTCAAATTTCAGCATGGAATCGATCGTAGTTCAAGTTCAAATTCATTCGGAGGCATGATGTCTTTTGTATGGATCCAGTTCGAATCGATACTTTCGTATCGATCAAGTCGACTCGATACCTTTCGTATCGATGTCAGTTCGTATCGACCGGAGGAGGAGATTTCGTATCGATCAGGTAAGTTTACTTCGCATCGACCAAGGGTAACGGCTGTGAGACAACCAAATGCAATAACTTCGCATCGATCTGTGGTTATCGATATGGGACCGATGAGATCTCTTGGCCTTCGTATCGATCAAGAGAGATAGATTTTCGCATCGATCACGCTGGCCAAGCGCTTACATCGATCATCTCAGTTCAACACAAGCCCCTACCACCTTAGATCGATGCGAACCTCTGCATCCCCTTTAACCCATCAGTCGATGCGAAATCATGAAAATCTGGATCGAGTCGAATCCTCCTATCCCAGATCGACACGAATTAGTGGTGAAGCAATCACTCCAGAACTCCTTCTTCTCCGATTGAAGCGAGCATGGCCATGGCCATCCTCGACCAAGTTCTGGTCCAGATCTGGCCTTGGCACCACTATAATCGATAATCGGCAAAGGCACGATGGATCTGAGATCTGAACTTCGTCGCTCAAGTGTAGCTGTGATTGCTCGTTTACCTGAATCGAATTGGAGTTTGGGGAAATTATAAGATGATGTTTGATCGATTCGAAGATTGAAATAATTCTTCTCTCCTGCTTGTCTGTGGATCGATACGAGAAGGCAGAAGACAACAGTAAAAGTAAAAGGTAAAAAAGTGAGAAATGGCAAAGTCCCAGATATTTATACAAGGCCTAGGACGGAACCGAGTCGATTTGACTCCCAGTCAATCTGACCGGTCGCAACCAGTCAAGCAGCGCATCGATGCGAGCATTCGTATCGAACCCCTTAACCTTTATCAGTTCGAAGCGCACAGGGAGGCTACGTGAAAACGATGGGTAGGCGCACGCGCTTTTCTCGCATCCATCAAGCCGTGCATTCATCGAGACGAAATGTTCACCAGACACCATCGTTTCGAAGCATCCGGGTTTTGAGCCATCGATTCGAAACAGAGCAGATCTGTTGATACGAGCGTCAATTTCGTATCCATCCGTATCTATCGATGCGAACATCCATTTCGTATCCACCAGATATCATCAATTCGAACCAGGATTCGCCACCATTTGTGACCATCGATACGAATGATTGTTTTCGTATCCATCAAGTCAACCCACATCGATACGAAAGAAGGCTTTTTGACTTTGAGCATCGACTCGTAAGCGGACCGATACGAGAGAATGGCTAAGGGGTACGATTTCCAAAGCCATTCGAAGAAGGCCTACAGCTTTTCAAAGCACGTCATGTTTTCACAAGACGTACTTTGGGGGGCAAATGTTATCCCGCCTTTTGGCAAGGCCAGGACATCAAGAAGCCGGCTAGAGAACATGGATATCCCTGAATTTTGTCCGAGCCCAGAGTGAGCTACAATTGATAGGACACGACAAGAAAGGCCATAGAGATCAGCACCTCAAATTTCAAGTCGATCCGGACTCATACACTCAAGTTATGATCGAGTCGAATTGGAGGGAAAGAGCCCAGATTTCGTATCCATCACTCTGGGCGATTTCGTATCCATCACCGAAGCCCCAGTTCGAATCCATCATGCTTCGTATCGATCAGCTCCGGATCCATCGAGGTACCCAGGTTCGACTCGATTTTCTTCGTATCCATCGAACTCGTATCGATGGACTTCACACATACCAGCAATTGAAGGACTTCGTATCCTTCAGCCAGTGTCAGTTTCGTATCCATCAGATGATGCATACGTCGTATCCATCAGATGATGCATACGTCGTATCCATCAGACATTGCTTACTTCGTATCCATCAGCCAGTGCCTACTTCGTATCCATCAGATAGTATTTGCCTCGTATCCCAGGATGAAGTCCTACTCGAAACCATCAGGTCAACCAGCTTGGATAACGTGTCACCTCTCGAAGGAAACGGGGCAAGATACGTGGAGTCGAAGCAGTCAACACGGAGCAAATACCGGATCGAGGCGAAGAGCGCACACCACGTCATCCCTCGATGCGAATGCGCCGAGATATATGGAGTCGACGCGGTCAACTCGGAGTGAAGAGCGGATCGAAGCGAGGCGCGCGCACCACATCACCTTGAGAGCGCGTGCAGTCATCGAGACGAAAGGATGGAGTCGAAGCAATGGAGACGAGCAGAACAGCCAGCGTTAAGATCCATCTCGTATCGACGATATCTCTCAATCCACAAATCCAAACACCATGAAATTTTAACTGAAGGCTGCACACATAACAAGGAATGTCTCCACCAATTTTGAGCTCAATTGGAAGTAATCCTGATCGATACGAAATGATTTCGTATCGATCACAGATTGGCTTGAAACTCTCTGGAAGTGGTCGAATGGGCCCCCTCACGTGTCTGGCCAAGTCTTCCGGAGTTTGAGCGAAATCCAAGCCTCCTACGCCTATAAATAGAGCCCCAGAATCAACGGAAAAAGGATCTTTTTTCTCTGAAGCGCCCAGACTCTGCCGGATTGAGATTTGCATCATACTTTTGCTGTCAATTTCGAATTCCAAACTGTAATCCGCTGTTCATCGCTGTAAACGCTTGTAATCATTGAAAGAGAATCAATAAAATCATCAAAACTTCATAGTGGACGTAGGCTATACGCCGAACCACTCTAAACTGCTTGTCTGTTCACTTTGCATTCATATTTGTTGGAGTTTTTGTTAGATAATCTCTGTTTTACATTTATAATCTTCATTTTATCTCTTCAAACAACTCCCGAAGAGTGTTGTGCCCATTTTTGGTACAAACACTTCGAATCGATCAACTTTGCATCGTTCTGTTCGAATCGATCATTTTGACTCGATCTGCTTTGCATCGCTCCGTTCGAATCGATCACTTCGACTCGATCTGCTTTGCCTGCGCTCTGTTCGTATCGATCGCAACTGCTCCAATTCGTATCGATACTCGCACGCTGCTCGTATCGATCCATCTGTGTCCAATTCGTATCGATACAAAATTTCAAAAAATTATTTTTCGGGTACGACCCAAATTTCCTAAAAAGAGGCTAATTTAATCACCCGCATAGTGAATTCAATCACCAATTTAGTGAAGGAACATTCCATTCGTGCTTCTAATTGTTCCATGACTGAACAAGACATATGAGATCACAACAACAAATGTTGAGTTGCAATCAAGGAATGGGTAAAGAAATGCTACTCAGCCGTACTCCTAGAGGCTGGAGAACCTAGTTAATATGCCAAGAACTGGGGTTGATTAATATATCATGCTTGTAAGGTGGAATGCAACTTCCTCTAATTGACCAGCTTTCAAACTCCTGAATTGACAACTATGGCACGATGGCTAATATGACGACTCCCCTACGCTGTCTACTCTACCAACTCAAAAGCATAGTTGGTCACCGCTGAACTATCTTCAAATGCCCGCATTTTAATCATTCTACGTCCACATGACTAAAATCATTGTATACAACCTCAAGAAGACTTCCTTAATACCCTATATAGGTCTCCTATCTGGGTGAAAATTAGAAATAATCAACAATCTATGAGCCCATCTTTACGAACTCACCATCCAGTCGGTATCACCAAACCACTCAAACGTTGGACAATCGTGCATACATCATTCACTAGTGTTACAAAACCCCTTGGCAATAAAATGGACTTGATCATAATGGCGATTGGAGAATCTTTCTCGGTCGAGACCTATTCTTTGAAACCATCCTACATGCAGAACTTCCAATGAAAATTCGACATGTTAACTATGTCGGTTTACTATGTAAATACGACCCCCGACACTACCAAGGGTGACGAGTGCCATTAAACGCGGATGTCTTCCCTCATTCCTTAGAAAAGACAGTCAATCACGGTTAGATATACCAGTTATACTTCTCATATGGATATAGTGAATGACGAAGCTGGCAGCCAATGAATTTATCCAAAGCCCACAGCCAGTTGCTGCCGATACCCATAAATGAATTCATCACTAGCGCTTATTTCTAGACTTTAGCAAGAGAACTGGTGGACCGCCACCGACAATTACACCAACATGTCTAGGCCATTTTTGAGTTGATGAATCAGATGAAGGATCAACATAACAAGATAAGGAGGGGACTTGCTCCATACTCTAGATCGGAAAACTCCTCTTCTCTAAATGGCTACCATGAACGCCAACGCCATAAGGCTGCTCCGGAAAGGATAGCTCCAACAATATGTGCAAGCCCTATAAAACGAAGGACCGGGAACATCCGACTCCTATCAATCAAAGACTTTGATCAAATTGAACCATTTGCATTAGACTTCCAACTGAGAAGGGCTGGAATGATGTGCAATAGCGAGCATACGACGCTGCCTCACTTATCAATGAGATTTGATCTGATCTCTTTTGAATTATTTCTAATTCAATTTCATTTACGTTGCGAAATATGACCTACTTGAATTAAACTACTTGCAAATGATGTAGGTAACCGAGTACTTAAGATTGGGTGCAAAACAACCTCCGCGGACCATGATCAAATCATTGAGATGAGCATGATTCGACCACTCATCGGCTACTATATGCCCCTGACTGGGGGCAAGGCATCAAAGCGGAAGAGACCGACAAGGTCAGAACCCTAGTACAAAGTGGATGCAACCGACCATCCACTCATCCGCCTATGTAATTTAATTAGGAGATGTAAGAAAGACTTAGAGTTATATGTCCCAACAATTCACTCTCCATCTCGTACTTGAAGCTTGCCAAAATACTTATGCTTCTTCTGATGCCTGATAAAATCGGAGTCACATCTAGGGTGGACGTGATGTCACCATCCATGCATCCAATCCTACATTAGACATTTGGGATTATTTGAGGGAACACATGTTTAAAGGTCTAACCCTCAATTTAAAGTCATCAACGACTGACTGCCTACTCACTAACCATCACGAGCTGTCATTTCAACTCTTTTCCTTAGCTCGATCGAAAGAATGCAGAGTATAAATTGGATGTGACTCAACTGTCTGCTCTCCAATTCTTGCACCCTACTTAAGGGAAAACGTACAACTCAAAGTTGATGTAGTTCGACCATCCTTTCCTATGCACGAGCACAAAGCTCGCCAGAACACTAATCTTACTCATTAGGCTTAGCAAAAGTGGAATCCAAATGAACATGGACGCGATCTAACCGTCTATACTCTAAACCTCATCCTTTGTTGAGGGGCCTATAAGTGGAAGTTAATCGGGATCCCACCGATCACTCGCTAAGCGAAACACCTAGCTCAGGGACAAGCCCTCACATCAGGCCAGAAACGGGCTGATACACGATAACTTTTTACTTAACTCCGTACTCCCAGAGTGCGAGGCGGAGTATAAACATTTTCCTAAAACCCCAGAGTACTCCGAGAGCGCGAGCTGGGTACAAACTTTTTACTTAACTCCGTACTCCCAGAGTGCGAGGCGGAGTATAAACATTTTCCTAAAACCCCAGAGTACTCCGAGAGCGCGAGCTGGGTACAAACTTTTTACTTAACTCCGTACTCCCAGAGTGCGAGGCGGAGTATAAACATTTTCCTAAAACCCCAGAGTACTCCGAGAGCGCGAGATGGGTACAAACTTTTTACTTAACTCCGTACTCCCAGAGTGCGAGGCAGAGTATAAACATTTTCCTAAAATTCCAGAGTACTCCGAGAGCGCGAGCTGGGTACAAACTTTTTACTTAACTCCGTACTCCCAGAGTGCGAGGCGGAGTATAAACATTTTCCTAAAATCCCAGAGTACTCCGAGAGTGCGAGCTGGGTACAAACTTTTTACTTAACTCCATACTCCCAGAGTGCGAGGCGGAGTATAAACAATCCTTAACTCCGTACTCCCATAGTGCGAGGCGGAGTATAAACATTCTTTCAACTCCGTACTCCCAGAGCGCGAGACGGAGTATAAACATTCACAAAACCCCAGAGTACTCCGAGAGCGCGAGCTGGGTATAAATATCAACAAACTCCAGCTTCCGAGAGCGCGAACTGGAGTATAAACATTAACTAACTCCGGATTCCGAGAGCGCGAACTGGAGTATAAACATCAACAAACTCCAGCTTCCGAGAGCGCGAACTGGAGTATAAACATTAACTAACTACGGATTCCGAGAGCGCGAACCAGAGTATAAACATCAACAAACTCCAGCTTTCGAGAGCGCGAACTGGAGTATAAACATTAAACTAATTCTGGACTCCGAGAGCTCGAGCCGGAGTATAAACTACAACCAACTACGGCTTCGAGGAGGGTGGATCCATCCACCTAACGACTTCGACCGTATCTCCATTCAATGCAGCTTCGAGGAGGGTGGACCCGTCCACCTAACGACTTCGACTGCATCTCCATCAAGTACGGCCTCGAGGAGGGTGGACCCGTCCACCTAACAACTTCGACTGCATCTCAACCAAGTTACATCACTCATTCCCCGAGCATAGGCGCAGACTCAACACATGAAAATGAGTGATCAAGAGCTGTCATACAGATACAAGTCCCCAGAGTGTGGATGTTAAAATTGAGCAGTGAACAATATTGCATAACGCCTATTACGGCTTATCCCCAAGACTGGGGGCAGAAGTACAAATTACTGAAAGAAGAGAAAGGTGACTCGCTGCCTCTCCGGCTTAGCGTCCATTAAAACTTAAGGCAACGACTGCAAGGAGGCCTTAATGCCAACCAAACATAATGACGCCCAAAGTTACAAGCAACCAATCATATCATACCGCCGGATCGACGGGCAATGTCGATCTGCGCCTTTCATATCATACCATCGGATTGATAGGAAATGAGGTCCGAGCATTCTGCACCATGCCGTCGAATCGACGGTCAATATCAATCCTCATCAACTACAAATCGATGTGACCCGAGCATGCATCGAATATCTTCGACCAGCATAGCAGGATAAAAGAATAAACCACGAATAAGTGTGACTTGACCATTCGTCCTTCATCGCCTTCCTTCGATCCGTCAGGAAGAGCATGAGACCAAATGAGCATGACATGACTGCATTTGAGCTGACTTTATCCCTAGATCTAACAGGAGAACGTAAATCGAAATGGACATGGTTGATCAGCCAACTCCAAATGAATGCAACGCGACCATTCATTCATTGACTCTTACCATGATCCAACTAAAAGAGCAATTCAAAACAAGTGCAACCTAAACATCTGCACACTGATTCTTACCCTGGATTCAACAAGGGAAGCATCAATCCTGCATTAGATCTGATTGGACGATTCACTCTTCAATTTTTGACCAAAGTACGGCGACATAAGCAGCGAAGTGAATGTCATTGACCGTCCAGAATCTAGCTTATGTCCGAATGTTGGCAAAGTAACAATGTATTCCGCTAAGAAAAAAGAACTAGAACATAATACAGGATAGGCACGACTCAGCCTTCCATTAGTTAACTCGATCCCATGGTTCAATGGGATAGAATACAAAATTGAAGCAGACATTATCTACCCTACCACTTATCGAGATATTCCGCAGACTTGGGGGTACGAACAAGAAGATAAGATTGATATGATTCAACCATTCATCAGTCAACTCTGGTTCTTAAAGCTTGAACTACAGTATAGACACAACTAGGACAAGACTAGATCGTCCGCGTAATGCATCCGCCAACCCGAGGCTGGGGGCAAAAGAGTAATTATCCGAGAGTTGACTATGACAACTTAAACCTATGATAGAGTCATCAGATTAATACCCGGACTTATGGGCAACTGATCATCATTCTGACCCTTCCGATGAGCAATGGATCGCAAGTACATTGCATGAAAAATGCATCATTCAGAAACATAAGTCGATTCAAACTAAAAGCTGGAGCCAACTATGTAGTAGCATGCAGTACAAGGCTAAGTTCTACTAATCCTTTGATTCAACGTCCTTATAAGCCTGATCATTTATCATTGCAAATGAACACATGAGGCGCCTACAACCCATCACGAGTATTGTAGATCAGATCACAACTCTGCACAATGATGACGAAAGAGTCAACTGTTTTACTTCAGGTGAATCTTGATGTGTTCGCTTGGACTCGATCTCGTATACATACATATACATATACATACATATACATACATATATATATATATATATATATATATATATGGACTCTCGCTAGCCATGAAGGACTCTGCATCAAATGTCGACCCAAGGCATGTCTCGGTGAACAAAAACGGTGCGACATGGATCCAAAGAGATCTGTTGTACTTAAAGAGGAGGCGAATCTGCTCAAAACCAGTGGGTTTATCCATCATGCCCTCCAACCAAAATGAGTATCCAATCCTTCACATATAAGAAAAACAAACAGGGAGTGGAGGACATACGTCAACTACTCAGATTTGCATGGGGTATGACAAAGCACAGCTTTCCACTTCCAATGATCAACCAACTGATGGACCCGACCATCAGACATGAATTACTCACATCCATGGATGCAAACTCCGGATGCAATCAGATACTGAAGCATGTCCCAAACCAGGAATACAACTGTTTCGCTACTAACCTGGGCCTATAGTGCTATGCTGCAATCTATATATTCAAACTTAAGGACACTTGTGCTACTTACAAAAGGCCGATTAACAGATCATTCAAAAATTAGATCGACCGATCGATAAAGGTAGATGTGGTTAATATGCTTGTGAGATCATGACTATCAAACAACCACATCGATGACTTGGCAGAGATATTTAGTGCTCTCCAGAAAATGCAGGATCAAACTCAACCCTTTAAAATGCTCTTTCATCATTACATCAGAAAGATTCTTTGTTTTCATCATCAATTCTCATGGAATCAAGACTAATTTCTAAAAAATTCCGACAACTAGAGACACCCATGAACCGAGGACAACCAAGCAGCTCTAATAGATTGCTTAAAGAGACCTTCCATTTAACCCAAGCCTTTGGATCGCGAAGATTTATGCATCAATTGGGCCGTGTCAACACACGCCATAAGCGTCGCAATGCTATGTGAAGATAAACAAATCCAAAGACCAGTATATGATGAAGGCTGGCAATTGACAAGATCACCTTGTTAACATCCATATCGACCAACCGTTACGATAGGTCCAATAGAAACCTTAGATACCTGAAAAGCTACTCAAATGGAATATCAAGCTAAGCCAATTTGATATCACTTATCTCCGTCGGAGAGCTTTCGATGGTCAAACATTAGCATACTTCATATCTGAATTCGCTACATCGGACGATTATCCGAAGAACAGTGGAGAACCATCCAACCGATGGAGAACGTACCCCGATAGAACTTCCAATAATCGGCTTTCTAACATCGAAGTTGCGTTAATGACTCTTGAGGAACAAACGATCTGCTACGCCCGAAAACTCAACTTCCTTGCAACAAATAACGAAGTTAACTATGAAGCCTTGGCGCTCAAACTTGCAAGAAAACTACGAGTGGAAACTTTACATGTCTTATGTGATTACCAGTTAGTAGTATGCCAAGTCAGGGAAGATTATCTGACTAGGGGGCAATGTCTTGCTCCTTATCTCAACCGGGTCCAAAAGCTACCAGTCGGCTTCGACTATTACACCACTACACAAATCCTCAGAGAACTAAACAAAAAGGCCGAATCAATCGCCAAGCTAGCCAGTTCTGGGGATGCACGACAAATAGACTTTGTCCCAGTTGAAATACTATTATTCTAGGCATTGACATATGAAGATCAACTAGATCTTGGAGATGGATTTTGTTTGTACCAAAAATGGGCACAACACTCTTCGGAAGTTTTTGAAGAGATAAAAGTGAAGAATGAAAATTAAAACTGTGGATTATCTAACAAAAACTCCAAATAACAGAAAGTAAATTGCAAATACAGGCGATTTAGAGTGGTTCGGCGTTTTGCCTACGTCCACTGTGAAATTTGATGATTTTATTGCTCGATTACTTGAAGATTACAGTAGTTAATAAGGCAATACAACTGAATTTAAATGCTAAGTGTCAATCTAAAGCATCGGCGGTGTTCTGGAGTAAATCTGGCAGAATCTGGGCGCTCTTCAGTACTTAGAATTATCCGACCCCTTTTCTGAATGACCAGGGGCTCTATTTATAGGTGTAGGAGGCTGATATTTCGCCTAAAATGAGGGAAGACCAGTTCTGGTATGTCAGGGGGCCCACATGGCCGAAATCTGGAGATTCGGGCCCACTTTGGGATCGATTCGACCCTTGGTTCGAATCGATCAAGAAATCATCCAATCGAGCTGAAATTTGGTGTGAACATTCTTCATCATGTGTTTCAGCTTCTGTGAAAATTTCATGGCATTTGGACTTGTAGAACTTGAGATATGATCGATTCAAGTTGAAGATCTCCATTTTTTGAAGTTGCTCGAATCGATTCGTTCGAATCGATTCGTTCGAATCGACACTCCTTCATGTGAAGACAACGGCGTGGCGCGCATGCTTCGTGTCATCCCTCTTTTTTCTCCGAGTTTTACTGAGTCGTACCCGGTGTTTTAGCTGTGCTTGCTTGGTGGATTCGAAGTTACCGATTCGAAGAGGTGGTTCCTTCGAATCGATCGAATTCGCGCTCCTTTGTATCGATCGTGGAAGGTCATAGCTGATCGATACGAAGTACCCTCTGTCTTTTGGGATTCGAAGACAATCGTGGTGTGGAGTCGAAGCTCCTTCAAATGTATGGAGTCGAAGGACTCTCGTTCGGTGGATTCAAAGACGATGGAATCGAAGCGAGTAGCCTTTGCGGATTCGAAGGAAGGGATGCTCAATGGATTCGAAGCAAGGCGTATTCCGATGGATTCGACCTTCATGGATTCGAACATAGTCTTCGCCTATGGTTTCGAACTAAGGACCGTCTACTCCATTTTTCGTCGGTGATATCTTGAGCATACGAACTCGGATTGCCCCGAAATTTGGAACACTGGTTTATACTACCCTGCTTGACGTGTCTTATCGATTGCAGCCCGATCTGGACTCGGACAAATTTCATCGATATCAATCGCGATCCTTGTGTGTGTAACTGATTTCCGAGACGATCTGTCACCGGTCTTCAGTCAAATCCTTGGTGTCACGGCCTTGCCAAAAGGCGGGATAACATTTGCCCCCCAAAGTACGTCTTGTGTAAACATGACGTGCTTTGAAAAGCTACAGTCCCTTATTGAACAGTTATCACATGCTTTGTCGAAAATTGTCTTTTTTGCTGTTGTAATCAATCGTTGTATGATCATGATCGACTGTTTAGGCTTTTGAGTCATGACGAGATGAATATCTGATTCCTGTTGATGATAAAGACCAAAACATTAGTCAAAAAATACGTGCATACGTGTACTATCTTGACCTTGGTTAACGTTGCGTGATCGCAAGTAGTTATCAGTTCGGTTTTGCTATTGAAATCTGCATCGGTCCTCTCCTGAACCGATTTGAGATTTGAGTTAAATCATTGCTTTTATGATTGTCTATGGTCATCCTCCCACATCGATCCTCTCCTGAATCGGTATGAAGAGTAGACAAGCAATTTTTTACATTGAAACGGTTCGCCCATTTTCATTAGTGGTTGGCGATGGATTCGAAGCTGTGCCTCTTCGAATCGATATTGTGTGGATTCGATGTGGTTGCCTGAGTTGTTGGTTTCGAAGCAAGTACCTCGAATTGATATGATACTGTGACCTTGACTCATCTTCCGTCAATTGCCTCGAATTGATGGATTCGAAGCTTTAATGAATTCGACAACGATGGATTCGGTGGTGTGGACTCGAAGCAGATTCGAGACGTACGCATGTTGGAGTTCGAATCGGTGAGTTTGAATCGTCCACTCCGGATCGATGATGCTTTGCGTCATACCGTATGGATGGATTCGAAGTCGATGGGTAATCGAGCATGCGTTCGAATCGATGGAGCTGTGACCTGCCGTGAGCGGTTACCATGACCGGGAGACGAAGAGCCTCGAGTCGCCCTTGGAACCCATATAAATACGCGTAGTCAACTTCACTTTTTCTTTTTACATTTTACTGTTGCTATTGACTCTTCTTCGAATCGATTTCTCCAAAGTCAAGTCGAACGTACTTTCTCCAGATCGATCGAACTCCTTCACGCTTTCGCTCGTAATAAAAACAGGTAACCAAGGGATTGATTCGAAATGAGTAAGAAAGATAAAACTTGGAATTTTCTAGCATCGATTCAGTTTTTTCTCCTGAAAAAATCGAGAAGTGATGAAATCTGAACGAGGTGGGTCGACTCGATGGAACCGAGGAACGAAACTATGCGGTCTGAATGTAGCTTCTCGTTGCTTCGTATCGATCCAAGGATGAATCATTCGAATCGATTTTGCATGCATAACTTCGAATCGATGGTTTTCAAGAGAAGAAAAGAAGGTTCGTGGCGATCGATTCGAAGTAGCGATACTCTGATCGATTCGAAGGATCTCAGTTTTGATCGATTCGTGGTTATGCATATCTCATGGTTTCGAAGTGCTTCACCACCTCAAGACTTCATCGAGTCGAACTATATGGGGTCGAAGCATATCGATTCGAGTCGAAGCATATCGATTCGAGTCGAAGCACGCGGAGTCGAAGCATATCGATTCGAAGTCGAAGCATATCGATTCGAGTCGAAGCACGCGGAGTCGAAGCACATCGATTCGAGTCGATCAATTCGAACTCCCTTACTTCAGAGGCTTCTATTCTTCTGATTTGTTTCGACATCTGGACTACGGCCATATCCAAGTTTGAACTTCGACGAACTTTCCGAACTTACCGAACTTTAGCATACTCGACTCCGACGAGCTTCGGCCTTGTACAACAGAACTTGACTGAAAGATTATACTTGAATTCCCTTTGAGGCTCGTCGATGGAACTATGACACAACCAACAATATAACTGATTTATACTTGAAGTGGTCAGTAGCATCTGGATGGTGTGGAAGTGACGGTCAGCGATAACGGTCATCTTCGTTCTTAAATTCCAAAGTTTTTTGTCGTACAGACATCTTGCTTCAATCTGTAGAATCTGTTTAAGTAATGTACAGCACTTGCACTGCATGACACGTTCATACACACTACACTGGGGAATGCACGGGCTCTTTATGAACTTAACGTTGCTTTCTGATGAGTTAGCTAATTATGGAATCTTCGAGCTCCCAACAACAAGAGGTGCAGAGCTCGACTCCTCCTGTGCTT
This sequence comes from Allium fistulosum, assembly GCA_030737815.1. Lineage (NCBI taxonomy): Eukaryota > Viridiplantae > Streptophyta > Magnoliopsida > Asparagales > Amaryllidaceae > Allium > Allium fistulosum. Next base: position 209,655,987 of record CM060904.1, on the reverse strand, counting down.
GAGATTCCTGATATCCCTGCCGATGTAATCGATCCGACTCCAGACGAATTGCCAGAGGCTATACCCATTGAGGACCCTGTTGATTCAGTTCAGTCTAACATCTCTAAATCCTTATTGGGATGAATATGCCTAAAGCATAACATATCTCTAGGTGATGTATTATTGCCCAGTGCCACTGATAGACCGCACAATCCGCCTGAAGGATATACAGCATTCTACCGTCATGCTTGTGCGGCTGGAACTCTTCCTCCTTTCAATCAATATATCAGAGGGATGCTATCATATTTAGGTATCACTCCTTCACAACTTCATCCTAACGGGCACGCGTTGCTGAACAGTGCCTTTATCATATTTATGGACTGTCTCTTTCGCCCGCCGAGGCCCTCCGAGATCAGACACATATTTAACTTCAAGAGTAGGGGAGATAGCCCGTCTTTTACATTTTTGGAGGCGGTTAGGAATTGCCAAGTTGTAGTTGGAGCTTGGACTCGACTGAGCTATTTCAAGAACGAGTGGTTCTACGTTCGGTGCACTCCGGGTTTCGCTAGGCGATGGTTGTCTAGACGTAAGCGCCTTAACCTGTTTCCTTGACCAATAGCTCTTCGGTGTTAAAATTGACATTTCATTCCTTTTACAGCTATTATCTCTAGGCCTGATGGAGGGCGTTTCAAGGGCACCGTCCGGAGTCTTCAAGAAGTCCCAAGCGAGCTGAGGCATATTGACTCGGTGCTGAATGATTACAACTTAAGAGTTCTGGGTTTGATCGACATCAATCAAAGCATAGTTGTTGAGGGATTTTCAAAGTCCGTCTCCAAGAAGGAAATTAGGAAGAAACTCAGGAAGAGAAAAGGGAAGAAGTCACTCGGAATCAAAATAATCGAGGCGAGTGACGAAGAAAGAACCCATACGGATTCAGAGCCAATGGCTGACCTTTCGGGAAACTTGGAGGAATCGGGAGAAAAACGGAAAGGCAAGGCCGCCGTTTCCAAAAAACTTAAGTCAAAGGGGGGAAATTCTGTAGATGTGTTTCTTCCCGCTTCCGGAGTTATGATTTCTGAGGCCGCCCCTTCTCATTCGAGAGATTCTCTCAAAGGGCTTGACGACATTCCTATCCCAGATTATATATCGATTTCTCATAATCCTGGGTTGGAGGAATTGCAAGATGTCCTAAACACGAACGAGCCCTTTCCTTTAAGTGCGGTCAACACTTCCGGTCGGTTTGGGGGTTTACACATTTACACACACTTCCACGGCACTTCATGACTTCTGCATAGTAAACATTGCTTTATGGGATTTTAATCCGTAATTCTTTCTTATCGCAGGTGAGATGTCAGGACGTGGCTTTACTCTAGATAGGCTTCGGAATGTGCGCCAATCTTCTACATTTTACGATTCCCGTAGGAGAGAGACAGATAGGGATCATGGGCGAGGCTATTCGAGTCAAGAACGTTATGATAGAGACAGGGATTACTCGCGTAACCGTTCTGGCTATGATTACTCTGACAGAGACCGGGGATACCAGTACCGACCCCGATCTCGTTCTTATCCGCCTCCCAGGGCTCCAGTAGACCTCCCAGGGCCATCTCATCAGCAACAGTTGCCTTCTCAATCTTCTCGGCCTGATGCTCAACAGCCAAGAATGGAACCAACGGTAGCCGCTATAATTGAACAAGCTCCGGCTGAGTTGACAAGCGAGGGAGCTGCTAAACTCGCCCAAATGAAAAATGACTACCCGGAAATTTTCATGGATGGCTATATCTTCCCTCCTAACTTTAAAAGAATCCCTCCGGAAGCTGAGACTACTGCTCATAATTACATCCACGACTTCTATGCTCAGTACAAGGAGTGGTATAAGGCAGCCGTGAAGGCTTCTAGAGTAGCTTTCGACAGGGCGAAGGTCATTGCTGAACGTGATGTTGACATTGCGAAGCAGAAACGCATCATTCAGGTTTTTCAATCCGAGGTGGAGACGTCCCGGAAGTCAGAGCTTGAAACACTTAAAAAACATAAGGGTGTCGTGGCCAAACTAGCGAGGATGCAGCAAGAACATTGCGCCACAGTGGAAGAGATGGGCCACCGCAACACCACCATTGCAGCTGAGCGAGACTTAGCCGTTAAAGAGCTGAATGAGCTCAAGGCCAAATTCGCTGAAATGGTGAAGGAGAAGGATGATGCGAACGCCACTGCTCAAGAGGCTTGCGACCAAGCAGTATCCCTCAGGGCCGAACTTGCTGCGGCGGCGGTCAAGGCTAAGTCTGTGGAAGCTGAGATTCAGGAAAAGATCTTGGAGGAGAGGTCTAGGCTAGATGCCGAGTTTGACGATCTCTTAGTCACGTATAACGCTAATGTGCTGGAATACAGAAATTTAGCGTGGTTGGGAGATGACTCCATGATCTTGTACAATGCCTGGACCCGGCTGGTGAATGAGAAAAGAGCAGCGCATCCAGATGGAACACTCGACGACTTTGAACTGGAGATGCGTCTGCTTACCGAGGATGAGAGGAAGACCCTTCATGAGGTGGTGATCTCTATGGCGAAAGAAAAGCTCGGCGTCCAATCTCTAGAGACAGGCGAAGGCTCGGGGGTCGTGCATCACGGGACAGGTGTTGGAGCTGTAATTCCAACATTGCCCGAAACCACTGGTGCGGTAGATCCCCAATCTGTTCCTGCCTATAATCCTGACCAACCATTATTATCTTCTGCCGAGGATTCTGCCCACGTTTCGGTCCAGACGAAGGAAGGTATTTGAACGCTTCTCGTAGTTTAGTTGTGAAGAATCTTAAGCAACACACTTGGCTAACAATCTTCGTTTTGTCGTATTTCAGTGACCGAAGTTATTGTTTCTACGCCCCTTGCTTTATCAGTTCCTCATCAAACACAAGGGGTTGTTTTTTCTGAAGCCATCACGACTTCTACTATGATTGGCGAGGAGGGAGATGCAAATATGTTTTCTTTCAGCGCTCAAATGATTGAGGAGCTTCTCAATGAACCCATCGATCCCTCTGCCAACCCGTCCGATGCTGCGAGTGGGGCTGCTCCGGCCATTAGTTCATCTATGCCAGCTATTGGCACATCTGATGCGGCCCATGTATCTCGTGAGGACGACGTTATGGCTGAGATTGCTGCCGAGATGGCAGTGGGAAATGTTGGTACGAGTCCCCCCGGGCCTGCCCCGTTAATGGTGATTTCACCGGGCGGTACTGTATTGATCGAGACCGCTCCTGTCCCTCCTCCTGCTACTACTCCTAAGCCTCCAGCTCGTCCTCCTAGAAAAACTTCCGTCGCCTCCACCTCTTGAGGAGGACGTCGACATTATATCGCTGCCGGAGGGCAAGCCTGAAAAGAGCAAGCGATTGAGGAAGAAATCGGGCAGCGGATCGGGTGGAGCTACCCCGAAAAAGAAGATAAGGAAGAAGAAAGATTGAACTCTTTCTCTAAATCTCTGTTGCGTAGGGTAGCATTTTGTTGATTTTTCTATAGCCGTGTATAGATGTGGATTCGGCTCCCACTAGCAGAGTTTTTCGTAAACACTTTGTAATCAGATTCTTTTTGTTGATAGTGGAAATGAAAATCTATTCCCTTTCTGTCTTCAACTTGTTATGTGTTATGGTTCTGCCCCCGGTATTGGGGATAAGTGTGGAGTTGACGTATGTTTATACTCCGCCTCGCACTCTGGGAGTACGGAGTTAGATGAATGTTTATACTCCGTCTCGCACTCTGGGAGTACGGAGTTAGATGAATGTTTATACTCCGCCTCGCACTCTGGGAGTACGGAGTTAGATGAATGTTTATACTCCGCCTCGCACTCTGGGAGTACGGAGTTAGATGAATGTTTATACTCCGCCTCGCACTCTGGGAGTACGGAGTTAGATGAATGTTTATACTCCGCCTCGCACTCTGGGAGTACGGAGTTAGATGAATGTTTATACTCCGCCTCCCACTCTGGGAGTACGGAGTTAGATGAATGTTTATACTCCGCCTCGCACTCTGGGAGTACGGAGTTAGATGAATGTTTGTACCCAGCTCGCGCTCTCGGAGTACTCTGGGGTTTAGGAAAAATGTTTATACTCCGCCTCGCGCTCTGGGAGCACGGAGTTTAGTAAAATGTTTATACTCCGCCTCGCACTCTGGGAGTACGGAGTTGAATGAAGGGTTGTCGTGTATCAACCCATTCCGTGGCCTGATGTGATGGCTTGCCCCCGAGCTCGGGTTTCATTTAGTGAGTGGTTGATTGCTTCGCAGCCACTCCCTACTTGAATAAATTCCACTGTGTGATGGAACTTAGCTCTTCGTGCATCGTGATGTTGTACATTGTATTTAATGAATCACAGCTCTGGCTCGAAGAGATGGCATTTTCTTGCTGAAATAAGAAAATATGGCAAATCAGTTGCCTTATTACAAATTCTAATTTTGAAATGCAAAAGTAAATTGCTGAATAAAAAGCATAATGAAATAAATGAAGCCTGTCATATGTAGTAGCGACGGAGACTTTCGCTGTTCCAGGCTCTTGGTAAAACTAGACCGTCCACGGTTGATAGTTTGAATGTGCCATCCCCAAGTCTTTGTGTAATCACGTATGGCCCTTCCCAATTTGGTTTCATGTGTGAAGGAACCGGGTAGATTCTCTTGAGGACCAGATCACCGAGTTCAAAGGTTCGGGGGCGAACTTTGGTGTTATATAATCGGGCGACCCGACTTCGGTAGGCGGCCGCTCTTAAATCAGCTTCTTCTCGTTTCTCGTCCAACAGATCCAAAGATTCAGCGAGCAATATAGCATTTGTTCTTGGATCGTAATAAGTTACGCGGTGAGAAAATACTTCTGTCTCGACTGGAATAACGGCCTCCGAGCCATAGGATAAGGAAAATGGGGTGTGTCCAGTTGCGGTCTTGTGAGTTGTTCGATAAGCCCATAATGCCATAGGAAGTTCATCGACCCATTTGCCCCCAGCCTTTTCCAGTCGTTTCTTTAAGATGGATTTGATAACTTTGTTAACAGCTTCGACCTGACCGTTTGCTTGTGGATGCGCGACTGCAGAGAACTTTTTATGAATATGAAATCGTTGGCAGAAATTCTTGAACTCCGAACTTTCGAATTGGGTCCCATTATCGGTGATGATGGTATGCGGGAGTCCAAATCGGCAAATGATATTGCGGACCACAAAGTTTATCACTTTCTTTGACGTAATCGTTGCGAGAGCTTCGGCCTTGGCCCACTTTGTGAAGTAGTCAACTGCGACGATGGCATACTTCGCACCACCTTTTGCCAGAGGCAAAGCGCCAATGATATCGATACCCCACATAGCGAACGGCCAGGGACTGACCATTTGAGTTAACTCGGTAGGCGGGGCTCTTGGAATTCGAGCGTGTTTTTGGCACTTGTCGCACTTTCTGGCGTAATTGGCTGCATCTCGATTCACTGTCGGCCAGTAATATCCATATCGGAGTATCTTCTTAGTAAGCGCTTGTCCACCGGTGTGATCGCCGCATTCTCCCTCGTGTACATCACGTAACACTCGTTTGACTTCGTCGTGAGCGATACACCGGAGGAGTGGAACAGAATAACCTTTTCTATACATGATCCCGTCCTGAATGATGAACCGCGAAGCTTTTCGTAGAATTTGCCTTTTCTCATTTCGGTGTTCAGGCAATATCCCATTCACAATATAATTTTGATACGGAGTCATCCATGATTCTCTGCTGGGAAAGGTTTCCAACACATCATTCGTTTTGATTTGATCGATGCTTGGGAAAGGCAAAGTTTCGACAGGGACGAGTCCCATTTGCTGTGCTTCACCTGTGCTGGCCAACTTTGCCAATGAATCGGCCTTTTGATTGCGATCTCGTGGTATGTAGTAAATAGCATAATAATCAAACTGATCCAGCGCTTCCTGAACTCGGGCTAGATAAGCGGCTAACCTTCGATCTCTTGCTTGATATTCTCCCCATACCTGACACACAACCAACTGTGAATCACAATAAACTTCTATAGCGATAATTCTCAGATCTCTGGCAAGCTTTAACCCAGTCAACAAGGCTTCATACTCGGCTTCATTGTTGGTTGCGTGAAAATCAAACTTCAAAGCATAGCATATGGATCGACCTTCGGGGGTTTCTAGTACAACTCCAGCGCCCGAACACCGATCGTTTGATGCACCATCTGTATAAAGTTTCCAGACATATTCAGGAGACTCGCTGGTTTCGGGCAAGTCGTCTGGAACAGTAAATTCAGCTATGAAGTCAGCTAGGACTTGCCCTTGAATGGCTCTCCGTGGAGCATAAGTAATGTCAAATTGACTCAGTTCGATATTCCACTTGAGTAACCTTCCAGACGTCTCAGGCCGCGCAAGGACCTGTCGTAACGGCTGATCGGTATACACAGTAAGCGGATGAGCTTGGAAATAAGGACGAAGCTTTCTCGAGGCAATGACCAAACAGTAAGCCAGTTTCTCCAACTTGGGGTAATTTCTTTCAGCTCCGGTTAATCGTTTACTAACATAATAGACCGGTTTCTGCACTCGATCCTCTTCCCGGACCAGAGCAGCACTGATCGCATGCTCTGATACCGCCAGATAAAGGTATAATTGTTCGTGATCAATTGGTTTCGACAAAATCGGTGGCGTAGAGAGGTGCTGAACCAGCGATCGGAATGCGCCTTCACATTCCATGGTCCATTCAAAGTTTCGTTTTCCTTTCCGGATTAGATCAAAGAAAGGGATGCATTTATCAGTGGATTTCGAGATGAACCTGCTTAGCGCTGCTACCTTCCCGTTGAGACTCTGTACTTGCTTTATGGTCTTTGGAGTTTGCAAATTCCTTATTGCCCAGATCTTCTCGGGGTTTGCCTCTATCCCACGAGCGTTGATGATGAACCCCAGAAACTTTCCGGATGCGACGCCAAAGTGGCACTTTAACGGGTTAAGCTTCATTCCATATTCACGCAAGATGCGGAACATTGAATTTAAATCCTTGACGTGATCTGTGGAAAATTGGGACTTAACTAACATGTCATCCACATAGACTTCCATGGTCTTCCCGATCTGATCAGCGAACATTCGATTAACCAAGCGTTGGTAAGTTGCCCCGGCATTCTTTAAACCGAAAGGCATGACTCTGTAACAGTAGAGTCCTAGATCAGTCACGAAACTGGTATGTTCTTGATCGGGTAGATGCATGGGTATTTGATTATAACCGGAATAAGCGTCCATAAAGGATAACAATTCATGGCCTGCAGTTGAGTCTACGAGTTGGTCAATTCGAGGAAGTGGAAAACTATCTTTAGGACAAGCTTTGTTTAAGTCGGAGTAGTCGACGCAAGTTCTCCATTTCCCATTCGGTTTCCGAACCATTACCGGATTTGACACCCACTCTGGGTATAGAGCATCTCGGATGAAACCATTTGATTGCAACTTGTCAATTTCTTCTTTAAGGGAGGCAAATCTCTCTGGATCCATACCACGCCTCTTTTGCTTGACCGAAACATGTCGCGGATCAATATTCAAAGAGTGACTTGCAATGTTCGGCGAGATTCCGCACATGTCTGAGTGCGTCCAGGCAAAGACATCAAGATTTGCTTGAAGAAATTCAACCAATTCCTGTTGTATCTGTTTTCCCAGTTGAGATCCAACTTTTAGCACTTTCGAGTCGTCATCCTCGCTGACCGGGACGTCCACAGTCAGTTCGGCTGGAGACGCTTGATTCTCTTCTACTTCATATTTATCTTCGCTATCTCTAGGGTCAAGATCTCTAAGGAATTGGTAGTGGTGCCCGGGCCAGGGCCCAGGCGTTAGTTGTCAATTATCAGCAAATCGGACGCAGAGAGATTCCTCTACGCCCTTTCCTTTCTCCTTCTTCTGTGCTTCACGCAACTCAGCAACATAACATGCTCTTCATGCTGCCTGATCTCCTTGAACGATTCCTATACCATGATCGGTTGGGAATTTTAAAGTCAAACACCACGGGGCAATGGCTGCCCTGAATTCAGCAAGGGCTGGTCGACCCAGGAATGCGTTGTACGGTGAAGCGATGTCAAGAACGACGAATTGCAGCAGTCGGACTCTCCTGCGTTCTCCAATCCCCAGTTCCACTGGTAGTTCCACTATCCCAGTAGGTATTGTTGCACTACCATTGAAGCCATGAACTCGGGATTGGCAGGGTTTTAGGTCTTTTGCTTCCATCTTCATTAGATCGTAAGCTCGTTTGAATAGAATGTTTACAGAACTCCCACTGTCAACCAGGATCCTCTTCATCCAAGCAGGACCAACCTGGGCAGATATGACCAGTGGGCGAATTGTTGGAGCTTCGATTTTGTCAGCATCCCTGCTCCTAAATATGATATCGTCAGACATTGTTTTTTGTTGTTTAGCTGGGGTTCCATCCTCACAATTACTGCAGCATTCGAAGCTCGCATGCCTGATAGAGCTAGCATACGACTCCATTTCCCTCCAGCTCCTGTCCGCTGGATGAGGACCACCACTTATGGTATTGATAACTAGCCTCCCGCCTGTGCGAGCGGGTTCCTCTTGTCTTTCTTGGTCTTGCGCACGGTTTGGATTCGATGGGCCCGCACCACCAGACTGCGGAGCCCGCACGAATTGATCTAACTTCCTCTCCCTGATCAGCTTTTCTATGAGATCTTGCAAATGGCGACAGTCATTAGTATTGTGGCCATAACTCTCATGAAACCTACAAAACTTTCCCGTCTGAATCTGCCTTTCTGATGACCGCTTCGGAGCGGGTTTCTTATACTGTTCTGTGTTGCAAGTTTGTAGGTACACATTTTCCAGCGAAGTGTTTAACGGTGTATAACTTTCGAACATCGGAGCCCTATGCCGTGGGCCTGGATTCGGATCTCTCTTCTTATTCTGACCATTGCCACCTCTTGGCTGAGTTTGTTTGTTCTGTATGTTTAACTGGACTTTTCCGGAATTGTCACCGGACTGTTTAACTGCTACATTGCTTTGTATTCCTTCACTTCCGGGTTTCGCATCGTCCTGCTTCCTAGACTGTTTCGCGTCCTCTTGCCGTAAGAATTGAGCGGCTTTGGAGTAGAAACGGTCCAACGATGCGGGTGGTTTTCCGGCTAACCAGTTTCCAAATTCAGAATCGGGATCAATTCCCTTTGTCAATGCCATTAAAATTGAGTTGTCGTTGGGATTACTAATTTCCACACATGCCGCATGGAATCTCTCCAAGTAACGCCTTAATGTTTCTCCACGAGCCTGGGTAACATTGGACAGGGTGTTAACATCTTTGGGTCTAGCAACATGCATACGGAATTGTTCAACAAATTTCTTAGCCAATTGGTCAAATGACGAGATAGATCTTGGAGGTAGTCTTGTAAACCACATTGTTGCAATTCCTCCCAGTGAAATGGGGAAGCTGCGGCATTTTACTGCATCGTCGGCCCTTGCGGTGCTCATTGACCATTCGTATTTCAGTATGTGCTGATTGGGATCAGAACTTCCTTCGTACATAGGGAGAGTTGGCATTCTGAATCGCCGAGGAGGTTCAGCGTATAGTATCTCGTCCGTGAAAGGAGTATGGCTTCGAGAAATCCCCCAATCGTCATTGGTAAGACCTTGGCTTTCACGGATCATATGACGTATCATAGTCGAGATGTCTGGCATTGCTACGTTTTGAGCATGCTGAGCTAAGGTGTGGTCGGGTTCCACAGTGCGAGTTTGGACCGGGCGCTGTCGACGGTCCAAGTTTCGCCTCCTTGGCTCAGCGTCTTCCGGGACGTATGGTTCAGAAGTACGTCCTTGCTGTTGATTACTCGAATCTGGAAGATGTCGGGTATCAACCCTTGTTTCTACTGTGGCAGCTGTGACATGATTGTCCGTAGTATATTGTGGATTGCGGCCACCTCGTGCTGATGGCCTAGCCTGGAAGCTGGTTGATGGTCCTACCCTCAATTGCCCGACAGTCAGGGCGGGCTGATATCCAGTAGTCTGAGCACGATCTCCATCTAATCGGGGACGGGTAGATCTATGATGATAGTCAGATGAGGCAGAACTTTCAGTGGATGAGCGGGAAACATCATCCCTTCTGGACCTCCTACGGCCCTGGCGGTTCAGTTGATTTGTCAATTCAATATTGGCTCGCAACTGTTCGGCTAACTGTTGCCGACTCTGAGTCAACTCTTGAAGTAACACTTGAAATTCTTGTCTAGAGACTGCCCCAGACGGATCCGAGTGGGCAGTGTTGTCTTGGTTGGATGGCTGCTGTTGAGCAGGATTTTGTCCATCCCTACCTTCTTGTCCTGGAGCTGCAGAAGTGGTTCTCGTGCTAACCATTTTGAATGATGAGTCCTTTTCCTAGATTTTATGCAAATCTGAGTAGAATGGAAGGACTGTTAATCGAAGATCTGGATCTTCCTCTTGGATTTGTGTAATCCGGTATCGATGGTAGATCCAAGGAGCAGGAGAAAAAAGCTGGTTTTTTCTCAGTGAAAGCACCAAAGTGTTTGTACCAAAAATGGGCACAACACTCTTCGGAAGTTTTTGAAGAGATAAAAGTGAAGAATGAAAATTAATACTGTGGATTATCTAACAAAAACTCCAAATAACAGAAAGTAAATTGCAAAGACAGGCGATTTAGAGTGGTTCGGCGTTTTGCCTACGTCCACTGTGAAATTTGATGATTTTATTGCTCGATTACTTGAAGATTACAGTAGTTAATAAGGCAATACAACTGAATTTAAATGCTAAGTGTCAATCTAAAGCAGCGGCGGTGTTCTGGAGTAAATCTGGCAGAATCTGGGCGCTCTTCAGTACTTAGAATTATCCGACCCCTTTTCTGAATGACCAGGGGCTCTATTTATAGGTGTAGGAGGCTGATATTTCGCCTAAAATGAGGGAAGACCAGTTCTGGTACGTCAGGGGGCCCACATGGCCGAAATCTGGAGATTCGGGCCCACTTTGGGATCGATTCGACCCTTGGTTCGAATCGATCAATAAATCATCCAATCGAGCTGAAATTTGGTGTGAACATTCTTCATCATGTGTTTCAGCTTCTGTGAAAATTTCATGGCATTTGGACTTGTAGAACTTGAGATATGATCGATTCAAGTTGAAGATCTCCGTTTTCTGAAGTTGCTCGAATCGATTCGTTCGAATCGATTCGTTCGAATCGACACTCCTTCATGTGAAGACAACGGCGTGGCGCGCATGCTTCGTGTCATCCCTCTTTTTTCTCCGAGTTTTACTGAGTCGTACCCGGTGTTTTAGCTGTGCTTGCTTGGTGGATTCGAAGTTACCGATTCGAAGAGGTGGTTCCTTCGAATCGATCGAATTCGCGCTCCTTCGTATCGATCGTGGAAGGTCATAGCTGATCGATACGAAGTACCCTCTGTCTTTTGGGATTCGAAGACAATCGTGGTGTGGAGTCGAAGCTCCTTCAACTGTATGGAGTCGAAGGACTCTCGTTCGGTGGATTCGAAGACGATGGAATCGAAGCGAGTAGCCTTTGCGGATTCGAAGGAAGGGATGCTCAATGGATTCGAAGCAAGGTGTATTCCGATGGATTCGACCTTCATGGATTCGAACATAGTCTTCGCCTATGGTTTCGAACTAAGGACCGTCTACTCCATTTTTCGTCGGTGATATCTTGAGCATACGAACTCGGATTGCCCCGAAATTTGGAACACTGGTTTATACAACCCTGCTTGACGTGTCTTATCGATTGCAGCCCGATCTGGACTTGGACAAATTTCATCGATATCAATCGCGATCCTTGTGTGTGTAACTGATTTCCGAGACGATCTGTCACCGGTCTTCAGTCAAATCCTTGGTGTCACGGCCTTGCCAAAAGGCGGGATAACAGATTTGGAAAAAGAGTCATGGATGACTCCTACCGAAGGTTATCCATAATCGGGAATTCTTCTTGAATGAAGGAATGAGAGATGGCATATCCTCTGTGAAGCCTCACTGCATGATTACGTCTAGATCGTTCGACTCCATCGATACAAAGCATTACTTTTGTATCCATCGATACGAAGCATGCATTCCAACATCTCAGATCGATCTAGGAGAGGATCGATACAAAGGAAGGACTCAAAACAACCATTGAACGTTGTTACAACTTGAATTTCACTTCGATCCAGGAGAGGATCGATACGAAACTCAATCCAAACAAAAAAATAAAGAACTTGACAACGACTCGTGAACGTGCAAACGTTAACGGGAGCCAGGTTAACATACATACATGTATGATAGACTAACATTCAATTTTCAAAATTTACAGGAGTTGAGTGCTTGCCTGATGACAAATACAACAGTGAACGACAAATCACTATCACACAGCAGTCAGTTACAACAATACAGAGTACAACTTTCAACGAAAGATATGATAATTGTTCAGAGAGAAATTGCAGCTTTTCAAAGCACGTCATGTTTCCACAAGACGTACTTTGGGGGGCAAATGTTATCCCTCCTTTTGGCAAGGCCGAGATACCAAGGAATTGATCAGAAACCTAGAGTCGCTCGTTATGGACATCTAGTGCACATAGGTCTACCCTGGATATCGATGAATTTTGTCTGAGACCAGATTGAGCTATAATTGATAAGACATGACTAGAAAAGCTATGAGAGCCAACGTTCCAAGTTTCAAGTCAATCCGAGTTCATATGCTCAAGTTATGATGGATGCAAGTTGAAGGGAAAGGCCATGTTTTCATATCCATCAGTGAGCCCAATTTCATATCCATCAATGTGGCCACACTCTGTATCCATCAAGTTTCCCTTGCTTCGAATCCATAGGTGTCACTGTGCTTCGAATCCATCCAGTGACCTTGCTTCGAATCCATAGGTGTCACTGTGCTTCGAATCCATCAAGATGCTGTGCTTTGAAACCATCAGGATGCCTTCCTTCGAATCCATCAAGATGCCGTGCTTCGAATCCATCAGGATGCCTTCCTTCGAATCCATCAAGATGCCTTCCTTCGAATCCATCAAGATGGAGTGCTTCGAAACCATCAGGATGCCTTCCTTCGAATCCATCAAGATGTCGTGCTTCGAATCCATCAGGATGCCTTCCTTCGAATCCATCAAGATGCCTTCCTTCGAATCCATCAAGATGGAGTGCTTCGAATCCATGAAGTTGCTCTACTTCAAATCCATCAAGATTGAGTGCTTCGAATCCATGAAGTTGCTATACTTTGAATCCATTCCTGGAGCGCGAAAAGCATCGATTCGAAGGGAGCATGTCAACCGGAAATACAATCTTGAATAGATCATAACTCGAGTTCTACAAGTCCAAATGCCATGAAATTTTCGCAGAAGCTTAAGTACATGATGAAGAATGTTCGCACCAAATTTCAGCTCGATTGGATGATTTCTTGATCGATTCGAACCAAGGGTCGAATCGATCCCAAAGTGGGCCCGGATCTCCAGATTTCGGCCATGTGGGCCCCCTGACGTACCTGAACTGGTCTCCCCTCATTTTAGGCGAAATATCAGCCTTCTACACCTATAAATAGAGCCCCTAGTCATTCAGAAAAGAGGTCGGAGAATTCTAAGTACTAAAGAGCGCCCAGATTCTGCCAGATTTACTATGGAACACCGCCGCTGCTTTAGAGTGAGACTTAGCATATAAATTCAGTTATATTACAGTATAAAGAATTGTAATCTTCAAGTATCGAGCAATAAAATCATCAAACTTCATAGTGGACGTAGGCTAAAAGCCGAACCACTCTAAATCGCTTGTCTTTGCAATTTACTTTCTGTTATTTGGAGTTTTTGTTAGATAATCCACAGTTTTAATTTTCATTCTTCGCGTTTATCTCTTCAAAGACTTCCGAAGAGTGTTGTGCCCATTTTTGGTACAAACATACTCCGGTTCGTGCTCTGGGAACTCGGAGTTGGATGTTTATACTCCGCTTCGCACTATGGGAATACGGAGTTGATGTTTATACTCCAGTTCGTGATCTGGGAACTCGGAGTTAGATGTTTATACTCCGCTTCGCACTCTGGGAATACGGAGTTGATGTTTATACTCCGGTTCGCGCTCTGGGAACTCGGAGTTGGATGTTTATACTCCGCCTTGCACTTTAGGAATACGGAGTTGATGTTTATACTCCGGTTCGCGCTCTGGGAACTCGGAGTTGGATGTTTATACTCCGGTTCGCGCTTTGGGAACTCGGAGTTGGATGTTTATACTCCGCCTCGCACTCTGGGAATACAGAGTTGATGTTTATACTCCGGTTCGCGCTCTGGGAACTCGGAGTTGGATGTTTATACTCTGCTTCGCACTCTGGAAATACGGAGTTGGCTGTTTATACTCCACCTCGCACTCTGGGAATACGGAGTTGATGTTTATACTTCGGTTCGCGCTCTGGGAACTCAGAGTTTGATGTTTGTACTCCGCTTCGCACTCTGTGAATACGGAGTTGGATGTTTATACTCTGGTTCGCGCTCTGGGAACTCGGAGTTGGATGTTTATACTCCGCTTCGCACTCTGGGAATACGGAGTTGATGTTTATACTCCGGTTCGCGCTTTGGGAACTCGGAGTTGGATGTTTATACTCCGCGTCGCACTCTGGGAATACGGAGTTGATGTTTATACTCCGGTTCGCTCTATGGAAACTCGAAGTTGGATGTTTATACTCCGCCTCGCACTCTGGGAATACGGAGTTAATTTTTATACTCCGGTTCGCGCTCTGGGAACTCGTAGTTGGATGTTTATACTCCGGTTCGCGCTTTGGGAACTCGGAGTTAGATGTTTATACTCCGCTTCGAACTCTGGGAATACGGATTTGATGTTTATACTCCGGTTCGTGCTCTGCGAACTCGGAGTTGGATGTTTATACTCCGCTTCACACTCCGAGAATACAGAGTTGGATGTTTATACTCCGCTTCGCACTCTGGGAATACGGAGTTGATGTTTATACTCCGGTTCGCGCTTTGGGAACTCGGAGTTTGATGTTTATACTCCGCCTCGCACTTTGGGAATACGGAGTTGATGTTTATACTCCGGTTCACGCTCTAGGAACTCGAAGTTAGATGTTTATACTCCGGTTCGCGCTTTGGGAACTCGGAGTTGGATGTTTATACTCCGCTTCGAACTCTGGGAATACGAATTTGATGTTTATACTCCGGTTCGCGCTTTGGGAACTCGGAGTTGGATGTTTATACTCTGGTTCGCACTTTGGGAACTCGGAGTTGGATGTTTATATTCCGCTTTGCACTCTCGGAATACGGAGTTGATGTTTATACTCCGGTTCGCGCTCTGGAAACTCGGAGTTGGATGTTTATACTTCGCCTCGCACTCTGGGAATACGGAGTTGATGTTTATACTCCGGTTTGCGCTCTGGGAACTCGGAGTTGGATGTTTATACTCCGGTTCGTGCTTTGGGAACTCGGAGTTGGATGTTTATACTCCGCTTCGAACTCTGGGAATATGGAGTTGATGTTTATACTCCGATTCGCGCTCTGGGAACTTGGAGTTGGATGTTTATACTCCGCCTCGCACTCTGGGAATACGGAGTTGATGTTTATACTCCGGTTCGCGCTCTGGGAATACAGAGTTGATGTTCATACTCCGGTTCGCGCTCTGGCAACTCGGAGTTGGATGTTTATACTCCGCCTCGCACTCTGGGAATACGGAGTTGATGTTTATACTCCGGTTCACGCTCTGGGAACTCAGAGTTGGATGTTTGTACTCCGCTTCACACTCTGGGAATACGGAGTTGGATGTTTATACTCCGGTTCGCGCTCTGGGAACTCGGAGTTGGATGTTTATACTCCGCTTCGCACTCTGGGAATACGGAGTTGATGTTTATACTCCGGTTCGCGCTTTGGGAACTCGGAGTTGGAAGTTTATACTCCGCGTCGCACTCTGGGAATACGGAGTTGATGTTTATACTCCAGTTCGCGCTCTGGGAACTCGAAGTTGGATGTTTATACTCCAGTTTGCACTTTGGGAACTCGGAGTTGGATGTTTATACTCCGGTTCGCGCTCTGGGAACTCGGAGTTGGATGTTTATACTCCGGTTCGCGCTTTGGGAACTCGGAGTTGGATGTTTATACTCCGCTTCGAACTCTGGGAATACGGAGTTGATGTTTATACTCCGGTTCGCGCTCTGCGAACTCGGAGTTGGATGTTTATACTCCGCTTCACACTCTGGGAATACAGAGTTGGATGATTATACTCCGCTTCGCACTTTGGGAATACGGAGTTGATGTTTATACTTCGGTTCGCACTCTGGGAACACGGAGTTAGATGTTTATACTCCGCCTCGCACTCTGGGAATACGGAGTTGATGTTTATACTCCGGTTCGCGGTCTGGGAACTCGGAGTTGGATGTTTATACTCCGGTTCGCGGTCTGGGAACTCGGAGTTGGATGTTTATACTTCGGTTCGCGCTCTGGGAACACGGAGTTAGATGTTTATACTTCGCCTCGCACTCTGGGAATACGGAGTTGATGTTTATACTCCGGTTCACGGTCTGGGAACTCGGAGTTGGATGTTTATACTCCGGTTCGCGCTCTGGGAACTCGGAGTTGGATGTTTATACTCCGCTTCGCACTCTGGGTATACGGAGTTGATGTTTATACTCGGGTTCGCGCTCTGGGAACTCGGAGTTGGATGTTTATACTCCGCCTCACACTCTAGGTATACGGAGTTGATGTTTATACTCCGGTTCGCGCTCTGGGAACTCGGAGTTGGATGTTTGTACTCCGCTTCGCACTCTAGGAATACGGAATTGATGTTTATACTCCACTTCGCATTATGGGAATACGGAGTTGATGTTTATACTCCGGTTCGCACTCTGGGAATACGGAGTTGGATGTTTATACACCGGTTCGCGCTTTGGGAACTCGGAGTTGGATGTTTATACTCCTGTTCGCGCTTGGGGAACTCGGAGTTGGATGTTTGTACTCTGCCTCGCACTTTGGGAATACAAAGTTGGATGTTTATACTCCGGTTCGCGCTCTGGGAACTCGGAGTTGGATGTTTATACTCCGCTTCGCACTCTGGGAATACGGAGTTGATGTTTATACTCCGGTTCGCACTCTGGGAACTCGGAGTAGGATGTTTATACTCCACTTCGCACTCTGGGAATACGGAGTTGATGTTTATACTCCGGTTCGCGCTCTGGGAACTCGGAGTTGGATGTTTATACTCTGCCTCGCACTTTGGGAATACGGAGTTGATGTTTATACTCCGGTTCATGCTTTGGGAACTCTGAGTTGGATGTTTATACTCCGCTTCACACTCCGAGAATACAGAGTTGGATGTTTATACTCCGCTTCGCACTCTGGGAATACGGAGTTGATGTTTATACTCCGGTTCGCGCTTTGGGAACTCGGAGTTTGATGTTTATACTCCGCCTCGCACTTTGGGAATACGGAGTTGATGTTTATACTCCGGTTCACGCTCTAGGAACTCGAAGTTAGATGTTTATACTCCGGTTCGCGCTTTGGGAACTCGGAGTTGGATGTTTATACTCCGCTTCGAACTCTGGGAATACGAATTTGATGTTTATACTCCGGTTCGCGCTTTGGGAACTCGGAGTTGGATGTTTATACTCTGGTTCGCACTTTGGGAACTCGGAGTTGGATGTTTATATTCCGCTTTGCACTCTCGGAATACGGAGTTGATGTTTATACTCCGGTTCGCGCTCTGGAAACTCGGAGTTGGATGTTTATACTTCGCCTCGCACTCTGGGAATACGGAGTTGATGTTTATACTCCGGTTTGCGCTCTGGGAACTCGGAGTTGGATGTTTATACTCCGGTTCGTGCTTTGGGAACTCGGAGTTGGATGTTTATACTCCGCTTCGAACTCTGGGAATATGGAGTTGATGTTTATACTCCGATTCGCGCTCTGGGAACTTGGAGTTGGATGTTTATACTCCGCCTCGCACTCTGGGAATACGGAGTTGATGTTTATACTCCGGTTCGCGCTCTGGGAACTCGGAGTTGGATGTTTATACTCCGGTTCGCGCTTTGGGAACTCGGAGTTGGATGTTTATACTCCGCTTCGAACTCTGGGAATATGGAGTTGATGTTTATACTCCGGTTCGCGCTCTGGGAACTCGGAGTTGGATGTTTATACTATGCCTCGCACTCTGGGAATACGGAGTTGATGTTTATACTCTGGTTCGCGCTCTGGGAACTCGGAGTTGGATGTTTATACTCCGGTTCACGCTTTGGGAACTCGGAGTTGGATGTTTATACTCCGCTTCGAACTTTGGGAATATGGAGTTGATGTTTATACTCCGCTTCGCACTCTGGGAATACGGAGTTGGATGTTTATACTCCGCTTCGCACTTTGGGAATACAGAGTTGGATGTTTATACTCCGGTTCGCACTCTGGGAATATGGAGTTGGATGTTTATACTGCGGTTCGCGCTTTGGGAACTCGGAGTTGGATGTTTATACTCTGGTTCGCGCTCTGGGAACTCGAAGTTGGATGTTTGTACTCTGCCTCGCACTTTGGGAATACAAAGTTGGATGTTTATACTCCGGTTCGCGCTCTGGGAACTCGGAGTTGGATGTTTATACTCCGCTTCGCACTCTGGGAATACGGAGTTGATGTTTATACTCCGGTTCGCGCTCTGGGAACTCGGAGTTGGATGTTTATACTCCACTTCGCACTCTGGGAATACGGAGTTGATGTTTATATTCCGGTTCGCGCTCTGGGAACTCGGAGTTGGATGTTTATACTCCGCCTCGCACTTTGGGAATACGTAGTTGATGTTTATACTCTAGTTCGCGCGCTGGGAACTCGGAGTTGGATGTTTATACTTCGGTTCGCGCTTTGGGAACTCGGAGTTGGATGTTTATACTCCGCTTCGAACTCTGGGAATACGGAGTTGATGTTTATACTTCGGTTCGCGCTCTGAGAACTCGGAGTTGGATGTTTATACTCCGCTTCGCACTCTGGGAATACGGAGTTGGATGTTTATACTCCGCTTCGCACTCTGGGATTACGGAGTTGATGTTTATACTCCTGTTCGCGCTCTGGGAATACACAGTTGGTTGTTTATACTCCGCTTCGCGCTCTGGGAACTCGGAGTTGATGTTTATACTCCGGTTCGCGCTTTGGGAACTCGGAGTTGGATGTTTATACTCTGGTTCGTGCTCTGGGAACTCGGAGTTAGATGTTTATACTCCGCCTCGCACTTTGGGAATACGAAGTTGGATGTTTATACTCCGGGTCGCACTCTGGGAACTCGGAGTTGGATGTTTATACTCCGCTTTGCACTCTGGGAATACGAAGTTGATGTTTATGCTCCGGTTCGTGCTCTGGGAACTCGGAGTTGGATGTTTATACTCCGCTTCGCACTCTGGGAATACGGAGTTGATGTTTATACTCCGGTTCGCGCTCTGGGAACTCGGAGTTGGATGTTTATACTCCGCCTCGCACTTTGGGAACTCGGAGTTGGATGTTTTAACTCCGCTTTGAACTCTGGGAATACAGAGTTGATGTTTATATTCTGGTTCGCGCTCTGCGAACTCGGAGTTGGACGTTTATACTCCGCTTCACACTCTGTGAATACGGAGTTGGCTGTTTATACTCCGCTTCGCACATTGGGAATAAGGAGTTGATGTTTATACTTTGGTTCCCGCTCTGGGAACTCGGAGTTTGATGTTTATACTCCGCCTCGCACTCTGGGAATACAAAGTTGATGTTTATACTCTGGTTCGCGCTCTGGGAACTAGGAGTTGGATGTTTATACTCCGGTTCGCGCTTTAGGAACTCGGAGTTGGATGTTTATACTCCGCTTCGAACTATGGGAATACGAAGTTGATGTTTATACTCCGGTTCGCGCTCTGGGAACTCGGAGTTGGATGTTTATACTCCGCTTCGCACTCTGGGAATACGGAGTTGGATGTTTATACTCCGCTTCACACTCTGGGAATACGGAGTTGATGTTTATACTCCGGTTCGTGCTCTGGGAACTCGGAGTTGGATGTTTATACTTCGCCTCGCACTCGGGGAATACGGAGTTGATGTTTATACTCCAGTTCGCGCTCTGGGAACTCAGAGTTGGATGTTTATACTCCGGTTCGCGCTTTGGGAACTCGGAGTTGGATGTTTATACTCCGCTTCGAACTCTGGGAATACGGAGTTGATGTTTATACTCCAGTTCGCGCTCTGGGAACTCGGAGTTGGATTTTTATACTCCGCTTCGCACTCTGGGAATACGGAGTTGGATGTTTATACTCCGCTTCGCACTCTGGGTATACGGAGTGGATGTTTATACTCCGGTTCGCGCTCTGGGATCTCAGAGTTGGATGTTTATACTCCGCCTTGCACTCTAGGAATACGGAGTTGATGTTTATACTCCGGTTCACGCTCTGGGAACTCGGAGTTGGATGTTTGTACTCAGCTTCGCACTCTAGGAATACGGAGTTGATGTTTATACGCCACTTCGCATTTTGGGAATACGGAGTTGATGTTTACACTCCGCTTCGCACTCTGGGAATATGGAGTTGGATGTTTATACTCCGGTTCGCGCTTTGGGAACTTGGAGTTGGATGTTTATACTTCGGTTCACGCTCTGGGAACTCGGAGTTGGATGTTTATACTCTGCCTCGCACTTTGGGAATACAGAGTTGGATGTTTATACTCCAGTTCGTGCTCTGGGAACTCGGAGTTGGATGTTTATACTCCGCTTCGCACTCTAGGAATACGGAGTTGATGTTTATACTCCAGTTCGTGATCTGGGAACTCGGAGTTGGATGTTTATACTCCGCTTCGCACTCTGGGAATACGGAGTTGATGTTTATACTCCGGTTCGCTCTCTGGGAACTCGGAGTTGGATGTTTATACTCCGCCTTGCACTTTGGGAATACGGAGTTGATGTTTATACTCCGGTTCGCGCTCTGGGAACTCGGAGTTGGATGTTTATACTCCGGTTCGCGCTTTGGGAACTCTGAGTTGGATGTTTATACTCCGCTTCGAACTCTGGCAATATAGAGTTGATGTTTATACTCCGGTTCGCGCTTTGGGAACTCGGAGTTGGATGTTTATACTCCGCCTCGCACTTTGGGAATACGGAGTTGATGTTTATACTCCGGTTCGCGCTCTGGGAACTCGGAGTTGGATGTTTATACTCCGGTTCGCGCTTTGGGAACTCGGAGTTGGATGTTTATACTCCGCCTCGCACTCTGGGAATACGGAGTTGGATGTTTATACTCCGCCTCGCACTCTGGGAATACAGAGTTGATGTTTATACTTCGGTTCGCGCTCTGGGAACTCAGAGTTGGATGTTTGTACTCCGCTTCGCACTCTGGGAATACGGAGTTGGATGTTTATACTCTGGTTCGCGCTCTGGGAACTCGGAGTTGGATGTTTATACTCCGCGTCGCACTCTGGGAATACGGAGTTGATATTTATACTCCGGTTCGCTCTCTGGAAACTCGAAGTTGGATGTTTATAATCCGCCTCGCACTCTGGGAATACGGAGTTAATTTTTATACTCTGGTTCGCGCTCTGGGAACTCGTAGTTGGATGTTTATACTCCGGTTCGCGCTTAGGGAACTCGGAGTTGGATGTTTATACTCCGCTTCGAACTCTGGGAATACGGAGTTGATGTTTATACTCCGGTTCGCGCTCTGCGAACTCGGAGTTGGATGTTTATACTCCGGTTCACACTCTGAGAATACAGAGTTGGATGTTTATACTCCGCTTCGCACTCTGGGAATACGGAGTTGATGTTTATACTCCGGTTCGCGCTTTGGGAACTCGGAGTTTGATGTTTATACTCCGCCTCGCACTTTGGGAATACGGAGTTGATGTTTATACTCCGGTTCACGCTCTAGGAACTCGAAGTTGGATGTTTATACTCCGGTTCGCGCTTTGGGAACTCGGAGTTGGATGTTTATACTCCGCTTCGAACTCTGGGAATACGGAGTTGATGTTTATACTCCGGTTCGCGCTTTGGGAACTCGGAGTTGGATGTTTATACTCTGGTTCGCACTTTGGGAACTCGGAGTTGGATGTTTATATTCCGCTTTGCACTCTGGGAATACGGAGTTGATGTTTATACTCCGGTTCGCGCTCTGGGAACTCGGAGTTGGATGTTTATACTCCGCCTCGCACTCTGGGAATACGGAGTTGATGTTTATACTCCGGTTCGCGCTCTGGGAACTCGGAGTTGGATGTTTATACTCTGGTTCGCGCTTTGGGAACTCGGAGTTGGATGTTTATACTCCGCTTCGAACTCTGGGAATATGGAGTTGATGTTTATACTCCGGTTCGCGCTCTGGGAACTCGGAGTTGGATGTTTATACTCCGCCTCGCACTCTGGGAATACGGTGTCGATGTTTATACTTCGGTTCGCGCTGTGGGAACTCGGAGTTTGATGTTTATACTCCGCTTTGCACTCTGGGAATACGGAGTTGATGTTTATACTCCGGTTCGCGCTCTGGGAACTCGAAGTTGGATGTTTATACTTCGCCTCGCACTCTGGGAATACGGAGTTGATGTTTATACTCCGGTTCGCGCTCTGGGAACTCGGAGTTGGATGTTTATACTCCGGTTCGCTCTTTGGGAACTCGGAGTTGGATGTTTATACTCCACTTTGAACTCTGGGAATACAGAGTTGATGTTTATACTCTGGTTTGCGCTTTGCGAACTCGAAGTTGGATGTTTATACTCCGCTTCACACTCTGTGAATACGGAGTTGGCTGTTTATACTCCGCTTCGCACACTGGGAATAAGGAGTTGATGTTTATACTTTGGTTCCCGCTCTGGGAACTCGGAGTTTGATGTTTATACTCCGCCTTGCACTCTGGGAATACAAAGTTGATGTTTATACTCTGGTTCGCGCTCTGGGAACTAGGAGTTGGATGTTTATACTCCGGTTCGCGCTTTAGGAACTCGGAGTTGGATGTTTATACTCCGCTTCGAACTCTGGGAATACGAAGTTGATGTTTATACTTCGGTTCGCGCTCTGGGAACTCGGAGTAGGATGTTTATACTCCGCTTCGCACTCTGGGAATACGGAGTTGGATGTTTATACTCCGCTTCGCACTCTGGGAATACGGAGTTGATGTTTATACTCCGGTTCGCGCTCTGGGAACTCGGAGTTGGATGTTTATACTTCACCTCGCACTCGGGGAATACGGAGTTGATGTTTATACTCCGGTTCGCGCTCTGGGAACTCAAAGTTGGATGTTTATACTCCGGTTCGCGCTTTGGGAACTCGAAGTTGGATGTTTATACTCCGCTTCGAACTCTGGGAATACGGAGTTGATGTTTATACTCCAGTTCGTGCTCTGGGAACTCGGAGTCTGATTTTTATACTCCGCTTCGCACTCTGGGAATACGGAGTTGGATGTTTATACTCCGCTTCGCACTCTGGGTATACGGAGTGGATGTTTATACTCCGGTTCGCGCTCTGGGATCTCAGAGTTGGATGTTTTTACTCCGCCTTGCACTCTAGGAATACGGAGTTGATGTTTATACTCCGGTTCACGCTCTGGGAACTCGGAGTTGGATGTTTGTACTCCGCTTCGCACTCTAGGAATACGGAGTTGATGTTTATACGCCACTTCACATTTTGGGAATACGGAGTTGATGTTTATACTCCGCTTCGCACTCTGGGAATACGGAGTTGGATGTTTATACTCCGGTTCGCGCTTTGGGAACTTGGAGTTGGATGTTTATACTTCGGTTCGCGCTCTGGGAACTCGGAGTTGGATGTTTATACTCTGCCTCGCACTTTGGGAATACGGAGTTGGATGTTTATACTCCGGTTCGTGCTCTGGGAACTCGGAGTTGGATGTTTATACTCCGCTTCGCACTCTGGGAATACGGAGTTGATGTTTATACTCCAGTTCGTGATCTGGGAACTCGGAGTTGGATGTTTATACTCCGCTTCGCACTTTGGGAATACAGAGTTGATGTTTATACTCCGGTTCGCGCTCTGGGAACTCGGAGTTGGATGTTTATACTCCGCCTTGCACTTTGGGAATACGGAGTTGATGTTTATACTCCGGTTCGCGCTCTGGGAACTCGGAGTTGGATGTTTATACTCCGGTTCGCGCTTTGGGAACTCTGAGTTGGATGTTTATACTCCGCTTCGAACTCTGGCAATATAGAGTTGATGTTTATACTCCGGTTCGCGCTTTGGGAACTCGGAGTTGGATGTTTATACTCCGCCTCGCACTTTGGGAATACGGAGTTGATGTTTATACTTCGGTTCGCGCTCTGGGAACTCGGAGTTGGATGTTTATACTCCGGTTCGCGCTTTGGGAACTCGGAGTTGGATGTTTATACTCCGCCTCGCACTCTGGTAATACAGAGTTGGATGTTTATACTCCGCCTCGCACTCTGGGAATACGGAGTTGATGTTTATACTTCGGTTCGCGCTCTGGGAACTCAGAGTTGGATGTTTGTACTCCGCTTCGCACTCTGGGAATACGGAGTTGGATGTTTATACTCTGGTTCGCGCTCTGGGAACTCGGAGTTGGATATTTATACTCCACTTCGCACTCTGGGAATACGGAGTTGATGTTTATACTCCGGTTCGTGCTTTGGGAACTCGGAGTTGGATGTTTATACTCCGCGTCGCACTCTGGGAATACGGAGTTGATGTTTATACTCCGGTTCGCTCTCTGGAAACTCGAAGTTGGATGTTTATACTCCGCCTCGCACTCTGGGAATACGGAGTTAATTTTTATACTCTGGTTCGCGCTCTGGGAACTCGTAGTTAGATGTTTATACTCCGGTTCGCGCTTTGGGAACTCGGAGTTGGTTGTTTATACTCTGCTTCGCACTCTGGGAATACGGAGTTGATGTTTATACTCCGGTTCGCGCTTTGCGAACTCGGAGTTGGATGTTTATACTCCGCTTCACACTCTGAGAATACAGAGTTGGATGTTTATACTCCGCTTCGCACTCTGGGAATACGGAGTTGATGTTTATACTCCGGTTCGCGCTTTGGGAACTCGGAGTTTGATGTTTATACTCCGCCTCGCACTTTGGGAATACGGAGTTGATGTTTATACTCCGGTTCACGCTCTAGGAACTCGAAGTTGGATGTTTATACTCCGGTTCGCGCTTTGGGAACTCGGAGTTGGATGTTTATACTCCGCTTCGAACTCTGGGAATACGGAGTTGATGTTTATACTCCGGTTCGCGCTTTGGGAACTCGGAGTTGGATGTTTATACTCTGGTTCGCACTTTGGGAACTCGGAGTTGGATGTTTATATTCCGCTTTGCACTCTGGGAATACGGAGTTGATGTTTATACTCCGGTTCGCGCTTTGGGAACTCGGAGTTGGATGTTTATACTCCGCCTCGCACTCTGGGAATACAGAGTTGATGTTTATACTCCGGTTCGCGCTCTGGGAACTTGGAGTTGGATGTTTATACTCCGGTTCGCGCTTTGGGAACTCGGAGTTGGATGTTTATACTCCGCTTCGAAATCTGGGAATATGGAGTTGATGTTTATACTCCGGTTCGCGCTCTGGGAACTCGGAGTTGGATGTTTATACTCCGCCTCGCACTCTGGGAATACGGAGTTGATGTTTATACTCCGGTTCGCGCTCTGGGAACTCGGAGTTGGATGTTTATACACCGGTTCACGCTTTGGGAACTCGGAGTTGGATGTTTATACTCCGCTTTGAACTCTGGGAATATGGAGTTGATGTTTATACTCTGCTTCGCACTATGGGAATACAGAGTTGGATGTTTATACTTCGGTTCGCACTCTGGGAATACGGAGTTGGATGTTTATACTCCGGTTCGCGCTTTGGGAACTCGGAGTTGGATGTTCATACTCTGGTTCGCGCTCTGGGAACTCGAAGTTGGATGTTTGTACTCTGCCTCGCACTTTGGGAATACAAAGTTGGATGTTTATACTCCGGTTTGCGCTCTGGGAACTCGGAGTTGGATGTTTATACTCCGCTTCGCACTCTGGGAATACGGAGTTGATGTTTATACTCCGGTTCGCGCTCTGGGAACTCGGAGTTGGATGTTTATACTCCACTTCGCACTCTGGGAATACAGAGTTGATGTTTATACTCCGGTTCGCGCTCTGGGAACTCGGAGTTGGATGTTTATACTCCGCCTCACACTTTGGGAATACGTAGTTGATGTTTATACTCTGGTTCGCGCACTGGGAACTCGGAGTTGGATGTTTATACTCCGGTTCGCGCTTTGGGAACTCGGAGTTGGATGTTTATACTCCGCTTCAATCTCTGGGAATACTGAGTTGATGTTTATACTTCGGTTCGCGCTCTGAGAACTCGGAGTTGGATGTTTATACTCCGCTTCGCACTCTGGGAATACGGAGTTGGATGTTTATACTCCGCTTCGCACTCTGGGAATACGGAGTTGATGTTTATACTCCTGTTCGCGCTCTGGGAATACGGAGTTGGATGTTTATACTCCGCTTCGCACTCTGGGAACACGGAGTTGGATGTTTATACTCTGCTTCACACTTTGGGAATACGGATTTCGATGTTTATACTCCGCTTCGCACTCTGGGAATATGAAGTTGATGTTTATACTCCGGTTCGCGCTCTGGGAACTCGAAGTTGGATGTTTATACTCCGCCTCGCACTCTGGGAATACGGAGTTGATGTTTACACTCCGGTTCGTGCTCTGGGAACTCGAAGTTGGAGGTTTATACTCCGCCTCGCACTATGGGAATACGGAGTTGATGTTTATACTCCGGTTCGCGCTCTTGGAACCCGGAGTTGGATGTTTATACTCCGCTTCACACTCTGGGAATACGGAGTTGGATGTTTATACTCCGCTTCGCACTCTGGGAATACGGAGTTGATGTTTAAACTTCGGTTCGCGCTTTGGGAACTCGGAGTTGGATGTTTATACTCCGCTTCGCACTATGGGAATACGGAGTTGGATGTTTATACTCCGCTTCGCACTCTGGGAATACGGAGTTGATGTTTATACTCCGGTTCGCGCTCTGGGAACTCGGAGTTGGATGGTTATACTCTGCCTCGCACTCTGGGAATACGGAGTTGATGTTTATACTCCGGTTTGCGCTCTGGGAACTCGAAGTTGGATGTTTATACTCCGGTTCGTGCTTTAGGAACTCGGAGTTGGATGTTTATACTCCGCTTCGAACACTGGGAATACAGAGTTGATGTTTATACTCCGATTCGCGCTCTGGGAACTCGATGTTGGATGTTTATACTCCGCTTCGCACTCTGGGAGTACGAAGTTGGATGTTTGTACTCCGCTTCGCACTCTGGGAATACAAAGTTGATGTTTATACTCCGGTTCGCGCTTTGGGAACTCGGAGTTGGATGTTTATACTCCGGTTCGCGCTCTGGGAACTCGGAGTTGGATGTTTATACTCCGCTTCGCACTCTGGGAATACGGAGTTGGATGTTTATACTCCGGTTCGCGCTCTAGCAACTCGGAGTTAGATGTTTATACTCCGCCTCGCACTCTGGGAATACGGAGTTGATGTTTATACTCCGGTTCGCACTTTGGGAACTCGGAGTTGGATGTTTGTACTCCGCTTCACACACTGGGAAGACGGAGTTGATGTTTATACTCCGCTTCGCATTCTGGGAATACGGAGTTGATGTTTATACTCCGCTTCGCACTCTGGAAAAACGGAGTTGGATGTTTATACTCCGGTTAGCGCTTTGGGAACTCGGAGTTGGATGTTTATACTCCGCTTCGCACTCTAGGAATACGGAGTTGATGTTTAAACTCAGGTTCGCGCTTTGGGAACACGGAGTTGGATGTTTATACTCCGCTTCGCACTTTGGGAATACGGAGTTGGATGTTTATACTCCGCTTCGCACTCTGGGAATACGAAGTTGATGTTTATACTCCGGTTCGCGCTCTGGGAACTCGAAGTTGGATGTTTATACCCCGCCTCGCACTCTGGGAATACGGAGTTGATGTTTATACTCCGGTTCGTGCTCTGGGAACTCGAAGTTGGATGTTTATACTCCGCCTCACACTCTGAGAATACGGAGTTGATGTTTATACTCCGTTTCGCGCTCTGGGAACTCGGAGTTGGATGTTTATACTCCGGTTCGCGCTTTGGGAACTTGGAGTTGGATGTTTATTCTCCGCTTCGAACTCTCGGAATATGGAGTTGATGTTTATACTCCGGTTCGCGCTCTGCAAACCCGGAGTTGGATGTTTATACTCCGCTTCACACTCTGGGAATACGGAGTTGGATGTTTATACTCCGCTTCGCACTCTGGGAATACGGAGTTGATGTTTATACTTCAGTTCGCGCTCTGGGAACTCGGAGTTGGATGTTTATACTCCGGTTCGCACTCTGGGAATACGGAGTTGGATGTTTATACTCCGGTTCGCGCTTTGGGAACTCGGAGTTGGATGTTAATACTCTGGTTCGCGCTATGGGAACTCGAAGTTGGATGTTTGTACTCTGCCTCGCACTTTGGGAATACAAAGTTGGATGTTTATACTCCGGTTCGCGCTCTGGGAACTCGGAGTTGGATGTTTATACTCCGCTTCGCACTCTGGGAATACGGAGTTGATGTTTATACTCCGGTTCGCGCTCTGGGAACTCGGAGTTGGTTGTTTATACTCCACTTCGCACTTTGGGAATACGGAGTTGATGTTTATACTCCGGTTCGCGCTCTGGGAACTCGGAGTTGGATGTTTATACTCCGCCTCGCACTTTGGGAATACGTAGTTGCTGTTTATACTCTGGTTCGCGCACTGGGAACTCGGAGTTGGATGTTTATACTCCGGTTCGCGCTTTGGGAACTCGGAGTTGGATGTTTATACTTCGCTTCGAACTCTGGGAATACAGAGTTGATGTTTATACTTCGGTTCGCGCTCTGGGAACTCGGAGTTGGATGTTTATACTGCGCTTCGCACTCTGGGAATACGGAGTTGGATGTTTATACTCCGCTTCGCACTCTTGGAATACGGAGTTGATGTTTATACTCCTGTTCGTGCTCTGGGAACTCGGAGTTGGATGTTTATACTCCGCCTCGCACTCTGGGAATACGGGGTTGATGTTTATACTCCGGTTAGCGCTCTGGGAACTCGGAGTTGGATGTTTATATTCCGCTTCGCGCTTTGGGAACTCGGAGTTAGATGTTTATACTCCGCTTCGAACTCTTGGAATATGGAGTTGATGTTTATACTCCGGTTCGCGCTCTGGGAACTCGGAGTTGGATGTTTATACTCCGGTTCGCGCTTTGGGAACTTGGAGTTGGATGTTTATATTCCGCTTCAAAATCTGGGAATACGGAGTTGATGTTTATACTCCGTTTCGCGCTTTGGGAACTCGGAGTTGGATGTTTATACTCCGCTTTGCACTCTGGGAATACGGAGTTGGATGTTTATATTCTGATTTGCACCCTGGGAATATGGAGTTGATGTTTATACTCCGGTTCGCGCTCTGGGAACCCTGATTTGGATGTTTATACTCCGCCTCGCACTCTGGGAATACGGAATTGATGTTTATACTCTACTTTGTGCTCTAGTAACTCGGAGTTGGATGTTTATACTCCAGTTCGCTCTTTAGGAACTCCGAGTTGGATGTTTATACTCCGCTTCAAACTCTGAGAATACGGAGTTGATGTTTATACTCCGGTTCGCGCTTTGGGAACTCGGAGTTGGATGTTTATACTCCGCTTCGCACTCTGGGAATATGGAGTTGGATGTTTATACTCCACTTCGCACTCTGGGAATACAGAGTTGATGTTTATACTCCGGTTCGCGCTCTAGGAACTCGGAGTTGGATGTTTATACTCTGCCTCGCACTCTGGGAATACGGAGTTGATGTTTATACTCCGGTTCGCGCTCTGGGAACTCGGAGTTGGATATTTATACTTCGGTTCGAGCTTTGGGAACTCGGAGTTGGATGTTTATTCTCCGCTTCGAACTCTGGGAATACGGAGTTGATGTTTAAACTCCGGTTCGCGCTTTGGGAACTCGGAGTTGGATGTTTATACTCCGCTTCGCACTCTGGGAATACGGAGTTGGATGTTTATACTCCGCTTCGCACTCTGGGAATACGGAGTTGATGTTTATACTCCGGTTCGCGCTCTGGGAACTCGGAGTTGGATGGTTATACTCCGCCTCGCACTCTGGGAATACGGAGTTGATGTTTATACTCCGGTTTGCGCTCTGGGAACTAAAAGTTGGATGTTTATACTCCGGTTCGTGGTTTAGGAACTCGGAGTTGGATGTTTATACTCCGCTTCGAACACTGGGAATACAGAGTTGATGTTTATACTCCGGTTCGCGCTCTGGGAACTCGAAGTTGGATGTTTATACTCCACTTCGCACTCTGGGAGTACGAAGTTGGATGTTTATACTCCGCTTCGCACTCTGGGAATACGGAGTTGATGTTTATACTCCGGTTCGCGCTTTGGGAACTCGGAGTTGGATGTTTATACTTCGGTTCGCGCTCTAGGAACTCGGAGTTGGATGTTTATACTCCGCTTCGCACTCTGGGAATACGGAGTTGGATGTTTATACTCCGGTTCGTGCTTTGGGAACTCGGAGTTGGATGGTTATACTCCGCCTCGCACTCTGGGAATACGGAGATGATGTTTATACTCCGGTTTGCGCTCTGGGAACTCGAAGTTGGATGTTTATACTCCGGTTCGTGGTTTAGGAACTCGGAGTTAGATGTTTATACTCCGCTTCGAACACTGGGAATACAGAGTTGATCTTTATACTCCGGTTCGCGCTCTGGGAACTCGAAGTTGGATGTTTATACTCCGCTTCGCACTCTGGGAGTACGAAGTTGGATGTTTATACTCCGCTTCGCACACTGGGAATACGGAGTTGATGTTTATACTCCGGTTCGCGCTTTGGGAACTCGGAGTTGGATGTTTAACTTCGGTTCGTGCTCTGGGAACTCGGAGTTGGATGTTTATACTCCGCTTCGCACTCTGGGAATACGGAGTTGGATGTTTATACTCCGGTTCGCGCTCTGGCAACTCGGAGTTGGATGTTTATACTCCGCCTCGCACTCTGGGAATACGGAGTTGATGTTTATACTCCGGTTCGCACTTTGGGAACTCGGAGTTGGATGTTTGTACTCCGCTTCCCACACTGGGAAGACGGAGTTGATGTTTATACTCCGCTTCGCATTCTAGGAATACGTAGTTGATGTTTATACTCCGCTTCGCACTTTGGAAAAACGGAGTTGGATGTTTATACTCCGGTTAGCGCTTTGGGAACTCGGAGTTGGATGTTTATACTCCGCTTCGCACTCTAGGAATACGGAGTTGATGTTTAAACTCAGGTTCGCGCTTTGGGAACACGGAGTTGGATGTTTATACTCCGCTTCGCACTTTGGGAATACGGAGTTGGATGTTTATACTCCACTTCGCACTCTGGGAATACGAAGTTGATGTTTATACTCCGGTTCGCGCTCTGGGAACTCGAAGTTGGATGTTTATACTCCGCCTCGCACTCTGGGAATACGGAGTTGATGTTTATACTCTGGTTCATGCTCTGGGAACTCGAAGTTGGATGTTTATACTCCGCCTCGCACTCTGGGAATACGGAGTTGATGTTTATACTCCGGTTCGCGCTCTGGGAACTCGGAGTTGGATGTTTATACTCCGGTTCGCGCTTTGGGAACTTGGACTTGGATGTTTATTCTCCGCTTCGAACTCTGGGAATACGGAGTTGATGTTTATACTCCGGTTCGCGCTCTGCAAACCCGGAGTTGGATGTTTATACTCCGCTTCACACTCTGGGAATACGGAGTTGGATGTTTATACTCCAGTTCGCGCTCTGGGAACTCGGAGTTGGATGTTTATACTCCGCTTCGCTCTCTGGGAATACGGAGTTGATGTTTAAACTCCAGTTCGCGGTTTGGGAACACATAGTTGGATGTTTATACTCCGGTTCGCGCTCTGGGAACTCAGAGTTGGATGTTTATACTCCGCTTCGCACTTTGGGAATATGGAGTTGGATGTTTATACTCCGGTTCGCGCTCTGGGAACTCGTAGTTGGATGTTTATACTCCGCTTCGCACTCTGGGAATATGGAGTTGATGTTTAATACTCCAGTTCGCACTTTGGGAACTCGGAGTTGGATGTTTATACTCCGCTTTGCACTTTGGAAATACGGAGTTGATGTTTATACTCCGGTTTGCGCTCTGGGAACTCGAAGTTGGAGGTTTATATTCCGCCTCGCCCTCTGGGAATACAGAGTTGATGTTTATACTCCGGTTCGCGCTCTGGGAACTCGGAGTTGGATGTTTATACTCCGGTTCGTGCTTTGGGAACTCGGAGTTGGATGTTTATACTCCGCTTCGAACTCTGGGAATACGGAGTTGATGTTTATACTCCGGTTCGCTCTGTGAACCCAGAGTTGGATGTTTATACCCCGCTTCACACTCTAGGAATACGGAGTTGGAAGTTTATACTCCGCTTCGCACTCTGGGAATACGGAGTTGATGTTTATACTCTGGTTCGCGCTCTGGGAACTCGGAGTTGGATGTTTATACTCCGCCTTGCACTCTGGGAATACGGAGTTGATGTTTATACTCTGGTTCGCGCTCTGGGAAATCGGAGTTGGTTGTTTATACTCCGGTTCGCGCTTTGGGAACTCGGAGTTGGATGTTTATACTCCACCTCGCACTCTGGGAATACGGAGTTAATGTTTATACTCCGGTTCGCCCTCTGGGAACTCGAAGTTGGATGTTTGTACTCGGCTTCGCACTCTGGGAATACGGAGTTGATGTTTATACTCCGCTTCGCATTCTGGGAATACAGAGTTGATGTTTATACTACGGTTCGCACTTTGGGAATACATAGTTGGATGTTTATACTCCGGTTCGTGCTTTGGGAACTCGGAGTTGGATGTTTATACTCCGGTTCGTGCTCAGGGAACTTGGAGTTGGATGTTTATACTCCGCTTCGCACTCTGGGAAAACGGAGTTGCTTTTTATACTCCGGTTCGTGCTCTGGGAACTCGGAGTTGGATGTTTTTACTCCGCTTTACACTCTGGGAATACGGATTTGATGTTTATACTCTGGTTCGCGCTTTGGGAACTCGTAGTTGGATGTTTATACTCTGCCTCGCACTCTGGGATTATGGAGTTGATGTTTATACTCCGGTTCGCGCTCTGGGAACTCGGAGTTGGATGTTTATACTTCGGTTCGCGCTTTGGGAACTCAGAGTTGGATGTTTATATTCCGCTTCAAAATCTGGGAATACGGAGTTGATGTTTATACTCCGGTTCACGCTTTGGGAACTCGGAGTTGGATGTTTATACTCTGCTTCGCCCTCTGGGAATACTGTGTTGGATGTTTATACTCCGCTTTGCACTCTGGGAATACGGAGTTGATGTTTATACTCCGGTTCGCGCTCTGGGAACTTGGAGTTCGATATTTATACTCCGCCTCGCACTCTCGGAATACGGACTTGATGTTTATACTCCGGTTCGCGCTCTGGGAACTCGGAGTTGGATGGTTATACTCCGCCTCGCACTCTGGGAATACAGAGTTGATGTTTATACTCCGGTTTGCGCTCTGGGAACTAAAAGTTGGGTGTTTATACTCCGGTTCGTGGTTTAGGAACTCGGAGTTGGATGTTTATACTCCGCTTCGAACACTGGGAATACAGAGTTGATGTTTATACTCCGGTTCGCGCTCTGGGAACTCGAAGTTGGATGTTTATACTCCACTTCGCACTCTGGGAGTACGAAGTTGGATGTTTATACTCCGCTTCGCACTCTGGGAATACGGAGTTGATGTTTATACTCCGGTTCGCGCTTTGGGAACTCGGAGTTGGATGTTTATACTTCGGTTCGCGCTTTGGGAACTCGGAGTTGGATGTTTATACTCTGCTTCGCACTCTGGGAATACGGAGTTGGATGTTTATACTCCGGTTCGCGCTCTGGGAACTCGGAGTTGGATGGTTATACTCCGCCTCGCACTCTGGGAATACGGAGATGATGTTTATACTCCGGTTTGCGCTCTGGGAACTCAAAGTTGGATGTTTATACTCCGGTTCGTGGTTTAGGAACTCGGAGTTGGATGTTTATACTCAGCTTCGAACACTGGGAATACAGAGTTGATCTTTATACTCCGGTTCGCGCTCTGGGAACTCGAAGTTGGATGTTTATACTCCGCTTCGCACTCTGGGAGTACGAAGTTGGATGTTTATACTCCGCTTCGCACTCTGGGAATACGGAGTTGATGTTTATACTCCGGTTCGCGCTTTGGGAACTCAGAGTTGGATGTTTAACTTCGGTTCGCGCTCTGGGAACTCGTAGTTGGATGTTTATACTCCGCTTCGCACTCTGGGAATACGAAGTTGGATGTTTATACTCCGGTTCGCGCTCTGGCAACTCGGAGTTGGATGTTTATACTCCGCCTCGCACTCTGGGAATACGGAGTTGATGTTTATACTCCGGTTCGCACTTTGGGAACTCGGAGTTGGATGTTTGTACTTCGCTTCCCACACTGGGAAGACGGAGTTGATGTTTATACTCCGCTTCGCATTCTGGGAATACGGAGTTGATGTTTATACTCCGCTTCGCACTTTGGAAAAACGGAGTTGGATGTTTATACTCCGGTTAGCGCTTTGGGAACTCGGAGTTGGATGTTTATACTCCGCTTCGCACTCTAGGAATACGGAGTTGATGTTTAAACTCAGGTTCGCGCTTTGGGAACACGGAGTTGGATGTTTATACTCTGCTTCGCACTTTGGGAATACGGAGTTGGATGTTTATACTCCGCTTCGCACTCTGGGAATACGAAGTTGATGTTTATACTCCGGTTCGCGCTCTGGGAACTCGAAGTTGGATGTTTATACTCCGCCTCGCACTCTGGGAATACGGAGTTGATGTTTATACTCTGGTTCGTGCTCTGGGAACTCGAAGTTGGATGTTTATACTCCGCCTCGCACTCTGGGAATACGGAGTTGATGTTTATACTCCGGTTCGCGCTCTGGGAACTCGGAGTTGGATGTTTATACTCCGGTTCGCGCTTTGGGAACTTGGAGTTGGATGTTTATTCTCCGCTTCGAACTCTGGGAATACGGAGTTGATGTTTATACTCCGGTTCGCGCTCTGCAAACCCGGAGTTGGATGTTTATACTCCGCTTCACACTCTGGGAATACGGAGTTGGATGTTTATACTCCGCTTCACACTTTGGGAATACGGAGTTGATGTTTATACTCCAGTTCGCGCTCTGGGAACTCGGAGTTGGATGTTTATACTCCGCTTCGCTCTCTGGGAATACGGAGTTGATGTTTAAACTCCAGTTCGCGGTTTGGGAACACGGAGTTGGATGTTTATACTCCGGTTCGCGCTCTGGGAACTCGGAGTTGGATGTTTATACTCCGCTTCGCACTTTGGGAATATGGAGTTGGATGTTTATACTCCGGTTCGCGCTCTGGGAACTCGGAGTTGGATGTTTATACTCCGCTTCGCACTCTGGGAATATGGAGTTGATGTTTAATACTCCAGTTCGCCCTTTGGGAACTCGGAGTTGGATGTTTATACTCCGCTTCGCACTCTGGGAATACGGAGTTGATGTTTATACTCCGGTTCGCGCTTTAGGAACTCGGAGTTGGATGTTTATACTTCGGTTCGCGCTCTGGGAACTCGGAGTTGGATGTTTATACTCTGCTTCGCACTCTGGGAATACGGAGTTGGATGTTTATACTCCGGTTCGCGCTCTGGGAACTCGGAGTTGGATGGTTATACTCCGCCTCGCACTCTGGGAATACGGAGATGATGTTTATACTCCGGTTTGCGCTCTGGGAACTCGAAGTTGGATGTTTATACTCCGGTTCGTGGTTTAGGAACTCGGAGTTGGATGTTTATACTCCGCTTCGAACACTGGGAATACAGAGTTGATCTTTATACTCCGGTTCGCGCTCTTGGAACTCGAAGTTGGATGTTTATACTCCGCTTCGCACTCTGGGAGTACGAAGTTGGATGTTTATACTCCGCTTCGCACTCTGGGAATACGGAGTTGATGTTTATACTCCGGTTCGCGCTTTGGGAACTCGGAGTTGGATGTTTAACTTCGGTTCGCGCTCTGGGAACTCGGAGTTGGATGTTTATACTCCGCTTCGCGCTCTGGGAATACGAAGTTGGATGTTTATACTCCGGTTCGCGCTCTGGCAACTCGGAGTTGGATGTTTATACTCCGCCTCGCACTCTGGGAATACGGAGTTGATGTTTATACTCCGGTTCGCACTTTGGGAACTCGGAGTTGGATGTTTGTACTTCGCTTCCCACACTGGGAAGACGGAGTTGATGTTTATACTCTGCTTCGCATTCTGGGAATACGGAGTTGATGTTTATACTCCGCTTCGCACTTTGGAAAAACGGAGTTGGATGTTTATACTCCGGTTAGCGCTTTGGGAACTCGGAGTTGGATGTTTATACTCCGCTTCGCACTCTAGGAATACGGAGTTGATGTTTAAACTCAGGTTCGCGCTTTGGGAACACGGAGTTGGATGTTTATACTCCGCTTCGCACTTTGGGAATACGGAGTTGGATGTTTATACTCCGCTTCGCACTCTGGGAATACGAAGTTGATGTTTATACTCCGGTTCGCGCTCTGGGAACTCGAAGTTGGATGTTTATACTCCGCCTCGCACTCTGGGAATACGGAGTTGATGTTTATACTCTGGTTCGTGCTCTGGGAACTCGAAGTTGGATGTTTATACTCCGCCTCGCACTCTGGGAATACGGAGTTGATGTTTATACTCCGGTTCGCGCTCTGGGAACTCGGAGTTGGATGTTTATACTCCGGTTCGCGCTTTGGGAACTTGGAGTTGGATGTTTATTCTCCGCTTCGAACTCTGGGAATACGGAGTTGATGTTTATACTCCGGTTCGCGCTCTGCAAACCCGGAGTTGGATGTTTATACTCCGCTTCACACTCTGGGAATACGGAGTTGGATGTTTATACTCCGCTTCGCACTTTGGGAATACGGAGTTGATGTTTATACTCCAGTTCGCGCTCTGGGAACTCGGAGTTGGATGTTTATACTCCGCTTCGCTCTCTGGGAATACGGAGTTGATGTTTAAACTCCAGTTCGCGGTTTGGGAACACGGAGTTGGATGTTTATACTCCGGTTCGCGCTCTGGGAACTCGGAGTTGGATGTTTATACTCCGCTTCGCACTTTGGGAATGTGGAGTTGGATGTTTATACTCCGGTTCGCGCTCTGGGAACTCGGAGTTGGATGTTTATACTCCGCTTCGCACTCTGGGAATATGGAGTTGATGTTTAATACTCCAGTTTGCCCTTTGGGAACTCGGAGTTGGATGTTTATACTCCGCTTCGCACTTTGGAAATACGGAGTTGATGTTTATACTCCGGTTTGCGCTCTGGGAACTCGAAGTTGGAGGTTTATATTCCGCCTCGCCCTCTGGGAATACGGAGTTGATGTTTATACTCTGGTTCGCGCTCTGGGAACTCGGAGTTGGATGTTTATACTCCGGTTCGTGCTTTGGGAACTCGGAGATGGATGTTTATACTCCGCTTCGAACTCTGGGAATACGGAGTTGATGTTTATACTCCGGTTCGCTCTGTGAACCCAGAGTTGGATGTTTATACTCCGCTTCACACTCTAGGAATACGGAGTTGGAAGTTTATACTCCGCTTCGCACTGTGGGAATACGGAGTTGATGTTTATACTCCGGTTCGCGCTCTGGGAACTCGGAGTTGGATGTTTATACTCCGCCTTGCACTCTGGGAATACGGAGTTGATGTTTATACTCTGGTTCGCGCTATGGGAAATTGGAGTTGGTTGTTTATACTCCGGTTCGCGCTTTGGGAACTCGGAGTTGGATGTTTATACTCCACCTCGCACTCTGGGAATACGGAGTTAATGTTTATACTCCAGTTCGCCCTCTAGGAACTCGAAGTTGGATGTTTGTACTCGGCTTCGCACTCTGGGAATACGGAGTTGATGTTTATACTCCGCTTCGCATTCTGGGAATACAGAGTTGATGTTTATACTACGGTTCACACTTTGGGAATACAGAGTTGGATGTTTATACTCCGGTTCGTGCTTTGGGAACTCGGAGTTGGATGTTTATACTCCGGTTCGTGCTCAGGGAACTTGGAGTTGGATGTTTATACTCCGCTTCGCACTCTGGGAAAACGGAGTTGCTTTTTATACTCCGGTTCGTGCTCTGGGAACTCGGAGTTGGATGTTTTTACTCCGCTTTGCACTCTAGGAATACGGATTTGATGTTTATACTCTGGTTCGCGCTTTGGGAACTCGTAGTTGGATGTTTATACTCCGCCTCGCACTCTGGGATTACGGAGTTGATGTTTATACTCCGGTTCGCGCTCTGGGAACTCGGAGTTGGATGTTTATACTTCGGTTCGCGCTTTGGGAACTCGGAGTTGGATGTTTATATTCCGCTTCAAAATCTGGGAATACGGAGTTGATGTTTATACTCCGGTTCACGCTTTGGGAACTCGGAGTTGGATGTTTATACTCCGCTTCGCCCTCTGGGAATACGGTGTTGGATGTTTATACTCCGCTTTGCACTCTGGGAATATGGAGTTGATGTTTATACTCCGGTTCGCGCTCTGGGAACTTGGAGTTCGATATTTATACTCCGCCTCGCACTCTCGGAATACGGAGTTGATGTTTATACTCCGGTTCGCGCTTTGGGAACTCGGAGTTGGATGTTTGTACTCCACTTCGCACTATGGGAATATGGAGTTGATGTTTCTACTCCGCTTCGCATTCTGGGAATACAGAGTTGATGTTTATACTCCGGTTCGCACTTTGGGTATACGGAGTTGGATGTTTATACTCCGGTTCGCGCTTTAGGAACTCGGAGTTGGATGTTTATACTCCGGTTCGTGCTCTGGGAATACGGAGTTGGATGTTTATACTCCGGTTCATGCTCAGGGAACTCGGAGTTGGATGTTTATACTCCGCGTCGCACTCTGGGAATACGGAGTTGATGTTTATACTCCGGTTCGCGCTTTGGAAACTCGAAGTTGGATGTTTATACTCCGCCTCGCACTCTGGGAATACGGAGTTAATTTTTATACTACGGTTCG
Source organism: Allium fistulosum (assembly GCA_030737815.1). Lineage (NCBI taxonomy): Eukaryota > Viridiplantae > Streptophyta > Magnoliopsida > Asparagales > Amaryllidaceae > Allium > Allium fistulosum. The sequence goes on along the minus strand of CM060904.1, from coordinate 209,617,038 downwards.
CGCTCTCGGAACTCGGAGTTGGATGTTTATACTCCGGTTCGCACTTTAGGAACTCGGAGTTGAATGTTTATACTCCGCTTCGAACTCTGGGAATACGGAGTTGATGTTTATACTCCGGTTCGCGCTCTGCGAACTCGGAGTTGGATGTTTATACTCCGCTTCACACTCTGAGAATACAGAGTTGGATGTTTATACTCTGCTTCGCACTCTGGGAATACGGAGTTGATGTTTATACTCCGGTTCGCGCTCTGGGAACTCGGAGTTTGATGTTTATACTCCGCCTCGCACTTTGGGAATACGGAGTTGATGTTTATACTCCGGTTCACGCTCTAGGAACTCGAAGTTGGATGTTTATACTCCGGTTCGCGCTTTGGGAACTCGGAGTTGGATGTTTATACTCCGCTTCGAACTCTGGGAATACGGAGTTGATGTTTATACTCCGGTTCGCGCTTTGGGAACTCGGAGTTGGATGTTTATACTCCGGTTCGCACTTTGGGAACTCGGAGTTGGATGTTTATATTCCGCTTTGGACTCTGGGAATACGGAGTTGATGTTTATACTCCGGTTCGCGCTCTGGGAACTCGGAGTTGGATGCTTATACTCCGCCTCGCACTCTGGTAATACGGAGTTGATGTTTATACTCCGGTTCGTGCTCGGGGAACTCGGAGTTGGATGTTTATACTCCGGTTCGCGCTTTGGGAACTCGGAGTTGGATGTTTATACTCCGCTTCGAACTCTGGGAATATGGAGTTGATGTTTATACTCCGGTTCGCGCTCTAGGAATTCGGAGTTGGATGTTTATACTCCGCTTCGCACTCTCGGAATACGGAGTTGGATGTTTATACTCCGCTTCGCACTTTGGGAATACAGAGTTGGATGTTTATACTCCGGTTTGCACTCTGGGAATACGGAGTTGGATGTTTATACTCCGGTTCGCGCTTTGGGAACTCGAAGTTGGATGTTTATACTCTGGCTCACGTTCTGGGAACTCGAAGTTGGATGTTTGTACTCTGCCTCGCACTTTGGGAATACAAAGTTGGATGTTTATACTCTTGTTCGCACTCTCGGAACTCGGAGTTGGATGTTTATACTCCGCATCGCACTCTGGGAATACGGAGTTGATGTTTATACTCCGGTTCGCGCTCTGGGAACTCGGAGTTGGATGTTTATACTCCACTTCGCACTCTGGGAATACAGAGTTGATGTTTATACTCCGGTTCGTGCTCTGGGAACTCGGAGTTGGATGTTTATACTACGCCTCGCACTTTGGGAATACGTAGTTGATGTTTATACTCTGGTTCGCGCACTGGGAACTCGGAGTTGGATGTTTATACTCCGGTTCGCGCTTTGGGAACTCGGAGTTGGATGTTTATACTCCGCTTCGAACTCTGGGAATACGGAGTTGATGTTTATACTTCGGTTCGCACTCTGGGAACTCGTAGTTGGATGTTTATACTCCGCTTCGCACTCTGGGAATACAGAGTTGGATGTTTATACTCCGCTTCGCACTCTGGGAATACGGAGTTGATGTTTATACTTCTGTTCGCGCTCTGGGAACTCGGAGTTGGATGTTTATACTCCGCCTTGCACTTTGGGAATACGGGGTTGATGTTTATACTCCAGTTCGCGCTCTAGGAACTCGGTGTTGGATGTTTATACTCCGGTTCGCGCTTTGGGAACTCGGAGTTGGATGTTTATATTCCGCTTCAAAATCTGGGAATACGGAGTTGATGTTTATACTCCGGTTCGCGCTTTGGGAACTCGGAGTTGGATGTTTATACTCCGCTTCGCACTCTGGGAATACGGAGTTGGATGTTTATACTCTGCTTTGCACTCTGGGAATATGGAGTTGATGTTTATACTCCGGTTCGCGCTTTGGGAACTCGGAGTTGGATGTTTATACTCCGCTTTGAACTCTGGGATTACGGAGTTGATGTTTATACTCCGGTTCGTGCTCTGCGAACTCGGAGTTGGATGTTTATACTCCGCTTCACACTCTGAGAATACAGAGTTGGATGTTTATACTCCGCTTCGCACTCTGGGAATACGGAGTTGATGTTTATACTCCGGTTCGCGCTCTGGGAACTCTGAGTTTGATGTTTATACTCCGCCTCGCACTTTGGGAATACGGAGTTGATGTTTATACTCCGGTTCACGCTCTAGGAACTCGAAGTTGGATGTTTATACTCCGCTTCGCGCTTTGGGAACTCGGAGTTGGATGTTTATACTCCGCTTCGAACTCTGGGAATACGGAGTTGATGTTTATACTCCGGTTCGCGCTTTGGGAACTCGGAGTTGGATGTTTATACTCCGGTTCGCACTTTGGGAACTCGGAGTTGGATGTTTATATTCCGCTTTGCACTCTGGGAATACGGAGTTGATGTTTATACTCCGGTTCGCGCTCTGGGAACTCGAAGTTGGATGTTTATACTCCGCCTCGCACTCTGGTAATACGGAGTTGATGTTTATACTCCGGTTCGTGCTCGGGGAACTCGGAGTTGGATGTTTATACTCCGGTTCGCGCTTTGGGAACTCGGAGTTGGATGTTTATACTCCGCTTCGAACTCTGGGAATATGGAGTTGATGTTTATACTCCGCTTCGCACTCTGGGAATACGGAGTTGGATGTTTATACTCCGCTTTGCACTCTGGGAATACGGAGTTGGATGTTTATACTCCGCTTCGCACTTTGGGAATACAGAGTTGGATGTTTATACTCCGGTTCGCACTCTGGGAATACGGAGTTGGATGTTTATACTCCGGTTCGCGCTATGGGAACTCGGAGTTGGATGTTTATACTCTGGTTCGCGCTCTGGGAACTCGAAGTTGGATGTTTGTACTCTGCCTCGCACTTTGGGAATACAAAGTTGGATGTTTATACTCTTGTTCGCACTCTCAGAACTCGGAGTTGGATGTTTATACTCCGCTTCGCACTCTGGGAATACGGAGTTGATGTTTATACTCCGGTTCGCGCTCTGGGAACTCGGAGTTGGATGTTTATACTCCACTTCGCACTCTGGGAATACAGAGTTGATGTTTATACTCCGGTTCGCGCTCTGGGAACTGGGAGTTGGATGTTTATACTCCGCCTCGCACTTTGGGAATACGTAGTTGATGTTTATACTCTGGTTCGCGCACTAGGAACTCGGAGTTGGATGTTTATACTCCGGTTCGCGCTTTGGGAACTCGGAGTTGGATGTTTATACTCCGCTTCGAACTCTGGGAATACGGAGTTGATGTTTATACTTCGGTTCGCACTCTGGGAACTCGTAGTTGGATGTTTATACTCCGCTTCGCACTCTGGGAATACGGAGTTGGATGTTTATACTCCGCTTCGCACTATGGGAATACAGAGTTGATGTTTATACTTCTGTTCGCGCTCTGGGAACTCGGAGTTGGATGTTTATACTCCGCCTCGCACTTTGGGAATACGGCGTTGATGTTTATACTCCAGTTCGCGCTCTGGGAACTCGGAGTTGGATGTTTATACTCTGGTTCGCGCTTTAGGAACTCGGAGTTGGATGTTTATATTCTGCTTCAAAATCTGGGAATACGGAGTTGATGTTTATACTCCGGTTCGCGCTTTGGGAACTCGGAGTTGGATGTTTATACTCTGCTTCGCACTCTGGGAATACGGAGTTGGATGTTTATACTCTGCTTTGCACTCTGGGAATATGGAGTTGATGTTTATACTCCGGTACGCGCTCTGGGAACTCGGAGTTGGATGTTTATACTCCGCCTCGCACTCTGGGAATACGAAGTTGATGTTTATACTCTACTTTGCGCTCTGGGAACTCGGAGTTGGATGTTATACTCCAGTTCGCGCTTTGGGAACTCCGAGTTGGATGTTTATACTCCGCTTCAAACTCTGGGAATACGGAGTTGATGTTTATACTCCGGTTCGCGCTTTGGGAACTCGGAGTTGGAAGTTTATACTCCGCTTCGCACTCTGGGAATACGGAGTTGGATGTTTATACTCCGCTTCGCACTTTGGGAATACAGAGTTGGATGTTTATACTCCGGTTCGCACTCTGGGAATACGGAGTTGGATGTTTATACTCCGGTTCGCGCTTTGGGAACTCGAAGTTGGATATTTATACTCTGGCTCACGCTCTGGGAACTCGAAGTTGGATGTTTGTACTCTGCCTCGCACTTTGGGAATACAAAGTTGGATGTTTATACTCTTGTTCGCACTCTCGGAACTCGGAGTTGGATGTTTATACTCCGCTTCGCACTCTGGGAATATGGAGTTGATGTTTATACTCCGGTTCGTGCTTTGGGAACTCGGAGTTGGATGTTTATACTCCACTTCGCACTCTGGGAATACAGAGTTGATGTTTATACTCCGGTTCGCGCTCTGGGAACTCGGAGTTGGATGTTTATACTCCGCCTCGCACTTTGGGAATACGTAGTTGATGTTTATACTCTGGTTCGCGCACTGGGAACTCGGAGTTGGATGTTTATACTCCGGTTCGCGCTTTGGGAACTCGGAGTTGGATGTTTATACTCCGCTTCGAACTCTGGGAATACGGAGTTGATGTTTATACTTCGGTTCGCACTCTGGGAACTCGTAGTTGGATGTTTATACTCCGCTTCGCACTCTGGGAATACGGAGTTGGATGTTTATACTCCGCTTCGCACTCTGGGAATACGGAGTTGATGTTTATACTTCTGTTCGCGCTCTGGGAACTCGAAGTTGGATGTTTATACTCCGCCTCGCACTTTGGGAATACGGGGTTGATGTTTATACTCCAGTTCGCGCTCTGGGAACTCGGAGTTGGATGTTTATACTCCGGTTCGCGCTTTGGGAACTCGGAGTTGGATGTTTATATTCCGCTTCAAAATCTGGGAAAACGGAGTTGATGTTTATACTCCGGTTCGCGCTTTGGGAACTCGGAGTTGGATGTTTATACTCCGCTTCGCACTCTGGGAATACGGAGTTGGATGTTTATACTCAGCTTTGCACTCTGGGAATATGGAGTTGATGTTTATACTCCGGTTCGCGCTTTGGGAACTCGGAGTTGGATGTTTATACTCCGCTTCGAACTCTGGGAATACGGAGTTGATGTATATACTCCGGTTCGCGCTCTGCGAACTCGGAGTTGGATGTTTATACTCCGCTTCACACTCTGAGAATACAGAGTTGGATGTTTATACTCCGCTTCGCACTCTGGGAATACGGAGTTGATGTTTATACTCCGGTTCGCGCTCTGGGAACTCGGAGTTTGATGTTTATACTCCGCCTCGCACTTTGGGAATACGGAGTTGATGTTTATACTCCGGTTCACGCTCTAGGAACTCGAAGTTGGATGTTTATACTCCGGTTCGCGCTTTGGGAACTCGGAGTTGGATGTTTATACTCCGCTTCGAACTCTGGGAATACGGAGTTGATGTTTATACTCCGGTTCGCGCTTTGGGAACTCGGAGTTGGATGTTTATACTCCGGTTCGCACTTTGGGAACTCGGAGTTGGATGTTTATATTCCGCTTTGCACTCTGGGAATACGGAGTTGATGTTTATACTCCGGTTCGTGCTCTGGGAACTCGGAGTTGGATGTTTATACTCCGCCTCGCACTCTGGTAATACGGAGTTGATGTTTATACTCCGGTTCGTGCTCGGGGAACTCGGAGTTGGATGTTTATACTCCGGTTCGCGCTTTGGGAACTCGGAGTTGGATGTTTATACTCCGCTTCGAACTATGGGAATATGGAGTTGATGTTTATACTCCGGTTCGCGCTCTAGGAACTCGGAGTTGGATGTTTATACTCCGCTTCGCACTCTGGGAATACGGAGTTGGATGTTTATACTCCTCTTCGCACTTTGGGAATACAGAGTTGGATGTTTATACTCCGGTTCGCACTCTGGGAATACGGAGTTGGATGTTTATACTCCGGTTCGCGCTATGGGAACTCGGAGTTGGATGTTTATACTCTGGTTCGCGCTCTGGGAACTCGAAGTTGGATGTTTGTACTCTGCCTCGCACTTTGGGAATACAAAGTTGGATGTTTATACTCTTGTTCGCACTCTCGGAACTCGGAGTTGGATGTTTATACTCCGCTTCGCACTCTGGGAATACAGAGTTGATGTTTATACTCCGGTTCGCGCTTTGGGAACTCGGAGTTGGATGTTTATACTTCGGTTCGCGCTTTGGGAACTCGGAGTTGGATGTTTATATTCCGCTTCAAAATCTGGGAATACGGAGTTGATGTTTATACTCCGGTTCACGCTTTGGGAACTCGGAGTTGGATGTTTATACTCCGCTTCGCCATCTGGGAATACGGTGTTGGATGTTTATACTCCGCTTTGCACTCTGGGAATACGGAGTTGATGTTTATACTCCGGTTCGCGCTCTGGGAACTTGGAGTTCGATGTTTATACTCCGCCTCACACTCTCTGAATACGGAGTTGATGTTTATACTCCGGTTCGCGCTCTGGGAACTCGGAGTTGGATGTTTGTACTCCACTTCGCACTCTTGGAATAGGGAGTTGATGTTTCTACTCCGCTTCGCATTCTGGGAATACAGAGTTGATGTTTATACTCCGGTTCGCACTTTGGGAATACGGAGTTGAATGTTTATACTCCGGTTCGCGCTTTAGGAACTCGGAGTTGGATGTTTATACTTCGGTTCGCGCTCTGGGAATACAGAGTTGGATGTTTGTACTCCGGTTCATGCTCAGGGAACTCGGAGTTGGATGTTTATACTCCACTTCGCACTCTGGGAATACAGAGTTGATTTTTCTACTCCGGTTCACGCTCTGGGAACTCGGAGTTGGATGTTTTACTCCGCTTCGCACTCTGGGAATACAGAGTTGATGTTTATACTCCAGTTCGCGCTTTGGGAAGTCGGAGTTGGATGTTTATACTCCGCTTCGAACTCTGGGAATATGGAGTTGATGTTTATACTCCGGTTCTCGCTCTAGGAACTCGGAGTTGGATGTTTATACTCCGCTTCGCACTCTGGGAATACGGAGTTGGATGTTTATACTCCGCTTCGCACTTTGGGAATACAGAGTTGGATGTTTATACTCCGGTTCACACTCTGGGAATACGGAGTTGGATGTTTATACTCCGGTTCGCGCTTTGTGAACTCGGAGTTGGATGTTTATACTCCGGTTCGCGCTCTGGGAACTCGAAGTTAGATGTTTGTACTCTGCCTCGCACTTTGGGAATACAAAGTTGGATGTTTATACTCCGGTTCGCGCTCTTGGAACTCGGAGTTGGTTGTTTATACTCCGCTTCGCACTCTGGGAATACGGAGTTGATGTTTATACTCCGGTTCACGCTCTGGGAACTCGGAGTTGGATGTTTATACTCCAATTTGCACTCTGGGAATACGGATTTGATGTTTATACTCCTGTTCGCGCTTTGGGAACTCGGAGTTGGATGTTTATACTCCGCTTCGAACTTTGGGAATACGGAGTTGATGTTTATACTTCGGTTCGCGCTCTGGGAACTCAGAGTTGGATGTTTATACTCCGCTTCGCACTTTGGGAATACGAAGTTGGATGTTTATACTCCGCCTCGCACTCTGGGAATACGGAGTTGATGTTTATACTCCTGTTCGCGCTCTGGGAACTCGGAGTTGGATGTTTATACTCCGCCTCGCACTTTGGGAATACGGGGTTGATGTTTATACTCCGGTTCGCGCTCTGGGAACTCGGAGTTGGATGTTTATACTGCGGTTCGCGCTTTGGGAACTCGGAGTTGGATGTTTATATTCCGCTTCAAAATCTGGGAATACGGAGTTGATGTTTATACTCCGGTTCGCGCTTTGGGAACTCGGAGTTGGATGTTTATACTCCGCTTCACACTCTGGGAATACAGAGTTGGATGTTTATACTCTGCTTTGCACTCTGGGAATATGGAGTTGATGTTTATACTCCGGTTCGCGCTCTGGGAACTCGGAGTTGGATGTTTATACTCCGCCTCGCACTCTGGGAATACGAAGTTGATGTTTATACTCTACTTTGCGCTCTGGGAACTCGGAGTTGGATGTTTATACTCCAGTTCGTGCTTTGGGAACTCCGAGTTGGATGTTTATACTCCGCTTCAAACTCTGGGAATACGGAGTTGATGTTTATACTCCGGTTCGCGCTTTGGGAACTCAGAGTTGGATGTTTATACTCCGCTTCGCACTCTGGGAATATGGAGTTGGGTGTTTATACTCCACTTCGCACTCTAGGAATACAGAGTTGATGTTTATACTCAGGTTCGCGCTCTGGGAACTCGGAGTTGGATGTTTATACTCTGCCTCGCACTCTGGGAATACGGAGTTGATGTTTATACTCCGGTTCGCGCTCTGGGAACTCGGAGTTGGATATTTATACTTCGGTTCGCGCTTTGGGAACTCAGAGTTGGATGTTTATTCTCCGCTTCGAACTCTGGGAATACGGAGTTGATGTTTAAACTCCGATTCGCGCTTTGGGAACTTGGAGATGGATGTTTATACTCCGCTTCGCACTCTGGGAATACGGAGTTGGATGTTTATACTCCGCTTCGCACTTTGGGAATACGGAGTTGATGTTTATACTCCGGTTCGCGCTCTGGGAACTCGGAGTTGGATGGTTATACTCCGCCTCGCACTCTGGGAATACGGAGTTGATGTTTATACTCCGGTTTGCGCTCTGGGAACTCGAAGTTTGATGTTTATACTTCGGTTCGTGCTTTAGGAACCCGGAGTTGGATGTTTATACTCCGCTTCGAACACTGGGAATACGGAGTTGATGTTTATACTCCGGTTCGCGCTCTGGGAACTCGAAGTTGGATGTTTATACTCCGCTTCGCACTCTGGGAGTACGAAGTTGGATGTTTATATTCCGCTTCGCACTCTAAGAATACGGAGTTGATGTTTATACTCCGGTTCGCGCTTTGGGAACTCGGAGTTGGATGTTTATACTCCGGTTCGCGCTCTGGGAACTCGGAGTTGCATGTTTATACTCCGCTTCGCACTCTGGGAATACGGAGTTGGATGTTTATACTCTGGTTCGCGCTCTGGCAACTCGTAGTTGGATGTTTATACTCCGCCTCGCACTCTGGGAATACGGAGTTGATGTTTATACTCCGGTTCGCGCTTTTGGAACTCGGAGTTGGATGTTTGTACTCCGCTTAACACACTGGGAAGACGGAGTTGATGTTTATACTCCGCTTCGCATTCTGGGAATACAGAGTTGATGTTTATACTCCGCTTCGCACTCTGGAAAAACGGAGTTGGATGTTTATACTCCGGTTAGTGCTTTGGGAACTCGGAGTTGGATGTTTATACTCCGCTTCGCACTCTAGGAATACGGAGTTGATGTTTAAACTCAGGTTCGTGCTTTTGGAACACGGAGTTGGATGTTTATACTCCGCTTCGCACTCTGGGAATACGGAGTTGATGTTTATACACCGGTTCGCGCTCTGGGAACTTGAAGTTGGATGTTTATACTCCGCCTCGCACTCTGGGAATACGAAGTTGATGTTTATACTCCGGTTCGTGCTCTGGGAACTCGAAGTTGGTTGTTTATACTCCGCCTCGCACTTTGGGAATACGGAGTTGATGTTTATACTCCGGTTCGTGCTCTGGGAACTCGGAGTTGGATGTTTATACTCCGGTTCGCGCTTTAGGAACTTGGAGTTGGATGTTTATTCTCCGCTTCGAACTCTGGGAATACGGAGTTGATGTATATACTCCGGTTCGCGCTCTGCAAACCCGGAGTTGGATGTTTATACTCCGCTTCACACTCTGGGAATACGGAGTTGGATGTTTATACTCCGCTTCGCACTCTGGGAATACGGAGTTGAGGTTTATACTCCAGTTCGCGCTCTAGGAACTCGGAGTTGGATGTTTATACTCCGCTTCGCTCTCTGGTAATACGGAGTTGATGTTTAAACTCCGGTTCGCGGTTTGGGAACACGGAGTTGGATGTTTATACTCCGGTTCGTGCTCTGGGAACTCGGAGTTGGATGTTTATACTCCGCTTCGCACTTTGGGAATATGGAGTTGGATGTTTATACTCCGGTTCGCGCTCTGGGAACTCGGAGTTGGATGTTTATACTCCGCTTCGCACTCTGGGAATATGGAGTTGATGTTTAATACTCCAGTTCGCACTTTGGGAACTCGGAGTTGGATGTTTATACTCCGCTTCGCACTCTGGAAATACGGAGTTGATGTTTATACTCCGGTTTGCGCTCTGGGAACTCGAAGTTGGAGGTTTATATTCCGCCTCGCCCTCTGGGAATACGGAGTTGATGTTTATACTCCGGTTCGCGCTCTGGGAACTCGGAGTTGGATGTTTATACTCCGGTTCGTGCTTTGGGAACTCGGAGTTGGATGTTTATACTCCGCTTCGAACCCTGGGAATACGGAGTTGATGTTTATACTCCGGTTCGCTCTGTGAACCCAGAGTTGGATGTTTATACTCCTCTTCACACTCTAGGAATATGGAGTTGGAAGTTTATACTCCGCTTCGCACTCTTGGAATACGGAGTTGATGTTTATACTCCTGTTCGCGCTCTGGGAACTCGGAGTTGGATGTTTATACTCCGCCTCGCACTTTGGGAATACGGAGTTGATGTTTATACTCTGGTTCGCGCTCTGGGAAATCGGAGTTGGTTGTTTATACTCCGGTTCGCGCTTTGGGAACTAGGAGTTGGATGTTTATACTCCACCTCGCACTATGGGAATACGGAGTTAATGTTTATACTCCGGTTCGCCCTTTGGGAACTCGGAGTTGGATGTTTGTACTCGGCTTCGCACTCTGGGAATACGGAGTTGATGTTTATACTCCGCTTCGCATTCTAGGAATACAGAGTTGATGTTTATACTCCGGTTTGCACTTTGGGAATACAGAGTTGGATGTTTATACTCTGGTTCGTGCTTTGGGAACTCGGAGTTGGATGTTTATACTCCAGTTCGTGCTCAGGGAACTTGGAGTTGGATGTTTATACTCCGCTTCGCACTCTAGGAATACGGAGTTGCTTTTTATACTCTGGTTCGCGCTCTGGGAACTCGGAGTTGGATGTTTTTACTCCGCTTCGCACTCTGGGAATACGGAGTTGATGTTTATACTCCGGTTCGCGCTTTGGGATCTCGGAGTTGGATGTTTATACTCCGCTTCGAACTCTGGGAATATGGAGTTGATGTTTATACTCCGGTTCGCGCTCTAGGAACTCGGAGTTGGATGTTTATACTCCGCTTCGCACTCTAGGAATACGGAGTTGGATGTTTATACTCCGCTTCGCACTTTGGGAATACAGAGTTGGATGTTTATACTCCGGTTCACACTCTGGGAATACAGAGTTGGATGTTTATACTCCGGTTCGCGCTTTGGGAACTCGGAGTTGGATGTTTATACTCCGGTTCGCGCTTTGGGAACTCGAAGTTGGATGTTTGTACTCTGCCTCGCACTTTGGGAATACAAAGTTGGATGTTTATACTCCGGTTCGCGCTCTTGGAACTCGGAGTTGGATGTTTAAACTCCGCTTCGCACTCTGGGAATACGGAGTTGATGTTTATACTCCGGTTCGCGCTCTGGGAACTCGGAGTTGGATGTTTATACTCCACTTCGCACTCTGGGAATACGGAGTTGATGTTTATACTCCGGTTCGCGCTCTGGGAACTCAGAGTTGGATGTTTATACTCCGCTTCACACTCTGGGAATACGGAGTTGGATGTTTATACTCCGCTTCGCACTCTGGGAATACGGAGTTGAGGTTTATAATCCAGTTCGCGCTCTAGGAACTCGGAGTTGGATGTTTATACTCCGCTTCGCTCTCTGGGAATACGGAGTTGATGTTTAAACTCCGGTTCGCGGTTTGGGAACACGGAGTTAGATGTTTATACTCCGGTTCGTGCTATGGGAACTCGGAGTTGGATATTTATACTCCGCTTCGCACTTTGGGAATATGGAGTTGGATGTTTATACTCTGGTTCGCGCTCTGGGAACTCGGAGTTGGATGTTTATACTCCGCTTCGCACTCTGGGAATATGGAGTTGATGTTTAATACTCCAGTTCGCACTTTGGGAAATCGAAGTTGGATGTTTATACTCCGCTTCGCACTCTGGAAATACGGAGTTGATGTTTATACTCCGGTTTGCGCTCTGGGAACTCGAAGTTGGAGGTTTATATTCCGCCTCGCCCTCTGGGAATACGGAGTTGATGTTTATACTCCGGTTCGCGCTCTGGGAACTCGGAGTTGGATGTTTATACTCCGGTTCGTGCTTTGGGAACTCGGAGTTGGATGTTTATACTCCGCTTCGAACCCTGGGAATACGGAGTTGATGTTTATACTCCGGTTCGCTCTGTGAACCCAGAGTTGGATGTTTATACTCCGCTTCACACTCTAGGAATATGGAGTTGGAAGTTTATACTCCGCTTCGCACTCTTGGAATACGGAGTTGATGTTTATACTCCGGTTCGCGCTCTGGGAACTCGGAGTTGGATGTTTATACTCCGCCTCGCACTTTGGGAATACGGATTTGATGTTTATACTCTGGTTCGCGCTCTGGGAAATCGGAGTTGGTTGTTTATACTCCGGTTCGCGCTTTGGGAACTCGGAGTTGGATGTTTATACTCCACCTCGCACTCTGGGAATACGGAGTTAATGTTTATACTCCGGTTCGCCCTTTGGGAACTCGGAGTTGGAGGTTTATACTCGGCTTCGCACTTTGGGAATACGGAGTTGATGTTTATACTCCGCTTCGCATTCTAGGAATACAGAGTTGATGTTTATACTCCGGTTCGCACTTTGGGAATACAGAGTTGGATGTTTATACTCCGGTTCGTGCTTTGGGAACTCGGAGTTGGATGTTTATACTCCGGTTCGTGCTCAGGGAACTTGGAGTTGGATGTTTATACTCCACTTCGCACTCTGGGAATACGGAGTTGCTTTTTATACTCTGGTTCGCGCTCTGGGAACTCGGAGTTGGATGTTTTTACTCCGCTTTGCACTCTGGGAATACGGAGTTGATGTTTATAATCCGGTTCGCGCTTTGGGAACTCGGAGTTGGATGTTTATACTCCGCTTCGAACTCTGGGAATATGGAGTTGATGTTTATACTCCGGTTCGCGCTCTACGAACTCGGAGTTGGATGTTTATACTCCGCTTCGCACTCTGGGAATACGGAGTTGGATGTTTATACTCCGCTTCGCACTTTGGGAATACAGAGTTGGATGTTTATACTCCGGTTCACACTCTGGGAATACAGAGTTGGATGTTTATACTCCGGTTCGCGCTTTGGGAACTCGGAGTTGGATGTTTATACTCCGGTTCGCGCTCTGGGAACTCGAAGTTGGATGTTTGTACTCTGCCTTTCACTTTGGGAATACAAAGTTGGATGTTTATACTCCGGTTCGCGCTCTTGGAACTCGGAGTTGGATGTTTAAACTCCGCTTCGCACTCTGGGAATACGGAGTTGATGTTTATACTCCGGTTCGCGCTCTGGAAACTCGGAGTTGGATGTTTATACTCCACTTCGCACTCTGGGAATACGGAGTTGATGTTTATACTCCGGTTCGCGCTCTGGGAACTCAGAGTTGGATGTTTATACACCGCCTCGCACTTTGGGAATACGAAGTTGATGTTTATACTCTGGTTCGTGCACTGCGAACTCGGAGTTGGATGTTTATACTCCGGTTCGCGCTTTGGGAACTCGGAGTTGGATGTTTATACTCCGCTTCGAACTTTGGGAATACGGAGTTGATGTTTATACTTCGGTTCGCGCTCTGGGAACTCGGAGTTGGATGTTTATACTCCGCTTCGCACTCTGGGAATACGGAGTTGGATGTTTATACTCCGCCTCGCACTCTGGGAATACGTAGTTGATGTTTATACTCCTGTTCGCGCTCTGGGAACTCGGAGTTGGATGTTTATACTCCGCCTCGCACTCTGGGAATACGGGGTTGATGTTTATACTCCAGTTCGCGCTCTGGGAACTCGGAGTTGGATGTTTATACTCCGGTTCGCGCTTTGGGAACTCGGAGTTGGATGTTTATATTCCGCTTCAAAATCTGGGAATACGGAGTTGATGTTTATACTCCGGTTCGCGCTTTGGGAACTCGGAGTTGGATGTTTATACTCCGCTTCATAATCTGGGAATACAGAGTTGGATGTTTATACTCTGCTTTGCACTTTGGGAATATGGAGTTGATGTTTATACTCCGTTTCGCGCTCTGGGAACTCGGAGTTGGATGTTTATACTCCGCCTCGCACTCTGGGAATACGAAGTTGATGTTTTACTCTACTTCGCGCTCTGGGAACTCGGAGTTGGATGTTTATACTCCAGTTCGCGCTTTGGGAACTCCGAGTTGAATGTTTATACTCCGCTTCAAACTCTGGGAATACGGAGTTGATGTTTATACTTCGGTTCGCGCTTTGGGAACTCGGAGTTGGATGTTTATACTCCGCTTCGCACTCTGGGAATATGGAGTTGGATGTTTATACTCCACTTCGCACTCTGGGAATACAGAGTTGATGTTTATACTCCTGTTCGCGCTCTGGGAACTCGGAGTTGGATGTTTATACTCCGCCTCGCACTTTGGGAATACGGAGTTGATGTTTATACTCTGGTTCGCGCTCTGGGAAATCAGAGTTGGTTGTTTATACTCCGGTTCGCGCTTTGGGAACTAGGAGTTGGATGTTTATACTCCACCTCGCACTCTGGGAATACGGAGTTAATGTTTATACTCCGGTTCGCCCTTTGGGAACTCGGAGTTGGATGTTTGTACTCGGCTTCGCACTCTGGGAATACGGAGTTGATGTTTATACTCCGCTTCGCATTCTAGGAATACAGAGTTGATGTTTATACTCCGGTTTGCACTTTGGGAATACAGAGTTGGATGTTTATACTCTGGTTCGTGCTTTGGGAACTCGGAGTTGGATGTTTATACTCCAGTTCGTGCTCAGGGAACTTGGAGTTGGATGTTTATACTCCGCTTCGCACTCTGGGAATACGGAGTTGCTTTTTATACTCTGGTTCGCGCTCTGGGAACTCGGAGTTGGATGTTTTTACTCCGCTTCGCACTCTGGGAATACGGAGTTGATGTTTATACTCCGGTTCGCGCTTTGGGAACTCGGAGTTGGATTTTTATACTCCGCTTTGAACTCTGGGAATATGGAGTTGATGTTTATACTCCGGTTCGCGCTCTAGGAACTCGGAGTTGGATGTTTATACTCCGCTTCGCACTCTAGGAATACGGAGTTGGATGTTTATACTCCGCTTCGCACTTTGGGAATACAGAGTTGGATGTTTATACTCCGGTTCACACTTTGGGAATAGAGAGTTGGATGTTTATACTCTGGTTCGTGCTTTGGGAACTCGGAGTTGGATGTTTATACTCCAGTTCGTGCTCAGGGAACTTGGAGTTGGATGTTTATACTCCGCTTCGCACTCTGGGAATACGGAGTTGCTTTTTATACTCTGGTTCGCGCTCTGGGAACTCGGAGTTGGATGTTTTTACTCCGCTTCGCACTCTGGGAATATGGAGTTGATGTTTATACTCCGGTTCGCGCTCTAGGAACTCGGAGTTGGATGTTTATACTCCGCTTCGCACTCTAGGAATACGGAGTTGGATGTTTATACTCCGCTTCGCACTTTGGGAATACAGAGTTGGATGTTTATACTCCGGTTCACACTCTGGGAATACAGAGTTGGATGTTTATACTCCGGTTCGCGCTTTGGGAACTCGGAGTTGGATGTTTATACTCCGGTTCGCGCTCTGGGAACTCGAAGTTGGATATCTGTACTCTGCCTCGCACTTTGGGAATACAAAGTTGGATGTTTATACTCCGGTTCGCGCTCTTGGAACTCGGAGTTGGATGTTTAAACTCCGCTTCGCACTCTGGGAATACAGAGTTGATGTTTATACTCCGGTTCGCGCTCTGGGAACTCGGAGTTGGATGTTTATACTCCACTTCGCTCTCTGGGAATACAGAGTTGATGTTTATACTCCGGTTCGCGCTCTGGGAACTCAGAGTTGGATGTTTATACTCCGCTTCACACTCTGGGAATACGGAGTTGGATGTTTATACTCCGCTTCGCACTCTGGGAATACGGAGTTGAGGTTTATACTCCAGTTCGCGCTCTAGGAACTCGGAGTTGGATGTTTATACTCCGCTTCGCTCTCTGGGAATACGGAGTTGATGTTTAAACTCCGGTTCGCGGTTTGGGAACACGGAGTTGGATGTTTATACTCCGGTTCGTGCTATGGGAACTCGGAGTTGGATATTTATACTCCGCTTCGCACTTTGGGAATATGGAGTTGGATGTTTATACTCTGGTTCGCGCTCTGGGAACTCGGAGTTGGATGTTTATACTCCGCTTCGCACTCTGGGAATATGGAGTTGATGTTTAATACTCCAGTTCGCACTTTGGGAAATCGAAGTTGGATGTTTATACTCCGCTTCGCACTCTGGAAATACGGAGTTGATGTTTATACTCCGGTTTGCGCTCTGGGAACTCGAAGTTGGAGGTTTATATTCCGCCTCGCCCTCTGGGAATACGGAGTTGATGTTTATACTCCGGTTCGCGCTCTGGGAACTCGGAGTTGGATGTTTATACTCCGGTTCGTGCTTTACGAACTCGGAGTTGGATGTTTATACTCCGCTTCGAACCCTGGGAATACGGAGTTGATGTTTATACTCCGGTTCGCTCTGTGAACCCAGAGTTGGATGTTTATACTCCGCTTCACACTTTAGGAATATGGAGTTGGAAGTTTATACTCCGCTTCGCACTCTTGGAATACGGAGTTGATGTTTATACTCCGGTTCGCGCTCTGGGAACTCGGAGTTGGATGTTTATACTCCGCCTCGCACTTTGGGAATACGGATTTGATGTTTATACTCTGGTTCGCGCTCTGGGAAATCGGAGTTGGTTGTTTATACTCCGGTTCGCGCTTTGGGAACTCGGAGTTGGATGTTTATAATCCACCTCGCACTCTGGGAATACGGAGTTAATGTTTATACTCCGGTTCGCCTTTTGGGAACTCGGAGTTGGATGTTTATACTCGGCTTCGCACTCTGAGAATACGGAGTTGATGTTTATACTCCGCTTCGCATTCTAGGAATACAGAGTTGATGTTTATACTCCGGTTCGCACTTTGGGAATACAGAGTTGGATGTTTATACTCCGGTTCGTGCTTTGGGAACTCGGAGTTGGATGTTTATACTCCGGTTCGTGCTCAGGGAACTTGGAGTTGGATGTTTATACTCCGCTTCGCACTCTGGGAATACGGAGTTGCTTTTTATACTCTGGTTCACGCTCTGGGAACTCGGAGTTGGATGTTTTTACTCCGCTTTGCACTCTGGGAATACGGAGTTGATGTTTATACTCCGGTTCGCGCTTTGGGAACTCGGAGTTGGATGTTTATACTCCGCTTCGAACTCTGGGAATATGGAGTTGATGTTTATACTCCGGTTCGCGCTCTAGGAACTCGGAGTTGGATGTTTATACTCCGCTTCGCACTCTGGGAATACGGAGTTGGATGTTTATACTCCGCTTCGCACTTTGGGAATACAGAGTTGGATGTTTATACTCCGGTTCACACTCTGGGAATACAGAGTTGGATGTTTATACTCCGGTTCGCGCTTTGGGAACTCGGAGTTGGATGTTTATACTCCGGTTCGTGCTCTGGGAACTCGAAGTTGGATGTTTGTACTCTGCCTTGCACTTTGGGAATACAAAGTTGGATGTTTATACTCCGGTTCGCGCTCTTGGAACTCGGAGTTGGATGTTTAAACTCCGCTTCGCACTCTGGGAATACGGAGTTGATGTTTATACTCCGGTTCGCGCTCTGGGAACTCGGAGTTGGATGTTTATACTCCACTTCGCACTCTGGGAATACGGAGTTGATGTTTATACTCCGGTTCGCGCTCTGGGAACTCAGAGTTGGATGTTTATACTCCGGTTCGTGCTTTGGGAACTCGGAGTTGGATGTTTATACTCAGCTTCGAACCCTGGGAATACGGAGTTGATGTTTATACTCCGGTTCGCTCTGTGAACCCAGAGTTGGATGTTTATACTCCGCTTCACACTTTAGGAATATGGAGTTGGAAGTTTATACTCCGCTTCGCACTCTTGGAATACGGAGTTGATGTTTATACTCCGGTTCGCGCTCTGGGAACTCGGAGTTGGATGTTTATACTCCGCCTCGCACTTTGGGAATACGGATTTGATGTTTATACTCTGGTTCGCGCTCTGGGAAATCGGAGTTGGTTGTTTATACTCCGGTTCGCGCTTTGGGAACTCGGAGTTGGATGTTTATAATCCACCTCGCACTCTGGGAATACGGAGTTAATGTTTATACTCCGGTTCGCCCTTTGGGAACTCGGAGTTGGATGTTTATACTCGGCTTCGCACTCTGGGAATACGGAGTTGATGTTTATACTCCGCTTCGCATTCTAGGAATACAGAGTTGATGTTTATACTCCGGTTCGCACTTTGGGAATACAGAGTTGGATGTTTATACTCCGGTTCGTGCTTTGGGAACTCGGAGTTGGATGTTTATACTCCGGTTCGTGCTCAGGGAACTTGGAGTTGGATGTTTATACTCCGCTTCGCACTCTGGGAATACGGAGTTGCTTTTTATACTCTGGTTCACGCTCTGGGAACTCGGAGTTGGATGTTTTTACTCCGCTTTGCACTCTGGGAATACGGAGTTGATGTTTATAATCCGGTTCGCGCTTTGGGAACTCGGAGTTGGATGTTTATACTCCGCTTCGAACTCTGGGAATATGGAGTTGATGTTTATACTCCGGTTCGCGCTCTAGGAACTCGGAGTTGGATGTTTATACTCCGCTTCGCACTCTGGGAATACGGAGTTGGATGTTTATACTCCGCTTCGCACTTTGGGAATACAGAGTTGGATGTTTATACTCCGGTTCACACTCTGGGAATACAGAGTTGGATGTTTATACTCCGGTTCGCGCTTTGGGAACTCGGAGTTGGATGTTTATACTCCGGTTCGCGCTCTGGGAACTCGAAGTTGGATGTTTGTACTCTGCCTTGCACTTTGGGAATACAAAGTTGGATGTTTATACTCCAGTTCGCGCTCTTGGAACTCGGAGTTGGATGTTTAAACTCCGCTTCGCACTCTGGGAATACGGAGTTGATGTTTATACTCCGGTTCGCGCTCTGGGAACTCGGAGTTGGATGTTTATACTCCACTTCGCACTCTGGGAATACGGAGTTGATGTTTATACTCCGGTTCGCGCTCTGGGAACTCAGAGTTGGATGTTTATACACCGCCTCGCACTTTGGGAATACGAAGTTGATGTTTATACTCTGGTTCGCGCACTGGGAACTCGGAGTTGGATGTTTATACTCCGGTTCGCGCTTTGGGAACTCGGAGTTGGATGTTTATACTCCGCTTCGAACTTTGGGAATACGGAGTTGATGTTTATACTTCGGTTCGCGCTCTGGGAACTCGGAGTTGGATGTTTATACTCCGCTTCGCACTCTGGGAATACGGAGTTGGATGTTTATACTCCGCCTCGCACTCTGGGAATACGGAGTTGATGTTTATACTCCTGTTCGCGCTCTGGGAACTCGGAGTTGGATGTTTATACTCCGCCTCGCACTCTGGGAATACGGGGTTGATGTTTATACTCCAGTTCGCGCTCTGGGAACTCGGAGTTGGATGTTTATACTCCGGTTCGCGCTTTGGGAACTCGGAGTTGGATGTTTATATTCCGCTTCAAAATCTGGGAATACGGAGTTGATGTTTATACTCCGGTTCGCGCTTTGGGAACTCGGAGTTGGATGTTTATACTCCGCTTCATAATCTGAAAATACAGAGTTGGATGTTTATACTCTGCTTTGCACTCTGGGAATATGGAGTTGATGTTTATACTCCGTTTCGCGCTCTGGGAACTCGGAGTTGGATGTTTATACTCCGCCTCGCACTCTGGGAATACGAAGTTGATGTTTATACTCTACTTCGCGCTCTGGGAACTCGGAGTTGGATGTTTATACTCCAGTTCGTGCTTTGGGAACTCCAAGTTGGATGTTTATACTCCGCTTCAAACTCTGGGAATACGGAGTTGATGTTTATACTCCGGTTCGCGCTTTGGGAACTCGGAGTTGGATGTTTATACTCCGCTTCGCACTTTGGGAATATGGAGTTGGATGTTTATACTCCACTTCGCACTCTGGGAATACAGAGTTGATGTTTATACTCTGGTTTGCGCTCTGGGAACTCGAAGTTGGATGTTTATACTCTGCCTCGCACTCTGGGAATATGGAGTTGATGTTTATACTCCGGTTCGCGCTCAGGGAACTCAGAGTTGGATATTTATACTTCGGTTCGCGCTTTGGGAACTCAGAGTTGGATGTTTATTCTCCGCTTCAAACTCTGGGAATACGGAGTTGATGTTTAAACTCCGGTTCGCGCTTTGGGAACTTGGAGTTGGATGTTTATACTCCGCTTCGCACTCTGGGAATACGAAGTTGGATGTTTATACTCCGCTTCGCACTCTTGGAATACGGAGTTGACGTTTATACTCCGGTTCGCGCTCTAGGAACTCGGAGTTGGATGGTTATACTCCGCATCGCACTTTGGGAATACGGAGTTGATGTTTATACTCCGGTTTGCGCTCTGGGAACTCGAAGTTGGATGTTTATACTTCGGTTCGTGCTTTAGGAACTCGGAGTTGGATGTTTATACTCCGCTTCGAACACTGGGAATACGGAGTTGATGTTTATACTCCGGTTCGCGCTCTGGGAACTCGAAGTTGGATGTTTATACTCCGCTTCGCACTCTGGGAGTACGAAGTTAGATGTTTATACTCCGCTTCGCCCTCTAAGAATACGGAGTTGATGTTTATACTCCGCTTCGCGCTTTGGGAACTCGGAGTTGGATGTTTATACTCCGGTTCGCGCTCTGGGAACTCGAAGTTGGATGTTTATACTCCGCTTCGCACTCTGGGAATACGGGGTTGATGTTTATACTCCAGTTCGCGCTCTGGGAACTCGGAGTTGGATGTTTATACTCCGGTTCGCGCTTTGGGAACTCGAAGTTGGATGTTTATATTCCGCTTCAAAATCTGGGAATACGGAGTTGATGTTTATACTTCGGTTCGCGCTTTGGGAACTCGGAGTTGGATGTTTATACTCCGCTTCATACTCTGGGAATACAGGGTTGGATGTTTATACTCTGCTTTGCACTCTGGGAATATGGAGTTGATGTTTATACTCCGGTTCGCGCTCTGGGAACTCGGAGTTGGATGTTTATACTCCGCCTCGCACTCTGGGAATACGAAGTTGATGTTTATACTCTACTTTGCGCTCTGGGAACTCGGAGTTGGATGTTTATACTCCAGTTCGCGCTTTGGGAACTCCGAGTTGGATGTTTATACTCCGCTTCAAACTCTGGGAATACGGAGTTGATGTTTATACTCCGGTTCGCGCTTTGGGAACTCGGAGTTGGATGTTTATACTCCGCTTCGCACTCTGGGAATATGGAGTTGGATTTTTATACTCCACTTCGCACTCTGGGAATACAGAGTTGATGTTTATACTCTGGTTCGCGCTCTGGGAACTCGAAGTTGGATGTTTATACTCTGCCTCGCACTCTGGGAATATGGAGTTGATGTTTATACTCCGGTTCGCGCTCTGGGAACTCGGAGTTGGATATTTATACTTCGGTTCGCGCTTTGGGAACTCAGAGTTGGATGTTTATTCTCCGCTTCGAACTCTGGGAATACGGAGTTGATGTTTAAACTCCGGTTCGCGCTTTGGGAACTTGGAGTTGGATGTTTACACTCCGCTTCGCACTCTGGGAATACGAAGTTGGATGTTTATACTCCGCTTCGCACTCTAGGAATACGGAGTTGATGTTTATACTCCGGTTCGCGCTCTGGGAACTCGGAGTTGGATGGTTATACTCCGCCTCGCACTCTGGGAATACGGAGTTGATGTTTATACTCCAGTTTGCGCTCTGGGAACTCGAAGTTGGATGTTTATACTTCGGTTCGTGCTTTAGGAACTCGGAGTTGGATGTTTATACTCCGCTTCGAACACTGGGAATACGGAGTTGATGTTTATACTCCGGTTCGCGCTCTGGGAACTCGAAGTTGGATGTTTATACTCCGCTTCGCACTCTGGGAGTACGAAGTTGGATGTTTGTACTCCGCTTCGCCCTCTAAGAATACGGAGTTGATGTTTATACTCCGCTTCGCGCTATGGGAACTCGGAGTTGGATGTTTATACTCCGGTTCGCGCTCTGGGAACTCGAAGTTGGATGTTTATACTCCGCTTCGCACTCTGGGAATACGGAGTTGGATGTTTATACTCCGGTTCGCGCTCTGGCAACACGTAGTTGGATGTTTATACTCCGCCTCGCACTCTGGGAATACTTAGTTGATGTTTATACTCCGGTTCGCGCTTTGGGAACTCGGAGTTGGATGTTTGTACTCCGCTTCACACACTGGGAATACGGAGTTGATGTTTATACTCCGCTTCGCATTCTGGGAATACGGAGTTGATGTTTATACTCCGCTTCGCACTCTAGAAAAACGGAGTTGGATGTTTATACTCCGGTTACTGCTTTAGGAACTCGGAGTTGGATGTTTATACTCAGGTTCGCGCTTTGGGAACACAGAGTTGGATGTTTATACTCCGCTTCGCACTTTGGGAATACGGTGTTGGATGTTTATACTCCGCTTCGCACTCTGGGAATACGGAGTTGATGTTTATACTCCGGTTCGCGCTCTGGGAACTCCAAGTTGGATGTTTATACTCTGCCTCGCACTCTGGGAATACAGAGTTGATGTTTATACTCCGGTTCGTGCTCTGGGAACTCGAAGTTGGATGTTTATACTCCGCCTCGCACTCTGGGAATACGGAGTTGATGTTTATACTCCGGTTCGCGCTCTGGGAACTCGGAGTTGGATGTTTATACTCCGGTTCGCGCTTTGGGAACTTGGAGTTGGATGTTTATTCTCCGCTTCGAACTCTGGGAATACGGAGTTGATGTTTATACTCTGGTTCGCGCTCTGCAAACCCGGAGTTGGATGTTTATACTCCGCTTCGAACTCTGGGAATACAGAGTTGATGTTTATACTCCGGTTCGTGCTCTGGGAACTCGAAGTTGGATGTTTATACTCCGCCTCGCACTCTGGGAATACGGAGTTGATGTTTATACTCCGGTTCGCGCTCTGGGAACTCGGAGTTGGATGTTTATACTCCGGTTCGCGCTTTGGGAACTTGGAGTTGGATGTTTATTCTCCGCTTCGAACTCTGGGAATACGGAGTTGATGTTTATACTCTGGTTCGCGCTCTGCAAACCCGGAGTTGGATGTTTATACTCCGCTTCCCACTCTGGGAATACGGAGTTGGATGTTTATACTCCGCTTCGCACTCTGGGAATACGGAGTTGAGGTTTATACTCCAGTTCGCGCTCTAGGAACTCGGAGTTGGATGTTTATACTCCGCTTCGCTCTTTGGGAATACGGAGTTGATGTTTAAACTCCGGTTCGCGGTTTGGGAACACGAAGTTGGATGTTTATACTCCGGTTCGTGCTCTGGGAACTCGGAGTTTGATGTTTATACTCCGCTTCGCACTTTGGGAATATGGAGTTGGATGTTTATACTCCGGTTCGCGCTCTGGGAACTCGGAGTTGGATGTTTATACTCCGCTTCGCACTCTAGGAATATGGAGTTGATGTTTAATACTCCAGTTCGCACTTTGGGAACTCGGAGTTGGATGTTTATACTCTGCTTCGCACTTTGGAAATACAGAGTTGATGTTTATACTCCGGTTTGCGCTCTGGGAACTCGAAGTTGGAGGTTTATATTCCGCCTCGCCCTCTGGGAATACGGAGTTGATGTTTATACTCCGGTTCGCGCTCTGGGAACTCGGAGTTGGATGTTTATACTCCGGTTCGTGCTTTGGGAACTCGGAGTTGGATGTTTATACTCCGCTTCGAACCCTGGGAAAACGGAGTTGATGTTTATACTCCGGTTCGCTCTGTGAACCCAGAGTTGGATGTTTATACTCCGCTTCACACTCTAGGAATATGGAGTTGGAAGTTTATACTCCGCTTCGCACTCTTGGAATACGGAGTTGACGTTTATACTCCGGTTCGCGCTCTGGGAACTCGGAGTTGGATGTTTATACTCCGCCTCGCACTTTGGGAATACGGAGTTGATGTTTATACTCTGGTTCGCGCTCTGGGAAATCGGAGTTGGTTGTTTATACTCCGGTTCGCGCTTTGGGAACTCGGAGTTGGATGTTTATACTCCACCTCGCACTCTGGGAATACGGAGTTAATGTTTATACTCCGGTTCGCCCTTTGGGAACTCGGAGTTGGATGTTTGTACTCGGCTTCGCACTCTGGGAATACGGAGTTGATGTTTATACTCCGCTTCGCATTCTAGGAATACAGAGTTGATGTTTATACTCCGGTTCGCACTTTGGGAATACGGAGTTGGATGTTTATACTCCGGTTCGTGCTTTGGGAACTCGGAGTTGGATGTTTATACTCCGGTTCGTGCTCAGGGAACTTGGAGTTGGATGTTTATACTCCGCTTCGCACTCTGGGAATACAGAGTTGCTTTTTATACTCCAGTTCGCGCTCTGGGAACTCGGAGTTGGATGTTTTTACTCCGCTTTGCACTCTGGGAATACGGAGTTGATGTTTATACTCCGGTTCGTGCTTTGGGAACTCGTAGTTGGATGTTTATACTCCGCCTCGCACTCTGGGAATACGGAGTTGATGTTTATACTCCGGTTCGCGCTTTGGGAACTCGGAGTTGGATGTTTATACTTCGGTTCGCGCTTTGGGAACTCGGAGTTGGATGTTTATATTCCGCTTCGAAATCTGGGAATACGGAGTTGATGTTTATACTCCGGTTCATGCTTTGGGAACTCGGAGTTAGATGTTTATACTCCGCTTCGCCCTCTGGGAATACAGTGTTGGATGTTTATACTCCGCTTTGCACTCTGGGAATATGGAGTTGATGTTTATACTCCGGTTCGCGCTCTGGGAACTTGGAATTCGATGTTTATACTCCGCCTTGCACTCTCGGAATACGGAGTTGATATTTATACTCCGGTTCACGCTCTGGGAACTCGGAGTTGGATGTTTGTACTCCACTTCTCACTCTGGGAATAGGGAGTTGATGTTTCTACTCCGCTTCGCATTCTGGGAATACAGAGTTGATGTTTATACTCCGGTTCGCACTTTGGGAATACGGAGTTGGATGTTTATACTCCGGTTCGCGCTTTAGGAACTCAGAGTTGGATGTTTATACTACGGTTCGCGCTCTGGGAATACAGAGTTAGATGTTTATACTCCGGTTCATGCTCAAGGAACTCGGAGTTGGATGTTTATACTCCACTTCGCACTCTGGGAATACGGAGTTGATTTTTCTACTCCGGTTCGCGCTCTGGGAACTCGGAGTTGGATGTTTTACTCCGCTTCGCACTCTGGGAATACGGAGTTGATGTTTATACTCCGGTTCGCGCTCTTGGAACTCGGAGTTGGATGTTTATACTCCGCCTCGCACTCTGGGAATACGGAGTTGATGTTTATACTCCAGTTCGCACTCTAGGAACTCGGAGTTGGATGTTTATACTCCGATTCGCGCTTTAGGAACTCGGAGTTGGATGTTTATATTCCGTTTCGAAATATGGGAATACGGAGTTGATGTTTATTCTCCGGTTCGTGCTTTGGGAACTCGGAATTGGATGTTTATACTCCGCTACGCACTCTGGGAATACGGAGTTGGATGTTTATACTCCGCTTTGCACTCTGGGAATACAGAGTTGATGTTTATACTCCGATTCGCACTTTGGGAGTACGGAGTTGGATGTTTATACTCCGGTTCGTGCTTTGGGAACTCGGAGTTGGATGTTTATACTCCGGTTCGCGCTCTGGGAATACGGAGGTGGATATTTATACTCCGGTTCATGCTCAGGGAACTCGGAGTAGGATGTTTATACTCCGCTTCGCACTCTGGGAATACGAAGTTGATTTTTATACTCCGGTTCGCGCTCTGGGAACTCGGAGTTGGATGTTTTTACTCTGCTTTGCACTCTTGGAATACGGAGTTGATGTTTATACTCCGGTTCGCGCTTTGGGAACCCGGAGTTGGATGTTTATACTCCGCCTCGCACTCTGGGAAGACGGAGTTGATGTTTATACTCCGGTTCGCGCTTTGGGAACTCAAAGTTGGATGTTTATACATCGGTTCGCGCTTTGGGAACTTGGAGTTGGATGTTTATATTCCGCTTCGAAATCTGGGAATACGGAGTTGATGTTTATACTCCGGTTCGTGCTTTGGGAACTCGGAGTTGGATGTTTATACTCCACTTCGCCCTCTGGGAATACGGAGTTGGATGTTTATACTCTGCTTTGCACTCTGGGAATACGGAGTTGATGTTTACACTCCGGTTCGCGCTTTGGGAACTTGGAGTTCGATGTTTATACTCCGCCTCGCACTCTCGGAATACGAAGTTGATGTTTATACTCCGGTTCGCGCTTTGTGAACTCGGAGTTGGATGTTTTACTCCACTTCGCACTCTGGGAATACGGAGTTGATGTTTATACTCCGCTTCGCATTCTGGGAATACAGAGTTGATGTTTATTCTCCGGTTCGCACTTTGGGAATACGGAGTTGGATGTTTATACTCCGGTTTGCGCTTTAGGAACTCGAAGTTGGATGTTTATACTCCGGTTCGCGCTCTGGGAATACGGAGTTGGATGTTTATACTACGGTTCATGCTCAGGGAACTCGGAGTTGGATGTTTATACTCCGCTTCGCACTCTGGGAATACGGAGTTGATTTTTCTACTCCGGTTCGTGCTCTTGGAACTCGGAGTTGGATGTTTATACTCCGCTTCGCACTTTGGTAATATGGAGTTGATGTTTATACTCCGGTTCGCGCTCTTGGAACTCGGAGTTGGATGTTTATACTCCGCCTCGCACTCTGGGAATACAGAGTTGATGTTTATACTCTGGTTCGCACTCTGGGAACTCGGAGTTGGATATTTATACTCCGGTTCGCGCTTTGGGAACTCGGGGTTGGATTTTTATATTCCGCTTCGAAATCTGGGAATAGGGAGTTGATGTTTATACTCCGGTTCGCGCTTTGGGAACTCGAAGTTGGATGTTTATACTCCGCTTCGCACTCTGGGAATACGGAGTTGGATGTTTATACTCCGCTTTGCACTCTGGGAATACGGAGTTGATGTTTATACTCCGGTTCGCGCTCTGGCAACTCAGAGTTGGATGTTTATACTCTGCCTCACACTCTGGGAATACGGAGTTGATGTTTATACTCTGCTTCGAGCTCTGGGAACTCAGAGTTGGATGTTTATACTCAGGTTCGCGCTTTGGGAACTCGGATTTGGATGTTTATACTCCGCTTCAAACTCTGGGAATACGGAGTTGATGTTTATACTCCGGTTCGCGCTCTGGGAACTCGGAGTTGGATGTTAATACTCCGGTTCATGCTTTGGGAACTCGGAGTTGGATGTTTATACTCCGCTTCGCACTCAGGGAATACGGAGTTGATGTTTATACTCCTGTTCGCGCTCTGGGAACTCGGAGTTGGATGCTTATACTGCGCCTCGCACACTGGGAATACGGAGTTGATGTTTATACTCCGGTTCACGCTTTAGGAACTCGAAGTTGGATGTTTATACTCCGCTTCGCACTTTGGGAATACGGAGTTGGATGTTTATACTCTACTTTGCACTCTGGGAATACAGAGTTGATGTTTATACTCCGGTTCTTGCTTTGGGAACTCAGAGTTGGATGTTTATACTCCACCTCGCACTCTTGGAATACGGAGTTGATGTTTATACTCTAGTTCGCGATTTGGGAAATTGGAGTTGGTTGTTTATACTCTGGTTCGCACTTTGGGAACTCGGAGTTGGATGTTTATACTCCGCTTCGAACTCTGGGAATACGAAGTTGATGTTTATACTTTGGTTCGCGCTCTAGGAACTCGAAGTTGGATGTTTATACTCCGCTTCGCACTCTGGGAATACGGAGTTGGATGTTTATACTCTACTTCGCACTCTGGGAATACGGAGTTGATGTTTATACTCCGGTTCGCGCTCTGGGAACTCGAAGTTGGATGTTTATACTCTGCCTCACACTCTGGGAACACGGAGTTGATGTTTATAGTCCGGTTCGCGCTCTGGGAACTCGGAGTTGGATGTTTATACTCCGGTTCACGCTTTGGGGACTCGGTGTTGGATGTTTATACTCCGCTTTGAACTTTGGGAATACGGAGTTGATGTTTATACTCCGGTTCGCGCTCTACGAACTCGGAGTTGGATGTTTATACTTCGCTTCACACTCTGGGAATATGGAGTTGGATGTTTATACTCCGGTTTGTGCTCAGGGAACTCGGAGTTGGATGTTTATACTCTGCTCCGCACTCTGGGAATACGGAGTTGATTTTTATACTCCGGTTCGCGCTCTGGGAACTCGGAGTTGGATGTTTATACTCCGCTTCGCACTTTGGGAATACGGAGTTGATGTTTATACTCCGGTTCGCGCTCTGGGAACTCGGAGTTGGATGTTTATACTCCGCCTCGCGCTCTGGGAATACGGAGTTGATGTTTATACTCCAGTTCGTACTCTAGGAACTCGGAGTTGGATGTTTATACTCCGGTTCGCGCTTTGGGAACTCGGAGTTGGATGTTTATATTCCGCTTCGAAATCTAGGAATACGGAGTTGATGTTTATACTCCGGTTCGCGCTTTGGGAACTCGGAGTTGGATGTTTATACTCCGCTTCACACTCTGGGAATACAGAGTTGGATGTTTATACTCCGCTTTGAACTTTGGGAATACGGAGTTGATGTTTATACTCCAGTTCGCGCTCTGGAAACTCGGAGTTGGATGTTTATACTCCGCCTCGCACTCTGGGAATACGGAGTTGATGTTTATACTCCGGTTCTCGCTCTAGGAACTCGGAGTTGGATGTTTATACTCCAGTTCGCACTCTGGGTATACGGAGTTGATGTTTATACTCCGCTTCGCTTTTTGGGAATACAGAGTTGATGTTTATACTCCGGTTCGCACTTTGGGAATACGGAGTTGGATGTTTATACTCCGGTTCGCGCTTTGGGAACTCGGAGTTGGATGTTTATACTCCGGTTCGCGCTCTGGGAATACGGAGTTGGATGTTTATACTCCGGTTCGTGCTCAGGGAACTCGGAGTTGGATGTTTATACTCCGCTTCGCACTCTGGGAATACGGAGTTGATGTTTATACTCCGTTTCGCGCTCTGAGAACTCGAAGTTGGATGTTTATACTCCGCCTCGCACTCTGGGAATACGGGGTTGATGTTTATACTCCGGTTCGCGCTCTGCGAACTCGGAGTTGGATGTTTATACTTCGCTTCATACTCTGGGAATATGGAGTTGGATGTTTATACTCCGCTTCGCACTTTGGGAATACGGAGTTGATGTTTATACTCCGGTTCGCGCTCTGGGAACTCGGAGTTGGATGTTTATACTCCGCCTCGCACTCTGGGAATACGAAGTTGATGTTTATACTCTGGTTCGCGCTCTGGGAAATCGGAGTTGGTTGTTTATACTCCGGTTCGCGCTTTGGGAACTCGGAGTTGGATGTTTTTACTCCGCCTCACACTTTGGGAATACGGAGTTGATGTTTATACTCCGGTTCGCGCTCTGGGAACTCGGAGTTGGATGTTTGTACACCGCTTCGCACTCTGGGAATACGGAGTTGATGTTTATACTCCGCTTCGCATTCTGGGAATACAGAGTTGATGTTTATACTCTGGTTCGCACTTTGGGAATACGGAGTTGGATGTTTATACTCTGGTTCGCGCTTTGGGAACTCGGAGTTGGATGTTTATACTCCAGTTCGCGCTCTGGGAATACGGAGTTGGATTTTTATACTCCGGTTTGTGCTTTGGGAACTCGGAGTTGGATATTTATACTCTGCTCCGCACTCTAGGAATAAGGAGTTGATTTTTATACTCCGGTTCGCGCTCTGGGAACTCGGAGTTGGATGTTTATACTCCACTTCGCACTCTGGGAATACGGAGTTGATGTTTATACTCCGGTTCGCACTTTGGGAACTCGAAGTTGGATGTTTATACTCCGCCTCACGCTCTGGGAATACGGAGTTTATGTTTATACTCCGGTTCGTGCTCTAGGAACTCGGAGTTGGATGTTTATACTCCGGTTCGCGCTTTGGGAACTCGGAGTTGGATGTTTATATTCCGCTTCGAAATCTGGGAATACGGAGTTGATGTTTATACTCCGGTTCGCGCTTTGGGAACTCGGAGTTGGATGTTTATACTCCGCTTCGCACTCTAGGAATACGGAGTTGATGTTTAAACTCAGGTTCGCTCTTTGGGAACACGGAGTTGGATGTTTATACTCCGCTTCGCACTCTGGGAATACAGAGTTGGATGTTTATACTCCGCTTTATACTCTGGGAATATGGAGTTGATGTTTATACTCCGGTTTTCGCTCTGAGAACTCGGAGTTGGATGTTTATACTCCGCTTCGAACTCTGGGAATACGGAGTTGATGTTTATACTCCGGTTCGCTCTGTGAACCAAGAGTTGGATGTTTATACTCCGCTTCACACTCTAGGAATACGGAGTTGGAAGTTTATACTCCGCTTCGCACTCTAGGAATACGGAGTTGATGTTTATACTCCGGTTCGCGCTCTGGGAACTCGGAGTTGGATGTTTATACTCCGCCTTGCACTCTGGGAATACGGAGTTGATGTTTATACTCTGGTTCGCGCTCTGGGAAATCGGAATTGGTTGTTTATACTCCGGTTCGCGCTTTGGGAACTCGGAGTTGGATGTTTATACTCCACCTCGCACTCTGGGAATACGGAGTTAATGTTTATACTCCGGTTCGCCCTCTGGGAACTCGGAGTTGGATGTTTGTACTCGACTTCTCACTCTGGGAATACGGAGTTGATGTTTATACTCCGCTTCGCATTCTGGGAATACAGAGTTGATGTTTATACTACGGTTCGCACTTTGGGAATACGGAGTTGGATGTTTATACTCCGGTTCGTGCTTTGGGTACTCGGAGTTGGATGTTTATACTCCGGATCGTGCTCAGGGAACTTTGAGTTGGATGTTTATACTCCGCTTCGCACTCTGGGAATACGGAGTTGCTTTTTATACTCCGGTTCGTGCTCTGGGAACTCAGAGTTGGATGTTTTTACTCCGATTTGCACTCTGGGAATACGGAGTTGATGTTTATACTCCGTTTCGCGCTTTAGGAACTCGTAGTTGGATGTTTATACTCCGCCTCGCACTCTGGGAATACAGAGTTGATGTTTATACTCCGGTTCGCGCTCTGGGAACTCGGAGTTGGATGTTTATACTTCGGTTCGCGCTTTGGGAACTCGGAGTTGGATGTTTATATTCCGCTTCAAAATCTAGGAATACGGAGTTGATGTTTATACTCCGGTTCACGCTTTGGGAACTCGGAGTTGGATGTTTATACTCCGCTTCGCCCTCTGGGAATACGGTGTTGGATGTTTATACTCCGCTTTGCACTCTGGGAATACGGAGTTGATGTTTATACTCCGGTTCGCGCTCTGGGAACTTGGAGTTCGATGTTTATACTCCGCCTCGCACTCTCGGAATACGGAGTTGATGTTTATACTCTAGTTCGCGCTCTGGGAACTCGGAGTTGGATGTTTGTACTCCACTTCACACTATGGTAATAGGGAGTTGATGTTTCTACTCCGCTTCGCATTCTGGGAATACAGAGTTGGATGTTTATACTCCGGTTCGCACTCTGGGAATACGGAGTTGGATGTTTATACTCCGGTTCGTGCTTTAGGAACTCAGAGTTGGATGTTTATACTCCGGTTCGCGCTCTGGGAATACGGAGTTGGATGTTTATACTCCGGTTCATGCTCAGGGAACTCGGAGTTGGATGTTTATACTCCGCGTCGCACTCTGGGAATACGGAGTTGATGTTTATACTCCGGTTCGCGCTCTGGAAACTCGAAGTTGGATGTTTATACTCCGCCTCGCACTCTGGGAATACGGAGTTAATTTTTATACTGCGGTTCGCACTCTGGGAACTCGGAGTTGGATGTTTATACTCCGGTTCGTGCTTTGGGAACTCGGAGTTGGATGTTTATACTCCGCTTCGAACTCTGGGAATACGGAGTTGATGTTTATACTCTGGTTCGCGCTCTGCGAACTCGGAGTTGGATGTTTATACTCCGCTTCACACTCTGAGAATACAGAGTTGGATGTTTATACTCCGCTTCGCACTCTGGGAATACGGAGTTGATGTTTATACTCCGGTTCGCGCTCTGGGAACTCGGAGTTTGATGTTTATACTCCGCCTTGCACTTTGGGAATACGGAGTTGATGTTTATACTCCGGTTCACGCTCTAGGAACTCGAAGTTGGATGTTTATACTCCGGTTCACGCTCTAGGAACTCGAAGTTGGATGTTTATACTCCGGTTCTCGCTTTGGGAACTCGGAGTTGGATGTTTATACTCCGCTTCGAACTCTGGGAATACGGAGTTGATGTTTATACTCCGGTTCGCGCTTTGGGAACTCGGAGTTGGATGTTTATACTCCGGTTCGCACTTTGGGAACTCGGAGTTGGATGTTTATATTCCGCTTTGCACTCTGGGAATACGGAGTTGATGTTTATACTCCGGTTCGCGCTCTGGGAACTCGGAGTTGGATGTTTATACTCCGCTTCGCACTCTGGGAATACAGAGTTGATGTTTATACTCCGGTTCGCGCTCTGGGAACTCGAAGTTGGATGTTTATACTCCGCCTCGCGCTCTGGGAATACGGAGTTGATGTTTATACTCCGGTTCGTACTCTAGGAACTCGGAGTTGGATGTTTATACTCCGGTTCGCGCTTTGGGAACTCGGAGTTGGATGTTTATACTCCACCTCGCACTCTGGGAATACGGAGTTAATGTTTATACTCCGGTTCGCCCTCTGGGAACTCGGAGTTGGATGTTTGTACTCGACTTCTCACTCTGGGAATACGGAGTTGATGTTTATACTCCGCTTCGCATTCTGGGAATACAGATATGATGTTTATACTACGGTTCGCACTTTGGGAATACTGAGTTGGATGTTTATACTCCGGTTCGTGCTTTGGGTACTCGAAGTTGGATGTTTATACTCCGGATCGTGCTCAGGGAACTTTGAGTTGGATGTTTATACTCCGCTTCGCACTCTGGGAATACGGAGTTGATGTTTATACTCCGGTTCGCGCTCTGGGAACTCGGAGTTGGATGTTTATACTCCGCCTTGCACTCTGGGAATACGGAGTTGATGTTTATACTCTGGTTCGCGCTCTGGGAAATCGGAATTGGTTGTTTATACTCCGGTTCGCGCTTTGGGAACTCAGAGTTGGATGTTTATACTCCACCTCGCACTCTGGGAATACGAAGTTAATGTTTATACTCCGGTTCGCCCTCTGGGAACTCGGAGTTGGATGTTTGTACTCGACTTCTCACTCTGGGAATACGGAGTTGATGTTTATACTCCGCTTCGCATTCTGGGAATACAGATATGATGTTTATACTACGGTTCGCACTTTGGGAATACGGAGTTGGATGTTTATACTCCGGTTCGTGCTTTGGGTACTCGGAGTTGGATGTTTATACTCCGGATCGTGCTCAGGGAACTTTGAGTTGGATGTTTATACTCCGCTTCGCACTCTGGGAATACGGAGTTGCTTTTTATACTCCGGTTCGTGCTCTGGGAACTCGGAGTTGGATGTTTTTACTCCGATTTGCACTCTGGGAATACGGAGTTGATGTTTATACTCCGGTTCGCGCTTTAGGAACTCGTAGTTGGATGTTTATACTCCGCCTCGCACTCTGGGAATACAGAGTTGATGTTTATACTCCGGTTCGCGCTCTGGGAACTCGGAGTTGGATGTTTATACTTCGCTTCGCGCTTTGGGAACTCGGAGTTGGATGTTTATATTCCGCTTCAAAATCTGGGAATACGGAGTTGATGTTTATACTCCGGTTCACGCTTTGGGAACTCGGAGTTGGATGTTTATACTCCGCTTCGCCCTCTGGGAATACGGTGTTGGATGTTTATACTCCGCTTTGCACTCTGGGAATACGGAGTTGATGTTTATACTCCGGTTCGCGCTCTGGGAACTTGGAGTTCGATGTTTATACTCCGCCTCGCACTCTCGGAATACGGAGTTGATGTTTATACTCTGGTTCGCGCTCTGGGAACTCGGAGTTGGATGTTTGTACTCCACTTCACACTATGGTAATAGGGAGTTGATGTTTCTACTCCGCTTCGCATTCTGGGAATACAGAGTTGGATGTTTATACTCCGGTTCGCACTCTGGGAATACGGAGTTGGATGTTTATACTCCGGTTCGCGCTTTAGGAACTCGGAGTTGGATGTTTATACTCCGGTTCGCGCTCTGGGAATACGGAGTTGGATGTTTATACTTCGGTTCATGCTCAGGGAACTCGGAGTTGGATGTTTATACTCCGCGTCGCACTCTGGGAATACGGAGTTGATGTTTATACTCCGGTTCGCGCTCTGGAAACTCGAAGTTGGATGTTTATACTCCGCCTCGCACTCTGGGAATACGGAGTTAATTTTTATACTGCGGTTCGCACTCTGGGAACTCGGAGTTGGATGTTTATACTCCGGTTCGTGCTTTGGGAACTCGGAGTTGGATGTTTATACTCCGCTTCGAACTCTGGGAATACGGAGTTGGATGTTTATACTCTGGTTCGCGCTCTGCGAACTCGGAGTTGGATGTTTATACTCCGCTTCACACTCTGAGAATACAGAGTTGGATGTTTATACTCCGCTTCGCACTCTGGGAATACGGAGTTGATGTTTATACTCCGGTTCGTGCTCTGGGAACTCGGAGTTTGATGTTTATACTCCGCCTTGCACTTTGGGAATACGGAGTTGATGTTTATACTCCGGTTCACGCTCTAGGAACTCGAAGTTGGATGTTTATACTCCGGTTCACGCTCTAGGAACTCGAAGTTGGATGTTTATACTCCGGTTCTTGCTTTGGGAACTCGGAGTTGGATGTTTATACTCCGCTTCGAACTCTGGGAATACGGAGTTGATGTTTATACTCCGGTTCGCGCTTTGGGAACTCGGAGTTGGATGTTTATACTCCGGTTCGCACTTTGGGAACTCGGAGTTGGATGTTTTTATTTCGCTTTGCACTCTGGGAATACGGAGTTGATGTTTATACTCCGGTTCGCGCTCTGGGAACTCGGAGTTGGATGTTTATACTCCGCTTCGCACTCTGGGAATACGGAGTTGATGTTTATACTCCGGTTCGCGCTCTGGGAACTCGGAGTTGGATGTTTATACTCCGCCTCGCGCTCTGGGAATACGGAGTTGATGTTTATACTCCGGTTCGTACTCTAGGAACTCGGAGTTGGATGTTTATACTCCGGTTCGTGCTTTGGGAACTCGGAGTTGGATGTTTATATTCCGCTTCGAAATCTAGGAATACGGAGTTGATGTTTATACTCCGGTTCGCGCTTTGGGAACTCGGAGTTGGATGTTTATACTCCGCTTCGCACTCTGGGAATACGGAGTTGGATGTTTATACTCCGCTTTGAACTTTAGGAATACGGAGTTGATGTTTATACTCCAGTTCGCGCTCTGGAAACTCGGAGTTGGATGTTTATACTCCGCCTCGCACTCTGGGAATACGGAGTTGATGTTTATACTCCGGTTCTCGCTCTGGGAACTCGGAGTTGGATGTTTATACTCCGGTTCGCACTCTGGGTATACGGAGTTGATGTTTATACTCCGCTTCGCATTTTGGGAATACAGAGTAGATGTTTATACTCCGGTTCGCACTTTGGGAATACAGAGTTGGATGTTTATACTCCGGTTCGCGCTTTGGGAACTCGGAGTTGGATGTTTATACTCTGGTTCGTGCTCTGGGAATACGGAGTTGGATGTTTATACTCCGGTTCGTGCTCAGGGAACTCGGAGTTGGATGTTTATACTCCGCTTCGCACTCTGGGAATACGGAGTTGATGTTTATACTCCGTTTCGCGCTCTGAGAACTCGAAGTTGGATGTTTATACTCCGCCTCGCACTCTGGGAATACGGGGTTGATGTTTATACTCCGGTTCGCGCTCTGCGAACTCGGAGTTGGATGTTTATACTTCGCTTCATACTCTGGGAATATGGAGTTGGATGTTTATACTCCGCTTCGCACTTTGGGAATACGGAGTTGATGTTTATACTCCGGTTCGCGCTCTGGGAACTCGGAGTTGGATGTTTATACTCCGCCTTGCACTCTGGGAATACGGAGTTGATGTTTATACTCTGGTTCGCGCTCTGGGAAATCGGAGTTGGTTGTTTATACTCCGGTTCGCGCTTTGGGAACTCGGAGTTGGATGTTTTTACTCCGCCTCACACTTTGGGAATACGGAGTTGATGTTTATACTCCGGTTCGCGCTCTGGGAACTCGGAGTTGGATGTTTGTACACCGCTTCGCACTCTGGGAATACGGAGTTGATGTTTATACTCCGCTTCGCATTCTGGGAATACAGAGTTGATGTTTATACTCTGGTTCGCACTTTGGGAATACGGAGTTGGATGTTTATACTCTGGTTCGCGCTTTGGGAACTCGGAGTTGGATGTTTATACTCCAGTTCGCGCTCTGGGAATACGGAGTTGGATTTTTATACTCCGGTTTGTTCTTTGGGAACTCGGAGTTGGATATTTATACTCTGCTCCGCACTCTAGGAATACGGAGTTGATTTTTATACTCCGGTTCGCGCTCTGGGAACTCGGAGTTGGATGTTTATACTCCACTTCGCACTCTGGGAATACGGAGTTGATGTTTATACTCCGGTTCGCACTTTGGGAACTCGAAGTTGGATGTTTATACTCCGCCTCGCGCTCTGGGAATACGGAGTTTATGTTTATACTCCGGTTCGTGCTCTAGGAACTCGGAGTTGGATGTTTATACTCCGGTTCGCGCTTTGGGAACTCGAAGTTGGATGTTTATATTCCGCTTCGAAATCTGGGAATACGGAGTTGATGTTTATACTCCGGTTCGCGCTTTGGGAACTCGGAGTTGGATGTTTATACTCCGCTTCGCACTCTAGGAATACGGAGTTGATGTTTAAACTCAGGTTCGCGCTTTGGGAACACGGAGTTGGATGTTTATACTCCGCTTCGCACTCTGGGAATACAGAGTTGGATGTTTATACTCCGCTTTATACTCTGGGAATACGGAGTTGATGTTTATACTCCGGTTTGCGCTCTGAGAACTCGGAGTTGGATGTTTATACTCCGCTTCGAACTCTGGGAATACGGAGTTGATGTTTATACTCCGGTTCGCTCTATGAACCAAGAGTTGGATGTTTATACTCCGCTTCACACTCTAGGAATACAGAGTTGGAAGTTTATACTCCGCTTCGCACTTTGGGAATACGGAGTTGATGTTTATACTCCGGTTCGCGCTCTGGGAACTCGGAGTTGGATGTTTATACTCCGCCTTGCACTCTGGGAATACAGAGTTGATGTTTATACTCTGGTTCGCGCTCTGGGAAATCGGAATTGGTTGTTTATACTCCGGTTCGCGCTTTGGGAACTCGGAGTTGGATGTTTATACTCCACCTCGCACTCTGGGAATACGGAGTTAATGTTTATACTCCGGTTCGCCCTCTGGGAACTCGGAGTTGGATGTTTGTACTCGGCTTCTCACTCTGGGAATACGGAGTTGATGTTTATACTCCGCTTCGCATTCTGGGAATACAGAGTTGATGTTTATACTACGGTTCGCACTTTGGGAATACGGAGTTGGATGTTTATACTCCGGTTCGTGCTTTGGGTACTCGGAGTTGGATGTTTATACTCCGGATCGTGCTCAGGGAACTTTGAGTTGGATGTTTATACTCCGCTTCGCACTCTGGGAATACGGAGTTACTTTTTATACTCCGGTTCGTGCTCTGGGAACTCGGAGTTGGATGTTTTTACTCCGATTTGCACTCTGGGAATACGGAGTTGATGTTTATACTCCGGTTCGCGCTTTAGGAACTCGTAGTTGGATGTTTATACTCCGCCTCGCACTCTGGGAATACAGAGTTGATGTTTATACTCCGGTTCGCGCTCTGGGAACTCGGAGTTGGATGTTTATACTTCGGTTCGCGCTTTGGGAACTCGGAGTTGGATGTTTATATTCCGCTTCAAAATCTGGGAATACGGAGTTGATGTTTATAC
This sequence comes from Allium fistulosum, assembly GCA_030737815.1. Lineage (NCBI taxonomy): Eukaryota > Viridiplantae > Streptophyta > Magnoliopsida > Asparagales > Amaryllidaceae > Allium > Allium fistulosum. The sequence goes on along the minus strand of CM060904.1, from coordinate 209,578,859 downwards.
TCCGGTTCACGCTTTGGGAACTCGGAGTTGGATGTTTATACTCCGCTTCGCCCTCTGGGAATACGGTGTTGGATGTTTATACTCCGCTTTGCACTCTGGGAATACGGAGTTGATGTTTATACTCCGGTTCGCGCTCTGGGAACTTGGAGTTTGATGTTTATACTCCGCCTCGCACTCTCGGAATATGGAGTTGATGTTTATACTCTGGTTCGCGCTCTGGGAACTCGGAGTTGGATGTTTGTACTCCACTTCGCACTATGGTAATAGGGAGTTGATGTTTCTACTCCGCTTCGCATTCTGGGAATACAGAGTTGGATGTTTATACTCCGGTTCACACTCTGGGAATACGGAGTTGGATGTTTATACTCCGGTTCGCGCTTTAGGAACTCGGAGTTGGATGTTTATACTCCGGTTCGCGCTCTGGGAATACGGAGTTGGATGTTTATACTCCGGTTCATGCTCAGGGAACTCGGAGTTGGATGTTTATACTCCGCGTCGCACTCTGGGAATACGGAGTTGATGTTTATACTCCAGTTCGCACTCTGGAAACTCGAAGTTGGATGTTTATACTCCGCCTCGCACTCTGGGAATACGGAGTTAATTTTTATACTGCGGTTCGCACTCTGGGAACTCGGAGTTGGATGTTTATACTCCGGTTCGTGCTTTGGGAACTCGGAGTTGGATGTTTATACTCCGCTTCGAACTCTGGGAATACGGAGTTGATGTTTATACTCTGGTTCGCGCTCTGCGAACTCGGAGTTGGATGTTTATACTCCGCTTCACACTCTGAGAATACATAGTTGGATGTTTATACTCCGCTTCGCACTCTGGGAATACGGAGTTGATGTTTATACTCCGGTTCGCGCTCTGGGAACTCGGAGTTTGATGTTTATACTCCGCCTTGCACTTTGGGAATACGGAGTTGATGTTTATACTCCGGTTCACGCTCTAGGAACTCGAAGTTGGATGTTTATACTCCGGTTCTCGCTTTGGGAACTCGGAGTTGGATGTTTATACTCTGCTTCGAACTCTGGGAATATGGAGTTGATATTTATACTCCGGTTCGCGCTTTGGGAACTCGGAGTTGGATGTTTATACTCCGGTTCGCACTTTGGGAACTCGGAGTTGGATGTTTATATTCCGCTTTGCACTCTGGTAATACGGAGTTGATGTTTATACTCCGGTTCGTGCTCTGGGAACTCGGAGTTGGATGTTTATACTCCGCCTCGCACTCTGGGAATACGAAGTTGATGTTTATACTCCGGTTCGCGCTCTGGGAACTCGGAGTTGGATGTTTATACTCCGGTTCGCGCTTTGGGAACTCGGAGTTGGATGTTTATACTCCGCTTCGAACTCTGGGAATATGGAGTTGATGTTTATACTCCGGTTCGCGCTCTAGGAACTCGGAGTTGGATGTTTATACTCCGCTACGCACTCTGGGAATACGGAGTTGGATGTTTATACTCCGCTTCGCACTTTGGGAATACAGAGTTGGATGTTTATACTCCGGTTCGCACTCTGGGAATACAGAGTTGGATGTTTATACTCCGGTTCGCGCTTTGGGAACTTGGAGTTGGATGTTTATACTCTGGTTCGCGCTCTGGGAACTCGAAGTTGGATGTTTGTACTCTGCCTCGCACTTTGGGAATACAAAGTTGGATGTTTATACTCTTATTCGCGCTCTCGGAACTCGGAGTTGGATGTTTATACTCCGCTTCGCACTCTGGGAATACGGAGTTGATGTTTATACTCCGGTTCGCGCTCTGGGAACTCGGAGTTGGATGTTTATACTCCACTTCGCACTCTGGGAATACAGAGTTGATGTTTATACTCCGGTTCACGCTCTGGGAACTCGGAGTTGGATGTTTATACTCCGCCTCGCACTTTGGGAATACGTAGTTGATGTTTATACTCCGCTTCGCGCACTGGGAACTCGGAGTTGGATGTTTATACTCCGGTTCGCGCTTTGGGAACTCGGAGTTGGATGTTTATACTCCGCTTCGAACTCTGGGAATACGGAGTTGATGTTTATACTTCGGTTCGCGCTTTGGAAACTCGGAGTTGGATGTTTATACTTCGCTTCGCACTCTGGGAATACGGAGTTGATGTTTATACTCCTGTTCGTGCTCTGGGAACTCAGAGTTGGATGTTTATACTCCGCCTCGCACTCTGGGAATACGGGGTTGATGTTTATACTCCGGTTCGCGCTCTGGGAACTCGGAGTTGGATGTTTATACTCCGGTTCGCGCTTTGGGAACTCGGAGTTGGATGTTTATATTCCGCTTCAAAATCTGGGAATACGGAGTTGATGTTTATACTCTGGTTCGCGCTTTGGGAACTCGGAGTTGGATGTTTATACTCCGCTTCGCACTCTAGGAATACGGAGTTGGATGTTTATACTCTGCTTTGCACTCTAGGAATATGGAGTTGATGTTTATACTCCGGTTCGCGCTCTGGGAACTCGGAGTTGGATATTTATACTCCTCCTCGCACTCTGGGAATACGGAGTTGATGTTTATACTCTACTTTGCGCTCTGGGAACTCGGAGTTGGATGTTTATACTCCAGTTCGCGCTTTGGGAACTCCGAGTTGGATGTTTATACTCCGCTTCAAACTCTGGGAATACGGAGTTGATGTTTATACTTCGGTTCGCGCTTTGGGAATACGGAGTTGATGTTTAAACTCCGGTCGCGCTTTGGGAACTCGGAGTTGGATGTTTATACTCCGCTTCGCACTCTGGGAATACGGAGTTGGATGTTTATACTCCGCTTCGCACTCTGGGAATATGGAGTTGATGTTTATACTCCGGTTCGCGCTCTGGGAACTCAGAGTTGGATGGTTATACTCCGCCTCGCACTCTGGGAATACGGAGTTGATGTTTATACTCCGGTTTGCGCTCTGGGAACTCGAAGTTGGATGTTTATACTCCGGTTCGTGCTTTAGGAACTCGGAGTTGGATGTTTATACTCAGCTTCGAACACTGGGAATACGGAGTTGATGTTTATACTCCGGTTCGCGCTCTGGGAACTCGAAGTTGGATGTTTATACTCCGCTTCGCACTCTGGGAGTACGAAGTTGGATGTTTATACTCCGCTTCGCACTCTGGGAATACGGAGTTGATGTTTATACTCCGGTTCGCGCTTTGGGAACTTGGAGCTGGATGTTTATACTCCGGTTCGCGCTCTGGGAACTCGGAGTTGGATGTTTATACTCCGCTTCGCACTCTAGGAATACGGAGTTGGATGTTTATACTCCGGTTCGCGCTCTGGCAACTCGGAGTTGGATGTTTATACTCCGCCTCGCACTCTGGGAATACAGAGTTGATGTTTATACTCCGGTTCGCACTTTGGGAACTCGGAGTTGGATGTTTATACTCCGCTTCGCACTCTGGGAATACGGAGTTGATGTTTATACTCCGCTTCGCACTCTGGAAAAACGGAGTTGGATGTTTATACTCCGGTTAGCGCTTTGGGAACTCGGAGTTGGATGTTTATACTCCACTTCGCACTCTAGGAATACGGAGTTGATGTTTAAACTCAGGTTCGCGCTTTGGGAACACGGAGTTGGATGTTTATACTCCGCTTCGCACTATGGGAATACGGAGTTGGATGTTTATACTCCGCTTCGCACTCTGGGAATACGAAGTTGATGTTTATACTCCGGTTCGCGCTCTGGGAACTCGAAGTTGGATGTTTATACTCCGCCTGGCACTCTGGGAATACGGAGTTGATGTTTATACTCCGGTTCGTGCTTTGGGAACTCGAAGTTGGATGTTTATACTCCGCCTCGAACTCTGGGAATACGGAGTTGATGTTTATACTCCGGTTCGTGCTCTGGGAACTCGGAGTTGGATGTTTATACTCCGGTTCGCGCTTTGGGAACTTGGAGTTGGATGTTTATTCTCCGCTTCGAACTCTGGGAATACGGAGTTGATGTTTATACTCCGGTTCGCGCTCTGCAAACCCGGAGTTGGATGTTTATACTCCGCTTCACACTCTGGGAATACGGAGTTGGATATTTATACTCCGCTTCGCACTCTGGGAATACGGAGTTGATGTTTATACTCCAGTTCACGCTCTGGGAACTCGGAGTTGGATGTTTATACTCCGCTTCACTCTCTGGGAATACGGAGTTGATGTTTAAACTCCAGTTCGCGGTTTGGGAACACGGAGTTGGATGTTTATACTCCGGTTCGCGCTCTGGGAACTCGGAGTTGGATGTTTATACTCCGCTTCGCACTTTGGGAATATGGAGTTGGATGTTTATACTCCGGTTCGCGCTCTGGGAACTCGGAGTTGGATGTTTATACTCCGCTTCGCACTCTGGGAATATGGAGTTGATGTTTAATACTCCAGTTCGCCCTTTGGGAACTCGGAGTTGGATGTTTATACTCCGCTTCGCACTCTGGAAATACGGAGTTGATGTTTATACTCCGGTTTGCGCTCTGGGAACTCGAAGTTGGAGGTTTATATTCCGCCTCGCCCTCTGGGAATACGGAGTTGATGTTTATACTCTGCTTCGTGCTCTAGGAACTCGGAGTTGGATGTTTATACTCCGGTTCGTGCTTTGGGAACTCGAAGTTGGATGTTTAAACTCCGCTTCGAACTCTGGGAATACGGAGTTGATATTTATACTCCGGTTCGCTCTGTGAACCCAGAGTTGGATGTTTATACTCCGCTTCACACTCTAGGAATACGGAGTTGGAAGTTTATACTCCGCTTCGCACTCTGGGAATACGGAGTTGATGTTTATACTCCGGTTCGCGCTCTGGGAACTCGGAGTTGGATGTTTATACTCCGCCTCGCACTCTGGGAATATGGAGTTGATGTTTATACTCTGGTTCGCGCTTTGGGAAATCGGAGTTGGTTGTTTATACTCCGGTTCGCGCTTTGGGAACTCGGAGTTGGTTGTTTATACTCCACCTCGCACTCTAGGAATACGGAGTTAATGTTTATACTCCGGTTCGCCCTCTAGGAACTCGAAGTTGGATGTTTGTACTCGGCTTCGCACTCTGGGAATAAGGAGTTGATGTTTATACTTCGCTTCGCATTCTGGGAATACAGAGTTGATGTTTATACTCCGGTTCGCACTTTGGGAATACGGAGTTGGATGTTTATACTCCGGTTCGTGCTTTGGGAACTCGGAGTTGGATGTTTATACTCCGGTTCGTGCTCAGGGAACTTGGAGTTGGATGTTTATACTCCGCTTCGCACTCTGGGAATACGGAGTTGCTTTTTATACTCCGGTTCATGCTCTGGGAACTCGGAGTTGGATGTTTTTACTCCGCTTTGCACTTTGGGAATATGGAGTTGATGTTTATACTCCGGTTCGCGCTTTGGGAACTCGTAGTTGGATGTTTATACTCTGCCTCACACTCTGGGAATACGGAGTTGATGTTTATACTCCGGTTTGCGCTCTGGGAACTCGGAGTTGGATGTTTATACTTCGGTTCGCGCTTTGGGAACTCGGAGTTGGATGTTTATATTCCGCTTCGAAATCTGGGAATACGGAGTTGATGTTTATACTCCGGTTCACGCTTTGGGAACTCGGAGTTGGATGTTTATACTCCGCTTCGCCCTCTGGGAATACGGTGTTGGATGTTTATACTCCGCTTTGCACTCTGGGAATACGGAGTTGATGTTTATACTCCGGTTCGCGCTCTGGGAACTTGGAGTTCGATGTTTATACTCCGCCTCGCACTCTCGGAATACGGAGTTGATGTTTATACTCCGGTTCGCGCTCTAGGAACTCGGAGTTGGATGTTTGTACTCCACTTCGCACTCTGGGAATAGGGTGTTGATGTTTCTACTCCGCTTCGCATTCTGGGAATACAGAGTTGATGATTATACTCCGGTTCGCACTTTGGGAATACGGAGTTGGATGTTTATACTCCGGTTCGCGCTTTAGGAACTCGGAGTTGGATGTTTATACTTCGGTTCGCGCTCTGGGAATACGGAGTTGGATGTTTATACTCTGGTTCATGCTCAGGGAACTCGGAGTTGGATGTTTATACTCCACTTCGCACTCTGGGAATACGGAGTTGATTTTTCTACTCCGGTTAGCGCTCTGGGAACTTGGAGTTGGATGTTTTACTCCGCTTCGCACTCTGGGAATACAGAGTTGATGTTTATACTCCGGTTCGCGCTTTGGGAACTTGGAGTTGGATGTTTATACTCCGCTTCGAACTCTGGGAATATGGAGTTGATGTTTATACTCCGGTTCGCGCTCTAGGAACTCGGAGTTGGATGTTTATACTCCGCTTCGCACTCTGGGAATACGGAGTTGGATGTTTATACTCCGCTTCGCACTTTGGGAATACAGAGTTGGATGTTTATACTCCGGTTCACACTCTGGGAATACGGAGTTGGATGTTTATACTCCGGTTCGCGCTTTGGGAACTCGGAGTTGGATGTTTATACTCCGCTTCGCACTCTGGGAATACGGAGTTGATGTTTATACTCCGGTTCGCGCTCTGGGAACTCGGAGTTGGATGTTTATACTCCACTTCGCACTCTGGGAATACGGAGTTGATGTTTATACTCCGGTTCGCGCTCTGGGAACTCGGAGTTGGATGTTTATACACCGCCTCTCACTTTGGGAATACGAAGTTGATGTTTATACTATGGTTCGCGCACTGGGAACTCGGAGTTGGATGTTTATACTCCGGTTCGCGCTTTGGGAACTCGGAGTTGGATGTTTATACCCCGCTTCGAACTTTGGGAATACGGAGTTGATGTTTATACTTCGGTTCGCGCTCTGGGAACTCGGAGTTGGATGTTTATACTCCGCTTCGCACTCTAGGAATACAGAGTTGGATGTTTATACTCCGCCTCGCACTCTGGGAATACGGAGTTGATGTTTATACTCCTGTTCGCGCTCTGGGAACTCGGAGTTGGATGTTTATACTCCGCCTCGCACTCTGGGAATACGGGGTTGATGTTTATACTCCGGGTCGCGCTCTGGGAACTCGGAGTTGGATGTTTATACTCCGGTTCGCGCTTTGGGAACTCGGAGTTGGATGTTTATATTCCGCTTCAAAATCTGGGAATACGGAGTTGATGTTTATACTCCGGTTCGCGCTTTGGGAACTCGGAGTTGGATGTTTATACTCCGCTTCGCACTCTGGGAATACAGAGTTGGATGCTTATACTCTGCTTTGCACTCTGGGAATATGGAGTTGATGTTTATACTCCGGTTCGCGCTCTGGGAACTCGGAGTTGGATGTTTATACTCCGCCTCGCACTCTGGGAATACGGAGTTGATGTTTATACTCTACTTTGCGCTCTGGGAACTCGGAGTTGGATGTTTATACTCCAGTTCGCGCTTTGGGAACTCCGAGTTGGATGTTTATACTCCGCTTCAAACTCTAGGAATACGGAGTTGATGTTTATACTCTGGTTCGCGCTTTGGGAACTCGGAGTTGAATGTTTATACTCCGCTTCGCACTCTGGGAATATGGAGTTGGATGTTTATACTCCACTTCGCACTCTGGGAATAGGGAGTTGATGTTTCTACTCCGCTTCGCATTCTGGGAATACAGAGTTGATGATTATACTCCGGTTCGCACTTTGGGAATACGGAGTTGGATGTTTATACTCCGGTTCGCGCTTTAGGAACTCGGAGTTGGATGTTTATACTTCGGTTCGCGCTCTGGGAATACGGAGTTGGATGTTTATACTCCGGTTCATGCTCAGGGAACTCGGAGTTGGATGTTTATACTCCACTTCGCACTCTGGGAATACGGAGTTGATTTTTCTACTCCGGTTCGCGCTCTGGGAACTCGGAGTTGGATGTTTTACTCCGCTTCGCACTCTGGGAATACGGAGTTGATGTTTATACTCCGGTTCGCGCTTTGGGAACTTGGAGTTGGATGTTTATACTCCGCTTCGAACTCTGGGAATATGGAGTTGATGTTTATACTCCGGTTCGCGCTCTAGGAACTCGGAGTTGGATGTTTATACTCCGCTTTGCACTCTGGGAATACGGAGTTTGTTTGTACCAAAATTGGGCACAACACTCTTCGGAAGTTTTTGAAGAGATAAAAGTGAAGAACAAAAATTAAAACTGTGGATTATCTAACAAAAACTCCAAATAACAGAAAATAAATTGCAAAGACAAGCGATTTAGAGTGGTTCGGCGTTTCGCCTACGTCCACTATGAAGTTTGATGATTTTATTGCTCGATTACTTGAAGATTACAGTAGTTGATAATGTAATACGACTGAATTCAAATGCTAAGTGTTAATCTAAAGCAGCGACGGTGTTCTGGAGTAAATCTGGCAGAATCTGGGCGCTCTTCAGTACTTAGAATTCTCCGACCCCTTTTCTGAATGACCAGGGGGTCTATTTATAGGTGTAGGAGGCTGGTATTTCGCCCAAAATGTAGGGAGACCAGTTCTGGTACGTCAGGGGGCCCACATGGCCGAAATTTAGAGACCCGGGCCCACTTTGGGATCGATTCGACCCTTGGTTCGAATCGATCAAGAAATCATCCAATCGAGCTGAAATTTGGTGTGTACATTCTTCATCATGTATCTGAGCTTCTGTGAAAATTTCATGGGATTTGGACTTGTAGAACTCGAGTTATGATCGATTCAAGTTGGTGTTTTTCGTATTCTGGAGTCGTTCGAATCGATATGCTCGAATCGATTCGTTCGAATCGATCTTCCTGCTTGTGAGGATGGTGACGTAGTGCGCTTTCTTCGAATCGGTCCGCTTTGTACTCCGCTTTGACTGGGTCGAATCCACGACATGGATTCGAAGATGGTGGAGTCGAGGGCAAGCTGCGTCTCCCGGATTCGAAGTGAAGCTTTGTCTTATCGATTCGAAGTGAAGCTTTGTCTTATCGATTCGAAGTGAAGCAATGTCTTCTGGATTCGAAGTTCCCTCTCTTGATGGATTCGAATTGTAGAAAACTCCAATCGATTCGAACTCAAGGTATCGTTCGAATCGATTCGAAGTACAGCTAACTACTTGGTCCGGCTGGATTCGAACGAGAGTTTCTAGGCTGATGGAGTCGAAGCAAGGGAGAGCTGCTGGAGTCGAGGCAATGGTAGTTCGATGGATTCGAACTGTTTCCTGGCTAATGGATTCGAACATAGGCGAAACCTATGGATTCGAACTAAAGGTGCCCTACTCCATCTTTCGTCGACGATATCTCGAGCATACGAACTCGGATTGACTTGAAACTTGGATCGTTGGTTCCCAAGGCTCTGCTTGACGCGTCTTATCAATTGCAGCCCGAACTGGACTCGGACAAAATCCATCGATATCCGTAGTGATCCTCACGTGTAACCGACTTCCGAGACAATCTGTTACCGGTATCTAGTCAAGTCCTTGGTGTCACGGCCTTGCCAAAAGGCGGGATAACATTTTGCCCCCCAAAGTACGTCTTGTGTAAACATGACGTGCTTTGAAAAGTCGCAGTCTCTCACTGGACAGCTATGACATGCTTTACCGAAAGCTGCATTCTGTATCGCTGTAATCGACCGTCGTACAATGGTGACTGGCCGTCAGTTTTTTGAGTCATGACGAGATGAACATTCGATCCCTGTAAATGATAGAGATCAAACATTAGTCAGAAATACGTGCATACGTGTATTACCTTGGCTTTGATTAACGTTGCGTGATCGCAAGTCGTTGTCAGTTCGGTTTACTATCGAAATCTGCATCGGTCCTCTCCTGGACCGATTTGAGATTTGAGTTAGAACACTGTTCTTATGATTGTCTACGATCACCTTCTCGTACTGATCCTCTCCTGAATCAGTACAAGAGTAGACAAACAATTTTAAACATTGAGACTATTCGTCCATTTTCATTAGTGGTTGGCGATGGATTCGAGGGTGTGCCTCTTCGAATCGATATGGCGTGGATTCGATGTTCTCTAAGTTGATGGAGCCGAAGTTGTGAGTGCTCGAATCAATGTTGCTTTGTTTCGATGCTACTGGAATGGATTCGATGTGGCAAAGGATTTGAAACCGGATGGATTCGAACTAAAGGAGGGATTCGAACTGGTGGAACGACGCTGCGTTGTGATGGATTCGAACTAAAGGTTAAAATGGATTCGAAGATGTCGCAACGAATCGATTCGAGTCGATTATCCCACCTATAGAAGCCGGTCAGATATACCGGGAGGCGAATCGCCACATCTCCCCTATATATACCGGGCTCCTATTCATTTCTCACTTTTCACTTTTTACTGTTACGAGAGCTTCTTCTTCGAATCGATTTCTCCTAGGCCAAGACAAACGTGCTCTCTTCAAAACAATCGATCTCTTCCACGCTTTTACTCGAAATCCAAACAGGTATTCAATGGATCGATTCGAGATGAGGAAAATAGAACCATCTTCGCCTTAGAAAATTCTGAGAAGTGACGAGGTCTGAATGAAATGGGTTGACTCGATGGAGTCGAGGAGCGATGAGATCTGAATGGATTGGGTCGCCTCCCGTTGCTTCGCATCGATCCAGGAATGACCGGTTCGAATCGATTTCGAGGGCAAGATTTCGAATCGATGACTTGGAGGGATTTGATCGATTCGAAGTGATGTCATTTAAATCGATTCGAAGGGATTGAATACTGATCGATTCGAAGCAATGCGGAGCCTACGGATTCGAAGTGCTCCTCTATCACTCAGTTACATCGAGTCGAACCATACGGATTCGAAGTACCCGGAATCGAACTCCATCGATTCGACCCTTATCGATTCGAAGTCGATGGATTCGAACGTCTTCGTCCTCTGATACCATTGCTTCCTGACTTGCTCCATCATATGAACTACGACCAGTTTTATGTTTTTCTCTGACGAACTTAATGAACTTTGGCATAATTGACTCCGACGAGCTTCGGCCTTGCATAATCGAACCTGATTAACAGACTTGAACCTGAATTTCCTTTGAAGCTCGTCGATGGAACCATGACTTAACCAATAATACAACTGACTTATACTTGAAGTCGGTCCGTAGCGTTTGGATGGTGCGGAAATGACGGTCAGCGATGACGGTCACTTTCTTTCTTAAATTCCCAAGTTATGTTGTACGAACATCTCGCTTCATTCTGTTAAATTTGCTCGAGTGATGTATAATACTTGCACTGCACGACATGTTCACACACACTACACTGGGGCATGCACGGGCTTGTTCATAAACTTAATGTTGCTTTCTAATGAGTTAGCTAATTATGGAATCTTCGAGCTCCCAACAACAAGAGGTGCAGAGCTCGACTCCTCCCATGCTTGAGATTCCTGACATCCCTGCCGACGTAATCGATCCGCCTCCAGATGAATTGCCGGAGGCGATATTTATTGAGGACCCTGTCGACTCGGTCCAGTCCAACATTTCTGAATCTTTATTGGGACGAATATGCTTAAAGCATAACATATCTCTTGGTGACGTTCTATTGCCCAGCACCACCGATAGACCGCACAATCCGCCTGAAGGATATACAGCATTTTACCGTCATGCTTGTGCGGCTGGAACTCTTCCTCCCTTCAATCAATATATCCGAAGGATGCTATCATATTTAGGGATCGCTCCTTCGCAACTTCATCCCAACGGTCACGCGTTGCTGAATAGTGTCTTTGTAATATTCATGGACTGTCTTTTTCGCCCGCCGAGGCCCTCTGAAATCAGACATATATTCAACTTCAAGAGCAGGGGTGATAGCCCGTCGTTTACATTTTTGGAGGCAGTCAGAAATTGCCAAGTTGTAGTTGGAGCTTGGACGCGACTGAGCTACTTCAAGAACGAATGGTTCTACGTTCGATGCCCTCCGGGTTTTGCTAGGCGATGGTTGTCTAGACGTAAGCGCCTTAACATGTTTCTTTGACCAATTTCTCTTCGGTGTTAAAATTGACATTTCATTCCCTTTTCAGCTATTATCTCTAGGCCCGATGGAGGGCGTTTCAAGGGTACTGTCCGGAGTCTTCAAGAAGTCCCAAGCGAGCTGAGGCATATTGACTCGGTGCTGAACGACTATAACTTAAGAGTTCTGGGTTTGATTGACATTAACCAAAGCATAGTTGTTGAGGGATTTTCAAAGTCCGTCTCCAAGAAGGAAAATAAGAAGAAACCCAAGGAGAGAAAAGCGAAGAGGTCACTCGGGATCAGAATAGTCGAGGCGAGTGACGAAGAAAGAACTCAGACGGATTCAGAGCCGATGGCTGACCTTTCGGGAAACTTGGACGAATCGGGAGAAAAACGGAAAGGCAAGGCCGCCGTTTCCAAAAAACTTAGGTCAAAAGGGGGAAAATCTGTAGATGTGTTCCTTCCCGCTTCCGGAGTTATGATTTCTGAGGCCGCCCCTTCTCATTCGAGAGATTCTCTCAAAGGGCTTGACGATATTCCTATCCCAGATTATATATCAATCTCTCATAATCCTGGGTTGGAGGAATTACAAGATGTCTTAAATATGAACGAGCCCTTTCCTTTAAGTGCGGTCAACACTTCCGGTCGGTTTGGGGGTTTACACATTTACACACACTTTCACGGCACTTCACGACTTCTGCATAGTAAACATTGCTTTATGGGATTTTAATCCGTAATTCTTTCTTATCGCAGGTGAGATGTCAGGGCGTGGCTCCACTTTAGATAGGCTTCGGCACGTGCGCCAATCTTCTCCATTTTACGACTCCCGTAGGAGAGAGACAGATAGGGACCATGGGCGAGGCTACTCGAGTCAAGAACGTTATGACAGAGACAGGGATTATTCGCGTAACCGTTCTGGTTATGATTACTCTGATAGAGACCGGGGATACCAGCACCGACCCCGATCTCGCTCTCCTCCGCCTCCCAGGGCCCCAGTAGACCTCCCAGGGCCATCTCATCAACAACAGTTACCTTCTCAATCTTCTCGGCCTGACGCTCAACGGCCTAGAGTGGAACCAACGGCAGCTGCTATAATTGAACAGGCTCCGGCCGAGCTGACAAGTGAGGGAGCTGCCAAGCTCGCCCAAATGAAAAACGACTACCCGGAGATTTGCATGGACGGCTACATCTTCCCGCCTAACTTCAAAAGAATTCCACCAGAGGCTGAGACCACTGCTCATAACTACATCCACGACTTCTACGCTCAGTACAAGGAGTGGTATAAGGCAGCCGTGAAGGCTTCTAGAGTAGCTTTTGACAGGGCGAAAGTCATTGCCGAACGTGACGTTGACATTGCGAAGCAGAAACGCATCATTCTAGTTCTTCAGTCCAAAGTGGAAACGTCCCGAAAGTCAGAGCTTGATACACTTAAGAAACACGAGGGTGTCGTGGCCAAACTAGCGAGGATGCAGCAAGAACACTGTGCCACAGTGGAAGAGATGGGCCATCGTAATACCACCGTTGCAGCTGAGCGAGACTTAGCCGTTAATGAGCTGAACGAGCTCAAGGCCAAATTCGCTGAAATGGTGAAGGAGAAGGACGATGCGAATGCTACTGCTCAAGAGGCTTGCGACCAAGCAGTATCCCTCAGAGCCGAACTTGCTGCGGCGGCGGTCAAGGCTAAGTCTGTGGAAGCGGAGATTCAGGAAAAAATCTTGGAGGAGAGGTCCAGGCTAGATGCTGAGTTTGACGATCTCTTAGTCACGTATAACGCTAATGTGCTGGAACACAGAAATCTAGCGTGGCTGGGAGATGACTCCATGATCTTGTATAATGCCTGGACCCGGCTGGTGAATGAGAAGAGAGCGGCGCAACCAGATGGAGCACTTGACGACTTTGAACTGGAGATGCGCCTGCTTACTGAGGATGAGAGGAAGACCCTTCATGAGGTGGTAATTTCTATGGCGAAAGAAAGACTCGGCGTCCAATCATCAGAGACAGGCGAAGGTTCGGGGACCGCGCATCACGAGGCTAGTGTTGGAGCCGTAATCTCAACATTGCCCGAGACTACTGGTGCGGTAGACCCCCAATCTGTTCCTGCATATAATCCTGACCAACCATTATTATCTTCCGCCGATGATTCCACCCATGTTTCGGTCCAGACTAAGGAAGGTACTTGAACGCTTCTCGTAGTTTTGTTGTGAAGAACCTTAAGCAACACACTTGGCTAACAACCTTCGTTTTGTCGTATTTCAGTGACCGAAGCTATAGTTTCTGCGCCCCTTGCCTTATCAGTTTCTCAGCAAACACAAGGGGTAGTTTTTTCTGAAGCCATCACGGCTTCTACTTTGATTGGCGAGGAGGGAGATGCAAATATGTTTTCTTTCAGCGCTCAGATGATTGAGGAGCTTCTCAATGAACCCATCGATCCCTCTGCCAACCCGTCCGATGTTGTGAATGAGGCTGCTCCGGCCGCTAGTTTATCTATGCCAGCCATTGGCACATCTGATGCGGCCCAAGCATCTCGTGAGGACGACGTTTTAGCTGAGATTGCTGCCGAGATGACAGCAGGGAATGTTGGTTCTAGTCCGCCCGGGCCTGCCCCGCTAATGGTGATTTCGTCGGGTGGTACTGTATTGATCGAGACCGCTCCTGTCCCTCCTCCTGCTACTTCTCCTATGCCCCCGGCTCGTCCTCCTAGAAGAACTTCCGTCGCCTCCAGCTCTGAGGAGGATGTCGACATCATATCGCTGCCGGAGGGCAAGCCTGAAAAGAGCAAGCGATTGAGGAAGAAGTCGGGCAGCGGATCAGGTGGAGCTACTCCAAAGAAGAAGATAAGGAAGAAGAAAGAGTGAACTTCTTTCCCTAAATCTTTGTCGCGTAGGGTAGCATTTTGTCGATTTTTTCTATAGCCGTGTATAGATGTGGATTCGGCCCCCACTAGCAGAATTTTTCATAAACACTTTGTAATCAGATTCTTTTTGTTGATAATGGAAATGAAAAGCTATTCTCTTTCTGTCTTCAACTTGTTATGTGTTATGGTTCTGCCCCCTGTACTGGGGAGAAGTGTGGAGTTGACGTATGTTTATACTCTGCCTTGTGTACTGGAAGCACGGAGTTAATTAATGTTTATACTCCAGTTCGCGTCCTCGGAAGCTGGAGTTCGTTAATGTTTATACTCCAGTTCGCGTTCTCGGAAGCTGGAGTTTTTAGGAGAATGTTTATACTCCGCCTCGCACTCTGGGAGTACGGAGTTAGATGAATGTTTATACTCCGCCTCGCACTCTGGGAGCACGGAGTTAGAAGAATGTTTATACTCCGCCTCGCACTCTGGGAGCACGGAGTTAGAAGAATGTTTATACTCCGCCTCGCACTCTGGGAGCACGGAGTTAGAAGAATGTTTATACTCCGCCTCGCACTCTGGGAGCACGGAGTTAGAAGAATGTTTATACTCCGCCTCGCACTCTGGGAGCACGGAGTTAGAAGAATGTTTATACTCCGCCTCGCACTCTGGGAGCACGGAGTTAAGTAAAAAGCTTGCACCCAGCTCGCGCTCTCGGAGTACTCTGGGGTTTAGGAAAAATGTTTATACTCCGCCTCGCATTCTGGGAGTACGGAGTTAAATGAGAGTTTATACTCCGCCTCGCGCTCCGGGAGCACGGAGTTTAGTAAAATGTTTATACTCCGCCTCGCACTCCGGGAGTACGGAGTTTGATAAAATGTTTATACTCCGCCTCGCACTCTGGGAGCACGGAGTTAAATGAAGGGTTGTCGTGTATCAACCCATTTTCGTGGCCTGACGTGATGGCTTGCCCCCGAGCTCGGGTTTCATTTAGCGAGTGGTTGATTGCTTCACAGCCACTCCCTACTTGAATAAATTCCACTGTGTGATGGAACTTAGCTCTTCGTGCATCGTGACGTTGTACATTGTATTTAATGAATCACAGCTCTGGCTCGAAGAGATGGCATTTTATTGCTGAAATAAGAAAATATGGCAAATCAGTTGCCTTATTACAAATTCTGATTTCGAAATGCAAAAGTAAATTGCTGAATAAAAAACATAATGAAATGAATAAAGCCTGTCATATGTAATAGCGGCGGAGACTCTCGCTGTTCCAGGCTCTTGGCAAAACTAGACCGTCCACGGTTGATAGTTTGAATGTGCCATCTCCAAGTCGTTGCGTAATCACGTATGGTCCTTCCCAATTTGGTTTCATGTGTGAAGGAACCGGGTATACCCTCTTGAGGACCAGATCGCCGAGATCAAAGGTTCGGGGGCGAACTTTGGTGTTATATAATTGGGCGACCCGACTTCGGTAAGCGGCCGCTCTTAAATCAGCTTCTTCTCGTTTCTCGCAATTCAGCAACATAACAGGCTCTTCCTGCTGCCTGATCTCCTTGAACGATTCCTATACCATGATCGGTTGGGAATTTTAAAGTCAAACACCACGGGGCAATGGCTGCCCTGAATTCAGCGAGAGCTGGTCGACCCAGGAATGCATTGTACGGTGAAGCAATGTCAAGAACAACAAATTGCAGTAGTCGGACTCTCCTGCGCTCTCCGATCCCCAGTTCCACTGGTAGTTCTACTATCCCAGTAGGTATCGTTGCACTGCCATTGAAGCCATGAACCCGGGATTGGCAGGGTTTTAGGTCCTTTGCTTCCATCTTCATTAAATCGTAAGCTCGCTTGAATAGAATGTTTACAGAACTTCCACTGTCAACCAGGATCCTCTTCATCCAAGCAGGACCAACCTGGGCAGATATGACCAGTGGATCAATCGTTGGAGCTTCGATTTTGTCAGCATCTCTGCTTCTGAATATGATATCGTCAGACATTGTTTTTTGTTGCTTAGCCGGGGTTCCATCCTCACAATTACTGCAGCATTCGTAGCTCGCATGCCTGATAGAGCTAGCATACGACTCCATTTCCCTCCAGCTCCTGTCTGCTGGATGAGGACCACCACTTATGGTATTGATAACTAGCCTCCCGCCTGTACGAGCAGGTTCCTCTTGTCTTTCCTGATCTTGCGCACGGTTTGGATTCGATGGGCCCGCACCACCAGATTGCGGCGCCCGCACGAATTGATCTAACTTCCTCTCCCTAATCAACTTTTCTATGAGATCTTGCAGATGGCGACAGTCATTAGTATTGTGGCCATAACTCTCATGAAACCTACAAAACTTTCCCGTCTGAATCTGCCTTTCCGACGACCGCTTCGGAGCGGGTTTCTTATACTGTTCTGTGTTGCAAGTTTGCAGATACACATTCTCCAGTGATGTGTTTAACGGTGTATAACTTTCAAACATCGGAGCCCTACGCCGTGGGCCTGGATTCGGATCTCTCTTCTTATTCTGACCATTGCCACCCCTTGGCTGATTTTGTTTGTTCTGTATGTTTAACTGGACTTTTCCGGAATTGTCACCGGACTGTTTAACTGCGACATTGCTTTGTATTCCCTCACTTCCGGGTTTTGCATCGTCCTGCTTCCTAGACTGTTTCGCGTCCTCTTGCCGTAAGAATTGAGCGGCTTTGGAGTAGAAACGGTCCAACGATGCGGGGGGTTTTCCGGCCAACCAGTTTCCAAATTCAGAATCGGGATCAATTCCCTTTGTCAATGCCATTAAAATCGAGTTGTCGTTGGGATTACTAATTTCCACGCATGCCGCATGGAACCTCTCCAAGTAACGCCTTAACGTTTCCCCACGAGCCTGGGTAACATTGGACAGGGTGTTAACATCTTTGGGTCTGGCAACATGCATACAGAACTGTTCAACAAACTTCTTAGCCAATTGGTCAAATGACGAAATAGATCTTGGAGGTAGTCTTGTAAACCACATTGTTGCAATTCCTCCCAGTGAAATGGGAAAGCTACGGCATTTCACTGCATCGTCGGCCCTTGCGGCGCTCATTGACCATTCGTATTTCAGTATGTGCTGATTGGGATCAGAACTTCCCTCGTACATAGGGAGAGTTGGCATTCTGAATCGTCGAGGAGGTTCAGCGTATAGTATTTCGTCCGTGAAAGGAGTATGGCTTCGAGAAATTCCCCAATCGTCATTGGTAAGTCCTTGGCTTTCACGGATCATTTGACGTATCATAGTCGGGATGTCCGGCATTGCCACATTCTGAGCCTGCTGAGCTAAGGTGTGGTCGGGTTCCACAATGCGAGTTTGGACCGGGCGCTGTCGACGGTCCGAGTTTCGCCTCCTTGGCTCAACGTCTTCCTGGACGTCTGGTTCAAAAGTACGCCCTTGCTGTTGATTACCCGAATCTGGAAGATATCGGGCATCGACCCTTGTTTCCGCTGTTGCAGCTGTGACATGATTGTCCGTAGTATATTGTGAAGTGCGGCCACCCCGTGCTGATGGCCCAGCCTGGAAGCTGGTTGATGGTCCTACCCTCAATTGCCCGACAGTCAGGGCGGGCTGATACCCCGTAGCCTGAGCATAATCTTCGTCTAATCGGGGACGGGTAGATCTACGATGATAGTCAGACGAGGCAGAACTTTCAGTGGGTGAGCGGGAAACATCATCCCTCCTGGACCTCCTACGGCCCTGGCGATTCAGTTGATTTGTCAATTCAATATTAGCTCGCAACTGTTCGGCTAACTGTTGCCGACTCTGAGTCAATTCTTGGAGTAACATCTGAAATTCTTGTCTAGTGACTGCCCCAGACGGATCCGAGTGGGCAGTGTTGTCTTGGTTGGGTGGCTGCTGTTGAGCAGGATTTTGTCCATCCCTACCTTCTTGTCCTGGAGCTGCAGAAGTGGTTCTCGTGCTAACCATTTTGAACGATGAATCCTTTTCCTAGATTTTATGCAAATCTGAGTAGAATGGAAGGACTGTGAATCGAAGATCTGGATCTTCCTCTTGGATTTGTGCAATCCGGTATCGATGGTAGATCCAAGGAGCAGGAGAAAAAAGCTGGTTTTTTCTCAGTGAAAGCACCAAAGTGTTTGTACCAAAATTGGGCACAACACTCCAAAAGTGTTTGTACCAAAATTGGGCACAACACTCTTCGGAAGTTTTTGAAGAGATAAAAGTGAAGAACAAAAATTAAAACTGTGGATTATCTAACAAAAACTCCAAATAACAGAAAATAAATTGCAAAGACAAGCGATTTAGAGTGGTTCGGCGTTTCGCCTACGTCCACTATGAAGTTTGATGATTTTATTGCTCGATTACTTGAAGATTACAGTAGTTGATAATGTAATACGACTGAATTCAAATGCTAAGTGTTAATCTAAAGCAGCGACGGTGTTCTGGAGTAAATCTGGCAGAATCTGGGCGCTCTTCAGTACTTAGAATTCTCCGACCCCTTTTCTGAATGACCAGGGGGTCTATTTATAGGTGTAGGAGGCTGGTATTTCGCCCAAAATGTGGGGAGACCAGTTCTGGTACGTCAGGGGGCCCACATGGCCGAAATTTAGAGACCCGGGCCCACTTTGGGATCGATTCGACCCTTGGTTCGAATCGATCAAGAAATCATCCAATCGAGCTGAAATTTGGTGTGTACATTCTTCATCATGTATCTGAGCTTCTGTGAAAATTTCATGGGATTTGGACTTGTAGAACTCGAGTTATGATCGATTCAAGTTGGTGTTTTTCGTATTCTGGAGTCGTTCGAATCGATATGCTCGAATCGATTCGTTCGAATCGATCTTCCTGCTTGTGAGGATGGTGACGTGGTGCGCTTTCTTCGAATCGGTCCGCTTTGTACTCCGCTTTGACTGGGTCGAATCCACGACATGGATTCGAAGATGGTGGAGTCGAGGGCAAGCTGCGTCTCCCGGATTCGAAGTGAAGCTTTGTCTTATCGATTCGAAGTGAAGCTTTGTCTTATCGATTCGAAGTGAAGCAATGTCTTCTGGATTCGAAGTTCCCTCTCTTGATGGATTCGAATTGTAGAAAACTCCAATCGATTCGAACTCAAGGTATCGTTCGAATCGATTCGAAGTACAGCTAACTACTTGGTCCGGCTGGATTCGAACGAGAGTTTCTAGGCTGATGGAGTCGAAGCAAGGGAGAGCTGCTGGAGTCGAGGCAATGGTAGTTCGATGGATTCGAACTGTTTCCTGGCTAATGGATTCGAACATAGGCGAAACCTATGGATTCGAACTAAAGGTGCCCTACTCCATCTTTCGTCGACGATATCTCGAGCATACGAACTCGGATTGACTTGAAACTTGGATCGTTGGTTCCCAAGGCTCTGCTTGACGCGTCTTATCAATTGCAGCCCGAACTGGACTCGGACAAAATCCATCGATATCCGTAGTGATCCTCACGTGTAACCGACTTCCGAGACAATCTGTTACCGGTATCTAGTCAAGTCCTTGGTGTCACGGCCTTGCCAAAAGGCGGGATAACAGAGTTGGATGTTTATACTCCGCTTCGCACTTTGGGAATACAGAGTTGGATGTTTATACTCCGGTTCACACTCTGGGAATACGGAGTTGGATGTTTATACTCCGGTTCGCGCTTTGGGAACTCGGAGTTGGATGTTTATACTCTGGTTCGCGCTCTGGGAACTCGAAGTTGGATGTTTGTACTCTGCCTCGCAATTTGGGAATACAAAGTTGGATGTTTATACTCCGGTTCGCGCTCTTGGAACTCGGAGTTGGATGTTTATACTCCGCTTCGCACTCTGGGAATACGGAGTTGATGTTTATACTCCGGTTCGCGCTCTGGGAACTCGGAGTTGGATTTTTATACTCCACTTCGCACTCTGGGAATACGGAGTTGATGTTTATACTCCGGTTCGCGCTCTGGGAACTCGGAGTTGGATGTTTATACACCGCCTCTCACTTTGGGAATACGAAGTTGATGTTTATACTATGGTTCGCGCACTGGGAACTCGGAGTTGGATGTTTATACTCCGGTTCGCGCTTTGGGAACTCGGAGTTGGATGTTTGTACCCCGCTTCGAACTTTGGGAATACGGAGTTGATGTTTATACTTCGGTTCGTGCTCTGGGAACTCGGAGTTGGATGTTTATACTCCGCTTCGCACTCTGGGAATACGGAGTTGGATGTTTATACTCCGCCTCGCACTCTGGGAATACGGAGTTGATGTTTATACTCCTGTTCGCGCTCTGGGAACTCGGAGTTGGATGTTTATACTCCGCCTCGCACTCTGGGAATACGGGGTTGATGTTTATACTCCGGGTCGCGCTCTGGGAACTCGGAGTTGGATGTTTATACTCCGGTTCGCGCTTTGGGAACTCGGAGTTGGATGTTTATATTCCGCTTCAAAATCTGGGAATACGGAGTTGATGTTTATACTCCAGTTCGCGCTTTGGGAACTCGGAGTTGGATGTTTATACTCCGCTTCGCACTCTGGGAATACAGAGTTGGATGCTTATACTCTACTTTGCACTCTGGGAATATGGAGTTGATGTTTATACTCCGGTTCGCGCTCTGGGAACTCGGAGTTGGATGTTTATACTCCGCCTCGCACTCTGGGAATACGAAGTTGATGTTTATACTCTACTTTGCGCTCTGGGAACTCGGAGTTGGATGTTTATACTCCAGTTCGCGCTTTGGGAACTCCGAGTTGGATGTTTATACTCCGCTTCAAACTCTAGGAATACGGAGTTGATGTTTATACTCCGGTTCGCGCTTTGGGAACTCGGAGTTGGATGTTTATACTCCGCTTCGCACTCTGGGAATATGGAGTTGGATGTTTATACTCCACTTCGCACTCTGGGAATACAGAGTTGATGTTTATACTCCGGTTCGCGCTCTGGGAACTCGGAGTTGGATGTTTATACTCTGCCTCGCACTCTAGGAATACGGAGTTGATGTTTATACTCCGGTTCGCGCTCTGGGAACTCGAAGTTGGATATTTATACTTCGGTTCGCGCTTTGGGAACTCAGAGTTGGATGTTTATTCTCCGCTTCGAACTCTGGGAATATGGAGTTGATGTTTAAACTCCGGTTCGCGCTTTGGGAACTTGGAGTTGGATGTTTATACTCCGCTTCGCACTCTGGGAATACGGAGTTGGATGTTTATACTCCGCTTCGCACTCTGGGAATACGGAGTTGATGTTTATACTCCGGTTCGCGCTCTGGGAACTCGGAGTTGGATGGTTATACTCCGCCTCGCACTCTGGGAATACGGAGTTGATGTTTATACTCCGGTTTGCGCTCTGGGAACTCGAAGTTGGATGTTTATACTTCGGTTCGTGCTTTAGGAACTCGGAGTTGGATGTTTATACTCCGCTTCGAACACTAGGAATACGGAGTTGATGTTTATACTCCGGTTCGCGCTCTGGGAACTCGAAGTTGGATGTTTATACTCCGCTTCGCCCTCTGGGAGTACGAAGTTGGATGTTTATACTCCGCTTCGCACTCTAAGAATACGGAGTTGATGTTTATACTCCGGTTCGCGCTTTGGGAACTCGGAGTTGGATGTTTATACTCCGGTTCGCGCTCTGGGAACTCAGAGTTGGATGTTTATACTCCGCTTCGCACTTTGGGAATACGGAGTTGGATGTTTATACTCCGGTTCGCGCTCTGGCAACTCGTAGTTCGATGTTTATACTCCGCCTCACACTCTGGGAATACGGAGTTGATGTTTATACTCCGTTTCGCGCTTTGGGAACTCGGAGTTGGATGTTTGTACTCCGCTTCACACACTGGGAAGACGGAGTTGATGTTTATACTCTGCTTCGCATTCTGGGAATACGGAGTTGATGTTTATACTCCTCTTCGCACTTTGGAAAAACGGAGTTGGATGTTTATACTCCGGTTAGTGCTTTGGGAACTCGTAGTTGGATGTTTGTACTCCGCTTCGCACTCTAGGAATACGGAGTTGATGTTTAAACTCAGGTTCGCGCTTTGGGAACACGGAGTTGGATGTTTATACTCCGCTTCGCACTCTGGGAATACGGAGTTGGATGTTTATACTCCGCTTCGCACTCTGGGAATACGGAGTTGATGTTTATACTCCGGTTTGCGCTCTGGGAACTCGAAGTTGGATGTTTATACTCCGCCTCGCACTCTGGGAATACGGAGTTGATGTTTATACTCCGGTTTGTGCTCTGGGAACTCGAAGTTGGATGTTTATACTCCGCCTCGCACTCTGGGAATACAGAGTTGATGTTTATACTCTGGTTCGCGCTCTGGGAACTTGGAGTTGGATGTTTATTCTCCGCTTCGAACTCTGGGAATACAGAGTTGATGTTTATACTCCGGTTCGTGCTCTGCAAACCCAGAGTTGGATGTTTATACTCCGCTTCACACTCTGGGAATACAGAGTTGGATGTTTATACTCCGCTTCGCACTTTGGGAATACAGAGTTGATGTTTATACTCCAGTTCGCGCTCTAGGAACTCGGAGTTGGATGTTTATACTCTGCTTCGCTCTCTGGGAATACGGAGTTGATGTTTAAACTCCGGTTCGCGGTTTGGGAACACGGAGTTGGATGTTTATACTCCGGTTCGTGCTCTGGGAACTCGGAGTTGGATGTTTATACTCCGATTCGCACTTTGGGAATATGGAGTTGGATGTTTATACTCCGGTTCGCGCTCTGGGAACTCGGAGTTGGATGTTTATACTCCGCTTCGCACTCTGGGAATATGGAGTTGATGTTTAATACTCCAGTTCGCACTTTGGGAACTCGGAGTTGGATGTTTATACTCCGCTTCGCACTCTGGAAATACGGAGTTGATGTTTATACTCCGGTTTGCGCTCTGGGAACTCGAAGTTGGAGGTTTATATTCCGCCTCGCCCTCTGGGAATACGGAGTTGATGTTTATACTCCGGTTCGCGCTCTGGGAACTCGGAGTTGGATGTTTATTCTCCGGTTCGTGCTTTGGGAACTCGGAGTTGGATGTTTATACTCCGCTTCGAACTCTGGGAATACGGAGTTGATGTTTATACTCCGGTTCGCTCTATGAACCCTGTTAGCACCAAAATTGGTCACTAACCTCGTTCAGAAAGATTGTGTAGAGATATAAGTGATGAAAGTAAATTAAACAGAGAAGACAATACTAATTTAAATGCAGAAAGTAAGAACACCAAATTTATAGTGGTTCAGCATAATTTCCTACGTCCACTTTGTTCAACTTTATTGATTTCCTTTCTAGTTGATTACAAATACAATTCGTGAATCAAATGCTTGAGTAAAGTTGTTAAGTAGAGAAGGTGAGTCTTGAAAATGGCAGAGTCTCCCCGGTGTTTTCTCTCCAAAAAAGGATCCATTTCACTGTGACCCTGCCCCTCTATTTATAGGCAAAGATGGGCTGGACTTCCCAAGCGGGCTTGTTAGCCGAACGTTCGAGCCCAGGTGCTGCGTGCCGAACCAGGTACGCCGAACGCTTCTGTGCCGAACAGTCCTTCCCATGCCGAACGGTCCTTCACATGCCGAACGGTCCTTCCCATGCCGAACGGTGCTCCTGATGTATGGGAAGTGTAGGGTGATTGCAGTGAAGCCGAGCGTATCTCCCTTTGAAGCTCTTGACCAACCAATGTATGTAGTTCGAACGTTCTCGTTGCCGAGTTATCCTACCGCCGAGCTCCACTGACGCCGAGTACCGTGGGATGCCGAACACTAGTTGACGCCGAGCATAGGTTGTTGCCGAGTGCTCTCCTTGACGCCGAATGCCCTTATGCCGAGTACCTTGTTATGCCGAGCAGTCTTGACGCCGAGTACCTTGTTATGCCGAGCAGTCTTGACGCCGAGTACCTTGTAATGCCGAGCAGTCTTGACGACGAGTACCTTGTTATGCTGAGCAGTCTTGACGCCGGACACTAATGGATGCCGAGCGCACTTTTCGCCGAGCGCTCATGGATGTCGGTTGCTTCGCCGAACACTCCTGGATACCAAGTGCCTCGCCGAACACTCTTTGGTGCCGAGCACTGATTGCCGAGTACTAGTTGCCTGGTCAAATCCCCAGGAAACACTTGCCCCCCAAAGTGTATTGCGTGGCCGAACGTGATGCGCTTTGAATCTGGTACAATCTACCTCGGAGGTACCTTCTCGAGAATGCTAGCGAAGGAGGTGCAAGACGAACGAGATGCAGACGCCGAACGATACGTTCGAAGCCGAACGTACCTCGTGTGCCGAACGTCACACTGCTACGATGCCGAACACTTCGGTGTTGACCGGTTCTACCGGGTATAGCCCCTTTAACTTCTACCTTCCTCTATATAACCAGGCCCTCACCGTCTCTCTTCCCTTTACGCCTTCTCTTCAGCCATTCCTTAGAGACTTTCAACTCTTCCCATCCTACCGGATATAAAGCCTTCATAACATTTTCAACTTCGATCGTCGAATTAGGTATCCTTCCTCTAACAATCGCACTACTTCCATTTTGGGTTCATCGCGGTTTGCTCGTTTTGAGTTGTCTAAATTGCTCCTCCGTGCCGAACGATAGAAGGGTAGATGGGGTGTCGAACGGCGCTGTCTTTGCCGGGTGATCCATCTCTGTCGTTCGGTGTGGATGGTGAAGGTGTAGGGTAGAATTGAAATCGTGGCGGAGCACAACTTTTAGCCAAACGATGACATTAGCCGAGCAATACGATTGATACGCCGAACCCTGATTTTAGCCGAACAACATACTTGACATACCGAACAATGACTCTAGCCGAACAGCATACTTGGCATGCCGAACGATGACTCTAGCATATTTGACATGCCGAACGATGGCTCTAGCCGAACAGCATATTGACATGCCGAACGATGACTCTAGACGAACAGCATATTGACATGCCGAACAATGACCCTAGCCGAATAGCATATTGACATGCCGAACGATGACTCTAGTCGAACAGCATATTGACATGCCGAACGATGACTCTAGCCGAACAGCATATTGACATACCAAACACTGACTTCAGCCGAACAATGCCTAGGTCGAACCATTACCTTAGTCAAACAAAGCAACTGCCGGACAATTCTTGGGCCGGATAATGTCTTTAGCCGGTCAATACAAATGCCGAACAATCATTAAAAATGCCGAACAGGATAGGTGTCTAACTACACGTCAAGCCGGTCACTCTAGAAATCATATGTCTTCTGAATCTGGGACTATAATCCCCTCAAGGCGAGCTTTCTGAGACAGTCAGCGATGACGGTCTTCGAAGGCGATGATTCGAAGCTAAATATTACATCCTTAGAACTTTTAGATTCTCATTGCCTGCACACAATCGCTTGCACTAGTTCACACACCACACGGGGGGGGGGGGGGGGGGAAATCGTGTTGCTAATTCTAACGTTCAACGTTTTTCAAGTATAGCTCTCTCAAGCATTTAGCCAGGTTCATTATTTATTCGGGATGTCGGGAAAATCTAGTTCTGCCACCATATCTGACAGGCCTGGGCCGTCAGCAAAGCAAGGAGCCGCAGATGCTTCCAACCCGTCAATCTCTCCCGCTCATAACTTGGCGCCCGATGCTCTGGAGTCAACCATCTTACTGGACAATCCGGTCGATTCTCAAGCCTCGAAGATCAATGAGGCCGCTCTACGACGGATATGTTCCATTCACGGGATTCCCTTTGCTGACGTGTTAGTTCCTTCTAGACACGACCGTCCTCATCTGCCCCCAGTCGGGTACACGGCCTGCAACAAGTTCATGTGCTGGATGGGCAGCGTGCCTCCATTTAACCTATTTCTCCGGGATGTGCTGCAGTATATAGACATTGCTCCATCACAGCTGCACCCGAATGGTCATGCGTTCCTATATGGGACTTATTTACTCTTCATGGCTGTCTTCTCCAGACCTCCAACCCCTGGTGATATCCGATACATTTATATGTTCAAGAGACGGAAAGATAGCCCTTCCTTCATATTCCTCGAGCCATATCACAAGTGCCAGATCTTGACAGGGGCCTGTAGCAAATTCGCCCTGTACAAACAGGAATGGTTCTATGTGCGATGCCCGTCTGGTTTTGCTAGGAGATGGGTTGAAGGGAGTAAGTCTCTCTGCTGAACCGTTATTCGTACTTAATGGGAGTCATGTTTTTCCTGACTCTTCATTTCATCTTTTCAGGTATTAACCCGCGTCCGGAAGGCCGAGGATATTCTGACGCTGTCGACGCGATTAGAGCTCTTCCGGCCGAGGATCGAGATATTCGAGCTATCATTTCAAATGAATCGCTGTCGGGGTTCGGCTTGCTAGCTCCTGATCGTCGGATCAGCCTTCCAGAAGGTGTTACAATTCCCAAACCTCCATCTGGTAAAGGGAAAAAACTTGCCGGCTCGTCGTCGCGTCGCGCTCCCGACACACACGAAGAAGGCGAGCGCAAAGAGGATGATGCACCCGAAACTCAGGGCGAGAACGTGGGTCCCGCTTGGAATCCGGCAATCGAAGTTCAGGATATTGAGACGTCATCCTCCCCTTCGAAGGGAAAGAAAAAGCTGAAATATACGGTTCAGAAAGAGAAAGTTGGTGACACCTCAAAATCTACGCCTATCCCTCCTGAGAAAGAGGCTTCTTCGCAGCATCTGGAGAGTTCTCTGAGGGGTCTCTCGAACCTCTCTATTCCCGAAGACATACTTAATTACGGGTTCGATGATCCTGAAGCTCTCAAATTCTCCTCGCCCGCTAGAGGCAATGTAGGAGTTCAACTCCCGGCTCATAGAGACAATACTCCGATTAGCAAAGATAAACGAACGGGTCCGTCGGGGGGAACACTTAGGACACACACGCACATGCGCATTCCATAACATACTTCAAGTCTTTTTAATTCGTGAATTCTCCTTAATTCGTTGTTATCTTCCTTCTTTGCAGGTGATATGGGCCGCTCCCACGGACTTGATCGCCTTCAGGGGTCTTCAATATTTCATCACTCCGGACGGGATTCCGGTTCAGGCAGACGCCGGGACCGAGGTGATTATGAAGATAGGGACAATCGTCCGCGCGAGTCGTCTCACCGCAAGAAAGCACACTATCAATCTTCCCAGTCCCGTGATCTTCCTCCTACAACTGAGCCGGATAAAGAGAAGTCTTTGCAGAAGGGTTATCAGTCTGATGCTGCTCGAGAACAACATTCCAGTTCATCGAGTACGAGGCAAGTTCGAGAGCCGTGTAAAAGAACGGAATTCTCTAAGCCTCCTCCTCCTGCTCCTGCCGTGGACCCAACTGTTGCGGAAAAGATGGTCGACCTTAAGGCCAAGTTTCCGAAAATTTGTTTTGACGGTTTGAAATTCCTCCCGGCCATCCATCACATTCCTGGGCACGTGAAGCAAAGTGCCATTGCCTGCAACAATGACGTCTATGTTCAACATGACGCATTCGTGCACTTGGTGGAGAAGATATCAGAAGTATCTGTTGAGCGTCAACACGAGATTGACCGTCTGAATCTGGAGGCTGACAGCGATAAGAAAATCATCAAACTCCAAGACGAAGAACTCGCCTCTTATAAGTTAAAGCTAGAAGCCGCTGAACAAGGTGCAAAAGATACTGCCGAGGCAGTTACTCGCTTAGAGGTGGCTCACAAAAAGGAGCTTGACGAAGCAGTTCAGCGCAGCGGTGCCCTTGCCCTAGAAAAAGACTCTGTCCAAAAAGAAAGGGACGCGCTCGCTACTCAAGTCAAGGAGCTGAAAGAACAACTCTCCAAGGAGAAAGAAGACAAAATAGCCGCTCAGGAAGAATCACAGCGGTATTGTGATGAGATTGTTGCTACCCGGCTCCTGAAGGCAAAGCTCGACGGTGAACTTGCCGGGGTCGAGAAAATGAAGGATGAGGCCCGTGAGGAGGGAAAAAGAATGGCTGTGGAGGAGCTTGATTCTCGCCTTGAGGCGGCCGTAGAGACCGGCAGGGAAGAAGTCAAAAGTATGTTTGACCCGTTGATCGCCGAGTACGGAGCCCGCGTCCTTATGCACCGCGACCTAACATTCTTGGGCGACGGCTACCATGAATCCCTGGCTGAGGCATGGGAAACTCTGATAAAGATCAAGAAAGTCGAATCAGGCTCCGAAGAAATCGACGAGGATGCACTGGTGAAGGAGTTCCTGAGGGGGAATGAGCCATCAGATTTATCCGTAGCATTGGCT
The DNA here is from genome assembly GCA_030737815.1 of Allium fistulosum. Classification (NCBI taxonomy): domain Eukaryota; kingdom Viridiplantae; phylum Streptophyta; class Magnoliopsida; order Asparagales; family Amaryllidaceae; genus Allium; species Allium fistulosum. The sequence continues at coordinate 209,550,058 of CM060904.1, read as the reverse complement.
CTCTATGGCAAAGGCTCTTCCCCTTTGAAAGAGAAGAATAACGAGGCTGGCCCGTCAGAGGCCGACGGTACTACTCCTCACATCGCCGCTCCTTATGCTGCTCAATCGGTTGGTCGGTCGACGCTTGATCCATTCGAGCAGCATGCCAGTTACGATCCCGAAGATCCCGGGCTCGGCGTTCATGCGCTGTCACCTATCCTGGAGGGTGAAACCCCGCGCGCCACCGACAGTCAACCTAATCCTGGTAGGAGATTCTTCTTTCTCTAGAAGTCGAAGTGATCCCGTCATTTTTTTAGCAGTGGTTATTCGTTCTAATGCCCACTTCTTATATTTTCTTACAGGTTGTTCTGACACTGAGCTAACTCCGAGGAGCGATGACGCCAAGGAGGAAGCGGGGAAAACAAGCGACGTTGCTCACGCAGGGGTAACTCCCGGCCCAGACGCTCAAGTGATCGGGGCGCTTGACGATGACAAACTTGATACTTCGTCTCCTGCCGAAGGAAGCGACGAAGTTAAAATCACTGGCGCCTCTGAACATACTTCAGAGATGAGCATGAAGGATCGTCTTGCCGACGAGGAGAAGAGAAAGGTCAAAGTCAAAGTTGAATCTGAAGTCCTGGAACTTACTGACCCGCGGAACAGACCTTTGAAAATCATTCTCCCGGGCAGGTCCAAACCACTAGATGTTCCGTCTCCTACTCCTGACTCCGTCTCTCTAGCAAGCAAAAAGTCCAAGAAGAAACGTGAGGGAGAGGAGTCGTCGGAAACACCGAAGGCAGACAAGAAGAAGAAGTCGAAGAAATGATCGATGCACTTGTTCAACAAGTTTTTTGCTTAAGTTTGTAACAGTTTCCATCTTCCATAACTTGTAGTTTGTATAGGCCCGAATTTTGTAGGAGTGATCTTGTATCCCCATTTTGGACTTATCGAATAAAATTTTAGTTTCTTCTTGTTTGAATGATTCTCTTGTCTTTATTTGGTTTGTTGACACTGTGCTCCGAGGATTCGGAGACTTGAGACTGTTCATAATCTAGTCCGCGCTCTGGGGACTTAGAGTACTCAACTCCGCACTCTGGGGACTTGGAGACTTGAAATCGTTTATACTCTACTCCACGCTCTGGAGACTTAGAGTACTCCGCTCCGCACTCTGGGGATTCGGAGATTGGAGTCGTTTATACTCTAGTCCGTGCTCTGGGGACTTAGAGTACTCCGTTCCGCGCTCTGGGGATTCGGAGATTGGAATCGTTTACGCTCTAGCCCGCGCTCTAGGGACTTAGAGTACTCCGCTCCGCACTCTGGGGATTCGGAGATTGGAATCGTTTATACTCTAGTCCGCGCTCTGGGGACTTAGAGTACTCCGTTCCGCGCTCTGGGGATTCGGAGATTGGAATCGTTTATACTCTAGCCCGCGATCTGGGGACTTAGAGTACTCCGCTCCGCACTCTGGGGATTCGGAGATTGGAATCGTTTATACTCTAGTCCACGCTCTGGGGACTTAGAGTACTCTGTTCCGCGCTCTGGGGATTCGGAGATTGGAATCGTTTATACTCTAGCCCGTGCTCTGGGGACTTAGAGTACTCCGCTCCGCACTCTGGGGATTCGGAGATTGGAATCGTTTATACTCTAGTCCGCGCTCTGGGGACTTAGAGTACTCCGTTCCGCGCTCTGGGGATTCGGAGATTGGAATCGTTTATACTCTAGTCCGCGCTCTGGGGACTTAGAGTACTCCGTTCCGCGCTCTGGGGATTCGGAGATTGGAATCGTTTATACTCTAGCCCGCGCTCTGGGGACTTAGAGTACTCCGCTCCGCACTCTGGGGATTCGGAGATTGGAATCGTTTATACTCTAGCCCGCGCTCTGGGGACTTAGAGTACTCCGCTCCGCACTCTGGGGATTCGGAGATTGGAATCGTTCATACGAGCCTGTATGTCGCGCAGAATAGTGTAATTTATCATCCAATTAAGAGATATAGAAACTTCATAGAAAATGTGGCTTCAAGCCTTTATTAATGAAAATCAACTAAATTGCTTGATTACAACTTTAAAAGGAAACTAAATCATTATTGAATTGAAACATGCAGGAAACAACAGTGCCTATAGCAAGAAAGGGAAACATGCTAAATGTAATAGTGCCACAAATGTTCACTGTTCCATGCTCGGGGGAGTGTCGCGCCATCAACGGTCGCTAGCTTGAATGTTCCTTCTCCAAGCTTCCGTTCAATGGCGTATGGACCTTCCCAACTGGGATTCATGCGTGATGGTACCGGGAAGACTCGTTTCAGAACGAGATCTCCCACATCGAAGATTCTTGGACGGACTCTGCCGTCATAGTAACGCTTGACTCGATGTCTGTGCGCCGCCGCCCTTAATTCAGCTTCTTCCCGTTTTTCATCGATGCAGTCCAGTGACTCCAGCAAGAGGTTTTGGTTCGCCTTGGGATCGTAGTACGTCACTCGGTGCGATGGAACTTCAAGTTCCACAGGTATAACGGCTTCAGAGCCGTATGCCAAGGCGAACGGAGTGTGGCCGGTCGCGGACTTGTGGGTAGTTCTATACGCCCATAATGCTGTCGGGAGTTCATCTACCCATTTGCCTCCAACCTTCTCCAGACGCTTCTTTAGTATGGACTTGATTATCTTGTTAACGGCCTCGACTTGTCCGTTAGCTTTTGGGTGTGCAACGGCGGCGAACTTTTTCTCGATGCCGTACTTTAAACAGAACACTTTGAACTCTCTACTTTCGAATTGCGTTCCGTTGTCTGTAATGATGGTGCGTGGAAGGCCAAAGCGGCATATAATGTTTCTTACAACGAAGTTAATGACTTTCTTAGAGGTGATAGTGGCCAAAGGTTCTGCCTCAGCCCATTTCGTGAAATAGTCGACTGCAACTATCGCGTATTTCGCACCACCTTTGGATAGAGGCAAAGAGCCGATTATGTCGATTCCCCAGATCGCGAATGGCCAGGGAATGATCATTTGTGTGAGTTCCGTTGACGGAGCCCTTGGGATTTTTGCATATCTTTGACACTTGTCGCATTTTCTTGCATAGTCCGCGGCATCCCGGTTTACGGTGGGCCAGTAATACCCATAGCGGAGGATCTTCTTTGCTAGCGTTTGCCCCCCAGTATGGTCGCCGCATTCCCCTTCGTGGACTTCCCTCAAGACTCGCTTTGTTTCATCATGAGCGATGCATCGTAACAATGGGACTGAAAATCCTTTCCGGTACATGGATCCATCCTGCATTACGTACCGCGCAGCCTTTCGAAGGACCTGTCGTCTTTCGCTTCTTCTTTCTGGTAAAGCCCCGGTTGTCAGGTACAGTTTGAATGGGGTTATCCACGAGTCCTTCTCGATCTCTGTTTCCAACACAAGATCGATTTTCATCTCGTCCGCACTCGGGGCATGCAAGACTTCCACGAGATACAATCCCATTTGTTGAACATCGTCGGTACTTGCGAACTTAGCCAACAAGTCGGCTTCTTTGTTTTGTTCTCGCGGGATATGTGAAATGTCATAACGCTCAAGATTTGATAGTAGTTCCTGGACCTGAACGAGGTACGGAGCAAGCTTTCGTCCTTTTGCTTGGTAGTCTCCTCGTACTTGGTAAACCACTAACTGCGAGTCACAAAAGATTTCGACTGATTTGATTCCGAGTTCTTCGATAAGCTTCAAGCCAGCGATCAATGCTTCATATTTAGCTTCGTTGTTTGTAGCCGGAAAATCGAGCTTCAGGGCATAACAGATTGATCGGTTTTCCGGAGTTATAAGAACTACGCCTGCGCCGGAGCAACGGTCGTTTGATGCACCGTCAGTGTATAATTTCCATCGAATGGGGGGAATGATATCGTGATCGTCCGGTTTGATGGGTATGGTAAATTCAGCGATGAAGTCTGCTAACGCTTGCCCTCGGATGGCCCTCCGTGGTAAGTACACGATATCGAATTGGCTCAACTCGATGTTCCATTTTAGCAATCTTCCAGAAGTTTCCGGTCGTTGGAGTACCTGCCTCAGGGGTTGATCGGTATAAACGCCGATTGAATGCGCTTGAAAGTACGGGCGCAGCTTGCGTGATGCAATCACCAAGCAATAAGCCAATTTCTCAATTTTAGGGTAATTCTTCTCTGCCCCCGTTAAACGCTTGCTAACATAATATACCGGCTTCTGGACTCGATCCTCCTCACGGACCAAAGCTGCGCTTATCGCATGAGGGGACATAGCCAAGTAAACGTACAGCATCTCATGGTCAACTGGTTTAGATAGCATTGGTGGGCTCTCCAGATGCCTTACCAGGTTCTGGAAAGCTTCCTCGCAGCTAGACGTCCATTCAAAATTCCTCTTTCCTTTCTTTATTATGTCGAAGAATGGGATGCACTTGTCAGTTGCCTTGGATATAAATCGACTCAGCGCAGCCACTTTTCCGTTCAGGCTCTGTACCTGTTTTATAGTCCTGGGCGCTTGTGCATCTCGAATGGCTTGGATCTTTTCTGGGTTGGCTTCGATTCCCCTAGCGTTGACGATGAATCCTAAAAACTTCCCTGATGCAACGCCGAAAGAACACTTCAGCGAGTTGATCTTCATTCCATAGGACCTGAGTATGTTAAACATTTCAGCTAAGTCTTGAATGTGGTCGTTTGACTGCCGTGACTTCACGAGCATGTCATCCACATAGACTTCCATGGTTTTGCCCAGCTGGTCCTTGAACATTCGATTCACCAGACGTTGGTAAGTTGCTCCAGCATTTTTTAATCCAAAGGGCATCACTACATAGCAATACAGCCCGACATTTGTAACGAAGCTGGTGTGTTCTTGGTCCGGAATATGCATTGGGATTTGGTTGTATCCCGAGTACGCATCCATGAATGACAATAATTCGTGTCCTGCTGTGGAATCGACCAACTGATCGATCCTAGGCAACGGGAAACTGTCCTTAGGGCATGCTTTGTTCAAGTCGGAATAATCTATGCAAGTCCTCCATTTCCCATTTGCCTTCTTTACTAGCACGGGGTTGGAGACCCACTCCGGGTAGAGGGCGTCGCGGACGAACCCATTGAGTTTGTCCACCTCCTCTCCAAGAGCGGCGGATCTCTCTGGATCCATTCCTCTCCTTTTTTGCTTGACTGGGACGTATTTCGGGTCTACGTTCAACATATGACTTGTGATGGCGGGAGAAATCCCACACATATCAGAATGCGTCCAGGCAAAAACATCAAGGTTTGCCCGGAGGAAGTCGCTAAGGTCTTCTGTCATTGCGGGGCCCAACTGTGATCCGATCTTCAGTATTCGCGAAGGGTCGTCACGGCTAACTGAAATGTCAATTGTTAATTCAGCCGGTGCCGCCTTCTCTTCCCTGGGTTTCTTATCGTCGTCTCTCGGATCTATATCTCCGTAGATCCGAGAACTATGCCCGAGCCAGGGCTCGAGCACTACTTGTCAATTATTCGTATTGAGGATGCGGACGGAATTGTCCGCAACCTTTCCTTTCTCCCTCCGGTGGGCTTCTCGGAGCTCGGCCACATAACAAGAACGACCAGCTGCTTGGTCACCGTGAACAATGCCTACTCCTTTGTCAGTCGGAAACTTCAAAGTCAAGCACCATGGGGCTAGTGCCGCCCTAAATTCAGCCAGGGCCGGCCGACCCAAGAAAACATTATATGGAGAGTCCACATCCAAAACTACAAAGGGTAGAATTCGTACCCTCCGACGCTCGCCTTGTCCCAATTCAACTGGTAACTCGACATATCCTACAGCGTCAGTCGCAGCGCCGTTAAAGCCGTGGATACGAGCTTTGGATGGTTTCAAGTCTTTTGTCTCTAGCTTCATCTGATCATAGGCCTTCTTGAAGATGATGTTGACTGAACTTCCACAATCAATCAAAATTCTTTTTACATATGCTGGTCCGATTGTTGCAGATATGACCATGGGATCGATGGTCGGAGCCTCTACCTGATCAGCGTCTCTGTTTCTGAACACAATATCGTCTGTCATCACGCGCTGCTGCTTAGCAGGGGCCCCGTCTTCTACGTTCGAACAGCACTCAAAATCTGCATGCTTCAAGGAGCTCGCATATCGTTCCATCTCTTGCCAGTTCTTATCTGCGGGATGAGGTCCGCCGATAATTGTATTTATAACCAGTCTTCCAACAGTCCGGGCAGGTTCCTCTGGATGACGTGGAGCCGGTGCACGACCTGGGTTGGACGTTCCCTGTCCTCCTTCCTGTGGATCCTTTACAAATTCTTGCAACTTCTTTTGTCTGATCAATTTCTCGATAGCGTCATGCAGGTGTCTGCATTCTTCCGTGTTGTGTCCATAGGTTTCATGGAAGCGGCAATATTTCCCAGTCCGTTTCTGTTCTTCAGTTGATTCTTTCGGACGTGGTTTTCTGTATTGAAAAGTATTGCATGTGGATAGGTAAATGTTCTCAAGCGGGGCGTTTAGCGGAGTGTACTCGCTGTAGCTTGGAATTCTCGACTTCCACTTTCCTGCTTCTTTCCTCTTTCCTTGACTTCTTCCTCCGGACTCTTTGGGCTGCACAGGCTTATTCTGGACGTTGACTTGGACCTTTCCTGAATTGTCTCCAGATTGCTTCACAGCAATGTTGCTCTTAATTGACTCTTGGGCGGGTCCCGGTGCCTTGTCTCGTCGTACCCACCTAGCTTCCTCTCTTCTTATGAACTGGTGTGCCTTGGAGTAGAAACGCTCTAGCGTAGTCGGAGGTTTTCCTGCCAGCCAATCTCCGAATTCAGAATCCGGATCTACAACTCTCATCACAGCCATTAGAATTGCATGGTCGTTGGGATTACTGACTTCAGTTGCCGCAACGTGGAATCTTTGTAAGTACTCCTTCAGCGACTCTCCGGGATTTTGGATTACACTTGACAGAGACATCACGTCCTTCGGGCGTGTAGTGTGTATCCTGAATTGCTCAATAAACTTCTTTGCCAACTCCTCGAAATTTGATACGGATCGCGGTGGAAGTCGGGTGAACCACATAGTAGCGATCCCAGATAGAGTAATCGGAAAGCATCTACACTTGGTGGCATCATTTGCTCTGGCTGAATCCATCATCCATTCATACCTCATTACATGTTGTCTGGGGTCAGTCTTTCCTTCGTATGCAGGAATGGTTGGCATGCTAAACTTCTTGGGGTAGGACGCTTGCAGCACAACATCCGTGAACGGAGTATGACTTCTTGACACTCCCCAATCGTCATTTGATAAGCCCTGATTTTCTTTCATCAGTTGCCTGATCATGGCTGTCAGATCGGGTGTCTGTATGGAAGCTGGGAGGTTGGAGTCAGTTCTACGCGCCTGTCCATGCTGATGCCTCCTTTCCTGGCGATCTGCCAATCGTGCGTCATGAGGTTCAACATTGTTAACATCTTGATGATCTGGAGCTCCCTCCTCCACCTGTAATCCGGTTCGGAAGTTTCCAGTTCTGGCTTGGTCGCGGTCTCCTGCTGTTCGAACAGCAGCATCTGCCCTTGCAGCTTCAGTCTTACGGCGTCTGCGCCTGGGTGGCTCATCAGAAGAAGTTGAGCTGTCAGAAGAGGAATAAGCAGCTGGATTGCCCCCAGCATTCTGTTGCTGCTGTTGAGTGAGTTGTGCCATCAGGTTGGCATTAGCTTGCATCTGTTCTCCCAGTTGTCTCCTGCTTTCCCTAAGTTCTCTCATCAAGTCGTTGAACTCCACTCTGGTGACAACTGGAGTCTGTTCTTGAGCGGCAATCCCTGCACTCGGGATTGCTGGTTGATTACTAGGTCCTGCTTGTTGCACGCTAGCAGTCTCTCGGGCATCCGCATTAAGAGAAGCTGACCTGGTACGTGGTCTTGCCATTGTAGAGTTATTGGTATGAACTCTGAGTAGAATCAGCGGATGCTCTATCAGTAAGTCGGATCTTCTTTGGGGGATTTGTTCAATCCAGTAGCTTCAAACCAGATCCTTGAGGTCTGAGAATTCGATTCTCGGTGAAAGCACCAAAGTGTTAGCACCAAAATTGGTCACTAACCTCGTTCAGAAAGATTGTGTAGAGATATAAGTGATGAAAGTAAATTAAACAGAGAAGACAATACTAATTTAAATGCAGAAAGTAAGAACACCAAATTTATAGTGGTTCAGCATAATTGCCTACGTCCACTTTGTTCAACTTTATTGATTTCCTTTCTAGTTGATTACAAATACAATTCGTGAATCAAATGCTTGAGTAAAGTTGTTAAGTAGAGAAGGCGAGTCTTGAAAATGGCAGAGTCTCCCCGGTGTTTTCTCTCCAAAAAAGGATCCATTTCACTGTGACCCTGCCCCTCTATTTATAGGCAAAGATGGGCTGGACTTCCCAAGCGGGCTTGTTAGCCGAACGTTCGAGCCCAGGTGCTGCGTGCCGAACCAGGTACGCCGAACGCTTCTGTGCCGAACAATCCTTCCCATGCCGAACGGTCCTTCACATGCCGAACGGTCCTTCCCATGCCGAACGGTGCTCCTGATGTATGGGAGGTGTAGGGTGATTGCAGTGAAGCCGAGCGTATCTCCCTTTGAAGCTCTTGACCAACCAATGTATGTAGTTCGAACGTTCTCGTTGCCGAGTTATCCTACCGCCGAGCTCCACTGACGCCGAGTACCGTGGGATGCCGAACACTAGTTGACGCCGAGCATAGGTTGTTGCCGAGTGCTCTCCTTGACGCCGAATGCCCTTATGCCGAGTACCTTGTTATGCCGAGCAGTCTTGACGCCGAGTACCTTGTTATGCCGAGCAGTCTTGACGCCGAGTACCTTGTTATGCCGAGCAGTCTTGACGCCAAGTACCTTGTTATGCTGAGCAGTCTTGACGCCGGACACTAATGGATGCCGAGCACACTTTTCGCCGAGCGCTCATGGATGTCGGTTGCTTCGCCGAACACTCCTGGATACCAAGTGCCTCGCCGAACACTCTTTGGTGCCGAGCACAGATTGCCGAGTACTAGTTGCCTGGTCAAATCCCCAGGAAACAAACCCAGAGTTGGATGTTTATACTCCGCTTCACACTCTAGGAATACGGAGTTGGAAGTTTATACTCAGCTTCGCACTCTGGGAATACGGAATTGATGTTTATACTCCGGTTCGCGCTCTGGGAACTCGGAGTTGGATGTTTATACTCCGCCTCGCACTTTGGGAATACTGAGTTGATGTTTATACTCTGGTTCGCGCTTTGGGAAATCAGAGTTGGTTGTTTATACTCCGGTTCGCGCTTTGGGAACTCGGAGTTGGATGTTTATACTCCACCTTGCACTCTGGGAATACGGAGTTAATGTTTATACTCCGGTTCGCCCTTTGGGAACTCGGAGTTGGATGTTTGTACTCGGCTTCGCACTCTGGGAATACGGAGTTGATGTTTATACTCCGCTTCGCATTCTAGGAATACAGAGTTGATGTTTATACTTCGGTTCTTACTTTGGGAATACGGAGTTGGATGTTTATACTCCGGTTCGTGCTTTGGGAACTCGGAGTTGGATGTTTATACTCTGGTTCGTGCTCAGGGAACTTGGAGTTTGATGTTTATACTCCGCTTCGCACTCTGGGAATACGGAGTTGCTTTTTATACTCCGGTTCGCGCTCTGGGAACTCGGAGTTGGATGTTTTTACTCCGCTTTGCACTCTGGGAATACGGAGTTGATGTTTATACTCCGGTTCGCGCTTTGGGAACTCGTAGTTGGATGTTTATACTCCGCCTCGCACTTTGGGAATACGGAGTTGATGTTTATACTCCGGTTCGCGCTCTGGGAACTCGGAGTTGGATGTTTATACTTCGGTTCGCGTTTTGGGAACTCGGAGTTGGATGTTTATATTCCGCTTCGAAATCTGGGAATACGGAGTTGATGTTTATACTCCGGTTCACGCTTTGGGAACTCGGAGTTGGATGTTTATACTCTGCTTCGCCCTCTGGGAATACGGTGTTGGATGTTTATACTCCGCTTTGCACTCTGGGAATACGGAGTTGATGTTTATACTCCGGTTCGCGCTCTGGGAACTTGGAGTTCGATGTTTATACTCCGCCTCGCACTCTCGGAATACGGAGTTGATGTTTATACTCCGGTTCGCGCTCTGGGAACTCGGAGTTGGATGTTTGTACTCCACTTTGCACTCTGGGAATAGAGAGTTGATGTTTCTACTCCGCTTCGCATTCTGGGAATACAGAGTTGATGTTTATACTCCGGTTTGCACTTTGGGAATACGGAGTTGGATGTTTATACTCCGGTTCGCGCTTTAGGAACTCGGAGTTGGATGTTTATACTCTGGTTCGCGCTCTGGGAATACAGAGTTGGATGTTTATACTCCGGTTCATGCTCAAGGAACTCGGAGTTGGATGTTTATACTCCACTTCGCACTCTGGGAATACGGAGTTGATTTTTCTACTCCGGTTCGCGCTCTGGGAACTCGGAGTTGGATGTTTTACTCCGCTTCGCACTCTGGGAATACGGAGTTGATGTTTATACTCCGGTTCGCGCTCTTGGAACTCGGAGTTGGATGTTTATACTCCGCCTCGCACTCTGGGAATACGGAGTTGATGTTTATACTCCAGTTCGCGCTCTAGGAACTCGGAGTTGGATGTTTATACTCCGATTCGCGCTTTGTGAACTCGGAGTTGGATGTTTATATTCCACTTCGAAATATGGGAATACGGAGTTGATGTTTATTCTCCGGTTCGTGCTTTGGGAACTCGGAATTGGATGTTTATACTCCGCTTTGCACTCTGGGAATACGGAGTTGGATGTTTATACTCCGCTTTGCACTCTGGGAATACGGAGTTGATGTTTATACTCCGGTTCGCACTTTGGGAGTACGGAGTTGGATGTTTATACTCCGGTTCGCGCTTTGGGAACTCGGAGTTGGATGTTTATACTCCGGTTCGCGCTCTGGGAATACGGAGTTGGATGTTTATACTCCGGTTCGTGCTCAGGGAACTCGGAGTAGGATGTTTATACTCCGCTTCGCACTCTGGGAATACGAAGTTGATTTTTATACTCCGCTTCGCGCTCTGGGAACTCGGAGTTGGATGTTTTTACTCTGCTTTGCACTCTTGGAGTACGGAGTTGATGTTTATACTCTGGTTCGCGCTTTGGGAACTCGGAGTTGGATGTTTATACTCCGCCTCGCACTCTGGGAAGACGGAGTTGATGTTTATACTCCGCCTCGCACTCTGGGAAGACGGAGTTGATGTTTATACTCCGGTTCGCGCTTTGGGAACTCAAAGTTGGATGTTTATACTTCGGTTCACGCTTTGGGAACTTGGAGTTGGATGTTTATATTCCGCTTCGAAATCTGGGAATACGGAGTTGATGTGTATACTCCGGTTCGTGCTTTGGGAACTCGGAGTTGGATGTTTATACTCCGCTTCGCCCTCTGGGAATACGGAGTTGGATGTTTATACTCCGCTTTGCACTCTGGGAATACGGAGTTGATGTTTATAGTCCGGTTCGCGCTCTAGGAACTTGGAGTTCGATGTTTATACTCTGCCTCGCACTCTCGGAATACGGAGTTGATGTTTCTACTCCGGTTCGCGCTTTGTGAACTCGGAGTTGGATGTTTGTACTCCACTTCGCACTCTAGGAATACAGAGTTGATGTTTATACTCCGCTTCGCATTCTGGGAATACAGAGTTGATGTTTATACTCCGGTTCGCACTTTGGGAATACGTAGTTGGATGTTTATACTCCGGTTTGCGCTTTAGGAACTCGAAGTTGGATGTTTATACTCCGGTTCGCGCTCTGGGAATACGGAGTTGGATGTTTATACTACGGTTCATGCTCAGGGAACTCGGAGTTGGATGTTTATACTCCGCTTCGCACTCTGGGAATACAGAGTTGATTTTTCTACTCCGGTTCATGCTCTTGGAACTCGGAGTTGGATGTTTATACTCCGCTTCACACTCTGGGAATACGGAGTTGGATGTTTATACTCCGCTTCACACTCTGGGAATACGGAGTTGATGTTTATACTCCAGTTCGCGCTCTAGGAACTCGGAGTTGGATGTTTATACTCTGCTTCGCTCTCTGTGAATACGGAGTTGATGTTTAAACTCCGGTTCGCGGTTTGGGAACACGGAGTTGGATATTTATACTCCGGTTCGTGCTCTGGGAACTCGGAGTTGGATGTTTATACTCCGCTTCGCACTTTGGGAATATGGAGTTGGATGTTTATACTCCGGTTCGCGCTCTAGGAACTCGGAGTTGGATGTTTATACTCCGCTTCGCACTCTGGGAATATGGAGTTGATGTTTAATACTCCAGTTCGCACTTTGGGAACTCGGAGTTGGATGTTTATACTCCGCTTCGCCCTCTGGGAATACGGAGTTGATGTTTATACTCCGGTTCGCGCTCTAGGAATCGGAGTTGGATGTTTATTCTCCGGTTCGTGCTTTGGGAACTCGGAGTTGGATGTTTATACTCCACTTCGAACTCTGGGAATACGGAGTTGATGTTTATACTCCGGTTCGCTCTATTAACCCAGAGTTGGATGTTTATACTCCGCTTCACACTCTAGGAATACGGAGTTGGAAGTTTATACTCCGCTTCGCACTCTGGGAATACGGAGTTGATGTTTATACTCCGGTTCGCGCTCTGGGAACTCGGAGTTGGATGTTTATACTCCGCCTCGCACTTTGGGAATACGGAGTTGATGTTTATACTCTGGTTCGCGCTCTGGGAAATCAGAGTTGGTTGTTTATACTCCGGTTTGCGCTTTGGGAACTCGGAGTTGGATGTTTATACTCCACCTTGCACTCTGGGAATACGGAGTTAATGTTTATACTCCGGTTCGCCCTTTGGGAACTCGGAGTTGGATGTTTGTACTCGGCTTCGCACTCTGGGAATACGGAGTTGATGTTTATACTCCGCTTCTCATTCTAGGAATACAGAGTTGATGTTTATACTTCGGTTCTTACTTTAGGAATACGGAGTTGGATGTTTATACTCCGGTTCGTGCTTTGGGAACTCGGAGTTGGATGTTTATACTCTGGTTCATGCTCAGGGTACTTGGAGTTGGATGTTTATACTCCGCTTCGCACTCTGGGAATACGGAGTTGCTTTTTATACTCCGGTTCGCGCTCTGAGAACTCGGAGTTGGATGTTTTTACTCCGCTTTGCACTCTGGGAATACGGAGTTGATGTTTATACTCCGGTTCGCGCTTTGGGAACTCGTAGTTGGATGTTTATACTCCGCCTCGCACTCGGGGAATACGGAGTTGATGTTTATACTCCGGTTCGCGCTCTGGGAACTCGGAGTTGGATGTTTATACTTCGGTTCGCGCTTTGGGAACTCGGAGTTGGATGTTTATATTCCGCTTCGAAATCTGGGAATACGGAGTTGATGTTTATACTCCGGTTCACGCTTTGGGAACTCGGAGTTGGATGTTTATACTCTGCTTCGCCCTCTGGGAATACGGTGTTGGATGTTTATACTCCGCTTTGCACTCTGGGAATACGGAGTTGATGTTTATACTCCGGTTCGCGCTCTGGGAACTTGGAGTTCGATGTTTATACTCCGCCTCGCACTCTCGGAATACGGAGTTGATGTTTATACTCCGGTTCGCGCTCTGGGAACTCGGAGTTGGATGTTTGTACTCCACTTCGCACTCTGGGAATAGAGAGTTGATGTTTCTACTCCGCTTCGCATTCTGGGAATACAGAGTTGATGTTTATACTCCGGTTTGCACTTTGGGAATACGGAGTTGGATGTTTATACTCCGGTTCGCGCTTTAGGAACTCGGAGTTGGATGTTTATACTCCGGTTCGCGCTCTGGGAATACAGAGTTGGATGTTTATACTCCGGTTCATGCTCAAGGAACTCGGAGTTGGATGTTTATACTCCACTTCGCACTCTGGGAATACGGAGTTGATTTTTCTACTCCGGTTCGCGCTCTGGGAACTCGGAGTTGGATGTTTTACTCCGCTTCGCACTCTGGGAATACAGAGTTGATGTTTATACTCCGGTTCGCGCTCTTGGAACTCGAAGTTGGATGTTTATACTCCGCCTCGCACTCTGGGAATACGGAGTTGATGTTTATACTCCGGTTTGCGCTCTAGGAACTCGGAGTTGGATGTTTATACTCCGATTCGCGCTTTGGGAACTCGGAGTTGGATGTTTATATTCCGCTTCGAAATATGGGAATACGGAGTTGATGTTTATTCTCCGGTTCGCGCTTTGGGAACTCGGAATTGGATGTTTATACTCCGCTTCGCACTCTGGGAATACGGAGTTGGATGTTTATACTCCGCTTTGCACTCTGGGAATACGGAGTTGATGTTTATATTCTGGTTCGCACTTTGGGAGTACGGAGTTGGATGTTTATACTCCGGTTCGCGCTTTGGGAACTCGGAGTTGGATGTTTATACTCCGGTTCGCGCTCTGGGAATACGGAGTTGGATGTTTATACTCCGGTTCGTGCTCAGGGAACTCGGAGTAGGATGTTTATACTCCGCTTCGCACTCTGGGAATACGAAGTTGATTTTTATACTCCGCTTCGCGTTCTGGGAACTCGGAGTTGGATGTTTTTACTCTGCTTTGCACTCTTGGAGTACGGAGTTGATGTTTATACTCTGGTTCGCGCTTTGGGAACTCGGAGTTGGATGTTTATACTCCGCCTCGCACTCTGGGAAGACGGAGTTGATGTTTATACTCCGGTTCGCGCTTTGGGAACTCAAAGTTGGATGTTTATACTTCGGTTCGCGCTTTGGGAACTTGGAGTTGGATGTTTATATTCCGCTTCGAAATCTGGGAATACGGAGTTGATGTGTATACTCCGGTTCGTGCTTTGGGAACTCGGAGTTGGATGTTTATACTCCGCTTCGCCCTCTGGGAATACGGAGTTGGATGTTTATACTCCGCTTTGCACTTTGGGAATACGGAGTTGATGTTTATAGTCCGGTTCGCGCTCTAGGAACTTGAAGTTCGATGTTTATACTTTGCCTCGCACTCTCGGAATACGGAGTTGATGTTTATACTCCGGTTCGCGCTTTGTGAACTCGGAGTTGGATGTTTGTACTCCACTTCGCACTCTGGGAATACGGAGTTGATGTTTATACTCCGCTTCGCATTCTGGGAATACAGAGTTGATGTTTATACTCCGGTTCGCACTTTGGGAATACGTAGTTGGATGTTTATACTCCGGTTTGCGCTTTAGGAACTCGAAGTTGGATGTTTATACTCCGGTTCGCGCTCTGGGAATACGGAGTTGGATGTTTATACTACGGTTCATGCTCAGGGAACTCGGAGTTGGATGTTTATACTCCGCTTCGCACTCTGGGAATACGGAGTTGATTTTTCTACTCCGGTTCGTGCTCTTGGAACTCGGAGTTGGATGTTTATACTCCGCTTCGCACTCTGGTAATATGGAGTTGATGTTTATACTCCGGTTCGCGCTCTTGGAACTCGGAGTTGGATGTTTATACTCCGCCTCGCACTCTGGGAATACAGAGTTGATGTTTATACTCCGGTTCGCACTCTGGGAACTCGGAGTTGGATGTTTATACTCCAGTTCGCGCTTTGGAACTCGGAGTTGGATGTTTATATTCCGCTTCGAAATCTGGGAATACGGAGTTGATGTTTATACTACGGTTCGCGCTTTGGGAACTCGGAGTTGGATGTTTATACTACGGTTCGCGCTTTGGGAACTCGGAGTTGGATGTTTATACTCCGGTTCGCGCTCTGGGAATACGGAGTTGGATGTTTATACTCCGGTTCGTGCTCAGGGAACTCGGAGTAGGATGTTTATACTCCGCTTCGCAATCTGGGAATACGAAGTTGATTTTTATACTCCGCTTCGCGCTCTGGGAACTCGGAGTTGGATGTTTTTACTCTGCTTTGCACTCTTGGAGTACGGAGTTGATGTTTATACTCTGGTTCGGGCTTTGGGAACTCGGAGTTGGATGTTTATACTCCGCCTCGCACTCTGGGAAGACGGAGTTGATGTTTATACTCCGGTTCGCGCTCTGGGAACTCGGAGTTGGATGTTTATACTCCGCTTCGCACTCTGGGAATACGGAGTTGGATGTTTATACTCCACTTCGCACTCTAGGAATACGGAGTTGATGTTTATACTCCGGTTCGCGCTTTGGGAACTCGGAGTTGGATGTTTATACTACGGTTCGCGCTCTGGGAACTCGGAGTTGGATGTTTATACCCCGCTTCGCACTCTGGGAATACGGAGTTGGATGTTTATACTCCGGTTCGCGCTCTAGGAACTCGGAGTTGGATGTTTATACTCCACTTCGCACTCTGGGAATACGGATTTGATGTTTATACTCCGGTTCGTGCTTTGGGAACTAGTAGTTGGATGTTTATACTCCGCTTCGCACTCTGGGAATACGGAGTTGATGTTTATACTCCGGTTCGCGCTCTGGGAACTCGAAGTTGGATGTTTATACTCCGCCTCGCACTCTGGGAATACGGAGTTGATTTTTATACTCCGGTTCGCGCTCTAGGAACTCGGAGTTGGATGTTTATACTCCGGTTCGCGCTTTGGGAACTTGGAGTTGGATGTTTATATTCCGCTTCGAAATCTGGGAATACGGAGTTGATGTGTATACTCTGGTTCGTGCTTTGGGAACTCGGAGTTGGATGTTTATACTCCGCTTCGCCCTCTGGGAATACGGAGTTGGATGTTTATACTCCGCTTTGCACTCTAGGAATACGGAGTTGATGTTTATAGTCCGGTTCGCGCTCTAGGAACTTGGAGTTCGATGTTTATACTCTGCCTCACACTCTCGGAATACGGAGTTGATGTTTATACTCCGGTTCGCGCTTTGTGAACTCGGAGTTGGATGTTTGTACTCCACTTCGCACTCTGGGAATACGAAGTTGATGTTTATACTCCGCTTCGCATTCTGGGAATACAGAGTTGATGTTTATACTCCGGTTCGCACTTTGGGAATACGTAGTTGGATGTTTATACTCCGGTTTGCGCTTTAGGAACTCGAAGTTGGATGTTTATACTCCGGTTCGCGCTCTGGGAATACGGAGTTGGATGTTTATACTACGGTTCATGCTCAGGGAACTCGGAGTTGGATGTTTATACTCCGCTTCGCACTCTGGGAATACGGAGTTGATTTTTCTACTCCAGTTCGTGATCTTGGAACTCGGAGTTGGATGTTTATACTCCGCTTCGCACTCTGGTAATATGGAGTTGATGTTTATACTTCGGTTCGCGCTCTTTGAACAAGGAGTTGGATGTTTATACTCCACCTCGCACTCTGGGAATACAGAGTTGATGTTTATACTCCGGTTCGCACTCTGGGAACTCGGAGTTGGATGTTTATACTCCAGTTCGCGCTTTGGGAACTCGGAGTTGGATGTTTATACTCCGCTTCGCACTCTGGGAATACGGAGTTGGATGTTTATACTTCGCTTTGCACTCTGGGAATACGGAGTTGATGTTTATACTCCAGTTCGCGCTTTGGCAACTCAGAGTTGGATGTTTATACTCTGCCTCGCACTCTGGGAATACAGAGTTGATGTTTATACTCTGCTTCGCGCTCTGGGAACTCAGAGTTGGATGTTTATACTCTGGTTCGCGCTTTGGGAACTCGGATTTGGATGTTTATACTCCGCTTCAAACTCTGGGAATACGGAGTTGATGTTTATACTCCGGTTCGCACTCTGGGAACTCGGAGTTGGATGTTAATACTCCGGTTCGTGCTTTGGGAACTCGGAGTTGGATGTTTATACTCCGCTTCGCATTCAGGGAATACGGAGTTGATGTTTATACTCCTGTTCGCGCTCTGGGAACTCGGAGTTGGATGTTTATACTGCGCCTCTCACACTGGGAATACGGAGTTGATGTTTATACTCCGGTTCACGCTTTAGGAATTCGAAGTTGGATGTTTATACTCCGCTTCGCACTATGGGAATACGGAGTTGGATGTTTATACTCTGCTTTGCACTCTGGGAATACAGAGTTGATGTTTATACTCCGGTTCTTGCTTTGGGAACTCAGAGTTGGATGTTTATACTCCACCTCGCACTCTTGGAATACGGAGTTGATGTTTATACTCTGGTTCTCGCTCTGGGAAATTGGAGTTGGTTGTTTATACTCCGGTTCGCGTTCTGTGAACTCGGAGTTGTATGTTTATACTTCGCTTCACACTCTGGGAATACGGAGTTGGATGTTTATACTCCGCTTCGCGCTTTGGGAATACGGAGTTGATGTTTATACTCCGCTTCGCACTCTGGGAATACGGAGTTGGATGTTTATACTCTACTTTGCACTCTGGGAATACGGAGTTGATGTTTATACTCCGGTTCGCGCTCTAGGAACTCGAAGTTGGATGTTTATACTCCGCCTCGCACTCTGGGAATACGGAGTTGATGTTTATACTCCGGTTCGCGCTCTGGGAACTCGGAGTTGGATGTTTATACTCCGGTTCACGCTTTGGGAACTCGGTGTTGGATGTTTATACTCCGCTTTGAACTTTGGGAATACGGAGTTGATGTTTATACTCCGGTTCGCGCTCTACGAACTCGGAGTTGGATGTTTATACTTCGCTTCACACTCTGGGAATACGGAGTTGGATGTTTATACTCCGGTTTGTGCTCAGGGAACTCGGAGTTGGATGTTTATACTCCGCTCCGCACTCTGGGAATACGGAGTTGATTTTTATACTCCGATTCGCGCTCTGGGAACTCGGAGTTGGATGTTTATACTCCGCTCCGCACTCTGGGAATACGAAGTTGATTTTTATACTCCGGTTCGCGCTCTGGGAACTCGGAGTTGGATGTTTATACTCCGCTTCGCACTTTGGGAATACGGAGTTGATGTTTATACTCTGGTTCGCGCTCTGGGAACTCGGAGTTGGATGTTTATACTCCGCCTCGCGCTCTGGGAATACGGAGTTGATGTTTATACTCCGGTTCGTGCTCTAGGAACTCGGAGTTGGATGTTTATACTCCGGTTCGCGCTTTGGGAACTCGGAGTTGGATGTTTATATTCCTCTTCGAAATCTGGGAATACGGAGTTGATGTTTATACTCCGGTTCGCGCTTTGGGAACTCGGAGTTGGATGTTTATACTCCGCTTCGCACTCTGGGAATACGGAGTTGGATGTTTATAATCCGCTTTGAACTCTGGGAATACGGAGTTGATGTTTATACTCCAGTTCGCGCTCTGGAAACTCGGAGTTGGATGTTTATACTCCGCCTCGCACTCTGGGAATACGGAGTTGATGTTTATACTCCGGTTCGCGCTCTGGGAACTCGGAGTTGGATGTTTATACTCCGCTTCGCACTCTGGGTATACGGAGTTGATGTTTATACTCCGCTTCGCATTTTGGGAATACAGAGTTGATGTTTATACTCCGGTTCGCACTTTGGGAATACGGAGTTGGATGTTTATACTCTGGTTCGCGCTTTGGGAACTCGAAGTTGATGTTTATACTCCGGTTCACGCTCTGGGAACTCGGAGTTGGATGTTTGTACTCCGCCTCGCACTCTGGGAATACGGAGTTGATGTTTATACTCCGGTTCGTGATCTGGGAACTCGGAGTTGGATGTTTATACTCCGCTTCGAACTCTGGGAATACGAAGTTAATGTTTATACTCCGGTTCGCGCTTTGGGAACTCGGAGTTGGAAGTTTATACTCCGCTTTGCACTCTGGGAATACGGAGTTCGATGTTTATACTCTGCTTTGCACTCTGGGCATACGGAGTTGATGTTTATACTCCGGTTCGCGCTCTGGGAACTCGGAGTTGGATGTTTATACTCTGGTTCGCGCTTTAGGAACATGGAGTTGGATGTTTATACTCCGCTTCGTACTCTGGGAAAACGGAGTTGATGTTTATACTCCGGTTCGCGCTCTGGAACTCGAAGTTGGATGTTTATACTCCGCCTCGCACTCTGGGAATACAGAGTTGATGTTTATACTCCGGTTCGCGCTCTGGGAACTCGGAGTTGGATGTTTATACTCCGGTTCACGCTTTTGGAACTCGGAGTTGGATGTTTATATTCCGCTTCGAAATTTGGGAATACGGAGTTGATGTTTATACTCCGGTTCGCGCTTTGGAAACTCGAAGTTGGATGTTTATACTCCGCTTCGCGCTCTGGGAATACGGAGTTGGATGTTTATACTCCGCTTTGCACTCTGGGAATACGGAGTTGATGTTTATACTCCGGTTCGCGCTCTGGGAACTCGGAGTTGGATGTTTATACTCCGCCTCGCACTCTGGGAATACGGAGTTGATGTTTATACTCTGCTTCGCACTTTGGGAACTCGGAGTTGGATGTTTATACTCCGGTTCGCGCTTTGGGAAGTCGGAGTTGGATGTTTATACTCCGCTTCAAACTCTGGGAATACGGTGTTGATGTTTATACTCAGGTTCGCGCTCTAGGAACTCGGAGTTGGATGTTTATACTCCGCTTCGCACTCTGGGAATACAGAGTTGGATGTTTATACTTCACTTTGCACTCTGGGAATCCGGAGTTGATGTTTATACTCCGGTTCGCGCTCTGGGAACTCAGAGTTGGATGTTTATACTCTGCCTCGCGCTCTAGGAACTCGGAGTTGATGTTTATACTCTGGTTCGTGCTCAAGGAACTCGGAGTTGGATATTTATACTCTGGTTCGCGCTTTGGGAACTCGGAGTTGGATGTTTATACTCCGCTTCAAACTCTGGGAATACGGATTTGATGTTTATACTCCAGTTCGCGCTTTGGGAACTCAGAGTTGGATGTTTATACTCCGCTTCGCACTCTGGGAATACGGAGTTGGATGTTTATACTCCGCTTCGCACTCTGGGAATACGGAGTTGATGTTTATACTCTGGTTCGCGCTCTAGGAACTCGGAGTTTGATGTTTATACTCCGCCTCGCACTCTGGGAATACGGAGTTGATGTATATACTCCGGTTTACGCTCGGGGAACTCGAAGTTGGATGTTTATACTCCGGTTCGAGCTTTAGGAACTTGGAGTTGGATGTTTATACTCCGCTTCGAACTCTGG
The DNA here is from genome assembly GCA_030737815.1 of Allium fistulosum. Lineage (NCBI taxonomy): Eukaryota > Viridiplantae > Streptophyta > Magnoliopsida > Asparagales > Amaryllidaceae > Allium > Allium fistulosum. The sequence continues at coordinate 209,529,105 of CM060904.1, read as the reverse complement.
GAAAACGGAGTTGATGTTTATACTCTGGTTCGCGCTCTGGGAACTCGTAGTTGGATGTTTATACTCCGCTTCGCACTCTGGGAATACGGAGTAGGATGTTTATACTCCGCTTCGCACTTTGGGAATACGGAGTTGATGTTTATACTCCGGTTCGTGCTTTGGGAACTCGAAGTTGAATGTTTATACTCCGGTTCGCGCTCTGGGAACTCGGAGTTGGATGTTTATACTCCGCTCCGCACTCTGGGAATACGGAGTTGATTTTTATACTCCGGTTCGCGCTCTGGGAACTCGAAGTTGGATGTTTATACTCCGCTTCGCACTCTGGGAATACGGAGTTGATGTTTATACTCTGGTTCACGCTCTGGGAACTCAGAGTTGGATGTTTATACTCCGCCTCGCGCTTTGGGAATACGGAGTTGATGTTTATACTCCGGTTCGTGCTCTAGGAACTCGTAGTTGGATGTTTATACTCCGGTTCGCGCTTTGGGAACTCGGAGTTGCATGTTTATATTCCGCTTCGAAATCTGGGAATACGGAGTTGATGTTTATACTCCGGTTCGCGCATTGGGAACTCGGAGTTGCATGTTTATATTCCGCTTCGAAATCTGGGAATACGGAGTTGATGTTTATACTCCGGTTCGCGTTTTGGGAACTCGGAGTTGGATGTTTATACTCCGCTTCAAACTCTGGGAATACGGTGTTGATGTTTATACTCAGGTTTGCGCTCTAGGAACTCGGAGTTGGATGTTTATACTCCGCTTCGCACTCTGGGAATACGGAGTTGGATGTTTATACTTCACTTCGCACTCTGGGAATCCGGAGTTGATGTTTATACTCCGGTTCGTGCTCTGGGAACTCAGAGTTGGATGTTTATACTCCGCCTCGCGCTCTAGGAACTCGGAGTTGATGTTTATACTCTGGTTCGCGCTCTAGGAACTCGGAGTTGGATATTTATACTCTGGTTCGCGCTTTGGGAACTCGGAGTTGGATGTTTATACTCCGCTTCAAACTCTGGGAATACGGATTTGATGTTTATACTCCAGTTCGTGCTTTGGGAACTCAGAGTTGGATGTTTATACTCCGCTTTGCACTCTGGGAATACGGAGTTGGATGTTTATACTCCGCTTCGCACTCTGGGAATACGGAGTTGATGTTTATACTCTGGTTCGCGCTCTGGTAACTCGGAGTTTGATGTTTATACTCCGCCTCGCACTCTGGGAATACGGAGTTGATGTATATACTCTGGTTTATGCTCGGGGAACTCGAAGTTGGATGTTTATACTCCGGTTCGAGCTTTAGGAACTTGGAGTTGGATGTTTATACTCCGCTTCGAACTCTGGGAAAACGGAGTTGATGTTTATACTCTGGTTCGCGCTCTGGGAACTCGTAGTTGGATATTTATACTCCGCTTCGCACTCTGGGAATACGGAGTAGGATGTTTATACTCCGCTTCGCACTCTGGGAATACGGAGTTGATGTTTATACTCCGGTTCGTGCTTTGGGAACTCGAAGTTGAATGTTTATACTCCGGTTCGCGCTATGGGAACTCGGAGTTGGATGTTTATACTCCGCTCCGCACTCTGGGAATACGGAGTTGATTTTTATACTCCGGTTCGCGCTCTGGGAACTCGAAGTTGGATGTTTATACTCCGCTTCGCACTCTGGGAATACGGAGTTGATGTTTATACTCTGGTTCACGCTCTGGGAACTCAGAGTTGGATGTTTATACTCCGCCTCGCGCTCTGGGAATACGGAGTTGATGTTTATACTCCGGTTCGTGCTCTAGGAACTCGTAGTTGGATGTTTATACTCTGGTTCGCGCTTTGGGAACTCGGAGTTGCATGTTTATATTCCGCTTCGAAATCTGGGAATACGGAGTTGATGTTTATACTCCGGTTCGCGCTTTGGGAACTCGGAGTTGCATGTTTATATTCCGCTTTGAAATCTGGGAATACGGAGTTGATGTTTATACTCCGGTTCGCGCTTTGGGAACTCGGAGTTGGATGTTTATACTCCGCTTCGAACTCTGGGAATACGAAGCTGATGTTTATACTCCGGTTCACGCTGTGGGAACTCGGAGTTGGATGTTTATACTCTGGTTCGCACTCTAGGAACTCGGAGTTGGATGTTTATACTCCGGTTTGCGCTTTGGGAACTCGGAGTTGGATGTTTATACTCCGCTTCGACCTCTGGGAATACGGAGTTGATATTTATACTCCGGTTCGCGCTCTGGGAACTCAGAGTTGGATGTTTATACTCCGCCTCGCACTTTGGGAACTCGGAGTTGGATGTTTATACTCCGCTTCGCACTTTGGGAATACGGAGTTGGATGTTTATACTCCGGTTCGCACTTTGGGAACTCGAAGTTGGATGTTTATACTCCAGTTCGCGCTTTGGGAACTCGGAGTTGGATGTTTATACTCCGCTTCGACCTCTGGCAATACGGAGTTTATGTTTATACTTCGGTTCGCGCTTTGGGAACTCGGAGTTGGATATTTGTACTCCGCTTCGCACTCTGGGTATACGGAGTTGATGTTTATACTCCGCTTCGCATTTTGTGAATACAAAGTTGATGTTTATACTCCGGTTCGCACTTTGGGAATACGGAGTTGGATGTTTATACTCCGGTTCGCGCTTTGGGAACTCGAAGTTGGATGTTTATACTCCGGTTCGCACTCTGGGAATACGGAGTTGGATGTTTATACTCCGGTTCGCACTCTGGGAATACGGAGTTGGATGTTTATACTCCGGTTCGTTCTCAGGGAACTCGCAGTTGGATGTTTATACTCCGCGTCGCACTCTGGGAATACGGAGTTGATGTTTATACTCCGGTTCGCGCTCTAGGAACTCAAAGTTGGATGTTTATACTCCGTCTCGCACTTTGGGAATACGGAGTTGATGTTTATACTCCGGTTCACGCTTTGGGAACTCGGAGTTGGATGTTTATACCCCGGTTCACGCTTTGGGAAGTCGGTGTTGGATGTTTATACTCCGCTTCGAACTCTGGGAATACGGAGTTGATGTTTATACTCCGGTTCGCGCTCTGCGAACTCGGAGTTGGATGTTTATACTTCGCTTGACACTCGGGGAATACGGAGTTGGATGTTTATACTCCGCTTCGCACTTTGGGAATACGGAGTTGATGTTTATACTCCGGTTCGCGCTCTGGGAACTCGGAGTTGGATGTTTATACTCCGCCTCGCACTATGGGAATACGGAGTAGATGTTTATACTCTAGTTCGTGCTCTGGGAAATCAGAGTTGGTTGTTTATACTCCGGTTCACGCTTTGGGAACTCGGAGTTGGATGTTTATTCTCCGCCTCACACTTTGGGAATACGGAGTTGATGTTTATACTCCGGTTCACGCTCTGGGAACTCGGAGTTGGATGTTTATACACTGGTTCGCGCTCTGGGAACTCGGAGTTGGATGTTTATACTCCGGTTTGCGCTTTGGGAACTCGGAGTTGGATGTTTATACTCCGCTTCGACCTCTGGGAATACGGAGTTGATATTTATACTCCGGTTCGCGCTCTGGGAACTCGGAGTTGGATGTTTATACTCCGCCTCGCACTTTGGGAACTCAGAGTTGGATGTTTATACTCCGCTTCGCACTTTGGGAATACGGAGTTGGATGTTTATACTCCGGTTCGCGCTTTGGGAACTCGAAGTTGGATGTTTATACTCCGGTTCGCGCTTTGGGAACTCGGAGTTGGATGTTTATACTCCGCTTCGACCTTTGGCAATACGGAGTTTATGTTTATACTCCGGTTCGCGCTTTGGGAACTCGGAGTTGGATATTTGTACTCCGCTTCGCACTCTGGGTATACGGAGTTGATGTTTATACTCCGCTTCGCATTTTGTGAACACAAAGTTGATGTTTATACTCCGGTTCGCACTTTGGGAATACGGAGTTGGATGTTTATACTCCGGTTCGCGCTTTGGGAACTCGAAGTTGGATGTTTATACTCCGGTTCGCACTCTAGGAATACGGAGTTGGATGTTTATACTCCGGTTCGTGCTCAGGGAACTCGGAGTTGGATGTTTATACTCCGCGTCGCACTCTGGGAATACGGAGTTGATGTTTATACTCCGGTTCGCGCTCTAGGAACTCAGAGTTGGATGTTTATACTCCGTCTCGCACTCTGGGAATACGGAGTTGATGTTTATACTCCAGTTCGCGTTCTGGGAACTCGGAGTTGGATGTATATACCCCGGTTCACGCTTTGGGAAGTCGGTGTTGGATGTTTATACTCCGCTTCGAACTCTGGGAATACAGAGTTGATGTTTATACTCCGGTTCGCGCTCTGCGAACTCGGAGTTGGATGTTTATACTTCGCTTCACACTCGGGGAATACGGAGTTGGATGTTTATACTCCGCTTCGCACTTTGGGAATACGGAGTTGATGTTTATACTCCGGTTCGCGCTCTAGGAACTCGGAATTGGTTGTTTATACTCCGCCTCGCACTATGGGAATACGGAGTAGATGTTTATACTCTAGTTCGTGCTCTGGGAAATCAGAGTTGGTTGTTTATACTCCGGTTCACGCTTTGGGAACTCGGAGTTGGATGTTTATTCTCCGCCTCACACTTTGGGAATACGGAGTTGATGTTTATACTCCGGTTCGCCCTCTAGGAACTCGGAGTTGGAAGTTTGTACTTCGCTTCGCACTCTGGGAATACGGGGTTTATGTTTATACCCCGCTTCGCATTCTGGGAATACAGAGTTGATTTTATACTCTGGTTCTCAATTTGGGAATACGGAGTTGGATGTTTATACTCTGGTTCACGCTTTGGGAACTCGGAGTTGGATGTTTATACTCCAGTTCGCGCTCTGGGAATACAGGGTTGGATGTTTATACTCCGGTTTGTGCTCAGGCAACTCGGAGTTGGATGTTTATACTCCGCTTCACACTCTGGGAATACGGAGTTGATTTTTATACTCCGGTTCGCGCTCTGGGAACTCGGAGTTGGATGTTTATACTCCGCATCGCACTCTGGGAATACGGAGTTGATGTTTATACTCCGGTTCATGCTCTGGGAACTCGTAGTTGGATGTTTATACTCCGCCTCGCGCTCTGGGAAAACGGAGTTAATGTTTATACTCTGGTTCGTGCTCTAGGAACTCGGAGTTGGATGTTTATACTCCGGTTCGCGCTATGGGAACTCGGAGTTGGATGTTTATATTCCGCTTCAAAATCTGGGAATACGGAGTTGATGTTTATACTCCGGTTCGCGCTTTGGGAACTCGTAGTTGGATGTTTATACTCCGCTTTGCACTCTGGGGATACGGAGTTGGATGTTTATACTCTATGCACTCTGGGAATACGGAGTTGATGTTTATACTCCGGTTCGCGCTTTGGGAATACGGAGTTGATGTTTATACTCCGGTTCGCGCTATGGGAACTCGGAGTTGGATCTTTATACTCCGCTTCGCACTCTGGGAATAAGGAGTTGATGTTTATACTCTGGTTCGCGCTACGGGAACTCGGAGTTGGATGTTTATACTCCGCCTCGCGATTTGGGAATACGGAGTTGATGTTTATACTCCAGTTCGTGCTCTAGGAACTCGGAGTTGGATGTTTATACTCCGGTTCGCGCTTTGGGAACTCGGAGTTGGATGTTTATATTCTGCTTCGAAATCTGGGAATACGGAGTTGATGTTTATACTCCGGTTCCCGCTTTGGGAACTCGGAGTTGGATGTTTATACTCCGCTTCGCACTCTGGGAACACGGAGTTGATGTTTATACTCCGGTTCGCGCTCTGGGAACTCGGAGTTGGATGTTTATACTCCCCCTCGCACTCTGGGAATACGGAGTTGATGTTTATACTCCGGTTCGCACTCTGGGAACTTGGAGTTGGATGTTTGTACTCCTCTTCGCACTCTGGGTATACGGAGTTGATGTTTATACTCCGCTTCGCATTTTGGGAATACAAAGTTGATGTTTATACTCCGGTTCGCACTTTGGGAATACGGAGTTGGATGTTTATACTCCGGTTCGCGCTTTGGGAACTCGGAGTTGGATGTTTATACTCCGGTTCGCGCTCTGGGAATACGGAGTTGGATGTTTATATTCCGGTTCGTGCTCAGGGAACTCGGAGTTGGATGTTTATACTCCGCTTCGCACTCTGGGAATACGGAGTTGATGTTTATACTCCGGTTCGCGCTCTAGGAACTCAAAGTTGGATGTTTATACTCTGCCTCGCACTCTGGGAATACGGAGTTGATGTTTATACTCCGGTTCGTGCTCTGGGAACTCGGAGTTGGATGTTTATACTCCAGTTCACGCTTTGGGAACTTGGTGTTGGATGTTTATACTCCGCTTCGAACTCTGGGAATACGGAGTTGATATTTATACTCCGGTTCGCGTTCTGTGAACTCGGAGTTGTATGTTTATACTTCGCTTCACACTCTGGGAATACGGAGTTGGATGTTTATACTCCGCTTCGCGCTTTGGGAATACGAAGTTGATGTTTATACTCCGGTTCGCGCTCTGGGAACTCGGAGTTGGATTTTTATACTCCACCTCGCACTCTGCGAATACAGAGTAGATGTTTATACTCTAGTTCGAGCTCTGGGAAATCAGAGTTGGTTTTTTATACTCCGGTTCGCGCTTTGGGAACTCGGAGTTGGATGTTTATTCTCCGCCTCACACTCTGGGAATACGGAGTTGATGTTTATACTCCGGTTCACGCTCTGGGAACTCGGAGTTGGATGTTTGTACTCCGCTTCGCACTCTGGGAACTCGGAGTTGGATGTTTATACTCCAGTTCGCGCTCTGAGAATACGGAGTTGGATGTTTATACTCAGATTTGTGCTCAGGGAACTCGGAGTTGGATGTTTATACTCCGCTCCGCACTCTGGGAATACGGAGTTGATTTTTATACTCCAAGTCACGCTCTGGGAACTCGGAGTTGGATGTTTATACTCCGCTTCGCACTCTGGGAATATGGAGTTGATGTTTGTACTCCGGTTCGTGCTCTGGGAACTCGAAGTTGGATGTTTATACTCCGCCTCGCGCTCTGGGAATACGGAGTTGATGTTTATACTTCGGTTCGTGCTCTAGGAACTCGGAGTTGGATGTTTATACTCTGGTTCGTGCTATGGGAACTCGGAGTTGGATGTTTATATTCCGCTTCGAAATCTGGGAATACGGAGTTGATGTTTATACTCCGGTTCGCGCTTTGGGAACTCGGAGTTGGATGTTTATACTCCGCTTCGCACTCTGTGGATACGAAGTTGGATGTTTATACTCCGCTATGCACTCTAGGAATACGGAGTTGATGTTTATACTCCGGTTCGCGCTCTGGAAACTCGGAGTTGGATGTTTATACTCCGCCTCGCACTCTGGGAATACGGAGTTGATGTTTATACTCTGGTTCGCGCTCTTGGAACTCGGAGTTGGATGTTTGTACTCCGCTTCGCACTCTGGGTATACGGAGTTGATGTTTATGCTCCGCTTCGCATTTTGAGAATACAGAGTTGATGTTTAAACTCCGGTTCGCACTTTGGGAATACGGAGTTGGATGTTTATACTCCGGTTCGCGCTTTGGGAACTCGGAGTTGGATGTTTATACTCCGGTTTGCGCGTTGGGAATACGTAGTTGGATGTTTATACTCCAGTTTGTGCTCAGGGAACTCGGAGTTGGATGTTTATACTCCGCTTCGCACTCTGGGAATACAGAGTTGATATTTATATGCCGGTTCGCGCTCTGGGAACTCGAAGTTGGATGTTTATACTCCACCTCGCACTTTGGGAATACAGAGTTGATATTTATACTCCGGTTTGCGCTCTAGGAACTCAGAGTTGGATGTTTATACTCCGGTTCACGCTTTGGGAACTCGGTGTTGGATGTTTATACTCCGCTTCAAACTCTGGGAATACGGAGTTGATGTTTATACTCCGGTTCGCGCTCTGGGAACTCGGAGTTGGATGTTTATACTCTGGTTCGCGCTTTGGGAACTCAGAGTTGGATGTTTATATTCCGCTTCAAAATTTGGGAATACGGAGTTGATGTTTATACTCCGGTTCGCACTTTGGGAACTCGAAGTTGGATGTTTATACTCCACTTCGCACTCTGGGAATACGGAGTTGGATGTTTATACTCCGCTTTGCACTTTGGGAATACAGAGTTGATGTTTATACTCCGGTTCGCGCTTTGGGAACTCGGAGTTGGATGTTTATACTCCGCCTCGCACTCTGGGAATACGGAGTTGATGTTTATACTCTACTTCGCGCCCTGGGAACTCGGAGTTGGATGTTTATATTCCTCAGTTCGCGCTTTGGGAACTCGGAGTTTGATGTTTATACTCCGCTTCAAACTCTGGGAATACGGTGTTGATGTTTATACTCCGGTTCATGCTCTGGGAACTCGAAGTTGGATGTTTATACTCCGCTTCGCACTCTGGGAATACGGAGTTGGATGTTTATACTTCACTTCGCATTCTGGGAATACAGAGTTGATCTTTATACTCCGGTTCGCGCTCTAGGAACTCGGAGTTGGATGTTTATACTCTGCCTCGCACTCTGGGAATACGGAGTTGATGATTATACTCCGGTTCGCGCTCTAGGAACTCGAAGTTGGATATTTATACTCCGGTTCGTGCTCTGGGAACTTGAAGTTGGATGTTTATACTCCGTTTCGCACTCTGGGAACTCGGAGTTGGATGTTTATACTCCGGTTCGCATTCTGGGAACTCGGAGTTGGATGTTTATACTCCGCCTCGCACTCTGGGAATACGGAGTTGATGTTTATACTCCGCTTCGCACTCTGGGAATACGGAGTTGATGTTTATACTCCAGTTCGCGCTTTAGGAACTTAGAGTTGGATCTTTATACTCCGCTTCGAACTCTGGGAAAACGGAGTTGATGTTTATACTCCGGTTCGCACTCTGGGAACTCGGAGTTGGATGTTTATACTCCACTTTGCACTTTGGGAATACAAAGTTGGATGTTTATACTCTGCTTCGCTCTCTGGGTATACGGAGTTAATGTTTATACTCCGGTTCGCGCTTTGGGAACTCGGAGTTGGATGTTTATACTCTGCCTCACACTCTGGGAATACGGAGTTGATGTTTATACTCCGGTTCGCGCTCTGGGAACTCGGAGTTGGATGTTTGTACTCCGTTTCGCACTCGGGGAATACGAAGTTGATGTTTATACTCCGCTTCGCATTCTGGGAATACGGAGTTGATGTTTATACTCTGGTTCGCACTTTGGGAATACGGAGTTGGATGTTTATACTCTGGTTCGCACTTTGGGAACTCAGAGTTGGATGTTTATACTCCAGTTCGCGCTCTGGGAATACGGAGTTGGATGTTTATACTCCAGTTTGTGCTCAAGGAACTCGGAGTTGGATGTTTATACTCCGCTCCGCACTCTGGGAAAACGGAGTTGATTTTTATACTCCGGTTCGCGCTCTGGGAACTCGGAGTTGGATTTTTATACTCCGCTTCGCACACTGGGAATACGGAGTTGATGTTTATACTTTGGTTCGCGCTCTGGGAACTCGAAGTTGGATGTTTATACTCCGCCTCGCGCTCTGGGAATACGGAGTTGATGATTATACTCCGATTCGTGCTCTAGGAACTCGGAGTTCGATGTTTATACTCCGGTTCGCGCTTTGGGAACTCGGAGTTGGATGTTTATATTCCGCTTCGAAATCTGGGAATACGAAGTTGATGTTTATACTCCGGTTCGCGCTTTGGGAACTCGGAGTTGGATGTTTATACTCCGCTTCGCACTCTGGGAATACGGAGTTGATGTTTATACTCCGGTTCGCGCTCTGGGAACTCGGAGTTGGATGTTTATACTCTGCCTCGCACTCTGGGAATACGGAGTTGATGTTTATACTCCAGTTCGCGCTCTGGGAACACGGAGTTGGATGTTTGTACTCCGCTTCGCACTCTGGGTATACGGAGTTGATGTTTATACTCCGCTTCGCATTTTGGGAATACAAAGTTGATGTTTATACTCCGGTTCGCACTTTGGGAATACGAAGTTGGATGTTTATACTACGGTTCGCGGTATGGGAACTCGGAGTTGGATGTTTATACTCCGGTTCGCGCTCTGGGAATACGGAGTTGGTTGTTTATACTCCGGTTCGTGCTCAGGGAACTCGGAGTTGGATGTTTATACTCCGCTTCACACACTAGTAATACGGAGTTGATTTTTATACTCCGGTTCGCGCTCTGGGAACTCGGAGTTGGATGTTTATACTCCGCTTCGCACTCTAGGAATACGGAGTTGATGTTTATACTCCGGTTCACGCTCTGGGAACTCGGAGTTGGATGTTTATGCTCCGCCTCGCACTCTGGGAATACGGAGTTGATGTTTATACTCCGGTTCGCGCTCTAGGAACTCGGAGTTGGATGTTTATACTCCAGTTCATCCTTTGGGAACTCGGAGTTGGATGTTTATATTCCGCTTCAAAATTTGGGAATACGGAGTTGATGTTTATACTCCGGTTCGCGCTTTGGGAACTCGAAGTTGGATGTTTATACTCCGCTTCGCACTCTGGGAATACGGAGTTGGATGTTTATACTCCGCTTTGCAGTCTGGGAATACAAAGTTGATGTTTATACTCCGGTTCGCGCTCTGGGAACTCGAAGTTGGATGTTTATACTCTGCCTCGCACTCTGGGAATACGGAGTTGATGTTTATACTCCGGTTCGCGCTCTAGGAACTCGAAGTTGGATATTTATACTCCGGTTCGCGCTCTGGGAACTTGAAGTTGGATGTTTATACTCCGCTTCGCGCTCTGGGAACTCGGAGTTGGATGTTTATACTCCGGTTCGCATTCTGGGAACTCGGAGTTGGATATTTATACTCCGCCTCGCACTTTGGGAATACGGAGTTGATGTTTATACTCCGGTTCGCGCTCTGGGAACTCGGAGTTGGATGTTTATACTCCGGTTCACGCTTTAGGAACTTAGAGTTGGATCTTTATACTCCGCTTCGAACTCTGGGAAAACGGAGTTGATGTTTATACTCCGGTTCGCACTCTGGGAAATCGGAGTTGGATGTTTATACTCCACTTTGCACTCTGGGAATACAGAGTTGGATGTTTATACTCCGCTTCGAACTCTGGGAAAACGGAGTTGATGTTTATACTCCGGTTCGCGCTTTGGGAACTCGGAGTTGGATGTTTATACTCCGCCTCACACTCTGGGAATACGGAGTTGATGTTTATACTCCGGTTCGCGCTCTGGGAACTCGGAGTTGGATGTTTGTACTCCGTTTCGCACTCGGGGAATACGGAGTTGATGTTTATACTCCGCTTCGCATTTTGGGAATACAGAGTTGATGTTTATACTCTAGTTCGCACTTTGGGAATACGGAGTTGGATGTTTATACTCTGGTTCGCGCTTTGGGAACTCGGAGTTGGATGTTTATACTCCAGTTCGCGCTCTGGGAATACGGAGTTGGATGTTTATACTCCGGTTTGTGCTCAAGGAACTCGGAGTTGGATGTTTATACTCCGCTCCGCACTTTGGGAATACCGAGTTGATTTTTATACTCCGGTTCGCGCTCTGGGAACTCGGAGTTGGATTTTTATACTCCGCTTCGCACACTGGGAATACGGAGTTGATGTTTATACTTTGGTTCGCGCTCTGGGAACTCGAAGTTGGATGTTTATACTCCGCCTCGCGCTCTGGGAATACGGAGTTGATGATTATACTCTGATTCATGCTCTAGGAACTCGAAGTTCGATGTTTATACTCCGGTTCGCGCTTTGGGAACTCGTAGTTGGATGTTTATATTCCGCTTCGAAATCTGGGAATACGGAGTTGATGTTTATACTCCGGTTCGCGCTTCGGGAACTCGGAGTTGGATGTTTATACTCCGCTTCGCACTCTGGGAATACGGAGTTGATGTTTATACTCCGGTTCGCGCTCTGGGAACTCGGAGTTGGATGTTTATACTCTGCCTCGCACTCTGGGAATACAGAGTTGATGTTTATACTCCAGTTCGCGCTCTGGGAACAAGGAGTTGGATGTTTGTACTCCGCTTCGCACTCTGGGTATACGGAGTTGATGTTTATACTCCGCTTCGCATTTTGGGAATACAAAGTTGATGTTTATACTCCAGTTCGCACTTTGGGAATACGAAGTTGGATGTTTATACTACGGTTCGCGGTATGGGAACTCGGAGTTTGATGTTTATACTCCGGTTCGCGCTCTGGGAATACGGAGTTGGTTGTTTATACTCCGGTTCGTGCTCAGGGAACTCGGAGTTGGATGTTTATACTCCGCTTCGCACTCTAGGAATACGGAGTTGATTTTTATACTCCGGTTCAAGCTTTGGGAACTAGGAGTTGGATGTTTATACTCCGCTTCGCACTCTAGGAATACGGAGTTGATGTTTATACTCCGGTTCACGCTCTGGGAACTCGGAGTTGGATGTTTATGCTCTGCCTCGCACTCTGGGAATACGGAGTTGATGTTTATACTCCGGTTCGCGCTCTAGGAACTCGGAGTTGGATTTTTATACTCCGGTTCACGCTTTGGGAACTCGGAGTTGGATGTTTATATTCCGCTTAAAAATTTGGGAATACAGAGTTGATGTTTATACTCCGGTTCGCGCTTTGGGAACTCGAAGTTGGATGTTTATACTCCGCTTCGCACTCTGGGAATACGGAGTTGGATGTTTATACTCCGCTTTGCAGTCTGGGAATACGGAGTTGATGTTTATACTCTGGTTCGCGCTCTGGGAACTCGAAGTTGGATGTTTATACTCCGCCTCGCACTCTGGGAATACGGAATTGATGTTTATACTCTGCTTTGCGCTCTGGGAACTCGGAGTTGGATGTTTATATTCCTCATTTCGCGCTTTGGGAACTCGGAGTTGGATGTTTATACTCCGCTTCAAACTCTGGGAATACGGTGTTGATGTTTATACTCCGGTTCGCGCTCTGGGAACTCGAAGTTGGATGTTTATACTCCTCTTCGCACTCTGGGAATACGGAGTTGGATGTTTATACTTCACTTCGCACTCTAGGAATACGGAGTTGATGTTTATACTCCGGTTCGCGCTCTGGGAACTCGGAGTTGGATGTTTATACTCCGCCTCGCACTCTGGGAAAACGGAGTTGATGTTTATACTCCGGTTCGCGCTCTAGGAACTCGAAGTTGGATATTTATACTCCGGTTCACGTTTTGGGAACTCGGAGTTGGATTTTTATACTCCGCTTCGAACTCTGGGAATACGGAGTTGATGTTTATACTCCGGTTCGCGCTTTGGGAACTCAGAGTTGGATGTTTATACTCCGCTTCGCACTCTGGGAATACGGAGTTGGAGGTTTATACTCCGCTTCGCACTCTGGGAATACGGAGTTGATGTTTATACTCCGGTTCGCGCTCTGGGAACTCGGAGTTGGATGTTTATACTCCGCCTTGCACTTTGGGAATACGGAGTTGATGTTTATACTCCGTTTCGCGCTCTGGTAACTCGGAGTTGGATGTTTATACTCCGGTTCGCGCTTTAGGAACTTGGAGTTGGATGTTTATACTCCGCTTCGAACTCTGGGAAAACGGAGTTGATGTTTATACTCCGGTTCGCGCTCTGGGAACTCGGAGTTGGATGTTTATACTCTACTTCGCACTCTGGGAATACGGAGTTGGATGTTTATACTCCGCTTCGCACTCTGGGAATACGGAGTTGATGATTATACTCCGGTTCGCGCTTTGGGAACTCGGAGTTGGATGTTTATACTCCGGTTCGTGCTCTAGGAACTCAGAGTTGGATGTTTATACTCCGCTTCACACTCTGGGAATACGGAGTTGGATGTTTATACTCCGGTTCGCGCTTTGGGAACTCGGAGTTGGATGTTTATACTCCACTTCGCACTCTGGGAATACGGAGTTGATGTTTATACTCCGGTTCGCGCTTTGGGAACTAGTAGTTGGATGTTTATACTCCGCTTTGCACTATGGGAATACGGAGTTGATGTTTATACTCAGGTTCGCGCTCTGGAAACTTGGAGTTGGAAGTTTATACTCCGCCTCACACTCTGGGAATACGGAGTTGATGTTTATACTCCGGTTCGCGCTCTGGGAACTCGGAGTTGGATGTTTTTACTCCGTTTCGCACTCTGGGAATACGGAGTTGATGTTTATACTCCGCTTCGCATTCTGGGAATACAGAGTTGATGTTTATACTCTGGTTCGCACTTTGGGAATACGGAGTTGGATGTTTATACTCTGGTTCGCGCTTTGGGAACTCGAAGTTGGATGTTTATACTCCAGTTCGCGCTCTGGGAATACTGAGTTGGATGTTTATACTCTGGTTTGTGCTCAGGGAACTCGGAGTTGGATGTTTATACTCCGCTCCGCACTCTGGGAATACGAAGTTGATTTTTATACTCCGGTTCGCGCTCTGGGAACTCGGAGTTGGATGTTTATACTCCGCTTCGCACTCTGGGAATACGGAGTTGATGTTTATACTTTGGTTCGCGCTCTGGGAACTCAGAGTTGGATGTTTATACTCCGCCTCGCGCTCTGGGAATACGGAGTTGATGTTTATACTCCGGTTCGTGCTCTAGGAACTCGGAGTTGGATGTTTATACTCCGGTTCGCGCTTTGGGAACTCGGAGTTGGATGTTTATATTCCGCTTTGAAATCTGGGAATACGGATTTGATGTTTATACTTCGGTTCGCGCTTTGGGAACTCGGAGTTGGATGTTTATACTCCGCTTCGCACTCTGGGAATACGGATTTGATGTTTATACTCCGGTTCGCGCTCTGGGAACTCGGAGTTGGATGTTTAAACTCTGCCTCGCACTCTGGGAATACGGAGTTGATGTTTATACTCTGGTTCGCACTCTGGGAACACGGAGTTGGATGTTTGTACTCCGCTTCGCACTCTGGGTATACGGAGTTGATGTTTATACTCCGCTTCGCATTTTGGGAATACAGAGTTGATGTTTATACTCTGGTTCGCACTTTGGGAAGACAGAGTTGGATGTTTATACTACGGTTCGCGGTATGGGAACTCGGAGTTGGATGTTTATACTACGGTTCGCACTCTGGGAATACGGAGTTGGATGTTTATACTCCGGTTCGTGCTCAGGGAACTCGGAGTTGGATGTTTATACTCTGCTTCGCACTCTAGGAATACGGAGTTGATTTTTATACTCCGGTTCGCGCTCTGGGAACTCGGAGTTGGATGTTTATACTCCGCTTCGCACTCTGGGAATACGGAGTTGATGTTTATACTCTGGTTCACGCTCTGGGAACTCGGAGTTGGATGTTTATGCTCCGCCTCGCACTCTGGGAATACGGAGTTGATGTTTATACTCCGGTTCGCGCTTTGGGAACTCGGAGTTGGATGTTTATACTTCGGTTCGCGCTTTGGGAACTCGGAGTTGGATGTTTATATTCCGCTTCAAAATTTGGGAATACGGAGTTGATGTTTATACTTCGGTTCGCGCTTTGGGAACTCGAAGTTGGATGTTTATACTCCGCTTCGCACTCTGGGAATATGGAGTTGGATGTTTATACTCCGCTTAGCACTCTAGGAATACGGAGTTGATGTTTATACTCTGGTTCGCGCTCTGGGAACTCGGAGTTGGATGTTTATACTCCGCCTCGCACTCTGGGAATACGGAGTTGATATTTATACTCTGCTTCGCGCTCTGGGAACTCGGAGTTGGATGTTTATATTCCTCGGTTCGCGCTTTGGGAACTCGGAGTTGGATGTTTATACTCCGCTTCAAACTCTGGGAATACGGTGTTGATGTTTATACTCCGGTTCGCGCTCTGGGAACTAGGAGTTGGATGTTTATACTCCTCTTCGCACTCTGGGAATACGGAGTTGGATGTTTATACTTCACTTTGCACTCTGGGAATACGTAGTTGATGTTTATACTCCGGTTCGCGCTCTGGGTACTCGGAGTTGGATGTTTATACTCCGCCTCGCACTCTGGGAATACGGAGTTGATGTTTATACTCCGGTTCGTGCTCTAGGAACTCGAAGTTGGATATTTATACTCCGGTTCACGCTTTGGGATCTCGGAGTTGGATTTTTATACTCCGCTTCGAACTCTGGGAATACGGAGTTGATGTTTATACTCCGGTTCGTGCTTTGGGAACTTAGAGTTGGATGTTTATACTCCGCTTCGCACTCTGGGAATACGGAGTTGGAGGTTTATACTCCGCTTCGCACTCTGGGAATACGGAGTTGATGTTTATACTCCGGTTCGCGCTCTGGGAACTCGGAGTTGGATGTTTATACTCCGCCTCGCACTCTGGGGATACGGAGTTGATGTTTATACTCTGGTTCGCGCTCTGGTAACTCGGAGTTGGATGTTTATACTCCGGTTCACGCTTTAGGAACTTGGAGTTGGATGTTTATACTCCGCTTCGATCTTTGGGAAAACGGAGTTGATGTTTATACTCCGGTTCGCGCTCTGGGAACTCGAAGTTGGATGTTTATACTCCGCTTCGCACTCTGGGAATACGGAGTTGATGTTTATACTCCGGTTCGCGCTGTGGGAACTCGGAGTTGGATGTTTATACTCCGCTTCGCACTTTGGGAATACAGAGTTGATGGTTATACTCCGGTTCGCGCTTTGGGAACTCGGAGTTGGATGTTTATACTCCGGTTCGCGCTCTGGGAATACAGAGTTGATGTTTATACTCAGGTTCGTGCTTTGGGAACTCGGAGTTGGATGTTTATAATCCGCTTCGAAATTTGGGAATACGGAGTTGATGTTTATACTTCGGTTCGTGCTTTGGGAACTCGGAGTTGGATGTTTATACTCCGCTTCGCACTTTGGGAATACAGAGTTGGATGTTTATACTCCGCTTTGCACTCTGGGAATACGGAGTTGATGTTTATACTCCAGTTCGCGCTCTGGGAACTCGGAGTTGGATGTTTATACTCCGGTTCGCGCTCTGGGAACTCGGAGTTGGATGTTTATACTCCACTTCGCACTCTGGGAATACGGAGTTGATGTTTATACTCCGGTTCGCGCTTTGGGAACTAGTAGTTGGATGTTTATACTACGCTTTGCACTCTGGGAATACGGAGTTGATGTTTATACTCAGGTTCGCACTCTGGAAACTTGGAGTTGGAAGTTTATACTCCGCCTCACACTCTGGGAATACGGAGTTGATGTTTATACTCCGGTTCGCGCTCTTGGAACTCGGAGTTGGATGTTTGTACTCCGTTTCGCACTCTGGGAATACAGAGTTGATGTTTATACCCCGCTTCGCATTCTGGGAATACAGTGTTGATGTTTATACTCTGGTTCGCACTTTGGGAATACGGAGTTGGATGTTTATACTCTGGTTCGCGCTTTGGGAACTCGAAGTTGGATGTTTATACTCCAGTTCGCGCTCTGGGAATACGGAGTTGGATGTTTATACTCCGGTTTGTGCTCAGGGAACTCGGAGTTGGATGTTTATACTCCGCTCCACACTCTGGGAATACGAAGTTGATTTTTATACTCTGGTTCGCGCTCTGGGAACTCGGAGTTGGATGTTTATACTCCGCTTCGCACTCTGGGAATACGGAGTTGATGTTTATACTTTGGTTCGCGCTCTGGGAACTCGGAGTTGGATGTTTATACTCCGCCTCGCGCTCTTGGAATACGGAGTTTATGTTTATACTCCGGTTCGTGCTCTAGGAACTCGGAGTTGGATGTTTATACTCCGGTTCGCGCTTTGGGAACTCTGAGTTGGATGTTTATATTCCGCTTCGAAATCTGGAAATACGGAGTTGATGTTTATACTTCAGTTCGCGCTTTGGGAACTCGGAGTTGGATGTTTATACTCCGCTTCGCACTCTGGGTTTACGGATTTGATGTTTATACTACGGTTCGCGCTCTGGGAACTCGGAGTTGGATGTTTATACTCTGCCTCGCACTCTGGGAATATGGAGTTGATGTTTATACTCCGGTTCGCGCTTTGGGAACTCGGAGTTGGATGTTTATACTTCGGTTTGCGCTTTGGGAACTCGGAGTTGGATGTTTATATTCCGCTTCAAAATTTGGGAATACGGAGTTGATGTTTATACTTCGGTTCGCGCTTTGGGAACTCGAAGTTGGATGTTTATACTCTGCTTCGCACTTTGGGAATACGGAGTTGGATGTTTATACTCCGCTTTGCACTCTAGGAATACGGAGTTGATGTTTATACTCCGGTTCGCGCTCTGGGAACTCGGAGTTGGATGTTTATACTCCGCCTCGCACTCTGGGAATACGGAGTTGATGTTTATACTCTGCTTCGCGCTCTGGGAACTTGGAGTTGGATGTTTATATTCCTCAGTTTGCGCTTTGGGAACCCGGAGTTGGATGTTTATACTCCGCTTCAAACTCTGGGAATACGGTGTTGATGTTTATACTCGGGTTCGCGCTCTGGGAACTCGGAGTTAGATGTTTATACTCTGCTTCGCACTCTGGGAATACGGAGTTGGATGTTTATACTTCACTTCGCACTCTGGGAATACGTAGTTGATGTTTATACTCCGGTTCGCGCTCTGGGTACTCGGAGTTGGATGTTTATACTCCGCCTCGCACTTTGGGAATACGGAGTTGATGTTTATACTCCGGTTCGCGCTCTAGGAACTCGAAGTTGGATATTTATACTCCGGTTCACGCTTTGGGAACTCGGAGTTGTATTTTTATACTCCGCTTCGAACTCTGGGAATACAGAGTTGATGTTTATACTCCGGTTCGTGCTTTGGGAACTTAGAGTTGGATGTTTATACTCCGCTTCGCACTCTGGGAATACGGAGTTGGAGGTTTATACTGTGCTTCGCACTCTGGGAATACGGAGTTGATGTTTATACTCCGGTTTGCGCTCTGGGAACTCGGAGTTGGATGTTTATACTCCGCCTCGCACTTTGGGGATACGGAGTTGATGTTTATACTCTGGTTCGCGCTCTGGTAACTCGGAGTTGGATGTTTATACTCCGGTTCGCGCTTTAGGAACTTGGAGTTGGATGTTTATACTCCGCTTCGAACTCTGGGAAAACGGAGTTGATGTTTATACTCCGGTTCGCGCTCTGGGAACTCGGAGTTGGATGTATATACTGCGCTTCGCACTCTGGGAATACGGAGTTGATGTTTATACTCTGGTTCGCGCTATGGGAACTCGGAGTTGGATGTTTATACTCCGCCTCGCACTTTGGGAATACAGAGTTGATGTTTATACTCCGGTTCGCGCTCTTGGATCTCGGAGTTGGATGTTTATACTCCGGTTCGCGCTCTGGGAATACGGAGTTGATGTTTATACTCCGGTTCGCGCTTTGGGAACTCGGAGTTGGATGTTTATACTCCGGTACGGGCTCTGGGAACTCGGAGTTGGATGTTTATACTCCGCTTCGCACTCTGGGAATATGGAGTTGGATGTTTATACTCCGGTTCGCGCTCTGGGAACTAGGAGTTGGATGTTTATACTCCACTTCGCACTCTGGGAATACGGAGTTGATGTTTATACTCCGGTTCGCGCTTTGGGAACTAGTAGTTGGATGTTTATACTACTCTTCGCACTCTGGGAATACGGAGTTGATGTTTATAATCCGGTTCGCGCTCTGGGAACTCGAAGTTGGATGTTTACACTCCGCCTCGCACTCTGGGAATACGGAGTTGATTTTTATACTCCGGTTCGCGCTTTGGGAACTCGGAGTTCGATGTTTATACTCCGGTTCGCGCTTTGGGGACTCGGAGTTGGATGTTTATACTCCACTTCGAACTCTGGGAATACAGAGTTGATGTTTATACTCCGGTTCACGCTCTGGGAACTCGGAGTTGGATGTTTATGCTCCGCCTCGCACTCTGGGAATACGGAGTTGATGTTTATACTCCGGTTCGCGCTCTGGGAACTCGGAGTTGGATTTTTATACTCCGGTTCGCGCTTTGGGAACTCGGAGTTGGATGTTTATATTCCGCTTCAAAATTTGGGAATACGGAGTAGATGTTTATACTCCGGTTCGCGCTTTGGGAACTCGAAGTTGGATGTTTATACTCCGCTTCGCACTCTGGGAATACGGAGTTGGATGTTTATACTCCGCTTTGCACTCTGGGAATACAGAGTTGATGTTTATACTCCGGTTCGCGCTCTGGGAACTCGGAGTTGGATGTTTATACTCCGCCTCGCACTCTGGGAATACGGAGTTGATGTTTATACTCTGCTTCACGCTCTGGGAACTCGGAGTTGGATGTTTATATTCCTCAGTTCGCGCTTTGGGAACTCGGAGTTGGATGTTTATACTCCGCTTCAAACTCTGCGAATACGGTGTTGATGTTTATACTACGGTTCGCGCTCTGGGAACTCGGAGTTGGATGTTTATACTCCGCTTCGCACACTGGGAATACGGAGTTGGATGTTTATACTTAACTTCGCACTCTGCGAATACGGAGTTGATGTTTATACTCCGGTTCGCGCTTTGGGAACTCGGAGTTGGATGTTTATACTCCGCCTCGCACTCTGGGAATACGGAGTTGATGTTTATACTCCGGTTCGCGCTCTAGGAACTCGAAGTTGGATATTTATACTCCGGTTCACGCTTTGGGAACTCGAAGTTGGATTTTTATACTCCGCTTCGAACTCTGGGAATACGGAGTTGATGTTTATACTCCGGTTCGCGCTTTGGGAACTCAGAGTTGGATGTTTATACTCCGCTTCGCACTCTATGAATATGGAGTTGGAGGTTTATACTATGCTTCGCACTCTGGGAATACGGAGTTGATGTTTATACTCCGGTTCGCGCTCTGGGAACTCGGAGTTGGATGTTTATACTCCGCCTCGCACTCTGGGAATACGGAGTTGATGTTTATACTCCGGTTCGCGCTCTGGTAACTCGAAGTAGGATGTTTATACTCCGGTTCGCGCTTCAGAAACTTGGAGTTGGATGTTTATACTCCGCTTCGAACTCTGGGAAAACGGAGTTGATGTTTATACTCCGTTTAGCGCTCTGGGAACTCGTAGTTGGATGTTTATACTCCGCTTCGCACTCTGGGAATACGGAGTTGGATGTTTATACTCCGCTTCGCACTCTGGGAATACGTAGTTGATGTTTATACTCCGGTTCACGCTTTGGGAACTCGAAGTTGGATGTTTATACTCTGGTTCGCGCTCTGGGAACTCAGAGTTGGATGTTTATACTCCGCTTCGCACTCTGGGAATACGGAATGGATGTTTATACTCTGGTTCGCGCTCTGGGAACTCGGAGTTGGATGTTTATACTCCACTCCGCACTCTGGGAATACGGAGTTGATGTTTATACTCCGGTTCGCGCTTTGGGAACTAGTAGTTGGATGTTTATACTCCGCTTTGCACTCTGGGAATACGGAGTTGATGTTTATACTCCGGTTCGCGCTCTGGGAACTCGAAGTTGGATGTTTATACTCCGCCTCGCACTCTGGGAATACGGAGTTGATTTTTATACTTCGGTTCGCGCTCTGGGAACTCGGAGTTGGATGTTTATACTTCGGTTCGCGCTTTGGGGACTCGGAGTTGGATGTTTATACTCCGCTTCGAACTTTGGGAATACGGAGTTGATGTTTGTACTCCGGTTCGCGCTCTAGGAACTCGGAATTGGATGTTTATACTCCGGTTCGTGATCTGGGAACTCGGAGTTGGATGTTTATACTCCGCTTCGAACTCTGGGAATACGAAGTTGATGTTTATACTCGGGTTCGCGCTTTGGGAACTCAGAGTTGGATGTTTATACTCCGCTTTGCACTCTGGGAATACAAAGTTGGATGTTTATACTCCGCTTCGCACTCTTGGAATACGGAGTTGATGTTTATACTCCGGTTCGCGCTCTAGGAACTCGGAGTTGGATGTTTATACTCCGCCTCGCACTTTGGGAATACAGGGTTGATGTTTATACTCCGGTTCGCGCTCTGGGAACTCGGAGTTGGATGTTTATACTCCGGTTCGTGCTTTAGGAACTCAGAGTTGGATGTTTATACTCCGCTTCGAACTCTGGGAATACGGAGTTGATGTTTATACTCCGGTTCGCGCTCTGGGAACTCGGAGTTGGATGTTTATACTCCGCTTCGCACTCTAGGAATACGGAGTTGGATGTTTATACTCCACTTCGCACTCTGGGAATACAGAGTTGATGTTTATACTCCGGTTCGCGCTCTAGGAATACGGAGTTGGATGTTTATACTCCGCTTCGCACTCTGGGAATACGTAGTTGATGTTTATACTCCGGTTCGCGCTCTGGGAACTCGAAGTTGGATGTTTATACTCCGGTTCGTGCTCTGGGAACTCAGAGTTGGATGTTTATACTCCGCTTCGCACTCTGGGAATACGGAATGGATGTTTATACTCCGGTTCACGCTCTGGGAACTCGGAGTTGGATGTTTATACTCCACTCCGCACTCTGGGAATACGGAGTTGATGTTTATACTCCGGTTCGTGCTTTGGGAACTAGTAGTTGGATGTTTATACTCCGCTTTGCACTCTGGGAATACGGAGTTGATGTTTATACTCCGGTTCGCGCTCTGGGAACTCGAAGTTGGATGTTTATACTCCGCCTCGCACTCTGGGAATACGGAGTTGATTTTTATACTTCGGTTCGCGCTCTGGGAACTCGGAGTTGGATGTTTATACTTCGGTTCGCGCTTTGGGGACTCGGAGTTGGATGTTTATACTCCGCTTCGAACTTTGGGAATACGGAGTTGATGTTTGTACTCCGGTTCGCGCTCTAGGAACTCGGAATTGGATGTTTATACTCCGGTTCGTGATCTGGGAACTCGGAGTTGGATGTTTATACTCCGCTTCGAACTCTGGGAATACGAAGTTGATGTTTATACTCGGGTTCGCGCTTTGGGAACTCAGAGTTGGATGTTTATACTCCGCTTTGCACTCTGGGAATACAAAGTTGGATGTTTATACTCCGCTTCGCACTCTTGGAATACGGAGTTGATGTTTATACTCCGGTTCGCGCTCTAGGAACTCGGAGTTGGATGTTTATACTCCGCCTCGCACTTTGGGAATACAGGGTTGATGTTTATACTCCGGTTCGCGCTCTGGGAACTCGGAGTTTGATGTTTATACTCCGGTTCGTGCTTTAGGAACTCGGAGTTGGATGTTTATACTCCGCTTCGAACTCTGGGAATACGGAGTTGATGTTTATACTCCGGTTCGCGCTCTGGGAACTCGGAGTTGGATGTTTATACTCCGCTTCGCACTCTAGGAATACGGAGTTGGATGTTTATACTCCACTTCGCACTCTGGGAATACAGAGTTGATGTTTATACTCCGGTTCGCGCTCTGGGAACTCGGAGTTGGATGTTTATACTCCGCCTCGCACTTTGGGAATACGGAGTTGATGTTTATACTCCGGTTCGCGCTCTGGGAACTCGAAGTTGGATGTTTATACTCCGGTTCGTGCTCTGGGAACTCAGAGTTGGATGTTTATACTCCGCTTCGCACTCTGGGAATACGGAATGGATGTTTATACTCCGGTTCACGCTCTGGGAACTCGGAGTTGGATGTTTATACTCCACTCCGCACTCTGGGAATACGGAGTTGATGTTTATACTCCGGTTCGTGCTTTGGGAACTAGTAGTTGGATGTTTATACTCCGCTTTGCACTCTGGGAATACGGAGTTGATGTTTATACTCAGGTTCGTGCTCTGGAAACTTGGAGTTGGAAGTTTATACTCCGCCTCACACTCTGGGAATACGGAGTTGATGTTTATACTCCGGTTCGCGCTCAGGGAACTCAGAGTTGGATGTTTGTACTCCGTTTCGCACTCTGGGAATACGGAGTTGATGTTTATACCCCACTTCGCATTCTGGGAATACAGTGTTGATGTTTATACTCTGGTTCGCACTTTGGGAATACGGAGTTGGATGTTTATACTCTGGTTCGCGCTTTGGGAACTCGAAGTTGGATATTTATTCTCCAGTTCGCGCTCTGGGAATACGGAGTTGGATGTTTATACTCCGGTTTGTGCTCAGGGAACTCGGAGTTGGATGTTTAAACTCCGCTCCGCACTCTGGGAATACGAAGTTGATTTTTATACTCCGGTTCGCGCTCTGGGAACTCGGAGTTGGATGTTTATACTTCGCTTCGCACTCTGGGAATACGGAGTTGATGTTTATACTTTGGTTCCCGCTCTGGGAACTCGGAGTTGGATGTTTATACTCCGCCTCGCGCTCTTGGAATACGGAGTTTATGTTTGTTTGTACCAAAAATGGGCACAACACTCTTCGGAAGTTTTTGAAGAGATAAAAATGAAGAATGAGAATTAAAACAGTGGATTATCTAACAAAAACTCCAAATAACAGAAAGTAAATTGCAAAGACAAGCGATTTAGAGTGGTTCGGCGTTTTGCCTACGTCCACTATGAAGTTTGATGATTTTATTGCTCGATTACTTGAAGATTACAGTAGTTTATAAGGCAATACAACTGAATTTAATTACTAAGTATCAATCTAAAGCAGCGGCGGTGTTCTGGAGTAGATCTGGCAGAATCTGGGCGCTCTTCAGTACTTAGAATTATCCGACCTCTTTTCCGAATGACCAGGGGCTCTATTTATAGATGTAGGAGGCTGATATTTTGCCTAAAATGAGGGAAGACCAGTTCTGGCACGTCAGGGGGCCCACATGGCCGAAATCTGGAGATCCGGGCCCACTTTGGGATCGATTCGACCCTTGGTTCAAATCGATCAAGAAATCATCCAATCGAGCTGAAATTTGGTGTGAACATTCTTCATCATGTGTTTAAGCTTCTGTGAAAATTTCATGGCATTTGGACTTGTAGAACTTGAGATATGATCGACTCAATGTTGCATTTCTGGAGAACATGGATACTCGAATCGATCCTAGTTCGAATCGATTCGGTCGACTCGATGCTTGCTGCGACGTGGCGCGCGTATCTCGCCTCGATCCGTTTTGTACTCCTGTTTGACTGGGTCGAATCCATGGCTTGGATTCGAAGATGGAGGAGTCGAAGAAGCACAGTTGTATGGATTCGAAGGAGCCATCCCTCGATGGACTCGAACAGAGGTTTGTTCGATGGAGTCGAAGCAAGGGTTGTTCCATAGATTCGAATTGGGGCCTGGCCTATGGATTCGGGGCAAGGTGCGTTCGAATCAGTCATGGTCTATGCTTGATGATGTCGAAGCTAGGTATTCTTCCTGGATTCGAAGCAAGGCTATGTTCCATGGACTCGAAGCACTTTTCCTCCATGGATTCGAAGTAGAGAAATTTGTTGGATTCGAACCTAAGACTACCTCAAATCGATTCGATCTTAAGGCTACTTCAGATCGATTCGACCCATGACATCTTCTGATGGATTCGAGTCATAGACCTGGCCTATGGAGTCGAACTAAGGGCCATTTCTTCCAACTTGCATTACTAATATCTTGAGCGTATGAACTCGGATTGACTTGAAATTCGGAAAGTTGGCTTCAATGGCTTTACTTGTCATGTCTTATCAATTGTAGCCAGATCCGGACTCGGATAAAATTCATCGATATCCATAGCGATCCTTGCGTGTAGCTGGTCTTTGAGACATTCTGTCACTGGTTTCTAGTCAAATTCTTGGTGTTACGGCCTTGCCAAAAGGCGGGATAACATTTTCCCCCCAAAGTACGTCTTGTGTAAACATGACGTGCTTTGAAAAGCTACAGTCCCTTATTGAACAGTTATCATATGCTTTGTCGAAAATTGTCTTCTTTGCTGTTGTAATCAATCGTTGTATGATCATGATTGACTGTTAGGCTTTTGAGTCATGACGAGATGAACATCTGATTCCTGTTGATGATAAAGACCAAAATATTAGTCAAAAATTACGTGCATACGCGTATTATCTTGACCTTGGTTAACGTTGCGTGACCGCAAGTTGTTGTCCGTTCGGTTCGATATCGAAATCTGCATCGGTCCTCTCCTGAACCGATTTGAGATTTGAGTTAGAACATTGCTTTATGGTTGTCTATGATCATCCTCTCGTATTGATCCTCTCCTGAATCGGTACAAGAGTGGACAAGCAATTTTTCATATGGAAACGATTCGTCCATTTGACCGGTGGTATTTGATGGATTCGAATCTATGTTTCTTGATCCGCTTCGAGTTGAGGGTTTCGAAGTGGGTACTTTGAATCGATGGTTCTTCGAATCAATATTGCGTGGATTCGAAGTTCTCTGAGTTGGTGGGTTCGGAATTGATGGATTCGAAAGTGGTCGTTCGAATCGATGGTGTCGTATGTTCCCTTGACTCTTCTAACGTTGTGCTTCGAATCGATGAAGCTTCGCATTGATATTGTATGGATGGATTCGGAGGAATGGATTCGAAGATGATTTGTAACTTACGTACTTCTGGGGTTCGAATCGTTGAAACCATCCTGTCAGCTTCGAATCGATGGATGCTTTCTTGTGATCGATTCGAAGATATTCGTTCGAATCGATAGGCTGGAGCCGTTTTCACCGGTTGTATCTGACCGGGATGCGAATCGTCTCGCAATCCCCTATATATACCGGGATCTTTTTCACTTCCATTTTTTTCTTTTTTACTGTTGCGAGAGCTCTTTCTTCGAATCGATCTTTCAAAGTTCTGCGTTTTGCACGAGTTGATCAAATTCCTTCAAGTTTTTATCTGTAATCGAATTCAACCAGGTAACCAAGGGATCGACTCGAACAATGAAAGATAAAACTGGAACCTTTATCACTAATTTCGACTCTTCTCGAAAATTACGAGGAATAGTGTGATCGGGAGTTGGTCGACTCGATGGATCTGAGAAACGAATCCGTTCGCGTCGCATCGATCTTGAGTGCTAATATGGAGGAGCATCGTTGCTTCGTATCGATCCAGGAGTGCCCAGTTCGAATCGATCTTGAGGGCAAGGCTTTGGATCGATGACCTGTAATGGCTGTGCATCGAATTGATCGATTCGAAGTAATGTTATCCTGATCGATTCGGAGGAATTGACTACTGATCGATTCGGAGGAATTGACTACTGATCGATTCGAAG
Source organism: Allium fistulosum (assembly GCA_030737815.1). Taxonomy (NCBI): domain Eukaryota; kingdom Viridiplantae; phylum Streptophyta; class Magnoliopsida; order Asparagales; family Amaryllidaceae; genus Allium; species Allium fistulosum. Next base: position 209,502,164 of record CM060904.1, on the reverse strand, counting down.
TTACACGGAACTTATGGATTCGAAGCGCTCTTCCATCTTAAGGCTTCACCGAGTCGACCTTAAATGGGGTCGAGGCGTATGCATTCGAACATCATCGATTCGACTTATGTCGATTCGAATCGATCGATTCGAACGTCCTAACACTTGTTCTTCTGATTTGCTCCAACATCTGAGCTACGACCAATCTCAAGTTGAACCTTGACGAACATAATGGATTTTAGCATACTTGACTCCGACGAGCTTCGGCCTTGTACAACAGAACTTGACTGAAAGATTATACTTGAATTTCCTTTGAGGCTCGTCGATGGAACTATGACATAACCAACAATACAACTAATTTATACTTGAAGTGGTCAGTAGCGTCTGGATGGTGTGGAAGTGACGGTCAGCGATGACGGTCATCTTCGTTCTCAAATTCCTAAGGTTTTGTCGTACAGACATTTTGCTTCAATCTGTAGAATCTGTTTTAGTAATGTACAGCACTTGCACTGCATGACACGTTCATACACACTACACTGGGGAATGCACGGGCTCTTTATGAACATAACGTTGCTTTCTGATGAGTTAGTTAATTATGGAATCTTTGACCTCCCAACAACAAGAGGTACAGAGCTCGACTCCTCCGGTTCTTGAGATTCCCGATATCCCTGCCGATGTAATCGATCCAGCTCCAGATGAATTGCCGGAGGCAATATTTATTGAGGACCCTATTGATTCGGTTCAGTCTAACATCTCTGAATCCTTATTGGGACGAATATGCTTAAAGCATAACATATCTCTAGGTGACGTATTATTGCCCAGCGCCACTGATAGACCGTATAACCCGCCTGAAGGATATACAGCATTCTACCGTCATGCTTGTGCGGCCGGAACTCTTCCTCCTTTCAACCAATATATCAGAGGGATGCTGTCATATTTAGGAATCGCTCCTTCACAACTTCATCCCAACGGGCACGCGTTGCTGAACAGTGCCTTTGTAATATTTATGGACTGTCTCTTTCGCCCGCCGAGGCCCTCGGAGATCAGACACATATTTAACTTCAAGAGTAGGGGTGATAGCCCGTCTTTTACATTTTTGGAGGCAGTTAGGAATTGCCAAGTTGTAGTTGGAGCTTGGACTCGACTGAGCTATTTCAAGAACGAGTGGTTCTATGTTCGGTGCCCTCCGGGTTTCGCTAGGCGATGGTTGTCTAGACGTAAGCGCCTTAACCTGTTCTCTTGACCAATAGTTCTCTGGTGTTAAGATTGACATTTCATTCCTTTTACAGCCATTATCTCCAGGCCGGACGGAGGGCGTTTCAAGGGTACCGTCCGAAGTCTTCAAGAAGTCCCAAGCGAGTTGAGGCATATTGACTCGGTGCTGAATGATTACAACTTAAGAGTTCTTGGTCTGATCGACATCAATCAAAGCATAGTTGTTGAGGGATTTGCAAAGTCCGCCTCTAAGAAGGAAGATAAGAAGAAGACCAAGAAGAAAATCAAGAAGAAAAAAGTGAAGAAGTCACTCGGAATTAGAATAATTGAGGCGGGTGATGAAGAAAGAACCCACACAGATTCAGAGCCGATGGCTGATCTCTCGGGAAACTTTGAAGAATCGGGAGAAAAACGGAAAGGCAAGGTGGCCGTTTCCAAAAAACTTAAATCCAAGGGGGGAAAATCCGTAGATGTGTTTCTTCCCGCTTCCGGGGTTATGATTTCTGAGGCCGCCCCTCCTCATTCGAGAGATTCTTTCAAAGCGCTAGACGATATTCCTATCCCAGATTATATATCGATTTCTCATAATCCTGGGTTGGAGGAATTTCAAGACGTTCTAAACATGAACGAGCCCTTTCCTTTAAGTGCGGTCAACACTTCCGGTCGGTTTTGGGGGTTTACACATTTACACACACTTCCACGGCACTTCATGACTTTTGCATAGTAAACATTGCTTTATGGGACCCTAATCCGTAATTCTTTCTTATCGCAGGCGAGATGTCAGGACGTGGCTCTACTCTGGATAGGCTTCGGAATGTGCGCCAATCCTCTCCATTTTATGATTCCCGCAGGAGAGAAACAGATAGGGATCATGGGCGAAGCTATTCAAGTCAAGAACGTTATGATAGAGACAGAGATCACTCGCGTGGCCGTTCTGGCTATGATTATTCTGACAGTGACCGGGGATACCAGTTCCGACCCCGATCTCGCTCTCCTCCGCCTCCCAGGGCTCCAGTAGACCTCCCAGGGCCATCTCATCAGCAACAGTTGCCTTCTCAATCTTCTCGGCCTGATGCTCAACGGCCAAGAATGGAACCGACGGCAGCCGTTATAATCGAACAAGCTCCGGCTGAGTTGACAAGCGAGGGAGCTGCTAAACTCGCCCAAATGAAAAATGACTACCCTGAAATTTGCATGGATGGCTATATCTTCCCTCCTAACTTTAAAAGAATTCCTCCGGAAGCTGAGACCACCGCTCATAGTTATATCCACGACTTCTACGCTCAGTACAAGGAGTGGTACAAGGCAGCCGTGAAGGCTTCTAGAGTGGCTTTTGACAGGGCGAAGATTATTGCTGAACGCGATGCTGAAATTGCTAAACAGAAACGCATCATTGAAGTTCTTCAATCTGAAATGGAGACGTCCCGGAATTCTGAACTTCAAGCTCTCCAGAAACACGAGGACGCCGTGGCCAAAATGGCTAGGATGCAACAGGAACATTGCGCCACGGTAGAAGAGATGGGCCACCGCAACACCACCGTTGCAGCTGAGCGAGACTTAGCCGTTAAAGAGTTGAACGAGCTCAAGGCCAAGTTCGCTGAAATGGTGAAGGAGAAGGATGATGCGAACGCCACTGCTCAAGAGGCTTGCAACCAAGCAGTATCTCTCAGGGCCGAACTTGCTGCGGTGGCGGTCAAGTCCAAGTTTGCGGAAGCAGAAATCCAGGAAAAGATTTTGGAGGAGAGGTCCAGGCTGGACGCTGAGTTTGACGATCTCCTTGTCACGTACAACGCTAATGTGCTGGAACACAGAAATTTAGCGTGGCTGGGAGATGACTCCATGATTTTGTACGATGCCTGGACCCGACTGGTAAATGAGAAGAGGGCAGCGCATCCAGATGAATCGCTTGATGACTTTGAGCTAGAGATGCGTTTGCTCACCGAAGATGAGAGGAAGGTCCTTCACGAGGCGGCGATTTCTATGGCGAAAGAAAAGCTCGGCGTTCAATCTCTAGAGACAGGCGAAGGCTCGGGGATCGTGCATCACGGGACAAGTGTTGGAGCTGCAATTCCAACATTGCCCGAAACCACTGGTGCGGTAGATCCCCAGTCTGTTCCTGCCTATAATCCTGATCAACCATTATTATCTTCTGCCGAGGATTCTGCCCACGTTTCGGTCCAGACCAAGGAAGGTATTTGAACGCTTCTCGTAGTTTAGTTGTGAAGAACCTTAAGCAACACACTTGGCTAACAATCTTCGTTTTGTCGCATTTCAGTGACTGAAGTCGTTGTTTCTGCGCCTCTTGCTCTATCAGTTCCACATCAAACACAAGGGGTTGTTTTTACTGAAGCCATCACGACTTCCACCTTGATCGGCGAAGAGGGAGATGCAAATATGTTTTCTTTTAGCGCTCAAATGATTGAGGAGCTTCTCAATGAACCCATCGATCCCTCTGTCAACCCGTCCGATGCTGTGAGTGGGGCTGCTCCGGCCGTTAGTTCATCCATGCCAGCTATTGGCACATCCGATGCGGTCCAAGTATCCCGTGAGGACGACGTTATGGCTGAGATTGATGCCGAGATGGCAGCAGGGAATGCTGGTATGAATCCGCCCGGGCCTGCCCCGTTAATGGTGATTTCACCGGGCGGTACCGTAGTGATTGAAACTGCTCCTGTCCCTCCTCCTGCTACTACTCCCATGCCTCCAGCTCGACCTCCTAGAAGAACTTCCGTCGCCTCTAGTTCTGAGGAAGACGTTGACATCATATCGCTGCCGGAGGGCAAGCCTGAAAAGAGTAAGCGGTTGAGGAGAAAATCGGGCAGCGGATTGGGTGGAGCTACCCCGAAGAAGAAGATAAGGAAGAAGAAAGATTGAACTCTTTCTTTAAATCTCTGTTGCGTAGGGTAGCATTTTGTTGATTTTTCTATAGCCGTGTATAGATGTGGATTCGGCTCCCACTAGTAGCAATTTCTTGAACCATTTTGTAATCAGATTCTTTTTGTTGATAGTGGAAATGAGAATGTATTCCCTTTTGTCTCCAACTTGTTATGTGTTATGGTTCTGCCCCCAGTATTGGGGATTAGTGTGGAGTTGATGTATGTTTATACTCCGCCTTGCGTACTGGGAGTACGGAGTTAGTTAATGTTTATACTCCAGTTCGCGCTCTCGGAAGCTGGAGTTTGTTGATGTTTATACTCCGGTTCGTGCTCTCGGAATCCGGAGTTAGTTAATGTTTATACTCCAGTTCGCGTTCTCGGAAGCTGGAGTTTGTTGGTATTTATACCCAGCTCGCGCTCTCGGAGTACTCTGGGGTTTTAGGAAAATGTTTATACTCCGCCTCGCACTCTGGGAGTACGGAGTTAGTTAAAAAGTTTGTACCCAGCTCGCGCTCTCGGAGTACTCTGGGATTTAGGAAAATGTTTATACTCCGCCTCGCACTCCGAGAGTACGGAGTTAGTTAAAAAGTTTGTACCCAGCTCGCGCTCTCGGAGTACTCTAGGATTAAGGAAAATGTTTATACTCCGCCTCGCACTCTGGGAGTACGGAGTTAGTTAATGTTTATACTCCAGTTCGCGCTCTCGGAAGCTGGAGTTTGTTGGTATTTATACCCAGCTCGCGCTCTCGGAGTACTTTGGGGTTTTAGGAAAATGTTTATACTCCGCCTCGCACTCTGGGAGTACGGAGTTAGTTAAAAAGTTTGTACCCAGCTCGCGCTCTCGGAGTACTCTGGGATTTAGGAAAATGTTTATACTCCGCCTCGCACTCTGGGAGTACGGAGTTAAGGAAAAGGTTGTCGTGTATCAACCCATTTCTGGCCTGATGCGATGGCTTGCCCCCGAGCTCGGGTTTCATTTGGTGAGTGGTTGATTGCTTCATAGCCACTCCCTACTTGAATAAATCCCATTGTGTGATGGAATTTAGCTCTTCGTGCATCGTGATGTTGTACATTGTATTTAATGAATCACAGCTCTGGCTCAAAGAGATGGCATTTTATTGCTGAAATAAGAAAACATGGCAAAGTCAGTTGCCTTATTACAAATTCTAATTTCGAAATGCAGAAACAAATTCTAAAACAGAATTTAAACTAAATAGATAAACACAGCCTGTTATGTGCGATAGCGACGAAGTCTTTCGCTATCCAAGGCCTTTGGTGAAGCTAGACCATCAGCGGTCGTCATCTCATATACATCATCCCCGAGCTCTTGCTTAATCTCATGTGATCCCTTCCATGTTGGTTTCATGTGTAGTAGTGCTGGGTATTCTTCTTTAATGACAATCTCATTGCGTTCAAAAGTTTTAAGTCGGTCCTCGGCATTGCGTAATCGGGCGACTCGTTTTCGGCGTATGACTGTTCTCAAGTCAACCTGATCGCCCTGGACGACTCCAACTCCATTGACGGTAGGGAACTTTAAGGTCAAGCACCACGGGGCAATTACGGCTCTGAATTCAGTAAGGGCAGGTCGTCCTAAGAAAGCGTTGTATGGCAAAACTATGTTCAACACAGTGAACTGTAATGTTCGAACTCTCCTATGTTCCTTAGATCCCAACCTAACTGGTAACTTCACCACCCCAATAGGTACGGTAGAGCTACCGTTGAATCCATGGAGGTGAGTTTGGCAAGGTTCCAAATCCCTGGGATTCATCCTCATTTGATTATAAGAATGTATAAAAGGATATTCACAGAGCTCCCGCAGTCAATTAGTATCCTCTTCATCCAAGCTGGACCTACTTGTGCCGATATCACGAGTGGGTCAGTAGTCGGGCTTCCGACATAATCAGTATCGTTGTCTCGGAAAGTGATGTCGTTAATTGTCGCTCTCTTTCGTTTGGTCGAAGGTTTATTGTCCAAGTTATCATTGTACTCAAAGTCTGTTCGTCTAGCCAAGTTGTTATATGATTTCATTTCTCCCCAGCTTCGCTTCGTTGTACGAGGACTATCACTTACAACATTAATTACCAGTCTTCCTCCGACACGACCTGGTTCTTCCTGTCTTTCTGGATTCTGTACATGATTTTGATTTGAGGGGCCCGCCCCTTCAGACTGCGGTGCCCGCACAAACTGGTCTAACTTCCTCTCCCTGATCAACTTCTCAATGAGGTCCTGCAAGTGTCAACATTCATTGGTGTTGTGGCCATAACTTTCGTGGAATCTACAGAACTTCCCTGTTTGAATCTGCCTCTCCGACGATTGCTTCGGAGCCGGCTTCTTGTATTGCATAGTATTGCAAGTCTGTAGGTACACATTTTCCAACGATGTATTCAATGGTGTGTAATTATCGAACATTAGAGCCTCACGTCGTGGACCCCGATTTGGATCTCTTTTCTTATTCTGACCATTGTTACCTCTTGGCTGCGTTTGCTTGTTCTGTATGTTCAACTGAACTTTTCCGGAATTGTCACCGGACTGTTTTACTGCTACATTGCTCTGTATTCCTTCGCTCCTGGGTTCCTCATCGTCCTGCTTCCTAGACTGTTTCGCGTCCTCTTGCCGTAAGAATTGTGCGGCTTTGGAGTAGAAACGGTCCAACGATGCGGGTGGTTTTCCCGCTAACCAGTTTCCAAACTCAGAATCAGGGTCAATTCCCTTTGTCAATGCCATTAAAATTGAGTTATCGTTGGGATTACTAATCTCCACACATGCCGCATGGAATCTCTCCAAGTAACGCCTTAGCGTTTCCCCACGGGCTTGGGTAACACTGGATAAGGTGTTGACATCTTTGGGCCTAGCGACATGCATGCGAAATTGTTCAACAAATTTCTTAGCCAATTGATCAAATGAAGAGATAGACCTAGGTGGCAATCTCGTGAACCACATCGTTGCAATTCCACCTAGAGAGATGGGGAAACTTCGGCATTTTACTGCATCATCGGCCCTTGCGGCGCTCATCGACCATTCATATTTCAAGATGTGTTGACTGGGATCAGAATTTCCTTCGTACATAGGAAGGGTTGGCATTCTGAATCACCGAGGAGGTTCAGCATTCAGTATCTCGTCTGTGAAGGGAGTATGACTACGGGAAAGTCCCCAGTCATCGTTGGTAAGGCCTTGGCTTTCGCGGATCATCTGACGTATCATAGTCGAGATGTCTGGCATTGCTACATTTTGAGCTTGCCGAGCTAAGGTGTGGTCGGGTTCCACAGCGCGAGTTCGGACCGGGCGCTGTCGACGGTCCAAATTTTGCCTCCTTGGCTCAGCGTCTTCTAGGACGTACGGTTCAGGAGTACGCCCACGTTGCCGATTATTTGGCTCTGAAAGATTTCGGGTATCAACCCTTGTTTCTATTGTGGCAGCTGCGGCATGATTGTCCGCGGTATGCTGTGTAGTAGGGCCTCCTTGTGTGGAGGGCCCGGCCTGAAAGCTGGTCGACGGTCCTGCCCTCAACTGTCCAACAGTCAAAGCGGGTTGATATCCGGTCGTTTGTGCATGACTCCCGTCTAATCGAGGATGGGTAGATCTGTGATAGTAGTCTGATGAAGCAGAACTTTCAGTGGATGAGCGGGAAACATCATCCCTTCTGGACCTCCTACGGCCTTGGCGGTTCAGTTGATTTGTCAATTCAATATTGGCACGCAACTGTTCGGCTAACTGCTGCCGACTTTGAGTCAGCTCTTGAAGCAACGCCTGGAATTCTTGTCTAGTGACTGCCCCAGATGGATCTGAGTGGGCAGTGTTGTCTTGGTTGGATGGTTGATGTTGAGTAGGATTCTGTCCATCCCTACCTTCCTGTCCAGCAGCTGTAGAAGTGGTTCTCGTGCTAACCATTTTGAATGATGAATCCTTTTCCTAGATTTTATGCAAATCTGGGTAGAATGGAAGGATTGTGAATCGAAGATCTGGATCTTCCTCTTGGATTTGTGCAATCCAGTATCGATGGTAGATCCAAGGAGCAGGAGAAAAAAGCTGGTTTTTTCTCAGTGAAAGCACCAAAGTGTTTGTACCAAAAATGGGCACAACACTCTTCGGAAGTTTTTGAAGAGATAAAAATGAAGAATGGGAATTAAAACAGTGGATTATCTAACAAAAACTCCAAATAACAGAAAGTAAATTGCAAAGACAAGCGATTTAGAGTGGTTCGGCGTTTTGCCTACGTCCAATATGAAGTTTGATGATTTTATTGCTCGATTACTTGAAGATTACAGTAGTTTATAAGGCAATACAACTGAATTTAATTGCTAAGTATCAATCTAAAGCAGCGGCGGTGTTCTGGAGTAGATCTGGCAGAATCTGGGCGCTCTTCAGTACTTAGAATTATCCGACCTCTTTTCCGAATGACCAGGGGCTCTATTTATAGATGTAGGAGGCTGATATTTCGCCTAAAATGAGGGAAGACCAGTTCTGGCACGTCAAGGGGCCCACATGGCCGAAATCTGGAGATCCGGGACCACTTTGGGATCGATTCGACCCTTGGTTCAAATCGATCAAGAAATCATCCAAACGAGCTGAAATTTGGTGTGAACATTCTTCCTCATGTGTTTAAGCTTCTGTGAAAATTTCATGGCATTTGGACTTGTAGAACTTGAGATATGATCGACTCAATGTTGCATTTCTGGAGAACATGGATACTTCGAATCGATCCTAGTTCGAATCGATTCGGTCGACTCGATGCTTGCTGCGACGTGGCGCGCGTATCTCGCCTCGATCCGTTTTGTACTCCTGTTTGACTGGGTCGAATCCATGGCTTGGATTCGAAGATGGAGGAGTCGAAGAAGCACAGTTGTATGGATTCGAAGGAGCCATCCCTCGATGGACTCGAACAGAGGTTTGTTCGATGGAGTCGAAGCAAGGGTTGTTCCATAGATTCGAATTGGGGCCTGGCCTATGGATTCGGGGCAAGGTGCGTTCGAATCAGTCATGGTCTATGCTTGATGATGTCGAAGCTAGGTGTTCTTCCTGGATTCGAAGCAAGGCTATGTTCCATGGACTCGAAGCACTTTTCCTCCATGGATTCGAAGTAGAGAAATTTGTTGGATTCGAACCTAAGACTACCTCAAATCGATTCGATCTTAAGGCTACTTCAGATCGATTCGACCCATGACATCTTCTGATGGATTCGAGTCATAGACCTGGCCTATGGAGTCGAACTAAGGGCCATTTCTTCCAACTTGCATTACTAATATCTTGAGCGTATGAACTCGGATTGACTTGAAATTCGGAAAGTTGGCTTCAATGGCTTTACTTGTCATGTCTTATCAATTGTAGCCAGATCCGGACTCGGATAAAATTCATCGATATCCATAGCGATCCTTGCGTGTAGCTGGTCTTTGAGACATTCTGTCACTGGTTTCTAGTCAAATTCTTGGTGTTACGGCCTTGCCAAAAGGCGGGATAACATTTTCCCCCCAAAGTACGTCTTGTGTAAACATGACGTGCTTTGAAAAGCTACAGTCCCTTATTGAACAGTTATCATATGCTTTGTCGAAAATTGTCTTCTTTGCTGTTGTAATCAATCGTTGTATGATCATGATTGACTGTTAGGCTTTTGAGTCATGACGAGATGAACATCTGATTCCTGTTGATGATAAAGACCAAAATATTAGTCAAAAATTACGTGCATACGCGTATTATCTTGACCTTGGTTAACGTTGCGTGACCGCAAGTTGTTGTCCGTTCGGTTCGATATCGAAATCTGCATCGGTCCTCTCCTGAACCGATTTGAGATTTGAGTTAGAACATTGCTTTATGGTTGTCTATGATCATCCTCTCGTATTGATCCTCTCCTGAATCGGTACAAGAGTGGACAAGCAATTTTTCATATGGAAACGATTCGTCCATTTGACCGGTGGTATTTGATGGATTCGAATCTATGTTTCTTGATCCGCTTCGAGTTGAGGGTTTCGAAGTGGGTACTTTGAATCGATGGTTCTTCGAATCAATATTGCGTGGATTCGAAGTTCTCTGAGTTGGTGGGTTCGGAATTGATGGATTCGAAAGTGGTCGTTCGAATCGATGGTGTCGTATGTTCCCTTGACTCTTCTGACGTTGTGCTTCGAATCGATGAAGCTTCGCATTGATATTGTATGGATGGATTCGGAGGAATGGATTCGAAGATGATTTGTAACTTACGTACTTCTGGGGTTCGAATCGTTGAAACCATCCTGTCAGCTTCGAATCGATGGATGCTTTCTTGTGATCGATTCGAAGATATTCGTTCGAATCGATAGGCTGGAGCCGTTTTCACCGGTTGTATCTGACCGAGATGCGAATCGTCTCGCAATCCCCTATATATACCGGGATCTTTTTCACTTCCATTTTTTTCTTTTTTACTGTTGCGAGAGCTCTTTCTTCGAATCGATCTTTCAAAGTTCTGCGTTTTGCACGAGTTGATCAAATTCCTTCAAGTTTTTATCTGTAATCGAATTCAACCAGGTAACCAAGGGATCGACTCGAACAATGAAAGATAAAACTGGAACCTTTATCACTAATTTCGACTCTTCTCGAAAATTACGAGGAATAGTGTGATCGGGAGTGGGTCGACTCGATGGATCTGAGAAACGAATCCGTTCGCGTCGCATCGATCTTGAGTGCTAATATGGAGGAGCATCGTTGCTTCGTATCGATCCAGGAGTGCCCAGTTCGAATCGATCTTGAGGGCAAGGCTTTGGATCGATGACCTGTAATGGCTGTGCATCGAATTGATCGATTCGAAGTAATGTTATCCTGATCGATTCGGAGGAATTGACTACTGATCGATTCGGAGGAATTGACTACTGATCGATTCGAAGTTACACGGAACTTATGGATTCGAAGCGCTCTTCCATCTTAAGGCTTCACCGAGTCGACCTTAAATGGGGTCGAGGCGTATGCATTCGAACATCATCGATTCGACTTATGTCGATTCGAATCGATCGATTCGAACGTCCTAACACTTGTTCTTCTGATTTGCTCCAACATCTGAGCTACGACCAATCTCAAGTTGAACCTTGACGAACATAATGGATTTTAGCATACTTGACTCCGACGAGCTTCGGCCTTGTACAACAGAACTTGACTGAAAGATTATACTTGAATTTCCTTTGAGGCTCGTCGATGGAACTATGACATAACCAACAATACAACTAATTTATACTTGAAGTGGTCAGTAGCGTCTGGATGGTGTGGAAGTGACGGTCAGCGATGACGGTCATCTTCGTTCTCAAATTCCTAAGGTTTTGTCGTACAGACATTTTGCTTCAATCTGTAGAATCTGTTTTAGTAATGTACAGCACTTGCACTGCATGACACGTTCATACACACTACACTGGGGAATGCACGGGCTCTTTATGAACATAACGTTGCTTTCTGATGAGTTAGTTAATTATGGAATCTTTGACCTCCCAACAACAAGAGGTACAGAGCTCGACTCCTCCGGTTCTTGAGATTCCCGATATCCCTGCCGATGTAATCGATCCAGCTCCAGATGAATTGCCGGAGGCAATATTTATTGAGGACCCTATTGATTCGGTTCAGTCTAACATCTCTGAATCCTTATTGGGACGAATATGCTTAAAGCATAACATATCTCTAGGTGACGTATTATTGCCCAGCGCCACTGATAGACCGTATAACCCGCCTGAAGGATATACAGCATTCTACCGTCATGCTTGTGCGGCCGGAACTCTTCCTCCTTTCAACCAATATATCAGAGGGATGCTGTCATATTTAGGAATCGCTCCTTCACAACTTCATCCCAACGGGCACGCGTTGCTGAACAGTGCCTTTGTAATATTTATGGACTGTCTCTTTCGCCCGCCGAGGCCCTCGGAGATCAGACACATATTTAACTTCAAGAGTAGGGGTGATAGCCCGTCTTTTACATTTTTGGAGGCAGTTAGGAATTGCCAAGTTGTAGTTGGAGCTTGGACTCGACTGAGCTATTTCAAGAACGAGTGGTTCTATGTTCGGTGCCCTCCGGGTTTCGCTAGGCGATGGTTGTCTAGACGTAAGCGCCTTAACCTGTTCTCTTGACCAATAGTTCTCTGGTGTTAAGATTGACATTTCATTCCTTTTACAGCCATTATCTCCAGGCCGGACGGAGGGCGTTTCAAGGGTACCGTCCGAAGTCTTCAAGAAGTCCCAAGCGAGTTGAGGCATATTGACTCGGTGCTGAATGATTACAACTTAAGAGTTCTTGGTCTGATCGACATCAATCAAAGCATAGTTGTTGAGGGATTTGCAAAGTCCGCCTCTAAGAAGGAAGATAAGAAGAAGACCAAGAAGAAAATCAAGAAGAAAAAAGTGAAGAAGTCACTCGGAATTAGAATAATTGAGGCGGGTGACGAAGAAAGAACCCACACAGATTCAGAGCCGATGGCTGATCTCTCGGGAAACTTTGAAGAATCGGGAGAAAAACGGAAAGGCAAGGTCGCCGTTTCCAAAAAACTTAAATCCAAGGGGGGAAAATCCGTAGATGTGTTTCTTCCCGCTTCCGGGGTTATGATTTCTGAGGCCGCCCCTCCTCATTCGAGAGATTCTTTCAAAGGGCTAGACGATATTCCTATCCCAGATTATATATCGATTTCTCATAATCCTGGGTTGGAGGAATTTCAAGACGTTCTAAACATGAACGAGCCCTTTCCTTTAAGTGCGGTCAACACTTCCGGTCGGTTTTGGGGGTTTACACATTTACACACACTTCCACGGCACTTCATGACTTTTGCATAGTAAACATTGCTTTATGGGACCCTAATCCGTAATTCTTTCTTATCGCAGGCGAGATGTCAGGACGTGGCTCTACTCTGGATAGGCTTCGGAATGTGCGCCAATCCTCTCCATTTTATGATTCCCGCAGGAGAGAAACAGATAGGGATCATGGGCGAAGCTATTCAAGTCAAGAACGTTATGATAGAGACAGAGATCACTCGCGTGGCCGTTCTGGCTATGATTATTCTGACAGTGACCGGGGATACCAGTTCCGACCCCGATCTCGCTCTCCTCCGCCTCCCAGGGCTCCAGTAGACCTCCCAGGGCCATCTCATCAGCAACAGTTGCCTTCTCAATCTTCTCGGCCTGATGCTCAACGGCCAAGAATGGAACCGACGGCAGCCGTTATAATCGAACAAGCTCCGGCTGAGTTGACAAGCGAGGGAGCTGCTAAACTCGCCCAAATGAAAAATGACTACCCTGAAATTTGCATGGATGGCTATATCTTCCCTCCTAACTTTAAAAGAATTCCTCCGGAAGCTGAGACCACCGCTCATAGTTATATCCACGACTTCTACGCTCAGTACAAGGAGTGGTACAAGGCAGCCGTGAAGGCTTCTAGAGTGGCTTTTGACAGGGCGAAGATTATTGCTGAACGCGATGCTGAAATTGCTAAACAGAAACGCATCATTGAAGTTCTTCAATCTGAAATGGAGACGTCCCGGAATTCTGAACTTCAAGCTCTCCAGAAACACGAGGACGCCGTGGCCAAAATGGCTAGGATGCAACAGGAACATTGCGCCACGGTAGAAGAGATGGGCCACCGCAACACCACCGTTGCAGCTGAGCGAGACTTAGCCGTTAAAGAGCTGAACGAGCTCAAGGCCAAGTTCGCTGAAATGGTGAAGGAGAAGGATGATGCGAACGCCACTGCTCAAGAGGCTTGCAACCAAGCAGTATCTCTCAGGGCCGAACTTGCTGCGGTGGCGGTCAAGTCCAAGTTTGCGGAAGCAGAAATCCAGGAAAAGATTTTGGAGGAGAGGTCCAGGCTGGACGCTGAGTTTGACGATCTCCTTGTCACGTACAACGCTAATGTGCTGGAACACAGAAATTTAGCGTGGCTGGGAGATGACTCCATGATTTTGTACGATGCCTGGACCCGACTGGTAAATGAGAAGAGGGCAGCGCATCCAGATGAATCGCTTGATGACTTTGAGCTAGAGATGCGTTTGCTCACCGAAGATGAGAGGAAGGTCCTTCACGAGGCGGCGATTTCTATGGCGAAAGAAAAGCTCGGCGTTCAATCTCTAGAGACAGGCGAAGGCTCGGGGATCGTGCATCACGGGACAAGTGTTGGAGCTGCAATTCCAACATTGCCCGAAACCACTGGTGCGGTAGATCCCCAGTCTGTTCCTGCCTATAATCTTGATCAACCATTATTATCTTCTGCCGAGGATTCTGCCCACGTTTCGGTCCAGACCAAGGAAGGTATTTGAACGCTTCTCGTAGTTTAGTTGTGAAGAACCTTAAGCAACACACTTGGCTAACAATCTTCGTTTTGTCGCATTTCAGTGACTGAAGTCGTTGTTTCTGCGCCTCTTGCTCTATCAGTTCCACATCAAACAAAAGGGGTTGTTTTTACTGAAGCCATCACGACTTCCACCTTGATCGGCGAAGAGGGAGATGCAAATATGTTTTCTTTTAGCGCTCAAATGATTGAGGAGCTTCTCAATGAACCCATCGATCCCTCTGTCAACCCGTCCGATGCTGTGAGTGGGGCTGCTCCGGCCGTTAGTTCATCCATGCCAGCTATTGGCACATCCGATGCGGCCCAAGTATCCCGTGAGGACGACGTTATGGCTGAGATTGATGCCGAGATGGCAGCAGGGAATGCTGGTATGAATCCGCCCGGGCCTGCCCCGTTAATGGTGATTTCACCGGGCGGTACCGTAGTGATTGAAACTGCTCCTGTCCCTCCTCCTGCTACTACTCCCATGCCTCCAGCTCGACCTCCTAGAAGAACTTCCGTCGCCTCTAGTTCTGAGGAAGACGTTGACATCATATCGCTGCCGGAGGGCAAGCCTGAAAAGAGTAAGCGGTTGAGGAGAAAATCGGGCAGCGGATTGGGTGGAGCTACCCCGAAGAAGAAGATAAGGAAGAAGAAAGATTGAACTCTTTCTTTAAATCTCTGTTGCGTAGGGTAGCATTTTGTTGATTTTTCTATAGCCGTGTATAGATGTGGATTCGGCTCCCACTAGTAGCAATTTCTTGAACCATTTTGTAATCAGATTCTTTTTGTTGATAGTGGAAATGAGAATGTATTCCCTTTTGTCTCCAACTTGTTATGTGTTATGGTTCTGCCCCCAGTATTGGGGATTAGTGTGGAGTTGATGTATGTTTATACTCCGCCTTGCGTACTGGGAGTACGGAGTTAGTTAATGTTTATACTCCAGTTCGCGCTCTCGGAAGCTGGAGTTTGTTGATGTTTATACTCCGGTTCGTGCTCTCGGAATCCGGAGTTAGTTAATGTTTATACTCCAGTTCGCGTTCTCGGAAGCTGGAGTTTGTTGGTATTTATACCCAGCTCGCGCTCTCGGAGTACTCTGGGGTTTTAGGAAAATGTTTATACTCCGCCTCGCACTCTGGGAGTACGGAGTTAGTTAAAAAGTTTGTACCCAGCTCGCGCTCTCGGAGTACTCTGGGATTTAGGAAAATGTTTATACTCCGCCTCGCACTCCGAGAGTACGGAGTTAGTTAAAAAGTTTGTACCCAGCTCGCGCTCTCGGAGTACTCTAGGATTAAGGAAAATGTTTATACTCCGCCTCGCACTCTGGGAGTACGGAGTTAGTTAATGTTTATACTCCAGTTCGCGCTCTCGGAAGCTGGAGTTTGTTGGTATTTATACCCAGCTCGCGCTCTCGGAGTACTTTGGGGTTTTAGGAAAATGTTTATACTCCGCCTCGCACTCTGGGAGTACGGAGTTAGTTAAAAAGTTTGTACCCAGCTCGCGCTCTCGGAGTACTCTGGGATTTAGGAAAATGTTTATACTCCGCCTCGCACTCTGGGAGTACGGAGTTAAGGAAAAGGTTGTCGTGTATCAACCCATTTCTGGCCTGATGCGATGGCTTGCCCCCGAGCTCGGGTTTCATTTGGTGAGTGGTTGATTGCTTCATAGCCACTCCCTACTTGAATAAATCCCATTGTGTGATGGAATTTAGCTCTTCGTGCATCGTGATGTTGTACATTGTATTTAATGAATCACAGCTCTGGCTCAAAGAGATGGCATTTTATTGCTGAAATAAGAAAACATGGCAAAGTCAGTTGCCTTATTACAAATTCTAATTTCGAAATGCAGAAACAAATTCTAAAACAGAATTTAAACTAAATAGATAAACACAGCCTGTTATGTGCGATAGCGACGAAGTCTTTCGCTATCCAAGGCCTTTGGTGAAGCTAGACCATCAGCGGTCGTCATCTCATATACATCATCCCCGAGCTCTTGCTTAATCTCATGTGATCCCTTCCATGTTGGTTTCATGTGTAGTAGTGCTGGGTATTCTTCTTTAATGACAATCTCATTGCGTTCAAAAGTTTTAAGTCGGTCCTCGGCATTGCGTAATCGGGCGACTCGTTTTCGGCGTATGACTGTTCTCAAGTCAACCTGATCGCCCTGGACGACTCCAACTCCATTGACGGTAGGGAACTTTAAGGTCAAGCACCACGGGGCAATTACGGCTCTGAATTCAGTAAGGGCAGGTCGTCCTAAGAAAGCGTTGTATGGCAAAACTATGTTCAACACAGTGAACTGTAATGTTCGAACTCTCCTATGTTCCTTAGATCCCAACCTAACTGGTAACTTCACCACCCCAATAGGTACGGTAGAGCTACCGTTGAATCCATGGAGGTGAGTTTGGCAAGGTTCCAAATCCCTGGGATTCATCCTCATTTGATTATAAGAATGTATAAAAGGATATTCACAGAGCTCCCGCAGTCAATTAGTATCCTCTTCATCCAAGCTGGACCTACTTGTGCCGATATCACGAGTGGGTCAGTAGTCGGGCTTCCGACATAATCAGTATCGTTGTCTCGGAAAGTGATGTCGTTAATTGTCGCTCTCTTTCGTTTGGTCGAAGGTTTATTGTCCAAGTTATCATTGTACTCAAAGTCTGTTCGTCTAGCCAAGTTGTTATATGATTTCATTTCTCCCCAGCTTCGCTTCGTTGTACGAGGACTATCACTTACAACATTAATTACCAGTCTTCCTCCGACACGACCTGGTTCTTCCTGTCTTTCTGGATTCTGTACATGATTTTGATTTGAGGGGCCCGCCCCTTCAGACTGCGGTGCCCGCACAAACTGGTCTAACTTCCTCTCCCTGATCAACTTCTCAATGAGGTCCTGCAAGTGTCAACATTCATTGGTGTTGTGGCCATAACTTTCGTGGAATCTACAGAACTTCCCTGTTTGAATCTGCCTCTCCGACGATTGCTTCGGAGCCGGCTTCTTGTATTGCATAGTATTGCAAGTCTGTAGGTACACATTTTCCAACGATGTATTCAATGGTGTGTAATTATCGAACATTGGAGCCTCACGTCGTGGACCCCGATTTGGATCTCTTTTCTTATTCTGACCATTGTTACCTCTTGGCTGCGTTTGCTTGTTCTGTATGTTCAACTGAACTTTTCCGGAATTGTCACCGGACTGTTTTACTGCTACATTGCTCTGTATTCCTTCGCTCCTGGGTTCCTCATCGTCCTGCTTCCTAGACTGTTTCGCGTCCTCTTGCCGTAAGAATTGTGCGGCTTTGGAGTAGAAACGGTCCAACGATGCGGGTGGTTTTCCCGCTAACCAGTTTCCAAACTCAGAATCAGGGTCAATTCCCTTTGTCAATGCCATTAAAATTGAGTTATCGTTGGGATTACTAATCTCCACACATGCCGCATGGAATCTCTCCAAGTAACGCCTTAGCGTTTCCCCACGGGCTTGGGTAACACTGGATAAGGTGTTGACATCTTTGGGCCTAGCGACATGCATGCGAAATTGTTCAACAAATTTCTTAGCCAATTGATCAAATGAAGAGATAGACCTAGGTGGCAATCTCGTGAACCACATCGTTGCAATTCCACCTAGAGAGATGGGGAAACTTCGGCATTTTACTGCATCATCGGCCCTTGCGGCGCTCATCGACCATTCATATTTCAAGATGTGTTGACTGGGATCAGAATTTCCTTCGTACATAGGAAGGGTTGGCATTCTGAATCACCGAGGAGGTTCAGCATTCAGTATCTCGTCTGTGAAGGGAGTATGACTACGGGAAAGTCCCCAGTCATCGTTGGTAAGGCCTTGGCTTTCGCGGATCATCTGACGTATCATAGTCGAGATGTCTGGCATTGCTACATTTTGAGCTTGCCGAGCTAAGGTGTGGTCGGGTTCCACAGCGCGAGTTCGGACCGGGCGCTGTCGACGGTCCAAATTTTGCCTCCTTGGCTCAGCGTCTTCTAGGACGTACGGTTCAGGAGTACGCCCACGTTGCCGATTATTTGGCTCTGAAAGATTTCGGGTATCAACCCTTGTTTCTATTGTGGCAGCTGCGGCATGATTGTCCGCGGTATGCTGTGTAGTAGGGCCTCCTTGTGTGGAGGGCCCGGCCTGAAAGCTGGTCGACGGTCCTGCCCTCAACTGTCCAACAGTCAAAGCGGGTTGATATCCGGTCGTTTGTGCATGACTCCCGTCTAACCGAGGATGGGTAGATTTGTGATAGTAGTCTGATGAAGCAGAACTTTCAGTGGATGAGCGGGAAACATCATCCCTTCTGGACCTCCTACGGCCTTGGCGGTTCAGTTGATTTGTCAATTCAATATTGGCACGCAACTGTTCGGCTAACTGCTGCCGACTTTGAGTCAGCTCTTGAAGCAACGCCTGGAATTCTTGTCTAGTGACTGCCCCAGATGGATCTGAGTGGGCAGTGTTGTCTTGGTTGGATGGTTGATGTTGAGCAGGATTCTGTCCATCCCTACCTTCCTGTCCAGCAGCTGTAGAAGTGGTTCTCGTGCTAACCATTTTGAATGATGAATCCTTTTCCTAGATTTTATGCAAATCTGGGTAGAATGGAAGGATTGTGAATCGAAGATCTGGATCTTCCTCTTGGATTTGTGCAATCCAGTATCGATGGTAGATCCAAGGAGCAGGAGAAAAAAGCTGGTTTTTTCTCAGTGAAAGCACCAAAGTGTTTGTACCAAAAATGGGCACAACACTCTTCGGAAGTTTTTGAAGAGATAAAAATGAAGAATGGGAATTAAAACAGTGGATTATCTAACAAAAACTCCAAATAACAGAAAGTAAATTGCAAAGACAAGCGATTTAGAGTGGTTCGGCGTTTTGCCTACGTCCAATATGAAGTTTGATGATTTTATTGCTCGATTACTTGAAGATTACAGTAGTTTATAAGGCAATACAACTGAATTTAATTGCTAAGTATCAATCTAAAGCAGCGGCGGTGTTCTGGAGTAGATCTGGCAGAATCTGGGCGCTCTTCAGTACTTAGAATTATCCGACCTCTTTTCCGAATGACCAGGGGCTCTATTTATAGATGTAGGAGGCTGATATTTCGCCTAAAATGAGGGAAGACCAGTTCTGGCACGTCAAGGGGCCCACATGGCCGAAATCTGGAGATCCGGGACCACTTTGGGATCGATTCGACCCTTGGTTCAAATCGATCAAGAAATCATCCAAACGAGCTGAAATTTGGTGTGAACATTCTTCCTCATGTGTTTAAGCTTCTGTGAAAATTTCATGGCATTTGGACTTGTAGAACTTGAGATATGATCGACTCAATGTTGCATTTCTGGAGAACATGGATACTTCGAATCGATCCTAGTTCGAATCGATTCGGTCGACTCGATGCTTGCTGCGACGTGGCGCGCGTATCTCGCCTCGATCCGTTTTGTACTCCTGTTTGACTGGGTCGAATCCATGGCTTGGATTCGAAGATGGAGGAGTCGAAGAAGCACAGTTGTATGGATTCGAAGGAGCCATCCCTCGATGGACTCGAACAGAGGTTTGTTCGATGGAGTCGAAGCAAGGGTTGTTCCATAGATTCGAATTGGGGCCTGGCCTATGGATTCGGGGCAAGGTGCGTTCGAATCAGTCATGGTCTATGCTTGATGATGTCGAAGCTAGGTATTCTTCCTGGATTCGAAGCAAGGCTATGTTCCATGGACTCGAAGCACTTTTCCTCCATGGATTCGAAGTAGAGAAATTTGTTGGATTCGAACCTAAGACTACCTCAAATCGATTCGATCTTAAGGCTACTTCAGATCGATTCGACCCATGACATCTTCTGATGGATTCGAGTCATAGACCTGGCCTATGGAGTCGAACTAAGGGCCATTTCTTCCAACTTGCATTACTGATATCTTGAGCGTATGAACTCGGATTGACTTGAAATTCGGAAAGTTGGCTTCAATGGCTTTACTTGTCATGTCTTATCAATTGTAGCCAGATCCGGACTCGGATAAAATTCATCGATATCCATAGCGATCCTTGCGTGTAGCTGGTCTTTGAGACATTCTGTCACTGGTTTCTAGTCAAATTCTTGGTGTTACGGCCTTGCCAAAAGGCGGGATAACAATGTTTATACTCCGGTTCGTGCTCTAGGAACTCGGAGTTGGATGTTTATACTCCGGTTCGCGCTTTGGGAACTCGGAGTTGGTTGTTTATATTCTGCTTCGAAATCTGGGAATACGGAGTTGATGTTTATACTTCGGTTCGCGCTTTGGGAACTCGGAGTTGGATGTTTATACTCCGCTTCGCACTCTGGGTTTACGGATTTGATGTTTATACTCCGGTTCGCGCTTTGGAAACTCGGAGTTGGATGTTTATACTCTGCCTCGCACTCTGGGAATACGGAGTTGATGTTTATACTCTGGTTCGCGCTCTGGGACACGGAGTTGGATGTTTGTACTCCACTTCGCACTCTGGATATACGGAGTTGATGTTTATACTCCGCTTCGCATTTTGGGAATACAGAGTTGATGTTTATACTCCGGTTCGCACTTTGGGAAGACGGAGTTGGATGTTTATACTACGGTTCGCGGTATGGGAACTCGGAGTTGGATGTTTATACTCCGGTTCGCGCTCTGGGAATACGGAGTTGGATGTTTATACTCCGGTTCGTGCTCAGGGAACTCGGAGTTGAATGTTTATACTCCGCTTCGCACTCTAGGAATACGGAGTTGATTTTTATACTCCGGTTCGCGCTCTGGGAACTCGGAGTTGGATGTTTATACTCCGCTTCGCACTCTGGGAATACGGAGTTGATGTTTATACTCCGGTTCACGCTTTGGGAACTCGGAGTTGGATGTTTATGCTCCGCCTCGCACTCTGGGAATACGGAGTTGATGTTTATACTCCGGTTCGCGCTCTGGGAACTCGGAGTTGGATGTTTATACTTCGGTTTGCGCTTTGGGAACTCGGAGTTGGATGTTTATATTCCGCTTCAAAATTTGGGAATACGGAGTTGATGTTTATACTTCGGTTCGCGCTTTGGGAACTCGTAGTTGGATGTTTATACTCTGCTTCGCACTCTGGGAATACGGAGTTGGATGTTTATACTCCGCTTTGCACTCTAGGAATACGGAGTTGATGTTTATACTCCGGTTCGCGCTCTGGGAACTCGGAGTTGGATGTTTATACTCCGCCTCGCACTCTGGGAATACGGAGTTGATGTTTATACTCTGCTTCGCGCTCTGGGAACTCGGAGTTGGATGTTTATATTCCTCAGTTCGCGCTTTGGGAACTCGGAGTTGGATGTTTATACTCCGCTTCAAACTCTGGGAATACGGTGTTGATGTTTATACTCCGGTTCGCGCTTTGGGAACTCGGAGTTGGATGTTTATACTCCGCTTCGCACTCTGGGAATACGGAGTTGGATGTTTATACTTCACTTCGCACTCTGGGAATACGTAGTTGATTTTTATACTCCGGTTCGCGCTCTGGGTACTCGGAGTTGGATGTTTATACTCCGCCTCGCACTCTGGGAATACGGAGTTGATGTTTATACTCCGGTTCGCGCTCTAGGAACTCGAAGTTGGATATTTATACTCCGGTTCACGCTTTGGGAACTCGGAGTTGGATTTTTATACTCCGCTTCGAACTCTGGGAATACGGAGTTGATGTTTATACTCCGGTTCGCGCTTTGGGAACTCAGAGTTGGATGTTTATACTCCGCTTCGCACTCTATGAATACGGAGTTGGAGGTTTATACTACGCTTCGCACTCTGGGAATACGGAGTTGATGTTTATACTCCGGTTCGCGCTATGGGAACTCGGAGTTGGATGTTTATACTCCGCCTCGCACTCTGGGAATACGGAGTTGATGTTTATACTCTGGTTCGCGCTCTGGTAACTCGGAGTTGGATGTTTATACTCCGGTTCGCGCTTTAGAACTTGGAGTTGGATGTTTATACTCCACTTCGAACTCTGGGAAAACGGAGTTGATGTTTATACTCCGGTTCGCGCTCTGGGAACTCGGAGTTGGATGTTTATACTCCGCTTCGCACTCTGGGAATACGGAGTTGATGTTTATATTCCGGTTCGCGCTGTGGGAACTCGGAGTTGGATGTTTATACTCCGCCTCGCACTTTGGGAATACAGAGTTGATGTTTATACTCCGGTTCGCGCTCTGGGAACTCGGAGTTGGATGTTTATACTCCGGTTCGCGCTCTGGGAATACGGAGTTGATGTTTATACTCCGGTTCGCGCTTTGGGAACTCGGAGTTGGATGTTTATACTCCGGTTCGGGCTCTGGGAACTCGGAGTTGGATGTTTATACTCCGCTTCGCCCTCTGGGAATACGGAGTTGGATGTTTATACTCCGGTTCGCGCTCTGGGAACTCGGAGTTGGATGTTTATACTCCACTTCGCACTTTGGGAATACAGAGTTGATGTTTATACTCCGGTTCGCGCTTTGGGAACTAGTAGTTGGATGTTTATACTCCTCTTCGCACTCTGGGAATACGGAGTTGATGTTTATAATCCGGTTCGCGCTCTGGGAACTCGAAGTTGGATGTTTATACTCCGCCTCGCACTCTGGGAATACGGAGTTGATTTTTATACTCCGGTCCACGCTCTGGGAACTCGGAGTTCGATGTTTATACTCCGGTTCGCGCTTTGGGGACTCGGAGTTGGATGTTTGTACTCCACTTCGAACTCTGGGAATACAGAGTTGATGTTTATACTCCGGTTCACGCTCTGGGAACTCGGAGTTGGATGTTTATGCTCCGCCTCGCACTCTGGGAATACAGAGTTGATGTTTATACTCCGGTTCGCGCTCTAGGAACTCGGAGTTGGATGTTTATACTCCGGTTCGCGCTTTGGGAACTCGGAGTTGGATGTTTATATTCCGCTTCAAAATTTGGGAATACGGAGTTGATGTTTATACTCCGGTTCGTGCTTTGGGAACTCGAAGTTGGATGTTTATACTCCGCTTCGCACTCTGAGAATACGGAGTTGGATGTTTATACTCCGCTTTGCACTCTGGGAATACAGAGTTGATGTTTATACTCCGGTTCGTGCTCTGGGAACTCGGAGTTGGATGTTTATACTCCGCCTCGCACTCTGGGAATACGGAGTTGATGTTTATACTCTGCTTCGCGCTCTGGGAACTCGGAGTTGGATGTTTATATTCCTCAGTTCGCGCTTTGGGAACTCGGAGTTGGATGTTTATACTCCGCTTCAAACTCTGGGAATACGGTGTTGATGTTTATACTCCGGTTCGCGCTCTGGGAACTCGGAGTTGGATGTTTATACTCCGCTTCGCACTCTTGGAATACGGAGTTGGATGTTTATACTTCACTTCGCACTCTGGGAATACGGAGTTGATGTTTATACTCCGGTTCGCGCTCTGGGAACTCGGAGTTGGATGTTTATACTCCGCCTCGCACTCTGGGAATACGGAGTTGATGTTTATACTCCGGTTCGTGCTCTAGGAACTCGAAGTTGGATATTTATACTCCGGTTCACGCTTTGGGAACTCGGAGTTGGATTTTTATACTCCGCTTCGAACTCTGGGAATACGGAGTTGATGTTTATACTCCGGTTCGCGCTTTGGGAACTCAGAGTTGGATGTTTATACTCCGCTTCGCACTCTATGAATACGGAGTTGGAGGTTTATACTACGCTTCGCACTCTGGGAATACGGAGTTGATGTTTATACTCCGGTTCGCGCTCTGGGAACTCGGAGTTGGATGTTTATACTCCGCCTCGCACTCTGGGAATAAGGAGTTGATGTTTATACTCCGGTTCGCGCTCTGGTAACTCGGAGTTGGATGTTTATACTCCGGTTCGCGCTTTAGAAACTTGGAGTTGGATGTTTATACTCCACTTCGAACTCTGGGAAAACGGAGTTGATGTTTATACTCCGGTTCACGCTCTGGGAACTCGGAGTTGGATGTTTATACTCCGCTTCACACTCTGGGAATACAGAGTTGGATGTTTATACTCCGCTTCGCACTCTGGGAATACGTAGTTGATGTTTATACTCCGGTTCACGCTTTGGGAACCCGGAGTTGGATGTTTATACTCCGGTTCACGCTCTGGGAACTCAGAGTTGGATGTTTATACTCCGCTTCGCACTCTGGGAATACGGAATGGATGTTTATACTCCGGTTCGCGCTCTGGGAACTCAGAGTTGGATGTTTATACTCCACTCCGCACTCTGGGAATACGGAGTTGATGTTTATGCTCCGGTTCGCGCTTTAGGAACTAGTAGTTGGATGTTTATACTCCGCTTCGCACTCTGGGAATATGGAGTTGATGTTTATACTCCGGTTCGCGCTCTGGGAACTCGAAGTTGGATGTTTATACTCCGCCTCGCACTCTGGGAATACGGAGTTGATGTTTATACTCCGGTTCGCGCTCTGGTAACTCGAAGTTGGATGTTTATACTCCGGTTCGCGCTTTAGAAACTTGGAGTTGGATGTTTATACTCCGCTTCAAACTCTGGGAAAACGGAGTTGATGTTTATACTCCGGTTCGCGCTCTGGGAACTCGGAGTTGGATGTTTATACTCCACTTCGCACTCTGGGAATACGGAGTTGGATGTTTATACTCCGCTTCGCACTCTGGGAATACGTAGTTGATGTTTATACTCCGGTTCACGCTTTGGGAACTCGGAGTTGGATGTTTATACTCCGGTTCGCGCTCTGGGAACTCAGAGTTGGATGTTTATACTCCGCTTCGCACTCTGGGAATACGGAATGGATGTTTATACTCTGGTTCACGCTCTGGGAACTCGGAGTTGGATGTTTATACTCCACTCCGCACTCTGGGAATACGGAGTTGATGTTTATACTCCGGTTCGCGCTTTGGGAACTAGTAGTTGGATGTTTATACTCCGCTTCGCACTCTGGGAATACGGAGTTGATGTTTATACTCCGGTTCGCGCTCTGGGAACTCGAAGTAGGATGTTTATACTACGCCTCGCACTCTGGGAATACGGAGTTGATTTTTATACTCCGGTTCGCGCTCTGGGAACTCGGAGTTGGATGTTTATACTTGGGTTCGCGCTTTGGGGACTCGGAGTTGGATGTTTATACTCCGCTTTGAACTTTGGGAATACGTAGTTGATGTTTGTACTCCGGTTCGCGCTCTGGGAACTCGGAATTGGATGTTTATACTCCGGTTCGTGATCTGGGAACTCGGAGTTGGATGTTTATACTTCGCTTCGAACTCTGGGAATACGAAGTTGATGTTTATACTCCGGTTCGCGCTTTGGGAACTCAGAGTTGGATGTTTATACTCCGCTTTGCACTCTGGGAATACAAAGTTGGATGTTTATACTCCACTTCGCACTCTTGGAATACGGAGTTGATGTTTATACTCCGGTTCGCGCTCTGGGAACTCGGAGTTGGATGTTTATACTCTGCCTCGCACTTTGGGAATACAGGGTTGATGTTTATACTCCGGTTCGCGCTCTGGGAACTCGGAGTTGGATGTTTATACTCCGGTTCGCGCTTTAGGAACTCGGAGTTGGATGTTTATACTCCGCTTTGAACTCTGGGAATACAGAGTTGATGTTTATACTCCGGTTCGCGCTCTGGGAACTCGGAGTTGGATGTTTATACTCTGCTTCGCACTCTAGGAATACGGAGTTGGATGTTTATACTCCACTTCGCACTCTGGGAATACAGAGTTGATGTTTATACTCCGGTTCGCGCTCTGGGAACTCGGAGTTGGATGTTTATACTCCGCCTCGCACTTTGGGAATACGGAGTTGATGTTTATACTCCGGTTCGCGCTCTGGGAACTCGAAGTTGGATGTTTATACTCCGGTTCGTGCTCTGGGAACTCAGAGTTGGATGTTTATACTCCGCTTCGCACTCTGGGAATACGGAATGGATGTTTATACTCCGGTTCACGCTCAGGGAACTCGGAGTTGGATGTTTATACTCCACTACGAACTCTGGGAATACGGAGTTGATGTTTATACTCCGGTTCGCGCTTTGGGAACTAGTAGTTGGATGTTTATACTCCGCTTTGCACTCTGGGAATACGGAGTAGATGTTTATACTCAGGTTCGCGCTCTGGAAACTTGGAGTTGGAAGTTTATACTCCGCCTCACACTCTGGGAATACGGAGTTGATGTTTATACTCCGGTTCGCGCTCTGGGAACTCGGAGTTGGATGTTTGTACTCCGTTTCGCACTCTGGGAATACAGAGTTGATGTTTATACCCCGCTTCGCATTCTTGGAATACAGTGTTGATGTTTATACTCTGGTTCGCACTTTGGGAATACGGAGTTGGATGTTTATACTCTGGTTCGCGCTTTGTGAACTCGAAGTTGGATGTTTATACTCCAGTTCGCGCTCTGGGAATACGTAGTTGGATGTTTATACTCCGGTTTGTGCTCAGGGAACTCGGAGTTGGATGTTTATACTCCGCTCCGCACTCTGGGAATACGAAGTTGATTTTTATACTCCGGTTCGCGCTCTGGGAACTCGGAGTAGGATGTTTATACTCCGCTTCGCACTCTGGGAATACGGAGTTGATGTTTATACTTTGGTTCGCGCTCTAGGAACTCGGAGTTGGATGTTTATACTCCGCCTCGTGCTCTTGGAATACGGAGTTTTTGTTTATACTCCGGTTCGTGCTCTAGGAACTCGGAGTTGGATGTTTATACTCCGGTTCGCGCTTTGGGAACTCGGAGTTGGATGTTTATATTCCGCTTCGAAATCTGGGAATACGGAGTTGATGTTTATATTTCGGTTCGCGCTTTGGGAACTCGGAGTTGGATGTTTATACTCCGCTTCGCACTCTGGGTTTACGGATTTGATGTTTATACTCCGGTTCGCGCTCTGGGAACTCGGAGTTGGATGTTTATACTCTGCCTCGCACTCTGGGAATACGGAGTTGATGTTTATACTCTGGTTCGCGCTTTGGGAACACGGAGTTGGATGTTTGTACTCCGCTTCGCACTCTGGGTATACGGAGTTGATGTTTATACTCCGCTTCGCATTTTGGGAATACAGAGTTGATGTTTATACTCCGGTTCGCACTTTGGGAAGACGGAGTTGGATGTTTATACTACGGTTCGCGGTATGGGAACTTGGATTTGGATGTTTATACTCCGGTTCGCGCTTTGGGAATACGGAGTTGGATGTTTATACTCCGGTTCGTGCTCAGGGAACTCGGAGTTGGATGTTTATACTCCGCTTCGCACTCTAGGAATACAGAGTTGATTTTTATACTCCGGTTCGTGCTCTGGGAACTCGGAGTTGGATGTTTATACTCCGCTTCGCACTCTGGGAATACAGAGTTGATGTTTATACTCCGGTTCACGCTTTGGGAACTCGGAGTTGGATGTTTATGCTCCGCCTCGCACTCTGGGATAACGGAGTTGATGTTTATACTCCGGTTCGCGCTCTGGGAACTCGGAGTTGGATGTTTATACTTCGGTTTGCGCTTTGGGAACTCGGAGTTGGATGTTTATATTCCGCTTCAAAATTTGGGAATACGGAGTTGATGTTTATACTTCGGTTCGCGCTTTGGGAACTCGAAGTTGGATGTTTATACTCTGCTTCGCACTCTAGGAATACGGAGTTGGATGTTTATACTCCGCTTTGCACTCTAGGAATACGGAGTTGATGTTTATACTCCGGTTCGCGCTCTGGGAACTCGGAGTTGGATGTTTATACTCCGCCTCGCACTCTAGGAATACTGAGTTGATATTTATACTCTGCTTCGCGCTCTGGGAACTCGGAGTTGGATGTTTATATTCCTCAGTTCGCACTTTGGGAACTCGGAGTTGGATGTTTATACTCCGCTTCAAACTCTGGGAATACGGTGTTGATGTTTATACTCCGGTTCGCGCTGTGGGAACTCGGAGTTGGACGTTTATACTCCGCTTCGCACTCTGGGAATACGGAGTTGGATGTTTATACTTCACTTCGCACTCTGGGAATACGTAGTTGATGTTTATACTCCGGTTCGCGCTCTGGGTACTCGGAGTTGGATGTTTATACTACGCCTCGCACTCTGGGAATACGGAGTTGATGTTTATACTCCGGTTCGCGCTCTAGGAACTCGAAGTTGGATATTTATACTCCGGTTCACGCTTTGGGAACTCGGAGTTGGATTTTTATACTCCGCTTCGAACTCTGGGAATACGGAGTTGATGTTTATACTCCGGTTCGTGCTTTGGGAACTCAGAGTTGGATGTTTATACTCCGCTTCGCACTCTGGGAATACGGAGTTGGAGGTTTATACTGCGCTTCGCACTCTGGGAATACGAGTTGATGTTTATACTCCGGTTCGCGCTCTGGGAACTCGGAGTTGGATGTTTATACTCCGCCTCGCACTCTGGGGATACGGAGTTGATGTTTATACTCTGGTTCGCGCTCTGGTAACTCGGAGTTGGATGTTTATACTCCGGTTCGCGCTTTAGGAACTTTGAGTTGGATGTTTATACTCCGCTTCGAACTCTGGGAAAACGGAGTTGATGTTTATACTCCGGTTCGCGCTCTGGGAACTCGGAGTTGGATGTTTATACTCCGCTTCGCACTCTGGGAATACGGAGTTGATGTTTATACTCCGGTTCGCGCTGTGGGAACTCGGAGTTGGATGTTTATACTCCGCCTCGCACTTTGGGAATATAGAGTTGATGTTTATACTCCGGTTCGCGCTCTGGGAACTCGGAGTTGGATGTTTATACTCCGGTTCGCGCTCTGGGAATACGTAGTTGATGTTTATACTCCGGTTCGCGCTTTGGGAACTCGGAGTTGGATGTTTATACTCCGGTTCGGGCTCTGGGAACTCGGAGTTGGATGTTTATACTCTGCTTCGCACTCTGGGAATACGTAGTTGGATGTTTATACTTCGGTTCGCGCTCTGGGAACTCGGAGTTGGATGTTTATACTCCACTTCGCACTATGGGAATACGGAGTTGATGTTTATACTCCGGTTCGCGCTTTGGGAACTAGTAGTTGGATGTTTATACTCCTCTTCGCACTCTGGGAATACGGAGTTGATGTTTATAATCCGGTTCGCGCTCTGGGAACTCGAAGTTGGATGTTTATACTCCGCCTCGCACTCTGGGAATACGGAGTTGATTTTTATACTCCGGTCCGTGCTCTGGGAACTCGGAGTTCGATGTTTATACTCCGGTTCGAGCTTTGGGGACTCGGAGTTGGATGTTTATACTCCACTTCGAACTCTGGGAATACAAAGTTGATGTTTATACTCCGGTTCACGCTCTGGGAACTCGGAGTTGGATGTTTATGCTCCGCCTCGCACTCTGGGAATACGGAGTTGATGTTTATACTCCGGTTCGCGCTCTGGGAACTCGGAGTTGGATGTTTATACTCCGGTTGGCGCTTTGGGAACTCGGAGTTGGATGTTTATATTCCGCTTCAAAATTTGGGAATACGGAGTTGATGTTTATACTCCGGTTCGCGCTTTGGGAACTCGAAGTTGGATGTTTATACTCCGCTTCGCACTCTGGGAATACGGAGTTGGATGTTTATACTCCGCTTTGCACTCTGGGAATACAGAGTTGATGTTTATACTCCGGTTCGCGCTCTGGGAACTCGGAGTTGGATGTTTATACTCCGCCTCGCACTCTGGGAATACGGAGTTGATGTTTATACTCTGCTTCGCGCTCTAGGAACTCGGAGTTGAATGTTTATATTCCTCAGTTCACGCTTTGGGAACTCGGAGTTGGATGTTTATACTCCGCTTCAAACTCTGGGAATACGGTGTTGATGTTTATACTCCGGTTAGCGCTCAGGGAACTCGGAGTTGGATGTTTATACTCCGCTTCGCACTCTGGGAATACGGAGTTGGATGTTTATACTTCACTTCGCACTCTTGAAATACGGAGTTGATGTTTATACTCCGGTTCGCGCTCTGGGAACTCGGAGTTGGATGTTTATACTCCGCCTCGCACTCTGGGAATACGGAGTTGATGTTTATACTCCGGTTCGTGCTCTAGGAACTCGAAGTTGGATATTTATACTCCGGTTCACGCTTTGGGAACTCGGAGTTGGATTTTTATACTCCGCTTCGAACTCTGGGAATACGGAGTTGATGTTTATACTCCAGTTCGCGCTTTGTGAACTCAGAGTTGGATGTTTATACTCCGCTTCGCACTCTATGAATACGGAGTTGGAGGTTTATACTACGCTTCGCACTCTGGGAATACGGAGTTGATGTTTATACTCCGGTTCGCGCTCTGGGAACTCGGAGTTGGATGTTTATACTCTGCCTCGCACTCTGGGAATACGGAGTTGATGTTTATACTCCGGTTCGCGCTCTGGTAACTCGGAGTTGGATGTTTATACTCCGGTTCGCGCTTTAGAAACTTGGAGTTGGATGTTTATACTCCGCTTCGAACTCTGGGAAAATGTAGTTGATGTTTATACTCCGGTTCACGCTCTGGGAACTCGGAGTTGGATGTTTATACTCCGCTTCGCACTCTGGGAATACGGAGTTGGATGTTTATACTCCGCTTCGCACTCTGGGAATACGTAGTTGATGTTTATACTCCGGTTCACGCTTTGGGAACTCGGAGTTGGATGTTTATACTCCGGTTCGCGCTCTGGGAACTCAGAGTTGGATGTTTATACTCCGCTTCGCACTCTGGGAATACGGAATGGATGTTTATACTCCGGTTCGCGCTCTGGGAACTCGGAGTTGGATGTTTATACTCCACTCCGCACTCTGGGAATACGGAGTTGATGTTTATACTCCGGTTCGCGCTTTGGGAACTAGTAGTTGGATGTTTATACTCCGCTTTGCACTATGGGAATACGGAGTTGATGTTTATACTCTGGTTCGCGCTCTGGGAACTGGAAGTTGGATGTTTATACTCCGCCTCGCACTCTGGGAATACGGAGTTGATTTTTATACTCCGGTTCGCGCTCTAGGAACTCGGAGTTGGATGTTTATACTTCGGTTCGCGCTTTGGGGACTCGGAGTTGGATGTATATACTCCGCTTCGAACTTTGGGAATACGGAGTTGATGTTTGTACTCCGGTTCGCGCTCTGGGAACTCGGAGTTGGATGTTTATACTCCGGTTCGTGATATGGGAACTCGGAGTTGGATGTTTACACTCCGCTTCGAACTCTGGGAATACGAAGTTGATGTTTATACTCCGGTTCGCGCTCTGGGAACTCGGAGTTGGATGTTTATACACCGCTTCGCACTCTAGGAATATGGAGTTGGATGTTTATACTCCACTTCGCACTCTGGGAATACGGAGTTGATGTTTATACTCCGGTTCGCGCTCTGGGAACTCGGAGTTGGATGTTTATACTCCGCCTCGCACTTTGGGAATACGGAGTTGATGTTTATACTCCGGTTCGCGCTCTGGGAACTCGGAGTTGGATGTTTATACTCCGGTTCGCGCTCTGGGAACTCGGAGTTGGATGTTTATACTCCGGTTCGCGCTTTGGGAACTCGGAGTTAGATGTTTATACTCCGCTTCGACCTCTGGCAATACGGAGTTGATGTTTATACTCCGGTTCGCGCTCTGGGAACTCAGAGTTGGATGTTTATACTCCGCTTCGCACTCTGAGAATACGGTGTTGGATGTTTATACTCCGCTTCGCCCTCTGGGGATACGGAGTTGATGTTTATACTCCGGTTCGCGCTCTGGGAACTCGAGTTGGATGTTTATACCTCACTTCGCACTCTAGGAATACGGAGTTGATGTATATACTCCGGTTCGCGCTTTGGGAACTAGTAGTTGGATGTTTATACTCCGCTTCGCAGTCTGGGAATACAGAGTTGATGTTTATACTCCGGTTCGCGCTCTGGGAACTCGAAGTTGGATGTTTATACTCCGCCTCGCACTTTGGGAATACGGAGTTGATTTTTATACTCTGGTTCGCGCTCTGGGAACTTGGAGTTGGATGTTTATACTCCGGTTCGCGCTTTGGGGACTCGGAGTTGGATGTTTATACTCCACTTCGAACTCTGGGAATACAGAGTTGATGTTTATACTCCGGTTCACGCTCTTGGAACTCGGAGTTGGATGTTTATGCTCCGCCTCGCACTCTGGGAATACGGAGTTGATGTTTATACTCCGGTTCGAGCTCTGGGAACTCGGAGTTGGATGTTTATACTCCGGTTCGCGCTTTGGGAACTCGGAGTTGGATGTTTATATTCCGCTTCAAAATTTGGGAATACGGAGTTGATGTTTATACTCCGGTTCGCGCTTTGGGAACTCGAAGTTGGATGTTTATACTCCGCTTCGCACTCTGAGAATACGGAGTTGGATGTTTATACTCCGCTTTGCACTCTGGGAATACAGAGTTGATGTTTATACTTTGGTCCGCAATCTAGGAACTCGGAGTGGGATGTTTATACTCCGCCTCGCACTCTGGGAATACGGAGTTGATGTTTATACTCTTCTTCGCGCTCTGGGAACTCGGAGTTGGATGTTTATATTCCTCAGTTCGCGCTTTGGGAACTCGGAGTTGGATGTTTATACTCCGCTTCAAACTCTGGGACTACGGTGTTGATGTTTATACTCCGGTTCGCGCTCTGGGAACACGGAGTTGGATGTTTATACTCCGCTTCGCACTCTGGGAATACGGAGTTGGATGTTTATACTTCACTTCACACTCTGGGAATACGGAGTTGATGTTTATACTCCGGTTCGCGCTTTGGGAACTCGGAGTTGGATGTTTATACTCCGCCTCGCAATCTGGGAATACGGAGTTGATGTTTATACTCCGGTTCGCGCTCTAGGAACTCGAAGTTGGATATTTATACTCCGGTTCGCGCTTTGGGAACTCGGAATTGGATGTTTATACTCCGCTTCGAACTCTGGGAATACGGAGTTGATGTTTATACTCCGGTTCGCGCTTTGGGAACTCATAGTTGGATGTTTATACTCCGCTTCGCACTCTGGGAATACGGAGTTGGAGGTTTATACTCCGCTTCGCACTTTGGGAATACGGAGTTGATGTTTATACTCCGGTTCGCGCTCTGGGAACTCAGAGTTGGATGTTTATACTCCGCCTCGCACTATGGGAATACGGAGTTGATGTTTATACTCCGGTTCGCGCTCTAGGAACTCGGAGTTGGATGTTTATACTCCGGTTCACGCTTTAGGAACTTGGAGTTGGATGTTTATACTCCGCTTCGAACTCTGGGAAAACGGAATTGATGTTTATACTCCGGTTCGCGCTCTGGGAACTCGGAGTTGGATGTTTATACTCCGCTTCACACTCTGGGAATACGGAGTTGGATGTTTATACTCCGCTTCGCACTCTGGGAATAAGGAGTTGATGTTTATACTCCGGTTCGCGCTTTGGGAACTCGGAGTTGGATGTTTATACTCCGGTTCACGCTCTGGGAACTCGGAGTTGGATGTTTATACTGCGCTTCGCGCTCTGGGAATACGGTGTTGGATGTTTATACTCCGTTTCGCGCTTTGGGAACTCGGAGTTGGATGTTTATACTCCGCTTCGCACTCTGGGAATACGGAGTTGATGTTTATACTCCGGTTCGCGCTTTTGGAACTAGTAGTTGGATGTTTATACTCCGCGTCGCACTCTGGGAATACGGAGTTGATGTTTATACTCCGGTTCGCGCTCTGGGAACTCGAAGTTGGATGTTTATACTCCGTCTCGCACTCTAGGAATACGTAGTTGATGTTTATACTTCGGTTCGCGCTCTAGGAACTCGAAGTTGGATATTTATAATCCGGTTCACGCTTTAGGAACTCGGAGTTGGATGTTTATACTCCGCCTCGCACTCTGGGAATACGGAGTTGATGTTTATACTTCGGTTCGCGCTCTGGGAACTCGAAGTTGGATGTTTATACTCCGGTTCGCGCTTTGGGAACTCGGAGTTGGATGTTTATATTCCGCTTCAAAATTTGGGAATACGGAGTTGATGTTTATACTCCGGTTCGCGCTTTGGGAACTCGGAGTTGGATGTTTATATTCCGCTTCAAAATTTGGGAATACGGAGTTGATGTTTATACTCCGGTTCGCGCTTTGGGAACTCGAAGTTGGATGTTTATACTCCGCTTCGCACTCTGGGAATACGGAGTTGGATGTTTATACTCCGCTTTGCACTCTGGGAATACGGAGTTGATGTTTATACTCCGGTTCGCGCTCTGGGAACTCGAAGTTGGATGTTTATACTCCGCCTCGCACTCTGGGAATACGGAGTTGATGTTTATACTCTGCTTCGTGCTCTGGGAACTCGGAGTTGGATGTTTATATTCCTCAGTTCGTGCTTTGGGAACTCGGAGTTGGATGTTTATACTCCGCTTCAAACTCTGGGAATACGGTGTTGATGTTTATACTCCGGTTCGCGCTCTGGGAACTCGGAGTTGGATGTTTATACTCCGCTTCGCACTCTGGGAATACGGAGTTGGATGTTTATACTTCACTTCACACTCTGGGAATACGGAGTTGATGATTATACTCCGGTTCGCGCTCTAGGAACTCGGAGTTGGATGTTTATACTCCGCCTCGCACTCTGGGAATACGGAGTTGATGTTTATACTCCGGTTCGCGCTCTAGGAACTCGAAGTTGGATATTTATACTCCGGTTCACGCTTTGGGAACTCGGAGTTGGATTTTTATACTCCGCTTCGAACTCTGGGAATACGGAGTTGATGTTTATACTCCGGTTCGCGCTTTGGGAACTCAGAGTTGGATGTTTATACTCCACTTCGCACTCTGGGAATACAGAGTTGGAGGTTTATACTCCGCTTCGCACTCTGGGAATACGGAGTTGATGTTTATACTCCGGTTCGCGCTCTGGGAACTCGGAGTTGGATGTTTATACTTCGCCTCGCACTCTGGGAATACAGAGTTGATATTTATACTCCGGTGCGCTCTGGTAACTCGGAGTTGGATGTTTATACTCCGGTTCGCGCTTTAGGAACTTGGAGTTGGATGTTTATACTCCGCTTTGAACTCTGGGAAAACGGAGTTGATGTTTATACTCTGGTTCGCGCTCTGGGAACTCGGAGTTGGATGTTTATACTCCGCTTCGAACTCTGGGAATAAGGAGTTGGATGTTTATACTCCGCTTCGTACTCTGGGAATACGTAGTTGATGTTTATACTTCGGTTCGCGCTTTGGGAACTCGGAGTTGGATGTTTATACTCCGGTTCGCGCTCTGGGAACTCGGAGTTGGATGTTTATACTCCGCTTCGCACTCTGGGAATACGGAGTTGGATGTTTATACTCCGGTTCGCGCTCTGGGAACTCGGAGTTGGATGTTTATACTCCACTCCGCACTCTGGGAATACGGAGTTGATGTTTATACTCCGGTTCGCGCTTTGGGAACTAGTAGTTGGATGTTTATACACCGCTTCCCACTCTGGGAATACAGAGTTGATGTTTATACTCCGGTTCGCGCTCGGGGAACTCGAGGTTGGAGGTTTATACTCCGCCTCGCACTCTGGGAATACGGAGTTGATTTTTATACTCCGGTTCGCGCTCTGGGAACTCGGAGTTGGATGTTTATACTTCGGTTCGCGCTTTGCGGACTCGGAGTTGGATGTTTATACTCCGCTTCGAACTTTGGGAATACGTAGTTGATGTTTGTACTCCGGTTCGCGCTTTGGGAACTTGGAGTTGGATGTTTATACTTCGGTTCGTGATCTGGGAACTCGGAGTTGGATATTTATACTCCGCTTCGAACTCTGGGAATATGAAGTTGATGTTTATACTCCGGTTCGCGCTTTGGGAACTCAGAGTTGGATGTTTATACTCCGCTTTGCACTCTGGGAATACGGAGTTGGATGTTTATACTCCGCTTCGCACTCTGGGAATACGGAGTTAATGTTTATACTCCGGTTCGCGCTCTGGGAACTTGGAGTTGGATGTTTATACTCCGCTTCGCACTCTAGGAATAAGGAGTTGGATGTTTATACTCCGCTTCGCACTCTGGGAATACGGAGTTGATGTTTATACTCTGGTTCGCGCTCTGGGAACTAGGAGTTGGATGTTTATACTCCGCCTCGCACTTTGGGAATACGGAGTTGATGTTTTTACTCCGGTTCGCGCTCTGGGAACTCGGAGTTGGATGTTTATACTCCGGTTCGCGCTCTGGGAACTCGGAGTTCGATGTTTATACTCCGGTTCGCGCTTTGGGAACTCGGAGTTGGATGTTTATACTCCGCTTCGACCTCTGGCAATACAGAGTTGATGTTAATACTCCGGTTCGCGCTCTGGAAACTCGGAGTTGGATGTTTATACTCCGCTTCGCACTCTGGGAATACGGAGTTGGATGTTTATACTCCGCTTCGCCCTCTAGGGATACGGAGTTGATGTATATACTCCAGTTCGCGCTCTAGGAACTCGTAGTTGGATGTTTATACTCCGCCTCACACTCTGGGAATACGGAGTTGATGTTTATACTCCGGTTCGCGCTCTGGGAACTCGGAGTTGGATGTTTATACTCCGCTTCAAACTCTGGGAATACGTTGTTGATGTTTATACTCCGGTTCACGCTCTGGGAACTCGGAGTTGGATGTTTATACTCCGCCTCGCACTCTGGGAATACGGAGTTAGATGTTTATACTTCACTTCGCACTATGGGAATACGGAGTTGATGTTTATACTCCGGTTCACGCTCTGGGAACTCGGAGTTGGATGTTTATACTCCGCCTCGCACTCTGGGAATACGGAGTGGATGTTTATACTTTGGTTCGCGCTCTAGGAACTCGAAGTTGGATATTTATACTCCGTTTCGCGCTTTGGGAACTCGGAGTTGGATGTTTATACTCCGTTTCAAACTCTGGGAATACGGAGTTGATGTTTATACTCCGGTTCGTGCTTTGGGAACTCAGAGTTGGATGTTTATACTCCGCTTCGCACTCTGGGAATACAGAGTTGGAGGTTTATACTCCGCTTCGCACTCTGGGAATACGGAGTTGATGTTTATACTCCGGTTCGCGCTCTGGGAACTCAGAGTTGGATGTTTATACTCCGCCTCACACTCTGGGAATACGGAGTTGATGTTTATACTCCGGTTCGCGCTCTGGGAACTTGGAGTTGGATGTTTATACTACGGTTCGCGCTTTAGGAACTTGGAGTTGGATGTTTATACTCCGCTTCGAACTCTGGGAAAACGGAGTTGATGTTTATACTCCAGTTCGCGCTCTGGGAACTCGGAGTTGGATGTTTATACTCCACTTCACACTCTGGGAATACGGAGTTGGATGTTTATACTCCGCTTCACACTCTGGGAATACGGAGTTGATGTTTATACTCCGGTTCGTGCTTTGGGAACTCGGAGTTGGATGTTTATACTCCGCTTCGCGCTCTGGGAACTCGGAGTTGGATGTTTATACTCCGCTTCGCACTCTGGGAATACGGAGTTGGATGTTTATACTCCGGTTCGCGCTCTGGGAACTCGGAGTTGGATGTTTATACTCCGCTTCGCACTCTGGGAATACGGAGTTGATGTTTATACTCCGGTTAGCGCTTTAGGAACTAGTAGTTGGATGTTTATACTCAGCTTCGCACTCTGGGAATACAGAGTTGATGTTTATACTCCGGTTCGTGCTCTGGGAACTCGAAGTTGGATGTTTATACTCCGCCTCGCACTCTGGGAATACGGAGTTGATGTTTATACTCCAGTTCGCGCTCTAGGAACTCGAAGTTGGATATTTATACTCCGGTTCACGCTTTGGGAACTCGGAGTATGATTTTTATACTCCGCTTCGAACTCTGGGAATACGGAGTTGAAGTTTATACTCCGGTTCGCGCTTTGGGAACTCAGAGTTGGATGTTTATACTCCGCTTCGCACTCTGGGAATACGGAGTTGGAGGTTTATACTCCGCTTCACACTCTGGGAATACGGAGTTGATGTTTATACTCCGGTTCGCGATCTGGGAACTGGGAGTTGGATGTTTATACTCCGCCTCGCACTTTGGGAATACGGAGTTGATGTTTATACTCCGGTTCGCGCTCTGGTAACTCGGAGTTGGATGTTTATACTCCGGTTCGCGCTTTAGGAACTTGGAGTTGGATGTTTTTACTCCGCTTCGAACTCTGGGAAAACGGAGTTGATGTTTATACTCCGGTTCGCGCTCTAGGAACTCGGAGTTGGATGTTTATACTCCGCTTCGCACTCTGGGAATACGGAGTTGGATGTTTATACTCCACTTCGCACTCTAGGAATACGGAGTTGATGTTTATACTCCGGTTCGCGCTTTGGGAACTCGGAGTTGGATGTTTATACTACGGTTCGCGCTCTGGGAACTCGGAGTTGGATGTTTATACCCCGCTTCGCACTCTGGGAATACGGAGTTGGATGTTTATACTCCGGTTCGCGCTCTAGGAACTCGGAGTTGGATGTTTATACTCCACTTCGCACTCTGGGAATACGGATTTGATGTTTATACTCCGGTTCGTGCTTTGGGAACTAGTAGTTGGATGTTTATACTCCGCTTCGCACTCTGGGAATACGGAGTTGATGTTTATACTCCGGTTCGCGCTCTGGGAACTCGAAGTTGGATGTTTATACTCCGCCTCGCACTCTGGGAATACGGAGTTGATTTTTATACTCCGGTTCGCGCTCTAGGAACTCGGAGTTGGATGTTTATACTCCGGTTCGCGCTTTAGGAACTTGGAGTTGGATGTTTATACTCCGCTTTGAACTCTGGGAAAACGGAGTTGATGTTTATACTCTGGTTCGCGCTCTGGGAACTCGGAGTTGGATGTTTATACTCCGCTTCGCACTCTGGGAATAAGGAGTTGGATGTTTATACTCCGCTTCGCACTCTGGGAATACGTAGTTGATGTTTATACTTCAGTCCGCGCTTTGGGAACTCGGAGTTGGATGTTTATACTCCGGTTCGCGCTCTGGGAACTCGGAGTTGGATGTTTATACTCCGCTTCGCACTCTGGGAATACGGAGTTGGATGTTTATACTCCGGTTCGCGCTCTGGGAACTCGGAGTTGGATGTTTATACTCCACTCCGCAATCTGGGAATACGGAGTTGATGTTTATACTCCGGTTCGCGCTTTGGGAACTAGTAGTTGGATGTTTATACACCGCTTCGCACTCTGGGAATACAGAGTTGATGTTTATACTCCGGTTCGCGCTTTGGGAACTCGAAGTTGGAGGTTTATACTCCGCCTCGCACTCTGGGAATACGGAGTTGATTTTTATACTCCGGTTCACGCTCTGGGAACTCGGAGTTGGATGTTTATACTTCGGTTCGCGCTTTGCAGACTCGGAGTTGGATGTTTATACTCCGCTTCGAACTTTGGGAATACGTAGTTGATGTTTGTACTCCGGTTCGCGCTTTGGGAACTTGGAGTTGGATGTTTATACTTCGGTTCGTGATCTGGGAACTCGGAGTTGGATGTTTATACTCCGCTTCGAACTCTGGGAATATGAAGTTGATGTTTATACACCGGTTCGCGCTTTGGGAACTCAGAGTTGGATGTTTATACTCCGCTTTGCACTCTGGGAATACGGAGTTGGATGTTTATACTCCGCTTCGCACTCTGGGAATACGGAGTTAATGTTTATACTCCGGTTCGCGCTCTGGGAACTCAGAGTTGGATGTTTATACTCTGCCTCGTACTTTGGGAATACAGAGTTGATGTTTATACTCCGGTTCGCGCTCTGGGAACTCGGAGTTGGATGTTTATACTCCGCTTCGCACTCTAGGAATAAGGAGTTGGATGTTTATACTCCGCTTCGCACTCTGGGAATACGGAGTTGATGTTTATACTCCGGTTCGCGCTCTGGGAACTCGGAGTTGGATGTTTATACTCCACCTCGCACTTTGGGAATACGGAGTTGATGTTTATACTCTGGTTCGCGCTCTGGGAACTCGGAGTTGGATGTTTATACTCCGGTTCGCGCTCTGGGAACTCGGAGTTGGATGTTTATACTCCGGTTCGCGCTTTGGGAACTCGGAGTTGGATGTTTATACTCCGCTTCGACCTCTGGCAATACGGAGTTGATGTTTATACTCCGGTTCGCGCTCTGGGAACTCGGAGTTGGATGTTTATACTCCGCTTCGCACTCTGGGAATACGGAGTTGGATGTTTATACTCCGCTTCGCCCTCTAGGGATACGGAGTTGATGTATATACTCCAGTTCGCGCTCTGGGAACTCGGAGTTGGATGATTATACTCCGCCTCACACTCTGGGAATACGGAGTTGATGTTTATACTCTGGTTCGCGCTCTGGGAACTCGGAGTTGGATGTTTATACTCCGCTTCAAACTCTGGGAATACGGTGTTGATGTTTATACTCCGGTTCACGCTCTGGGAACTCGGAGTTGGATGTTTATACTCCGCCTCGCACTCTGGGAATACGGAGTTGGATGTTTATACTTCACTTCGCACTATGGGAATACGGAGTTGATGTTTATACTCCGGTTCACGCTCTGGGAACTCGGAGTTGGATGTTTATACTCCGCCTCGCACTCTGGGAATACGGAGTTGATGTTTATACTCCGGTTCGCGCTCTAGGAACTCGAAGTTGGATATTTATACTCCGTTTCGCGCTTTGGGAACTCGGAGTTGGATGTTTATACTCCGCTTCAAACTCTGGGAATACGGAGTTGATGTTTATACTCCGGTTCGTGCTTTTGGAACTCAGAGTTGGATGTTTATACTCCGCTTTGCACTCTGGGAATACGAAGTTGGAGGTTTATACTCCGCTTCGCACTCTGGGAATACAGAGTTGATGTTTATACTCCGGTTCGCGCTCTGGGAACTCGGAGTTGGATGTTTATACTCCGCCTCACACTCTGGGAATACGGAGTTGATGTTTATACTCCGGTTCGCGCTCTAGGAACTCGGTGTTGGATGTTTATACTCCGGTTCGCGCTTTAGGAACTTGGAGTTGGATGTTTATACTCCGCTTCGAACTCTGGGAAAACGGAGTTGATGTTTATACTCCGGTTCGCGCTCTGGGAACTCGGAGTTGGATGTTTATACTCCGCTTCACACTCTGGGAATACGGAGTTGGATGTTTATACTCCGCTTCGCACTCTGGGAATACGGAGTTGATGTTTATACTCCGGTTCGCGCTTTGGGAACTCGGAGTTGGATGTTTATACTCTGCTTTGCGCTATGGGAACTCGGAGTTGGATGTTTATACTCCGCTTTGCACTCTGGGAATACGGAGTTGGATGTTTATACTCCAGTTCGCGCTCTGGGAACTCGAAGTTGGATGTTTATACTCCGCTTCGCACTCTGGGAATACGGAGTTGATGTTTATACTCCGGTTCGCGCTTTAGGAACTAGTAGTTGGATGTTTATACTCCGCTTCGCACTCTGGGAATACAGAGTTGATGTTTATACTCCGGTTCGCGCTCTGGGAACTCGAAGTGGGATGTTTATACTCGGCCTCGCTCTCTGGGAATACGGAGTTGATGTTTATACTCCGGTTCGCGCTCTAGGAACTCGAAGTTGGATATTTATACTCCGGTTCACGCTTTGTGAACTCGGAGTTGGATTTTTATACTCCGCTTCGAACTCTGGGAATACGGAGTTGAAGTTTATACTCCGGTTCGCGCTTTGGGAACTCAGAGTTGGATGTTTATACTCCGCTTAGCACTCTGGGAATACGGAGTTGGAGGTTTATACTCCGCTTCACACTTTGGGAATACGGAGTTGATGTTTATACTCCGGTTCGCGATCTGGGAACTGGGAGTTGGATGTTTATACTCCGCCTTGCACTTTGGGAATACGGAGTTGATGTTTATACTCCGGTTCGCGCTCTGGTAACTCGGAGTTGGATGTTTATACTCCGGTTCACGCTTTAGGAACTTGGAGTTGGATGTTTATACTCCGCTTCGAACTCTGGGAAAACGGAGTTGATGTTTATACTCCGGTTCGCGCTCTAGGAACTCGGAGTTGGATGTTTATACTCCGCTTCGCACTATGGGAATACGGAGTTGGATGTTTATACTCCGCTTCGCACTCTGGGAATACGGAGTTGATGTTTATACTCCGGTTCGCGCTTTGGGAACTCGGAGTTGGATGTTTATACTACGGTTCGCGCTCTGGGAACTCGGAGTTGGATGTTTATACTCCGCTTCGCACTCTGGGAATACGGAGTTGGATGTTTATACTCCGGTTCGTGCTCTGGGAACTCGGAGTTGGATGTTTATACTCCACTTCGCACTCTGGGAATACGGACTTGATGTTTATACTCCGGTTCGTGCTTTGGGAACTAGTAGTTGGATGTTTATACTCCGCTTCGCACTCTGGGAATACGGAGTTGATGTTTATACTCCGGTTCGCGCTCTGGGAACTCGAAGTTGGATGTTTAAACTCCGCCTCGCACTCTGGGAATAAGGAGTTGATTTTTATACTCCGGTTCGCGCTCTAGGAACTCGGAGTTGGATGTTTATACTCCGGTTCGCGCTTTGGGGACTCGGAGTTGGATGTTTATACTCCGCTTCGAACTTTGGGAATATGGAGTTGATGTTTGTACTCCGGTTCGCGCTCTGGGAACTCGGAGTTGGATGTTTATACTTCGGTTCGCGCTTTGGGGACTCGGAGTTGGATGTTTATACACCGCTTCGAACTTTGGGAATACGGAGTTGATGTTTGTACTCCGGTTCGCGCTCTGGGAACTCGGAGTTGGATGTTTATACTCCGGTTCGTGATCTGGGAACTCGAAGTTGGATGTTTATACTCCGCTTCAAACTCTGGGAATACGAAGTTGATGTTTATACTCCGGTTCGCGCTTTGGGAACTCAGAGTTGGATGTTTATACTCCGCTTTGCACTCTGGGAATACGAAGTTGGATGTTTATACTCCGCTTCGCACTCTGGGAATACGGAGTTGATGTTTATACTCTGGTTCGCGCTCTGGGAACTCGGAGTTGGATGTTAATACTCCGCCTCGCACTTTGGGAATACAGAGTTGATGTTTATACTCCGGTTCGCGCTCTGGGAACTCGGAGTTGGATGTTTATACTCCGGTTCGCGCTTTAGGAACTCGGAGTTGGATGTTTATACTCCGCTTCGAACTGTGGGAATACGGAGTTGATGTTTATACTCTGGTTCGCGCTCTGGGAACTCGGAGTTGGATGTTTATACTCCGCTTCGCACTCTAGGAATACAGAGTTGGATGTTTATACTCCGCTTCGCACTTTGGGAATACGGAGTTGATGTTTATACTCCGGTTCGCGCTCGGGGAACTCGGAGTTGGATGTTTATACTTCGCCTCGCACTTTGGTTATACGGAGTTGATGTTTATACTCCGGTTCGCACTCTGGGAACTCAGAGTTGGATGTTTATACTCCGGTTCGCGCTCTGGGAACTCGGAGTTGGATGTTTATACTTCGGTTCGCGCTTTGGGAACTCAGAGTTGGATGTTTATACTCCGCTTCGACCTCTAGCAATACGGAGTTGATGTTTATACTCCGGTTCGCGCTCTGGTAACTCGGAGTTGGATGTTTATACTCCGCTTCGCACTCTGGGAATACGGAGTTGGATGTTTATACTCCGCTTCGCCCTCTGGGGATACAGAGTTGTTGTTTATACTCCGATTCGCGCTCTGGGAACTCGGAGTTGGATGTTTATACTCCGCCTTGCACTCTGGGAATACGGAGTTGATGTTTATACTCCGGTTTGCGCTCTGTGAACTCGGAGTTGGATGTTTATACTCCGCCTCGCACTCTGGGAATACGAAGTTGATGATTATACTCCGGTTCGCGCTCTGGGAACTCGGAGTTGGATGTTTATACTACGGTTCGCGCTCTGGGAACTCGGAGTTGGATGTTTATACTCCGCTTCGCACTCTGGGAATACGGAGTTGGATGTTTATACTCCGGTTCATGCTCTGGGAACTCGGAGTTGGATGTTTATACTCCACTTCGCACTCTGGGAATACGGATTTGATGTTTATACTCCGGTTCGTGCTTTGGGAACTAGTAGTTGGATGTTTATACTCCGCTTCGCACTCTGGGAATACGGAGTTGATGTTTATA
This sequence comes from Allium fistulosum, assembly GCA_030737815.1. Taxonomy (NCBI): domain Eukaryota; kingdom Viridiplantae; phylum Streptophyta; class Magnoliopsida; order Asparagales; family Amaryllidaceae; genus Allium; species Allium fistulosum. Next base: position 209,457,899 of record CM060904.1, on the reverse strand, counting down.
CTCCGGTTCGTGCTCTGGGAACTCGAAGTTGGATGTTTAAACTCCGCCTCGCACTCTGGGAATACGGAGTTGATTTTTATACTCCGGTTCGCGCTCTAGGAACTCGGAGTTGGATGTTTATACTTCGGTTCGCGCTTTGGGGACTCGGAGTTGGATGTTTATACTCCGCTTCGAACTTTGGGAATACGGAGTTGATGTTTGTACTCCGGTTCGCGCTCTGGGAACTCGTAGTTGGATGTTTATACTTCGGTTCGCGCTTTGGGGACTCGGAGTTGGATGTTTATACACCGCTTCGAACTTTGGGAATACGGAGTTGATGTTTGTACTCCGGTTCGCGCTCTGGGAACTCGGAGTTGGATGTTTATACTCCGGTTCGTGATCTGGGAACTCGAAGTTGGATGTTTATACTCCGCTTCAAACTCTGGGAATACGAAGTTGATGTTTATACTCCGGTTCGCGCTTTGGGAACTCAGAGTTGGATGTTTATACTCCGCTTTGCACTTTGGGAATACGAAGTTGGATGTTTATACTCCGCTTCGCACTCTGGGAATACGGAGTTGATGTTTATACTCTGGTTCGCGCTCTGGGAACTCGGAGTTGGATGTTAAAACTCCGCCTCGCACTTTGGGAATACAGAGTTGATGTTTATACTCCGGTTCGCGCTCTGGGAACTCGGAGTTGGATGTTTATACTCCGGTTCGCGCTTTAGGAACTCGGAGTTGGATGTTTATACTCCGCTTCGAACTGTGGGAATACGGAGTTGATGTTTATACTCTGGTTCGCGCTCTGGGAACTCGGAGTTGGATGTTTATACTCCGCTTCGCACTCTAGGAATACGGAGTTGGATGTTTATACTCCGCTTCGCACTTTGGGAATACGGAGTTGATGTTTTTACTCCGGTTCGCGCTCGGGGAACTCGGAGTTGGATGTTTATACTCCGCCTCGCACTTTGGTTATACGGAGTTGATGTTTATACTCCGGTTCGCGCTCTGGGAACTCAGAGTTGGATGTTTATACTCCGGTTCGCGCTCTGGGAACTCGGAGTTGGATGTTTATACTTCGGTTCGCGCTTTGGGAACTCAGAGTTGGATGTTTATACTCCGCTTCGACCTCTGGCAATACGGAGTTGATGTTTATACTCCGGTTCGCGCTCTGGGAACTCGGAGTTGGATGTTTATACTCCGCTTCGCACTCTGGGAATACGGAGTTGGATGTTTATACTCCGCTTCGCCCTCTGGGGATACAGAGTTGTTGTTTATACTCCGGTTCGCGCTCTGGGAACTCGAAGTTGGATGTTTATACTCCGCCTTGCACTCTGGGAATACGGAGTTGATGTTTATACTCCGGTTTGCGCTCTGTGAACTCGGAGTTGGATGTTTATACTCCGCCTCGCACTCTGGGAATACGGAGTTGATGTTTATACTCCGGTTCACGCTCTGGGAACTCGGAGTTGGATGTTTATACTCCGGTTCGCGCTTTAGGAACTTGGAGTTGGATGTTTATACTCCGCTTCGAACTCTGGGAAAACGGAGTTGATGTTTATACTCCGGTTCGCGCTCTGGGAACTCGGAGTTGGATGTTTATACTCCGCTTCGCACTCTGGGAATACGGAGTTGGATGTTTATACTCCGCTTCGCACTCTGGGAATACGGAGTTGATGTTTATACTCCGGTTCGCGCTTTGGGAACTCGGAGTTGGATGTTTATACTACGGTTCGCGCTCTGGGAACTCGGAGTTGGATGTTTATACTTCGCTTCGCACTCTGGGAATACGGAGTTGGATGTTTATACTCCGGTTCGCACTCTGGGAACTCGGAGTTGGATGTTTATGTTTGTACCAAAAATGGGCACAACACTCTTCGGGAGTTGTTTGAAGAGATAAAATGAAGATTATAAATGTAAAACAGAGGTTATCTAACAAAAACTCCAACAAACAAAAATGTAAAATGCACAGACAAGCAATTTAGAGTGGTTCGACGTATAGCCTACGTCCACTATGAATTTTTGATGATTTTATTGATTCTCTTTCAATGATTACAAGCGGTTACAGCAATGAACAGCGGATTACAGATTAGAATTCGAAATTGACAGCAAAAATAGGATGCAAATCTCAATCCGGCAGAGTCTGGACGCTTCAGAGAAAAAGATCCTTTTTCTGTTGATTTTGGGGCTTTATTTATAGGCGTAGGAGGCTCAGAATTCGCTCAAACTCCGGGAGACTTGGTCTGGCACGTGAGGGGGCCCACGCGACCGTTTCCAGAAAGTTTGGAGTCAATCCGCGATCGACACGAAGTCATTTCGCATCGATCAAGATTACCTCCAATTGAGCTCAAATTTGGTGGAGATGTTCCTCGGTATGCGTGCAGCCTTTGGTTAAAATTTCATGGTATTTGGATCAGTGGATTGAGAGATATTGTCGATACGAGATGATGTTCTTCGCTAGGCTGTCTGGTTCGAATCCATCTCTCCGAGCTGTGGGCTTCGAATCGATGGTGTCACGCGCCTCTGTGAAGACGTGGAACGCGCGCTTCGCCTCGATCCGGTCTTTACTCCGAGTAGACCGCGTCGACTCCATATATCTCGGCGCATTCGCATCAAGGGATGACGTGGTGCGCGCGCTTCGCCTCGATCCGATATTTGCTCCGTGTTGACTGCTTCGACTCCATGTATCTCGCCTCGTTTCCTTCGAGAGATGACACGTTATCCAAGCTGGTTGACCTGATGGATTCGAGTAGGACTTCATCCATGGATACGAAGCAAGCATTGACTGATGGATACGAAGTAGGCACTGAATGATGGATACGAAATAGACATTAAGTGATCGTTACGAACCAGGTGACTTATTGATGGATACGAGCAAGTCTTTCCGGCTGAAGGTTTTATCGATACGAAGCTTATCACTGTGTGGACTTAATCATTCTAATCGACACGAGATTGATGAATGCGAAACGAGGACCACCGATGGATACGAAACCCATCGATACGAACTCGATGTACTGGCTCCATCGAAACGAACAGATACGTTTCAATGGATACGAAATGGGGTTCGCCGATGGATACGAAAACATGCTTTTTCCTCCAACTCGTATCCATCATAACCTGTGCGTATGAGCTCGGATTGACTTGAAACTTGGAACGTTGGTTTGCTTTATTTTCCCGATTGTGTCTCATCAATTGGGGCTTGATCCGGACATCCGACAAAATTCAACGATATCCATGACAAACGACATTTGAAATCCAACTCCTTGGTGTCCTGGCCTTGCCAAAAGGTGGGATAACATTTGCCCCCCAAAGTACGTCTTGTGAAAACATGACGTGCTTTGAAAAGCTGCAGGTCTTCTTTGAATAATTTGAAAGTCGTACCCTTTGGCCATTCTCTTGTATCAGTCCTCTCATGAATCGATGCTAACAGTTGGAAAGCCTTTCTTCGTATCGATGTGGGTTGACTTGATGGATACGTAAATGGTCATCCGTATCGATGGTCACAAATCGCGGTGGATTTTGATTTGAATTGGCGATATCTGGTGGACACGAAATGGATGTTCGTATCGATAGGTTCTGATGGATACGAAAGTGACGCTCGTATTAATAGGTCTGCTCTGTTTTGAATCGATGGCTCATAATTTGGATGTTTCGAAACGATGGAGTCTGTTATCTTCAGGTGGCTTCCCTGTGTGCTTCGAAACGATGGAGTCCAGTGCCTTCAGGTGGCTTTCTTGTGCGCTCCGAATCGATGAAGGCTAGTGGGCTCGATATGAATGCTCGCATCGATGCGCTGCTTGACTGGCTACGACCGGTCATGTTGACTGGGAGATGAATCGACCCAGTTCGCCTCCAGGCTTCATATAAATACAAGGGACTTCGCTTGATTTCACTTTTTTACCTTTTACTTTTACTGTTGCCTTCGGTATCTTCGTATCGATTCACGAACTTAGAAAGAGATAATAGTTCTATACTTTCGACTCTATCAGCTTCAATCCACCAGATCTTGAAATCTCAATCTTAAACTAGGTAATCCACCACGAATCTAAATGACGAAACTATCTTTGATCTACTCTTTCTTCATCAATCAACCACTCTGGCAATTGGTAAAACCAGATCTGGATCGAAGTCTAGATGGCCATGGCGACGCTCTGGTAGATTGGAGAAGAAAGAGTGGAGAAGGCAAAAGCGAATCGATCTAGGGGCCGTGTTCGAATCGACGAAGACAGCGACATCTTTTCTTAGATCCCGTATCGATTCTTGGGATAAGTCAATGGGGGGAGATCCAGTTCGCATCGATGGATATGATGATGGATCGTATCGACGCGAAATGATCAATACGAAAAACTAAAAAATGTATCTTAGTTTCAGATCGATACGAATCTTGCCTTCACGATCGATGTTAAGCTAAGGCCTTTTCTGATCGATACGAACCAGGCAACCAAGGATCGATGCGAAGTACTCTGATCTTTGATGGATTCGAACTTGACTCCTGACGATCGATTCGAAGCATGCTCACGGGTATCGATTCGAACCGGTATCATGATGGATTCGAACGAGCCTCTTTTGATCGATTCGAACTTCCCATTATGGATGCGGAATCTTGACATTCTTCAGCATAACTCCGATGAGCTTCATTCTTGCATATCTGGACTTGATAATTAAATTGCATATCTGACTACCTCTCGAAGCTCGTCGATGGAACTGCCATTTAACAGAAAAATACAACGAACTCTTTAATCTTGAATCGATCGCTATCACCTGGATAGCGTGGTCGTGACGGTCAGCGATGACGGTCATGCCCGTCTGACTTCCAGAATTTAGTCGCTTGCATGTTTTCTTTAACTTTGCAGAATTTGCTCAAGTCACGCACAACATTTGCACTACACAACACATTCATGCACTTTACACTGGGGAATGCACGGGCTTTTTGTCATCTAATGATGGTTTCTCGTGAGTTAGCTAGTGATGGAACTGTCAAGTTCGCAGCAGCAAGAAACTCAGAACCCTATCCCTCCCAGACTTGAGATTCCAGACATCGAGGCCGAAGCTGTTGGTCCAGCTCCGGATGAGTTGCCCGATGCGTCCTTCATTAATAGTCCACCTGATTCTGTCCCGTCCAATATCTCTGAAGACATGCTAGGGAGAATATGCTTAAGGCATGGCTTATCTTTGGATGAAGTACTGTTGCCTGGACCGGACGACAGGCCACATAATCCCCCGGAGGGGTATACTGCTTTTAATCGACATGCGTGCGCAGCCGGCACACTTCCTCCGTTCAATGATTACATAAGAGAAGTGTTGGCTTATCTGGACATCGCTCCGTCTCAATTGCATCCAAATGGATATGCTTCACTCAACAGCTTGTTCATTGTATTCATGGAGTACCTCCATCGTCCTCCCCGTATGACCGACATAAGATACTTGTTTAATTTCAAGAGTCGGACTGACAGCCCATCTTATACGTTCATGGAGTCTGTAAGGAACTGCCAAGTTGTCGCGGGGTCGTGGACTAGGCTAAGCTACTTTAAGTCGGAGTGGTTCTATGTCCGATGTCCTCCGGGGTTTGCCAGAAGATGGCTGTTCAGACGTGAGGATTGTCTTTTTTTTCCAAGTAATTGACAGGGCGATTTTCGGAGTGAAATTAAACTTACGTCTTCTTCTCTTTTTCTTTCAGCAATCATCCAGCGGCCTGAGGGTGGCTACTATAAAGAGATAGTTCTGGTCCTCCAAGAGATTCCTAGCGAAGAAAGGAATATTGAACTGTTACTGACAGATCGGAATATCAAAGTTCTTGGGTTGATCGGCCGGAGGCAGAGCATAAGACTCGATGGTGCATTAAAGACCGTCTCCAGGAAAAAGGTCAAGCGGATGAAACCCAGGGTTGTAATAATTGAGGAACCCGATTTCGAGAAAACTCATACCGACGAGGAACCGTTGGTCGGACCTGCTAATGCAACCCCGGAGTCCGATGCAAAGAGGAAAGGCAAAGCAGTGGCCTCAAAATAGCCTAAGTCTGGGAGGCGGAAGTCTGTGGTTTTGCACCGTCCTTTGTCAGGAGTTAAGATTACGGAAGCATCCTCCCTGCAAGCTGAAGATCAATTCGAAGGGCCTGCTGACCCTCCAATCCCGGACATCGAGCAGGAGCAACACGACGTTGAATCGGGCGGACCGCGACATATCGTCGATGTTAGCGAGTCTAATCATACCAGTGCGATTGACACTTCTGGTTGGTCTGGGGGGTTACACATTCACACACTCTTCACGGCACAACACATTTTCCTAACCGTAAACAACACATCGCAAACGGTTACTGATTCTTCATGGTTTTCTTTTCAGGTACGATGTCTGGGCAAGGTTCTGTGCTTAGTAGTTTGCGCAATAAGCGCCGTTATCATGAGCCACGCAGGAGAGAGGGCGAGAGGGATTACGATTCAGGACATTCTGGTCAGGAGAAGTCTGACAGAGATAGGGGATATGTTCGCCGATCCCAATCTCGCTCTCCTCCCCCTAAGACCTCTGCACCTCCTACGGTCGCAGTTACTCGTCCTCCTGAAACTTCACGGCCTAGGCCGCCTTCTCAAGCTTTGCGGTCCGATCCTCCGCGCAGGACTGAAATAGCCACCTCCTCGGCTACTGTATCGGTCCCAACCGAGGCGTCTAGTGAAGGAGCGCTTAAACTGGCACAGATGAGGAAGGAATTTCCCGACATCTGTTTTGATGGTTACGTCTTCCCTCCGCACTTGAAGAGAATTCCGCCAACCGCTGAAACCACCATCCATGATTATGTTGCGGACATCTTTTTCCAGTACAGGGAATGGGGACGGGCCGCGAGGAAGGCGTCCAAAGTGGCATTCGATCGGGGCGTCACCATTGAGAAGCTCGAGAAGGAGTTGGGTCACAACGACCAAATCATAAAAGCGCTCAACTCGGAGGCTGAGTCTTCCCGTAAATCTGAAATGGAGGCTCTAAAGAAGGTTGATGAAGTGAACGCTGTCATGACTAGGATGAAGCAAGAGCATTATACTGCCATCGAGAACATGGGCCACAGGAACACTTCTATTACCGCCGAGAGGGATGCCGCTCTTAAGGAGCTTAATGAGCTGAAATCAAAGTTTTCAGAGATGGCGAAGGAAAAAGACGCAGCTAATGTCTCTGCGCAGGAGGCCTGTGATCAGGCAGTGACGCTCCGAAAGGAGAAGGAAGCGGCTATACAACAAGCCCATGAAGCTGAGGCTGGGGTTGACGAGAAAGTACGGCAGGCGGAGGCCAGGATTGAGGCCGAGGTGGAAGAGCTACTCGTCACTTATAACGCCAATGTGCTAAGGCACCGAGATTTGACATGGCTTAACGATTACCCCACGCATCTCTATAACGCCTGGAACCTACTGGTTGATGAGGAGAAGTCGGGGCACCCTGATGAAGCCCTTGACGAATTCGAGCTGGAGAACCGCATCCTCAGTGATGACGAAAAGAAGGTTCTCCATGACTCCATGATTTCCCACGACAAGGTGAGGCTTGGTGCCCAGACCCAGGAAGTCGGAGAGAGCTCTGGTGAAGAACACCATGTTATGAGTTCTGAGATAATCGTGTCATCTCAATCTGAGCTAACTCCGATGATCTACCCCCAGCCTATCCCGGCATATGACCCAGATCAACTGCATCTATCTCCTATTAAGGAACATCCTTCTGAAGTTGTTCAGTCGGCCTCGAGCCAAACCGAGGAAGGTACTCTGAACTAACTTCTTGTATATTTGGATTGAAGAGTCTGTGTTGAAATGTTGCTAATGACATGCCCTTTTCCTTTGATCAGTGACAGGAGTTGCTCCATCCGCGCCTCTCACCACCCAAGAATCAGGCCAAGCACCAGGAGCCATCATCTCTGAGGCGACCTCCGTCGCGACAATGACACCAGTTGGAGTAACGCAGGGGAGCTCACTTTCTTTCGACGAACAGATGATAAACGAGCTCCTTGGCCGTCAGAGTGATCCTTTTGCGGACTTGCCATTCGGCTTGGGTGGATTCACGGCTACTTCTGACACCCTATCTCAGACTACTACGGCTCCTAGCAAAGCCAGAGCACAGCGGGAAGCGGCGATGTTGGCCGAGATTAATTCCGAGATGGCGGCCGCGGCACATGGCGGCGATGTAGATGGCGGGGCTGCAGCACAGTGCCCTACTCCTCTTATGATTGTGTCTCCTTGGGGCACACTCACTGATACTAATGTGCCAGTCCCTCCTCCGGCTGCGGAGTCTGTTCCTCCAATTCCTCCCGCGGGAAGCATCCCTATAGAGTCCAGTTCAAACGAGGACGTTGACATTATGCCTTCACCCGAAGGGAGCTTGCCTAAGGAGAAAGGCTCCAAGCGAAAGGGTACTGGTGGTTCCAGTAGCTCCTCGAGGAAGAAGAAGCTGAGGAAGCAGAAGGATTAGACATTCTTTTCATAGGCAGTTAGGGACTTTTGTTATTTTCTCTGTCTTTCCCTTTTGTAGGCCGTGTTTAGATGTGGGTTCGGCCCCCGCTAGTAGGAACATTTTGGAAAAAAATCATGTATGAACCGTCGTTTTTGAGTTAGTTGAAATAAAATTTTGTTTTCTAGCTTCAGCTCATGTTCCTTTCTATGCTTGAATACTGCAGTGTTCGGACTTTGGTCCAGTGTACTTGCGTTATCTGATTGTTTCAAGAATAGCTCATTTTACTTGTTAAGTATGGAAATCTCTGAATTGAGTTGCGATAGGGGATCGCATCGGAGCTGAGCATCGCATAGTTTCGGGTAATGACTAACATTTGCCTCTGCCCCCAGTCCCGGGGTTAAGTTGTGATGATCAGCTTGTGATTGCACCAAGCAAGGACCGAGTGGTCGAACTACACTTGTTCTCTTATGAATCGTTTCATCCACACTACGGGGATATATGTCATCTCGTAAGCGGTTGTCCGCACTCTGGGAACACGGAGTTGACTGATGTTTGTACTCCGTCTCGCACTCTGGGAGTATGGAGTTAAATGTTTATACTCCGTCTCGCGCTCTGGGAGGACGGAGTCGAATGTTTATACTCCACTTCGCACTCTGGGAATATGGAGTTAAATGTTTATACTCCGTCTCGCGCTCTGGGAGGACGGAGTCGAATGTTTATACTCCACTTCGCACTCTGGGAATATGGAGTTAAATGTTTATACTCGGTCTCGCGCTCTGGGAGGACGGAGTCGAATGTTTATACTCCACTTCGCACTCTGGGAATATGGAGTTAAATGTTTATACTCCGCCTCGCGCTCTGGGAGGACGGAGTCGAATGTTTATACTCCACTTCGCACTCTGGGAATATGGAGTTAAATGTTTATACTCCGCCTCGCGCTCTGGGAGGACGGAGTCGAATGTTTATACTCCACTTCGCACTCTGGGAATATGGAGTTAAATGTTTATACTCCGTCTCGCGCTCTGGGAGGACGGAGTCGAATGTTTATACTCCACTTCGCACTCTGGGAATATGGAGTTAAATGTTTATACTCCGTCTCGCGCTCTGGGAGGACGGAGTCGAATGTTTATACTCCACTTCGCACTCTGTGAATATGGAGTTAATTGTAGGATTGTCGTGTGTCAACCCTATTAATATCGGTGTCATGGCTTGTCCCCGAGCTCGGGTTTCACCTAGTGAGTGGCCGGTCGTATCACAGCCACTCTCCATTTGAATAAGTCCCATTGCATGATTGGATTTAGCTCTTCGTGCATCGTGATGTTGTATATCGTACTTAATGAATCACAGCTCTGGCTCGAAGAAGTGGCATTTTATTGCTGAAATAAGAAAATGCGGCAAAGTCAGTTGCCTTATTACAAAATTCAAATTTCGAAATGCAGAAACAAATTGCTAAATAGAATGAAATAAATAAAGCCTGTCATATGTAATAGCGGCGGAGACTTTCGCTGTTCCAAGCCCTTGGTAAATCGAGACCGTCAACAGTCGATAGCTTGAATGTACCATCTCCGAGCTTTCGTGTAATTACATACGGTCCTCCCCAGTTTGGCTTCATGTGCGAAGGAACTGGGTAGATTCTCTTGAGTACTAGGTCGCCGAGTCCAAAGGTTCGAGGTCGAACCTTGGTGTTGTACAGTCGGGCGACCCGGCTTCGATGTGCAGCTGCTCTCAAATCGGCCTCTTCCCGTTTTTCATCCAATAGATCCAAAGACTCGGCCAGGAGTATGGCGTTTGTTTTTGGATCATAATAAGTCACGCGATGAGAGAGCACTTCTGTCTCGACCGGAGTAACGGCCTCTGAGCCATAAGATAGGGAAAATGGAGTGTGTCCGGTCGCGGTTTTGTGGGTCGTTCGATAGGCCCATAACTCCATAGGAAGTTCATCGACCCACTTGCCTCCAGCCTTCTCCAATCGTTTCTTCAGGATCGATTTTATAACTTTGTTGACAGCTTCAACCTGTCCATTCGCTTGGGGGTGTGCGACGGCCGAGAACTTTTTGCGGATATGAAACCGTTGACAGAAATTATTGAATTCCGCACTCTCGAATTGGGCTCCGTTATCAGTGATGATAGTATGAGGGAGTCCAAATCGACAGATGATGTTGCGAACCACGAAATTTATCACTTTCTTTGTCGTAATGGTTGCAAGGGCTTCGCCTCGGCCCACTTTGTGAAGTAGTCAACGGCGACGATGGCATATTTCGCACCGCCTTTTGCTAAAGGTAAAGCGCCGATGATGTCAATGCCCCACATTGCGAATGGCCAGGGACTGACCATTTGGGTTATTTCAGTTGGCGGAGTTCTCGGAATTTGGGCATGTATCTGGCATTTATCGCACTTTCGGGCATAGTTTGCCGCATCTCGGTTCACTGTTGGCCAGTAGTACCCATATCGGAGTATCTTCTTAGCGAGAGCTTGCCCTCCGGTATGATCGCCACACTCTCCTTCGTGCACATCATGTAACACTCGTTTGATTTCCTCGTGGGCGATACACCTGAGGAGAGGAACGGAATAACCTCTCCTGTACATGACTCTGTTTTGGATGACGAACCACGAAGCTTTTCGCTGGATTTGTCTCTTCTCATTTCTAGGTTCAGGCAGCGTCCCATTCTCAATGTAGTTCCGATATGGAGTCATCCAAGATTCTCTATCAAGCACAGAGTTCATTTCTATTCGGTTGATGCTCGGGGAGGCCAAAGTTTCAACAGGGACAAGTCCCATTTGTTGCGCTTCACCTGTGCTGGCTAACTTTGCCAGTGAATCGGCTTTCTGATTGTGCTCCCGAGGCACATAATAGATGGCATAATAATCAAACTGGTTTAGTATTTCCTGAACTCGTGCCAAGTAAGCGGCCAATCTTCGGTCTCTTGCCTGGTATTCTCCTCGTACTTGACATACCACTAACTGTGAGTCGCAATAAATTTCTACAGCGATAATTCTCAAATCTCTGGCAAGCTTTAGGCTGGTTAGGAGGGCTTCATATTCGGCTTCATTATTAGTTGCGCGAAAGTCGAATTTAAGAGCATAACATATGGATCGGCCCTCGGGAGTCTCAAGTACAACCCCAGCGCCCGAACACCGGTCATTTGACGCACCATCAGTATACAGCTTCCAGATGTATTCGGGGGATTCACTGGTCTCGGGTAAGTCTTCTGGAACGGTGAATTCAGCTATGAAATCAGCCAGGACTTGTCCTTGAATGGCCCTCCGCGGAGCGTATGCGATATCAAATTGGCTTAGCTCAATGTTCCACTTTAGTAACCTACCGGACGTCTCAGGCCGCGTGAGGACCTGTCGTAACGGCTGGTCGGTGTACACGGTAAGTGGATGAGCTTGGAAGTAAGGACGGAGCTTCCTTAAGGCAATGACCAAGCAATAGGCCAGTTTCTCCAATCTTGGATAATTTCTTTCAGCTCCTGTTAGTCGCTTACTAACATAGTAGACCGGGTTTTGCACTTTGTCTTCTTCCCGGACTAGAGCAGCACTGATCGCATGTTCTGATACTGCCAGGTAGAGATATAGTTGCTCGTGGTCAACCGGTTTTGATAAGATCGGAGGTGTGGAGAGATGTTGAACTAATGATCGGAACGCGCCTTCACACTCCGTGGTCCATTCAAAGTTTCGTTTGCCCTTCCGGATCAGGTCGAAGAAAGGAATGCATTTATCGGTGGACTTTGAAATGAACCTACTCAATGCTGCGACCTTCCCGTTAAGACTCTGGACTTGTTTTATAGTTCTAGGGGTTTGCAAATTTCTGATAGCCCAGATCTTCTCATGATTCGCCTCTATTCCTCGAGCGTTGACGATGAACCCAAGGAATTTTCCGGATGCAATGCCAAAGTGACATTTGAGTGGGTTGAGCTTCATTCCGTACTCCCGGAGGATGCTGAACATTGAATTCAAATCTCTGACGTGATCGGTGGAGAATCGGGACTTCACCAGCATGTCATCCACGTAAACCTCTATGGTCTTCCCAATCTGATCAGCGAACATTTGGTTGACTAAGCGTTGGTATGTTGCTCCAGCGTTCTTTAGACCAAACGGCATGACTTTGTAATAATAGAGTCCCAGGTCGGTCACGAACTGGTATGTTCCTGATCAGGTAAATGCATGGGTATCTGATTGTAGCCGGAATAAGCGTCCATAAAGGATAGTAGTTCATGTCCGGCCGTCGAATCTACGAGCTGATCGATTCGTGGAAGTGGGAAGCTATCTTTTTGACAGGCCTTGTTTAGGTCAGAGTAATCAACACAGGTTCTCCACTTCCCGTTTGGTTTCCGAACTAGTACAAGGTTGGACACCCATTCTGGATACAAGGCATCTCGAATGAACCCATTCGATTGTAGTTTATCAACTTCCTCCTTAAGGGCGGCAGATCTCTCTGGATCCATACCGCGCCTTTTCTGCTTTACTGGGACATGTCGCGGATCTATATTCAGGGAGTGACTTGCAATGCTCGGCGAGATCCCGCACATGTCAGAGTGTGTCCAGGCGAAGACGTCGAGATTCGCCCGAAGAAATTCGACCAATTCCTGCCGTGTCTGTTTGTTTAGTTGAGACCCAACTTTCAACATCTTTGAATCATCATCCTCACTAATTGGGACGTCCACAGTCAATTCGGCTAGAGAAGCTTGACTCTCCGTTGATTCGTCTTTATCCTCGCTGTCCCTGGGGTCCAGGTCTTTCAGGAATTGGTCGTGGTGCCCGAGCCGAGGCCCAGGCATCAATTGTCAATTATCGACAGAACGGACGCAGAGAGATTCCTCTACGCCCTTTCCCTTCTCTTTACGCTGCGCCCCGCGCAGCTCAGCAACATAACAGGCCCTTCCTGTGGCCTGATCTCCTTGAACAACTCCAATCCCATGATCAGTGGGAAATTTCAAAGTCAGACACCATGGGGCGATCGCTGCCCTGAACTCAGCTAAGGCTGGTCGTCCCAGAAACGCATTATATGGGGAGTCGATTTCTAGCACAACAAATTGTAACATTCGGACCCTCCGACGTTCTCCAACGCCTAACTCGACTGGGAGTTCAGTTATTCCGATGGGTATCGTGGCACTTCCATTGAAACCATGGATTCTGGATAAACAGGGTTTCAAATCCTTTGTCTCCATCTTCATTAGATCGTAAGCCCGTTTAAGCAGGATGTTCACAGAGCTCCCACTGTCAACCAGGATCCTCTTCATCCAAGCAGGACCTACCTGGGCAGATATGACTAGTGGGTCGATTGTAGGGGCTTCGACTTTATCGGCGTCTCGGCTCCTGAACACGATATCATCGGACATTATCTTTTGTTGCTTCGCCGGGGTTCCATCCTCGCAATTACTATAACACTCGAAGTCTGCATGCCTGATAGAACTGGCATACGACTCCATTTCCCCCCAGCTTCTGTCTGCCGGATGGGGACCACCACTTATTGTGTTGATAACTAATCTCCCGCCCGCACGGGCGGGTTCCTCCTCTCTTTCCTGATTTTGTGAACGATTTTTATTCGAGGGGCCCGCTCCGGCAGACTGCGGCGCCCGTACAAACTGATCTAGCTTCCTCTCTCTAATCAGCTTCTCGATGAGGTCCTGTAAGTGCCGACACTCATTGGTATTGTGTCCATAGCTTTCATGGAACCTACAGAATTTCCCTGTCTGAATCTGTCTCTCCGACGAGGGCTTCGGAGCAGGCTTCTTATACTGTACAGTGTTACAAGTCTGTAAGTATACGTTTTCCAATGACGTGTTTAGCGGCGTATAATTGTCAAACATCTGAGCTCTACGTCGTGGACCTCGGTTCTCGTCTCTCTTCTTACTCTGGCCATTGTTTCCTCTCTGCTGGGTTTGCTTGTTTTGTATATTCAGTTGAACTTTCCCGGAACTCTCGCCGGACTGTTTAACTGCCACATTGCTCTGTATTCCCTCAATGCTGGGCCTCGCATCGTCCTGCTTCCTAGACTGCTTTGCGTCCTCCTGCCACAGGAATTGAGCGGCCTTGGAGTAAAAACGGTCCAACAATGCGGGCGGTTTTCCAGCTAGCCAGTTTCCGAATTCAGAATCAGGATCAATCCCCTTGGTCAGAGCCATCAGGATTGAATTATCGTTGGGATTGGTGATCTCGACGCATGCTGCGTGGAACCTCTCCAGGTAACGCCTGAGCGTCTCTCCAGGAGCTTGAGTGACACTGGACAAGGTGTTGACGTCTTTTGGCCTAGCAACATGCATCCGGAATTGCTCCACAAACCTCTTGGCCAATTGATCGAACGAAGAAATTGATCTAGGTGGTAGGCGAGTAAACCACATTGTCGCGATTCCCCCCAGAGAGATGGGGAAACTCCGACACTTCACTGCATCGTCGGCCCTTGCAGCGCTCATCGACCATTCATATTTCAGAATATGCTGGTTGGGGTCACTATTCCCTTCGTACATCGGGAGAGTCGGCATTCTGAATCGCCTAGGGGGTTCGGCATGTAACACTTCGTCTGTGAAAGGGGTATGACTACGGGAAATCCCCCAGTCATCATTGGTGAGCCCCTGACTCTCGCGGATCATCTGACGTATCATGGTTGATATATCTGAAACGGGCAGATTCTGAGCGTGATGAGCTAAGGCGTGGTCGGGTTCCACGGTGCGAGTTGGGATCGGGCGCTGTCGACGATCCGTATCTCGCCTCCTTGGCTCAACGTCTTCTGGGACATAAGGTTCAGGAGTATGTCCTCGCTGTTGATTGATCGGCTCTGATTGATTTCGGGTATCGACCCTTGTCTCTGCTGCGGCGGTTGTGGCGCGGTTATCCGTGGTGTACTGTGGGGCAGTACCTCCTCGTGTTGAGGGACCTGTTTGGAAACTGGTCGACGGTCCTACCCTCAGTTGCCCAACAGTTAAGGCGGGCTGATATTCAGCAGCTTGAGCGCGACTCCCCTCTAGTCGAGGACGGGTAGTTCGATGGTGATAATCAGATGAAGCTGAGCTTTCGGTAGACGCTCTGGAGACATCATCTCTCTTGGACCTTCTGTGCCCCCGGCGGTTTAGCTGGTTGGTCAGCTCGATATTGGCGCGCAACTGTTCCGCCAACTGCTGACGGCTTTGGGTCAGCTCCTGGAGCAATACCTGAAACTCCTGTCGGGTGACTAGCCCCGTTGAGTCTGAGTGTGTGGTATTGTCTTGATTGGAAGAAGGCGGCTGTGTGGGATTCTGCCTATCTCTGCCTTCTTGCTCTGCAGCGGTAGCGCCAGTTCTTGTGCTGACCATTCTCGGTGGTGGAGTCCTTTCCTAGATTTTGAGCAAATCTGAATAGAATGGAAGGATTCCGGACTGGATATCTGGATCTTCCTCTTGGATTTGTGCACCCCGGTATCGACGGCAGATCCAATGAGCAGGAGAAAAAGCTGGTTTTCTCAGTGAAAGCACCAAAGTGTTTATACCAAAAATGGGCACAACACTCTTCGGGAGTTGTTTGAAGAGATAAAATGAAGATTATAAATGTAAAACAGAGGTTATCTAACAAAAACTCCAACAAACAGAAATGTAAAATGCACAGACAAGCAATTTAGAGTGGTTCGGCGTATAGCCTACGTCCACTATGAAGTTTTGATGATTTTATTGATTCTCTTTCAATGATTACAAGCGGTTACAGCAATGAACAGCGGATTACAGATTAGAATTCGAAATTGACAGCAAAAATAGGATGCAAATCTCAATCTGGCAGAGTCTAGACGCTTCAGAGAAAAAAGATCCTTTTTCTGTTGATTCTGGGGCTCTATTTATAGGCGTAGGAGGCTCAGAATTCGCTCAAACTCCGGGAGACTTGGTCTGGCACGTGAGGGGGCCCACGCGACCGTTTCCAGAAAGTTTGGAGTCAATCCGCGATCGACACGAAGTCATTTTGCATCGATCAAGATTACCTCCAATTGAGCTCAAATTTGGTGGAGATGTTCCTCGGTATGCGTGCAGCCTTTGGTTAAAATTTCATGGTATTTGGATCAGTGGATTGAGAGATATTGTCGATACGAGATGATGTTCTTCGCTAGGCTGTCTGGTTCGAATCCATCTATCCGAGCTGTGGGTTTCGAATCGATGGTGTCACGCGCCTCTGTGAAGACGTGGAACGCGCGCTTCGCCTCGATCCGGTCTTTACTCCGAGTAGACCGCGTCGACTCCATATATCTCGGCGCATTCGCATCAAGGGATGACGTGGTGCGCGCGCTTGGCCTCGATCCGATATTTGCTCCGTGTTGACTGCTTCGACTCCATGTATCTCGCCTCGTTTCCTTCGAGAGATGACACGTTATCCAAGCTGGTTGACCTGATGGATTCGAGTAGGACTTCATCCATGGATAAGATGCAAGCATTGACTGATGGATACGAAGTAGGCACTGAATGATGGATATGAAATAGACATTAAGTGATCGTTACGAACCATGTGACTTATTGATGGATACGAGCAAGTCTTTCCGGCTGAAGGTTTTATCGATACGAAGCTTATCACTGTGTGGACTTAATCATTCTAATCGACACGAGATCGATGGATGCGAAACGAGGACCACCGATGGATACGAAACCCATCGATACGAACTCGATGTACTGGCTCCATCTAAACGAACAGATACGTTTCAATGGATACGAAATGGGGTTCGCCGATGGATACGAAAACATGCTTTTTCCTCCAACTCGTATCCATCATAACCTGTGCGTATGAGCTCTGATTGACTTGAAACTTGGAACGTTGGTTTGCTTTATTTTCTCGATTGTGTCTCATCAATTGGGGCTTGATCCGGACATCCGACAAAATTCAACGATATCCATGACAAACGACATTTGAAATCCAACTCCTTGGTGTCCTGGCCTTGCCAAAAGGCGGGATAACAGTTTATACTCCACTTCGCACTCTGGGAATACGGATTTGATGTTTATACTCCGGTTCGCGCTTTGGGAACTAGTAGTTGGATGTTTATACTCCGCTTCGCACTCTGGGAATACGGAATTGATGTTTATACTCCGGTTCGCGCTCTGGGAACTCGAAGTTGGATGTTTATACTTCGCCTCGCACTCTGGGAATACGGAGTTGATTTTTATACTCCGGTTCGCGCTCTGGGAACTCGGAGTTGGATGTTTATACTCCGGTTCGCGCTTTGGGGACTCGGAGTTGGATGTTTATACTCCGCTTCGAACTCTGGGAATACGGAGTTGATGTTTGTACTACGGTTCGCGCTCTGGGAACTCGGAGTTGGATGTTTATACTTCGGTTCGTGCTTTGGGGACTCGGAGTTGGATGTTTATACACCGCTTCGAACTTTGGGAATACGGAGTTGATGTTTGTACTCCGGTTCACGCTCTGGAAACTCGGAGTTGGATGTTTATACTCCGGTTCGTGATCTGGGAACTCGGAGTTGGATGTTTATACTCCGCTTCAAACTCTGGGAATACGAAGTTGATGTTTATACTCCGGTTCGCGCTTTGGGAACTCATAGTTGGATGTTTATACTCCACTTTGCACTCTGGGAATACGAAGTTGGATGTTTATACTCCGCTTCGCACTCTGGGAATACAGAGTTGATGTTTATACTCCGGTTCGCGCTCTGGGAACTCGGAGTTGGATGTTTATACTCCGCCTCGCACTTTGGGAATACAGAGTTGATGTTTATACTCCGGTTCGCGCTCTGCGAACTCGGAGTTGGATGTTTATACTCCGGTTCGCGCTTTAAGAACTCGAAGTTGGATGTTTATACTCTGCTTCGAACTCTGGGAATACGGAGTTGATGTTTATACTCCGGTTCGCGCTCTGGGAACTCGGAGTTGGATGTTTATACTCCGCTTCGCACTCTAGGAATACGGAGTTGGATGTTTATACTCCGCTTCACACTATGGGAATACGGAGTTGATGTTTATACTTCGGTTCGCGCTCTGGGAACTCGGAGTTGGATGTTTATACTCCGCCTCGCACTTTGGGAATACGGAGTTGATGTTTATACTCCGGTTCGCGCTCTGGGAACTCGGAGATGGATGTTTATACTCCGGTTCGCGCTGTGGGAACTCGAAGTTGGATGTTTATACTTCGGTTCGCGCTTTGGGAACTCAGAGTTGGATGTTTATACTCCGCTTCGACCTCTGGCAATACGGAGTTGATGTTTATACTCCAGTTCGCGCTCTGGGAACTCGGAGTTGGATGTTTATACTCCGCTTCGCACTCTGGGAATACGGAGTTGGATGTTTATACTCCGCTTCGCCCTCTGGGGATACAGAGTTGATGTTTATACTCCGGTTCACGCTCTGGGAACTCAGAGTTGGATGTTTATACTCCGCCTTGCACTCTGGGAATACGGAGTTGATGTTTATACTCCGGTTTGCGCTTTGGGAACTCGGAGTTGGATGTTTATACTCCGCCTCGCACTCTGGGAATACGGAGTTGATGTTTATACTCCGGTTCGCGCTCTGGGAACTCGGAGTTGGATGTTTATACTCCGCTTCAAACTCTGGGAATACGGTGTTGACGTTTATACTCCGGTTCACGCTCTGGGAACTCGGAGTTGGATGTTTATACTCCGCTTCGCACTCTGGGAATACGGAGTTGGATGTTTATACTTCACTTCGCACTATGGGAATACGGGGTTGATGTTTATACTCCGGTTCGCGCTCTGGGAACTCGGAGTTGGATGTTTATACTTCGCCTCGCACTCTGGGAATACGGAGTTGATGTTTATACTCCGGTTCACGCTCTAGGAACTTGAAGTTGGATATTTATACTCCGGTTCACGCTTTGGGAACTCGGAGTTGGATGTTTATACTCCGCTTCGAACTCTGGGAATACGGAGTTGATGTTTGTACTACGGTTCGCGCTCTGGGAACTCGGAGTTGGATGTTTATACTTCGGTTCGTGCTTTGGGGACTCGGAGTTGGATGTTTATACACCGCTTCGAACTTTGGGAATACGGAGTTGATGTTTGTACTCCGGTTCACGCTCTGGAAACTCAGAGTTGGATGTTTATACTCCGGTTCGTGATCTGGGAACTCGGAGTTGGATGTTTATACTCCGCTTCAAACTCTGGGAATACGAAGTTGATGTTTATACTCCGGTTCGCGCTTTGGGAACTCATAGTTGGATGTTTATACTCCACTTTGCACTCTGGGAATACGAAGTTGGATGTTTATACTCCGCTTCGCACTCTGGGAATACAGAGTTGATGTTTATACTCCGGTTCGCGCTTTGGGAACTCGGAGTTGGATGTTTATACTCCGCCTCGCACTTTGGGAATACAGAGTTGATGTTTATACTCCGGTTCGCGCTCTGCGAACTCGGAGTTGGATGTTTATACTCCGGTTCGCGCTTTAAGAACTCGAAGTTGGATGTTTATACTCTGCTTCGAACTCTGGGAATACGGAGTTGATGTTTATACTCCGGTTCGCGCTCTGGGAACTCGGAGTTGGATGTTTATACTCCGCTTCGCACTCTAGGAATACGGAGTTGGATGTTTATACTCCGCTTCGCACTATGGGAATACGGAGTTGATGTTTATACTTCGGTTCGCGCTCTGGGAACTCGGAGTTGGATGTTTATACTCCGCCTCGCACTTTGGGAATACGGAGTTGATGTTTATACTCCGGTTCGCGCTCTGGGAACTCGGAGATGGATGTTTATACTCCGGTTCGCGCTGTGGGAACTCGAAGTTGGATGTTTATACTTCGGTTCGCGCTTTGGGAACTCAGAGTTGGATGTTTATACTCCGCTTCGACCTCTGGCAATACGGAGTTGATGTTTATACTCCAGTTCGCGCTCTGGGAACTCGGAGTTGGATGTTTATACTCCGCTTCGCACTCTGGGAATACGGAGTTGGATGTTTATACTCCGCTTCGCCCTCTGGGGATACAGAGTTGATGTTTATACTCCGGTTCACGCTCTGGGAACTCAGAGTTGGATGTTTATACTCCTCCTTGCACTCTGGGAATACGGAGTTGATGTTTATACTCCGGTTTGCGCTTTGGGAACTCGGAGTTGGATGTTTATACTCCGCCTCGCACTCTGGGAATACGGAGTTGATGTTTATACTCTAGTTCGCGCTCTGGGAACTCGGAGTTGGATGTTTATACTCCGCTTCAAACTCTGGGAATACGGTGTTGACGTTTATACTCCGGTTCACGCTCTGGGAACTCGGAGTTGGATGTTTATACTCCGCTTCGCACTCTGGGAATACGGAGTTGGATGTTTATACTTCACTTCGCACTATGGGAATACGGGGTTGATGTTTATACTCCGGTTCGCGCTCTGGGAACTCGGAGTTGGATGTTTATACTTCGCCTCGCACTCTGGGAATACGGAGTTGATGTTTATACTCCGGTTCACGCTCTAGGAACTTGAAGTTGGATATTTATACTCCGGTTCACGCTTTGGGAACTCGGAGTTGGATGTTTATACTCCGCTTCGAACTCTGGGAATACGGAGTTGATGTTTGTACTACGGTTCGCGCTCTGGGAACTCGGAGTTGGATGTTTATACTTCGGTTCGTGCTTTGGGGACTCGGAGTTGGATGTTTATACACCGCTTCGAACTTTGGGAATACGGAGTTGATGTTTGTACTCCGGTTCACGCTCTGGAAACTCGGAGTTGGATGTTTATACTCCGGTTCGTGATCTGGGAACTCGGAGTTGGATGTTTATACTCCGCTTCAAACTCTGGGAATACGAAGTTGATGTTTATACTCCGGTTCGCGCTTTGGGAACTCATAGTTGGATGTTTATACTCCACTTTGCACTCTGGGAATACGAAGTTGGATGTTTATACTCCGCTTCGCACTCTGGGAATACAGAGTTGATGTTTATACTCCGGTTCGCGCTCTGGGAACTCGGAGTTGGATGTTTATACTCCGCCTCGCACTTTGGGAATACAGAGTTGATGTTTATACTCCGGTTCGCGCTCTGCGAACTCGGAGTTGGATGTTTATACTCCGGTTCGCGCTTTAAGAACTCGAAGTTGGATGTTTATACTCTGCTTCGAACTCTGGGAATACGGAGTTGATGTTTATACTCCGGTTCGCGCTCTGGGAACTCGGAGTTGGATGTTTATACTCCGCTTCGCACTCTAGGAATACGGAGTTGGATGTTTATACTCCGCTTCGCACTATGGGAATACGGAGTTGATGTTTATACTTCGGTTCGCGCTCTGGGAACTCGGAGTTGGATGTTTATACTCCGCCTCGCACTTTGGGAATACGGAGTTGATGTTTATACTCCGGTTCGCGCTCTGGGAACTCGGAGATGGATGTTTATACTCCGGTTCGCGCTGTGGGAACTCGAAGTTGGATGTTTATACTTCGGTTCGCGCTTTGGGAACTCAGAGTTGGATGTTTATACTCCGCTTCGACCTCTGGCAATACGGAGTTGATGTTTATACTCCAGTTCGCGCTCTGGGAACTCGGAGTTGGATGTTTATACTCCGCTTCGCACTCTGGGAATACGGAGTTGGATGTTTATACTCCGCTTCGCCCTCTGGGGATACAGAGTTGATGTTTATACTCCGGTTCACGCTCTGGGAACTCAGAGTTGGATGTTTATACTCCGCCTTGCACTCTGGGAATACGGAGTTGATGTTTATACTCCGGTTTGCGCTTTGGGAACTCGGAGTTGGATGTTTATACTCCGCCTCGCACTCTGGGAATACGGAGTTGATGTTTATACTCCGGTTCGCGCTCTGGGAACTCGGAGTTGGATGTTTATACTCCGCTTCAAACTCTGGGAATACGGTGTTGACGTTTATACTCCGGTTCACGCTCTGGGAACTCGGAGTTGGATGTTTATACTCCGCTTCGCACTCTGGGAATACGGAGTTGGATGTTTATACTTCACTTCGCACTATGGGAATACGGGGTTGATGTTTATACTCCGGTTCGCGCTCTGGGAACTCGGAGTTGGATGTTTATACTCCGCTTCGAACTCTGGGAAAACGGAGTTGATGTTTATACTCCGGTTCGCGCTTTGGGAACTCAGATTTGGATGTTTATACTCCGCTTCGCACTTTGGGAATACGGAGTTGGAGGTTTATACTCCGCTTCGCACTCTGGGAATACGGAGTTGATGTTTATACTCCGGTTCGCGCTCTGGGAACTCGGAGTTGGATGTTTATACTTCGCCTCGCACTCTGGGAATACGGAGTTGATGTTTATACTCCGGTTCGCGCTCTGGGAACTCGGAGTTGGATGTTTATACTCCGGTTCGCGCTTTAGGAACTTGGAGTTGGATGTTTATACTCCGCTTCGAACTCTGGGAAAAGGGAGTTGATGTTTATACTCCGGTTCGCGCTCTGGGAACTCGGAGTTGGATGTTTATACTCCGCTTCACACTCTGGGAATACGGAGTTGGATGTTTATACTCCACTTCGCACTCTGGGAATACGGAGTTGATGTTTATACTCCGGTTCGCGCTTTGGGAACTCGGAGTTGGATGTTTATACTCCGGTTCGCGCTCTGGGAACTCGGAGTTGGATGTTTATACTCCGCTTCGTACACTGGGAATACGGAGTTGGATGTTTATACTCCGGTTCGCGCTCTGGGAACTCGGAGTTGGATGTTTATACTCCGCTTCGCACCCTGGGAATACGGAGTTGATGTTTATACTCCGATTCGCGCTTTAGGAACTAGTAGTTGGATGTTTATACTCCGCTTCGCAATCTGGGAATACGGAGTTGATGTTTATACTCCGGTTCGCGCTCTGGGAACTCGAAATTGGATGTTTATACTCCGCCTCGCACTCTGGGAATACGGAGTTGATGTTTATACTCCGGTTCGCGCTCTAGGAACTCGAACTTGGATATTTATACTCCGGTTCACGCTTTGGGAACTCGGAGTTGGATTTTTATACTCCGCTTCGAACTCTGGGAATACGGAGTTGATGTTTATACTCCGTTTCGCGCTTTGGGAACTCAGAGTTGGATGTTTATACTCCGCTTCGCACTCTGGGAATACGGAGTTGGAGGTTTATACTCCGCTTCGCACTCTGGGAATACGGAGTTGATGTTTATACTCCGGTTCGCGATCTGGGAACTCGGAGTTGGATGTTTATACTCCGGTTCGCGCTTTAGGAACTCGGAGTTGGATGTTTATACTCCGCTTCGAACCTTGGGAATACGGAGTTGGATATTTATACTCCGGTTCGCACTCTAGGAACTCGGAGTTGATGTTTATACTCTGGTTCGTGCTCTAGGAACTCGGAGTTGGATGTTTATACTTCGCCTCGCACTCTGGGAATACGGAGTTGATGTTTATACTCTGGTTCGCGGTCTGGTAACTCGGAGTTGGATGTTTATACTCCGGTTCGCGCTTTAGGAACTTGGAGTTGGATGTTTATACTCCGCTTCGAACTCTGGGAAAACGGAGTTGATGTTTATACTCTGGTTCGCGCTCTGGAAACTCGGAGTTGGATGTTTATACTCCGGTTCGCGCTCTGGGAACTCGGAGTTGATGTTTATACTCCGGTTCGCGCTTTGGGAACTCGGAGTTGGATGTTTATACTCCGGTTCGCGCTCTAGGAACTCGGAGTTGGATGTTTATACTCCGCTTCGCACTCTGGGAAAACGGAGTTGGATGTTTATACTTCGGTTCGCGCTCTGGGAACTCGGAGTTGGATGTTTATACTCCACTTCGCAATCTGGGAATACGGAGTTGATGTTTATAATCCGGTTCGCGCTTTGGGAACTAGTAGTTGGATGTTTATACTCCGCTTCACACTCTGGGAATACGGAGTTGATGTTTATTCTACAGTTCGCGCTCTGGGAACTCGAAGTTGGATGTTTATACTCCGCCTCGCACTCTGGGAATACGGAGTTGATTTTTATACTCCGTTTCGCGCTCTGGGAACTCGGAGTTGGATGTTTATACTCCGGTTCGCGCTCTTGGAACTCGGAGTTGGATGTTTATACTTCGCCTCGCACTCTGGGAATACGGAGTTGATGTTTATACTCCGGTTCACGCTTTGGGAACTCGGAGTTGGATGTTTATACTCCGCTTCGAACTCTAGGAATACGGAGTTGATGTTTATACTCCGGTTCGCGCTTTGGGAACTCAGAGTTGGATGTTTATACTCCGCTTCGCACTCTGGGAATACGGAATTGGAGGTTGATACTCCGCTTCGCACTCTGGGAATACAGAGTTGATGTTTATACTCCGGTTCGCGCTCTGGGAACTCGGAGTTGGATGTTTATACTTCGCCTCGCACTCTGGGAATACGGAGTTGATGTTTATACTCCGGTTCGCGCTCTGGGAACTCGGAGTTGGATGTTTATACTCCGGTTCGCGCTTTATGAACTTGGAGTTGGATGTTTATACTCTGCTTCGAACTCTTGGAAAACGGAGTTGATGTTTATACTCCGGTTCGCGCTCTGGGAACTCGGAGTTGGATGTTTATACTCCGCTTCACACTCTGGGAATACGGAGTTCGATGTTTATACTCCGCTTCGCACTCTGGGAATACGGAGTTGATGTTTATACTCCGGTTCGTGCTTTGGGAACTCGGAGTTGGATGTTTATACTCCGGTTCGCGCTCTGGGAACTCGGAGTTGGATGTTTATACTCCGCTTCGTACACTGGGAATACGGAGTTGGATGTTTATACTCCGGTTCGCGCTCTGGGAACTCGGAGTTGGATGTTTATACTCCGCTTCGCACTCTGGGAATACGGAGTTGATGTTTATACTCCGGTTCGCGCTTTAGGAACTAGTAGTTGGATGTTTATACTCCGCTTCGCAATCTGGGAATACGGAGTTGATGATTATACTCCGGTTCGCGCTCTGGGAACTCGAAGTTGGATGTTTATACTCCGCCTCGCACTCTGGGAATACGAAGTTGATGTTTATACTCCGGTTCACGCTCTAGGAACTCGAAGTTGGATATTTATACTCCGGTTCATGCTTTGGGAACTCGGAGTTGGATTTTTATACTCCGCTTCGAACTCTGGGAATACGGAGTTGATTTTTATACTCCGTTTCGCGCTTTGGGAACTCAGAGTTGGATGTTTATACTCCGTTTCGTACTCTGGGAATACGGAGTTGGAGGTTTATACTCCACTTCGCACTCTGGGAATACGGAGTTGATGTTTATACTCCGGTTCGCGATCTGGGAACTCGGAGTTGGATGTTTATACTCCGGTTCGCGCTTTAGGAACTCGGAGTTGGATGTTTATACTCCGCTTCGAACTCTGGGAATACGGAGTTGGATGTTTATACTCCGGTTCGCGCTCTGGGAACTCGGAGTTGATGTTTATACTCCGGTTCGTGCTCTAGGAACTCGGAGTTGGATGTTTATACTTCGCCTCGCACTCTGGGAATACGGAGTTGATGTTTATACTCTGGTTCGCGGTCTGGTAACTCGGAGTTGGATGTTTATACTCCGGTTCGCGCTTTAGGAACTTGGAGTTGGATGTTTATACTCCGCTTCGAACTCTGGGAAAACGGAGTTGATGTTTATACTCTGGTTCGCGCTCTGGGAACTCGGAGTTGGATGTTTATACTCTGGTTCGCGCTCTGGGAACTCGGAGTTGATGTTTATACTCCGGTTCGCGCTTTGGGAACTCGGAGTTGGATGTTTATACTCCGGTTCGCGCTCTAGGAACTCGGAGTTGGATGTTTATACTCCGCTTCGCACTCTGGGAATACGGAGTTGGATGTTTATACTTCGGTTCGCGCTCTGGGAACTCGGAGTAGGATGTTTATACTCCACTTGCAATCTGGGAATACGGAGTTGATGTTTATAATCCGGTTCGCGCTTTGGGAACTAGTAGTTGGATGTTTATACTCCGCTTCACACTCTGGGAATACGGAGTTGTTGTTTATTCTACGGTTCGCACTCTGGGAACTCGAAGTTGGATGTTTATACTCCGCCTCGCACTCTGGGAATACGGAGTTGATTTTTATACTCCGTTTCGCGCTCTGGGAACTCAGAGTTGGATGTTTATACTCCGGTTCGCGCTTTGGGGACTCGGAGTTGGATGTTTATACTCCGCTTCGAACTCTGGGAATACGGAGTTGATGTTTGTACTCCGGTTCGCGCTCTGGGAACTCGGAGTTGGATGTTTATACTCCGGTTCGTGATCTGGGAACTCGGAGTTGGATGTTTATACTCCGCTTCGAACTCTGGGAATACGAAGTTGATGTTTATACTCCGGTTCGCGCTTTGGGAACTCGGAGTTGGATGTTTATACTCCGCTTTGAACTCTGGGAATACGGAGTTGGATGTTTATACTCTGCTTCGCACTCTGGGAATACGCAGTTGATGTTTATACTCTGGTTCACGCTCTGGGTACTCGGAGTTGGATGTTTATACTCCGCCTCGCACTTTGGGAATACAGAGTTGATGTTTATACTCCGGTTCGCGCTCTGGGAACTCGAAGTTGGATGTTTATACTCCGGTTCGCGCTTTAGGTACTCGGAGTTGGATGTTTATACTTCGCTTCGAACTCTGGGAATACGTAGTTGATGTTTATACTCCGGTTCGCGCTCTGGGAACTCGGAGTTGGATGTTTATACTCCGCTTCGAACTCTGGGAATACGGAGTTGGATGTTTATACTCCGCTTCGCACTTTGGGAATACAGAGTTGATGTTTATACTCCGGTTCGCGCTCTGGGAACTCGGAGTTGGATGTTTATACTCCGCCTCGCACTTTGGGAATATGGAGTTGATGTTTATACTCCGGTTCGCGCTTTGGTAACTCGGAGTTGGATGTTTATACTCCGGTTCGCGCTCTGGGAACTCGAAGTTGGATGTTTATACTCCGGTTCGCGCTTTGGGAACTCGGAGTTGGATGTTTATACTCCGCTTTGACCTCTGGCAATACGGAGTTGATGTTTATACTCCGGTTCGTGCTCTGGGAACTCGAATTTGGTTGTTTATACTCCGCTTCGCACTCTGGGAATACGGAGTTGGATGTTTATACTCCGCTTCGCCCTCTGGGAATACGGAGTTGATGTTTATACTCCGGTTCACGCTTTGGGAACTCGGAGTTGGATGTTTATACTCCGCTTCGAACTCTAGGAATACGGAGTTGATGTTTATACTCCGGTTCGCGCTTTGGGAACTCAGAGTTGGATGTTTATACTCCGCTTCGCACTCTGGGAATACGGAATTGGAGGTTGATACTCCGCTTCGCACTCTGGGAATACGGAGTTGATGTTTATACTCCGGTTCGCGCTCTGGGAACTCGGAGTTTGATGTTTATACTTCGCCTCGCACTCTGGGAATACGGAGTTGATGTTTATACTCCGTTTCGCGCTCTGGGAACTCGGAGTTGGATGTTTATACTCCGGATCGCGCTTTAGGAACTTGGAGTTGGATGTTTATACTCCGCTTCGAACTCTTGGAAAACGGAGTTGATGTTTATACTCCGGTTCGCGCTCTGGGAACTCGGAGTTGGATGTTTATACTCCGCTTCACACTCTGGGAATACAGAGTTGGATGTTTATACTCCGCTTCGCACTCTGGGAATACGGAGTTGATGTTTATACTCCGGTTCGCGCTTTGGGAACTCGGAGTTGGATGTTTATACTCCGGTTCGCGCTCTGGGAACTCGGAGTTGGATGTTTATACTCCGCTTCGTACACTGGGAATACGGAGTTGGATGTTTATACTCCGGTTCGCGCTCTGGGAACTCGGAGTTGGATGTTTATACTCCGCTTCGCACTCTGGGAATACGGAGTTGATGTTTATACTCCGGTTCGCGCTTTAGAAACTAGTAGTTGGATGTTTATACTCCGCTTCGCAATCTGGGAATACGGAGTTGATGTTTATACTCCGGTTCGCGCTCTGGGAACTCGAAGTTGGATGTTTATACTCCGCCTCGCACTCTGGGAATACGGAGTTGATGTTTATACTCCGGTTCACGCTTTAGGAACTCGAAGTTGGATATTTATACTCCGGTTCACGCTTTGGGAACTCGGAGTTGGATTTTTATACTCCGCTTCGAACTTTGGGAATACGGAGTTGATGTTTATACTCCGTTTCGTGATTTGGGAACTCAGAGTTGGATGTTTATACTCCGTTTCGCACTCTGGGAATACGGAGTTGGAGGTTTATACTCCGCTTCGCACTCTGGGAATACGGAGTTGATGTTTATACTCCGGTTCGCGATCTGGGAACTCGGAGTTGGATGTTTATACTCCGGTTCGCGCTTTAGGAACTCGGAGTTGGATGTTTATACTCCGCTTCGAACTCTGGGAATACGGAGTTGGATGTTTATACTCCGGTTCGCGCTCTGGGAACTCGGAGTTGATGTTTATACTCCGGTTCGTGCTCTAGGAACTCGGAGTTGGATGTTTATACTTCGCCTCGCACTCTGGGAATACGGAGTTGATGTTTATACTCTGGTTCGCGGTCTGGTAACTCGGAGTTGGATGTTTATACTCCGGTTCGCGCTTTAGGAACTTGGAGTTGGATGTTTATACTCCGCTTCGAACTCTGGGAAAACGGAGTTGATATTTATACTCTGGTTCGCGCTCTGGGAACTAGGAGTTGGATGTTTATACTCTGGTTCGCGCTCTGGGAACTCGGAGTTGATGTTTATACTCCGGTTCGCGCTTTGGGAACTCGGAGTTGGATGTTTATACTCCGGTTCGCGCTCTAGGAACTCGGAGTTGGATGTTTATACTCCGCTTCGCACTCTGGGAATACGGAGTTGGATGTTTATACTTCGGTTCGCGCTCTGGGAACTCGGAGTTGGATGTTTATACTCCACTTGCAATCTGGGAATACGGAGTTGATGTTTATAATCCGGTTCGCGCTTTGGGAACTAGTAGTTGGATGTTTATACTCCGCTTCACACTCTGGGAATACGGAGTTGTTGTTTATTCTACGGTTCGCGCTCTGGGAACTCGAAGTTGGATGTTTATACTCCGCCTCGCACTCTGGGAATACGGAGT
This sequence comes from Allium fistulosum, assembly GCA_030737815.1. NCBI lineage: Eukaryota > Viridiplantae > Streptophyta > Magnoliopsida > Asparagales > Amaryllidaceae > Allium > Allium fistulosum. The sequence continues at coordinate 209,428,573 of CM060904.1, read as the reverse complement.
TGATTTTTATACTCCGTTTCGCGCTCTGGGAACTCAGAGTTGGATGTTTATACTCCGGTTCGTGCTTTGGGGACTCGGAGTTGGATGTTTATACTCCACTTCGAACTCTGGGAATACGGAGTTGATGTTTGTACTCCGGTTCGCGCTCTGGGAACTCGGAGTTGGATGTTTATACTCCGGTTCGTGATCTGGGAACTCGGAGTTGGATGTTTATACTCTGCTTCGAACTCTGGGAATACGAAGTTGATGTTTATACTTCGGTTCGCGCTTTGGGAACTCGGAGTTGGATGTTTATACTCCGCTTTGAACTCTGGGAATACGGAGTTGGATGTTTATACTCTGCTTCGCACTCTGGGAATACGCAGTTGATGTTTATACTCCGGTTCACGCTCTGGGTACTCGGAGTTGGATGTTTATACTCCGCCTCGCACTTTGGGAATACAGAGTTGATGTTTATACTCCGGTTCGCGCTCTGGGAACTCGGAGTTGGATGTTTATACTCCGGTTCGCGCTTTAGGAACTCGGAGTTGGATGTTTATACTTCGCTTCGAACTCTGGGAATACGTAGTTGATGTTTATACTCCGGTTCGCGCTCTGGGAACTCGGAGTTGGATGTTTATACTCCGCTTCGAACTCTGGGAATACGGAGTTGGATGTTTATACTTCGCTTCGCACTTTGGGAATACAGAGTTGTTGTTTATACTCCGGTTCGCGCTCTGGGAACTCGGAGTTGGATGTTTATACTCCGCCTCGCACTTTGGGAATATGGAGTTGATGTTTATACTCTGGTTCGCGCTTTGGGAACTCGGAGTTGGATGTTTATACTCCGGTTCGCGCTCTGGGAACTCGGAGTTGGATGTTTATACTCCGGTTCGCGCTCTGGGAACTCGAAGTTGGATGTTTATACTCCGGTTCGCGCTTTGGGAACTCGGAGTTGGATGTTTATACTCCGCTTTGACCTCTGGCAATACGGAGTTGATGTTTATACTCCGGTTCGTGCTCTGGGAACTCGGATTTGCATGTTTATACTCCGCTTCGCACTCTGGGAATACGGAGTTGGATGTTTATACTCCGCTTCGCCCTCTGGGGATACGGAGTTGATGTTTATACTCCGGTTCACGCTCTGGGAACTCGGAGTTGGATGTTTATACTCCGCCTTGCACTCTGGGAATACGGAGTTGATGTTTATACTCCGGTTTGCGCTCTGGGAACTCGGAGTTGGATGTTTATACTCCGCCTCGCACTCTGGGAATACGGAGTTGATGTTTATACTCTGGTTCGCGCTCTGGGAACTCGGAGTTGGATGTTTATACTCCGCTTCAAACTATGGGTATACGGTGTTGATGTTTATACTCCGGTTCACGCTCTGGGAACTCAGAGTTGGATGTTTATACTCCGCTTCGCACTCTGGAATACAGAGTTGGATGTTTATACTTCACTTCGCACTCTGGGAATACGGAGTTGATGTTTATACTCCGGTTCGCGCTCTGGGAACTCGGAGTTGGATGTTTATACTCCGGTTCGCGCTTTAGGAACTTGGAGTTGGATGTTTATACTCCGCTTCGAACTCTGGGAAAACGGAGTTGATGTTTATACTCTGGTTCGCGCTCTGGGAACTCGGAGTTGGATGTTTATACTCCGGTTCGCGCTCTGGGAACTCGGAGTTGATGTTTATACTCCGGTTCGCGCTTTGGGAACTCGGAGTTGGATGTTTATACTCCGGTTCGCGCTCTAGGAACTCGGAGTTGGATGTTTATACTCCGCTTCGCACTCTGGGAAAACGGAGTTGGATGTTTATACTTCGGTTCGCGCTCTGGGAACTCGGAGTTGGATGTTTATACTCCACTTCGCAATCTGGGAATACAGAGTTGATGTTTATAATCCGGTTCGCGCTTTGGGAACTAGTAGTTGGATGTTTATACTCCGCTTCACACTCTGGGAATACGGAGTTGATGTTTATTCTACGGTTCGCGCTCTGGGAACTCGAAGTTGGATGTTTATACTCCGCCTCGCACTCTGGGAGTACGGAGTTGATTTTTTTACTCAGTTTCGCGCTCTGGGAACTCGGAGTTGGATGTTTATACTCCGGTTCGCGCTCTGGGAACTCGGAGTTGGATGTTTATACTTCGCCTCGCACTCTGGGAATACGGAGTTGATGTTTATACTCCGGTTCACGCTTTGGGAACTCGGAGTTGGATGTTTATACTCCGCTTCGAACTCTGGGAATACGGAGTTGATGTTTATACTCTGGTTCGCGCTTTGGGAACTCAGAGTTGGATGTTTATACTCCGCTTCGCACTCTGGGAATACGGAATTGGAGGTTTATACTCCGCTTCGCACTCTGGGAATACGGAGTTGATGTTTATACTCCGGTTCGCGCTCTGGGAACTCGGAGTTGGATGTTTATACTTCGCCTCGCACTCTGGGAATACGGAGTTGATGTTTATACTCCGGTTCGCGCTCTGGGAACTCGGAGTTGGATGTTTATACTCCGGTTCGCGCTTTAGGAACTTGGAGTTGGATGTTTATACTCCGCTTCGAACTCTGGGAAAACGGAGTTGATGTTTATACTCCGGTTCGCGCTCTGGGAACTCGGAGTTGGATGTTTATACTCCGCTTCACACTCTGGGAATACGGAGTTGGATGTTTATACTCCGCTTCGCACTCTGGGAATACGGAGTTGATGTTTATACTCCGGTTCGTGCTTTGGGAACTCGGAGTTGGATGTTTATACTCCGGTTCGCGCTCTGGGAACTCGGAGTTGGATGTTTATACTCCGCTTCGTACACTGGGAATACGGAGTTGGATGTTTATACTCCGGTTCGCGCTCTGGGAACTCGGAGTTGGATGTTCATACTCCGCTTAGCACTCTGGGAATACGGAGTTGATGTTTATACTCCGGTTCGCGCTTTAGGAACTAGTAGTTGGATGATTATACTCCGCTTCACAATCTGGGAATACGGAGTTGATGTTTATACTCCGGTTCGCGCTCTGGGAACTCGAAGTTGGATGTTTATACTCCGCCTCGCACTCTGGGAATACGGAGTTGATGTTTATATTCCGGTTCACGCTCTAGGAACTCGAAGTTGGATATTTATAATCCGGTTCACGCTTTGGGAACTCGGAGTTGGATTTTTATACTCCGCTTCGAACTCTGGGAATACGGAGTTGATGTTTATACTCCGTTTCGCGCTTTGGGAACTCAGAGTTGGATGTTTATACACCGCTTCGCACTCTGGGAATACGGAGATGGAGGTTTATACTCCGCTTCGCACTCTGGGAATACGGAGTTGATGTTTATACTCCGGTTCGCGATCTGGGAACTCGGAGTTTGATGTTTATACTCCGGTTCGCGCTTTAGGAACTCGGAGTTGGATGTTTATACTCCGCTTCGAACTCTGGGAATACGGTGTTGGATGTTTATACTCCGGTTCGCGCTCTGGGAACTCGGAGTTGATGTTTATACTCCGGTTCGTGCTCTAGGAACTCGGAGTTGGATGTTTATACTTCGCCTCGCACTCTGGGAATACGGAGTTGATGTTTATACTCTAGTTCGCGGTCTGGTAACTCGGAGTTGGATGTTTATAATCCGGTTCGCGCTTTAGGAACTTGGAGTTGGATGTTTATACTCCGCTTCGAACTCTGGGAAAACGGAGTTGATGTTTATACTCTGGTTCGCGCTCTGGGAACTCGGAGTTGGATGTTTATACTCTGGTTCGCGCTCTGGGAACTCGGAGTTGATGTTTATACTCCGGTTCGCGCTTTGGGAACTCGGAGTTGGATGTTTATACTCCGGTTCGCGCTCTAGGAACTCGGAGTTGGATGTTTATACTCCGCTTCGCACTTTGGGAATACGGAGTTGGATGTTTATACTTCGGTTCGTGCTCTGGGAACTCGGAGTTGGATGTTTATACTACACTTCGCAATCTGGGAATACGGAGTTAATGTTTATAATCTGGTTCGCGCTTTGGGAACTAGTAGTTGGATGTTTATACTCCGCTTCACACTCTGGGAATACGGAGTTGATGTTTATTCTACGGTTCGCGCTCTGGGAACTCGAAGTTGGATGTTTATACTCCGCCTCGCACTCTGGGAATACGGAGTTGATTTTTATACTCCGTTTCGCGCTCTGGGAACTCGGAGTTGGATGTTTATACTCCGGTTCGCGCTTTGGGGACTCGGAGTTGGATGTTTATACTCCGCTTCGAACTCTGGGAATACGGAGTTGATGTTTGTACTCCGGTTCGCGCTCTGGGAACTCGGAGTTGGATGTTTATACTTTGGTTCGTGATCTGGGAACTCGGAGTTGGATGTTTATACTCCGCTTCGAACTCTGGGAATACGAAGTTGATGTTTATACTCCGGTTCGCGCTTTGGGAACTCGGAGTTGGATGTTTATACTCCGCTTTGCACTCTGGGAATACAGAGTTGGATGTTTATACTCCGCTTCGCACTCTGGGAATACGCAGTTGATGTTTATACTCCGGTTCACGCTCTGGGTACTCGGAGTTGGATGTTTATACTCCGCCTCGCACTTTGGGAATACAGAGTTGATGTTTATACTCCGGTTCGCGCTCTGGGAACTCGGAGTTGGATGTTTATACTCCGGTTCGCGCTCTTGGAACTCGGAGCTGGATGTTTATACTCCGCCTCGCACTCTGGGAATACGGAGTTGATGTTTATACTCCGGTTCGCGCTCTGGGAACTCGGAGTTGGATGTTTATACTCCGCTTCGCACTCTGGGAATACGGAGTTGGATGTTTATACTCCGCTTCGCACTTTGGGAATACGGAGTTGATGTTTATACTCCGGTTCGCGCTCTGGGAACTCGGAGTTGGATGTTTATACTCTGCCTCGCACTTTGGGAATATGGAGTTGATGTTTATACTCCGGTTCGCGCTTTGGGAACTCGGAGTTGGATGTTTATACTCCGGTTCGCGCTCTGGGAACTCGAAGTTGGATGTTTATACTCCGGTTCGCGCTTTGGGAACTCGGAGTTGGATGTTTATACTCCGCTTTGACCTCTGGCAATACGGAGTTGATGTTTATACTCCGGTTCGTGCTCTGGGAACTCAGATTTGGATGTTTATACTCCGCTTCGCACTCTGGGAATACGGAGTTGGATGTTTATACTCCGCTTCGCCCTCTGGGGATACGGAGTTGATCTTTATACTCCGGTTCGCGCTCTGGGAACTCGGAGTTGGATGTTTATACTCCGCCTTGCACTCTGGGAATACGGAGTTGATGTTTATACTCCGGTTTGCACTCTGGGAATTCGGAGTTGGATGTTTATACTCCGCCTCGCACTTTGGGAATACGCAGTTGATGTTTATACTCTGGTTCGCGCTCTGGGAACTCGGAGTTGGATGTTTATACTCCGCTTCAAACTATGGGTATACGGTGTTGATGTTTATACTCCGGTTCACGCTCTGGGAACTCGGAGTTTGATGTTTATACTCCGCTTCGCACTCTGGGAATACGGAGTTGGATGTTTATACTCCGCCTCGCACTCTGGGAATACGGAGTTGATGTTTATACTCCGGTTCGCGCTCTAGGAACTCGAAGTTGGATATTTATACTCCGGTTCGCGCTTTGGGAACTCGGAGTTAGATGTTTATACTCCGCTTCGAACTCTGGGAATACGGAGTTGATGTTTATACTCTGGTTCGCGCTTTGGGAACTCAGAGTTGGATGTTTATACTCCGCTTCGCACTCTGGGAAAACGGAGTTGGAGGTTTATACTCCGCTTCGCACTATGGGAATACGGAGTTGATGTTTATACTCCGGTTCGCGCTCTGGGAACTCGGAGTTGGTTGTTTATACTCCGCCTCGCACTCTGGGAATACGGAGTTGATGTTTATACTCCGGTTCGCGCTCTGGGAACTCGGAGTTGGATGTTTATACTCCGGTTCGCGCTTTAGGAACTTGGAGTTGGATGTTTATACTCCACTTCGAACTCTGGGAAAACGGAGTTGCTGTTTATACTCCGGTTCGCGCTATGGGAACTCGGAGTTGGATGTTTATACTCCGCTTCGCACTCTGGGAATACGGAGTTGGATGTTTATACTCCGGTTCACGCTCTGGGAACTCGGATTTGGATGTTTATACTCCGCTTCGCACTCTGGGAATACGGAGTTGATGTTTATACTCTGGTTCGCGCTTTGGGAACTAGTAGTTGGATGTTTATACTCCGCTTCGCACTCTGCGAATACGGAGTTGATGTTTATACTCCGGTTCGCGCTCTGGGAACTCGAAGTTGGATGTTTATACTCCGCCCCGCACTCTGGGAATACGAAGTTGATTTTTGTACTCCGTTTCGTGCTCTGGGAACTCGGAGTTGGATGTTTATACTCCGGTTCGCGCTTTGGGGATTCGAAGTTGGATGTTTATACTCCGCTTCGAACTCTGGGAATACGGAGTTGATGTTTGTACTCCGGTTCGTGCTCTGGGAACTCGGAGTTGGATGTTTATACTCCGGTTCGTGATCTAGGAACTCGGAGTTAGATGTTTATACTCCGCTTCGAACTCTGGGAATACGGAGTTGATGTTTATACTCCGGTTCGCGCTTTGGGAACTCAGAGTTGGATGTTTATACTCCGCTTCGCAATCTGGGAAAACGGAGTTGGAGGTTTATACTCCGCTTCGCACTATGGGAATACGGAGTTGATGTTTATACTCCGGTTCACGCTCTGGGAACTCGGAGTTGGTTGTTTATACTCCGCCTCGCACTCTGGGAATACGGAGTTGATGTTTATACTCCGGTTCGCGCTCTGGGAACTCGGAGTTGGATGTTTATACTCCGGTTCGTGCTTTAGGAACTTGGAGTTGGATGTTTATACTCCACTTCGAACTCTGGGAAAACGGAGTTGATGTTTATACTCCGGTTCGCGCTCTGGGAACTCGGAGTTGGATGTTTATACTCTGCTTCACACTTTGGGAATACGGAGTTGATGTTTATACTCTGGTTCACGCTTTGGGAACTCGGAGTTGGATGTTTATACTCCGGTTCGCGCTATGGGAACTCGGAGTTGGATGTTTATACTCCGCTTCACACTCTGGGAATACGGAGTTGGATGTTTATACTCCGGTTCACGCTCTGGGAACTCGGATTTGGATGTTTATACTCCGCTTCGAACTCTGGGAAAACGGAGTTGATGTTTATACTCCGGTTCGCGCTCTGGGAACTCGAAGTTGGATGTTTATACTCCGCTTCCCACTCTGGGAATACGGAGTTGGATGTTTATACTCCGCTTCGCACTCTAGGAATACGGAGTTGATGTTTATACTCTGGTTCACGCTTTGGGAACTCGGAGTTGGATGTTTATACTCCGGTTCGCGCTATGGGAACTCGGAGTTGGATGTTTATACTCTGCTTCGCACTCTGGGAATACGGAGTTGGATGTTTATACTCCGATTCACGCTCTGGGAACTCGGATTTGGATGTTTATACTCCGCTTCGCACTCTGGGAATACGGAGTTGATGTTTATACTCTGGTTCGCGCTTTGGGAACTAGTAGTTGGATGTTTATACTCCGCTTCGCACTCTGCGAATACGGAGTTGATGTTTATACTCCGGTTCGCGCTCTGGGAACTCGAAGTTGGATGTTTATACTCCGCCCCGCACTCTGGGAATACGAAGTTGATTTTTATACTCCGTTTCGTGCTCTGGGAACTCGGAGTTGGATGTTTATACTCCGGTTCGCGCTTTGGGGATTCGAAGTTGGATGTTTATACTCCGCTTCGAACTCTGGGAATACGGAGTTATTGTTTGTACTCCGGTTCGTGCTCTGGGAACTCGGAGTTGGATGTTTATACTCCGGTTCGTGATCTGGGAACTCGGAGTTAGATGTTTATACTCCGCTTCGAACTCTGGGAATACGGAGTTGATGTTTATACTCCGGTTCGCGCTTTGGGAACTCAGAGTTGGATGTTTATACTCCGCTTCGCACTCTGGGAAAACGGAGTTGGAGGTTTATACTCCGCTTCGCACTATGGGAATACGGAGTTGATGTTTATACTCCGGTTCGCGCTCTGGGAACTCGGAGTTGGTTGTTTATACTCCGCCTCGCACTCTGGGAATACGGAGTTGACGTTTATACTCCGGCTCGCGCTCTGGGAACTCGGAGTTGGATGTTTATACTCCGGTTCGCGCTTTAGGAACTTGGAGTTGGATGTTTATACTCCACTTCGAACTCTGGGAAAACGGAGTTGATGTTTATACTCCGGTTCGCGCTTTGGGAACTCGGAGTTGGATGTTTATACTCCGCTTCACACTCTGGGAATACGAAGTTGGATGTTTATACTCCGCTTCGCACTCTGGGAATACGGAGTTGATGTTTATACTCTGGTTCGCGCTTTGGGAACTCGGAGTTGGATGTTTATACTCCGGTTCGCGCTATGGGAACTCGGAGTTGGATGTTTATACTCCGCTTCGCACTCTGGGAATACGAAGTTGGATGTTTATACTCCGGTTCGCGCTTTGGGAACTAGTAGTTGGATGTTTATACTCCACTTCGCACTCTGTGAATACGGAGTTGATGTTTATACTCCGGTTCACGCTCTGGGAACTCGAAGTTGGATGTTTATACTCCGCCTCGCATTCTGGGAATACGAAGTTGATTTTTATACTCCGTTTCGCGCTCTGGGAACTCGGAGTTGGATGTTTACACTCCGGTTCGCGCTTTGGGGACTCGAAGTTGGATGTTTATATTCCGCTTCGAACTCTGGGAATACGGAGTTGATGTTTGTACTCCGGTTAGCGCTCTGGGAACTCGGAGTTGGATGTTTATACTCCGGTTCGTGATCTGGGAACTCGGAGTTAGATGTTTATACTCCGCTTCGAACTCTGGGAATACAAAGTTGATGTTTATACTCCGTTTCGCGCTTTGGGAACTCGGAGTTGGATGTTTATACTCCGCTTTGCACTTTGGGAGTACGGAGTTGGATGTTTATACTCCGCTTCGCACTCTGGGAATACGCAGTTGATGTTTATACACCGGTTCATGCTCTGGGAACTCGGAGTTGGATGTTTATACTCCGCCTCGCACTTTGGGAATACAGAGTTGATGTTTATACTCCGGTTCGCGCTCTGGGAACTCGGAGTTGGATGTTTATACTCCGGTTCGCGCTTTAGGAACTCGGAGTTGGATGTTTATACTCCGCTTCGAACTCTGGGAATACGGAGTTGATGTTTATACTCCAGTTCGCGCTCTGGGAACTCGGAGTTGGATGTTTATACTCCGCTTCGCACTTTGGGAATACGGAGTTGGATGTTTATACTCCGCTTCGCACTCTGGGAATACGGAGTTGATGTTTATACTCCGGTTCGCGCTCTGGGAACTCGGAGTTGGATGTTTATACTCTGGTTCGTGATCTGGGAACTCAGAGTTAGATGTTTATACTCTGCTTCGAACTCTGGGAATACGAAGTTGATGTTTATACTCCGGTTCGCGCTTTGGGAACTCGGAGTTGGATGTTTATACACCGCTTTGCACTTTGGGAATACGGAGTTGGATGTTTATACTCCGCTTCGCACTCTAGGAATACGCAGTTGATGTTTATACTCCGGTTCACGCTCTGGGAACTCGGAGTTGGATGTTTATACTCCGCCTCGCACTTTGGGAATACAGAGTTGATGTTTATACTCCGGTTCGCGCTCTGGGAACTCGGAGTTGGATGTTTATACTCCGGTTCGCGCTTTAGGAACTCGGAGTTGGATGTTTATACTCCGCTTCGAACTCTGGGAATACGGAGTTGATGTTTATACTCCGGTTCGCGCTCTGGGAACTCGGAGTTGGATGTTTATACTCCGCTTCGCACTGTGGGAATACGGAGTTGGATGTTTATACTCCGCTTCGAACTATGGGAATACGGAGTTGATGTTTGTACTCCGGTTCGCGCTCTGGGAACTCGGAGTTGGATGTTTATACTCCAGTTCGTGATCTGGGAACTCGGAGTTAGATGTTTATACTCCGCTTCGAACTCTGGGAATACGAAGTTGATGTTTATACTCCGGTTCGCGCTTTGGGAACTCGGAGTTGGATGTTTTATACTCTGCTTTGCACTTTGGGAATAAAGAGTTGGATGTTTATACTCCGCTTCGCACTCTGGGAATACGCAGTTGATGTTTATACTCCGCTTCACGCTCTGGGAACTCGGAATTGGATGTTTATACTCCGCCTCGCACTTTGGGAATACAGAGTTGATGTTTATACTCCGGTTCGCGCTCTGGGAACTCGGAGTTGGATGTTTATACTCCGGTTCGCGCTTTCGGAACTCGGAGTTGGATGTTTATACTCCGCTTCGAACTCTGGGAATACGGAGTTGATGTTTATACTCCGGTTCGCGCTCTGGGAACTCGGAGTTGGATGTTTATACTCCGCTTCGCGTTCTGGGAATACGGAGTTGGATGTTTATACTCCGCTTCGCACTCTGGGAATACGGAGTTGATGTTTATACTCCGGTTCGCGCTCTGGGAACTCGGAGTTGGATGTTTATACTCCGCCTCGCACTTTGGCAATACGGAGTTGATGTTTATACTCCGGTTCGCGCTTTGGGAACTCGGAGTTGGATGTTTATACTCCGGTTCGCGCCGCTTTGGGAACTCGGAGTTGGATGTTTATACTCCGCTTCGACCTCTGGCAATACGGAGTTGATGTTTATACTCCGATTCGTGCTCTGGGAACTCGGAGTTGGATGTTTATACTCCGCTTCGCACTCTGGGAATACGGAGTTGGATGTTTATACTCCGCTTCGCCCTCTGGGGATACGGAGTTGATGTTTATACTCCGGTTCGCGCTCTGGGAACTCGGAGTTGGATGTTTATACTCCGCCTTGCACTCTGGGAATACGGAGTTGATGTTTATACTCCGGTTTGCGCTCTGGGAACTCGGAGTTGGATGTTTATACTCCGCCTCGCACTCTGGGAATACGGAGTTGATGTTTATACTCTGGTTCGCGCTCTGGGAACTCGGAGTTGGATGTTTATACTCCGCTTCAAACTCTGGGTATTCGGTGTTGATGTTTATACTCCGGTTCACGCTCTGGGAACACGGAGTTGGATGTTTATACTCCGCTTCGCACTTTGGGAATACGGAGTTGGATGTTTATACTTCACTTCGCACTTTGGGAATACGGAGTTGATGCTTATACTCCGGTTCGCGCTCTGGGAACTCGGAGTTGGATGTTTATACTCCGCCTCGCACTTTGGGAATACGGAGTTGGATGTTTATACTTCACTTCGCACTTTGGGAATACGGAGTTGATGTTTATACTCCGGTTCGCGCTCTAGGAACTCGAAGTTGGATATTTATACTCCGGTTCGCACTTTGGGAACTCGGAGTTGGATGTTTATATCCGCTTCGAACTCTGGGAATACGGAGTTGATGTTTATACTCCGGTTCGCGCTTTGGGAACTCAGAGTTGGATGTTTATACTTCGCTTCGCACTCTGGGAATACGGAGTTGGAGGTTTATACTCCGCTTCGCACTCTAGGAATACGGAGTTGATGTTTATACTCCGGTTCGTGCTCTGGGAACTCGGAGTTGGTTGTTTATACTCCGCCTCGCACTCTGGGAATACGGAGTTGATGTTTATACTCCGGTTCGCGCTCTGGGAACTCGGAGTTGGATGTTTATACTACGGTCCGCGCTTTAGGAACTTGGAGTTGGATGTTTATACTCCACATCGAACTCTGGGAAAACGGAGTTGATGTTTATACTCCGGTTCCCGCTCTGGGAACTCGGAGTTGGATGTTTATACTCCGCTTCACACTCTGGGAATACGGAGTTGGATGTTTATACTCCGCTTCGCACTCTGGGAATACGAAGTTGATGTTTATACTCTGGTTCGCGCTTTGGGAACTCGGAGTTGGATGTTTATACTCCGGTTCGTGCTCTGGGAACTCGGAGTTGGATATTTATACTCCGCTTCGTACTCTGGGAATACGGAGTTGGATGTTTATACTCCGGTTCGCGCTTTGGAAACTCGGAGTTGGATGTTTATACTCCGCTTCGCACTCTGGGAATATGGAGTTGATGTTTATATTCCGGTTCGCGCTTTGGGAACTAGTAGTTGGATGTTTATACTCCGCTTCGCACTCTAGGAATACGGAGTTGATGTTTATACTCCGGTTCGCGCTCTGGGAACTCGAAGTTGGATGTTTATACTCCGCCTCGCACTCTGGGAATACGGAGTTGACTTTTATACTCCGTTTCGCGCTCTGGGAACTCAGAGTTGGATGTTTATACTCCGGTTCGTGCTTTGGGGACTCGGAGTTGGATGTTTATACTCCGCTTCGAACTCTGGGAATACGGAGTTGATGTTTGTACTCCAGTTCGCGCTCTGGGAACTCGGAGTTGGATGTTTATACTCCGGTTCGTGATCTGGGAACTCGGATTTAGATGTTTATACTCCTCTTCGAACTTTGGGAATACGAAGTTGATGTTTATACTCCGGTTCGCGCTTTGGGAACTCGGAGTTGGATGTTTATACTCCGCTTTGCACTCTGGGAATACGGAGTTGGATGTTTATACTCCGCTTCGCACTCTGGGAATACGGAGTTGGATGTTTATACTCCGGTTCGCGCTCTGGGAACTCGGAGTTGGATGTTTATACTCCGCCTCGCACTTTGGGAATACAGAGTTGATGTTTATACTCCGGTTCGCGCTCTGGGAACTCGGAGTTGGATGTTTATACTCCGGTTCGCGCTTTAGGAACTCGGAGTTGGATGTTTATACTTCGCTTCGAACTCTGGGAATACGGAGTTGATGTTTATACTCCGGTTCGCGCTCTGGGAACTCGGAGTTGGATGTTTATACTCCGCTTCGCACTGTGGGAATACGGAGTTGGATGTTTATACTCCGCTTCGAACTTTGGGAATACGGAGTTGATGTTTGTACTCCGGTTCGCGCTCTGGGAACTCAGAGTTGGATGTTTATACTCCGGTTCGTGATCTGGGAACTCGGAGTTAGATGTTTATACTCCGCTTCGAACTCTGGGAATACGAAGTTGATGTTTATACTCCGGTTCGCGCTTTGGGAACTCGGAGTTGGATGTTTATACTCTGCTTTGCACTTTGGGAATAAAGAGTTGGATGTTTATACTCCGCTTCGCACTCTGGGAATACGCAGTTGATGTTTATACACCGCTTCACGCTCTGGGAACTCGGAGTTGGATGTTTATACTCCGCCTCGCACTTTGGGAATACAGAGTTGATGTTTATACTCCGGTTCGCGCTCTGGGAACTCGGAGTTGGATGTTTATACTCCGGTTCGCGTTTTCGGAACTCGGAGTTGGATGTTTATACTCCGCTTCGAACTCTGGGAATATGGAGTTGATGTTTATACTCCGGTTCGCGCTCTGGGAACTCGGAGATGGATGTTTATACTCCGGTTCGCGCTCTGGGAACTCGGAGTTGGATGTTTATACTCCGGTTCGCGCTTTGGGAACTCGGAGTTGGATGTTTATACTCCGCTTCGACCTCTGGCAATACGGAGTTGATGTTTATACTCCGGTTCGTGCTCTGGGAACTCGGAGTTGGATGTTTATACTCCGCTTCGCACTCTGGGAATACGGAGTTGGATGTTTATACTCCGCTTCGCCCTCTGGGGATACGGAGTTGATGTTTATACTCCGGTTCGCGCTCTGGGAACTCGGAGTTGGATGTTTATACTCCACCTTGCACTCTGGGAATACGGAGTTGATGTTTATACTCCGGTTTGCGCTCTGGGAACTCGAAGTTGGATTTTTATACTCCGCCTCGCACTCTGGGAATACGGAGTTGATGTTTATACTCTGGTTCGCGCTCTGGGAACTCGGAGTTGGATGTTTATACTCCGCTTCGCACTCTGGGAATACGGAGTTGATGTTTGTACTCCAGTTCGCGCTCTGGGAACTCGGAGTTGGATGTTTATACTCCGGTTCGTGATATGGGAACTCGGAGTTAGATGTTTATACTCCGCTTCGAACTTTGGGAATACGAAGTTGATGTTTATACTCCGGTTCGCGCTTTGGGAACTCGGAGTTGGATGTTTATACTCCGCTTTGCACTCTGGGAATACGGAGTTGGATGTTTATACTCCGCTTCGCACTCTGGGAATACGCAGTTGATGTTTATACTCCGGTTCACGCTCTGGGAACTCGGAGTTGGATGTTTATACTCCGCCTCGCACTTTGGGAATACAGAGTTGATGTTTATACTCCGGTTCGCGCTCTGGGAACTCGGAGTTGGATGTTTATACTCCGCTTCGAACTCTGGGAATACGGAGTTGATGTTTGTACTCCAGTTCGCGCTCTGGGAACTCGGAGTTGGATGTTTATACTCCGGTTCGCGCTTTAGGAACTCGGAGTTGGATGTTTATACTCCGCTTCGAACTCTGGGAATACGGAGTTGATGTTTATACTCCGGTTCGCGCTCTGGGAACTCGGAGTTGGATGTTTATACTCCGCTTCGCACTGTGGGAATACGGAGTTGGATGTTTATACTCCGCTTCGAACTCTGGGAATACGGAGTTGATGTTTGTACTCCGGTTCGCGCTCTGGGAACTCGGAGTTGGATGTTTATACTTCGCTTTGTACTCTGGGAATACGGAGTTGGATGTTTATACTCCGCTTCGCACTCTGGGAATACGCAGTTGATGTTTATACTCCGGTTCACGCTCTGGCAACTCGGAGTTGGATGTTTATACTCCGGTTCGCGCTATGGGAACTCGGAGTTGGATGTTTATACTCCGCTTCACACTCTGGGAATACGGAGTTGGATGTTTATACTCCGGTTCGCGCTCTGGGAACTCGGAGTTGGATGTTTATACTCCGCTTCGCACTCTGGGAATACGGAGTTGATGTTTATACTCCGGTTCATGCTCTGGGAACTCGGAGTTGGATGTTTATACTCCGCCTCGCACTTTGGGAATACAGAGTTGATGTTTATACTCCGGTTCGCGCTCGGGAACTCGGAGTTGGATGTTTATACTCCGGTTCGCGCTTTAGGAACTCGGAGTTGGATGTTTATACTCCGCTTCGCACTCTGGGAATACGGAGTTGATGTTTATACTCCGGTTCGCGCTTTGGGAACTAGTAGTTGAATGTTTATACTCCGCTTCGCACTCTGGGAATACGGAGTTGGATGTTTATACTCCGGTTCGCGCTTTAGGAACTCGGAGTTGGATGTGTATACTCCGCTTCGCACTCTGGGAATACAGAGTTGATGTTTATACTCCGGTTCGCGCTTTGGGAACTTGTAGTTAGATGTTTATACTCCGCTTCGCACTCTGGGAATACGGAGTTGATGTTTATACTCCGGTTCGCGCTCTGGGAACTCAAAGTTGGATGTTTATACTCCGCCTCGCACTCTGGGAATACGGAGTTGATTTTTATACTCCGTTTCGCGCTCTGGGAACTCGGAGTTGGATGATTATACTCCGGTTCGTGCTTTGGGGACTCGGAGTTGGATGTTTATACTCCGCTTCGAACTCTGGTAATACGGAGTTGATGTTTGTACTCCAGTTCGTGCTCTGGGAACTCGGAGTTGGATGTTTATACTCCGGTTCGTGATCTGGGAACTCGGAGTTAGATGTTTATACTCCGCTTCGAACTCTGGGAATACGGAGTTGATGTTATACTCCGGTTCGCGCTCTGGGAACTCGGATTTGGATGTTTATACTCCGCTTCGCACTCTGGGAATACGGAGTTGGATGTTTATATTTCGGTTCGCGCTTTGGGAACTCAGTTTTGGATGTTTATACTCCGCTTCGCACTCTGGGAATACAGAGTTGGAGGTTTATACTCCGCTTCGAACTCTGGGAATACGGAGTTGATGTTTATACTCCAGTTCGCGCTCTGGGAACTCGGATTTGGATGTTTATACTCCGCTTCGCACTCTGGGAATACGGAGTTGGAGGTTTATACTCCGCTTCGAACTCTGGGAATACGGAGTTGATGTTTATACTCCGGTTCGCACTCTGGGAACTCGGATTTGGATGTTTATACTCCGCTTCGCACTCTGGGAATACGGAGTTGGATGTTTATACTCCGCCTCGCACTTTGGGAATACGAAGTTGATGTTTATACTTCGGTTCGCGCTCTAGGAACTCGGAGTTGGATGTTTATACTCCGGTTCGCGCTCTGGGAACAAGGAGTTGGATGTTTATACTCCAGTTCGCGCTTTGGGAACTCGGAGTTGGATGTTTATACTCCGCTTCGACCTCTGGCAATACGGAGTTGATGTTTATACTCCGATTGGTGCTCTGGGAACTCGGAGTTGGATGTTTATACTCCGCTTCGCACTCTGGGAATACAGAGTTGGATGTTTATACTCCGTTTCGCCCTCTGGGGATACGGAGTTGATGTTTATACTCCGGTTCGCGCTCTGGGAACTCGGAGTTGGATGTTTATACTCCGCCTTGAACTCTGGCAATACGGAGTTGATGTTTATACTCCGGTTTGCGCTCTGGGAACTCGGAGTTGGATGTTTATACTCCGCCTCGCACTCTGGGAATACGGAGTTGATGTTTATACTCTGGTTCGCGCTCTGGGAACTCGGAGGTTGATGTTTATACTCCGCTTCAAACTATGGGAATACGGTGTTGATGTTTATACTCCGGTTCACGCTCTGGGAACTCGGAGTTGGATGTTTATACTCCGCTTCACACTCTGGGAATACGGAGTTGGATGTTTATACTCCGGTTCACGCTCTGGGAACTCGGATTTGGATGTTTATACTCCGCTTCCCACTCTGGGAATACGGAGTTGATGTTTATACTCTGGTTCGCGCTTTGGGAACTAGTAGTTGGATGTTTATACTCCGCTTCGCACTCTGCGAATACGGAGTTGATGTTTATACTCCGGTTCGCGCTCTGGGAACTCGAAGTTGGATGTTTATACTCCGCCTCGCACTCTGGGAATACGGAGTTGATTTTTATACTCCGGTTCGCGCTCTAGGAATACGGAGTTGATGTTTATACTCCGGTTCGCGCTCTAGGAAATCGGAGTTGGATGTTTATACTCCGCCTCGCACTTTGGGAATACGGAGTTGATGTTTATACTCCGGTTCGCGCTCTAGGAACTCGAAGTTGGATATTTATACTCCGGTTCGCGCTTTGGGAACTCGGAGTTAGATGTTTATACTCCGCTTTGAACTCTGGGAATACGGAGTTGATGTTTATACTCCGGTTCGCGCTTTGGGAACTCAGAGTTGGATGTTTATACTCCGCTTCGCACTCTGGGAAAACGGAGTTGGAGGTTTATACTCCGCTTCGCACTATGGGAATACGGAGTTGATGTTTATACTCCGGTTCGCGCTTTGGGAACTCAGAGTTGGATGTTTATACTCCGCTTCGACCTCTGGCAATACAGAGTTGATGTTTATACTCCGGTTCGCGCTCTGGGAACTCGGAGTTGGATGTTTATACTCCGCTTCGCACTCTGGGAATACGGAGTTGGATGTTTATACTCCGCTTCGCACTCTGGGAATACGGAGTTGATGTTTATACTCCGGTTCGCGCTCTGGGAACTCGGAGTTGGATGTTTATACTCCGCCTCGCACTTTGGGAATACGGAGTTGATGTTTATACTCCGGTTCGCGCTCTGGGAACTCGGAGTTGGATGTTTATACTCCGGTTCACACTCTGGGAACTCGGTGTTGGATGTTTATACTCCGGTTCGTGCTTTGGGAACTCGGAGTTGGATGTTTATACTCCGCTTCGACCTCTGGCAATACGGAGTTGATGTTTATACTCTGGTTCGTGCTCTGGGAACTCGGAGTTGGATGTTTATACTCCGCTTCGCACTCTGGGAATACGGAGTTGGATGTTTATACTTCACTTCGCACTCTCGGAATACGGAGTTGATGTTTATACTCCGATTCGCGCTCTGGGAACTCAGAGTTGGATGTTTATACTCCGCCTCGCACTCTGGGAATACGGAGTTGATGTTTATACTCCGGTTCGCGCTGTAGGAACTCGAAGTTGGATATTTATACTCCGGTTCGCGCTTTGGGAACTCGGAGTTGGATGTTTATACTCCGCTTCGAACTCTGGGAATACGGAGTTGATGTTTATACTCCGGTTGGCGCTTTCGGAACTCAGAGTTGGATGTTTATACTCCGCTTCGCACTCTGGGAATATGGAGTTGATGTTTATACTCCGGTTCGCGCTTTGGGAACTCAGAGTTGGATGTTTATACTTCGCTTCGCACTCAGGGAATATGGAGTTGGAGGTTTATACTCCGCTTCGAACTCTGGGAATACGGAGTTGATGTTTATACTCCGGTTCGTGCTCTGGGAACTAGGATTTAGATGTTTATACTCCGCTTCGCACTCTGGGAATACGGAGTTGGATGTTTATACTCCGCTTCGCACTCTGGGAATACGGAGTTGATGTTTATACTTCGGTTCGCGCTCTGGGAACTCGGAGTTGGATGTTTATACTCCGCCTCGCACTTTGGGAATACGGAGTTGATGTTTATACTCCGGTTCGCGCTCTAGGAACTCGGAGTTGGATGTTTATACTCCGGTTCGCGCTCTGGGAACAAGGAGTTGGATGTTTATACTCTGGTTCGCGCTTTGGGAACTCAGAGTTGGATGTTTATACTCCGCTTCGACCTCTGGCAATACGGAGTTGATGTTTATACTCCGGTTGGTGCTCTGGGAACTTGGAGTTGGATGTTTATACTCCGCTTCGCACTCTGGGAATACAGAGTTGGATGTTTATACTCCGCTTCGCCCTCTGGGGATACGGAGTTGATGTTTATACTCCGGTTCGCGCTCTGGGAACTCGGAGTTGGATGTTTATACTCCGCTTTGAACTCTGGGAATACGGAGTTGATGTTTATACTCCGGTTTGCGCTCTGGGAACTCGGAGTTGAATGTTTATACTCCGCCTCGCACTCTGGGAATACGGAGTTGATGTTTATACTCTGGTTCGCGCTCTGGGAACTCGGAGGTTGATGTTTATACTCCGCTTCAAACTCTGGGAATACGGTGTTGATGTTTATACTCCGGTTCACGCTCTGGGAACTCGGAGTTGGATGTTTATACTCCGCTTCACACTCTGGGAATACGGAGTTGGATGTTTATACTTCACTTCGCACTCTAGGAATACGGAGTTGATGTTTATACTCCGGTTTGCGCTCTGGGAAATCGGAGTTGGATGTTTATACTCCGCCTCGCACTTTGGGAATACGGAGTTGATGTTTATACTCCAGTTCGCGCTCTAGTAACTCGAAGTTGGATATTTATACTCCGGTTCGCGCTTTGGGAACTCGGAGTTAGATTTTTATACTCCGCTTTGAACTTTGGGAATACGGAGTTGATGTTTATACTCTGGTTCGCGCTTTGGGAACTCAGAGTTGGATGTTTATACTCCGCTTCGCACTCTGGGAAAACGGAGTTGGAGGTTTATACTCCGCTTCGCACTATGGGAATACGGAGTTGATGTTTATACTCCGGTTCGCGCTTTGGGAACTCGGAGTAGGATGTTTATACTCCGCTTCGACCTCTGGCAATAGGAGTTGATGTTTATACTCCGGTTCGCGCTCTGGGAACTCGGAGTTGGATGTTTATACTCCGCTTCGCACTCTGGGAATACGGAGTTGGATGTTTATACTCCGCTTCACACTCTGGGAATACGGAGTTGATGTTTATACTCCGGTTCGCGCTCTGGGAACTCGGAGTTGGATGTTTATACTCCGCCTCGCACTTTGGGAATACGGAGTTGATGTTTATACTCCATTTCGCGCTCTGGGAACTCGGAGTTGGATGTTTTTACTCCGGTTCGCGCTCTAGGAACTCGGAGTTGGATGTTTATACTCCGGTTCGTGCTTTGGGAACTCGGAGTTGGATGTTTATACTCCGCTTCGACCTCTGACAATACGGAGTTGATGTTTATACTCTGGTTCGTGCTCTGGGAACTCGGAGTTGGATGTTTATACTCCGCTTCGCACTTTGGGAATACGGAGTTGGATGTTTATACTTCACTTCGCACTCTCGGAATACGGAGTTGATGTTTATACTCCAGTTCGCGCTCTGGGAACTCGGAGTTGGATGTTTATACTCCGCCTCGCACTCTGGGAATACGGAGTTGATGTTTATACTCCGGTTCGCGCTCTAGGAACTCGAAGTTGGATATTTATACTCCGGTTCGCGCTTTGGGAACTCGGAGTTGGATGTTTATACTCCGCTTCGAACTCTGGCAATACGGAGTTGATGTTTATACTCCGGTTGGCGCTTTCGGAACTCAGAGTTGGATGTTTATACTCCGCTTCGCACTCTGGGAATACGGAGTTGGAGGTTTATACTCCGCTTCGCACTCTGGAAATATGGAGTTGATGTTTATACTCCGGTTCGCGCTCTGGGAACTCGGAGTTGGATGTTTATACTCCGCCTCGCACTCTGGGAATACGGAGTTGATGTTTATACTCCGGTTCGCGCTCTGGGAACTCGGAGTTAGATGTTTATACTCCGCTTTACACTCTGGGAATACGGAGTTGGATGTTTATACTCCGCTTCGCACTCTGGGAATACGGAGTTGATGTTTATACTCCGGTTCGCGCTTTGGGAACTCGGAGTTGGATGTTTATACTCCGGTTCGCGCTCTGGGAACTCGGAGTTGGATGTTTATACTCCGCTTCGCACTCTGGGAATACGGAGTTGGATGTTTATACTCCGGTTCGCGCTCTGGGAACTCGGAGTTGGATGTTTATACTCCGCTTCACACTCTGGGAATACGGAGTTCATGTTTATACTCCGGTTCGCGCTTTGGGAACTAGTAGTTGGATGTTTATACTCCGCTTTGCACTCTGGGAATACGGAGTTGATGTTTATACTCCGGTTCGCGCTCTGGGAACTCGAAGTTGGATGTTTATACTCCGCCTCGCACTCTGGGAATACGGAGTTAATTTTTATACTCCGGTTCGCGCTCTGGGAACTCGGAGTTGGATGTTTATACTCCGGTTCGCGCTTTGGGGACTCGGAGTTGGATGTTTATACTCTGCTTCGAACTCTGGGAATACGGAGTTGATGTTTGTAGTCCGGTTCACACTCTGGGAACTCGGAGTTGGATGTTTATACTCCGGTTCGTGCTCTGAGAACTCGGAGTTGGATGTTTATACTCCGCTTCGAACTCTGGGAATACGAAGTTGATGTTTATACTCCGGTTCGCGCTTTGGGAACTCGGAGTTGGATGTTTATACTCCGCTTTGCACTCTGGGAATACGGAGTTGGATGTTTATGCTCCGCTTCGCACTCTAGGAATACGGAGTTGATGTTTATACTCCGATTCGCGCTCTGGGAACTCGGAGTTGGATGTTTATACTCCGCCTCGCACTTTGGGAATACAGAGTTGATGTTTATACTCCGGTTCGCGCTCTGGGAACTCGGAGTTGGATGTTTATACTCCGGTTCACGCTTTATGAACTCGGAGTTGGATGATTATACTCCGCTTCGAACTCTGGGAATACGGAGTTGATGTTTATACTCCGGTTCGCGCTCTGGGAACTTGGAGTTGGATGTTTATACTCCGCTTCGCACTCTGGGAATACGGAGTTGGATGTTTATACTCCGCTTCGCTCTCTGGGTATACGGAGTTGATGTTTATACTCTGGTTCATGCTCTGGGAACTCGGAGTTGGATGTTTATACTCCGCCTTGCACTCTAGGAATACGGAGTTGTTGTTTATACTTCGGTTCGTGCTATGGGAACTCGGAGTTGGATGTTTGTACTCTGCTTTGCACTCTAGTAATTCGGAGTTGATGTTTATACTCCACTTCGCATTCTGGGAATACAGAGTTGATGTTTATACTCCGCTTCGCACTCTTTGAATACGGAGTTGGATGTTTATACTCCGGTTCGCGTTATGGGAACTCGGAGTTGGATGTTTATACTCCGGTTCGTGCTTTGGGAACTCGGAGTTGGATGTTTATACTCTGCCTCGCACTTCGGGAATACGGAGTTGGATGTTTATACTCCGGTTCGCGCTCTGGGAACTCGGAGTTGGATGTTTATACTCCGCTTCGCACTCTGGGAATACGGAGTTGATGTTTATACTCCGGTTCGCGCTCTGGGAACTCGGAGTTGGATGTTTATACTCCGCCTCGCACTTTGGGAATACGGAGTTGATGTTTATACTCCGGTTCGCGCTCTGGGAACTCGTAGTTGGATGTTTATAGTCCGGTTCGCGCTCTGGGAACTCGGAGTTGGATGTTTATACTCCGCCTCGCACTTTGGGAATACGGAGTTGATGTTTATAATCCGGTTCGCGCTCTGGGAACTCGAAGTTGGATGTTTATATTCCGGTTCGCGCTTTGGGAACTCGGAGTTGGATGTTTATACTCCGCTTCAACCTCTGGCAATACGGAGTTGATGTTTATACTCCGGTTCGTGCTCTGGGAACTCGGAGTTGGATGTTTATACTCCGCTTCGCACTCTGGGAATACGGAGTTGGATGTTTATACTCTGCTTCGCCCTCAGGGGATACGGAGTTGATGTTTATACTCTGGTTCGCGCTCTGGGAACTCGGAGTTGGATGTTTATACTCCGCCTTGCACTCTGGGAATACGGAGTTGATGTTTATACTCCGGTTTGCGCTCTGGGAACTTGGAGTTAGATGATTATACTCCGCCTCGCACTCTGGGAATACGGAGTTGATGTTTATACTCTGGTTCGCGCTCTGGGAACTCGGAGTTGGATGTTTATACTCCGCTTCGCACTCTGGGAATACAGAGTTGATGTTTATACTCCGGTTCACGCCCTGGGAACTCGGAGTTGGATGTTTATACTCCGCTTCGCACTCTGGGAATACGGAGTTGGATGTTTATACTTCACTTTGCACTATGGGAATACGGAGTTGATGTTTATACTCCGGTTCGCGCTCTGGGAACTCGGAGTTGGATGTTTATACTCCGCCTCGCACTCTGGGAATACGGAGTTGATGTTTATACTCCGGTTCGCGCTGTAGGAACTCGAAGTTGGATATTTATACTCCGGTTCGCGCTTTGGAAACTCGGAGTTGGATGTTTATACTCCGCTTCGAACTCTGGGAATACGGAGTTGATGTTTATACTCCGGTTCGCGCTTTGGGAACTCAGAGTTGGATGTTTATACTCCGCTTCGCACTCTAGGAATACGGAGTTGATGTTTATACTCCGGTTCGCGCTCTGGGAACTCGGAGTTGGATGTTTATACTCCGCCTCGCACTCTGGGAATACGGAGTTGATGTTTATACTCCGGTTCACGCTCTGGGAACTCGGAGTTGGATGTTTGTACTCCGGTTCGCGCTTTAGGAACTTGGAGTTGGATGTTTTTATTCCGCTTCGAACTCTGGGAAAACGGAGTTGATGTTTATACTCCGGTTCGCGCTCTGGGAACTCGGAGTTGGATGTTTATACTCCGCTTCACACTCTAGGAATACGGAGTTGGATGTTTATACTCCGCTTCGCACTCTGGGAATACGGAGTTGATGTTTATACTCCGGTTCGGGCTTTAGGAACTCGGAGTTGGATGTTTATACTCCGGTTCGCGCTTTGGGAACTCGGAGTTGGATGTTTATACTCCGCTTCGCCCTCTGGGAATACGGAGTTGGATGTTTATACTCCGGTTCGCGCTCTGGGAACTCGGAGTTGGATGTTTATACTCCGCTTCGCACTCTGGGAATACAGAGTTGATGTTTATACTCCGGTTCGCGCTTTAGGAACTAGTAGTTGGATGTTTATACTCCGCTTCGCACTCTTGGAATACGGAGTTGATGTTTATACTCCGGTTCGCGCTCTGGGAACTCGAAGTTGGATGTTTATACTCCGCCTCGCACTCTGGGAATACGGAGTTGATGTTTATACTCCGGTTCGCGCTCTAGGAACTCGAAGTTGGATATTTATACTCCGGTTCGCGCTTTGGGAACTCGGAGTTGGATTTTTATACTCCGCTTCGAACTCTGGGAATACGGAGTTGATGTTTATACTCCGGTTCGCGCTTTGGGAACTCAGAGTTGGATGTTTATACTCCGCTTCGCACTCTGGGAATACGGAGTTGGAGGTTTATACTCCACTTCGCACTCTGGGAATACGGAGTTGATGTTTATACTCCGGTTCACGCTCTGGGAACTCGGAGTTGGATGTTTATACTCCACTTCGCACTCTGGGAATACGGAGTTGATGTTTATACTCCGGTTCGCGCTTTGGGAACTAGTAGTTGGATGTTTATACTACGCTTCGTACTCTGGGAATACAGAGTTGATGTTTATACTCCGGTTCGCGCTCTGGGAACTCGAAGTTGGATGTTTATACTCCGCCTCGCACTCTGGGAATACGGAGTTGATTTTTATACTCCGGTTCGCGCTCTGGGAACTCGGAGTTGGATGTTTATACTCCGGTTCGCGCTTTGGGGACTCGGAGTTGGATGTTTATACTCCGCTTCGAACTCTGGGAATACGGAGTTGATGTTTGTACTCCGGTTCGCGCTCTGGGAACTCGGAGTTGGATGTTTATACTCCGGTTCGTGATCTGGGAACTCGGAGTTGGATGTTTATACTCCGCTTCGAACTCTGGGAATACGAAGTTGATGTTTATACTCCGGTTCGCGCTTTGGGAACTCGGAGTTGGATGTTTATACTCCGCTTTGCACTCTGGGAATACGGAGTTGGATGTTTATACTCCGCTTCGCACTCTGGGAATACGGAGTTGATGTTTATACTCCGGTTCACGCTCTGGGAACTCGGAGTTGGATGTTTATACTCCGCCTCGCACTTTGGGAATACAGAGTTGATGTTTATACTTCGGTTCGCGCTCTGGGAACTCGGAGTTGGATGTTTATACTCCGGTTCACGCTTTAGGAACTCGGAGTTGGATGATTATACTCCGCTTCGAACTCTGGGAATACGGAGTTGATGTTTATACTCCGGTTCGCGCTCTGGGAACTCGGAGTTGGATGTTTATACTCCGCTTCGCACTCTGGGAATACGGAGTTGGATGTTTATACTCCGCTTCGCTCTCTGGGTATACAGAGTTGATGTTTATACTCCGGTTCATGCTCTGGGAACTCGGAGTTGGATGTTTATACTCCGCCTCGCACTCTAGGAATACGTAGTTGTTGTTTATACTTCGGTTCGTGCTATGGGAACTCGGAGTTGGATGTTTGTACTCTGCTTTGCACTCTAGTAATTCGGAGTTGATGTTTATACTCCACTTCGCATTCTGGGAATACGGAGTTGATGTTTATACTCCGCATCGCACTCTTTGAATACGGAGTTGGATGTTTATACTCCGGTTCGCATTATGGGAACTCGGAGTTGGATGTTTATACTCCGGTTCACGCTCTGGGAACTCGGAGTTGGATGTTTATACTCTGCCTCACACTTCGGGAATACGGAGTTGGATGTTTATACTCCGGTTCGCGCTCTGGGAACTCGGAGTTGGATGTTTATACTCCGCTTCGCACTCTGGGAATACGGAGTTGATGTTTATACTCCGGTTCGCGCTCTGGGAACTCGGAGTTGGATGTTTATACTCCGCCTCGCATTTTGGGAATACGGAGTTGATGTTTATACTCCGGTTCGCGCTCTGGGAACTCGTAGTTGGATGTTTATAGTCCGGTTCGCGCTCTGGGAACTCGGAGTTGGATGTTTATAGTCCGGTTCGTGCTTTGGGAACTCGGAGTTGGATGTTTATACTCCGCTTCGACCTCTGGCAATACGGAGTTGATGTTTATACTCCGGTTCGCGCTCTGGGAACTCGGAGTTGGATGTTTATACTCCGCTTCGCACTCTGGGAATACGGAGTTGGATGTTTAAACTCCGCTTCGCCCTCAGGGGATACGGAGTTGATGTTTATACTCTGGTTCGCGCTCTGGGAACTCGGAGTTGGATGTTTATACTCTGCCTTGCACTCTGGGAATACGGAGTTGATGTTTATACTCCGGTTTGCGCTCTGGGAACTCGGAGTTGGATGTTTATACTCCGCCTCGCACTCTGGGAATACGGAGTTGATGTTTATACTCTGGTTCGCGCTCTGGGAACTCGGAGTTGGATGTTTATACTCCGCTTCAAACTCTGGGAATACGGTGTTGATGTTTATACTCCGGTTCACGCCCTGGGAACTCGGAGTTGGATGTTTATACTCCGCTTCGCACTCTGGGAATACGAAGTTGGATGTTTATACTTCACTTCGCACTATGGGAATACGGAGTTGATGTTTATACTCCGGTTCGCGCTCTAGGAACTCGGATTTGGATGTTTATACTCCGCCTCGCACTCTGGGAATACGGAGTTGATGTTTATACTCCGGTTCGCGCTGTAGGAACTCGAAGTTGGATATTTATACTCCGGTTCGCGCTTTGGAAACTCGGAGTTGGATGTTTATACTCCGCTTCGAACTCTGGGAATACGGAGTTGATGTTTATACTCCGGTTAGCGCTTTGGGAACTCAGAGTTGGATGTTTATACTCCGCTTCGCACTCTGGGAATACGGAGTTGATGTTTATACTCCGGTTCGCGCTCTGGGAACTCGGAGTTGGATGTTTATACTCCGCCTCGCACTCTGGGAATACGGAGTTGATGTTTATACTCCGGTTCGTGCTCTGGGAACTCGGAGTTGGATGTTTATACTCTGGTTCGCGCTTTAGGAACTTGGAGTTGGATGTTTATACTTCGCTTCGAACTCTGGGAAAACGGAGTTGATGTTTATACTACGGTTCGCGCTCTGGGAACTCGGAGTTGGATGTTTATACTCCGCTTCACACTCTAGGAATACGGAGTTGGATGTTTATACTCCGCTTCGCACTCTGGGAATACGGAGTTGATGTTTATACTCCGGTTCGGGCTTTAGGAACTCGGAGTTGGATGTTTATACTCCGGTTCGCGCTTTGGGAACTCGGAGTTGGATGTTTATACTCCGCTTCGCACTCTGGGAATACGGAGTTGGATGTTTATACTCCGGTTCGCGCTCTGGGAACTCGGAGTTGGATGTTTATACTCCGCTTCGCACTCTGGGAATACAGAGTTGATGTTTATACTCCGGTTCGCGCTTTAGGAACTAGTAGTTGGATGTTTATACTCCGCTTCGCACTCTGGGAATACGGAGTTGATGTTTATACTCCGGTTCGCGCTCTGGGAAATCGAAGTTGGATGTTTATACTCCGCCTCGCACTCTAGGAATACGGAGTTGATGTTTATACTCCGGTTCGCGCTCTAGGAACTCGAAGTTGGATATTTATACTCCGGTTCGCGCTTTGGGAACTCGGAGTTGGATTTTTATACTCCGCTTCGAACTCTGGGAATATGGAGTTGATGTTTATACTCCGGTTCGCGCTTTGGGAACTCAGAGTTGGATGTTTATACTCCGCTTCGCACTCTGGGAATACGGAGTTGGAGGTTTATACTCCGCTTCGCACTCTGGGAATACGGAAATGATGTTTATACTCCGGTTCGCGATCTGGGAACTCGAAGTTGGATGTTTATACTCCGCCTCGCACTCTGGGAATACAGAGTTGATGTTTATACTCCGGTTCGCTCTCTGGTAACTCGGAGTTGGATGTTTATACTCCGGTTCGCGCTTTAGGAACTTGGAGTTGGATATTTATACTCCGCTTCGAACTCTGGGAAAACGGAGTTGATGTTTATACTCCGGTTCGCGCTCTGGGAACTCGGAGTTGGATGTTTATACTCCGCTTCGCACTCTGGGAATACGGAGTTGGATGTTTATACTCCGCTTTGCACTCTGGGAATACGGAGTTGATGTTTATACTCCGGTTCGCACTTTGGGAACTCGGAGTTGGATGTTTATACTCCGTTTCGTGCTCTGGGAACTCGGAGTTGGATGTTTATACTCCGCTTCGCATTCTGGGAATACGGAGTTGGATGTTTATACTCCGGTTCGCGCTCTGGGAACTCGGAGTTGGATGTTTATACTCCACTTCGCACTCTGGGAATACGGAGTTGATGTTTATACTCCGGTTCGCGCTCTAGGAACTCGAAGTTGGATATTTATACTCCGGTTCGCGCTTTGGGAACTCGTAGTTAGATGTTTATACTCCGCATTGAACTCTGGGAATACGGAGTTGATGTTTATACTCCGGTTCGCGCTTTGGGAACTCAGAGTTGGATGTTTATACTCCGCTTCGCACTCTGGGAAAACGGAGTTGGAGGTTTATACTCCGCTTCGCACTATGGGAATACGGAGTTGATGTTTATACTCCGGTTCACGCTTTGGGAACTCGGAGTTGGATGTTTATACTCCGCTTCGACCTCTGGCAATACGGAGTTGATGTTTATACTCCGGTTCGCGCTCTGGGAACTCGGAGTTGGATGTTTATACTCCGCTTCGCACTCTGGGAATACGGAGTTGGATGTTTATACTCCGCTTCGCACTCTGGGAATACAGAGTTGATGTTTATACTCTGGTTCGCGCTCTGGGAACTCAGAGTTGGATGTTTATACTCCGCCTCGCACTTTGGGAATACAGAGTTGATGTTTATACTCCGGTTCGCGCTCTGGGAACTCGGAGTTGGATGTTTATACTCCGGTTCGCGCTCTGGGAACTCGGAGTTGGATGTTTATACTCCGGTTCGTGCTTTGGGAACTCGGAGTTGGATGTTTATACTCCGCTTCGACCTCTGACAATACGGAGTTGATGTTTATACTCTGGTTCGTGCTCTGGGAACTCGGAGTTGGATGTTTATACTCCGCTTCGCACTCTGGGAATACGGAGTTGGATGTTTATACTTCACTTCGCACTCTCGGAATACAGAGTTGATGTTTATACTCCGGTTCGCGCTCTGGGAACTCGAAGTTGGATGTTTATACTCCGCCTCGCACTCTGGGAATACGGAGTTGATGTTTATACTCCGGTTCGCGCTCTAGGAACTCGAAGTTGGATATTTATACTCCGGTTCGCGCTTTGGGAACTCGGAGTTGGATGTTTATACTCCGCTTCGAACTCTGGGAATACGGAGTTGATGTTTATACTCCGGTTGGCGCTTTCGGAACTCAGAGTTGGATGTTTATACTCCGCTACGCACTCTGGGAATACGGAGTTGGAGGTTTATACTCCGCTTCGCACTCTGGGAATACGGAGTTGATGTTTATACTCCAGTTCGCGCTCTGGGAACTCGGAGTTGGATGTTTATACTCCGCCTCGCACTCTGGGAATACGGAGTTGATGTTTATACTCCGGTTCGCGCTCTGGGAACTCGGAGTTGGATGTTTATACTCCGCTTCACACTCTGGGAATACAGAGTTGGATGTTTATACTCCGCTTCGCACTCTGGGAATACGGAGTTGATGTTTATACTCCGGTTCGCGCTTTGGGAACTCGGAGTTGGATGTTTATACTCCGGTTCGCGCTCTGGGAACTCGGAGTTGGATGTTTATACTCCGCTTCGCACTCTGGGAATACGGAGTTGGATGTTTATACTCCGGTTCGCGCTCTGGGAACTCGGAGTTGGATGTTTATACTCCGCTTCACACTCTGGGAATACGGAGTTCATGTTTATACTCCGGTTCGTGCTTTGGGAACTAGTAGTTGGATGTTTATACTCCGCTTCGCACTCTGGGAATACGGAGTTGATGTTTATACTCCGGTTCGCGCTCTGGGAAATCGAAGTTGGATGTTTATACTCCGCCTCGCACTCTAGGAATACGGAGTTGATGTTTATACTCCGGTTCGCGCTCTAGGAACTCGAAGTTGGATATTTATACTCCGGTTCGCGCTATGGGAACTCGGAGTTGGATTTTTATACTCCGCTTCGAACTCTGGGAATATGGAGTTGATGTTTATACTCCGGTTCGCGCTTTGGGAACTCAAAGTTGGATGTTTATACTCCGCTTCGCACTCTGGGAATACGGAGTTGGAGGTTTATACTCCGCTTCGCACTCTGGGAATACGGAAATGATGTTTATACTCCGGTTCGCGATCTGGGAACTCGAAGTTGGATGTTTATACTCCGCCTCGCACTCTGGGAATACAGAGTTGATGTTTATACTCCGGTTCGCTCTCTGGTAACTCGGAGTTGGATGTTTATACTCCGGTTCGTGCTTTAGGAACTTGGAGTTGGATATTTATACTCCGCTTCGAACTCTGGGAAAACGGAGTTGATGTTTATACTCCGGTTCGCGCTCTGGGAACTCGGAGTTGGATGTTTATACTCCGCTTCGCACTCTGGGAATACGGAGTTGGATGTTTATACTCCGCTTTGCACTCTGGGAATACGGAGTTGATGTTTATACTCCGGTTCGCACTTTGGGAACTCGGAGTTGGATGTTTATACTCCGGTTCGTGCTCTGGGAACTCGGAGTTGGATGTTTATACTCCGCTTCGCATTCTGGGAATACGGAGTTGGATGTTTATACTCCGGTTCGCGCTCTGGGAACTCGGAGTTGGATGTTTATACTCCACTTCGCACTCTGGGAATACGGAGTTGATGTTTATACTCCGGTTCGCGCTCTAGGAACTCGAAGTTGGATATTTATACTCCGGTTCGCGCTTTGGGAACTCGTAGTTAGATGTTTATACTCCGCTTTGAACTCTGGGAATACGGAGTTGATGTTTATACTCCGGTTCGCGCTTTGGGAACTCAGAGTTGGATGTTTATACTCCGCTTCGCACTCTGGGAAAACGGAGTTGGAGGTTTATACTCCGCTTCGCACTATGGGAATACGGAGTTGATGTTTATACTCCGGTTCGCGCTTTGGGAACTCGGAGTTGGATGTTTATACTCCGCTTCGACCTCTGGCAATACGGAGTTGATGTTTATACTCCGGTTCGCGCTCTGGGAACTCGGAGTTGGATGTTTATACTCCGCTTCGCACTCTGGGAATACGGAGTTGGATGTTTATACTCCGCTTCGCACTCTGGGAATACAGAGTTGATGTTTATACTCTGGTTCGCGCTCTGGGAACAAAGAGTTGGATGTTTATACTCCGCCTCGCACTTTGGGAATACGGAGTTGATGTTTATACTCCGGTTCGCGCTCTGGTAACTCGGAGTTGGATGTTTATACTCCGGTTCGCGCTCTGGGAACTCGGAGTTGGATGTTTATACTCCAGTTCGTGCTTTGGGAACTCGGAGTTGGATGTTTATACTCCGCTTCGACCTCTGACAATACGGAGTTGATGTTTATACTCTGGTTCGTGCTCTGGGAACTCGGAGTTGGATGTTTATACTCCGCTTCGCACTCTGGGAATACGGAGTTGGATGTTTATACTTCACTTCGCACTCTCGGAATACAGAGTTGATGTTTATACTCCGGTTCGCGCTCTGGGAACTCGAAGTTGGATGTTTATACTCCGCCTCGCACTCTGGGAATACGGAGTTGATGTTTATACTCCGGTTCGCGCTCTAGGAACTCGAAGTTGGATATTTATACTCCGGTTCGTGCTTTGGGAACTCGGAGTTGGATGTTTATACTCCGCTTCGAACTCTGGGAATACGGAGTTGATGTTTATACTCCGGTTGGCGCTTTCGGAACTCAGAGTTGGATGTTTATACTCCGCTTCGCACTCTGGGAATACGGAGTTGGAGGTTTATACTCCGCTTCGCACTCTGGGAATACGGAGTTGATGTTTATACTCCAGTTCGCGCTCTGGGAACTCGGAGTTGGATGTTTATACTCCGCCTCGCACTCTGGGAATACGGAGTTGATGTTTATACTCCGGTTCGCGCTCTGGGAACTCGGAGTTGGATGTTTATACTCCGCTTCACACTCTGGGAATACAGAGTTGGATGTTTATACTCCGCTTCGCACTCTGGGAATACGGAGTTGATGTTTATACTCCGGTTCGCGCTTTGGGAACTCGGAGTTGGATGTTTATACTCCGTTTCGCGCTCTGGGAACTCGGAGTTGGATGTTTATACTCCGCTTCGCACTCTGGGAATACGGAGTTGGATGTTTATACTCCGGTTCGCGCTCTGGGAACTCGGAGTTGGATGTTTATACTCCGCTTCACACTCTGGGAATACGGAGTTCATGTTTATACTCCGGTTCGCGCTTTGGGAACTAGTAGTTGGATGTTTATACTCCGCTTTGCACTCTGGGAATACGGAGTTGATGTTTATACTCCGGTTCGCGCTCTGGGAACTTGAAGTTGGATGTTTATACTCCGCCTCGCACTCTGGGAATACGGAGTTTATTTTTATACTCCGGTTCGCGCTCTGGGAACTCGGAGTTGGATGTTTATACTCCGGTTCGCGCTTTGGGGACTCGGAGTTGGATGTTTATACTCTGCTTCGAACTCTGGGAATACGGAGTTGATGTTTGTAGTCCGGTTCACACTCTGGGAACTCGGAGTTGGATGTTTATACTCCGGTTCGTGCTCTGAGAACTTGGAGTTGGATGTTTATACTCCGCTTCGAACTCTGGGAATACGAAGTTGATGTTTATACTCCGGTTCGCGCTTTGGGAACTCGGAGTTGGATGTTTATACTCCGCTTTGCACTCTGGGAATACGGAGTTGGATGTTTATGCTCCGCTTCGCACTCTGGGAATACGGAGTTGATGTTTATACTCCGATTCGCGCTCTGGGAACTCGGAGTTGGATGTTTACACTCCGCCTCGCACTTTGGGAATACAGAGTTGATGTTTATACTCTGGTTCGCGCTCTGGGAACTCGGAGTTGGATGTTTATACTCCGGTTCACGCTTTAGGAACTCGGAGTTGGATGATTATACTCCGCTTCGAACTCTGGGAATACGGAGTTGATGTTTATACTCCGGTTCGCGCTCTGGGAACTCGGAGTTGGATGTTTATACTCCGCTTCGCACTCTGGGAATACGGAGTTGGATGTTTATACTCTGCTTCGCTCTCTGGGTATACGGAGTTGATGTTTATACTCCGGTTCATGCTCTGGGAACTCGGAGTTGGATGTTTATACTCCGCCTCGCACTCTAGGAATACGGAGTTGTTGTTATACTTCGGTTCGTGCTATGGGAACTCGGAGTTGGATGTTTGTACTCTACTTTGCACTCTAGTAATTCGGAGTTGATGTTTATACTCCACTTCGCATTCTGGGAATACGGAGTTGATGTTTATACTCCGCTTCGCACTCTTTGATTACGGAGTTGGATGTTTATACTCCGGTTCGCGTTATAGGAACTCGGAGTTGGATGTTTATACTCCGGTTCGCGCTCTGGGAACTCGGAGTTGGATGTTTATACTCTGCCTCGCACTTCGGGAATACGGAGTTGGATGTTTATACTCCGGTTCGCGCTCTGGGAACTCGGAGTTGGATGTTTATACTCCGCTTCGCACTCTGGGAATACGGAGTTGATGTTTATACTTCGGTTCGCGCTCTGGGAACTCGGAGTTGGATGTTTATACTCTGCCTCGCACTTTGGGAATACGGAGTTGATGTTTATACTCCGGTTCGCGCTCTGGGAACTCGTAGTTGGATGTTTATAGTCCGGTTCGCGCTCTGGGAACTCGGAGTTGGATGTTTATACTCCGCCTCACACTTTGGGAATACGGAGTTGATGTTTATAATCCGGTTCGCGCTCTGGGAACTCGGAGTTGGATGTTTATAGTCCGGTTCGCGCTTTGGGAACTCGGAGTTGGATGTTTATACTCCGTTTCGACCTCTGGCAATACGGAGTTGATGTTTATACTCCGGTTCGCGCTCTGGGAACTCGGAGTTGGATGTTTATACTCCGCTTCGCACTCTGGGAATACGGAGTTGGATGTTTATACTCCGCTTCGCCCTCAGGGGATACCGAGTTGATGTTTATACTCTGGTTCGCGCTCTGGGAACTCGGAGTTGGATGTTTATACTCCGCCTTGCACTCTGGGAATACGGAGTTGATGTTTATACTCCGGTTTGCGCTCTGGGAACTCGGAGTTGGATGTTTATACTCCGACTCGCACTCTAGGAATACGGAGTTGATGTTTATACTCTGGTTCGCGCTCTAGGAACTCGGAGTTGGATGTTTATACCCCGCTTCAAACTCTGGGAATACGGTGTTGATGTTTATACTCCGGTTCACGCCCTAGGAACTCGGAGTTGGATGTTTATACTCCGCTTCGCACTCTGGGAATACGGAGTTGGATGTTTATACTTCACTTCGCACTATGGGAATACGGAGTTGATGTTTATACTCCGGTTCGCGCTCTGGGAACTCGGAGTTGGATGTTTATACTCCGCCTCGCACTCTGGGAATATGGAGTTGATGTTTATACTCCGGTTCGCGCTGTAGGAACTCGAAGTTGGATATTTATACTCCGGTTCGCGCTTTGGAAACTCGGAGTTGGATGTTTATACTCCGCTTCGAACTCTGGGAATACGGAGTTGATGTTTATACTCCGGTTCGCGCTTTGGGAACT
The DNA here is from genome assembly GCA_030737815.1 of Allium fistulosum. Classification (NCBI taxonomy): domain Eukaryota; kingdom Viridiplantae; phylum Streptophyta; class Magnoliopsida; order Asparagales; family Amaryllidaceae; genus Allium; species Allium fistulosum. The sequence continues at coordinate 209,394,282 of CM060904.1, read as the reverse complement.
CGGAGTTGGATGTTTATACTCCGCTTCGCACTCTGGGAATACGGAGTTGATGTTTATACTCCGGATCGCGCTCTGGGAACTCGTAGTTGGATGTTTATAGTCCGGTTCGCGCTCTGGGAACTCGGAGTTGGATGTTTATACTCCGCCTCACACTTTGGGAATACGGAGTTGATGTTTATAATCTGGTTCGCGCTCTGGGAACTCGGAGTTGGATGTTTATAGTCCGGTTCGCGCTTTGGGAACTCGGAGTTGGATGTTTATACTCCGTTTCGACCTCTGGCAATACGGAGTTGATGTTTATATTCCGGTTCGCGCTCTGGGAACTCGGAGTTGGATGATTATACTCCGCTTCGCACTCTGGGAATACGGAGTTGGATGTTTATACTCCGCTTCGCCCTCAGGTGATACCGAGTTGATGTTTATACTCTGGTTCGCGCTCTGGGAACTCGGAGTTGGATGTTTATACTCCGCCTTGCACTCTGGGAATACGGAGTTGATGTTTATACTCCGGTTTGCGCTCTGGGAACTCGGAGTTGGATGTTTATACTCCGACTCGCACTCTGGGAATACGAAGTTGATGTTTATACTCTGGTTCGCGCTCTAGGAACTCGGAGTTGGATGTTTATACTCCGCTTCAAACTCTGGGAATACGGTGTTGATGTTTATACTCCGGTTCACGCCCTAGGAACTCGGAGTTGGATGTTTATACTCCGCTTCGCAATCTGGGAATACGGAGTTGGATGTTTATACTTCACTTCGCACTATGGGAATACGGAGTTGATGTTTATACTCCGGTTCGCGCTCTGGGAACTCGGAGTTGGATGTTTATACTCCGCCTCGCACTCTGGGAATACCGAGTTGATGTTTATACTCCGGTTCGCGCTGTAGGAACTCGAAGTTGGATATTTATACTCCGGTTCGCGCTTTGGAAACTCGGAGTTGGATGTTTATACTCCGCTTCGAACTCTGGGAATACGGAGTTGATGTTTATACTCCGGTTCGCGCTTTGGGAACTCAGAGTTGGATGTTTATACTCCGCTTCGCACTCTGGGAATACGGAGTTGATGTTTATACTCCGGTTCGCACTCTGGGAACTCGGAGTTGGATGTTTATACTCCGCCTCGCACTCTGGGAATACGGAGTTGATGTTTATACTCCGGTTCGCGCTCTGGGAACTCGGAGTTGGATGTTTATACTCCGGTTCGCGCTTTAGGAACTTGGAGTTGGATGTTTATACTCCGCTTCGAACTCTGGGAAAACGGAGTTGATGTTTATACTCCGGTTCGCGCTCTGGGAACTCGGAGTTGGATGTTTATACTCCGGTTCACACTCTAGGAATACGGAGTTGGATGTTTATACTCCGCTTCGCACTCTGGGAATACGGAGTTGATGTTTATACTCCGGTTCGGGCTTTAGGAACTCGGAGTTGGATGTTTATACTCCAGTTCGCGCTTTGGGAACTCGGAGTTGGATGTTTATACTCCTCTTCGCACTCTGGGAATACGGAGTTGGATGTTTATACTCCGGTTCGCGCTCTGGGAACTCGGAGTTGGATGTTTATACTCCGCTTCGCACTTTGGGAATACAGAGTTGATGTTTATACTCCGGTTCGCGCTTTAGGAACTAGTAGTTGGATGTTTATACTCCGCTTCGCACTATGGGAATACGGAGTTGATGTTTATACTCCGGTTCGCGCTCTGGGAACTCGAAGTTGGATGTTTATACTCCGCCTCGCACTCTAGGAATACGGAGTTGATGTTTATACTCCGGTTCGCGCTCTAGGAACTTGAAGTTGGATATTTATACTCCGGTTCGCGCTTTGGGAACTCGGAGTTGGATTTTTATACTCCGCTTCGAACTCTGGGAATACGGAGTTGATGTTTATACTCCGGTTCGCTCTTTGGGAACTCAGAGTTGGATGTTTATACTCCGCTTCGCACTCTGGGAATACGGAGTTGGAGGTTTGTACTCCGCTTCGCACTCTGGGAATACGGAGTAGATGTTTATACTCCGGTTCGCGATCTGGGAACTCGGAGTTGGATGTTTATACTCCGCCTCGCACTCTGGGAATACAGAGTTGATGTTTATACTCCGGTTCGCTCTCTGGTAACTCGGAGTTGGATGTTTATACTCCGGTTCGCGCTTTAGGAACTTGGAGTTGGATATTTATACTCCGCTTCGAACTCTGGGAAAACGGAGTTGATGTTTATACTCCGGTTCGCGCTCTGGGAACTCGGAGTTGGATGTTTATACTCCGCTTCGCACTCTGGGAATACGGAGTTGGATGTTTATACTCCGCTTTGCACTCTGGGAATACGGAGTTGATGTTTATACTCCGGTTCGCACTTTGGGAACTCGGAGTTGGATGTTTATACTCCGGTTCGTGCTCTGGGAACTCGGAGTTGGATGTTTATACTCCGCTTCGCATTCTGGGAATACGGAGTTGGATGTTTATACTCCGGTTCGCGCTCTGGGAACTCGGAGTTGGATGTTTATACTCCACTTCGCACTCTGGGAATACGGAGTTGATGTTTATACTCCGGTTCGCGCTTTGGGAACTAGTAGTTGGATGTTTATACTACGCTTCGCACTCTGGGAATACGGAGTTGATGTTTATACTCCGGTTCGCGCTCTGGGAACTCGAAGTTGGATGTTTATACTCCGCCTCGCACTCTGGGAATACAGAGTTGATTTTTATACTCTGGTTCGCGCTCTAGGAACTCGGAGTTGGATGTTTATACTCCGGTTCGCGCTTTGGGGACTCGGAGTTGGATGTTTATACTCCGCTTCGAACTTTGGGAATACGGAGTTGATGTTTGTACTCCGGTTCGCGCTCTGGGAACTCGGAGTTGGATGTTTATACTCCGGTTCGTGATCTGGGAACTCGGAGTTGGATGTTTATACTCCGCTTCGAACTCTGGGAATACGAAGTTGATGTTTATACTCCGGTTCGCGCTTTGGGAACTCGGAGTTGGATGTTTATACTCCGCTTTGCACTCTGGGTATACGGAGTTGATGTTTATACTCGGGTTCGCGCTCTGGGAACTCGGAGTTGGATGTTTATACTCCGGTTCATGATCTGGGAACTCGGAGTTGGATGTTTATACTCCGCTTCGCACTTTGGGAATACGGAGTTGATGTTTATACTCCGGTTCACGCTCTGGGAACTCGGAGTTGGATGTTTATACTCCGCCTCGCACTTTGGGAATACGGAGTTGATGTTTATACTCCGGTTCGCGCTCTGGGAACTCGGAGTTGGATGTTTATACTCTGGTTCACGCTTTAGGAACTCGGAGTTGGATGATTATACTCCGCTTCGAACTCTGGGAATACGGAGTTGATGTTTATACTCCGGTTCGCGCTCTAGGAACTCGGAGTTGGATGTTTATACTCCGCTTCGCACTCTGGGAATACGGAGTTGGATGTTTATACTCCGCTTCGCTCTCTGGGTATACGGAGTTGATGTTTATACTCCGGTTCATGCTCTGGGAACTCGGAGTTGGATGTTTATACTCCGCCTCGCACTCTAGGAATACGGAGTTGTTGTTTATACTTCGGTTCGTGCTATGGGAACTCGGAGTTGGATGTTTGTACTCTGCTTTGCACTCTAGTAATTCGGAGTTGATGTTTATACTCCACTTCGCATTCTGGGAATACGGAGTTGATGTTTATACTCCACTTCGCACTCTTTGAATACGGAGTTGGATGTTTATACTCTGGTTCGCGTTATGGGAACTCGGAGTTGGATGTTTATACTCCGGTTCGCGCTCTGGGAACTCGGAGTTGGATGTTTATACTCTGCCTCGCACTTCGGGAATACGGAGTTGGATGTTTATACTCCGGTTCGCGCTCTGGGAACTCGGAGTTGGATGTTTATACTCCGCTTCGCACTCTGGGAATACGGAGTTGATGTTTATACTCCGGTTCGCGCTCTGGGAACTCGGAGTTGGATGTTTATACTCCGCCTCGCACTTTGGGAATACGGAGTTGATGTTTATACTCCGGTTCGCGCTCTGGGAACTCGTAGTTGGATGTTTATAGTCCGGTTCGCGCTCTGGGAACTCGGAGTTGGATGTTTATACTCCGCCTCGCACTTTGGGAATACGGAGTTGATGTTTATAATCCGGTTCGCGCTCTGGGAACTCGGAGTTGGATGTTTATAGTCCTGTTCGCGCTTTGGGAACTCGGAGTTGGATGTTTATACTCCGCTTCGACCTCTGGCAATACGGAGTTGATGTTTATACTCCGGTTCGCGCTCTGGGAACTCGGAGTTGGATGTTTATACTCCGCTTCGCACTCTGGGAATACGGAGTTGGATGTTTATACTCCGCTTCGCCCTCAGGGGATACGGAGTTGATGTTTATACTCCGGTTCGCGCTCTGGGAACTCGGAGTTGGATGTTTATACTCCACCTTGCACTCTGGGAATACGGAGTTGATGTTTATACTCCGGTTTGCGCTCTGGGAACTCGGAGTTGGATGTTTATACTCCGCCTCGCACTTTGGGAATACGGAGTTGATGTTTATACTCTGGTTCGCGCTCTGGGAACTCGGAGTTGGATGTTTATACTCCGCTTCAAACTCTGGGAATACGGTGTTGATGTTTATACTCCGGTTCACGCCCTGGGAACTCGGAGTTGGTTGTTTATACTCCGCTTCGCACTCTGGGAATACGAAGTTGGATGTTTATACTTCACTTCGCACTTTGGGAATACGGAGTTGATGTTTATACTCCGGTTCGCGCTCTAGGAACTCGGAGTTGGATGTTTATACTCCGCCTCGCACTCTGGGAATACGGAGTTGATGTTTATACTCCGGTTCGCGCTGTAGGAACTCGAAGTTGGATATTTATACTCCGGTTCGCGCTTTGGAAACTCGGAGTTGGATGTTTATACTCCGCTTCGAACTCTGGGAATACGGAGTTGATGTTTATACTCCGGTTCGCGCTTTGGGAACTCAGAGTTGGATGTTTATACTCCGTTTCGCACTCTGGAAATACGGAGTAGATGTTTATACTCCGGTTCGCGCTCTGGGAACTCGGAGTTGGATGTTTATACTCCGCCTCGCACTCTGGGAATACAGAGTTGATGTTTATACTCCGGTTCGCGCTCTGGGAACTCGGAGTTGGATGTTTATACTCCGATTCGCGCTTTAGGAACTTGGAGTTGGATGTTTATACTCCGCTTCGAACTCTGGGAAAACGGAGTTGATGTTTATACTCCGGTTCGCGCTCTGGGAACTCGGAGTTGGATGTTTATACTCCGCTTCACACTCTAGGAATACGGAGTTGGATGTTTATACTCCGCTTCGCACTCTGGGAATACGGAGTTGATGTTTATACTCCGGTTCGGGCTTTAGGAACTCGGAGTTGGATGTTTATACTCCGGTTCGCGCTTTGGGAACTCGGAGTTGGATGTTTATACTCCGCTTCGCACTTTGGGAATACGGAGTTGGATGTTTATACTCCGGTTCGCGCTCTGGGAACTCGGAGTTGGATGTTTATACTCCGCTTCGCACTCTGGGAATACAGAGTTGATGTTTATACTCCGGTTCGCGCTTTAGGAACTAGTAGTTGGATGTTTATACTCCGCTTCGCACTCTGGGAATACGGAGTTGATGTTTATACTCCGGTTCGCGCTCTGGGAAAACGAAGTTGGATGTTTATACTCCGCCTCGCACTCTGGGAATACGGAGTTGATGTTTATACTCCGGTTCGCGCTCTAGGAACTCGAAGTTGGATATTTATACTCCGGTTCGCGCTTTGGGAACTCGGAGTTGGATTTTTATACTCCGCTTCGAACTCTGGGAATATGGAGTTGATGTTTATACTCCGGTTCGCGCTTTGGGAACTCAGAGTTGGATGTTTATACTCCGCTTCGCACTCTGGGAATACGAAGTTGGAGGTTTATACTCCGCTTCGCACTCTGGGAATACGGAGTTGATGTTTATACTCCGGTTCGCGATCTGGGAACTCGGAGTTGGATGTTTATACTCCGCCTCGCACTCTGGGAATACAGAGTTGATGTTTATACTCCGGTTCGCTCTCTGGTAACTCGGAGTTGGATGTTTATACTTCGGTTCGCGCTTTAGGAACTTGGAGTTGGATATTTATACTCCGCTTCAAACTCTGGGAAAACGGAGTTGATGTTTATATTCCGGTTCGCGCTCTGGGAACTCGGAGTTGGATGTTTATACTCCGCTTCGCACTCTGGGAATACGGAGTTGGATGTTTATACTCCGCTTTGCACTCTGGGAATACAGAGTTGATGTTTATACTCCGGTTCGCACTTTGGGAACTCGGAGTTGGATGTTTATACTCCGGTTCGTGCTCTGGGAACTCGGAGTTGGATGTTTATACTCCGCTTCGCATTCTGGGAATACGGAGTTGGATGTTTATACTCCGGTTCGCGCTCTGGGAACTCGGAGTTGGATGTTTATACTCCACTTCGCACTCTGGGAATACGGAGTGGATGTTTATACTCCGGTTCGCGCTTTGGGAACTATTAGTTGGATGTTTATACTCCGCTTCGCACTATGGGAATACGGAGTTGATGTTTATACTCCGGTTCGCGCTCTGGGAACTCGAAGTTGGATGTTTATACTCCGCCTCGCACTCTGGGAATACGGAGTTGATTTTTATACTCCGGTTCGCGCTCTGGGAACTCGGAGTTGGATGTTTATACTCCGGTTCGCGCTTTGGGGACTCGGAGTTGGATGTTTATACACCGCTTCGAACTCTGGGAATACGGAGTTGATGTTTGTACTCCGGTTCGCGCTCTGGGAACTCGGAGTTGGATGTTTATACTCCGGTTCGTGATTTGGGAACTCGGAGTTGGATGTTTATACTCTGGTTCGCGCTTTGGGAACTCGGAGTTGGATGTTTATACTCCGCTTTGCACTCTGGGAATATGGAGTTGGATGTTTATACTCCGCTTCGCACTCTGGGAATACGGAGTTGATGTTTATACTCCGGTTCACGCTCTGGGAACAAGGAGTTGGATGTTTATACTCCGCCTCGCACTTTGGGAATACAGAGTTGATGTTTATACTCCGGTTCGTGCTCTGGGAACTCGGAGTTGGATGTTTATACTCCGGTTCGCGCTTTAGGAACTCGGAGTTGGATGTTTATACTCCGCTTCGAACTCTGGGAATACGGAGTTGATGTTTATACTCCGGTTCGCGCTCTGGGAACTCAGAGTTGGATGTTTATACTCCGCTTCGCACTCTAGGAATACGGAGTTGGATGTTTATACTCCGCTTCGCACTCTGGGAATACGGAGTTGATGTTTATACTCCGGTTCGCGCTCTGGGAACTCGGACTTGGATGTTTATACTCCGCCTCGCACTTTGGGAATACGGAGTTGATGTTTATACTCCGGTTCGCGCTCTGGGAACTCGGAGTTGGATGTTTATACTCCGGTTCGCGCTCTGGGAACTCGGAGTTGGATGTTTATACTCCGGTTCGCGCTTTCGGAACTCGGAGTTGGATGTTTATACTCTGCTTCGACCTCTGGCAATACAGAGTTGATGTTTATACTCCGGTTCGCACTCTGGGAACTCGGAGTTGGATGTTTATACTCCGCTTCGCACTCTGGGAATACGGAGTTGGATGTTTATACTCCGCTTCGCCCTCTGGGGATACGGAGTTGATGTTTATACTCTAGTTCGCGCTCTGGGAACTCGGAGTTGGATGTTTATACTCCGCCTTGCACTATGGGAACACAGAGTTGATGTTTATACTCCGGTTTGCGCTCTGGGAACTCGGAGTTGGATGTTTATACTCCGCCTCGCACTGTGGGAATACGGAGTTGATGTTTATACTCTTGTTCGCGCTCTGGGAACTCGGAGTTGGACATTTATACTCCGCTTCAAACTCTGGGAATACGGTGTTGATGTTTATACTCCGGTTCACGCTCTGGGAACTCGGAGTTGGATGTTTATACTCCGCTTCGCACTCTGGGAATACGGAGTTGGATGTTTATACTTCACTTCGCACTCTGGGAATACGGAGTTGATGTTTATACTCCGGTTCGTGCTCTGGGAACTCGGAGTTGGATGTTTATACTCCGCCTCACACTCTGGGAATACGGAGTTGATGTTTATACTCCGGTTCACGCTCTAGGAACTCGAAGTTGGATATTTATACTCTGGTTCGCGCTTTGGGAACTTGGAGTTTGATGTTTATACTCCGCTTCGAACTCTGGGAATACGGAGTTGATGATTATACTCCGGTTCGCGCTTTGGCAACTCAGAGTTGGATGTTTATACTCCGCTTCGCACTCTAGGAATACGGAGTTGGAGGTTTATACTCCGCTTCGCACTCTGGGAATACGGAGTTGATGTTTATATTCCGGTTCGCGCTCTGGGAACTCGGAGTTGGATGTTTATACTCCGCCTCGCACTCTGGGAATACGGAGTTGATGTTTATACTCCGGTTTGCGCTCTGGGAACTCGGAGTTGGATGTTTATACTCCGCTTCGCACTCTGGGAATACAGAGTTGGATGTTTATACTCCGGTTCGCGGTCTGGGAACTCGGAGTTGGATGTTTATACTCCACTTCACACTCTGGGAATACGGAGTTGATGTTTATACTCCGGTTCGTGCTTTGGGAACTAGTAGTTGGATGTTTATACTCCGCTTCGCACTCTGGGAATGCGGAGTTGATGTTTATACTCCGGTTCGCGCTCTGGGAACTCGAAGTTGGATGTTTATACTCCGCCTCGCACTCTGGGAATACGGAGTTGATTTTTATACTTCGGTTCACGCTCTGGGAACTCGGAGTTGATGTTTATACTCCGGTTCGCGCTTTGGGAACTAATAGTTGGATGTTTATACTCCGCTTCGCACTTTGGGAATACGGAGTTGATGTTTATACTCCGGTTCGCGCTCTGGGAGCTCGAAGTTGGAGGTTTATATTCCGCCTCGCCCTCTGGGAATACGGAGTTGATGTTTATACTCCGGTTCGCGCTCTGGGAACTCGGAGTTGGATGTTTATACTCCGGTTCGTGCTTTGGGAACTCGGAGTTGGATGTTTATACTCCGCTTCGAACTCTGGGAATACGGAGTTGATGTTTATACTCCGGTTCGCTCTGTGAACCCAGAGTTGGATGTTTATACTCCGCTTCACACTCTAGGAATACGGAGTTGGAAGTTTATACTCCGCTTCGCACTCTGGGAATACGGAGTTGATGTTTATACTCCGGTTCGCGCTCTGGGAACTCGGAGTTGGATGTTTATACACCGCCTTGCACTCTGGGAATACGGAGTTGATGTTTATACTCTGGTTCGCGCTCTGGGAAATCGGAGTTGGTTGTTTATACTCTGATTCGCGCTTTGGGAACTCGGAGTTGGATGTTTATACTCCGCTTCGAACTCTGGGAATACGGAGTTGATGTTTATACTCCGGTTCGCGATCAGGGAACTCGGAGTTGGATGTTTATACTCCGCTTCGCACTCTGGGAATACGGAGTTGGATGTTTATACTCCGCTTCGCACTCTGGGAATACGGAGTTGATGTTTATACTCCGGTTTGCGCTCTGGGAACTCGGAGTTGGATGTTTATACTCCGCCTCGCACTTTGGGAATACGGAGTTGATGTTTATACTCCGATTCGCGCTCTGGGAACTCGGAGTTGGATGTTTATACTCCGGTTCGCGCTCTGGGAACTCGGAGTTGGATGTTTATACTCCGGTTCGCGCTCTGGGAACAAGGAGTTGGATGTTTATACTCCGGTTCGCGCTTTGGGGACTCGGAGTTGGATGTTTATACTCCGCCTCAAACTCTAGGAATACGGAGTTGATGTTTGTAGTCCGGTTCACGCTCTGGGTACTCGGAGTTGGATGTTTATACTCCGGTTCGTGCTCTGAGAACTCAGAGTTGGATGTTTATACTCCGCTTCGAACTCTGGGAATACGAAGTTGATGTTTATACACCGGTTCGCGCTTTGGTAACTCGGAGTCGGATGTTTATACTCCACTTTGCACTCTGGGAATACGGAGTTGGATGTTTATGCTCCGCTTCGCACTCTGGGAATACAGAGTTGATGTTTATACTCTGATTCGCGCTCTGGGAACTCGGAGTTGGATGTTTATAATCCGCCTCGCACTTTGGGAATACAGAGTTGATGTTTATACTCCGGTTCGCGCTCTGGGAACTCGGATTTGGATGTTTATACTCCGGTTCGCGCTTTAGGAACTCGGAGTTGGATGTTTATACTCCGCTTCGAACTCTGGGAATACGGAGTTGATGTTTATACTTCGGTTCGCGCTCTGGGAACTCGGAGTTGGATGTTTATACTCCGCTTTGCACTCTGGGAATACGGAGTTGGATGTTTATACTCCGCCTCGCACTCTGGGTATACGGAGTTGATGTTTATACTCCGGTTCGTGCTCTGGGAACTCGGAGTTGGATGTTTATACTCCGCCTCGCACTCTAGGAATACGGAGTTGATGTTTATACATCGGTTCGCGCTATGGGAACTCGGAGTTGGATGTTTGTACTCCGCTTCGCACTCTAGGAATTCGGAGTTGATGTTTATACTCCACTTCGCATTCTGGGAATACGGAGTTGATGTTTATACTCCGCTTCGCACTCTTTGAATACAGAGTTGGATGTTTATACTCCAGTTCGCGTTTTGGGAACTCGGAGTTGGATGTTTATACTCCGGTTCGCGCTTTGAGAACTCAGAGTTGGATATTTATACTCTGCCTCGCACTTCGGGAATACGGAGTTGGATGTTTATACTCCGGTTCGCACTCTGGGAACTCGGAGTTGGATGTTTATACTCCGCTTCGCACTCTGGGAATACGGAGTTGATGTTTATACTCCGGTTCGCGCTCTGGGAACTCGGAGTTGGATGTTTATACTCCGCCTCGCACTTTGGGAATACGGAGTTGATGTTTATACTCCGGTTCGCGCTCTGGGAACTCGGAGTTGGATGTTTATACTCCGGTTCGCGCTCTGGGAACTCGGAGTAGGATGTTTATAGTCCGGTTTGCGCTTTGGGAACTCGGAGTTGGATGTTTATACTCTGCTTCGACCTCTGGCAATACGAAGTTGATGTTTATACTCCGGTCTGGCTCTGGGAACTCGTAGTTGGATGTTTATACTCCACTTCGCACTCTAGGAATACGGAGTTGGATGTTTATACTCCGCTTCACCCTCTGGGGATACGGAGTTGATGTTTATACTCCGGTTTGCGCTCTGGGAACTCGGAGTTGGATGTTTATACTCCGCTTCGCACTCTGGGAATACGGAGTTGGATGTTTATACTCCGCTTCGCACTCTGGGAATACGGAGTTGATGTTTATACTCCGGTTCGCGCTCTGGGAACTCGGAGTTGGATGTTTATACTCCGCCTCGCACTCTGGGAATACGGAGTTGATGTTTATACTCCGATTCGCGCTATGGGAACTCGGAGTTGGATGTTTATATTCCGGTTCGCGCTTTAGGAACTTGGAGTTGGATGTTTATACTCCGCTTCGAACTTCGGGAAAACGGAGTTGAGGTTTATACTCCGGCTCGTGCTCTGGGAACTCGGAGTTGGATGTTTATACTCCGCTTCGCACACTGGGAATACGGAGTTGGATGTTTATACTCCGCTTCGCTCTCTGGGTATACAGAGTTGATGTTTATACTCCGGTTCGCTCTCTGGGAACTCGGAGTTGGATGTTTATACTCCGCCTGGCACTCTGGGAATACGGAGTTGATGTTTATACTCCGGTTTGCGCTCTGGGAACTCGGAGTTGGATGTTTATACTCCGCTTCGCACTCTGGGAATACGAAGTTGGATGTTTATACTCCGGTTCGCGGTCTGGGAAATCGGAGTTGGATGTTTATACTCCACTACGCACTCTGGGAATACGGAGTTGATGTTTATACTCCGGTTCGCGCTTTGGGAACTAGTAGTTGGATGTTTATACTCCGCTTCGCACTCTGGGAATACGGAGTTGATGTTTATACTCCGGTTCGCGCTCTGGGAACTCGAAGTTGGATGTTTATACTCCGCCTCGCACTCTGGGAATACGGAGTTGATGTTTGTACTCCGGTTCGCGCTCTGGGAACTCGGAGTTGGATGTTTATACTCCGGTTTGTGATCTGGGAACTCGGAGTTGGATGTTTATACTCCGCTTCGAACTCTGGGAATACGAAGTTGATGTTTATACTCCGGTTCGCGCTTTGGGAACTCGGAGTTGGATGTTTATACTCCGCTTCGCACTCTGGGAATACGGAGTTGATGTTTATACTCCGGTTCACGCTATGGGAACTCGGAGTTGGATGTTTATACTCCGCCTCGCAATTTGGGAATACAGAGTTGATGTTTATACTCCGGTTCGCGCTCTGGGAACTTGGAGTTGGATGTTTATACTCTGGTTCGCGCTTTAGGAACTCGGAGTTGGATGTTTATACTCCGCTTCGAACTCTGGGAATACGGAGTTGATGTTTATACTTCGGTTCGCGATCAGGGAACTCGGAGTTGGATGTTTATACTCCGCTTCGCACTCTGGGAATACGGAGTTGGATGTTTATACTCCGCTTCGCACTCTGGGAATACGGATTTGATGTTTATACTCTGGTTTGCGCTCTGGGAACTCGGAGTTGGATGTTTATACTCCGCCTCGCACTTTGGGAATACGGAGTTGATGTTTATACTCCGGTTCGCGCTCTGGGAACTCGGAGTTGGATGTTTATACTCCGGTTCGCGCTCTGGGAACTCGGAGTTGGATGTTTATACTCCGGTTCGCGCTTTGGGAACTCGGAGTTGGATGTTTATACTCCGCTTCGACCTCTGACAATACGGAGTTGATGTTTATACTCCGGTTCGCGCTCTGGGAACTCGGAGTTGGATGTTTATACTCCACTTCGCACTCTGGGAATACGGAGTTGGATGTTTATACTCCGCTTCGCCCTCTCGGGATACGGAGTTGATGTTTATACTCCGGTTCGCGCTCTGGGAACTCGGAGTTGGATGTTTATACTCCGCCTTGCACTCTGGGAATACGGAGGTTATGTTTATACTCCGGTTTGCGCTCTGGGAACTCGGAGTTGGATGTTTATACTCCGCCTCGCACTCTGGGAATACGGAGTTGATGTTTATACTCCGCTTCGCCCTCTCGGGATACGGAGTTGATGTTTATACTCCGGTTCGCGCTCTGGGAACTCGGAGTTGGATGTTTATACTCCGCCTTGCACTCTGGGAATACGGAGGTTATGTTTATACTCCGGTTTGCGCTCTGGGAACTCGGAGTTGGATGTTTATACTCCGCCTCGCACTCTGGGAATACGAAGTTGATGTTTATACTCCGCTTCACACTCTGGGAACTCGGAGTTGGATGTTCATACTCCGCTTCGCACTCTGGGAATACGGAGTTGATGTTTATACTCTGTTTCGCGCTCTGGGAACTCGGAGTTGGATGTTTATACTCCGCCTCGCACTTTGGGAATACGGAGTTGATGTTTATACTCCGATTCGCGCTCTGGGAACTCGGAGTTGGATGTTTATACTCCGGTTCGCGCTTTAGGAACTTGGAGTTGGATGTTTATACTCCGCTTCGAATTCTGGGAAAACGGAGTTGATGTTTATACTCCGGCTCGCGCTCTGGGAACTCGGAGTTGGATGTTTATACTCCGCTTCGCACTCTGGGAATACGGAGTTGGATGTTTATACTCCGCTTCGCTCTCTGGGTATACGGAGTTGATGTTTATACTCCGGTTCGCTCTCTGGGAACTCGGAGTTGGATGTTTATACTCCGCCTGGCACTTTGGGAATACGGAGTTGATGTTTATACTTCGGTTTGCGCTCTGGGAACTCGGAGTTGGATGTTTATACTCCGCTTCGCACTCTGGGAATACGGAGTTGGATGTTTATACTCCGGTTCGCGGTCTGGGAACTCGGAGTTGGATGTTTATACTCCACTTCGCACTCTGGGAATACGGAGTTGATGTTTATACTCCGGTTCGCGCTTTGGGAACAAGTAGTTGGATGTTTATACTCCGCTTCGCACTCTGGGAATATGGAGTTGATGTTTATACTCCGGTTCGCGCTCTGGGAACTCGAAGTTGGATGTTTTTACTCCGCCTCGCACTCCTGGAATACGGAGTTGATTTTTATACTTCGGTTCATGCTCTGGGAACTCGGAGTTGGATGTTTATACTCCAGTTCGCGCTTTGGGGACTCGGAGTTGGATGGTTATACTCCGCTTTGAACTCTGGGAATACGGAGTTGATGTTTGTACTCCGGTTCGCGCTCTAGGAACTCGGAGTTGGATGTTTATACTCCGGTTCGTGATCTGGGAACTCGGAGTTGGATGTTTATACTCCGCTTCGAACTCTGGGAATACGAAGTTGATGTTTATACTCCAGTTCGCGCTTTGGGAACTCGGAGTTGGATGTTTATACTCCGCTTTGAACTCTGGGAATACGGAGTTGGATGTTTATACTCCGCTTCGCACTCTGGGAATACGGAGTAGATGTTTATACTCCGGTTCACGCTCTGGGAACTCGGAGTTGGATGTTTATACTCCGCCTCGCATTTTGGGAATACAGAGTTGATGTTTATACTCCGGTTCGCGCTCTGGGAACTCGTAGTTGGATGTTTATACTCCGGTTCGCGCTTTAGGAACTCAGAGTTGGATGTTTATACTCCGCTTCGAACTCTGGGAATACGGAGTTGATGTTTATACTCCGGTTCGCGCTCAGGGAACTCGGAGTTGGATGTTTATACTCCGCTTCGCACTCTGGGAATACGGAGTTGGATGTTTATACTCCGCTTTGCACTCTGGGAATACGGAGTTGATGTTTATACTCCGGTTTGCGCTCTGGGAACTCGGAGTTGGATGTTTATACTCCGCCTCGCACTTTGGGAATACGGAGTTGATGTTTATACTCCGGTTCGCGCTCTGGGAACTCGGAGTTGGATGTTTATACTCCGGTTCGCGCTCTGGGAACTCGGAGTTGGATGTTTATACTCCGGTTCGTGCTTTGGGAACTCGGAGTTGGATGTTTATACTCCACTTCGACCTCTGGCAATACGGAGTTGATGTTTATACTCCGGTTCGCGCTCTGGGAACTCGGAGATGGATGTTTATACTCCGCTTCGCACTCTGGGAATACAGAGTTGGATGTTTATACTCCGCTTCGCCCTCTCGGGATACGGAGTTGATGTTTATACTCCGGTTCGCGCTCTGGGAACTCGGAGTTGGATGTTTATACTCCGCCTCGCACTTTGGGAATACGGAGTTGATGTTTATACTCCGGTTCGCGCTCTAGTAACTCGAAGTTGGATATTTATACTCCGGTTCGCGCTTTGGGAACTCGGAGTTAGATGTTTATACTCCGCTTTGAACTCTGGGAATACGGAGTTGATGTTTATACTCCGGTTCGCGCTTTGGGAACACAGAGTTGGATGTTTATACTCTGCTTCGCACTCTGGGAAAACGGAGTTGGAGGTTTATACTCCGCTTCGCACTATGGGAATACGGAGTTGATGTTTATACTCCGGTTCGCGATTTGGGAACTCGGAGTTGGATGTTTATATTCCGCTTCGAAATCTGGGAATACGGAGTTGATGTGTATACTCCGGTTCGTGCTTTGGGAACTCGGAGTTGGATGTTTATACTCCGCTTCGCACTCTGGGAATACGGAGTTGGATGTTTATACTCCGCTTCGCACTCTGGGAATACGGAGTTGATGTTTATACTCCGGTTCGCGCTCTGGGAACTCGGAGTTGGATGTTTATACTCCGCCTCGCACTTTGGGAATACGGAGTTGATGTTTATACTCCGGTTCGCGCTCTGGGAACTCGGAGTTGGATGTTTATACTCCGGTTCGCGATTTGGGAACTCGGAGTTGGATGTTTATACTCCGCTTCGACCTCTGACAATACGGAGTTGATGTTTATACTCCGGTTCGCGCTCTAGGAACTCGAAGTTGGATGTTTATACTCCACTTCGCACTCTAGGAATACGGAGTTGGATGTTTATACTCCGCTTCGCCCTCTCGGGATACGGAGTTGATGTTTATACTCCGGTTCGCGCTCTGGGAACTCGGAGTTGGATGTTTATACTCCGCCTTGCACTCTGGGAATACGGAGGTTATGTTTATACTCTGGTTTGCGCTCTGGGAACTCGGAGTTGGATGTTTATACTCCGCCTCGCACTCTGGGAATACGGAGTTGATGTTTATACTCTGGTTCGCGCTCTGGGAACTCGGAGTTGGATGTTCATACTCCGCTTCGCACTCTGGGAATACGTAGTTGATGTTTATACTCCGGTTCGCGCTCTGGGAACTCGGAGTTGGATGTTTATACTCCGCCTCGCACTTTGGGAATACGGAGTTGATGTTTATACTCCGATTCACGCTCTGGGAACTCGGAGTTGGATGTTTATACTCCGGTTCGCGCTTTAGGAACTTGGAGTTGGATGTTTATACACCGCTTCGAACTCTGGGAAAACGGAGTTGATGTTTATACTCCGGCTCGCGCTCTGGGAACTCGGAGTTGGATGTTTATACTCCGCTTCGCACTCTGGGAATACGGAGTTGGATGTTTATACTCTGCTTCGCTCTCTGGGTATACGGAGTTGATGTTTATACTCCGGTTCGCTCTCTGGGAACTCGGAGTTGGATGTTTATACTCCGCCTGGCACTCTGGGAATACGGAGTTGATGTTTATACTCCGGTTTGCGCTCTGGGAACTCGGACTTGGATGTTTATACTCCGCTTCGCACTCTGGGAATACGGAGTTGGATGTTTATACTCCGGTTCGCGGTCTGGGAACTCGGAGTTGGATGTTTATACTCCACTTCGCACTCTGGGAATACGGAGTTGATGTTTATACTCCGGTTCGCGCTTTGGGAACTAGTAGTTGGATGTTTATACTCCGCTTCGCACTCTGGGAATATGGAGTTGATGTTTATACTCCGGTTCGCGCTCTGGGAACTCGAAGTTGGATGTTTATACTCCGCCTCGCACTCTGGGAATACGGAGTTGATTTTTATACTTCGGTTCATGCTCTGGGAACTCGGAGTTGGATGTTTATACTCCAGTTCGCGCTTTGGGGACTCGGAGTTGGATGGTTATACTCCGCTTCGAACTCTGGGAATACGGAGTTGATGTTTGTACTCCGGTTCGCGCTCTAGGAACTCGGAGTTGGATGTTTATACTCCGGTTCGTGATCTGGGAACTCGGAGTTGGATGTTTATACTCCGCTTCGAACTCTGGGAATACGAAGTTGATGTTTATACTCCGGTTCGCGCTTTGGGAACTCGGAGTTGGATGTTTATACTCCGCTTTGAACTCTGGGAATACGGAGTTGGATGTTTATACTCCGCTTCGCACTCTGGGAATACGGAGTTGATGTTTATACTCCGGTTCACGCTCTGGGAACTCGGAGTTGGATGTTTATACTCCGCCTCGCATTTTGGGAATACAGAGTTGATGTTTATACTCCGGTTCGCGCTCTGGGAACTCGGAGTTGGATGTTTATACTCCGGTTTGCGCTTTAGGAACTCAGAGTTGGATGTTTATACTCCGCTTCGAACTCTGGGAATACGGAGTTGATGTTTATACTCTGGTTCGCGCTCAGGGAACTCGGAGTTGGATGTTTATACTCCGCTTCGCACTCTGGGAATACAGAGTTGGATGTTTATACTCCGCTTCGCACTCTGGGAATACGGAGTTGATGTTTATACTCCGGTTTGCGCTCTGGGAACTCGGAGTTGGATGTTTATACTCCGCCTCGCACTTTGGGAATACGGAGTTGATGTTTATACTCCGGTTCGCGCTCTGGGAACTCGGAGTTGGATGTTTATACTCCGGTTCGCGCTCTGGGAACTCGAAGTTGGATGTTTATACTCCGGTTCGCGCTTTGGGAACTCGGAGTTGGATGTTTATACTCCGGTTCGACCTCTGGCAATACGGAGTTGATGTTTATACTCCGGTTCGCGCTCTGGGAACTCGGAGTTGGATGTTTATACTCCGCTTCGCACTCTTGGAATACAGAGTTGGATGTTTATACTCCGCTTCGCCCTCTCGGGATACGGAGTTGATGTTTATACTCCGGTTCGCGCTTTGGGAACTCGGAGTTGGATGTTTATACTCCGGTACGCGATTTGGGAACTCGGAGTTGGATGTTTATACTCCGCTTCGACCTCTGACAATACGGAGTTGATGTTTATACTCCGGTTCGCGCTCTGGGAACTCGGAGTTGGATGTTTATACTCCGCCTCGCACTTTGGGAATACGGAGTTGATGTTTATACTCCGGTTCGCGCTCTGGGAACTCGGAGTTGGATGTTTATACTCCGGTTCGCGATTTGGGAACTCGGAGTTGGATGTTTATACTCCGCTTCGACCTCTGACAATACGGAGTTGATGTTTATACTCCGGTTCGCGCTCTGGGAACTCGAAGTTGGATGTTTATACTCCACTTCGCACTCTAGGAATACGGAGTTGGATGTTTATACTCCGCTTCGCCCTCTCGGGATACGGAGTTGATGTTTATACTCTGGTTCGCGCTCTGGGAACTCGGAGTTGGATGTTTATACTCCGCCTTGCACTCTGGGAATACGGAGGTTATGTTTATACTCTGGTTTGCGCTCTGGGAACTCGGAGTTGGATGTTTATACTCCGCCTCGCACTCTGGGAATACGGAGTTGATGTTTATACTCTGGTTCGCGCTCTGGGAACTCGGAGTTGGATGTTCATACTCCGCTTCGCACTCTGGGAATACGTAGTTGATGTTTATACTCCGGTTCGCGCTCTGGGAACTCGGAGTTGGATGTTTATACTCCGCCTCGCACTTTGGGAATACGGAGTTGATGTTTATACTCCGATTCGCGCTCTGGGAACTCGGAGTTGGATGTTTATACTCCGGTTCGCGCTTTAGGAACTTGGAGTTGGATGTTTATACACCGCTTCGAACTCTGGGAAAACGGAGTTGATGTTTATACTCCGGCTCGCGCTCTGGGAACTCGGAGTTGGATGTTTATACTCCGCTTCGCACTCTGGGAATACGGAGTTGGATGTTTATACTCTGCTTCGCTCTCTGGGTATACGGAGTTGATGTTTATACTCCGGTTCGCTCTCTGGGAACTCGGAGTTGGATGTTTATACTCCGCCTGGCACTCTGGGAATACGGAGTTGATGTTTATACTCCGGTTTGCGCTCTGGGAACTCGGACTTGGATGTTTATACTCCGCTTCGCACTCTGGGAATACGGAGTTGGATGTTTATACTCCGGTTCGCGGTCTGGGAACTCGGAGTTGGATGTTTATACTCCACTTCGCACTCTGGGAATACGGAGTTGATGTTTATACTCCGGTTCGCGCTTTGGGAACTAGTAGTTGGATGTTTATACTCCGCTTCGCACTCTGGGAATATGGAGTTGATGTTTATACTCCGGTTCGCGCTCTGGGAACTCGAAGTTGGATGTTTATACTCCGCCTCGCACTCTGGGAATACGGAGTTGATTTTTATACTTCGGTTCATGCTCTGGGAACTCGGAGTTGGATGTTTATACTCCAGTTCGCGCTTTGGGGACTCGGAGTTGGATGGTTATACTCCGCTTCGAACTCTGGGAATACGGAGTTGATGTTTGTACTCCGGTTCGCGCTCTAGGAACTCGGAGTTGGATGTTTATACTCCGGTTCGTGATCTGGGAACTCGGAGTTGGATGTTTATACTCCGCTTCGAACTCTGGGAATACGAAGTTGATGTTTATACTCCGGTTCGCGCTTTGGGAACTCGGAGTTGGATGTTTATACTCCGCTTTGAACTCTGGGAATACGGAGTTGGATGTTTATACTCCGCTTCGCACTCTGGGAATACGGAGTTGATGTTTATACTCCGGTTCACGCTCTGGGAACTCGGAGTTGGATGTTTATACTCCGCCTCGCATTTTGGGAATACAGAGTTGATGTTTATACTCCGGTTCGCGCTCTGGGAACTCGGAGTTGGATGTTTATACTCCGGTTCGCGCTTTAGGAACTCAGAGTTGGATGTTTATACTCCGCTTCGAACTCTGGGAATACGGAGTTGATGTTTATACTCCGGTTCGCGCTCAGGGAACTCGGAGTTGGATGTTTATACTCCGCTTCGCACTCTGGGAATACGGAGTTGGATGTTTATACTCCGCTTCGCACTCTGGGAATACGGAGTTGATGTTTATACTCCGGTTTGCGCTCTGGGAACTCGGAGTTGGATGTTTATACTCCGCCTCGCACTTTGGGAATACGGAGTTGATGTTTATACTCCGGTTCGCGCTCTGGGAACTCGGAGTTGGATGTTTATACTCCGGTTCGCGCTCTGGGAACTCGAAGTTGGATGTTTATACTCCGGTTCGCGCTTTGGGAACTCGGAGTTGGATGTTTATACTCCGCTTCGACCTCTGGCAATACGGAGTTGATGTTTATACTCCGGTTCGCGCTCTGGGAACTCGGAGTTGGATGTTTATACTCCGCTTCGCACTCTTGGAATACAGAGTTGGATGTTTATACTCCGCTTCGCCCTCTCGGGATACGGAGTTGATGTTTATACTCCGGTTCGCGCTCTGGGAACTCGGAGTTGGATGTTTATACTCCGCCTTGCACTCTGGGAATACAGAGGTTATGTTTATACTCCGGTTTGCGCTCTGGGAACTCGGAGTTGGATGTTTATACTCCGCCTCGCACTCTGGGAATACGGAGTTGATGTTTATACTCTGGTTCGCGCTCTGGGAACTCGGAGTTGGATGTTTATACTCCGCTTCGCACTCTGGGAATTCGGAGTTGATGTTTATACTCTGGTTCGCGCTCTGGGAACTCGGAGTTGGATGTTTATACTCCGCCTCGCACTTTGGGAATACGGAGTTGATGTTTATACTCCGATTCGCGCTCTGGGAACTCGGAGTTGGATGTTTATACTCCGGTTCGCGCTTTAGGAACTTGGAGTTGGATGTTTATACTCCGCTTCGAACTCTGGGAAAACGGAGTTGATGTTTATACTCCGGCTCGCGCTCTGGGAACTCGGAGTTGGATGTTTATACTCCGCTTCGCACTCTGGGAATACGGAGTTGGATGTTTATACTCCGCTTCGCTCTCTAGGTATACGGAGTTGATGTTTATACTCCGGTTCGCTCTCTGGGAACTCGGAGTTGGATGTTTATACTCCGCCTGGCACTCTGGGAATACGGAGTTGATGTTTATACTCTGGTTTGCGTCCTGGAACTCGGAGTTGGATGTTTATACTCCGCTTCGCACTTTGGGAATACGGAGTTGGATGTTTATACTCCGGTTCGCGGTCTGGGAACTCGGAGTTGGATGTTTATACTCCACTTCGCACTCTGGGAATACGGAGTTGATGTTTATACTCCGGTTCGCGCTTTGGGAACTAGTAGTTGGATGTTTATACTCCGCTTCGCACTCTGGGAATATGGAGTTGATGTTTATACTCCGGTTCGTGCTCTGGGAACTCGAAGTTGGATGTTTATACTCCGCCTCGCACTCTGGGAATACGGAGTTGATTTTTATACTTCGGTTCATGCTTTGGGAACTCGGAGTTGGATGTTTATACTCCAGTTCGCGCTTTGGGGACTCGGAGTTGGATGGTTATACTCCGCTTCGAACTCTGGGAATACGGAGTTGATGTTTGTACTCCGGTTCGCGCTCTAGGAATTCGGAGTTGGATGTTTATACTCCGGTTCGTGATCTGGGAACTCGGAGTTGGATGTTTATACTCCGCTTCGAACTCTGGGAATACGAAGTTGATGTTTATACTCCGGTTCGCGCTTTGGGAACTCGGAGTTGGATGTTTATACTCCGCTTTGAACTCTGGGAATACGGAGTTGGATGTTTATACTCCGCTTCGCACTCTGGGAATACGGAGTTGATGTTTATACTCCGGTTCACCCTCTGGGAACTCGGAGTTGGATGTTTATACTCCGCCTCGCATTTTGGGAATACAGAGTTGATGTTTATACTCCGGTTCGCGCTCTGGGAACTCGGAGTTGGATGTTTATACTCCGGTTCGCGCTTTAGGAACTCAGAGTTGGATGTTTATACTCCGCCTCGCACTCTGGGAATACGGAGTTGATTTTTATACTTCGGTTCACGCTCTGGGAACTCGAAGTTGGATGTTTATACTCCAGTTCGCGCTTTGGGGACTCGGAGTTGGATGTTTATACTCCGCTTCGAACTTTGGGAATATGCAGTTGATGTTTGTACTCCGGTTCGCGCTCTGGGAACTCGGAGTTGGATGTTTATACTCCGGTTCGTGATCAAGGAACTCGGAGTTGGATGTTTATACTCCGCTTCGCACTCTGGGAATACAGAGTTGGATGTTTATACTCCGCTTCGCTCTCTGGGTATACGGAGTTGATGTTTATACTCCGGTTCGCTCTCTGGGAACTCGGAGTTGGATGTTTATACTCCGCCTGGAACTCTGGGAATACGGAGTTGATGTTTATACTCCGGTTTGCGCTCTGGGAACTCGGAGTTGGCTGTTTATACTCCGCTTCGCACTCTGGGAATACGGAGTTGGATGTTTATACTCCGGTTCGCGCTCTGGGAACTCGGAGTTGGATGTTTATACTCCGGTTCGCGCTTTAGGAACTCAGAGTTGGATGTTTATACTCCGCTTCGAACTCTGGGAATACGGAGTTGATGTTTATACTCCGGTTCGCGCTCAGGGAACTCGGAGTTGGATGTTTATACTCCGCTTCGCACTCTGGGAATACGGAGTTGGATGTTTATACTCCGCTTCGCACTCTGGGAATACGGAGTTGATGTTTATACTCCGGTTTGCGCTCTGGGAACTCGGAGTTGGATGTTTATACTCCGCCTCGCACTTTGGGAATACGGAGTTGATGTTTATACTCCGGTTCGCGCTCTGGGAACTCGGAGTTGGATGTTTATACTCCGGTTCGCGCTCTGGGAACTCGAAGTTGGATGTTTATACTCCGGTTCGCGCTTTGGGAACTCGGAGTTGGATGTTTATACTCCGCTTCGACCTCTGGCAATACGGAGTTGATGTTTATACTCCGGTTCGCGCTCTGGGAACTCGGAGTTGGATGTTTATACTCCGCTTCGCACTCTTGGAATACAGAGTTGGATGTTTATACTCCGCTTCGCCCTCTCGGGATACGGAGTTGATGTTTATACTCCGGTTCGCGCTCTGGGAACTCGGAGTTGGATGTTTATACTCCGCCTTGCACTCTGGGAATACAGAGGTTATGTTTATACTCCGGTTTGCGCTCTGGGAACTCGGAGTTGGATGTTTATACTCCGCCTCGCACTCTGGGAATACGGAGTTGATGTTTATACTCTGGTTCGCGCTCTGGGAACTCGGAGTTGGATGTTTATACTCCGCTTCGCACTCTGGGAATTCGGAGTTGATGTTTATACTCTGGTTCGCGCTCTGGGAACTCGGAGTTGGATGTTTATACTCCGCCTCGCACTTTGGGAATACGGAGTTGATGTTTATACTCCGATTCGCGCTCTGGGAACTCGGAGTTGGATGTTTATACTCCGGTTCGCGCTTTAGGAACTTGGAGTTGGATGTTTATACTCCGCTTCGAACTCTGGGAAAACGGAGTTGATGTTTATACTCCGGCTCGCGCTCTGGGAACTCGGAGTTGGATGTTTATACTCCGCTTCGCACTCTGGGAATACGGAGTTGGATGTTTATACTCCGCTTCGCTCTCTAGGTATACGGAGTTGATGTTTATACTCCGGTTCGCTCTCTGGGAACTCGGAGTTGGATGTTTATACTCCGCCTGGCACTCTGGGAATACGGAGTTGATGTTTATACTCTGGTTTGCGTCCTGGAACTCGGAGTTGGATGTTTATACTCCGCTTCGCACTTTGGGAATACGGAGTTGGATGTTTATACTCCGGTTCGCGGTCTGGGAACTCGGAGTTGGATGTTTATACTCCACTTCGCACTCTGGGAATACGGAGTTGATGTTTATACTCCGGTTCGCGCTTTGGGAACTAGTAGTTGGATGTTTATACTCCGCTTCGCACTCTGGGAATATGGAGTTGATGTTTATACTCCGGTTCGTGCTCTGGGAACTCGAAGTTGGATGTTTATACTCCGCCTCGCACTCTGGGAATACGGAGTTGATTTTTATACTTCGGTTCATGCTTTGGGAACTCGGAGTTGGATGTTTATACTCCAGTTCGCGCTTTGGGGACTCGGAGTTGGATGGTTATACTCCGCTTCGAACTCTGGGAATACGGAGTTGATGTTTGTACTCCGGTTCGCGCTCTAGGAATTCGGAGTTGGATGTTTATACTCCGGTTCGTGATCTGGGAACTCGGAGTTGGATGTTTATACTCCGCTTCGAACTCTGGGAATACGAAGTTGATGTTTATACTCCGGTTCGCGCTTTGGGAACTCGGAGTTGGATGTTTATACTCCGCTTTGAACTCTGGGAATACGGAGTTGGATGTTTATACTCCGCTTCGCACTCTGGGAATACGGAGTTGATGTTTATACTCCGGTTCACCCTCTGGGAACTCGGAGTTGGATGTTTATACTCCGCCTCGCATTTTGGGAATACAGAGTTGATGTTTATACTCCGGTTCGCGCTCTGGGAACTCGGAGTTGGATGTTTATACTCCGGTTCGCGCTTTAGGAACTCAGAGTTGGATGTTTATACTCCGCTTCGCACTCTGGGAATACGTAGTTGATGTTTATACTCCGGTTCGCGCTCTGGGAACTCGGAGTTGGATGTTTATACTCCGCCTCGCACTTTGGGAATACGGAGTTGATGTTTATACTCCGATTCGCGCTCTGGGAACTCGGAGTTGGATGTTTATACTCCGGTTCGCGCTTTAGGAACTTGGAGTTGGATGTTTATACACCGCTTCGAACTCTGGGAAAACGGAGTTGATGTTTATACTCCGGCTCGCGCTCTGGGAACTCGGAGTTGGATGTTTATACTCCGCTTCGCACTCTGGGAATACGGAGTTGGATGTTTATACTCTGCTTCGCTCTCTGGGTATACGGAGTTGATGTTTATACTCCGGTTCGCTCTCTGGGAACTCGGAGTTGGATGTTTATACTCCGCCTGGCACTCTGGGAATACGGAGTTGATGTTTATACTCCGGTTTGCGCTCTGGGAACTCGGACTTGGATGTTTATACTCCGCTTCGCACTCTGGGAATACGGAGTTGGATGTTTATACTCCGGTTCGCGGTCTGGGAACTCGGAGTTGGATGTTTATACTCCACTTCGCACTCTGGGAATACGGAGTTGATGTTTATACTCCGGTTCGCGCTTTGGGAACTAGTAGTTGGATGTTTATACTCCGCTTCGCACTCTGGGAATATGGAGTTGATGTTTATACTCCGGTTCGCGCTCTGGGAACTCGAAGTTGGATGTTTATACTCCGCCTCGCACTCTGGGAATACGGAGTTGATTTTTATACTTCGGTTCATGCTCTGGGAACTCGGAGTTGGATGTTTATACTCCAGTTCGCGCTTTGGGGACTCGGAGTTGGATGGTTATACTCCGCTTCGAACTCTGGGAATACGGAGTTGATGTTTGTACTCCGGTTCGCGCTCTAGGAACTCGGAGTTGGATGTTTATACTCCGGTTCGTGATCTGGGAACTCGGAGTTGGATGTTTATACTCCGCTTCGAACTCTGGGAATACGAAGTTGATGTTTATACTCCGGTTCGCGCTTTGGGAACTCGGAGTTGGATGTTTATACTCCGCTTTGAACTCTGGGAATACGGAGTTGGATGTTTATACTCCGCTTCGCACTCTGGGAATACGGAGTTGATGTTTATACTCCGGTTCACGCTCTGGGAACTCGGAGTTGGATGTTTATACTCCGCCTCGCATTTTGGGAATACAGAGTTGATGTTTATACTCCGGTTCGCGCTCTGGGAACTCGGAGTTGGATGTTTATACTCCGGTTCGCGCTTTAGGAACTCAGAGTTGGATGTTTATACTCCGCTTCGAACTCTGGGAATACGGAGTTGATGTTTATACTCCGGTTCGCGCTCAGGGAACTCGGAGTTGGATGTTTATACTCCGCTTCGCACTCTGGGAATACGGAGTTGGATGTTTATACTCCGCTTCGCACTCTGGGAATACGGAGTTGATGTTTATACTCCGGTTTGCGCTCTGGGAACTCGGAGTTGGATGTTTATACTCCGCCTCGCACTTTGGGAATACGGAGTTGATGTTTATACTCCGGTTCGCGCTCTGGGAACTCGGAGTTGGATGTTTATACTCCGGTTCGCGCTCTGGGAACTCGAAGTTGGATGTTTATACTCCGGTTCGCGCTTTGGGAACTCGGAGTTGGATGTTTATAATCCGCTTCGACCTCTGGCAATACGGAGTTGATGTTTATACTCCGGTTCGCGCTCTGGGAACTCGGAGTTGGATGTTTATACTCCGCTTCGCACTCTTGGAATACAGAGTTGGATGTTTATACTCCGCTTCGCCCTCTCGGGATACGGAGTTGATGTTTATACTCCGGTTCGCGCTCTGGGAACTCGGAGTTGGATGTTTATACTCCGCCTTGCACTCTGGGAATACAGAGGTTATGTTTATACTCCGGTTTGCGCTCTGGGAACTCGGAGTTGGATGTTTATACTCCGCCTCGCACTCTGGGAATACGGAGTTGATGTTTATACTCTGGTTCGCGCTCTGGGAACTCGGAGTTGGATGTTTATACTCCGCTTCGCACTCTGGGAATTCGGAGTTGATGTTTATACTCTGGTTCGCGCTCTGGGAACTCGGAGTTGGATGTTTATACTCCGCCTCGCACTTTGGGAATACGGAGTTGATGTTTATACTCCGATTCGCGCTCTGGGAACTCGGAGTTGGATGTTTATACTCCGGTTCGCGCTTTAGGAACTTGGAGTTGGATGTTTATACTCCGCTTCGAACTCTGGGAAAACGGAGTTGATGTTTATACTCCGGCTCGCGCTCTGGGAACTCGGAGTTGGATGTTTATACTCCGCTTCGCACTCTGGGAATACGGAGTTGGATGTTTATACTCCGCTTCGCTCTCTAGGTATACGGAGTTGATGTTTATACTCCGGTTCGCTCTCTGGGAACTCGGAGTTGGATGTTTATACTCCGCCTGGCACTCTGGGAATACGGAGTTGATGTTTATACTCTGGTTTGCGTCCTGGAACTCGGAGTTGGATGTTTATACTCCGCTTCGCACTTTGGGAATACGGAGTTGGATGTTTATACTCCGGTTCGCGGTCTGGGAACTCGGAGTTGGATGTTTATACTCCACTTCGCACTCTGGGAATACGGAGTTGATGTTTATACTCCGGTTCGCGCTTTGGGAACTAGTAGTTGGATGTTTATACTCCGCTTCGCACTCTGGGAATATGGAGTTGATGTTTATACTCCGGTTCGTGCTCTGGGAACTCGAAGTTGGATGTTTATACTCCGCCTCGCACTCTGGGAATACAAAGTTGATTTTTATACTTCGGTTCATGCTTTGGGAACTCGGAGTTGGATGTTTATACTCCAGTTCGCGCTTTGGGGACTCGGAGTTGGATGGTTATACTCCGCTTCGAACTCTGGGAATACGGAGTTGATGTTTGTACTCCGGTTCGCGCTCTAGGAATTCGGAGTTGGATGTTTATACTCCGGTTCGTGATCTGGGAACTCGGAGTTGGATGTTTATACTCCGCTTCGAACTCTGGGAATACGAAGTTGATGTTTATACTCCGGTTCGCGCTTTGGGAACTCGGAGTTGGATGTTTATACTCCGCTTTGAACTCTGGGAATACGGAGTTGGATGTTTATACTCCGCTTCGCACTCTGGGAATACGGAGTTGATGTTTATACTCCGGTTCACCCTCTGGGAACTCGGAGTTGGATGTTTATACTCCGCCTCGCATTTTGGGAATACAGAGTTGATGTTTATACTCCGGTTCGCGCTCTGGGAACTCGGAGTTGGATGTTTATACTCCGGTTCGCGCTTTAGGAACTCGGAGTTGGATGTTTATACTCCGCTTCGAACACTGGGAATACGGAGTTGATGTTTATACTCCGGTTCGCGCTCAGGGAACTCGGAGTTGGATGTTTATACTCCGCTTCGCACTCTGGGAATACGGAGTTGGATGTTTATACTCCGCTTCGCACTCTGGGAATACGGAGTTGATGTTTATACTCCGGTTTGCGCTCTAGGAACTCGGAGTTGGATGTTTATACTCCGCCTCACACTTTGGGAATATGGAGTTGATGTTTATACTCCGGTTCGCGCTCTGGGAACTCGGAGATGGATGTTTATACTCCGGTTCGCGCTCTGGGAACTCGGAGTTGGATGTTTATACTCCGGTTCGCGCTTTGGGAACTCGGAGTTGGATGTTTATACTCCGCTTCGACCTCTGGCAATACGGAGTTGATGTTTATACTCCCGTTCGCGCTCTGGGAACTCGGAGTTGGATGTTTATACTCCGCTTCGCACTCTGGGAATACAGAGTTGGATGTTTATACTCCGCTTCGCCCTCTCGGGATACGGAGTTGATGTTTATACTCCGGTTCGCGCTCTGGGAACTCGGAGTTGGATGATTATACTCCGCCTTGCACTCTGGGAATACGGAGGTTATGTTTATACTCCGGTTTGCGCTCTGGGAACTCGGAGTTGGATGTTTATACTCCGCCTCGCACTCTGGGAATACGGAGTTGATGTTTATACTCTGGTTCGCGCTCTGGGAACTCGGAGTTGGATGTTTATACTCCGCTTCGCACTTTGGGAATACGGAGTTGATGTTTATACTCCGGTTCGTGCTCTGGGAACTCGGAGTTGGATGTTTATACTCCGCCTCGCACTTTGGGAATACGGAGTTGATGTTTATACTCCGATTCGCGCTCTGGGAACTCGGAGTTGGATGTTTATACTCCGGTTCGTGCTTTAGGAACTTGGAGTTGGATGTTTATACTACGCTTCGAACTCTGGGAAAACGGAGTTGATGTTTATACTCCGGCTCGCGCTCTGGGAACTCGGAGTTGGATGTTTATACTCCGCTTCGCACTCTGGGAATACGGAGTTGGATGTTTATACTCCGCTTCGCTCTCTGGGTATACAGAGTTGATTTTTATACTCCGGTTCGCTCTCTGGGAACTCGGAGTTGGATGTTTATACTCCGCCTGGCACTGGGAATACGGAGTTGATGTTTATACTCCGGTTTGCGCTCTGGGAACTCGGAGTTGGATGTTTATACTCCGCTTCGCACTCTGGGAATACGGAGTTAGATGTTTATACTCCGGTTCGCGGTCTGGGAACTCGGAGTTGGATGTTTATACTCCACTTCGCACTCTGGGAATACGGAGTTGATGTTTATACTCCGGTTCGTGCTTTGGGAACTAGTAGTTGGATGTTTATACTCCGCTTCGCACTCTGGGAATACGGAGTTGATGTTTATACTCCGGTTCGCGCTCTGGGAACTCGAAGTTGGATGTTTATACTCCGCCTCGCACTCTAGGAATACGGAGTTGATTTTTATACTTCGGTTCACGCTCTGGGAACTCGGAGTTGGATGTTTATACTCTAGTTCGCGCTTTGGGGACTCGGAGTTGGATGTTTATACTCCGCTTCGAACTCTGGGAATACGGAGTTGATGTTTGTACTCCGGTTCGCGCTATGGGAACTCGGAGTTGGATGTTTATACTCCGGTTCGTGATCTGGGAACTCGGAGTTGGATGTTTATACTCCGCTTCGAACTCTGGGAATACGAAGTTGATGTTTATACTCCGGTTCGCGCTTTGGGAACTCGGAGTTGGATGTTTATACTCCGCTTTGCACTCTGGGAATACGGAGTTGGATGTTTATACTCCGCTTCGCACTCTGGGAATACAGAGTTGATGTTTATACTCCGGTTCACGCTCTGGGAACTCGGAGTTGGATGTTTATACTCCTCCTCGCGTTTTGGGAATACAGAGTTGATGTTTATACTCCGGTTCGCGCTTTGGGAACTCGGAGTTGGATGTTTATACTCCGGTTCGCGCTTTAGGAACTCGGAGTTGGATGTTTATACTCCGCTTCGAACACTGGGAATACGGAGTTGATGTTTATACTCCGGTTCGCGCTCAGGGAACTCGGAGTTGGATGTTTATACTCCGCTTCGCACTCTGGGAATACGGAGTTGGATGTTTATACTCCGCTTCGCACTCTGGGAATACGGAGTTGTTGTTTATACTCCGGTTTGCGCTCTGGGAACTCGGAGTTGGATGTTTATACTCCGCCTTGCACTTTGGGAATACAGAGTTGATGTTTATACTCCGGTTCGCGCTCTGGGAACTCGGAGTTGGATGTTTATACTCTGGTTCGCGCTCTGGGAACTCGGAGTTGGATGTTTATACTCCGGTTCGCGCTTTGGGAACTCGGAGTTGGATGTTTATACTCCGCTTCGACCTCTGGCAATACGGAGTTGATGTTTATACTCCGGTTCGCGCTCTGGGAACTCAGAGTTGGATGTTTATACTCCGCTTCGCACTCTGGGAATACAGAGTTGGATGTTTATACTCCGCTTCGCCCTCTCGGGATACGGAGTTGATGTTTATACTCCGGTTCGCGCTCTAGGAACTCGGAGTGGGATGTTTATACTCCACCTTGCACTCTGGGAATACGGAGGTTATGTTTATACTCCGGTTTGCGCTCTGGGAACTCGGAGTTGGATGTTTATACTCCGCCTTGCACTCTGGGAATACGGAGTTGATGTTTATACTCTGGTTCGCGCTCTGGGAACTCGGAGTTGGATGTTTATACTTTGCTTCGCACTCTGGGAATACGGAGTTGATGTTTATACTCCGGTTCGCGCTCTGGGAACTCGGAGTTGGATGTTTATACTCCGCCTCGCACTTTGGGAATACGGAGTTTATGTTTATACTCCGATTCGCGCTCTGGGAACTCGGAGTTGGATGTTTATACTCCGGTTCGCGCTTTAGGAACTTGGAGTTGGATGTTTATACTCCGCTTCGAACTCTGGGAAAACAGAGTTGATGTTTATACTCCGGCTCGCGCTCTGGGAACTCGGAGTTGGATGTTTATACTCCGCTTCGCACTTTGGGAATACGGAGTTGGATGTTTATACTCCGCTTCGCTCTCTGGGTATACGGAGTTGATGTTTATACTCCGGTTCGCTCTCTGGGAACTCGGAGTTGGATGTTTATACTCCACCTGGCACTCTGGGAATACGGAGTTGATGTTTATACTCCGGTTTGCGCTCTGGGAACTCGGAGTTGGATGTTTATACTCCGCTTCGCACTCTGGGAATACGGAGTTGGATGTTTTTACTCCGGTTCGCGGTCTGGGAACTCGGAGTTGGATGTTTATACTCCACTTCGCACTCTGGGAATACGGAGTTGATGTTTATACTCCGGTTCGCGCTTTGGGAACTAGTAGTTGGATGTTTATACTCCGCTTCGCACTCTGGGAATACGGAGTTGATGTTTATACTCCGGTTCGTGCTCTGGGAACTCGAAGTTGGATGTTTATACTCCACCTCGCACTCTGGGAATACGGAGTTGATTTTTATACTTCGGTTCACGCTCTGGGAACTCGAAGTTGGATGTTTATACTCCAGTTCGCGCTTTGGGGACTCGGAGTTGGATGTTTATACTCCGCTTCGAACTTTGGGAATATGCAGTTGATGTTTGTACTCCGGTTCGCGCTCTGGGAACTCGGAGTTGGATGTTTATACTCCGGTTCGTGATCAAGGAACTCGGAGTTGGATGTTTATACTCCGCTTCGCACTCTGGGAATACAGAGTTGGATGTTTATACTCCGCTTCGCTCTCTGGGTATACGGAGTTGATGTTTATACTCCGGTTCGCTCTCTGGGAACTCGGAGTTGGATGTTTATACTCCGCCTGGCACTCTGGGAATACGGAGTTGATGTTTATACTCCGGTTTGCGCTCTGGGAACTCGGAGTTGGCTGTTTATACTCCGCTTCGCACTCTGGGAATACGGAGTTGGATGTTTATACTCCGGTTCGCGGTCTGGGAACTCGGAGTTGGATGTTTATACTCCACTTCGCCCTCTGGGAATACGGAGTTGATGTTTATACTCCGGTTCGCGCTTTGGGAACTAGTAGTTGGATGTTTATACTCCGCTTCGCACTCTGGGAATACAGAGTTGATGTTTATACTCTGGTTCGTGCTCTGGGAACTCGAAGTTGGATGTTTATACTCCGCCTCGCACTCTGGGAATACGGAGTTGATTTTTATACTTCGGTTCACGCTCTGGGAACTCGGAGTTGGATGTTTATACTCCAGTTCGCGCTTTGGGGACTCGAAGTTGGATGTTTATACTCCGCTTCGAACTTTGGGAATACGGAGTTGATGTTTGTACTCCGGTTCGCGCTCTGGGAACTCGGAGTTGGATGTTTAAACTCCGGTTCGTGATCTGGGAACTCGGAGTTGGATGTTTATACTCCGCTTCGAACTCTGGGAATACGAAGTTGATGTTTATACTCCGGTTCGCGCTTTAGGAACTCGGAGTTGGATGTTTATACTCCGCTTTGCACTTTGGGAATACAGAGTTGGATGTTTATATTCCGCTTCGCACTCTGGGAATACGGAGTTGATGTTTATACTCCGGTTCACGCTCTGGGAACTCGGAGTTGGATGTTTATACTCCGCCGCGCACTTTGGGAATACAGAGTTGATGTTTATACTCCGGTTCGCGCTCTGGGAACTCGGAGTTGGATGTTTATACTCCGGTTCGCGCTTTAGGAACTCGGAGTTGGATGTTTATACTCCGCTTCAAACTCTGGGAATACGGAGTTGATGTTTATACTCCGGTTCGCGCTCAGGGAACTCGGAGTTGGATGTTTATACTCCGCTTCGCACTCTGGGAATACGGAGTTGGATGTTTATACTCCGCTTCGCACTTTGGGAATACGGAGTTGATGTTTATACTCCGGTTCACGCTCTGGGAACTCGAAGTTGGATGTTTATACTCCGCCTCGCACTTTGGGAATACAGAGTTGACGTTTATACTCCGGTTCGCGCTCTGGGAACTCGGAGTTGGATGTTTATACTTCGGTTCGCGCTTTAGGAACTCGGAGTTGGATGTTTATACTCCGCTTCGAACTCTGGGAATACGGAGTCGATGTTTATACTCCAGTTTGCGCTCAGGGAACTCGGAGTTGGATGTTTATACTCCACTTCGCACTCTGGGAATACGGAGTTGGATGTTTATACTCCGCTTCGCACTCTGGGAATACGGAGTTGATGTTTATACTCCGGTTTGCGCTCTGGGAACTCGGAGTTGGATGTTTATACTCCGCCTCGCACTTTGTGAATACGGAGTTGATGTTTATACTCCGGTTCACGCTCTGGGAACTCGGAGTTGGATGTTTATACTCCGGTTCGCGCTCTGGGAACTCGGAGTTGGATGTTTATACTCCGGTTCGCGCTTTGGGAACTCGGAGTTGGATGTTTATACTCCGCTTCGACCTCTGGCAATACGGAGTTGATGTTTATACTCCGGTTCGCGCTCTGGGAACTCGGAGTTGGATGTTTATACTCCGCTTCGCACTCTGGGAATACGGAGTTGGATGTTTATACTTTGCTTCGCCCTCTGGGGATACGGAGTTGATGTTTATACTCCGATTCGCGCTCTGGGAACCCGGAGTTGGATGTTTATACTCCGCCTTGCACTCTGGGAATACGGAGGTTATGTTTATACTCTGGTTTGCGCTCTGGGAACTCGGAGTTGGATATTTATACTCCGCCTCGCACTCTGGGAATACGGAGTTGATGTTTATACTCTGGTTCGCGCTCTGGGAACTAGTAGTTGGATGTTTATACTCCGCTTCGCACTCTGGGAATACGGAGTTGATGTTTATACTCCGGTTCGTGCTCTGGGAACTCGAAGTTGGATGTTTATACTCCGCCTCGCACTCTGGGAATACAGAGTTGATTTTTATACTTCGGTTCACGCTCTGGGAACTCGGAGTTGGATGTTTATACTCCAGTTCGCGCTTTGGGGACTCGGAGTTGGATGTTTATACTCCGCTTCGAACTTTGGGAATACGGAGTTGATGTTTGTACTTCGGTTCGCGCTCTGGGAACTCGGAGTTGGATGTTTATACTCCGGTTCGTGATCTGGGAACTCGGAGTTGGATGTTTATACTCCGCTTCGAACTCTGGGAATACGAAGTTGATGTTTATACTCCGGTTCGCGCTTTGGGAACTCGGAGTTGGATGTTTATACTCCGCTTTGCACTTTGGGAATACGGAGTTGGATGTTTATACTCCGCTTCGCACTCTGGGAATACGGAGTTGATGTTTATACTCCGGTTCACGCTCTGGGAACTCGGAGTTGGATGTTTATACTCCGCCTCGCACTTTGGGAATACAGAGTTGATGTTTATACTCCGGTTCGCGCTCTGGGACCTCGGAGTTGGATGTTTATACTCCGTTTCGCGCTTTAGGAACTCGGAGTTGGATGTTTATACTCCAGTTCGCGCTTTGGGGACTCGGAGTTGGATGTTTATACTCCGCTTCGAACTTTGGGAATACGGAGTTGATGTTTGTACTTCGGTTCGCGCTCTGGGAACTCGGAGTTGGATGTTTATACTCCGGTTCGTGATCTGGGAACTCGGAGTTGGATGTTTATACTCCGCTTCGAACTCTGGGAATACGAAGTTGATGTTTATACTCCGGTTCGCGCTTTGGGAACTCGGAGTTGGATGTTTATACTCTGCTTTGCACTTTGGGAATACGGAGTTGGATGTTTATACTCCGCTTCGCACTCTGGGAATACGGAGTTGATGTTTATACTCCGGTTCACGCTCTGGGAACTCGGAGTTGGATGTTTATACTCCGCCTCGCACTTTGGGAATACAGAGTTGATGTTTATACTCTGGTTCGCGCTCTGGGACCTCGGAGTTGGATGTTTATACTCCGGTTCGCGCTTTAGGAACTCGGAGTTGGATGTTTATACTCCGCTTCAAACTCTGGGAATATGGAGTTGATGTTTATACTCCGGTTCGCGCTCAGGGAACTCGGAGTTGGATGTTTATACTCCGCTTCGCACTCTGGGAATACGGAGTTGGATGTTTATACTCCGCTTCGCACTTTGGGAATACGGAGTTGATGTTTATACTCCGCTTCGCACTTTGGGAATACGGAGTTGATGTTTATACTCCGGTTCACGCTCTGGGAACTCGAAGTTGGATGTTTATACTCCGCCTCGCACTTTGGGAATACAGAGTTGACGTTTATACTTCGGTTCGCGCTCTGGGAACTCGGAGTTGGATGTTTATACTTCGGTTCGCGCTTTAGGAACTCGGAGTTGGATGTTTATACTCCGCTTCGAACTCTGGGAATACGGAGTTGATGTTTATACTCCAGTTCGCGCTCAGGGAACTCGGAGTTGGATGTTTATACTCCGCTTCGCACTCTGGGAATACGGAGTTGGATGTTTATACTCCGCTTCGCACTCTGGGAATACGGAGTTGATGTTTATACTCCGGTTTGCGCTCTGGGAACTCGGAGTTGGATGTTTATACTCCGCCTCGCACTTTGGGAATACGGAGTTGATGTTTATACTCCAGTTCGTGCTCTGGGAACTCGAAGTTGGATGTTTATACTCCGGTTCGCGCTCTGGGAACTCGGAGTTGGATGTTTATACTCCGGTTCGCGCTTTGGGAACTCGGAGTTGGATGTTTATACTCCGCTTCGACCTCTGGCAATACGGAGTTGATGTTTATACTCCGGTTCACGCTCTGGGAACTCGGAGTTGGATGTTTATACTCCGCTTCACACTCTGGGAATACAGAGTTGGATGTTTATACTCTGCTTCGCCCTCTGGGGATACGGAGTTGATGTTTATACTCCGATTCGCGCTCTGGGAACTCGGAGTTGGATGTTTATACTCCGCCTTGCACTCTGGGAATACGGAGGTTATGTTTATACTCCGGTTTGCGCTCTGGGAACTCGGAGTTGGATGTTTATACTCCGCCTCGCACTCTGGGAATACGGAGTTGATGTTTATACTCTGGTTCGCGCTCTGGGAACTCGGAGTTGGATGTTTATACTCCGCTTCAAACTCTGGGAATGCGGTGTTGATGTTTATACTCCGGTTCACGCTCTGGGAACTCGGAGTTGGATGTTTATACTCCGCCTCGCACTTTGGGAATACAGAGTTGATGTTTATACTCCGGTTCGCGCTCTGGGAACTCGGAGTTGGATGTTTATACTCCGGTTCGCGCTTTAGGAACTCGGAGTAGGATGTTTATACTCCGCTTCGAACTCTGGGAATACGGAGTTGATGTTTATACTCCGGTTCGCGCTCTGGGAACTCGGAGTTGGATGTTTACACTCCGCTTCGCGCTCTGGGAATACGGAGTTGGATGTTTATACTCCGCTTCGCACTCTGGGAATACGGAGTTGATGTTTATACTCCGGTTTGCGCTCTGGGAACTCGGAGTTGGATGTTTATACTCCGCCTCGCACTTTGGGAATACGGAGTTGATGTTTATACTCCGGTTCGCGCTCTGGGAACTCGGAGTTGGATGTTTATACTCCGGTTCGCGCTTTGGGAACTCGGAGTTGGATGTTTATACCCCAGTTCGCGCTTTGGGAACTCGGAGTTGGATGTTTATACTCCGCTTCGACCTCTGGCAATACGGAGTTGATGTTTACACTCCGGTTCGCGCTCTGGGAACTCGGAGTTGGATGTTTATACTCCGCTTCGCACTCTGGGAATACGGAGTTGGATGTTTATACTCCGCTTCGCCCTTTGTGGATACAGAGTTGATGTTTATACTCCGGTTCGCGCTCTGGGAACTCGGAGTTGGATGTTTATACTTCGCCTTGCACTCTGGGAATACGGAGTTGATGTTTATACTCCGGTTTGCGCTCTGGGAACTCGGAGTTGGATGTTTATACTCCGCCTCGCACTCTGGGAATACGGAGTTGATGTTTATACTCTGGTTCGTGCTCTGGGAACTCAGAGTTGGATGTTTATACTCCGCTTCAAACTCTGGGAATACGGTGTTGATGTTTATACTCCGGTTCACGCTCTGGGAACTCGGAGTTGGATGTTTATACTCCGCTTCGCACTCTGGGAATACGGAGTTGGATGTTTATACTTCACTTCGCACTCTGGGAATACGGAGTTGATGTTTATACTCCGGTTCGCGCTCTGGGAACTCGGAGTTGGATGTTTATACTCCGCCTCGCACTCTGGGAATACGGAGTTGATGTTTATACTCCGATTCGCGCTCTAGGAACTCGAAGTTGGATATTTATACTCCGGTTCGCGCTTTGGGAACTCGGAGTTGGATGTTTATACTCCGCTTCGAACTCTGGGAATACGGAGTTGATGTTTATACTCCGGTTCGCGCTTTGGGAACTCAGAGTTGGATGTTTATACTCCGCTTCGCACTCTGGGAATACGGAGTTGGAGGTTTATACTCCGCTTCGCACTCTAGGAATACGGAGTTGATGTTTATACTCCGGTTCGCGCTCTGGGAACTCGGAGTTGGATGTTTATACTCCGCCTCGCACTCTGGGAATACGGAGTTGATGTTTATACTCCGGTTCGCGCTCTGGGAACTCGGAGTTGGATGTTTATACTCCGCCTCGCACTCTGGGAATACGGAGTTGATGTTTATACTCCGGTTCGCGCTCTGGGAACTCGGAGTTTGATGTTTATACTCCGGTTCGCGCTTTAGGAACTTGGAGTTGGATGTTTATACTCCACTTCGAACTACGGGAAAACGGAGTTGATGTATATACTCTGGTTCGCGCTCTGGGAACTCGGAGTTGGATGTTTATACTCCGCTTCACACTCTGGGAATACGGAGTTGGATGTTTATACTCCGCTTCGTACTCTGGGAATACGGAGTTGATGTTTATACTCCGGTTCGCGCTCTGGGAACTCGGAGTTGGATGTTTATACTCCAGTTCGCGCTTTGGGAACTCGGAGTTGGACGTTTATACTCCGCTTCGACCTTTGGCAATACGGAGTTGATGTTTATACTCCGGTTCGCGCTCTGGGAACTCGGAGTTGGATGTTTATACTCCACTTCGCACTCTGGGAATACGGAGTTGGATGTTTATACTCCGCTTCGCCCTTTGGGGATACAGAGTTGATGTTTATACTCCGGTTCGCGCTCTGGGAACTCGGAGTTGGATGTTTATACTCCGCCTTGCACTCTAGGAATACGGAGTTGATGTTTATACTCCTGTTTGCGCTCTGGGAACTCGGAGTTGGATGTTTATACTCCGCCTCGCACTTTGGGAATACGGAGTTGATGTTTATACTCTGGTTCGTGCTCTGGGAACTCAGAGTTGGATGTTTATACTCCGCTTCAAACTCTGGGAATACGGTGTTGATGTTTATACTCCGGTTCACGCTCTGGGAACTCGGAGTTGGATGTTTATACTCCGCTTCGCACTCTAAGAATACGGAGTT
This sequence comes from Allium fistulosum, assembly GCA_030737815.1. Taxonomy (NCBI): domain Eukaryota; kingdom Viridiplantae; phylum Streptophyta; class Magnoliopsida; order Asparagales; family Amaryllidaceae; genus Allium; species Allium fistulosum. The sequence continues at coordinate 209,355,894 of CM060904.1, read as the reverse complement.
GGATGTTTATACTTCACGTCGCACTCTGGGAATACGGAGTTGATGTTTATACTCCGGTTCGCGCTCTGGGAACTCGGAGTTGGATGTTTATACTCCGCCTCGCACTCTGGGAATACGGAGTTGATGTTTATACTCCGGTTCGCGCTCTAGGAACTCGAAGTTGGATATTTATACTCCGGTTCGCGCTTTGGGAACTCGGAGTTGGATGTTTATACTCCGCTTCGAACTCTGGGAATACGGAGTTGATGTTTATACTCCGGTTCGCGCTTTGGGAACTCAGAGTTGGATGTTTATACTCCGCTTCGCACTCTGGGAATACGGAGTTGGAGGTTTATACTCCGCTTCGCACTCTGAGAATACGGAGTTGATGTTTATACTCCGGTTCGCGCTCTGGGAACTCGGAGTTGGATGTTTATACTCCGCCTCGCACTCTGGGAATACGGAGTTGATGTTTATACTCCGGTTCGTGCTCTGGGAACTCGGAGTTTGATGTTTATACTCCGGTTCGCGCTTTAGGAACTTGGAGTTGGATGTTTATACTCCACTTCGAACTACGGGAAAACGGAGTTGATGTATATACTCCGGTTCGCGCTCTGGGAACTCGGAGTTGGATGTTTATACTCCGCTTCACACTCTGGGAATACGGAGTTGGATGTTTATACTCCGCTTTGTACTCTGGGAATACGGAGTTGATGTTTATACTCCGGTTCGCGCTCTGGGAACTCGGAGTTGGATGTTTATACTCCAGTTCGCGCTTTGGGAACTCGGAGTTGGACGTTTATACTCCGCTTCGACCTCTGGCAATACGGAGTTGATGTTTATACTCCGGTTCGCGCTCTGGGAACTCGGAGTTGGATGTTTATACTCCGCTTCGCACTCTGGGAATACGGAGTTGGATGTTTATACTCCGCTTTGCCCTTTGGGGATACAGAGTTGATGTTTATACTCCGGTTCGCGCTCTGGGAACTCGGAGTTGGATGTTTATACTCCGCCTTGCACTCTGGGAATACGGAGTTGATGTTTATACTCCGGTTTGCGCTCTGGGAACTCGGAGTTGGATGTTTATACTCCGCCTCGCACTCTGGGAATACGGAGTTGATGTTTATACTCTGGTTCGTGCTCTGGGAACTCAGAGTTGGATGTTTATACTCCGCTTCAAACTCTGGGAATACGGTGTTGATGTTTATACTCCGGTTCACGCTCTGGGAACTCGGAGTTGGATGTTTATACTCCGCTTCGCACTCTGGGAATACGGAGTTGGATGTTTATACTTCACTTCGCACTCTGGGAATACGGAGTTGATGTTTATACTCCGGTTCGCGCTCTGGGAACTCGGAGTTGGATGTTTATACTCCGCCTCGCACTCTGGGAATACGGAGTTGATGTTTATACTCTGGTTCGCGCTCTAGGAACTCGAAGTTGGATATTTATACTCCGGTTCGCGCTTTGGGAACTCGGAGTTGGATGTTTATACTCCGCTTCGAACTCTGGGAATACGGAGTTGATGTTTATACTCCGGTTCGCGCTTTGGGAACTCAGAGTTGGATGTTTATACTCCGCTTCGCACTCTGGGAATACGGAGTTGGAGGTTTATACTCCGCTTCGCACTCTGGGAATACGGAGTTGATGTTTATACTCCGGTTCGCGCTCTGGGAACTCGGAGTTGGATGTTTATACTCCGCCTCGCACTCTGGGAATACGGAGTTGATGTTTATACTCCGGTTCGCGCTCGGGGAACTCGGAGTTTGATGTTTATATTCCGGTTCGCGCTTTAGGAACTTGGAGTTGGATGTTTATACTCCACTTCGAACTATGGGAAAACGGAGTTGATGTATATACTCCGGTTCGCGCTCTGGGAACTCGGAGTTGGATGTTTATACTCCGCTTCACACTCTGGGAATACGGAGTTGGATGTTTATACTCCGCTTCGTACTCTGGGAATACGGAGTTGATGTTTATACTCCGGTTCGCGCTTTGGGAACTCGGAGTTGGATGTTTATACTCCGGTTCGCGCTCTGGGAACTCGGAGTTGGAAGTTTATACTCCGCTTCGCACTCTGGGAATACGGAGTTGGATGTTTATACTCCGGTTCGCGCTCTGGGAACTCGGAGTTGGATGTTTATACTCCTCTTCACACTCTGGGAATACGGAGTTGATGTTTATAATCTGGTTCGCGCTTTGGGAACTAGTAGTTGGATGTTTATACTCCGCTTTGCACTCTGGGAATACGGAGTTGATGTTTATACTCCGGTTCGCGCTTTGGGAACTCAAAGTTGGATGTTTATACTCCGCCTCGCACTCTGGGAATACGGAGTTGATTTTTATACTCCGGTTCGCGCTCTGGGAACTCGGAGTTGGATGTTTATACTCCGGTTCGCGCTTTGGGGACTCGGAGTTGGATGTTTATACTCCACTTCGAACTCTGGGAATACGGAGTTGATGTTTGTAGTCCGGTTCACGCTCTGGGAACTCGGAGTTGGATGTTTATACTCCGGTTCGTGCTCTGAGAACTCAGAGTTGGATGTTTATACTCCGCTTCGAACTCTGGGAATACGAAGTTGATGTTTATACTCCGGTTCGCGCTTTGGGAACTCGGAGTTGGATGTTTATACTCCGCTTTGCACTCTAGGAATACGGAGTTGGATGTTTATACTCCGCTTCGCACTCTGGGAATACGGAGTTGATGTTTATACTCCAATTCGTGCTCTGGGAACTCGGAGTTGGATGTTTATACTCCGCCTCGCACTTTGGGAATACAGAGTTGATGTTTATACTCCGGTTCGCGCTCTGGGAACTCAGAGTTGGATGTTTATACTCCGGTTCACGCTTTAGGAACTCGGAGTTGGATGTTTATACTCCGCTTCGAACTCTGGGAATACGGAGTTGATGTTTATACTCCGGTTCACGCTCTGGGAACTCGGAGTTGGATGTTTATACTCCGCTTCGCACTCTAGGAATACGGAGTTGGATGTTTATACTCCGCTTCACTCTCTGGGTATACGGAGTTGATGTTTATACTCCGGTTCGTGCTCTGGGAACTCGGAGTTGGATGTTTATACTCCGCCTCGCACTCTAGGAATACGGAGTTGATGTTTATACTTCGGTTCGTGCTATGGGAACTCTGAGTTGGATGTTTGTACTCCGCTTTGCACTCTAGGAATTCGGAGTTGATGTTTATACTCCACTTCGCATTCTGGGAATACGGAGTTGTTGTTTATACTCCGCTTCGTACTCTTTGAATACGGAGTTGGGTGTTTATACTCCGATTCGCGTTATGGGAACTTGGAGTTGGATGTTTGTACTCCGGTTCGCGCTCTGGGAACTCGGAGTTGGATGTTTATACTCTGCCTCGCACTACGGGAATACGGAGTTGGATGTTTATACTCCGGTTCGCGCTCTGGGAACTCGGAGTTGGATGTTTATACTCCGCTTTGCACTCTGGGAATACATAGTTGATCTTTATACTCCGGTTCGTGCTCTGGGAACTCGGAGTTGGATGTTTATACTCCACTTCGAACTATGGGAAAACGGAGTTGATGTATATACTCCGGTTCGCGCTCTGGGAACTCGGAGTTGGATGTTTATACTCCGCTTCACACTCTGGGAATACGGAGTTGGATGTTTATACTCCGCTTCGTACTCTGGGAATACGGAGTTGATGTTTATACTCCGGTTCGCGCTTTGGGAACTCGGAGTTGGATGTTTATACTCCGGTTCGCGCTCTGGGAACTCGGAGTTGGAAGTTTATACTCCGCTTCGCACTCTGGGAATACGGAGTTGGATGTTTATACTCCGGTTCGCGCTCTGGGAACTCGGAGTTGGATGTTTATACTCCTCTTCACACTCTGGGAATACGGAGTTGATGTTTATAATCTGGTTCGCGCTTTGGGAACTAGTAGTTGGATGTTTATACTCCGCTTTGCACTCTGGGAATACGGAGTTGATGTTTATACTCCGGTTCGCGCTTTGGGAACTCAAAGTTGGATGTTTATACTCCGCCTCGCACTCTGGGAATACGGAGTTGATTTTTATACTCCGGTTCGCGCTCTGGGAACTCGGAGTTGGATGTTTATACTCCGGTTCGCGCTTTGGGGACTCGGAGTTGGATGTTTATACTCCACTTCGAACTCTGGGAATACGGAGTTGATGTTTGTAGTCCGGTTCACGCTCTGGGAACTCGGAGTTGGATGTTTATACTCCGGTTCGTGCTCTGAGAACTCAGAGTTGGATGTTTATACTCCGCTTCGAACTCTGGGAATACGAAGTTGATGTTTATACTCCGGTTCGCGCTTTGGGAACTCGGAGTTGGATGTTTATACTCCGCTTTGCACTCTAGGAATACGGAGTTGGATGTTTATACTCCGCTTCGCACTCTGGGAATACGGAGTTGATGTTTATACTCCAATTCGTGCTCTGGGAACTCGGAGTTGGATGTTTATACTCCGCCTCGCACTTTGGGAATACAGAGTTGATGTTTATACTCCGGTTCGCGCTCTGGGAACTCAGAGTTGGATGTTTATACTCCGGTTCACGCTTTAGGAACTCGGAGTTGGATGTTTATACTCCGCTTCGAACTCTGGGAATACGGAGTTGATGTTTATACTCCGGTTCACGCTCTGGGAACTCGGAGTTGGATGTTTATACTCCGCTTCGCACTCTAGGAATACGGAGTTGGATGTTTATACTCCGCTTCACTCTCTGGGTATACGGAGTTGATGTTTATACTCCGGTTCGTGCTCTGGGAACTCGGAGTTGGATGTTTATACTCCGCCTCGCACTCTAGGAATACGGAGTTGATGTTTATACTTCGGTTCGTGCTATGGGAACTCTGAGTTGGATGTTTGTACTCCGCTTTGCACTCTAGGAATTCGGAGTTGATGTTTATACTCCACTTCGCATTCTGGGAATACGGAGTTGTTGTTTATACTCCGCTTCGTACTCTTTGAATACGGAGTTGGGTGTTTATACTCCGGTTCGCGTTATGGGAACTTGGAGTTGGATGTTTGTACTCCGGTTCGCGCTCTGGGAACTCGGAGTTGGATGTTTATACTCTGCCTCGCACTACGGGAATACGGAGTTGGATGTTTATACTCCGGTTCGCGCTCTGGGAACTCGGAGTTGGATGTTTATACTCCGCTTTGCACTCTGGGAATACATAGTTGATCTTTATACTCCGGTTCGTGCTCTGGGAACTCGGAGTTGGATGTTTATACTCCGCCTCGCACTTTGGGAATATGGAGTTGATGTTTATACTCCGGTTCGCGCTCTGGGAACTCGGAGTTGGATGTTTATACTCCGGTTCGCGCTATGGGAACTCGGAGTTGGATGTTTATACTCCGGTTCGCGCTTTGGGAACTCGGAGTTGGATGTTTATACTCCGCTTCGACCTCTGGCAATACGGAGTTGATGTTTATACTCCGGTTCGCGCTCTGGGAACTCGGAGTTGGATGTTTATACTCCGCTTCGCACTCTGGGAATAGGGAGTTGGATGTTTATACTCCGCTTCGCCCTCTGGGGATACGGAGTTGATGTTTATACTCCGGTTCGCGCTCTGGGAACTCGGAGTTGGATGTTTATACTCCGCCTTGCACTCTGGGAATACGGAGTTGATGTTTATACTCCGGTTTGCGCTCTGGGAACTCGGAGTTGGATGTTTATACTCCACCTCGCACTCTGGGAATAAGGAGTTGATGTTTATACTCTGGTTCGTGCTCTGGGAACTCGGAGTTGGATGTTTATACTCCGCTTCAAACTCTGGGAATACGGTGTTGATGTTTATACTCCGGTTCACGCTCTGGGAACTCGGAGTTGGATGTTTATACTCCGCTTCGCACTCTGGGAATACGGAGTTGGATGTTTATACTTCACTTCGCACTATGGGAATACGGAGTTGATGTTTATACTCCGGTTCGCGCTCTGGGAACTCGGAGTTGGATGTTTATACTCCGCCTCGCACTCTGGGAATACGGAGTTGATGTTTATACTCCGGTTCGCGCTCTAGGAACTCGAAGTTGGATACTTATACTCCGGTTCGCGCTTTGGGAACTCGGAGTTGGATGTTTATACTCCGCTTCGAACTCTGGGAATACGGAGTTGATGTTTATACTCCGGTTCGCGCTTTGGGAACTCAGAGTTGGATGTTTATACTCTGCTTCGCAGTCTGGGAATACGGAGTTGATGTTTATACTCCGGTTCGTGCTCTGGGAACTCGGAGTTGGATGTTTATACTCCGCCTTGCACTCTGGGAATACGGAGTTGATGTTTATACTCCGGTTCGCGCTCTGGGAACTCGTAGTTGGATGTTTATACTCCGGTTCGCGCTTTAGGAACTTGGAGTTGGATGTTTATACTCCGCTTCGAACTCTGGGAAAACAGAGTTGATGTTTATACTCCGGTTCGCGCTCTGGGAACTCGGAGTTGGATGTTTATACTCCGCTTCACACTCTAGGAATACGGAGTTGGATGTTTATACTCCGCTTCGCACTCTGGGAATACGGAGTTGATGTTTATACTCCGGTTCGCGCTTTGGGAACTCGAAGTTGGATGTTTATACTCCGGTTCGCGCTCTGGGAACTCGGAGTTGGATGTTTATACTCCGCTTCGCACTCTGGGAATACGGAGTTGGATGTTTATACTCCGGTTCGCGCTCTGGGAACTCGGAGTTGGATGTTTATACTTCGCTTCGCACTCTGGGAATACGGAGTTGATGTTTATACTCCGGTTCGCGCTTTAGGAACTAGTAGTTGGATGTTTATACTCCGCTTCGCACTCTGGGAATACAGAGTTAATGTTTATACTCTGGTTCGCGCTCTGGGAACTCGAAGTTGGATGTTTATACTCCGCCTCGCACTCTGGGAATACGGAGTTGATGTTTATACTCCGGTTCGCGCTCTAGGAACTCGAAGTTGGATATTTATACTCCGGTTCGCGCTTTTGGGAACTCGGAGTTTGATTTTTATACTCCGCTTCGAACTCTGGGAATACAGAGTTGATGTTTATACTCCAGTTCGCGCTTTGGGAACTCAGAGTTGGATGTTTATACTCCGGTTCGCGCTCTGGGAATACGGAGTTGGATGTTTATACTCCAGTTCGTGCTCAGGGAACTCGGAGTTGGATGTTTATACTCCGCTTCGCACTCTGGGAATACGGAGTTGATTTTTATACTCCGGTTTGCGTTCTGGGAACTCGGAGTTGGTTGTTTATACTCCGCTTCGCACTCTGGGAATACGGAGTTTGATGTTTATACTCCGGTTCGTGCTCAGGGAACTCAGAGTTGGATGTTTATACTCCGCTTTGCACTCTGGGAATACGGAGTTGATGTTTATACTCCGGTTCGCGCTTTGGGAACTCAAAGTTGGATGTTTATACTCCGCCTCGCACTCTGGGAATACGGAGTTGATTTTTATACTCCGGTTCGCGCTCTGGGAACTCGGAGTTGGATGTTTATACTCCGGTTCGCGCTTTGGGGACTCGGAGTTGGATGTTTATACTCCAATTCGAACTCTGGGAATACGAAGTTGATGTTTGTAGTCCGGTTCACGCTCTGGGAACTCGGAGTTGGATGTTTATACTCCGGTTCGTGCTCTGAGAACTCAGAGTTGGATGTTTATACTCCGCTTCGAACTCTGGGAATACGAAGTTGATGTTTATACTCCGGTTCGCGCTTTGGGAACTCGGAGTTGGATGTTTATACTCCGCTTTGCACTCTAGGAATACGGAGTTGGATGTTTATACTCCGCTTCGCACTCTGGGAATACGGAGTTGATGTTTATACTCCGATTCGTGCTCTGGGAACTCGGAGTTGGATGTTTATACTCCGCCTCGCACTTTGGGAATACAGAGTTGATGTTTATACTCCGGTTCGCGCTCTGGGAACTCAGAGTTGGATGTTTATACTCCGGTTCACGCTTTAGGAACTCGGAGTTGGATGTTTATACTCCGCTTCGAACTCTGGGAATACGGAGTTGATGTTTATACTCCGGTTCACGCTCTGGGAACTCGGAGTTGGATGTTTATACTCCGCTTCGCACTCTAGGAATACGGAGTTGGATGTTTATACTCCGCTTCACTCTCTGGGTATACGGAGTTGATGTTTATACTCCGGTTCGTGCTCTGGGAACTCGGAGTTGGATGTTTATACTCCGCCTCGCACTCTAGGAATACGGAGTTGATGTTTATACTTCGGTTCGTGCTATGGGAACTCTGAGTTGGATGTTTGTACTCCGCTTTGCACTCTAGGAATTCGGAGTTGATGTTTATACTCCACTTCGCATTCTGGGAATACGGAGTTGTTGTTTATACTCCGCTTCGTACTCTTTGAATACGGAGTTGGGTGTTTATACTCCGGTTCGCGTTATGGGAACTTGGAGTTGGATGTTTGTACTCCGGTTCGCGCTCTGGGAACTCGGAGTTGGATGTTTATACTCTGCCTCGCACTACGGGAATACGGAGTTGGATGTTTATACTCCGGTTCGCGCTCTGGGAACTCGGAGTTGGATGTTTATACTCCGCTTTGCACTCTGGGAATACATAGTTGATCTTTATACTCCGGTTCGTGCTCTGGGAACTCGGAGTTGGATGTTTATACTCCGCCTCGCACTTTGGGAATATGGAGTTGATGTTTATACTCCGGTTCGCGCTCTGGGAACTCGGAGTTGGATGTTTATACTCCGGTTCGCGCTATGGGAACTCGGAGTTGGATGTTTATACTCCGGTTCGCGCTTTGGGAACTCGGAGTTGGATGTTTATACTCCGCTTCGACCTCTGGCAATACGGAGTTGATGTTTATACTCCGGTTCGCGCTCTGGGAACTCGGAGTTGGATGTTTATACTCCGCTTCGCACTCTGGGAATAGGGAGTTGGATGTTTATACTCCGCTTCGCCCTCTGGGGATACGGAGTTGATGTTTATACTCCGGTTCGCGCTCTGGGAACTCGGAGTTGGATGTTTATACTCCGCCTTGCACTCTGGGAATACGGAGTTGATGTTTATACTCCAGTTTGCGCTCTGGGAACTCGGAGTTGGATGTTTATACTCCACCTCGCACTCTGGGAATAAGGAGTTGATGTTTATACTCTGGTTCGTGCTCTGGGAACTCGGAGTTGGATGTTTATACTCCGCTTCAAACTCTGGGAATACGGTGTTGATGTTTATACTCCGGTTCACGCTCTGGGAACTCGGAGTTGGATGTTTATACTCCGCTTCGCACTCTGGGAATACGGAGTTGGATGTTTATACTTCACTTCGCACTATGGGAATACGGAGTTGATGTTTATACTCCGGTTCGCGCTCTGGGAACTCGGAGTTGGATGTTTATACTCCGCCTCGCACTCTGGGAATACGGAGTTGATGTTTATACTCCGGTTCGCGCTCTAGGAACTCGAAGTTGGATACTTATACTCCGGTTCGCGCTTTGGGAACTCGGAGTTGGATGTTTATACTCCGCTTCGAACTCTGGGAATACGGAGTTGATGTTTATACTCCGGTTCGCGCTTTGGGAACTCAGAGTTGGATGTTTATACTCTGCTTCGCAGTCTGGGAATACGGAGTTGATGTTTATACTCCGGTTCGTGCTCTGGGAACTCGGAGTTGGATGTTTATACTCCGCCTTGCACTCTGGGAATACGGAGTTGATGTTTATACTCCGGTTCGCGCTCTGGGAACTCGTAGTTGGATGTTTATACTCCGGTTCGCGCTTTAGGAACTTGGAGTTGGATGTTTATACTCCGCTTCGAACTCTGGGAAAACAGAGTTGATGTTTATACTCCGGTTCGCGCTCTGGGAACTCGGAGTTGGATGTTTATACTCCGCTTCACACTCTAGGAATACGGAGTTGGATGTTTATACTCCGCTTCGCACTCTGGGAATACGGAGTTGATGTTTATACTCCGGTTCGCGCTTTGGGAACTCGAAGTTGGATGTTTATACTCCGGTTCGCGCTCTGGGAACTCGGAGTTGGATGTTTATACTCCGCTTCGCACTCTGGGAATACGGAGTTGGATGTTTATACTCCGGTTCGCACTCTGGGAACTCGAAGTTGGATGTTTATACTTCGCTTCGCACTCTGGGAATACGGAGTTGATGTTTATACTCCGGTTCGCGCTTTAGGAACTAGTAGTTGGATGTTTATACTCCGCTTCGCACTCTGGGAATACAGAGTTGATGTTTATACTCTGGTTCGCGCTCTGGGAACTCGAAGTTGGATGTTTATACTCCGCCTCGCACTCTGGGAATACGGAGTTGATGTTTATACTCCGGTTCGCGCTCTAGGAACTCGAAGTTGGATATTTATACTCCGGTTCGCGCTTTGGGAACTCGGAGTTTGATTTTTATACTCCGCTTCGAACTCTGGGAATACAGAGTTGATGTTTATACTCCAGTTCGCGCTTTGGGAACTCAGAGTTGGATGTTTATACTCCGCTTCGCACTTTGGGAATACGGAGTTGTAGGTTTATACTCCGCTTCGCACTTTGGGAATACGGAGTTGATGTTTATACTCCGGTTCGCGATCTGGGAACTCGGAGTTGGATGTTTATACTCCGCCTCGCACTCTGGGAATACGGAGTTGATGTTTATACTCCGGTTTGCTCTCTGTTAACTCTGAGTTGGATGTTTATACTCCGGTTCGCGCTTTAGGAACTTGGAGTTGGATGTTTATACTCCGCTTCGAACTCTAGGAAAACGGAGTTGATGTTTATACTCCGGTTCGCGCTCTGGGAACTCAGAGTTGGATGTTTATACTCCGCTTCGCACTCTGGGAATACGGAGTTGGATGTTTATACTCCGCTTCGCACTCTGGGAATACGGAGTTGATGTTTATATTCCGGTTCGCACTTTGGGAACTCGGAGTTGGATGTTTATACTCCGGTTCGCGCTCTGGGAACTCGGAGTTGGATGTTTATACTCCGCTTCGCGCTCTGGGAATACGGAGTTGGATGTTTATACTCCGGTTCGCGCTCTGGCAACTCAGAGTTGGAAGTTGATACTCCACTTCGCACTCTGGGAATACGGAGTTGATGTTTATACTCCGATTCTCGCTTTGGGAACTAGTAGTTGGATGTTTATACTCCGCTTCGCACTCTGGAAATACGGAGTTGATGTTTATACTCCGGTTCGCGCTCTGGGAACTCGAAGTTGGATGTTTATACTCCGCCTCGCACTCTGGGAATACGGAGTTGATTTTTATACTCCGGTTCGCGCTCTGGGAACTCGGAGTTGGATGTTTATACTCCGTTTCGCGCTTTGGGGACTCGGAGTTGGATGTTTATACTCCGCTTCGAACTCTGGGAATACGGAGTTGATGTTTGTACTCCGGTTCACGCTCTGGGAACTCGGAGTTGGATGTTTATACTCCGGTTCGTGATCTGGGAACTCGGAGTTGGATGTTTATACTCCGCTTCGAACTCTGGGAATACGAAGTTGATGTTTATACTCCGGTTCGCGCTTTGGGAACTCGGAGTTGGAAGTTTATACTCCGCTTTGCACTCTGGGAATACGGAGTTGGATGTTTATACTCCGCTTCGCACTCTGGGAATACGGAGTTGATGTTTATACTCCGGTTCGCGCTCTGGGAACTCGGAGTTGGATGGTTATACTCCGATTCGCGCTTTAGGAACATGGAGTTGGATGTTTATACTCCGCTTCGAACTCTGGGAAAACGGAGTTGATGTTTATACTCCGGTTCGCGCTCTGGGAACTCAGAGTTGGATGTTTATACTCCGCTTCACACTCTAGGAATACGGAGTTGGATGTTTATACTCCGCTTCGCACTTTGGGAATACAGAGTTGATGTTTATACTCTGGTTCGCGCTTTGGGAACTCGAAGTTGGATGTTTATACTCCGGTTCGCGCTCTGGGAACTCGGAGTTGGATGTTTATACTCCGCTTCGCACTCTGGGAATACGGAGTTGGATGTTTATACTCCGGTTCGCACTCTGGGAACTCGGAGTTGGATGTTTATACTTCGCTTCGCACTCTGGGAATACGGAGTTGATGTTTATACTCCGGTTCGCGCTTTAGGAACTAGTAGTTGGATGTTTATACTCCGCTTCGCACTCTGGGAATACAGAGTTGATGTTTATACTCTGGTTCGCGCTCTGGGAACTCGAAGTTGGATGTTTATACTCCGCCTCGCACTCTGGGAATACGGAGTTGATGTTTATACTCCGGTTCGCGCTCTAGGAACTCGAAGTTGGATATTTATACTCCGGTTCGCGCTTTGGGAACTCGGAGTTTGATTTTTATACTCCGCTTCGAACTCTGGGAATACAGAGTTGATGTTTATACTCCAGTTCGCGCTTTGGGAACTCAGAGTTGGATGTTTATACTCCGCTTCGCACTTTGGGAATACGGAGTTGTAGGTTTATACTCCGCTTCGCACTTTGGGAATACGGAGTTGATGTTTATACTCCGGTTCGCGATCTGGGAACTCGGAGTTGGATGTTTATACTCCGCCTCGCACTCTGGGAATACGGAGTTGATGTTTATACTCCGGTTTGCTCTCTGGTAACTCTGAGTTGGATGTTTATACTCCGGTTCGCGCTTTAGGAACTTGGAGTTGGATGTTTATACTCCGCTTCGAACTCTAGGAAAACGGAGTTGATGTTTATACTCCGGTTCGCGCTCTGGGAACTCAGAGTTGGATGTTTATACTCCGCTTCGCACTCTGGGAATACGGAGTTGGATGTTTATACTCCGCTTCGCACTCTGGGAATACGGAGTTGATGTTTATATTCCGGTTCGCACTTTAGGAACTCGGAGTTGGATGTTTATACTCCGGTTCGCGCTCTGGGAACTCGGAGTTGGATGTTTATACTCCGCTTCGCGCTCTGGGAATACGGAGTTGGATGTTTATACTCCGGTTCGCGCTCTGGCAACTCAGAGTTGGAAGTTGATACTCCACTTCGCACTCTGGGAATACGGAGTTGATGTTTATACTCCGATTCTCGCTTTGGGAACTAGTAGTTGGATGTTTATACTCCGCTTCGCACTCTGGAAATACGGAGTTGATGTTTATACTCCGGTTCGCGCTCTGGGAACTCGAAGTTGGATGTTTATACTCCGCCTCGCACTCTGGGAATACGGAGTTGATTTTTATACTCCGGTTCGCGCTCTGGGAACTCGGAGTTGGATGTTTATACTCCGTTTCGCGCTTTGGGGACTCGGAGTTGGATGTTTATACTCCGCTTCGAACTCTGGGAATACGGAGTTGATGTTTGTACTCCGGTTCACGCTCTGGGAACTCGGAGTTGGATGTTTATACTCCGGTTCGTGATCTGGGAACTTGGAGTTGGATGTTTATACTCCGCTTCGAACTCTGGGAATACGAAGTTGATGTTTATACTCCGGTTCGCGCTTTGGGAACTCGGAGTTGGAAGTTTATACTCCGCTTTGCACTCTGGGAATACGGAGTTGGATGTTTATACTCCGCTTCGCACTCTGGGAATACGGAGTTGATGTTTATACTCCGGTTCGCGCTCTGGGAACTCGGAGTTGGATGGTTATACTCCGATTCGCGCTTTAGGAACATGGAGTTGGATGTTTATACTCCGCTTCGAACTCTGGGAAAACGGAGTTGATGTTTATACTCCGGTTCGCGCTCTGGGAACTCAGAGTTGGATGTTTATACTCCGCTTCACACTCTAGGAATACGGAGTTGGATGTTTATACTCCGCTTCGCACTTTGGGAATACAGAGTTGATGTTTATACTCTGGTTCGCGCTTTGGGAACTCGGAGTTGGATGTTTATACTCCGGTTCGCGCTCTGGGAACTCGGAGTTGGATGTTTATACTCCGCTTCACCCTCTGGGAATACGAAGTTGGATGTTTATACTCCGGTTCGCGCTCTGGGAACTCGTAGTTGGATGTTTATACTCCGCTTCGCACTCTGGGAATACGGAGTTGATGTTTATACTCCGGTTCGCGCTTTAGGAACTAGTAGTTGGATGTTTATACTCCGCTTCGCACTCTGGGAATACAGAGTTGATGTTTATACTCTGGTTCGCGATCTGGGAACTCGAAGTTGGATGTTTATACTCCGCCTCGCACTCTGGGAATACGGAGTTGATGTTTATACTCCGGTTCGCGCTCTAGGAACTCGAAGTTGGATATTTATACTCCGGTTCGCGCTTTGGGAACTCGGAGTTTGATTTTTATACTCCGCTTCGAACTCTGGGAATACAAAGTTGATGTTTATACTCCGGTTCGCGCTTTGGAAACTCAGAGTTGGATGTTTATACTCCGCTTCGCACTCTGGGAATACGGAGTTGGAGGTTTATACTCCGCTTCGCACTTTGGGAATACGGATATGATGTTTATACTACGGGTCGTGATCTGGGAACTCGGAGTTGGATGTTTATACTCCACCTCGCACTCTAGGAATACGAAGTTGATGTTTATACTCCGGTTCACGCTCTGGTAACTCGGAGTTGGATGTTTATACTCCGGTTCGCGCTTTAGGAACTTGGAGTTGGATGTTTATACTCCGCTTCGAACTCTGGGAAAACGGAGTTGATGTTTATACTCCGGTTCGCGCTCTGGGAACTCAGAGTTGGATGTTTGTACTCCGCTTCGCACTCTAGGAATACGGAGTTGGATGTTTATACCCCGCTTCGCACTTTGGGAATACGGAGTTAATGTTTATACTCCGGTTCGCACTTTGGGAACTCCGAGTTAGATGTTTATACTCCGGTTCGCGCTCTGGGAACTCGGAGTTGGATGTTTATACTCCGCTTCGCACTCTGGGAATACGGAGTTGGATGTTTATACTCCGGTTCGCGCTCTGGGAACTCGAAGTTGGATGTTTATACTCACTTCGCACTCTGGGAATACGAAGTTGATGTTTATACTCAGGTTCGCGCTTTGGGAACTAGTATATGGATGTTTATACTCCGCTTCGCCCTTTGGGAATACGGAGTTGATGTTTATATTCCGGTTCGCGCTCTGGGAACTCGAAGTTGGATGTTTATACTCCACCTCGCACTTTCGGAATACGGAGTTGATTTTTATACTCCGGTTCGCGCTCTGGGAACTCGGAGTTGGATGTTTATACTCCGTTTCGCGCTTTGGGGACTCGTAGTTGGATGTTTATACTCCGCTTCGAACTCTGGGAATACGGAGTTGATGTTTGTACTCCAGTTCGCGCTCTGGGAACTCGGAGTTGGATGTTTATACTCCGGTTCGTGATCTGGGAACTCGGAGTTGGATGTTTATACTCCGCTTCGAACTCTGGGAATACGAAGTTGATGTTTATACTCCGGTTCGCGCTTTGGGAACTCGGAGTTGGAAGTTTATTCTCCGCTTTGCACTCTGGGAATACGGAGTTGGATGTTTATACTCCGCTTCGCACTCTGGGAATACGGAGTTGATGTTTATACTCCGGTTCGCACTCTGGGAACTCGGAGTTGGATGTTTATACTCCGGTTCGCGCTTTAGGAACTTGGAATTGGATGTTTATACTCCGCTTCGAACTCTGGGAAAACGGAGTTGATGTTTATACTCCGGTTCGCGCTCTGGGAACTCGGAGTTGGATGTTTATACTCCGCTTCACACTCTAGGAATACGGAGTTGGATGTTTATACTCCGCTTCGCACTCTGGGAATACGGAGTTGATGTTTATACTTCGGTTCGCGCTTTGGGAACTCGGAGTTGGATGTTTATACTCCGGTTCGCGCTCTGGGAACTCGGAGGTGGATGTTTATACTCCGCTTCACCCTCTGGGAATACGGAGTTGGATGTTTATACTCCGGTTCGCGCTCTGGGAACTCGGAGTTGGATGTTTATACTCCGCTTCGCACTCTGGGAATACGGAGTTGATGTTTATACTCCGGTTCGCGCTTTAGGAACTAGTAGTTGGATGTTTATACTTCGCTTCGCACTCTGGGAATACGGAGTTGATGTTTATACTCTGGTTCGCGCTCTGGGAACTAGAAGTTGGATGTTTATACTCCGCCTCGCACTCTAGGAATACGGAGTTGATATTATACTCCGGTTCGCGCTCTAGGAACTCGAAGTTGGATATTTATACTCCGGTTCGCGCTTTGGGAACTCGGAGTTTGATTTTTATACTCCGCTTCGAACTATGGGAATACAGAGTTGATGTTTATACTCCGGTTCGCGCTTTGGGAACTCAGATTTGGATGTTTATACTCCGCCTCGCACTCTGGGAATACGGAGTTGGAGGTTTATACTCCGCTTCGCACTTTGGGAATACGGAGTTGATGTTTATACTCCGGTTCGCGATCTGGGAACTCGGAGTTGGATGTTTATACTCCGCCTCGCACTCTGGGAATACGGAGTTGATGTTTATACTCCGGTTCGTGCTCTGGTAACTCGGAGTTGGATGTTTATACTCCGGTTCGCGCTTTAGGAACTTGGAGTTGGATGTTTATACTCCGCTTCGAACTCTGGGAAAACGGAGTTGATGTTTATACTCCGGTTCGCGCTCTGGGAACTCAGAGTTGGATGTTTATACTCCGCTTCGCACTCTGGGAATACGGAGTTGGATGTTTATACTCCGCTTCGCACTCTGGGAATACGGAGTTGATGTTTAAACTCCGGTTCGCACTTTGGGAACTCGGAGTTGGTTGTTTATACTCCGGTTCGCGCTCTGGGAACTCGTAGTTGGATGTTTATACTCCGCTTCGCACTCTGGGAATACAGAGTTGGATGTTTATACTCCGGTTCGCGCTCTGGGAACTCGGAGTTGGATGTTTATACTCCACTTCGCACTCTGGGAATACAGAGTTGATGTTTATACTCCGGTTCGCGCTTTGGGAACTAGTAGTTGGATGTTTATACTCCGCTTCGCACTCTGGGAATACGGAGTTGATGTTTATACTCCGGTTCGCGCTCTGGGAACTCAAAGTTGGATGTTTATACTCTGCCTCGCACTCTGGGAATACGGAGTTGATTTTTATACTCCGGTTCGCGCTCTGGGAACTCGGAGTTGGATGTTTATACTCCGTTTCGCGCTTTGGGGACTCGGAGTTGGATGTTTATACTCCGCTTCGAACTCTGGGAATACGGAGTTGATGTTTATACTCCGGTTCGCGCTATGGGAACTCGGAGTTGGATGTTTATACTCCGGTTCGTGATCTGGGAACTCGGAGTTGGATGTTTATACTCCGCTTCGAACTTTGGGAATACGAAGTTGATGTTTATACTTCGGTTCGCGCTTTGGGAACTCGGAGTTGGAAGTTTATACTCCGCTTTGCACTCTGGGAATACAGAGTTGGATGTTTATACTCCGCTTCGCACTCTGGGAATACGGAGTTGATGTTTATACTCCGGTTTACGCTCTGGGAACTCGGAGTTGGATGTTTATACTCCGCCTCGCACTTTGGGAATACAGAGTGGATGTTTATACTCCGGTTCGCGCTCTGGGAAATCGGAGTTGGATGTTTATACTCCGGTTCGCGCTTTAGGAACTCGGAGTTGGATGTTTATACTCCGCTTTAAACTCTGGGAATACGGAGTTGATGTTTATACTCCGGTTCGCGCTCTGGGAACTCGGAGTTGGATGTTTATACTCCGCTTCGCACTCTGGGAATACGGAGTTGGATGTTTATACTCCGCTTCGCACTCTGGGAATACGGAGTTGATGTTTATACTCCGGTTCGCGCTCTGGGAACTCGGAGTTGGATGTTTATACTCCGCCTCGCACTTTGGGAATACGGAGTTGATGTTTATACTCCGGTTCGCGCTCTAGGAACTCGGAGTTGGATGTTTATACTCCGGTTCGCGCTCTGGGAACTCGGAGTTGGATGTTTATACTCCGCCTTGCACTCTGGGAATACGGAGTTGATGTTTATACTCCGGTTTGCGCTCTGGGAACTCGGAGTTGGATTGTTTGTACCAAAAATGGGCACAACACTCTTCGGGAGTTATTTGAAGAGATAAAATGAAGATTATAAATGTAAACAGAGATTATCTAACAAAAACTCCAGCAAATAGGAATGTAAAGTGCACAGACAAACAGTTTAGAGTGGTTCGGTGTATAGCCTACGTCCACTATGAAGTTTGGATGATTTTATTGATTTTCTTTCAATGATTACAAGCGTTTACAGCAATGAACAACGGATTACAGTTTAGAATTCGAAATTGACAGCGAATGTATGATGCAAATTTCAACCCGGCAGAGTCTGGACGCTTCAGCGAAAAGAGACCCTTTTTCCGCTGATTCTGGGGCTCTATTTATAGGCGTAGGAGGCTTGGATTTCGCTCAAACTCCGAGAGACTTGGTCTGACACATGAGGGGACCCATTCGACTACTTCCAGAGAGTTTCAAGCCAATCTGTGATCGATACGAAATCATTTCGTATCGATCAAGATTACTTCCAATTGAGCTCAAAATTGGTGGAGATGTTCCTTGTTATGTGTGCAACCTTCAGTTAAAATTTCATCGTGTTTGGATCAGTGGATTGAGAGATATCATCGATACGAGACGATGTTCTTCGCTAGGCTGCCTGGTTCGAATCCATCTCTCTGAGCTGGGGGCTTCGAATCGATGGTGTCACGCGCCCCTGTGAAGACGCGGAACGCACACTTCGCCTCGATCCTGTTTCTACTCCGAGTCGACCGCGTCGACTCCATATATCTCGGCGCATTCGCATCGAGGGATGACGTAACGCGCGCGCTTCGTCTCGATCCGGTCTTTGTGCCGCATTGACTGTTTCGACTCCACATATCTTGCCTTGTTTTACTTTGATGGAAGACACGTCATCCATGGTCAATTGATTCGTTGGATACGAACAGGTCATTAGGCATGGATTCGAAGTGAGGTCCTCTGATGGATACGAAGCAGGTACCGAGTGATGGATACGAAGTAGACGTTGAATGATGGATACGAAGCAGACGTTGGCTGAAGGATACGAGGTCCTTCAAATGCTGGTGTGTATGAAGTCCATCGACACGAGCTCGATGGATACGAAGGAAGTCGAGTCGAGCCTGGGTACCTCGATGGATTCGGAGCTGATTGGTACGAAGCCTGATGGATTCGAACTAGGGCTTCGGTGATGGATACGAAATTGCCCAGAGTGATGGATACGAAATCTAGGCTTTTCCCTCCAATTTGACTCGATCATAACTTGAGCGTATGAGTCCGGATTGACCTGAAATTTGAGGTGTTGATCTCTATGGCCTTTCTTGTCATGTCCTATCAATTGTAGCTCATTCTGGGCTCGGACAAAATTCAGTGATATCCATGGCGTGCTATCCTTGTTCTCTAGTCGGCTTCTTGGTGTCTTGGCCTTGCCAAAAGGCGGGATAACATTTGCCCCCCAAAGTACGTCTTGTGAAAACATGACGTGCTTTGAAAAGTTGTATGTCTTCTTTGGATAATTTTGAAAGTCGTACCCCTTAGCCATTCTCTCGTGTCGGTCCTCTTATGAATCGATGCTCAAAGTCGAAAAGCCCTCTTTCGTATCGATGTGGGTTGACTTGATGGATACGAAAACGATCATTCGTATCGATGGTCACAAATCGCGGTGAATTCTGATTCGAATTGGTGATATCTGGTGGATACGAAATGGATGTTCGCATCGATAGATATTGATGGATACGAAAGTGACGCTCGTATTAGCAGGTCTGCTCTGTTTCGAATCGATGGCTCAAAATTTGGATGTTTCGAAACGATTGTGTCTGGTGAATCATTTCGCCTCGATGAATGCACAGCTTGATGGAATCGAATAGAGCGTTTGCATCGACCCATCGTATTCATGCGGCCTCCCTGCGTGTTTCGAACCGATAGAGTCTGGTGGGTTTGAAACGAGCCTTCGTTTCGATGTGCCGTCTGACTGGTTGCGACCGGTCAGATTGACTGGGAGTCGAATCGACTCGGTTCCGTCCTAGGCTTCATATAAATACCTGAGACTTTGTCATTTATTCACTTTTTTACCTTCTATCTTTTACTGATGCCTTCTACTTCTCGCATCGATCCAGAAATTGTGAGAACGGAGAAGACTCGTAATTTGCTCTCGAATCGATCAGATCCATACCTCCAATCCTTCAAACCTTAACCTCAACCTAGGTAATTAACCTCGAATCTAAGCAACGAAATCATCTCAGATCTACTCCATCTTCACCAACCACTGATTCTGGTAATTGGCAAAACCAGATCTGGACCAAGGCTTGGTTTTGAATAACCATGTCGATGCTCTTGTGGATTGGCGAAGAAGAAACGGAAAGAAAAAAAAAGGAAATGGATCGCTACGGAGGCTTGCATTCGAATCGAGGCAGGCCATTATCACGCCATCATTGGATTTCTGTATCGATCCCTGGAAATTCGACAACCATGGATCGGTGGCTTGACAGCCATGGATCTTCGAATGGTTGCTGCAAAGTTCTCGACCTCATATCGATGCGAAGTTTAGCTTTACGTTTTACATGAAAAGCGCTGATTTGAACGTGATCGATGTGAAGCCGAGACTTCTCTGACCGATACGAATTTGACAACCACGGATCGGTTCGAATTGATCGATACGAACTCGCACCCTGGCTATCGATTCGACTCGTGCCCCCCAGGATCGATACGAACCCGTGTCCCGATGGATTCGAACTAGGCTACCGCGATCGATTCGAACTTTCCTCTCGATGTACACAAAATTGTGAACTCTTAACAGCATAACTCCGACGAGCTTCTGCCTTGCATAAATGAACTTGATCACATAACTGCATATTTGACTGACTTTCGGAGCTCGTCGATGGAACTGCCATTTAACAGAAACAGTACAACGAACTTTTTAATCTTGAATCGATCGTTATCATCTGGAGGGCGCAACCGTGACGGTCAGCGATGACGGTCATACCTGTCCGACTTCCAGAATCTCGTCGCTTGCACATTTTCTTTAACTCTGCAGAATTTGCCCAAGTCACGCACAACACTCGCACTACACAGCACATTCATGCACTTTACACTGGGGAATGCACGGGCTTTTTGTCATCTAATGATGGTTTCTCGTGAGTTAGCTAGTGATGGAACCGTCAAGTCCGCAGCAGCAAGAAATTCAGAACCCTATCCTTCCTAGAATTGAGATTCCCGTCATTGAGACCGAAGCTATTGGCCCAGCTCCGGACGAGTTGCCCGATGCGTCCTTCATTAACAGTCCGCCTGATTCCGTCCCATCCAATATTTCTGAAGACATGCTAGGGAGAATATGCTTAAGGCATGGTCTGTCTTTGGATGAGGTATTGTTGCCCGGACCGAGTGATAGGCCACATAATCCCCCGGAGGGGTATACTGCTTTTAACCGGCATGCGTGCGCAGCCGGCACACTTCCTCCATTCAACGACTATATAAGAGAAGTGTTGGCTTATCTGGACATCGCTCCGTCTCAATTGCATCCAAACGGATATGCCTCACTCAACAGCTTGTTCATTGTATTCATGGAGTACCTCCATCGCCCTCCCCGTATGACCGACATAAGATACTTGTTTAATTTCAAGAGTCGGACTGACAGCCCATCTTACACGTTCCTGGAGTCTGTAAGGAACTGCCAAGTTGTCGCGGGGTCGTGGACTAGGCTAAGCTACTTTAAGTCGGAGTGGTTTTATGTCCGATGTCCTCCGGGGTTTGCCAGGAGATGGCTATTCAGACGTGAGCATTGCCTTTTCTTTTTCAATTAATTGACAGGGCAATTTTCGGAGTGAAATTAAACTTACGTCTTCTTCTCTTTTTCTCTCAGCTATCATCCAGCGGCCTGAGGGCGGCTATTATAAAGAAATAGTTCGGGTCTTCCAAGAGATTCCTAGCGAAGAAAGGAACATTGAACTGTTATTGACAGATCGGAATCTCAGAGTCCTTGGGTTGATTGGTCGGAGGCAGAGCATAAGACTCGATGGTGCATTAAAGACCATCTCCAGGAAAAAGGTCAAGCGGATGAAGCCCAGGGTTGTGATAATCGAGGAACCCGACTTCGAGAAAACTCACACTGATGAAGAACCGTTGGTCGGACCTGCTAATGCAACCCCGGAGTCCGATGCTAAGAGGAAAGGCAAAGCTGTGGCTTCGAAACAGCCTAAGTCTGGGAGGCGGAAGTCTGTGGTTTTGCAACGTCCTTTGCCAGGAGTTAAGATTACGGAGGCAGCCTCCCTGCAAGCTGAAGATCAACTGGAAGAGCCTGCTGACCCTCCAATCCCTGAGATTGAGCCGGAGCAACACGATGTTGAGTCGGGTGGACCGCGACATATCGTCGATGTTAGCGATGTTGATCCCGCCAGTGCGATTGACACTTCTGGTTGGTCCGGGGGGTTACACATTCACACACTCTTCACGGCACAACACACTTTTCCACCCGTAAACAACACATCGCAAACGGTTACTGATTCTTTGTGGTTTTCTTTTCAGGTACGATGTCTGGGAAAGGTTCCGTGCTTGGTAGTTTGCGTAAGCGCCGTTATCACGAGCCACGCAGGAGAGAGGGCGAGAGGGATTATGACACGGGACACTCTGGTCAGGAGAAGTCTGACAGAGATAGGGGGTATGTCCGCCGATCCCGATCTCGCTCTCCTCCCCCCAGGACCTCTGCACCTCCTACGGCTGCAGTTACTCGTCCTCCCGAAACTTCACGGCCTAGGCCGCCTTCTCAAGCTTTGAGGTCCGATCCTCCGCGTAGGACCGAAATAGCCACCTCTTCGGCTACTGTGCCGGTCCCGACCGAGGCGTCTAGCGAGGGAGCGCTTAAATTGGCACAGATGAGGAAGGAATTTCCTGACATCTGTTTTGATGGGTATGTCTTCCCCCCGCACCTGAAGAGAATCCCGCCAACCGCGGAAACCACTATCCACGATTATGTTGCGGACATCTTTTTCTAGTATAGGGAGTGGGGACGGGCCGCGAGGAAGGCATCTAAAGTGGCATTTGAGCGGGGCGTCACCATCGAGAAACTCGAGAAGGAGCTGGGTCGCAACGACCAAATCATAAAAGCGCTCAACTCAGAGGCTGAGTCTTCTCGTAAGTCTGAAATGGAGGCTTTAAAGAAAGTTGATGAAGTGACCGCTGCCATGGCCAGGATGAAGCAAGAACATTACACCGCCATCGAGGACATGGGTCACAGGAACACTTCTATTACTGCCGAGAGGGATGCCGCTCTCAAGGAGCTTAATGAGCTGAAGTCAAAGTTTTCAGAGATGGCTAAGGAAAAAGACGCAGCTAATGTCTCTGCGCAGGAGGCCTGTGATCAGGCGGTGATGCTTCGTAAGGAGAAGGAAGTGGCTATACAACAAGCCCGTGAGGCTGAGGCTGGGGTTGATGAGAAAGTACGGCAGGCGGAGGCCAGGATCGAGGCCGAGGTGGAGGAGCTACTCGTCACTTATAACGCCAATGTGCTACGGCACCGAGACCTGACATGGCTTGACGATTACCCCACACATCTCTATAACGCCTGGAACCTACTGGTTGATGAGGAGAGATCTGGGCACCCTGATGAAGCCCTTGATGAGTTCGAGCTGGAGAACCGCATCCTTAATGATGACGAAAAGAAGGTTCTCCATGACTCCATGATTTCCCACGACAAGGTGAGGCTTGGTGCCCAGATCCAGGAAGTCGGAGAGAGCTCTGGTGCAGAACACCATGCTACGAGTTCTGAGATAGTCGTGTCATCTCAGTTTGAGCCAACTCCGATGATCTACTCCCAGCCTATCCCAGCGTATGACCCAGATCAACCGCATTTATCTCCTATTAAGGAACATCCTTCTGAAGTAGTTCAGACGTCCTCGAGCCAAACCGAGGAAGGTACTTTGAACTAACTTCCAGTATATTTGGACTGAAGAACCCGTGTTGAAATGTTTCTAATGACATGTCTTTTCCTTTGATCAGTGACAGGAGTTGCACCAGCCGCGCCTCTTACCACCCAAGAATCAGGTCAAGCGCCAGGAGCCATCATCTCTGAGGCGACCTCCGTCGCAGCAATGGCACCAGTTGGAGTGACGGAGGGGAGCTCACTTTCTTTCGACGAGCAGATGATAAACGAGCTCCTTGGCCGTCAAAGTGATCCTTTTGCGGACTTGCCATTTGGCTTGGGTGGATTCACGGCTACTTCTGACACCTTGTCCCAGACTACTACGGCTCCTAGCGAGGCTAGGGCACGGCGGGAAGCGGCGATGTTGGCCGAGATTAATGCCGAGATGGCGGCCGCGGCGCACGGTGGTGAAGTAGACGACGGAGCAGCAGCACAGTGCCCTACTCCTCTTATGACTGTGTCTCCTGGGGGCACACTTAATGATACTGATGTGCCAGCCCCTCCTCCAGCTGTCGAGTCTGTTCCTCCCACTCCTCCTTCGGGAAGTATCCCTATAGAGTCCAGCTCAGACGAGGATGTTGACATTATGCCTCCCCCCGAAGGGGGCTTGCCTAAGGATAAAAGCTCCAAGCGAAAGGGTACTGGCGGCTCCAGTAGCTCCTCGAGGAAGAAGAAGCTGAGGAAGCAGAAGGATTAGACATCCTTTTCATAGGCAGTTAGGGACTTTTGTTTTTTTTTCTGTCTTTTCCCTTTTGTAGGCCGTGTTTAGATGCGGGTTCGGCCCCTGCTAGTAGGAACATTTTGGAAAGAACTCATGTATGAACCATTGTTTTTGAGTTAATTGGAATAAAATTTTGTTTTCTAGCTTCAGCTTGTGTTCTTTTCTATGCTTGAATATTGCAGTGCTCGGACTTCGGTCCAGAGTATTTGCATTATCTGATTGCTTCAAGAATAGCTCATTTTACTTGTTAAGTATTGAACTTTCGGACTCGAGTTGTGATAGGGGACCGCACCGGAGCTGAGCATCGTATAGTTTCGGGCAACGAATAACATTCGCTTCTGCCCCCAGTTTCGGGGTCAAGTTGTGATGATCAGCTTGTGTTGGCACCAAGCGAGGATCGAGTGGTCGAACTACGCTCGTTCTCTTACGAATCGTTCCATCCACACTCCGGGGATATGCGTCATCTCGTAAGCGGTTGTTCGTACTTTAGGAACATGGAGTTGACTGACGTTCGTATTCTGCATCACACTCTGGGAATGTGGAGTTGAATATTTATACTCCGCTTCGCATTCTGGGAGTGCGGAGTCGACTGTTTATACTCCGCATTGCACTCTGGGAATGCGGAGTTGAATGTTTATACTCCACTTCGCACTCTGGGAATATGGAGTTAAGTGTTTATACTCCGCTTCGCACTCTGGGAATACGGAGTTGAATGTTTATACTCCGCATCGCACTCTGGGAATACGGAGTTGAATGTTTATACTCCACTTCGCACTCTGGGAATATGGAGTTAAGTGTTTATACTCCGCTTCGCACTCTGGGAAAACGGAGTTGAATGTTTATACTCCGCATCGCACTCTGGGAATACGGAGTCGAATGTTTATACTCCACTTCGCACTCTGGGAATGTGGAGTTAAATGTTTATACTCCATTTCGCACTCTAGGAATATGAAGTTGAATGTTTATATTCCGTTTCGCACTCTGGGAATACGGAGTTGGATGTTTATACTCCATTTCGCACTCTGGGAATATGGAGTTAAGTGTTTATACTCCGCCTCGCACTCTGGGAATACGGAGTTGAGCGTTTATACTCCGCTTCGCACTCTGGGAATACGGAGTTGAATGTTTATACTCCACTTCGCACTCTGGGAATGTGGAGTTAAGTGTTTATACTCCGCTTCGCACTCTGGGAATACGGAGTTGAATGTTTATACTCCGCTTCGCACTCTGGGAATACGGAGTTGAGTGTAGGATTGTCGTGTGTCAACCTTATTAATATCGGTGTCATGGCTTGTCCCCGAGCTCGGGTTTCACATAGTGAGTGGCCGGTCGTATCACAGCCACTCTCCATTTGAATAAGTCCCATTGCGTGATGGGATTTAGCTCTTCGGGCATCATGATGTTGTATATCGTACATAATGAATCACAGCTCTGGCTCGAAGAAGTGGCATTTTATTGCTGAAATAAGAAAATGCGGCAAAGTCAGTTGCCTTATTACAAAATTCAAATTTCGAAATGCAGAAACAAATTGCTAAATAGAATGAAATAAATAAAGCCTGTCATATGTAGTAGCGGCGGAGACTTTCGCTGTTCCAAGCCCTCGGTAAATCGAAACCGTCAACAGTCGACAGCTTGAATGTACCATCTCCGAGCTTTCGTGTAATTACATACGGCCCTCCCCAGTTCGGTTTCATGTGTGAAGGAACTGGGTAGATTCTCTTGAGCACGAGGTCGCCGAGTTCAAAGGTTCGAGGTCGAACTCTGGTGTTGTACAATCGGGCGACCTGGCTTCGATGTGCGGCTGCTCTCAAATCAGCCTCTTCCCGTTTTTCATCCAATAGATCTAAAGACTCGGCTAGGAGTATAGCGTTTGTTTTTGGATCATAATAAGTCACGCGATGAGAGAGCACTTTTGTCTCGACCGGAATAACGGCCTCTGAGCCATAAGATAGGGAAAACGGAGTGTGTCCGGTCGCGGTTTTGTGGGTCGTTCGATAGGCCCATAACGCCATAGGAAGTTCATCGACCCACTTGCCCCCAGCCTTCTCTAATCGTTTCTTCAGGATCGATTTTATAACTTTGTTGACAGCTTCAACCTGTCCATTCGCTTGGGGGTGTGCGACAGCCGAGAACTTTTTGCGGATATGAAACCGTTGACAGAAATTCTTGAATTCCGCACTCTCGAATTGGGCTCCGTTATCAGTGATGATAGTATGCGGGAGTCCAAATCGGCAGATGATGTTGCGAACCACGAAATTTATCACTTTCTTTGTCGTAATGGTTGCTAGGGCTTCGGCCTCAGCCCACTTTGTGAAGTAATCAACGGCGACGATGGCGTATTTTGCACCGCCTTTTGCTAAAGGTAGGGCGCCGATGATGTCAATGCCCCACATTGTGAATGGCCAGGGACTGACCATTTGGGTTATTTCAGTTGGCGGAGCTCTCGGAATTCGGGCATGTATCTGGCATTTATCGCACTTCCGGGCATAGTTTGCCGCATCTCGGTTCACTGTCGGCCAGTAGTATCCATATCGAAGTATCTTCTTAGCGAGAGCTTGCCCGCCGGTATGATCGCCGCACTCTCCTTCGTGCACCTCATGTAGCACTCGTTTGATTTCCTCGTGGGCGACACATCTGAGGAGAGGAACGGAATAACCTCTCCTGTACATGACTCCGTTTTGGATGACGAACCGAGAAGCTTTTCGCTGAATTTGCCTCTTCTCATTTCTAGGTTCAGGCAGCACACCATTCTCAATGTAATTCCGATACGGAGTCATCCAAGATTCTCTACTAGGAGCGGTTTCAAATACAGAGTTCATTTCTATCCGATCGATGCTCGGAGTGGCCAAAGCTTCAACGGGGACAAGTCCCATTTGCTGCGCTTCGCCCGTGCTGGCTAACTTCGCCAGTGAATCGGCTTTCTGATTGCGTTCCCGAGGCACATAATAGATGGCATAATAATCAAACTGGTTTAGGATTTCCTGAACTCGTGCCAAGTAAGCGGCCAGTCTTCGGTCTCTTGCCTGGTATTCTCCTCGCACCTGGCATACCACTAACTGCGAATCGCAATAAATTTCTACAGCGATAATTCTCAAATCTCTGGCAAGCCTTAGGCCGGTCAGGAGGGCTTCATATTCGGCTTCATTATTAGTTGCACGAAAGTCGAATTTAAGAGCATAACATATGGATCGGCCCTCGGGAGTCTCAAGTACAACCCCAGCACCCGAACACCGATCATTTGACGCACCATCAGTATACAGCTTCCAGATGTATTCGGGAGATTCACTGGTTTCGGGTAAGTCTTCCGGAACGGTGAATTCGGCTATGAAATCAGCCAGGACTTGTCCTTGAATGGCCCTCCGCGGAGCGTATGCGATATCAAATTGGCTTAGCTCAATGTTCCACTTGAGTAACCTACCGGACGTCTCAGGCCGCGTAAGGACCTGTCGTAACGGCTGGTCGGTGTACACAGTAAGCGGATGAGCTTGGAAGTAAGGACGGAGCTTCCTTGAGGCAATAACCAAGCAATAAGCCAGTTTCTCCAGCCTTGGATAATTTCTTTCAGCTCCTGTTAGTCGCTTACTAACATAGTAGACCGGGTTTTGCACTTTGTCTTCTTCCCGGACTAGAGCAGCACTGATTGCATGTTCTGATACAGCCAGGTAGAGATATAGTTGCTCGTGGTCAACCGGTTTTGACAAGATCGGGGGTGTGGAGAGATGCTGAACTAATGATCGGAACGCGCCTTCACACTCCGCGGTCCATTCAAAGTTTCGTTTGCCCTTCCGAATCAGGTCGAAGAAAGGAATGCATTTGTCGGTGGACTTTGAAATGAACCTGCTCAATGCTGCGACCTTCCCGTTAAGACTCTGGACTTGCTTTATAGTTTTAGGGGTTTGCAAATTTCTAATAGCCCAGATCTTCTCAGGATTCGCCTCTATTCCTCGGGCGTTGACAATGAACCCAAGGAATTTTCCGGATGCAACGCCAAAGTGACATTTGAGTGGGTTGAGCTTCATCCCGTACTCCCGGAGGATGCCGAACATTGAATCCAAATCTCTGACGTGATCGGTGGAGAATCGGGATTTCACCAGCATGTCATCCACGTAAACCTCCATGGTCTTCCCAATCTGATCAGCGAACATTCGGTTGACTAAGCGTTGGTATGTTGCTCCAGCGTTCTTTAAACCAAACGGCATGACTTTGTAACAATAGAGTCCCAGGTCGGTCACGAAGCTGGTATGTTCCTGATCAGGCAAATGCATGGGTATCTGATTGTAGCCGGAATAAGCGTCCATAAAGGATAGTAGTTCATGTCCGGCCGTCGAATCTACGAGCTGATCGATTCGTGGAAGTGGGAAGCTATCTTTTGGACAGGCCTTGTTTAGGTCAGAGTAATCAACACAGGTTCTCCACTTCCCGTTTGGTTTCCGAACTAGTACAGGGTTGGACACCCATTCTGGATACAAGGCATCTCGAATGAACCCATTCGATTGTAGTTTATCAACTTCCTCCTTAAGGGCGGCAGATCTCTCTGGATCCATACCGCGCCTTTTCTGTTTCACTGGGACATGTCGCGGATCTATATTCAGGGAGTGACTTGCAATGCTCGGCGAGATCCCGCACATGTCAGAGTGTGTCCAGGCGAAGACGTCGAGATTCGCCCGAAGAAATTCGACCAACTCCTGCTGTGTCTGCTTGTTTAGTTGGGACCCAACTTTCAGCATCTTCGAATCATCATCCTCACTGATTGGGACGTCCACAGTCAGTTCGGCTGGAGAGGCTTGACTCTCCGTTGATTCGTCTCTATCCTCGTTGTCCCTGGGGTCCAGGTCTTTCAGAAATTGGTCGTGGTGCCCGGGCCGAGGCCCAGGCATCAATTGTCAATTATCGACAGAACGGACGCAGAGAGATTCCTCTACGCCCTTCCCCTTCTCTTTACGTTGCGCCCCGCGCAGCTCAGCAACATAACAGGCCCTTCCCGAGGCCTGATCTCCTTGAACAACTCCAATCCCATGATCAGTGGGAAATTTCAGAGTCAGGCACCATGGGGCGATCGCCGCCCTGAACTCGGCTAAAGCTGGTCGACCCAGAAACGCATTGTATGGCGAATCTATTTCTAGCACAACAAATTGTAACATGCAGACCCTCCGGCGTTCTCCGACGCCTAACTCGACTGGGAGTTCAGTTATTCCGATGGGTATCGTGGCACTTCCGTTGAAACCATGGATTCTGGATAAACAGGGTTTCAAATCCTTTGTCTCCATCTTCATTAGATCGTAAGCCCGTTTGAGCAAGATGTTTACAGAGCTCCCACTGTCAACCAGGATCCTCTTCATCCAAGCAGGACCTACCTGGGCAGATATGACTAGTGGGTCGATAGTAGGGGCTTCGACTTTATCGGCGTCTCGGTTCCTGAACACGATTTCATCGGACATTATCTTTTGTTGTTTTGCCGGGGTTCCATCCTCGCAATTACTATAACACTCGAAGTCCGCATGCCTGACAGAACTGGCATACGACTCCATTTCCCCCCAGCTTCTGTCTGCCGGATGGGGGCCACCACTTATCGTGTTGATAACTAATCTCCCGCCCGCACGAGCGGGTTCATCCTCTCTTTCCTGATTTTGCGAACGATTTTGATTCGAGGGGCCCGCTCCGCCAGGCTGCGGTGCCCGTACAAACTGATCTAGCTTCCTCTCTCTAATCAGCTTCTCGATGAGGTCCTGTAAGTGCCGACACTCATTGGTATTGTGTTCATAGCTCTCATGGAACCTATAGAATTTCCCTGTCTGAATCTGTCTCTCCGACGAGGGCTTCGGAGCAGGCTTCTTATACTGTACAGTGTTGCAAGTCTGTAAGTATACGTTTTCCAATGACGTGTTTAGCGGTGTATAACTGTCAAACATCTGAGCTCTACGTCGTGGACCTCGGTTCTCATCTCTCTTCTTATTCTGGCCATTGTTTCCTCTCTGCTGGGTTTGCTTGTTTTGTATATTCAGCTGAACTTTCCCGGAACTTTCGCCGGACTGTTTAACTGCCACATTGCTTTGTATTCCTTCAATGCTGGGCCTCGCATCGTCCTGCTTCCTATACTGTTTTGCATCCTCCTGCCGCAGGAATTGAGCGGCCTTGGAGTAAAAACGGTCCAATGACGCGGGCGGTTTTCCAGCCAGCCAGTTTCCGAATTCAGAATCAGGATCAATCCCCTTGGTCAGAGCCATTAAGATTGAATTATCGTTGGGATTGGTGATCTCGACGCATGCTGCGTGGAACCTCTCCAAGTAACGCCTGAGTGTTTCTCCAGGAGCTTGAGTGACGCTGGACAAGGTGTTGACGTCTTTTGGCCTAGCAACATGCATCCGGAATTGTTCCACAAACCTCTTGGCCAATTGATCGAACGAAGAAATTGATCTAGGTGGTAGGCGGGTAAACCACATTGTCCCGATTCCTCCCAGAGAGATGGGGAAACTTCGACACTTCACTGCGTCGTCGGCCCTCGCAGCGCTCATCGACCATTCATACTTCAGAATATGCTGGTTGGGGTCACTATTCCCTTCATACATCGGGAGAGTCGGCATTCTGAATCGCCTAGGGGGTTCGGCATGTAACACTTCGTCTGTGAAAGGGGTATGACTACGGGAAATCCCCCAGTCATCATTAGTGAGCCCCTGACTCTCACGGATCATTTGACGTATCATGGTTGATATATCCGAAACAGGCAGATTCGAAGCGTGATGAGCTAAGGCGTGGTCGGGTTCCACGGCGCGAGTAGGGATCGGGCGCTGTCGACGATCCGTATCTCGCCTCCTTGGCTCAACGTCTTCTGGGACATAAGGTTCAGGAGAATGTCCTCGCTGTTGATTGATCGGCTCAGATTGATTTCGGGTATCGACCCTTGTCTCTGCTGCGGCGGTTGTGGCGCGGTTATCCGTGGTGTACTGTGGGGCAGTACCTCCTTGTGTTAAGGGACCGGTTTGGAAACTTGTCGACGGTCCTACCCTCAGTTGCCCAACAGTTAAGGCGGGTTGATATTCAGCAGCTTGAGCGCGACTCCCCTCTAGTCGAGGACGGGTAGTTTGGCGGTGGTAATCAGATGAAGCTGAGCTTTCGGTAGACGCTCTGGAGACATCATCTCTCCTGGACCTTCTGTGCCCCCGGCGGTTTAGCTGGTTGGTCAGCTCGATATTGGCGCGTAATTGTTCTGCCAACTGCTGACGGCTTTGGGTCAGCTCCTGGAGCAATACTTGAAACTCATGTCGGGTGACCAGCCCCGTTGAGTCCGAATGAGTGGCATTGTCTTGATTGGAAGAAGGCGGCTGTGTGGGATTTTGCCTGTCTCTGCCTTCTTGCTCTGCAGCGGTGGCGCCAGTTCTTGTGCTGACCATTGGCGGTGGTGGAGTCCTTTCCTAGATTTTGAGCAAATCTGAATAGAATGGAAGGATTCCGGACTGGATATCTGGATCTTCCTCTTGGATTTGTGCAATCCGGTATCGACGGCAGATCCAACGAGCAGGAGAAAAAGCTGGTTCTCTCAGTGAAAGCACCAAAGTGTTTGTACCAAAAATGGGCACAACACTCTTCGGGAGTTATTTTAAAAGTGTTTGTACCAAAAATGGGCACAACACTCTTCGGGAGTTATTTGAAGAGATAAAATGAAGATTATAAATGTAAACAGAGATTATCTAACAAAAACTCCAGCAAATAGGAATGTAAAGTGCACAGACAAACAGTTTAGAGTGGTTCGGCGTATAGCCTACGTCCACTATGAAGTTTGGATGATTTTATTGATTTTCTTTCAATGATTACAAGCGTTTACAGCAATGAACAGCGGATTACAGTTTAGAATTCGAAATTGACAGCGAATGTATGATGCAAATTTCAACCCGGCAGAGTCTGGACGCTTCAGCGAAAAGAGACCCTTTTTCCGCTGATTCTGGGGCTCTATTTATAGGCGTAGGAGGCTTGGATTTTGCTCAAACTCCGGGAGACTTGGTCTGACACGTGAGGGGACCCATTCGACCACTTCCAGAGAGTTTCAAGCCAATCTGTGATCGATACGAAATCATTTCGTATCGATCAAGATTACTTCCAATTGAGCTCAAAATTGGTGGAGATGTTCCTTGTTATGTGTGCAACCTTCAGTTAAAATTTCATCGTGTTTGGATCAGTGGATTGAGAGATATCATCGATACGAGACGATGTTCTTCGCTAGGCTGCCTGGTTCGAATCCATCTCTCTGAGCTGGGGGCTTCGAATCGATGGTGTCACGCGCCCCTGTGAAGACGCGGAACGCACACTTCGCCTCGATCCTGTTTCTACTCCGAGTCGACCGCGTCGACTCCATATATCTCGGCGCATTCGCATCGAGGGATGACGTAACGCGCGCGCTTCGTCTCGATCCGGTCTTTGTGCCGCATTGACTGTTTCGACTCCACATATCTTGCCTTGTTTTACTTTGATGGAAGACACGTCATCCCTGGTCAATTGATTCGTTGGATACGAACAGGTCATTAGGCATGGATTCGAAGTGAGGTCCTCTGATGGATACGAAGAGCACTGGTCCGATGGATACGAAGCAGGTACCGAGTGATGGATACGAAGTAGACGCTGAATGATGGATACGAAGCAGACGTTGGCTGAAGGATACGAGGTCCTTCAATTGCTGGTATGTATGAAGTCCATCGACACGAGCTCGATGGATACGAAGGAAGTCGAGTCGAGCCTGGGTACCTCGATGGATTCGGAGCTGATTGGTACGAATCCTGATGGATTCGAACTAGGGCTTCGGTGATGGATACGAAATTGCCCAGAGTGATGGATACGAAATCTGGGCTTTTCCCTCCAATTTGACTCGATCATAACTTGAGCGTATGAGTCCGGATTGACCTGAAATTTGAGATGTTGATCTCTATGGCCTTTCTTGTCATGTCCTATCAATTGTAGCTCATTCTGGGCTCGGACAAAATTCAGTGATATCCATGGCGTGCTATCCTTGTTCTCTAGTCGGCTTCTTGGTGTCCTGGCCTTGCCAAAAGGCGGGATAACATGGATGTTTATACTCCACCTCGCATTCTGGGAATACGGAGTTGATGTTTATACTCTGGTTCGCGCTCTGGGAAATCGTAGTTGGATGTTTATACTCCGCTTCAAACTCTGGGAATACGGTGTTGATGTTTATACTCCGGTTCACGCTCTGGGAACTCGGAGTTGGATGTTTATACTCCGCTTCGCACTCTGGGAATACGGAGTTGGATGTTTATACTTCACTTCGCACTCTGGAATACGGAGTTGATGTTTATACTCCAGTTCGCGCTATGGGAATACGGAGTTGGATGTTTATACTCCGCTTCGCACTCTGGGAATACGGAGTTGATGTTTATACTCTGGTTCGCGCTTTGGGAACTCGGAGTTGGATTTTTATATTCCGCTTCGCGCTCTGGGAATACGGAGTTGGATGTTTATACTCCGCTTCAAACTCTGGGAATACGGAGTTGATGTTTATACTCCGGTTCGCGCTTTGGGAACTCAGAGTTGGATGTTTATACTCTGCTTCGCACTCTAGGAATACGGAGTTGGAGGTTTATACTCCGCTTCGCACTCTGGGAATACGGAGTTGATGTTTATACTCCGGTTCGCGCTTTGGGAACTCGGAGTTGGATGTTTATACTCCGCCTCGCACTCTGGGAATACGGAGTTGATGTTTATACTCCGGTTCGCGCTCTGGGAACTCGGAGTTGGATGTTTATACTCCGGTTCGTGCTTTAGGAACTTGGATTTGGATGTTTATACTCCGCTTCGAACTCTGGGAAAACGGAGTTGATGTTTATACTCCGGTTCGCGCTCTGGGAACTCGGAGTTGGATGTTTATACTCCGCTTCACACTCTGGGATTACGGAGTTGGATGTTTATACTCCGCTTCGCACTCTGGGAATACAGAGTTGATGTTTATACTCTGGTTCGCGCTTTGGCAACTCGGAGTTGGATGTTTATACTCCGGTTCGCGCTCTGGGAACTCGGAGTTGGATGTTTATACTCCGCTTCGCACTCTGGGAATACAAAGTTGGATGTTTATACTCCGGTTCGCGCTCTGGGAACTCGGAATTGGATGTTTATACTCCGCTTCGCACTCTGGGAATACAGAGTTGATGTTTATACTACGGTTCGCGCTTTGGGAACTAATAGTTGGATGTTTATACTTCGCTTCGAACTCTGGGAATACGGAGTTGATGTTTATACTCCGGTTTGCGCTCTGGGAACTCGAAGTTGGATGTTTATACTCCGCCTCGCACTCTGGGAATACGGAGTTGATTTTTGTACTCCGGTTCGCGCTCTGGGAACTCGGAGTTGGATGTTTATACTCCGCCTCGCACTTTGGGGGCTCGGAGTTGGATGTTTATACTCCGCTTCGAACTCTGGGAATACGGAGTTGATGTTTGTAGTCCGGTTCACGCTCTGGGTACTCAGAGTTGGATGTTTATACTCCGGTTCGTGCTCTGAGAACTCGAAGTTGGATGTTTATACTCCGCTTCGAACTCTGGGAATACGAAGTTGATGTTTATACTCCGGTTCGCGCTTT
The DNA here is from genome assembly GCA_030737815.1 of Allium fistulosum. Lineage (NCBI taxonomy): Eukaryota > Viridiplantae > Streptophyta > Magnoliopsida > Asparagales > Amaryllidaceae > Allium > Allium fistulosum. The sequence goes on along the minus strand of CM060904.1, from coordinate 209,320,859 downwards.
GGGAACTCGGAGTTGGATGTTTATACTCCGCTTTGCACTCTGGGAATACAGAGTTGGATGTTTATACTTCGCTTTGCACTCTGGGAATACGGAGCTGATGTTTATACTCCGATTCGCGCTCTGGGAACTCGGAGTTGGATGTTTATACTCCGCCTCGCACTTTGGGAATACAGAGTTGATGTTTATACTCCGGTTCGTGCTCTGGGAACTCGGAGTTGGATGTTTATACTCCGGTTCGCGCTTTAGGAACTCGGAGTTGGATGTTTATACTCCTCTTCAAACTCTGGGAATACAGAGTTGATGTTTATACTCCGGTTCGCGCTCTGGGAACTCGGAGTTGGATGTTTATACTCCGCTTCGCACTTTGGGAATACGGAGTTGGATGTTTATACTCCGCTTCGCTCTCTGGGTATACGGAGTTGATGTTTTTACTCCGGTTCGTGCTCTGCGAACTTGGAGTTGGATGTTTATACTCCGCCTCGCACTCTAGGAATACGGAGTTGATGTTTATACATCGGTTCGCGCTATGGGAACTCGGAGTTGGATGTTTATACTCCGCTTCGCACTCTAGGAATTCGGAGTTGATGTTTATACTCCACTTCGCATTCTGGGAATACGGATTTGATGTTTATACTCCGCTTCGCACTCTTTGAATACGGAGTTGGATGTTTATACTCCGGTTCGCGTTTTGGGAACTCGGAGTTGGATGTTTATACTCCGGTTCGCGCTCTGAGAACTCGGAGTTGGATGTTTATATTCCGGTTCGCGCTCTGGGAACTCGAAGTTGGATGTTTATACTCCGCCTCGCACTTTGGGAATACGGAGTTGATGTTTATACTCCGGTTCTCGCTCTGGGAACTCGGAGTTGGATGTTTATACTCCGCCTTGCACTCTGGGAATACGGAGTTGATGTTTATACTCTGGTTTGCGCTCTGGGAACTCGGAGTTGGATGTTTATACTCCGCCTCGCACTCTGGGAATTCGGAGTTGATGTTTATACTCTGGTTCGTGCTCTGGGAAATCGTAGTTGGATGTTTTTACTCCGCTTCAAACTCTGGGAATACGGTGTTGATGTTTATACTCTGGTTCACGCTCTGGGAACTCGGAGTTGGATGTTTATACTCCGCTTCGCACTCTGGGAATACGGAGTTGGATGTTTATACTTCACTTTGCACTCTGGGAATACGGAGTTGATGTTTATACTCCAGTTCGCGCTCTGGGAACTCGGAGTTGGATGTTTATACTCCGCCTCGCACTCTGGGAATACGGAGTTGATGTTTATACTCCGGTTCGCGCTCTAGGACCTCGAAGTTGGATACTTATACTCCGGTTCGCGCTTTGGGAACTCGGAGTTGGATGTTTATACTCCGCTTCGAACTCTGGGAATACGGAGTTGATGTTTATACTCCGGTTCGCGCTTTGGGAACTCAGAGTTGGATGTTTATACTCTGCTTCGAACTCTGTGAATACGGAGTTGATGTTTATACTCCGGTTCGCGCTTTGGGAACTCAGAGTTGGATGTTTATACTCTGCTTCGCACTCTGGTAATACGGAGTTGGAGGTTTGTACTCCGCCTCGCACTCTGGGAATACGGAGTTGATGTTTATACTCCGGTTCGCGCTCTGGGAACTCGGAGTTGGATGTTTGTACTCCGCCTCGCACTCTGGGAATACGGAGTTGATGTTTATACTCCGGTTCGCGCTCTGGGAACTCGGAGTTGGATGTTTATACTCCGGTTCGTGCTTTAGGAACTTGGAGTTGGATGTTTATACTCCGCTTCGAACTTTGGGAAAACGGAGTTGATGTTTATACTCCGGTTCGCGCTCTAGGAACTCGGAGTTGGATGTTTATACTCCGCTTCACACTCTGGGAATACGGAGTTGGATGTTTATACTCCGCTTTGCACTCTGGGAATACGGAGTTGATGTTTATACTCCGGTTCGCGCTTTGGGAACTCGGAGTTGGATGTTTATACTCCGCTTCGCGCTCTGGGAATACGGAGTTGGATGTTTGTACTCCGCTTCGAACTCTGGGAATACGGAGTTGATGTTTATACTCCGGTTCGCGCTTTGGGAACTCAGAGTTGGATGTTTATACTCTGCTTCGCACTCTAGGAATACGGAGTTGGAGGTTTATACTCCGCTTCGCACTCTGGGAATACGGAGTTGATGTTTATACTCCGGTTCGCGCTTTGGGAACTCGGAGTTGGATGTTTATACTCCACCTCGCACTCTGGGAATACGGAGTTGATGTTTATACTCCGGTTCGCGCTCTGGGAACTCGGAGTTGGATGTTTATACTCCGGTTCGTGCTTTAGGAACTTGGATTTGGATGTTTATACTCCGCTTCGAACTCTGGGAAAACGGAGTTGATGTTTATACTCCGGTTCGCGCTCTGGGAACTCGGAGTTGGATGTTTATACTCCGCTTCACACTCTGGGAATACAGAGTTGGATGTTTATACTCCGCTTCGCACTCTGGGAATACGGAGTTGATGTTTATACTCTGGTTCGCGCTTTGGCAACTCGGAGTTGGATGTTTATACTCCGGTTCGCGCTCTGGGAACTCGGAGTTGGATGTTTATACTCCGCTTCGCACTCTGGGAATACAGAGTTGGATGTTTATACTCCGGTTCGCGCTCTGGGAACTCGGAATTGGATGTTTATACTCCGCTTCGCACTTTGGGAATACAGAGTTGATGTTTATACTACGGTTCGCGCTTTGGGAACTAATAGTTGGATGTTTATACTTCGCTTCGCACTCTGGGAATACGGAGTTGATGTTTATACTCCGGTTTGCGCTCTGGGAACTCGAAGTTGGATGTTTATACTCCGCCTCGCACTCTGGGAATACGGAGTTGATTTTTGTACTCCGGTTCGCGCTCTGGGAACTCGGAGTTGGATGTTTATACTCCGCCTCGCACTTTGGGGACTCGGAGTTGGATGTTTATACTCCGATTCGAACTCTGGGAATACGGAGTTGATGTTTGTAGTCCGGTTCACGCTCTGGGTACTCAGAGTTGGATGTTTATACTCCGGTTCGTGCTCTGAGAACTCGAAGTTGGATGTTTATACTCCGCTTCGAACTCTGGGAATACGAAGTTGATGTTTATACTCCGGTTCGCGCTTTGGGAACTCGGAGTTGGATGTTTATACTCCGCTTTGCACTCTGGGAATACAGAGTTGGATGTTTATACTTCGCTTTGCACTCTGGGAATACGGAGCTGATGTTTATACTCCGATTCGCGCTCTGGGAACTCGGAGTTGGATGTTTATACTCCGCCTCGCACTTTGGGAATACAGAGTTGATGTTTATACTCCGGTTCGTGCTCTGGGAACTCGGAGTTGGATGTTTATACTCCGGTTCGCGCTTTAGGAACTCGGAGTTGGATGTTTATACTCCTCTTCAAACTCTGGGAATACGGAGTTGATGTTTATACTCCGGTTCGCGCTCTGGGAACTCGGAGTTGGATGTTTATACTCCGCTTCGCACTTTGGGAATACGGAGTTGGATGTTTATACTCCGCTTCGCTCTCTGGGTATACGGAGTTGATGTTTTTACTCCGGTTCGTGCTCTGCGAACTTGGAGTTGGATGTTTATACTCTGCCTCGCACTCTAGGAATACGGAGTTGATGTTTATACATCGGTTCGCGCTATGGGAACTCGGAGTTGGATGTTTATACTCCGCTTCGCACTCTAGGAATTCGGAGTTGATGTTTATACTCCACTTCGCATTCTGGGAATACGGATTTGATGTTTATACTCCGCTTCGCACTCTTTGAATACGGAGTTGGATGTTTATACTCCGGTTCGCGTTTTGGGAACTCGGAGTTGGATGTTTATACTCCGGTTCGCGCTCTGAGAACTCGGAGTTGGATGTTTATACTCAGGTTCGCGCTCTGGGAACTCGAAGTTGGATGTTTATACTCCGCCTCGCACTTTGGGAATACGGAGTTGATGTTTATACTCCGGTTCTCGCTCTGGGAACTCGGAGTTGGATGTTTATACTCCGCCTTGCACTCTGGGAATACGGAGTTGATGTTTATACTCCGGTTTGCGCTCTGGGAACTCGGAGTTGGATGTTTATACTCCGCCTCACACTCTGGGAATACGGAGTTGATGTTTATACTCTGGTTCGTGCTCTGGGAAATCGTAGTTGGATGTTTATACTCCGCTTCAAACTCTGGGAATACGGTGTTGATGTTTATACTCTGGTTCACGCTCTGGGAACTCGGAGTTGGATGTTTATACTCCGCTTCGCACTCTGGGAATACAGAGTTGGATGTTTATACTTCACTTCGCACTCTGGGAATACGGAGTTGATGTTTATACTCCAGTTCGCGCTCTGGGAACTCGGAGTTGGATGTTTATACTCCGCCTCGCACTCTGGGAATACGGAGTTGATGTTTATACTCCGGTTCGCGCTCTAGGAACTCGAAGTTAGATATTTATACTCCGGTTCGCGCTTTGGGAACTCGGAGTTGGATGTTTATACTCCACTTCGAACTCTGGGAATACGGAGTTGATGTTTATACTCCGGTTCGCGCTTTGGGAACTCAGAGTTGGATGTTTATACTCTGCTTCGCACTCTAGGAATACGGAGTTGGAGGTTTATACTCCACTTCGCACTCTGGGAATACGGAGTTGATGTTTATACTCCGGTTCGCGCTCTGGGAACTCGGAGTTGGATGTTTGTACTCCGCCTCGCACTCTGGGAATACGGAGTTGATGTTTATACTCCGGTTCGCGCTCTGGGAACTCGGAGTTGGATGTTTATACTTCGGTTCGTGCTTTAGGAACTTGGAGTTGGATGTTTATACTCCGCTTTGAACTTTGGGAAAACGGAGTTGATGTTTATACTCCGGTTCGCGCTCTGGGAACTCGGAGTTGGATGTTTATACTCCGCTTCACACTCTGGGAATACGGAGTTGGATGTTTATACTCCGCTTCGCACTCTGGGAATACGGAGTTGATGTTTATACTCCGGTTCGCGCTTTGGGAACTCGGAGTTGGATGTTTATACTCCGGTTCGCGCTCTGGGAACTCGGAGTTGGATGTTTATACTCCGCTTCGCACTCTGGGAATACGGAGTTGGATGTTTATACTCCGGTTCGCGCTCTGGGAACTCTAAGTTGGATGTTTATACTCCGCTTCGCACTCTGGGAATACGGAGTTGATGTTTATACTCCGGTTCGCGCTTTGGGAACTAATAGTTGGATGTTTATACTTCGCTTCGCACTCTGGGAATACGGAGTTGATGTTTATACTCCGGTTCGCGCTCTGGGAACTCGAAGTTGGATGTTTATACTCCACCTCGCACTCTGGGAATACGGAGTTGATTTTTGTACTCCGGTTCGCGCTCTGGGAACTCGAAGTTGGATGTTTATACTCCGGTTCGCACTTTGGGGACTCGGAGTTGGATGTTTATACTCCGCTTCGAACTCTGGGAATACGGAGTTGATGTTTGTAGTCCGGTTCACGCTCTGGGTACTCAGAGTTGGATGTTTATACTCCGGTTCATGCTCTGAGAACTCGGAGTTGGATGTTTATACTCCGCTTCGAACTCTGGGAATACGAAGTTGATGTTTATACTCCGGTTCGCGCTTTGGGAACTCGGAGTTGGATGTTTATACTCCGCTTTGCACTCTGGGAATACGGAGTTGGATGTTTATACTTCGCTTTGCACTCTGGGAATACGGAGCTGATGTTTATACTCCGATTCGCGCTCTGGGAACTCGGAGTTGGATGTTTATACTCTGCCTCGCACTCTGGGAATACGGAGTTGATGTTTATACTCCGGTTCGTGCTCTAGGAACTCGAAGTTAGATATTTATACTCCGGTTCGCGCTTTGGGAACTCGGAGTTGGATGTTTATACTCCACTTCGAACTCTGGGAATACGGAGTTGATGTTTATACTCTGGTTCGCGCTTTGGGAATTCAGAGTTGGATGTTTATACTCTGCTTCGCACTCTAGGAATACGGAGTTGGAGGTTTATACTCCGCTTCGCACTCTGGGAATACGGAGTTGATGTTTATACTCCGGTTCGCGCTCTGGGAACTCGTAGTTGGATGTTTGTACTCCGCCTCGCACTCTGGGAATACGGAGTTGATGTTTATACTCCGGTTCGCGCTCTGGGAACTCGGAGTTGGATGTTTATACTCCGGTTCGTGCTTTAGGAACTTGGAGTTGGATGTTTATACTCCGCTTCGAACTTTGGGAAAACGGAGTTGATGTTTATACTCCGGTTCGCGCTCTGGGAACTCGGAGTTGGATGTTTATACTCCGCTTCACACTCTGGGAATACGGAGTTGGATGTTTATACTCCGCTTCGCACTCTGGGAATACGGAGTTGATGTTTATACTCCAGTTCGCGCTTTGGGAACTCGGAGTTGGATGTTTATACTCCGGTTCGCGCTCTGGGAACTCGGAGTTGGATGTTTATACTCCGCTTCGCACTCTGGGAATACGGAGTTGGATGTTTATACTCCGGTTCGCGCTCTGGGAACTCTAAGTTGGATGTTTATACTCCGCTTCGCACTCTGGGAATACGGAGTTGATGTTTATACTCCGGTTCGCGCTTTGGGAACTAATAGTTGGATGTTTATACTTCGCTTCGCACTCTGGGAATACGGAGTTGATGTTTATACTCCGGTTCGCGCTCTGGGAACTCGAAGTTGGATGTTTATACTCCGCCTCGCACTCTGGGAATACGGAGTTGATTTTTGTACTCCGGTTCGCGCTCTGGGAACTCGGAGTTGGATGTTTATACTCCGGTTCGCGCTTTGGGGACTCGGAGTTGGATGTTTATACTCCGCTTCGAACTCTGGGAATACGGAGTTAATGTTTGTAGTCCGGTTCACGCTCAGGGTACTCAGAGTTGGATGTTTATACTCCGGTTCATGCTCTGAGAACTCGGAGTTGGATGTTTATACTCCTCTTCGAACTCTGGGAATACGAAGTTGATGTTTATACTCCGGTTCGCGCTTTGGGAACTCGGAGTTGGATGTTTATACTCCGCTTTGCACTCTGGGAATACGGAGTTGGATGTTTATACTTCGCTTTGCACTCTGGGAATACGGAGCTGATGTTTATACTCCGATTCGCGCTTTGGGAACTCGGAGTTGGATGTTTATACTCCGCCTTGCACTTTGGGAATACAGAGTTGATGTTTATACTCCGGTTCGTGCTCTGGGAACTCGGAGTTGGATGTTTATACTTCGGTTCGCGCTTTAGGAACTCGGAGTTGGATGTTTATACTCCTCTTCAAACTCTGGGAATACGGAGTTGATGTTTATACTCCGGTTCGCGCTCTGGGAACTCGGAATTGGATGTTTATACTCCGCTTCGCACTCTGGGAATACGGAGTTGGATGTTTATACTCCGCTTCGCTCTCTGGGTATACGGAGTTGATGTTTATACTCCGGTTCGTGCTCTGGGAACTTGGAGTTGGATGTTTATACTCCGCCTCGCACTCTAGGAATACGGAGTTGATGTTTATACATCGGTTCGCGCTATGGGAACTCGGAGTTGGATGTTTGTACTCCGCTTCGCACTCTAGGAATTCGGAGTTGATGTTTATACTCCACTTCGCATTCTGGGAATACGGAGTTGATGTTTATACTCCGCTTCGCACTCTTTGAATACGGAGTTGGATGTTTATACTCCGGTTCGCGTTTTGGGAACTCGGAGTTGGATGTTTATACTCCGGTTCGCGCTCTGAGAACTCGGAGTTGGATGTTTATACTCCGGTTCGCGCTTTGGGAACTCAAAGTTGGATGTTTATACTCCGCCTCGCACTTTAGGAATACGGAGTTGATGTTTATACTCCGGTTCTCACTCTGGGAACTCGGAGTTGGATGTTTATACTCCGCCTTGCACTTTGGGAATACGGAGTTGATGTTTATACTCCGGTTTGCGCTCTGGGAACTCGGAGTTGGATGTTTATACTCCGCCTCGGACTCTGGGAATATGGAGTTGATGTTTATACTCTGGTTCGCGCTCTGGGAAATCGTAGTTGGATGTTTATAATCCGCTTCAAACTCTGGGAATACGGTGTTGATGTTTATACTCTGGTTCACGCTCTGGGAACTCGGGGTTGGATGTTTATACTCCGCTTCGCACTCTGGGAATACGGAGTTGGATGTTTATACTTCACTTCGCACTCTGGGAATACGGAGTTGATGTTTATACTATAGTTCGCGCTCTGGGAACTCGGAGTTGGATGTTTATACTCCGCCTCGCACTCTGGGAATACGGAGTTGATGTTTATACTCCGGTTCGCGCTCTAGGAACTCGAAGTTGGATATTTATACTCCGGTTCGGGCTTTGGGAACTCGGAGTTGGATGTTTATACTCCGCTTGGAACTCTGGGAATACGGAGTTGATGTTTATACTCCGGTTCGTGCTTTGGGAACTCAGAGTTGGATGTTTATACTCCGCTTCGCACTCTAGGAATACGGAGTTGGAGGTTTATACTCTGCTTCGCACTCTGGGAATACGGAGTTGATGTTTATACTCCGGTTCGCTCTCTGGGAACTCGGAGTTGGTTGTTTATACTCCGCCTCGCACTCTGGGAATACGGAGTTGATGTTTATACTCCGGTTCGCGCTCTGGGAACTCGGAGTTGGATGTTTATACTCCGGTTCGTGCTTTAGGAACTTGGAGTTGGATGTTTATACTCCGCTTCGAACTCTGGGAAAACGGAGTTGATGTTTATACTCCGGTTCGCGCTCTGGGAACTCGGAGTTGGATGTTTATACTCCGCTTCACACTCTGGGAATACGGAGTTGGATGTTTATACTCCGCTTCGCACTCTGGGAATACGGAGTTGATGTTTATACTTCGGTTCGCGCTTTGGGAACTCGGAGTTGGATGTTTATACTCCGGTTCGCGCTCTGGGAACTCAGAGTTGGATGTTTATACTCCGCTTCGCACTCTGGGAATACGGAGTTGGATGTTTATACTCTGGTTCGCGCTCTGGGAACTCGGAGTTGGATGTTTATACTCAGCTTCGCACTCTGGGAATACGGAGTTGATGTTTATACTCCGGTTCGCGCTTTGGGAACTAATAGTTGGATGTTTATACTTCGCTTCGCACTCTGGGAATACGGAGTTGATGTTTATACTCCGGTTCGCGCCCTGCGAACTCGAAGTTGGATGTTTATACTCCGCCTCGCACTCTGGGAATACGGAGTTGATTTTTGTACTCTGGTTCGCGCTCTGGGAACTCAGAGTTGGATGTTTATACTCTGGTTCGCGCTTTGGGGACTCGGAGTTGGATGTTTATACTCCGCTTCGAACTCTGGGAATACGGAGTTGATGTTTGTAGTCCGGTTCACGCTCTGGGTACTCCGAGTTGGATGTTTATACTCCGGTTCGTGCTCTGAGAACTCGGAGTTAGATGTTTATACTCCGCTTCGAACTCTGGGAATACGAAGTTGATGTTTATACTCCGGTTCGCGCTTGGGAACTCGAAGTTGGATGTTTATACTCCGCTTTGCACTCTAGGAATACGGAGTTGGATGTTTATACTTCGCTTTGCACTCTGGGAATACGGAGCTGATGTTTATACTCCGATTCACGCTCTGGGAACTCGGAGTTGGATGTTTATACTCCGCCTCGCACTTTGAGAATACAGAGTTGATGTTTATACTCCGGTTCGTGCTCTGGGAACTCGGAGTTGGATGTTTATACTCCGGTTCGCGCTTTAGGAACTCGGAGTTGGATGTTTATACTCCTCTTCAAACTCTGGGAATACGGAGTTGATGTTTATACTCCGGTTCGCGCTCTGGGAACTCGGAGTTGGATGTTTATACTCCGCTTCGCACTCTGGGAATACGGAGTTGGATGTTTATACTCCGCTTCGCTCTCTGGGTATACGGAGTTGATGTTTATACTCCGGTTCGTGCTCTGGGAACTTGGAGTTGGATGTTTATACTCCGCCTCGCACTCTAGGAATACGGAGTTGATGTTTATACATCGGTTCGCGCTATGGGAACTCGGAGTTGGATGTTTGTACTCCGCTTCGCACTCTAGGAATTCGGAGTTGATTTTTATACTCCACTTCGCATTCTGGGAATACGGAGTTGATGTTTATACTCCGCTTCGCACTCTTTGAATACGGAGTTGGATGTTTATACTCTGGTTCGCGTTTTGGGAACTCGGAGTTGGATGTTTATACTCCGGTTCGCGCTCTGAGAACTCGGAGTTGGATGTTTATACTCCGGTTCGCGCTCTGGGAACTCGAAGTTGGATGTTTATACTCCGCCTCGCACTTTGGGAATACGGAGTTGATGTTTATACTCCGGTTCTCGCTCTGGGAACTCGGAGTTGGATGTTTATACTCCGCCTTGCACTCTGGGAATACGGAGTTGATGTTTATACTCCGGTTTGCGCTCTGGGAACTAGGAGTTGGATGTTTATACTCCGCCTCGCACTCTGGGAATACGGAGTTGATGTTTATACTCTGGTTCGCGCTCTGGGTAATCGTAGTTGGATGTTTATACTCCGCTTCAAACTCTGGGAATACGGTGTTGATGTTTATACTCCGGTTCACGCTCTGGGAACTCGGAGTTGGATGTTTATACTCCGCTTCGCACTTTGGGAATACGGAGTTGGATGTTTATACTTCACTTCGCACTCTGGGAATACGGAGTTGATGTTTATACTCCAGTTCGCGCTCTGGGAACTCGGAGTTGGATGTTTACACTCCGCCTCGCACTCTGGGAACTCGGAGTTGATGTTTATACTCCGGTTCGCGCTCTAGGAACTCGAAGTTGGATATTTATACTCCGGTTCACGCTCTGGGAACTCGGAGTTGGATGTTTATACTCCGCTTCGAACTCTGGGAATACGGAGTTGATGTTTATACTCCGGTTCGCGCTTTGGGAACTAATAGTTGGATGTTTATACTTCGCTTCGCACTCTGGGAATACGGAGTTGATGTTTATACTCCGGTTCGCGCCCTGGGAACTCGAAGTTGGATGTTTATAATCCGCCTCGCACTCTGGGAATACGGAGTTGATTTTTGTACTTCGGTTCGCGCTCTGGGAACTCAGAGTTGGATGTTTATACTCTGGTTCGCGCTTTGGGGACTCGGAGTTGGATGTTTATACTCCGCTTCGAACTCTGGGAATACGGAGTTGATGTTTGTAGTCCGGTTCACGCTCTGGGTACTCATAGTTGGATGTTTATACTCCGGTTCGTGCTCTGAGAACTCGGAGTTGGATGTTTATACTCCGCTTCGAACTCTGGGAATACGAAGTTGATGTTTATACTCCGGTTCGCGCTTGGGAACTCGGAGTTGGATGTTTATACTCCGCTTTGCACTCTGGGAATACGGAGTTGGATGTTTATACTTCGCTTTGCACTCTGGGAATACGGAGCTGATGTTTATACTCCGATTCGCCCTCTGGGAACTCGGAGTTGGATGTTTATACTCCGCCTCGTACTTTGGGAATACAGAGTTGATGTTTATACTCCGGTTCGTGCTCTGGGAACTCGGAGTTGGATGTTTATACTCCGGTTCGCGCTTTAGGAACTCGGAGTTGGATGTTTATACTCCTCTTCAAACTCTGGGAATACGGAGTTGATGTTTATACTCCGGTTCGCGCTCTGGGAACTCGGAGTTGGATGTTTATACTCCGCTTCGCACTCTGGGAATACGGAGTTGGATGTTTATACTCCGCTTCGCTCTCTGGGTATACGGAGTTGATGTTTATACTCCGGTTCGTGCTCTGGGAACTTGGAGTTGGATGTTTATACTCCGCCTCGCACTCTAGGAATACGGAGTTGATGTTTATACATCGGTTCGCGCTATGGGAACTCGGAGTTGGATGTTTGTACTCCGCTTCGCACTCTAGGAATTCGGAGTTGATGTTTATACTCCACTTCGCATTCTGGGAATACGGAGTTGATGTTTATACTCCGCTTCGCACTCTTTGAATACGGAGTTGGATGTTTATACTCTGGTTCGCGTTTTGGGAACTCGGAGTTGGATGTTTATACTCCGGTTCGCGCTCTGAGAACTCGGAGTTGGATGTTTATACTCCGGTTCGCGCTCTGGGAACTCGAAGTTGGATGTTTATACTCCGCCTCGCACTTTGGGAATACGGAGTTGATGTTTATACTCCGGTTCTCGCTCTGGGAACTCGGAGTTGGATGTTTATACTCCGCCTTGCACTCTGGGAATACGGAGTTGATGTTTATACTCCGGTTTGCGCTCTGGGAACTCGGAGTTGGATGTTTATACTCCGCCTCGCACTCTGGGAATACGGAGTTGATGTTTATACTCTGGTTCGCGCTCTGGGTAATCGTAGTTGGATGTTTATACTCCGCTTCAAACTCTGGGAATACGGTGTTGATGTTTATACTCTAGTTCACGCTCTGGGAACTCGGAGTTGGATGTTTATACTCCGCTTCGCACTCTGGGAATACGGAGTTGGATGTTTATACTTCACTTCGCACTCTGGGAATACGGAGTTGATGTTTATACTCCAGTTCGCGCTCTGGGAACTCGGAGTTGGATGTTTATACTCCGCCTCGCACTCTGGGAATACGGAGTTGATGTTTATACTCCGGTTCGCGCTCTAGGAACTCGAAGTTGGATATTTATACTCCGGTTCGCGCTTTGGGAACTCGGAGTTGGATGTTTATACTCCGCTTCGAACTCTGGGAATACGGAGTTGATGTTTATACTCCGGTTCGCGCTTTGGGAACTCGGAGTTGGATGTTTATACTCCGCTTCGAACTCTGGGAATACGGAGTTGATGTTTATACTCCGGTTCGCGCTTTGGGAACTCAGAGTTGGATGTTTATACTCCGCTTCGCACTCTAGGAATACGGAGTTGGAGGTTTATACTCCGCTTCGCACTCTGGGAATATGGAGTTGATGTTTATACTCCGGTTCGCGCTCTGGGAACTCGGAGTTGGATGTTTATACTCCGCCTCGCACTCTGGGAATACGGAGTTGATGTTTATACTCCAGTTCGCGCTCTGGGAACTCGGAGTTGGATGTTTATACTCCGGTTCGTGCTTTAGGAACTTGGAGTTGGATGTTTATACTCCGCTTCGAACTCCTGGAAAACGGAGTTGATGTTTATACTCCGGTTCGCGCTCTGGGAACTCGGAGTTGGATGTTTATACTCCGCTTCACACTCTGGGAATACGGAGTTGGATGTTTATACTCCGCTTCGCACTCTGGGAATACGGAGTTGATGTTTATACTCCGGTTCGCGCTTTGGGAACTCGGAGTTAGATGTTTATACTCTGGTTCGCGCTCTGGGAACTCGGAGTTGGATGTTTATACTCCGCTTCGCACTCTGGGAATACGGAGTTGGATGTTTATACTCCGGTTCGCGCTCTGGGAACTCGGAGTTGGATGTTTATACTCCGCTTCGCACTCTGGGAATACGGAGTTGATGTTTATACTCTGGTTCGCGCTTTGGGAACTAATAGTTGGATGTTTATACTTCGCTTCGCACTCTGGGAATACGGAGTTGATGTTTATACTCCGGTTCGCGCTCTGGGAACTCGAAGTTGGATGTTTATACTCCGCCTCGCACTTTGGGAATACGGAGTTGATTTTTGTACTCCGGTTCGCGCTCTGGGAACTCGGAGTTGGATGTTTATACTCCAGTTCGCGCTTTGGGGACTCGGAGTTGGATGTTTATACTCCGCTTCGAACTCTGGGAATACGGAGTTGGTGTTTGTAGTCCGGTTCACGCTCTGGGTACTCAGAGTTGGATGTTTATACTCCGGTTCGTGCTCTGAGAACTCGGAGTTGGATGTTTATACTCCGCTTCGAACTCTGGGAATACGAAGTTGATGTTTATACTCCGGTTCGCGCTTTGGTAACTCGGAGTTGGATGTTTATACTCCGCTTTGCACTCTGGGAATACGGAGTTGGATGTTTATACTTCGCTTTGCACTCTGGGAATACGGAGTTGATGTTTATACTCCGATTCGCGCTCTGGGAACTCGGAGTTGGATGTTTATACTCCGATTCGCGCTCTGAGAACTCGGAGTTGGATGTTTATACTCCGGTTCGCGCTCTGGGAACTCGAAGTTGGATGTTTATACTCCGCCTCGCACTTTGGGAATACGGAGTTGATGTTTATACTCCGGTTCTCGCTCTGGGAACTCGGAGTTGGATGTTTATACTCCGCCTTGCACTCTGGGAATACGGAGTTGATGTTTATACTCCGGTTTGCGCTCTGGGAACTCAGAGTTGGATGTTTATACTCCGCCTCGCACTCTGGGAATACGGAGTTGATGTTTATACTCTGGTTCGCGCTCTGGGTAATCGTAGTTGGATGTTTATACTCCGCTTCAAACTCTGGGAATACGGTGTTGATGTTTATACTCTGGTTCGCGCTCTGGGAACTCGGAGTTGGATGTTTATACTCCGCTTCGCACTCTGGGAATACAGAGTTGGATGTTTATACTCCGCTTCGCTCTCTGGGTATACGGAGTTGATGTTTATACTCCGGTTCGTGCTCTGGGAACTTGGAGTTGGATGTTTATACTCCGCCTCGCACTCTAGGAATACGGAGTTGATGTTTATACATCGGTTCGCGCTATGGGAACTCGGAGTTGGATGTTTGTACTCCGCTTCACACTCTAGGAATTCGGAGTTGATGTTTATACTCCACTTCGCATTCTGGGAATACGAAGTTGATGTTTATACTCCGCTTCGCACTCTTTGAATACGGAATTGGATGTTTATACTCCGGTTCGCGTTTTGGGAACTCGGAGTTGGATGTTTATACTCCGGTTCGTGCTCTGAGAACTCAGAGTTGGATGTTTATACTCCGGTTCGCGCTTTGGGAACTCAAAGTTGGATGTTTATACTCCGCCTCGCACTTTAGGAATACGGAGTTGATGTTTATACTCCGGTTCTCACTCTGGGAACTCGGAGTTGGATGTTTATACTCCGCCTTGCACTCTGGGAATACGGAGTTGATGTTTATACTCCGGTTTGCGCTCTGGGAACTCGGAGTTGGATGTTTATACTCCGCCTCGCACTCTGGGAATACGGAGTTGATGTTTATACTCTGGTTCGCGCTCTGGGAAATCGTAGTTGGATGTTTATAATCCGCTTCAAACTCTGGGAATACGGTGTTGATGTTTATACTCTGGTTCACGCTCTGGGAACTCGGGGTTGGATGTTTATACTCCGCTTCGCACTCTGGGAATACGGAGTTGGATGTTTATACTTCACTTCGCACTCTGGGAATACGGAGTTGATGTTTATACTCCAGTTCGCGCTCTGGGAACTCGGAGTTGGATGTTTATACTCCGCCTCGCACTCTGGGAATACGGAGTTGATGTTTATACTCCGGTTCGCGCTCTAGGAACTCGAAGTTGGATATTTATACTCCGGTTCGCGCTTTGGGAACTCGGAGTTGGATGTTTATACTCCGCTTCGAACTCTGGGAATACGGAGTTGATGTTTATACTCCGGTTCGCGCTTTGGGAACTCAGAGTTGGATGTTTATACTCCGCTTCGAACTCTAGGAATACGGAGTTGGAGGTATATACTCTGCTTTGCACTCTGGGAATACGGAGTTGATGTTTATACTCCGGTTCGCTCTTTGGGAACTCGGAGTTGGTTGTTTATACTCCGCCTCGCACTCTGGGAATACGGAGTTGATGTTTATACTCCGGTTCGCGCTCTGGGAACTCGGAGTTGGATGTTTATACTCCGGTTCGTGCTTTAGGAACTTGGAGTTGGATGTTTATACTCCGCTTCGAACTCTGGGAAAACGGAGTTGATGTTTATACTCCGGTTCGCGCTCTGGGAACTCGGAGTTGGATGTTTATACTCCGCTTCACACTCTGGGAATACGGAGTTGGATGTTTATACCCCGCTTCGCACTCTGGGAATACGGAGTTGATGTTTATACTCCGTTTCGCGCTTTGGGAACTCGGAGTTGGATGTTTATACTCCGGTTCGCGCTCTGGGAACTCAGAGTTGGATGTTTATACTCCGCTTCGCACTCTGGGAATACGGAGTTGGATGTTTATACTCTGGTTTGCGCTCTGGGAACTCGGAGTTGGATGTTTATACTCAGCTTCGCACTCTGGGAATACGGAGTTGATGTTTATACTCCGGTTCGCGCTTTGGGAACTAATAGTTGGATGTTTATACTTCGCTTCGCACTCTGGGAATACGGAGTTGATGTTTATACTCCGGTTCGCGCCCTGGGAACTCGAAGTTGGATGTTTATACTCCGCCTCGCACTCTGGGAATACGGAGTTGATTTTTGTACTCCGGTTTGCGCTCTGGGAACTCAGAGTTGGATGTTTATACTCTGGTTCGCGCTTTGGGGACTCGGAGTTGGATGTTTATACTCCGCTTCGAACTCTGGGAATACGGAGTTGATGTTTATAGTCCGGTTCACGCTCTGGGTACTCCGAGTTGGACGTTTATACTCCGGTTCGTGCTCTGAGAACTCGGAGTTGGATGTTTATACTCCGCTTCGAACTCTGGGAATACGAAGTTGATGTTTATACTCCGGTTCGCGCTTGGGAACTCGAAGTTGGATGTTTATACTCCGCTTTGCACTCTGGGAATACGGAGTTGGATGTTTATACTTCGCTTTGCACTCTGGGAATACAGAGCTGATGTTTATACTCCGATTCGCGCTCTGGGAACTCGGAGTTGGATGTTTATACTCCGCCTCGCACTTTGAGAATACAGAGTTGATGTTTATACTCCGGTTCGTGCTCTGGGAACTCGGAGTTGGATGTTTATACTCCGGTTCGCGCTTTAGGAACTCGGAGTTGGATGTTTATACTCCTCTTCAAACTCTGGGAATACGAAGTTGATGTTTATACTCCGGTTCGCGCTATGGGAACTCGGAGTTGGATGTTTATACTCCGCTTCGCACTCTGGGAATACGGAGTTGGATGTTTATACTCCGCTTCGCTCTCTGGGTATACGGAGTTGATGTTTATACTCCGGTTCGTGCTCTGGGAACTTGGAGTTGGATGTTTATACTCCGCCTCGCACTCTAGGAATACGGAGTTGATGTTTATACATCGGTTCGCGCTATGGGAACTCGGAGTTGGATGTTTGTACTCCGCTTCGCACTCTAGGAATTCGGAGTTGATGTTTATACTCCACTTCGCATTCTGGGAATACGGAGTTGATGTTTATACTCCGCTTCGCACTCTTTGAATACGGAGTTGGATGTTTATACTCTGGTTCGCATTTTGGGAACTCGGAGTTGGATGTTTATACTCCGGTTCGCGCTCTGAGAACTCGGAGTTGGATGTTTATACTCCGGTTCGCGCTCTGGGAACTCGAAGTTGGATGTTTATACTCCGCCTCGCACTTTGGGAATACGGAGTTGATGTTTATACTCCGGTTCTCGCTCTGGGAACTCGGAGTTGGATGTTTATACTCCGCCTTGCACTCTGGGAATACGGAGTTGATGTTTATACTCCGGTTTGCGCTCTGGGAACTCGGAGTTGGATGTTTATACTCCGCCTCGCACTCTGGGAATACGGAGTTGATGTTTATACTCTGGTTCGCGCTCTGGGTAATCGTAGTTGGATGTTTATACTCCGCTTCAAACTCTGGGAATACGGTGTTGATGTTTATACTCCGGTTCACGCTCTGGGAACTCGGAGTTGGATGTTTATACTCCGCTTCGCACTCTGGGAATACGGAGTTGGATGTTTATACTTCACTTCGCACTCTGGGAATACGGAGTTGATGTTTATACTCCAGTTCGCGCTCTGGGAACTCGGAGTTGGATGTTTATACTCCGCCTCGCACTCTGGGAACTCGGAGTTGATGTTTATACTCCGGTTCGCGCTCTAGGAACTCGAAGTTGGATGTTTATACTCTGGTTCGCGCTCTGGGAACTCGGAGTTGGATGTTTATACTCAGCTTCGCACTCTGGGAATACGGAGTTGATGTTTATACTCCGGTTCGCGCTTTGGGAACTAATAGTTGGATGTTTATACTTCGCTTCGCACTCTGGGAATACGGAGTTGATGTTTATACTCCGGTTCGCGCCCTGGGAACTCGAAGTTGGATGTTTATACTCCGCCTCGCACTCTGGGAATACGGAGTTGATTTTTGTACTCCGGTTTGCGCTCTGGGAACTCAGAGTTGGATGTTTATACTCTGGTTCGCGCTTTGGGGACTCGGAGTTGGATGTTTATACTCCGCTTCGAACTCTGGGAATACGGAGTTGATGTTTGTAGTCCGGTTCACGCTCTGGGTACTCCGAGTTGGACGTTTATACTCCGGTTCGTGCTCTGAGAACTCGGAGTTGGAAGTTTATACTCCGCTTCGAACTCTGGGAATACGAAGTTGATGTTTATACTCCGGTTCGCGCTTGGGAACTCGAAGTTGGATGTTTATACTCCGCTTTGCACTCTGGGAATACGGAGTTGGATGTTTATACTTCGCTTTGCACTCTGGGAATACGGAGCTGATGTTTATACTCCGATTCGCGCTCTGGGAACTCGGAGTTGGATGTTTATACTCCGCCTCGCACTTTGAGAATACAGAGTTGATGTTTATACTCCGGTTCGTGCTCTGGGAACTCGGAGTTGGATGTTTATACTCCGGTTCGCGCTTTAGGAACTCGGAGTTGGATGTTTATACTCCTCTTCAAACTCTGGGAATACGGAGTTGATGTTTATACTCCGGTTCGCGCTATGGGAACTCGGAGTTGGATGTTTATACTCGGCTTCGCACTCTGGGAATACGGAGTTGGATGTTTATACTCCGCTTCGCTCTCTGGGTATACGGAGTTGATGTTTATACTCCGGTTCGTGCTCTGGGAACTTGGAGTTGGATGTTTATACTCCGCCTCGCACTCTAGGAATACGGAGTTGATGTTTATACATCGGTTCGCGCTATGGGAACTCGGAGTTGGATGTTTGTACTCCGCTTCGCACTCTAGGAATTCGGAGTTGATGTTTATACTCCACTTCGCATTCTGGGAATACGGAGTTGATGTTTATACTCCGCTTCGCACTCTTTGAATACGGAGTTGGATGTTTATACTCTGGTTCGCGTTTTGGGAACTCGGAGTTGGATGTTTATACTCCGGTTCGCGCTCTGAGAACTCGGAGTTGGATGTTTATACTCCGGTTCGCGCTCTGGGAACTCGAAGTTGGATGTTTATACTCCGCCTCGCACTTTGGGAATACGGAGTTGATGTTTATACTCCGGTTCTCGCTCTGGGAACTCGGAGTTGGATGTTTATACTCCGCCTTGCACTCTGGGAATACGGAGTTGATGTTTATACTCCGGTTTGCGCTCTGGGAACTCGGAGTTGGATGTTTATACTCCGCCTCGCACTCTGGGAATACGGAGTTGATGTTTATACTCTGGTTCGCGCTCTGGGTAATCGTAGTTGGATGTTTATACTCCGCTTCAAACTCTGGGAATACGGTGTTGATGTTTATACTCCGGTTCACGCTCTGGGAACTCGGAGTTGGATGTTTATACTCCGCTTCGCACTCTGGGAATACGGAGTTGGATGTTTATACTTCACTTCGCACTCTGGGAATACGGAGTTGATGTTTATACTCCAGTTCGCGCTCTGGGAACTCGGAGTTGGATGTTTATACTCCGCCTCGCACTCTGGGAACTCGGAGTTGATGTTTATACTCCGGTTCGCGCTCTAGGAACTCGAAGTTGGATATTTATACTCTGGTTCACGCTCTGGGAACTCGGAGTTGGATGTTTATACTCCGCTTCGAACTCTGGGAATACGGAGTTGATGTTTATACTCCGGTTCGCGCTTTGGGAACTAATAGTTGGATGTTTATACTTCGCTTCGCACTCTGGGAATACGGAGTTGATGTTTGTACTCCGGTTCGCGCCCTGGGAACTCGAAGTTGGATGTTTATACTCCGCCTCGCACTCTGGGAATACGGAGTTGATTTTTGTACTCCGGTTCGCGCTCTGGGAACTTAGAGTTGGATGTTTAAACTCTGGTTCGCGCTTTGGGGACTCGGAGTTGGATGTTTATACTCCGCTTCGAACTCTGGGAATACGGAGTTGATGTTTGTAGTCCGGTTCACGCTCTGGGTACTAAGAGTTGGATGTTTATACTCCGGTTCGTGCTCTGAGAACTCGGAGTTGGAAGTTTATACTCCGCTTCGAACTCTGGGAATACGAAGTTGATGTTTATACTCCGGTTCGCGCTTGGGAACTCGGAGTTGGATGTTTATACTCCGCTTTGCACTCTGGGAATACGGAGTTGGATGTTTATACTTCGCTTTGCACTCTGGGAATACGGAGCTGATGTTTATACTCCGATTCGCGCTCTGGGAACTCGGAGTTGGATGTTTATACTCCGCCTCGCACTTTGGGAATACAGAGTTGATGTTTATACTCCGGTTCGTGCTCTGGGAACTCGGAGTTGGATGTTTATACTCCGGTTCGCGCTTTAGGAACTCGAAGTTGGATGTTTATACTCCTCTTCAAACTCTGGGAATACGGAGTTGATGTTTATACTCCGGTTCGCGCTCTGGGAACTCGGAGTTGGATGTTTATACTCCGCTTCGCACTCTGGGAATACGGAGTTGGATGTTTATACTCCGCTTCGCTCTCTGGGTATACGGAGTTGATGTTTATACTCCGGTTCGTGCTCTGGGAACTTGGAGTTGGATGTTTATACTCCGCCTCGCACTCTAGGAATACGGAGTTGATGTTTATACATCGGTTCGCGCTATGGGAACTCGGAGTTGGATGTTTGTACTCCGCTTCGCACTCTAGGAATTCGGAGTTGATGTTTATAATCCACTTCGCATTCTGGGAATACGGAGTTGATGTTTATACTCCGCTTCGCACTCTTTGAATACAGAGTTGGATGTTTATACTCTGGTTCGCGTTTTGGGAACTCGGAGTTGGATGTTTATACTCCGGTTCGCGCTCTGAGAACTCGGAGTTGGATGTTTATACTCCGGTTCGCGCTCTGGGAACTCGAAGTTGGATGTTTATACTCCGCCTCGCACTTTGGGAATACGGAGTTGATGTTTATACTCCGGTTCTCGCTCTGGGAACTCGGAGTTGGATGTTTATACTCTGCCTTGCACTCTGGGAATACGGAGTTGATGTTTATACTCCGGTTTGCGCTCTGGGAACTCGGAGTTGGATGTTTATACTCCGCCTCGCACTCTGGGAATACGGAGTTGATGTTTATACTCTGGTTCGCGCTCTGGGTAATCGTAGTTGGATGTTTATACTCCGCTTCAAACTCTGGGAATACGGTGTTGATGTTTATACTCTGGTTCACGCTCTGGGAACTCGGAGTTGGATGTTTATACTCCGCTTCGCACTCTGGGAATACGGAGTTGGATGTTTATACTTCACTTCGCACTCTGGGAATACGGAGTTGATGTTTATACTCCAGTTCGCGCTCTGGGAACTCGGAGTTGGATGTTTATACTCCGCCTCGCACTCTGGGAACTCGGAGTTGATGTTTATACTCCGGTTCGCGCTCTAGGAACTCGAAGTTGGATGTTTATACTCTGGTTCGCGCTCTGGGAACTCGGAGTTGGATGTTTATACTCAGCTTCGCACTCTGGGAATACGGAGTTGATGTTTATACTCCGGTTCGCGCTTTGGGAACTAATAGTTGGATGTTTATACTTCGCTTCGCACTCTGGGAATACGGAGTTGATGTTTATACTCCGGTTCGCGCCCTGGGAACTCGAAGTTGGATGTTTATACTCCGCCTCGCACTCTGGGAATACGGAGTTGATTTTTGTACTCCGGTTTGCGCTCTGGGAACTCAGAGTTGGATGTTTATACTCTGGTTCGCGCTTTGGGGACTCGGAGTTGGATGTTTATACTCCGCTTCGAACTCTGGGAATACGGAGTTGATGTTTATAGTCCGGTTCACGCTCTGGGTACTCCGAGTTGGACGTTTATACTCCGGTTCGTGCTCTGAGAACTCGGAGTTGGATGTTTATACTCCGCTTCGAACTCTGGGAATACGAAGTTGATGTTTATACTCCGGTTCGCGCTTGGGAACTCGAAGTTGGATGTTTATACTCCGCTTTGCACTCTAGGAATACGGAGTTGGATGTTTATACTTCGCTTTGCACTCTGGGAATACGGAGCTGATGTTTATACTCCGATTCACGCTCTGGGAACTCGGAGTTGGATGTTTATACTCCGCCTCGCACTTTGAGAATACAGAGTTGATGTTTATACTCCGGTTCGTGCTCTGGGAACTCGGAGTTGGATGTTTATACTCCGGTTCGCGCTTTAGGAACTCGGAGTTGGATGTTTATACTCCTCTTCAAACTCTGGGAATACGGAGTTGATGTTTATACTCCGGTTCGCGCTCTGGGAACTCGGAGTTGGATGTTTATACTCCGCTTCGCACTCTGGGAATACGGAGTTGGATGTTTATACTCCGCTTCGCTCTCTGGGTATACGGAGTTGATGTTTATACTCCGGTTCGTGCTCTGGGAACTTGGAGTTGGATGTTTATACTCCGCCTCGCACTCTAGGAATACGGAGTTGATGTTTATACATCGGTTCGCGCTATGGGAACTCGGAGTTGGATGTTTGTACTCCGCTTCGCACTCTAGGAATTCGGAGTTGATTTTTATACTCCACTTCGCATTCTGGGAATACGGAGTTGATGTTTATACTCCGCTTCGCACTCTTTGAATACGGAGTTGGATGTTTATACTCTGGTTCGCGTTTTGGGAACTCGGAGTTGGATGTTTATACTCCGGTTCGCGCTCTGAGAACTCGGAGTTGGATGTTTATACTCCGGTTCGCGCTCTGGGAACTCGAAGTTGGATGTTTATACTCCGCCTCGCACTTTGGGAATACGGAGTTGATGTTTATACTCCGGTTCTCGCTCTGGGAACTCGAAGTTGGATGTTTATACTCCGCCTTGCACTCTGGGAATACGGAGTTGATGTTTATACTCCGGTTTGCGCTCTGGGAACTAGGAGTTGGATGTTTATACTCCGCCTCGCACTCTGGGAATACGGAGTTGATGTTTATACTCTGGTTCGCGCTCTGGGTAATCGTAGTTGGATGTTTATACTCCGCTTCAAACTCTGGGAATACGGTGTTGATGTTTATACTCCGGTTCACGCTCTGGGAACTCGGAGTTGGATGTTTATACTCCGCTTCGCACTTTGGGAATACGGAGTTGGATGTTTATACTTCACTTCGCACTCTGGGAATACGGAGTTGATGTTTATACTCCAGTTCGCGCTCTGGGAACTCGGAGTTGGATGTTTATACTCCGCCTCGCACTCTGGGAACTCGGAGTTGATGTTTATACTCCGGTTCGCGCTCTAGGAACTCGAAGTTGGATATTTATACTCCGGTTCACGCTCTGGGAACTCGGAGTTGGATGTTTATACTCCGCTTCGAACTCTGGGAATACGGAGTTGATGTTTATACTCCGGTTCGCGCTTTGGGAACTAATAGTTGGATGTTTATACTTCGCTTCGCACTCTGGGAATACGGAGTTGATGTTTATACTCCGGTTCGCTCCCTGGGAACTCGAAGTTGGATGTTTATAATCCGCCTCGCACTCTGGGAATACGGAGTTGATTTTTGTACTTCGGTTCGCGCTCTGGGAACTCAGAGTTGGATGTTTATACTCTGGTTCGCGCTTTGGGGACTCGGAGTTGGATGTTTATACTCCGCTTCGAACTCTGGGAATACGGAGTTGATGTTTGTAGTCCGGTTCACGCTCTGGGTACTCATAGTTGGATGTTTATACTCCGGTTCGTGCTCTGAGAACTCGGAGTTGGATGTTTATACTCCGCTTCGAACTCTGGGAATACGAAGTTGATGTTTATACTCCGGTTCGCGCTTGGGAACTCGGAGTTGGATGTTTATACTCCGCTTTGCACTCTGGGAATACGGAGTTGGATGTTTATACTTCGCTTTGCACTCTGGGAATACGGAGCTGATGTTTATACTCCGATTCGCCCTCTGGGAACTCGGAGTTGGATGTTTATACTCCGCCTCGTACTTTGGGAATACAGAGTTGATGTTTATACTCCGGTTCGTGCTCTGGGAACTCGGAGTTGGATGTTTATACTCTGGTTCGCGCTTTAGGAACTCGGAGTTGGATGTTTATACTCCTCTTCAAACTCTGGGAATACGGAGTTGATGTTTATACTCCGGTTCGCGCTCTGGGAACTCGGAGTTGGATGTTTATACTCCGCTTCGCACTCTGGGAATACGGAGTTGGATGTTTATACTCCGCTTCGCTCTCTGGGTATACGGAGTTGATGTTTATACTCCGGTTCGTGCTCTGGGAACTTGGAGTTGGATGTTTATACTCCGCCTCGCACTCTAGGAATACGGAGTTGATGTTTATACATCGGTTCGCGCTATGGGAACTCGGAGTTGGATGTTTGTACTCCGCTTCGCACTCTAGGAATTCGGAGTTGATGTTTATACTCCACTTCGCATTCTGGGAATACGGAGTTGATGTTTATACTCCGCTTCGCACTCTTTGAATACGGAGTTGGATGTTTATACTCTGGTTCGCGTTTTGGGAACTCGGAGTTGGATGTTTATACTCCGGTTCGCGCTCTAAGAACTCGGAGTTGGATGTTTATACTCCGGTTCGCGCTCTGGGAACTCGAAGTTGGATGTTTATACTCCGCCTCGCACTTTGGGAATACGGAGTTGATGTTTATACTCCGGTTCTCGCTCTGGGAACTCGGAGTTGGATGTTTATACTCCGCCTTGCACTCTGGGAATACGGAGTTGATGTTTATACTCCGGTTTGCGCTCTGGGAACTCGGAGTTGGATGTTTATACTCCGCCTCGCACTCTGGGAATACGGAGTTGATGTTTATACTCTGGTTCGCGCTCTGGGTAATCGTAGTTGGATGTTTATACTCCGCTTCAAACTCTGGGAATACGGTGTTGATGTTTATACTCTAGTTCACGCTCTGGGAACTCGGAGTTGGATGTTTATACTCCGCTTCGCACTCTGGGAATACGGAGTTGGATGTTTATACTTCACTTCGCACTCTGGGAATACGGAGTTGATGTTTATACTCCAGTTCGCGCTCTGGGAACTCGGAGTTGGATGTTTATACTCCGCCTCGCACTCTGGGAATACGGAGTTGATGTTTATACTCCGGTTCGCGCTCTAGGAACTCGAAGTTGGATATTTATACTCCGGTTCGCGCTTTGGGAACTCGGAGTTGGATGTTTATACTCCGCTTCGAACTCTGGGAATACGGAGTTGATGTTTATACTCCGGTTCGCGCTTTGGGAACTCGGAGTTGGATGTTTATACTCCGCTTCGAACTCTGGGAATACGGAGTTGATGTTTATACTCCGGTTCGCGCTTTGGGAACTCAGAGTTGGATGTTTATACTCCGCTTCGCACTCTAGGAATACGGAGTTGGAGGTTTATACTCCGCTTCGCACTCTGGGAATATGGAGTTGATGTTTATACTCCGGTTCGCGCTCTGGGAACTCGGAGTTGGATGTTTATACTCCGCCTCGCACTCTGGGAATACGAAGTTGATGTTTATACTCCAGTTCGCGCTCTGGGAACTCGGAGTTGGATGTTTATACTCCGGTTCGTGCTTTAGGAACTTGGAGTTGGATGTTTATACTCCGCTTCGAACTCCTGGAAAACGGAGTTGATGTTTATACTCCGGTTCGCGCTCTGGGAACTCGGAGTTGGATGTTTATACTCCGCTTCACACTCTGGGAATACGGAGTTGGATGTTTATACTCCGCTTCGCACTCTGGGAATACGGAGTTGATGTTTATACTCCGGTTCGCGCTTTGGGAACTCGGAGTTAGATGTTTATACTCTGGTTCGCGCTCTGGGAACTCGGAGTTGGATGTTTATACTCCGCTTCGCACTCTGGGAATACGGAGTTGGATGTTTATACTCCGGTTCGCGCTCTGGGAACTCGGAGTTGGATGTTTATACTCCGCTTCGCACTCTGGGAATACGGAGTTGATGTTTATACTCTGGTTCGCGCTTTGGGAACTAATAGTTGGATGTTTATACTTCGCTTCGCACTCTGGGAATACGGAGTTGATGTTTATACTCCGGTTCGCGCTCTGGGAACTCGAAGTTGGATGTTTATACTCCGCCTCGCACTTTGGGAATACGGAGTTGATTTTTGTACTCCGGTTCGCGCTCTGGGAACTCGGAGTGGGATGTTTATACTCCAGTTCGCGCTTTGGGGACTCGGAGTTGGATGTTTATACTCCGCTTCGAACTCTGGGAATACGGAGTTGGTGTTTGTAGTCCGGTTCACGCTCTGGGTACTCAGAGTTGGATGTTTATACTCCGGTTCGTGCTCTGAGAACTCGGAGTTGGATGTTTATACTCCGCTTCGAACTCTGGGAATACGAAGTTGATGTTTATACTCCGGTTCGCGCTTTGGTAACTCGGAGTTGGATGTTTATACTCCGCTTTGCACTCTGGGAATACGGAGTTGGATGTTTATACTTCGCTTTGCACTCTGGGAATACGGAGTTGATGTTTATACTCTGATTCGCGCTCTGGGAACTCGGAGTTGGATGTTTATACTCCGGTTCGCGCTCTGAGAACTCGGAGTTGGATGTTTATACTCCGGTTCGCGCTCTGGGAACTCGAAGTTGGATGTTTATACTCCGCCTCGCACTTTGGGAATACGGAGTTGATGTTTATACTCCGGTTCTCGCTCTGGGAACTCGGAGTTGGATGTTTATACTCCGCCTTGCACTCTGGGAATACGGAGTTGATGTTTATACTCCGGTTTGCGCTCTGGGAACTCAGAGTTGGATGTTTATACTCCGCCTCGCACTCTGGGAATACGGAGTTGATGTTTATACTCTGGTTCGCGCTCTGGGTAATCGTAGTTGGATGTTTATACTCCGCTTCAAACTCTGGGAATACGGTGTTGATGTTTATACTCCGGTTCGCGCTCTGGGAACTCGGAGTTGGATGTTTATACTCCGCTTCGCACTCTGGGAATACAGAGTTGGATGTTTATACTCCGCTTCGCTCTCTGGGTATACGGAGTTGATGTTTATACTCCGGTTCGTGCTCTGGGAACTTGGAGTTGGATGTTTATACTCCGCCTCGCACTCTAGGAATACGGAGTTGATGTTTATACATCGGTTCGCGCTATGGGAACTCGGAGTTGGATGTTTGTACTCCGCTTCACACTCTAGGAATTCGGAGTTGATGTTTATACTCCACTTCGCATTCTGGGAATACGAAGTTGATGTTTATACTCCGCTTCGCACTCTTTGAATACGGAATTGGATGTTTATACTCCGGTTCGCGTTTTGGGAACTCGGAGTTGGATGTTTATACTCCGGTTCGTGCTCTGAGAACTCAGAGTTGGATGTTTATACTCCGGTTCGCGCTTTGGGAACTCAAAGTTGGATGTTTATACTCCGCCTCGCACTTTAGGAATACGGAGTTGATGTTTATACTCCGGTTCTCACTCTGGGAACTCGGAGTTGGATGTTTATACTCCGCCTTGCACTCTGGGAATACGGAGTTGATGTTTATACTCCGGTTTGCGCTCTGGGAACTCGGAGTTGGATGTTTATACTCCGCCTCGCACTCTGGGAATACGGAGTTGATGTTTATACTCTGGTTCGCGCTCTGGGAAATCGTAGTTGGATGTTTATAATCCGCTTCAAACTCTGGGAATACGGTGTTGATGTTTATACTCTGGTTCACGCTCTGGGAACTCGGGGTTGGATGTTTATACTCCGCTTCGCACTCTGGGAATACGGAGTTGGATGTTTATACTTCACTTCGCACTCTGGGAATACGGAGTTGATGTTTATACTCCAGTTCGCGCTCTGGGAACTCGGAGTTGGATGTTTATACTCCGCCTCGCACTCTGGGAATACGGAGTTGATGTTTATACTCCGGTTCGCGCTCTAGGAACTCGAAGTTGGATATTTATACTCCGGTTCGCGCTTTGGGAACTCGGAGTTGGATGTTTATACTCCGCTTCGAACTCTGGGAATACGGAGTTGATGTTTATACTCCGGTTCGCGCTTTGGGAACTCAGAGTTGGATGTTTATACTCCGCTTCGAACTCTAGGAATACGGAGTTGGAGGTATATACTCTGCTTTGCACTCTGGGAATACGGAGTTGATGTTTATACTCCGGTTCGCTCTTTGGGAACTCGGAGTTGGTTGTTTATACTCCGCCTCGCACTCTGGGAATACGGAGTTGATGTTTATACTCCGGTTCGCGCTCTGGGAACTCGGAGTTGGATGTTTATACTCCGGTTCGTGCTTTAGGAACTTGGAGTTGGATGTTTATACTCCGCTTCGAACTCTGGGAAAACGGAGTTGATGTTTATACTCCGGTTCGCGCTCTGGGAACTCGGAGTTGGATGTTTATACTCCGCTTCACACTTTGGGAATACAGAGTTGGATGTTTATACCCCGCTTCGCACTCTGGGAATACGGAGTTGATGTTTATACTCCGTTTCGCGCTTTGGGAACTCGGAGTTGGATGTTTATACTCCGGTTCGCGCTCTGGGAACTCAGAGTTGGATGTTTATACTCCGCTTCGCACTCTGGGAATACGGAGTTGGATGTTTATACTCTGGTTCGTGCTCTGGGAACTCGGAGTTGGATGTTTATACTCAGCTTCGCACTCTGGGAATACGGAGTTGATGTTTATACTCCGGTTCGCGCTTTGGGAACTAATAGTTGGATGTTTATACTTCGCTTCGCACTCTGGGAATACGGAGTTGATGTTTATACTCCAGTTCGCGCCCTGGGAACTCGAAGTTGGATGTTTATACTCCGCCTCGCACTCTGGGAATACGGAGTTGATTTTTGTACTCCGGTTTGCGCTCTGGGAACTCAGAGTTGGATGTTTATACTCTGGTTCGCGCTTTGGGGACTCGGAGTTGGATGTTTATACTCCGCTTCGAACTCTGGGAATACGGAGTTGATGTTTATAGTCCGGTTCACGCTCTGGGTACTCCGAGTTGGACGTTTATACTCCGGTTCGTGCTCTGAGAACTCGGAGTTGGATGTTTATACTCCGCTTCGAACTCTGGAAATACGAAGTTGATGTTTATACTCCGGTTCGCGCTTGGGAACTCGAAGTTGGATGTTTATACTCCGCTTTGCACTCTGGGAATACGGAGTTGGATGTTTATACTTCGCTTTGCACTCTGGGAATACGGAGCTGATGTTTATACTCCGATTCGCGCTCTGGGAACTCGGAGTTGGATGTTTATACTCCGCCTCGCACTTTGAGAATACAGAGTTGATGTTTATACTCCGGTTCGTGCTCTGGGAACTCGGAGTTGGATGTTTATACTCCGGTTCGCGCTTTAGGAACTCGGAGTTGGATGTTTATACTCCTCTTCAAACTCTGGGAATACGAAGTTGATGTTTATACTCCGGTTCGCGCTATGGGAACTCGGAGTTGGATGTTTATACTCCGCTTCGCACTCTGGGAATACGGAGTTGGATGTTTATACTCCGCTTCGCTCTCTGGGTATACGGAGTTGATGTTTATACTCCGGTTCGTGCTCTGGGAACTTGGAGTTGGATGTTTATACTCCGCCTCGCACTCTAGGAATACGGAGTTGATGTTTATACATCGGTTCGCGCTATGGGAACTCGGAGTTGGATGTTTGTACTCCGCTTCGCACTCTAGGAATTCGGAGTTGATGTTTATACTCCACTTCGCATTCTGGGAATACGGAGTTGATGTTTATACTCCGCTTCGCACTCTTTGAATACGGAGTTGGATGTTTATACTCTGGTTCGCATTTTGGGAACTCGGAGTTGGATGTTTATACTCCGGTTCGCGCTCTGAGAACTCGGAGTTGGATGTTTATACTCCGGTTCGCGCTCTGGGAACTCGAAGTTGGATGTTTATACTCCGCCTCGCACTTTGGGAATACGGAGTTGATGTTTATACTCCGGTTCTCGCTCTGGGAACTCGGAGTTGGATGTTTATACTCCGCCTTGCACTCTGGGAATACGGAGTTGATGTTTATACTCCGGTTTGCGCTCTGGGAACTCCGAGTTGGATGTTTATACTCCGCCTCGCACTCTGGGAATACGGAGTTGATGTTTATACTCTGGTTCGCGCTCTGGGTAATCGTAGTTGGATGTTTATACTCCGCTTCAAACTCTGGGAATACGGTGTTGATGTTTATACTCCGGTTCACGCTCTGGGAACTCGGAGTTGGATGTTTATACTCCGCTTCGCACTCTGGGAATACGGAGTTGGATGTTTATACTTCACTTCGCACTCTGGGAATACGGAGTTGATGTTTATACTCCAGTTCGCGCTCTGGGAACTCGGAGTTGGATGTTTATACTCCGCCTCGCACTCTGGGAACTCGGAGTTGATGTTTATACTCCGGTTCGCGCTCTAGGAACTCGAAGTTGGATGTTTATACTCTGGTTCGCGCTCTGGGAACTCGGAGTTGGATGTTTATACTCAGCTTCGCACTCTGGGAATACGGAGTTGATGTTTATACTCCGGTTCGCGCTTTGGGAACTAATAGTTGGATGTTTATACTTCGCTTCGCACTCTGGGAATACGGAGTTGATGTTTATACTCCGGTTCGCGCCCTGGGAACTCGAAGTTGGATGTTTATACTCCGCCTCGCACTCTGGGAATACGGAGTTGATTTTTGTACTCCGGTTTGCGCTCTGGGAACTCAGAGTTGGATGTTTATACTCTGGTTCGCGCTTTGGGGACTCGGAGTTGGATGTTTATACTCCGCTTCGAACTCTGGGAATACGGAGTTGATGTTTGTAGTCCGGTTCACGCTCTGGGTACTCCGAGTTGGACGTTTATACTCCGGTTCGTGCTCTGAGAACTCGGAGTTGGAAGTTTATACTCCGCTTCGAACTCTGGGAATACGAAGTTGATGTTTATACTCCGGTTCGCGCTTGGGAACTCGAAGTTGGATGTTTATACTCCGCTTTGCACTCTGGGAATACGGAGTTGGATGTTTATACTTCGCTTTGCACTCTGGGAATACGGAGCTGATGTTTATACTCCGATTCGCGCTCTGGGAACTCGGAGTTGGATGTTTATACTCCGCCTCGCACTTTGAGAATACAGAGTTGATGTTTATACTCCGGTTCGTGCTCTGGGAACTCGGAGTTGGATGTTTATACTCCGGTTCGCGCTTTAGGAACTCGGAGTTGGATGTTTATACTCCTCTTCAAACTCTGGGAATACGGAGTTGATGTTTATACTCCGGTTCGCGCTATGGGAACTCGGAGTTGGATGTTTATACTCCGCTTCGCACTCTGGGAATACGGAGTTGGATGTTTATACTCCGCTTCGCTCTCTGGGTATACGGAGTTGATGTTTATACTCCGGTTCGTGCTCTGGGAACTTGGAGTTGGATGTTTATACTCCGCCTCGCACTCTAGGAATACGGAGTTGATGTTTATACATCGGTTCGCGCTATGGGAACTCGGAGTTGGATGTTTGTACTCCGCTTCGCACTCTAGGAATTCGGAGTTGATGTTTATACTCCACTTCGCATTCTGGGAATACGGAGTTGATGTTTATACTCCGCTTCGCACTCTTTGAATACGGAGTTGGATGTTTATACTCTGGTTCGCGTTTTGGGAACTCGGAGTTGGATGTTTATACTCCGGTTCGCGCTCTGAGAACTCGGAGTTGGATGTTTATACTCCGGTTCGCGCTCTGGGAACTCGAAGTTGGATGTTTATACTCCGCCTCGCACTTTGGGAATACGGAGTTGATGTTTATACTCCGGTTCTCGCTCTGGGAACTCGGAGTTGGATGTTTATACTCCGCCTTGCACTCTGGGAATACGGAGTTGATGTTTATACTCCGGTTTGCGCTCTGGGAACTCGGAGTTGGATGTTTATACTCCGCCTCGCACTCTGGGAATACGGAGTTGATGTTTATACTCTGGTTCGCGCTCTGGGTAATCGTAGTTGGATGTTTATACTCCGCTTCAAACTCTGGGAATACGGTGTTGATGTTTATACTCCGGTTCACGCTCTGGGAACTCGGAGTTGGATGTTTATACTCCGCTTCGCACTCTGGGAATACGGAGTTGGATGTTTATACTTCACTTCGCACTCTGGGAATACGGAGTTGATGTTTATACTCCAGTTCGCGCTCTGGGAACTCGGAGTTGGATGTTTATACTCCGCCTCGCACTCTGGGAACTCGGAGTTGATGTTTATACTCCGGTTCGCGCTCTAGGAACTCGAAGTTGGATATTTATACTCTGGTTCACGCTCTGGGAACTCGGAGTTGGATGTTTATACTCCGCTTCGAACTCTGGGAATACGGAGTTGATGTTTATACTCCGGTTCGCGCTTTGGGAACTAATAGTTGGATGTTTATACTTCGCTTCGCACTCTGGGAATACGGAGTTGATGTTTGTACTCCGGTTCGCGCCCTGGGAACTCGAAGTTGGATGTTTATACTCCGCCTCGCACTCTGGGAATACGGAGTTGATTTTTGTACTCCGGTTCGCGCTCTGGGAACTTAGAGTTGGATGTTTAAACTCTGGTTCGCGCTTTGGGGACTCGGAGTTGGATGTTTATACTCCGCTTCGAACTCTGGGAATACGGAGTTGATGTTTGTAGTCCGGTTCACGCTCTGGGTACTCAGAGTTGGATGTTTATACTCCGGTTCGTGCTCTGAGAACTCGGAGTTGGAAGTTTATACTCCGCTTCGAACTCTGGGAATACGAAGTTGATGTTTATACTCCGGTTCGCGCTTGGGAACTCGGAGTTGGATGTTTATACTCCGCTTTGCACTCTGGGAATACGGAGTTGGATGTTTATACTTCGCTTTGCACTCTGGGAATACGGAGCTGATGTTTATACTCCGATTCGCGCTCTGGGAACTCGGAGTTGGATGTTTATACTCCGCCTCGCACTTTGGGAATACAGAGTTGATGTTTATACTCCGGTTCGTGCTCTGGGAACTCGGAGTTGGATGTTTATACTCCGGTTCGCGCTTTAGGAACTCGAAGTTGGATGTTTATACTCCTCTTCAAACTCTGGGAATACGGAGTTGATGTTTATACTCCGGTTCGCGCTCTGGGAACTCGGAGTTGGATGTTTATACTCCGCTTCGCACTCTGGGAATACGGAGTTGGATGTTTATACTCCGCTTCGCTCTCTGGGTATACGGAGTTGATGTTTATACTCCGGTTCGTGCTCTGGGAACTTGGAGTTGGATGTTTATACTCCGCCTCGCACTCTAGGAATACGGAGTTGATGTTTATACATCGGTTCGCGCTATGGGAACTCGGAGTTGGATGTTTGTACTCCGCTTCGCACTCTAGGAATTCGGAGTTGATGTTTATAATCCACTTCGCATTCTGGGAATACGGAGTTGATGTTTATACTCCGCTTCGCACTCTTTGAATACAGAGTTGGATGTTTATACTCTGGTTCGCGTTTTGGGAACTCGGAGTTGGATGTTTATACTCCGGTTCGCGCTCTGAGAACTCGGAGTTGGATGTTTATACTCCGGTTCGCGCTCTGGGAACTCGAAGTTGGATGTTTATACTCCGCCTCGCACTTTGGGAATACGGAGTTGATGTTTATACTCCGGTTCTCGCTCTGGGAACTCGGAGTTGGATGTTTATACTCTGCCTTGCACTCTGGGAATACGGAGTTGATGTTTATACTCCGGTTTGCGCTCTGGGAACTCGGAGTTGGATGTTTATACTCCGCCTCGCACTCTGGGAATACGGAGTTGATGTTTATACTCTGGTTCGCGCTCTGGGTAATCGTAGTTGGATGTTTATACTCCGCTTCAAACTCTGGGAATACGGTGTTGATGTTTATACTCTGGTTCAAGCTCTGGGAACTCGGAGTTGGATGTTTATACTCCGCTTCGCACTCAGGGAATACGGAGTTGGATGTTTATACTTCACTTCGCACTCTGGGAATACGGAGTTGATGTTTATACTCCAGTTCGCGCTCTGGGAACTCGGAGTTGGATGTTTATACTCCGCCTCGCACTCTGGGAATACGGAGTTGATGTTTATACTCCGGTTCGCGCTCTAGGAACTCGAAGTTGGATATTTATACTCCGGTTCGCGCTTTGGGAACTCGGAGTTGGATGTTTATACTCCGCTTCGAACTCTGGGAATACGGAGTTGATGTTTATACTCCGGTTCGCGCTTTGGGAACTCAGAGTTGGATGTTTATACTCCGCTTCGCACTCTAGGAATACGGAGTTGGAGGTTTATACTCCGCTTCGCACTCTGGGAATATGGAGTTGATGTTTATACTCCGGTTCGCGCTCTGGGAACTCGGAGTTGGATGTTTATACTCCGCCTCGCACTCTGGGAATACGGAGTTGATGTTTATACTCCAGTTCGTGCTCTGGGAACTCGGAGTTGGATGTTTATACTCCGGTTCGTGCTTTAGGAACTTGGAGTTGGATGTTTATACTCCGCTTCAAACTCTTGGAAAACGGAGTTGATGTTTATACTCCGGTTCGCGCTCTGGGAACTCGGAGTTGGATGTTTATACTCCGCTTCACACTCTGGGAATACGGAGTTGGATGTTTATACTCCGCTTCGCACTCTGGGAATACGGAGTTGATGTTTATACTCCGGTTCGCGCTTTGGGAACTCGGAGTTGGATGTTTATACTCCGGTTCGCGCTCTGGGAACTCGGAGTTGGATGTTTATACTCCGCTTCGCACTCTGGGAATACGGAGTTGGATGTTTATACTCCGGTTCGCGCTCTGGGAACTCGGAGTTGGATGTTTATACTCCGCTTCGCACTCTGGGAATACGGAGTTGATGTTTATACTCTGGTTCGCGCTTTGGGAACTAATAGTTGGATGTTTATACTTCGCTTCGCACTCTGGGAATACGGAGTTGATGTTTATACTCCGGTTCGCGCTCTGGGAACTCGAAGTTGGATGTTTATACTCCGCCTCGCACTTTGGGAATACGGAGTTGATGTTTATACTCCGGTTCTCGCTCTGGGAACTCGGAGTTGGATGTTTATACTCCGCCTTGCACTCTGGGAATACGGAGTTGATGTTTATACTCCGGTTTGCGCTCTGGGAACTCGGAGTTGGATGTTTATACTCCGCCTCGCACTCTGGGAATACGGAGTTGATGTTTATACTCTGGTTCGCGCTCTGGGTAATCGTAGTTGGATGTTTATACTCCGCTTCAAACTCTGGGAATACGGTGTTGATGTTTATACTCCGGTTCACGCTCTGGGAACTCGGAGTTGGATGTTTATACTCCGCTTCGCACTCTGGGAATACGGAGTTGGATGTTTATACTTCACTTCGCACTCTGGGAATACGGAGTTGATGTTTATACTCCAGTTCGCGCTCTGGGAACTCGGAGTTGGATGTTTATACTCCGCCTCGCACTCTGGGAACTCGGAGTTGATGTTTATACTCCGGTTCGCGCTCTAGGAACTCGAAGTTGGATGTTTATACTCTGGTTCGCGCTCTGGGAACTCGGAGTTGGATGTTTATACTCAGCTTCGCACTCTGGGAATACGGAGTTGATGTTTATACTCCGGTTCGCGCTTTGGGAACTAATAGTTGGATGTTTATACTTCGCTTCGCACTCTGGGAATACGGAGTTGATGTTTATACTCCGGTTCGCGCCCTGGGAACTCGAAGTTGGATGTTTATACTCCGCCTCGCACTCTGGGAATACGGAGTTGATTTTTGTACTCCGGTTTGCGCTCTGGGAACTCAGAGTTGGATGTTTATACTCTGGTTCGCGCTTTGGGGACTCGGAGTTGGATGTTTATACTCCGCTTCGAACTCTGGGAATACGGAGTTGATGTTTGTAGTCCGGTTCACGCTCTGGGTACTCCGAGTTGGACGTTTATACTCCGGTTCGTGCTCTGAGAACTCGGAGTTGGAAGTTTATACTCCGCTTCGAACTCTGGGAATACGAAGTTGATGTTTATACTCCGGTTCGCGCTTGGGAACTCGAAGTTGGATGTTTATACTCCGCTTTGCACTCTGGGAATACGGAGTTGGATGTTTATACTTCGCTTTGCACTCTGGGAATACGGAGCTGATGTTTATACTCCGATTCGCGCTCTGGGAACTCGGAGTTGGATGTTTATACTCCGCCTCGCACTTTGAGAATACAGAGTTGATGTTTATACTCCGGTTCGTGCTCTGGGAACTCGGAGTTGGATGTTTATACTCCGGTTCGCGCTTTAGGAACTCGGAGTTGGATGTTTATACTCCTCTTCAAACTCTGGGAATACGGAGTTGATGTTTATACTCCGGTTCGCGCTATGGGAACTCGGAGTTGGATGTTTATACTCCGCTTCGCACTCTGGGAATACGGAGTTGGATGTTTATACTCCGCTTCGCTCTCTGGGTATACGGAGTTGATGTTTATACTCCGGTTCGTGCTCTGGGAACTTGGAGTTGGATGTTTATACTCCGCCTCGCACTCTAGGAATACGGAGTTGATGTTTATACATCGGTTCGCGCTATGGGAACTCGGAGTTGGATGTTTGTACTCCGCTTCGCACTCTAGGAATTCGGAGTTGATGTTTATACTCCACTTCGCATTCTGGGAATACGGAGTTGATGTTTATACTCCGCTTCGCACTCTTTGAATACGGAGTTGGATGTTTATACTCTGGTTCGCGTTTTGGGAACTCGGAGTTGGATGTTTATACTCCGGTTCGCGCTCTGAGAACTCGGAGTTGGATGTTTATACTCCGGTTCGCGCTCTGGGAACTCGAAGTTGGATGTTTATACTCCGCCTCGCACTTTGGGAATACGGAGTTGATGTTTATACTCCGGTTCTCGCTCTGGGAACTCGGAGTTGGATGTTTATACTCCGCCTTGCACTCTGGGAATACGGAGTTGATGTTTATACTCCGGTTTGCGCTCTGGGAACTCGGAGTTGGATGTTTATACTCCGCCTCGCACTCTGGGAATACGGAGTTGATGTTTATACTCTGGTTCGCGCTCTGGGTAATCGTAGTTGGATGTTTATACTCCGCTTCAAACTCTGGGAATACGGTGTTGATGTTTATACTCCGGTTCACGCTCTGGGAACTCGGAGTTGGATGTTTATACTCCGCTTCGCACTCTGGGAATACAGAGTTGGATGTTTATACTTCACTTCGCACTCTGGGAATACGGAGTTGATGTTTATACTCCAGTTCGCGCTCTGGGAACTCGGAGTTGGATGTTTATACTCCGCCTCGCACTCTGGGAACTCGGAGTTGATGTTTATACTCCGGTTCGCGCTCTAGGAACTCGAAGTTGGATATTTATACTCTGGTTCACGCTCTGGGAACTCGGAGTTGGATGTTTATACTCCGCTTCGAACTCTGGGAATACGGAGTTGATGTTTATACTCCGGTTCGCGCTTTGGGAACTAATAGTTGGATGTTTATACTTCGCTTCGCACTCTGGGAATACGGAGTTGATGTTTGTACTCCGGTTCGCGCCCTGGGAACTCGAAGTTGGATGTTTATACTCCGCCTCGCACTCTGGGAATACGGAGTTGATTTTTGTACTCCGGTTCGCGCTCTGGGAACTTAGAGTTGGATGTTTAAACTCTGGTTCGCGCTTTGGGGACTCGGAGTTGGATGTTTATACTCCGCTTCGAACTCTGGGAATACGGAGTTGATGTTTGTAGTCCGGTTCACGCTCTGGGTACTCAGAGTTGGATGTTTATACTCCGGTTCGTGCTCTGAGAACTCGGAGTTGGAAGTTTATACTCCGCTTCGAACTCTGGGAATACGAAGTTGATGTTTATACTCCGGTTCGCGCTTGGGAACTCGGAGTTGGATGTTTATACTCCGCTTTGCACTCTGGGAATACGGAGTTGGATGTTTATACTTCGCTTTGCACTCTGGGAATACGGAGCTGATGTTTATACTCCGATTCGCGCTCTGGGAACTCGGAGTTGGATGTTTATACTCCGCCTCGCACTTTGGGAATACAGAGTTGATGTTTATACTCCGGTTCGTGCTCTGGGAACTCGGAGTTGGATGTTTATACTCCGGTTCGCGCTTTAGGAACTCGAAGTTGGATGTTTATACTCCTCTTCAAACTCTGGGAATACGGAGTTGATGTTTATACTCCGGTTCGCGCTCTGGGAACTCGGAGTTGGATGTTTATACTCCGCTTCGCACTCTGGGAATACGGAGTTGGATGTTTATACTCCGCTTCGCTCTCTGGGTATACGGAGTTGATGTTTATACTCCGGTTCGTGCTCTGGGAACTTGGAGTTGGATGTTTATACTCCGCCTCGCACTCTAGGAATACGGAGTTGATGTTTATACATCGGTTCGCGCTATGGGAACTCGGAGTTGGATGTTTGTACTCCGCTTCGCACTCTAGGAATTCGGAGTTGATGTTTATAATCCACTTCGCATTCTGGGAATACGGAGTTGATGTTTATACTCCGCTTCGCACTCTTTGAATACAGAGTTGGATGTTTATACTCTGGTTCGCGTTTTGGGAACTCGGAGTTGGATGTTTATACTCCGGTTCGCGCTCTGAGAACTCGGAGTTGGATGTTTATACTCCGGTTCGCGCTCTGGGAACTCGAAGTTGGATGTTTATACTCCGCCTCGCACTTTGGGAATACGGAGTTGATGTTTATACTCCGGTTCTCGCTCTGGGAACTCGGAGTTGGATGTTTATACTCTGCCTTGCACTCTGGGAATACGGAGTTGATGTTTATACTCCGGTTTGCGCTCTGGGAACTCGGAGTTGGATGTTTATACTCCGCCTCGCACTCTGGGAATACGGAGTTGATGTTTATACTCTGGTTCGCGCTCTGGGTAATCGTAGTTGGATGTTTATACTCCGCTTCAAACTCTGGGAATACGGTGTTGATGTTTATACTCTGGTTCACGCTCTGGGAACTCGGAGTTGGATGTTTATACTCCGCTTCGCACTCAGGGAATACGGAGTTGGATGTTTATACTTCACTTCGCACTCTGGGAATACGGAGTTGATGTTTATACTCCAGTTCGCGCTCTGGGAACTCGGAGTTGGATGTTTATACTCCGCCTCGCACTCTGGGAATACGGAGTTGATGTTTATACTCCGGTTCGCGCTCTAGGAACTCGAAGTTGGATATTTATACTCCGGTTCGCGCTTTGGGAACTCGGAGTTGGATGTTTATACTCCGCTTCGAACTCTGGGAATACGGAGTTGATGTTTATACTCCGGTTCGCGCTTTGGGAACTCAGAGTTGGATGTTTATACTCCGCTTCGCACTCTAGGAATACGGAGTTGGAGGTTTATACTCCGCTTCGCACTCTGGGAATATGGAGTTGATGTTTATACTCCGGTTCGCGCTCTGGGAACTCGGAGTTGGATGTTTATACTCCGCCTCGCACTCTGGGAATACGGAGTTGATGTTTATACTCCAGTTCGCGCTCTGGGAACTCGGAGTTGGATGTTTATACTCCGGTTCGTGCTTTAGGAACTTGGAGTTGGATGTTTATACTCCGCTTCAAACTCTTGGAAAACGGAGTTGATGTTTATACTCCGGTTCGCGCTCTGGGAACTCGGAGTTGGATGTTTATACTCCGCTTCACACTCTGGGAATACGGAGTTGGATGTTTATACTCCGCTTCGCACTCTGGGAATACGGAGTTGATGTTTATACTCCGGTTCGCGCTTTGGGAACTCGGAGTTGGATGTTTATACTCCGGTTCGCGCTCTGGGAACTCGGAGTTGGATGTTTATACTCCGCTTCGCACTCTGGGAATACGGAGTTGGATGTTTATACTCCGGTTCGCGCTCTGGGAACTCGGAGTTGGATGTTTATACTCCGCTTCGCACTCTGGGAATACGGAGTTGATGTTTATACTCTGGTTCGCGCTTTGGGAACTAATAGTTGGATGTTTATACTTCGCTTCGCACTCTGGGAATACGGAGTTGATGTTTATACTCCGGTTCGCGCTCTGGGAACTCGAAGTTGGATGTTTATACTCCGCCTCGCACTCTGGGAATACGGAGTTGATTTTTGTACTCCGGTTCGCGCTCTGGGAACTCGGAGTTGGATGTTTATACTCCGGTTCGCGCTTTGGGGACTCGGAGTTGGATGTTTATAATCCGCTTCGAACTCTGGGAATACGGAGTTGGTGTTTGTAGTCCGGTTCACGCTCTGGGTACTCAGAGTTGGATGTTTATACTCCGGTTCGTGCTCTGAGAACTCGGAGTTGGATGTTTATACTCCGCTTCGAACTGTGGGAATACGAAGTTGATGTTTATACAACGGTTCGCGCTTTGGTAACTCGGAGTTGGATGTTTATACTCCGCTTTGCACTCTGGGAATACGGAGTTGGATGTTTATACTTCGCTTTGCACTCTGGGAATACGGAGTTGATGTTTATACTCCGATTCGCGCTCTGGGAACTCGGAGTTGGATGTTTATACTCCGCCTCGCACTTTGGGTATACAGAGTTGATGTTTATACTCCGGTTCGTGCTCTGGGAACTCGGAGTTGGATGTTTATACTCCGGTTCGCGCTTTAGGAACTCGGAGTTGGATGTTTATACTCCTCTTCAAACTCTGGGAATACGGAGTTGATGTTTATACTCCAGTTCGCGCTCTGGGAACTCGGAGTTGGATGTTTATACTCCGCTTCGCACTCTGGGAATACGGAGTTGGATGTTTATACTCCGCTTCGCTCTCTGGGTATACGGAGTTGATGTTTATACTCCGGTTCGTGCTCTGGGAACTTGGAGTTGGATGTTTATACTCCGCCTCGCACTCTAGGAATACGGAGTTGATGTTTATACATCGGTTCGCGCTATGGGAACTCGGAGTTGGA
The DNA here is from genome assembly GCA_030737815.1 of Allium fistulosum. Lineage (NCBI taxonomy): Eukaryota > Viridiplantae > Streptophyta > Magnoliopsida > Asparagales > Amaryllidaceae > Allium > Allium fistulosum. The sequence goes on along the minus strand of CM060904.1, from coordinate 209,280,078 downwards.
TGTTTGTACTCCGCTTCGCACTCTAGGAATTCGGAGTTGATGTTTATACTCCACTTCGCATTCTGGGAATACGGAGTTGATGTTTATACTCCGCTTCGCACTCTTTGAATACGGAGTTAGATGTTTATACTCCGGTTCGCGTTTTGGGAACTCGGAGTCGGATGTTTATACTCCGGTTCGCGCTTTGAGAACTCGGAGTTGGATGTTTATACTCCGGTTCGCGCTCTGGGAACTCGAAGTTGAATGTTTATACTCCGCCTCACACTTTGGGAATACGGAGTTGATGTTTATACTCCGGTTCTCGCTCTGGGAACTCGGAGTTGGATGTTTATACTCCGGTTCACGCTCTGGGAACTCGGAGTTGGATGTTTATATTCCGGTTCGCGCTTTGGGAACTCGGAGTTGGATGTTTATACTCCGCTTCGACCTCTGGCAATACGAAGTTGATGTTTGTACTCCGGTTCGCGCTCTGGGAACTCGGAGTTGGATGTTTATACTCCGCTTCGCACTCTGGGAATACGGAGTTGGATGTTTATACTCCGCTTCGCCCTCTGGGGATACTGAGTTGATGTTTATACTCCGGTTCGCGCTCTGGGAACACGAAGTTGGATGTTTATACTCCGCCTTGCACTCTGGGAATACGGAGTTGATGTTTATACTCCGGTTTGCGCTCTGGGAACTCGGAGTTGGATGTTTATACTCCGCCTCGCACTCTGGGAATACGGAGTTGATGTTTATACTCTGGTTCGCGCTCTGGGAACTCGGAGTTGGATGTTTATACTCCGCCTCAAACTCTGGGAATACGGTGTTGATGTTTATACTCCGGTTCCCGCTCTGGGAACTCGGAGTTGGATGTTTATACTCCGCTTCGCACTCTGGGAATACGGAGTTGGATGTTTATACTTCACTTCGCACTCTGGGAATACAGAGTTGATGTTTATACTACGGTTTGCGCTCTGGGAACTCGGAGTTGGATGTTTATACTCCGCCTCGCACTTTGGGAATACGGAGTTGATGTTTATACTCTGGTTCGCGCTCTAGGAACTCGAAGTTGGGTATTTATACTCCGGTTCGCGCTTTGGGAACTCGAAGTTGGATGTTTATACTCCGCTTCGAACTCTGGGAATACGGAGTTGATGTTTATACTCTGGTTCGCGCTTTGGTAACTCAGAGTTGGATGTTTATACTCCGCTTCGCACTCTAGGAATACGGAGTTGGAAGTTTATACTCCGCTTCGCACTCTTGGAATACGGAGTTGATGTTTATACTTCGGTTCGCGCTCTGGGAACTCGGAGTTGGATGTTTATACTCCGCCTCGCACTCTGGGAATACGGAGTTGATGTTTATACTCCGGTTCGCGCTCTGGGAACTCGGAGTTGGATGTTTATACTCCAGTTCGTGCTTTAGGAACTTGGAGTTGGATGTTTATACTCCGCTTCGAACTCTGGGAAAACGGAGTTGATGTTTATACTCCGGTTCACGCTCTGGGAACTCGGAGTTGGATGTTTATACTCCGCTTCACACTCTGGGAATACGGAGTTGGATGTTTATACTCCATTTAGCACTCTAGGAATACGGAGTTGATGTTTATACTCCGGTTCGCGCTTTGGGAACTCGGAGTTGGATATTTATACTCCGGTTCGCGCTCTGGGAACTTGGAGTTGGATGTTTATACTCCGCTTCGCACTCTGGGAATACGGAGTTGGATGTTTATACTCCGGTTCGTGCTCTGGGAACTCGGAGTAGGATGTTTATACTCCGCTTCGCACTCTGGGAATACAGAGTTGATGTTTATACTACGGTTCGTGCTTTGGGAACTAATAGTTGGATGTTTATACTCCGCTTCGCACTTTGGGAATACGGAGTTGATGTTTATGCTCCGGTTCGCGCTCTGGGAACTCGAAGTTGGATGTTTATACTCCGCCTCGCACTCTGGGAATACGGAGTTGATTTTTATACTCCGGTTCGCGCTCTGGGAACTTGGAGTTGGATGTTTATACTCCGGTTCGCGCTTTGGGGACTCGGAGTTGGTTGTTTATACTCCGCTTTGAACTTTGGGAATACGGAGTTGATGTTTGTAGTCCGTTTCACGCTCTGGGTACTCGGAGTTGGATGTTTATACTCCGGTTCGTGCTCTGAGAACTCGGAGTTGAAGGTTTATACTCCGCATCGAACTCTGGGAATACGAAGTTGATGTTTATACTCCGGTTCGCGCTTTGGGAACTCGGAGTTGGATGTTTATACTCCGCTTTGCACTCTGGGAATACGGAGTTGGATGTTTATACTCCGCTTCGCACTCTAGGAATACGGAGTTGATGTTTATACTCCGATTCGCGCTCTGGGAACTCGGAGTTAGATGTTTATACTCCGCCTCGCACTTTGGGAATACAGAGTTGATGTTTATACTCCGGTTCGTGCTCTGGGAACTCGGAGTTGGATGTTTATACTCCGGTTCGCGCTTTAGGAACTCGGAGTTGGATGTTTATACTCCTCTTCGAACTCTGGGAATATGGAGTTGATGTTTATACTCCGGTTCGCGCTCTGGGAACTCGGAGTTGGATGGTTATACTCCGCTTCACACTCTGGGAATACGGAGTTGGATGTTTATACTCCGCTTCGCTCTCTGGGTATACGGAGTTGATGTTTATACTCCGGTTTGTGCTCTGGGAACTTGGAGTTGGATGTTTATACTCCGCCTCGCACTCTAGGAATACAGAGTTGATGTTTATACATCGGTTCGCGCTATGGGAACTCGGAGTTGGATGTTTGTACTCCGCTTCGCACTCTAGGAATTCGGAGTTGATGTTTATACTCCACTTCGCATTCTGGGAATACGGAGTTGATGTTTATACTCCGCTTCGCACTCTTTGAATACGGAGTTGGATGTTTATACTCCGGTTCGCGTTTTGGGAACTCGGAGTTGGATGTTTATACTCCGGTTCGCGCTTTGAGAACTCGGAGTTGGATGTTTATACTCCGGTTCGCGCTCTGGGAACTCGGAGTTGGATGTTTATACTCCGCCTCGCACTTTGGGAATACGGAGTTGATGTTTATACTCCAGTTCGCGCTCTGGGAACTCGGAGTTGGATGTTTATACTCCGGTTCGCGCTCTGAGAACTCGGAGTTGGATGTTTATATTCCGGTTCGCGCTTTGGGAACTCGGAGTTGGATGTTTATACTCCGCTTCGACCTTTGGCAATACGGAGTTGATGTTTATACTCCGGTTCGCGCTCTGGGAACTCGGAGTTGGATGTTTATACTCCGCTTCGCACTCTGGGAATACGGAGTTGGATGTTTATACTCCGCTTCGCCCTCTGGGGATACTGAGTTGATGTTTATACTCCGGTTCGCGCTCTGGGAACTCGGCGTTGGATGTTTATACTCTGCCTTCCAATCTGGGAATACAGAGTTAATGTTTATACTCCGGTTTGCGCTCTGGGAACTCGGAGTTGGATATTTATACTCCGCCTCGCACTCTGGGAATACAGAGTTGATGTTTATACTCTGGTTCGCGCTCTGGGAACTCAGAGTTGGATGTTTATACTCCGCCTTTAAACTCTGGGAATACGGTGTTGATGTTTATACTCCGGTTCACGCTCTGGGAACTCGTAGTTGGATGTTTATACTCCGCTTCGCACTCTTTTAATACGGAGTTGGATGTTTATACTTCACTTCGCACTTTGGGAATACGGAGTTGATGTTTATACTCCGGTTTGCGCTTTGGGAACTCGGAGTTGGATGTTTATACTCCGCCTCGCACTCTGGGAATACGGAGTTGATGTTTATACTCCGCTTCGCACTCTGGGAATACGGAGTTGATGTTTATACTCTGGTTCGCGCTTTGGGAACTCGGAGTTGGATGTTTATACTTCGGTTCGCGCTCTGGGAACTCGGAGTAGGATGTTTATACTCCGCTTCGCACTCTGGGAATACAGAGTTGATGTTTATACTCCGGTTCGCGCTTTGGGAACTAATAGTTGGATGTTTATACTCCGCTTCGCACTTTGGGAATACGGAGTTGATGTTTATACTCCGGTTCGCGCTCTGGGAACTCGAAGTTGGATGTTTATACTCCGCCTCGCACTATGGGAATACAGAGTTGATTTTTATACTCTGGTTCGCGCTCTGGGAACTCGGAGTTGGATGTTTATACTCCGGTTCGCGCTTTGGGGACTCGGAGTTGGATGTTTATACTCCGCTTCGAACTCTGGGAATACGGAGTTGATGTTTGTAGTCCGGTTCACGCTCTGGGTACTCGGAGTTGGATGTTTATACTCCGGTTCGTGCTCTGAGAACTCGGAGTTGGATGTTTATACTCCGCTTCGAACTCTGGGAATACGAAGTTGATGTTTATACTCCGGTTCGCGCTTTGGGAACTCGGAGTTGGATGGATATACTCCGCTTTGAACTCTGGGAATACGGAGTTGGATGTTTATACTCCGCTTCACACTCTGGGAATACGGAGTTGATGTTTATACTCCTATTCGCGCTCTGGGAACTTGGAGTTGGATGTTTATACTCCGCCTCGCACTTTGGGAATACAGAGTTGATGTTTATACTCCGGTTTGTGCTCTGGGAACTCGGAGTTGGATGTTTATACTCCGGTTCGCGCTTTAGGAACTCGGAGTTGGATTTTTATACTCCGCTTCGAACTTTGGGAATACGGAGTTGATGTTTATACTCCGGTTCGCGCTCTGGGAACTCGGAGTTGGATGTTTATACTCCGCTTTGCACTCTGGGAATACGGAGTTGGATGTTTATACTCCGCTTCGCTCTCTGGGTATACGGAGTTGATGTTTATACTCCGGTTCGTGCTCTGGGAACTCGGAGTTGGATGTTTGTACTCCGCTTCGCACTCTAGGAATTCAGAGTTCATGTTTATACTCCACTTCGCATTCTGGGAATACGGAGTTGATGTTTATACTCCGCTACGCACTCTTTGAATACGAAGTTGGACGTTTATACTCCGGTTCGCGTTTTGGGAACTCGGAGTTGGATGTTTATACTCCGGTTCGCGCTCTGAGAACTCGGAGTTGGATGTTTATACTCCGGTTCGCGCTCTGGGAACTCGGAGTTGGATGTTTATACTCCGCCTCGCACTTTGGGAATACGTAGTTAATGTTTATACTCCGGTTCGCGCTCTGGGAACTCGGAGTTGGATGTTTATACTCCGGTTCGCGCTCTGGGAACTCGGAGTTGGATGTTTATACTCCGGCTTGCGCTTTGGGAACTCGGAGTTGGATGTTTATACTCCGCTTCGACCTCTGGCAATACGAAGTTGATGTTTATACTCCGGTTCGCGCTCTGGGAACTCGGAGTTGGATGTTTATACTCCACTTCGCACTCTGGGAATACGGAGTTGGATGTTTATACTCCGCTTCGCCCTCTGGGGATACGGAGTTGATGTTTATACTCCGGTTTGCGCTCTGGGTACTCGGAGTTGGATGTTTATACTCCGGTTCGTGCTCTGAGAACTCGGAGTTGGATGTTTATACTCCGCTTCGAACTCTGGGAATACGGAGTTGATGTTTATACTCCGGTTCGCGCTGTGGGAACTCGGAGTTCGATGTTTATACTCCGCTTTGCACTCTAGGAATACGGAGTTGATGTTTATACTCCGGTTCGCGCTCTGGGAATACGGAGTTGATGTTTATACTCCGATTCGCGCTCTGGGAACTTGGAGTTGGATGTTTATACTCCGCCTCGCACTTTGGGAAACGGAGTTGATGTTTATACCCCGGTTCGTGCTCTGGGAACTCGGAGTTGGATGTTTATACTCCGGTTCACTCTGGGAACTCGGAGTTGGATGTTTATACTCCGCTTCGCACTCTGGGAATACGGAGTTGATGTTTATACTCCGGTTCGCGCTCTGGGAACTCGGAGTTGGAAGTTTATACTCCGCCTCGCACTCTGGGAATACGGAGTTGATGTTTATACTCCGGTTCGCTCTCTGGGTATACGGAGTTGATGTTTATACTCCGGTTCGTGCTCTGTGAATACGGAGTTGGATGTTTATATTCCACTTCACACTCTGGGAATACGGAGTTGGTGTTTATACTTTGGTTCGCGCTCTAGCAACTCGGAGTTGGATGTCTATACTCCGCTTCGCACTCTGGGAATAAAGAGTTGATGTTTATACTCCGGTTCGCGCTTTGGGAACTAATAGTTGGATGTTTATACTCCGGTTCACACTCAGGGAATACGGAGTTGGTGTTTATACTTTGGTTCGCGCTCTGGCAACTCGGAGTTGGATGTTTATACTCCACTTCGCACTCTGGGAATACAGAGTTGATGTTTATACTCCGGTTCGCGCTTTGGGAACTAATAGTTGGATGTTTATACTCCGGTTCACACTCTGGGAATACGGAGTTGATGTTTATACTTTGGTTCGCGCTCTGGCAACTCGGAGTTGGATGTTTATACTCCGCTTCGCACTCTGGGAATACAGAGTTGATGTCTATACTATGGTTCGCGCTTTGGGAACTAATAGTTGGATGTTTATATTCCACTTCACACTCTGGGAATACGGAGTTGGTTTTTATACTTTGGTTCGCGCTCTGGCAACTCGGAGTTGGATGTTTATACTCCGGTTCGCTCTCTGGGAACTCGGAGTTGGATGTTTATACTCTGCCTTGCACTCTGGGAATACGGAGTTGATGTTTATACTCCGGTTTGCGCTCTGGAAACTCGGAGTTGGATGTTTATACTCTGCTTCACACTCTGCGAATACGGAGTTGGATGTTTATATTCCGCTTCACACTCTGGGAATACGGAGTTGGTGTTTATACTCCGGTTCGTGCTCTGGGAACTCGGAGTAGGATGTTTATACTCCGCTTCGCACTCTGGGAATACAGAGTTGATGTTTATACTCCGGTTCGCGCTTTGGGAACTAATAGTTGGATGTTTATACTCCGCTTCGCACTCTGGGAATACGGAGTTGATGTTTATACTCCGGTTCGCGCTCTGGGAACTCGAAGTTGCATGTTTATACTCCGCCTCGCACTCTGGGAATACAGAGTTGATTTTTATACTCTGGTTCGCGCTCTGGGAACTCGGAGTTGGATGTTTATACTCCGGTTCGCGCTTTGGGGACTCGGAGTTGGATGTTTATACTCCGCTTCGAACTCTGGGAATACGGAGTTGATGTTTGTAGTCCGGTTCACGCTCTGGGTACTCGGAGTTGGATGTTTATACTCCGGTTCGTGCTCTGAGAACTCGGAGTTGGATGTTTATACTCCACTTCGAACTTTGGGAATACGAAGTTGATGTTTATACTCCGGTTCGCGCTTTGGGAACTCGAAGTTGGATGTTTATACTCCGCTTTGCACTCTGGGAATACGGAGTTGGATGTTTATACTCCGCTTCGCACTCTGGGAATACGGAGTTGATGTTTATACTCCGATTCGCGCTTTGGGAACTTGGAGTTGGATGTTTATACTCCGCCTCGCACTTTGGGAATACAGAGTTGATGTTTATACTCCGGTTCGTGCTCTAGGAACTCGGAGTTGGATGTTTATACTTCGGTTCGCGCTTTAGGAACTCGGAGTTGGATGTTTATACTCCGCTACGAACTTTGGGAATACGGAGTTGATGTTTATACTCCGGTTCGCGCTCTGGGAACTCGGAGTTGGATGTTTATACTCCGCTTCGCACTCTGGGAATACGGAGTTGGATGTTTATACTCCGCTTCGCTCTCTGGGTATACGGAGTTGATGTTTATACTCCGGTTCGTGCTCTGGGAACTCGGAGTTGGATGTTTATACTCCGTTTCGCGCTTTGGGAATACGGAGTTGATGTTTATACATCGGTTCGCGCTATGGGAACTCAGATTTGGATGTTTGTACTCCGCTTCGCACTCTAGGAATTCGGAGTTGATGTTTATACTCCACTTTGCATTCTGGGAATACGGAGTTGATGTTTATACTCCGCTTCGCACTCTTTGAATACGAAGTTGGACGTTTATACTCCGGTTCGTGTTTTGGGAACTCGAAGTTGGATGTTTATACTCCGGTTCGCGCTCTGAGAACTCGGAGTTGGATGTTTATACTCCGGTTCGCGCTCTGGGAACTCGGAGTTGGATGTTTATACTCCGCCTCGCACTTTGGGAATACGGAGTTGATGTTTATACTCCGGTTCGCGCTCTGGGAACTCGGAGTTGGATGTTTATACTCCGGTTCGCTCTCTGGGAACTCGGAGTTGGATGTTTATACTCCGGTTTGCGCTTTGGGAACTCGAAGTTGGATGTTTATACTCCGCTTCGACCTCTGGCAATACGAAGTTGATGTTTATACTCCGGTTCGCGCTCTGGGAACTCGGAGTTGGATGTTTATACTCCACTTCGCACTCTGGGAATACGGAGTTGGATGTTTATACTCCGCTTCGCCCTCTGGGGATACGGAGTTGATGTTTATACTCCGGTTTGCGCTCTGGGAACTCGGAGTTGGATGTTTATACTCCGCTTCACACTCTGGGAATACGGAGTTGGATGTTTATACTCCGCTTCGCACTCTGGGAATACGGAGTTGATGTTTATACTCCGGTTTGCGCTCGGGGAACTCGGAGTTGGATGTTTATACTCCACCTCGCACTCTGGGAATACGAAGTTGATGTTTATACTCCGATTCGCGCTTTGGGAACTCGGAGTTGGATGTTTATACTCCGGTTCGCGCTTTAGGAACTTGGAGTTGGATGTTTATACTCCGCTTCGAACTCTGGGAAAACGGAGTTGATGTTTATACTCCGGATCGCGCTCTGGGAACTCGGAGTTAGATGTTTATACTCCGCTTCGCACTCTGGGAATACGGAGTTGGATGTTTATACTCCGCTTCGCTCTCTGGGTATACGGAGTTGATGTTTATACTCCGGTTCGCTCTCTGGGAACTCGGAGTTGGATGTTTATACTCTGCCTTGCACTCTGGGAATACGAAGTTTATGTTTATACTCCGGTTTGCGCTATGGAAACTCGGAGTTGGATGTTTATACTCTGCTTCGCACTTTGCGAATACGGAGTTGGATGTTTATATTCCGCTTCAAACTCTGGGAATACGGAGTTGGTGTTTATACTTTGGTTCGCGCTCTGGCAACTCGGAGTTGGATGTTTATACTCCGCCTCGCACTCTGGGAATACGGAGTTGATGTTTATACTCCGGTTCGTGCTCTGGGAACTCGGAGCTGGATGTTTGTACTCCGCTTCGCACTTTGGGAATACGGAGTTGGATGTTTATACTCCGGTTCGCGCTCTAGGAACTCGGAGTTGGATGTTTATACTCCGCTTCGCACTCTGGGAATACGGAGTTGATGTTTATACTCCGGTTCGCGCTCTGGGAACTCGGAGTTGGATGTTTATACTCCGCCTCGCACTTTGGGAATTCGGAGTTGATGTTTATACTCCGGTTCGCGCTCTGGGAACTCGGAGTTGGATGTTTATACTCCGGTTCGCGCTCTGGGAACTCGGAGTTGGATGTTTTTACCCCGGTTTGCGCTTTGGGAACTCGGAGTTGGATGTTTATACTCCGCTTCGACCTCTGGCAATACAAAGTTGATGTTTATACTCCGGTTCACGCTCTGGGAACTCGGAGTTGGATGTTTATACTCCACTTCGCACTATGGGAATACAGAGTTGGATGTTTATACTCCGCTTCGCCCTCTGGGGATACGGAGTTGATGTTTATACTCCGGTTTGCGCTCTGGGAACTCGGAGTTGGATGTTTATACTCCGCATCGCACTCTTTGAATACGGAGTTGGATGTTTATACTCCGCTTCGCACTCTGGGAATACGGAGTTGATGTTTATACTCCGGTTCGGGCTCTGGGAACTCGGAGTTGGATGTTTATACTCCGCCTCGCACTCTGGGAATACGGAGTTGATGTTTATACTCCGGTTCGCGCTCTGGGAACTCGGAGTTCGATGTTTATACTCCGGTTCGTGCTTTAGGAACTTGGAGTTGGATGTTTATACTCCGCTTCGAACTCTGGGAAAACGGAGTTGATGTTTATACTCCGGCTCGCGCTCTGGGAACTCGGAGTTGGATGTTTATACTCCGCTTCGCACTCTGGGAATACGGAGTTAGATATTTATACTCCGCTTCGCTCTCTGGGTATACGGAATTGATGTTTATACTCCGGTTCGCTCTCTGGGAACTCGGAGTTGGATGTTTACACTCCGCCTTGCACTCTGGGAATACGGAGTTGATGTTTATACTCCGGTTCGCGCTCTGGGAACTCGAAGTTGGATGTTTATACTCCGGTTCGCGCTTTGGGAACTCGGAGTTGGATGTTTATACTCCACTTCGAACTTTGGGAATACGGAGTTGATGTTTATACTCCGGTTCGCGCTCTGCGAACTCGGAGTTGGATGCTTATACTTCGCTTCACATTCTGGGAATACGGTGTTGCTGGTTTATGCTCCGCTTCGCACTCTGGGAATACGGAGTTGATGTTTATACTCCGGTTCGCGCTCTAGGAACTCGGAGCTGGATGTTTATACTCCGCCTCGCACATTGGGAATACGGAGTTGATGTTTATACTCCGGTTCGCGCTCTGGGAACTCGGAGTAGGATGTTTATACTCCAGTTCGCACTTTGGGAATACGGAGTTGATGTTTATACTCCGGTTCGCGCTCTGGGAACTCGGAATTGTATGTTTATACTCCGCCTCGCACTCTGGGAATACGCGGTTGATGTTTATACTCCGGTTCGCGCTCTAGGAACTCGAAGTTGGATACTTATACTCCGGTTCACGCTTTGGGAACTCGGAGTTGGATGTTTATACTCCGCTTCGAACTCTGGGAATACGGAGTTGATGTTTATACTCCGGTTCGCGCTCTGGGAACTCAGAGTTGGATGTTTATACTCTGCTTCGCACTCTGCGAATACGAAGTTGGATGTTTATATTCCGCTTCACACTCTGGGAATACGGAGTTGGTGTTTATACTTTGGTTCGCGCTCTGGCAACTCGGAGTTGGATGTTTTTACTCCGCCTCGCACTCTGGGAATACGGAGTTGATGTTTATACTCCGGTTCGCGCTCTGGGAACTCGGAGCTGGATGTTTGTACTCCGCTTCGCACTTTGGGAATACGGAGTTGGATGTTTATACTCCGGTTTGCGCTTTGGGAACTCGGAGTTGGATGTTTATACTCCGTTTCGCACTCTGGGAATACGGAGTTGATGTTTATACTCCGGTTCGCACTGTGGGAACTCGTAGTTGGATGTTTATACTTCGCGTCGCACTCTGGGAATACGGAGTTAATGTTTATACTCTGGTTCGCGCTTTGGGAACTCGAAGTTGGATGTTTATACTCCGCCTCGCACTCTGGGAATACGGAGTTGATGTTTATACTCCGGATCGCGCTCTGGGAACTCGAAGTTAGATGTTTATACTCCGGTTCGCGCTTTGGGAACTCGAAGTTGGATGTTTATACTCCGCTTCGAACTCTTGGAATACGGAGTTGATGTTTATACTCCGGTTCGCGCTCTACGAGCTCGGAGTTGGATGCTTATACTTCGCTTCACAATCTGGGAATACGGTGTTGGAGGTTTATACTCCGCTTCGCACTCTGGGAATACGGAGTTGATGTTTATACTCCGGTTCGCGCTCTAGGAACTCGGAGCTGGATGTTTATACTCCGCCTCGCACATAGGGAATACGGAGTTGATGTTTATACTCCGGTTCGTGCTCTGGGAACTCGGAGTTGGATGTTTATACTCCGGTTCGCACTTTGGGAATACAGAGTTGATGTTTATACTCCGGTTCGCGCTTCGAGAATACGGAGTTGATGTTTATACTCCGGTTCGCGCTGTGGGAACTCGGAGTTGGATGTTTATACTCCGTGTTGCACTCTGGGAATACGGAGTTCATGTTTATACTCCGGTTCGCGCTCTGGGAACTCGAAGTTGGATGTTTATACTCCGCCATGCACTCTAGGAATACGGAGTTCATGTTTATACTCCGGTTCGCGCTTTGGGAACTCGAAGTTGGATGTTTATACTCCGGTTCGCGCTTTGGGAACTCGGAGTTGGATGTTTATACTCCGCTTCGAACTCTTGGAATATGGAGTTGATGTTTATACTCCGGTTCGCGCTCTGCGAACTCGGAGTTGGATGCTTATACGTCGCTTCACATTTTGGGAATACGGTGTTGGTGGTTTATACTCCACTTTGCACTCTGGGAATACGGAGTTGATGTTTATACTCCGGTTCGCGCTCTAGGAACTCGGAGCTGGATGTTTATACTCCACTTCGCACATTGGGAATACGGAGTTGATGTTTATACTCCGGTTCGCGCTCTGGGAACTCGGAGTTGGATGTTTATACTCCGGTTTGCACTTTGGGAATACGAAGTTGATGTTTATACTCCGGTTCGCGCTCTGGGAACTCGGAATTGGATGTTTATACTCCGCCTCGCACTCTGGGAATATGCAGTTGATGTTTATACTCCGGTTCGCGCTCTAGGAACTCGAAGTTGGATACTTATACTCCGATTCGCGCTTGGGGAACTCGGAGTTGGATGTTTATACTCCGCTTCGAACTTTGGGAATACGGAGTTGATGTTTATACTCCGGTTCGCGCTCTGGGAACTCAGAGTTGGATGTTTATACTCTGCTTCGCACTCTGCGAATACGAAGTTAGATGTTTATATTCCGCTTCACACTCTGGGAATACGGAGTTGGTGTTTATACTTTGGTTCGCGCTCTGGAAACTCGGAGTTGGATGTTTATACTCCGCCTCGCACTCTGGGAATACGGAGTTGATGTTTATACTCCGGTTCGCGCTCTGGGAACTCGGAGCTGGATGTTTGTACTCCGCTTCGCACTTTGGGAATACGGAGTTGGATGTTTATACTCCGGTTCACGCTCTGGGAACTCGGAGTTGGATGTTTATACTCCGCTTCGCACTCTGGGAATACGGAGTTGATGTTTATACTCCGGTTCGCACTGTGGGAACTCGTAGTTGGATGTTTATACTTCGCGTCGCACTCTGGGAATACGGAGTTAATGTTTATACTCTGGTTCGCGCTCTGGGAACTCGAAATTGGAAGTTTATACTCCGCCTCGCACTCTGGGAATACGGAGTTGATGTTTATACTCCGGATCGCGCTCTGGGATCTCGAAGTTAGATGTTTATACTCCGGTTCGCGCTTTGGGAACTCGGAGTTGGATGTTTATACTCCGCTTCGAACTCTTGGAATATGGAGTTGATGTTTATACTCCGGTTCGCGCTCTGCGAACTCGGAGTTGGATGCTTATACTTCGCTTCACAATCTGGGAATACGGTGTTGGAGGTTTATACTCCGCTTCGCACTCTGGGAATACGGAGTTGATGTTTATACTCCGGTTCGCGCTCTAGGAACTCGGAGTTGGATGTTTATACTCCGCCTCGCACACAGGGAATACGGAGTTGATGTTTATACTCCGGTTCGTGCTCTGGGAACTCGGAGTTGGATGTTTATACTCCGGTTCGCACTTTGGGAATACGGAGTTGATGTTTATACTCCGGTTCGTGCTTTGGAGAATACGGAGTTGATGTTTATACTCCGGTTCGCGCTGTGGGAACTCGGAGTTGGATGTTTATACTCCGCGTTGCATTCTAGGAATACGGAGTTCATGTTTATATTCCGGTTCGCGCTCTGGGAACTCGAAGTTGGATGTTTATACTCCGCCATGCACTCTGGGAATACGGAGTTCATGTTTATACTCCGGTTCGCGCTCTGGGAACTCAAAGTTGGATGTTTATACTCCGGTTTGCGCTTTGGGAATTCGGAGTTTGATGTTTATACTCCGCTTCGAACTCTGGGAATACGGAGTTGATGTTTATACTCCGGTTCGCGCTCTGCGAACTCGGAGTTGGATGCTTATATTCGCTTCACATTCTGGGAATACGGTGTTGGTGGTTTATACTCCGCTTCACACTCTGGGAATACGGAGTTGATGTTTATACTCCGGTTCGCGCTCTAGGAACTCGGAGCGGGATGTTTATACTCCGCCTCGCACATTGGGAATACGGAGTTGATGTTTATACTCCGGTTCGCGCTCTGGGAACTCGGAGTTGGATGTTTATACTCTGGTTCGCACTTTGGGAATACGGAGTTGATGTTTATACTCCGGTTCGCGCTCTGGGAACTCGGAGTTGGATGTTTATACTCCGCCTCGCACTCTGGGAATACGGAGTTGATGTTTATACTCCGGTTCGCGCTCTAGGAACTCGAAGTTGGATACTTATACTCCGGTTCGCGCTTTGGGAACTCGGAGTTGGATGTTTATACTCCGCTTCGAACTCTGGAAATACGGAGTTGATGTTTATACTCCGGTTCGCGCTCTGGGAACTCGGAGTTGGATGTTTATACTCCGCCTCGCACTTTGGGAATACGGAGTTGATGTTTATACTCTGGTTCGCGCTCTGGGAACTCGGAGTTGGATGTTTATACTCCGGTTCGCACTTTGGGAATACGGAGTTGATGTTTATACTCCGGTTCGCGCTCTGGGAACTCGGAGTTGGATGTTTATACTCCGCCTCGCACTCTGGGAATACGGAGTTGATGTTTATACTCCGGTTCGCGCTCTAGGAACTCGAAGTTGGATCCTTATACTCCGGTTCGCGCTTTGTGAACTCGGAGTTGGATGTTTATACTCCGCTTCGAACTCTGGGAATACGGAGTTGATGTTTATACTCCGGTTCGCGCTCTGGGAACTCAGAGTTGGATGTTTATACTCCGCTTCGCACTCTGGGAATACGGAATTGATGTTTATACTCCGGTTCGCGCTCTGGGAACTCGGAGTTGAATGTTTATACTCCGCCTCGCACTCTGGGAATACGGAATTGATGTTTATACTCCGGTTCACGCTCTGGGAACTCGGAGTTGGATGTTTATACTCCGGTTCGCGCTTTAGGAACTTGGAGTTGGATGTTTATACTCCGCTTCGAACTCTGGGAAAACGGAGTTGATGTTTATACTCCGGTTCGCGCTCTGGGAACTCGGAGTTGGATGTTTATACTCCGCTTCACACTCTAGGAATACGGAGTTGGATGTTTATACTCCGCTTCGCACTCTGGGAATACGAAGTTGATGTTTATACTCCGGTTCGCGCTTTGGGAACTCGGAGTTGGATGTTTATACTCCGGTTCGCGCTCTGGGACTCGTAGTTGGATGTTTATACTCCGCTTTGCACTCTGGGAATACGGAGTTGGATGTTTATACTCCGGTTCGTGCTCTGGGAACTCGGAGTTGGATGTTTTTACTCCGCTTCGCGCTCTGGGAATACGGAGTTGATGTTTATACTCCGGTTCGCGCTTTAGGAACTAGTAGTTGGATGTTTATACTCCGCTTCGCACTCTGGGAATACGGAGTTGATGTTTATACTCCGGTTCGTGCTCTGGGAACTCGAAGTTGGATGTTTATACTCCGGTTCGCGCTTTGGGAACTCGGAGTTGGATGTTTATACTCCGCTTCGAACTCTGGGAATATGGAGTTGATGTTTATACTCCGGTTCGCGCTCTGCGAACTCGGAGTTGGATGCTTATACTTCGCTTCACATTCTGGGAATACGGTGTTGGTGGTTTATACTCCACTTCGCACTCTGGGAATACGGAGTTGATGTTTATACTCCGGTTCGCGCTCTAGGAACTCGGAGCTGGATGTTTATACTCCGCCTCGCACATTGGGAATACGGAGTTGATGTTTATACTCCGGTTCGCGCTCTGGGAACTCGGAGTTGGATGTTTATACTCCGGTTCGCACTTTGGGAATACGGAGTTGATGTTTATACTCCGGTTCGCGCTCTGGGAACTCGGAATTGGATGTTTATACTCCGCCTCGCACTCTGGGAATACGCAGTTGATGTTTATACTCCGATTCGCGCTCTAGGAACTCGAAGTTGGATACTTATACTCCGGTTCGCGCTTTGGGAACTCGGAGTTGGATGTTTATACTCCGCTTCGAACTTTGGGAATACGGAGTTGATGTTTATACTCCGGTTCGCGCTCTGGGAACTCAAAGTTGGATGTTTATACTCTGCTTCGCACTCTGCGAATACGAAGTTAGATGTTTATATTCCGCTTCACACTCTGGGAATACGGAGTTGGTGTTTATACTTTGGTTCGCGCTCTGGCAACTCGGAGTTGGATGTTTATACTCCGCCTCGCACTCTGGGAATACGGAGTTGATGTTTATACTCCGGTTCGCGCTCTGGGAACTCGGAGCTGGATGTTTGTACTCCGCTTCGCACTTTGGGAATACGGAGTTGGATGTTTATACTCCGTTTCACGCTCTGGGAACTCGGAGTTGGATGTTTATACTCCGCTTCGCACTCTGGGAATACGGAGTTGATGTTTATACTCCGGTTCGCACTGTGGGAACTCGTAGTTGGATGTTTATACTTCGCGTCGCACTCTGGGAATACGGAGTTAATGTTTATACTATGGTTCGCGCTCTGGGAACTCGAAGTTGGATGTTTATACTCCGCCTCGCACTCTGGGAATACGGAGTTGATGTTTATACTCCGGATCGCGCTCTGGGAACTCGAAGTTAGATGTTTATACTCCGGTTCGCGCTTTGGGAACTCGGAGTTGGATGTTTATACTCCGCTTCGAACTCTTGGAATACGGAGTTGATGTTTATACTCCGGTTCGCGCTCTGCGAACTCGGAGTTGGATGCTTATACTTCGCTTCACAATCTGGGAATACGGTGTTGGAGGTTTATACTCCGCTTCGCACTCTGGGAATACGGAGTTGATGTTTATACTCCGGTTCGCGCTCTAGGAACTCGGAGCTGGATGTTTATACTCCGCCTCGCACACAGGGAATACGGAGTTGATGTTTATACTCTGGTTCGTGCTCTGGGAACTCGGAGTTGGATGTTTATACTCCGGTTCGCACTTTGGGAATACGGAGTTGATGTTTATACTCCGGTTCGCGCTTTGAGAATACGGAGTTGATGTTTATACTCCGGTTCGCGCTTTTGGAACTCGGAGTTGGATGTTTATACTCCGCGTTGCACTTTGGGAATACGGAGTTCATGTTTATACTCCGGTTTGCGCTCTGGGAACTCGAAGTTGGATGTTTATACTCCGCCATGCACTCTGGGAATACGGAGTTCATGTTTATACTCCGGTTCGCGCTCTGGGAACTCGAAGTTGGATGTTTATACTCCGGTTCGCGCTTTGGGAATTCGGAGTTGGATGTTTATACTCCGCTTCGAACTCTGGGAATACGGAGTTGATGTTTATACTCCGGTTCGCGCTCTGCGAACTCGGAGTTGGATGCTTATATTCGCTTCACATTCTGGGAATACGGTGTTGGTGGTTTATACTCCGCTTCACACTCTGGGAATACGGAGTTGATGTTTATACTCCGGTTCGCGCTCTAGGAACTCGGAGCTGGATGTTTATACTCCGCCTCGCACATTGGGAATACGAAGTTGATGTTTATACTCCGGTTCACGCTCTGGGAACTCGGAGTTGGATGTTTATACTCCGGTTCGCACTTTGGGAATACGGAGTTGATGTTTATACTCCGGTTCGCGCTCTGGGAACTCGGAGTTGGATGTTTATACTCCGCCTCGCACTCTGGGAATACGGAGTTGATGTTTATACTCCGGTTCGCGCTCTAGGAACTCGAAGTTGGATACTTATACTCCGGTTCGCGCTTTGGGAACTCGGAGTTGGATGTTTATACTCCGCTTCGAACTCTGGGAATACGGAGTTGATGTTTATACTCCGGTTCGCGCTCTGGTAACTCGGAGTTGGATGTTTATACTCCGGTTCGCACTTTGGGAATACGGAGTTGATGTTTATACTCCGGTTCGCGCTCTGGGAACTCGGAGTTGGATGTTTATACTCCGCCTCGCACTCTGGGAATACGGAGTTGGAGGTTTATACTCCGCTTCGCACTCTGGTAATATGGAGTTGATGTTTATACTCCGGTTCGCGCTCTGGGAACTCGGAGTTGGATGTTTATACTCCGCCTCGCACTCTGGGAATACGGAGTTGATGTTTATACTCCGGTTCGCGCTCTAGGAACTCGAAGTTGGATACTTATACTCCGGTTCGCGCTTTGGGAACTCGGAGTTGGATGTTTATACTCCGCTTCGAACTCTGGGAATACGGAGTTGATGTTTATACTCCGGTTCGCGCTCTGGGAACTCAGAGTTGGATGTTTATACTCCGCTTCGCACTCTGGGAATACGGAATTGATGTTTATACTCCGGTTCGCGCTCTGGGAACTCGGAGTTGGATGTTTATACTCCGCCTCGCACTCTGGGAATACGGAGTTGATGTTTATACTCCGGTTCACGCTCTGGGAACTCGGAGTTGGATGTTTATACTCCGGTTCGCGCTTTAGGAACTTGGAGTTGGATGTTTATACTCCGCTTCGAACTCTGGGAAAACGGAGTTGATGTTTATACTCCGGTTCGCGCTCTGGGAACTCGGAGTTGGATGTTTATACTCCGCTTCACACTCTAGGAATACGGAGTTGGATGTTTATACTCCGCTTCGCACTCTGGGAATACGAAGTTGATGTTTATACTCCAGTTCGCGCTTTGGGAACTCGGAGTTGGATGTTTATACTCCGGTTCGCGCTCTGGGAACTCGTAATTGGATGTTTATACTCCGCTTCGCAATCTGGGAATACGGAGTTGGATGTTTATACTCCGGTTCGTGCTCTGGGAACTCGGAGTTGGATGTTTTTACTCCGCTTCGCGCTCTGGGAATACGGAGTTGATGTTTATACTCCGGTTCGCGCTTTAGGAACTAGTAGTTGGATGTTTATACTCCGCTTCGCACTCTGGGAATACGGAGTTGATGTTTATACTCCGGTTCGCGCTCTGGGAACTCGAAGTTGAATGTTTATACTCCGCCTCGCACTCTGGGAATACGGAGTTGATGTTTATACTCCGGTTCACGCTCTGCGAACTCGGAGTTGGATGCTTATACTTCGCTTCACAATCTGGGAATACGGTGTTGGAGGTTTATACTCCGCTTCGCACTCTGGGAATACGGAGTTGATGTTTATACTCTGGTTCGCGCTATAGGAACTCGGAGCTGGATGTTTATACTCCGCCTCGCACACAGGGAATACGGAGTTGATGTTTATACTCCGGTTTGCGCTCTGGGAACTCGGAGTTGGATGTTTATACTCCGGTTCGCACTTTGGGAATACGGAGTTGATGTTTATACTCCGGTTCGCGCTTTGAGAATACGGAGTTGATGTTTATACTCCGGTTCGCGCTGTGGGAACTCGAAGTTGGATGTTTATACTCCGCGTCGCACTCTGGGAATACGGAGTTCATGTTTATACTCCGGTTCGCGCTCTGGGAACTCGAAGTTGGATGTTTATACTCCGCCACGCACTCTGGGAATACGGAGTTGATGTTTATACTCCGGTTCGCGCTCTGGGAACTCGAAGTTGGATGTTTATACTCCGGTTCGCGCTTTGGGAACTCGGAGTTGGATGTTTATACTCCGCTTCGAACTCTGGGAATACGGAGTTGATGTTTATACTCCGTTTCGCGCTCTGCGAACTCAGAGTTGGATGCTTATACTTCGCTTCACATTTTGGGAATACGATGTTGGTGGTTTATACTCCGCTTCGCACTCTGGGAATACGGAGTTGATGTTTATACTCCGGTTCGCGCTCTAGGAACTCGGAGCTGGATGTTTATACTCCGCCTCGCACATTGGGAATACGGAGTTGATGTTTATACTCCGGTTCGCGCTCTGGGAACTCGGAGTTGGATGTTTATACTCCGGTTCGCACTTTGGGAATACGGAGTTGATGTTTATACTCCGGTTCGCGCTCTGGGAACTCGGAGTTGGATGTTTATACTCCGCCTCGCACTCTGGGAATACGAAGTTGATGTTTATACTCCGGTTCGCGCTCTAGGAACTCGAAGTTGGATACTTATACTCCGGTTCGCGCTTTGGGAACTCGGAGTTGGATGTTTATACTCCGCTTCGAACTCTAGGAATACGGAGTTGATGTTTATACTCCGGTTCGCGCTCTGGGAACTCAGAGTTGGATGTTTATACTCCGCTTCGCACTCTGGGAATACGGAGTTGATGTTTATACTCCGGTTCGCGCTCTGGGAACTCGGAGTTGGATGTTTATACTCCGCCTCGCACTCTGGGAATACGGAGTTGATGTTTATACTCCGGTTCACGCTCTGGGAACTCGGAGTTGGATGTTTATACTCCGGTTCGCGCTTTAGGAACTTGGAGTTGGATGTTTATACTCCGCTTCGAACTCTGGGAAAACGGAGTTGATGTTTATACTCCGGTTCGCGCTTTGGGAACTCGGAGTTGGATGTTTATACTCCGCTTCACACTCTAGGAATACGGAGTTGGATGTTTATACTCCGCTTCGCACTCTGGGAATACGAAGTTGATGTTTATACTCCGGTTCGCGCTTTGGGAACTCGGAGTTGGATGTTTATACTCCGGTTCGCGCTCTGGGAACTCGGAGTTGGATGTTTATACTCCGCTTCGCACTCTGGGAATACGGAGTTGGATGTTTATACTCCGGTTCGCACTCTGGGAACTCGGAGTTGGATGTTTATACTCCGCTTCGCACTCTGGGAATACGGAGTTGATGTTTATACTCCGGTTCGCGCTTTAGGAACTAGTAGTTGGATGTTTATACTCCGCTTCGCACTCTGGGAATACGAGTTGATGTTTATACTCCGGTTCGCGCTCTAGGAACTCGAAGTTGGATGTTTATACTCCGCCTCGCACTCTGGGAATACGGAGTCGATGTTTATACTCCGGTTCGCGCTCTAGGAACTCGAAGTTGGATATTTATACTCCGGTTCGCGCTTTGGGAACTCGGAGTTTGATTTTTATACTCCGCTTCGAACTCTGGGAATACAGAGTGGATGTTTATACTCCGGTTCGCGCGTTGGGAACTCAGAGTTGGATGTTTATACTCCGCTTCGCACTCTGGGAATACGGAGTTGGAGGTTTATACTCCGCTTCGCACTTTGGGAATACGGAGTTGATGTTTATACTCCGGTTCGCGATCTGGGAACTCGGAGTTGGATGTTTATACTCCGCCTCGCACTCTGGGAATACGGAGTTGATGTTTATACTCTGGTTCGCGCTCTGGTAACTCGGAGTTGGATGTTTATACTTCGGTTCGTGCTTTAGGAACTTGGAGTTGGATGTTTATACTCCGCTTCGAACTCTGGGAAAACGGAGTTGATGTTTATACTCCGGTTCGCGCTCTGGGAACTCGGAGTTGGATGTTTATACTCCGCTTCGCACTCTGGGAATACGGAGTTGGATGTTTATACTCCGCTTCGCACTCTGGGAATACGGAGTTGATGTTTATACTCCGGTTCGCACTTTGGGAACTCGGAGTTGGATGTTTATACTCCGGTTCGCGCTCTGGGAACTCGGAGTTGGATGTTTATACTCCGCTTCGCACTCTGGGAATACAGAGTTGGATGTTTATACTCCGGTTCGCGCTCTGGGAACTCGGAGTTGGATGTTTATACTCCACTTCGCACTCTGGGAATACGGAGTTGATGTTTATACTCCGGTTCGCGCTTTGGGAACTATTAGTTGGATGTTTATACTCCGCTTCACACTCTGGGAATACGGAGTTGATGTTTATACTCCGGTTCACGCTCTGGGAACTCGAAGTTGGATGTTTATACTCCGCCTCGCACTCTGGGAATACGGAGTTGATTTTTATACTCCGGTTCGCGCTCTGGGAACTCGGAGTTGGATGTTTATACTCCGGTTCGTGCTTTGGGGACTCGGAGTTGGATGTTTATACTCCGCTTCGAACTCTGGGAATAGGGAGTTGATGATTGTACTCCGGTTCGCGCTCTGGGAACTCGGAGTTGGATGTTTATACTCCGGTTCGTGATTTGGGAACTCGGAGTTGGATGTTTATATTCCGCTTCGAACTCTGGGAATACGAAGTTGATGTTTATACTCCGGTTCGCGCTTTGGGAACTCGGAGTTGGATGTTTATACTCCGCTTTGCACTCTGGGAATACGGAGTTGGATGTTTATACTTCGCTTCGCACTCTGGGAATACGGAGTTGATGTTTATACTCCGGTTCACGCTTTGGGAACTCGGAGTTGGATGTTTATACTCCGCCTCGCACTTTGGGAATACAGAGTTGATGTTTATACTCCGGTTCGCGCTCTGGGAACTCGGAGTTGGATGTTTATACTCCGGTTCGCGCTTTAGGAACTTGGAGTTGGATGTTTATACTCCGCTTCGAACTCTGGGAATACGGAGTTGATGTTTATACTCCGGTTCGCGCTCTTGGAACTCGGAGTTGGATGTTTATACTCCGCTTCGCACTCTGGGAATACGGAGTTGGATGTTTATACTCCGCTTCGCACTCTGGGAATACGGAGTTGATGTTTATACTCCGGTTCGCGCTCTGGGAACTCGGAGTTGGATGTTTATACTCCGCCTCGCACTTTGGGAATACGGAGTTGATGTTTATACTCCGGTTCGCGCTCTGGGAACTCGGAGTTGGATGTTTATACTCCGGTTCGCGCTCTGGGAACTCGGAGTTGGATGTTTATACTCCGGTTCGCGCTTTGGGAACTCGGAGTTGGATGTTTATACTCCGCTTCGACCTCTGGCAATACGGAGTTGATGTTTATACTCCGTTTCGCGCTCTGGGAACTCGGAGTTGGATGTTTATACCCCGCTTCGCACTCTGGGAATACGGAGTTGGATGTTTATACTCCGCTTCGCCCTCTGGGGATACGGAGTTGATGTTTATACTCCGGTTCGCGCTCTGGGAACTCAGAGTTGGATGTTTATACTCCGCCTTGCACTCTGGGAATACGGAGTTGATGTTTATACTCCGGTTTGCGCTCTGGGAACTCGGAGTTGGATGTTTATACTCCGCCTCGCACTCTGGGAATACGGAGTTGATGTTTATACTCTGGTTCGCGCTTTAGGAACTCGGAGTTGGATGTTTATACTCCGCTTCGAACTCTGGGAATACGGAGTTGATGTTTATACTCCGGTTCGCGCTCTTGGAAATCGGAGTTGGATGTTTATACTCCGCTTCGCACTCTGGGAATACGGAGTTGGATGTTTATACTCCGCTTCGCACTCTGGGAATACGGAGTTGATGTTTATACTACGGTTCGCGCTCTGGGAACTCGGAGTTGGATGTTTATACTCCGCCTCGCACTTTGGGAATACGGAGTTGATGTTTATACTCTGGTTCGCGCTCCGGGAACTCGGAGTTGGATGTTTATACTCCGGTTCGCGCTCTGGGAACTCGGAGTTGGATGTTTATACTCCGGTTCGCGCTTTGGGAACTCGGAGTTGGATGTTTATACTCCGCTTCGACCTCTGGCAATACGGAGTTGATGTTTATACTCTGGTTCGCGCTCTAGGAACTCGGAGTTGGATGTTTATACTACGCTTCAAACTCTGGGAATACGGTGTTGATGTTTATACTCCGGTTCACGCTCTGGGAACTCGGAGTTGGATGTTTATACTCCGCTTCGCACTCTGGGAATACGGAGTTAGATGTTTATACTTCACTTCGCACTATGGGAATACGGAGTTGATGTTTACACTCCGGTTCGCGCTTTGGGAACTCGGAGTTGGATGT
Source organism: Allium fistulosum (assembly GCA_030737815.1). Lineage (NCBI taxonomy): Eukaryota > Viridiplantae > Streptophyta > Magnoliopsida > Asparagales > Amaryllidaceae > Allium > Allium fistulosum. Next base: position 209,256,487 of record CM060904.1, on the reverse strand, counting down.
TTATACTCCGCCTCGCACTCTGGGAATACGGAGTTGATGTTTATACTCTGGTTCGCACTCTGGGAACTCGGAGTTGGATGTTTATACTCCGCTTCAAACTCTGGGAATACGGTGTTGATGTTTATACTCCGGTTCACGCTCTGGGAACTCGGAGTTGGATGTTTATACTCCGCTTCGAACTCTGGGAATACAGAGTGGATGTTTATACTCTGGTTCGCGCTTTGGGAACTCAGAGTTGGATGTTTATACTCCGCTTCGCACTCTGGGAATACGGAGTTGGAGGTTTATACTCCGCTTCGCACTTTGGGAATACGGAGTTGATGTTTATACTCCGGTTCGCGATCTGGGAACTCGGAGTTGGATGTTTATACCCCGCCTCGCACTTTGGGAATACGGAGTTGATGTTTATACTCCGGTTCGCGCTCTTGTAACTCGGAGTTGGATGTTTATACTCCGGTTCGCGCTTTAGGAACTTGGAGTTGGATGTTTATACTCTGCTTCGAACTCTGGGAAAACGGAGTTGATGTTTATACTCTGGTTCGCGCTCTGGGAACTCGGAGTTGGATGTTTATACTCCGCTTCGCACTCTGGGAATACGGAGTTGGATGTTTATACTCCGCTTCGCACTCTGGGAATACGGAGTTGATGTTTATACTCCGGTTCGCACTTTGGGAACTCGGAGTTGGATGTTTATACTCCGGTTCGCGCTCTGGGAACTCGGAGTTGGATGTTTATACTCCGCTTCGCACTCTGGGAATACAGAGTTGGATGTTTATACTCCGGTTCGCGCTCTGGGAACTCGGAGTTGGATGTTTATACTCCACTTCGCACTCTGGGAATACGGAGTGGATGTTTATACTCCGGTTCGCGCTTTGGGAACTATTAGTTGGATGTTTATACTCCGCTTCGCACTCTGGGAATACGGAGTTGATGTTTATACTCCGGTTCGCGCTCTGGGAACTCGAAGTTGGATGTTTATACTCCACCTCGCACTCTGGGAATACGGAGTTGATTTTTATACTCCGGTTCGCGCTCTGGGAACTCGGAGTTGGATGTTTATACTCCGGTTCGCGCTTTGGGAACTCGTAGTTGGATGTTTATACTTCGCTTCGAACTCTGGGAATACGGAGTTGATGTTTGTACTCCGGTTCGCGCTCTGGGAACTCGGAGTTGGATGTTTATACTCCGGTTCGTGATCTGGGAACTCGGAGTTGGATGTTTATACTCCGCTTCGAACTCTGGGAATACGAAGTTGATGTTTATACTCCGGTTCGCGCTTTGGGAACTCGGAGTTGGATGTTTATACTCCGCTTTGCACTCTGGGAATACGGAGTTGGATGTTTATACTCCGCTTCGCACTCTGGGAATACGGAGTTGATGTTTATACTCCGGTTCACGCTTTGGGAACTCGGAGTTGGATGTTTATACTCCGCCTCGCACTTTGGGAATACGGAGTTGATGTTTATACTCCGGTTCGCGCTTTGGGAACTCGGAGTTGGATGTTTATACTCCGGTTCGCGCTTTAGGAACTCGGAGTTGGATGTTTATACTCCGCTTCGAACTCTGGGAATACGGAGTTGATGTTTATACTCCGGTTCGCGCTCTAGGAACTCGGAGTTGGATGTTTATACTCTGCTTCGCACTCTGGGAATACGGAGTTGGATGTTTATACTCCGCTTCGCACTCTGGGAATACGGAGTTGATGTTTATACTCCGGTTCGCGCTCTGGGAACTCGGAGTTGGATGTTTATACTCCGCCTCGCACTTTGGGAATACGGAGTTGATGTTTATACTCCGGTTCGCGCTCTGGGAACTCGGAGTTGGATGTTTATACTCCGGTTCGCGCTCTGGGAACTCGGAGTTGGATGTTTATACTCCGGTTCGCGCTTTGGGAACTCGGAGTTCGATGTTTATACTCCGCTTCGACCTCTGGCAATACGGAGTTGATGTTTATACTCCGGTTCGCGCTTTGGGAACTCGGAGTTGGATGTTTATACTCCGCTTCGCACTCTGGGAATACGGAGTTGGATGTTTATACTCCGCTTCGCCCTCTGGGGATACGGAGTTAATGTTTATACTCTGGTTCGCGCTCTGGGAACTCAGAGTTGGATGTTTATACTCCGCCTTGCACTCTGGGAATACGGAGTTGATGTTTATACTCCGGTTTGCGCTCTGGGAACTCGGAGTTGGATGTTTATACTCCGCCTCGCACTCTGGGAATACGGAGTTGATGTTTATACTCTGGTTCGCGCTTTAGGAACTCGGAGTTGGATGTTTATACTCCGCTTCGAACTCTGGGAATACGGAGTTGATGTTTATACTTCGGTTCGCGCTCTTGGAACTCGGAGTTGGATGTTTATACTCCGCTTCGCACTCTGGGAATACGGAGTTGGATGTTTATACTCCGCTTCGCACTCTGGGAATACGGAGTTGATGTTTATACTACCGTTCGCGCTCTGGGAACTCGGAGTTGGATGTTTATACTCCGCCTCGCACTTTGGGAATACGGAGTTGATGTTTATATTCCGGTTTGCGCTCTGGGAACTCGGAGTTCGATGTTTATACTCCGGTTCGCGCTCTGGGAACTCGGAGTTGGATGTTTATACTCCGGTTCGCGCTTTGGGAACTCGAAGTTGGATGTTTATACTCCGCTTCGACCTCTGGCAATACGGAGTTGATGTTTATACTCTGGTTCGCGCTCTGGGAACTCGGAGTTGGATGTTTATACTCCGCTTCAAACTCTGGGAATACGGTGTTGATGTTTATACTCCGGTTCACGCTCTGGGAACTCGGAGTTGGATGTTTATACTCCGCTTCGCACTCTGGGAATACGGAGTTGGATGTTTATACTTCACTTCGCACTATGGGAATACGGAGTTGATGTTTATACTCCGGTTCGCGCTTTGGGAACTCGGAGTTGGATGTTTATACTCCGCCTCGCACTCTGGGAATACGGAGTTGATGTTTATACTCTGGTTCGCGCTCTGGGAACTCGGAGTTGGATATTTATACTCCGCTTCAAACTCTGGGAATACGGTGTTGATGTTTATACTCTGGTTCACGCTCTGGGAACTCGGAGTTGGATGTTTATACTCCGCTTCGCACTCTTGGAATACGGAGTTGGATGTTTATACTTCACTTCGCACTCTGGGAATACGGAGTTGATGTTTATACTCCGGTTCGCGCTCTGGGAACTCGGAGTTGGATGTTTATACTCCGCCTCGCACTCTGGGAATACGGAGTTGATGTTTATACTCCGGTTCGCGCCTAGGAACTCGAAGTTGGATATTTATACTCCGGTTCGCGCTTTGGGAACTCGGAGTTGGATGTTTATACTCTGCTTCGAACTCTGGGAATACGGAGTTGATGTTTATACTCCGGTTCGCGCTTTGGGAACTCAGAGTTGGATGTTTATACTCCGCTTCGCACTCTAGGAATACGGAGTTGGAGGTTTATACTCCGCTTCGCACTCTGGGAATATGGAGTTGATGTTTATACTCCGGTTCGCGCTCTGGGAACTAAAATCTGGATGTTTATACTCCGCCTCGCACTCTGGGAATACGGAGTTGATGTTTATACTCCGGCTCGCGCTCTGGGAACTCGGAGTTGGATGTTTATACTCCGGTTCGTGCTTTAGGAACTTGGAGTTGGATGTTTATACTCCGCTTCGAACTCTGGGAAAACGGAGTTGATGTTTATACTCCGGTTCGCGCTCTGGAACTCGGAGTTGGATGTTTATACTCCGCTTCACACTCTGGGAATACGGAGTTGGATGTTTATACTCCGCTTCGCACTCTGGGAATACGGAGTTGATGTTTATACTCCGGTTCGCGCTTTGGGAACTCGGAGTTGGATGTTTATACTCCGGTTCGCGCTCTGGGAACTCGGAGTTGGATGTTTATACTCCGCTTCGCACTCTGGGAATACGGAGTTGGATGTTTATACTCCGGTTCGTGCTCTGGGAACTCGGAGTTGGATGTTTATACTCCGCTTCGCACTCTGGGAATACGGAGTTGATGTTTATACTCCGGTTCGCGCTTTGGGAACTAATAGTTGGATGTTTATACTCCGCTTCGCACTCTGGGAATACAGAGTTGATGTTATACTCCGGTTCACGCTCTGGGAACTCGAAGTTGGATGTTTATACTCCGATTCGCACTCTGGGAATACGGAGTTGATTTTTGTACTCCGGTTCGCGCTCTGGGAACTCGGAGTTGGATGTTTATACTCCGGTTCGCGCTTTGGGGACTCGGAGTTGGATGTTTATACTCCGCTTCGAACTCTGGGAATACGGAGTTGATGTTTGCAGTCCGGTTCGCGCTCTGGTACTTAGAGTTGGATGTTTATACTCCGGTTCGTGCTCTGAGAACTCGGAGTTGGATGTTTATACTCCACTTCGAACTCTGGGAATACGAATTTGATGTTTATACTCCGGTTCGCGCTTTGGGAACTCGGAGTTGGATGTTTATACTCCGCCTCGCACTTTGGGAATACGGAGTTGATGTTTATACTCCGGTTTGCGCTCTGGGAACTCGGAGTTCGATGTTTATACTCCGGTTCGCGCTCTGGGAAGTCGGAGTTGGATGTTTATACTCCGGTTCGCGCTTTGGGAACTCGAAGTTGGATGTTTATACTCCGCTTCGACCTCTGGCAATACGGAGTTGATGTTTATACTCTGGTTCGCGCTCTGGGAACTCGGAGTTGGATGTTTATACTCCGCTTCAAACTCTGGGAATACGGTGTTGATGTTTATACTCCGGTTCACGCTCTGGGAACTCGGAGTTGGATGTTTATACTCCGCTTCGCACTCTGGGAATATGGAGTTGGATGTTTATACTTCACTTCGCACTATGGGAATACGGAGTTGATGTTTATACTCCGGTTCGCGCTTTGGGAACTCGGAGTTGGATGTTTATACTCCGCCTCGCACTCTGGGAATACGGAGTTGATGTTTATACTCTGGTTCGCGCTCTGGGAACTCGGAGTTGGATATTTATACTCCGCTTCAAACTCTGGGAATACGGTGTTGATGTTTATACTCTGGTTCACGCTCTGGGAACTCGGAGTTGGATGTTTATACTCCGCTTCGCACTCTGGGAATACGGAGTTGGATGTTTATACTTCACTTCGCACTCTGGGAATACGGAGTTGATGTTTATACTCCGGTTCGCGCTCTGGGAACTCGGAGTTGGATGTTTATACTCCGCCTCGCACTCTGGGAATACGGAGTTGATGTTTATACTCCGGTTCGCGCCTAGGAACTCGAAGTTGGATATTTATACTCCGGTTCGCGCTTTGGGAACTCGGAGTTGGATGTTTATACTCTGCTTCGAACTCTGGGAATACGGAGTTGATGTTTATACTCCGGTTCGCGCTTTGGGAACTCAGAGTTGGATGTTTATACTCCGCTTCGCACTCTAGGAATACGGAGTTGGAGGTTTATACTCCGCTTCGCACTCTGGGAATATGGAGTTGATGTTTATACTCCGGTTCGCGCTCTGGGAACTAAAATCTGGATGTTTATACTCCGCCTCGCACTCTGGGAATACGGAGTTGATGTTTATACTCCGGCTCGCGCTCTGGGAACTCGGAGTTGGATGTTTATACTCCGGTTCGTGCTTTAGGAACTTGGAGTTGGATGTTTATACTCCGCTTCGAACTCTGGGAAAACGGAGTTGATGTTTATACTCCGGTTCGCGCTCTGGAACTCGGAGTTGGATGTTTATACTCCGCTTCACACTCTGGGAATACGGAGTTGGATGTTTATACTCCGCTTCGCACTCTGGGAATACGGAGTTGATGTTTATACTCCGGTTCGCGCTTTGGGAACTCGGAGTTGGATGTTTATACTCCGGTTCGCGCTCTGGGAACTCGGAGTTGGATGTTTATACTCCGCTTCGCACTCTGGGAATACGGAGTTGGATGTTTATACTCCGGTTCGTGCTCTGGGAACTCGGAGTTGGATGTTTATACTCTGCTTCGCACTTTGGGAATACGGAGTTGATGTTTATACTCCGGTTCGCGCTTTGGGAACTAATAGTTGGATGTTTATACTCCGCTTCGCACTCTGGGAATACAGAGTTGATGTTATACTCCGGTTCACGCTCTGGGAACTCGAAGTTGGATGTTTATACTCCGATTCGCACTCTGGGAATACGGAGTTGATTTTTGTACTCCGGTTCGCGCTCTGGGAACTCGGAGTTGGATGTTTATACTCCGGTTCGCGCTTTGGGGACTCGGAGTTGGATGTTTATACTCCGCTTCGAACTCTGGGAATACGGAGTTGATGTTTGCAGTCCGGTTCGCGCTCTGGTACTTAGAGTTGGATGTTTATACTCCGGTTCGTGCTCTGAGAACTCGGAGTTGGATGTTTATACTCCACTTCGAACTCTGGGAATACGAAGTTGATGTTTATACTCCGGTTCGCGCTTTGGGAACTCGGAGTTGGATGTTTATACTCCGCTTTGCACTCTGGGAATACGGAGTTGGATGTTTATACTCCGATTCGCACTCTGGGAATACGGAGTTGATGTTTATACTCCGATTCACGCTCTGGGAAGTCGGAGTTGGATGTTTATACTCCGCCTCGCACTTTGGGAATACAAAGTTGATGTTTATACTCCGGTTCGTGCTCTGGGAACTCGGAGTTGGATGTTTATACTCCAGTTCGCGCTTTAGGAACTCGGAGTTGGATGTTTGTACTCCTCTTCGAACTCTGGGAATACGGAGTTGATGTTTATACTCCGGTTCGCGCTCTGGGAACTCGGAGTTGGATGTTTATACTCTGCTTCGCACTCTGGGAATACGGAGTTGGATGTTTATAATCCGCTTCGCTCTCTGGGTATACGGAGTTGATGTTTATACTCCGGTTCGTGCTCTGGGAACTCGGAGTTGGATGTTTATACTCCGCCTCGCACTCTGGGAATACGGAGTTGATGTTTATACTCCGGTTCGCGCTCTAGGAACTCGAAGTTGGATATTTATAATCTAGTTCGCGCTTTGGGAACTCGGAGTTGGATGTTTATACTCCGCTTCGAACTCTGGGAATACGGAGTTGATGTTTATACTCCGGTTCGCGCTTTGGGAACTCAAAGTTGGATGTTTATACTCCGCTTCGCACTCTAGGAATACGGAGTTGGAGGTTTATAATCCGCTTCGCACTCTGGGAATACGGAGTTGATGTTTATACTCCGGTTCGCGCTCTGGGAACTCGAAGTTGGATGTTTATACTCCGCCTCGCACTCTGGGAATACGGAGTTGATGTTTATACTCCGGTTCGCGCTCTGGGAACTCGGAGTTGGATGTTTATACTCCGGTTCGTGCTTTAGGAACTTGGAGTTGGATGTTTATACTCCACTTCGAACTCTGGGAAAACGGAGTTGATGTTTATACTCTGGTTCGCGCTCTGGGAACTCGCAGTTGGATGTTTATACTCCGCTTCACACTCTGGGAATACGGAGTTGGATGTTTATACTCCGCTTCGCACTCTGGGAATACGGAGTTGATGTTTATACTCCGGTTCGCGCTTTGGGAACTCGGAGTTGGATGTTTATACTCCGGTTCGCGCTCTGGGAACTCGGAGTTGGATGTTTATACTCCGCTTCGCACTCTGGGAATACGGAGTTGGATGTTTATACTCCGGTTCGCGCTCTGGGAACTCGGAGTTGGATGTTTATACTCCGCTTCAAAATCTGGGAATACGGTGTTGATGTTTGTACTCCAGTTCACGCTCAGGGAACTCGGAGTTGGATGTTTATACTCCGCTTCGCACTCTGGGAATACGGAGTTGGATGTTTATACTTCACTTCGCACTCTGGGAATACGGAGTTGATGTTTATACTCCGGTCTGCGCTCTGGGAACTCGGAGTTGGATATTTATACTCCGCCTCGCACTCTGGGAATACGGAGTTGATGTTTATACTCCGGTTCACGCTCTAGTTACTCGAAGTTGGATATTTATACTCCGGTTCGCGCTTTGGGAACTCGGAGTTGGATGTTTATACTCTGCTTCGAACTCTGGGAATACGGAGTTGATGTTTATACTCCGGTTCGCGCTTTGGGAACTCAGAGTTGGATGTTTATACTCCGCTTCGCACTCTAGCAATACGGAGTTGGAGGTTTATACTCCGCTTCGCACTCTGGGAATACAGAGTTGATGTTTATACTCCGGTTCGCGCTCTGGGAACTCGAAGTTGGATGTTTATACTCCGCCTCGCACTCTGGGAATACGGAGTTGATGTTTATACTCCGGTTCGCGCTCTGGGAACTCGTAGTTGGATGTTTATGCTCCGGTTCGTGCTTTAGGAACTTGGAGTTGGATGTTTATACTCCGCTTCGAACTATGGGAAAACGGAGTAGATGTTTATACTCCGGTTCGCGCTCTGGGAACTCGGAGTTGGATGTTTATACTCCGCTTCGCACTCTGGGAATACGGAGTTGATGTTTATACTCCGGTTCGCGCTTTGGGAACTAATAGTTGGATGTTTATACTCCGCTTCGCACTCTGGGAATACAGAGTTGATGTTTATACTCCGGTTCACGCTCTGGGAACTCGAAGTTGGATGTTTATACTCCGATTCGCACTCTGGGAATACGGAGTTGATTTTTGTACTCCGGTTCGCGCTCTGGGAACTCGGAGTTGGATGTTTATACTCCGGTTCGCGCTTTGGTGACTCGGAGTTGGATGTTTATACTCCGCTTCGAACTCTGGGAATACGGAGTTGATGTTTGTAGTCCGGTTCACGCTCTGGTACTTGGAGTTGGATGTTTATACTCCGGTTCGTGCTCTAAGAACTCGGAGTTGGATGTTTATACTCCGCTTCGAACTCTGGGAATACGAAGTTGATGTTTATACTCCGGTTCGCGCTTTGGGAACTCGGAGTTGGATGTTTATACTCCGCTTTGCACTCTGGGAATACGGAGTTGGATGTTTATACTCCGCTTCGCACTCTGGGAATACGGAGTTGATGTTTATACTCCGATTCACGCTCTGGGAACTCGGAGTTGGATGTTTATTCTCCGACTCGCACTTTGGGAATACAGAGTTGATGTTTATACTCCGGTTCGTGCTCTGGGAACTCGGAGTTGGATGTTTATACTCCAGTTCGCGCTTTAGGAACTCGGAGTTGGATGTTTGTACTCCTCTTCGAACTCTGGGAATACGGAGTTGATGTTTATACTCCGGTTCGCGCTCTGGGAACTCGGAGTTGGATGTTTATACTCCGCTTCGCACTCTGGGAATACGGAGTTGGATGTTTATAATCCGCTTCGCTCTCTGGGTATACGGAGTTGATGTTTATACTCCGGTTCGTGCTCTGGGAACTCGGAGTTGGATGTTTATACTCCGCCTCGCACTCTGGGAATACGGAGTTGATGTTTATACTCCGGTTCGCGCTCTAGGAACTCGAAGTTGGATATTTATAATCTGGTTCGCGCTTTGGGAACTCAAAGTCGGATGTTTATACTCCGCTTCGAACTCTGGGAATACGGAGTTGATGTTTATACTCCGGTTCGCGCTTTGGGAACTCAAAGTTGGATGTTTATACTCCGGTTCGCACTCTAGGAATACGGAGTTGGAGGTTTATAATCCGCTTCGCACTCTGGGAATACGGAGTTGATGTTTATACTCCGGTTCGCGCTCTGGGAACTCGAAGTTGGATGTTTATACTCCGCCTCGCACTCTGGGAATACAGAGTTTATGTTTATACTCCGGTTCGCGCTCTGGGAACTCGGAGTTGGATGTTTATACTCCGGTTCGTGCTTTAGGAACTTGGAGTTGGATGTTTATACTCCGCTTCGAACTCTGGGAAAACGGAGTAGATGTTTATACTCCGGTTCGCGCTCTGGGAACTCGGAGTTGGATGTTTATACTCCGCTTCGCACTCTGGGAATACGGAGTTGGATGTTTATAATCCACTTCGCGCTTTGGGAACTAATAGTTGGATGTTTATACTCCGCTTCGCACTCTGGGAATACAGAGTTGATGCTTATACTCCGGTTAACGCTCTGGGAACTCGAAGTTGGATGTTTATACTCCGATTCGCACTCTGGGAATACGGAGTTGATTTTTGTACTCCGCTTCGCGCTCTGGGAACTCGGAGTTGGATGTTTATACTCCGGTTCGTGCTTTGGGGACTCGGAGTTGGATGTATATACTCCGCTTCGAACTCTGGGAATACGGAGTTGATGTTTGTAGTCCGGTTCACGCTCTGGTACTTGGAGTTGGATGTTTATACTCCGGTTCGTGCTCTGAGAACTCGGAGTTGGATGTTTATACTCCGCTTCGAACTCTGGGAATACGAAGTTAATGTTTATACTCCGGTTCGCGCTTTAGGAACTCGGAGTTGGATGTTTATACTCCGCTTTGCACTCTGGGAATACGGAGTTGGATGTTTATACTCCGCTTCGCACTCTGGGAATACGGAGTTGATGTTTATACTCCGATTCACGCTCTGGGAACTCGGAGTTGGATGTTTATTCTCCGCCTTGCACTTTGGGAATACAGAGTTGATGTTTATACTCCGGTTCGTGCTCTGGGAACTCGGAGTTGGATGTTTATACTGCGGTTCGCGCTTTAGGAACTCGGAGTTGGATGTTTGTACTCCTCTTCGAACTCTGGGAATACGGAGTTGATGTTTATACTCCGGTTCGCGCTCTGGGAACTCGGAGTTGGATGTTTATACTCCGCTTCGCACTCTGGGAATACGGAGTTGGATGTTTATAATCCGCTTCGCTCTCTGGGTATACGGAGTTGATGTTTATACTCCGGTTCGTGCTCTGGGAACTCGGAGTTGGATGTTTATACTCCGCCTCGCACTCTGGGAATACGGAGTTGATGTTTATACTCCGGTTCGCGCTCTAGGAACTCGAAGTTGGATATTTATAATCTGGTTCGCGCTTTGGGAACTCGGAGTCGGATGTTTATACTCCGCTTCGAACTCTGGGAATACGGAGTTGATGTTTATACTCCGGTTCGCGCTTTGGGAACTCAAAGTTGGATGTTTATACTCCGCTTCGCACTCTAGGAATACGGAGTTGGAGGTTTATAATCCGCTTCGCACTCTAGGAATACGGAGTTGATGTTTATACTCCGGTTCGCGCTCTGGGAACTCGAAGTTGGATGTTTATACTCCGCCTCGCACTCTGGGAATACGGAGTTGATGTTTATACTCCGGTTCGTGCTGTGGGAACTCGGAGTTGGATGTTTATACTCCGGTTCGTGCTTTAGGAACTTGGAGTTGGATGTTTATACTCCGCTTCGAACTCTGGGAAAACGGAGTTGATGTTTATACTCCGGTTCGCGCTCTGGGAACTCGGAGTTGGATGTTTATACTCCGCTTCACACTCTGGGAATACAGAGTTGGATGTTTATACTCCGCTTCGCACTCTGGGAATACGGAGTTGATGTTTATACTCCGGTTCGCGCTTTGGGAACTCGGAGTTGGATGTTTATACTCCGGTTCGCGCTCTAGGAACTCGGAGTTGGATGTTTATACTCCGCTTCGCACTCTGGGAATACGAGTTGGATGTTTATACTCCGGTTCGCGCTCTGGGAACTCGGAGTTGGATGTTTATACTCCGCTTCAAACTCTGGGAATACGGTGTTGATGTTTGTACTCCGGTTCACGCTCAGGGAACTCGGAGTTAGATGTTTATACTCCGCTTCGCACTCTGGGAATACGGAGTTGGATGTTTATACTTCACTTCGCACTCTGGGAATACGGAGTTGATGTTTATACTCCGGTCTGCGCTCTGGGATCTCGGAGTTGGATATTTATACTCCACCTCGCACTCTGGGAATACGGAGTTGATGTTTATACTTCGGTTCATGCTCTAGTTACTCGAAGTTGGATATTTATACTCTGGTTCGCGCTTTGGGAACTCGGAGTTGGATGTTTATACTCTGCTTCGAACTCTGGGAATACGGAGTTGATGTTTATACTCCGGTTCGCGCTCTGGGAACTCAGAGTTGGATGTTTATACTCCGCTTCGCACTCTAGGAATACGGAGTTGGAGGTTTATACTCCGCTTCGCACTCTGGGAATACGGAGTTGATGTTTATACTCCGGTTCGCGCTCTGGGAACTCGAAGTTGGATGTTTATACTCCGCCTCGCACTCTGGGAATACGGAGTTGATGTTTATACTCCGGTTCGCGCTCTGGGAACTCGTAGTTGGATGTTTATGCTCCGGTTCGTGCTTTAGGAACTTGAAGTTGGATGTTTATACTCTGCTTCGAACTCTGGGAAAACGGAGTTGATGTTTATACTCCGGTTCGCGCTCTGGGAACTCGGAGTTGGATGTTTATACTCCGCTTCACACTCTGGGAATACGGAGTTGAATGTTTATACTCCGCTTCGCACTCTGGGAATACGGAGTTGATGTTTATACTCCGGTTTGCGCTTTGGGAACTCGGAGTTGGATGTTTATACTTCGGTTCGCGCTCTGGGAACTCGGAGTTGGAAGTTTATACTCCGCTTCGCACTCTGGGAATACAGAGTTGGATGTTTATACTCCGGTTCGCGCTCTGGGAACTCGGAGTTGGATGTTAATACTCCGCTTCGCACTCTGGGAATACGGAGTTGATGTTTATACTCCAGTTCGCGCTTTGGGAACTAATAGTTGGATGTTTTTACTCCGCTTCGCACTCTGGGAATACGGAGCTGATGTTTATACTCCGGTTCACGCTCTAGGAACTCGAAGTTGGATGTTTATACTCCGTCTCGCACTCTGGGAATACGCAGTTGATTTTTGTACTCTGGTTTGCGCTCTGGGAACTCGGAGTTGGATGTTTATACTCCGGTTCGCGCTTTGGGGACTCGGAGTTGGATGTTTATACTCCGCTTCGAACTCTGGGAATACGGAGTTGATGTTTGTAGTCCGGTTCACGCTTTGGGTACTCGGAATTGGATGTTTATACTCCGGTTCGTGCTCTGAGAACTCGGAGTTGGATGTTTATACTCCGCTTCGAACTCTGGGAATACGAAGTTGATGTTTATACTCCGGTTCGCGCTTTGGGAACTCGGAGTTGGATGTTTATACTTCGCTTTCCACTCTGGGAATACGGAGTTGGATGTTTATACTCCGCTTCGCACTCTGGGAATACGGAGTTGATGTTTATACTCCGATTCGCGCTCTGGGAACTCGGAGTTGGATGTTTATACTCCGCCTCACACTTTGGGAATACAGAGTTGATGTTTATACTCCGGTTCGTGCTCTGGGAACTCGGAGTTGGATGTTTATACTCCGGTTCGCGCTTTAGGAACTCGGAGTTGGATGTTTATACTCCTCTTCGAACTCTGGGAATACGGAGTTGATGTTTATACTCCGGTTCGCGCTCTGGGAACTCGGAGTTGGATGTTTATACTCCGCTTCGCACTCTGGGAATACGGAGTTGGATGTTTATACTCCGCTTCGCTCTCTGGGTATACGGAGTTGATGTTTATACTCCGGTTCGCGCTCTGGGAACTCGAAGTTGGATGTTTATACTCCGTCTCGCACTCTGGGAATACGGAGTTGATTTTTGTACTCCGGTTTGCGCTCTGGGAACTCGGAGTTGGATGTTTATACTCCGGTTCCCGCTTTGGGGACTCGGAGTTGGATGTTTATACTCCGCTTCGAACTCTGGGAATACGGAGTTGATGTTTGTAGTCCGGTTCACGCTCTGGGTACTCGGAGTTGGATGTTTATACTCCGGTTCGTGCTCTGAGAACTCGGAGTTGGATGTTTATACTCCGCTTCGAACTCTGGGAATACGAAGTTGATGTTTATACTCCGGTTCGCGCTTTGGGAACTCGGAGTTGGATGTTTATACTCCGCTTTCCACTCTGGGAATACGGAGTTGGATGATTACACTCCGCTTCGCACTCTGGGAATACGGAGTTGATGTTTATACTCCGATTCGCGCTCTGGGAACTCGGAGTTGGATGTTTATACTCCGCCTCGCACTTTGGGAATACAGAGTTGATGTTTATACTCCGGTTCGTGCTCTGGGAACTCGGAGTTGGATGTTTACTCCGGTTCGCGCTTTAGGAACTCGGAGTTGGATGTTTATACTCCTCTTCAAACTCGGGGAATACGGAGTTGATGTTTATACTCCGGTTCGCGCTCTGGGAACTCGGAGTTTATACTCCGCTTCGCACTCTGGGAATACGGAGTTGGATGTTTATACTCCGCTTCGCTCTCTGGGTATACGGAGTTGATGTTTATACTCCGGTTCGTGCTCTGGGAACTCGGAGTTGGATGTTTATACTCCGCCTCGCACTCTGGGAATACGGAGTTGATGTTTATACTCCGGTTCGCGCTCTAGGAACTCGAAGTTGGATATTTATACTCCGGTTCGCGCTTTGGGAACTCAGAGTTGGATGTTTATACTCCGCTTCGAACTCTGGGAATACGGAGTTGATGTTTATACTCCGGTTCGCGCTTTGGGAAATCAGAGTTGGATGTTTATACTCCGCTTCGCACTCTAGGAATACGGAGTTGGAGGTTTATACTCCGCTTCGCACTCTGGGAATACGGAGTTGATGTTTATACTCCGGTTCGCGCTCTGGGAATTCGAAGTTGGATGTTTATACTCCGCCTCGCACTCTGGGAATACGGAGTTGATGTTTATACTCCGGTTCACGCTCTGGGAACTCGGAGTTGGATGTTTATACTCCGGTTCGTGCTTTAGGAACTTGGAGTTGGATGTTTATACTCCGCTTCGAACTCTGGGAAAACGGAGTTGATGTTTATACTCCGGTTCGCGCTCTGGGAACTCGGAGTTGGATGTTTATACTCCGCTTCGCACTATGGGAATACGGAGTTGGATGTTTATACTCCGCTTCGCACTCTGGGAATACGGAGTTGATGTTTATACTCCGGTTCACGCTTTGGGAACTCGGAGTTGGATGTTTATACTCCGGTTCGCGCTCTGCGAACTCGGAGTTGGATGTTTATACTCCACTTCGCACTCTGGGAATACAGAGTTGGATGTTTATACTCCGGTTCGCGCTCTGGGAACTCGGAGTTGGATGTTTATACTCCGCTTCAAACTTTGGGAATACGGTGTTGATGTTTATACTCCGGTTCACGCTCTGGGAACTCGGAGTTGGATGTTTATACTCCGCTTCGCACTCTGGGAATACGGAGTTGGATGTTTATACTTCACTTCGCACTCTGGGAATACGGAGTTGATGTTTATACTCTGGTTCGCGCTCTGGGAACTCGGAGTTGGATGTTTATACTCCGCCTCGCACTCATGGAAAACGTAGTTGATGTTTATACTCCGGTTCGCGCTCTAGGAACTCGAAGTTGGATATTTATACTCCGGTTCGCGCTTTGGGAACTCGGAGTTGGATGTTTATACTCCGCTTCGAACTCTGGGAATATGGAGTTGATGTTTATACTCCGGTTCGTGCTTTGGGAACTCAGAGTTGGTTGTTTATACTCTGCTTCGCACTCTAGGAATACGGAGTTGGAGGTTTATACTCCGCTTCGCACTCTGGGAATACGGAGTTGATGTTTATACTCCGGTTCGCGCTCTGGGAACTCGAAGTTGGATGTTTATACTCCGCCTCGCACTCTGGGAATACGGAGTTGATGTTTATACTCCGGTTTGGGCTCTGGGAACTCGTAGTTGGATGTTTATGCTCCGGTTCGTGCTTTAGGAACTTGGAGTTGGATGTTTATACTCCGCTTCGAACTCTGGGAAAACGGAGTTGATGTTTATACTCCGGTTCGCGCTCTGGGAACTCGGAGTTGGATGTTTATACTCCGCTTCACACTTTGGGAATACGGAGTTGGATGTTTATACTCCGCTTCGCACTCTGGGAATACGGAGTTGATGTTTATACTCCGGTTCGCGCTTTGGGAACTCGGAGTTGGATGTTTATACTCCGGTTCGTGCTCTGGGAACTCGGAGTTGGAAGTTTATACTCCGCTTCGCACTCTGGGAATACAGAGTTGGATGTTTATACTCCGGTTCGCGCTCTGGGAACTCGGAGTTGGATGTTAATACTCCGCTTCGCACTCTGGGAATACGGAGTTGATGTTTATACTCCGGTTCGCGCTTTGGGAACTAATAGTTGGATGTTTTTACTCCGCTTCGCACTCTGGGAATACGGAGCTGATGTTTATACTCCGGTTCGCGCTCTAGGAACTCGAAGTTGGATGTTTATACTCCGTCTCGCACTCTGGGAATACGGAGTTGATTTTTGTACTCCGGTTCGCGCTCTGGGAACTCGGAGTTGGATGTTTATACTCCGGTTCGCGCTTTGGGGACTAGGAGTTTGATGTTTATACTCCGCTTCGAACTCTGGGAATACGGAGTTGATGTTTGTAGTCCGGTTCACGCTTTGGGTACTCGGAATTGGATGTTTATACTCCGGTTCGTGCTCTGAGAACTCGGAGTTGGATGTTTATACTCCGCTTCGAACTCTGGGAATACGAAGTTGATGTTTATACTCCGGTTCGCGCTTTGGGAACTCGGAGTTGGATGTTTATACTTCGCTTTCCACTCTGGGAATACGGAGTTGGATGTTTATACTCCGCTTCGCACTCTGGGAATACGGAATTGATGTTTATACTCCGATTCGCGCTCTGGGAACTCGGAGTTGGATGTTTATACTCCGCCTCACACTTTGGGAATACAGAGTTGATGTTTATACTCCGGTTCGTGCTCTGGGAACTCGGAGTTGAATGTTTATACTCCGGTTCGCGCTTTAGGAACTCGGAGTTGGATGTTTATACTCCTCTTCGAACTCTGGGAATACGGAGTTGATGTTTATACTCCGGTTCGCGCTCTGGGAACTCGGAGTTGGATGTTTATACTCCGCTTCGCACTCTGGGAATACGGAGTTGGATGTTTATACTCCGCTTCGCTCTCTGGGTATACGGAGTTGATGTTTATACTTCGGTTCACGCTCTGGGAACTCGAAGTTGGATGTTTATACTCCGTCTCGCACTCTGGGAATACGGAGTTGATTTTTTACTCCGGTTTGCGCTCTGGGAACTCGGAGTTGGATGTTTATACTCCGGTTCCCGCTTTGGGGACTCAGAGTTGGATGTTTATACTCCGCTTCGAACTCTAGGAATACGGAGTTGATGTTTGTAGTCCGGTTCACTCTCTGGGTACTCGGAGTTGGATGTTTATACTCCGGTTCGTGCTCTGAGAACTCGGAGTTGGATGTTTATACTCCGCTTCGAACTCTGGGAATACGAAGTTGATGTTTATACTCCGGTTCGCGCTTTGGGAACTCGGAGTTGGATGTTTATACTCCGCTTTCCACTCTGGGAATACGGAGTTGGATGATTACACTCCGCTTCGCACTCTGGGAATACGGAGTTGATGTTTATACTCCGATTCGCGCTCTGGGAACTCGGAGTTGGATGTTTATACTCCGCCTCGCACTTTGGGAATACAGAGTTGATGTTTATACTCCGGTTCGTGCTCTGGGAACTCAGAGTTGGATGTTTATACTCCGGTTCGCGCTTTAGGAACTCGGAGTTGGATGTTTATACTCCTCTTCAAACTCGGGGAATACGGAGTTGATGTTTATACTCCGGTTCGCGCTCTGGGAACTCGGAGTTTATACTCCGCTTCGCACTCTGGGAATACGGAGTTGGATGTTTATACTCCGCTTCGCTCTCTGGGTATACGGAGTTGATGTTTATACTCCGATTGGTGCTCTGGGAACTCGGAGTTGGATGTTTATACTCCGCCTCGCACTCTGGGAATACGGAGTTGATGTTTATACTCCGGTTCGCGCTCTAGGAACTCGAAGTTGGATATTTATACTCCGGTTCGCACTTTGGGAACTCGGAGTTGGATGTTTATACTCCACTTCAAACTCTGGGAATACGGAGTTGATGTTTATACTCCGGTTCGCGCTTTGGGAAATCAGAGTTGGATGTTTATACTCCGCTTCGCACTCTAGGAATACGGAGTTGGAGGTTTATACTCCGCTTCGCACTCTGGGAATACGGAGTTGATGTTTATACTCCGGTTCGCGCTCTGGGAACTCGAAGTTGGATGTTTATACTCCGCCTCGCACTCTGGGAATACGGAGTTGATGTTTATACTCCGGTTCGCGCTCTGGGAACTCGGAATTGGATGTTTATACTCCGGTTCGTGCTTTAGGAACTTGGAGTTGGATATTTATACTCCGCTTCGAACTCTGGGAAAACGGAGTTGATGTTTATACTCCGGTTCGCGCTCTGGGAACTCGGAGTTGGATGTTTATACTCCGCTTCGGACTATGGGAATACGGAGTTGGATGTTTATACTCCGCTTCGCACTCTGGGAATACGGAGTTGATGTTTATACTCCGGTTCGCGCTTTGGGAACTCGGAGTTGGATGTTTATACTCCGGTTCGCGCTCTACGAACTCGGAGTTGGATGTTTATACTCCACTTCGCACTCAGGGAATACGGAGTTGGATGTTTATACTCCGGTTCGCGCTCTGGGAACTCGGAGTTGAATGTTTATACTCCGCTTCAAACTCTGGGAATACGGTGTTGATGTTTATACTCCGGTTCACGCTCTGGGAACTCGGAGTTGGATGTTTATACTCCGCTTCGCACTCTGGGAATACGGAGTTGGATGTTTAAACTTCACTTCGCACTCTGGGAATACGGAGTTGATGTTTATACTCCGGTTCGCGCTCTGGGAACTCGAAGTTGGATGTTTATACTCCGCCTCGCACTCTGGGAAAACGTAGTTGATGTTTATACTCCGGTTCGCGCTCTAGAAATTCGAAGTTGGATATTTATACTCCGGTTCGCGCTTTGGGAACTCGGAGTTGGATGTTTATACTCCGCTTCGAACTCTGGGAATACGGAGTTGATGTTTATACCCCGGTTCGCGCTTTGGGAACTCAGAGTTGGATGTTTATACTCCGCTTCGCACTCTAGGAATACGGAGTTGGAGGTTTATACTCCGATTCGCACTCTGGGAATACGGAGTTGATGTTTATACTCCGGTTCGCGCTCTGGGAACTCGAAGTTGGATGTTTATACTCCGCCTCGCACTCTGGGAATACGAAGTTGATGTTTATACTCCGGTTCGCGCTCTGGGAACTCGGAGTTGGATGTTTATACTCCGGTTCGCGCTCTGGGAACTCGGAGTTGGATGTTTATACTCCGGTTCGTGCTTTAGGAACTTGGAGTTGGATGTTTATACTCCGCTTCGAACTCTGGGAAAATGGAGTTGATGTTTATACTCCGGTTCGCGCTCTGGGAACTCGGAGTTGGATGTTTATACTCCGTTTCACACTCTGGGAATACGGAGTTGGATGTTTATACTCCGCTTCGCACTCTGGGAATACGGAGTTGATGTTTATACTCCGGTTCGCGCTTTGGGAACTCGGAGTTGGATGTTTATACTCCGGTTCGCGCTCTGGGAACTCGAAGTTGGATGTTTATACTCCGCTTCGCACTCTGGGAATACGGAGTTGGATGTTTATACTCCGGTTCGCGCTCTGGGAACTCGGAGTTGGATGTTTATACTCCGCTTCGCACTCTGGGAATACGGAGTTGATGTTTATACTCCGGTTCGCGCTTTGGGAACTAATAGTTGGATGTTTATACTCCGCTTCGCACTCTGGGAATACGGAGTTGATGTTTATACTCCGGTTCGCGCTCTGGGAACTCGAAGTTGGATGTTTATACTCCGTCTCGCACTCTGGGAATACGGAGTTGATTTTTGTACTCCGGTTCGCGCTCTGGGAACTCGGAGTTGGATGTTTATACTCCGGTTCGCGCTTTGTGGACTCGGAGTTGGATGTTTATACTCCGCTATGAACTCTGGGAATACGGAGTTGATGTTTGTAGTCCGGTTCACGCTCTGGGTACTCGGAGTTGGATGTTTATACTCCAGTTCGTGCTCTGAGAACACGGAGTTGGATGTTTATACTCCGCTTCAAACTCTAGGAATACGAAGTTGATGTTTATACTCCGGTTCGCCCTTTGGGAACTCGGAGTTGGATGTTTATACTCCGCTTTCCACTCTGGGAATACGGAGTTGGATGTTTATACTCCTCTTCGCACTCTGGGAATACAGAGTTGATGTTTATACTCTGGTTCGCGCTCTGGAAACTCGGAGTTGGATGTTTATACTCCGCTTCAAACTCTGGAAATACGGTGTTGATGTTTGTACTCCGGTTCACGCTCAGGGAACTCGGAGTTAGATGTTTATACTCCGCTTCGCACTCTGGGAATACGGAGTTGGATGTTTATACTTCACTTCGCACTCTGGGAATACGGAGTTGATGTTTATACTCCGGTTCGTGCTCTGGAACTCGGAGTTGGATGTTTATACTCCGCCTCGCACTCTGGGAATACGGAGTTGATGTTTATACTCCGATTCGCGCTCTAGGAACTCGAAGTTGGATATTTATACTCCGGTTCGCGCTTTGGGAACTCGGAGTTGGATGTTTATACTCCGCTTCGAACTCTGGGAACACGGAGTTGATGTTTATACTCCGGTTCGCGCTTTGGGAACTCAGAGTTGGATGTTTATACTCCGCTTCGCACTCTAGGAATACGGAGTTGGAGGTTTATACTCCGCTTCGCACTCTGGGAATACGGAGTTGATGTTTATACTCTGGTTCACGCTCTGGGAACTCGAAGTTGGATGTTTATACTCCGCCTCGCACTCTGGGAATACAGAGTTGATGTTTATACTCCGGTTCGCGCTCTGGGTACTCGGAGTTGGATGTTTATACTCCGGTTCGTGCATTAGGAACTTGGAGTTGGATGTTTATACTCCGCTTCGAACTCTGGGAAAACGGAGTTGATGTTTATACTCCGGTTCGCGCTCTGGGAACTCGGAGTTGGATGTTTATACTCCGCTTCACACTCTGGGAATACGGAGTTGGATGTTTATACTCCGCTTCGCACTCTGGGAATACGGAGTTGATGTTTATACTCCGGTTCGCGCTTTGGGAACTCGGAGTTGGATGTTTATCCTTCGGTTCGCGCTCTGGGAACTCGGAGTTGGATGTTTATACTCCGCTTCGCACTCTGGGAATACGGAGTTGGATGTTTATACTCCGGTTCGCGCTCTGGGAACTCGGAGTTGGATGTTTATACTCCGCTTCGCACTCTGGGAATACGGAGTTGATGTTTATACTCCGGTTCGCGCTTTGGGAACTCGGAGTTGGATATTTATACTCCGGTTCGCGCTCTGGGAACTCGGAGTTGGATGTTTATACTCCGCTTCGCACTCTGGGAACTCGAAGTTGGATGTTTATACTCCGTCTCGCACTTTGGGAATACGGAGTTGATTTTTGTACTCCGGTTCGCGCTCTGGGAACTCGGAGTTGGATGTTTATACTCCGGTTTGCGCTTTGGGGACTCGGAGTTGGATGTTTATACTCCGCTTCGAACTCTGGGAATACCAAGTTGATGTTTGTAGTCCGGTTCACGCTCTGGGTACTCGGAGTTGGATGTTTATACTCCGGTTCGTGCTCTGAGAACTCGGAGTTGGATGTTTATACTCCGCTTCGAACTCTAGGAATACGAAGTTGATGTTTATACTCCGGTTCGCGCTTTGGGAACTCGGAGTTGGATGTTTATACTCCGCTTTCCACTCTGGGAATACGGAGTTGGATGTTTATACTCCGCTTCGCACTCTGGGAATACGGAGTTGATGTTTATACTCCGATTCGCGCTCTGGGAACTCGGAGTTGGATGTTTATACTCCGCCTCGCACTTTGGGAATACAGAGTTGATGTTTATACTTCGGTTCGTGCTCTGGGAACTCGGAGTTGGATGTTTATACTCCGGTTCGCGCTTTAGGAACTCGGAGTTGGATGTTTATACTCCTCTTCGAACTTTGGGAATACGGAGTTGATGTTTATACTCCGGTTCGCGCTCTGGGAACTCGGAGTTGGATGTTTATACTCTGCTTCGCACTCTGGGAATACGGAGTTGGATGTTTATACTCCGCTTCGCTCTCTGGGTATACGGAGTTGATGTTTATACTCTGGTTCGTGCTCTGGGAACTCGGAGTTGGATGTTTATACTCCGCCTCGCACTCTAGGAATACGGAGTTGATGTTTATACATCGGTTCGCGCTATGGGAACTCGGAGTTGGATGTTTGTACTCCGCTTCGCACTCTAGGAATTCGGAGTTGATGTTTATACTCCACTTCGCATTCTAGGAATACGGAGTTGATGTTTATACTCCGCTTCGCACTCTTTGAATACGGAGTTGGATGTTTATACTCCGGTTCGCATTTTGGGAACTCGGAGTTGGATGTTTATACTCCGGTTCGCGCTCTGAGAACTCGGAGTTGGATGTTTATACTCCAGTTCGCGCTCTAGGAACTCGGAGTTGGATGTTTATACTCCGCCTCGCACTTTGGGAATACGGAGTTGATGTTTATACTCCGGTTCGCACTCTGGGAACTCGGAGTTGGATGTTTATACTCCGATTCGCGCTCTGGGAACTCGGAGTTGGATGTTTATACTCCGGTTCGCGCTTTGGGAACTCGGAGTTGGATGTTTATACTCCGATTCGACCTCTGGCAATACGGAGTTGATGTTTATACTCCGGTTCGCGCTCTGGGAACTCGGAGTTGGATGTTTATACTCCGCTTCGCACTCTGGGAATACGGAGTTGGATGTTTATACTCCGCTTCGCCCTCTGGGGATACTGAGTTGATGTTTATACTCCAGTTCGCGCTGGGAACTCGGAGTTGGATGTTTATACTCTGCCTTGCACTCTGGGAATACGGAGTTGATGTTTATACTTCGGTTTGCGCTCTGGAAACTCGGAGTTGGATGTTTATACTCCGCCTCACACTCTGGGAATACGGAGTTGATGTTTATACTCTGGTTCGCGCTCTGGGAACTCGGAGTTGGATGTTTATACTCCGCTTCAAACTCTGGGAATACGGTGTTGATGTTTATACTCCGGTTCACGCTCTGGGAACTCGGAGTTGGATGTTTATACTCCGCTTCGCACTCTGGGAATACGGAGTTGATGTTTATACTCCGGTTCACGCTCTGGGAACTCGGAGTTGGATGTTTATACTCCGCCTCGCACTCTGGGAATACGGAGTTGATGTTTATACTCTGGTTCGCGCTCTAGGAACTCGAAGTTGGATATTTGTACTCCGGTTCGCGTTTTGGGAACTCGGAGTTGGATGTTTATACTCCGCTTCGAACTCTGGGAATACGGAATTGATGTTTATACTCCGGTTCGCGCTTTGGGAACTCAGAGTTGGATGTTTATACTCCGCTTCGCACTCTAGGAATACGGAGTTGGAGGTTTATACTCCGCTTCGCACTCTGGGAATACGGAGTTGATGTTTATACTCCGGTTCGCGCTCTGGGAACTCGGAGTTGGATGTTTATACTCCGCCTCGCACTCTGGGAATACGGAGTTGATGTTTATACTCCGGTTCGCGCTTTGGGAACTCGGAGTTGGATGTTTATACTCCGGTTCGTGCTTTAGGAACTTGGAGTTGGATGTTTATACTCCGCTTCGAACTCTGGGAAAACGGAGTTGATGTTTATACTCCGGTTCACGCTCTGGGAACTCGGAGTTGGATGTTTATACTCCGCTTCACACTTTGGGAATACGGAGTTGGATGTTTATACTCCGCTTCGCACTCTGGGAATACGGAGTTGATGTTTATACACCGGTTCGCGCTTTGGGAACTCGGAGTTGGATGTTTATACTCCGGTTCGCGCTCTGGGAACTCGGAGTTGGATGTTTATACTCCGCTTCGCACTCTGGGAATACGGAGTTGGATGTTTATACTCCGGTTCGCGCTCTGGGAACTCGGAGTAGGATGTTTATACTCCGCTTCGCACTCTGGGAATACAGAGTTGATGTTTATACTCCGGTTCGCGCTTTGGGAACTAATAGTTGGATGTTTATACTCCGCTTCGCACTCTGGGAATACGGAGTTGATGTTTATACTCCGGTTCGCGCTCTGGGAACCCGAAGTTGGATGTTTATACTCCGCCTCGCACTCTGGGAATACGGAGTTGATATTTATACTCCGGTTCGCGCTCTGGGAACTCGGAGTTGGATGTTTGTACTCCGGTTCGCGCATTGGGGACTCGGAGTTGGATGTTTATACTTCGCTTCGAACTCTGGGAATACGGAGTTGATGTTTGTAGTCCGGTTCACGCTTTGGGTACTCGAAATTGGATGTTTATACTCCGGTTCGTGATCTGAGAACTCGGAGTTGGATGTTTATACTCCGCTTCGAACTCTGGGAATACGAAGTTGATGTTTATACTCCGGTTCGCGCTTTGGTAACTCGGAGTTGGATGTTTATACTCCGCTTTGCACTCTGGGAATACGGAGTTGGATGTTTATACTCCGCTTCGCACTCTGGGAACTCGGAGTTGGATGTTTATACTCCGCCTCGCACTCTGGGAATACGGAGTTGATGTTTATACTCTGGTTCGCGCTCTGGGAACTCGGAGTTGGATGTTTATACTCCGCTTCAAACTCTGGGAATACGGTGTTGATGTTTATACTCCGGTTCACGCTCTGGGAACTCGGAGTTGGATGTTTATTCTCCGCTTCGCACTTTGGGAATACGGAGTTGGATGTTTATACTTCACTTCGCACTCTGGGAATACGGAGTTGATGTTGATACTCCGGTTCGCGCTCTGGGAACTCGGAGTTGGATGTTTATACTCCGCCTTGCACTCTGGGAATACGGAGTTGATGTTTATACTCTGGTCCGCGCTCTAGGAACTCGAAGTTGGATATTTATACTCCGGTTCGCGCTTTGGGAACTCGGAGTTGGATGTTTATACTCCGCTTCGAACTCTGGGAATACGGAGTTGATGTTTATACTCCGGTACGCGCTTTGGGAACTCAGAGTTGGATGTTTATACTCCGCTTCGCACTCTAGGAATACGGAGTTGGATGTTTATACTCCGCTTCGCACTCTGGGAATACGGAGTTGATGTTTATACTCCGGTTCGCGCTCCGGGAACTCGGAGTTGGATGTTTATACTCCGCCTCGCACTCTGGGAATACGGAGTTGGTGTTTATACTCCGGTTCGCGCTTTGGGAACTCGGAGTTGGATGTTTATACTCCGGTTCGTGCTTTAGGAACTTGGAGTTGGATGTTTATACTCCGCTTCGAACTTTGGGAAAACGGAGTTGATGTTTATACTCCGGTTCACGCTCTGGGAACTCGGAGTTGGATGTTTATACTCCGCTTCACACTCTAGGAATACGGAGTTGGATGTTTATACTCCGCTTCGCACTCTGGGAATACGGAGTTGATGTTTATACTCCGGTTCGCGCTTTGGGAACTCAGAGTTGGATGTTTATACTCCGGTTCGCGCTCTGGGAACTCGGAGTTGGATGTTTATACTCCGCTTCGCACTCTGGGAATACGTAGTTGGATGTTTATACTCCGGTTCGCGCTCTGGGAACTCGGAGTTGGATGTTTATACACCGCTTTGCACTCTGGGAATACAGAGTTGATGTTTATACTCTGGTTCGCGCTTTGGGAACTAATAGTTGGATGTTTATACTCCGCTTTGCACTCTGGGAATACGGAGTTGATGTTTATACTCCGGTTCGTGCTCTGGGAACTCGAAGTTGGATGTTTATACTCCGCCTCGCACACTGGGAATACGGAGTTGATTTTTATACTCCGGTTCGCACTCTGGGAACTCGAAGTTGGATGTTTATACTCCGCTTCGAACTCTGGGAATACGGAGTTGATGTTTGTAGTCCGGTTCACGCTCTGGGTACTTGGAGTTGGATGTTTATACTCCGGTTCGTGCTCTGAGAACTCGGAGTTGGATGTTTATACTCCGCTTTGAACTCGGGGAATACGAAGTTGATGTTTATACTCCGGTTCGCGCTTTGGGAACTCGGAGTTGGATGTTTATACTCCACTTTGCACTCTGGGAATACGGAGTTGGATGTTTATACTCCGCTTCACACTCTGGGAATACGGAGTTGATGTTTATACTCCGATTCGCGCTCTGGGAACTCGGAGTTGGATGTTTATACTCCGCCTCGCACTTTGGGAATACAGAGTTGATGTTTATACTCCGGTTCGTGCTCTGGGAACTCGGAGTTGGATGTTTGTACTCTGGTTCGCGCTTTAGGAACTCGGAGTTGGATGTTTATACTCCGCTTCGAACTTTGGGAATACGGAGTTGATGTTTATACTCCGGTTCACGCTCTGGGAACTCGGAGTTGGATGTTTATACTCCGCGTCGCACTCTGGGAATACGGAGTTGGATGTTTATACTCCGCTTCGCTCTCTGGGTATACGGAGTTGATGTTTATACTCCGGTTCGTGCTCTGGGAACTCGGAGTTGGATGTTTATACTCCGCCTCGCACTCTAGGAATACGGAGTTGATGTTTATACATCGGTTCGCGCTATGGGAACTCGGAGTTGGACGTTTGTACTCCGCTTCGCACTCTAGGAATTCGGAGTTAATGTTTATACTCCACTTCGCATTCTGGGAATACAGAGTTGATGTTTATACTCCGCTTCGCACTCTTTGAATACGAAGTTGGATGTTTATACTCCGGTTCGTGTTTTGGGAACTCGGAGTTGGATGTTTATACTCCGGTTTGCGCTCTGAGAACTCGGAGTTGGATGTTTATACTCCGGTTCGCGCTCTGGAACTCGGAGTTGGATGTTTATACTCCGCCTCGCACTTTGGGAATACGGAGTTAATGTTTATACTCCGGTTCGCGCTCTGGGAACTCGGAGTTGGAAGTTTATACTCCGGTTCGCGCTCTGGGAACTCGGAGTTGGATGTTTATACTCCGGTCTGCGCTTTGGGAACTCGGAGTTGGATGTTTATACTACGCTTCGACCTCTGGCAATACGAAGTTGATGTTTATACTCCGATTCGCGCTCTGGGAACTCGGAGTTGGATGTTTATACTCCACTTCGCACTCTGGGAATACGAAGTTGGATGTTTATACTCCGCTTTGCCCTCTGGGGATACGGAGTTGATGTTTATACTCCGGTTTGCGCTTTGGGAACTCGGAGTTGGATGTTTATACTCTGCTTCGCAATCTGGGAGTACAGAGTTGGATGTTTATACTCCGCTTCGCACTCTGGGAATACGGAGTTGATGTTTATACTCCGGTTCGCGCTCTGGGAACTCGGAGTTGGAAGTTTATACTCCGCCTCGCACTCTGGGAATACGGAGTTGATGTTTATACTCCGGTTCGCGCTCTGGGAACTCGGAGTTGGATGTTTATACTCCGGTTCGCGCTTTAGGAACTTGGAGTTGGATGTTTATACTCCGCTTCGAACTCTGGGAAAACGGAGTTGATGTTTATACTCCGGCTCGTGCTCTAGGAACTCGGAGTTAGATGTTTATACTCCGCTTCGCACTTTGGGAATACGGAGTTGGATGTTTATACTCCGCTTCGCTCTCTGGGTATACGGAGTTGATGTTTATACTCCGGTTCACGCTCTGGGAACTCGGAGTTGGATCTTTATACTCCGCCTCGCACTCTGGGAATACGGAGTTGATGTTTATACTCCGGTTCGCGCTCTGGGAACTCGGAGTTGGATGTTTATACTCCGGTTCGTGCTTTAGGAACTTGGAGTTGGATGTTTATACTCCGCTTCGAACTCTGGGAAAACGGAGTTGATGTTTATACTCCGGCTCGCGCTCTGGGAACTCGGAGTTGGATGTTTATACTCCGCTTCGCACTCTGGGAATACGGAGTGGGATGTTTATACTCCACTACGCTCTCTGGGTATACGGAGTTGATGTTTATACTCCGGTTTGCGCTCTGGGAACTCGGAGTTGGATGTTTATACTCTGCTTCGCACTCTGCGAATACGAAGTTGGATGTTTATATTATGCTTCACACTCTGGGAATACGGAGTTGGTGTTTATACTTTGGTTCGCGCTCTGGCAACTCGGAGTTGGATGTTTATACTCCGCCTCGCACTCTGGGAATATGGAGTTGATGTTTATACTCCGGTTCGTGCTCTGGGAACTCGGAGCTGGATGTTTGTACTCCGCTTTGGACTTTGGGAATACGGAGTTGGATGTTTATACTCCGGTTCGCGCCCTGGGAACTCGGAGTTGGATGTTTTACTCCGCTTCGCACTCTGGGAATACGGAGTTGATGTTTATACTCCGGTTCGTGCTGTGGGAACTCGGAGTTGGATGTTTATACTCCACGTCGCACTCTGGGAATACGGAGTTAATGTTTATACTCCGGTTCGCGCTCTGGGAACTCGAAGTTGGATGTTTATACTCCGCCTCGCACTCTGGGAATACGGAGTTGATGTTTATACTCCGGTTCGCGCTCTGGGAACTCGAAGTTAGAAGTTTATACTCCGGTTCGCGCTTTGGGAACTCGGAGTTGGATGTTTATACTCCGCTTCGAACTCTGGGAATACGGAGTTGATGTTTATTCTCCGGTTCGCGCTCTGCGAACTCGGAGTTGGATGCTTATACTCCGCTTCACATTCTGGGAATACAGTGTTGGAGGTTTATACTCCGCTTCGCACTATGGGAATACGGAGTTGATGTTTATACTCCGGTTCGCGCTCTAGGAACTCGGAGCTGGATGTTTACACTCCGCCTCGCACACTGGGAATACGGAGTTGATGTTTATACTCCGGTTCGCGCTCTGGGAACTCGGAGTTGGATGTTTATACTCCGGTTCGCACTTTGGGAACTCGGAGTTGGATGTTTATACTACTCTTCGAACTCTGGGAATACGAAGTTGATGTTTATACTTCGGTTCGCGCTCTGGGAACTCGGAGTTGGATGTTTATACTCCGCTTCGCACTCTGGGAATACGGAGTTGGATGTTTATACTCCGCTTCACAATCTGGGAATACAGAGTTGATGTTTATACTCCGGTTCACGCTCTGGGAACTCGGAGTTGGATGTTTATACTCCGCCTCACACTCTGGGAATACGGAGTTGATGTTTATACTCCGGTTCGCGCTCGGGGAACTCGGAGTTGGATGTTTATACTCTGGTTCGCGCCTTGGGAACTCGGAGTTGGATGTTTATACTCCACTTCGAACTATGGGAATACGAAGTTGATGTTTATACTTTTGTTCGCGCTCTGGGATCTCAGAGTTGGATGTTTATACTCCGCTTCGCACTCTGGGAATACGGAGTTGGATGTTTATACTCCGCTTCGCACTCTGGGTATACGGAGTTGATGTTTATACTCTGGTTCGCGCTCTGGGAACTCGGAGTTGGATGTTTATACTCTACCTCGCACTCTAGTTATACGGAGTTGATGTTTATACTCCATTTCGCGCTCCGGGAACTCGGAGTTGGATGTTTGTACTCCGCTTCGCACTCTAGGAATACGGAGTTGATGTTTATACTCCACTTCGCATTCTGGGAATACAGAGTTGATGTTTATACTTCGGTTCGCACTCTGGGAATACGGAGTTGGATGTTTATACTCCGGTTCGCGCTTTGGGAACTCGGAGTTGGATGTTTATACTCCGGTTCACGCTCTGGGAACTCAGAGTTGGATGTTTATACTCTGCCTCGCACTTTGGGAATACGAAGTTGGATGTTTATACTCTGGTTCGCGCTCCGGGAACTCGGAGTTGGATGTTTATACTCCGGTTCGTGCTCCGGGAACTCAGAGTTGGATGTTTATACTCCGCTTCGCACTCTAGGAATACGGAGTTGATGTTGATACTCCGGTTCGCGCTCTGGGAACTCGGTGTTGGATGTTTATACTCCGCTTCGCACTCTGGGAATACGGAGTTGGATGTTTATACTCCGCTTCACACTCTGGGAATACAGAGTTGATGTTTATACTCCGGTTCACGCTCTGGGAACTCGGAGTTGGATGTTTATACTCCGCTTCGCACTCTGGGAATACGGAGTTGGATGTTTATACTTCGGTTCGCGCTCTGGGAACTCGAAGTTGGATGTTTATACTCCGCTTCGCACTCTGGGAATACGAAGTTGATGTTTATACTCCGGTTCGCGCTTTGGGAACTAGTAGTTGGATGTTTATACTCCGCTTCGCACTCTGGGAATACGGAGTTGATGTTTATACTCTGATTCGCGCTCTGGGAACTCGAAGTTGGATGTTTATACTCCGCCTCGCACTCTGGGAATACGAAGTTGATTTTTATACTCTGGTTCACGCTTTGGGAACTCGGAGTTGGATGTTTATACTCCGGTTTGCGCTTTGGGAACTCGGAGTTAGATGTTTATACTCCGCTTCGAACTCTGGGAATACGGAGTTGATGTTTGTACTCCGGTTCGCGCTCTGGGAACTCGGAGTTGGATGTTTATACTCCGCCTCGCACTTTGGGAATACGGAGTTGATGTTTATACTTCGGTTCGCGCTCTGGGAACTCGGAGTTGGATGTTTATACTCCGGTTCATGCTTTAGGAACACGGAGTTGGATGTTTATACTCCGCTTCGAACTCTGGGAATACGTAGTTGGATGTTTATACTCCGCTTCGCACTCTGGGAATACGGAGTTGGATGTTTATACTCCGCTTCGCTCTCTAGGTATACGGAGTTGATGATTATACTCCGGTTCGCACTCTGGGAACTCGGAGTTGGATGTTTATACTCCGCCTCGCACTCTAGGAATACGGAGTTGATGTTTATACTCCGGTTCGCGCTATGGGAACTTGGAGTTGGATGTTTGTACTCCGCTTCGCATTCTCGGAATACAGAGTTGATGTTTACACTCCACTTCGCATTCTGAGAATACGGAGTTGATGTTTATACTCCGCTTCGCACTCTTTGAATACGGAGTTGGATGTTTATACTCCGGTTAGAGCTTTGGGAACTCGGAGTTGGATGTTTATACTCCGGTTCGCGCTCTGGGAACTCGGAGTTGGATGTTTATACTCTGCCTCGCACTTTGGGAATACGGAGTTGGATGTTTATACTCCGGTTCGCGCTCTGGGAACTCGGATTTGGATGTTTATACTCCGCTTCGCACTCTTGGAATATGGAGTTGATGTTTATACTCCGCTTCGCGCTCTGGGAACTCGGAGTTGGATGTTTATACTCCGCTTCGCACTCTGGGAATACGGAGTTGATGTTTATACTCCGTTTCATGCTCTGGGAAATCGGAGTTGGATGTTTATACTCCGCCTCGCACTTTGGGAATACGGAGTTGATGTTTATACTCCGGTTAGCGCTTTGGGAACTCGGAGTTGGATGTTTATACTCCGCTTCGAACTCTGGCAATACGGAGTTGATGTTTATACTTCGGTTCGCGCTCTGGGAACTCGGAGTTGGATGTTTATACTCCGCTTCGCACTCTGGGAATACGGAGTTGGATGTTTATACTCCGCTTCGCACTCTGGGAATACGGAGTTGATGTTTATACTCTGTTTCGCGCTCTGGGAACTCGGAGTTGGATGTTTATACTCCGCCTCGCACTCTGGGAATACGGAGTTGATGTTTATACTCCGGTTTGCGCTCTGGGAACTCGGAGTTGGATGTTTATACTCTGCTTCGCACTCTGCGAATACAGAGTTGGATGTTTATATTCCGCTTCACACTCTGGGAATATGGAGTTGATGTTTATACTTTGGTTCGCGCTCTGGCAACTCGGAGTTGGATGTTTATACTCCGCCTCGCACTCTAGGAATACGGAGTTGATGTTTATACTCCGGTTCGCTCTTTGGGAACTCGGAGTTGGATGTTTGTACTCCGCTTCGCACTTTGGGAATACAGAGTTGGATGTTTATACACTGGTTCGCGCTCTGGGAACTCGGAGTTGGATGTTTATACTCCGCTTCGCACTCTGGGAATACAGAGTTGATGTTTATACTCCGGTTCGCGCTTTGGGAACTCGGAGTTGGATGTTTATACTCCGCTTCGCACTCTGGGAATACGGAGTTGATGTTTATACTCCGGTTCGCATTCTGGGAACTCGAAGTTGGATGTTTATACTCCGCCTCGCACTCTGGGAATACGGAGTTGATGTTTATACTCCGGTTCGCGCTCTGGGAACTCGAAGTTGGATGTTTATACTCCGGTTCGCGCTTTGGGAACTCAGAGTTGGATGTTTATACTCCGCTTCGAACTCTGGGAATACGGAGTTGATGTTTATACTCCGGTTCGCGCTCTGCGAACTCGGAGTTGGATGCTTATACTCCGCTTCACATTCTGGGAATACGGAGTTGGAGGTTTATACTCCGCTTTGCACTCTGGGAATACGGAGTTGATGTTTATACTTCGGTTCGCGCTCTGGGAACTCGGAGTTGGATGTTTATACTCCACCTCGCACTCTGGGAATACGGAGTTGATGTTTATACTCCGGTTCGTGCTCTGGGAACTCGTAGTTGGATGTTTATACTCCGGTTCGCGCTTTGGCAACTCGGAGTTGGATGTTTATACTCCGTTTCGAACTCTGGGAATACGAAGTTGATGTTTATACTCCGCTTCGCACTCTGGGATTACGGAGTTGGATGTTTTTACTCTGCTTCGCAATCTGGGAATACGGAATTGATGTTTATACTCCGGTTCACGCTCTGGGAACTCGGAGTTGGATCTTTATACTCCGCCTCGCACTCTGGGAATAAGGAGTTGATGTTTATACTCTGGTTCGCGCTCTGGGAACTCGGAGTTGGATGTTTATACTCCGGTTCGCGCTTTGGGAACTCGGAGTTGGATGTTTATACTCCGCTTCGAACTCTGGGAATACGGAGTTGATGTTTATACTCTGGTTCGCGCTCTGGGAACTCAGAGTTGGATGTTTATACTCCGCTTCGCACTCTGGGAATACGGAGTTGGATGTTTATACTCTGCTTTGCACTCTGGGTATACGGAGTTGATGTTTATACTCCGGTTCGTGCTCTGGGAACTCGGAGTTGGATGTTTATACTCCGCCTCGCACTCTAGGAATACGGAGTTGATGTTTATACTCCGGTTCGCGCTCTGGGAACTGGGAGTTGGATGTTTGTACTCCACTTTGCACTCTAGGAATACGGAGTTGATGTTTATACTCCACTTCGCATTCTGGGAATACAGAGTTGATATTTATACTCCGGTTCGCACTCTGGGAATACGGAGTTGGATGTTTATACTCCGGTTCGCGC
This sequence comes from Allium fistulosum, assembly GCA_030737815.1. Classification (NCBI taxonomy): domain Eukaryota; kingdom Viridiplantae; phylum Streptophyta; class Magnoliopsida; order Asparagales; family Amaryllidaceae; genus Allium; species Allium fistulosum. Next base: position 209,223,464 of record CM060904.1, on the reverse strand, counting down.
TTTGGGAACTCGGAGTTGGATGTTTATACTCCGGTTCGCGCTCTGGGAACTCGGAGTTAGATGTTTATACTCTGCCTTGCACTTTGGGAATACGAAGTTGGATGTTTATACTCTGGTTCTCGCTCTGGGAACTCGGAGTTGGATGTTTATACTCTGCTTCGCACTCTGGGAATACGGAGTTGATGTTTATACTCCGGTTCGCGCTCTGGGAACTCAGAGTTGGATGTTTATACTCCGCCTCGCACTCTGGGAATACGGAGTTGATGTTTATACTCTGGTTCACGCTCTGGGAACTCAGAGTTGGATGTTTATACTCCGCCTCGCACTTAGGGAATACGGAGTTGATGTTTATACTCTGGTTCGCGCTTTGGGAACTCGGAGCTGGATGTTTATACTCCGCTTCGAACTCTGGTAATACGGAGTTGATGTTTATACTCCGGTTCGCGCTCTGGGAACTCGTAGTTGGATGTTTATACTCCGCTTCGCAATCTGGTAATACGGAGTTGGATGTTTATACTCCGGTTCGCGCTTTGGGAACTCGGAGCTGGATGTTTATACTCTGCTTCGAACTCTGGTAATACGGAGTTGATGTTTATACTCCGGTTCGCGCTCTGGGAACTCGGAGTTGGATGTTTATACTCCGCTTCGCAATCTGGGAATACAGAGTTGGATGTTTATACTCCGCTTCGCACTCTTGGAATACGGAGTTGATGTTTATACTCCGGTTCGTGCTCTGGGAACTCGGAGTTGGATGTTTATACTCCGCTTCGCACTCTAGGAATACGGAGTTGATGTTTATACTCCGTTTCGTGCTCTGGGAACTCGAAGTTGGATGTTTATACTCCACCTCGCACTTTGGGAATACGGAGTTGATGTTTATACTCCGGTTCGCGCTCTGGGAACTCGGAGTTGGATGTTTATACTCCGCTTCGAACTCTGGCAATACGGAGTTGATGTTTATACTTCGGTTCGCGCTCTGGGAACTCGGAGTTGGATGTTTATACTCCGCTTCGCACTCTGGGAATACGGAGTTGGATGTTTATACTCCGCTTCGCACTCTGGGAATACATAGTTGATGTTTATACTCTGGTTCGCGCTCTGGGAACTCGAAGTTGGATGTTTATACTCCGCCTCGCATTTTGGGAATACGGAGTTGATGTTTATACTCCGTTTTGCGCTCTGGGAACTCGGAGTTGGATGTTTATACTCTGCTTCGCACTCTGCGAATACGGAGTTGGATGTTTATATTCCACTTCACACTCTGGGAATTCGGAGTTGATGTTTATACTTCGGTTCGCGCTCTGGCAACTCGGAGTTGGATGTTTATACTCCGCCTCGCACTCTGGAAATACGGAGTTGATGTTTATACTCCGGTTCGCGCTCTGGGAACTCGGAGTTAGATTTTTGTACTCCGCTTCGCACATTGGGAATACGGAGTTGGATGTTTATACTCCGATTCGCGCTCTGGGAACTCGGAGTTCGATGTTTATACTCCGCTTCGCACGCTAGGAATACGGAGTTGATGTGTATACTTCGGTTCGCGCTTTGGGAACTCGGAGTTGGATGTTTATACTCCGCTTGGCACTCTGGGAATACGGAGTTGATGTTTATACTCCGGTTCGCGCTCTGGGAACTCGAAGTTGGATGTTTATACTCCGCCTCGCACTCTGGGAATACGGAGTTGATGTTTATACTCCGGTTCGCGCTCTGGGAACTCAAAGTTAGATGTTTATACTCCGGTTCGCGCTTTGGGAACTGGGAGTTGGATGTTTATACTCTGCTTTGAACTCTGGGAATACGGAGTTGATGTTTATACTCCGGTTCGCGCTCTGCGAACTCGGAGTTGGATGCTTATACTCCGCTTCACATTCTGGGAATACGGAGTTGGATGTTTATACTCCGCTTCGCACTCTGGGAATACGGAGTTGATGTTTATACTCCGGTTCGCGCTCTGGGAACTCGGAGTTGGATGTTTATACTCCGCCTCGCACTTTGGGAATATGGAGTTGATGTTTATACTCCGGTTCATGCTCAGGGAACTCGGAGTTGGATGTTTATACTCCGGTTCGCGCTTTGGGAACTCGGAGTTGGATGTTTATACTCCGCTTCGAACTCTGGGAATATGAAGTTGATGTTTATACTCCAGTTCGTGCTTTGGGAACTCGGAGTTGGATGTTTATACTCCGCTTCGCACTCTGGGAATACGGAGTTGATGTTTATACTCCGGTTCACGCTCTGGGAACTCGGAGTTGGATCTTTATACTCCGCCTCGCACTCTGGGAATAAGGAGTTGATGTTTATACTCCGGTTCGTGCTCTGGGAACTCGGAGTTGGATGTTTATACTCCGGTTCGCGCTTTGGGAACTCGAAGTTGGATGTTTATACTCCGCTTCGAACTCTGGGAATACGGAGTTGATGTTTATACTCTGGTTCGTGCTCTGGGAACTCAGAGTTGGATGTTTATACTCCGCTTCGCACTCTGGGAATACGGAGTTGGATGTTTATACTCCGCTTCGCACTCTGGGTATACGGAGTTGATGTTTATACTCAGGTTCGCGCTCTGGGAACTCGGAGTTGGATGTTTATACTCCGCCTCGCACTCTAGGAATACGGAGTTGATGTTTATACTCCGGTTCGCGCTCTGGGAACTCGGAGTTGGATGTTTGTACTCCGCTTCGCACTCTAGGAATACGGAGTTGATGTTTATACTCCACTTCGCATTCTGGGAATACAGAGTTGATGTTTATACTCCGGTTCGCACTCTGGGAATACGGAGTTGGATGTTTATACTCCGGTTCGCGCTTTGGGAACTCGGAGTTGGATGTTTATACTCCGGTTCGCGCGCTGGGAACTCGGAGTTAGATGTTTATACTCTGCCTTGCACTTTGGGAATACGAAGTTGGATGTTTATACTTTGGTTCGCGCTCTGGGAACTCGGAGTTGGATGTTTATACTCTGCTTCGCACTCTGGGAATACGAAGTAGATGTTTATACTCCGGTTCGCGCTCTGGGAATTCAGAGTTGGATGTTTATACTCCGCCTCACACTCTCGGAATACGGAGTTGATGTTTATACTCTGGTTCGCGCTCTGGGAACTCGGAGTTGGATGTTTATACTCCGCCTCGCACTTTGGGAATACGGAGTTGATGTTTATACTCTGGTTCGTGCATTGGAAAATCGGAGTTGGATTTTTATACTCCGGTTCGCGCTTTGGGAACTCGGAGCTGGATGTTTATACTCCGCTTCGAACTCTGGCAATACGGAGTTGATGTTTATAATCCGGTTCGCGCTCTGGGAACTCGGAGTTGGATGTTTATACTCCGCTTCGCAATCTGGGAATACGGAGTTGGATGTTTATACTCCGCTTCGCACTCTTGGAATACGGAGTTGATGTTTATACTCCGGTTCGCACTCTGGGAACTCGGAGTTGGATGTTTATACTCCTCTTCGCACTCTGGGAATACGGAGTTGATGTTTATACTCCGTTTCGTGCTCTGGGAACTCGAAGTTGGATGTTTATACTCCGCCTCGCACTTTGGGAATACGGAGTTGATGTTTATACTCCGCTTCGCACTCTTGGAATACGGAGTTGATGTTTATACTCCGGTTCGCACTCTGGGAACTCGTAGTTGGATGTTTATACTCCGCTTCGCACTCTGGGAATACGGAGTTGATGTTTATACTCCGTTTCGTGCTCTGGGAACTCGGAGTTGGATGTTTATACTCCGCTTCGAACTCTGGCAATACGGAGTTGATGTTTATACTTCGGTTCGCGCTCTGGGAACTCGGAGTTGGATGTTTATACTCCGCTTCGCACTCTGGGAATACGGAGTTGGATGTTTATACTCCGCTTCGCACTCTGGGAATACATAGTTGATGTTTATACTCTGGTTCGCGCTCTGGGAACTCGAAGTTGGATGTTTATACTCCGCCTCGCATTTTGGGAATACGGAGTTGATGTTTATACTCCGTTTTGCGCTCTGGGAACTCGGAGTTGGATGTTTATACTCTGCTTCGCACTCTGCGAATACGGAGTTGGATGTTTATATTCCACTTCACACTCTGGGAATTCGGAGTTGATGTTTATACTTCGGTTCGCGCTCTGGCAACTCGGAGTTGGATGTTTATACTCCGCCTCGCACTCTGGAAATACGGAGTTGATGTTTATACTCCGGTTCGCGCTCTGGGAACTCGGAGTTAGATTTTTGTACTCCGCTTCGCACATTGGGAATACGGAGTTGGATGTTTATACTCCGATTCGCGCTCTGGGAACTCGGAGTTCGATGTTTATACTCCGCTTCGCACGCTAGGAATACGGAGTTGATGTGTATACTTCGGTTCGCGCTTTGGGAACTCGGAGTTGGATGTTTATACTCCGCTTGGCACTCTGGGAATACGGAGTTGATGTTTATACTCCGGTTCGCGCTCTGGGAACTCGAAGTGTGATGTTTATACTCCGCCTCGCACTCTGGGAATACGGAGTTGATGTTTATACTCCGGTTCGCGCTCTGGGAACTCAAAGTTAGATGTTTATACTCCGGTTCGCGCTTTGGGAACTGGGAGTTGGATGTTTATACTCTGCTTTGAACTCTGGGAATACGGAGTTGATGTTTATACTCCGGTTCGCGCTCTGCGAACTCGGAGTTGGATGCTTATACTCCGCTTCACATTCTGGGAATACGGAGTTGGATGTTTATACTCCGCTTCGCACTCTGGGAATACGGAGTTGATGTTTATACTCCGGTTCGCGCTCTGGGAACTCGGAGTTGGATGTTTATACTCCGCCTCGCACTTTGGGAATATGGAGTTGATGTTTATACTCCGGTTCATGCTCAGGGAACTCGGAGTTGGATGTTTATACTCCGGTTCGCGCTTTGGGAACTCGGAGTTGGATGTTTATACTCCGCTTCGAACTCTGGGAATATGAAGTTGATGTTTATACTCCAGTTCGTGCTTTGGGAACTCGGAGTTGGATGTTTATACTCCGCTTCGCACTCTGGGAATACGGAGTTGATGTTTATACTCCGGTTCACGCTCTGGGAACTCGGAGTTGGATCTTTATACTCCGCCTCGCACTCTGGGAATAAGGAGTTGATGTTTATACTCCGGTTCGTGCTCTGGGAACTCGGAGTTGGATGTTTATACTCCGGTTCGCGCTTTGGGAACTCGAAGTTGGATGTTTATACTCCGCTTCGAACTCTGGGAATACGGAGTTGATGTTTATACTCTGGTTCGTGCTCTGGGAACTCAGAGTTGGATGTTTATACTCCGCTTCGCACTCTGGGAATACGGAGTTGGATGTTTATACTCCGCTTCGCACTCTGGGTATACGGAGTTGATGTTTATACTCAGGTTCGCGCTCTGGGAACTCGGAGTTGGATGTTTATACTCCGCCTCGCACTCTAGGAATACGGAGTTGATGTTTATACTCCGGTTCGCGCTCTGGGAACTCGGAGTTGGATGTTTGTACTCCGCTTCGCACTCTAGGAATACGGAGTTGATGTTTATACTCCACTTCGCATTCTGGGAATACAGAGTTGATGTTTATACTCCGGTTCGCACTCTGGGAATACGGAGTTGGATGTTTATACTCCGGTTCGCGCTTTGGGAACTCGGAGTTGGATGTTTATACTCCGGTTCGCGCGCTGGGAACTCGGAGTTAGATGTTTATACTCTGCCTTGCACTTTGGGAATACGAAGTTGGATGTTTATACTTTGGTTCGCGCTCTGGGAACTCGGAGTTGGATGTTTATACTCTGCTTCGCACTCTGGGAATACGAAGTAGATGTTTATACTCCGGTTCGCGCTCTGGGAATTCAGAGTTGGATGTTTATACTCCGCCTCACACTCTCGGAATACGGAGTTGATGTTTATACTCTGGTTCGCGCTCTGGGAACTCGGAGTTGGATGTTTATACTCCGCCTCGCACTTTGGGAATACGGAGTTGATGTTTATACTCTGGTTCGTGCATTGGAAAATCGGAGTTGGATTTTTATACTCCGGTTCGCGCTTTGGGAACTCGGAGCTGGATGTTTATACTCCGCTTCGAACTCTGGCAATACGGAGTTGATGTTTATACTCCGGTTCGCGCTCTGGGAACTCGGAGTTGGATGTTTATACTCCGCTTCGCAATCTGGGAATACGGAGTTGGATGTTTATACTCCGCTTCGCACTCTTGGAATACGGAGTTGATGTTTATACTCCGGTTCGCACTCTGGGAACTCGGAGTTGGATGTTTATACTCCTCTTCGCACTCTGGGAATACGGAGTTGATGTTTATACTCCGTTTCGTGCTCTGGGAACTCGAAGTTGGATGTTTATACTCCGCCTCGCACTTTGGGAATACGGAGTTGATGTTTATACTCCGCTTCGCACTCTTGGAATACGGAGTTGATGTTTATACTCCGGTTCGCACTCTGGGAACTCGTAGTTGGATGTTTATACTCCGCTTCGCACTCTGGGAATACGGAGTTGATGTTTATACTCCGTTTCGTGCTCTGGGAACTCGGAGTTGGATGTTTATACTCCGCCTCGCACTTTGGGAATACGGAGTTGATGTTTATACTCCGGTTCGTGCTCTGGGAACTCGTAGTTGGATGTTTATACTCCGCTTCGAACTCTGGCAATACGGAGTTGATGTTTATACTTCGGTTCGTGCTCTGGGAACTCGGAGTTGGATGTTTATACTCCGCTTCGCACTCTGGGAATACGGAGTTGGATGTTTATACTCCGCTTCGCACTTTGGGAATACAGAGTTGATGTTTATACTCTGGTTCGCGCTCTGGGAACTCGGAGTTGGATGTTTATACTCCGCCTCGCACTCTGGGAATAAGGAGTTGATGTTTATACTCCGGTTTGCGCTCTGGGAACTCGGAGTTGGATGTTTATACTCTGCTTCGCACTCTGCGAATACGTAGTTGGATGTTTATATTTCGCTTCACACTCTGGGAATATGGAGTTGATGTTTATACTTCGGTTCGCGCTCTGGCAACTCGGAGTTGGATGTTTATACTCCGCCTCGCACTCTGGGAATACGGAGTTGATGTTTATACTCCGGTTCGCGCTCTGGGAACTCGGAGTTGGATGTTTGTACTCCACTTCGCACTTTGGTAATATGGAATTGGATGTTTATACTCCGGTTCGCGCTCTGGGAACTCCGAGTTGGATGTTTATACTCCGCTTCGCACTCTGGGAATACGGAGTTGATGTTTATACTCCGGTTCGCGCTTTGGGAACTCGCAGTTGGATGTTTATACTCCGCTTCGCTCTCTGGGAATACGGAGTTGATGTTTATACTCCGGTTCATAATCTGGGAACTCGAAGTTGGATGTTTATACTCCGCCTCGCACTCTGGGAATACGGAGTTGATATTTATACTCCGGTTCGCGCTCTGGGAACTCGAAGTTGGATGTTTATACTCCGGTTCGTGCTTTGGGAACTCGGAGTTGGATGTTTATACTCCGCTTCGAACTCTGGGAATACGGAGTTGATGTTTATACTCCGGTTCGCGCTCTGCGAACTCGGAGTTGGATGCTTATACTCCGCTTCACATTCTGGGAATACGGAGTTGGAGGTTTATACTCCGCTTCGCACTTTGGGAATACGGAGTTGATGTTTATACTCCGGTTCGCGCTCTGGGAACTCGGAGTTGGATGTTTATACTCCGCCTCGCACTCTGGGAATACGGAGTTGATGTTTATACTCCGGTTCGTGCCCAGGGAACTCGGAGTTGGATGTTTATACTCCGGTTCGCGCTTTGGGAACTCGGAGTTGGATGTTTATACTCCGCTTCGAACTCTGGGAATATGAAGTTGATGTTTATACTCCGGTTCGTGCTTTGGGAACTCGGAGTTGGATGTTTATACTCCGCTTCGCACTCTGGGAATACGGAGTTGGATGTTTTTACTCCGCTTCGTAATCTGGGAATACGGAGTTGATGTTTATACTCCGGTTCACGCTCTAGGAACTCGGAGTTGGATCTTTATACTCCGCCTCGCACTCTGGGAATAAGGAGTTGATGTTTATACTCCGGTTCGCGCTCTGGGAACTCGGAGTTGGATGTTTATACTCCGGTTCGTGCTTTGGGAACTCGAAGTTGGATGTTTATACTCCGCTTCGAACTCTGGGAATACGGAGTTGATGTTTATACTCTGGTTCATGCTCTGGGAACTCAGAGTTGGATGTTTATACTCCGCTTCGCACTCTGGGAATACGGAGTTCGATGTTTATACTCCGCTTCGCACTCTGGGTATACGGAGTTGATGTTTATACTCAGGTTCGCGCTCTGGGAACTCGGAGTTGGATGTTTATACTCCGCCTCGCACTCTAGGAATACGGAGTTGATGTTTATACTGCGGTTCGCGCTCTGGGAACTCGGAGTTGGATGTTTGTACTCCTCTTCGCACTCTAGGAATACGGAGTTGATGTTTATACTCCACTTCGCATTCTGGGAATACAGAGTTGATGTTTATACTCCGGTTCGCACTCTGGGAATACGGAGTTGGATGTTTATACTCCGGTTCGCGCTTTGGGAACTCGGAGTTAGATGTTTATACTCCGGTTCGCGCTCTGGGAACTCGGAGTTAGATGTTTATAATCTGCCTTGCACTTTGGGAATACGAAGTTGGATGTTTATACTCTGGTTCGCGCTCTGGGAACTCGGAGTTGGATGTTTATACTCTGCTTCGCACTCTGGGAATACGGAGAAGAAGTTTATACTCCGGTTCGCGCTCTGGGAATTCAGAGTTGGATGTTTATACTCCGCCTCACACTCTGGAAATACGGAGTTGATGTTTATACTCTGGTTCGCGCTCTGGGAACTCGGAGTTGGATGTTTATACTCCGCCTCGCACTTTGGGAATACGGAGTTGATGTTTATACTCTGGTTCGCGCATTGGAAAATCGGAGTTGGATGTTTATACTCCGGTTCGCGCTTTGGGAACTCGGAGCTGGATGTTTATACTCCGCTTCGAACTCTGGCAATACGGAGTTGATGTTTATACTCCGGTTCGCGCTCTGGGAACTCGGAGTTGGATGTTTATACTCCGCTTCGCAATCTGGGAATACGGAGTTGGATGTTTATACTCCGCTTCGCACTCTTGGAATACGGAGTTGATGTTTATACTCCGGTTCGCACTCTGGGAACTCGGAGTTGGATGTTTATACTCAGCTTCGCACTCTGGGAATACGGAGTTGATGTTTATACTCCGTTTCGTGCTCTGGGAACTCGGAGTTGGATGTTTATACTCCGCCTCGCACTTTGGGAATACGGAGTTGATGTTTATACTCCGCTTCGCACTCTTGGAATACTGAGTTGATGTTTATACTCCGGTTCGCACTCTGGGAACTCGGAGTTTGATGTTTATACTCCGCTTCGCACTCTGGGAATACGGAGTTGATGTTTATACTCCGTTTCGTGCTCTGGGAACTCGGAGTTGGATGTTTATACTCCGCCTCGCACTTTGGGAATACGGAGTTGATGTTTATACTCCGGTTCGTGCTCTGGGAACTCGGAGTTGGATGTTTATACTCCGCTTCGAACTCTGGCAATACGGAGTTGATGTTTATACTTCGGTTCGCGCTCTGGGAACTCGGAGTTGGATGTTTATACTCCGCTTCGCACTCTGGGAATACGGAGTTGGATGTTTATACTCCGCTTCGCACTTTGGGAATACAGAGTTGATGTTTATACTCTGGTTCGCGCTCTGGGAACTCGGAGTTGGATGTTTATACTCCGCCTCGCACTCTGGGAATAAGGAGTTGATGTTTATACTCCGGTTTGCGCTCTGGGAACTCGGATTTGGATGTTTATACTCTGCTTCGCACTCTGCGAATACGTAGTTGGATGTTTATATTTCGCTTCACACTCTGGGAATATGGAGTTGATGTTTATACTTCGGTTCGCGCTCTGGCAACTCGGAGTTGGATGTTTATACTCCGCCTCGCACTCTGGGAATACGGAGTTGATGTTTATACTCCGGTTCGCGCTCTGGGAACTCGGAGTTGGATGTTTGTACTCCACTTCGCACTTTGGTAATACGGAGTTGGATGTTTATACTCCGGTTCGCGCTCTGGGAACTCCGAGTTGGATGTTTATACTCCGCTTCGCACTCTGGGAATACGGAGTTGATGTTTATACTCCGGTTCGCGCTTTGGGAACTCGGAGTTGGATGTTTATACTCCGCTTCGCTCTCTGGGAATACGGAGTTGATGTTTATACTCCGGTTCATAATCTGGGAACTCGAAGTTGGATGTTAATACTCCGCCTCGCACTCTGGGAATACAGAGTTGATGTTTATACTCCGGTTCGCGCTCTGGGAACTCGAAGTTGGATGTTTATACTCCGGTTCGTGCTTTGGGAACTCGGAGTTGGATGTTTATACTCCGCTTCGAACTCTGGGAATACGGAGTTGATGTTTATACTCCGGTTCGCGCTCTGCGAACTCGGAGTTGGATGCTTATACTCCGCTTCACATTCTGGGAATACGGAGTTGGAGGTTTATACTCCGCTTCGCACTTTGGGAATACGGAGTTGATGTTTATACTCCGGTTCGCGCTCTGGGAACTTGGAGTTGGATGTTTATACTCCGCCTCGCACTCTGGGAATACGGAGTTGATGTTTATACTCCGGTTCGTGCTCAGGGAACTCGGAGTTGGATGTTTATACTCCGGTTCACGCTTTGGGAACTCGGAGTTGGATGTTTATACTCCGCTTCGAACTCTGGGAATATGAAGTTGATGTTTATACTCCGGTTCGTGCTTTGGGAACTCGGAGTTGGATGTTTATACTCCGCTTCGCACTCTGGGAATACGGAGTTGGATGTTTTTACTCCGCTTCGTAATCTGGGAATACGGAGTTGATGTTTATACTCCGGTTCACGCTCTGGGAACTCGGAGTTGGATCTTTATACTCCGCCTCGCACTCTGGGAATAAGGAGTTGATGTTTATACTCCGGTTCGCGCTCTGGGAACTCGGAGTTGGATGTTTATACTCCGGTTCGCGCTTTGGGAACTCGAAGTTGGATGTTTATACTCCGCTTCGAACTCTGGGAATACGGAGTTGATGTTTATACTTTGGTTCGTGCTCTGGGAACTCAGAGTTGGATGTTTATACTCCGCTTCGCACTCTGGGAATACGGAGTTCGATGTTTATACTCCGCTTCGCACTCTGGGTATACGGAGTTGATGTTTATACTCAGGTTCGCGCTCTGGGAACTCGGAGTTGGATGTTTATACTCCGCCTCGCACTCTAGGAATACGGAGTTGATGTTTATACTCCGGTTCGCGCTCTGGGAACTCGGAGTTGGATGTTTGTACTCCGCTTCGCACTCTAGGAATACGGAGTTGATGTTTATACTCCACTTCGCATTATGGGAATACAGAGTTGATGTTTATACTCCGGTTCGCACTCTGGGAATACGGAGTTGGATGTTTATACTTCGGTTCGCGCTTTGGGAACTCGGAGTTGGATGTTTATACTCCGGTTCGCGCTCTGGGAACTCGGAGTTAGATGTTTATACTCTGCCTTGCACTTTGGGAATACGAAGTTGGATGTTTATACTCTGGTTCGCGCTCTGGGAACTCGGAGTTGGATGTTTATACTCTGCTTCGCACTCTGGGAATACGGAGTAGATGTTTATACTTCGGTTCGCGCTCTGGGAATTCAGAGTTGGATGTTTATACTCCGCCTCACACTCTGGGAATACGGAGTTGATGTTTATACCCTCTTTCGCGCTCTGGGAACTCGGAGTTGGATGTTTATACTCCGCCTCGCACTTTGGGAATACGGAGTTGATGTTTATACTCTGGTTCGCGCATTGGGAAATCGGAGTTGGATGTTTATACTCCGGTTCGCGCTTTGGGAACTCGGAGCTGGATGTTTATACTCCGCTTCGAACTCTGGCAATACGGAGTTGATGTTTATACTCCGGTTCGCGCTCTGGGAACTCGGAGTTGGATGTTTATACTCCGTTTCGCAATTTGGGAATACGGAGTTGGATGTTTATACTCCGCTTCGCACTCTTGGAATACGGAGTTGATGTTTATACTCCGGTTCGCACTCTGGGAACTCGGAGTTGGATGTTTATACTCCGCTTCGCACTCTGGGAATACGGAGTTGATGTTTATACTCCGTTTCGTGCTCTGGGAACTCGGAGTTGGATGTTTATACTCCGCCTCGCACTTTGGGAATACGGAGTTGATGTTTATACTCCGCTTCGCACTCTTGGAATACGGAGTTGATGTTTATACTTCGGTTCGCACTCTGGGAACTCGGATTTGGATGTTTATACTCCGCTTCGCACTCTGGGAATACGGAGTTGATGTTTATACTCCGTTTCGTGCTCTGGGAACTCGGAGTTGGATGTTTATACTCCGCCTCGCACTTTGGGAATACGGAGTTGATGTTTATACTCCGGTTCGCGCTCTGGGAACTCGGAGTTGGATGTTTATACTCCGCTTCGAACTCTGGCAATACGGAGTTGATGTTTATACTTCGGTTCGCGCTCTGGGAACTCGGAGTTGGATGTTTATACTCCGCTTCGCACTCTGGGAATACGGAGTTGGATGTTTATACTCCGCTTCGCACTTTGGGAATACAGAGTTGATGTTTATACTCCGGTTTGCGCTCTGGGAACTCGGAGTTGGATGTTTATACTCTGCTTCGCACTCTGCGAATACGTAGTTGGATGTTTATATTTCGCTTCACACTCTGGGAATATGGAGTTGATGTTTATACTTCGGTTCACGCTCTGGCAACTCGGAGTTGGATGTTTATACCCCGCCTCGCACTTTGTGAATACGGAGTTGATGTTTATACTCCTGTTCGCGCTCTGGGAACTCGGAGTTGGATGTTTGTACTCCGCTTCGCACTTTGGTAATACGGAGTTGGATGTTTATACTCCGGTTCGCGCTCTGGGAACTCCGAGTTGGATGTTTATACTCCGCTTCGCACTCTGGGAATACGGAGTTGATGTTTATACTCCGGTTCGCGCTTTGGGAACTCGGAGTTGGATGTTTATACTCCGCTTCGCTCTCTGGGAATACGGAGTTGATGTTTATACTCCGGTTCGCAATCTGGGAACTCAAAGTTGGATGTTTATACTCCACCTCGCACTCTGGGAATACGGAGTTGATGTTTATACTCCGGTTAGCGCTCTGGGAACTCGAAGTTGGATGTTTATACTCCGGTTCGTGCTTTAGGAACTCGGAGTTGGATGTTTATACTCCGCTTCGAACTCTGGGAATACGGAGTTGATGTTTATACTCCGGTTCGCGCTCTGCGAACTCGGAGTTGGATGCTTATACTCCGCTTCACATTCTGGGAATACGGAGTTGGAGGTTTATACTCCGCTTCGCACTTTAGGAATACGGAGTTGATGTTTATACTCCGGTTCGCGCTCTGGGAACTCGGAGTTGGATGTTTATACTCCGCCTCGCACTCTGGGAATACGGAGTTGATGTTTATACTCCGGTTCGTGCTCTGGGAACTCGGAGTTGGATGTTTATACTCCGGTTCGCGCTTTGGGAACTCGAAGTTGGATGTTTATACTCCGCTTCGAACTCTGGGAATACGAAGTTGATGTTTATACTCCGGTTCGCGCTTTGGGAACTCGGAGTTGGATGTTTATACTCCGCTTCGCACTCTGGGAATACGGAGTTGGATGTTTTTACTCCGCTTCGCAATCTGGGAATACGGAGTTGATGTTTATACTCCGGTTCACGCTCTGGGAACTTGGAGTTGGATCTTTATACTCCGCATCGCACTCTGGAAATAAGGAGTTGATGTTTATACTCTGGTTCGCGCTCTGGGAACTCGGAGTTGGATGTTTATACTCCTGTTTGTGCTTTGGGAACTCGGAGTTGGATGTTTATACTCCGCTTCGAACTCTGGGAATACGGAGTTGATGTTTATACTCTGGTTCGCGCTCTGGGAACTCAAAGTTGGATGTTTATACTCCGCTTCGCACTCTGGGAATACGGAGTTGGATGTTTATACTCCGCTTCGCACTCTGGGTATACAGAGTTGATGTTTATACTCCGGTTCGCGCTCTGGGAACTCGGAGTTGGATGTTTATACTCCGCCTCGCACTCTAGGAATACGGAGTTGATGTTTATACTCTGGTTCGCGCTCTGGGAACTCGGAGTTGGATGTTTGTACTCGGCTTCGCACTCTAGGAATACGGAGTTGATGTTTATACTCCACTTCGCATTCTGGGAATACAAAGTTGATGTTTATACTCCGGTTCGCACTCTGGGAATACGGAGTTGGATGTTTATACTCCGGTTCGCGCTTTGGGAACTCGGAGTTAGATGTTTATACTCCGATTCGCGCTCTGGGAACTCGGAGTTGGATGTTTATACTCTGCATTGCACTTTAGGAATACGAAGTTGGATGTTTATACTCTGGTTCGTGCTCTGGGAACTCGAAGTTGGATGTTTATACTCTGCTTCGCAATCTGGGAATACGGAGTTGATGTTTATACTCCGGTTCGCGCTCTAGGAACTCGGATTTGGATGTTTATACTCCGCCTCGCACTCTGGGAATACGGAGTTGATGTTTATACTCTGGTTCGCGCTCTGGGAACTCGGAGTTGGATGTTTATACTCCGCCTCGCACTTTGGGAATACGGAGTTGATGTTTATACTCTGGTTCGCGCATTGGGAAATCGGAGTTGGATGTTTATACTCCGGTTCGCGCTTTGGGAACTCGGAGCTGGATGTTTATACTCCGCTTCGAACTCTGGCAATACGGAGTTGATGTTTATACTCCGGTTCGCGCTCTGGGAACTCGGAGTTGGATGTTTATACTCCGGTTCGCGCTTTGGGAACTCGGAGTTGGATGTTTATACTCCGCTTCGAACTCTGGAAATACGGAGTTGATGTTTATACTTCGGTTCGCGCTCTGGGAACTCGGAGTTGGATGTTTATACTCCGCTTCGCACTCTGGGAATACGGAGTTGGATGTTTATACTCCGCTTCGCACTCTGGGAATACAGAGTTGATGTTTATACTCTGGTTCGCGCTCTGGGAACTCGGAGTTGGATGTTTATACTCCGCCTCGCACTCTGGGAATACGGAGGTTATGTTTATACTCCGGTTTGCACTCTGGGAACTCGGAGTTGGATGTTTATACTCTGCTTCGCACTCTGCGAATACGTAGTTGGATGTTTATATTTCGCTTCACACTCTGGGAATATGGAGTTGATGTTTATACTTCGGTTCACGCTCTGGCAACTCGGAGTTGGATGTTTATACTCCGCCTCGCACTCTGGGAATACGGAGTTGATGTTTATACTCCTGTTCGCGCTCTGGGAACTCGGAGTTGGATGTTTGTACTCCGCTTCGCACTTTGGTAATACGGAGTTGGATGTTTATACTCCGGTTCGCGCTCTGGGAACTCCGAGTTGGATGTTTATACTCCGCTTCGCACTCTGGGAATACGGAGTTGATGTTTATACTCCGGTTCGCGCTTTGGGAACTCGGAGTTGGATGTTTATACTCCGCTTCGCTCTCTGGGAATACGGAGTTGATGTTTATACTCCGGTTCGCAATCTGGGAACTCGAAGTTGGATGTTTATACTCCACCTCGCACTCTGGGAATACGGATTTGATGTTTATACTCCGGTTCGTGCTGTGGGAACTCGAAGTTGGATGTTTATACTCCGGTTCGTGCTTTGGGAACTCGGAGTTGGATGTTTATACTCCGCTTCGAACTTTGGGAAAACGGAGTTGATGTTTATACTCCGGTTCGCGCTCTAGGAACTCGAAGTTGGATATTTATAATCTGGTTCGCGCTTTGGGAACTCGGAGTCGGATGTTTATACTCCGCTTCGAACTCTGGCAATACGGAGTTGATGTTTATACTCCGGTTCGTGCTCTGGGAACTCGGAGTTGGATGTTTATACTCCGGTTCGCGCTTTGGGAACTCGGAGTTGGATGTTTATACTCCGCTTCGAACTCTGGAAATACGGAGTTGATGTTTATACTTCGGTTCGCGCTCTGGGAACTCGGAGTTGGATGTTTATACTCCGCTTCGCACTCTGGGAATACGGAGTTGGATGTTTATACTCCGCTTCGCACTCTGGGAATACAGAGTTGATGTTTATACTCTGGTTCGCGCTCTGGGAACTCGGAGTTGGATGTTTATACTCCGCCTCGCACTCTGGGAATACGGAGGTTATGTTTATACTCCGGTTTGCACTCTGGGAACTCGGAGTTGGATGTTTATACTCTGCTTCGCACTCTGCGAATACGTAGTTGGATGTTTATATTTCGCTTCACACTCTGGGAATATGGAGTTGATGTTTATACTTCGGTTCACGCTCTGGCAACTCGGAGTTGGATGTTTATACTCCGCCTCGCACTCTGGGAATACGGAGTTGATGTTTATAATCCTGTTCGCGCTCTGGGAACTCGGAGTTGGATGTTTGTACTCCGCTTCGCACTTTGGTAATACGGAGTTGGATGTTTATACTCCGGTTCGCGCTCTGGGAACTCCGAGTTGGATGTTTATACTCCGCTTCGCACTCTGGGAATACGGAGTTGATGTTTATACTCCGGTTCGCGCTTTGGGAACTCGGAGTTGGATGTTTATACTCCGCTTCGCTCTCTGGGAATACGGAGTTGATGTTTATACTCCGGTTCGCAATCTGGGAACTCGAAGTTGGATGTTTATACTCCACCTCGCACTCTGGGAATACGGATTTGATGTTTATACTCCGGTTCGTGCTCTGGGAACTCGAAGTTGGATGTTTATACTCCGGTTCGTGCTTTGGGAACTCGGAGTTGGATGTTTATACTCCGCATCGAACTTTGGGAAAACGGAGTTGATGTTTATACTCCGGTTCGCGCTCTACGAACTCGGAGTTGGATGCTTATACTCCGCTTCACATTCTGGGAATACGGAGTTGGAGGTTTATACTCCGCTTCGCACTTTGGGAATACGGAGTTGATGTTTATACTCCGGTTCGCGCTCTGGGAACTCGGAGTTGGATGTTTATACTCCGCCTCGCACTCTGGGAATACGGAGTTGATGTTTATACTCCGGTTCGTGCTCTGGGAACTCGGAGTTGGATGTTTATACTCCGGTTCGCGCTTTGGGAACTCGGAGTTGGATGATTATACTCCGCTTCGAACTCTAGGAATACGAAGTTGATGTTTATACTCCGGTTCGCGCTCTGGGAACTCGGAGTTGGATGTTTATACTCCGCTTCGCACTCTGGGAATACGGAGTTGGATGTTTTTACTCCGCTTCGCAATCTGGGAATACGGAGTTGATGTTTATACTCCGGTTCACGCTCTGGGAACTCGGAGTTGGATCTTTATACTCCGCCTCGCACTCTGGGAATAAGGAGTTGATGTTTATACTCTGGTTCGCGCTCTGGGAACTCGGAGTTGGATGTTTATACTCCTGTTTGCGCTTTGGGAACTCGGAGATGGATGTTTATACTCCGCTTCGAACTCTGGGAATACGGAGTTGATGTTTATACTCTGGTTCGCGCTCTGGGAACTCAAAGTTGGATGTTTATACTCCGCTTCGCACTCTGGGAATACGGAGTTGGATGTTTATACTCCGCTTCGCACTCTGGGTATACGGAGTTGATGTTTATACTCCGGTTCGCGCTCTGGGAACTCGGAGTTGGATGTTTATACTCCGCCTCGCACTCTAGGAATACGGAGTTGATGTTTATACTCTGGTTCGCGCTCTGGGAACTCGTAGTTGGATGTTTGTACTCGGCTTCGCACTCTAGGAATACGGAGTTGATGTTTATACTCCACTTCGCATTCTGGGAATACAAAGTTGATGTTTATACTCCGGTTCGCACTCTGGGAATACGGAGTTGGATGTTTATACTCCGGTTCGCGCTTTGGGAACTCGGAGTTAGATGTTTATACTCCGGTTCGCGCTCTGGGAACTCGGAGTTGGATGTTTATACTCTGCATTGCACTTTAGGAATACGAAGTTGGATGTTTATACTCTGGTTCGTGCTCTGGGAACTCGGAGTTGGATGTTTATACTCTGCTTCGCAATCTGGGAATACGGAGTTGATGTTTATACTCCGGTTCGCGCTTTGGGAACTCGGATTTGGATGTTTATACTCCGCCTCGCACTCTGGGAATACGGAGTTGATGTTTATACTCTGGTTCGCGCTCTGGGAACTCGGAGTTGGATGTTTATACTCCGCCTCGCACTTTGGGAATACGGAGTTGATGTTTATACTCTGGTTCGCGCATTGGGAAATCGGAGTTGGATGTTTATACTCCGGTTCGCGCTTTGGGAACTCGGAGCTGGATGTTTATACTCCGCTTCGAACTCTGGCAATACGGAGTTGATGTTTATACTCCGGTTCGCGCTCTGGGAACTCGGAGTTGGATGTTTATACTCCGGTTCGCGCTTTGGGAACTCGGAGTTGGATGTTTATACTCCGCTTCGAACTCTGGAAATACGGAGTTGATGTTTATACTTCGGTTCGCGCTCTGGGAACTCGGAGTTGGATGTTTATACTCCGCTTCGCACTCTGGGAATACGGAGTTGGATGTTTATACTCCGCTTCGCACTCTGGGAATACAGAGTTGATGTTTATACTCTGGTTCGCGCTCTGGGAACTCGGAGTTGGATGTTTATACTCCGCCTCGCACTCTGGGAATACGGAGTTGATGTTTATACTCCGGTTTGCACTCTGGGAACTCGGAGTTGGATGTTTATACTCTGCTTCGCACTCTGCGAATACGTAGTTGGATGTTTATATTTCGCTTCACACTCTGGGAATATGGAGTTGATGTTTATACTTCGGTTCACGCTCTGGCAACTCGGAGTTGGATGTTTATACTCCGCCTCGCACTCTGGGAATACGGAGTTGATGTTTATACTCCTGTTCGCGCTCTGGGAACTCGGAGTTGGATGTTTGTACTCCGCTTCGCACTTTGGTAATACGGAGTTGGATGTTTATACTCCGGTTCGCGCTCTGGGAACTCCGAGTTGGATGTTTATACTCCGCTTCGCACTCTGGGAATATGGAGTTGATGTTTATACTCCGGTTCGCGCTTTGGGAACTCGGAGTTGGATGTTTATACTCCGCTTCGCTCTCTGGGAATACGGAGTTGATGTTTATACTCCGGTTCGCAATCTGGGAACTCGAAGTTGGATGTTTATACTCCACCTCGCACTCTGGGAATACGGAGTTGATGTTTATACTCCTGTTCGCGCTCTGGGAACTCGAAGTTGGATGTTTATACTCCGGTTCGTGCTTTGGGAACTTGGAGTTGGATGTTTATACTCCGCTTCGAACTCTGGGAATACGGAGTTGATGTTTATACTCCGGTTCGCGCTCTGCGAACTCGGAGTTGAATGCTTATACTCCGCTTCACATTTTGGGAATACGGAGTTGGAGGTTTATACTCCGCTTCGCACTTTGGGAATACGGAGTTGATGTTTATACTCCGGTTCGCGCTCTGGGAACTCGGAGTTGGATGTTTATACTCCGCCTCGCACTCTGGGAATACGAAGTTGATGTTTATACTCTGGTTCGTGCTCTGGGAACTCGGAGTTGGATGTTTATACTCCGGTTCGCGCTTTGGGAACTCGGAGTTGGATGTTTATACTCCGCTTCGAACTCTGGGAATACGAAGTTGATGTTTATACTCCGGTTCGCGCTCTGGGAACTCGGAGTTGGATGTTTATACTCCGCTTCGCACTCTGGGAATACGGAGTTGGATGTTTTTACTCCGCTTCGCAATCTGGGAATACGGAGTTGATGTTTATACTCCGGTTCACGCTCTGGGAACTCGGAGTTGGATCTTTATACTCCGCCTCGCACTCTGGGAATAAGGAGTTGATGTTTATACTCTGGTTCGCGCTCTGGGAACTCGGAGTTGGATGTTTATACTCCGGTTTGCGCTTTGGGAACTCGGAGTTGGATGTTTATACTCCGCTTCGAACTCTGGGAATACGGAGTTGATGTTTATACTCCGGTTCGCGCTCTGCGAACTCGGAGTTGGATGCTTATACTCCGCTTCACATTCTGGGAATACGGAGTTGGAGGTTTATACTCCGCTTCGCACTTTGGGAATACGGAGTTGATGTTTATACTCCGGTTCGCGCTCTGGGAACTCGGAGTTGGATGTTTATACTCCGCCTCGAACTCTGGGAATACGGAGTTGATGTTTATACTCCGGTTCGTGCTCTGGGAACTCGGAGTTGGATGTTTATACTCCGGTTCGCGCTTTGGGAACTCGGAGTTGGATGTTTATACTCCGCTTCGAACTCTGGGAATACGAAGTTGATGTTTATACTCCGGTTCGCGCTCTGGGAACTCGGAGTTGGATGTTTATACTCCGCTTCGCACTCTGGGAATACGGAGTTGGATGTTTTTACTCCGCTTTGCAATCTGGGAATACGGAGTTGATGTTTATACTCTGGTTCACGCTCTGGGAACTCGGAGTTGGATCTTTATACTCCGCCTCGCACTCTGGGAATAAGGAGTTGATGTTTATACTCTGGTTCGCGCTCTGGGAACTCGGAGTTGGATGTTTATACTCCTGTTTGCGCTTTGGGAACTCGGAGTTGGATGTTTATACTCCGCTTCGAACTCTGGGAATACGGAGTTGATGTTTATACTCTGGTTCGCGCTCTGGGAACTCAAAGTTGGATGTTTATACTCCGCTTCGCACTCTGGGAATACGGAGTTGGATGTTTATACTCCGCTTCGCACTCTGGGTATACGGAGTTGATGTTTATACTCCGGTTCGTGCTCTGGGAACTCGGAGTTGGATGTTTATACTCCGCCTCGCACTCTAGGAATACGGAGTTGATGTTTATACTCTGGTTCGCGCTCTGGGAACTCGGAGTTGGATGTTTGTACTCGGCTTCGCACTCTAGGAATACGGAGTTGATGTTTATACTCCACTTCGCATTCTGGGAATACAAAGTTGATGTTTATACTCTGGTTCGCACTCTGGGAATACGGAGTTGGATGTTTATACTCCGGTTCGCGCTTTGGGAACTCGGAGTTAGATGTTTATACTCCGGTTCGCGCTCTGGGAACTCGGAGTTGGATGTTTATACTCTGCATTGCACTTTAGGAATACGAAGTTGGATGTTTATACTCTGGTTCGTGCTCTGGGAACTCGGAGTTGGATGTTTATACTCTGCTTCGCAATCTGGGAATACGGAGTTGATGTTTATACTCCGGTTCGCGCTCTGGGAACTCGGATTTGGATGTTTATACTCCGCCTCGCACTCTGGGAATACGGAGTTGATGTTTATACTCTGGTTCGCGCTCTGGGAACTCGGAGTTGGATGTTTATACTCCGCCTCGCACTTTGGGAATACGGAGTTGATGTTTATACTCTGGTTCGCGCATTGGGAAATCGGAGTTGGATGTTTATACTCCGGTTCGCGCTTTGGGAACTCGGAGCTGGATGTTTATACTCCGCTTCGAACTCTGGCAATACGGAGTTGATGTTTATACTCCGGTTCGCGCTCTGGGAACTCGGAGTTGGATGTTTATACTCCGGTTCGCGCTTTGGGAACTCGGAGTTGGATGTTTATACTCCGCTTCGAACTCTGGAAATACGGAGTTGATGTTTATACTTCGGTTCGCGCTCTGGGAACTCGGAGTTGGATGTTTATACTCCGCTTCGCACTCTGGGAATACGGAGTTGGATGTTTATACTCCGCTTCGCACTCTGGGAATACAGAGTTGATGTTTATACTCTGGTTCGCGCTCTGGGAACTCGGAGTTGGATGTTTATACTCCGCCTCGCACTCTGGGAATACGGAGTTGATGTTTATACTCAGGTTTGCACTTTGGGAACTCGGAGTTGGATGTTTATACTCTGCTTCGCACTCTGCGAATACGTAGTTGGATGTTTATATTTCGCTTCACACTCTGGGAATATGGAGTTGATGTTTATACTTCGGTTCACGCTCTGGCAACTCGGAGTTGGATGTTTATACTCCGCCTCGCACTCTGGGAATACGGAGTTGATGTTTATACTCCTGTTCGCGCTCTGGGAACTCGTAGTTGGATGTTTGTACTCCGCTTCGCACTTTGGTAATACGGAGTTGGATGTTTATACTCCGGTTCGCGCTCTGGGAACTCCGAGTTGGATGTTTATACTCCGCTTCGCACTCTGGGAATACGGAGTTGATGTTTATACTCCGGTTCGCGCTTTGGGAACTCGGAGTTGGATGTTTATACTCCGCTTCGCTCTCTGGGAATACGGAGTTGATGTTTATACTCCGGTTCGCAATCTGGGAACTCGAAGTTGGATGTTTATACTCCACCTCGCACTCTGGGAATACGGAGTTGATGTTTATACTCCGGTTCGCGCTCTGGGAACTCGAAGTTGGATGTTTATACTCCGGTTCGTGCTTTGGGAACTCGGAGTTGGATGTTTATACTCCGCTTCGAACTCTGGGAATACGGAGTTGATGTTTATACTCCGGTTCGCGCTCTGCGAACTCGGAGTTGGATGCTTATACTCCGCTTCAGATTCTGGGAATACGGAGTTGGAGGTTTATACTCTGCTTTGCACTCTGGGAATACGGAGTTGAAGTTTATACTCCGGTTCGCGCTCTGGGAACTCGGAGTTGGATGTTTATACTCCGCCTCGCACTCTGGGAATACGGAGTTGATGTTTATACTCCGGTTCGTGCTCTGGGAACTCGGAGTTGGATGTTTATACTCCGGTTCGCGCTTTGGGAACTCGGAGTTGGATGTTTATACTCCGCTTCGAACTCTGGGAATACGAAGTTGATGTTTATACTCCGGTTCGCGCTCTGGGAACTCGGAGTTGGATGTTTATACTCCGCTTCGCACTCTGGGAATACGGAGTTGGATGTTTTTACTCCGCTTCGTAATCTGGGAATACGGAGTTGATGTTTATACTCTGGTTCACGCTCTGGGAACTCGGAGTTGGATCTTTATACTCCGCCTCGCACTCTGGGAATAAGGAGTTGATGTTTATACTCTGGTTCGCGCTCTGGGAACTCGGAGTTGGATGTTTATACTCCTGTTTGCGCTTTGGGAACTCGGAGTTGGATGTTTATACTCCGCTTCGAACTCTGGGAATACGGAGTTGATGTTTATACTCTGGTTCGCGCTCTAGGAACTCAAAGTTGGATGTTTATACTCCGCTTCGCACTCTGGGAATACGGAGTTGGATGTTTATACTCCGCTTCGCACTCTGGGTATACGGAGTTGATGTTTATACTCCGGTTCGTGCTCTGGGAACTCGGAGTTGGATGTTTATACTCCGCCTCGCACTCTAGGAATACGGAGTTGATGTTTATACTCTGGTTCGCGCTCTGGGAACTCGGAGTTGGATGTTTGTACTCGGCTTCGCACTCTAGGAATACGGAGTTGATGTTTATACTCCACTTCGCATTCTGGGAATACAAAGTTGATGTTTATACTCTGGTTCGCACTCTGGGAATACGGAGTTGGATGTTTATACTCCGGTTCGCGCTTTGGGAACTCGGAGTTAGATGTTTATACTCCGGTTCGCGCTCTGGGAACTCGGAGTTGGATGTTTATACTCTGCATTGCACTTTAGGAATACGAAGTTGGATGTTTATACTCTGGTTCGTGCTCTGGGAACTCGGAGTTGGATGTTTATACTCTGCTTCGCAATCTGGGAATACGGAGTTGATGTTTATACTCCGGTTCGCGCTCTGGGAACTCGGATTTGGATGTTTATACTCCGCCTCGCACTCTGGGAATACGGAGTTGATGTTTATACTCTGGTTCGCGCTCTGGGAACTCGGAGTTGGATGTTTATACTCCGCCTCGCACTTTGGGAATACGGAGTTGATGTTTATACTCTGGTTCGCGCATTGGGAAATCGGAGTTGGATGTTTATACTCCGGTTCGCGCTTTGGGAACTCGGAGCTGGATGTTTATACTCCGCTTCGAACTCTGGCAATACGGAGTTGATGTTTATACTCCGGTTCGCGCTCTGGGAACTCGGAGTTGGATGTTTATACTCCGGTTCGCGCTTTGGGAACTCGGAGTTGGATGTTTATACTCCGCTTCGAACTCTGGAAATACGGAGTTGATGTTTATACTTCGGTTCGCGCTCTGGGAACTCGGAGTTGGATGTTTATACTCCGCTTCGCACTCTGGGAATACGGAGTTGGATGTTTATACTCCGCTTCGCACTCTGGGAATACAGAGTTGATGTTTATACTCTGGTTCGCGCTCTGGGAACTTGGAGTTTGATGTTTATACTCCGCCTCGCACTCTGGGAATACGGAGTTGATGTTTATACTCAGGTTTGCACTCTGGGAACTCGGAGTTGGATGTTTATACTCTGCTTCGCACTCTGCGAATACGTAGTTGGATGTTTATATTTCGCTTCACACTCTGGGAATATGGAGTTGATGTTTATACTTCGGTTCACGCTCTGGCAACTCGGAGTTGGATGTTTATACTCCGCCTCGCACTCTGGGAATACGGAGTTGATGTTTATACTCCTGTTCGCGCTCTGGGAACTCGTAGTTGGATGTTTGTACTCCGCTTCGCACTTTGGTAATACGGAGTTGGATGTTTATACTCCGGTTCGCGCTCTGGGAACTCCGAGTTGGATGTTTATACTCCGCTTCGCACTCTGGGAATACGGAGTTGATGTTTATACTCCGGTTCGCGCTTTGGGAACTCGGAGTTGGATGTTTATACTCCGCTTCGCTCTCTGGGAATACGGAGTTGATGTTTATACTCCGGTTCGCAATCTGGGAACTCGAAGTTGGATGTTTATACTCCACCTCGCACTCTGGGAATACGGAGTTGATGTTTATACTCCGGTTCGCGCTCTGGGAACTCGAAGTTGGATGTTTATACTCCGGTTCGTGCTTTGGGAACTCGGAGTTGGATGTTTATACTCCGCTTCGAACTCTGGGAATACGGAGTTGATGTTTATACTCCGGTTCGCGCTCTGCGAACTCGGAGTTGGATGCTTATACTCCGCTTCACATTCTGGGAATACGGAGTTGGAGGTTTATACTCCGCTTCGCACTTTGGGAATACGGAGTTGATGTTTATACTCCGGTTCGCGCTCTGGGAACTCGGAGTTGGATGTTTATACTCCGCCTCGCACTCTGGGAATACGGAGTTGATGTTTATACTCCGGTTCGTGCTCTGGGAACTCGGAGTTGGATGTTTATACTCCGTTTCGCGCTTTGGGAATTCGGAGTTGGATGTTTATACTCCGCTTCGAACTCTGGGAATACGAAGCTGATGTTTATACTCCGGTTCGCGCTCTGGGAACTCGGAGTTGGATGTTTATACTCCGCTTCGCACTCTGGGAATACGGAGTTGGATGTTTTTACTCCGCTTTGCAATCTGGGAATACGGAGTTGATGTTTATACTCCGGTTCACGCTCTGGGAACTCGGAGTTGGATCTTTATACTCCGCCTCGCACTCTGGGAATAAGGAGTTGATGTTTATACTCTGGTTCGCGCTCTGGGAACTCGGAGTTGGATGTTTATACTCCGGTTTGCGCTTTGGGAACTCGGAGTTGGATGTTTATACTCCGCTTCGAACTCTGGGAATACGGAGTTGATGTTTATACTCTGGTTCGCGCTCTGGGAACTCAAAGTTGGTTGTTTATACTCCGCTTCGCACTCTGGGAATACGGAGTTGGATGTTTATACTCCGCTTCGCACTCTGGGTATACAGAGTTGATGTTTATACTCCGGTTCGCGCTCTAGGAACTCGGAGTTGGATGTTTATACTCCGCCTCGCACTCTAGTAATACGGAGTTGATGTTTATACTCTCGTTCGCGCTCTGGGAACTCGGAGTTGGATGTTTGTACTCGGCTTCGCACTCTAGGAATACGGAGTTGATGTTTATACTCCACTTCGCATTCTGGGAATACAAAGTTGATGTTTATACTCCGGTTCGCACTCTGGGAATACGGAGTTGGATGTTTATACTCCAGTTCGCGCTTTGGGAACTCGGAGTTAGATGTTTATACTCCGGTTCGCGCTCTGGGAACTCGGAGTTGGATGTTTATACTCTGCATTGCACTTTAGGAATACGAAGTTGGATGTTTATACTCTGGTTCGTGCTCTGGGAACTCGGAGTTGGATGTTTATACTCTGCTTCGCAATCTGGGAATACGGAGTTGATGTTTATACTCCGGTTCGCGCTCTGGGAACTCGGATTTGGATGTTTATACTCCGCCTCGCACTCTGGGAATACGGAGTTGATGTTTATACTCTGGTTCGCGCTCTGGGAACTCGGAGTTGGATGTTTATACTCCGCCTCGCACTTTGGGAATACGGAGTTGATGTTTATACTCTGGTTAGCGCATTGGGAAATCGAAGTTGGATGTTTATACTCCGGTTCGCGCTTTGGGAACTCGGAGCTGGATGTTTATACTCCGCTTCGAACTCTGGTAATACGGAGTTGATGTTTATACTCCGGTTCGCGCTCTGGGAACTCGGAGTTGGATGTTTATACTCTGCTTCGCACTCTGCGAATACGGAGTTGGATGTTTATATTCCTCTTCACACTCTGTGAATTCAGAGTTGATGTTTATACTTCGGTTCGCGCTCTGGCAACTCGGAGTTGGATGTTTATACTCCGCCTCGCACTCTGGAAATACGGAGTTGATGTTTATACTCCGGTTCGCGCTCTGGGAACTCGGAGTTAGATTTTTGTACTCCGCTTCGCACATTGGGAATACGG
This sequence comes from Allium fistulosum, assembly GCA_030737815.1. Classification (NCBI taxonomy): domain Eukaryota; kingdom Viridiplantae; phylum Streptophyta; class Magnoliopsida; order Asparagales; family Amaryllidaceae; genus Allium; species Allium fistulosum. The sequence goes on along the minus strand of CM060904.1, from coordinate 209,196,769 downwards.
AGTTGGATGTTTATACTCCGATTCGCGCTCTGGGAACTCGGAGTTGGATGTTTATACTCCGCTTCGCACTCTGGGAATACGGAGTTGATGTGTATACTCCGGTTCGCGCTTTGGGAACTCGGAGTTGGATGTTTATACTCCGCTTCGCACTCTGGGAATACGGAGTTGATGTTTATACTCCGGTTCGCGCTCTGGGAACTCGAAGTTGGATGTTTATACTCCGCCTCGCACTCTGGGAATACGGAGTTGATGTTTATACTCCGGTTCGCGCTCTGGGAACTCGAAGTTGGATGTTTATACTCCGGTTCGCGCTTTGGGAACTCGGAGTTGGATGTTTATACTCCGCTTTGAACTCTGGGAATACGGAGTTGATGTTTATACTCCGGTTCGCGCTCTGCGAACTCGGAGTTGGATGCTTATACTCCGCTTCACATTCTGGGAATACGGAGTTGGTGGTTTATACTCCGCTTCGCACTCTGGGAATACGGAGTTGATGTTTATACTCCGGTTCGCGCTCTGGGAACTCGGAGTTGGATGTTTATACTCCGCCTCGCACTCTGGGAATACGTAGTTGATGTTTATACTCCGGTTCGTGCTCAGGGAACTCGGAGTTGGATGTTTATACTCCGGTTCGCGCTTTGGGAACTCGGAGTTGGATGTTTATACTCCGCTTCGACCTCTGGGAATATGAAGTTGATGTTTATACTCCGGTTCGTGCTTTGGGAACTCGGAGTTGGATGTTTATACTCCGCTTCGCACTCTGGGAATACGGAGTTGGATGTTTTTACTCCGCTTCGTAATCTGGGAATACGGAGTTGATGTTTATACTCCGGTTCACGCTCTGGGAACTCGGAGTTGGATCTTTATACTTCGCCTCGCACTCTGGGAATAAGGAGTTGATGTTTATACTCTGGTTCGCGCTCTGGGAACTCGGAGTTGGATGTTTATACTCCGGTTCGCGCTTTGGGAACTCGAAGTTGGATGTTTATACTCCGCTTCTAACTCTGGGAATACGGAGTTGATGTTTATACTCTAGTTCGTGCTCTGGGAACTCAGAGTTGGATGTTTATACTCCGCTTCGCACTCTGGGAATACGGAGTTGGATGTTTATACTCCGCTTCGCACTCTGGGTATACGGAGTTGATGTTTATACTCAGGTTCGCGCTCTGGGAACTCGGAGTTGGATGTTTATACTCCGCCTCGCACTCTAGGAATACGGAGTTGATGTTTATACTCCGGTTCGCGCTCTGGGAACTCGGAGTTGGATGTTTGTACTCCGCTTCGCACTCTAGGAATACGGACTTGATGTTTATACTCCACTTCGCATTCTGGGAATACAGAGTTGATGTTTATACTCCGGTTCGCACTCTGGGAATACGGAGTTGGATGTTATACTCCGGTTCGCGCTTTGGGAACTCGGAGTTAGATGTTTATACTCCGGTTCGCGCTCTGGGAACTCGGAGTTAGATGTTTATACTCTGCCTTGCACTTTGGGAATATGAAGTTGGATGTTTATACTCTGGTTCGCGCTCTGGGAACTCGGAGTTGGATGTTTATACTCTGCTTCGCACTCTGGAAATACGGAGTTGATGTTTATACTCTGGTTCGCGCTCTGGGAATTCAGAGTTGGATGTTTATACTCCGCCTCACACTCTGTGAATACGGAGTTGATGTTTATACTCTGGTTCGCGCTCTGGGAACTCGGAGTGGGATGTTTATACTCCGCCTCGCACTTTGGGCATACGGAGTTGATGTTTATACTCTGGTTCGCGCATTGGGAAATCGGAGTTGGATGTTTATACTCCGGTTCGCGCTTTGGGAACTCAGAGCTGGATGTTTATACTCCGCTTCGAACTCTGGCAATACGGAGTTGATGTTTATACTCCAGTTCGCGCTCTGGGAACTCGGAGTTGGATGTTTATACTCCGCTTCGCAATCTGGGAATACGGAGTTGGATGTTTATACTCCGCTTCGCACTCTTGGAATACGGAGTTGATGTTTATACTCCGGTTCGCACTCTGGGAACTCGGAGTTGGATGTTTATACTCCGCTTCGCACTTTGGGAATACGGAGTTGATGTTTATACTCCGTTTCGTGCTCTGGGAACTCGTAGTTGGATGTTTATACTCCGCCTCGCACTTTGGGAATATAGAGTTGATGTTTATACTCCGCTTCGCACTCTTGGAATACGGAGTTGATGTTTATACTCCGGTTCACACTCTGGGAACTCGGAGTTGGATGTTTATACTCCGCTTCGCACTCTGGGAATACGGAGTTGATGTTTATACTTCGTTTCGTGCTCTGGGAACTCGGAGTTGGATGTTTATACTCCGCCTCGCACTTTGGGAATACGGAGTTGATGTTTATACTCCGGTTCGCGCTCTGGGAACTCGGAGTTGGATGTTTATACTCCGCTTCGAACTCTGGCAATACGGAGTTGATGTTTATACTTCGGTTCGCGCTCTGGGAACTCGTAGTTGGATGTTTATACTCCGCTTCGCACTCTGGGAATACGGAGTTGGATGTTTATACTCCGCTTCGCACTCTGGGAATACAGAGTTGATGTTTATACTCTGGTTCGCGCTTTGGGAACTCGGAGTTGGATGTTTATACTCCGCCTCGCACTCTGGGAATACAGAGTTGATGTTTATACTCCGGTTTGCACTTTGGGAACTCGGAGTTGGATGTTTATACTCTGCTTCGCACTCTACGAATACGTAGTTGGATGTTTATATTTCGCTTCACACTCTGGGAATATGGAGTTGATGTTTATACTTCGGTTCGCGCTCTGGCAACTCGGAGTTGGATGTTTATACTCTGTCTCGCACTCTGGGAATACGGAGTTGATGTTTATACTCCGGTTCGCGCTCTGGGAACTCGGAGTTGGATGTTTGTACTCCGCTTCGCACTTTGGTAATACGGAGTTGGATGTTTATACTCCGGTTCGCGCTCTGGGAACTCCGAGTTGGATGTTTATACTCCGCTTCGCACTCTGGGAATACGGAGTTGATGTTTATACTCCGGTTCGCGCTTTGGGAACTCGGAGTTGGATGTTTATACTCCGCTTCGCTCTCTGGGAATACGGAGTTGATGTTTATACTCCGTTTCGCAACCTGGGAACTCGAAGTTGGATGTTTATACTCCGCCTCGCACTCTGGGAATACGGAGTTGATGTTTATACTCCGTTTCGCGCTCTGGGAACTCGAAGTTGGATGTTTATACTCCGGTTCGTGCTCTGGGAATACGGAGTTGATGTTTATACTCCGTTTCGTGCTCTGGGAACTCGGAGTTGGATGTTTATACTCCGCCTCGCACTTTGGGAATACGGAGTTGATGTTTATACTCCGGTTCGCGCTCTGGGAACTCGGAGTTGGATGTTTGTACTCCGCTTCGCACTTTGGTAATACGGAGTTGGATGTTTATACTCCGGTTCGCGCTCTGGGAACTCCGAGTTGGATGTTTATACTCCGCTTCGCACTCTGGGAATACGGAGTTGATGTTTATACTCCGGTTCGCGCTTTGGGAACTCGGAGTTGGATGTTTATACTCCGCTTCGCTCTCTAGGAATACGGAGTTGATGTTTATACTCCGTTTCGCAACCTGGGAACTCGAAGTTGGATGTTTATACTCCGCCTCGCACTCTGGGAATACGGAGTTGATGTTTATACTCCGTTTCGCGCTCTGGGAACTCGAAGTTGGATGTTTATACTCCGGTTCGTGCTTTGGGAACTCGGAGTTGGATGTTTATACTCCGCTTAAAACTCTGGGAATACGGAGTTGATGTTTATACTCCGGTTCGCGCTCTGCGAACTCGGAGTTGGATGCTTATACTCCGCTTCAGATTCTGGGAATACGGAGTTGGAGGTTTATACTCTGCTTTGCACTCTGGGAATACGGAGTTGAAGTTTATACTCCGGTTCGCGCTCTGGGAACTCGGAGTTGGATGTTTATACTCCGCCTCGCACTCTGGGAATACGGAGTTGATGGTTATACTCCGGTTCGTGCTCTGGGAACTCGGAGTTGGATGTTTATACTCCGGTTCGCGCTTTGGGAACTCGGAGTTGGATGTTTATACTCCGCTTCGAACTTTGGGAATACGAAGTTGATGTTTATACTCCGGTTCGCGCTCTGGGAACTCGGAGTTGGATGTTTATACTCCACTTCCCACTCTGGGAATACGGAGTTGGATGTTTTTACTCCGCTTCGCAATCTGGGAATACGGAGTTGATGTTTATACTCCGGTTCACGCTCTGGGAACTCGGAGTTGGATCTTTATACTCCGCCTCGCACTCTGGGAATAAGGAGTTGATGTTTATACTCCGGTTCGCGCTCTGGGAACTCGAAGTTGGATGTTTATACTCCGGTTTGCGCTTTGGGAACTCGGAGTTGGATGTTTATACTCCGCTACGAACTCTGGGAATACGGAGTTGATGTTTATACTCTGGTTCGCGCTCTGGGAACTCAAAGTTGGATGTTTATACTCCGCTTCGCACTCTGGGAATACGGAGTTGGATGTTTATACTCCGCTTCGCACTCTGGGTATACAGAGTTGATGTTTATACTCCGGTTCGCGCTCTGGGAACTCGGAGTTGGATGTTTGCACTCGGCTTCGCACTCTAGGAATACGGAGTTGATGTTTATACTCCACTTCGCATTCTGGGAATACAGAGTCGATGTTTGTACTCCGGTTCGCACTCTGGGAATACGGAGTTGGATGTTTATACTCCGGTTCGCGCTTTGGGAACTCGGAGTTAGATGTTTATACTCCGGTTCGTGCTCTGGGAACTCGGAGTTGGATGTTTATACTCTGCCTTGCACTTTAGGAATACGAAGTTGGATGTTTATACTCTGGTTCGTGCTCTGGGAACTCGGAGTTGGATGTTTATACTCTGCTTCGCACTCTGGGAATACGGAGTTGATGTTTATACTCCGGTTCGCGCTCTGGGAACTCGGAGTTGGATGTTTATACTCCGCCTCGCACTCTGGGAATACGGAGTTGATGTTTATACTCTGGTTCGCGCTCTGGGAACTCGGAGTTGGATGTTTATACTCCGCCTCACACTTTGGGAATACGGAGTTGATGTTTATACTCTGGTTCGCGCATTGGGAAATCGGAGTTGGATGTTTATACTCCGGTTCGCGCTTTGGGAACTCGGAGCTGGATGTTTATACTCCGCTTCGAACTCTGGCAATACAGAGTTGATGTTTATACTCCGGTTCGCGCTTTGGGAACTCGGAGTTGGATGTTCATACTCCGCTTTGCACTCTGGGAATACGGAGTTGGATGTTTATACTCCGCTTCGCACTCTGGGAATACAGAGTTGATGTTTATACTCTGGTTCGCGCTCTGGGAACTCAAAGTTGGATGTTTATACTCCGCCTCGCACTATGGGAATACGGAGTTGATGTTTATACTCCGGTTCGCGCTCTGGGAACTTGGAGTTAGATGTCTATACTATGCTTCGCACTCTGGAAATATGGAGTTGGATGTTTATACTCCGCTTCACAATCTGGGAATACGGAGTTGATGTTTATACTTCGGTTCGTGCTCTGGCAACTCGGAGTTGATGTTTATACTCCGCCTTGCACTCTGGGAATACGGAATTAATGTTTATACTCTGGTTCGCGCTCTGGGAACTCGGATTTGGATGTTTGTACTCCGCTTCGCACACTGGGAATACAGAGTTGATGTTTATACTCCGCTTCGCATTCTAGGAATACGGAGTTGATGTTTATACTCCGCTTCGCACTCTGGAAAAACGGAGTTGGATGTTTATACTCCGGTTCGCGCTTTGGGAACTCGGAGTTGGATGTTTATACTACGCTTCGAACTCTGGGAATACGGAGTTGATGTTTATACTCCGGTTCGCGCTTTGGGAACTCGAAGTTGGATGTTTATACTCCGCTTCGCACTCTGGGAATACGGAGTTGGATGTTTATACTCCACTTCGCACTCTGGGAATACGGAGTTGATGTTTATATTCCGGTTCGCGCTTTGGGAACTCGGAGTTGGATGTTTATACTCCGCCTCGCACTCTGGGAATACGGAGTTGATGTTTATACTCCGGTTTGCGCTCTGGGAACTCGAAGTTGGATGTTTATACTCCGGTTCGAGCTTTAGGAACTTGGAGTTGGATGTTTATACTCCGCTTCGAACTCTGGGAAAACGGAGTTGATGTTTATACTCCGGTTCGCGCTTTGGGAACTCGGAGTTGGATGTTTATACTCCGCTTCGCACTCTGGGAATACGGAGTTGGATGTTTATACTCCGCTTCGCACTCTAGGTATACGGAGTTGATGTTTATACTCCGGTTCGCGCTCTGGGAACTCGGAGTTGGATGTTTATACTCCGCCTCGCACTCTAGGAATACGGAGTTGATGTTTATACTCCGGTTCGTGCTCTGGGAACTCGAAGTTGGATGTTTGTACTCCGCTTCGAGCTCTAGGAATACGGAGTTGATGTTTATACTCCACTTCGCATTCTGGGAATACAGAGCTGATGTTTATACTCCGGTTCGCACTCTGGGAATACGGAGTTGGATGTTTATACTCCGGTTCGCGCTTTGGGAACTCGGAGTTGGATGTTTATACTACGGTTCGTACTCTGGGAACTCGGAGTTGGATGTTTATACTCTGCCTTGCACTTTGGGAATACGAAGTTGGATGTTTATACTCTGGTTTGCGCTCTGGGAACTCGGAGTTGGATGTTTATACTCCGCTTCGCACTCTGGGAATACGGAGTTGATGTTTATACTCCAGTTCGCGCTCTGGGAACTCGGAGTTGGATGTTTATACTCCACCTCGCACTCTGGGAATACGGAGTTGATGTTTATACTCTGGTTCGCGCTCTGGGAACTCGGAGTTGGATGTTTATACTCCGCCTCACACTTTGGGAATACGGAGTTGATGTTTATACTCTGGTTCGTGCATTGGGAAATCGGAGTTGGATGTTTATACACTGGTTCGCGCTTTGGGAACTCGGAGCTGGATGTTTATACTCTGCTTCGAACTCTGGCAATACGGAGTTGATGTTTATACTCCGGTTCGCGCTCTGGGAACTCGGAGTTGGATGTTTATACTCCGCTTCGCACTCTGGGAATACGGAGTTGGATGTTTATACTTCGCTTCGCACTCTGGGAATACAGAGTTGATGTTTATACTCCGGTTCGCGCTCTGGGAACTCAAAGTTGGATGTTTATACTCCGCCTCGCACTATGGGAATACGGAGTTGATGTTTATACTCCGGTTCGCGCTCTGGGAACTCGGAGTTAGATGTTTATACTCCGCTTCGCTCTCTGGGAATACGGAGTTGATGTTTATACTCCGCTTCACACTACGGGAATACGGAGTTGATGTTTATACTTCGGTTCGCGCTCTGGCAACTCGGAGTTGGATGTTTATACTCCGCCTCGCACTCTGGGAATACGGAATTGATGAATATACTCTGGTTCGCGCTCTGGGAACTCGGATTTGGATGTTTGTACTCTGCTTCGCACACTGGGAATACGGAGTTGATGTTTATACTCCACTTCGCATTCTGGGAATACGGAGTTGATGTTTATACTCTGCTTCGCACTCTGGAAAAACGGAGTTGGATGTTTATACTCCGGTTCGCGCTTTGGGAACTCGGAGTTGGAGTTTATACTCCGCTTCGAACTCTGGGAATACGGAGTTGATGTTTATACTCCGGTTCGCGCTTTGGGAACTCGGAGTTGGATGTTTATACTCCGCTTCGCACTTTGGGAATACGGAGTTGGATGTTTATACTCCACTTCGCACTCTGGGAATACGGAGTTGATGTTTATATTCCGGTTCGCGCTTTGGGAACTCGGAGTTGGATGTTTATACTCCGCCTCGCACTCTGGGAATACGGAGTTGATGTTTATACTCCGGTTTGCGCTCTGGGAACTCGAAGTTGGATGTTTATACTCCGGTTCGAGCTTTAGGAACTTGGAGTTGGATGTTTATACTCCGCTTCGAACTCTGGGAAAACGGAGTTGATGTTTATACTCCGGTTCGCGCTTTGGGAACTCGGAGTTGGATGTTTATACTTCGCTTCGCACTCTGGGAATACGGAGTTGGATGTTTATACTCCGCTTCGCACTCTGGGAATACGGAGTTGATGTTTATACACCGGTTCGTGCTTTGGGAACTCGGAGTTGGATGTTTATACTCCGGTTCGTGCTCTGGGAACTCAGAGTTGGATGTTTATACTCCGCTTCGCACTCTGGGAATACGGAGTTGGATGTTTATACTCTAGTTCGCGCTCTGGGAATACGGAGTTGGATGTTTATACTCCGGTTAGCGCTTTGGGAACTCGGCGTTGGATGTTTATACTCCGGTTCGCGCTCTGGGAATTCGGAGTTGGATGTTTATACTCTGCCTTGCACTTTGGGAATACGAAGTTGGATGTTAATACTCTGGTTCGCGCTTTGGGAACACGGAGTTGGATGTTTATACTCCACTTCGCACTCTGGGAATACGGAGTTGATGTTTATAATCCGGTTCGCGCTCTGGGAACTCAGAGTTGGATGTTTATGCTCTGCCTCGCACTCTAGGAATACGGAGTTGATGTTTATACTCTGGTTCGTGCTCTGGGAACTCGGAGTTGGATGTTTATACTCCGCCTCACAGTTTGGGAATACGGAGTTGATGTTTATACTCTGGTTCGCGCACTGGGAAATCGGAGTAGGATGTTTATACTCTGGTTCGAGCTTTGGGAACTCGGAGCTGGATGTTTATACTCCGCTTCGAACTCTGGCAATACGGAGTTGATGTTTATACTCCGGTTCACGCTCTGGGAACTCGGAGTTGGATGTTTATACTCCGCTTCGCACTCTAGGAATACGGAGTTGGATGTTTATACTCTGCTTCGCACTCTGGGAATACGGAGTTGATGTTTATACTCCGGTTCGCGCTCTGGGAACTCGGAGTTGGATGTTTATACTCCGCCTTGCACTCTGGGAATACGGAGTAGATGTTTATACTCCGGTTTGCACTCTGGGAATACGGAGTTGATGTTTATACTCCGGTTTGCGCTCTGGGAACTCAGAGTTGGATGTTTATACTCTGCTTCGCACTCTACGAATACGGAGTTGGATGTTTATATTCTGCTTCACAGTCTGGGAATACGGAGTTGATGTTTATACTTCGGTTCGCGCTCTGGCAACTCGGAGTTGGATGTTTATACTCCGCCTCGCACTCTGGGAATACGGAGTTGATGTTTATACTCCATTTCGCGCTCTGGGAACTCGAAGTTGGATGTTTGTACTCCGCTTCGCACTCTGGGAATACGGAGTTGGATGTTTATACTCTGGTTCGCGCTCTGGGAACTCGGAGTTGGATGTTTATACTCCGCTTCGCACTCTGGGAATACGGAGTTGATGTTTATACTACGGTTCGTGCTTTGGGAACTCGGAGTTGGATGTTTATACTCCGCCTCGCACTCTGGGAATACGGAGTTGATGTTTATACTGCGGTTCGCGCTTTGGGAACTCGAAGTTGGATGTTTATACTCCGCCTCGCACTCTGGGAATACGGAGTTGATGTTTATACTCCGGTTCGTGCTCTGGGAACTCGAAGTTGGATGTTTATACTCCGGTTCGCGCTTTGGGAACTCGTAGTTGGATGTTTATACTCTGCTTCGAACTCTGGGAATACGAATTTGATGTTTATACTCCGGTTCGCGCTCTGGGAACTCGGAGTTGGATGTTTATACTCCGCTTCGCACTCTGGGAATACGGAGTTGGATGTTTTTACTCCGCTTTGCAATCTGGGAATACGGAGTTGATGTTTATACTCCGGTTCACGCTCTGGGAACTCGGAGTTGGATCTTTATACTCCGCCTCGCACTCTGGGAATAAGGAGTTGATGTTTATACTCCGGTTCGCGCTCTGGGAACTCGGAGTTGGATGTTTATACTCCGGTTCGCGCTTTGGGAACTCGGAGTTGGATGTTTATACTCCGCTTCGAACTCTGGAAATACGGAGTTGATGTTTATACTCTGGTTCGCGCTCTGGGAACTCAGAGTTGGATGTTTATACTCCGCTTCGCACTCTGGGAATACGGAGTTGGATGTTTATACTCCGCTTCGCACTCTAGGTATACGGAGTTGATGTTTATACTCCGGTTCGTGCTCTGGGAACTCGGAGTTGGATGTTTATACTCCGCCTCGCACTCTAGGAATACGGAGTTGATGTTTATACTCCGGTTCGTGCTCTGGGAACTCGAAGTTGGATGTTTGTACTCCGCTTCGAGCTCTAGGAATACGGAGTTGATGTTTATACTCCACTTCGCATTCTGGGAATACAGAGCTGATGTTTATACTCCGGTTCGCACTCTGGGAATACGGAGTTGGATGTTTATACTCCGGTTCGCGCTTTGGGAACTCGGAGTTGGATGTTTATACTACGGTTCGTACTCTGGGAACTCGGAGTTGGATGTTTATACTCTGCCTTGCACTTTGGGAATACGAAGTTGGATGTTTATACTCTGGTTCGCGCTCTGGGAACTCGGAGTTGGATGTTTATACTCCGCTTCGCACTCTGGGAATACGGAGTTGATGTTTATACTCCGGTTCGCGCTCTGGGAACTCGGAGTTGGATGTTTATACTCCACCTCACACTCTGGGAATACGGAGTTGATGTTTATACTCTGGTTCGCGCTCTGGGAACTCGGAGTTGGATGTTTATACTCCGCCTCGCACTTTGGGAATACGGAGTTGATGTTTATACTCTGGTTCGTGCATTGGGAAATCGGAGTTGGATGTTTATACACTGGTTCGCGCTTTGGGAACTCGGAGCTGGATGTTTATACTCTGCTTCGAACTCTGGCAATACGGAGTTGATGTTTATACTCCGGTTCGCGCTCTGGGAACTCGGAGTTGGATGTTTATACTCCGCTTCGCACTCTGGGAATACGGAGTTGGATGTTTATACTTCGCTTCGCACTCTGGGAATACAGAGTTGATGTTTATACTCCGGTTCGCGCTCTGGGAACTCAAAGTTAGATGTTTATACTCCGCCTCGCACTATGGGAATACGGAGTTGATGTTTATACTCCGGTTCGCGCTCTGGGAACTCGGAGTTAGATGTTTATACTCTGCTTCACACTCTGGGAATATGGAGTTGGATGTTTATACTCCGCTTCACACTACGGGAATACGGAGTTGATGTTTATACTTCGGTTCGCGCTCTGGCAACTCGGAGTTGGATGTTTATACTCCGCCTCGCACTCTGGGAATACGGAATTGATGAATATACTCTGGTTCGCGCTCTGGGAACTCGGATTTGGATGTTTGTACTCTGCTTCGCACACTGGGAATACGGAGTTGATGTTTATACTCCACTTCGCATTCTGGGAATACGGAGTTGATGTTTATACTCTGCTTCGCACTCTGGAAAAACGGAGTTGGATGTTTATACTCCGGTTCGCGCTTTGGGAACTCGGAGTTGGAGTTTATACTCCGCTTCGAACTCTGGGAATACGGAGTTGATGTTTATACTCCGGTTCGCGCTTTGGGAACTCGGAGTTGGATGTTTATACTCCGCTTCGCACTTTGGGAATACAGAGTTGGATGTTTATACTCCGCTTCGCTCTCTGGGAATACGGAGTTGATGTTTATATTCCGGTTCGCGCTTTGGGAACTCGGAGTTGGATGTTTATACTCTGCCTCGCACTCTGGGAATACGGAGTTGATGTTTATACTCCGGTTCGCGCTTTGGGAACTCGGAGTTGGATGTTTATACTCCGCTTCGAACTCTGGGAATACGGAGTTGATGTTTATACTCCGGTTCGCGCTCTGCGAACTCGGAGTTGGATGCTTATACTCCGCTTCACATTCTGGGAATACGGAGTTGGAGGTTTATACTCCGCTTCGCACTCTAGGAATACGGAGTTGATGTTTATATTCCGGTTCGTGTTCTGGGAACTCGGAGTTGGATGTTTATACTTCGCCTCGCACTTTGGGAATATGGAGTTGATGTTTATACTCCGGTTCACGCTCTGGGAACTCGGAGTTGGATGTTTATACTCCGGTTCGCGCTTTGGGAACTCGGAGTTGGATGTTTATACTCCGCTTCGAACTCTGGGAATACGGAGTTGATGTTTATACTCCGGTTCGCGCTTTGGGAACTCGGAGTTGGATGTTTATACTCCGCTTCGCACTCTGGGAATACGGAGTTGGATGTTTATACTCCGCTTCGCACTCTGGGAATACGGAGTTGATGTTTATATTCCGGTTCGCGCTTTGGGAACTCGGAGTTGGATGTTTATACTCCGCCTCGCACTCTGGGAATACGGAGTTGATGTTTATACTCCGGTTTGCGCTCTGGGAACTCGAAGTTGGATGTTTATACTCCGGTTTGAGCTTTAGGAACTTGGAGTTGGATGTTTATACTCCGCTTCGAACTCTGGGAAAACGGAGTTGATGTTTATACTCCGGTTCACGCTTTGGGAACTCGGAGTTGGATGTTTATACTCTGCTTCGCACTCTGGGAATACGGATTTGGATGTTTATACTCCGCTTCGCACTCTGGGAATACGGAGTTGATGTTTATACTCCGGTTCACACTTTGGGAACTCGGAGTTGGATGTTTATACTCCGGTTCGCGCTCTGGGAACTCAGAGTTGGATGTTTATACTCCGGTTCGCACTCTGGGAATACGGAGTTGGATGTTTATACTCTAGTTCGCGCTTTGGGAATACGGAGTTGGATGTTTATACTCCGGTTCGCGCTTTGGGAACTCGGAGTTGGATGTTTATACTCCGGTTCGCGCTCTGGGAATTTGGAGTTGGATGTTTATACTCTGCCTTGCACTTTGGGAATACGAAGTTGGATGTTTATACTCTGGTTCACGCTTTGGGAACTCGGAGTTGGATGTTTATACTCCGCTTCGCACTCTGGGAATACGGAGTTGATGTTTATACTCCGGTTCGCGCTCTGGGAACTCAGAGTTGGATGTTTATACTCCACCTCGCACTCTGGGAATACGGAGTTGATGTTTATACTCTGGTTCGCGCTTTGGGAACTCGGAGTTTGATGTTTATACTCCGCCTCGCACTTTGGGAATACGGAGTTGATGTTTATACTCTGGTTCGCGCACTGGGAAATCTGAGTTGGATGTTTATACTCTGGTTCACGCTTTGGGAACTCGGAGCTGGATGTTTATACTCCGCTTCGAAATCTGGTAATACGGAGTTGATGTTTATACTCCGGTTCATGCTCTGGGAACTCGGAGTTGGATGTTTATACTCCGCTTCGCACTCTAGGAATATGGAGTTGGATGTTTATACTCTGCTTCGCACTCTGGGAATACGGAGTTGATGTTTATACTCCGGTTCACGCTCTGGGAACTCGGAGTTGGATGTTTATACTCCGGTTCGCGCTTTGGGAACTCGGAGTTGGATGTTTATACTCCGCTTCGAACTCTGGGAATACGGAGTTGATGTTTATACTCCGGTTCGCGCTTTGGGAACTCGGAGTTGGATGTTTATACTCCGCTTCGCACTTTGGGAATACGGAGTTGGATGTTTATACTCCGCTTCGCACTCTGGGAATACGGAGTTGATGTTTATATTCCGGTTCGCGCTTTGGGAACTCGGAGTTGGATGTTTATACTCCGCCTCGCACTCTGGGAATACGGAGTTGATGTTTATACTCCGGTTTGCGCTCTGGGAACTCGAAGTTGGATGTTTATACTCCGGTTTGAGCTTTAGGAACTTGGAGTTGGATGTTTATACTCCGCTTCGAACTCTGGGAAAACGGAGTTGATGTTTATACTCCGGTTCACGCTTTGGGAACTCGGAGTTGGATGTTTATACTCTGCTTCGCACTCTGGGAATACGGATTTGGATGTTTATACTCCGCTTCGCACTCTGGGAATACGGAGTTGATGTTTATACTCCGGTTCACACTTTGGGAACTCGAAGTTGGATGTTTATACTCCGGTTCGCGCTCTGGGAACTCAGAGTTGGATGTTTATACTCCGGTTCGCACTCTGGGAATACGGAGTTGGATGTTTATACTCTAGTTCGCGCTTTGGGAATACGGAGTTGGATGTTTATACTCCGGTTCGCGCTTTGGGAACTCGGAGTTGGATGTTTATACTCCGGTTCGCGCTCTGGGAATTCGGAGTTGGATGTTTATACTCTGCCTTGCACTTTGGGAATACGAAGTTGGATGTTTATACTCTGGTTCGCGCTTTGGGAACTCGGAGTTGGATGTTTATACTCCGCTTCGCACTCTGGGAATACGGAGTTGATGTTTATACTCCGGTTCGCGCTCTGGGAACTCAGAGTTGGATGTTTATACTCCACCTCGCACTCTGGGAATACGGAGTTGATGTTTATACTCTAGTTCGCGCTTTGGGAACTCGGAGTTTGATGTTTATACTCCGCCTCGCACTTTGGGAATACGGAGTTGATGTTTATACTCTGGTTCGCGCACTGGGAAATCTGAGTTGGATGTTTATACTCTGGTTCACGCTTTGGGAACTCGGAGTTGGATGTTTATACTCCGCTTCGAAATCTGGTAATACGGAGTTGATGTTTATACTCCGGTTCACGCTCTGGGAACTCGGAGTTGGATGTTTATACTCCGCTTCGCACTCTAGGAATATGGAGTTGGATGTTTATACTCTGCTTCGCACTCTGGGAATACGGAGTTGATGTTTATACTCCGGTTCGCGCTCTGGGAACTCGGAGTTGGATGTTTATACTCCGCCTTGCACTCTGGGAATACGGAGTTGATGTTTATACTCCGGTTTGCACTCTGGGAATACGGAGTTGATGTTTATACTCCGGTTTGCGCTCTTGGAACTCGGAGTTGGATGTTTATACTCTGCTTCGCACTCTGCGAATACGGAGTTGGATGTTTATATTCTGCTTCACACTCTGGGAATACGGAGTTGATGTTTATACTTCGGTTCGCGCTCTAGCAACTCGGAGTTGGATGTTTATACTCCGCCTCGCACTCTGGGAATACGGAGTTGATATTTATACTCCAGTTTGCACTCTGGGAACTCGAAGTTGGATGTTTGTACTCCGCTTCGCACTCTGGGAATACGGAGTTGGATGTTTATACTCCGCTTCGCACTCTGGGAATACGGAGTTGATGTTTATACTCCGGTTCGCGCTCTAGGAACTCAAAGTTGGATGTGTATACTCCGCCTCGCACTTTGGGAATACGGAGATGATGTTTATACTCTGGTTCGCGCTCTAGGAACTCGGAGTTGGATGTTTATACTCCGCCTCGCACTTTGGGAATACGGAGTAGATGTTTATACTCTGGTTCGTGCACTGGGAAATCGGAGTTGGATGTTTATACTCTGGTTCGCGCTTTGGGAACTCGGAGTTGGATGTTTATACTCCGCTTCGAACTCTGGCAATACGGAGTTGATGTTTATACTCCGGTTCACGCTCTGGGAACTCGGAGTTGGATGTTTATACTCCGCTTCGCACTCTGGGAATATAGAGTTGGATGTTTATACTCTGCTTCGCACTCTGGGAATACGGAGTTGATGTTTATACTCTGGTTCGCGCTCTGGGAACTCGGAGTTGGATGTTTATACTCCGCCTTGCACTCTGGGAATACGGAGTTGATGTTTATACTCCGGTTTGCACTCCCGGAATACGGAGTTGATGTTTATACTCCGGTTTGCGCTCTTGGAACTTGGAGTTGGATGTTTATACTCTGCTTCGAACTTTGGGAAAACGGAGTTGATGTTTATACTCCGGTTCACGCTTTGGGAACTCGGAGTTGGATGTTTATACTCCGCTTTGCACTTTGGGAATACGGAGTTGGATGTTTATACTCCGCTTCGAACTCTGGGAATACGGAGTTGATGTTTATACTCTGGTTCACACTTTGGGAACTCGGAGTTGGTGTTTATACTCCGGTTCGCGCTCTGGGAACTCAGAGTTGGATGTTTATACTCCGGTTTGCACTCTGGGAATACGGAGTTGGATGTTTATACTCTAGTTCGCGCTCTGGGAATACGGAGTTGGATGTTTATACTCTGGTTCGCGCTTTGGGAACTCGGAGTTGATGTTTATACTCCGGTTCGCGCTCTGGGAATTCGGAGTTGGATTTTTATACTCTGCCTTGCACTTTGGGAATACGAAGTTGGATGTTTATACTCTGGTTCACGCTTTGGGAACTCGGAGTTGGATGTTTATACTCCGCTTCGCACTCTGGGAATACGGAGTTGAAGTTCATACTCCGGTTCGCGCTCTAGGAACTCAGAGTTGGATGTTTATACTCCGCCTCGCACTCTGGGAATACGGAGTTGATGTTTATACTCTGGTTCGCGCTCTGGGAACTCGGAGTTTGATGTTTATACTCCGCCTCGCACTTTGGGAATACGGAGTTGATGTTTATACTCTGGTTCGCGCACTGGGAAATCGGAGTTGGATGTTTATACTCTGGTTCGCGCTTTGGGAACTCGGAGCTGGATGTTTATACACCGCTTCGAACTCTGGCAATACGGAGTTGATGTTTATACTCCGGTTCACGCTCTGGGAACTCGGAGTTGGATGTTTATACTCCGCTTCGCACTTTGGGAATATGGAGTTGGATGTTTATACTCTGCTTCGCACTCTGGGAATACGGAGTTGATGTTTATACTCCGGTTCGCGCTCTAGGAACTTGGAGTTGTATGTTAATACTCCGCCTTGCACTCTGGGAATACGGAGTTGATGTTTATACTCCGGTTTGCACTCTGGGAATACGGAGTTGATGTTTATACTCCGGTTTGCGCTCTGGGAACTCGGAGTTGGATGTTTATACTCTGCTTCGCACTCTGCGAATACGGAGTTGGATGTTTATATTCTGCTTCACACTCTGGGAATACGGAGTTGATGTTTATACTTCGGTTCGTGCTCTAGCAACTCGGAGTTGGATGTTTATACTCCGCCTCGCACTTTGGGAATACGGAGTTGATGTTTATACTCTAGTTCGCGCTCTGGGAACTCGAAGTTGGATGTTTGTACTCCGCTTCGCACTCTGGGAATACGGAGTTGGATGTTTATACTCCGCTTCGCACTCTGGGAATACGGAGTTGATGTTTATACTCCGGTTCGCGCTCTAGGAACTCAGAGTTGGATGTTTATACTCCGCCTCGCACTCTGGGAATACGGAGTTGATGTTTATACTCTGGTTCGCACTCTAGGAACTCGGAGTTGGATGTTTATACTCCGCCTCGCACTTTGGGAATACGGAGTTGATGTTTATACTCTGGTTCGCGCACTGGGAAATCGGAATTGGATGTTTATACTCTGGTTCGCGCTTTGGGAACTCGGAGCTGGATGTTTATACTCCGCTTCAAACTCTGGCAATACGGAGTTGATGTTTATACTCCGGTTCACGCTCTGGGAACTCGGAGTTGGATGTTTATACTTCGCTTCGCACTCTGGGAATATGGAGTTGGATGTTTATACTCTGCTTCGCACTCTGGGAATACGGAGTTGATGTTTATACTCCGGTTCGCGCTCTGGGAACTCGGAGTTGGATGTTTATACTCCGCCTTGCACTCTGGGAATACGGAGTTGATGTTTATACTCCGGTTTGCACTCTGGGAATACGGAGTTGATGTTTATACTCCGGTTTGCGCTCTTGGAACTCGGAGTTGGATGTTTATACTCTGCCTTGCACTTTAGGAATACGAAGTTGGATGTTTATACTCTGGTTCGTGCTCTGGGAACTCGGAGTTGGATGTTTATACTCTGCTTCGCACTCTGGGAATACGGAGTTGATGTTTATACTCCGGTTCGCGCTCTTGGAACTTGGAGTTGGATGTTTATACTCCGCCTCGCACTCTGGGAATACGGAGTTGATGTTTATACTCCGGTTTGCGCTCTAGGAACTCGAAGTTGGATGTTTATACTCCGGTTCGAGCTCTAGGAACTTGGAGTTGGATGTTTATACTCCGCTTCGAACTCTGGGAAAACGGAGTTGATGTTTATACTCCGGTTCGCGCTTTGGGAACTCGGATTTGGATGTTTATACTCCGCTTCGCACTATGGGAATACGGAGTTGGATGTTTATACTCTGCTTCGCACTCTGGGAATACGGAGTTGATGTTTATACTCCGGTTCGCGCTTTGGGAACTCGGAGTTGGATGTTTATACTCCGGTTCGCGCTCTGGGAACTCAGAGTTGGATGTTTATACTCCGCTTCGCACTCTGGGAATACGGAGTTGGATGTTTATACTCTAGTTCGCGCTCTGGGAATACGGAGTTGGATGTTTATACTTCGGTTCGCGCTTTGGGAACTCGGAGTTGGATGTTTATACTCCGGTTCGCGCTCTGGGAATTAGGAGTTGGATGTATATACTCTGCCTTGCACTTTGGGAATACGAAGTTGGATGTTTATACTCTGGTTCGCGCTCTGGGAACTTGGAGTTGGATGTTTATACTCCGCTTCGCACTCTGGGAATACGGAGTTGATGTTTATACTCCGGTTCGTGCTCTGGGAACTCAGAGTTGGATGTTTGTACTCCGCCTCGCACTCTGGGAATACGGAGTTGATGTTTATACTCTGGTTCGCGCTCTGGGAACTCGGAGTTGGATGTTTATACTCCGCCTCGCACTTTGGGAATACGGAGTTGATGTTTATACTCCGCTTCGCACTTTGGGAATACGGAGTTGGATGTTTATACTCCGCTTCGCTCTCTGGGAATACGGAGTTGATGTTTATATTCCGGTTCGCGCTTTGGGAACTCGGAGTTGGATGTTTATACTCCGCCTCGCACTCTGGGAATACGGAGTTGATGTTTATACTCCGGTTCGCGCTTTGGGAACTCGGAGTTGGATGTTATACTCCGCTTCGAACTCTGGGAATACGGAGTTGATGTTTATACTCCGGTTCGCGCTCTGCGAACTCGGAGTTGGATGCTTATACTCCGCTTCACATTCTGGGAATACGGAGTTGGAGGTTTATACTCCGCTTCGCACTCTAGGAATACGGAGTTGATGTTTATATTCCGGTTCGTGCTCTGGGAACTCGGAGTTGGATGTTTATACTCCGCCTCGCACTTTGGGAATACGGAGTTGATGTTTATACTCCGGTTCACGCTCTGGGAACTCGGAGTTGGATGTTTATACTCCGGTTCGCGCTTTGGGAACTCGGAGTTGGATGTTTATACTCCGCTTCGAACTCTGGGAATACGGAGTTGATGTTTATACTCCGGTTCGCGCTTTGGGAACTCGGAGTTGGATGTTTATACTCCGCTTCGCACTCTGGGAATACGGAGTTGGATGTTTATACTCCGCTTCGCACTCTGGGAATACGGAGTTGATGTTTATATTCCGGTTCGCGCTTTGGGAACTCGGAGTTGGATGTTTATACTCCGCCTCGCACTCTGGGAATACGGTGTTGATGTTTATACTCCGGTTTGCGCTCTGGGAACTCGAAGTTGGATGTTTATACTCCGGTTTGAGCTTTAGGAACTTGGAGTTGGATGTTTATACTCCGCTTCGAACTCTGGGAAAACGGAGTTGATGTTTATACTCCGGTTCACGCTTTGGGAACTCGGAGTTGGATGTTTATACTCTGCTTCGCACTCTGGGAATACGGATTTGGATGTTTATACTCCGCTTCGCACTCTGGGAATACGGAGTTGATGTTTATACTCCGGTTCACACTTTGGGAACTCGGAGTTGGATGTTTATACTCCGGTTCGCGCTCTGGGAACTCAGAGTTGGATGTTTATACTCCGGCTCGCACTCTGGGAATACGGAGTTGGATGTTTATACTCTAGTTCGCGCTTTGGGAATACGGAGTTGGATGTTTATACTCCGGTTCACGCTTTGGGAACTCGGAGTTGGATGTTTATACTCCGGTTCGCGCTCTGGGAATTCGGAGTTGGATGTTTATACTCTGCCTTGCACTTTGGGAATACGAAGTTGGATGTTTATACTCTGGTTCGCGCTTTGGGAACTCGGAGTTGGATGTTTATACTCCGCTTCGCACTCTGGGAATACGGAGTTGATGTTTATACTCCGGTTCGCGCTCTAGGAACTCAGAGTTGGATGTTTATACTCCACCTCGCACTCTGGGAATACGGAGTTGATGTTTATACTCTGGTTCGCGCTTTGGGAACTCGGAGTTTGATGTTTATACTCCGCCTCGCACTTTGGGAATACGGAGTTGATGTTTATACTCTGGTTCGCGCACTGGGAAATCTGAGTTGGATGTTTATACTCTGGTTCACGCTTTGGGAACTCGGAGTTGGATGTTTATACTCCGCTTCGAACTCTGGGAATACGGAGTTGATGTTTATACTCTGGTTCACACTTTGGGAACTCGGAGTTGGTGTTTATACTCCGGTTCGCGCTCTGGGAACTCAGAGTTGGATGTTTATACTCCGGTTTGCACTCTGGGAATACGGAGTTGGATGTTTATACTCTAGTTCGCGCTCTGGGAATACGGAGTTGGATGTTTATACTCTGGTTCGCGCTTTGGGAACTCGGAGTTGGATGTTTATACTCCGGTTCGCGCTCTGGGAATTCGGAGTTGGATTTTTATACTCTGCCTTGCACTTTGGGAATACGAAGTTGGATGTTTATACTCTGGTTCACGCTTTGGGAACTCGGAGTTGGATGTTTATACTCCGCTTCGCACTCTGGGAATACGGAGTTGAAGTTCATACTCCGGTTCGCGCTCTAGGAACTCAGAGTTGGATGTTTATACTCCGCCTCGCACTCTGGGAATACGGAGTTGATGTTTATACTCTGGTTCGCGCTCTGGGAACTCGGAGTTTGATGTTTATACTCCGCCTCGCACTTTGGGAATACGGAGTTGATGTTTATACTCTGGTTCGCGCACTGGGAAATCGGAGTTGGATGTTTATACTCTGGTTCGCGCTTTGGGAACTCGGAGCTGGATGTTTATACACCGCTTCGAACTCTGGCAATACGGAGTTGATGTTTATACTCCGGTTCACGCTCTGGGAACTCGGAGTTGGATGTTTATACTCCGCTTCGCACTTTGGGAATATGGAGTTGGATGTTTATACTCTGCTTCGCACTCTGGGAATACGGAGTTGATGTTTATACTCCGGTTCGCGCTCTAGGAACTTGGAGTTGTATGTTAATACTCCGCCTTGCACTCTGGGAATACGGAGTTGATGTTTATACTCCGGTTTGCACTCTGGGAATACGGAGTTGATGTTTATACTCCGGTTTGCGCTCTGGGAACTCGGAGTTGGATGTTTATACTCTGCTTCGCACTCTGCGAATACGGAGTTGGATGTTTATATTCTGCTTCACACTCTGGGAATACGGAGTTGATGTTTATACTTCGGTTCGTGCTCTAGCAACTCGGAGTTGGATGTTTATACTCCGCCTCGCACTTTGGGAATACGGAGTTGATGTTTATACTCTAGTTCGCGCTCTGGGAACTCGAAGTTGGATGTTTGTACTCCGCTTCGCACTTTGGGAATACGGAGTTGGATGTTTATACTCCGCTTCGCACTCTGGGAATACGGAGTTGATGTTTATACTCCGGTTCGCGCTCTAGGAACTCAGAGTTGGATGTTTATACTCCGCCTCGCACTCTGGGAATACGGAGTTGATGTTTATACTCTGGTTCGCACTCTAGGAACTCGGAGTTGGATGTTTATACTCCGCCTCGCACTTTGGGAATACGGAGTTGATGTTTATACTCTGGTTCGCGCACTGGGAAATCGGAATTGGATGTTTATACTCTGGTTCGCGCTTTGGGAACTCGGAGCTGGATGTTTATACTCCGCTTCGAACTCTGGCAATACGGAGTTGATGTTTATACTCCGGTTCACGCTCTGGGAACTCGGAGTTGGATGTTTATACTTCGCTTCGCACTCTGGGAATATGGAGTTGGATGTTTATACTCTGCTTCGCACTCTGGGAATACGGAGTTGATGTTTATACTCCGGTTCGCGCTCTGGGAACTCGGAGTTGGATGTTTATACTCCGCCTTGCACTCTGGGAATACGGAGTTGATGTTTATACTCCGGTTTGCACTCTGGGAATACGGAGTTGATGTTTATACTCCGGTTTGCGCTCTTGGAACTCGGAGTTGGATGTTTATACTCTGCCTTGCACTTTAGGAATACGAAGTTGGATGTTTATACTCTGGTTCGTGCTCTGGGAACTCGGAGTTGGATGTTTATACTCTGCTTCGCACTCTGGGAATACGGAGTTGATGTTTATACTCCGGTTCGCGCTCTTGGAACTCGGAGTTGGATGTTTATACTCCGCCTCGCACTCTGGGAATACGGAGTTGATGTTTATACTCCGGTTTGCGCTCTAGGAACTCGAAGTTGGATGTTTATACTCCGGTTCGAGCTCTAGGAACTTGGAGTTGGATGTTTATACTCCGCTTCGAACTCTGGGAAAACGGAGTTGATGTTTATACTCCGGTTCGCGCTTTGGGAACTCGGATTTGGATGTTTATACTCCGCTTCGCACTATGGGAATACGGAGTTGGATGTTTATACTCTGCTTCGCACTCTGGGAATACGGAGTTGATGTTTATACTCCGGTTCGCGCTTTGGGAACTCGGAGTTGGATGTTTATACTCCGGTTCGCGCTCTGGGAACTCAGAGTTGGATGTTTATACTCCGCTTCGCACTCTGGGAATACGGAGTTGGATGTTTATACTCTAGTTCGCGCTCTGGGAATACGGAGTTGGATGTTTATACTTCGGTTCGCGCTTTGGGAACTCGGAGTTGGATGTTTATACTCCGGTTCGCGCTCTGGGAATTAGGAGTTGGATGTATATACTCTGCCTTGCACTTTGGGAATACGAAGTTGGATGTTTATACTCTGGTTCGCACTCTGGGAACTTGGAGTTGGATGTTTATACTCCGCTTCGCACTCTGGGAATACGGAGTTGATGTTTATACTCCGGTTCGTGCTCTGGGAACTCAGAGTTGGATGTTTATACTCCGCCTCGCACGCTGGGAATACGGAGTTGATGTTTATACTCTGGTTCGCGCTCTGGGAACTCGGAGTTGGATGTTTATACTCCGCCTCGCACTTTGGGAATACGGAGTTGATGTTTATACTCCGCTTCGCACTTTGGGAATACGGAGTTGGATGTTTATACTCCGCTTCGCTCTCTGGGAATACGGAGTTGATGTTTATATTCCGGTTCGCGCTTTGGGAACTCGGAGTTGGATGTTTATACTCCGCCTCGCACTCTGGGAATACGGAGTTGATGTTTATACTCCGGTTCGCGCTTTGGGAACTCGGAGTTGGATGTTTATACTCCGCTTCGAACTCTGGGAATACGGAGTTGATGTTTATACTCCGGTTCGCGCTCTGCGAACTCGGAGTTGGATGCTTATACTCCGCTTCACATTCTGGGAATACGGAGTTGGAGGTTTATACTCCGCTTCGCACTCTAGGAATACGGAGTTGATGTTTATATTCCGGTTCGTGCTCTGGGAACTCGGAGTTGGATGTTTATACTCCGCCTCGCACTTTGGGAATACGGAGTTGATGTTTATACTCCGGTTCACGCTCTGGGAACTCGGAGTTGGATGTTTATACTCCGGTTCGCGCTTTGGGAACTCGGAGTTGGATGTTTATACTCCGCTTCGAACTCTGGGAATACGGAGTTGATGTTTATACTCCGGTTCGCGCTTTGGGAACTCGGAGTTGGATGTTTATACTCCGCTTCGCACTCTGGGAATACGGAGTTGGATGTTTATACTCCGCTTCGCACTCTGGGAATACGGAGTTGATGTTTATATTCCGGTTCGCGCTTTGGGAACTCGGAGTTGGATGTTTATACTCCGCCTCGCACTCTGGGAATACGGAGTTGATGTTTATACTCCGGTTTGCGCTCTGGGAACTCGAAGTTGGATGTTTATACTCCGGTTTGAGCTTTAGGAACTTGGAGTTGGATGTTTATACTCCGCTTCGAACTCTGGGAAAACGGAGTTGATGTTTATACTCCGGTTCACGCTTTGGAAACTCGGAGTTGGATGTTTATACTCTGCTTCGCACTCTGGGAATACGGATTTGGATGTTTATACTCCGCTTCGCACTCTGGGAATACGGAGTTGATGTTTATACTCCGGTTCACACTTTGGGAACTCGGAGTTGGATGTTTATACTCCGGTTCGCGCTCTGGGAACTCAGAGTTGGATGTTTATACTCCGGTTCGCACTCTGGGAATGCGGAGTTGGATGTTTATACTCTAGTTCGCGCTTTGGGAATACGGAGTTGGATGTTTATACTCCGGTTCGCGCTTTGGGAACTCGGAGTTGGATGTTTATACTCCGGTTCGCGCTCTGGGAATTCGGAGTTGGATGTTTATACTCTGCCTTGCACTTTGGGAATACGAAGTTGGATGTTTATACTCTGGTTCGCGCTTTGGGAACTCGGAGTTGGATGTTTATACTCCGCTTCGCACTCTGGGAATACGGAGTTGATGTTTATACTCCGGTTCGCGCTCTGGGAACTCAGAGTTGGATGTTTATACTCCACCTCGCACTCTGGGAATACGGAGTTGATGTTTATACTCTGGTTCGCGCTTTGGGAACTCGGAGTTTGATGTTTATACTCCGCCTCGCACTTTGGGAATACGGAGTTGATGTTTATACTCTGGTTCGCGCACTGGGAAATCTGAGTTGGATGTTTATACTCTGGTTCACGCTTTGGGAACTCGGAGCTGGATGTTTATACTCCGCTTCGAAATCTGGTAATACGGAGTTGATGTTTATACTCCGGTTCACGCTCTGGGAACTCGGAGTTGGATGTTTATACTCCGCTTCGCACTCTAGGAATATGGAGTTGGATGTTTATACTCTGCTTCGCACTCTGGGAATACGGAGTTGATGTTTTACTCCGGTTCGCGCTCTGGGAACTCGGAGTTGGATGTTTATACTCCGCCTTGCACTCTGGGAATACGGAGTTGATGTTTATACTCCGGTTTGCACTCTGGGAATACGGAGTTGATGTTTATACTCCGGTTTGCGCTCTTGGAACTCGGAGTTGGATGTTTATACTCTGTTTCGCACTCTGCGAATACGGAGTTGGATGTTTATATTCTGCTTCACACTCTGGGAATACGGAGTTGATGTTTATACTTCGGTTCGCGCTCTAGCAACTCGGAGTTGGATGTTTATACTCCTCCTCGCACTCTGGGAATACGGAGTTGATGTTTATACTCCAGTTTGCGCTCTGGGAACTCGAAGTTGGATGTTTGTACTCCGCTTCGCACTCTGGGAATACGGAGTTGGATGTTTATACTCCGCTTCGCACTCTGGGAATACGGAGTTGATGTTTATACTCCGGTTCGCGCTCTAGGAACTCAAAGTTGGATGTGTATACTCCGCCTCGCACTTTGGGAATACGGAGTTGATGTTTATAATCTGGTTCGCGCTCTAGGAACTCGGAGTTGGATGTTTATACTCCGCCTCGCACTTTGGGAATACGGAGTAGATGTTTATACTCTGGTTCGTGCACTGGGAAATCGGAGTTGGATGTTTATACTCTGGTTCGCGCTTTGGGAACTCGGAGCTGGATGTTTATACTCCGCTTCGAACTCTGGCAATACGGAGTTGATGTTTATACTCCGGTTCACGCTCTGGGAACTCGGAGTTGGATGTTTATACTCCGCTTCGCACTCTGGGAATATGGAGTTGGATGTTTATACTCTGCTTCGCACTCTGGGAATACGGAGTTGATGTTTATACTCCGGTTCGCGCTCTGGGAACTCGGAGTTGGATGTTTATACTCCGCCTTGCACTCTGGGAATACGGAGTTGATGTTTATACTCCGGTTTGCACTCCCGGAATACGGAGTTGATGTTTATACTCCGGTTTGCGCTCTTGGAACTCGGAGTTGGATGTTTATACTCTGCTTCGCACTCTGCGAATACGGAGTTGGATGTTTATATTCTGCTTCACACTCTGGGAATACGGAGTTGATGTTTATACTTCGGTTCGCGCTCTAGCAACTCGGAGTTGGATGTTTATACTCCGCCTCGCACTCTGGGAATACGGAGTTGATGTTTATACTCCAGTTTGCGCTCTGGGAACTCGAAGTTGGATGTTTGTACTCCGCTTCGCACTCTGGGAATACGGAGTTGGATGTTTATACTCCGCTTCGCACTCTGGGAATACGGAGTTGATGTTTATACTCCGGTTCGCGCTCTAGGAACTCAGAGTTGGATGTGTATACTCCGCCTCGCACTCTGGGAATACGGAGTTGATGTTTATACTCTGGTTCGCGCTCTAGGAACTCGGAGTTGGATGTTTATACTCCGCCTCGCACTTTGGGAATACGGAGTAGATGTTTATACTCTGGTTCGTGCACTGGGAAATCGGAGTTGGATGTTTATACTCTGGTTCGCGCTTTGGGAACTCGGAGCTGGATGTTTATACTCCGCTTCGAACTCTGGCAATACGGAGTTGATGTTTATACTCCGGTTCACGCTCTGGGAACTCGGAGTTGGAAGTTTATACTCCGCTTCGCACTCTGGGAATATGGAGTTGGATGTTTATACTCTGCTTCGCACTCTGGGAATACGGAGTTGATGTTTATACTCCGGTTCGCGCTCTGGGAACTCGGAGTTGGATGTTTATACTCCGCCTTGCACTCTGGGAATATGGAGTTGATGTTTATACTCCGGTTTGCACTCTGGGAATATGGAGTTGATGTTTATACTCCGGTTTGCGCTCTTGGAACTCGGAGTTGGAGGTTTAAACTCTGCTTCGCACTCTGCGAATACGGAGTTGGATGTTTATATTCTACTTCACACTCTGGGAATACGGAGTTGATGTTTATACTTCGATTCGCGCTCTGGCAACTCGGAGTTGGATGTTTATACTCCGCCTCGCACTTTGGGAATACGGAGTTGATGTTTATACTCCGGTTTGCGCTATGGGAACTCGAAGTTGGATGTTTATACTCCGGTTCGAGCTCTAGGAACTTGGAGTTGGAAGTTTATACTCCGCTTCGAACTCTGGGAAAACGGAGTTGATGTTTATACTCCGGTTCGCGCTTTGGGAACTCGGAGTTGGATGTTTATACTCCGCTCCGCACTCTGGGAATACAGAGTTGATGTTTATACTACAGTTTGCGCTCTGGGAACTCGAAGTTGGATGTTTATACTCCGGTTTTAGCTTTAGGAACTTGGAGTTGGATGTTTATACTCTGCTTCGAACTTTGGGAAAACGGAGTTGATGTTTATACTCCGGTTCACGCTTTGGGAACTCGGAGTTGGATGTTTATACTCCGCTTTGCACTTTGGGAATACGGAGTTGGATGTTTATACTCCGCTTCGAACTCTGGGAATACGGAGTTGATGTTTATACTCTGGTTCACACTTTGGGAACTCGGAGTTGGTGTTTATACTCCGGTTCGCGCTCTGGGAACTCAGAGTTGGATGTTTATACTCCGGTTTGCACTCTGGGAATACGGAGTTGGATGTTTATACTCTAGTTCGCGCTCTGGGAATACGGAGTTGGATGTTTATACTCTGGTTCGCGCTTTGGGAACTCGGAGTTGGATGTTTATACTCCGGTTCGCGCTCTGGGAATTCGGAGTTGGATTTTTATACTCTGCCTTGCACTTTGGGAATACGAAGTTGGATGTTTATACTCTGGTTCACGCTTTGGGAACTCGGAGTTGGATGTTTATACTCCGCTTCGCACTCTGGGAATACGGAGTTGAAGTTCATACTCCGGTTCGCGCTCTAGGAACTCAGAGTTGGATGTTTATACTCCGCCTCGCACTCTGGGAATACGGAGTTGATGTTTATACTCTGGTTCGCGCTCTGGGAACTCGGAGTTTGATGTTTATACTCCGCCTCGCACTTTGGGAATACGGAGTTGATGTTTATACTCTGGTTCGCGCACTGGGAAATCGGAGTTGGATGTTTATACTCTGGTTCGCGCTTTGGGAACTCGGAGCTGGATGTTTATACACCGCTTCGAACTCTGGCAATACGGAGTTGATGTTTATACTCCGGTTCACGCTCTGGGAACTCGGAGTTGGATGTTTATACTCCGCTTCGCACTTTGGGAATATGGAGTTGGATGTTTATACTCTGCTTCGCACTCTGGGAATACGGAGTTGATGTTTATACTCCGGTTCGCGCTCTAGGAACTTGGAGTTGTATGTTAATACTCCGCCTTGCACTGTGGGAATACGGAGTTGATGTTTATACTCCGGTTTGCACTCTGGGAATACGGAGTTGATGTTTATACTCCGGTTTGCGCTATGGGAACTCGGAGTTGGATGTTTATACTCTGCTTCGCACTCTGCGAATACGGAGTTGGATGTTTATATTCTGCTTCACACTCTGGGAATACGGAGTTGATGTTTATACTTCGGTTCGTGCTCTAGCAACTCGGAGTTGGATGTTTATACTCCGCCTCGCACTTTGGGAATACGGAGTTGATGTTTATACTCTAGTTCGCGCTCTGGGAACTCGAAGTTGGATGTTTGTACTCCGCTTCGCACTCTGGGAATACGGAGTTGGATGTTTATACTCCGCTTCGCACTCTGGGAATACGGAGTTGATGTTTATACTCCGGTTCGCGCTCTAGGAACTCAGAGTTGGATGTTTATACTCCGCCTCGCACTCTGGGAATACGAAGTTGATGTTTATACTCTGGTTCGCACTCTAGGAACTCGGAGTTGGATGTTTATACTCCGCCTCGCACTTTGGGAATACGGAGTTGATGTTTATACTCTGGTTCGCGCACTGGGAAATCGGAATTGGATGTTTATACTCTGGTTCGCGCTTTGGGAACTCGGAGCTGGATGTTTATACTCCGCTTCGAACTCTGGCAATACGGAGTTGATGTTTATACTCCGGTTCACGCTCTGGGAACTCGGAGTTGGATGTTTATACTTCGCTTCGCACTCTGGGAATATGGAGCTGGATGTTTATACTCTGCTTCGCACTCTGGGAATACGGAGTTGATGTTTATACTCCGGTTCGCGCTCTGGGAACTCGGAGTTGGATGTTTATACTCCGCCTTGCACTCTGGGAATACGGAGTTGATGTTTATACTCCGGTTTGCACTCTGGGAATACGGAGTTGATGTTTATACTCCGGTTTGCGCTCTTGGAACTCGGAGTTGGATGTTTATACTCTGCCTTGCACTTTAGGAATACGAAGTTGGATGTTTATACTCTGGTTCGTGCTCTGGGAACTCGGAGTTGGATGTTTATACTCTGCTTCGCACTCTGGGAATACGGAGTTGATGTTTATACTCCGGTTCACGCTCTTGGAACTCGAAGTTGGATGTTTATACTCCGCCTCGCACTCTGGGAATACGGAGTTGATGTTTATACTCCGGTTTGCGCTCTAGGAACTCGAAGTTGGATGTTTATACTCCGGTTCGAGCTCTAGGAACTTGGAGTTGGATGTTTATACTCCGCTTCGAACTCTGGGAAAACGGAGTTGATGTTTATACTCCGGTTCGCGCTTTGGGAACTCGGATTTGGATGTTTATACTCCGCTTCGCACTATGGGAATACAGAGTTGGATGTTTATACTCTGCTTCGCACTCTGGGAATACGGAGTTGATGTTTATACTCCGGTTCGCGCTTTGGGAACTCGGAGTTGGATGTTTATACTCCGGTTCGCGCTCTGGGAACTCAGAGTTGGATGTTTATACTCCGCTTCGCACTCTGGGAATACGGAGTTGGATGTTTATACTCTAGTTCGCGCTCTGGGAATACGGAGTTGGATGTTTATACTTCGGTTCGCGCTTTGGGAACTCGGAGTTGGATGTTTATACTCCGGTTCGCGCTCTGGGAATTAGGAGTTGGATGTATATACTCTGCCTTGCACTTTGGGAATACGAAGTTGGATGTTTATACTCTGGTTCGCGCTCTGGGAACTTGGAGTTGGATGTTTATACTCCGCTTCGCACTCTGGGAATACGGAGTTGATGTTTATACTCCGGTTCGTGCTCTGGGAACTCAGAGTTGGATGTTTGTACTCCGCTTCGCACTCTGGGAATACGGAGTTGGATGTTTATACTCCGCTTCGCACTCTGGGAATACGGAGTTGATGTTTATACTCCGCCTCGCACTCTGGGAATACGGAGTTGATGTTTATACTCTGGTTCGCGCTCTGGGAACTCGGAGTTGGATGTTTATACTCCGCCTCGCACTTTGGGAATACGGAGTTGATGTTTATACTCTGGTTCGCGCACTGGGAAATCGGAGTTGGATGTTTATACTCTGGTTCGCGCTTTGGGAACTCGGAGCTGGATGTTTATACTCCGCTTCGAACTCTGGCAATACGGAGTTGATGTTTATACTCCGGTTCATGCTCTGGGAACTCGGAGTTGGATGTTTATACTCCGCTTCGCACACTGGGAATATGGAGTTGGATGTTTATACTCTGCTTCGCACTCTGGGAATACGGAGTTGATGTTTATACTCCGGCTCGCGCTTTGGGAACTCGGAGTTGGATGTTTATACTCCGCCTTGCACTCTGGGAATACGGAGTTGATGTTTATACTCCGGTTTGCACTCTGGGAATACGGAGTTGATGTTTATACTCCGGTTTGCGCTCTCGGAACTCGGAGTTGGATGTTTATACTCTGCTTCGCACTCTGCGAATACGGAGTTGGATGTTTATATTCTGCTTCACACTCTGGGAATACGGAGTTGATGTTTATACTTCGGTTCGCGCTCTGGCAACTCGGAGTTGGATGTTTATACTCCGCCTCGCACTTTGGGAATACGGAGTTGATGTTTATACTCCAGTTCGCGCTCTGGGAACTCGAAGTTGGATGTTTGTACTCCGCTTCGCACTCTGGGAATACGGAGTTGGATGTTTATACTCCGGTTCGCGCTCTGGGAACTCGGAGTTGGATGTTTATACTCCGCTTCGCACTTTGGGAATACGGAGTTGATGTTTATACTCCGGTTCGCGCTTTGGGAACATTGAGTTGGATGTTTATACTCCGCCTCGCACTCTGGGAATACGAAGTTGATGTTTATACTGCGGTTCGCGCTTTGGGAACTCGAAGTTGGATGTTTATACTCCGCTTCGCACTCTGGGAATACAGAGTTGATGTTTATACTCCGATTCGCGCTCTGGGAACTCGAAGTTGGATGTTTATACTCCGGTTCGCGCTTTGGGAACTCGGAGTTGGATGTTTATACTCCGCTTCGAACTCTGGGAATACGAAGTTGATGTTTATACTCCGGTTCGCGCTCTGGGAACTCAGAGTTGGATGTTTATACTCCGCTTCGCACTCTGGGAATACGAAGTTGGATGTTTTTACTCCGCTTCGCAATCTGGGAATACGGAGTTGATGTTTATACTCCGATTCACGCTCTGGGAACTCGGAGTTGGATCTTTATACTCCACCTCGCACTCTGGGAATAAGGAGTTGATGTTTATACTCCGGTTCGCGCTCTGGGAACTCGGAGTTGGATGTTTATACTCCGGTTCGCGCTTTGGGAACTCGGAGTTGGATGTTTATACTCCGCTTCGAACTCTGGAAATATGGAGTTGATGTTTATACTCTGGTTCGTGCTCTGAGAACTCAGAGTTGGATGTTTATACTCCGCTTCGCACTCTGGGAATACAGAGTTGGATGTTTATACTCCGCTTCGCACTCTGGGTATACGGAGTTGATGTTTATACTCCGGTTCGCGCTCTGGGAACTCGGAGTTGGATGTTTATACTCTGCCTCGCACTCTAGGAATACGGAGTTGATGTTTATACTCCGGTTCGCGCTCTGGGAACTCGGAGTTGGATGTTTGTACTCCGCTTCGCACTCTAGGAATACGGAGTTGATGTTTATACTCCACTTCGCATTCTGGGAATACAGAGTTGATGTTTATACTCCGGTTTGCACTCTGGGAATACGGAGTTGGATGTTTATACTCCGGTTCGCGCTTTGGGAACTCAGAGTTGGATGTTTATGCTCTGGTTCGCGCTCTGGGAACTCGGAGTTGGATGTTTATACTCTACCTTGCACTTTGGGAATACGAAGTTGGATGTTTATACTCTGGTTCGCGCTCTGGGAACTCGGAGTTGGATGTTTATACTCCGCTTCGCACTCTGGGAATACGAAGTTGATGTCTATACTCCGGTTCACGCTCTGGGAACTCGGAGTTGGATGTTTATACTCCACCTCGCACTTTGGGAATACGGAGTTGATGTTTATACTCTGGTTCGCGCTCTGGGAACTCGGAGTTGGATGTTTATACTCCACCTCGCACTTTGGGAATACGGAGTTGATGTTTATACTCTGGTTCGTGCATTGGGAAATCGGAGTTGGATGTTTATACTCCGGTTCGCGCTTTGGGAACTCGGAGCTGGATGTTTATACTCCGCTTCGAACTCTGGCAATACGGAGTTGATGTTTATACTCCGGTTCGCGCTCTGGGAACTCGGAGTTGGATGTTTATACTCCGCTTCGCACTCTGGGAATACAGAGTTGGATGTTTATACTCCGCTTCGCACTCTAGGAATACAGAGTTGATGTTTATACTCCGGTTCGCGCTCTGGGAACTCAAAGTTGGATGTTTATACTCCGCCTCGCACTATGGGAATACGGAGTTGATGTTTATACTTCAGTTCGCGCTCTGGGAACTCGGAGTTAGATGTTTATACTCTGCTTCGCACTCTGGGAATATGGAGTTGGATGTTTATACTCCGCTTCGCACTCTGGGAATACAGAGTTGATGTTTATACTCCGGTTCGCGCTCTGGGAACTCAAAGTTGGATGTTTATACTCCGCCTCGCACTATGGGAATACGGAGTTGATGTTTATACTTCAGTTCGCGCTCTGGGAACTCGGAGTTAGATGTTTATACTCTGCTTCGCACTCTGGGAATATGGAGTTGGATGTTTATACTCCGCTTCACACTCTGGGAATACGGAGTTGATGTTTATACTTCGGTTCGCGCTCTGGCAACTCGGAGTTGGATGTTTATACTCCGCCTCGCACTCTGGGAATACAAAATTGATGTTTATACTCTGGTTCGCGCTCTGGGAACTCGGATTTGGATGTTTGTACTCTGCTTCGCACACTGGGAATACGGAGTTGATGTTTATACTCCGCTTCGCATTCTGGGAATACGGAGTTGATGTTTATACTCCGCTTCGCACTCTGGAAAAACGGAGTTGGATGTTTATACTCCGGTTCGCGCTTTGGGAACTCGGAGTTGGATGTTTATACTCCGCTTCGAACTCTGGGAATACGGAGTTGATGTTTATACTCCGGCTCGCGCTCTGCGAACTCGAAGTTGTATGCTTATACTCCACTTCACATTCTGGGAATACGGAGTTGGAGGTTTATACTCCGCTTCGCACTCTGGGAATACGGAGTTGATGTTTATACTCTGCTTCGCGCTCTGGGAACTCGGAGTTGGATGTTTATACTCCGCCTCGCACTATGGGAATACGGAGTTGATGTTTATACTCCGGTTTGCGCTCTGGGAACTCGGAGTTGGATGTTTATACTTCGGTTCGTGCTTTGGGAACTCGGAGTTGGATGTTTATACTCCGCTTCGAACTCTGGGAATACGAAGTTGATGTTCATACTCCGGTTCGTGCTCTGGGAACTCGGAGTTGGATATTTATACTCTGCTTCGCACTCTGGGAATACGGAGTTGGATGTTTATACTCCGCTTCGCACTCTGGGAATACGGAGTTGATGTTTATACTCTGGTTCACACTTTGGGAACTCGGAGTTGGATGTTTATACTCCGCCTCGCACTCTGGGAACTCAGAGTTGGATGTTTATACTCCGCTTCGCACTCTGGGAATACGAAGTTGAATGTTTATACTCTAGTTCGCGCTCTAGGAATACGGTGTTGGATGTTTATACTCCGGTTCGCGCTTTGGGAACTCGGAGTTGGATGTTTATACTCCGGTTCGCGCTCTTGGAATTTAGAGTTGGATGTTTATACTCTGCCTTGCACTTTGGGAATACGAAGTTGGATGTTTACACTCTGGTTCGCGCTCTGGGAACTCGGAGTTGGATGTTTATACTCCGCTTCGCACTCTGGGAATACGGAGTTGATGTTTATACTCCGGTTCGCGCTCTGGGAACTCAGAGTTGGATGTTTATACTCCGCCACGCACTCTGGGAATACGGAGTTGATGTTTATACTCTGGTTCGCGCTCTGGGAACTCGGAGTTGGATGTTTATACTCCGCCTCGCACTTTTGGAATACGGAGTTGATGTTTATACTCTGGTTCGCGCACTGGGAAATCGGAGTTGGATGTTTATACTCCGGTTCGCGCTTTGGGAACTCGGAGCTAGATGTTTATACTCCGCTTCGAACTCTGGCAATACGGAGTTGATGTTTATACTCCGGTCCACGCTCTGGGAACTCGGAGTTGGATGTTTATACTCCGCTTCGCACTCTAGGAATACGGAGTTTGATGTTTATACTCTGCTTCGCACTTTGGGAATACGGAGTTGATGTTTATAATCCGGTTCGCGCTCTGGGAACTCGGAGTTGAATGTTTATACTCCGCCTTGCACTCTGGGAATACGGAGTTGATGTTTATACTCTAGTTTGCACTCTGGGAATACGGAGTTGATGTTTATACTCCGGTTTGCGCTCTGGGAACTCGGAGTTGGATGTTTATACTCTGCTTCGCAATCTGCAAATAAGGAGTTGGATGTTTATATTCTGCTTCACACTCTGGGAATACGGAGTTGATGTTTATACTTCGGTTCGTGCTCTGGCAACTCGGAGTTGGATGTTTATACTCCGCCTCGCACTCTGGGAATACGGAGTTGATGTTTATACTCCAGTTCACGCTCTGGGAACTCGAAGTTGGATGTTTGTACTCCGCTTCGCACTTTGGGAATACGGAGTTGGATGTTTATACTCCGGTTCGCGCTCTGGGAACTCGGAGTTGGATGTTTATACTCCGCTTCGCACTTTGGGAATACGGAGTTGATGTTTATACT
The DNA here is from genome assembly GCA_030737815.1 of Allium fistulosum. Classification (NCBI taxonomy): domain Eukaryota; kingdom Viridiplantae; phylum Streptophyta; class Magnoliopsida; order Asparagales; family Amaryllidaceae; genus Allium; species Allium fistulosum. The sequence goes on along the minus strand of CM060904.1, from coordinate 209,161,862 downwards.
CCGGTTCGCGCTTTGGGAACTCGAAGTTGGATGTTTATACTCCGCCTCGTACTCTGGGAATACGGAGTTGATGTTTATACTGCGGTTCGCGCTTTGGGAACTCGAAGTTGGATGTTTATACTCCGCCTCGCACTTTGGGAATACGGAGTTGATGTTTATACTCTGGTTCGCGCTCTTTGAACTCGAAGTTGGATGTTTATACTCCGGTTCGCGCTTTGGGAACTCGGAGTTGGATGTTTATACTCTGCTTCGAACTCTGGGAATACGGAGTTGATGTTTATACTCCGGCTCGCGCTCTGCGAACTCGAAGTTGGATGCTTATACTCCGCTTCACATTCTGGGAATACGGAGTTGGAGGTTTATACTCCGCTTCGCACTCTGGGAATACGGAGTTGATGTTTATACTCTGCTTCGCGCTCTGGGAACTCGGAGTTGGATGTTTATACTCCGCCTCGCACTATGGGAATACGGAGTTGATGTTTATACTCCGGTTCGCGCTTTGGGAACTCGGAGTTGGATGTTTATACTTCGGTTCGTGCTTTGGGAACTCGGAGTTGGATGTTTATACTCCGCTTCGAACTCTGGGAATACGAAGTTGATGTTTATACTCCGGTTCGCGCTCTGGGAACTCGGAGTTGGATGTTTATACTCCGCTTCACACTCTGGGAATACGGAGTTGGATGTTTATACTCCTCTTTGCAATCTAGGAATACGGAGTTGATGTTTATACTCCGGTTCACACTTTGGGAACTCGGAGTTGGATGTTTATACTCCGCCTCGCACTCTGGGAATACGGAGTTGATGTTTATACTCCGGTTCGCACTCTGGGAACTTGGAGTTGGATGTTTATACTCCGGTTCGCGCTATGGGAACTCGGAGTTGGATGTTTATACTCCGCTTCGAACTCTGGGAATACGGAGTTGATGTTTATACTCTGGTTCTCACTCTGGGAACTCGGAGTTGGATGTTTATACTCCGCTTCGCACTCTGGGAATACGGAGTTGGATGTTTATACTCCGCTTCGCACTCTGGGTATACGAAGTTGATGTTTATACTCCGGTTCGCGCTCTGGGAATTCGGAGTTGGATGTTTATACTCTGCCTCGCACTCTATGAATACGAAGTTGATGTTTATACTCTGGTTCGTGCTCTGGGAACTCGGAGTTGGATGTTTGTACTCTGCTTCGCACTCTAGGAATACGGAGTTGATGTTTATACTCCACTTCGCATTCTGGGAATACAGAGTTGATGTTTATACTCCGGTTCGCACTCTGGGAATACGAAGTTGGATGTTTATACTCCGGTTCGCGCTTTGGGAACTCGGTGTTGGATGTTTATACTCCGGTTCGCGCTCTGGGAACTCGGAGTGGATGTTTATACTCTGCCTCGCACTTTGGGAATACGAAGTTGGATGTTTATACTCTGGTTCGCGCTCTGGGAACTCGGAGTTGGATGTTTATACTCCGCTTCGCACTCTGGGAATACGGAGTTGATGTTTATACTCCGGTTCGCGCTCTGGGAACTCGGAGTTGGATGTTTATACTCTGCCTCGCACTTCGGGAATACGGAGTTGGATGTTTATACTCCGGTTCGCGCTCTGGGAACTCGGAGTTGGATGTTTATACTCCGCTTCGCACTCTGGGAATACGGAGTTGATGTTTATACTCCGGTTCGCGCTCTGGGAACTCGGAGTTGGATGTTTATACTCCGCCTCGCACTTTGGGAATACGGAGTTGATGTTTATACTCCGGTTCGCGCACTGGGAAATCGGAGTTGGATGTTTATACTCCGGTTCGTGCTTTGGGAACTCGGAGTTGGATGTTTATACTCCGCTACGAACTCTGGGAATACAGAGTTGATGTTTATACTCCGGTTCGCGCTTTGGGAACTCGAAGTTGGATGTTTATACTCCGCTTCGCACTCTGGGAATACGAAGTTGGATGTTTATACTCCGCTTTGCACTCTGGGAATACAGAGTTTATGTTTATACTCCGGTTCGCGCTCTGGGAACTCAAAGTTGGATGTTTATACTCCGCCTTGAACTCTGGGAATACGGAGTTGATGTTTATACTCCGGTTCGCGCTCTAGGAACTCGGAGTTAGATGTTTATACTCTGCTTCGCACTCTGGGAATATGGAGTTGGATGTTTATACTCCGCTTCACACTCTGGGAATACGGAGTTGATGTTTATACTTCGGTTCGCGCTCTGGCAACTCCGAGTTGGATGTTTATACTCTGCCTCGCACTCTGGGAATACGGAGTTGATGTTTATACTCTGGTTCGTGCTCTGGGAACTCGGAGTTGGATGTTTTTACTCCGCTTCGCACATTGGGAATACGGAGTTGATGTTTATACTCCGCTTCGCATTTTGGGAATACAGAGTTGATGTTTATACTTCGCTTCGCACTCTGGAAAAACGGAGTTGGATGTTTATACTCCGGTTCGCGCTTTGGGAACTCGTAGTTGGATGTTTATACTCTGCTTCGCACTCTGGGAATACGATGTTGATGTTTAAACTCAGGTTCGCGCTTTGGGAACTCGGAGTTGGATGTTTATACTCCGCTTCGCACTCTGGGAATACGGAGTTGGATGTTTATACTCCGCTTCGCTCTTTGGGAATACGGAGTTGGATGTTTATACACCGCTTCGCATTCTGGGAATACGGAATTGATTGAAGGATTGTCGTGTATCAGTCCTTTCTTAACTTTGATGTGACGGTTGGTCCCCGAGCTCGGGTTTCACTTAGCGAGTGATTAGTTGTATGAAAGCCACTCTCTATTTGAATAAATTCCACATTATGGTGAAACTTAGCTCTCCGTGCATAGTGATGATCATATGAAGCATTTCAAGTAAATCACAGCTCTGGCCCGAAGAGATTGCATTTTATTGTTGAAACATGAAAGTATGGAAAAGTCAGTTGCCTCATTACAAGTTCTAATTTCGAAATGCAGAAACAAATTGTAAAAAAGGAAAGTAATCTAAATGGATAGAGATAGCATGTCATGTGCTGTAGCGGCGAAGGGTCTCGCTATTCCAGGCTCTTGACAGAGTTAGACTATCGATAGTTGATAATTTGAATGTGCCAACTCCGAGCCTTCATTCAATAACATATGGTCCTTCCCATGTCGGTTTCATATGCTAAGGAACCAGATAGATTCTTTTGAGGATGAGATCGCCTAGTTCAAAGGTTCGCGGGCGGACCTTGGCGTTGTACAATCGGGCGACTCGACTTCGATGCGTAGCTGCCCTCAAATCAGCTTCTTCGTGCTTCTCATCCAGTAGATCAAGAGATTCCACAATTAATATAGCATTCGTCTTTGGATCATAGTATGTCACACGATGAGAAGGTACTTCTAGCTTGATTGGAATAACGGCTTCTGAACCGTAAGAAAGAGAGAACGGAGTGTGACCAGTCGCAGTCTTGTGGGTTGTTCGGTAAGCCCATAAAGCCATAGGAAGTTCATCAACCCACTTGCCACCGACCTTTTCCAGTTGTTTTTTCAGAATTGATTTTATGACTTTATTAACAACTTCGACCTGTCCATTTGCCTGAGGGTGTGCAACTGCAGAGAATTTCTTTTGGATGTGAAATCGCCTGCAGAAATCTTTAAATTCAGCACTGTCGAATTGGGTTCCGTTGTCCGTAATAAAGGTATATGGGAGACCGAATCGACAGATGATGTTACGAACCACAAATTTGATTACTTTCTTTGTTGTAATGGTAGCGAGAGCTTCGGCTTCAGCCCACTTAGTAAAGTAATCAACTGCGACGATGGCGTATTTCGCACCACCTTTTGCCAAAGGTAAAGCACCAATGATGTCGATGCCCCATATTGCTAACGGCTATGGGCTGACCATTTGTGTTATTTTGGTAGGAGGAGCTCTAGGAATTCGGGCATATTTCTAACACCTATCGCATTTCTTTTCATAATCCGACTCGCGATTCACGATCGGCCAGTAATATTCGTATTGAAGTATTTTCTTATCAAGTGCTTGCCCCCCGGTGTGATTGCCACATTCTCCCTCGTGCACTTCGTGCAATACTCGTTTAATTTAATCGTGAGCGATACACCGGAGTAGAGGAACAGAGTACCCTCTTCTATACATGACCCCATCCTGAATGACGAATCGTGAGGCCTTTCGGAGAACTTGTCTTTTTTCACTCCTGCGTTCCGGCAGGATTCCGTGTTCGATGTAGTTTCTGAGTGGACTCATCCATGAATCCTTTTCGAGGATGGTTTCGCATACCCTATCTATTTCTGCCCGGTCAATGCTTAGGACGGATAACGCTTCTACGGGAACGAGTCCCATTTGCTGAGCTTCACCGGTGCTGGGTAGTTTCGCCAATGAATCGGCTTTTTGGTAGTGTTCTCGAGGTATGCAATAGATGGCATGGTAATCAAAATGATTTAGTACTTCCTGAACTCGAGCTAAGTAAGCAGCCAGCCTTCGGTCTCCCGCTTGATATTCTCCTCGAACCTGACACACGACTAGTTGTGAGTCACAATAAATTTCTACTGCGATAATTTTCAAATCTCTAGCAAGTCTTAAGCCGACCAAGAGGGCTTCTTATTCAGCTTCATTATTAGTCGCATGAAAATCGAACTTCACAGCATAGCATATGGATCGGCCTTCGGGGGTTTCGAGTACAACACCAGCGCTCGAACACCGGTGATTTGATGCACCATCAGTATATAGCTTCCAGACGTATTCGGGGGATTTACTGGCTTCGGGCAAGTCCTCTGGAATAGTAAATTCGACTATGAAATCGGCGAGGACTTGTCCTTGGATTGCTCATCTTGGAGTGTAAGTAATATCAAACTGACTCAGTTCGATGTTCCACTTGAGTAACCTACCAGACTCTCAGGCCGCGAAAGGAACTGTCGTAACGGCTGGTCGGTGTAAACAACAATGGGATGTGCCTGGAAATACGGTCGTAGTTTCCTTGATGCAATCACAAGGCAGTAGGCCAACTTTCTAGCTTTAGATAGTTCCATTCAGCCCCAGTCAATCGTTTGTTGACGTAGTATACCATCTTCTGTATTTTGTCTTCTTCTCGGATTAATGCGGCGCTAATAGCGTTCTCTGATATTGCCAAATATACGAACAGCTTCTCGTGGTCGATGGGCTTCGATAGGATAGGTGGTGTGGATAGATGTTGGACTAGTGCTTGGAAAGTTCCCTCGCACTCCGTGGTCCTTTCAAAGTTGCGTTTCGCTTTTCGGATCAGATCGAAGAAGGGGATGCATTTGTCAGTGGACTTTGAAATGAACCTGCTCAATGCTGCTACTTTCCCATTAAGACTTTGGACTTGCTTTATGGTCTTGGGAGTTTCAAGATTTCTGATTGCCCAAATCTTTTCAAGATTAGCTTCAATTCCTCGAGCGTTAACGATGAACCCAAGGAACTTCCCGGATGCAACTCCAAAGTGACACTTCAGTGGATTTAGCTTCATTTTGTGTTCTCGAAGTATATTGAACATAGTCTCCAGGTCTTTAACATGGTCAGTGGAGAGTCGCGACTTCACAAGCATGTCATCTACATACACTTCCATGGTTTTCCCGATTTGATTGGCAAACATCCGAATGACCAATCGTTGATAAGTAGCCCCGGTATTCTTAAGTCCGAATGGCATAACATTGTAGCAATAAAGTCCCAGATTGGTTACAAAGATGGTATGTTCTTGATCGGGTAAATGCATCGGTATCTGATTGTAGCCAGAGTACGCGTCCATGATGGATAAGAGTTCATGTCCAGCTGTCGAATCTACTAGCTGATCAATTCTGGGAAGTGGGAAACTATCTTTGGGACATGCTTTATTCCGTTCGGAATAATCGACACATGTTCTCCACTTTCCATTCGGCTTTCGGACGAGCATGGGATTCGACACGCATTCAGGATATAGCGCATCCCAAAAGAATCTGTTTGCTTCAAGCTTTTCTACTTCTTCCTTAAGGGCGGCAGATCTCCCTGGATCCATACCATGCCTTTTCTGTTTGACCGGGACATGCCGTGGGTCAATGTTCAGAGTATGGCTCGCGATGTCCGAGGAGATCCCACACATGTCAGAATGTGTCCAGGCAAATATGTCAAGATTTTCCCGCAGAAGTTCAACCAATTCCTCTTGAGTTTGCTGGCTTAGCTGAGATCCGATCTTTAGCATTCTCGAGTCATCGTCACTGTCAACTGGGACATTAATCGTCAGTTCGGCCGGGGATGCTTGACTTTCTTTAGATTCTCCTTCGTCTTCAGTTTCTCTTGGGTCAAGATCCCTGAGGAATTTGCAGGGGTGCCCGGGCCTGGGCCCGAGCGTTAATTGTCAATTATCAATGAAACAGACGCGAAGAGATTCCTCTACGCCCTTTTCTTTCTCCTTTCGCTGTGCTCCCCGCAGCTCAACAACATAACAGGCTCTAGCAGCAGCCTGATCTCCTTGAATGATTCCTATTCCATGATCAATAGGAAACTTTAAAGTAAAACACCACGGGGCAATGGCCGCCTGGAATTCAGCGAGGGCCGGTCGGCCCAAGAAAGCATTGTAAGGGGAGTCTATGTCCAAAACAATGAACTGAAGCATCCGTACTCTCCGTCGTTCTCCAACTCCCAACTCTACTGGCAGTTCCACCATTCTAGTGGGTATAGTTGCACTTCCGTTGAAACCATGGACTCGGAATTGACAAGGCTTCAAGTTCGTGGCTTCCATTTTCATTTGATCATAAGCTCGTTTGAACAAAATATTCATAGAGCTTCCACTGTCAACTAAGATCCTTTTCATCCACGCAGGACCTATCTGTGATAAGATTACCAGTGGATCGATAGTGGGAGCTTCGACTTTATCAGCGTCTCTGCTCCTGAACACGATGTCATCTGTCATCGTCTTCTGTTGCTTGGCCGGAGCCCCTTCATCAGTGTTATTATAACATTCGAAGTCTGCGTGCCTGATAGAACTAGCATACGACTCCATTTCCTTCTAGCTACAATCTGTTGTGTGAGGACCAAAACTTATTGTGTTGATGACCAACCTCCCGCCTGTACGAGCGGATTCCTCTTGTCTTTCCTGATTCGGCGCACGATTTTGATTTGATGGGCCCGCGCCTCCGGACTGCGGTGCCCGCACATACTGATCCAACTTCCGTTCACGTATCAGTTTTTCAATAAGGTCTTGTAAGTGGCAACACTCATTAGTGTTGTGGCCATAACTCTCATGAAATCTACAAAATTTTCCTGTTTGAATTTGTCTCTCAGTTGGTGGTTTCGGGGCAGGTTTCTTGTACTATATGGTATTGTAGGTTTGCGGATACACATTTTCCAATGACGTGTTCAATGGAGTGTAGTTATCATACATGGAAGCTCTACCCATGGACCGCGATTCTGATCGCATTTCTAGTTTTGATTCCCACTGTCCCTTTGTTGATTTTGTTTATTTTGTTCGTTCAACTGAACTTTTCCAGAACTGTCCCTGGACTGTTTAACAGCGACATTAATTTGGATACCTTCGATGTTGAGCCCTGCGTCATCCTGCTTCCTAGACTGTTTCGCATCCTCCCTTCTTAGGAATTGGGCCGCCTTGGAATAGAAATGGTCAAATGACATAGGTGGTTTCCCCGCTAACCAATTTCCGAACTCAGAATCAGCATCAATCCCCTTAGTTAGTGCCATCAGGATAGAGTTATCGTTGGGATTGCTTATTTCTGCACACGCAGCATGGAATCGCTCCAAGTAACGTCTAGATGTGGTCAGGTTCCACATCTAGAGTATAGACCGGGCGCGGTCGACAGTCCGTGCCTCGCCTCCTTGGTTCAACATCCTACGGGACATAAGGCTCGGGAGTCTGCTCTCGTTGGCTACGTTGAGGATCGGCTTGGTTTCTAGCATCACCTCCCCGTTCGGCAGTAGTGGTGGTAGCAATGTTGTCGGTGACACGGTAAGGAGTAGCTCCTCCTCAAGTTGAAGGCTCCGTATGTAGACTAGCGGATGGTCCAGCTCTAGGTTGCCCAAGGTTCGAAGCAGGTTTGTGTCCCATGGCTTGGGCGTAGCTTACACCTAGCCATGGACGTGTGGATCTGGTTTGGCCATCGGAGGAGGCTGAACTTTCTATGGAAGAATAGGAACCTTGGTCTCTCCTAGATCTTCTACGCCTTTGGCGATTCAGCTGGTTAGACAATTCGGTATTGGCGCGCAGTTGTTCAGTTAACTCCTGTCGACTTTGGGTCAACTCTTGAAGCAATGTTTGGAATTCTTGTTTAGTGATTGGACTGGATGGATCTGAAGGTCCTGCAGCATTTTGGTTGGATGGAGGTGATTGCATGGAATTTTGTCGATCCCGTGCTCCTTGATCAGCAGCTGTAAAATGGAAACTGTCTTTGGGACAAGCTTTATTCAGATCGGAGTAATCGACACATGTTCTCCATTTCCCGTTTGACTTTCGGACGAGCATGGGATTTAACACCCATTCGGGGTACAACGCATCTCGGATGAAACCATTCACTTTAAGCTTTTCTACCTCTTCTCTAAGAGCGACAGATCTCTCTGGATCCATACAACGCCTTTTTTGTTTGACTGGAAAATGCCGCGAGTCAATATTCAGGGTGTGGCTCGCGATGTCCGGTGAGATCCCACACATATCAAAACGTGTCCAGGCGAACACGTCAAGATTCGCTAGTAAAAATTCAACCAATTCCTCTTGAGTTTGTTGGCTTAGCTGAGACCCAATCTTTATCATTTTAGAATCATCGTCATTGTCGATTGGGACATCAATTGTCAGTTCAGCCAGGGTTGCTTGACTTTCTTTAGATTCTCCTTCGTCTTCAGTTTCTCTTGGGTCAAGATCCCTTTGGAATTGGCTAGGGTGCCCGGGCCTAGGCCCGGGCGTTAATTGTCAATTATCAGCAAAGCGGACGCAGAGAGATTCCTCTACGCCCTTTCCTTTCTTCTTTCGCTGCGCCTCCAACAGCTCGGCAACATAACAGGCTCTTGCTGCAGCCTGATCTTCTTGGATGACTCCCACTCCACGGTTAGTGGGAAACTTCAGGGTTAAACACCATGGGACAATAGCTGCCTTGAACTCAGCAAGGGCCGGTCGGCCCAAGAAAGCATTATAAGGGGAGTCTATGTCTAACACAATGAACTGTAATATCCGCACTCTCCGGCGTTCTCCAACTCCCAACTCCACTGGTAGTTCCACTACTCCAGTAGGTATAGTAGCGCTCCCATTGAAACCGTGGATTCAGGACTGACAAGGTTTCAAATCATTGGCCTCCATTTTTATTTGATCGTAGGCTCATTTAAACAAAATATTCACAGAGCTTCTACTGTCAACTAAGATCCTCTTCATCCAAGCAGGACCTACTTGAGCTGAGATGACTAGTGGATCGATAGTGGGAGCTTCGACTTTATTAGCATCTCTATCTCTGAATACGATGTCATCAATCATCGTCTTCTGTTGTTTGGCCGGAGCTCCTTCATCAAAATTACTATAACACTCGAAGTCCGCATGCCTTATAGAGCTGGCATACGACTCCATTTCCTTCCAGCTTCGGTCTGCTGGATGAGGACAACCACTTATTGTATTAATAACCAATCTCCCTCCAGTTCGAGCGGGTTCTTCCTGCCTTTCCTGGTTTGGTGCACGATTCGGGTTTGATGGGCCCGCACCTCCTGACTGCGGCGCCCGCACATACTGATCCAACTTTCGTTCACGTATCAGTTTTTCAATGAGATCTTGTAAATGACGACACTCATTTGTATTATGGCCATAACTTTCGTGGAATCTACAAAACTTCCCTGTTTGGATTTGTCTTTCTATTGGCGGCTTCGGGTTAGGTTTCTTGTATTGCATGGTATTACAGGTCTGTAAATAGACATTTTACAGCGACATATTCAATGGTGTGTAATTGTCGAACATTCGAGCTCTACTTCATGGACCACGATTCTGATCTCGTTTCTTAGCTTGATTTCCACTATCCCTCTGCTGGTTCTGTTTATTTTGAATGTTCAACTGTACTTTCCAGAACTCTCCCCGGATTATTTAACGGCGATGTTACGCTGAATTCTTTCGATATTGGGCCCTGCGTCATCCTGCTTCCTAGACTGTTTCGCATCCTCCCTTCTCAAGAATTAGGCTGCCTTGGAATGGAAACGGTCCAATAACGCTGGTGGTTTTCCAGCTAACCAATTTCCGAACTCAGAATCAGGGTCAATCCCCTTAGTGAATGCCATCAGGATAGAGTTATCATTGGGATTGCTTATTTCTGCACATGCAGCATGGAATCGCTCCAAGTAACGTCTAAGTGTTTCTCCGGGAGCTTGAGTAACACTAGACAGAGTGTTAACATCTTTAGGCCTTGCTACATGCTTATGGAATTGTTCAACGAACTTTGTGGCCATATGGTCAAAATTAGAAATAGATCGCGGTGGCAACCGAGTAAACCACATAGTTGCAATGCCCCCTAGGGAAATGGGGAAACTACGACATTTTACTGCATCATCAGCTCTCGCAGCATTCATCAGCCATTCGTATTTCAGGATATGTTGGTTGGGATCAAGACTTCCTTCATATACTGGCAAAGTTGGCATCCTGAAGCGCCGAGGTGGTTCAGCATACAATATGTCATCGGTGAAAGGGGTATGACTCCGGGAGATTACCCAGTCGTCATTACTGAGACCCTGACTTTCACAGATCATTTGACGAATCATTGTTGGTATATCCAACATCCTGGTATTAGAGGCAGCTGCGCGAAGGTGTGGTCGTGTTCCACGGCGTGAGTCTGGAACGGACGCGGTCGACGGTCCGTGCCTCGCCTCCTTGGTTCAACATTTTCTGGGACATAAGGCTCTAGAGTGTGATCTCGTTGGCTACGATGAGGACCAGCTTGGTTTACAGCATTAACCCCTTGTTCGGTAGTGGTGGTGGTAGCAAGGTTGCATGTGACATGATAAGGAGCGGAACCTCCTCGGGATGAAGGTCCAGTATGACTAGTGGATGGTCCAGTTCTGGGTTGTCCAAGATTCGAAATAGGTTGGTGTCATGTGGCCTGGGTGTAGCTTACATCCAGCCGTGGGCGCGTGGATCGGTGATGACCATCAGATGAGGCTGAGCCCTCTGTGGAAGAATAAGAACCTTGGTCTCTTCTTGATCTTCTGCGCCTTTGGTGATTCAGCTGGTTCGTCAATTCCGTGTTAGCACGCAGTTGTTCAGTTAGTTGTTGGCGACTCTGGGTCAATTCTTGGAGCAACATCTGAATCTCTTGTCTGGTAACCGGGCCCGACGGATCTGAAGGTCCGGCGGCTTCTTGGTTTGATGGAGGCAATTGCGCGGGATTCTTCCTATCCGGTCCTCCTTGATCAGCAGCTGTAGAGGTAATCCGTGTACTTACCATGGTGAAGTGGTGAAGTCCTTTCCTAGATCTGATGCAGATCTGAATAGAATGGAAGGGCTTCAGAGTTCTAGATCTGGATCTTCTTCTTGGATTTATGCAATCCGGTATAGATAGGAGATCCAAAGAGCAGGAGAAAAATTGGGTTTTTTCTCAGTGAAAGCACCAAAGTGTTTGTACCAAAATTGGGCACAACACTCTTCGGAAGTTTTTGAAGAGATAAAATGAAGAAATTAAATGGAAAAAGAGGATTATCTGACAAAAACTCCAAATAACAGATATGCAAATGATAAAAAATGAACAGGAACACAAGGATTTAGAGTGGTTCGGCGTGTTGCCTACGTCCACTATGAAGTTGATTGCTTTATTGATGTTTCTTTGATGATTAAATTAATTTCAGCGGGTTACAGCAGATAATAATGATTTACAGCAGTGAAATTCGTTAGTAGCAGTAGCAATGGAGTTTAGAACTGGATCCGACAGAGTCTGGGCGTTGGAGAATTCAAAGAAGAAGAAGATCCCTTTTCTGTATGCCCTGTAGCTCTATTTATAGGTGTAGGATGCTGAGATTTCACTCAGATCTTGGGAGACTCCCTCTGGCATGTGACTAGGCCTGCGCACCCTAGCCCGCGAAGTTTCGGTCTGATCTGTGATCGATACGAACGAATTTCATATTGATCAAGATTGTGTCCGATGGAGTCGAAATTTGGCGTGGACATTCTTTAGCATGCACGTAAGCTTCTGTGAAAATTTCATAGCATTTGGACTTGTGGATCTTGAGTTATAATCGATTCGAATTGGAGGCTTTCGGTAGGTTGTTTCGTTCGACTCGATCTCGTTCGAATCGATAGTTGCGCATGACTGTGAGATGACGTGGCGCTTGAGTCTCTGGATCACTCCGCTTTCGATGCCGAGTTGGATGAGTTGTCCTTGAACTTCGCCTCATTCGTATCGATGGTATTGCCTTGTTCGTATCGATAAAAGGTGTGTAGTTCGCATCGATGAAGGCTTCTCAGCTCTTATCGATAGTAGTCATGTTATGTTCGTATCGATGAAGGTAGTGTAGTTCGAATCGATAGAGGTTGGCTCGTTCGTATCGATGAAGTTGCTCCAACTTGATGGATACGAACAAATGAAGATGTGATGGATACGAACAAAAGATGAGGTGATGGATACGAAGTAACGACTACTTGATGGATGCGAACTAAGGAGCCTTGATGGATTCGAACAAGGCTTTCCAGGATGGATACGAACTAGGCAACTGCCGTATGAAGTGGAGCTTGTTCGATGGTGGAGTTGAATAAATTGATATGAACATGCATATTCTCTCGATGGCTACGAAATGGCACATCCTGATTGATTCGAGAAAATGCTTGATGATGGATATGAACAAGGTCGATGCGAAGTATGCCGCTTCTGGATGGATACGAAGTAGACCCCCGTGCTGTAGTTGAGGGATGCGAAGTAGGCTATGGAGATTGATATGGAGCTGATCGAGTCAAAGTAGGCCCTGGTGATCGATGCGGAGCCGATCGAGTCGAAGTAAGCTTCCCTGATGGATTCGAACTCGATCGTTTCGAAAAGTGGTTGGTTTTCATCCAATCTTGCATAGATCATAACTTGAGCATATGAACTCGGATTGACTTGACATTTGGAACGTTGGCTCTCATAGCCTTGCTTGTCGTGTCATATCAATTTTGGCTTGATCCAGATTTGGACAAAATTCGTCGATATCCGTAGTGGACGAACCGTCATTGGTTACTAGTCAATTCCTTGGTGTCACGACCTTGCCAAAAGGCGGGATAACACTTTATAAATCAAATAAGTCACCAAATACCAAATACATCATATGTATCAAAATAGCCATACTTTTCTTGCAAAATTAAAAACCATAGGCTTTTATTGGTTTCGAAGGAGTTACCTTCAATGTTTTTGAAAGGGGTTTTCAATGGTTTCTATTGGGTTTTCAATGGTTTCAAAGGGGTTACCTTCTATAGTTTTGAAAGGGTTATTTAAAGGTTTTAAACAAAGGATTCAAATGTAAAGAGTAGGCAGAATAGCCTAAGTATTTAAGTTATAAAGGGCCTTAACTCAATTTAAAAGGATAGTTAATCCTTATTGAACATCAACAATGGTGTTTTTAGTAAAGTATATGTAACATGGCAAAATAGCTTAAAGAAAAGCTAAAGATATATTTTCCTTGTCAATGTATGATTTGGAAGACTAAATCATTCTGAGAAAACTTTTCAAGGAAAATTTAAATGGTAGTTAACCCTAAGAAAATTTGGCCAGTTAGCTCATTTAAAATTCAGACAGTTAGTCCATTTTGAGAGCAGTCAGCCCAGGAGACAGTCAATAGTTCATTTGTTAGCGTAACGGACCTTGCTACTTCTTAAGGATAGTTAGTCCACTTTTAACATGTCTTATGAACATATAGTCCATTTATTAGCATTAAGGATACTGCTATTTTGTTATAATTAGATTTAGGACAGTTAGTCCATATGAAGGCAGTTAGCTCAAATTTTAGACAGTTAGTCTATTTACTTCCTTTTAACCTTAATGGATTTTGCTATATTATTATTATAATCAGTTGATTAACCGGTTTGGTTGTAGGAAAGGATTTGCAAGATATATGTTTTGGAAAGGGATATTAGGAAAGGGAAACCCGTTTAGCTAAGTAGCGTGGTTTCACTAAATATCAGTAAAAAGAGATGTAACAAAATTATTCATACCAGGCTTTATGTCTGACTCAAATTTTTCGTTTCCCCTTAAACTCTCGGGTGCTCAAAATTTGATTTGAGTAGGCTGAGGGTTTAGGTTTTTAGGTTTTAGCGGTTTCAACGAATAAAGCTTCCGGAGACGAACAGGTGGATAACGGATAGATAATTTTGGAATTCGGTTCATTTTGTTTTCACTGTATATTATGTCATATATGACAATATTGCTTTGATCAGTGATTTTGTTCATATTCAAGTGCTTTTGATATTATGGATACCATTAGCATTACCATATTTCGTCACCAAAAGTTAATACTGTGGATGACTACAACACTTGTAGCGCTTAGCTTTTGGCCTCCAGATACGGGATGTCACAACTTGGTATCAGAGCGTAGGTTTATGGAAAATTTTGACTAAAAATGGTTTTGGAAACAAAATCCGAAGGAGTTAGGAAAAGATTTGGGGTTTGGGATAACGCTATAGTAACTTACTTGTATTTGCTATATATAAGTATGCGCTTTATCTCTAGTCTCCTATCTTTTATTAGATTATCCTTTTGTATCTCAAGAGATTTGAATACAGACATGGATAGTAGAAGAAGTAGAGTTAAACCTAGAAGGGGAAGCACCAAAGGGAACGTCGAACCTAATGCGGGGAGAGGTTAAGGTCAAGCACCAGTTAAGAATGTAGGTGCAGAGGTCCCATAGGTCGAAATGGAAGCCATGTATCAGTTTTTTGGAATATGATGCAGTCGGGAGTTGCAGCCGGAGTGTTAGGAGGAAATGTTGCAGAAGTAGGGGTTTAGAAGTTCCGGTGATTAATCGTTTTGCTAAGTTGAGCAGATATTATGTTAAGCTTGGAGGAAAGCCGTTTATGGGGACGGAAGATGCCATTAAGGTGGAGAATTGGTTATTGCACTATGAGAGGATTTTTGCGGATTTAGGGCTCAATGATGAGCAGAAGAGGATGGTGGCATCCAAACAGCTTCAGGGAGCTTATTTGTATTGGTGGAATAGTGTGACTGTGATGGTTGATGAGGAGGCAGTGACCTGGGAGGATTTCAAGAGGAGATTCTAAGAGAGGTTCATGTCTGTTATGGTATAGTCGACTCTGATCAAGTAGTTCGCTGAGTTAGAGCAGGGAGAGATGTCAGTTGTAGAGTAAATTAGGAAGTTTGAAGAGTTGGCCCGTATGGGTATGCTTTAGTGGATAATGTGTTGAAGTGAATGATAAGTTCATCAAAGGATTGAAGCTAGAATTTGCTAGTGCTACTTTGTCTCGCCATAGATATTCTTCTGATATTGTTGTAGAGATGGCCATGAGGCAGGTGGAGGTCCTTGAGTCACTAGAGAAGAGCAAGGCTAAGGAGGTCCAGTTTGGGCAGGGCTGGAAGAAGAAATTCTTTCCCAAGAAAGGTGCTCAGATGGGTAGATCATCCAAGAAAGGGAAGTCTAAGATTGTCCGCTATAAGTGCGACAAGAAGGGGCACTATAACGACCCCCATTTTTGACCGTTAAAGTCGACAATAATCCACACATGTCCAACTCAAACCGTTCAAAAAGGCAGATAGTTATTGGGGTTAAATAAGAAAAGAAAAGAAAGAACAGAAACAAACTCAGAATCTCGCAGCGGAAGGAACAAGATATAATAATAAAATAACAGTTCATGAAGCTGTTAAATAAATAAATTTGATTATTATTATACATCATAAATCAGAGTTACATACATATCAGAGATAATACAACAATGCAGCGGAAAAATAATACAGTAGTAGAATACAAATGATGTAATACCAAACTCCGTCTTCGTCCTCCAGAATAGATCTTCGACCTTATCTGAAATGCTCAGGCTAACCCGAGCGTAATGAAAAGACAAAACACTCGAGTCAGGACTAAAATATCTCATGTAAGTCAAATCGAATAAGAAATATGAGTGTGACGACGTCAGAGATGTTTACGGGGTTTGACATCTCCTATCCAGTGTCAACGTGAGTGCAATAACTTAAGAGATGTTACGGGATTTTCCATCTCTCAAGGATCCGTTAAACTATCTACTATGCAGTACAATACGCTATTATAATATGTCTACATTAAAGTAAAAGTATTAAAATAGTGTTAAGCCATGGCCCATTCCACCCTTAACATAGTTTATATTCCCAAGACCATATACAAGACCGTAGTTTCCCAAAACCGGAAGTCACCAGAGGGCAATCCATATACTAAAGGTACAAAACAAAACGTAGTGGTCGCGAATAGGATAATCAGTATGACAAGGTACATGAGGCGATATCAACTAGGATACTAGTAGTTGCCTGATCCGGACTGATGTTGGGCATAGCAGCTACTACCCCAACACCGCGAAACAACACTCCCAAATCGCGGGGTGCACCCAAATCAAATCACAAAAGTAATAGACATGGTATCGAAGGAGTGTGACAGCTAGAGATGGCGATCCTCAATGGCCCGGCGCGGCTCCTGTTTTAGTCATGTCAGGGGTCATCCAAAATCGTTCTCTTTCTTCAATCAACGCGTTCATCAAACCGTCCACTTCATTCTGGATCAACACTCCACGAATGTAGTTATTAAAGTGGTTTTCGGTATCGACAGAGAGTATGTCCATATCCGATCCCGGTCTCTTTAATAACTACGTTATATTTTTCACACTAGTTGGATCTTTTACATTTTCAAAATCAATTCATAATTGATTATCAAAATATCATATTCGCTTCAAAGATCAAATCCATTTCAAAATCATCATATCTACTCAAAATATACGATTTCATTTCAAAAATCATTTCACCTCAATATCTCATTTCAATTTCAAAATCGTATCACATTCCAAAGTTATACCGCTTTCGAAATCATAAGTCTTTTAAAATCAAAACACTTTGGAAATCAAAACCTTGAAATTCATAACACTTTGAAATCATAGCTTGAAATCATAACATTTTGAAATCCTAACACTTTCCATAAACTCGAATTCTAAAATTAAAATTTAATCGAATCTCAAATCATCAATTTCAACTCGATTCAGCTTCTCAATAAACCATTTCAAATTATCAATTTCAAATACATGTTTGAACCACAAAATAAGCCATCTCACTTTCATTATATTTCAAAGCTTTAAATATTCACATTTCAAAATAGTTCATATATTTATATAAGCATATAAGATTCGCTTTTAAAACCATTTCGTATTCAAATTAGAATATACTTCAAATTAAACATCCGTAATAAGTAATTTACTTAATTTCTGGAACAATTCCAATTCAATAAACTTAGATTTATATTCGGATTTCAAGAATTCATTTAAGTATTACATTCCAAATAAATTTCATTTCAAATCCTATTCAAATCAATTTTATCTTCAAATTTTAATTCAATAGTTTCAATTTAGTTCAATTCACAAATTTCTTTAAATTTCAATTCAATTCCAAATTAATTGAATCTCAATTTCAAATAAATTTTCAATTCCAAACTCAAACTTGAAATATCATTTCATATAAATTTCCTTTGAAATATTCAGAGTTCGATTAAAAGTCCAATCCTTTAAAACAAATCAACTTTCGAAAATTTACGCCGTATTTCATTTTTCTTAAAAATCTAAACCAAATGAATAATTAAACAATTTCATTTACCAAGTTTAAATTCCAACATCTCGAGCTTCAATTTAAAATAATTCAATTTCCATAAATTGGATTTTTTCATAAAATCAATTCATTTAAATAATTTCAAAACAACTTTTTAAAATCATTTAATTTAACCAACCCGGTGTCCGTATATAATTTTCTAACCTACGGCCAAGTGATTATTTATTTCAGTTAAATGTCAGGGATGAATATATATCACATAAACCAATCACAATGTCATATGTAGGTATAACAGGATACATATAAGCAAATAAACATCCAAACATTTAAATATCAACCAATAGCATCCATCGATATAAATCATCCAATAGACAATACAATTCATGCCAATTTCATAGTTATCAATGTCAGGTAATTTAATCGCAATTCAATTTTTATTTCAATTTGACTGTCAATTTAATTTTCAACGGTGAATTCAAATGACAATCTATATGACAATTAATTTTTTTTTTTATCAAAAACGACAAATAAAATTCATATAACTTCACAATATAAAATTTAACTACCATAAATTATTTTAGTCAATTGTGAGCGTATAAACACTCACCTTGATTTTCTGTTGTCGCCAAGACGTTCCGGTTTGGAACTAAAACTGGACGACGCTCAACTTTAGCCCAAATTTCCACCGTCTCCAAATCCATCCAAACAAGTTTCATTTTGAAGCTCTCGTCATTACGATCGCAACGCAAAAATTCTCGTTCCAATCGGACCTCGTATGTGAGAGTTATACATTTTTAAGTTATCGACATTTGAATTTATAAAACAATTCATATTATACTTAGATAAATCCATACCCCAAAGCAAAGAAGCCCAGCCCACTAAACTCCATCTTCCCCAACTTGCCTGGACATGCACAGAGGAAGAAACCCACCAAGCCGTGCACTAATCTCCAGTGATACGGAGCTACAGGCGATGAAAATTGAAACCGATTGCGCCGCGAAGCTTCTCCTCTCGATCTCCATCTCCCGGAACCCTCACATCGAAGCTCGCACCTACCAACCGAAATGCGCATGCTACAGTAAAAGTCGCGCCCTTCAAGGAGTGGCCGCACGTCTCCAAACTTGGCACCTAGGTGCTATTCCTCGTGACGAATGCGATGCCACAAACCCCGCTCCTTATCGATGGCCAAAGCTCGAGAAACAAGCAACCCTAGCTCTACCGCCCATTCGACCTTCATAGTCGAGCAACCCAGATCGAAGCCGCACCCTTCAAATCGCATACCGCTTCGAAGCTCGGGTGAAAACAAGAATTTAGAAACAAGTTTCGCGATTTTTAGTTGAGTGGAAATCGAGTTATGATTTTTCAAAGTTTCCATTGTTTTTTTTTCTCTTACTGCCTGAAGCTTGCGTGTAGATTTAAAAGGAGGAGAGTTGATTCTTGCATGTGGGAGGCTTACTACAGTGATTTGAAAAAGAAGCTGATGTGAAAAGTTGACTAGACAATATATTAATTTAAATTTCAAAATATCCCAATTTATGCAACTTAAAATCATGAACCCCTATCGAGGCATGCCGCTAGGCGTTCATAATGTTATATCCCTATTCCGGACGCAATGGAAAAGGTTTCAAGCCTTAATTCGATCGTATGTGGAAGATAGCTTTTGAAATCGATTATTTTAATTAAATTCGAAATTTAAATTTCTACGCGTTTCAAGCTCGCACGGCCAAACGACAAGTCCGATTGCTACGAAAATTGAAATCCGACAATAACAAACTATTACGGATCCAATGGAACTAGTTTCGTTCAATTCTGAGACTGTTCGAAAAATGGCTATTTTTCAGTCGATAATTAAATATTAAAAATATTCGATTTTCACAAATTAACTTTAAATTCAATTTTAAAAGTTCTATAACATTACTATAACTCCAATATGATAAGATAAAATTTTATAAATCATTTTCAATCATATTCAACTCGATTTACAATTATTTCTGAAATTTCACTTATTAAATTATCGATTTAATTGTCTAATTAAATCCAATATTCAAAAAATAAATTATTCGACTGTTTAATTTCAATATAAACTTCCCAATTTATATTATTAACTTTTAAATCAAATTTCAATTGTTCACAAATCCCATTTTTAATTTCACAGTAATTAACAATCTTCTACAATGTAGTTTTCCATTATAAATCCAATATAAAAGATTATATTAGATTCAGCGTTCAATTATATTGTAATTCAAATTCAAGTTACTTAATTCCAAATGAATTCTTTTATTTCGATTTACACTTTCATTATTGAATCAACCATTTACTTATACATTATTATCAATAGTTTATAATTCATTTACTTTCATTTTCTTCAGCTATCATCTTATTTAAATTCACAGTAATATTAAATTACATTCATTTACGTTGATTTCTATATTATACTTCAATCTTAAATGTAACATTTTATTTATTTCGTTGTTTACAATCAAATTCAATTCGTTTCAATTACTTGTTACATTCAAATTTAAATCTTTACTTACGTTCAATTACAAGTTAACATCCATATTTAATTTACAAATAAGTTATTTCAGAATTCAGTTTTGTATTTTAACTTGTAATTCACATTTAACAACACAAAATTTTATTTTCTTCGGATTTTTATCCAAAATTTTCTTTTTAATTCGTATTTTTAAAGTGTTAAAAATACGGGTCGTTACATTCTCCCCCACTTTAAACTTTTCGTCCTCGAAAAGGAACGGAGAAGGGGAAACCATCATTTAGATATAATTTATTCAAAATATTCTACTTATTTGCAAAATTTAGTTATAGGATTTTTTTTTAAATCTCAAAATTTTCTAACTCCCGGATTTTTGAAAAATTTCGGCAGCACCTCCTTTGCGCGGCTAGGACCGAAAAATTTCACAGTAGTAATAATTGCATGATATACATCTCATTACAAGAATGAGGCATCCCAAAACATGGGGAACACAATAATATACCACAACATAAACTGTAATCCGAGAACATACCTTTTATTTAGCATTTATTAGCATTTTAACTTACATTGTGCATTAAGCGCAGAAGCGAGCTCCACAAGCGAAGCGCAACCCCTTTGCTGCCTACTAAAATGCTCAATAACCAAGTTAGAACCATGCATATAAAGATAGATCGATATACTTATCATAAACAACACACATATAACATGTTTTTTTTTTACTTCACAACTAAATTTTTAAATTCAGGACAGCGAACAAATCCTAGTTTTTAGCCAACCAAACGACAGAATTTTGCAAGGGAATCTATATAAAATTTGTTGCATTTGTTTCAGGTTTTCCGGAATGTCCAAAATCATCGAATTCGGACCATCCATTCAAAAGTTACGGCCATTTTACTAAAATGATACGCTTCAGCCCCGAGCAATTAGCGCAGGCCTGAAATGTAATTTCAGATTTTCGACCTCCTAAATGACAGAAATAAGAAAATCTTATAAAACAAAAGTTGGAGCTTAGGCTCTAAGCTTTCCAGGAAGTGCAAGATCGTCAAAATCCGATACACCAGTAAAAAGTTATGGTGAATATACTAAGGGTATGTGCTTCAGATTTTTACTTCGCGCCAGCGACTAATATTGGTGTTTTAAGCCTAGTCGATGAAGGTATTTATCAAAACAATCTAAACAAAAGATGTAGCACAGTTTCTAGTCTTTCCGAAAAGTCAAAGATCGTCTCATTTCGTCTAGCCATTTAAAAGTTATGGTTATTTTCGTTTCAGCATATATTGGACAATTTTGGGTTTTTCCAAAATTTGCTTTTATTATTTCAAAGTACAAACCATCAAACTTCAAATTTTCTAAAGAAACAATCATAAACACAAAGTCATTTATTTTCTTATATATATCCATGAAATAAGTTTACATTCGATTTGTTTCCGATTTATTCAAGTTTGTTTCATTCATAATTTAAATTCAAGTCAATTTGCTTCAATTTAATTTCACTTTGCTTTCAAATTTGAATTTAATTATTTAAAATTTTTATTCCGTTTATTCAATTCCATTTACACTAATGAATTCTATTTAATCAATTATCATCCATCTAACAACCAATGCATATCAAACATTAACATCCATCAAAATCTACACTAAATCAATTATACATTTCCATGTCAAAATTTTAATTTCATACACTTCCACGTTTATTGACATTTAGTTTTGTTCAAATTTAATTAGTTTCCATTTACTAATTCTATATTTAATTAATTTTAAATTTAATTCATTTTACAACTTAAATTTCCTTTATATTTACAACTATCAATAGATCTTCACATTTTATTATTCACTCTCACATTGGTATATTATTCCTCTACTTATCCTTATTAGCATTTTAAACTTTTTAAGTATTTGGTAAGTTTTTGTTATGCAAATAGAATGTAGTTAAACAAAATACAACCTCTTTTCATTCAAAGTTGAATTTTCAATTAATTAATTCTTAAGTCATTACTTAAATTTCACTATAATTTAATTTCACATTTACATTCACATATAGTATTTCCATTTTATATTAACATAATTGTGAATCACCTTTAAATGTTAATTTAAATTCCAATTATTTACTAACAATTTTATTTATATTTGCAAACCATTAATTAAATGCATATTTCATTATTCAAACCTAAACTTGTATATTATCCAATTAACAATTCATATAACATTTTTGAACTTCTTAAATATTTTGGTAAGTTATATTTATGCTATAGAATGAAATTTAATACTATGCGAGTTTTACAGTTTCAATTTTATTTTAAATTCATAATTTCCTAATTCTAAGGATTTCTACTTCAATTTGATATTTTCACTTAGCTCTTAGGTTCATTTCTCATTTCACAATTTAGAAGTTCCGTAATGATTCAAGTATTTGTTTATCTCAATAGTTTAAAGTCATTAAATATTAAAGAACTTAAGAATTTCATCTCCGGTTTCATTTCAAATCAAGTTTGAAATAATATATACTTATATTAATGTGTATCAAGTCATACTATAGAGAACACAAAATAAAATTCAATTTTAATCAAAACAGGGTTTAGAAAAAGCTATTAAGTGATCTCCCCCACTTAGACTCTCGAAAATAAACGTCGATGATGCGTGCACTCATCACCGAAATCATTCTCTAGTGTCAAGAGGGGAGTATAACACTTACTTCATTTGAAATCCTTTGAAAACAATTTCTAATCGAATATACTATCATATAATACTTATATTATACATTTCAAATTTTTGTTAATAAATTTTCAAAACACCGGAATTTAAATTCTCCATCTTAATTTAAATTCATTTTTATTTCATTTTATTTACCATTTATATTCATTGTCAATCATATTTACAAGTTTCATTCCTTAAAATCATCCAATAGTCAATAGTTAGAAATATTGACTAATCAACAATAAACGATGATAATCTAATATTATCATCTCCTAACAACCAATACAATCAAAATTTATAAATTTTCAAGATAATTCCTTTATATATAAAATATAATCTAAAACAATATTATGTCAATCTGTCCTATTCGAGTGTTTAGAAATTCCTATCGATGCCTTGGCGTCCCAAGTACCAACCAGAATTCATAAATACTCAACGGAACAAATTAACACAATATAAAATCATTTTTATATCAAAATTACAAATACGCTCTCTCATATACACTCAAACTCATTCATAAGGTTTAACCCTATTTCAATGAGTCATTCCCCACTAGAGCCAAGGTAATCTAAACCTGGCTCTGATACCAACTATAACGACCCGCATTTTTGACCGTTCAAGTCGACAATAATCCACACATGTCCAACTCAAACCGTTCAAAAAGGCAGATAGTTATTGGGGTTAAATAAGAAAAGAAAAGAAAGAACAGAAACAAACTCAGAATCTCGCAGCGGAAGGAACAAGATATAATAATAAAATAACAGTTCATGAAGCTGTTAAATAAATAAATTTGATTATTATTATACATCATAAATCAGAGTTACATACATATCAGAGATAATACAACAATGCAGCGGAAAAATAATACAGTAGTAGAATACAAATGATGTAATACCAAACTCCGTCTTCGTCCTCCAGAATAGATCTTCGACCTTATCTGAAATGCTCAGGCTGACCCGAGCGTAATGAAAAGACAAAACACTCGAGTCAGGACTAAAATATCTCATGTAAGTCAAATCGAATAAGAAATATGAGTGTGACGGCGTCAGAGATGTTTACGGGGTTTGACATCTCCTATCCAGTGTCAACGTGAGTGCAATAACTTAAGAGATGTTACGGGATTTTCCATCTCTCAAGGATCCGTTAAACTATCTACTATGTAGTACAATACGCTATTATAATATGTCTACATTAAAGTAAAAGTATTAAAATAGCGTTAAGCCATGGCCCATTCCACCCTTAACACAGTTTATATTCCCAAGAGCATATACAAGACCGTAGTTTCCCCAAAACCGGAAGTCACTAGAGGGCAATCCATATACTAAAGGTACAAAACAAAACGTAGTGGTCGCGAATAGGATAATCAGTATGACAAGGTACATGAGGCGATACCAACTAGGATACTAGTAGTTGCCTGATCCGGACTGATGTTGGGTATAGCAGCTACTACCCCAACACCGCGAAACAACACTCCCAAATCGCGGGGTGCACCCAAATCGAATCACAAAAGTAATAGACATGGTATCGAAGGAGTGTGTCCACTAGAGATGGCGATCCTCAATGGCCCGACGCGGCTCCTGTTTTAGCCATGTCAGGGGTCATCCAAAATCGTTCTCTTTCTTCAATCAACGCGTTCATCAAACCATCCACTTCATTCTGGATTAACACTCCACGAATGTAGTTATTAAAGTGGTTTTCGGTATCGATAGAGAGTATGTCCATATCCGATCCCGGTCTCTTTAATAACTACGTTATATTTTTCACACTGGTTAGATCTTTTACATTTTCAAAATCAATTCATAATTGATTATCAAAATATCATATTCGCTTCAAAGATCAAATCCATTTCAAAATCATCATATCTACTCAAAATATACGATTTCATTTCAAAAATCATTTCGCCTCAATATCTCATTTCAATTTCAAAATCGTATCACATTCCAAAGTTATACCGCTTTCGAAATCATAAGTCTTTTAAAATCAAAACACTTTGGAAATCAAAACCTTGAAATTCATAACACTTTGAAATCATAGCTTGAAATCATAACATTTTGAAATCCTAACACTTTCCATAAACTCGAATTCTAAAATTAAAATTTAATCAAATCTCAAATCATCAATTTCAACTCGATTCAGCTTCTCAATAAACCATTTCAAATTATCAAATTTCAAATACATGTTTGAACCACAAAATAAGCCATCTCACTTTCATTATATTTCAAAGCTTTAAATATTCACATTTCAAAACAGTTCATATATTTATATAAGCATATCAGATTCGCTTTTAAAACCATTTCGTATTCAAATTAGAATATACTTCAAATTAAACATCCGTAATAAGTAATTTACTTAATTTCTGGAACAATTCCAATTCAATAAACTTAGATTTATATTCGGATTTCAAGAATTCATTTAAGTATTACATTCCAAATAAATTTCAGTTCAAATCCTATTCAAATCAATTTTATCTTCAAATTTTAATTCAATAGTTTCAATTTAGTTCAATACACAAATTTCTTTAAATTTCAATTCAATTCCAAATTAATTGAATCTCAATTTCAAATAAATTTTCAATTCCAAACTCAAACTTGAAATATCATTTCATATAAATTTCCTTAGAAATATTCAGAGTTCGATTAAAAGTCCAATCCTGTAAAACAAATCAACTTTCGAAAATTTATGCCGTATTTCATTTTTCTTAAAAATCTAAACCAAATGAATAATTAAACAATTTCATTTACCAAGTTTAAATTCCAACATCTCGAGCTTCAATTTAAAATAATTCAATTTCCATAAATTGGATTTTTTCATAAAATCAATTCATTTAAATAATTTCAAAACAACTTTTTAAAATCATTTAATTTAACCAACTTGGTGTCCGTATATAATTTTCTAACCTACGGCCAAGTGATTATTTATTTCAGTTAAATGTCAGGGATGAATATATATCACATAAACCAATCACAATGTCATATGTAGGTATAACAGGATACATATAAGAAAATAAACATCCAAACATTTAAATATCAACCAATAGCATCCATCGAAATAAATCATCCAATAGACAATACAATTCATGACAATTTCATAGTTATCAATGTCAGGTAATTTAATCGCAATTCAATTTTTATTTCAATTTGATTGTCAATTTAATTTTCAACGGTGAATTCAAATGACAATCTATATGACAATTAATTTTTTTTATATCAAAAACGACAAATAAAATTCATATCACTTCACAATATCAAATTTAACTACCATAAATTATCTTAGTCAATTGTGAGCGTATAAACACTCACCTTGATTTTCTGTTGTCGCCGAGACGTTCTGGTTTGGAACTAAAACTGGACGACGCTCAACTTTAGCCCAAATTTCCACCGTCTCCAAATCCATCCAAACCAGTTTCATTTCGAAGCTCTCGTCATTACGATCGCAACGCAAAAATTCTCGTTCCAATCGGACATCGTAAGTGAGAGTTATACATTTTTAAGTTATCGACATTTGAATTTATAAAACAATTCATATTATAATTAGATAAATCCATACCCCAAAGCAAAGAAGCCCAGCCCACTAAACTCCATCTTCCCCAACTTGCCTGGACACGCACAGAAGAAGAAACCCACCAAGCCGTGCACTAATCTCCAGTGATACGGAGCTATAGGCGATGAAAATCGAAACCGATTGCGCCGCGAAGCTTCTCCTCTCGATCTCCATCTCCCGGACCCCTCACATCGAAGCTCGCACCTACCAACCGAAATGCGCATGCGAACAACCTCACGCTACAGTAAAAGTCGCGCCCCTCAAGGAGTGGCCGCACGTCTCCAAACTTGGCACCTAGGTGCTATTCCTCGTGACGAATGCGATGCCACAAACCCCGCTCCTTATCGATGGCCAAAGCTCGAGAAACAAGCAACCCTAGCTCTACCGCCCATTCGACCTTCATAGTCGAGCAACCCAGATCGAAGCCGCACCCTTCAAATCGCATACTGCTTCGAAGCTCGGGTGAAAACAAGAATTTAGAAACAAGTTTCGCGATTTTTAGTTGAGTGGAAATCGAGTTATGATTTTTCAAAGTTTCCATTGTTTTTTTTTCTCTTACTGCCTGAAGCTTGCGTGCAGATTTAAAAGGAGGAGAGTTGATTCTTGCGTGTGGGAGGCTTACTACAGTGATTTGAAAAAGAAGCTGATGTGAAAAGTTGACTAGACAATATATTAATTTAAATTTCAAAATATCCCAATTTATTCAACTTAAAATCATGAACCCCTATCGAGGCATGCCGCTAGGCGTTCATAATGTTATATCCCTATTCCGGACGCAATGGAAAAGGTTTCAAGCCCTAATTCGATCGTATGTGGAAGATAGCTTTTGAAATCGATTATTTTAATTAAATTCGAAATTTAAATTTCTACGCGTTTGAAGCTCGCACGGCCAAACGACAAGTCCGATTGCTACGAAAATTGAAATCCGATAATAACAAACTATTACGGATCCAATGGAACTAGTTTCGTTCAATTCTGAGACTGTTCGAAAAATGGCTATTTTTCAGTCGATAATTAAATATTAAAAATATTCGATTTTCACAAATTAACTTTAAATTCAGTTTTAAAAGTTCTATAACGTTACTATAACTCCAATATGATAAGATAAAATTTTACAAATCATTTTCAATCATATTCAACTCGATTTACAATTATTTCTGAAATTTGACTTATTAAATTATCGATTTAATTGTCTAATTAAATCCAATATTCGAAAAATAAATTATTCGACTGTTTAATTTCAATATAAAATTCCCAATTTATATTATTAACTTTTAAATCAAATTTCAATTGTTCACAAATCCCTTTTTTAATTTCACAGTAATAACAATCTTCTACAATGCAGTTTTCCATTATAAATCCAATATAAAAGATTATATTAGATTCAGCGTTCAATTATATTGTAATTCAAGTTACTTAATTCCAAATGAATTCTTTTATTTCGATTTACACTTTCATTATTGAATCAACCATTTACTTATACATTATTATCAATAGTTTATAATTCATTTACTTTCATTTTCTTCAGCTATCATCTTATTTAAATTCACAGTAATATTAAATTACATTCATTTACGTTGATTTCCATATTATACTTCAATCTTAAATGTAACATTTTATTTATTTCGTTGTTTACAATCAAATTCAATTTGTTTCAATTACTTGTTACATTCAAATTTAAATCTTTACTTACGTTCAATTACAAGTTAACATCCATATTTAATTTACAAATAAGTTATTTCAGAATTCAGTTTTGTATTTTAACTTGTAATTCACATTTAACAACACAAAATTTTATTTTCTTCGGATTTTTATCCAAAATTTTCTTTCTAATTCGTATTTTTAAAGTGTTAAAAATACGGGTCGTTACAGGCACTTTACTAATGAATGTCATTCTGGGAATGCAAAGGACGTGGCTAAGGGTAAGAATGTCAGGTGCTTCAACTGTAACCAGATAGGCCATTACAACAACCAGTGCAAGAAGCCCGTTAGAGATGGTAAGTGAAAAGTGTTTGCATTGGAGTCTCCTGCTTCTAAGCCAACAGCCCAGGAGAAGGGAAATGCAGTTCTTGGAGAAACGTTTCAGATTTATGGTATGTCTGTTAGCGTTTTATTTGATACTAGTGCATCGCATTCTTATATATCTAGATGTTTGATAGATAATCTTAACATTGAGCCCACATATTTAGTTACTTCCTTAAAGGTAGCGAATCCAATAATAGGGTATGCAACTCTAGGGTTGAGGTGTGATCAGTTTGGGTTAGACCTGTTAGGTCATACTTTTGCGTGCAGTTTGCATGTGTTTGATTTTTGGGGTTCGGGATTATCCTTGGGATGGATTGGTTATGTGAGTACGATGCTAGGATAATTTTTCAGGATAGGAAGATATCTCTTAGACAACCTGATAGTAGCGACTAGATTATTTTTACCATAAAACGTTCGAGCAGTGTAGTGTATGATTTGTTGGGTGCTTTGGATTTAGATGATGAGTTGAGCCTAGTTTTCGTCGTTAGAGAATTCGAAAAAAATTTCGAGCCTGTAGTTGGATTGCTGCTGGAACGAGCCATTGAGTTTCAGATAGATTTGGTTCTAGAAGCGGTACTAGTGAGTAGGCCGCCGAGCAGGAAGACCCCTTTAGAGATGAGCGAGTTGAAGTTGCAGTTGGTGGATTTAATAGGCAAGACTTTTATCAGGCCGAGTAGTTCGCCTTGGGGTGCAGCGATAGTGTTTGCTAAGAAGCCGGACAGATCGTTGAGGCTATTTATCGATTATCATATGTTGAATGAGAGTACGATAAAGAATCGATATACATTGCCCCAGATTGACGATTTATTCGACCAGTTGAGAGGAGAAAAGGTATTTTCTCAATTGGATTTGGCATCACGTTTCCATCAGCTCAGGGTAGCAGAGAATAGTATGCCTTTGACGGAATTCAGGACCAAATATGGGTCGTACGGTTGGTTAGTTATGCCGTTCGGACCGACGAATGCGCCAGCTTTCTTTGAGGAATTGATGAACCAGATTTTCTGAGAGCAATTGGATAGGTTCGTATTGGTTTTCATAGATGATATCCTGATTTACTCTTAGGATGAGAGAGAGCATGAGGTTCATCTTAGAGTGGTGCTTGAGACACTGAGGCAGCATCAGCTAAATGCGAAGTTTTCGAAGTGTCACTTCTGGAAGAAAGAGATGAAGTTTCTTGGTCATGTAGTCTCAGAGAAAGGGTTATCAGTGAATCCGACTAAGATTCAGGCAGTGAATAATTGGAGGAGACCCAAGATAGTAACCGAGATAAAGAGTTTGCTTGGGTTGGCTGGTTATTATTGGAGATTCATTTAGGATTTAACGCGGATAACAGCACCGATTACCAAGCTAATGAGGAAGGATGTGAAGTTTGTAGGGACCGATAAGTGTGAGGATGCATTCCAGAGTTTAAAACACCTATTGACACATGCTCCTGTGTTAGTTTTTCCAGAAGGAATTCATGATTTGGTGGTTTATAATAATGCATGTGGAACAGGTTTAGGAGCTGTGCTAATGCAGAGAAATAAAGTGATTTTCTATGCTTCTAGACAGCTTAGACTACATGAGGTCAGATATTCAACACAAGATTTGGAATTGGATGCAGTGATTTTTGCTATGAAGGTATAAAGGCATTACCTTTTAGGAGAGTGGTTTGAGCTATAAACAAATCATAAGTCGTTGAAGTATTTGTTCTCTCAGAAGGAGGTGAACATGAGACAGTAGAGATGGTTCGAGTTTATAGCCGCTTATGGTTTTAGCATCGAGTATACACCAAGGAAAGGCAACAAGGTTGCAGATGCACTTAGCAGGAAGCATCAAAATGTAGTGTTATCAATGATTGCTGAATGAAAATATTTAGAAGCATTAGCAGATTGCAGAGTGCATTCGAGATCCGAGGCTGGATCTAGTGGAAATACGGTTGTATTGTCTTGTTTGGATGTTCGACCGATGTGGATTGAGCGAATTTCTTCTAAGCAGATGGAGGATCTGGTTTTAGTTGATCGGATCAGGAAGCTAAAGGAAATAATCAAGAGCGATGACTTGAAAGATTTCAGTCTGGACCAAAATGGGTGGTTGAGAAAGATAGGAAGATTATGTGTTTCGAGTGTTGGAATCATAAGGAAGGAAGTCTTGGAGTGATGCCATCGTTCGAAGTTCACTATACATCCTGGACGTACCAAGATGCATCAGGATATGAAGAGGAGTTTCTTCTTGGAAGGTATGAAGGGGGATATTAGCTTATGTGTAAGGCAGTGCTTGAATTGCCTATAGGAAAAGGCCGAACATTAAAAGCAAAGTGGTTTGATTCAGCCGTTAGATATTCCATTGTGGAAGTGGGATTCCTTTTTTAGGGACTGCATAGACGGGTTGCCAAGGTCGAACAGAGGAAATGAAAGTATATAGGTTTAGTGGATAGATTGACAAAGAGTGCCCATTACATTCCAGTTAATTCAACCAGGACGACACCTGGTTTAGCAAGGTTGTTCATGAAGAGTGTGGTTAGACTGCATGGAGTTCCTAGCATATAGTTAGTGATAGAGATTCCTTGTTCACTAGCGTGTTTTGGAGGAGTCTGCAGGAAGTTTTAGGAACCAAGCTCAAGATAACTATCGCTTACCATCCGTAGACAGATGGGAAAACGGAAAGAGTTGTTAAGACCTTGGAAGATTTGTTGAGAGCCTTTGTTCTAGATTTCGAGGGATCATGGGAGGACCATCTGCATCTAGTTGAGTTTTCGTATAACAACATTTATCAGACTGGCATTGGAATGGAACCATTTGAAGCTTTGTAAGGAAGGCCATGCAGTTCTCTCGTTTGTTGGCTGGAGACCGGAGATAGGTTGATTCTTGGTCCAGATCTGGTTAGAGAGGCTGTAGAAAAGATTAAGGTCATTCGGGCTAGAATAAAGGAGGCTTAGTCTAGGCAGAAGAGTTATGCAGATAAGAGATGGAAAGATTTGGACTTCTCAGTTGTGGACCGGATTTTCGTCAAAGTGTCAACGATGAAGGGTGTGCTTAGATTTGGGAAGTTTGCGAAGTTATCTCATAGGTCCATTGGACCTTTTCCTATCCTTGAGAGGATCAAGAAGCTCGCGTACAGAGTTGAGTTACAAAGAAGTTTGGCAAGTGTCCACGATGTTTTTCATGTTTCTCATCTTATAAAGTGTGTTAGAGACACGAAGACTACTATTGCACCGACCGTCCTAGATGATTTAGTGGTAGAACCGGACTTGACCATAGTGAGGAAGCTAGTTCGCATTGTTGTGGGAGATGAGAAGAGGCTTAGAACCAAGACAGTCAGATCAATCAAAGTCTAGTGGAGTGATGATGACAGGAACTAAACATGGGAGGTTGAGAGCAGAATTAGATATACTTATCCTTACTTGTTTGATTATATGTTTTACCTTTTTGCTAGTTTATTATATGCCTTATCGTAATATTAAGGACGAAATTCTTTAAGGAGGAGACTCTGTAACACCTCGGATTTTTGGTAACATTATTTAGGAGATTTAATTAGTTAAACTAAATAAAATAATGTGTTGATTAGTTGATTGAGATTTGATTTTAATTTAAGGTAGTCGTGCCATTAAAACCAATGAATTAAAAGAAGGGTTTAAAATGAATCAGAGGAGGGATAATATGGGAAAGAGGCCATTCCTATATCTCTAAACCTAGGCCATGTATAGTTTACACGTTTAAATCATTTCAAATTTTTTATAGAAGAGGCTGGCCACCATTAACATGGAATTGAGAAGAGGAAACTAAGAAAAGCTAAAGGAAAAGCTAATACAAATCAAATCCATACAAATCTCAAGCTCCTTTAATCTCCAAAGCAAAGGTGAATAATGTTTACATCTCTAATTTTGATTTGTGTTGCCCCAAAAAATGGACCAACACCCTGGTTTGAATTTGAAAGTGTAGGATCGATTTCACCCTAGCGGGGGTGAATAGGATGATACTAATAATAATAAAAATTAATACGGAAATATATAAAATAGTTGCAGCACATATAATAGCAGAATAATAAAAGAAAAAACAGAACAATACAAATTTACCCAGTTTCAGCAAAACCCTGCCAACGTGATGCCCCTAAGGTTTCTACTAGAAATTAAGTAGTCAGGCGCTTACACACGTAAACTTGCGACACCCGCTATCGACTAACCTAACTCTACGCTCAAAACCCTACCACAACTCAGCCGTTGAGGTGCGAATTCTCAAACTATGCCCCATAGTTTGCACCTAGTCACACGACTAGAAGGCTACAAAAGTTTAAAAGAAAATTAAAACAAAAAAAATACTAAAACACTAATTTTAAAATTAAAGCCTAATAGAATTTATAAAGGCCGGCCTAAAAAAACATCGTATAAAAATAAGTCTGTTCCATTTTCTCTTGTTAATGCCTTCGACCGCTTCCTTTCTCTGTCCCTTTTCGAATGCTAGGGTTTTTGTAAAATTGGAGATGCCGCTTGGATATATTGATCTACTGAAGTGATTTTATGCTTCGATCTTCGTCGATCGTCTTTTGGGCTTGATGCTTGCGGTTGCTCCAATTTCGTCGAGTTCAATTTGTGCTCTAAGTCGGTATATAAATTTCTCCCATTTTAATTCTCGAGTTTGATTCGAGTTGCAAATTTGTTTGTGATTTGGCTAGCTCTAATATTTGTTCGAACTCGAATGATCTTTATGCCGATGATGAATTTGGGTATTATAGGAGTCGATTTCATATATTTTCGTATGTATAAATATGTTTGAATTCTTAATGATTCTTGCTTAGCCGTTCGATTTTGCTTAAATGCTTGTGATGTATTCTGACTATTTCAATTCGTATGTTGCTTGAATTTCTTTGAGTCAGTTCCATTCATTTCACCTATGACTTCGACTATTTGAAATTGTGATAATCTGGTTTTATGACTTTTGACTTAGTGAAGATTGACTTGTTCAATTCACTAACTTGTTGCTACTACCTTGGTTACCACGGCTTTGATTCTGGCATGGCATGATCCTTGACTTTGTTTGAAATTCACTGGTATTTGAATTTGCTGACTTGAGATAAAAATCGACTTTGTTCATTGACTCACGGCTTCATGTGAATTGCTTCTCTTTTATTGCTGGCAATTTTTCTTCGAACTGCACTTCAGTCATGTTGTCACCACTGCCTGTTACACACGGCTTCACTCAATTCATATTGTCAGTTGTTTGTTGCATAAGTAGTTTTAGTCTGGTTCATAACTGCATATTGTTGTTGTGGTCTTTTAGGAGTCTGGTTGTATTTAACTGTTCACTATTTATACCACTGTGTGCCTCTGGTTTAGTCTTGGTTGTAATCCTCTGGTTTTCACGTAGCATGTCTGCCCAACCACTGCTGTGTTGTCTCTCTTTTGTTCAACTGAATGGTGTTGTCATGCATAGAGTCTGCTTGTTTTATGATGAACTGAAATGCACTTAGTCCATCTGACTCATTGAGTTCAGTCCATTTAATTATTTTCACGTGAGCTTGTTGATGTGTTGTTTTGTGTTGATGTTGCACTTGGTTGATGTTGAATCTGGAATGATACACTTGGTACACTTGAGTCTGCGTTTTGATGTATAATTGATATTTCTAGTTTGAGTTGATGCTTCATGTGTACACGAGTTAACCTGATCTATGTTCATGCTGACTTTGTTCTTTGAACTGATTATGTGTATACATATATAAGTATATATGTATACATGTGTGTTTGTGAGTAAAAAAATATGATTGCTGCATGCTCATGTTGCCATGTTACATTGAGATTTGGTTTCTTGATTGTTCATGTGTAAGTTTCTAAAACTATATACATGTATACATATATATGCATATATGTATATGTGTGTATATGGCACTGGTCTCTTCTTCAGGTTACATGTGCACTGCCATTTGCTTCAAGTGCTCCTTTGTTTGGTTTACTGATATGTTTTTGCCTCTCTGTTTCCAGTTGATTATGTTGCTTTGCACTGCACATGTAGTTTTGATTTTGGAGACTGGTCTGGTTGTGGTGCATTTGCTTCCTTGTTCTCATTGCTACTATTAGTAACTGTGC
This sequence comes from Allium fistulosum, assembly GCA_030737815.1. NCBI lineage: Eukaryota > Viridiplantae > Streptophyta > Magnoliopsida > Asparagales > Amaryllidaceae > Allium > Allium fistulosum. Next base: position 209,127,374 of record CM060904.1, on the reverse strand, counting down.
ACATACAAATATGTATATACATACATATATATATATGTATATGTATATATATGTATAATTATTGTGCCTTTGTGTACATTCTGTCTGGAGCAGTTCTCTCTGGTTCGGTCTTGGCTTTACTCTAAGTCTGGTTGTCTTGTTGCATTGCATCATCTACTACCTTGTGTCTGACCATATGCATATGTTGTTTTGTACTCCTGAAGCTTGTTCATTGATGGTGTGTTGCAGTCGAATTCTGGTTGTTATTTTTGTGTACTTTTGAGTTGGTTTCCATATTGTTTGGGTTGTTTGGAGTTACATGTCCAGTTTTCTTGAGTCTGTTGCTTCGAGCAAGTTCATATTGTAACTGGACTTGCATAGAGTATCGTGTTGAACTACTTGTCGAGTTATAGTGACCTGCCTCGAGTTAGAATGGTCTGGTTCATGTGGTTATTTCATTTATGCTGTGATGTGAACTATTTGACTATTTAGGTTGTGATGCCTGATTTCTTTGATCGAGCATTTTCACTTGAGTTGAATCCACTATTTAGTTGGGTTTGACCTTGTGCTCACCTATCACTACTGTTTTATCAAGTGTATATCGGTGTGCATGGCCTTGTGGCACGTATAGTGATACATTGTGCATGTCACAAGTTGTTCGTGTATGAATGGATTCATACGAAAATGATGACGAACAACCCAAATAACCGAGGCAAATAATATTTTCAAAAACACACATTTTATTTTACACAGCAAAAATATCTCTTTTTTAATTTTACTACGTCAGTGTTTATTTTACAGATAGTTCAGATGCTGGATACAAATTGGAACATAGTTGAAGAACAAATATGAGTGAACGAGTGGTATGTAGTGAGGTGCAAATGTAAATGACAATTGTATAGTGAAAAATTGTGTTGTGATTTGAAATTGTATTGTAATTGAAATTTTGTATATATAGTGAGAGCTCAAATTTTGTACTATTCAAAAATTGTAATAAAATATTTGGTTGAATAAAATTTCTGTTTGAATTTAAATTATGTGTTATTTATTTTATTCAATAAATATTTAATTAAGTTTGTGAAAAATAAAATAGTACAATATCAAATACATTTAAATGAATATATATATATATATATGTTTATTATCATCTAACAAAAATCATATACTAGCATATTCAACAATCTCCCCCTTTTGATAATAACAAACATATATTTAAGATTTTGAATTTATTAAATGTATTTGGTTATTGATGAACTCTATTTGCTATCCCTATTTGAATGCTCCATCTTTACAACAAAGATCCCCCTTTATATATGCATGAATTTTTTTTTTCAAATGAACCTAGATGGGAATATGCAAATAAAAATATAATATTTAACATTTATTTGCCAAAATCTTAAATTTTCTCTCCCCCTTTTGTTATCAGCAAAAGAGTAATAGTATTAGAAAAATAGAGATAAAGTGATAGACATTAATACAACATTAATACCCAATTGAGTATAAATATTAAATTTCAAAAAAAAATCAAACAAAAATCATAAATACTCTGTTAGGCGCATATTACACTTTAGAGTGATAGGTATGATGTTGTCATATAAAACCATATAGTTGTGTATATTTGTGGTATATTTATACTAGGAATTTGAATATTTACTAACCATGCATAACCGGTAGGACTTTTAAATGAGATTATTAGTATTCCCAATTTTTATTAAAAAATGAATTTGAAGCATCTTCTAGCCATGCATAACCGTGAGGACTTTTAAATGGGATTAGAATAAACTTGTCTATTTAATAATCAATTTTTATATGTGTTCCATACATGCATAACCATGAGGACTTTTAAATGAGCATGAAAGCACATATACAAATATTCCAAGTAATTCACCCATGCATAACCGTGAGGACTTTTAAATGAGAGTGAATACTTTGGATATTTTTATTAAAAAAATAAATAAAATAAAAACGAATAATTTCCTATTTAAAATACCACATTTTGACATACTATATTGGATTTTGATGAGTGATGGTCATTAGAAATATGATAGAAATAGAGATGTTCATGGAATTTTTACCAACAAAAGTTATTATAAATCTTGTTTCGAATTTTTAAAGAAATTTACTAAATATACTTTCTCATGTCATAATATATGATTAATACCAACACTCATCACTTTTTCCATCACTATTTATCTTTTCGATAATCAGTAGGGAGTCAGATTAGTTAATGTAGTCATTTAAGATCAAATCCAAAAATAATTATAAAATCGAAATTTCTAAAATGTCTGATCTGAAACGAAGTCAACAAAAACTATTTTATGGAATGTGTTTTATAAGAAAAATGTGTGCTAATTTGAAAATCAGTTGACATGAAAAATATGCATATATTTTCTTTGAAAATGCGATGCAACTAATGAATGTCTCTACATAAAACACGTTCCACTAGTAATTTTTCTATCAACTAGATTACCAGTGTAATCTGCATCTGAATTTCCTTCTGTCCCAAAGTTATCATTAGATAGATATCATAGACCAAACCATGGAGTTGCAACAAATACCTTATAACCCTTTTTATAGTTTTTAAAATGTGACTCCTTAAGGATTTGATTGAAAACGTGCACATAAACAACTAGTGAACATAGTGTCAGATCTAGAAGCAGTAAGATAAACAAATATATCCACGTGTATCTAGAGTATTCATCAACCAATAAAACAACATCATTAGTCCAAGCAAATCTATATGAACTAGTTCAAAGACTCTAGAGATACTTATAGTGTTCTCGGCATAAGAAGATAATTGGCCAACAATTTTGCATAAATCAGAATCATAATCAACATTCATTATCACATAACTGGGTGATTTAAATCAGATTATGGTGCAGATTTTCAACATTTAATATATCGTTCAAGATAAATGTACCGTTACCTATTTTACCTCTGCCGATAATATTTCATTGTTGCCCATTGTGATTCTGCCACCTTTGTACTAGGCTAAGGAACTTTGATTTGTCGTCCGTCCTGTGCCTGGAACAGCCAGAATCCAGGTAACACTTTTGTTGTTCCTTAGCCTACCACTATACCTACACGAGAAAAGATTTTTGTGACCTATTTGTTTTTATAGGTCCATAGTTGTTAGTTGCAAATGATTTTGAAAAATACGTTTGAGTAGACCCAAGACAATTTATATTTGTTCCTTTAGGCACCCAGATTTGTTTAACTTTAAGGAAATTTACATTTGTGCCTTTAGGAACCCAAATCGGTATGGTTTTCACGTGTTTAGGCCTATACCAACAATTGTTTTGATTGTGTCCAATTTTTCTACAAATTGTGCACTCGGATTTGACTTGATTAATTTCGCTTCTAACAAGTTCAGATTGATTATATCCAAGTCCTTATCTAACAGTGTTAAGAGTTTGTTTCCCTAATAACATATTAGCAATCTTTCTCCTTTGGAAAATTTTCCTAAAGTGGTAGACAGTTGTTGGACTTTTGTTTTGAGTGATTCATTTTCATTCAAAAACAGAGTGCACTTTTTGATAGAATTTCCTCTCCTCGTGTTTTCACTTTCTTTCAAAAGCAGAATTTCATTCTCAAGTGATTTAATTTTAATTTCTTATTTTTTAATTTCTTCTTCAAGTGATGGACACTTATCACACATAGGGCCCTTGAATTGATAGTTTTTAACCAGTTGATCAAGCTGTTTATTTAATTCTATCAAACTTTCCCTTTGTGATTCAATTTTAGCGTACTTTTCTCTAAGTCGTTCAAAACAGCCATTTACTTCATGAAAAAATATATATGTAATTCTAAATGAGTAAGTTTTAATACCTTGCTTGGCTCGTCATCATCAATGTCTATTATTTCTCCTTGAAGACACAGTTTTGCTTTTTCATTTTCATTGCCAATGCTTTCATCACTTTCATCAGTTTCATCCCTAGTAGTTGCAAAACTTCTCCTTTTAGGTTTCTTTCCTTGGCTGAGTTGATTCTGAGGACAATTGGGGTTGATATGACCGGGTTTGTTGCACTTGTGACATATGATCTCCTGCTCTTCTGGTTGTCTAGATTTTGACTATTTTGCTTTTTAATTGTTGATTTAGAGCTGGATTTCCATATTTTCGGTTCCACTTTTTGAATCACTTTATTATCAGTGCCAATTCAGCTGCTCCTGCATCATCATCATCATCATCACTTTCTATTGTTCCTTTGAGACCTATTGATTTCTTTTGAGTATCACCTCCTTCACGTTCTTCCTTGAATTTCATTTATAGCTCATAAGTGGTGAGATTTCCGATGAGTTCTTCAACTTTAATCTGTTTCAAATCCTTCGATTCTTGAATGGTAGCCAGTTTTACTTCCAAATTTCATGGAAGAATTGTGAGGATTTTTCGAACTATTTCCAGTTTCGTGTATGGTTTTCCAAGGTATTTTGATTTGTACACGAGATTAGATAGTCGTCCGTACATTTCTTTGACACTTTCATCCTTTTCCATTGTGAAGTTTTCGTATTCACTACTAAGCATGGCAAGACGAGATTCTTTGAATTGGGAAGTTCCTTCATAAGTAATTTCAAGTGTGCCAAATTTCCTACGAAGTTAGACAATGTGAGACATGATTAAATTCAATTTGATCCAATGAACAAATAATAGAATTAATAGCTTTAGCATTAGCATTCTGTAGTTTATTTTCAAGATCTATCCATTGATCCATCGGTTTTTCAATTTCTTGATTATCTACCACTATGGTTGGTGTCCTATATCCAGTCTCAACAATATTCCAAGCATCAATGGTTTTCTGAAAAAATTTCATTCTATTTTTCCAGTATGCATATTCACCATTGAACATGGGTGGTCTAACTATGGACTATCCCTCAGCAAAAGCATTATTAAAAGAAGCCATTAAAAAAATCAAATTTTTAAAACAAAAATTGGTTTTTGTTCCTTGCTCTGATACCACTTGTACGATCGATGTCACCCTAGAGGAGGGGTGAATAGGGTGATACTAATAATAATAAAAATTAATGCGGAAATTTATAAAATAATTGCAGCATAGATAATAGCAGAATAATAAAAGCAGAAACAGAACAACACAGATTTACCCAGCTTCGGCAAAACCCTACCTACGTACTAGAAATTAAGTAGTCAGACGCTTACACACGTAAACCTTCAACACCCACTATCGACTACCCTAAGTCTATGCTCAAAGCCCTACCACAACTCAGCCACTGAGTTGCAAAGTCTCAAACTACCCCCCGTAGTTTGTACCTAGCCACACGATTAGAAGGTTACAAAAGTTTAAAAGAAAACAAAAACAAAAACCCTAATTTTAAAATTAAAGCCCAATAGAATTTATAAAGGCTGGCCCAAAGAAAAACACTGTGATAAAAATAAGTCTGTTCCTTTCTCTCTTGTTAATGCCTTTCGGCCGCTTCCTTTCTCTGTCCCTTTTCAAATGCTAGGGTTTTTGTAAAATTGGAGATGTCGCTTGGATATATTGATCGATTGAAGTGATTTTATGCTTCGATCTTCGTCAATCTTCTTCTGGGCTTGAGTGCTTGCGGTTACTCCAATTTAGTCGAGTTCAATTTGTGCTCTAAGTTGGTACGTGAATTTTTCCTTTTTTAATTCCCGACTTTGATTCGAGTTGCAAATTTGTTTGTGATTTAGCTAGCTCTGGTATTTGTTCGAACTCGAATGATCTTTATGCCGATGATAAATTTGGGTATTTCTAGGATTCGATTTCCTATATTTTTGTATGTATAAATATGTTTGAATTCTTCATGATTCTTGCTTGGCCGTTCGATTTTGCTTAAATGCTTATGATGTATTCTAACTATTTCAATTCGTATATTGCTTGAATTTCTTTGAGTTGGTTCTGTTCATTTAACCTATAACTTCGGCTATTTGAAATTGTGATAATCCAGTTTTATGTCTTTTGACTTAGTGAAGATTGACTTTTTCAATTCATTAACTTGTTGCTACTACCTTGGTAATCATGGCTTTGATTTTGGCATGACTTGATCATTGACTTTGTTAGAAATTCTCTGGTATATGAATTTGCTGACTTGAGATAAAAATCGACTTCGTTCATTGACTCATGGCTTCATGTGAATTGCTTCTGTTTTGCTGCTGGCAATTTTTATTCGAACTGCACTTGAGTCATGTTGTCACCACTGCCTGTTACACACGGCTTCACACGATTCATATTGTCAGTTGTTTGTTACATAAGTAGTTTTAGTCTGGTTCATTACTCCATATTGTTGTTGTGGTCTTTTTGGAGTCTGGTTGTATTTAACTGTTCACATTCTTGTGCCACAGTGTGCCTCTGGTCTAGTCTTGGTTGCAATCCTCTAGTTTTCATGTTGCATGTCTGCCCAACCACTGTTGTGTTGTCTCTCTTTTGTTCAAATAAGTTGTGTCGTCATGCATACAGTCTGCTAGTTTTATGAAGAACTAAAATGCACTTAGTCCATCTTACTTATTGAGTTCACGCCATTTACTTTTTTCATGTGAGCTTGTTGCTGTGTTGGTTTGTGTTGATGTTGCACTTGGTTGATGTTGAATCTGGATTGATACACTTGGTACACTTGAGACTGCATTTTGATGTATACTTGATATTTCTGGTTTGAGTTGATGCTTCATGTGTACTCAAGTTAACTTTATCTGTATTCATGTTGACTTTGTTCTTTGAACTAATTATGTGTATACATATATAAGTATATATGTATACATGTGTGTTTGTGAGTAAAAAGTATGATTGCTACATGCTCATGTTGCCATGTTACATTGAGATTTGGTTTCTTGATTCTTCATGTGTATGTTTCTAAAACTATATAGATGTATACATATATATGCATATATGTATACATGTGTATATGGCACTGTTCTCTGCTTCAGGTTACATGTGCACTGCCATTTGCTTCAAGTGCTACTTTGTTTGGTTTACTACTATGTTTTCGCCTCTCTGTTTCCAGGTGATTATGTTGCTTTACACTGCACATGTAGTTTTGATTTTGGAGACTAGTCTGGTTGTGGCACATTTGCTTCCTTGTTCTTGTTGCTACTGTTAGTAACTGTGCACATACAAATATGTGTATACATACATATATATATGTATATATGTGTATAATTATTGTGCCTTTGTGTATATTCTATATTGAGCAGTTCTCTTTGGTTCGGTCTTGGCTTTACTCTAAGTCTGGTTGTCTTGATGCATTGCATCATGTACTGCCTTGTGTTTGACCATATGCATATGTTGTTTTGTACTCCTGAAGCTTGTTCATTGCTGGTGTGTCGCAGTCAAATTCTGTTTGTTGTGTTTGTGTACTTTTGAGTTGGTTTTCATATTGCTTTGGGTTGTTTGGAGTTACATGTTCAGTTTGCTTGAGTCTGTTGCTTCGAGCAAGTTCATGTTGTAACTGGACTTGCATATAGTATCGTGTTAAACTGCTTGTCGAGTTATTGTGACCTGCCTCGAGTTAGAATTGTCTGGTTCATGTTGTTACTTCATGTATGCTGTCGTGTGAACTATTTGACTGTTGAGGCTGTATTGCCGGATTGCTTTGATCGAGCATTTTCACTTGAGTTGAATCCACTATTTGGTTGGGTTTGACCTTGTGCCCGCCTATCCCTACAGTTTTATCAAGTGTATATCGGTGTGCACGGCCTGGTGGCATGTACAGTGATACACTGTGCATGTCACAAGTTGTTCGTGTATGAATGGATTCAAATGAAAATGATGACGAACAACCCAAATAACTCAGGCAAATAATATTTTCAAAAACACACATTTTATTTTACACATTAAAAACATTTATTTTTCAATTTTACTACGTCGGTGTTTATTTTGCAGATAGTTCAGATGCTGGATACAAATTGGAATGTAGTTGAAGAACAAATATGAGTGAACGAGCGATATGTAGTGAGGTGCAAATGTAAATGACAATTGTATAGTGAAAAATTATGTTGTGATTTGAAATTGTATTGTAATTGAAATTTTGTATATATAGTGAGAGCTCAAATTTTGTATCATTCAAAAATTGTAATAAAATATTTGTTTGAATAAAATATCTGTTTGAAATTAAATTTTATGTTATTTATTTTATTCAATAAATATTTATTTAAATATGTGAAAAATAAAATAGTACAATATCAAATACATTTAAATGAATATATATATATATGTTTATTATCATCAAACAAAAATCATATACTAGCATATTCAACGATCTCCCCCTTTTGATGATAACAAACATATTTTTAAGATTTTGAATTTATTAAATGTAGTTGGTCATTGATGAACTCTATTTGCTCCCCCTATTTGAATGCTCCCTCTTTACAAAAAAGCTCCCCCTTCATATATGCATGAAAAAAAATATGAAAATGAACCTAGATGGGAATATGCAAATAAAAAATATAATATTTGACCTTTATTTACCAAAATCTTAACTTTTCTCACACCCTTTTGTTATCAGCAAAAGAGTAATAGTGTTAGAAAAATAGAGATAGTGTGATAGACATTAATACCCAATTGAGTATAAATATTAAATTTCAAATATAAATCAAACGAAAATCATAAATACTTTGTTAGGCGCATATTCCAATTTAGAGTGATAGGTATGATGTCGGCATATAAAACCATATAGTTTTGTCTATTTGTGGTATATTTATATTAGGAATTTGAATATCTACTAACCATGCATAACCGGTAGGACTTTTAAATGGGATTAGTAGTATTCCCAATTTTTATAAAAAAATGAATTTCAAGCATCTTCTAGCCACGCGTAACCGTGAGGACTTTTTAATGGGATTAGGATCAACTTGCCTATTTAATAATCAATTTTGATATGTGTTCTATACATGCATAACCGTGAGGACTTTTAAATGAGCATGAAAGCACATATACAAATATTCCAAGTAATTCACCCATGTATAACTGTGAGGACTTTTAAATGAGAGTGAATACTTTGGATATTTTTATTAAAAAAAATAAATAAAATAAAAATGAATAATATGGTGTTTAAAATACCACATTTTGACATACTATATTGGATTTTTATGAGTGATGGTCGTTAGAAATATGATAGAAATAGGGATGTTCATGGAATTTTTACCAACAAAAGTTATTATAAATCTTGTTTAGAATTTTTAAAGAAATTTACTAAATATACTTTCTCAAGTCATAATATATGATTAATATCGACACTCATCACTTTTTCAATCACTATTTATCTTCTCGATAATGAGTAGGGAGTCAGATTAGTTAATGTAGTCATTTAAGATCAAATCCAAAAATAATTTTAAAATCAAATTTTCTAAATTGTCTAATCTGAAACGAATTCAACAAAAATTATTTTCTAGAAGGGGTTTTATAAGAAAAATGTCTGCTAATTTGAAAATCAGTTGAAATGAAAAATATGCAGATATTTACTTAGAAATGCGATGCAACTAATGAATGTCTCTACATAAAACATGTTCCAGTAGTAATTTTTCTATCAACTAGATTACCAGTGTAATCTGCATCTGAATTCCCATTTGTCTCAAAGTTTTCATTAGATAGATATCATAGACCAAACCGTGAAGTTGTAACAAATTCCTTATAATCCTTTTTACAGTTTTTAAATTGCGATTCCTTAAGCATTTGATTGAAAACGTGCACATAAACAACTAGTGAACATAGTGTCAGATCTAGAAGCAGTAAGATAAACAAATATATCCACGTGTATCTAGAGTATTCATCAACCAATAAAACAACGTCATTAGTCCAAGCAAATCTATATGAACTAGTTCAAAGACTCTAGAGATACTTATAGTGTTATCGGCATAAGAGGATAATTGGCAAACAATTTTGCATAAATCAAAATCATAATCAACATTCATTATCACATAACTGGCTGATTTAGATCAGATTATGGTGCAGATTTTCAACATTTAATATATCGTTCAAGATAAATGTACCATTACCTATTTACCTTTACCGATAATATTTCGTTTGCCCATTGTGATTCTGCCACCTTTGTACTAGGCTAAGGAACTTTGATTTGTCGCCCGTCGTGTGCCTGGAACAGCCGGAATCCAGGTAACACTATTGTTGTTCCTTAGCCTGCCACCATACCTAAACGAGAAAAGATTTTTGTGACCTATTTGTTTTTATAGGTCAAATGGTTGTTAGTTGCAAATGATTTTGAAAAATACGTTTGAGTAGACCCAAGGCAATTTATATTTGTTCCTTTTGGCACCCAAATTTGTTTGAATTTAAGGAAATTTACATTTGTGCCTTTAGGAACCCAAATTGGTATTGTTTTCACGTGTTTAGGCCTATACCAATAATTGTTTTGATTGTGTCCAATATTTCTACAAATTGTGCACTCGTATTTGACTTGATTAATTTCGCTTCTAACAAGTTCAGATTGATTATATCGAAGTCCTTATCTAACAGTGTTAAGAGTTTGTTTCCCTAATAACATATTTAGAGATCTTTCTCCTTTGGAAAATTTTCCTAAAGTTGTAGACAATTGTTGGACTTGTGTTTTGAGTAATTCATTTTCATTCAATAACAGAGTGCATATTTTAATAGAATTTTCTCTCTTCGTGTTTTCACTTTCTTTCAAAATCAGAATTTCATTCTCAAGTGATTTAATTTTAATTTCTTCTTCAGGTGATGGACACTCATTACACTTAGGGCTCTTGATTTGATAGTTTTTAACCAATTGATCATGCTATTTATTTAATTCTATCAAACTCTCCCTTTGTGATTCAATTTTAGCTTATTTTTCCCTAAGTCGTTTAAAACAGCCATTTACTTCATGAAAATATATAAGTAATTTTGAATGAGTAAGTTTTGAAACCTTGCTTGGCTCGTCATCATCACTGTCTGTTATTTCTCCTTGAAGACACAGTTTTGCCTTTTCTTTTTCATTGTCAATGCTTTCATCTCTTTCATTATTTTCATCCCAAGTAATTGCAAAACTTCTCCTTTTTGGTTTCTTTCCTTGGCTGAGTCGATTCTAAGGACAATTAGGCTTGATATGACCGGGTTTGTTGCACTTGTGACATATGATCTCCTGCTCTTCTGGATTGTCTACAACTTTGACTATTCCGCTTTTTAGTTGTTGATTTAGAGCTGGATTTCCATATTTGCATTTCCACTTTTTGAATCTCTTTATTATCTGTGCCAATTCATATGCTCCATCATCATCATTATCATCATCACTTTTTGTTGTTCCTTTGAGAGATATTGATTTCTTTTGAGTATCACCTCCTTCACGTTCTTCCTTGAATTTCATTTCTAGCTCATAAGTGGTGAGATTTCCGATGAGTTCTTCAACATTAATCTTTTTCAAATCCTTCGATTCTTGAATGGCAGTCACTTTTGCTTCCAAATTTCGTGGAAGAATTCTAAGGATTTTTCGAACTATTTCAAGTTCCGTGTATGGTTTTCAAGGTATTTTGATTTGAACACAAGATTAGATAGTCGTCCATACATTTCTTTGAAACTTTCATCCTTTGCCATTGTGAATTTTTCATATTCACTACTAAGCATGGAAAGACGAGATTCTTTGACTTGTGAAGTTCTTTCGTGGGTCACATCACGTATGTGCCAAATTTCTTATGCAGTTAGACAATGTGAGACATTATTAAATTCAATTTGATCCAATGAACAAATAATTGAATTCATAGCTTTAACATTAGCATTCTGTAGTTTATTTTCAAGATCTGTCCATTGATCCATCGATTTTTCAATTTCTTGATTATCTACCACTATGGTTGGTGTCCTATATCCGGTTTCAACAATATTCCAAGCATCATTGGTTTTCAGAAAAATTTTCATTCTATTTTTCCAAAATGAATATTCACCATTGAACATGGGTGGTCTAACTATGGACTGTCCCTCAGCAAAAGCATTATTAAAAGAAGCTATTTAAAAAAATCAAATTTGTAAAACAAAATAAGGTTTTTGTTCCTTGCTCTAATACCACTTGTAGGATCGATTTCACCCTAGAGGGCGGGTGAATACGGTGATACAAATAATAATAAAAATTAATGCGAAAATTTATAAAATAATTGCAGCACAGATAATAGCAGAATAATAAAAGTAGAAATAGAACAACACAGATTTACCTAGCTTCGGCAAAACCCTACCTACGTGCTTCCCTCGAGGTTTCTACTACAAATCAAGTAGTTAGACACTTACACACGTAAACTTGCGACACCCGCTATCGACTTCCCTAACTCTATGCTCAAAACCCTACCAAAACTCAGCCACTGAGTTGCGAATTCTCAAACTATGCCCCCGTAATTTGTACCTAGTCACACGACTAGAAGGTTACAAAAGTTTAAAAGAAAACTAAAAAAAACAATACAAAAACCATAATTTTAAAATTAAAGCCCAATAGAATTTATAAAGGCCGGCCCAAAAAAAACACTGTGATAAAACTAAGTCTGTTCCCTTTTCTCTTGCTAACGCCTTCGACCGCTTCCTTTCTCTGTCCCCTTTTAAATGCTAGGGTTTTTGTAAAATTGGAGACGCCGCTTGGATATATTGATCGATTGAAGTGATTTTATGCTTCGATCTTCGTCAATCGTCCTCTGGGCTTGAGTGCTTGCGGTTGCTCCAATTTAGTCGAGTTCAATTTGTGCTCTAGTTGGTACATGAATTTTTCCCTTTTTAATTCTCGACTTTGATTCGAGTTGAAAATTTGTTTGTGATTTAGCTAGCTCTAGGATTTGTTTGAACTCGAACGATTTTTATGCCGATGATGAATTTGGGTATCTTTAGGAATCGATTTCCTATATTTTCGTATGTATAAATATGTTTGAATTCTTCATGATTCTTGCTTAGCTATTCGATTTTTCTTAAATGCTTGTGATGTATTCTAACTATTGCAATTCGTATGTTGCTTGAATTTCTTTGAGTCGGTTCCGTTCATTTCACCTATGTCTTCGGCTATTTGAAATTGTGATAATACGGTTTTATAACTTTTGACTTAGTGAAGATTGACTTTTTCAATTAACTCACTTGTTGCTACTACCTTGGTCACCACGGCTTCGATTCTGGCATGACGTAATCATTGACTTTGTTTGAAATTCTCTAGTATTTGAATTTGATGACTTGAGATAAAAATCGACTTCGTTCATTGACTTACGGCTTCATGTGAATAGCTTCTCTTTTACTACTGGCAATTTTTATTCGAACTGCACTTGAGTCATGTTGTCACCACTTCCTGTTACACACGTCTTCACTCAGTTCATATTGTCAGTTGTTTGTTGCATAAGTAGTTTTAGTCTAGTTCACCACTGCATGTTGTTGTTGTGGTCTTTTTGGAGTCTGATTATATTTAACTTTTCACTGTCATGTGCCACTGTGTGCCTCTGGTCTAGTCTTGGTTGCAATCCTCTAGTTTTCATGTAGCATGTCTGCCCAACCACTGTTGTGTTGTCTCTCTTTTGTTCAACTGAGTTGTGTCTTCATGCATACAGTCTGCTTGTTTTATGATGAACTGAAATGCACTTAGTCCATCTGACTCATTGAGTTCATGCCATTTACTTATTTTCACATGAGCTTGTTGCTGTGTTGTTTTGTGTTGATGTTGCACTTGGTTGATGTTGAATCTGGAATGATACACTTGGTACACGTGAGTCTGCATTTTGATGTATACTTGATATTTCTGGTTTGAGTTGATGCTTCATGTGTACTCGAGTTAACCTGATCTTTATTCATGTTGACTTTGTTCTTTGAACTGATTATGTGTATACATATATAACTATATATGTATACATGTGTGTTTGTGAGTAAAAAAATATGATTGATGCATGCTCATGTTGCCATGTTACATTGAGATTTGCTTTAGTGATTGTTTATGTGTAAGTTTCTAAAACTATATACATGTATACATATATATGCATATATGTATACATGTGTACATGGCACTGGTCTCTATTCAGGTTACATGTGCACTGCCATTTGCTTCAAGTGCTCCTTTGTTTGGTTTACTGCTATGTTTTTGCCTCTCTGTTCAGTTTATTATGTTGCTTTGCACTGCACATGTAGTTTTGATTTTGGAGACTGGTCTGGTTATTGCGCATTTGCTTCCTTGTTCTTTTTGCTACTGTTAGTAACTTTGCACATACAAATATGTATATAAATATATATATATATATATATGTCTGTATATATGTGTATAATTATTGTGCCTTTGTGTACATTCTATCTGGAGCAGTTCTCTCTTGTTCGGTCTTGGCTTTACTCTAAGTCTGGTTGTCTTGATGCATTGCATCATGTGCTGCCTTATGTCTGACCATATGCATATGTTGTTTTGTACTCCTGAAGCTTGTTCATTGCTGGTGTGTTGAAGTCGAATTCTGGTTCTTATGTTTGTGTACTTTTGAGTTGGTTTTGATATTGCTTTAGATTGTTTGGAGTTACATGTCCAGTTTGCTTGAGTCTGTTGCTTCGAGCTAGTTCATGTTGTAACTGGACTTGCATATAGTATCGTGTTAAACTGCTTGTCGAGTTAGTATGACCTGCCTTGAGTTAGAATGGTCTGGTTCATGTTGTTATTTCATGTATGCTGTCATGTGAACTATTTGACTATTGAGGCTGTGTTGCCTGATTGCTTTGATCGAGCATTTACACTTGAGTTGAATCCACTATTTGGTTGTGTTTGACCTTGTGCCCACCTGTCCCTGCAGTTTTATCAAGTGTGTATCGATGTGCACGGCCTTGTAGCATGTACAGTGATACACTATGCATGTCACAAGTTGTTCGTGTATGCATGGATTCAAATGAAAATGATAACGAACAACCCAAATAATTAAGGCAAATAATATTTTCAAAAACACACATTTTATTTTACACAACAAAAATATTTCTTTTTCAAATTTACTGCATCAGTGTTTATTTTGCAGATAGTTCAAATGCTGGAAAAAATTTGAAATATAGTTGAAGAACAAATATGAGTGAACGAGCGATATGTAGTGAGGTGCAAATGTAAATGACAATTGTATAGTGAAAAATTATGTTATGATTTGAAATTGTATTGTAATTGAAATTTTGTATATATAGTGAGAGCTTAAATTTTGTACTATTCGAAAATTGTAATAAAATATTTGTATGAATAAAATATCTGTTTGAATTTGAATTCTATGTTATTTATTTTATTCAATAAATATTTATTTAATTATGTGAAAAATAAAAGGTACAATATCTAATACATTTAAATGAATATATATATATATATGTTTATTATCATTAAACAAAAATCATATACTAGCATATTTAACAGAAAGCACCAACTCTGTTCTAACAGAGCAATATTATAGATAACAGATATAGAAAAAGAATAGTAAAAGAAAGAAGTCAGAATTTTTATTCTAGTTCGGCTGTTAATGAAGCATACGTCCACTTTATAGTTTTACTATAGAATGATTCTTGTTACAAGAGATGTTTGATTCAAGGCTTTGATTATCTTTAGCTATATTGAATCACTTGAGTAGGAATCCATTAGTGAATCGAAGTGAATTCCTTTGGAGGTTTTTATGAGGGAGGTGGAGAGTGAAGAATGTTTCCAGTAGAGCTTCAGCAACCAGTCTGGAGAAGATCCTGTTTATGTTGCAGGTAGGATGGTATTTATAGAGATCAGAGAGCTCCTAGGCCAGGCCTATTTATCAACTGCACCAAGGTAGGTAGGAAACGACCCAAGGAGAGTTTGGCTCGCAAAACGAGATAGAGCCATGGGTCACTGGCGACCCATGTTCTATGGGTCACTACCGACAAATAGACTTGGCTCGTTTGCGAGCCAATGCTTTTGCCACTTTTCATAGTTTTCTTCAACTAACTTATTTGAAGGTTTGAGGAGAGGCATGGGTCGCCGACGATCCAAGCACTTAGGATTTTCTGGAGTTTGGAATTGGAGATGCTTTGATAGTCTTTTATCATAGTTATTGCATTTCGATGGCAATTCACTAGCTGTTTGTGCTCATCTTCTGATTGGGATAAAAGAATGCTGGTCCCTTGGTTTAGTCAATCCCAGTCGTTGCCTTAGTAACATTGCTTTGCTCTCGTTTACTACTCGCCTTAGCCTTTCTAGTTCAGTTCTAAGCAGTCCTGATGTCACGAGATTGTCCTACTTTCTAGTGGGTCCTGCTGGATCAAAATCCCGGATAACTTTTGCCCCCCAGAGTATGTCTTTATTGAAAACACGGCGTGCTCTGGAAGTAAATTCTTTTGATTTTTCATTTTGTGAAATCTGGTTGATCGTGTCGAGGCTACTATTCAAATTTGGCTTTAACTATTTAACCGTCTGTTGAATTTTCAGTGTAGGTCGTCGGAGTGCACCTAAAGATGTTGATCTAATTGACCGACTTCTGATAGCCGTTCATTTTTTTATTTCAATATGAATTTCAATTCCTGGTATTGGTGATGCAATCCTTGCTCTGTAGTTTACGCAAGGGTTTAGGTCGGTAAGTTGGTGCATGTTGTAGGTTTGGAGTTGTCCTATATAGTTTTGATTCGACCGGTGATGAAGCTATGTTTTATCTCGAAAGATTGTACACCATTCTGGAGCGAAGTCTCGCTCTTGGTTTTTAACTTCTTCCGTTCGAGAATTTGGTTAAGACTCTGTTGATGTTTTTGGATTCCAATGCAATGATTTATTCCAAAATCAGATATAGTAGGTGATTCAATCATATCGCTCTTCCTATTTCTATATTCCAGTGATCTTGAAAAAAAGTCTTCCTGTGTCGCTTCGGACAGCGGCTCCATTATCGATCATTGATCGATAATGGGTAAGTGTGGAAGAGATAATTTCAAAAGACAATATAGACTGTTCTTCAAATGTAAGCAAGCTATCTACTCTAGATTGTTTATTCACAATATTCAAGATACTGGACTCTTCTCATGTAGATAACATAGTACATCTGCCCCGGTCAACGCTCATGACCCGATTGGTCAACATACATTGATTCCCTTTGATTCTAGGCGTCAGTTATACAAGGATATTATTAAAAGTAAAACATACCTGATAGGGCAGGTTTTTTCGTTGAAAATGATTTTTTGGTCATCCAATCATTAGTCTAGTGGAGGTTCTTCCACTCCTCTAGAAGTTGGGTCCTTCGCAACTTAGGTTTTCTTTTTATTCCTATCGTATTGGGAGGATTGATTGCAGTTAAATTACGAGGCATAGTTGCTCTTGTAGAGTTGTAGTTGAAGTTCAATCGGGCACTTTTTTAGCCTTCGTAAACTAGCACATGATTTGTTCAATTGTGATTTTCCTTCTCTTACGTTTTTTAGAATTCAACGCACACCAGACTCTTTCTCCGGGACTATTTGCTTAATTGCTCAATTCCGAACATTTCTTTTTCTCACTGTTGCACTTCTGGCGCTCATGTGCAACATACTCGTTTACTGTAATTTTATACATGCAAGTAATACTTCTGCGGTCATTTTGGCATATTCCATTTCATAGCTTTGTTGAGAACTATGAAGTGGCTTGGTCTAGGCAATTCTATAGCTAATCCCTATTTATGCTCAATTGAGTTTGTTTCAACAAAGTGTTGGTGTAAATGCCTAAGTCCGTAAGGCTGATTACTTCAACTAAAGAACCAACATGTTTTGGGAGACTAGGTCGCCTAAGTAATACATTTGATTGCCCTAATTTGATTGATATATATCTCCTACCTTCAGGAGTTAGGACTTTGTTGCTTGATCTTGAGATCTTAGTTTTGTAATGATGTCGGTATGTATTTGAAAGGTGCGTTTCTACCACCTTTTGCTAAAGTAAATTCTTCTGAGTCCGACGTTGAGATCTTAATCATGTGTTGGTTTCTATATCTAGTAAATCATACATGGATGACTAAACTTTGCAGTTTTTTCATTGACGTTGTGAATCTTCAGATACCATGAGATGCTAGAAGGCAGGCCTGAAGATTCAACCAAACTCTTGCGTTGATTTTTGAAAACCGATTTATCGATAGTTTCACTTTGGGCTTTCTTCCTAGCATCACCAAATTTCGGGTAATGGTATATTCCTGCCAGTTGGAACCAAATGATCTAGTTAGATGGTAAGTAGGTCATTAATCATTTTCGTCATCGCCAGACTATGAGCAATGGTGGATTTCTTAACATTAAACTCTTCATTTCCTTGGTTGGCGATTTTGCCGCCAGAATGCTCTATTTTGTGATATAGAACTATTATCTAACCAACCTCATGGTTATTCGTGTTTGGACTTTTGAAACATTTCTTTCGATCAAGTATCTGCGCTTCTATCCCTTCTTGAGGGACTAGCTAATTTGATTGCTTGTATTAGGGCGATTGTGAGAGATGGAAATCTATGGGGTGAATTGGTCAATTGCCCCCAGTCTGGCCCTCAATCTCTTTTCGAAATCGAGGAAGTTGGGGGATTTTATTTCCGACCTTCCATGATTTCTCCCGCTTATCCTTAGTCGTTCATGCTCTTATCAGTTGCAAACATTGTCATGGAAGTTTTTTTCAAATGTCAACTCCTGTCTTTGAGAATTGATAACCTAGCTAGGATCTCCTTTCAATGCTGCTTTATTCTTGTGTAGTGGTTGATTTTTGTGATGAAAGGTCGAACCGTCCAGTTGACCTATTAAAGGGTAAGTCTTCCGGTCGTTTCCTATCATTGGGAAATAGTAGTTTTCTAAAGAGAAGGTAGAAACTTAGTTGAGGATCAACTTCTATCTTCGTAAGCTAGTACATCGATGGTTCGCTGCGATGAGTGTTTCTCAACAGCCCTGTAGATTAAAGTTTTCCTGGCATTGTCGGGGCAATACCGGTACTTCGTGAGTAGAAAGTATCCCGGAGTTGCCGGGGTAACCCCGGTACTTATGATATAGAAAGTTTCATAGCATTGCCCGGGCAACACTGGTACTTTGGAAATAGAAAATTTTCCCGGCATTGCTAGGGCAACACCAGTACTTAAAGGATAAAAGAAGGCCTTGGAGTTGGTAAGGAAACACCAACACTCGAGTGGTTGGGATCGATTTCCCCATCGATTCGGCGGTGCTCTTAATCAAGTTAGGTACTAGTTTTGGCCTTCGAAAACTAGCATTTCGATGGTTGGCTCGTAGAAGTATTTTCTTAGTGCTGCATGTCTTCGGGCAGTGTTAAAGTCACGTTGGTAAGGCTTGAATCATTCATCCGATCATGTACAGTTGACTAGATTCCTTCTAACCCAGTGTGGTTGTTTTCTTAGCGTGATTAACTCTGGGATATGCCATTGAAAGGATGAGAGTCTCAGGCATCTCCGTTGCTTCGCTTTGCTTATAACCATCAAGTGCTTCTTTTGGTGGTTTAGGACCATTGTTTAACCAATTCCATGGTTACTCTTATGTACGATCAAATTTCCTTTGGTCGATTTTTGTTGCGAACTGACTTCCATTTGCGGAACACATTATTCTCAAATGCTAAATTTCAAGCACTTATAGATGAATATATGATGTAGGGCGAGTTGTTACAATGCCCCCAGTACGCTTACATTCTTCCCATCGCAATTATGGATTAAAGGAATTTGGTAATGTTTATCTTGAGTCTATGATAATTAACTTCGCTTATTCCACTCTATATGTGCTTTGTTAGGGCATTAATGTTGTTGCGGATATCTGCCTTATCCATTGGTTCCAACCTTCGGGAACCAATGGTTTAGGTGCTCGATTTTGAGCGTTCTCTCCTTGCCATCGTCTGTCTTCGGATAATAGCTGGTTTTTTGCAAGTTAGGGTTTTAGACCTCATTCAAGCACCTGCTTCTATCTTTGGAAGCTGGTGCATTGATGATTTGATTCCGGAAATACTTTCCATCGTCGTCTATCTCTGTAAGACGGTAAGTCCCTACTTCTATTGCAAGTTGGAGCGATCTTTTATCCTGACCAAGTGTTAATGTGTTATGTGTCCCTCAGTCCATAGAACTTATTATTCTAAACAGTTGATGTAAGACTTGATGTTATGGGCGGTTCGTTGGATGCCCCCGGTCAAAGGTACGTCGCAGCTCCTATCTTTGGAAACTCGTGACTTGGGTGTCTTGAATTTGGACACTTTGTACATTAACTTTGGTTAAATATTAGAATTCTTTGCTGAATTATTGGTTTATGAGCTTTGCGGTACTACCAAAGCAATGCTGGTTATTTTGGGTAGTGGGAGTCAATCCCTATTAATTGAAGTGCATCGCTTTTGAGAGTGCATGGCTTACGAAATGCACGGCTTCTGTGATTGCATGGCTCATGGGATCGATACGACCCATTGACCCATGATGGTTTGGAACTTCTTGACATTTCCACTTAGGTGTTTGTTGATATTACCAGCGTGGCACCACTCCCGAAATGAGGCAAAAACTGTAAACAAAGAGTTGTGGAAAGAAGCGTTGTGGAGCTCGTGTGGAGATCAATTTGACTTTTGTTCATTTTGTTCAAGTCCAGAGCCTGCACTTAGTGTTTTTGTCATGGAGTCTGTATTTTATTTTTGTTGGCCGATGTTTTATGGGTACGGCCCTTACATTTTGGTCTTGTGTACAGAAAATCATAAGCAATGCAATGATATTTTGACTATATTTTTATCTGTCTATTCATATATGCTCTTTGTACTTGTGCTTGTTTCATTTCATGCTTTTCTAGCTCTGTGATTATAGCTAAAGTCATTCATTCAAATTAATAGAACTTAGAGTTTAACAGCACTTAGAGAATTTTTGTTTAGAAATTCACAAAACTTAAAAAAAATTCTAAAAATTAGAAATTTTTGTTTGGAAGTTGATAAAACTTTGAGATAGAACTTATGAACTTGTTATTGTTTGGAGTGAAAGAACCTTTAACTTATTGTAATTGTTTGGTTCTATCTTAGTAAAGGTGTATGCCCCATAGTTCAAAGGGCTTTTCACTTCAAACAGCTTTCAAGTAGCCGATAACTTAGGGTTTAAATAATATTCATTGAAAATTTGGCTAAGTTACAACTTAATTCTGCTTTTTTATTTCTTATCTCTTGGAGTTTTGCAACTTGGCTAAGTTGTTGGACTTTTGTTTTGAGTGATTCATTTTCATTCAAAAACAGAGTGCACTTTTTGATAGAATTTCCTCTCCTCGTGTTTTCACTTTCTTTCAAAAGCAGAATTTCATTCTCAAGTGATTTAATTTTAATTTCTTATTTTTTAATTTCTTCTTCAAGTGATGGACACTTATCACACATAGGGCCCTTGAATTGATAGTTTTTAACCAGTTGATCAAGCTGTTTATTTAATTCTATCAAACTTTCCCTTTGTGATTCAATTTTAGCGTACTTTTCTCTAAGTCGTTCAAAACAGCCATTTACTTCATGAAAAAATATATATGTAATTCTAAATGAGTAAGTTTTAATACCTTGCTTGGCTCGTCATCATCAATGTCTATTATTTCTCCTTGAAGACACAGTTTTGCTTTTTCATTTTCATTGCCAATGCTTTCATCACTTTCATCAGTTTCATCCCTAGTAGTTGCAAAACTTCTCCTTTTAGGTTTCTTTCCTTGGCTGAGTTGATTCTGAGGACAATTGGGGTTGATATGACCGGGTTTGTTGCACTTGTGACATATGATCTCCTGCTCTTCTGGTTGTCTAGATTTTGACTATTTTGCTTTTTAATTGTTGATTTAGAGCTGGATTTCCATATTTTCGGTTCCACTTTTTGAATCACTTTATTATCAGTGCCAATTCAGCTGCTCCTGCATCATCATCATCATCATCACTTTCTATTGTTCCTTTGAGACCTATTGATTTCTTTTGAGTATCACCTCCTTCACGTTCTTCCTTGAATTTCATTTATAGCTCATAAGTGGTGAGATTTCCGATGAGTTCTTCAACTTTAATCTGTTTCAAATCCTTCGATTCTTGAATGGTAGCCAGTTTTACATCCAAATTTCATGGAAGAATTGTGAGGATTTTTCGAACTATTTCCAGTTTCGTGTATGGTTTTCCAAGGTATTTTGATTTGTACACGAGATTAGATAGTCGTCCGTACATTTCTTTGACACTTTCATCCTTTGCCATTGTGAAGTTTTCGTATTCACTACTAAGCATGGCAAGACGAGATTCTTTGAATTGGGAAGTTCCTTCATAAGTAATTTCAAGTGTGCCAAATTTCCTACGAAGTTAGACAATGTGAGACATGATTAAATTCAATTTGATCCAATGAACAAATAATAGAATTAATAGCTTTAGCATTAGCATTCTGTAGTTTATTTTCAAGATCTATCCATTGATCCATCGGTTTTTCAATTTCTTGATTATCTACCACTATGGTTGGTGTCCTATATCCAGTCTCAACAATATTCCAAGCATCAATGGTTTTCTGAAAAAATTTCATTCTATTTTTCCAGTATGCATATTCACCATTGAACATGGGTGGTCTAACTATGGACTATCCCTCAGCAAAAGCATTATTAAAAGAAGCCATTAAAAAAATCAAATTTTTAAAACAAAAATTGGTTTTTGTTCCTTGCTCTGATACCACTTGTACGATCGATGTCACCCTAGAGGAGGGGTGAATAGGGTGATACTAATAATAATAAAAATTAATGCGGAAATTTATAAAATAATTGCAGCATAGATAATAGCAGAATAATAAAAGCAGAAACAGAACAACACAGATTTACCCAGCTTCGGCAAAACCCTACCTACGTACTAGAAATTAAGTAGTCAGACGCTTACACACGTAAACCTTCAACACCCACTATCGACTACCCTAAGTCTATGCTCAAAGCCCTACCACAACTCAGCCACTGAGTTGCAAAGTCTCAAACTACCCCCCGTAGTTTGTACCTAGCCACACGATTAGAAGGTTACAAAAGTTTAAAAGAAAACAAAAACAAAAACCCTAATTTTAAAATTAAAGCCCAATAGAATTTATAAAGGCTGGCCCAAAGAAAAACACTGTGATAAAAATAAGTCTGTTCCTTTCTCTCTTGTTAATGCCTTTCGGCCGCTTCCTTTCTCTGTCCCTTTTCAAATGCTAGGGTTTTTGTAAAATTGGAGATGTCGCTTGGATATATTGATCGATTGAAGTGATTTTATGCTTCGATCTTCGTCAATCTTCTTCTGGGCTTGAGTGCTTGCGGTTACTCCAATTTAGTCGAGTTCAATTTGTGCTCTAAGTTGGTACGTGAATTTTTCCTTTTTTAATTCCCGACTTTGATTCGAGTTGCAAATTTGTTTGTGATTTAGCTAGCTCTGGTATTTGTTCGAACTCGAATGATCTTTATGCCGATGATAAATTTGGGTATTTCTAGGATTCGATTTCCTATATTTTTGTATGTATAAATATGTTTGAATTCTTCATGATTCTTGCTTGGCCGTTCGATTTTGCTTAAATGCTTATGATGTATTCTAACTATTTCAATTCGTATATTGCTTGAATTTCTTTGAGTTGGTTCTGTTCATTTAACCTATAACTTCGGCTATTTGAAATTGTGATAATCCAGTTTTATGTCTTTTGACTTAGTGAAGATTGACTTTTTCAATTCATTAACTTGTTGCTACTACCTTGGTAATCATGGCTTTGATTTTGGCATGACTTGATCATTGACTTTGTTAGAAATTCTCTGGTATATGAATTTGCTGACTTGAGATAAAAATCGACTTCGTTCATTGACTCATGGCTTCATGTGAATTGCTTCTGTTTTGCTGCTGGCAATTTTTATTCGAACTGCACTTGAGTCATGTTGTCACCACTGCCTGTTACACACGGCTTCACACGATTCATATTGTCAGTTGTTTGTTACATAAGTAGTTTTAGTCTGGTTCATTACTCCATATTGTTGTTGTGGTCTTTTTGGAGTCTGGTTGTATTTAACTGTTCACATTCTTGTGCCACAGTGTGCCTCTGGTCTAGTCTTGGTTGCAATCCTCTAGTTTTCATGTTGCATGTCTGCCCAACCACTGTTGTGTTGTCTCTCTTTTGTTCAAATAAGTTGTGTCGTCATGCATACAGTCTGCTAGTTTTATGAAGAACTAAAATGCACTTAGTCCATCTTACTTATTGAGTTCACGCCATTTACTTTTTTCATGTGAGCTTGTTGCTGTGTTGGTTTGTGTTGATGTTGCACTTGGTTGATGTTGAATCTGGATTGATACACTTGGTACACTTGAGACTGCATTTTGATGTATACTTGATATTTCTGGTTTGAGTTGATGCTTCATGTGTACTCAAGTTAACTTTATCTGTATTCATGTTGACTTTGTTCTTTGAACTAATTATGTGTATACATATATAAGTATATATGTATACATGTGTGTTTGTGAGTAAAAAGTATGATTGCTACATGCTCATGTTGCCATGTTACATTGAGATTTGGTTTCTTGATTCTTCATGTGTATGTTTCTAAAACTATATAGATGTATACATATATATGCATATATGTATACATGTGTATATGGCACTGTTCTCTGCTTCAGGTTACATGTGCACTGCCATTTGCTTCAAGTGCTACTTTGTTTGGTTTACTACTATGTTTTCGCCTCTCTGTTTCCAGGTGATTATGTTGCTTTACACTGCACATGTAGTTTTGATTTTGGAGACTAGTCTGGTTGTGGCACATTTGCTTCCTTGTTCTTGTTGCTACTGTTAGTAACTGTGCACATACAAATATGTGTATACATACATATATATATGTATATATGTGTATAATTATTGTGCCTTTGTGTATATTCTATATTGAGCAGTTCTCTTTGGTTCGGTCTTGGCTTTACTCTAAGTCTGGTTGTCTTGATGCATTGCATCATGTACTGCCTTGTGTTTGACCATATGCATATGTTGTTTTGTACTCCTGAAGCTTGTTCATTGCTGGTGTGTCGCAGTCAAATTCTGTTTGTTGTGTTTGTGTACTTTTGAGTTGGTTTTCATATTGCTTTGGGTTGTTTGGAGTTACATGTTCAGTTTGCTTGAGTCTGTTGCTTCGAGCAAGTTCATGTTGTAACTGGACTTGCATATAGTATCGTGTTAAACTGCTTGTCGAGTTATTGTGACCTGCCTCGAGTTAGAATTGTCTGGTTCATGTTGTTACTTCATGTATGCTGTCGTGTGAACTATTTGACTGTTGAGGCTGTATTGCCGGATTGCTTTGATCGAGCATTTTCACTTGAGTTGAATCCACTATTTGGTTGGGTTTGACCTTGTGCCCGCCTATCCCTACAGTTTTATCAAGTGTATATCGGTGTGCACGGCCTGGTGGCATGTACAGTGATACACTGTGCATGTCACAAGTTGTTCGTGTATGAATGGATTCAAATGAAAATGATGACGAACAACCCAAATAACTCAGGCAAATAATATTTTCAAAAACACACATTTTATTTTACACATTAAAAACATTTATTTTTCAATTTTACTACGTCGGTGTTTATTTTGCAGATAGTTCAGATGCTGGATACAAATTGGAATGTAGTTGAAGAACAAATATGAGTGAACGAGCGATATGTAGTGAGGTGCAAATGTAAATGACAATTGTATAGTGAAAAATTATGTTGTGATTTGAAATTGTATTGTAATTGAAATTTTGTATATATAGTGAGAGCTCAAATTTTGTATCATTCAAAAATTGTAATAAAATATTTGTTTGAATAAAATATCTGTTTGAAATTAAATTTTATGTTATTTATTTTATTCAATAAATATTTATTTAAATATGTGAAAAATAAAATAGTACAATATCAAATACATTTAAATGAATATATATATATATGTTTATTATCATCAAACAAAAATCATATACTAGCATATTCAACGATCTCCCCCTTTTGATGATAACAAACATATTTTTAAGATTTTGAATTTATTAAATGTAGTTGGTCATTGATGAACTCTATTTGCTCCCCCTATTTGAATGCTCCCTCTTTACAACAAAGCTCCCCCTTCATATATGCATGAAAAAAAATATGAAAATGAACCTAGATGGGAATATGCAAATAAAAAATATAATATTTGACCTTTATTTACCAAAATCTTAACTTTTCTCACACCCTTTTGTTATCAGCAAAAGAGTAATAGTGTTAGAAAAATAGAGATAGTGTGATAGACATTAATACCCAATTGAGTATAAATATTAAATTTCAAATATAAATCAAACGAAAATCATAAATACTTTGTTAGGCGCATATTCCAATTTAGAGTGATAGGTATGATGTCGGCATATAAAACCATATAGTTTTGTCTATTTGTGGTATATTTATATTAGGAATTTGAATATCTACTAACCATGCATAACCGGTAGGACTTTTAAATGGGATTAGTAGTATTCCCAATTTTTATAAAAAAATGAATTTCAAGCATCTTCTAGCCACGCGTAACCGTGAGGACTTTTTAATGGGATTAGGATCAACTTGCCTATTTAATAATCAATTTTGATATGTGTTCTATACATGCATAACCGTGAGGACTTTTAAATGAGCATGAAAGCACATATACAAATATTCCAAGTAATTCACCCATGTATAACTGTGAGGACTTTTAAATGAGAGTGAATACTTTGGATATTTTTATTAAAAAAAATAAATAAAATAAAAATGAATAATATGGTGTTTAAAATACCACATTTTGACATACTATATTGGATTTTTATGAGTGATGGTCGTTAGAAATATGATAGAAATAGGGATGTTCATGGAATTTTTACCAACAAAAGTTATTATAAATCTTGTTTAGAATTTTTAAAGAAATTTACTAAATATACTTTCTCAAGTCATAATATATGATTAATATCGACACTCATCACTTTTTCAATCACTATTTATCTTCTCGATAATGAGTAGGGAGTCAGATTAGTTAATGTAGTCATTTAAGATCAAATCCAAAAATAATTTTAAAATCAAATTTTCTAAATTGTCTAATCTGAAACGAATTCAACAAAAATTATTTTCTAGAAGGGGTTTTATAAGAAAAATGTCTGCTAATTTGAAAATCAGTTGAAATGAAAAATATGCAGATATTTACTTAGAAATGCGATGCAACTAATGAATGTCTCTACATAAAACATGTTCCAGTAGTAATTTTTCTATCAACTAGATTACCAGTGTAATCTGCATCTGAATTCCCATTTGTCTCAAAGTTTTCATTAGATAGATATCATAGACCAAACCGTGAAGTTGTAACAAATTCCTTATAATCCTTTTTACAGTTTTTAAATTGCGATTCCTTAAGCATTTGATTGAAAACGTGCACATAAACAACTAGTGAACATAGTGTCAGATCTAGAAGCAGTAAGATAAACAAATATATCCACGTGTATCTAGAGTATTCATCAACCAATAAAACAACGTCATTAGTCCAAGCAAATCTATATGAACTAGTTCAAAGACTCTAGAGATACTTATAGTGTTATCGGCATAAGAGGATAATTGGCAAACAATTTTGCATAAATCAAAATCATAATCAACATTCATTATCACATAACTGGCTGATTTAGATCAGATTATGGTGCAGATTTTCAACATTTAATATATCGTTCAAGATAAATGTACCATTACCTATTTACCTTTACCGATAATATTTCGTTTGCCCATTGTGATTCTGCCACCTTTGTACTAGGCTAAGGAACTTTGATTTGTCGCCCGTCGTGTGCCTGGAACAGCCGGAATCCAGGTAACACTATTGTTGTTCCTTAGCCTGCCACCATACCTAAACGAGAAAAGATTTTTGTGACCTATTTGTTTTTATAGGTCAAATGGTTGTTAGTTGCAAATGATTTTGAAAAATACGTTTGAGTAGACCCAAGGCAATTTATATTTGTTCCTTTTGGCACCCAAATTTGTTTGAATTTAAGGAAATTTACATTTGTGCCTTTAGGAACCCAAATTGGTATTGTTTTCACGTGTTTAGGCCTATACCAATAATTGTTTTGATTGTGTCCAATATTTCTACAAATTGTGCACTCGTATTTGACTTGATTAATTTCGCTTCTAACAAGTTCAGATTGATTATATCGAAGTCCTTATCTAACAGTGTTAAGAGTTTGTTTCCCTAATAACATATTTAGAGATCTTTCTCCTTTGGAAAATTTTCCTAAAGTTGTAGACAATTGTTGGACTTGTGTTTTGAGTAATTCATTTTCATTCAATAACAGAGTGCATATTTTAATAGAATTTTCTCTCTTCGTGTTTTCACTTTCTTTCAAAATCAGAATTTCATTCTCAAGTGATTTAATTTTAATTTCTTCTTCAGGTGATGGACACTCATTACACTTAGGGCTCTTGATTTGATAGTTTTTAACCAATTGATCATGCTATTTATTTAATTCTATCAAACTCTCCCTTTGTGATTCAATTTTAGCTTATTTTTCCCTAAGTCGTTTAAAACAGCCATTTACTTCATGAAAATATATAAGTAATTTTGAATGAGTAAGTTTTGAAACCTTGCTTGGCTCGTCATCATCACTGTCTGTTATTTCTCCTTGAAGACACAGTTTTGCCTTTTCTTTTTCATTGTCAATGCTTTCATCTCTTTCATTATTTTCATCCCAAGTAATTGCAAAACTTCTCCTTTTTGGTTTCTTTCCTTGGCTGAGTCGATTCTAAGGACAATTAGGCTTGATATGACCGGGTTTGTTGCACTTGTGACATATGATCTCCTGCTCTTCTGGATTGTCTACAACTTTGACTATTCCGCTTTTTAGTTGTTGATTTAGAGCTGGATTTCCATATTTGCATTTCCACTTTTTGAATCTCTTTATTATCTGTGCCAATTCATATGCTCCATCATCATCATTATCATCATCACTTTTTGTTGTTCCTTTGAGAGATATTGATTTCTTTTGAGTATCACCTCCTTCACGTTCTTCCTTGAATTTCATTTCTAGCTCATAAGTGGTGAGATTTCCGATGAGTTCTTCAACATTAATCTTTTTCAAATCCTTCGATTCTTGAATGGCAGTCACTTTTGCTTCCAAATTTCGTGGAAGAATTCTAAGGATTTTTCGAACTATTTCAAGTTCCGTGTATGGTTTTCAAGGTATTTTGATTTGAACACAAGATTAGATAGTCGTCCATACATTTCTTTGAAACTTTCATCCTTTGCCATTGTGAATTTTTCATATTCACTACTAAGCATGGAAAGACGAGATTCTTTGACTTGTGAAGTTCTTTCGTGGGTCACATCACGTATGTGCCAAATTTCTTATGCAGTTAGACAATGTGAGACATTATTAAATTCAATTTGATCCAATGAACAAATAATTGAATTCATAGCTTTAACATTAGCATTCTGTAGTTTATTTTCAAGATCTGTCCATTGATCCATCGATTTTTCAATTTCTTGATTATCTACCACTATGGTTGGTGTCCTATATCCGGTCTCAACAATATTCCAAGCATCATTGGTTTTCAGAAAAATTTTCATTCTATTTTTCCAAAATGAATATTCACCATTGAACATGGGTGGTCTAACTATGGACTGTCCCTCAGCAAAAGCATTATTAAAAGAAGCTATTTAAAAAAATCAAATTTGTAAAACAAAATAAGGTTTTTGTTCCTTGCTCTAATACCACTTGTAGGATCGATTTCACCCTAGAGGGCGGGTGAATACGGTGATACAAATAATAATAAAAATTAATGCGAAAATTTATAAAATAATTGCAGCACAGATAATAGCAGAATAATAAAAGTAGAAATAGAACAACACAGATTTACCTAGCTTCGGCAAAACCCTACCTACGTGCTTCCCTCGAGGTTTCTACTACAAATCAAGTAGTTAGACACTTACACACGTAAACTTGCGACACCCGCTATCGACTTCCCTAACTCTATGCTCAAAACCCTACCAAAACTCAGCAACTGAGTTGCGAATTCTCAAACTATGCCCCCGTAATTTGTACCTAGTCACACGACTAGAAGGTTACAAAAGTTTAAAAGAAAACTAAAAAAAACAATACAAAAACCATAATTTTAAAATTAAAGCCCAATAGAATTTATAAAGGCCGGCCCAAAAAAACACTGTGATAAAACTAAGTCTGTTCCCTTTTCTCTTGCTAACGCCTTCGACCGCTTCCTTTCTCTGTCCCCTTTTAAATGCTAGGGTTTTTGTAAAATTGGAGACGCCGCTTGGATATATTGATCGATTGAAGTGATTTTATGCTTCGATCTTCGTCAATCGTCCTCTGGGCTTGAGTGCTTGCGGTTGCTCCAATTTAGTCGAGTTCAATTTGTGCTCTAGTTGGTACATGAATTTTTCCCTTTTTAATTCTCGACTTTGATTCGAGTTGAAAATTTGTTTGTGATTTAGCTAGCTCTAGGATTTGTTTGAACTCGAACGATTTTTATGCCGATGATGAATTTGGGTATCTTTAGGAATCGATTTCCTATATTTTCGTATGTATAAATATGTTTGAATTCTTCATGATTCTTGCTTAGCTATTCGATTTTTCTTAAATGCTTGTGATGTATTCTAACTATTGCAATTCGTATGTTGCTTGAATTTCTTTGAGTCGGTTCCGTTCATTTCACCTATGTCTTCGGCTATTTGAAATTGTGATAATACGGTTTTATAACTTTTGACTTAGTGAAGATTGACTTTTTCAATTAACTCACTTGTTGCTACTACCTTGGTCACCACGGCTTCGATTCTGGCATGACGTAATCATTGACTTTGTTTGAAATTCTCTAGTATTTGAATTTGATGACTTGAGATAAAAATCGACTTCGTTCATTGACTTACGGCTTCATGTGAATAGCTTCTCTTTTACTACTGGCAATTTTTATTCGAACTGCACTTGAGTCATGTTGTCACCACTTCCTGTTACACACGTCTTCACTCAGTTCATATTGTCAGTTGTTTGTTGCATAAGTAGTTTTAGTCTAGTTCACCACTGCATGTTGTTGTTGTGGTCTTTTTGGAGTCTGATTATATTTAACTTTTCACTGTCATGTGCCACTGTGTGCCTCTGGTCTAGTCTTGGTTGCAATCCTCTAGTTTTCATGTAGCATGTCTGCCCAACCACTGTTGTGTTGTCTCTCTTTTGTTCAACTGAGTTGTGTCTTCATGCATACAGTCTGCTTGTTTTATGATGAACTGAAATGCACTTAGTCCATCTGACTCATTGAGTTCATGCCATTTACTTATTTTCACATGAGCTTGTTGCTGTGTTGTTTTGTGTTGATGTTGCACTTGGTTGATGTTGAATCTGGAATGATACACTTGGTACACGTGAGTCTGCATTTTGATGTATACTTGATATTTCTGGTTTGAGTTGATGCTTCATGTGTACTCGAGTTAACCTGATCTTTATTCATGTTGACTTTGTTCTTTGAACTGATTATGTGTATACATATATAACTATATATGTATACATGTGTGTTTGTGAGTAAAAAAATATGATTGATGCATGCTCATGTTGCCATGTTACATTGAGATTTGCTTTAGTGATTGTTTATGTGTAAGTTTCTAAAACTATATACATGTATACATATATATGCATATATGTATACATGTGTACATGGCACTGGTCTCTATTCAGGTTACATGTGCACTGCCATTTGCTTCAAGTGCTCCTTTGTTTGGTTTACTGCTATGTTTTTGCCTCTCTGTTCAGTTTATTATGTTGCTTTGCACTGCACATGTAGTTTTGATTTTGGAGACTGGTCTGGTTATTGCGCATTTGCTTCCTTGTTCTTTTTGCTACTGTTAGTAACTTTGCACATACAAATATGTATATAAATATATATATATATATATGTCTGTATATATGTGTATAATTATTGTGCCTTTGTGTACATTCTATCTGGAGCAGTTCTCTCTTGTTCGGTCTTGGCTTTACTCTAAGTCTGGTTGTCTTGATGCATTGCATCATGTGCTGCCTTATGTCTGACCATATGCATATGTTGTTTTGTACTCCTGAAGCTTGTTCATTGCTGGTGTGTTGAAGTCGAATTCTGGTTCTTATGTTTGTGTACTTTTGAGTTGGTTTTGATATTGCTTTAGATTGTTTGGAGTTACATGTCCAGTTTGCTTGAGTCTGTTGCTTCGAGCTAGTTCATGTTGTAACTGGACTTGCATATAGTATCGTGTTAAACTGCTTGTCGAGTTAGTATGACCTGCCTTGAGTTAGAATGGTCTGGTTCATGTTGTTATTTCATGTATGCTGTCATGTGAACTATTTGACTATTGAGGCTGTGTTGCCTGATTGCTTTGATCGAGCATTTACACTTGAGTTGAATCCACTATTTGGTTGTGTTTGACCTTGTGCCCACCTGTCCCTGCAGTTTTATCAAGTGTGTATCGATGTGCACGGCCTTGTAGCATGTACAGTGATACACTATGCATGTCACAAGTTGTTCGTGTATGCATGGATTCAAATGAAAATGATAACGAACAACCCAAATAATTAAGGCAAATAATATTTTCAAAAACACACATTTTATTTTACACAACAAAAATATTTCTTTTTCAAATTTACTGCATCAGTGTTTATTTTGCAGATAGTTCAAATGCTGGAAAAAATTTGAAATATAGTTGAAGAACAAATATGAGTGAACGAGCGATATGTAGTGAGGTGCAAATGTAAATGACAATTGTATAGTGAAAAATTATGTTATGATTTGAAATTGTATTGTAATTGAAATTTTGTATATATAGTGAGAGCTTAAATTTTGTACTATTCGAAAATTGTAATAAAATATTTGTATGAATAAAATATCTGTTTGAATTTGAATTCTATGTTATTTATTTTATTCAATAAATATTTATTTAATTATGTGAAAAATAAAAGGTACAATATCTAATACATTTAAATGAATATATATATATATGTTTATTATCATTAAACAAAAATCATATACTAGCATATTTAACAGAAAGCACCAACTCTGTTCTAACAGAGCAATATTATAGATAACAGATATAGAAAAAGAATAGTAAAAGAAAGAAGTCAGAATTTTTATTCTAGTTCGGCTGTTAATGAAGCATACGTCCACTTTATAGTTTTACTATAGAATGATTCTTGTTACAAGAGATGTTTGATTCAAGGCTTTGATTATCTTTAGCTATATTGAATCACTTGAGTAGGAATCCATTAGTGAATCGAAGTGAATTCCTTTGGAGGTTTTTATGAGGGAGGTGGAGAGTGAAGAATGTTTCCAGTAGAGCTTCAGCAACCAGTCTGGAGAAGATCCTGTTTATGTTGCAGGTAGGATGGTATTTATAGAGATCAGAGAGCTCCTAGGCCAGGCCTATTTATCAACTGCACCAAGGTAGGTAGGAAACGACCCAAGGAGAGTTTGGCTCGCAAAACGAGATAGAGCCATGGGTCACTGGCGACCCATGTTCTATGGGTCACTACCGACAAATAGACTTGGCTCGTTTGCGAGCCAATGCTTTTGCCACTTTTCATAGTTTTCTTCAACTAACTTATTTGAAGGTTTGAGGAGAGGCATGGGTCGCCGACGATCCAAGCACTTAGGATTTTCTGGAGTTTGGAATTGGAGATGCTTTGATAGTCTTTTATCATAGTTATTGCATTTCGATGGCAATTCACTAGCTGTTTGTGCTCATCTTCTGATTGGGATAAAAGAATGCTGGTCCCTTGGTTTAGTCAATCCCAGTCGTTGCCTTAGTAACATTGCTTTGCTCTCGTTTACTACTCGCCTTAGCCTTTCTAGTTCAGTTCTAAGCAGTCCTGATGTCACGAGATTGTCCTACTTTCTAGTGGGTCCTGCTGGATCAAAATCCCGGATAACTTTTGCCCCCCAGAGTATGTCTTTATTGAAAACACGGCGTGCTCTGGAAGTAAATTCTTTTGATTTTTCATTTTGTGAAATCTGGTTGATCGTGTCGAGGCTACTATTCAAATTTGGCTTTAACTATTTAACCGTCTGTTGAATTTTCAGTGTAGGTCGTCGGAGTGCACCTAAAGATGTTGATCTAATTGACCGACTTCTGATAGCCGTTCATTTTTTTATTTCAATATGAATTTCAATTCCTGGTATTGGTGATGCAATCCTTGCTCTGTAGTTTACGCAAGGGTTTAGGTCGGTAAGTTGGTGCATGTTGTAGGTTTGGAGTTGTCCTATATAGTTTTGATTCGACCGGTGATGAAGCTATGTTTTATCTCGAAAGATTGTACACCATTCTGGAGCGAAGTCTCGCTCTTGGTTTTTAACTTCTTCCGTTCGAGAATTTGGTTAAGACTCTGTTGATGTTTTTGGATTCCAATGCAATGATTTATTCCAAAATCAGATATAGTAGGTGATTCAATCATATCGCTCTTCCTATTTCTATATTCCAGTGATCTTGAAAAAAAGTCTTCCTGTGTCGCTTCGGACAGCGGCTCCATTATCGATCATTGATCGATAATGGGTAAGTGTGGAAGAGATAATTTCAAAAGACAATATAGACTGTTCTTCAAATGTAAGCAAGCTATCTACTCTAGATTGTTTATTCACAATATTCAAGATACTGGACTCTTCTCATGTAGATAACATAGTACATCTGCCCCGGTCAACGCTCATGACCCGATTGGTCAACATACATTGATTCCCTTTGATTCTAGGCGTCAGTTATACAAGGATATTATTAAAAGTAAAACATACCTGATAGGGCAGGTTTTTTCGTTGAAAATGATTTTTTGGTCATCCAATCATTAGTCTAGTGGAGGTTCTTCCACTCCTCTAGAAGTTGGGTCCTTCGCAACTTAGGTTTTCTTTTTATTCCTATCGTATTGGGAGGATTGATTGCAGTTAAATTACGAGGCATAGTTGCTCTTGTAGAGTTGTAGTTGAAGTTCAATCGGGCACTTTTTTAGCCTTCGTAAACTAGCACATGATTTGTTCAATTGTGATTTTCCTTCTCTTACGTTTTTTAGAATTCAACGCACACCAGACTCTTTCTCCGGGACTATTTGCTTAATTGCTCAATTCCGAACATTTCTTTTTCTCACTGTTGCACTTCCGGCGCTCATGTGCAACATACTCGTTTACTGTAATTTTATACATGCAAGTAATACTTCTGCGGTCATTTTGGCATATTCCATTTCATAGCTTTGTTGAGAACTATGAAGTGGCTTGGTCTAGGCAATTCTATAGCTAATCCCTATTTATGCTCAATTGAGTTTGTTTCAACAAAGTGTTGGTGTAAATGCCTAAGTCCGTAAGGCTGATTACTTCAACTAAAGAACCAACATGTTTTGGGAGACTAGGTCGCCTAAGTAATACATTTGATTGCCCTAATTTGATTGATATATATCTCCTACCTTCAGGAGTTAGGACTTTGTTGCTTGATCTTGAGATCTTAGTTTTGTAATGATGTCGGTATGTATTTGAAAGGTGCGTTTCTACCACCTTTTGCTAAAGTAAATTCTTCTGAGTCCGACGTTGAGATCTTAATCATGTGTTGGTTTCTATATCTAGTAAATCATACATGGATGACTAAACTTTGCAGTTTTTTCATTGACGTTGTGAATCTTCAGATACCATGAGATGCTAGAAGGCAGGCCTGAAGATTCAACCAAACTCTTGCGTTGATTTTTGAAAACCGATTTATCGATAGTTTCACTTTGGGCTTTCTTCCTAGCATCACCAAATTTCGGGTAATGGTATATTCCTGCCAGTTGGAACCAAATGATCTAGTTAGATGGTAAGTAGGTCATTAATCATTTTCGTCATCGCCAGACTATGAGCAATGGTGGATTTCTTAACATTAAACTCTTCATTTCCTTGGTTGGCGATTTTGCCGCCAGAATGCTCTATTTTGTGATATAGAACTATTATCTAACCAACCTCATGGTTATTCGTGTTTGGACTTTTGAAACATTTCTTTCGATCAAGTATCTGCGCTTCTATCCCTTCTTGAGGGACTAGCTAATTTGATCGCTTGTATTAGGGCGATTGTGAGAGATGGAAATCTATGGGGTGAATTGGTCAATTGCCCCCAGTCTGGCCCTCAATCTCTTTTCGAAATCGAGGAAGTTGGGGGATTTTATTTCCGACCTTCCATGATTTCTCCCGCTTATCCTTAGTCGTTCATGCTCTTATCAGTTGCAAACATTGTCATGGAAGTTTTTTTCAAATGTCAACTCCTGTCTTTGAGAATTGATAACCTAGCTAGGATCTCCTTTCAATGCTGCTTTATTCTTGTGTAGTGGTTGATTTTTGTGATGAAAGGTCGAACCGTCCAGTTGACCTATTAAAGGGTAAGTCTTCCGGTCGTTTCCTATCATTGGGAAATAGTAGTTTTCTAAAGAGAAGGTAGAAACTTAGTTGAGGATCAACTTCTATCTTCGTAAGCTAGTACATCGATGGTTCGCTGCGATGAGTGTTTCTCAACAGCCCTGTAGATTAAAGTTTTCCTGGCATTGTCGGGGCAATACCGGTACTTCGTGAGTAGAAAGTATCCCGGAGTTGCCGGGGTAACCCCGGTACTTATGATATAGAAAGTTTCATAGCATTGCCCGGGCAACACTGGTACTTTGGAAATAGAAAATTTTCCTGGCATTGCTAGGGCAACACCAGTACTTAAAGGATAAAAGAAGGCCTTGGAGTTGGTAAGGAAACACCAACACTCGAGTGGTTGGGATCGATTTCCCCATCGATTCGGCGGTGCTCTTAATCAAGTTAGGTACTAGTTTTGGCCTTCGAAAACTAGCATTTCGATGGTTGGCTCGTAGAAGTATTTTCTTAGTGCTGCATGTCTTCGGGCAGTGTTAAAGTCACGTTGGTAAGGCTTGAATCATTCATCCGATCATGTACAGTTGACTAGATTCCTTCTAACCCAGTGTGGTTGTTTTCTTAGCGTGATTAACTCTGGGATATGCCATTGAAAGGATGAGAGTCTCAGGCATCTCCGTTGCTTCGCTTTGCTTATAACCATCAAGTGCTTCTTTTGGTGGTTTAGGACCATTGTTTAACCAATTCCATGGTTACTCTTATGTACGATCAAATTTCCTTTGGTCGATTTTTGTTGCGAACTGACTTCCATTTGCGGAACACATTATTCTCAAATGCTAAATTTCAAGCACTTATAGATGAATATATGATGTAGGGCGAGTTGTTACAATGCCCCCAGTACGCTTACATTCTTCCCATCGCAATTATGGATTAAAGGAATTTGGTAATGTTTATCTTGAGTCTATGATAATTAACTTCGCTTATTCCACTCTATATGTGCTTTGTTAGGGCATTAATGTTGTTGCGGATATCTGCCTTATCCATTGGTTCCAACCTTCGGGAACCAATGGTTTAGGTGCTCGATTTTGAGCGTTCTCTCCTTGCCATCGTCTGTCTTCGGATAATAGCTGGTTTTTTGCAAGTTAGGGTTTTAGACCTCATTCAAGCACCTGCTTCTATCTTTGGAAGCTGGTGCATTGATGATTTGATTCCGGAAATACTTTCCATCGTCGTCTATCTCTGTAAGACGGTAAGTCCCTACTTCTATTGCAAGTTGGAGCGATCTTTTATCCTGACCAAGTGTTAATGTGTTATGTGTCCCTCAGTCCATAGAACTTATTATTCTAAACAGTTGATGTAAGACTTGATGTTATGGGCGGTTCGTTGGATGCCCCCGGTCAAAGGTACGTCGCAGCTCCTATCTTTGGAAACTCGTGACTTGGGTGTCTTGAATTTGGACACTTTGTACATTAACTTTGGTTAAATATTAGAATTCTTTGCTGAATTATTGGTTTATGAGCTTTGCGGTACTACCAAAGCAATGCTGGTTATTTTGGGTAGTGGGAGTCAATCCCTATTAATTGAAGTGCATCGCTTTTGAGAGTGCATGGCTTACGAAATGCACGGCTTCTGTGATTGCATGGCTCATGGGATCGATACGACCCATTGACCCATGATGGTTTGGAACTTCTTGACATTTCCACTTAGGTGTTTGTTGATATTACCAGCGTGGCACCACTCCCGAAATGAGGCAAAAACTGTAAACAAAGAGTTGTGGAAAGAAGCGTTGTGGAGCTCGTGTGGAGATCAATTTGACTTTTGTTCATTTTGTTCAAGTCCAGAGCCTGCACTTAGTGTTTTTGTCATGGAGTCTGTATTTTATTTTTGTTGGCCGATGTTTTATGGGTACGGCCCTTACATTTTGGTCTTGTGTACAGAAAATCATAAGCAATGCAATGATATTTTGACTATATTTTTATCTGTCTATTCATATATGCTCTTTGTACTTGTGCTTGTTTCATTTCATGCTTTTCTAGCTCTGTGATTATAGCTAAAGTCATTCATTCAAATTAATAGAACTTAGAGTTTAACAGCACTTAGAGAATTTTTGTTTAGAAATTCACAAAACTTAAAAAAAATTCTAAAAATTAGAAATTTTTGTTTGGAAGTTGATAAAACTTTGAGATAGAACTTATGAACTTGTTATTGTTTGGAGTGAAAGAACCTTTAACTTATTGTAATTGTTTGGTTCTATCTTAGTAAAGGTGTATGCCCCATAGTTCAAAGGGCTTTTCACTTCAAACAGCTTTCAAGTAGCCGATAACTTAGGGTTTAAATAATATTCATTGAAAATTTGGCTAAGTTACAACTTAATTCTGCTTTTTTATTTCTTATCTCTTGGAGTTTTGCAACTTGAGCATGTAACTCGAGCTTCTTGTGAGTTTAAACTCTTAAGTGTTCATAGTTGAGGCTTTTCATTTGGTTCGTAGCATCCCAATTTTGTTGGAATTGCATTCGTTACTCCCGGCTATTGGAGCGGTTGACGTTGATAGTGAAATGCGCGGTTTCTTGCACTCCTCTATGTTGCCAATCTTCGGGGAACATGAGGAGTTGGTATTTTGGTGTGCGGCTCATGAGGTGCGCGGCTTTTATTCTTCCTCGATGTTGCCTATCTTCGGGCAACACTGGGTTTTATTATTTTGGTGCTCTTCGTTGTTGCCTATCTTTGGGCAACATGAGGAGTTTCAGTTTTAGTGCTCCTCGGTGCTGTATTTCTTCGGGCAACATGAGGAGTTTTGGTTTTAGTGCTCCTGGGTGTTGTCTATATTCGAGCAACACAAGGAGTTTCGGTTTTGGTTCATGGCTTATGAGATGCGGGGATTTTGCTTTCCCTCGATGTTGTCTATCTTTGGGCAACACGAGGAGTTATAGTTTTGGTGCGTGACTTATGAGATGCGCGGCTTTTGCTTTCTCTCGATGTTGCCTATCTTCGGGCAACACGAGGAGTTATAGTTTTGGCACGCGGCTTATGAGATGCATGGCTTTTGTTATCCCTTAGTGTTGCCTATCTTCGGGAAACACGAGGAGTTATAGTTTTGGTATGCCGCTTATGAGATGCCCAAGTTTTGCTTTCCCTCGGTTTTCCCTATCTTCGGGGAACATAAGGAGTTATAGTTTTGGAGCGCGGCTTATGAGATGCGCGGGTTTTGCTATCCCTCGTTGTTGCCTATTTCAGGCAATACGAGGAGTTATAGTTTTGGTGCGCGGCTTATGAGATGCGCGGCTTTTGCTTTCCCTCAGTGTTGTTTATCTTAGGTCAACACAAGGAGTTATAGTTTTGGTGCGCGGATTTTGCTTTCCCGCGGTGTTACCTATCTTCGGGCAACATGAGGGGTTATAGTTTTGGTGCGTGGCTTATGAGATGCGGTGTTTTTGCTTTCCCTCTGTGTTGCCTGTCTTCGGGCAACACGAGGAGTTATAGTTTTTGTATGAGGCTTATGAGATGCACGACTTATTCTTTCCCTCGGTGTTGCCTTTCTTCGGGCAACATGAGGAGTTATAATTTTGGTGCACAGCTTTTGCTTTCCCTTGGTGTTGCCTATCTTTCGGAAACACGAGGAGTTATTATTTTAGTGCGCGACTTATGAGATGTGTGGCTTTTGCTTTCCCTCGGTGTTGCCTATCTTCAAGCAACACGAGGAGTTATAGTTTTGGTGCGTAACTTAGGAGATGCGCGGCTTTTGCTTTCCCTCGGTGTTGCCTATCTTTAGGCAACAAAAGGAGTTATAGTTTTGGTGCGTGGCTTATGAGATGCATGGCTTTTGCTTTCCCTCGGGGTTGCCTACCTTCAAGCGACACGAGGAGTTATAGTTTTGGTGCGTGGCTTATGAGATGCGTGCCTTTTGATTTCCCTCAGTGTTGCCTATCTTCGGGAAACACGAGGAGTTATAGTTTTGGTGCGTGGCTTTTGCTTCCCCTCGGTGTTGCCTATCTTCAGACAAGAAGAGGAGTTATTATTTTGAGCCTTCCCGATGTTGCCAGAGCAACACTAGTTTTCAGAAGGTTGGGAAAGATCCAATGGTTTGAGTCGATTTGACCCCGTCGACTCAGCAGGTTTGCTTAGATGAACATGATTTTATTAGTTCAAGAAGCTAAATAATTTTTTGGTTCACATGACCATGGCTTGGAAGATGCTTTCGTGTTCTGGAAGATGTACACTTCCAAATAGATCGGGCTGCCATGGTGGAGAGATCTATAGCTGACCACAGGAAGATGGATTGAAGAAAAGGCCTATGGGAGTGCAGAGCATGACTCTTAGGTCTAGGTCCAAACTACCTTTAGAGAATGGGTCTTTAACTGGCATGCTTGCTTGGAGAAAATCTTGGTTTTACACGAGTCTGATTTCGGGCCAGAATTTCCTAGGTTTACTCCAAGTCAAACGGGTGATTACCAGAGTTCGACTTCTAGTCAGGACTTCTAAAATCTTCTTTAGTTCAAATAGGAGATCACTCAAGTTCGACTTCGAGTCAACCCTGGAGTGAGTTTTTCAATAACCATTTTGATGATTTTTGATGATTTTCGATGATGACCATTCGTGATTCGACGATATGAGCTCTATAATGGGACTGGAAGCTGGTCAGTTAAGAGTGGTCACAATATACTAGAGGAGCTTGGCACTGTAATAGATCTCGGGTTATATCATATCTTCTTGGTTCTCCTTCCTCTCGGAGTACCGTTTGAGTAGCAGTTCCTCGTCCTTCGCTTAGCATTGTGCTACGCATAGGTTTTAGAGCTTCTTCTAGCATTTTGCAAGTTGGCATTTTCATCCAATTTATCTTACTCAAATTGTTTGTCATCTTTAGAGCCGAAGAGAGTCATCGTTAAATATTTCCTTGGGGTTTTCACCCGTAAGTTCAGGTTTGTAGTCGGTCCTTTTAGAATATGTGGAGTGTTAACATTTTCTTCCATAATGATTCTTGGAGCTCCGCCCATTGCTTCCTTTCGATTATATCACCTTCGAGCGACCCAGATGGCGGTCTCACTAGCGACCATAGTCGATAGTGACCTAGCAAAATAGTATGGATCGCTGGCGATTCGTAGTACATGGATCGCTAGTGATTCATGTACTTAAATGATTTCAGACTTTATTGCAACTTGGCAAAAGTATTGATCGTTGGCGATCCATAGTACATGGATCACTAGCGATCCATGTACTTAAGTGATTTCGGACTTTGTGGCAACCTGGCAAAATAGTATGGATCGTTGGTGATCCATAGTACATGGAACGCTAGTAAGCCATGTACTTAACTGATTTCAGACTTTGTAGCGACCTAGCTAGATGATTTCGTGGTGGAACCGGACTTGACCATAGTGAGGAAGCCAGTTCGCATTGTTGCAAGAGATGAGAAAAGGCTTAGAACTAAGACATTCAGATCGGTCAAAGTCCAATGGAGTGACGATGACAGGGACTATACTTGGGAGGTTTAGAGCAGAATTAGAGATACTTATCCTGACTTGTTTGATGATATGTTTTACCTTTTTGCTTGTTTGTTGTATGCCTCAACGTAATATTAAGGACGAAATTCTTTAAGGACGGGAGTTTGTAACACCCTGGATTTTTGGAAACATTATTTCAGAGATTTAGTTAGTTATAAAATAATGTGTTGATTTTTTGATTGGGATTTGATTTTAATTAAGGTAGCCATTCCATTAAAACTGATGAATTAAAAGAAGGGTTTAAAATGAATCAGAGGAGGGGTAATATGGGAAAGAGGCTATTCCTATATCTCTAAACCTTGGCCTTTTATAGTTTACACGTTCAAATCATTTCAGAAAATTTATAGAAGTGGTCGGCCACCATTAACAAGGAAAGGAGAAGAGGAAACTAGGAAAAGCTAAAGGAAAATCTAATACAAATCAATTCCATTCAAATCTTAAGCCCCTTTAATCTCTAAAGCAAAGGTGAATAATGTTTACATCTCTAATTTTGATTGGTGTTGACCCAGAAAATGGACCAACACCTTGGTTTGAATTTGAAAGCACCAGCTTTGTTCTGACAGAGCAATATCATAGATAAAAGATACAGAAAAAGAACAGTAAAAGAATGAAGGCGAAATTTTTTTATAGTGGTTTGGCTATTAATGAAGCCTACGTCCACTTTATAGTTTTACTATAGATTGGTTGCTATTACAAGAGAAGTTTGATTACACTGATTTAATTATATTTAGCTGATTGAATCCTCAGATTAGGAATCCACTGGGGAATCATGGTGTATTCCTGTGGAGATTGTTGTAAGGGAGGTAGAAAGTGAAGAATGTTTCTAGCAGAGCTTCAGCAACCAGAATGGAGAAGATCCTGTCTATGTCGAAGGTAGGATGTAATTTATAGAGATCGGAGAGCTTCTGGGCCAAGCCAGTTTATCACCTGCTCGCAGGTTGGTAGGAAACACCCCAAGGACAATTTGGCTCGCAAAATGAGATAAAGCTATGGGTCGCTGCCGACCCATGGTCTATTGGTCACTGGCGACCCATCGCCTATGGGTCGCTAGAGGTCCATAGACTTGGCTCATTTGCGAGCCAATGCCTTGGCCACTTTTCGTACTGTTCTTCAGCTAACTTGTTTGAAGGTTTAAGGAGAGGCTTGGGACATTGACGATCCTAGCACTTAGGATTTTGTGGAGTTTGGAATGGTAAATGCTTTGATAGTCTTTTATCATGGTTGTTTCATTTTGATGGCAATTTACTAGCTATTTGTGCTCAGCTACTGATTGGGCTAAAAGAATGTCGGTCCCTTTGTTTAGTTGATCCATGTCGTTGCCTTAGTAACATTGATTGGTTCTCGTTCACTCCTCACCTTAGCCTTTCTACTTATGTTCTAAGTTGTCCTGATGTCACGAGATTGTCCTGCTTTCTAGTGGGTCCTGCTGGGTCAAAAACCCTGATAACAATTGGTTTCGATTTTAAGGTTAAATCCGAATATTTTGCAATTGTTTGCCATGTTTTTGAATGATGGAATGATTATATATATACATGTTGATGATTTATGTATGTTCATATAGATTTTATGACATGTTTTGAGATGAAAACCCTATTAAATGACATCCAATTGCCTTGCGAATTTTTATGAAGACCTAAAAAGATAATTTAGAGATGTTTTTCAATTTTCAGATTTTTCTAAATTTTCATTGATTTAATATTAATTTTCTAGTAAAGAAAATATTAAATTGGA
The DNA here is from genome assembly GCA_030737815.1 of Allium fistulosum. Lineage (NCBI taxonomy): Eukaryota > Viridiplantae > Streptophyta > Magnoliopsida > Asparagales > Amaryllidaceae > Allium > Allium fistulosum. Next base: position 209,084,054 of record CM060904.1, on the reverse strand, counting down.
TTACAAATTATTTACAGGAAAATAATTAATTATTTGGATATGAAATTTTTATATGTTAGAGAACATATATAAAGTGATTTTTTGGAATTTTTCAAAAAATTTCCATGGTTTTTTAGTGATTATATAAAATTATTCAAGAAATGGGACTTAAATGTTTTATATAATTATAAAGGGGAAAGGGCCTTTTGCAAATATATTTTATATTGCTAAATGTGGAAAGTCGGCAGCACCTTTGAAAAAAGTAATATGGCAACCAATCAAATTTAGACAAACAAGGCAGGTTAGGTTAAAAAAACGTAGTTTTAAAGTACAAATAAACAACCTTTTTACTGTTTCGTCTCCTTTGGCACCTAGGTTCTGCCTATGTTCCTCCTCTTTCGACATGGTCAAAACTAATGCACATTGTATCAAGCAACTGATACGTAGTGAATTGGAAGAGGGCGAAAGGTATAAGTTCGAAACTAGGGGATTTCGAAAGAGGTGAGGCTTTGTTTTGGTTTTGAGGAAAATAATGCCTGCTAGCTTTCGACTAAGTTGCTTTCGACCTAAATGCATTCGACTAATTCTAATGTTTTATATAAATAAAGAGGAGAACGGGCTTATTAAAAAAATTTAAATTTCTAAATATGAAAATATGGTAGCACTTTTGAAAAGAAAAATCTTGCAACCAATCAGATTTAGACAAACAAGGCAGGTTAGATACAAAAGAACAGTTTAAAAGTACAAATAAACAGACTTTTTACTGTTTCGTCTCCTTCGGCACCAGGTTCTTCCTACATACTATCGCCTCCGACACAGTCGAAACCAATGCATATTATGGTATCAGACAACTAGTGCGTAATGAATTGGATGTGGGCAAAAGCTATAGGGTCAAAACCATGCGGTTTCGAAATGGTTGAAGCATTGTTTTCGTTTTAAAGGAAAATACGCCTACTTGCTTTCAGCTAAGTTGCTTTCGACCTAATTAGCTTTCGACTAAGTGAAATAGTTTAAAATGATGGTTTTGATTGGGTTGCCCTTTTTTTCTAAATGACTGCTTTTGACTGAGTTGAAACCACTGGCTGCCGCTTCCTACCTTTCGATCTAGATGGTTTCGAAGGGGTTCTTTTGTTTTATAAAATTTGGCTACCTCTTCGATGCTTTCGAAGGGATGGTTTCAAGATCATCACTTCTTTGCTTAAGAAATGGTTTCGAAATGGATGCTCCCGACTCTTTTGAGTTTCTGATTCTTTTTCTTTACTTAAAGGCATAATCCAAATGGTTTTGACCGAAATGTGTTCAAAGTGGTTCGAAGGAGTAAACTTTGAATTGTTTCGAAAGGTTTCCACATGTTTTAAATTGAACCCAAGTGCTTTCGAAAGGTTTTAATGAATGTTTTCGAAAGGGGTGGTTCCCCAACATTTCGATAGGGTTAAAAGGAAGGTTTTTCCTAAATTTTCGAAAGGCAAGATTTAAAAGGTTTAATGGAGGACGTCTTGTACTTTAAAGCTTTCAAAGGAAAGACTTTTATTTATTTCGAAATAGTTACTTTCAATGGTTTTGATAAGGTTACTTTCAAAGGTTTTGAAAGGGTTATTTTCAGGGGTTTCGAATGGGTTGTTTAAAGGGTTTAAACAAAGGTTTCGAATATAATGAATAGGAAGAATAGCCTAAGTGTTTTCAAGTTATGAAGGACTTTAACTTATTTTAAAAAGGATGTGTAATCCTTATTGAATGTCATTAACATTATTTTGAGTACAATATATATAACATGGCAAAATAGCTTAAAGTAAAGCTAAAGATATATTTTCCTTGTATATGTATGATTTGGAGGACTAAATCATTTTGCAAGGTTTTCAAGGAAAATTTAAAGGGTATTTAACCCTAGGAAAATGATTCGGACAATTAGTCCATTTTGATTCGGGTAGTCAGTCCATTTTGAGGGCAATCAGGCCAGAGTTTTCGGACTGTTCGTTCAGAGGACAGCTGGTCCAATTGAGGGCAATCAGCCTAGTTCTATGGACAGATAGTTTATTAGTTAGCATAACGAACTTTGCTACTATGTTACGGATAAATAGTCCATTTATTATTTAGTTTATGGAAAGATAGTCCATTTATTAGCATAATGGATATTACTATTTTGATATAATCAATCGAGGACAGTCAGCCCAAGTTTCGGACAGTCAGTCCATCTATTACATGTTTATGGCATAACGGATCTTGTTATCATTTAATTTTCGTAATCAGTTTGATTAACCGATTTGGTTGTAGGAAACGATTTGCAAAATATATGTTTTGAAAAGGGTATTAGCGAGGGGAAACACGTTCTGCTAAGCGGCATGGTGTCATTGAATATCAGTGAACCGAGATGTAACAGAATTGTTCATACCAGGCTTTACGTCTAACTCAAAGTTTTTGTTTCCCCTAAACTCTCGGTGCCCTAAATTGATTTGAGTAGGCTGAGGGTTGAGGTTTTCAGGTTTTTATAGTTTTGGCAAATAAGCTTCCGGAGATGAGCATGTGGATGACATATAAATAATTTAGGACTATATTCTATTTGTTTTGTTTCCACTGTGTATTATGTCAAATATGAATATATTTCTTTGATCATCCAAGGGGGCATTGTCTTATGACGCTTTAGGCGTACTATTGTAAATTTATATCTGATCATTGCCTAGGAAATGTTTTGGGGATTTTTATAACATAAATATGAATTATGATTTAGAAATGTAATTAGATATATGCTGTTTTGAAATCTATAATTGGTTCATATTCATGTGCTTCTGATATTATGGATACCATTAGCATTACAATATTTCGTCACCAGAAGTTAATACTATGGATGACTGCAACATCCGTAAAGCCTAGCTTTTGGCCTTTAGATACGGGATGTTACAACATAGTATTAGAGCATAGGTTTATAAGAAACTTTAAACTAAAATTGGTTTTGAAAACAAAATCCTAAGGAATTAAAGAAAGATTGTGGTTTTTAATAACGCTATAGTAACATACTTTTATTTTCTATATATAAGTATACGCTTTATTTCTAGTCTCCTGTATTTGATTAGGTTATCTTTCTATATCTCATGTGGTTTGAATATAGATATGGATGGTAGAAGAGAAAGAGTTAATCTAGGAGGGGAAGGCACTAGAGGGAATGCTAGGCATAATGAAAGGAGAGGTTAAGATCAGGCACAAGTAGAGAATGTGGGTGCAGAAGTCCTACAAGTTGGAATGAAAGTCGTGTATTAATTTTTTAGGAATATGATTTAGGCGGGAGTTGTAGCGGGAGTGTTAGGAGGAAATGCTGTAGGAGCAGGGGTTTCGGAAGTTCTGGTAGTTAACCATTTTGCTAAGATGAGTGGAGATTATATTAAGCTTGGAGCGCAGTTGTTTATGGCAACGAAGGATGCCATTGAGGTGGAGAACTAGTTGTTGCACGTCAAAAGGATTTTTGCAGATTTGGGGCTCGATGATGAGCAAAAGTGGAGAGTATCATCTAGATAGCTTTAGGGTGCTGCTTTGTTTTGGTGGAATAGTGTGATTGTGACGGTTGAAGAGGTGACAATGACCTGGGAGGATTTCAAGAGGAGATTCCAGGAGAGGTTCATGTCTGTTATGGCACAGTCAGCTCTGATCATAAAGTTTGCTTAGTTAGAGAAAGAGAGATGTCTATGTTGGAGTATGCCAGAAGGTTCGAGGAGTTGGCCAGGTATGGGTATGATTCAGTGGATACGGTGATGAAAAGGAATGAGAAGTTCATCAAGGGATTGAAGCCTGAGTTGGCTAAGGCTACATTGTCCCTTATTAAAGATCCTTATGATGTTGTTTTGGAGACGGCCATGGGGCATGAGGAGATTCTTGATTCTATGGAGAAGAGAAAGGCTAAGGAGGTCCAGTTTAGGCAGGGCCGGAAGAGAAAGATCTTTCCGAAGAAAGGTGCTCAGAAGGGTGGAGCAACCAAGAAAGGGAAGTCTGTGATTGTCTTTTATAAGTGCGACAAGAAGGGGCACTTTGCTAATGAGTGTCGTACTGGAAGAACAAAGGATGTGGCAGGGGGAGGAATGTCAGGTGCTCCAATTGCTACCAGATAAGCCACTATAAGAACCAGGCTTGGAGCTCGTTAAAAATGCTAATGGAAAGGTGTATGCATTGGAGCCTGCTGCTTCTAAGCCGTTAGCCCAAGAGAAGGGAATGGCGGTTTTGGAAGGTACGCTTCAGATTCATGGTAGGTCTGTTAGTGTTTTATTTGTTACTGGTACATCGCATTCTTTTATATCTAAATGTTTAATAGATAAGCTTAACCTTGAACCCACATATTTAGTTACGTCCTTACGGGTTGTGAATCCAATAGGAGGGTATGCAACTCTAGGGTTGAGATATGACCAGTTAGAGTTTGACCTTTTAGGTCATACTTTTGTTTGCAGTTTGCATATGTTTAATTTTGTGGGGTTCATAATTATTCTAGGGATCGATTGGTTGAGTGAGTACGATGCTAGGATATATTGCCAGGATAGGAAGATATCTCTTAGACACCCTAATTGTTTATACCGTGGAAGGTTCTGGCGTTGAGTTGTTTGCTTTGTAGGGTGTTATTGAATCGGATGATGAGTTGAGTCGAGTTTTTGTGGTTATAGAATTCGTAGATGTTTTTGAGCTTGTAGTTGGACTTTCATCGAAAAGAGCCAGTATGTTTTTGATAGATTTGGTTTTGGGAGCAGAGCCAGTGAGTAGGTCACTTAGATGAGGGAGTTAAAAGTGCAGTTTGTGGATTTGGAAGGTAAGAGTTTTATCAGGCTGAGTAGTTCTCCTTAGGGTGCAGACGCAGTGTTTGCTAAGGAGCCGGACGGATCGTTGAGGCTATGTGTCAATTATCTGAAGTTGAATGAGAGGACGATAAAGAATTGATATCCATTGCCCAGGATTGACGATTTGTTCAACCAGTTGAGTGGAGCAAAGTTATTCACATTTGGATTTGGCGATGGGTTTCCATCAGCTCAGGGTAGCAGAGGATAATATACCTTTGACAGCATTCAGGGCTAGATATGGGTCGTACGAATGGTTAGTTATGCCATTTGAACTGATGAAATGCGCCAGCTTTCTTTGAGGATTTGATGAATCGGATTTTCTAAGTGCACTTGGATAGGTTCATACTGGTTTTCATTGAAGATAACTTGATATACTCTAAAGATGAAAGAGAGCATGAATTTCAACTTAGAGTGGTGCTTGAGATGGCAAGGCAAAATCAGCTGAAAGCAAAGTTTTCGAAGTGTCATTTCTGGAAGAAGGAAGTGAAGCTTCTTAGTCATGTAGTCTCAGATGAAGGGTTGTCAGTGGATCCGACTAAGATTGTGGCAGTGAATAATTGGAAGAGACCTGAGACAGTAACTAAGATAAAGAGTTTCCTTGTGTTGGCTGGTTATTATTGGAGATTCGTTAAGGACTTTTCGCGGATAGCAACAGCGATGACCAAGCTAACGAGGAAGGATGAGAAGTTTATGTGGACCGATAAGTGTGAGGAAGCATTCCATAGTTTGAAACACTTATTGACCTATGCACCTGTGTTAGTTGTTCTAGAGGGGAATCGGGAATTGGTTATTTATACCGATGCATGTAGAATAGGATTAGGAGTTGCACTGATGTAGAGAGGTAAAGTGATTGTCTATGCTTCTAGACAGCTTAGACCGCATGAAGTCAAATATCCGACGCATGATTTGGAATTGGCTGTAGTGATTTTTGCTTTGAAGGTGTAGAGACATTACCTTTTGTGAGAAAGGTTTGAGTTATATACAGATCATAAGTCGCCGAAGCATTTGTTCCCTCAGAAGGAGCTGAACATGAGATAGCAGAATGGTTAAAGTTTATAGCCGCTTATGTTTTTGGGATTGATTACACACCAGGGAAAGGCAATAAGTTTGTAGATGCACTTTGGACGAAGCATCATAATGTAGTGTTAGCGATGATTGCTGAGTGGAAAGATTTGGAAGCATTGGCGGATTTGTAACATCCCTATCCAGAAGCCCAAAACTAAGCGCTACAGATGCTGCAGTCATCTATAGTATTAGCTTCCAGCCACTAAATAAGGCTATGTTAATGGTATTGATAATATCAAAATCACTTGATATGAAACAAAACACAGATTTCAAAACAACTTTTACTTTATTACATTTCAAAACCAATTGTTTCACATTCACAACACATAATCCCAAATCATTCCCAAGCACAGATAAAATATAATTATTACAAATTACGCCAAGAGTGGTATATGAAGATACCCCCTTGGATGATCAGAGTCATGTAGTCATAATAGACTTAATACAAACAAAGTAGAAATATAACAAAGCATAAAACTGCAACTCCTAAATAGCTATCCGTTTTCAACCTGCATGCCTCCGGTAGCCTTATTCGTCATCCTACAAAAACCGAAAAAGACCTTAACCTCTCATCCCAATCAAATCAAATTTGACCACCCGAGAGTTTAAGTGGAAAACATAAACTTCGAGGTAGACATAAAGCCTTGCATGAATAATACCATACATCCCGGTTAAATATGTTAAGTGAGACCACGCCACTTAGCGGAACAGGTTTCCCCTCACTAACATTCTTTTAAAACATATATTTGTAAAACCTTTTCCTGCAACCAAAACTGGTTAAATACTGTAAAGCATCATTATGTAAACATACATAACTATCAATTACTAAACGAACTATCTGTTCAAACACAAAAGTTTTGTTTGGCAAACTTTTGACCTTTGGCCGACTTGGGCCTACCAGACAACCTATGAAAATAATCTAACATCTACTAGACACACCTCTTCTATACTACCTGTCCTTAACTATCTATTAAATACTTTGCTTCTCGACGGTCTTTCCCTAGCTTAATCATCTCCTAGGTCTTCCTGATCCTAATGGTTTTGCAGGCTCACCAATAACCTATCTGTATACGAATATATTCCTTTCTATGTGTGATCAAAATTTTAGTCTACCTGACCAAGCCCTACACACTTGAATTTTGGACAACAATTAGCTGGGGCTAATAGCTAATGTATAGGGCGTGACCCTATACCAGTCCCTTCAGGTATTCTAATATCTCAGTCATTTTTACTTAGGGATCCCCGCCCATAATTTTCCTTGATAACTCTTTTAATTTGATTTAAAACCTTTAAATCAAACTTATACAAGGAAAATATAAAATCTTTATGCTTTACTCAAAATCAACTTGCCACGTTGTATATATATACTTCACTCAAACTTTAGTTGACGAAAATATATAACCATTTGAAAGTACCCCTTTCGATTCCATAGAAAGTACCCTTTCTAAATCATTTGAAAGCATCTGTTTCAAAACCAAGTAAAACCCTTTAATTATCTAGGCCTAGACGTCAAAACCTTTCCTTTCAAAACCATACTTCAACCTTTTGAAACCATCAAAATCTTTCACTTCGAAAGTAATAAAACATTAGACATCTTACTTTAAAACACTTTAAAATATTGCCTTAGAAAACTGTTTGTACCGAAATTGGGCACAACACTCTTCGGATGTGTTTGAAGAGATAAAATGAAGAGAATAAATGTAAAATTAAGCAGATCTAACAAACACACCAGTAAACATATAAGAAAATGCATGGAAACACAGAGTTTTAGAGTGGTTCAGCGTATGGCCTACGTCCACTATGAAGTTGATGATTTTATTGATATTCACTTGCTGATTCCAACTGATTACAACAGATTACAGCGGATTATAATGTTGAAATTCATGTACAACAGCAGCTATGGAGTACAAAAATGGATTCGATAGAGTATGGACGTAGGATAGCCAAAAGATCCCTTTTCTGTAGGCTCTAAGGGTGCTATTTATAGGCGTAGGAGGCTGACATTTCGCTCAAATCTCGAGAGACTTCTTTTGGCGCGTGAAGGGGCCTTCGCGACCAGTCTCAGAAAGTTTCGCCTTGATCTGCGATCAATACGAATCCATTTCGTATCGATCAAGATGATGTCCAATCGAGCTGAAATTTGGCAGAGGCATTCCTTGGTGTGTACGCAAGCTCCAGTGAAAATTTCATTGCATTTGGATCGGTGGATCTCGGGAAATGGTCAATACGAAATGGGGTTTTCCGGTGGCTGTCTGGTTTGAATCGATCAGTTCGAAACGATCCTTTCGACTCGATCACCTCACGTGGTTTCGTGATGATGTGGCACACACACTTCGCCTCGATCCGAGTTTCGCTCCTAGTTGACCGTGTTGACTCCATAAATTTCGCCTTGTTTGTATCGAATTTAACACGTCACCCAGGCTTGTTGAATCGATGGATACGAAGTAGTCATCAGCTATGGATTCGAACAACAGTTACATCGATGGATACGAGCTAACGAAGGTCGATGGTTACAAACAGGCCTTTCCTTGATGGATACGAGTAAGGTAGCCTAATGGATACGAAACCATCGATAAGAACTCGATGGATTCGAAATGGAGCTCATTGAGGGATACGAAAACATGGCCTTTCCCTTCAACTTGCATCCATCATAACTTGAGCATATGAACTCGGATTGACTTGAAATTTGGAATGCAAGCTTCCATGGCTATGTTTGTCGCGTCATATCAATTGTGGATTGATCCGGACTAGGACAAAATTCATCGATATCCATGACGAGCTATACTTGGTCTTCAATCAGTTCCTTGGTATCCTGGCCTTGCCAAAAGGCGGGATAACATTTGCCCCCCAAAGTACGTCTTGTGTGAACATGACGTGCTTTGAAATGCTGCATCCTTCATTCTAAAAAAGTTCTATCTGATTCATTGAGTAGTTGCTATCTTTTCGTCAAGAGATGTAATCTTTGATTGATTTCCAGCAATATAAATGTTGATTTGTTGACTACCAATGATTATGAAGTGCATTGTTGTAACTGAGTGTCGAGTGCTAGCGATTTGTTGTTCAATGTACATATGTTAACCTGGCTCCCGTTAACGTTTGTACGTTCACGAATCGCTGTCAAGTTCTTTATTTTTTGTTTGGATTGAGTTTCGTATCTATCCTCTCCTGGATCGATGTGAAATTCAAGTTGTAACAACGTTCGATGGTTGTTTTGAGTCCTTCCTTTGTATCTATCCTCTCCTGGATCGATCTGAGATGTTGGAATGTATGCTTCATATCGACGGATACGTCATAATGGGTCTCGGATTGGCAGATACAGGAGTAATGCTTTGTGTCGACGGAGTAGAACAATCTAGGCGTAATCATGCAGTGAGGCTTCACAGAGGATATGCCATTTCTCATTCCTTCATTCAAGAAGAATTCCCGATTATGGATAATCTTTGATAGGAGTCATCCATGACTCCTTTTCTAGATCCATCTCCAAGATCTAGTTGATCTTCATATGTCAATGCCTAGAATAATAAGCATTTCAACTGGGAACAAGTCTATTTGTCGTGCATCCCCGGAACTGGCTAGCTTGGCGATTGATTCGGCCTTTTCGTTTAGTTCTCCGAGGATTTGTGTAGTGTTGTAATGGTCGAAGCCGGCTAGTAGCTTTTGGTCCCGGTTGAGATAAGGAGCAAGACGATGCCCCCTAGTCAGATAATCTTCCCTGACTAGGTGTACTACTAACCAGTAATCACATAAGACATGTAAAGTTTCCACTCCTAGTTTTCTTGCAAGTTTGAGCACCAAGGCTTCATACTCAGCTTCGTTATTTATTGTAGGGAAGTTGAGTTTCAGGGCATAGCAGATCGTTCATTCCTGAGGAGTCATTAACGCAACTTCGATGTTAGAAAGCCTATTATTGGAAGTTCTGTCGGGGTACGTTCTCCATTGGTTGGACAGTTCTCCACTATTCTTCGGATAATCGTCCGATGTAGTGAATTCAGATATGAAGTATGCTAATGTTTGACCATGGAGAGCTCTCCGAGGGGGATAAGTGATATCAAATTGGCTTAGCTTGATACTCCTTTTGAGTAACTTTTCAGACATCTAAGGTTTCTATTGGACCTATCGTAACGGTTGGTCGATATGGACGTTAACAGGGTGAGCTTGTCAATAGCCAGCCTTCATCATATACTGGTCTTTGGATTCGTTTCTCTTTACATAGCATTGCGACACTTATGGCTTGTGTTGACATGGCCCAATTGATGTATAAATATTCGCGATCCAAAGGTTTGGGTAAAATGGGAGGTCTCTTTAAGCGATCTTTCAGAGCTGCTTGGTTGTCCTCGGTACATGGGTGTCTCTAATTGTCCGAATTTTCTAGAAATTTGTCTTGATTCGATGAGAATTGATGATGAAAACAAAAAATCTTTCTGATTTAATGGTGAAAGAGCATTTCAAAGGATCAAGTTTCATCTTGCATTTTTTGGAGAGCGCTGAATACCTCTGTCAAGTCATCGATATGGTCGTTTGTTAGTCGTGATCTCACGAGCATATTAACCACATATACTTTCATCGATCAACCGACCTGATTTTTGAATGATCTGTTAATCGTCCTTTGGTAAGTAGCATAAGCTTTCTCAAGTTTGAATCCAGGGATTCCAGCATAGCACTATAGGCCCAGGTCAATAATGAAACAGTTGTATTCCTGGTCTAGGACATGCTTCAGTATCTGATTGTATCTGGAGTTTGCATCCATGGATGTGAGTAATTCATATCTGATGGTCAGGTCCATCAGTTGGTTGATCATTGGAAGTGGAAAGCTGTGCTTTGTCATGCCCCATGCAAATCTGAGTAGTTGACGTATGTCCTCCACTCCCTGTTTGTTTTTCTTATAAGTAAAGGATTGCATACTCATTTTGGTTGGAGGGCATCATGGATAAACCCACTGGTTTTGAGCAGATTCGCCTCCTCTTTAAGTGCAACAGATCTCTCCGAATCCATGTCGCATCGTTTTTGTTCACCGAGACATGCCTCGGGTCGACAGTTAATGTAGGGTTCTCCATGGCTAGAGAGAGTCCATATATATATATATATATATATATATATATATGAGATCGAGTCTAAGCGAACACATCAAGATTCACCTGAAGTAAAACAATTGACTCTTTCTTCATCATTGCGTAGAGTTGTGATTTGATCTACAATACTCGTGATAGGTTGTAGGCGCTTAATGTGTTTATTTGCAATGGTAAATGATCAGGCTTATAAGGACGTTGAATCAAAGGATTAGTAGAACCTAGCCTCGTACTACATGCTGCTACATAGTTGTCTCCAACTTTGAGATTGAATTGACTTATGTTTCTGAATGATCCGTTTTTCATGCAATGTACCTGTGATCCATTGCTCATCGGAAGGGTCAGAATGATGATCGGTTGCCCATAAGTCTGAGTATTGATCTGATGACTCTATCTCTAGGCATCCTTTTGGTCGCAACCTAGAGTTGTTATGAATATCAGGCATGGGTCATAGGTTCAAATTGTCATAGTCAACTCTCAGATAAATGCTCTTTCGCCCCCAGTCTTAGGTTAGCGGATGCATTACGCGGATGGTCTGGTCTCATCCTAGTTGTGTCTATATTGTAGTTCAAGCTTTAAGAACCAGGGTTGACTGATGAATGGTTGAATTATATTAATCTTATCTTCTTTTTCATGCCCCCAAGTCTGGGGAATATCTCGATAAGTGGCAGGGTAGATAATGTTCGCTTCAATTTTGTATTCTATCCCATTGAACCATAGGATCGAGTTAACCGATGGAAGGCTGAGTCGTGCCTATCTTGTATTATGTTCTAGTCTTTCCTCTTGGCGGAATACATTGTTACTTTGCCAACATTCGGACATAAGCTAGATTATGTATGGTCAATGACATTCACTTCGCTGCTTATGTCGTCATACTTTGGGCAAAAACTGAAGAGTGAATCGTCCAGTCAGATCCAATGCAAGATTGATGCTTCCCTTGTCGAATCCAGGGTAAGAATCAGTGTGCAGATGTTTAGGTTGCACTTGTTTTCAATTACTCTTTTAGTCGAATCATGGCAAGAGTCCATGAATGAATGGTCGCGTTGCATTCATTTGGAGTTGGGTGATCAACCATGTCCATTTCGATTTACGTTCTCCCATCGGATTTAGGGATAAAGTTAGCTTGAATGCGGTCATGTCATGCTCATTTGGTCTCATGCTCTTCTTGACGGATCGAAGGAAGGCGGCGGAGGATGAATGGTCAAGTCACACTCATTCGTGGTTTATTCTTCTATCCGTGCTCTGTTGGTCAAAGGTATTGGATGGACGTTCGGGTCACACTGGTTTGTAGTCGAGGAGGATCGATATTGACCGTCGATTCAACGGCACGATGTAGAATGCTCAGACCTCATTTCCTATCGATCCAATGGTATGATATGAAAGGTGCATATCGATATTGCCCATCGATCCGGCGGTACGATATAATTGGTTGCCCAGAACTTCGGGCATCATTCTAATTGGTTAGCATTAAGGTCTCCTTGTAGTCATTTCCTTAAGTTGTAAAGGACGCTAAGCTGGAGATGTAGCGAGTCACCTTTCTCTTCTTTCGGTGATTTGTACTTCTGCTCCCAGTCTTGGGTTAGCTAGTTCGTGGATGGTCTAATTGCACCTGTAGTGAGTTTACACTCCTCACGTCGAGTTCAGGTTAGAGTTGGTGAATGAATGCTCGAATCATATTCATTCGTTTGTCCATTCTTGTAGCTACAATTTGGGGATCAGAGTCAGTTGAAGGGCCATTCATCATACCTATTTGATGTTTATACCCTTGTCCACACACTGGGGACTAATTTTTTTTTGTAGAAAATGGCCAGACCGTGTTTTCCTCGGTCAATTCCTCTACACCCAGTCAAGGGCAAAAGTCGAAGTGTGGCTGGTCAAATTACAACAACTTTAGTTTGATGCCTCTCCCACTGAACTGTAGGGAGGAATTGATTGGCGGATGGTTAGGTCACATCCGTCCATGTTGCACGCACAACCCATCGGTTCACTGGCGAGAGTTAGCAGATGAACGGTCATGCCATGTTCATTTGAGGTTGGATGATAGTAATATAAATTCAGAATGGGACATCCAGCTAGGTCCGTTTTTCGAATCTACACCTCCCTGTCGAATCAAGGATAAATTTTGTCTTGTAGGGTTGGAGTGCATCCCTATAAATTTACGTTATGGGTCCCATGCCGGGGACAAGAGTTGACGCATGGACGGTTGTGTCACGCCCGCTTAGTTCTGGATGGTCGGATCGCATCCAATTTTGTGTGTTAAGTGTGCCTCCGTGTCAGGGGAAGATCGGAGACCAGACGGTCGAACCACATCCGCCTTTTGTACTACAAAACTTGATGAGGAACCATAGCCGATAGATGGATAGTCGAATTACATCCCTTTTGGTATTCATATTCCAAACCATGCTTTGAGGACTGGAGTTGGTTGATGGGTTGTTGGTCACACCTATTTGGTGTTTATACTCTAGCCTATGCTCTCGGGACTTAGAGTTAGTTGAAGTTTATTCTCCAGTTTGCACTCTGGCAATCTGGATTTGATGTTTATACTGCGCTTTGCACTCTGGGAATACAGAGTTGATGTTTATACTCCGGTTCGCACTCTGGGAACTCGGAGTTGATTATTATACTCCGGTTCGCACTCTGGGAACTCGGAGTTGATGTTTATACTCCGCTACACACTCTGGGAATACAGAGTTGATGTTTATACTCCGGTTCGCACTCTGGGAACTCGGAGTTGATGTTTATACTCCGCTTCGCACTCTGGGAATACAGAGTTGATGTTTATACTCCGCTTCGCACTCTGGGAATACAGAGTTGATGTTTATACTCCGGTTCACACTTTGGGAACTCGGAGTTGATGTTTATACTCCGCTTCACACTTTGGGAATACGGAGTTAGTTGATCAGGTACATGGACGGTTGTATCATATCCACCCTGAGTAGGCAAGCGAATTCGTTAGATGGATGGATCCATCCTCCTCGAGCTTGTAAATATGGAAGGCGAGGTCGTTAGATGGACTGATCCATCCTCCTTGGGTTTAGGTTGAACATAGGCGAAGTCGTTAGATGGACTGATCCATCCTCCTTGGGTTTAGGTTGAACACGGGCGAAGTCGTTAGATGGACGGATCCATCCTCCCCGAGCCCATGTCCGTAAGTTTATACTCTAGCTCACACTTTAGGAGCCGGAATTAGTTAGAGGATTGTCGTGTATCAGTCCCTTATTGCCGCAGTGTGATGGCTTGTCGCTGAGCTCGGGGTTTCACTTAGCGAGTGATCGGTGGAATCTCGATTAACTTCCACTTATAGTCCCCTCAACGAAGGATGAGATTTAGTTTATAGACGGTTGGATCACGTCCATGTTCGTTTGGATTCCACATTTGCTAAGCCTAAGGAGTAAGATTAGTGTTCTGGCAAGCTTTGTGCTCGAGCATAGGAAAGGATGGTCGTACTACATCCACTTTGAGTTGTATATTTTCCCTTAAGTCGGGTGCAAGAATTTGAGAGCAAACAGTCGAGTCACATCCAATTTATACTTTGCATTCTTTCGATCGAGCTAAGGAAGAGAGTTGAAATGACAGCTCGTGATGGTTAGTGAGTAGGCAGTCAGTCGTTGATGACTTTAAATTGAGGGTTGGACCTTTAAACATGTGTTCCCTCAAATAATCCCAAATGTCTAATGTAGGATTCGATGCATGGATGGTGACATCACGTCCACCCTTGATGTGATTCCGATTTTATCAGGCATCAGAAGAAGCATAAGTATTTTGGCAAGCTTCAAGTACGAGATGGAGAGTGCATTGTTGGGACATATAACTCCAAGTCTTTCTTACATCTCCTAATTAAATTGCATAGGCGGATAAGTGGATGGTCGGTTGCATCCACTTTGTACTAGAGTCCTGACCTTGTCGGTCTCTTTCGCTTTGATGCCTTGTCCCCAGTCAGGGGCATATAGTAGCTGATGAGTGGTCGAATCATGCTCATCACGATGATACCTCAATGATTTGATCATGGTCCGCGGAGGTTGTTTTGCACCCAATCTTAAGTACTTGGTTACCTGCATCATTTGCAAGTAGTTTAATTCAAGTAGGTCATATTTCGCAACGTAAATGAAATTGAATTAGAAATAATTTAAAAGAGACCAGATCAAATCTCATTGATAAGTGAGACAGCGTCGTATGCTCACTATTGCACTTCATTCCAGCCCTTCTCAGTTGGAAGTCTAATGCAAATGGTTCAATTGATCAAAGTCCTTGATCGATAGGGGTCGGATGTTCCCGGTCCTTCATTTTATGGGGCTTGCACATATTATCGGAGCTATCCTTCTCGGAGAAGCCTTATGGCGTTAGCGTTCACGGTAGCCATTTAGAGAAGAGGATTTTTTTGATCTAGAGTATGGAGCAGGTCCCCTCCTTATCTTGCTATGTTGATCCTTCATCTGATTCATAAACTCAAAATTGGCCTAGACATGTTGGTGTAGTTGTCAACGGTGGTCCACCAGTTCTCTTGTCAAAGTTTGGAAATAAGCGCTGGTGATGAATTCATTTATGGGTATCGACAGCAACTGGCTACGGGCTTTGGATAAATTCGTTGGCTACCAGCTTCTTCATTCACTTCAACAATATAAGAAGTAGAACTGGTATGTCTAACCACGATTGACAATGTTCTTTGAGGAATGGGGGAAGACAGCTGCATTTGATGGCAGTCATCACTCTTAGTGTAAGCCATGCGCAATTCTCACTTCATGAGGTAGTGCCGGGGGTTATATATTTCTAAAGTGCACTGACGTAGTCAGCATGTTGAATTTTCATTGGAAGTTCTGCATGTAGGATGGTTTCAAAGAATATGTCTAGATTGGGAAAGATTCTCCAATCGACATTATGATCAAGTCCATTTTATTGCCAAGGGGTCTTGTAACACTGGTGAATGATGTATGCACGACTGTCCAACGTTTGAGTGGTTGGTAACGCTGATTGGACGATGAGTTGGTTAAAATGGGCTAATAGGTTGGTGTTTTTCCCAAACTTTCATCCAGATAGGATACCTATATAGGGTATTAAGGAAGTCCTCTTAAGGTTGTACGTCATGCTTTTAGTCATGTGGACGTGGAATGATTAAGATGCGGGCGTTTGAAGATGGTTCAGCGGTGACCAGCTATGTTTTGAGTTGGCAGAGTAGACAATGTCAGGGAGTCGTCATATTAGCCATTGTACCATAGTTGTCAATTCAGGAGTTTAAAAGCTGGTCAATTGGAGGGAGTTGCATTCCACCTTAAAAACATGATATATTAATCAACTCCAGTTCTTGGCATACTAGCTAGGTTCTCCAGCCTCTGGGAGTACGGTTGAGTTGTATTTCTTTACCCATTCCTTGATTGCAACTCAACATTTGTTGTTGTTATCTCCTATGTCTTGTTCAGTTATGGAACTATTAGAAGCACGGATGGAATGTTCCTTCAATAAATTGGTGATTGAATTCACTATGCGGGTGCCTCTTTTTAGGAAATTTGGGTCGTACCCGAAAAATATTTTTTTTTTGAAATTTCGTATTGTTCTCATCAATGTTTTAACGATACAAATGTGGCAAAATTAAAAGATCTGAAGTGTATTTGAAGATCGATACAAATTGGACACTGCATGATCGATACGTAGTGTATCTGAGGATCGATACGAATTGGACACTGCAGGATCGATACGTAGTGTATTTGAGGATCGATACGAATTGGACGCAGCTGAATCGATACGACCTAGATATGATTATTGATACGAATTGGACGCAGATGGATGGATACGAACTGCATGTGAGTATCGATACGAATTGGAGGCAGATGGATGGATACGAACTGCGTGTGAGTATCAATACGAATTGGATGCAGATGGATGGATACGAACTGCGTCTGAGTATCAATACGAATTGGACACTACAGGATCGATACGAAAGTTAATCGATACGAAAACCACAATATTTTCTGGAAACGAAAACATGGATACGAAAATCATCACATTTTCATGGATAAGAAAATCACCACATTTTCTGGATTTTCATGGAAACGAAAACATGGATACCAAAATCACCATATTTTCTGGAAACGAAAACATGGATACGAAAATTGCCATATTTTCTGGAAACAAAAACATGGATACGAAAACCACCATAATTTCTAGAAACGAAAACATGGTTACGGAAACCACCATATTTTCATGGATACGAAAACATGGATATAAAAATCACTATATTTTCATGGATATGAAAACATGGATATGAAAATCATCACGTTTTCATGGATACAAAATTGATCATATTTGCAGTTCCTTTTAGATCTGGAGCAATCTGAATAGAATAGAAGGAACTACTAATCGACAGATCTGGATCTTCTCCTTAGATTTTTGCAATCCAACGACGGTAGTAGATCCATAGAGCGAGAGAAGGCAAGGTCCCTCTCAATGAAAGCACCAAAGTGTTTGTACCAAAATTGGGCACAACACTCTTCGGATGTGTTTGAAGAGATAAAATGAAGAGAGTAAATGTAAAATTAAGCAGATCTAACAAACACACCAGTAAACATATAAGAAAATGCATGGAAACACAGAGTTTTAGAGTGGTTCGGCGTATGGCCTACATCCACTATAAAGTTGATGATTTTATTGATATTCACTTGCTGATTCCAACTGATTACAACAGATTGCAACGAATTATAATGTTGAAATTCGTGTACAACAGCAGTTGTGGAGTACAAAAATGGATTCGGTAGAGTATGGACGTAGGAGAGCCAAAAGATCCCTTTTCTTTAGGCTCTGGGGTGCTATTTATAGGCGTAGGAGGCTGATATTTCGCTCAAATCTCGGGAGTCTTCTTCTGGCATGTGAGGGAGCCCACACGACCAGTCTCGGAAAGTTTCGCCTCGATCTGTGATCGATACGAATCCATTACGTATCGATCAAGACGATGTCCAATCGAGCTGAAATTTGGCAGAGGCATTCCTTGGTGTGTACGCAAGCTCCAGTGAAAAATTCATTGCATTTGGATCGGTGGATCTCGAGAAATGGTCGATACGAAATGGTGTTTTTCGGTGGCTATCTGGTTCGAATCGATCGGTTCGAATCAATCAGTTCGAAACGATCCTTTCGACTCGATCACCTCACGTGGTTTCGTGATGATGTGGCATGCACACTTCGCCTCGATCCGAGTTTCGCTCCTAGTTGACTGTGTCGACTCCATAAATCTCGCCTTGTTCGTATCGAATTTAACATGTCGCCAAGGCTTGTTGACTCGATGGATACGAAGTAGTCATCAGCTATGGATTCAAACAACAGTTACATCGATGGATACGAACTAACGAAGGTCGATGGTTACGAACAGGCCTTTCCTTGATGGATACGAAGTAAGGTAGCCTGATGGATACGAATTGCTCTGCTCAGATGGATTCGAAGAGAGGTTTCCATGATGGATACAAAGCATACATTTGGCCAATCGATACGAGTCGTACTAGCTATTGATGGATACGAAGTCCATCGATACGAACTCGATGGATTCAAAATGGAGCTCACTGATGGATACGAAAACATGGCCTTTCCCTTCAACTTGCATCCAACATAACTTGAGCATATGAACTCGGATTGACTTGAAATTTGGAATGCAGGCTTCCATGGCTATGTTTGTTGCATCATATCAATTGTGGATTGATCCGGACTCGGACAAAATTCATCGATATCCATGATGAGCTATACTTGGTCTTCAGTCGGTTCCTTGGTATCCTGGCCTTGCCAAAAGGCGGGATAACAAAAACTTCCAATTTAAACCTTTCGAAATCATCAGAAAATACAACCTTTCGACTCTATCAGAAACTACCTTTCGACCCCTTCAAAAGCTACCTTTCGACTTCGTCGAAAGCTTGGCTTTCAAACCCTTCAAAAGCTTGCCTTTCGACCCCTTTGAAACCATTTAGTAAATAGTACATTTCGAAAGCATTACACCTTTAAAACATAAACCTTTTGAAAGCTCTTTGGGTTCAATTCAAAATATGTGGAAAACTTCTTTTAAACCTTTTGAATTCGTGGAAAGCAACCATTCGACTTTGTCAAAAGCTTATCTCCGAAGGCTTTAAAACATATCAATTAAAACAATAGGCTCTTTGCCTTTAAATTAACTCCTTCAATAGATTTGGGTTATACTTTAATTATAAAACAAGGGTAAATCATTTAAGTCGAAAGCTTTGACACCTTTTGAAAACATGGAGAAGTGGCTGGTTCTAAAACAAGTAAACCTTTTGACTTTGTCGAAAGCAACGACTTCGAAAGGTTGGAAAAAAGGCTATAACATTTCGACTGTGTCAGAAGGTTCAAAACAAAATAGAAGTAAAGCAGCAGCAACCTTTCATCTTTGTCGAAAGGTTTAAAACCATTATTTTAAAACATTTGATCTAGTCGAAAGCTCTAATTCGAAGGAAAAACACGTGAAAGCTTTTGTTTTATGAAACAAACATACGCCAACCTCTTTGGCCATCAACCTTTCGACTAAGAACCCTTCGACTCTGTCCATTTCAATACGTACCAAAGTACTTGATACCGTATGCATTGGTTTGAGCTTGTCGAAAGGTATAACCTTTCTACTTGGTCGAAAGGTCTGGATCGAATGGTATTATGCTTGAAATGGCTGAAACATGCTAAAAGCATGATTTTCTTGTTTTGAAGTTAAAGAAGATAACTTTTCAACTAACTGCCTTTGTTGATCAAATTCTCATTGGTTAACAATTACATTTCAGAAAAATGCTGCCACTAATTTCAGAATTAAGTAATAATTTTATTTTACAAAATGCCCCTTCTTCTTAATAAATATATAAAAAAATTAAGTCTCATACCTTAAATAATTTTATATATTCATCAAAACAATGAGGAAAAATCCTAGAATGTCTATTTTAATATGTTTTCCAACATATAAAAATTTCAACCCGAAATAATTGTTTACTTAGCCGTAAATAATTTATTACCCAATAAATCATTTTCTTCACTAGAAAATTTATATGAAATCCATATAGATCCAGAAAAGTATGAAAATTGAAACCCATATCCAAAATATCATTTCTGACCTATATTTAAATTTCCAAGGCATTTGGATGTCATCTTATAGGGCTCTCATGTCAAACATATCATAAAAACTAACATAAACATATATAATTCATCAACAAGAATATATGTATATATGTATGTATATATGTATATATATATGTATGTATATATGTGTATATATATGTATATATGTATATGTATATAACTTCAATCATTAAAACATGGCATAAACTTGCGAAAACATTTCGGATCTATCTTGAAACCGAAAACCATAAGAAAATGAGATGTAGTAATTATTCACCTTCGCTTTGAGAATAAAAGATGTTAGATTTAATGTTGAAAAAATTGATTATCTTCTTCTCTTGAATCCTAACTTTATCTTCCATGAGAATAAAAATGGAGAATAAAAGATGTTAGATTTGATGTTGAAAAAATTGATTATCTTCTTCTCTTGAATCCTTGTAGGATCGATTTCACCCTAGAGGGGGGTGAATAGGGTGATACTATCAATTATTAAAATTATTGCGGAAGTTATATCAATTTTAATACAGAACACAGCAGAATAAAAACAGCACAGATAAATAACAGAAACAGAACAACACAGAATTTACCCAGCTTCGGCAAAACCCTGCCTACGTGCTGCCCCCAAGGTTTCTACTAGAAATTAGATAGTCAGACGCTTACACACGTAAACTCGCGACACCCGCTACCGACTAATCCTAACTCTACGCTCAAAACCCTGCCACAACTCAGCCACTGAGTTGCGAATTCTCAATCTACGCCACGTAGATTGTCCCCTAGTCACACGACTAGAAAAAATAGCAGTTTAAAAATAAAATACAATTAGAAACAATTTAAAAATTA
Organism: Allium fistulosum; assembly: GCA_030737815.1. Lineage (NCBI taxonomy): Eukaryota > Viridiplantae > Streptophyta > Magnoliopsida > Asparagales > Amaryllidaceae > Allium > Allium fistulosum. Next base: position 209,063,212 of record CM060904.1, on the reverse strand, counting down.
AATAACCCTAATTTTAAAATAAATGCCCTTTTATAAAATAGCCGGCCCTTTTCTCTTCTTATATTTTTGAGTTCGGCCCGTTGTTTTTGAGATAGCTCTGTTCCTTTTCGTGAATAATGGTGGCTGTTCCTCTTGCAAATTTAGGGCTTCGTTCTCTTCGATCCAAACTAGGGTTTTGTGAAGCTACCGATTGTTTGATCAATCTGGTTGTAAATCGAGAGAATATTTGTTCGTCTTTTTCGGCTGCTTCTGGAGTTCGACTTCAATTTGGTATGTGGTTTTCCTTTGTGCTTTTCAGTTATGCTCAATTGAACTCCGATTTTCGTATTCGAACTCTAATTTATCTTGAACTCGAATCTATATGCAATTGCCGATGATGATTGTGGGTTTTATATGCGTTCGTTTGCGTTCGTCTGATTTGTTCAACACTATGCTTTCGGCCGATCGATGTTGCTTGTATGTTTGAGATTGATTCTTGACCAATTCATATGCGAATATATTTGGTATTTCTCGTATATATTTTGGTTGCTTGACATTCACGGCAATGACTCATTTCATGATCACCACGATTTTGACTTGTTCATTTGATTTGGTCGTTGTGCTATCACGTCATTGAATGATGTTGATTTTTTTTTGGTTCTGTGTTATGACTTGTTCGTTGCAGTTTTTACTAGACTTCGGCTATGTCTGTTCATCCCTGTAACCAACTCTGTTTCATTTTTGTGCTTTGTCAACTGCAGACTTTACTTCCATATTGTTTGTGCATATATTTGTGAATAGTTCCTTCTTGGATTTGAACTGTTTTATGTTGGTTTGGGTTTGCTTTTTTCTTGAGTCTTACTTGGAGCATTCTGTTGCTTCATTCTTTGGTTCCTGTATGTCGACTATTTTAGAACTGCTTCGGCTAGATCATTTAACATCACCTGTATATATTGTTGCTTGATATAAACTTGAGTCTGCATAATACTTGGTCACTTTTGTCTTTGTTGTGGCCTTTGTATTTGTGTACTGGTACACATTCTGGTCATTGTTGCCATCTTAGCCTGGCATTTGTATTTAGTCTGGATTTTTGTTTTAGTTTGGTTTGGTAACTTGTGCAGTTTACTGGTCTTTGATTTTGGTTGTTGCTTTTGCCTCTTGATGGTCTGACCAGACTTGATCATGTTGGCATAGTTTTGCTTTGTGTTCACTTTTGTCAGGTTGCATTCATAGATTTCATTGTTCATGTGTGTATGCTGCCTTGACTTTGGTCATTGCATTGACCTCGACATTTGATATGTTGTTTTACTGATGCTTCCTTGTTTCAGTGGTGTATCGGCATTACTGTATCTTGTGCATTTGTGATATTTGTAGTTTTGATCACTGTCTTGATTCATTGATGCATTTGATTACTTGCTGTCTGGTTTTGCTTGAGTTGAACCCAGTTTTAAAAACTCGGGTTTGACCTTGTGCTGATGACAAGACTTTGAATATATTGCACCTGAGTTGAACCTGTCTGTATATTTGGGTTTGACCTGTGCTCACCTGTCCCTGTAAATCGATCAAGTGTACATTTCGGTGTGCACGGCCTTGTGGCATGTACAGTGATACACTGTGCATGTCACATTGTTCGTGTGTGAATGGTGAATTCAAATCAAATGATGGCGAACAACCCAAATAACTGAGGCAAATACTATTTTTAAAATCATCTTTTATTTCAAATTTCAGAAATATTTCTCTTTCAGTTTTACTGCGTTTGAAAATATTTTTGCAGATTACTCGGATGTTGGAATCAGACTGGAATGCAGTTGAAGACAAAATACAAGTGTGAGTGATATGTAGTGAGGTTATTAATGTAAAAATGAACTGTGATGTATTCAGAAATTGTATAGTTATAGTGAGAGCTTAAAATTGTACTATCAAAATTGTAATAAATATTTGTTTGAATAAAATATTTGTTTGAATAAAATATTCGTTTTGAATTTCAATTCTGTGTTATTTATTTTATTCAGCAAATATTTATTTTATCTGTGAAAAATAAAATAGTACAATATCAAATACATTTAAATGAATGTATATATGTTTATTATCATCAAACAAAAATTACGTTGACGCATATTCAACAATCTCCCCCTTTTGATGATAACAAACATATATTTAAGATTTTGACTATTTTAAATGTATTTGATTATTCAATCTGCTCCCCCTATTTAAATGCTCCCTCTCTACACAATACTCCCCCTACATATATGCATGAGAAAAATATTCAAATGAGCCTTGATGCAATTAGAAAATATTTGACCTTTATTTTCAAAATCTTAACTTTTCTCTCCCCCTTTTGTTATCAGCAAAAGCATAATAGTGGTAGAAAAATAGAGATAAAGTGATTGACATTAAAATAATATTAAAGCTCAATCGAGTGTAATTATTAATTTCAATAAGAAAATCAAACAAAAATCATAAATACTTTAATTGACGCATATTCCACTTTAGGATGATAGGAATGATTTCATCGAATAAAACCATATAGTTGTGTCTATTTGTGGTATATTTATTTCAGGAAATTTGAATATCTACTAACCATGCATAACCGTTAGGACTTTTAAATGAGATTAGTAGTATTCTAAATTTTTATTTTTAATTCAAAATGAATTCAAGTATCTTCTAACCACGCATAACCGTGAGGACTTTTAAATGGGATTAGAATCAACTTGTCTATTTAATCAATTAATTTTGATATGAGTTCCATATATGCATAACCGTGAGGACTTTTTAATGAGCATGGAAGCACATAATCAAAAATCCAAGTAATTCACCCATGCATAACCGTGAGGACTTTTAAATGAGAGTGAATATTTTGGATATTTTAATTTATTGTTAAAAAAAATGAAGCACAAATAATTTCCCGTTTAAACTACCACATATTGACATACTATATTGATTTTTGATGAGTGATGGTTGATAGAAAAATGATAGAAATAGAAATAATCATGGAATATTTATCAACAAAAAAGTATTTATAACTCTTGTTTAAATTTCTAAAGAAATTTTCTAATTATACTTTCTCAAGTTATAATATATGATTAATATCAACACTTATCACTTTTTCAATCATTATTTATCTTTTCGATAATTAGTAGGGGATCAGATTAGTTAATGTAGTGATTTAAAATCAATTTCAAAAATAATTATAAAAACAATTTTTCTGAAATGACTAATCTGAAACAAGGTCAAAAATGATTTTCTTGAAGGGTTTATCTAAGAAAAATATCTGTTAATTTAAAATTATTTGAAATGAAAAATATGCAGATATTTTCTTTGAAAAAATGATGCGATTACTGAAAATTAAATTACGTTCCACTAGTAATTTTTCATCAACTAGATTGCCAGTGTAATCTGCATCTGTATTTTTCTTTCACTCATCATTTTCAATGTTATAGACCAGACTGAGAAAATTCAACAAATTTCATAGAATCATTTGTCACAACCTTTTGAATGAAGTTCTCTTGAAATTGAATTGAAGCCGTTGAAATAAACAAGCAAACAAATTTATCTACTTGTAGCATGAGTAATCAGTAATCAATCAACATCATAATTTATCCAAGCAATTCTATGATTAGTCAACATTTTGAATAAGTCATCATCGATCATTTCACATAACTGGCTGATTTAATTCGGATTATGGTGCAGATTATCACTTTAAATGTATTGTTCAAAATAATTACTATTACCTGTTTTACCTTTACGACAATCTTTCGTTGTTTACCCATTGTGAATCTGTCACCTTTATACTAGGCTAAGGAACTTTGAATTGTCGCCCGTTGTGTGTTTGGAACAGCCAGAATCCAGATAACACCGATGTTGTTCCTTAGCCTGCCACCACACCTACACGGTAAAATAGTTTTGTGACCTATTTGTTTTTATAGGTCCATGGTTGTTAGTGGCAGAATCATTTGAAAAATAATTTTGTGAAGACCCATAACTTTCTATATATGTTCCTTTTGACACCCAGATTTGTTTAACTTTGAGAGATTCTATATTTATGCCTTTTGGAACCCAAATTGGAATTGTTTTCACATGTTTGGGTCTATACCAACAATTATTTTGATCGTGTCCAGTTTGTCTACAAATAATGCACATCAAGTTGACTTGTTTAGTTTTCCTTCTATACCGTTCAGTTTGAGTATACCCAAGTCCTTGTCTATCAATATTGACAGTTTGTTTTTCTAATAGCATATTCAACGATCTTTCACTTTTGGAAAATTTTCCTAAAGTCATTGACAGTTGTTGGACTTGTGCTTTGAGAGATTCATTTTCGTTTAATAATTGGGTGCACTTTTTAATAGAATTCTCTCTCCTAGTATTTTCATTTTCTTTCAAAATCAGAATTTCATTTTCAAGTGATTTTATATTAATTTCTGATTTTTTAATCTCATCTTCGAATGTTGGACACTTATCACACTTACGGATTCTATTTTGATAGTTTTTAACTAACTGTTCAAGCTGTTCATTTGATTCTATCAAACTATCTCTTTGTGATTCAAGTTTAGCGTATCTTTCCCTAAGTCGTTCAAAACAGCCGTTTACTTCATGGAAATAAATAAGCAACTCAGAATGGGTAAGTTTTGATACCTCACTTGGCTCGTCATCATCACTGTCAGTTATATTACCTTGAAGGCACAAATCCGCTTTTTCGCTTTCACTGCCAGTGCTTTTATCATCCTCATCCGTTTCATCCCAAGTGGCTGCAAAACTTTTCTTTTTCTGTTTCTTTCCACGGCTGAATTTATTTTGTGGACAGTCGGGACTGATATGACCGGGTTTGTTGCACTCGTAACAGATGATCTTCTGTTTGTCTGTGCTGTCAAATACTTTTGCTATTCTGCTTTTTAACTTTTGTTTTAGAGCTGGATTTCCATGTTTCTGATTCCACTTTTTGAATTTTCTTATTAACAGCTCTAGTTCTTTTGCACCATCATCATCGTCATCATCATCACTTTCAGTTGTTCCTTTGAGAGTTATCGATTTCTTCCAAGTATCTCCTCCTTCACGCTCTTCTTTGAATTTCATCTCTAGCTCATATGTGGTGAGATTTCCGATGAGTTCTTCAACTTTCAACTGTTTCAAATCTTTTGATTCTTGAATCGCAGTTACTTTGGCTTCAAAGCTTCGTGGAAGGACTCTGAGGATTTTTCGGACTATCTCCAATTCTGTGTATGATTTTCCAAGTGCATTTGATTTGTATATGATATTGGAAAGCCGTCCGTACATCTGTTTGACATTTTCTTCCTTTGCCATATTGAAGTTCTCATATTCACTGCTTAGCATGGCAAGACGAGATTCTTTGACTTGAGATGTTCCTTCATGAGTCACTTCGAGTGTGTGCCATATTTCCTGTGAAGATGAACAATGTGAAACACGATTAAATTCAATTTGATCTAATGAACAGATAATAGAATTCATTGCTTTGGCGTTAGTAATTTGTAGTTTGTTTTCTAATTCTGTCCATTGATCCTTTGGTTTTTCTATTTCCTGATTGTTCACTATTATAGTTGGTTTGTTATATCCTGTTTCCACAATATCCCAAGCGTCAATGGTTTTTAGAAAAATTTCCATCCTATTTTTCCAATAAGCATATTCACCATTGAACATTGGTGGTCTAACTATCGACTGACCCTCAGCAAAAGCATTATTAAAAGAAGCCATTTTAAAATTTCAAATTTTTAAAATAAAAATTGATTTTTGAAAAAAATCAAAAAATTTGACTCTATTACCTAGCTCTGATACCACTTGTAGGATCGATTTCATCCTAGAGTTTGGTGAATAGGGTGATACTATCAATTATTAAAATTATTGCGGAAGTTATATCAATTTTAATACAGAACACAGCAGAATAAAAACAGCACAGATAAATAACAGAAACAGAACAACACAGAATTTACCCAGCTTCGGCAAAACCCTGCCTACGTGCTGCCCCCAAGGTTTCTACTAGAAATTAGATAGTCAGACGCTTACACACGTAAACTCGCGACACCCGCTACCGACTAATCCTAACTCTACGCTCAAAACCCTGCCACAACTCAGCCACTGAGTTGCGAATTCTCAATCTACGCCACGTAGATTGTCCCCTAGTCACACGACTAGAAAAAATAGCAGTTTAAAAATAAAATACAATTAGAAACAATTTAAAAATTAAATAACCCTAATTTTAAAATAAATGCCCTTTTATAAAATAGCCGGCCCTTTTCTCTTCTTATATTTTTGAGTTCGGCCCGTTGTTTTTGAGATAGCTCTGTTCCTTTTCGTGAATAATGGTGGCTGTTCCTCTTGCAAATTTAGGGCTTCGTTCTCTTCGATCCAAACTAGGGTTTTGTGAAGCTGCCGATTGTTTGATCAATCTGGTTGTAAATCGAGAGAATATTTGTTCGTCTTTTTCGGCTGATTCTGGAGTTCGACTTCAATTTGGTATGTGGTTTTCCTTTGTGCTTTTCAGTTATGCTCAATTGAACTCCGATTTTCGTATTCGAACTCTGATTTATCTTGAACTCGAATCTATATGCAATTGCCGATGATGATTGTGGGTTTTATATGCGTTCGTTTCCGTTCGTCTGATTTGTTCAACACTATGCTTTCGGCCGATCGATGTTGCTTGTATGTTTGAGATTGATTCTTGACCAATTCATATGCGAATATATTTGGTATTTCTCGTATATATTTTGGTTGCTTGACATTCACGGCAATGACTCATTTCGTGATCACCACGATTTTGACTTGTTCATTAGATTTGGTCGTTGTGCTATCACGTCATTGAATGATGTTGATTTTTTTTTGGTTCTGTGTTATGACTTGTTCGTTGCAGTTTTGACTAGACTTCGGCTATGTCTGTTCATCCCTGTAACCACCTCTGTTTCATTTTTGTGCTTTGTCAACTGCAGACTTTACTTCCATATTGTCTGTGCATATATTTGTGAATAGTTCCTTCTTGGATTTGAACTGTTTTATGTTGGTTTGGGTTTGCTTTTTTCTTGAGTCTTACTTGGAGCATTCTGTTGCTTCATTCTTTGGTTCCTGTATGTCGACTATTTTAGAACTGCTTCGGCTAGATCATTTAACATCACCTGTATATATTGTTGCTTGATATAAACTTGAGTCTGCATAATACTTGGTCACTGTTGTCTTTGTTGTGGCCTTTGTATTTGTGTACTGGTACACATTCTGGTCATTGTTGCCATCTTAGCCTGGCATTTGTATTTAGTCTGGATTTTTGTTTCAGTTTGGTTTGGTAACTTGTGCAGTTTACTGGTCTTTGATTTTGGTTGTTGCTTTTGCCTCTTGATGGTCTGACCAGACTTGATCATGTTGGCATAGTTTTGCTTTGTGTTCACTTTTGACAGGTTGCATTCATAGGTTTCATTGTTCATGTGTGTATGCTGCCTTGACTTTGGTCATTGCATTGACCTCGACATTTGATATGCTGTTTTACTGATGCTTCCTTGTTTCAGTGGTGTATCAGCATCACTGTATCTTGTGCATTTGTGATATTTGTAGTTTTGATCACTGTCTTGATTCATTGATGCATTTGATTACTTGCTGTCTGGTTTTGCTTGAGTTGAACCCAGTTTTAAAAACTCGGGTTTGACCTTGTGCTGATGACGAGACTTTGAATATATTGCACCTGAGTTGAACCTGTCTGTATATTTGGGTTTGACCTGTGCTCACCTGTCCCTGTAAATCGATCAAGTGTACATTTCGGTGTGCACGGCCTTGTAGCATGTACAGTGATACACTGTGCATGTCACATTGTTCGTGTGTGAACGGTGAATTCAAATCAAATGATGACGAACAACCCAAATAACTAAGGCAAATACTATTTTCAAAATCATCTTTTATTTCAAATTTCAGAAATATTTCTCTTTCAGTTTTACTGCGTTTGAAAATATTTTTGCAGATTACTCGGATGTTGGAATCAGACTGGAATGCAGTTGAAGACAAAATACAAGTGTGAGTGATATGTAGTGAGGTTATTAATGTAAAAATGAATTGTGATGTATTCAGAAATTGTATAGTTATAGTGAGAGCTTAAAATTGTACTATCAAAATTGTAATAAATATTTGTTTGAATAAAATATTCGTTTTGAATTTCAATTCTGTGTTATTTATTTTATTCAGCAAATATTTATTTTATCTGTGAAAAATAAAATAGTACAATATCAAATACATTTAAATGAATTTATATATGTTTATTATCATCAAACAAAAATTACGTAGACGCATATTCAACAATCCTAACTTTATCTTCCATGAGAATAAAAATGGTGGTCGGCGTTGGTAAATTTTTTTTAGTGAAAATGAACGTGAGTTTCATTCCTATAGGTTTAGGGTATGAGATTTTCCTTTTTCCCATATTGCCCTTCTCATTTCCTAACACATAAGCTTATGTTATTTCTTTTAATTTGCACATTAACATGACACGGCTACCTTAATTAAATAAAATTTCAACCTATTAATCTCCACATTATTTTATTTTATTTAACTAATTAAATATTCTAAATAATGTTACCTAAAATAAGGGTGTTATAGACTCCCCACCTTAAAGAATTTCGTCCTCGAAATTACAATAAGGTACATAACAAATAATCCAAGAGAAAACTTACCATCAAACAAATCAGGATAAGAGTCTCAAACTTTGCTCTCAGTTTCCCAAGTACACTCTCTGTTATCGTCACTCCACTGGACTTTCACTAGTCTGACTGTCTTGTTCCTCAACTGCTTTTCATTTCTCTTGACTATCTGGACAAGCTTCCTAACAATAGTCAAATTTTGTTCCACTACTAAATCTTCTAACTCAGTTGGCTCTATAGTAGTGTCTGGATCCGTTATGCACTTTCTCAGATGAGATAAATGAAATACATCGTGGACTCCTGCCAAACTACTCGGTAACTCAACTCTGTATGCAAGTTTCCCGATCCTCTCAACAATACGGAAAGGTCAAACGAATCTAGGTGCTAACTTTCCTGATTTTTCAAATCTGACAACACCTTTCATTGGTGATACCTTAATAAACACATAGTCTCCAACAGAGAATTCCAAGTCTTTTCTCATTCTATCTGCATAACTTTTCTACCTAGATTGAGATTCCTTCATCCCAGCTCGGATCAACTCAATCTTTTATGCGGCTTCCTTTACCAAATCTGTACCAAGAACCAACCTATCCTTGGTCTCCAACCAACATACGAGAGACTTGCATGGTCCTCCATACAAAGATTCAAATGGTGCCATCAAAATACTAGTCTGATAAATATTGTTATACGAGAACTCAACTAGATGAAGATGGTCCTCCCATGATCCCCTGAAATCTAATACACAAGCACTTAACAAATCTTCCAAGATTTTATTAACTCTTTCTGTTCGCCCATCAGCTTGCGGATGGTAAGCGGTACTTATGTTGAGCTTGGTTCCTAAAGCTTCTTGTAGAATTTTCCAGAACTCACTAGTAAATAAAGAATCTATATCACTGAAATACTACTAGGAATCCCATGTATTCTAACTACATTTTACATAAATAACCTAGCCAGACTATGTGCCGTCCTAGTTGACATTACAGGAATGAAATGGGCACTCTTAGTCAGTCTGTCTACAATGATCCATATGCTTTCTTTTTTTACTAGATCTTGGAAACCCATTAATAAACTCCATAGAGATAGAATCCCACTTCCACAATGGAACTTCCAACGGTTGAAGCAATCCGCTTGATTTTTGGTGTTCAACCTTTGCCTGTTGGCAATTCAAACACTGCTTAACACACAAACCAATGTCCTGTTTCATACCTTCCTAGAAGAAAATTCTCTTCATATCCAGATACATCTTTGTTCCTTCTGGATGGATAGTGAAATTCGAACGATGGCATACATTCAAAACATCTTTCCTCATGTCCCCTACATTCCGAACACACAACCTTCCTTTCTTTCTTAACCATCCTTCTGGTCAAGACTGAAATCGTTTAAGTCATCGCTCTCTGTTCCTTCCCTTAACTATCTTATCCACTCAGCCAAAACTGGATCCTCCTACTGCTTAGAAGCTATGTTCTCAATCATTACCGGTCTAACTTCTAAACATGACAATACAGCACTTCCGTTACTAGAACCTACCCTGGATCTAAACTGCACACTACAAGCTGACAATGCTTCTAAGTCTTTCTACTCAGCAATCATAGCTAATACAACTTTCTAATGTTTCCTGTTGAGTGCATCCGCCACCTTGTTTCCTTTTACGGGTGTGTATTCAATCCCAAAATCATAAGCAGCAATAAACTCAAGCCATCTTTGTTGTCCCATGTTCAGCTCATTCTGATAGAACAAGTACTTCAGTAACTTATGATCCGTATAAAGCTCAAATCGCTCACCCAAAAGATTATGCCTCCACACCTTTAAAGCAAATATGACGGCAGCTAACTCCAAATCATGCATTAGATACCTAACTTCATGTGGTCTGAGCTTTCTAGAAGCATAAGCAATCACTTTACCTCTTTGCATCAACACAGCTCCCAACCCAGTTCCACATGCATCAGTATAAACAATTATATCCCAATTCCCCTCTAGAACCACCAACACTGGTGCATGGGTCACTAAGCGTTTCAAGGTCTAGAATGCTTCCTCACACTTATCATTCCATATAAACTTCACATCTTTTCACGTAAGCTTAGTCATCGGTGTGGCTATCTGCGAAAAATCTTTTATAAACCTTCTATAATATCTGGCTAGTCCAAGAAAGCTTTTTATTTAGTCATGGTTTCTGGCCTCTTCCAACTATTCACGGCCTCAATCTTAGTCAGATCTACTGCCAATCCTCTCTCCGAGACTACATAACCAAGGAACTTCACTCACTTCTTCCAAAAATGACACTTCGAAAACTTAGCCTTCAACTGATGCTCCCTTGATGACTCAAGAACAACTCTAAGATGAACTTCGTGCTCCTTTTCATCCTTAGAGTATACCAAAATGTCATCTATGAAGACTAACACAAATCTATCCAAGTGCTCTCGGAAAATTCTATTCATCGTATCCATAAAGAATGTCGGCGCATTAGTCAGTCTAAACGGCATAACTAACCATTCTTACGATCCATATCTTGTGCTAAACACTGTCAAAGGAATTCTATCCTCTGCTCTAAGTTGATGAAATCCCATCGCCAAATCCAGCCAAGAGAATACCTTGGCACCACTTAACCGATCGAACAAATCATCAATTCTCGGCAATGGATATCGGTTCTTTATCGTCTTCTCATTCAACTTGCGATAATCAATACACAGCCTTAGCGATCCATCCGGCTTCTTAGCAAACACGGTGGGAGCCCAAACTACTTGGTCAGGTAAAACTCTTGCCTTCCAAATCCACTAACTGCACCTTCGATTCTCTAATCTCGGTGGAATCATTCTACTTGGTAGTCTACTAACCGATTCTACTCCAGGCACTAAATCAATCTGAAACTTTATGGCTCGTTTCGGTGGCAACCCAGTTACCGGCTCAAACACATCTACGTTCTTTTACCAAGAAAACTTGACTTAACTCTTCATTCCTCTCCATAACAATTAATAAAGCATTCACTTAGCAATTAGGGCTTTCAACGGTATTAACAATCCGCTCACTGCAACTAGGGTGACTAAGTGATATTTTCCAATGGTGCCAAGATATCCTAGCATTATATTTACTTAACCAACCCATCCCAAGGATAATCTCGAACCCCACAAAAACAAATACATGCACACAGCAATCAAAAGTATGACCTAGCAAGTCAAACTCTAAACGGTCAAACCTCATCCCAAATGTCGCATATCCTCCTATCGAATTTGCAACCATTAAGGAAGTAACTAAATATGAGGGCTCTAGGTTATGCTTGTCTACCAAACATCGAGAAATAAAAGAATGTGATGCACCCGTATCAAATAGAACGCTAATAGTCATACCATGAATCTATAGGGAGCCTTTAAGAATAGCTTTTCCTTTCTCCTGTGCCCTTAGTCTCGAAGCAGCAGGCTCCACCGCATACACTTGGCCCTTTCCTTCCTTTGCAGGCTCTTTTTGCTGGTTCTTGTAGTAGCTGATTTGATCACAATGAAAGCACTTGACATTCTTCTTTCCAACTACTTCTTTACCTTTTTCTTTTCCAGTCCGACACTAATAAGCATTATGTCCCTTCTTATCACATTTACAACAGACCACCTTGGATTTTCCTTTCTTCTATGCTCCTCCCTTTTCAGCATTCTTATAATGGAAAAACTTTCTTTTCTAGCCTTGTCCCATCTGGACTTCCTTCTTTCTCTTATTCTCCAAACAACCTAATTCCACTTCCTGCCTTAGTGCCATTTCTGCCACTACATCACAGGGATCTTTTAAGTGCCATAAGGTAGCTCTTGCCAATTCTAGCTTTAAACCACTTGTAAACTTCTCATTTCTCTGTATCACCGTATTGACCATGACATACTCATACCGGGATAACTCTTCAAATCTTCTTGCATACTCAAGGACAGTCATCTCTCCTTGCTCCAGTTCAGTGAACTTCCTAACTAATGCTGACTGCGCTATCAATGACATAAACCTTTCTTGAAACCTTCTCTTAAACTTCATCCAAGTCATGGTTTCCTCATCAACCCCTGCTACAATAGAATTACACCAAAATAGAGCAGCTCCTTGGAGCTGTATGGAAGCTAATCTCCTCTTCTGCTTGTCATTCAACACTAAGTCAGCGAAAATCCTCCCACAATGCAATAGCCAGTTTTCTACCTCAATTGCATCTTCAGTTCCAATGAACGGCTTGCCTCCAAGCCTAATAGTCTCTGCTTAGATTAGCATAGTGGTTGACCATCGGAGCTTCCTAAACTCCTCCTCCAACAGTATTTCCTCCGACAACTCCAGCTGCAATTCCAGCTTGCATTTTGTTTACAAAAAACTGATACATGGCTCCCATGTCCACTTGGGTAACCCCAACAGCAACATTTTCAGCTTGAGCCTGACCTAGATCTCTTCTATCATTTAGTCGTGCATTTCCATTAGCGGTGGTGCTCTCCCCTCCAAGATTAACTCTGCCACCTCTTCCTTCGATATCTGTATTCACACCCCATGAATTATAGATGAATAGCATAACTAAGATAGGAGACTAGAGATATAGCATATACTTATATATATAGCAAATACAAATACGTTACTATAGCATTATCCCATACCCCGATCTTAACTCTAATTTCTAAGGATTATGTTTTCAAAAATCATTTTTAGTTAGAGTATTTCATGAACCATGCTCTGATACCAAGCTATAACATCCTCTATCTAGAGGCCCAAAATTAAGCGCTACAGATGTTGTAGTCATCTATAGTATTAGTTTCCAACGACTAAATACGGCTATGTAAATGGTATCGATAACATTAGAAGCACTTGAAGATGAAACAAAACACAGATTTCAAAAACAACTTTTATTTATTACATTTCAAAACTAATGTTTCACATTCACAACACACAATCCCAAATCGTTCCAAGGCACGGATAAAATATAACTGTTACAAATTACGAAAAGAGAGGTATATAAAGAAACCCTCTTGCATGATCAAAGTCATATAGTCATAATAGACTTAATACAAACATAGCAGAAATATAACAAAGCATAAAACTGAAAATCCTAAATAGTAATTCGTTTGCCTCCTACATGCCTCTGGTAGCCTTATTCGTCATCCTACTAAAACTTGAAAAGACCTTAACCTCTCAGCCTACTCAAATAAATTTTGAGCACCCGAGAGTTTAAGGGGAAAACATAAACTTCGAGTCAGACATAAAACCTCGTGTGAATAATACCATACATCCCGGTTAAATATGTTAAGTAAGACCATGCCGCTTAGCGGAACGGGTTTTCCCTCACTAACATTCTTTTAAAACATATCTTTGCAAAACTTTTCCTACAACCAAAACTGGTTAAATACTGTAAACCATCATTATGTAAACATACATAAATATTAGGTAATAAATAAACTATCTGTTCAAACACAAAAGTTTTGTTTGGCTAACTTTTAACCATTGGCTGACTCGGGCTACCAGACAACGTATCAAATTAATGTAACATCTGTTAGACACACTTCTTTTGGACTATCTGTCCTTAACTACCTGTTAAATACTTTGGTACTGGATGGTCTGCCGTAGATTAATCATCTCCCAGATCTTCCTAATCCTAATGGTTTTGCGGGCTCACCAATAACCTATCTGTATACGAATATATTCCTTTTTGTGTGTCATCAAAATTTTAGTCTACTTGACAAAGCCCTACACACTGGAATTTTGGACAACAATTAGCTGGGGCTAATAGCTAATGTATAGGGCATGACCCTATACCAGTCTCATCTGGTATTCTAATATCTGAGTCATTTTTACATAGGGATCCCCTCACATAATTTTCCTTGAAAACCCTTTTCATTTAATATAAAACCTTTAAATCAAACTTATACAAGGAAAATATAAAATCTTTATGCTTTACTCAAAATCACCTTGCCGCGTTGTATATGTATACTTTACTCAAACTTTAGTTGATGAAAACATTTAACCATTTGAAAGCACTCCTTTCGATTCCATAGAAAGTACCCTTTTCTAATTCTTTTGAAACATCTCTTTCGAAACTAAGTAAAACCCTTTAATTATCCAGGTCTAGAGGCCAAAACCTTTTCTTTCGAAACCATACTTCAACCTTTCGAGACCATTGAAATCTTTCCTTTCGAAAGCAATAAAACATTAGACATCCTACTTTAAAACACTTTAAAACGTTGCCTCAGAAAACCTTCCAGTTTAAACCTTTCTAAATCATCAGAAAATTGAACTTTTTGACTCTATCGGAAGCTACCATTCGACTACTTTGAAAGCTACCTTTAGACTCCATCAAAAGCTTGGCTTTCGACCCCTTTGAAACCATTCAGTAAATAGTACCTTTTAAAAGCATTACACCTTTAAAAAATAAACCTTTCAAAAGCTCTTTAGGTTCAATTCAAAACATGTGGAAAGCTTCTTTTAAATACTTTTCGACTTCGTCGAAAGAAACGACTTCGAAAGGTTGGAAGAAACAGCTATAACCTTTCGACCGTGTTGGAAGGTTCAAAACTAAACAATAATAAGTGGTAGTGTCCTTTCGACTTTGTTGGATGGTTTCAAAACAAAATATAAGTAAAGCAATAGCAACCTTTCGTCTTTGTCAAAAGGTTTAAAACCATTATTTTTAAACATTTGACCTGGTCGAAAGCAACCAAGTCGAAATCTCTAATTCGAAGGCAAATCAGGTGAAAGATTTTGGTTTATAAAACAAACATACACCAACCTCTTTGGCCTTCAACCTTTCGATTAAGAACCCTTCGACTGTGTCCAATTCATTACGTACCAAAGTGCTTGATACCAGGTGCATTGGTTTGACCTTGTTGAAAGGTATAACCTTTCGACTAAGTTGGAAGTTCTAGGTCGGAAGGTATTATGCCTGAAATGGCTGAATCATGCTAAAAGCATGATTTTCTTGTTTATGACTTAAAGACGATAACTTTTCAACTAATCTGCCTTTGTTTATCAAATTCTCATTGGTTAAAAATTACTTTTCAGAAAATGCTGCCACTAATTTCAGAATTAAGTAATAATTTTATGTTACAAACTGCCCCTTCTTCTTAATTAAATATATAAAACATTTAAGTACCATACCTTAAATAATTTTATATATTCATCAAAACAATTAGGAAAATTCTAGAAAAATCCCCCAAAAATCTATTTTAATATGTTTTCCAACATATAAAAATTTCAACCCCATACAAATATTTATTTAGCCGTAAATAATTTATAACCCAATAAATCATTTTCTTCACTAGAAAATTTATACAAATCCACATGGATCCAGAAAATTATGAAAAGTGAAACCCATCTCGAAAATATCAGTTTTGACCTATATTTTAATTTTCAAGGCATTTTGATGTCATCTTATAGGGTTTTCATGTCAAACATATCATAAAAGCTAACATAAACATATATAATTCATCATCAGGCATATATATAACTTCAATCATTAAAACATATTATAAACTTGCAAAAACATTTCAGATCTATCTTGAAACTAAATACCATAAGAAAATGGGATGTAGTAATTATTCACCTTAGCTTTGAGATTAAAAGATGTGAGATTTGATGTTGAATAAATAGATTATCTTCTTCTCTTGAATCTTAACTTTATCTTCCTTGAGAATAAAAATGGTGGCCGGCATTACTAATATTTTTATTACTAATAGTATGAGCCTTTCTTTTCCCAAATTGCCCTTCTCATTTCCTAACACATTAACTTATGTTATTTCATTTTAATTTGCACAATAACATGGCACGGCTACCCTTAATTTAATCAAATCTCAACCTATTAATCTCCACATTATTTTATTTAATTTAACTAATTAAATATTCAAAATAATGTTACCAAAAATAGGGGTGTTACAAGATTGTAGAGTGAAGTGGAGATCCGAGGCTGGGTCTAGTGGGGATATAGTTGTATTATCTTGTTTGGAAGTTCGACCAGTGTTGATCGAACAAATTGCTTCTAAGTAGATAGAGGATCATGTGGTAGCTGAATGGATCGGGAAGCTAAGTGAAGGAACTGAGAGCGATGACTTGAAAATTTTCAGACTTGACCATAATGGGTGGTTGAGAACGAAAGGAAGATTATGTGTTCTGAGTGTAGGAAACATAAGAAAGGAAGTCTTGGAGGAGTGCCATCGTTCGAATATCAGCATTAATCCAGGTGGTACAAAGATGTATCAAGATATGAAGAGCAGTTTCTTCTGAGAAGGCATGAAGCGGGATATTGGCTTATGTGTGAAGTAGTGCTTAAATTGCCAGAAGGCAAAATTCGAACACCAGCGGCGAAGTGGGTTGCTACAACCATTAAATATTCCAGTATGGAAGTGGTATTCTATTTCTACAAACTTCATTGACGGGTTACTATAGTCAAATAGAGGAAATGAAAATATATGGGTCATAGTGGACAGATTCAAAAAGAGTGCCCATTTCATTCCAGTTAGGTCAATCAGGACGGCACCTATTTTAGCGAAGTTATTTATGAAGAATGTGGATAGACTGCATGGAGTTCCCAGTAATATAGTTAGTGACAGAGATTCCTTGTTCACTAGCAAGTTTTAGAAGAGTCTTAAGGAAGTTTTGGGAACCAATCTCAAGATGAGTACTGCTTACCATCCACAGACAGATGGGCAAACAGAAAGAGTTAACAAGATCTTGAAGGATTTGTTAAGAGCTTGTGTTCTAGATTTCGATGGATCGAGGGAAGACCATGCAACCCGAAATTTAAGCTGTAGTAATTAATTAACGAATTAATTAAATAATAAAATAACTTTTTTAAATTATCAATTGGACCAGGTGAGTTGCACAATTGTATCCGTGGTAATTTTCTGGTCAATTTTCATACATAGATTGTCAAAATCCGAGCTAAGACGAAGAAATTACGGAATAAATAAGAAACGAGAAAACAAAGGGAAAAAAGGGCTAGGTCGACACTAGGGTCGACCCTCACGATGGCTAGGTTGACCTATAGGTCGACCCTAGCTTGTGATGGTCGACAGGTAGGTCGACCTACCCATGTACAAGAATGCATTCTTTTCCAGATTCGAACCGATGACATATTTTTCGATTTTTGCTCCATCTCTTGAGTCCGTGCTTCCATCCAACGGTTCCCATCTACCCTATGACGTGGTTGCACAGGATTTAATCTCCAAATCCAATGGTATGAGATCCATAAGTGACGCTATAAATAAGACTCTAGGCTTAGCTATTTTTCTCATTCAAATTTTCTCCATCTGGGTTCATTGCCTGAGGCTGGACCCTAAAAAGAATATTTTTTGAAGGAGAAGATCTTCTTAAATTAAAATATTTTATACCCTACAAGTTGATCCGGGAAGGCCAAGGAAAGGAGCTAAGGACCACATGTGAGTGCTTAAGTAATTATTTTAGATTTTTAAGTAATTTAAAATAATAGGGTTTCCAATAGTTTTAGTTTTTCTATTTTGGGGTAACCTTTATGCAAGTTTATTTATAGTTTATTTTTAAGTAAATTTTCGACTTGCTTTCCAGTCTATTTTTCTAGCTATTCTATTTCAGCTATTTGCAATTATTTACTATTAATTATATTTTCCCAATTATTGATAGTTATTTACCGTTATTTACATTCTATTTGCATCTATTCTACGTTTGGATTTATTCTGTAAATGTTAGTTCTTTTTAATTCCCTTTTTACACGAATGGAATAAATAGAAGAGAATAGTTCGCTAATATGGACTAAAATATAAGAACATTGAATTTGCAAAAAATTAGATGTAAAATAAGAAGAACTGTAATAAATTGGACATAGATTGGAATAGGAAAATTTAAGATATTTGCAGGCTTAGTTATAACATGTAATTATAACTAAAAAGAGAAAATAGAAGAAATAGCAAAAGAAACTTAATTTATACTTAAACCTTGGGTTAAGTTAATAAGAAAAATTATAATACACAGGTTATAATTAGAGACAACATAAATGGCTTATTTTTGAACATATATTTAAGTTAATAAGCAAGCATAGCAGAAATAATAGAAGAGGCTTATTTTAAAACTTACATTAAGTTAATAAGCGAAGATAGAAATAAGACCCATACCAACAGCATTCCCCTTCAGTCGGGAACTGATGGTCTCACAATAGATTATGTGTGGTTGGGCACGCTTATGCTAGAGTAATGGTAAATAAGAGGTCAATAAATAGAAGCTCAAATCAGGGGATTGCGCAAGGGGCGCAACTAGATTTTGTTTGTTTGGATCCGTACCAATAACATTCCCCTTTAGTCAGGAACTGGTGGTCTCACAACACACTCAGGAGAGACTGGGTATGCTTATGTTGGAGTAATGGTAAATAAGAGGTCAAAAGAGGGAGCAACAGATAGCGCGAGCCGGTGGTGGCCGAGCGTGCGGCTTCAGTGTAGGGATATAAGTTGCTATTGATTTCCAAAGCGCTAAACATGTGTCTTTTGCAGTGGTACCCATAGGATGGGACTAGCTCATAGTGGCACGACTGAGATAGAAGGTCGATCAAAGGGTAGAATTAGGGCTTTAGCCTAATTACACTAGGATTGGGATTTCAACCTAATCAAAGCAGTTATAGAAAAGTTCAAATAATAAAATCGAATTATCTAAGCAAAGAAAATAGTTAAATAGTATTTTATTCAAGCTTTGCATTTTCCTTTATTTCCTTTTATACTAGAACTGTTGCTAAGTCTATTTTCTTTATCTTGCTTAAAAATGCTAATAATTACTTCCACTCACCAGACTTATAATATTACATACTCCTATATTTCCCCTTTTCTCCTTCTTAGGCCAGCAGAGGCAAAGATAATAGATTTGGATTTCTTGGAGACCCATTTCCAGAGCTTTTCCATTCTTTATGTACTACTCTTCTTTTCTATTTCATATGACTTTTGATGTACTGGTACATTGTGAGAGGGATGATTATTTTTATGTACTCTGATGATGTGACTAAGATGCTGTTTTTCACGAGACTTATGTATTCGGATTTGAAGACATATTAGGTAATTGGTTTTATGACTTATTTTATGGAGAAATGAAGTTTAATTTTAAATGTTTCCACTGTTTTATTTATTTTTTCTTGTGAATCTTAGTCTTTGTGAAGTTTTTTTAGCTATACCTATAACACACCATATCCTTTAGTGTGTCCTTTTGGGTATACTAAGGGGTGTGCGGTGTTTCACTTGGTACCAGAGCCTAAGGTTACCGGTTCCTAAAAACTTGTTTTAAAAATAAAGTATTTTTCCAAAGTAACCTATTTTTAAAAAGTAGCATATCTTCAAACTATAAGTGCTTTTCAGAAAGAAACTCTTATTGTGAAAATAGTTTTTCAATATAAATGAGAGTTTTTAAAAAAATCCCCTCAAAGTTCATTTCAACCTTCTTTCGATTCTGAGCCTAAATTCTCTTTTCTTTGAATAGTATGGCTGACTAGTTCCATAGAGCTACGGTACCAGAGGTGCAAGGGCAAGCATCCAATACAGCACCGGTAGGTGGAGATCACTTTAATCCACATACAACAGTAGATTTTTCTAAGATATGCAAGGACTTCGGTAGTCTAGGAGGCAGAACATTTTCTAGCACAGAGGATTTCGAGGAGGCACAAGCTAGGTTGAAGGATACAGAGCGAATGTTTAGGATGTTAAATTTAGAGGATTGATAGAGATTTAAGTCTACATCTTAAGGGAGAGCTTAATGAGGTTCGAAAGTCAGAAAGCTCTAAAAAGCCATAGTGGAAGAACAAGGAAGATATGGACAAGAGGAAAGAAGGAGGACCTGAGAAGCGGATTAAGAAAAGCGAGAAATGTCGTAACTATGGACTGGTAGGTCATTACGCAAAATACTGCAAGAAGGAGTTACAAATGAAGAGAAGGTGTTATAGTTATTGACAGCCCGTCACCTTAGTAGAGCTTGTCCCTACTAGATAGGGCAGAGAGTAGGCGCACTTACGGCGCAAGTACAGGCATTGGATGCAGCACCTTCTAGTAGTGGACCGGATCGAGGTAGGAAAATCTCTGTAGATGGTTTGATTTCTATTTCGGATTTTTCCTATTTAGACTCTTTTTGATTCTGAGCATCACACTCTTTCATTTCTAGTTCCTTGGTTGATTGTTTGCACTTAGATATCTCCTTAGTACTAGACCCCATAGTTGTTTCTAACCCTATAGGAGGATTGGCACATTTATCTATGGTTTGTAGGGGTTTGAAATTTTTTATAATAGGCATAGAGTTTGACTATGAAGCCTATGTATTGGGATTTCGAGGTATGTGATGATTTTGGGGATGGATTGGGTATCCAGTTAGGGAGTAATATTGGACTGCGAAAGGAGAGTCATTAGACTAGATACATGCAGCAGTAGGACTCTCAAGGTTTCTTGCGACCCACAGGGGTCAGTCATGTTGAGCTTCCCTTATTCCCTCGATTCATCATCAGCAGAGTTAGATTTAGTTCCAGTCATTAGAGATTTCCCAGACGTCTTTGAGGAAGTTAGAGGACTACCCCCAAGAGACAGATTGACTTTAGGATCTATCTTAATGACAATGCTAAGCCAGTGGCATTGCTTATGAGACATATGGCACCTTGGGAAAGGAAGGAGTTAAGTAAGTAGATTGGGGAGCTATTGGAGAAAGGCTTCATCAGACAGAACATATCTGAGTGGGGCGCACCAGTCATCTTCGCTACAAAGGCGGACGGTTCCCTCTGACTTTGCATAGATTATAGAGATTTGAATAAGCTCACTAAGAAGAACCGTTACTTACTTCCTAGGGTAGATGATCTTTTCGATCAGTTAGTTGGCTCTTCAGTATTTTCTCAGTTTGATTTAGCTACTGAATTTCATCAGCTTATGGTCGCCGACGATAGCATAGATAAGATAGCATTTAGGACACCCGACAGATTCTTTAAGTGGTTGGGCTAACCAATGCTCCAGCTTATTTTGTAGATTTGATGAGCTGAGTTTTTCAAGATGTCCAAAATAAGTTCATAGTAGCATTCGTGGAAAACATTTTGGTGTTTTCCAAGAGTATGGAAGAGCATAATATTCATTTGGAGGAGATTCTTAGTATACTTCGCGTTCATCAGTTGAAGGCAAAATTCTTGAAGTGTTACTTTTGGCGTAAGGAAGTACGTTCCATGAGGCAAGAGAAGGTCAACACATGGAAAGAGTTTTGAGAAACGGTTTTGTAAATTTAGGTTCGGATTATTGAAATCCAAAGAGGTGTAGGCAAAGATTGGAGATGTACAATAAATTTAGTTGAGAAGAAGAAATCCCATGTGTAGGTAATTGCAAAAATTATAATTGTTTCAAATATAAGCATATAAGAGGAATAGGAACAGAAGACTTTAGTAAGGAAATGAGATTTGCAAAAGTTTAGGAAGGGTACTCCTAGGGTAGTATGAAGAAAATCCACTTTATGTCTAGCCCAATAAAATGAAATTGTTAGAACTGAAACATATAATTGTCAATGTTTTTGAGAAAGTAAATATTGGGTTTTTGAAAAAAAAGTGGTATCAATTTTAAATTGGTTTTTATATGATGTAAATATTGTTTAAAGTGAAATTCCTTTTGAAGAATTATAGAGCATAGATAGCTTGCTAGTTTCTTTGTAGGTAAACAAAGATTTTAAATATAAAAACCTAGAGTGTAAAAAGTATCGAAAACGTAGGTTACAATATTTATTGCTGTAATAAATGTTTTCGTGGAAAATAAAGGGGACATAGACTATAACACTATTGTTATAGTAGGTGACTCCCAAAATAAATGTTTTTACATAGTATATAAGATTTACTAGTATTTATTTTTGAATCCATACACTAGTATTTTTGGGTTGTAGTAACAGTGTTTTAAGCAACATCTGTTTTGACCCAAATAAAAATGTTTTTTGAAGATAATTTCTATGTATAGAAAAAAGCGGTTTGTAAGTACAATTATTATTTAAATAAATATAAGGAAATGTTTTCTAGTTATGGGTATATTAAAATAGTTTTGAAAATGATTTTTTCTGAAGAGAAAAGTGTAAGTTAAATATTAAGAAATTAATAAATTCCATAGAAATTATCTATTGTAAGAGAATATAGATTAAACATACTTTAATCTATTGGAATGAATTCAATAATGGTATAATTTTCTATGAAACCAAATCATGTTTTGTGCAAGTTATAAGGAATACGTGAAAGAGATGTACAAGGTATGGGAAGCACCATATTCTGTATAGCCTATTTCAAAAAATATAGAATAAGTTTCTTGTAATTTCACATAAACATGGAGTCCTCTTTTAAAGGATTCATAGAAGTTTTTAGCGTTAATAGTTTCTTAAAAAAGAACGTAGTTCTAATACATTAAAGTATAAAGCCATTAGGTGTAATAAGAAGTGTAATAACTAGAGATAGTTTTAGTTAGGAGTCATATCATAGAGAGCCTTTGTAGAAAGTCCCGATCTGTAGTTAGAAACTCCTCCAAGGTTAGGTAATTGGAAAGTTAAGGGATTTTTAATGAAATAATTGTTCTTATCTACTCCAGTTTTTGCAAAAAATGAAAATTTATGAAAAGAGGATGTTTTGAAAACATGTGAGTACATTTTAAAGATATCTTAAAGAAAAATGGTTTGGTGGAAAAAGTAAATAAGTTTTTGGAAGCGAAAAACTTAGTAACAGTTAAATTTAAAAATCCATATTTTTATGGAAAGTTGTAAATGACTTTAAAAGAAAAAGAAGAATAAGTTTTGAACTTAGAATTTGTAAGTTTTCCCCTCTAGGTTTTGGGAATAACAAAAGCTGTAAGGATGCAAGTCTAGAAAGATAAAATGTTTAATAACCTAGTACCTTTGAATTTAATAGAAATTTAAATATAACACTTTTAAAGGCTAACATTTTGGGATTTGATGTTTCAAAAAAATTTAGAAGCTTTAGTTTTTGAAATGGAATGATAAATACTAAACCAAACTTTTAAATGTGGAGTAGATAGAAATCATTTTCTAGGTGTGACGGAAAAAGTGTAAGGCTATATAAGAGATAGCAGTAATTACTTTTACAAGTAATAATAGAAGTTTCAGTAAAGTGTATAGGACACTAGTGGGAACCTAGGAATGTTTCTTCATTTTTGTAGACTATATAGTAAGGTGATATTAGTAAGATAGTAAGACACATGTGGTTGAGAATGTGCATCCTTGATTTTGGAGGAACTTGGAAGGAGCATCTTCCTTTAGTGGAATTCGCGTATAATAATAGTTTTTAAGCTAGCATTGGAATGGCACCTTTCGAAGCTCTTTATGGAAGACCGAGCAAGTCGCCTTCGTGTTGGTTGGAGTCTATAGAGAAATTACCACTTGGTCCCGACATGGTTAAAGAGAATTCGGAGAAGATTGATATGATTAGGAGAGAATACGTACCTCTTATCCACACCTCTTTGATAGTATATTTCGAATTTCCTATTTCAATCTTTAGTTTTGAATAGGTTCTTTCCTTTAGTATCCTTTATGAGGGTAGATCTTAGGATTTAACCTATGGATGATAGGACTGAATGTAAACATGTTATTAGAACATGTTATGTATGATGGATACTAGTGGTTGCAAGTATTTGCTAGTGGATGCTAATGGACGCGTATACTTACACTAGGCACTATTATCTCTTAGGGATCGGCTTAACTTGGAAACTAGAGCATATGCATATGGATGTGTGCACATTTGCATTTTTATTTTATTTTCCACGATTGCTATAAATGGAAGATTATCACATGATTGTTGCATTTGGATGATGATTGTAGCACGCATATAGAACTATCATATATCATTAGTGAATTTGCATTCATTTGGATACATAGCACGGACATGATTACATAAAAGGAGGTCGACTGAATCAGTAGACCTCCTAATCTTTTGCATTAGTTAGGGACATTGACACTACACTATTGCATATGTATCATAAATTGAATTATAAAAACTTAAGGACAATGGATGTAATGGATGATGGTTGAGTAGTTGGTTGTAAAACTTGGATGAAAACATTTATTTCATTTTTCTCTCCTTAGAGATTTCGGGGATGAAATCCCTTAAGGAGGCGAGAATGTAACAACCCGAAATTTATGCTATAGTAATCAATTAACGAATTATTCAAATAATAAAATAACTTTGTAAAATTATCAGAATTTAAACACGGGAGTTGCACCATTGTGTCCGTGGTAATTTTCTGGTCAATTTTCATATAAAGATTGTCAAAATCCAAGCTAAGACGAAGAAGTTGTGGAATAAACAAGAAACGAGAAAACAAAATGGAAAAAAATAATAAAAAATAAGAAGGGCTAGGTCGACCCTAGGGTCGATCCACACAATGGCTAGGTCGACCTATTGGTTGACCCTAGCTTGTGATGGTCGACAGGTAGGTCAACCGCCCACGTACTAGAATGCATTCTTTTCCAAATTCGAACCGAAGACGTATTTTTCTCTTTTTGCTCCATCTCGTGTGTCCGTTTTTCCATCCGACGGTTCTCATCAAGCCTATGACGTGGTTGCACCAGATTTAATCTCCAAATCCAACGGTCTAAGATCCCCAAGTGACACTATATATAAGACCCTAGGCCTAGCTATTTTTCTCATTGAGATTTTCTCTATCTGGGTTCATTCCCTGAGGATGGAACCTAAAAGCAATATTTTTCCAAGGAGAAGATCTTCTTAAATTAAAATATTTTATAACCTACAAGTGGATCCGGGAAGGTCAAGGAAAAGAGCTAAGGACCACAGGTGAGTGTTTAAGTAATTATTTTAGATTTTTAAGTAATTTAAAATAATAGGGTTTCTAATAGTTGTAGTTTTTCTATTTTAGGGTAACCTTTATGCAAGTTTATTTACAGTTTATTTTTAAGTAAATTTTAGACTTGTTTTCCAGTCATTTTCTTTTAGCTATTCTATTTCAGTTATTTGCAATTATTTACTATTAATTTTGGTTTTCCCAATTATTTACAGTTTTTTGCCGTATTATAGTTATTTATTGTTATTTACATTTTATTTGCATCTATTCTACATTAGGATTTATTCTGTAAATGCTAGTTATTCTTAATCCCCTTTTTACGCGAATGTAATAAATTAAAGAGAATAGTTCGCTAATATAGACTAAAATATAAGATCACTGAATTTATAGAAAATTAGATGTAAAATAAGAAGAACTGTAATAAATTGGACATAAACTGAAATAGGCAAATTTAAGATATTTGCAGGCTTAGTTAAAACATGTAATTATAACTAAAAAGAGAAAATAGAATAAATAGTAGAAGAAGCTTATTTTCATACTTAGACCCCGGGTTAAGTTAATAAGCAAAATTATAACACACATATTATAATTAGGGACAACAGAAAAGGCTTACTTTAAAACTTATATTTAAGTTAATAAGCAAGCATAGCAGAAATAATAGAAGAGGCTTATTTTAAAACTTACATTAAGTTAACAAGCAAAGATAGAAATAAAACCCATACAAACAGCATTCCCCTTCAGTTAGGAACTGATGGACTCACAATAGATTAGGTGGGGCTGGGCACGCTTATGCTGGAGTAATGGTAAATAAGAGTTCGATAAATAGAAGCTCAAATCAGGGGATTTGGGCAAGGGGATTTACTAGATTTTGTTTGTTAGGACCCATACCAATAGCATTCCCCTTCTGTCAGGAACTAGTGGTCTCACAACACACTCTGGTGAGGCTGGGCATGCTTATGATGGAGTAATGGTAAATAAGAGGTCAAAAGCGGGAGCAACAGATAGCGCGAGCCGGTGGTGGCTGAGCATGCGGCCTCAGTGTAGGGATGTAAGTCGCTATTAAGTTCCTAACCGCTAAACAAGTGACTTTTGCTGTGGGGCCCACAGGATCGGACTAGCTCGTAGTGGCACAATAGAGATAATAGGCCAATCAAAGGGTAGAATTAGGACTTCAGCCTAATTAAACTAGGATTGGGATTTCAGCATAACCAAAGCAGTTTTATAAAAGTGCAAACGATCAAATCGAACTATCTAAGCAAAGCAAATAGTTAAACTGTATTTTATCCTGGCTTTGTCTTTTCCTTTTATATTAGAACTATTACTAAGTCTATAATCTTTATCTTGCTTAAAAATGCTAGTAATTACTTCCACTCACCAGACTTATAGTCTGACAAACTCCTATATTTCCCCTTTTCTCCCCCTTAGGCCAGTAGAGGCAAGGACAATAGAGGATTTCTTGGAGACCCATTTGCAGAGCTTTTCCATTCTTCATGTATTCTTCTTCTTTTCAGTTTCATATGACTTTTGATGTATTCATACATTGTGAGAGGGATGATTATTTTTGCTTACTCTAATGATGTGACTGAGATAGTGTTTTTCAGGAGACTTATGTATTCGGATTTTAAGACATATTATGTAATTGGTTTTATGACTTATTTTATGGAGAAATAAAGTTTAATTTTAAATGTTTCCGCTGTTTTATTTATTTTTTCTTGTGAATCTTACTCTATGTAAAGTTTTTTTAGCTATACCTATAATGCACCATATCCTTTACTGTGTACTTTTGGGTATACTAAGGGGTATGGGGTGTTTTAGACTATCTACATCTAGTTGAGTTTTCGTATAACAATAATTATCCGACTAATATTGGGATGGCACTGTTTGAAGCTTTGTATGAAAAGCCATGCAAATCACTGGTTTGTTGGTACGAAATAGGGGACAGTTTGATTCTTGGTCTAGATCTGGTTAGAGAAGCTACATAAAAGGTTCAGGTTATTCGGGCTAGAATTAAGGAGGCTTAGTCTAGGCAGAAAAGTTATATAGATAAGAGACGGAAAGATTTAAAGTTCTCTGTTGGAGACCAGGTTTTCGTCAAGGTGTCGCCATGAAGGGTGTGATTAGGTTTTGCAAATCAGGGAAGTTATCACCGAGATTCATTGGACATTTTCCTATTCTTCAGAGGATCGGGAAACTCGCATATAGATTTGAACTACTGATTAGTTTGGTAGGTGTCCACGATAATTTTCATGTTTGTCATCACCGAAAGTTTGTTCGAGACCTCGAGACTACTATTGCACCGACATTGCTAGATGATTTAGTGGTAGAGCCAGACTTTGCCATAGCGAGAAAGCCAGTTCGCATTGTTGTTAGAGATGAGAGGAAACATAGAACCAAGACGGTAAGATTAGTTAAAGTCCAGTGGAGTGACTATGACAGAGACTACACTTGGGAGGTTGAGTGTAGGATTAGAGATACTTACCCTGACTTGTTTGATGATATGTTTTACCTTCTTGTTTGATTTATTGTGTACCTTAACGTAATTTCGGGGATGAATTTCGTTAAGGAGGGTAGTCTATAACACCACAAATTTTTGGTAGCATTATTTAGGATATTTAATTAGTGAAATAAAATAAAATAATGTGTTTATTAGGGGATTGCGATTTGATTTAATTAAGGGTAGCCGTGCCATTTAAAACAAATGAATTAATGGGGGGTTAAAATTTAAATAAGGAGGAGGTAATATACGAAAGAGGCCATTCCTATGTCTTTTAAACCTTGGCAGTGTATTAAGATACACGTTCATTTTTCATTTTCAAATCTTATATTCCAAGGTAGGCCACCATTAATAAGGAAAGGGGAAGAAGAATTAACAAAAGCTAAAGGAAAAGCTAATTCCAATTAAATTCATCCACTCAAGCTCCGTAATCTTTAAAGCTAAGGTGAATAATGTTTACATCTCATTCTTGTTTTATTTCGGTTATATGGTGAAATCTGAATATTTTGCAATGATTTGCCACGTTTTTGAATGATGAAATGATTATATGTACTTGTTGATGATAAATGTATGTTCATATAGAATTTATGACAAGTTTTGAGATAAAAACTCTATTAAATGACACCAAATTGTTTTATGAAATTTTATAAAGATCTAAAATGATATTTTAGAGATGGGTTTCAATTTTCAAAATTTTTCAAATTTTCGTGGATTTAATATGAATTTTCTAGTAAAAAAATGGTATTTTGGATTATAAATTATTTACGGGTAAATAATTAAATATTTTTGTCTGAAATTATTATATGTTGGAAACCATATATAATGTGATTTTTTGGAATTTTTCCATATTTTTCCTAAGTGTTTTAGTGGTTATATAAAACTATTTAAGGTGTGGGACTTAAAAGTTTTATATAATTAAAGAGAAGAAGAGGACTTTTATAAAAATGTTTAAACTGCTAAATATGGAAAGATAGCAGCAATTTTGAAAAGAAAAAACTGGCAACCAATCATATTTTGACAAATAAGGTAGGTTAGATACAAAAGAATAGTTTTAAAATACAATAAACGGGCTTTTTACTGTTTCGTATCTTTCGGCGCTACATTCTGCCTCCATACTATTACCTCCGACATAGTCGAAACCAATGCATATGGTATTAGGCAACTGGTATGTAATGAATTGGATGTAGGCAAAAGGTATAGGGTCGAAACCATGGGGTTCCGAAAGGGATGAAGCATTGTTTTGGTTTTAAAGGAAAATACACCTACTTGCTTTCGACTAAGTTGCTTTCGACCTAATTATCTTTCCACTAAGTCAAATGGTTTAAAATAATGGTTTCTATTGGGTTGCTCTTTTGTTTTAAATGACTACTTTCGACTGAGTCGAAAACACTAGCTGTCACTTCCTACCTTTTGATCCAGATGGTTTCGAAGGGGTTCTTTTGTTTTCCAAAATTTGGCGACCACTCTAATGCTTTCGAAGGGATGGTTTCGACACCATCACTTCTTTGCTTAAGAAATAGTTTTGAAATAGATGCTTTCGACTTTTTTCAGTTTCTCATCCTTTTGCTCTACTTGAAGGCATAATCCAAATGGTTTTGACCGAAATGTTTTCAATGGGATTTCGAAGGAGTAAACTTCGAATGGTTTCGAAAGGTTTCCATATGTTTTAAATTGGACCTAAGTGCTTTAGAAAGAGTGGATTTTTGAGGCTTTCGAATGGTTTTATTGAATGGTTTCGAAAGTGGCGGTTCCCCAGTGTTTTGACAAAGTTAAAAAGGAAGGTTTTTCCTATGTTTTCAAAAGGCAGGATTTAAATGGTTTTAAAGGAGGATTAATTATATTTTAAAGCTTTCAAAGGAAAGACTTTTGTTTGTTTCGAAAGCGTTACTTTGAATGGTTTCGAAAGGGGTACTTGCAAAGGTTTCAAAAGGGTTACTTTTAAGGGTTTGGAATTGGTTGTTTAAAGGGTTTAAACAAAGGTTTCGAATATAATGAATAGGCAGAATAGCCTAAGTGTTTTCAAGTTATAAAGGACATTAACTTATTTTAAAAAGGATTGGTAATCCTTATTGAACATCATCAACATTATTTTGAGTAAAGTATGTATAACATGGCAAAATAGGTTAGAGTAAAGCTAAAGAAATATTTTCCTTGTATATGTATGATTTGGAGGACTAAATCATTTTGGAAAGGTTTTAAAGGAAAATTTAGAGGGTAGTTAAACCAAGAAAAGTGATTCAGACAGTTAGTTCATTTTGAGGGCAATCGGCCCAGAGTTTTCGGACGGTTAGTCTAGTTGGGGGCAGTCAGCCCACTTTTATGGATAGATAGTTCATTTGTTAGCATAATGAACTTTGCTACTATGTTACGGACAAATAGTCCACTTATTATTTATTTTATAGATAGATAGTCCATTTATTAGCATAAAGGATTTTGCTATTTTGATATAATCAGTTGATGGCAGTTAGCTCAAATTTTAGACAGGTAGTCCATTTATTACCTATTTATAGCATAACGGATCTTGTTATCATTTTATTATCACAATCAGTTTGATTAACCAGTATGGTTGCAAGAAAGGATTTGATAAATATATGTTTTGAAAAGGATATTACTGAGGGGAAACCCGTTCTGCTAAACGGTGTGGTCTCAATCAGTATCGATGAACCGTGATGTAATAGAATTATTCATACTAGGCTTTATGTCCAACTCAAAGTTTTTGTTTCCCCTCAAACTCTCAGGTGCTTTAAATTGATTTGAGTAGGCCAAGGGATGAGATTTTCAGGTTTTTATAGTTTTGGCGAATAAAGCATCCAGAGACGAGCAGTTGGCTGACAAATAGCTAATTTAGGACCATAATTCTTTTTGTTCTATTTCTGCTGTGTATTAAGTCAGATATGACTATATTGCTTTGATCGTCCAAGGGAGCATCGTCATATGTCGCTCTTGGCGTACTACTTTAAATTTATATTTGATCATTGCTTGGGAAACGTTTTGGGAATTTTTATAACATGGTTATGAATTATGATTTTGGAAATGTAATTCGATATATGCTGTTTTGAAATATGGAATTGGTTCATATTCATATGCTTCTAATATTAGCATTACCGTATTTTGTGATCAGAAGTTAATGCTATGGATGACTGCAGCATTTTTAGCACTTAGCTTTTGGCCTCTTGATATGTGATGTAACACACCTGCAAAGCAAAAATTACTGCAGCCAATTCCAAATCATGTGTCGGATACCTGACTTCATATGGTCCAAGCCGTCTGAAGGTGTAGGCAATCATTTTATCTCTCCACATTAACACAGCTCCTAATCATGTTATGTTCGACGATGGTTTTTCTATCGGTTTAGAAAACCGTCGAATGAATTTAGAAATAAAATAACCACAAGCGCACAATGTACTATCGTAGTACGCAATGAGTATGGATCAATCCACAGAGGATTGTTGATTATAAAAATTTGTTCAATCACATTAAACCAGATTTGAGAGTGATTAGCTAGAAAAAAGTAAGAAAAATGAAAAAAAGAAAGTGATAAAAATATGAGAGTGATAAGACAATTTAGAGGTAATTTCCACTCTCTAGATTACACAAATCATCAAAATGAAGTTACGATCTCTCTTTTGGTCATTAGTGAAATTAGTTGATGTGCTTATCATAAGTATGGTATATTCGGGCTATTAATTAGCCCAATATAAACCATCAAACTATAACACAACCACTAATACACATTTAAATCTCATGAAATATGACAACAAAGTTGAAAGAAAAATCTATTTTAAGCATGATCTATTAACTATTAATTAGAAATATAAGCCATAAAATTTTAATTTCAACATTCACTTATTTGCCATAATCATATTTAGATGAAGAGGCAATTTGTGTTTTTTGATTGTTTAAGCATAGCCTATTTGGTGTCAACAATATAGGCTATCAAATTCAAAGCAAAAACAACAAGTTAAACCACTTCATGCATTCTCATTAATCTCAAAAAGAGAGCAATAATTATCAAAATGTTGAAGTTACACGATTAGAGGCTTCATTACCCCTAAATTGATGGGATTAGCCTCTCATTTGTGTTATCATATCAACACAAGTAGCATGCAACATGAAACACGAAAAAAGTAGATGAAAGCAAAGTAAAGGAAGAGCTATTCTACTCGCATAAAATAAAAGAAGATCTACACTACTTGCATAAAAGTAAATAAACAAGAAAAGACTTGAATTAAAATTGCATAAAAAATTACATAAAAGAAATGGCTAAGTAGCCATGAAAAGAAAGAGAGCTCTCATATTATTTTTGATCTAAACTCACTAAGAGAAGAGAGCCTAAAAGAGACTAAAGAAGAGAGAATTACATGAAACATAATGGGTATTTATACAAGTTTAAACCCTAATTCACTTTTTGGGAACTACCAAAACTACCCCTCTAGGAAGTGTGGTGGCCAAGTAATCATTAGCATGTGTTAATCCTCATTTATATGTGCATGAAGCTTTAAACTCTATTAGCATGTGCATTAGCCTCTAATTTGTACATTAAGGTAGGCGGTAAGTGGGGTCCTCCATGATCCATGACTTTGAATTATTTCCATCTTCATTCCTTTGTATCTACATTGTTCATGCATATATCTTCATGAAACCACTTGTATTTGAGTTCAAATTCCTATAAAATAATATATAAATTTCCAACTAAATTTTCTCAAATTAATATATGCATAAAATGACCAATTTGTCCCTGGATGAAGATGAATATGTAACGATTTGACAATAATTTTAATTTTGGTTTAAACATGTTAAAACATCCAATATGATCATTTGTTTAATTTATTTAGATCAAATATGGTAGTAAAAATATGCACATTTACATGCACATCAAATACCCCCAAATTTATCTTTTTATTCATCCTCGAATAAAGAAAAAAAACCAAGGTAAATCAGTTTTCGTAAGAAACACGATTGCATTGAGCGTATGCAACGAGCCGTTAAACCTCTGGGTGTCCCTAGTAGGATGAGTGTTGTCTCGTGATGGTTTTCAGCGGATACTACCCACAAAATCCAAATGCAAAGTGAAAATATTTAAAAATTGCAAAATTTATTTACAATAGGATGAATGCAAGTTTTTGAATATATTTACAAATGAAGGGTTTACTTTTAAATTAACACGAATAAGTTAAATATATGTTTGGGTTATTATCTTGAAAATTTAGGCCATTTACTCGTCAAAATTTCCAACAAAAAGCAAGTTGTCATAACAAATAGACTGTAGTTTAAGTCGTTGTTTTGGTTGATAACACAGCGTAACTATGAAATGGATCCTTACCGATTACCAAAGTTCATCAAAGTGGTATTTTCATTTCTTTTCAATAAAAAGTCAAATCAAACAAGTTAAAATAGTGCTTGGATTTCATTTGCATACTCTCTTTATTTTTTTTGAAAATTTTATTGATATGTACAATATATACATATGCCTAACTCAGATAAACCGAGGCCGGATATATTACCTGTGCTCTGCCTTGCGGACTGATGTGAGGGGAATACAGAGCATGGTGAGTGAACACACAAGTGTGAACGCTTATTGATTGTAGGTGTTATTAATAAAAGAATTTTTATATACAAACACCTAGCTCAAATAAATTGAGGCCAGATATACGGATCAGGCACTACCATTCGGGCTTACGTGAGAAGGGTACAGAGCATGGAAAGTGTACACATAAGTGTGTACACCTATCGACCGTAGGTGTTAATAAATATATACATATATACAAGAATTTTTTTTTTGTTTTTTGAAGAGAGAGTTTTGCTAAATCATCTTAGCACCATTTAACTTAGAAGACAAAAAAATGTTATATCCTTTTATTTGAATTCACCACTTTTTGAAACAAAGATCTTCAATTTGGATATTTCATAATTAACATGTATGAACCTTCCTATATACTAGTTAAACCATCGTTATTTGTAATCAAACTTTATTTTTATTATTGTTGAGATAAATAAATTTTCAAAAATTTTAATTTAAGAGCCAAAATCTTATATTTATCCAATAGTGTTTCTTTAAAAATAAATCAAAATGCTTAATTTTTTTTTAGATTTTTTTTTGCTTAATTTTTTGAGTTTTTCTTTAGTTTTGGAAAGAGAATGCAAAAATAAACAATGAAAAATTGAAAAATTGAAAATGAAAATGATGAGACTCCCCCCATACTTGATTTTGACTGTGTCCCCACAGCCAACCCAAGTGAAAGGAGAAAAACGAAAATAAAAAGATGACTTATATTTACATAAAAACGAAAATATTATTATTTACAAGAGTTTAGAAAGTATATCGTCAAAAAGTAAATGAAATGGTCTTCCAAAGACCGATTCATTTGTCTCGTCAAGTATGCGAGACATAGCTTAACCACGAAAAACCAAACCATAAAAGATTTTGGAATTGAATGTCGATTTGGAAAAATGAATGTCGTTTTATTAAAAACCATACGAGTTGTATTATTTTCAATGATTTTCGGGGTAGATAGAAAAATTTGTTGAAGTTCATGTTTATTCTCACCAAATTGAAATTCAAGCTCTTCCTTGAAGAATTCTTTAGAATTATTGATTTTAAAATCAAAATGGTGATTTTAATCTTCCCCGTTAGAATTTAACAACTCGTTTTCAAAAATTCCAAAGAAATCATGTTCGTTAAATTCGTCTTCCTTTGTTGGATTATCAACAACTTCATCGCGTATATCCTTTTCAAAATCCGAAGTTGTTGTATTTAAAATTTTGAAATTGGAAAAAGGAAGATCGAAATTTAAATCGAGTTTCTTACTCTCAAAAGAATTGAAATCCACCTCAATTACCATGTTTTCAACAACTTCATTAAGATCATCATTTTCAGTTTCAAAAGTTATTGTTTGAAAATCGACGATTTGTGTAAAAGATGGATTATCACTTGACTCGTCACACGTTAAGATTTGATTTTGTTTATCACGCTGTTTCATACATGTTTCGAACAATAACTCGATGTGATCATTGTAGATTTGGTCCATTTGTTCAACAAAATCCAATTTATAATTATTAACTTGAGAATTTTTGATTTGGATTTGTTGAGAACAAAAATTTCACTCACATCATAGTCGAGATTATTCCCATTGCCAAAATTATTTGAAAAGTGGATCACATTTTGATTTTGATTTTAAAATTCATTTTGAAATTTGAAATTGAATTGGCATGGGTTATACTCAAATTTTTTTGAATTTTGAAGTGAATTCAAACCTTCAATATTTTGAAAATTTGGATTTGAGTTATCGCACAAATATGAACTACACAATTCATTTATCATTCGATTTTGTTGTGTAGAGAGTTTAAGTAAAGATGAAATCGTTTCAATGTTATTTTCGAGATTCGAGGGTTGTTTGTCATTTTGAAAATTTGTTGGTTCAAAATTCGAATCGTTTAAACAATAGTTGTTGTTGAAATATCCATAAGAATTTGATGTGAAATTATATGGATTATATTGATTTTCACAACTATTGTAGAATTCATGTGAATATGGAAATCCAGACAGTTTCAAGAATGTTTTTTGGTTTTTTTATAAAGAAAAAATATTTACAAAGAGAATTTTTTTTCAAAATGGAAAATTGATTTTTGTTTAGTTTTTTTTATTTTCAAACTTTTTTAACTTTTTTGATAAGATTTTATATTTTATTGGATTTTTTTGTTTTAAAAAAAACTAACTTAAAATTGTTTTTTTTTGGATTTATTATTTCGATTATAAAAAAAATCAAATGAAATAAACGATTAAGAAATGTTTAAACAAAATTTTAGTTTTGGATTTTGAAAAAAAAAATTGTCTTTTTTTAAAATATGAATGAACTAATGCAACTAAATGAATGCAAGTGTTTAATTATAAATTATTTATCATAAATAGCTCATAACCCAAAATTGTATAATTACACATTATCTTAAATCAACAAGATAGTTCTCAACCAGGTAACAGACAGGATTTATCGGTGCACCACGAATCACCGTAACAACGTAGCCGATGGTTTAAGTACCTTCAAAGAAACAACTACTATAATATTTACGAATCACTGTAATATTTATAAATGGTTATTGCTCTGCCGTAGCCTAGACACCAAGAAATTAAATTGTTCAAAGAACACAACTTTTCAATATACAATTAAGTGTTATCGATGTCTAACTGTTATTATTAGTCAAAATTCTAGGATGAAACGCAAAACAGAAATTAACGTGTATTAACAATACAACTACGATGAAAGTTGTTTTTTTTGTTTATGTTTTTAATTTTTTTTTGTAAATTCAAGCAAACAGCAATGCAAGGCAAATAAAAACAATAGGTAAGGGTTAAAAGTAGCAAATTTTTTTATAAGCAAGCAAGTAGTTATTTTTTTTGGCAAGCTAAGCGAAGCAAGCAACTCTTCCTATCTTCTTTGGAAACCTGAAAATAGAACAAAGATATGTATATAGGTTTTTAAAAAAAAAATTAAAATTAAAAAACTAAAACAAAACAAATTAAAACAAATTAAGACAAATCAAAACAAAATTAAAAATAATTTTTTTTAAAGATAAATCAAAGCAAAACTAAAACAAAACAAAACAAATTAAACAACCTTTTTTAAGATGAAATTAAAACAAAACAATATAAACGAAAGAAAATAATGCTAAAGAACATACTCATTTTCCTCTTTTAATCAGCCTTTAATTCAACCCAGCCCAAATAGATACTCCCCCAATACTTAATTTTATTAACAAAGAAGATCGAACAACTTCCTTAAATAAAATCAAATCAAATACAATTGATTTCCTCGTTTAAAAAAAACGCAGTTCCACCGTGGACGTTGGTTGTTGGATCTGTTCTCGCGAATGGTTTCTTTGGTCAAAGCTGGGTTTGATGCCGAATTGGGGTTGGTCAGCGATTGAAATGAAGTGGAGATCATGATGGTTGCGAAGGAGCAACGAGGAAATTTAGGGTGATTGGCGAGTCGAAGCAATCGATTCGATCTGGTTTTGCTAAATTTGGATTTTGAAGTGCTTTCTGGTTTTGCAATTTTGGATGAGGCAGATCGCGATTGAGGGGGGAGATGAGTGGTTCCTTGGTAGAGGTTGTTCGATGTTCGACGATTGGTTGATTCGCGACTGAGTGAGGTTGTGGAGTTCGGGGTTGTGGATTTCTTATTAAAGTGCCGTGCGATGCTTTTTGGTAGAGGGGTTCGTGGTACAACAGTATGAAGTTTGAGTTTGCGGCAATGCAAGGGTGAGTGCACAACAGTAAGTTTGCAAGTGAATGGTTTTTTTTTCATTTTTTTGGAGGGGGGGTGGGGTGGTTCACTGAAATGGATGTATGCTTGCACAGTGAGGAGTTTGTAGATGGTGGTTCAGGCTAAAAGCTGTTGTTGTAGGTTGATAGTCTGCTGGTTTGATGAGTGGGTGATTGGAGTGCAGCATGTATGGGAAGAAGTGGTAGAAATGCAGAGGAATTGATGTTAATGTTAGCGGCAGGTTGAAATAGTGAACTGGGATGGAGAGGTTGGTAGAAAACGGTTCAGGCAGGAGCAAGGCAGTGATGTGGTTGTGGATGGAGATGTAGGCAGTGTTGTGAAGTATGGTTGATGCAAGAGGGGTGTAATAGTGAACTGAGAGGTAGTGAGTGTATGATAGGCAGTACGCTGTGAATAGGGAAGGTTTTGTTGGTTGTTTTGGTGGTAATGGCAAGTTGCTTTGATGATTGTTATGTATGGCAGTTGACAGGTTCGACAGAGGTTGTGTGAAGTAAATAGGTGGTGGAAGTTTGCTCAGTGACAGGTTAGGTGGAGAGTGGATTGTTGTGGTCAATTGATTGTAATAGAAAAGGAGGTGGTTAGGTTACTTGGTTAGGCAATGTTATGCTATGTAGTGAAGTTTGATGTGAAGGGGGTTGTGGTGGTTTTCTAGCAGCAGAGAAATGGTTGACAGATGTGGTTGAAGTCGAAGGCAGTAAGGAAGTTGAAATTTGTAGCAGTTTGATGAATTTGTAGGTTTGATTATTTGTGTTGACAGTGGTCGTTTGCTTTGTAGTTGCTCAGGCAGGAGGAGCTGCCGTGGGATTGGAAAAAGGCAGTTGTAGTTGAAATGGTGGTCATTAATGTAGAAATGGACAGTAATAGTGGCAATGGAGAGAGGATAATGCAGAAGTCAGTGCAGATGGGTGATAATGTAACAGTGTATGTAGTGGTGATATGTGTATGTAGTGGTGATGTTAATGGGGTTGTATGGAAGTGTAGGGGTATGCTGATTGGTCACCAGTCGGGGGGTATTGGGTTGAGTTGAAGGTGGTGATTGTAGCGCTAGCAGTGGCTATTTTGTGGGATGTGAAGAAGTTTGTAAGTGAACTTCTGGTGGTTGATGGTTGGAACAGGGAGCTCGTTTGTAGCAGTTTTCTGCTGGTAGCAGGTGGAAATGATGCTAGTGATGTACACTGTGCAGGCACAGTGAGGCATAGAGAGCAGTAAGAAAAGATGTAGTATTGAAATGCAAATGTAATTGAAATTTGTAAATGCAAAGATGAAATGCAAATTTGTAAATGCAAATGTATTTGAAAATGGAATGAATTTTTTTTTCGTTTTCAATTGAGATTGTGTGAATGTTTTTTTTATAATAAAATATGCAAATGCAAAAACAAACAAGAAACACAAGCACACAACAAAATACACACAAAAATCAAATAAACACACAACAATTTTTTTTAAATGCAAACACACACAAAAATTAAACAAAAATAATTCGAAGAATAGAAAATTATAATCAAGATTTTCCCCTGCAACGGTGCCAAAAACCTGTTCTGACGGCTAAATGTCTATCGAGTTAGAAAATAGCCGAACGGATTTTGAAATAAAAATTTACCGCAAGCGCACGGCGTACTATCGTAGTACGTAGTGAAAACTGTTCGATCCGCAGGGAATTGTTTATTTTTAAAATCTGTTCAATCACATTAAACCAAAGTTGAGAGTGATTAGCTAGAAAAAAGTAAAAAAATATTAAAAAGAAAGTGATAAAAATATGAGAGTGTTAAGACAATTTAGAGGTAATTTCCACTCTCTAGATTACATAAATCATCAAAATGAAGTTATGATCTCTCTTTTGATCATTAGTGAAATTAGTTGATGTGCTTATCCTAAGTATGGTATAGTCATGCTATTAATTAGCCAAATATAAACCATCAAACTGTAACACAACCACTAATACACATTTAAATCTCATGAAATATGACAACAAAGTTGAAAGCAAAATCTATTTTAAGCATGGCCTATTAACTATTAATTAGAAATATAAGCCATCAAATTTTAATTTCAACATTCACTTATTTGCCACAATCATATTTAGATGAAGAGGCAATTTGTGTTTTGTGATTGTTTAAGCATAGCATATTTGGTGTCAACAATATAGGCTATCAAATTCAAAGCAAAAACAACAAATTAAACCACTTCATGCATTCTCATTAAGCACAAAAAGAGAGCAATAATTATCAAAATGTTGAAGTTACATGATTAGAGGCTTCATTACCCTAAATTGAAGGGATTAGCCTCTCATTTGTGTTATCATATCAATACAAGTAGCATGCAACCTGAAACACACAAAAAAAGAAGATGAAAGCAAAGTAAAGGAAGAGCTATTCTACTTGCATAAAATAAAAGAAGATCTACACTACTCGCACAAAAGTAAATAAACAAGAAAAGACTTGATTAAAATTGCATAAAAAAATTACATAAAAGAAATGGCTAAGTAGCCATGAAAAGAAAGAGAGCTCTCATATTATGTTTGATCTAAACTAACTAAGAGAAGAGAGCATAAGAGAGACTAAAGAAGAGAGAATTACATGACATAAGGGGTATTTATACAAGTTTAAAACCCTAATTCACTTTTTGAGAACTACCAAAACTACCCCTCTAGGAAGTGTGGTGGCCAAGTAATCATTAGCTTGTGTTAATCCTCATTTAGATGTGCATGAAGCTTTAAACTATATTATCAATGTGCATTAGCCTCTAATTTGTACATTAAGGTAGGTGGGCAGGTGGGGTCCTCCATGATCCATGACTTTGAATTATTTCCATCTTCATTCCTTTGTATCTTCTTTGTGCATTCATATATCTTCATGAAACCACTTGTATTT
The DNA here is from genome assembly GCA_030737815.1 of Allium fistulosum. Classification (NCBI taxonomy): domain Eukaryota; kingdom Viridiplantae; phylum Streptophyta; class Magnoliopsida; order Asparagales; family Amaryllidaceae; genus Allium; species Allium fistulosum. Next base: position 209,023,234 of record CM060904.1, on the reverse strand, counting down.
GAGTTCAAATTGTTATAAAATAATATAGAAATTTCCAATTAAATTTTCACAAATTAATATATGCACAAAAATGACCAATTTGCCCCTGAACGAAGATGAATATGTGACGATTTGAAAGTAATTTTAATTTTGGTTTAAACATGTTAAAACACCCAATATGATCATTTATTTAATTTAATTCGATAAAATATGGTAGTAAAAATATGCACATTTACGTGCACATCATGTTCCACACGCATCGGTATAAACCGCCATCCCGATTCCCATTTGGAACAACCAACACAGGCGTATGGGTCAATAAGTGTTTCAAACTCTGGAATGCTCCATCTTACTTATCGATCCACACAAAATTTACATCCTTTCTAGTTAGCTTGGTCATCAGCCGCTATCCACGAGAAATCCTTAATGAACCTCCGATAATAACCAGCGAACCAAAGGAAACTCTTTAACTCCGTCATTGTCTCGGGTCTCTTCCAACTATTTACTGCCTCAATCTTAGTCGGATCTACCGACAACCCTATCTATGAGACTACATGACCAAGAAACTTCACTTCTTTCTTCCATAAGTGACAACTTTGATTTCAGATGGTGTTGCCTCAACATCCCAAGCATCACTCTAAGATGAACTTCATGCTCTCTTTCGTCCTTGGAGTTTATTAGGATATCATCTATGAAAACCAATACAAACTTATCCAAGTGCTTTCGGAAAACCAGGTTGATCAAATTCGCAAAGAAAGCTGGCGCATTAGTCAGTCTAAATGGCATAACTAACAATTCATACGACCAATACCTGGTCCTAAACACCTTTAAAGGTATGTTATCCTCTACGACGTTGAGCTAATTGTAACCTGTCGCTAAATCCAACAGCGAGAATAACTTGGCTCCACTCAACTGGTCAAACAAATCGTCAATCCTCGGCAATGGATATCCATTCTTTATCGTCCTCTCATTTAACATACGATAATCTATACATAGCGTTAACGATCCATCCGGCTTCTTAACAAACACTACAGTTACTTGCCAAGTCGAACTACTCGACCTGATAAAATTCTTGCCTTCTAAATCGACCAACTGCACCTTCAACCCCCTCATCTCTATAGGAGTCATCCTACTTAGAGGTCTACTCATTCGTTATGCTCCAGGAACAAAATTTATCCAAAACTCAATGGCTCGTTTCGACGGTAATTCAACTACAGGCTTAAACACATATGCGAATTCTCTAACCACGAAAACTCGACTCAACTCATCTTCCAATTCCATAGCATAGAACAAGGCATTAACTTCACCGCTAGAACCTTCTACGGCATAAACTATCCGATCACTTCAATCTTGGTGTCTAAGCGATATTTTCCAATCCTGGAAAAATATCCTAGCATCGTACTCACTTAACCAATCCATCCCCAGAATAATACTGATCCCCACAAAATCAAACACATGCTAACTGGAAAACAAAAGTTTGACCTAATAGGTCAAACTCTGACCGGTATAATCTCAGCCCTAGAGTTGCATACCCTCCTATTGGGTTAGCAACACGAAAGGAAGTAACTAAATAAGTGGGTTCTATGTTAATTTTATCTATCAAACATCTAGATATAAAAGAATGTGATGCACCAGTATTAAATAGAAAGCTAACAGGCATACTATGAACCTGAAGCATACCTACCAAAACTGATTTTCAATTTTCCCGAGCTGTTGGCTTAGAAGCAGCAGGTTCCAATGTATATATCTTGCCCTTTCCATCCTTTGCTGGTTCCTTGCAATGGCTCTTATAATGGCCAATCTGGTAAAATTCGAAGCACTGGACACCCTTTTTTCCAGCTGCCTCCTTAGCATTCCCGGCATGAGACTCATAGAATAGTGCCCCTTCTTGTCGCACTTGAAATAGACAATCTCAGACTTCCCCTTCTTAGTTGCTCCAGCCTTCTGAGCACCTTTCTTAGGAAATAAATTCCTCTTCTGATTCTGCCCAGCTTGGACTTCTTTAGCCATACTCTTCTCTAGAGAATAAAGAATCTCCACATGCCTCATGGCCATCTCCACAACAAAGTTAGAATGATCTTTAATATGTGGTAACGTGGCTCTAGCTAACTTAGGCTTTGACCCCTTGATAAACTTCTCATTCCTTTTCATGATTGTATCCACTGAAGCATAAACTTATCTCGCCAACTACTTGAACTTCCTAGCATAATCCATAATCGACATCTCTCCCTGCTCCAATTAAGCAAACTTCATAATCAGAGCTAACTGTGACACGGCAGAAATAAACCTCCTCTAGAACCTTCCTTTGAAGTCTGCCCATGACAAAGTTTCTTCGTCCACACCAGCCATCACACTGTTTCATAAAAACAATGCGGCTCCTTGAAGCTCTCTAGATGCCAACCTTCTATTATGCTCGTCATTGAGCCACAAGTCATCAAAAATCCTTTCGTAGTACAATAACCAATTTTCCATTTCTATAGCATCCTCTGTCCCCAAAAAAGGCTTCCCTCCAAGCTTAGCTTAATCTCGGCTCAACTTAGCATAATTATTAACCACCGGAACTTCCAAAACTCCTACCCAAGCAGCATCTCCTCCTACCATTCCATCTATAACTCCATATTGCATCATTTTCACAAAAAACTAATACACATCCCCATGTCCACTTGCGGGACTCCAACACCTACATTCTCTGCTTGTGCCTTACCTTTGGTTCTACTTGTACTAGTTCTGGAATTTCCTTCGGTGCCCTTCCCTCATGGGTTAACTCTTCCTCTTCTACCTTCCATATCTATATTCAAACCTCATGAGATATAGAAAAATAACCAAACAAGGATAGGAGACTAGAGATAAAGCATATACTTATATATAACAAATACAAGTACGTTACCATAGCTTTATCACATACCCCAAATCGTACTTTAATTCCTTAGGATTGTGTTGGGTGAGTTTCGACCGGGCCAACCCACCGGACCATCTCCTTCCCATACCTGCCGAACCAAATCCCCTCTCCTCCGTCACTGAACCATACGTAGCCGAATCGACCAACTCCCCCTGCATAGCCGGACCAACCAACCATCGATTCAAGCCTCTACCGAACCATCTCCCAAGTCCAATGATGCCGGGCCAGCCTCTACCGAACCATCTCCCAAGTCCAATGATGCCGGACCAACCCCTACTGGACCAACCTACTCCACTCATTGTAGAACCAAAGAACCACCGGTCCACCTACCACCGAATCAACCACCACCCCAGCTGCTATTGAACCACTCCGCGCTCCAACCATCATCGGACCAGGGAGTACCGAACCGACCTTGCCAAGCCAGATTGCATCAGTCTAGGCCCACCAGCAGCTGTATACATCCAAGACCCCTACCCCCAACCTCACTCTATAAATAGAGGGGCAGGGGTACAACAATGTGGGACAAGTTTGAGAGCTCAAGCACGGAGACAACTTTCAAACAACTTTCATATACTTGTATCAAAGCTTTGTACTTGTAATCTGAACAAGAAAGGAGAAATAACATATAAAGTGGACATAGGCACGTTCTGGCCGAACCACTATAAATCTGTGTGTCTTTTACAGTTTAGTCCCTACTTTTTACATATTTGCATAAATCACCCAGACCACTAAAAACGACATAAAATCAACTAAATCATACGACTTGGAGGTGTTTGCCCATTTTTTGTGCAAACATATTTGGTGCTTTCACTGAGAGATTGAAGCTCGAAGCTTCAGCTTCTTCCACTTAACATTCTTCCTGATAGCATCGTTCATCGCTTGGAAAACATGCCTCCCAAGCCGAAGAAAGATGTTAACAAAGGAAAAAACGTCGCCACCAGCAGTCTTCCAGATTAAGTGGTCACAGATCAAGTAGATCATCCCCCTCCAGCAGCAGTACCAAATGAAGGTCAGGCAAATCCGACCACCCCTACCGTGGAACAGCCGACAGCAATTACTAGGGCAGATCTAGACAGGGTTGTGGCTGAAGTGACTAACCGCTTCACGGCCCAGCAGAAAGCCTTGGTGGACCATCTCATGTCACGCTTAAGGGATGCTGAAGAGTCCAACCGCAACACTGAATCATGGGGTGAGTCCCAGTCTGGAGGATCTCAGAGACAACAAAGATCTTCCTTCTTCGAAGGAGCTAACGGCAGAAGCAACCATGGTAGGAGCCGAGATCGAGCACAGCCCAAAGTTAGGCCTGAGGAAACGCTTGGAACCGAACCCAACGGGAGAGGTACCGGGCGGAGGTCAACTGTAGCTGAGCCGGTCGTACTGCCTAGCCACGGAACCACCAATGAAAGGGGCCGAGCTAGAGTCCAGCCCGAAGTTGGACCTGAGGAAGTGCTTAGATCAGAACCCAGCAGGGGAAGATCAAGGCAAGGGCCAACTGTAGCTGACCCTAGCATGCTCCCAGAAGACCAAAGGCAACCATTGGAAAATTTCAGGAATGATAGACGATACCATCCCTACAGGTCATCCGGACGGGATCAGTCTCGTAGAGCAGAACCAAACTCATTCCTATCTGCTCCAAATTCTGATGAAAGGATGGCACGCTTGTTCAGAGAGTGCGTCCAACGGGATCAAAGAGATCGGGGGATAGGCGCTAGGGTAACCAGCCCCTTCGCCCGCAATATCGAAATTGCCATCACCCCGCGAGAATGGAAAATGCCAACAATGGAACCTTACAAAGGAACCTCCGACCCCGTTGTACACTAGCAGAGATACACATAGCATATGCTCATGAGTGGAGCAGCAGAGGGAGTGCTGTGCAAATGCTTTCCACTATTCTTAGCAGATCTAGCTACCTCCTGGTTCTGTCATTTACCTCAAGGATCCATCAGCTCGTGGGAAATGTTGAAAGAAAAGTTTATCAGCCAGTTCTGCATTCATGTGGAACAACCCAAAGACGCTTATTCCTTATCCAGTATCAAACAGAAACCTGGAGAGAAGCTGCAGCAATACCTAACCCGATTCAATGCCGCAGCGGCCGCAGTCCAAGATGCCGATGAGAAGCTTATCCTAATGGCCCTCTGTAGTGGTGTGCATCCGGATACTAGATTTGCTAGAAGATTGACAAAAGAAAAACCGGCTACTTTACCTTATTTCTTCCATGAAGCCGAGGAATACATGAGGCTTGAAGATGCTGCCACTAAGGGGCAGTCAAGGCAACAAAATAAGGCAGCCCACGGCAACACGCCCGCTGCAGCGAAGGACGTTCGAAGAAATGATTCTAGAGACAATGCTGGCGGCAAGAAGGGAGAAAAGCGCCTATATCGGCCAGGACCGATATTTGACACTTACACCCCGTTGAATGGAACAATCGTAAACATCTTCCTGGCTACTCAAGACGAGGTTAGATACAAATGCCCCTGCACAAGAAGGAATCAGATAACGCAATTAGGTCTGGAAAATTCTGCCGCTTCCACGAATCCCATGGGCATGATACCAACGAATGCCATCATCTCCGAGACTTGATTGAAGAACATAACAGAAGAAGGAAACTAGAATGCTATGTAAAAAGTCAGAATAAGACTCCGCTCCTACCAACGAAAACCCAAGGCTACCCTCTCCAGAGACAGGCATAGGAAATCGCAATACTAGCGGGCCCAGTCAAGAGAAGATAGTGGTCCATACCATCTCGGGAGGACCACACATCGCAAACAGAAGTTGGGCAGAGATGGAAAGGTATGGAAAGTCACTTAGAAATAATGAAGACTACGTTAATTCTGTTATAGAAGAACGCCACCCGAAGCGGAAAGAGAGTGATGACATCACATTCAGTAGGCGTGACCTAGAGGGGAGGCAATACCCTCACATGGATCCCATGGTTATCTCCGCCCGGCTCGGTCCAGCCGAAGTTTTCTGAATTCTGGTAGACACCGGAAGCTCAGTAAATATCTTGGTCAAGCATGCATTCGACAAAATGAAACTATCAATGAAGGATGTTTTCCCCTGCAATAAGCCACTACATGGTTTCACTGGAGTTGCAAAGATGCCCCTCGGGCAACTGGACCTCTTTGTCGAAATTGGAAGTCATCCCCGCTCTGTTGTACGGAAGCAGACATTTGTGCTGATAGAAAACCACTCGGCCTACAACGCCTTCTTAGGAAGGCCAGCCTTATCTGACTTCCAAATCGTCCTTGCCCCATGGTGCCTGAAGATGAAATTTCCAACGGACAATGGAGTAGGGGAAGTAGAAGGAGACCAGGATGTTGCTCGAGACTGCTATGTAACTGAACTTCGCAACAACCAAAGGAAGGATAAAGGGAAGAGTGTAGAAATTTCCCTCTACACAAAAAGTTTGGAAGCATAGCAACTAAAGAAAGCCCCTCCTCTTCGATATACCAGCGACCCTTTCAATGAATTAGATCCTAGGGACATAGAGGAGGAGGCCACCGCCGAGCCTGCAGAGGCTATGGAATTTGTATCTGTAGACAAACATGACTCGAGTAGACTATTGAAAATCGGGTCCCAACTAAAAGCAGATTTGAAGGAACAACTCATTGACTTTCTCCGCCACAACTTGGATGTATTTGCATGGTCACATGCCAACATGACCGGAATCTCCCCTGACATAGCATGCCACGTACTAAACATTGATCCTACCAAGGCACCCGTAAAAAAAAGAAAGAGAAGAATGGGGGCAGAATGATAAGCATCCCTCGATGAAGAAGTAAGGAATCTACTTGCCAATGACTTCATACGAGAAGCCATCTACCCAGAGTGGATCGCCAACCCGGTGCTGGTAAAGAAGGCTAATGGGAAGTGGCGAACATGCATTGACTTCTCCAACTTAAATGATGCCTTCCCGAAGGATTGCTTCCCACTTCCCCGAATCGATCAACTTGTAGACAGCACAGCCGGGCACGAGCTCTTGTCTTTTATGGACGCATACTCAGGATACAACCAAATTCCCATGCATGCTCCCGATCAGGACCACACTAGTTTCATCACTGACCGGGTTTGTACTGCTATAAGGTAATGCCTTTCGGACTTAAAAACGCAGGAGCCACCTACCAGCGCCTCGTCAACAAAATGTTTGCAGGGCTAATAGGGCAAACCATGGAAGTGTATGTGGATGACATGCTGGTAAAGTCAAGGAAGGCCGACAATCACGTAAGCCACCTGGGCAAGATGTTTCAAATACTTCGCTAGTATGGAATGAAACTTAATCCCCTAAAATGCTCCTTCGGAGTATCATTAGGAAAGTTCTTGGGATTCATCGTCCATGCCAGAGGGATTGAAGCAAACCCTGAACAAGTCCGAGCTCTAAAAGATATCAAAGTACCTTCCACTTGAAAGGAAATGCAAAGCCTGAATGGGAAAGTGGCCGCCCTAAGCCGATTCATCTCCAAAGCAACGGACAAGTGCGTCCCCTTTTTCGAAGCTCTAAAGAAAGACAAAGGAAAGTTTGAATGGACTGACGAATGCTTAAATGCTTTCCTTAACTTAATCGAACACCTCCAGAAACCGCCGGTACTCTCGACTCCAAACGAAGGCGAAGAGTTATACATGTACCTTGCTATATCATCTCAGGCTCTAAGCGTTGCTTTGGTAAGAGAGGACAACCACACACAGCGGCCAGTATACTTTGTAAGTAAGAGATTTACAGGGGCAGAAGTCCGATATCCCAAACTTGAGAAGCTAGCATACTGTCTACTAATCACATCACGAAAATTGCAACACTATTTTCAATCCCATTCCATCAGAGTTCTGACCGATCAACCGCTGAGGCATGTACTCCATCGTCCCGACACTTCTGGGCGACTACTTAAATGGTGCATTGAACTAAGTCAATATGATATTACCTACCATCCTCGCACCGCCATCAAGGGGCAATCCATGGCTGATTTCATTGTCGAATTCACTACCAGCGAAAGCGAGGAGCAATCAGAAATAGCAGAAGGCATCAAATGGAACCTCTTTGTGGATGGTGCATCAAACGAACAAGGCTCTGGGGCAGGTGTGGTAATAATTACTCCCAGGGGAAATAAGCTGCACCATGCTATAAGGTTGGAATTCGTTGCCACCAACAACGATGCGGAGTATGAAGCAGTGATAGCTAGATTAGAACTTGCCTTAGAAATCGGAGCCAATTCTTTGTGTCTTCATAGAGATTCTCAACTTATTGTAAATCAAATACTAGGAGAATTCCAGGCTCGAGAAGAATGACTCGTGGCATATTTAAAGAAGACCAAGTTGCTTCTCAATCGATTGGATCGCTATTTGATCAAACACATGCCTCGGGAAAAGAACCAGGAGGCTGACAAACTGGCAAAGCAAGCTAGCATGAGGGATGGCGCTATTTCCGGAGCAGTAGCCATCTCCAAGCAACTAACCCCAAGTTTTGAGCAAGTGAATCTAATAGCTGCAACCGAAGAAGCAACTTGGATGACTCCCATCCGAGACTACTTACAAAACGGCACCCTACCCGACGGGCATAACGAAGTCAAGAAAATCTAAAGGAAAGCTTCCCGCTACACAATAGAAGGGGACACACTCTATCGACGTGGCTTCTCTAATCCCTTATTAAGGTGTGTCGCTGGAAGGGAAGCCAAGGAAATCTTATCCAACATCCATCAAGGAAGCTGTGGAGATCACACTAGAGGACAGACTTTGGCAGAAAAGATACTCCGATATGGATATTTTTGGCCCACCTTAAGCAAGGACGCTTTATACTTCGTCAGAAAATGCGACAAATGCTAGAACTTTGCTAAGATTCCGCGACTACCAAATACTAAGATTACCCAGATGTACAGCCCTTGGCCCTTTGCAGTATGGGGAATTGACTTGATTGGCGAACTGCCAATTGGCCGAGGTAGGGCCAAATATGCTATAGTGGCAGTAGACTATTTCACCAAATGGGTGGAAGCAGAGCCCCTAAATAAAGTGTCATCAGCGAAAGTTATTAACTTCTTGATCAAAAATGTTCTATGCAAGTACGGAGTCCCATTCAAAATTATATCGGACAATGGACTTTAGTTTGACAGCGAGGAGTTCGCCAACTGGTGCCAAGAGCACGGAATTCACAAGAGCTTCTCATCCGTAGCTTATCCCCAGGCAAATGGACAAGTCGAAGCCGTCAACAAAATTCTGAAAACTCTAATCAAGAAGAAACTCGAAAAGTCAAAGGGCGCTTGGGTGGATGAACTCCCTACGGCACTATGGGCCTATCGCACATCTTTCAGAACATCGACGGGGCATACTCCTTTCTCTTTGGCATATGGATCAGAAGCTATGCTCCCAGTTGAAACCATCGTGCCTTCCCACCGTAGGATCCACTATGACCCAGAAGAGAACGAAGAACTCCTTCACATGTCTTTGGATCTAATTGAGGAGAGAAGAAATGATGCAGCCCTCAAAGCAGCAGCCCACAAGCAAAAAGTGGCAGCACAATACAACTCCAAAGTCAAGCATCGTACCTTACAAGAAGGAGATCTTGTCCTCAAGCGAATCTTCCCTCGCCCCAAGGCACTAGATCCAATCTAGGATGGACCATATGTAATTCATAAAGATCTCCACAACGGAGCTTATATTTTGTCAACAGTGGACGGAGAGGTGTTCCAGAGGGCATGGAACATCCAACACCTCTGTCGATACTTTTCTTAACTTGTACTGCCCATATGAAGTAAATTAACAAAGAGAATCAGTGGACGTACGCATTTTCATGCCGAACCACTTTAAAAAACCTTGTCTCTTTTTTAACTTGTTCCTTTATATCTTGGCTGCTTGTTAACTTTATCCTTTTCTGTTGGACAAAATCCTGTGCATATAACATTTCCATTCAAGGAACTCCACAGCGCAACTTCACCTGGACAAGACCTAACAGGTACTATGCGAATCTATGCCCTCGCCAATGAGACACTTTTGCTCTGGCATCCCTCTGCTGTGGGTTGACTCATTGCTCGCGACGGCCCTTAAAGCCAACTGTAATGAGCCGATTATAAGCCACCGAGAAGGCCGACTATAGGCAAGGCAGCTCATTACGGCGTTCGGCTCGCCGGCAAATATGAACCTACTTTAAGCCCCAACATAAGGTGTGTCCAGCCAGGGGTAGTTCACGGTTGACGATCGGCACCCACGCTAGCCGGCCACAGTAAATCGAATAATACCCACGATTACGGGCCATAATGGCCCGGGTAGTTACTGTGCGCGATCTCGGCTCCGATGTGTCTTAAGTACGGCTGTGGTAAAAAAGATTAACTCCCCGCGGAGGCGTAAGATGGGTGACAAATGTCTCCAAGACCCACAGCTAGGGAAAGAGACTACAAAGCCCGTTTGCCACGAAGTTAAGCACATCGAAGGCCTTCCGTGATTGGAAGTTTTACTTTTTCTCATATTTCAATTTTATTTAAAAAGCTTTTCTCCTATCCTCCGTAACAATCCCTAAAGTACAGGACACAGAATAGGAGACATTCGCTAATGGGAGCGGGTACTGACAACAAGACACTGGACCACATTCCATACTCGGTCACACAGGACATTCAAAGCTGCCATCTACAAGTAGAATATGAAGGGCGGTATCTTCTTCTTTCATGAATAAACACGTGGCTATAATTTATTCACACATCACACTAACACTGCAAGACATGAAATTATGTTTTAAACAAGAACTTGGCATCGAACACAATTTAATTACAAGAATATGCATAGCTATATTTCTCGTACAACATGACAAAATAGCAAAAAACATTCAAAAAACGACAGAATCAGCTTAAGTTAAAAAGTTACACGTCGAGAATCATGTTGTTTATTACAAATAGCATAATTACAGCCTAAGAGTTACGTTACTATTCTGAGACTAACATACACAACAATGTCAAGTTCACGAAAAGATATCCAGGACAAATCAAGGAGCCGGCTGCGTCGGAGTTTTATCCTTGTCCTGTTGCCCACCTGTCCGGTCAAAGAAAGAATTCATTAATGATAAGCAACCAAGTTAGCGGAAAGACTAGAAAGGAAGACTTACCAGCATCTTCTCCTTGATCATCTTGATCATCATCCTCTACTTGCACACCTGCCTCCTCAGCTGCAAGCAACCGCATACCCTCCTTCACCGCCACCTTCTCCTCCTTGGAAAACTGGCAGTAACCACATTTTATCTTGAAGGTCACGCCACCCTCCTTATCCTCCTCAGCCTTGGCCTCCTCCAGAGCCCTGAGATCCTAGTCATGACCCGGGGGTAATCATCCATCCAGGACAAGTTACCCTGCCTCTAAGTACGGAAGTACATATCCTGGAGCATCCCATCCATCATCCCCTCGTTCTCCTCAAACTCCCTCATTCGGACCTCAGAAGCCCGCAGCTTCGCAACAACAGCATCCCTCTCCGATCGGTACCGTAAACGGTCAGCCTGAACGGACCTCCTCATCGCCTCCATCTCCTCCATCAACTTAGCCTGAGTAAGCTCCGCGACCTCAAGTCTCCCCGATAGTTCCTCTACCTGCTCGAGGTCCGCCTGCCGAACCTCATCCACCATGGCAATGGCCATGTCAACCCGCTCCTTACAGACGGCCTCCATCTTCCGCAACTCTGCCCTACTGGCCTCTTCCATAGTCTTCCTCAATTGTCTGGATGCGGCCTCATGCTGAGAGATTTGGATGGCTTGGTCGGCAAGTTGCTTAGCCTGGTCGGAAACCATCAACCGTAGCCGGATGTTGGCGCTCCCTATCTCTTCCCCAGCCTTGACCAGTTGGGCGTGGTGCCCCATCAATTTCTTGGTCTCCTTAACAACCCGGTCAATATTTGCCTTAGCTTCATCCCCCAGAGTTACAACCCGGGTAGTAAGCAGATCAAGGTCCAGAGACTTAGCTTCGTCAAGCACCCATACCATAGGATTGCGAGGGAGAGGATGCTCTCCAGTAACCTCGTCGAAGGAGATCTCATGAGAGGCCGGATCCAGGTCTGGATGACCCGCAAACGGATTGCGAACTAAGTCAGGGTGATCTATCGGGGTGAAGGTTGGATTCTCAAACGGATGTGGGAAAGGCCTGAACTCAGTATCATCCTCCGTAATATCGTGGATAGGCTGGAGTGGGGCCGGAGGACCAGGAAGAGATTCAAACGTAGATCGACTCCTCTTCTTCTTTTGTATACCTTCTTCAATAACTCCAAGAAGAGGACGATAGCCGACTACGTCTCCAGGATGGTTAGTAGGAGGCTTCGGCTTGGCGGAAGCTTTGAAGAGTTTGTATTGTTCAAGCCTGTGCCGAAGATCTGAGGTCTTGGCCGTTTTGCCCGCTCCTGGAGTAAAAATCAAGTGTCACCAGCATGCATTGAGCCATCATTCGAGAACTAAAAAGAATAGAGAGAAATTCACCTTGTACCGCAGAGGTTGCCTCAGTAGGAGCGCTCCCGGAAGATAAACCAACGCCGGTCCCAACCTTATCAGCTTTCTTAGACTTCACCATTTCCTCCGAGCCTTCGAAGGCTTGCCGGAAAGCGTCATCCGTCCACTCTTGCATCTCGCCTACTTGCCCAGAAGACAAAACCCCGGTGCCATCGCCACCACCATCACCTCCTCCTTTACTTCCACTCTCACCTCCTTCATCTCCGCCTTTCCCCTCATCCACATCTCCCTCCTCCGGAATATCTGGACTTGTACTGGGAGAGGGACCGTCAGACTTCTTGAGTTTCTTTCCCCCGACGGCTGGAGGTATCGAAAAGGGTCTCCTTTTGCTACTCTTCGACGCAGCCCCTCCTGTGGTTTTGGCAGCCCTCTCCTCCACCGTATCCCTCTGCTTGACCACGGACTGATGTGGTAGGATCAGGTTGTGCCCCAGAAGTGTAGCATTCCTAATCAAGTAAGAGGCCGACCTATCCCTTCCCATGGTGGCTTCTATTTCCACAGCCATCTGAACTAGAAGGTCATACTCTACGACCGCAAAGCCACATGTCGCTAGCAAGAAATAAAAACACATGAGAAGAAGCATTGCAATCGGAATGGAAATCATAAATAAACTTCGACTTACAGCTTGAGGTGAAGCGACGGATGGAAATAGAGTCATCCTTAACAAAGAACCATTCTTTCTTAAACATGCTGAACTTCGAATATAAGTCCAGGACCGGTTTGAAAGATACGGCTGATTCCAAGCTGATGTATGGAGACCCCTTCTTATAGCCTCTCAAGTTGTACAAATACCGGATCTCCCGGTTGGAGGGAGGACGCTCGTATCTCCTTTGGAAAATGACAAACAAGCTCACCAGAATGGCGTAGGAGTTAGGCTGGAGCTGGAATGGAGCCACCTTCAGATATGTGACAAAGCTGACTATCCAGGCATTGAGAGGCGGGATGGCACCACACATACAGTGATACCTGCTGTAAGCAAAGTAGCATTCAGGGGGGTCATACGGCATCGCTCCTTCCCCCGGCAATAGCATGCGTGCTCTGTCAATCCCAAAGGAGCGAGAAATAACATCAAGCTGCTCGCCTTTGAGTGAGCTAGGGAAACAATCAGGAGGTGAGTTCAGAAGCTCCTGAGGACCATATCCATCTACCAATGATCTCGGGGTGGGCCCATAACATCCCGGTCCTGACTGGACTGGGGGCATGACAGAAGGCTCTTCACTCTCCTCTTGCTCATTCAGTAATTCAAAAAAAAAGAGCATTCGGTGAAGGAAGGATAAATCACCTGATTCGGTATTCTAACGAGATTCGGCAGGAAAATCTGGTTTGGCTGTCTCTCTTGGTAAGGAGTAAATCGTAACTTGAAGCCCATACTTATAGGCAATTACGAACGGCCGAACCAATTGGTTCGGCATACAAGGCCGGGTGAGGATATCCGAGGTAAAACAAAGCATGCCATGCGCATACCCATGCCCTACTTTGGGGGGTAGTGTTGGGTGAGTTTCGACCGGGCCAACCCACCGGACCATCTCCTTCCCATACCTACCGAACCAAATCCCCTCTCCTCCGTCACCGAACCATACATAGCCGAATCAACCAACTCCCCCTGCATAGCCGGACCAACCAACCACCGATCCAAGCCTCTACCGAACCATCTCCCAAGTCCAATGATGTCGGGCCAGCCTCTACCGAACCATCTCCCAAGTCCGATGATGCCGGACCAACCCCTACCGGACCAACCTGCTCCACTCATTGCAGAACCAAAGAACCACCGGTCCACCTACCACCGAATCAACCACCGCCCTAGTTGTTACTGAACCACTCCGCGCTCCAATCATCACCGGACCAGGGAATACCGAACTGACCTTGCCAGGCCAGATTGCATCAGCCCAGGCCCACCAGCAGCTGTATACATCCAAGACCCCTACCCCCAACCTCACTCTATAAATAGAGGGGCATGGGTACAACAATGAGGGACAAGTTTGAGAGCTCAAGCACGGAGAGAACTTTCAAACAACTTTCATATACTTGTATCAAAACTTTGTACTTGTAATCTGAACAAGAAAGGAGAAATAACATATAAATTGGACGTAGGCACGTTCTGGCCGAACCACTATAAATCTGTGTGTATTTTACAGTTTAGTCCCTACTTTTTACATATTTTCATAAATCACCCAGACCACTAAAAACGACATAAAATCAACTAAATCATACGACTTGGAGGTGTTTTCCCATTTTTTGTGCAAACAGATTGTGTTTTACAAACCATTTTTAATTTAAAGTTTTTCATAAACTATGCTCTGATACCAAGTTGTATACATGTAACACCCCTAATTTTTATTAACATCATTCAGGAGATTTAATTAAAATAAATTAAATAGAATAATGTATATAAGGTGATTGAGGTTGATTAATGAATTAAGTGGTCGTTCTTATATAACAAGATGAACTTATAAATGGTTAAGATACTAAACATAATGGCATTTGGGATTATGTAATGAACATGAAATGTTTTAATCTGAATGTGGAAATATATGTTTCTGAATTTGTTAATTTTTTTTCCATATTTCTATGATATGTGTACCAATGCATCTAGCACCGCCGTATTTTGGTCGCCAAAAATTAATAACTATGGATGACTGCAACATCCGAAGTCGTTAGTTTTGGGCCTCCAAGTAGTGGGATGTTACAAGTTGGTATCAGAGATTAGGTTTATGAAACTTTAAAAGAAAAGTAAAACCTAAAAGCTTTTTCAACACAATCCAATAAATTTAAAAATAAGATCGGAGTTTGGGTTAAGGCTATAGAACGTACTTGTATTTGATATATAGGTATATATCTAAGTACGTATTCCCCTCTCTCTTTGACCGTTCTTCTGTATCTTACTAAGGCTCATATGCAGATATACGAGAAAGATGATATGGAGGCAAAATACAGAAGAGGAAATCTAGGTGGAGGAAGCATCACAACCAATGGAAATGCTCGACCTAATACCCGGAGGAAACAAGATCGACAGGCTAATGCTAACCAAAATTCTGAGGCCAATATAGGTGCTAGAAATCTTCTAGTAAATGCGTGGATGGTGTATCAGTTGTTGGCTAATATTTTGCAAGCAGGAGTTGCCGGTAATGTTGGAGGCGTTAATCCTGTAGTTCCAGTTAGATATAACTATGCTAAGCTAAGTAGAGACTATATTAGTTTGGGAGGAAAGCCATTTGTTGGAATGAAAGACGCTGTTGAAGTAGAGAGCTGGCTGTTGAACTGTGAAAGGATCTTTACAGATTTAGGTTTGATTGATGTGGAGAAGAGAAGGCTAGCCTCTAGAATATTGCAAGGGATAGTGCTTCATTGGTGGAACAGCGTGATAGCTAGAGTTCCTGAAGAAGAGCTGACATGGGATGATTTCAGAAGAAGGTTTGAGCAGAGGTTCTTGTTTGAGGTTGCCAAATTGATATGGTTATGCTTTGGTCTACACTTATGTCAGAAGGAATGAGAGATTCACTAGAGGTTTGAGGCCAGTGCTAGGTAGGATAGTTATGACTCATATTAGAGAACCTTATCATGTGATGGTGGAGATGATTGCCCGCCATGAGGAAATGCTTGCTATTTAAGCTAGGGAGAAGCTAGTTGAGTCCCAAGGTTCTTAGGGAAGGAAAAGGAAATTCTTTAGGAAGAAAGCAGCTCAAAAAGGGGAGGTCGCTAAGAAGGCGAAGGCTGATTTGGTGTGTTAGGAAAGGCCATTATGTCCATGAGTGCTGAACTGGTAAAGGAAAGAAGCATGCGAAGAAGAAGAATATGAAAGCTTCAACTGTGACCAAGTTGGGCATTATAAGAACCAGTGCCCAGAGCTAATCGGGGCAAACTGAGGGAAAGTTTTTGCTATTGGACCACCGTCTTCTTCTTGACCTACTGCAGTAGAGAGGGGAAAGACTGTGATGGAATGTATGCTTTTAATACAGAGTATATTAGTTAGAGTACTTTTTGATACCGGTGCATCACATTCATTTATATCACAATATTTAGTTGATAGGTTATGTATAGAACTCATATACCTTATTACTTCCTTAAGAGTTGCAAATCCAATAGGAGGGTACGCAACTCTTGGGATGAGATGTGACCTGTTAGAACTTGATTTGTTAGGTCATAAGTTTGCATGTAGTTTGTATGTTTATGATTCCACGGATTTCGAGATCATTTTGAGTATCACTTGACATTGTTCAGAAGATTTAATTAGAATAAATTAAATTGAATAATGTAGATAAAGGGATTAAGGTTGATTAATAAACTAGGTGGTCGTGCTTATTAAAATTAATAAACATAAATAAATGATTAGGAAATGAAACAAAAAGGCATTTGGGTAAATATCCATACAGCCCACCTTTATACCACTTTCCTTATGCAATGCACATTCATTTTTATTTTCACTAAAATAATAGCAACCATGAGAAGCAAGGCCGACCATTAAAATTGAAAAGAAAATCAACTAAAAGCTTATGATTCAAGTTAGAAGAAAATCAATCTCAAACAATCTTTAATCTCCTTATCTCAAGCAAGGTGAATAATAGTGTAATCATCTCATTTTTACTTGTTTTGGTTCAGTTATAGATAGTAACTGAATGCATGTTGCTATTCTGATCATGTTTGGATCTAAAAATCATTGTTCGAATAGAATAATGATTTATGGTGATTTATTTGGATTTTTATGGGATTAAAATGATGTGTTTTAGAATAAAAACCTTAGCAAACATCGTCCAAACGATTTGATTTTTGAATATATTGTGTAACCCGTAATTTTAGAGATGGTTATTTAATTTCATAATTTTCGGAGTTCATAGGAATATTTAATGTATTTCCTAAGTTGAAAAAGACATTTATTTCGGGTTTTAATTATTAAAAATAATAAAATAATAAATTATGCCCCAAATTTTTTATATGATAAAGAAAATTTTATTTCATATTTTTGGTGAATTTTTGAGATTTTTCCTAAGTGATTTCGATTTACTATAAATTTTCTAAGCTAGAAAGGCTTAATAATTATATTAGAATAATAATATAATTAATTATTTTGAAAATAATTTCTAAAATAATAATTCTGATCTACAGTAGCTTTTCTACAAAGATATGTCTTTAACCAATATAAAATTGATAAAGAATTGATAAAATATGTTATTAACCAATAGAAATTCGACAAAGAGTATGTGTGGTAGTTTTCAAGATATTTACGACTCTGCCATTGAACCTTTCGTCATTAAAACCTTCCGCATGATAACCCTTCGTCATTAAAACTTCCATAACATTTCTGCAGCTTTCTACAGCGTTTTTGACGAAGCTTTCGTCCTTAAAACCGTCCGCATAGATAACCCTTCATCATTAAACCTTCCGCAGCATTTCTACAGCTTTTTGCAGCGTTTTTGATGAACCTTTCGTCATTAGCCCTTCCGCAGCATTTCTGGACCTTTCGGTAGCAGTTATAAAACGCTTCGAAAAACCCTTTGAAAGCAACCTTTCGACCTTGCTGGAAGATTATTTCGGTAAAGTAGTAGAACGCTACAGAAATCCTTTTGCATCAGTTTTTCCCAGCTTTGTTTGTAAAACTTCAAATAGGCATAACTTATTAATCGTAAGACCACTTTTCTAATGTGACCACTCGATGGAAAGGTAAACCATCATTTGAACACAATGAAATAGGTTAGAGACCTTAATTTTACACCTATAAAATGTTATGGCTAAAACAATGTTTTATATTTCCAAAATGGGTTGTTTTCTTTGCTTTCAAATATGTTTACTTAGTTTTCTTTACCTTCTAAGGAGATATTTTTGAAGGGGTTATATAATTGAATTCTTTTGACAAATTTTTATATTTTCGAAAGGTAGAATTTAAAGTATTATAAGGTAGGAGCCTAATGTTTTTAAGAACATTCGAAGGAGGTTACCCTATGAAGTTGAAAGCTAGGTTTCGATGGTATCGAAAGGTATGGTTTTTCAATGTTTTCGAAAGGCTAAGGTTTAAAGGATTTAAAAGGTGGATATAATATGTTTTAAAGCTGGTAAAAAGAAGGATTATTAAAGGATATAAAGGAGTTACCTTTAATACTTTCGAAGGGTCTTATTAAAAAAGTTTTAAAGGAGTACCTTTAATGTTTTCGAAAGGTTGTTTAAAGATTTTAAACAATGGTTTCGAATATAAGGACTTGGCAGATAGCCAAAGTGATGTAGGTTATAAAGGACTTCAACTTATTTTAAAGGATGGTTAATCCTTATTGAACATCATCATCATTATTTTGATTAAAGGATATAACGTGGCAAAAATAGTTTTAGTAAAGCTAAAGATATATTTTCCTAGTATATTTATGATTTGATAGAATAAATCATTTTGAAAAGGTTTTCAAAGAAATTTTTTAAGGGCGGTTAGGTCAAATATTATGTAGAGCAATTAGCTCAGATACTTTGAAGGGTAGGAGAACCAGTTAGGTTAACCCAATAGTTATAAACTGAGTAAAGTCCTTAATAAGAAAAATATAAATCAAAGATATTAGTAGGGGCCGATAGGTTTGTAGTAAGCCCATGAAAACTGTATGATATTGGTTGGGGCCAATAGGTTCATAGTAAGACCATTAAAAACTATGTGCAAATGAATATGTCAGATAGACAGGTTCATAGTTAGCCCATGAAAACTATGTGCAAATGAAGATGTCAGATAGGCAGGTTCATAGTTAGCCCATGAAAACTATGTAATTGGACAGGGAGTCCTTAAATGTTTAACAGGTTATTAGTTAGCCCATGAAAACTATTAGGTTAATAGTAATCCTAGAAACTATAATTGAGAAAGATAGTTCATTTTTACCATAACGAACCTTGCTCATTTTGAAGGAGAGTTAGTCCACCCCTTTTTACCTATTTTGGGCAGATAGCTCATTATCTAGCATAAAAAGATATTACTATTTTGGTAAAATTCAGTTTTAGGACATATAGTCCAAAAAAGAGTGGATAACTTTGAATTTAGGACAAATAGTTCTGTAAAGAATAGATAGTTCAGATTTTAGACAGATAGTCTATGTTAATTCCTGTTTTAGCATAATGGATATTGCAATATTATTCTTATAATCGGTTGATTAACCAATTTGGTTGCAGGAAAGGATTTGCAAAATATATGTTTTGAAAAGGGATACTAGTGAGGGGAAAACCCATTCCGCTAAGCGACGTGGTCTCACTAGATATTTATTTGGTTTGAGATGATAGACTATTATTCATAACAGGCTTTATGTCTGACTCGAATTTTTTGTTTTCCCCTTAAACTCTTGGGTACTCATTTGATTTTGAGTAGTTTGAGGTTTAGGGTTTTCAAGTTTTCTTAGACGAATAAAGCTTCCTGAGGCGTGTAGGAGGCGGATAGTTATTTAGGGTTTTCTTTTCTGCTATTTTTTGGATGTAAAGGAAGATTTATTAGCCTT
This sequence comes from Allium fistulosum, assembly GCA_030737815.1. Taxonomy (NCBI): domain Eukaryota; kingdom Viridiplantae; phylum Streptophyta; class Magnoliopsida; order Asparagales; family Amaryllidaceae; genus Allium; species Allium fistulosum. The sequence goes on along the minus strand of CM060904.1, from coordinate 209,003,454 downwards.
ACTTTATACTCTGATCAACCTAGGGGGCATCTTCTTATGTCACTCTTGGCGTGTATGTAATGATTATATTTTGCTAACCGTGGTTAACAATTTTGGATTATGTAATGAACATGAAATGTTTTAATTTGAATGTAGAAACATGTTTTAAATTGTTAAATTATTTCCATATCCTTATGATTTGTGTATCAATGTATCTAACAATGCCGAATTTGGTCGCCGAAGATTAATAACTATGGATGACTGTAGCATCCGTAGCCATTACTTTTGGGCCTCCAAGTAGGGGGATGTTACAAGTTGGTATCAGAGCATAGGTTTATGTAACTTTAAAAGAAAATTTCAACCTAAAAGCTTTTACAAACATAATCCAATGAATTTGAAAATATTAGCGGGGTTTTGGGTTAATGCTATATTGATGTACTTGTATTTGATATATAGGTATATATCTAGGTACGTATTCCCCTCTCTCTTAGACCGTTCTTTTGTATCTTACTAAGGTTCGTAGGCAGAAAAAGAAAGAGAAAATCTGGCTTGAGGAAGCACCACAACTAATGGAAATGCTAGACTTAATACTCGGAGAAACCAAGGTTAACTGGCCAATTCTAACCAAAATGTTGAGGCCAATGTAGGTGCTGGAAGTCCGCCAATAGACATGGGGATGGTGTATTAGTTGTTGGCTAATATATTGCAAGCAGAAGATATTGGGAATGTTGGTGGAATAGTGTGATGGCGGGAGTGCGAAAAGAAAGGTTAACTTGGACCGACTGTAGGAGGAGGTTTGAGTAGAGGTTCTTGTCTTAGGTTGCAAAAATCGGCGTTGATTAGGAAGTTCATGGATCTTGTACAAGGAGGGATGTCAGTGATCGAGTATGCTACTAAGTTTAATGAGCTATCTCGATATTGTTATACTTTGGTTGACACAAATGTCAGAAGCAATGAAATATTTATTAGAGGATTGAAACCAAAGCTTGGCAGAACGGCCATGAGTCATATTAGGGAGCCTTCTCATGTAGTGGTAGAGATGGCCATTCGCCATGATGAGATGCTAGTTGTATCTGTTAGGGAGAAACCATTTGAGTACCAGGTCCTTCAGGGAAAGAAAAGGAAATTCTTCAAGAGGAAAGGAGACCAGAATGGGGATGCTGCTAAGAAAGCAAAGGCTGATTTAGTGTGTTATAAGTGTGACAAGAAGGGCCATTATGCCAACGAGTGCAGATCAAGTAAAGGAAAGAAGCCTATAGAGAAGAAGAATGTGAAATGCAACTACTGTGACTAAGTTGGGCATTATAAGAACCAGTGTCCAGAGAAAGTTCTATTGGATAGGGGAAGGTGTTTGCTATCGGACTGCCGTCTTCTTCTAGACCTACTACTACAGAGAAAGGGAAAATTGTGATGGAAGGTACGCTTTTGATTCAAAGCATACTAGTTAGAGTACTTTTTGATACCGGTGCATCACACTCATTTATATCACAATATTTGGTTGATAGGTTATGTATAGAACCCACATACCTTGTTACTTCCTTAAAGGTTGCAAATCCAATAAGAGGGCATGCAACTCTTGGGATGAGATGTGACATGTTAGAACTTGATATGTTAGGTCACATGTTTTCATGCAATTTGTATGTTTTTGATTTCATAGATTTTGGGATCATTTTGGGTATGGATTGGTTGGTTAAGTATAAAGCTAGGATATTTTGCCAAGATCGGGAAATATCGTTGAGGCACCCAGATAGTCATAATGGAATCATTTTCTCAGTGGAGAATTCCAGTAAGAGTGTTTGTGCTTTGTTAAGTGCCTTGGAGGTGGGAGATGACCTTAGTTAGTTCCGTATAGGAAAACAATTTTTAGACGTATTTATGCCAGTCACTGGATTTGCACCAAAACAAGTCGTAGTGTTTCAATTAGACCTTGTACTGGGAGCTGAACCTGTTAGTAGACCACCTAGTAGAATGTCGCCGACAGAGATGAAGGAAATTATTTATTGAGTTATAAATTATTTTCAGCCAAAATAATTTTTATTTGGGTTTGAGATTTTAATATGTTAGGCAATATATTAACATATATTTTCTGGGATTTTTCTAAGTTTTTCCTAAGCCATCAGAGGTATATATATAAAATTATTTAAGGTATGAGACTTAAATGTTTTATATATTTATAAAGGAGAAAATGCATTTTGCAAAATAAAATGGATATATAAATTTTGGTAATTGCGGCAGCACATTTCTAAAAAGCAATTTATTGACCGATGATAAATTGACAAACAAAGGTAGGTTGGTTGAAAAGTTTCATTTTTAGTTTGAAAACAAAAATCACTCTTTTTCCATGTTCCAACCCACACGGCTGTATACCTTCCGCCCTAGACCTTTTGTCCCAGTCGAAGGGTTAGCTTTCGATAAGGACAAAGTTCAATGCATAAGGTATCAAGAAATTGGTACGTAATGAATTAAATACAGCCAAAAGCTTCCAAGCCGAAAAGTTGATGGCCGTAAGGTTGGAATATAATTGTTTTATAAGTAAAAAGCTTTCACCTACTTTGCTTTCGAATTTGAGCTTTCAGCTTGGTCACTTCCGGCCAGGTCAAATTGTTTAGAAAATAGACTTTAAACCTTCCGACGTAGTCGATAGGTTGTAGCTGCTACCACATTTACTTTGTTTTGAAACCTTCCGGCATCGCCAAAGGGTTTCCACTGTCTTATAAAGGTTTTACTTGAACCTTCTGACCCAGTCGTAAGGTTCTCCTGTTTTTAAAGTTAGCCGTTTCTCTATGGTTTTCGGAGGGAAGCTTTTGACTTAGGAGGTTACCCTTGTTTTATAAAATATAACCTAAGGTTTCGAATGGTTTTAGAGGAATGGTTTTCCAACGGTTTTCTAAGGCAATAAAGTAATGGATGCTCTTAGCAAAAGACATCAAAATGTGGTGTTGGCTACGTTGGTGGAGTGGAAAGATCTAGAAGCTTTGACCATTTGTGGCATAGAGTTAAGATCGACTGCTAGTTCTTGTTAGAGTACTACCATGTTGTCCTATTTGGAAGGTCGACCAGTATTAATCGAGAATATTGCTTCTAAACAGAAGAAGGATCCATTATTAGCTGAGAGGATCCGAAGGCTTGGGGTTGGAACCGAGGTCGAAGATTTGAAAGATTATTGTCTTGACCAGAGAGGACGGTTGAGAAAGAAGGGACGGTTATGTGTTCCAGATGTTTAGAACTTGAGAAGAGAAGTTCTTGAGGAATGTCATCGATCTAAGTTTACGATTCATCCTGAAGGGGCCAAGATGTATCAAGATATGAAGAGGAGCTTCTATTGGGAAGGCATGTAGAGGGATGTAGGATTGTGGGTTAGGCAGAGTGCAAATTTTCAACAAGAGAAAGCCGAACATCAGAAGCCAAGTGGGCAACCTCAACCTATAGATATTCCAGTTTGGAAATGGGATTCGATATCCATGGATTTTACAGATGGGTTGCCAAGGTCATGGAGAGGAAATGAGTTATTATAGATAGGTTGACCAGGAGTGCCCATTTCATTCTAGTAAAGTCAACCAGAACGGCACCTATTTTAGCAAAGTGGTTCATGAAGAACATAGTTAGACTTCATGGGATTCCTAGTAGCATAGTCAGCGATAGGGATGCATTATTCACTAGAGAATTTTGGAGGAGTCATAAAAGTGATTAGGTACCAAAATCAAGATTAGTAAAGCTTATCACACACAAACAGATGGGTAGACAAAGAGAATTAACAAGGCACTCGAGGACTTGCTTAGAGCTTGTGTACTGGACTTTGGTGGACCTTGGGAGAACCACCTACATTTGATTGAGTTTTCCTATAATAATATTTATCAGACTAGTATAGGAATGGCGCCTTTTGAAGCTTTGTATGGAAGACCATGAAAATTGCTGGGATGTTGGTTAGAGACTAGAGATAGGTTGGTCTTAGGTCCAGATTTGGTTAGAGAGGTGTAAGAAAATATAGAATTAATAAGAGGACGGATGAAGGAAGCTCAATCTTGGCTGAAGAGTTACGCCGATAAGAGACGTAAAGACCAAGATTTCACAGTGGAAGACACGAATTTCATTAAAGTATCACCAATGAAGGGTGAGGTACGGTTTGGAAAGTCGGGAAAGTTGGCCCCGAAATATGTTGTACCATTCCAAATTTTAGAAAGGATTGGAAAATTGGCTTACAGAGTAGAGTTGCCGAGCAGTATGGCAGGTGTCCATAATGTTATCCATGTGTCTCATCTTCGCAAGTGTGGGCATGATCCAGAGGTTACCATTCCTCCGACTGAGATTGGAGGGCTTGGTAGTAGAGCCTGATTTTACTTTTGTTAGACAACCAGTTTAGGTTGTAGTGAGAGATGAGAAAGGATTGAGGAACATGATAGTCAAGTTGGTGAAAGTTTAGTGGAGCAACTATGAGAAGGACTGTACTTGGGAGATAGAAGACAGGATTCGAGAGACTTATCTTGATCTGCTTTGATGGTATTTCTATATTAGATTTATATAGATTGGCTGCTAGTCAGATAGGCTAGTTTAGGTATTAGAATATGTTACAGATGATTGCTAGTTAGTCCTTACTTAATTTCGAGGATGAAATTCTTTAAGGAGGGTAGCCTTTAACACCCATAATTTTATTGACATTATTCAGGAGATTTATTTAGAATAAATTAAATAGAATAATGTTGATAAGGGGATTGAGATTGATTAATAAACTAGGTCGCCGTGCTTATTAAAACAAATTAACATAAATAAATGATTTGGAAATTAAACACAAGGGCATTTGGGTAAATATCCATACACCCTACCCTTTTACCACTTTCCTTAGGCTATGCACGTTGATTTTACTTTTCACTAAATCAATAGCAACCATGAGAAGCAAGGCCAGCCATTAGAAGAGAAGAGAAAATCAACTAAAAGCTTAGGATTCAAGCTAGAAGAAAATCAATCTCAAACAATCTCTAATGTCCATATCTCAAGCAAGGTGAATATTAGTGTAATCATCTCATTTTTACTTGTTTTGGTTCGGTTATATATAGTAACTGAATGCACGTTGCTATTCTGATCATGATTGGATCTAAAAATCATTGTTCAGATAGAATAATGATTTATGGTGATTTATTGGGGTTTTTATGGAATTAAAAAGATGGGTTTTAGAGTAAACAATTTAGCAAGCCACCTCCAAACGGTTTGAATTTTGGTTATGCTGTGTAAAATGCAATTTTGGAGATAATTTTTTAATTTCATAATTTTCGGAGTTGATAGGAATATTTTATGAATTTCGTAAGGTGAAAAAGGCATTTACTTCGGGTTTTAATTATTAAAAATAATAAATTCTACCCCAAAAATTTTATATGATAAAGGAAATATTATTTTAGATTTTTGGTGAATTTTGATATTTTTCCCAAGTGATTTCGATTTATTATGAATTTCTAAGCTAAAAAGGCTTAATAATTATATTAAAATATTAATATAATTAATTATTTTGAAAATAATTTTAAAATAATAATTTTGATCTGCAGCAGCTTTTCTACAAAGATATGTCTTTAACCTAGAAATTTGACAAATCACTTATATAGTATGCTATTAACCAATAGGAATTCGACAAAGATTATGTGTGGCAGTTTTCAAGATATTTACGACTCAGCCATTGAACCTTTCGTCTTTAAAACCTTCCACATAGGTAACCCTTCGTCATTAAACCTTCTGCGGAATTTCTGCAGCTTTCTTTAACGTTTTTGATGAACCTTTCATCATTAAAACCTTCCACATATATAACCCTTCGTCATTAAACCTTCCGCGACATTTCTGCAGCTTTCTGCATAGTTTTTGATGAACCATTCATCATTAGACCTTCCACACCATTTCTGGACCTCTCGGCAGCAGTTATAAAACGCTACAGAAAACACTTCGGTAGCAACCTTCCAGCCTTGCAGAAAGAAAACTTTCGGACTTGCCGGAAGCTACATTCGGTAACATTTGTAAAACGCTACAGAAACCCTTTTGCAGCAGTTTTTCCCACCTTTGTTTGTAAAACTTCAAATAGGCATAACTTACTAACCGTAAGTCCATTTTTCTATTGTGACCACTCTACGGAAAGGTAAATCATTATTTGAACACAATGGAATAGGTTAAAGACCTTAATTTTACGTCTATAAAGAGTTATGGCTAAAACAAATTTTTGTATTTCCAAAAGGGGATGTTTTCTTTACTTTCGAATATGTTTACTTGGTTTTCTTTACCTTCGAAGGAGATACTTTCAAAGGGGTTATATAATTTAATTATTTTGATCAAGTTATATATTTCGAAAGGTAGAATTTAAAGTATTATAAGGCATGGGCCTAATTTTTTTAACCTCTTTCGAAGGAGATTATCCTATGAAGTGGAAAGCTAGGTTTTGAAGGTACCGAAAGGTATGGTTTTTCAATGTTTTCGAATGGCTAAGGTTAAAGGATTTAAAAGGTGGATGTCATATTTTTTAAAGCTGGTAAAAAGACGGTTTATGAAAAGATATATTTTCCATGTATATTTATGATTTGACGGACTAAATCATTTTGAAAAGGTTTTCAAGGAAAATTTTGAAAGGCAGTTAGGTCAAATATTTTGTAGAGCGGTTAGCTCAGATATTTTGAAGAGTAGGATAACCAGTTAGGTTAACCCAAGAGTAAATATAAATTGAATAAGCTCCTGAATGAGAAAAATATAGAGCAAAGATATTGGCAGGTGCCGATACGTTTGCAGTAAGTCCATGAAAACCGTATGATATTGGCTGGGGAAATAGGTTCATAGTAAACCCATGAAAAATATGTGCAAATGAAGATTTCAGATAGACATGTTCATAGTTAGCCCATGAAAACTATGTGCAAATGATGATGTTAGATAGACAGGTTCATAGTTAGCCCATGAAAACTATGTAATTGGATAGGGAGTCCTTAAATGTTTAACCAGTTATTACTTAGCCCACGAAAACTATTAGGTTAATAGTAATCCTAGAAACTATAATTGAGACGGATAGTTCATTTTTAGCATAATGGACCTTGCTCATTTTTAAGGATAGTTAGTCCACCCATTTTTACTTGTTTTGGGTAGATAGCTCATTATCTAGCATAAAAAGGTATTGCTATTTTGGTAAAAATTGGTTTTAGGACAGATAGTCCAGAAAAGAGCGGATAGCTTAGAATTTAGGACAGATAGTCCTATAAAGAACAGATAGTTCAGATTTCAAATAGATAATCTATTTTAATTCCTGTTTTAGCATAATGGATATTGCTATATTATTCTTATAATTAGTTGATTAACCAGTTTGGTTATAGGAAAGGATTTGCAAAATATATGTTTTGAAAAGGGATACTAGTAAGGGGAAAACCCGTTCCACTAAGCGCCGTGGTCTCTCAAGATATCCATTTGTTTAGGATGATAGACTATTATTCATACCAGGCTTTATGTCTGACTCGAAGTTTTTGTTTTACCCTTAAACTCTGGGGTACTCAATTGATTTTGAGTAGTTTGAGGTTTAGGGTTTTCAAGTTTTCTTAGACAAATAAAGCTTTCGGAGGCGTGTAGGAAGCAGATAGTTATTAAGAGTTTTCTTTTCTATTGTGTTTTTGGATATAAAGGAAGATTTATTAGCCTTACTATATACTCTGATCAAACAAGGGGGCATCTTCATATGTCGCTCTTAGCATAAGTGTAATGATTATATTTTGCTGAACGTAGTTAATGTTTTGGGATTATGCAATGAACATGAAATGTTTTAATTTGAATGTGGAAACATGTTTTAAAATTGTTAATTTTTTTCCATATTCTTGTGATTTGTGTATAACGTATCTAGCACGGCCGTATTTGGTCCCCGAAGATTAATAACTATGGATGACTACAACATCTGTAGCCGTTAGTTTTGGGCCTCCAAGTAGGGGGATGTTACAAGTTGGTATCAGAGCATAGGTTTATGAAACTTTAAAAGAAAACTTAAACCTAAAATCTTTTTCAAACATAATCCAATGAATTAGAAAATTTGATCGGTGTTTTGGGTTAACGCTATAGTAACATACATGTATTTGATATATAGGTATATATCTCGGTACGTATTCCTCTCTCTCTTAGACTGTTCTTTTGCATTTTACTAAGGCTCGTAGGTAGAAAATGGAAGAGGAAATCTGGGTGGAGGAAGCACCACAACTAGTGGAAATGATTGACCTAATACTCGGAGAAACCAAGGTCGGCATGCTAATGCTAACCAAAATGTTGAGGCCAATGTAGGTGTTGGAAATCCACCAATAGATGGCGGATGGTGTATCAGTTGTTGGCTAATCTATTGCAAGCAGGAGCTACTGGGAATGTTGGTGGAAAAGTGTGATGGTAGGAGTTCCAAAAGAAGGGTTGACTTGGACCGACTTCAGGAGGAGGTTTGAGCAGAGGTTCTTGTCCGAGGATGCAAAATCAGCATTGATGAGGAAGTTCATGGATCTTGTACAAGGAGGGATGTCAGTGATCGAGTATGCTGCTAAGTTTGATGAGCTATCTCGATATGGTTATGCTTTGGTTGACACAGATGTTAGAAGGAATTAAAGATTTATTAGAGGATTTAGGATAGAGCTTGGCAGAATGGCCATGACTCATATTAGGGAGCCTTCTAATGTAGTGGTGGAGATGGCCATTTGCCATGAGGAGATGCTTGCTGTATCTGTTAGGGAGGAACCAGTTGAGTTCTAGGTCCTTCAGGGAAAGAAAAGTAAATTCTTCAAGAGGAAAGGAGCCCAGAAAGGGGATGCTGCCAAAGAAAGCCAAGGCTGATTTAGTGTGTTATAAGTGTGATAAGAAGGGTCGTTATGCCATTGAGTGCAGATCTTGTAAAGGAAAGAATCCTGTAGAGAAGAAGAATGTGAAATGCTACAACTATGATCAAGTTGGGCATTATAAGAGCCAGTGTCCAGAGCCAGTTCGGGTGGAAAGAGGGAAGGTGTTTGCTATTGGACTACCGTCTTCTTCAAGACCTACTGCTGGAGAGAAAGGGAAAACTTTGATGGATGGTATGCTTTTGATTCAGATCATACCAGTTAGAGTACTTTTTGATAGCGGTGCATCACACTCATTTATATTACAATATTTGGTTGATAGGTTATGTATAGAGCCCACATACTTTGTAACTTCCTTAAGGGTTGAAAATCCAATAGGAGGGCATGAAAATCTTACGATGAGATGTAACCAATTAGGACTTGATTTGTTAGGTCACATGTTTGCACGCAGTTTGATTTCGCAGATTTTGGGATCATTTTGCGTATGGATTGGTTGGGTAAGTATGAGACTAGGATATTTTTCCAGGATCGGGAAATATTGTTGAGGCACCCAAATAGTCAAAACCGAATCATTTTCTCAGTGGATAATTCCAGTAAGAGTGTTTATGCTTTGTTAAGTGCCTCAGAGGTGGGAGTTGACCTTAGTTTGGTTCGTGTAGCAAGAGAATTTGCAGACGTATTTGTGCCAGTCACTAGATTTCCACCGAAACAAGTTGTAAAGTTTTAGATGGACCTTGTATTGGGAGCTGAACTTGTTAGTAGACCACCTAGTAGAATGTCGCCGACAGAGATGACTGAGTTATAAATTATTTTCGGCTAAATTAATGATTATTTGGGTTTGAGATTTTAATATGTTAGGCAGTATGTTAAAATAGATATTTTTGGATTTTTCCAGGATTTTCCTAAGCCATTTGAGGTATATATAAAAATTATTTAAGGTATGGGACTAAAATGTTTTATATATTTATAAAGAAGAAAGGGAATTTTGCTGAATAAAAAGGATTTATAAATTTTGGTAATTGCGGCAGCACATTTCTGAAAAGCATTTTATTGACAAATTATAATTTGACAAACAAAGGCAGATTAGTTGAAAAGTTTCCTTTTTAGTTTGAAAACAAAAATTACTCTTTTTCCATGTCCCAACAACACACGGCTGTATACCTTCCGCCCTAGACCTTTCGTCCCATTCGAAGGGTTAGCTTTCGATAAGGTCAAAGTTCAATGCACAAGTTATAAAGAAATTGGTAAGTAATGAATTGAATATAGCCGAAAGGTTCCAAGTCAAAAGGGTGATGGCCGAAAGGTTGGAATATAATTGTTTTATAAGTGAAAAGCTTTCGCCTGCTTTGCTTTTGAATTTGAACTTTCGACTTGGTCACTTTCGGCCCGGTCAAATTGTTTAAAGAAAAAACTTTAAAACTTCCGACGTGGTCGACAGGTTGTAGCTGCTACCGCCTTTATTTTGTTTTGAAACCTTATAGCATCGCCGAAGGGTTTCCACTGTTTTATAAAAGTTTTATTTGAATCTTCCGACCCAGTCGAAAGGTTTGGCTATTTTTAAAGTTACCCGTTTCTCTAAGGCTTTCGGAGGGAAGCTTTTGAATTAGGTGGTTACCCTTGTGTTATAAAGTATAACCCAAGGTTTTCGAAAGGTTTTAGAGGAATGGTTTTCCACAGGTTTTCTAAGGGAATAAAGTAGCGGATGCTCTTAGTATAAGACATCAGAATGTGGTGTTGGCTATGTTGGTGGGGTGGAAAGATCTGGAACCTTTGACCAGTTGTGGCGTGCAGTTAAGATCGACTACTAGTTCTTGTCAGAGTACTGCCATGTTGTCCTGTTTGGAAGTTCGACTAGTATTGATCGAGAATATTGCTTCTAAATAGAAGAAGGATCCATTATTAGCTGAGAGGATCAGATGGCTTGGGGTTGGAGACGAGGTCGATGATTTGAAAGATTTTTGTCTTGACCAGAGAGGACGGTTGAGAAAGAAGGAACGATTATGTGTTCCAGATGTGGAGAACTTTTGAAGAGAAGCTCTTGAGGAATGTCATCGATCCAAGTTTATGATTCATCTTGGAGGGACCAAGATTTATTAAGATATGAAGAGGAGCTTCCATTAGGAAGGCATGAAGAGGGATGTTAACTTATGGGTTAGGCAAAGTGTAAATTGTCAACAAGTGAAAGCCGAACATCAGAAGCAAAGTGGCTTACTTCAACCTCTCTATATTCCAGTTTGGAAATGTGATTCGATATCCGTGGATTTTATAGATGGGTTGCCAAGGTCAAGCAGAGGAAATGAGAGTATATGTGTTATTGTAGACAGCTTGATCAAGAGTGCCCATTTTATTCCAATAAAGTCAACTAGAACGACACCTATATTAGCAAAGTTGTTCATGAAGAACATAGTTAGACTTCATGGGATTCCAAGTAGCATAGTCAGTGACAGGGATGCATTATTCGCTAGCGAATATTTGAGGAGTCTACAAAAGGTATTATTTACCAAGCTCAAGATGAGTACAGCTTATCACCCACAGACGGTTGGTAGACAAAGAGAGTCAACAAGGTACTCGAGGACTTGCTTAGAGCTTGTGTACTGGACTTTGGTGGATCTTGGGAGAACTACCTACATTTGATTGAGTTTTACTATAATAATAGTTATCAGACTAGTATAGGAATGGCGCCTTTTGAAGCTTAGTATGGAAGACCATGCAAATCGCCGGCATGTTGATTAGAGACTGGCTGGTCTTAGGTCCGTATTTTGTTAGAGAGGCGTCAGAAAATATTGAATTATTCCGAGGACGAATGAAGGAATCTCAATCTAGGTAGAAGAGTAACACATATAAGAGGCGTAAAGGCCTATAGTTCTCAATAGGAGATGGGGTTTTGATTAAAGTATCACCAATGAAGGGTGTGGTACAGTTTGGAAAGTCGGAAAAGTTGGCCCCGAGATATGTTGGACCATTCCAGATTTTAGAAAAGGTCGAAAAACTCACTTACAGAGTAGAGTTGCCGAGTAGTGTGACAGGTGTCCATAATGTATTCCCTGTGTCTCATCTTCGCAAGTATGGGCATGATCCAGAGGTTACCATTCCTCAGACTGAGATCGGAGGACTTGGTAGTAGAACCTGATTTGACTTTTGTTAGACAACCAGTTCGAGTTGTAGCGAGAGATGAGAAAAGATTGAGGACCAAGACAATCAAGTTGGTGAAAGTTCCGTGGAGCAACAACGAGAAGAATTGTACTTGGGAGACAGAAGACAGGATTCGAGAGACATATTTTGATCTGCTTTGATGGTATTTCTATATTAGATTTATATAGATTGGTTGCTAGTCAGATAGGCTAGTATGGGTATTAGGAGATGTTATAGATGATTTCTATGATTGCTAGATAGTCCGGAAAAGAGAGGATTAGAATTTAGGACAGATAGTCCTATAAAGAATAGATAGTTCATATTTTGCACAGATAGTCTATTTTAATTCCTATTTTAGCATAATGGATATTGCAATATTATTCTTATAATCAGTTGATTAATCAATTTGGTTGCAAGAAAGGATTTGCAAAATATATGATTTGAAAAGGGATACTAGTGAGGGGAAAACTCGTTCCGCTAAGCGATGTGGTCTATCTGGATATCCATTTGGTTTGAGATGATAGACTATTATTTATCCAATGCTTTATGTCTAACTCAAAGTTTTTGTTTTCCCCTTAAACTCCCTGGTACTCAATTGATTTTGAGTAGTTTGAGGTTTAGGGTTTTCAGGTTTTCTTAGACGAATTTCGGAGGTGTGCAGGAGGCAGATAGTTATTTAGTGTTTTCTTTTCTGCTGTGTTTTTGGATGTAAAGGAAGATTTATTAGCCTTACTATATACTCTGATCAACCAATGGGGCATCTTCATACATCGCTCTTGGTGTATGTGCAATGATTATTTTTTGGTGAACGTGGTTAACATTTTGGGATTATGTAATGAACATGAAATGTTTTAATTTGAATGTGAAAACATGTTTTTAAATTGTTAATTTTTTTCCATATTCTTGTGATCAGTGTATCAATTTATCTAGCACCGCCGTATTTGGTGGTCGAAGATTAATAACTATGGATGACTGCAGCATCCGTAGCCTATAGTTTTGGGCCTCCAAGTAGGGTGATGTTACATTTTGGGTATGGATTGGTTGGGAAAGTACGAGGCTAGGATATTTTGCCAAGATCTATAAATATCATTGAGGCATCCATATAGTCGTAACTAAATCATCTTCTTAGTGGAGAATTCTAGTAAGAGTGTTTGTGCGTTGTTAAGTGCCATGGAGGTTGGAAATGAGCTTTGTCAGGTTCGTCTGGCGAGATAATTTGTAGATGTATTTGAGCCAATCACTGGATTACACCCGAAATGTGCTGTTGAGTTTTAGATAGACCTTGTACTGGAAGCTGGACCTATCCATAGCCTACCTAGTAGGATGACACCAATGGAGATGAAAGAATTGAACACTACAACAAAAATACCTTTTCGCAACTGCCAAAAACAGTTGTAATAGGTCTTTTACAACAGGCGGCCACCAATCTTAATATCCAGAGTTGTAATAGAGTTGAATATTTTTACAACTGTTGTCGACAGTTGCAGGAGCAGTTGTAAAAAAGCTTTTTACAACTGCTTTTGAAAGTTGTGGTAAAGTCTATCGTAACTGTTGCATTGACAGTTGTAATAGGTCTCTTTTGCAACTGCTAATAGCAGTTGCAACAATAACTTTTGCAACTGCTTTTGGCAGTTGTAATAGATTCATTTACAATTGTTTTTGATAGTTGCAATAAATCTTTTACAACTGCTACCAACAATTGCAATTCATCTTCCGACAACTGCCATTAACCATAAATTTCACAACATTATAATTAAAACTGATATTTCACTAATAATAACTACAATCGTTAACATTGCTTGAAACAACATGAACCATTCACATTTAATAAAAGCTAAAACAATTCAATTTTACACCATTTTTGAATTCATAATTTTATTATTACAAAATATAATCGATTCTTCATAAATATATGGTATATCACTTTTCACATCAGCAACAATTGTATTTGAGAAAATGCAAACGTTTGTCTGATGAAGCCCAACCATGTTTTTCCAATGCTCTCATCGCTCCACATTATCCTAATTAATCAATGATGACGGACCAAATGCTTTGTTTCTCGAAGCTACCTACATAATAATGTACTGATTTTTGCTAATGTACCATCATAAAGATAAATATAAAGATCTACCTGCATAATAATATAACAGAGATCACTTTTAGTAGAAAACACTAGCACAAAAGCACGGCGATATAAAATCAACAAAGCAAACATGACAAAAGATCTGATTGTTTCCGGGGATATATATTATTTTGAGAGACACCTGTTTCTATTGACTGCGATGTGTCAATGACTCGGTATCATTTATCTGCAGATACAATTATATTTGTATATGGTGGTTAGTAGCATGAATATGCATGATTGACTGCAAGCACCACGTCTGTAAAATAACGAGGGATGATAAGTTAAAAGCTGCTTATGGGATATGACTATAGTAGTTCCTTGACATCACTATTGACTGATGAGAATCATTGTGATCAAACTGATTCACTTGAAATGGATTTTGATCTTAATACCATGACATGTTAGAACCAATTGGTATAACTATAAGTGCTACATCATATAACAGAATTGTCAGCACTGCACTTGTAACTCAGGATTAAACCTTCTCAAACTGTAATATATTACTAAGGTTCAGAAGTTTGCTAACCAATATATTAATAATCTCATCTTCCAATTTATTGATACCAATAATTGTAAAGTGACGTGGTAAAGTATAAACTATCACTCATGCACAACCAAGTCAACATGGATTAGGTCATCACAATTTGCCTGGAAATAACCACTCACCAAAAAGTGCTATAAATATATGATCCAAGAGATAGCTATCACAATGCAAACACCCTCCATTATTCAATACTAATGGCTTCTGCTTCAGGATTTTATGCAACTTTTTCTATCATTCTCATACTTTTCAGTGTAAACTCTGATGCCCAACTTTCCACCAGCTATTACTCAAAATCTTGTCCACATTTGTTTAACACAATAAAACCAGTGCTCGAATTTTATTGTTACACTGGTTCTAACATGCCAATTGTTGACAATTGTTTAATACAGCAAAACGTAATAATATTTTTGTTTAAATATATTTTTGTTATTAGCAATAATACAAGGGTTCAGAATATAAAAGTTACCTTAGGATTTCTGTCTCTGTCTATTAATATAGCTCTACAACCCTGCACAAGGAATCATTCGTCAATAAATCATAATGAACATAAATTAAGTATAGCTAACAAATTTCAAGATATACCTCAAAATAATCATTGGTTAATTCTTTCCGCATTAAATGACAACACATCCTGTATTCTTGGATTAAGCATTGGTCAATTTCTAGCATTCTACCTTCTCTAATCTATGGTCAGCGAGTACTTACTATCAGTAACCAAAGAAGGCAAGTCTTGGTGGTGGGCCCAATAAACATAAATAAAAGGATGGTAATAACATCTCAATGAGGAATAACATCACGCAAATATATATATATATATATATATATGAAACAAACAAATTAAAAGAAAGTAAGAGATAAATATATAGCATCCAAGTGCATAGAATGCAAGAAACAAATGTAAGGTCAGTGATGCAATTTTTTTTGATTGCTAAACGAGAAAACAGTGATACATTCTGCAAAGGGAAAAAAGGAAAAGGATAGAGGATAAAAATTTACATATAGCATCAGGGAAGTCATTTACATGACACTTATAGTTATTCAAACAGCAATGTAACTCAGCTTATATGAATAAATATTATAAAGAACAAAAAATTAAAGCATTGAGAACTATAGAGTGTAGGCTTCATACCGCCTTAAGTGTAATTTTAAGACTGGTAGGGGATGCTTTTTTTATAGATTCAATTGAACTTGATATCCACTCATCATGGTTTAGGGTAGCCTCATGTTCCTGTAGTGGAAGATTTCCATAACAATATTATTGTCTTATAAGGGTATAGGCTATTGTCTTTTAAGGGTATATGCTGAGAAAAACCATCAAGGATCCGACAGATAGCTTTAGTTTTTACTGGAGGAGTACAATTTCACACATATTACTGGAAAAATGTACCTACATGTAATAAAATTCAGTTACAGGTTGGTTTAAATAAAATTCAAAATAAAATGAAATAAAAGAAGTTTGCCTTACTCTTTGTAAATGTATGTTTAAGCATATATTGAAAGGAAATATCATATTGTTGTCACTACTACGGTCAATCAAGAGCTGTATGGAAATTCAACAATGATCAGTGAGTAAACATTCTATCAAATTATTATACTTAAATAGATACAAATGTTAAAATCTTGATAATTATTATCTGGGACAGACAGCTAATGTTTTTTTTGTATGCACTTTTCATATCATAAAGAAGTAGATGCACATATTAATGTCGTAAGTGAAAACACATTGCCAAACTTGGTAAGTAACTCAAGCTCAAGAATCAATACAACTACCGATATAGAAAAGCGAAAGGAGACTCAGTCATTCATCAAATCATCTTTTATCTATACATTCTAGTTTGTTGTTTGAGTATAATCTAATCACAGTGATACAAGTGCTGAAAACTAATCTGTGGAGATTTTTAAGAAAAATTAGTTAGTGACTTTAGTATCCTACAAACTTTATTCAAATAACAATGCAAAAAAAATTGTTATAAAAACAAAATTATTCTCTTTACATAATAAACTAGACATAGCCTTTGACAATATTATGTTATTGTCTGAATTCACGTAAATTTCAGACTCAGTGATCAACCACTCGACAAGTGACCATTCATCGATTCTTATTAAGTTCTTAATTAGTTTAGCAATGAATCAAAGCATAAGAGATTAAGAACATACAAGTGAAAACAAATAAAAAATGCTTTTGTAATATTTTCTTACCATTTCTTCTTCCAATCTTGCATAACCTTTTCTGCTCATGGTATGTGGGAGTTTATTCTTTGCTCTCATGGTTTTGAATTTTTGGCTTGTTTCCTACATAAGATAAATTCAATTAGTATGATACAGGAAAATGTAATACATTTAATAGTTATAATCAATAAAATAAAAATAACCACTTAAACTTTTCCGATGATTTTTCCTTTACAAAAGCATTCCACTCTTCAGCGCTCTAAGTAGTCTTCTTGTAGTTACCGTGAAAAATAAGCTTGTTCCTAAATCTATGCATAATAATAGTTAGAAATTAGAACTGTGCGATATTCATACTCTTTGAAAGATCATATATATTACGCAATTTTCTTAAAATAATCATATGCAAATATTCGTGTATATTTACAACAGGTACATTAGCATTACGTTATACATCTTCAGTTTTGTTAACAATATGAATATTCATGAATTTCTACAAGTTCCATGGAAAAAAAATTGCATATTAAATTTAATCAGATAAAGTAAAAAGATGAAAGCATAAATGACTTACTTTTTTACTAAATTGAGAGAAAATCCCCTTAGCAGTGTTAAAAACCTCATCAACGGGTCTTGCAGCATCAATCTGCCAAAAATTTATATCATTCCCCATACGAAAGTGCAATTTTAACAGAATGATTCCTACATAATCTAAAATCTCAACTATACATAACAATTTAAAAGCTCTAAGATCTGAGTAAATCGCAAGTTTAATTTAAATTATGACATTAACCACATTTACATGCAACAATTCAACTATGCAAAAAAGAAAATCTATAATTTGGTTATATGAAATAATTGTTCTAATACAACAGCCTATTTAGGACAGATTTTGCAAAGTTGAATCTTTTTGTTAGTGATATGATTATTGTCCTGTTTTGGAGTTAGGTATGGCTGATATTCAATACCACTGTAGCTTAGAACCAGGTATAAATGAGATAGATTAGTTGGGCTCTGAAAACTGATGACACCAATAACACCATCTTCTGAAGTATCCAAAGGTATTGGATTTAACATTTGACCAAAAGAGGTACTAGGCTGATTCATGTAGTTTCTTTAATAACAACTCTAAAGTACCCAATAACACAATCCTAGACAACTCCATGACACAAAATTTAAGAAATAATTGAAACTAAGCTGATTCGTGCTTCCACTTAAGTCGCATACTGGTGCTTCCATGCAAACCTACCTTGCAAGATTTTATATGGATGGATAACTTATTCTTAATTAACACATACACCCACGCATAGAAAAAGAAATAGCCGATAAGCTCTGTTAGTTCCTTAATTCCCACGGTTCTCTAAATGATGGCTGATTATTTCTTATGCAAAGGTTTATCATTAATGAAACATTTTACTTATCAGTGTAAATACTGGGATACACAAGCAAATTGAAAATACTGGGATGCATAATACAATGGTTATTATAGATTTATGCTTTATACTAATTTCATTAATGATACATCAAATTGAAAGTATAATAGAAAATAAAATAATAGAACATACAAAAATTAAAGTGTTTTTTAGCAGTAAATACCTTGTGAACCTTTCCTTTAGAGTTGTAATAGTCAACAACAGGCATACTTGACTCCACAAAAACCTTAAATCACTTTCTGATGGTCTCAATATTGTCATCATCTCTTCCCTGTTGCCATTTAAAACAGTGTCAAAATTCAAAAAATATTAACACTGATTAATTTTAAAAAGCAAAAGGGTAAAATCAAGCATGCAAATGACCTGATTTCTACTTAGAAGACAAAAAAAGATTGTTTAAAATTGGAAATTCGAAAACTTACTTACAATAACTTGTTTCTTTAAATTTCATAACTATGGTATGAAATAATCAAATGAAGTATGAGTTTGCAAAAAGAAACCATTGTCAATTCTCAAGGAAAACAAAAGCTTGTTACAGTAAGTTTTTCTTCATCAGATCTTAAATTTATTCCTAAAACCTATGAAATTTCAAAAACCGCAAAACCCAATACCCAAATCACGAAACCGCAAAACCTATGAAATGAATATACCTTAAGCATACGACATCAGCAGCGGTTTTGAGAAACGAGCACGTTAACGTGAGGAAGAAGATGGAAATATCGTACGATATCAACAGCGGTTTTGAGGAACGGATTAGTTTTTTTTTTGGGAAATTAGGGATTTGCGAATTGAATCGGCAATGAGTTTAGTTTTGGGAACTTTTACCCTAATTAATGAATTGAGCGGCCAACGAAAATGGGGGGAGGGAAGTTGTAATTTTTGGAGGGTAGGAAAGTAATGTTGGAGGACAACTGACAAAAACAGTTGTTATAAATAGTTTTTTACAACTGGCGTAGATAAGCAGTTGTTAAAGAGGCATATTACAACTGCTATACAAATAGAGTTGTTAAAAATATCTTTTCTACAACTGTTAAAAACGAACAGTTGTTACAAACTACTATTACAACTGACAAATTATGACAGTTGTAATATTGTCATTTTGTTTTAGTGGAAGGTGTAGTTAGTGGATCTAGAGGGAAGGAATTTTATAAGTCCAAGCAGTTTGCCTTTGGGAGCAGCCACGGTGTCTTTGAAGAAACCAGATGGGTTGTTAAGGTTGTGCATCGACTATTGTAAGTTAAATGAGAGGACGATAAAGAATAAGTATCCTTTATCGAGAATCGATGACTTATTTGATCATTTGAGTGGAGCCAGAGTGTTTTCACAATCGGATTTGGCGATGGGGTTCCAACGGTTTCGAGTGGCTGAGGATACCATTCCTTTGACGACATTTCAGACTAGGAATGGTTCGTATGAGTGCTTGGTGATGCCATTTGGGTTGACAAATGCGCCTGTTTTCTTCGTTGATTTGATGAACCGGGTTTTTCGAGAGCACTTAGACAGGTTGGTGTTGGTATTTATAGATGACATTTTAGTGTACTCTAATGATGAAAGGGAGCGTGAGATTCATCTTAGAGTGGTGTTGGAGACGTAGAGGCAGAATCAGCAGAAGGTGAATTTTTCCAAGTGCCACTTTTGAAAGAAAGAGTTTAAGTTTCCTGCTCATGTGGTTTCAGGGAAGGGATTGGTTGTCGATCCAGTTAAGTTTGAAGCTGCCAATAATTGGAAAACGCCAGAGATGGTAACCGATATAAGGAGTTTTCTTGGACTTGCTGGCTATTACCGGAGATTCAATGAGGATTTCTTGCGGATAGCAGAGCTGTTCGCATCGGCCAATTTCCTATTGGATTAGAAAACGACCGAACGAATTTGTAATAAAATTAACCGCAAGCGCACGGCGTACAATGTTAGTACGTAGGGATTACGGGTCGATCTGTAGGGAATTGTTAGATTTTAAATCTCATTCAATCAAATTATACAAAAGTTGAGAGAATGTTTTAACTACAAAAAATGTAATAACTAACACTACAAAAGTGAATGAAAACTATGAGAATAAAATGACAATTTAGAGATAATTCTACTCTCTAGATCATATAGTTCAACAAAATATGAAATTATGATCTCTCTTTTTGGTCACAAGTGAATTTAAACGATGTTCTTATCATAAGTATAGCATATTTGTGCTATTAATTAGCCCAACATAAGCCATCTAACTATAACACAACCTTTAAATCACTTATAATTCTCGTGAAAAATGACAACAAGTTGAAAGTAAAATCTATTTTAAGCATGACATATTAACTATTAATTAGAAATATAGACCATCAAATTGTGATTTCACCATTCAGTTCATTACCACAATCATATGTAAATGAAGAGGTAATTTGTGTTTAGTGATTGTTTAAGCATAACCTATTTCGTGTCAACAATATAGGCTATCAAATTCAAAGCAAAAACAACAAGTTAAACGACTTCAAGCATTGTCATTAAGCACAAAAAGAGAGCAATAATTACCAAAATATTGAAGCTTCATGATTAGAGAGCTACATTACCCCCAAATTGAAGGGATTTAGCCTCTCATTTTTGTTATCAAATCAACAAATGTATCTTGCAACATGAAACAAAAAGAAGAGGAAAATGAGAGCTAAATGAAAGAAGAGCTAACTAAAATGAAATAAAACTATTCTACAAGCATGAATAAATGAAACTACACTAGTAGCATGAAAGGAAATGAACATGTAATTAAATGAAACAATCATTAACATTGCATAAAAAAAGGAAAATTACATAAGATAAAATTTTTTAAGTAGCCATGAAAAGAGAAAGAGCGCTTTCTTTTATTTTTAATCTAAGCTAAAACTAAGAGAATGAGAGGTTACGTGAAGCATAAGGTGTATTTATACATGTATGAAACCCAAATCCACTTTTTTGGGGAATGCCCAAAATACCCTCTTAGGAAGTGTAGAAGCCAATTAATCATTAGCATCAAATAATCATCATTTAAGTATGCATGAAGCTTTAAACTCTTGTAGCATATGCATTGGCCTCTAATTTGTACATTAAGATAGGTGGGTAGGAGGGGTCCTCCATTATCATGAGTTTGAATTATTTCCATCTTCATTCCTTTATATTAATTTGTGCATGCATATTTTCCATGAAACCCTCTTTCATTTGAAACTAATTTCCTACAAAATAATGTAGAAATTTCCAAGTAAATTTTCATAAATTAATATATGCACAAAAATGACCATTTTTCCCCTTTATGAAGATGAATATATGACGATTTGAGAATAATAGAATTTTGGTTTAAACATGTTAAAATACCCAATATGACCATTTATTTAATTTAATTATATGAAATATGGTGGTAAAAATATACACATTTACATGCACATCAAATACTCCCACACTTATCTTTTTATTCGTCCTCGAATAAAGGAAAAAAACTAAGATAATTCCTTTTTCGTATGGAGCACGATTGCATAGAGCGCATGCAACAAGCAGTTAAACCTCTAGGTGTCCTCCGTAGGACAAGTGTTGTCTCGTGAGGGTTTTCAGCGGATACTACCAACAAAATCCAAATGCAAAGTGAAAATAATTACAAAATGCAAGATATATTTACAAAAGAGATGAATGCAAGTTTTGGAAATGTTTACAAATGAAGGATTTACTTTTAATTCGACACAAATAAGTTAATTATAAATTTTGGTCATTGTCATGAAAATTTAAGTCATTTACTCGTCAAAACGTCCAACAAAAATCAAGTTATCATAACAAATAGACTATAGTTTAACTCGTTGTTTCGGTTGATAGTACAATGTAACTATGAAATGGATCCTTAGTTGATTGTCAAAGTTTATCAAAGTGGTATTTTCATTTCTTTTCAATAACAAGTCAAATCAAACAAGTTAAAATAGTGCTTGGATTTCATTTGCTTACTCTCTATATTTTTTTGAAAATTTTATTGATATTTACAATATTTACATATTCCTAACTCTGATAAATTGAGGCTAGATATATAACCCGTGCACTGCCTTGCGGACTTATGTGAGGGGAATACAGAGCGTGGCGAGTGAACATACAATTGCGAACACTTATGGACTGTAGGCATTATTAATAAAAGATTTTTTTATATACACACACCTAACTCGTATAAACTGATGCCAGATATACCAATCGTGCACTGCCTTTCGGGCTTACGTGAGAAGGGTACAGAGCATGGCGAGTGAACACACAAGTGTGAACACATGACTCTAGGTGTTAATAAAAATTATATGCATATATACAAATATATTTTTCTTTGTTTTTTTTGTTTTTTTTTAAAAGAGAGTTTTGCAAAATCATCTTAGCACCATTTAACTTAGAAGACAAAAAAGATGTTATATACTTTACTTTAAATTTACCACTTTTTTAAACAAAGAATTTCAATTAGAATATACTTCATAATTATCACCATGAACCTACCTATATACTAGTTAAATCATCGTTATTTTTAGTCAAACTTTATTTTTATTATTGTTGGGAAAAATAAATTTTCAAAATTTTCAATTTAATAACCAAAATCTTATACTTATCCTATAGTGTTTGTTTAAAAATAAATCAAAATGCTTAAATTTCTTTTTTTATGATAATTTTTTCATTTTTTCCCTTTATTTTTTGAGTTTTTTCTTTAGTTTTGGAAAGAGAATGCAAAAATAAACCATGAAAAATTGAAAATGAAAATGATGAGACTCCCCCCACACTTAATTTAGACTGTGTCCCCACAATCAAACCAAGTGAAAGAAAAAATAACAAAAATAAAAAGATGACCTATATTTACATGAAAACGAAAAGATTATTATTTACAAGAGTTCAGAAAGTATATCATCAAAAAGTAAATGGATCGATCTTCCAAAGACCGATTCATTTGTCTCGCCAAGTATGCTTGACAAAGCTTAAGCTCGAAAAACCAAACCGTAAATGATTTCAAAGTTGAATGTTGATTTGGGAAAATGAATGTCGTTTTATTAAAAATCGTATGAGTTTTTTTATTTTCGATGATTTTTGGGGTAGATATAACGATTGGGTGAAATTTACATTTATTTTCACCAAATTGAGATTCAAACTCATCATTGACAAATTTTTCGAAATTATCGATTTCAAAATCGAAATGGTGTTTTAAATATTCCGCTTCAGAGTTCGATAACTCATTTTCAAAAAGTCCAAAGTAATTGTGCTCGTTAAATTCGTCTTCTTTGTTGGATTATCAACAACTTCATTGCGTATCTCTAGTTCAAAATCCAAAGTTGTTATATATAAAATTTTGAAATCGAGAAAAGGAAGGTCGAATTTTAAATTTGGTTCCACACCCTCAAAAGAATTGAAATCCAACTTAATCACCGTATTTTCAACAACTTCATTAAGATTGTTGTTTTCAGTTTCAAAAATTGTTATTTAAAAATCGTCAATTTTGGTAAAAGGTGGATTCTCACTTGACTCGTTACACGTTGAGATTTGATTTTGTTGTTCACATAATTTTTTGTATGTTTCAATCAAATAATTTGTGTAATCACCATAAATTTCGTTCATTTGTTCAACAAAATCCAATTTATAATTATTAACTTGAGGATTTTCGATTTGGACTTATTGAGAACATGAATCGACAATTTCGATAAATGGATGATTATTATTTGATTCTTCATAAGTTGGGACTTGATTTTGTTTCTCACAATTTTTTTATAGGTTTTGAGCAACAAATCCCCATAGTCTTTTTCCATTTTCTTAACTAAATCAAATTCATTATTATTAATTTGAGAATTTTCAATTTTAACTTGTTGAGAACAAAAATTATCAATTGCACCAAAATTAAAACCATTCCCATTGCCAAAATCATTTGAAAAGTGATTCACATTTCCATTGTGATTTTGAAATTCATTTTGGAGTTCGAAATTGTTTTGAAATGAGTAATAATCAAAATCATTGGAATTTGGAAGTGAATTAAAATTTTGATTATTTTGAATAGAATTGCATAAATAATTCATTACCTGATTTTGTTGTGTTAAAATTTCAAGTAAAGATTTCATTCTCTTTTCAAAAGTGGAGGGTTGTTCATCATTTTGAAAATTTCGTTGTTCGAAATTCGAATTGTTTATACAATAATTGTTGATGAAATATCCATAAGAATTTGGTGTGAAATTATATGGATTATACTGATTTTCACAACTATTGTTAAATTCCAGGGAGTAAGAGAACAGATACTCGGACATTTTTAAGAATGTTTTTGGTATTTTTTATAAAGGAAAAATATTTACAAAAAAGGAATTTATTTTTCAAAAGGAAAATTTGATTTTTTGTTTTGTTTTTTATTTTTCAATTTTTTTTTTGTTTTTGGAAAGATTTTATATTTTTCTTTTTTGGATTTTTGTGTTTTAATTTTTTTTTGGATTTTTGGATTTTTGAAATTTCAAGGAAAAGGATTTAAAAATTTCAAAGGAAAAAGAAAAGGAATATTTACAGTAATTTTTTTTTGATTTTGAATTTTTTTTGTAAATATGCATGAACTAATGCAACTAAATGAATGCAAGGGCTTAATTACAAAATAGCTCCTAACCCAAAAGTGTATAATCACACTTTGTCTTTGTTGGCTCGGTTTTCCAACAAGTAGAGAGAGAAGAAAGAAGGGAAGTAGAAGCGAGCTAGGACATAGAAGGCGGAACTGTCGGACCAAATATTTGGTACGACATTCACTAAAATGCCGAACCAAATATGTGGTCCGACATGCCATACCAGATATTTGGTTCGGCATTCTTTGATATGCCGGACCAATTTATTGGTCTAGCACAACATATCCAACACCAGACCAAATATTTTGTCCGGAACGACACATCCAACACCGGACCAAACATTTGGTCCGATACACAGGCATGTCGGAACAAATGTTTGGTCCGGCAAATAAGAGACTCCAAAGACAGAAGCTCCCTGACCAAACGTCGAACCGGACCTTCCTACCCAAAACGCCGAGCCAGTTTCAGAAATCTATATCTCCACCTCCACACTTCACAACTCCACTCTATAAATACTAGAGCTTCTTAATAACAATAGGGAGAGATTTTGGGAGAAAAAAGACAGAAAAGTCTGCAGAAAATCCACCACTTCGGCTACTTGAAGTTCTACTCTTTTCACATATATTTTGTACCTGTAATCAAATCAAATATAGAATAATAAGATGGAAAGTGGATGTAGGCACATTTGGGTTGTACCACTATAAAAACTCTTTGTTATTTATTCTCCTTACCCGCTTTCCAAACTCTACACTTGTGAACTATCTCTGCATTTCCTACAATTCATTTCGTACATGCTGGAATAGAAAAATCCCATGTCAATCAAATCAAATGAAACCTAACTAAAAAAAAGAAGAAAAAGAAAGAAATCAGATTTTGAGGTGTTTGTCCAACTTTTGAGCAAACATTTTTGGTGCTTTCAGTGAGAACTGAACTCAAGGCCCTAGCGCATCATTAGAACATGGCTCCTTCTAAGCAAAATGCTGACAAGGGTAAAAATGCAGTTACTGCAAATACACTCAACCCCATCCAAGAAGATCAAGAAAACCCAATTGCTCGCTCCCTGCCCCTAGACTCGGTTGTCACCCGAGAAGACATAGAAATGGTTGTGAATGAGATGATTGACCGTTTCGCTGCCCAACAAGATGCTTTGGTGGACCAACTCTTGACATGCTTAAGGAGAACGGAGGAATCCACCCACAATACCAGATCCCAAAGTGTATCCCAGTCTAGAGAGTCGCGTAGAAGGAACATATCTCCCGCCAATGATGAGTTCGACCAGGAGGATCCAACCAAAAGCTGGTCCAACAAGGTCGTCAAGAGCTGGACCCAGTCAAGGGAGCCCTAGAAATGGACCGTTTATGGTAGATCCTGTCATGCTTCGAACCAATCATCGGCAGTTTGGCCTCAATCAAGGCACCAGTCACCATCGCTATCAAAGAGATGGGGCCTCTTCTCCCAGGGTTGCCCCCGAGTCCGAATGACGCGTCTCTTCAGGGAGTACCTCAGGCGTGAACAACTTGAAAGGGTGATAGGCACCAGAGTATCCATCCCTTTCACTAGGGACATAAAGTCAACAGCCTCGCCTCAAGAATGGAAGTGCCCACCATGGATCCATATAAGTGCACCTCTGACCTAATCGTCCACCTACAACGATACTCTTAGCAAATGCTCATGAATGGAGCAAATGAAGGTGTGTTATGTAAATGTTTCCTGCTATTTTTATCAGATTTAACAACCACATGGTTTTGTCGCCTACCTCACGGATCGATCAGTTCTTAGGAAATGTTGAAGGAGAAGTTCATAAGCCAGTTCCGAATTCATATGCAGCAGCCTAGGGACATGTATTCCTTGTCCGACGTAAAACAGAAATCAGGGGAACCTTTGCAACAATACCTTACCCATTTTAACGTGGCCACAACAGCGTTGCAAAATGCGGATGAAAGACTTACACTAATGGCACTATGCGGAGGCGTCCATCCGGACTCTAAAATTGCAAGTAGACTGACAAAGTAAAAGCCTCTAACTCTTTAGGAATTCTACCATGAAGCAAGAAAATATATGAGATTGGAAGAAGCCGCAACATCCGGCATGGCGAGCAGCCTGTAGTGGGTTCCAACTCCCATGGAAACACAAGAGTCTCGCCTTGAGGAGAAGGGAGCAAACCAAACAATGACGATAAAGGTAATCGTTAGGGCAACCCCGGAACTGCAAAAAGCAATAAATGACGATACAGACCGACACCGAGATTTGATTCCTGTAACGACCCGTAAATTTCAACTGTTTTAATAACGTAAGTAGTTGAAATTTTGTGAAAATTTAAACGATAAAATTTTGAAATAAAAATTTAATATTTGGAATACGTCTAGTTAAACATAGCGACTGGTAAATTTTCGTCCGAAAATATGAAAGTTTATTTCGCGCGTAAATTCACTTCAATTTAATCTGTTAAAAAGCGTTGAAAATAAAATGTTTTCGAAACCAAAATATTTTTACATAGAAAAATTCTAAACCATCTTCTGAGCAAGATTTCAGTTTGTCGTTTTTCCAAATTCGGACATCTTTGGCTCCGTCGATCTTATTTTTCAGCGTTTTTCTTGCATTTCCGCTAGTATAAAAATTCGAATTTTTATAATTAAATCGTACCACTGATATCTGTATACCGTTTTGATCGTCTCGTCGTGCTGATCACTGCAGTATACTCAAACGTAAATTTCGAAGTCCGAGGGACAGCGATATCTACGGAACGATTTGCCGTATTGGTACCGGATCCGTGACCTTTTGTTTTCTTTTGTGTTCCAAACGTTTACCGTGTCCCCAAGCAAAAATAATTAATTGCTTTTATTCGGCTGAAGGGATGGGAGACGTTGCCATCTTTTTCACCCCGTATTTAATTCTCCACTGTTCACTGTTCATACTTTCATTTTGGAATACGTAACTTTAAACAAGTCTCTGTCCATTCCTTTTCTATTAAATATGTGCAGCTTTTCATTTGCTTGTCATTTGCTCTTCCAGACCTCTTACCCCTCCTTCCTCCTCTATTCTAATCTCCATATGCCACTTACCCATGAAAGCAAGCTTTTGCTCCTTTCACCTTGTACCCACTCTTCTTCTTGCCTAAAAAAAGAAAAAAAAGAAAAAGAAACTCATTCATTTTTCCTAGCATGCACGTTTATATGCATAAGAACACACACAAGCCTCTTTCCCATCCCCCTCTCTTCCCCTCTCCTCCTTTACATTATTTTGCCTGAAAGCTTACATTCATGCACCTTTTACAAGCCTTCTTTCTTCTCCGACCAAACAACCACTGCCACCGTTCACCTCGCCCACGTCCATCTCTGCCCGAGCGCCCTGATCTGCCTACCGACCACCCGGCTTGACCTCCGCCTCTTCCGTTCGCCAGACCCGCCTCCATGCACCCAACCACTGAGCACCTAACACCGCAAGCCTACAGCCACGCGGACCCTAATCTCGGCCTGGCATCTTCTCCTCACCACCCACCACCACCCAAAGGCCCTGATCTCCTTCCCAAGCCGAACCACTAGAGCACCTCCTCGTGTTCACTGCTCATCCACTTTCTTCCGCCTCTCTCTCTCTTTTGCAGGTAGAGTGTGTGTGTGTGTATATATATATATTATAGTTTGTTTAAAATTTAATTTTATAAAAGATGTGTATAAATATATAAATATACGTTTGGTTGTAGCTGTTAGGCCTTGGATTCTTTGTTTACAATTTTATTTACATCAATGCATATGCTCTACTATTATATAATTAAAGTATATATATATGAGATTTCAAGATATTGATTACAGCTAGTATTGCATAGTGTTGTATATGTAAGCACGCAAGAAGTACACTACTTGTACAAGTTTATATATATACGAAACCTGCTGTTTATAAGTTTTGCAAGTTGCCTGAGTATTTAAGTATAAAGTTTAATTATATAATATATAGAGATTTTAGTTTTAAGTGAAAAGATTTTGTTTATTTTTAAGATATGTATCTCTGGGCCTTGAATAGATGTGTTTTGCAAAGTCCTAAATTTTGAGCATATATAAATTTTAAATACATATAGTGTGTTGCAGTATGAAAGTATATACCGAAAATTGTTTATAATTATGATTTCACATATTTTATTTATAGTATATTAGTTTATATATATTATGTTAGTGGTTATATGTTGCTAGTGTGTACTATATACTTGATTTCATTTTGAAGCCATTGGGTTTGTATTTTGATCGAGACTAGCTGCACTCTTTCCTGAATATATATTAATCTGGTAAGGTATATAAAAAGTTGTTTGGAACAGAGTATAAAAAGAAAAATAAATAAATAAAGAAATAAAGTGTAATATAAGTATTTATTTCAAAATATAGTACGTATACATAATTGATTTCAGTTTATGTGATGATAATTTAAAAACAATGATTTTTATTTACATTTGTGTTTTCCGTATTCGCCTTAAAATTTAAATATTGATTTCAAGATATTATATGGTTATATCTGTTCGCTTATACCGTTTATCTTCATCGTCCAGTTCGGATCTGATCCGTTTTCATCAATTCGTGCCAATCAGCTTTGATCGTTGAATTCGTGTTGATTTTTGCTTTGCTTGGAGCAATTCTATTTCAATGTCCGTATCAAAGTGCGTAGCCGTGTCATCTTCTGTAGTCTCTAACCTCGAAAGGTGAGCAATCACTCACGATTAACGTTCTTTTATTTATTAAATTTGATTTCAATTGAAACGACAATTGAAATATGCTGCTGTTAGTTAATTACACTGTTATATATGCTATTGCCTGTATCAGTTCACCTGTGACATCTGACACCATTATCTGTTAATTATTTATGTGATGATAATGCAGTTTGGCTGATAATTGATTGATTGTTGATGTTTATATTGGACGTTAAATTGTTAGTGTTAAATGATAAATAGTATGCCAAATTGAAATGGATATAGGATAGTTAACGATTTTAAACTGATTTATATGTTAAATTTGATTAGTATAATATGACCCCTTTTAATTGTTAAATTAATTGACATGTAGAATAGTGATAATTACACTTTGAACCATCGACGTATATTGGATTAATTGTTGTAGTGTAAAATGGAAATTGAATGACAAGTGAAGAACTGTATAAATAATTTGTGGAATAATCTTTAATCTACATGAAATGATAGTGTAGATTCTAGAATTAATTATATTAATTCGCACAAACAACAATGTGAATTAATACGGTTATTTCGGGATTATTTGAATTGATTATTGGATTGTTATTGTTCGTTGTTATTGCTTGTTTATTTACTTTGACACCATCCCAGTTATCACACTGCAACTTTCCTTTGTTATGCTTTGATTTTTGAATTAAATTGGAATCGGGTTGAAATGATAAACACCCAAATTGAACTTTGACCTAAGATAGAAATTTAAATAAAACCCGATTGGTCAATAATTTGATTTAAAAATAAAACGAAGATTTTATTTGAATAAATAATATGGTTTTGAAATGAAGTTGAAATTTGAATTTTTAATGAAAGGAAAATGTTAATATTTAATAATCTGAAAACAAAATATTAACAATGTAATTGATGAAAGAATGTTGTTTAATTTGAGAAATAATTGAATTAAGTTTGAAATGATTTAATAATTAAGTTTGAAATTATTAAACTTTGAAATTATTTAATAATTTAGTTTTGAATTATTTAATAATTAAATTGGATTATTTAATGATTAAATTGAATTGAATTAAACTCTTTAATAAGTAAAATTGAACTTTGGAATAAGTGAATTTACTTCGTAAATAATTGAAATTGAGTTTTCTTTATTAATTAAGTTTTGGAAAATTCTTTAAGTAAGTAAATAAGTGAAATTGAATTTCTTTAACAAGAAATAAAAATGTGATTTTTGGAATTAATGTAAGACTTGTAATTGGAAGAATTGATTTGACGAATTTAGTTTAATTCAAAATTGTAAATTTTGATTTAATGAAGTTGAACTTAAGAATTGATTTAATGAATTGGAAATTTAATAGAAATTGTTTTGAATGATAAAGTAACTTAACGAATATTTAATGAAATCGATAAATGAATTTGAAATTGATTTAAATGGTAAAGTATATTAATTCAAATGATTTGGAAGGAAACTTATTTGCGAACTTGAATCAATATTTGAATTGAAATTGGATTATAAGATTTTGAAATGGTAAATTGAAGTTTTGAAACGTAAATTTTGGAAATTGGTTTTTGAAAGACAAATGAAATGTTGGTTTACGAATTGAAATTGAAATTGAAATTGATTTGTTTTTTTGAAATATATAAACGACCAATCGGTGTAATAATTACGAAAGTTATTAATGAGACCGGGATCGGTAATGGGTATACTCTCTATCTAAACCGAAAACCACTTTAATAACTATACGCGGAGTGATGATCCAGAATGAAGTGGTTGGAATGATGTTCGTGATGACTGAAGAAAGAGAACGATAATGGATAGCCTTGACACTTGTGTCAAATTGGAAATGACTAAAACAGGAGCTGTGCCAGGCCAATGGAGGATTAGCTACCTCAAGTGGACACACTTCTTCGAACTACTTATTACTTGTTGTCGATTGGTGCACCCTTGATTTTGGGAGTGTTGTTTCACGGTGTTGCGGCCGCTGCGGCGTTGCGTTCTCACCAGTCCGGATCAGGCGAACGGTAGTGTCACTACCTTGGGTATTGCCTCATGTGCCTTGTCATACTTGTATTCCATTTATGCGCGACCACTACGATTTTGATTTGTACCTTTAGTATATGGATTGCCCTCTGGTGACTTCCGGTTTTGGGGAAACTACGGTCTTGTATATGCTTTTGGGAATAAAAATGTGTTAAGGGTGGAATGGGCCATGACTTAACACTATTTTGATATCTTTATATTACTGATAGACATTATCTACTTAGCATACATTACTACCTAGTAGATAGTTTAACGGATCCTTAAAGGATGGTTATTCCAAACATCCTTTGAGTTACTTGTATTTCAATTGCTATTTCACTTGAGTTGGATTTATTAATATAAGAATGTTAATCCTGACTCGAGTGTCTTGTGTTTTGCTTTACGCTCGGGTCAGACTGAGTGTACCAATATTCGAGACTCACCTTTGGAGTTGGAGCTTTGCTTGAAGATCCAGCCATCTATTCTACTTTCAGCATTCGATGATTCCAGTGATGTATTCTGATTGTATCTGATGTATCGGGTTACTCTTCCGTTGTATCTGGTTTAACTCTGATGTATCGTATTACTCTTCTGTTGTAAACTCTGATGTATCTTATATATTCATATAGTAGCTTCATGAACTACTATCTCTTTTATTTCCGCTGCACTTATTACTCTGTGTCTGTGATCTGTGATTATATTTATTTACTGTATATGTTCAGTTTTGCCAAATTTAAATTAACAACGCGGTATTTTGAGCAATTCAACTCTGGCATGAGTGTCTACCTATACACTTATAATGGATGCGAATGGTCCAAAATGGCGGGTCGTTACAATTCCTACACTCCTCTGAATGACACCGTGGAAAACATTTACTTGGCTACTCAACAAAAATTGAGGTACAAGCGCCCTCCATATAAGAAGGAATCAGAAGTTGCGATTAAGACCGGAAAGTACTGTTGCTTCCAAGACTCTCAAGGACATAACATAGAAAAATGTCAACATTTGTGAGACCTCATTGAAGAATAAATCTGGAAAAAGAAATTACGGTACGTATAGCAAAAGCATAACTCCCCTGCTCCGACCCACGAAGGACCAGGGCCGCTCCGACATGGAAATAACAAAGAAGAAGCAAGTGCGAGCCGCGCTAATCAAGAGAAAATAATTTTTCATACTATATCAGGGGGCCCGCATTCAGCCGGCGGAAGATGGGCCGAGATGGAGAGGTACGGAAAGTCTTTGAAGGAGGGAGAAGGGTATGCTCATTCCATTACAGAAGGACGCCAGGCCAAACGAAGAGAAAGGACCGATATAAACTTTAGCGATGAGGATTTGGTTGGAAGGCAGTACCCACATACGGATCCCATGGTCATTACTGCCTGGATCGGCCTGGCAGAGGTGTTCCGCATTTTGGTCGATACGGGAAGCTTAGTGAATATATTATTCAAACAAGCCTTCAATAAAATGAAGTTATCAATGAGAGACGTATCGCCGTGCAATAAGCCCCTACACGGATTCACTGGAGAAGCCACAATTACTCTGGGGCAGTTGGACTTGTTTGTTGAGCTAGGAAATCACCCTCGATCCATTATCCTAAAGCAAACATTTATGCTGGTAGATGGACATTTTGCTTATAACGCATTTCCGGGCTGACCTGCCTTATCAGATTTCCAGATAATCTTAGCCCCTTGGTGCTTGAAAATGAAGTTCCCTACCGAGTGGGGAATAGTAGAATTAGAAGGCGACCAAGATGCAGCCCGCGATTGTTATGTGATAGAACTCCACCAGAACAAAAGGAAGGAAAAGGGCAAAAACATAGAGGCCGCCCTCTGCGCCAAAACTGTGGAAGCATAGCAATTAAAGAAGACCCCTCCTCTCAAGTATACCAGTGACCCGTTTAGTGAACTAGACCCGAGGGACGGAGAGGAGGAGGCCAGCGCTGAGCCCATGGAGGCCATGGAACATGTTGCGGTAGATGATCACGACGAAACAAAGTGTTCAACGACAAAATTTCTATCGGATTAGAAATTTGCCGAAATTTTTTAAATTAAACTTACCGCAAGCGTACGGCGTACAATTTTAGTTTGTGGCGAGTACGGGTCGATCCGCAGGGAATTTTTAAGGTTTTAAAATTTTCAATTCAATCAAATTAGACCAAAGTGAGAGTAAATTATTAACTACAAAAAAGAAGCTAAAGCTAGAATTAAAATGTGATTTAAAAACTATTAGACTAGAGAACAATTTAGAGGCAAATTCACTCTCGTTTTTTTGTAAATCAATAAACAAATAATTTATGATCTCTAGCTTTAATACTAAGTGAAATAATTGTTGTATTTATCATAAGTATTGTTTGTTTATGTTACTAATTAACATAACTCAAGCAATCAAACTATCATACAATAATTATAACACTTAGAGATTCTCATGAAATTGAAGCCAAAGCAAAAGCTATTTTAAAGATGATTTATTAACTATTGTAATTAGTAATATAGATCATCAAATTTCATTTTTACTTTCATTTCAAAATCTAAAATTAATTAGCAAATGATGATGTAAATTGTGTTTACATTGAATAAGAATTTCTCGTTTGCATAAGCAGTATAAGCTATCAAACCCACTTGTATAAACTTACATCAAAATTCACTTTCATGAAGCACAAACAAAGAGATCATAAATCATAAAAATGTTGAAATTACATAAAGTTATAGAGCTTCATTACCCCTAAATTGAAGGGGTTTAGCTACTCATTTGTGTTATCAAATCAACACTTGTAAATTTCAACATTAAAAAGCAAAAAAATGAAAACTAAGCAAAGGAAGAAATAAATATTAACTACTATCTATTTGCATAAAAATTAAAGCTACACTACTTGCATGAATGTAAATCTAAGGTATGAATATTAAAAAAGAGAGAGCATAAAAATGAACATTAAAATAAAAGCAAAGAAAAGAATGTAGAAAAGAAAAGAAGAAGAGGCTTGGAAGCCATTTTTATTTCATGAAATATTGCCATACAACTTGCTCTTTTAATTTCCTAACTAATGTGAAAGAGTAGTAGATATTTACATGTACATAAGAGGACTATTTATACATGCATAAAACGCTAATTCCATTTTTAGGGTGCTTCCCAAAATGCCCTTTAGGAAGTGTGGCCACAAAGTAACCACTAGCCACTAATTAATCCCTCATTAAAAGTGCATGAAGCTTTAACCTCCACTTAGTTGTCCATTAGCTCCTAATTGTACATTTAGGTAAGTGGGTGGGGTCCTCCATGATCTTGAACTTGAATTATTTCCTCTTCATTCCTTTGTATTCCTTTGTGCATGCATGTATCTTCATATAAGCCTCTTCCATATGCGTCCAAATTCCTATAAAAATCATCACAAAATGTCCAAGTAAAAATTCTCAAATTTACCCTTGCACAAAAATTACCATTTTGCCCCTGAATGATGATGAATATATGATGTTTTGAAAATAATTGAATTTTGGTTTTAAACATGTTAAAATGCCCAAATATGATATTTATTTAAATAAAAAGAGATAAAATATGGATGTATATATATGCACATTTACAAGCACATCAAATACCCCCACACTTATCTTTTTATTCGTCCTCGAATAAAGGAAAACTAAGATAAATCCATTTTCATAGGGAGCACGATTGCATTGAGCATATGCAACAAGCCGTTAAACCTTTGGGTGTCCCCAGTAGGACGAGTGTTGTCTCTTGAGGGTTTCCAGAGGATACTACCCACAAAATCCATATGCAAAGTGAAAATATTTACAAAATGCAAGATTTATTTACAATGAGATGAATGCGAGTTTTTGAAAATATTTACAGATGAAGGATTCACTTTCAAATCGACACTCATAATTTAAATATAGGTATTGATCATAATCTTGAAAATTTAAGTCATTTACTCGTCAAAATTTCCAACAAAAATTAAGTTATCATAAAAGATAGACTATAGTTTGGCTAGTTGTTTCGGTTGATAACACAATGTAATTTTGAAATGGATCCTTAGTTGATTATCAAAGTTTGTCAAAGTGGTATTCTCATATCTTTTCAATAACAAGTTAAATCAAACAAGTTAAAATGGTGCTTGGATTTCAATTGCTTGTTCTCTCTTACTCCAAAATTTCATCGTTATTAACAATATTTACATATGCCTAACTTAGGTAAACTGAGGCCAAATATATTACCTGTGCACTACCTTGCGGACTGATGTGAGGGGAATATAGAGCGTGGCGAGTGAACACACAAGTGTGCACACTTATCGACTATTGGCATTATAAATTATTTTTTTATATACATACACCTAACTCTGATAAACTGAGGCTAGATATACGGATTATGCACTGCCTTTCGGGCTTACGTGAGAAGGGTACTTGGCGAGTGAACACACGAGTGTGAACACATGACTCTATGTGGTTAAAATATATCATGTATACAAAAGTTTTTTTTCTTTATATATATTTTTTTTAGAAAGAGAGAGTTTTGCAAAATCATCTTAGCACCATTTAACTTGGAAGATAAATTTTTATATCCTTTACTTTAAATTTACCACTTTTTTAAACAAAGATTTTCAATTAGAACATACTTCATAATTAACACATATAAACTTTCATATATACTAGTTAACCCATTATTATTTGTAATCAAACTTCATTTTTATTTTTATTAAGACAAATAAATTTTCCAAAATTTTAATTTATTAACCAAAACTTATACTTATCCTATACTGTTTCTTCAAAAATAAATCAAAATGATAAAAAGAAAATGTTTTTGGGATCTAGAAATTTGATTTTTTTTAGATAAAGGAAAATGACAATTCAGAAAAACCATGAAACTTAAAAAATGAAAATGAGACTCCGTCCCCACACTTAATTTTGACTGTGTCCCCACAGTCAATGCATGATATAATGAGTGTATCGAGGATAAATATGTACATATTTACATAAGAGGGTTAACATTCTTACTAGACGTAGCTTGGCTCATGAAGAATCATGAGCTCCTCCTCTTGGTTACCGTGAAATTCCAAGAAAGGTTTTAAACGATGACCGTTGACTTTGAAAATCGATCCATCCTTGGGGTTTTCTATTTCTACGGCACCATGTGGAAAAACTGTTCGTACCACAAATGGTCCGGTCCATCTTGATTTAAGTTTCCCAGGGAATAAATGTAGTCTTGAGTCATATAAAAGAACTTTTTGGTTAGGCGAAAACGTTTTCCTTAGGATTGACTTGTCATGAAAAACTTTGGTTCTTTCTTTGTAAATTTTCTCATTTTCATACGCGTCGTTCCTAAGTTCTTCTAGTTCGTTGAGTTGTAGTTTTCGGTTTTCGCCAGCTTTCTCAAGGTCAAAGTTTATGTTCTTAATTGCCCACAACGCTTTGTGTTCGATTTCAACGAGTAAATGGCAAGCTTTACCGTAAACTAAACGAAATTGGGACATCCCAAGGTTAGTTTTAAAAGCAGTATGGTAAGCCCAAAGCGCGTTGGTCAATTTCTGTGACCAATCTTTTCGATTTTTGTTGAAAGTTTTCTCCAAGATTTGTTTTATTTGACGATTTGAAAATTCAACTTGCCCATAAGTTTGAGGATGATACGGAGTGGATAACTTGTGGGTTATCAATTATTTTTTCATTAAAGTTTTAAAAGAACGGTTATAAAACTGGGTTCCGTTATCACTGATTATTGTGTGAGGTGTACCGAACCTCGAAAAGATGTTTTCTTTGAGAAATTTTACAACAATTCTATGGTCGTTGGTTTTTCAAGGAACGACTTCGACCAATTTTGAAATGTAATCGACAGCGAGAAGGATATACAAGTTTCCAAAAGAATTGGGAAAAGGTCTCATAAAGTCAATACCCCAAACATCAAAGATTTCGATCGTATGTATGGGGTTTAGAGGCATCATATCTCGTCGAGAAATTCTTCCAAGCATTTGACATCGATCGCAAGTTTTACAAAATTCAAACGAGTCTTTGAAAAGAGAATGCCAATAGAAACCACACTGAAGCATTTTTTTCGCAGTTTTTCGAGGACTGAGATGTCCACCGCACGCTTGATTGTGGCAAAACGAAAGAACACTCCTGATCTCATTATCCGGAATGCAATGTCGAATGATTTGGTCGGGATAATATTTGAACAAGTATGGATCGTTTCAATAGAAATATTTCACTTGGGACATGAATTTGTATTTATCGTGTTTGGACTAAGATGAGGGAGTTTCTTAAGTGACTAAGTAGTTCACTATATCAGCGTACTATGGGTCAATAGAAATTGAAAGAAGTTGTTCATCAGGGAAGTTTTCATTGATTGGAAAAGAAGATAGTGCGTTTGGAAGACGAGATAAGTGATAGGCTATGACATTATCGGATCATTTTTGTCTTTGATTGTAAGATCAAACTCTTGAAGTAAAAGGATCCAACGAATCAAACTAGATTTAGATTCGTTTTAGGGAAGAGATATCGAAGCGTAGAGTGGTCTGTGTACACAGTAATGTGTGAACCTATCAAGTAAGGTCGAAACTTTTTTAGCGCAAAAACGACAGCTAGAATCACTTTTTTGGTTGTTTTATAGTTGAGTTGAGCGTCGTTCAAAGTCATACTTGCATAGTAAATGACACGAAGGATTTTGTTGATGCGTTGTCCTAAGACAGCACCAACCGCAAAGTTAGAAGTGTCACACATTATTTCGAAAGGAAGATCCCAATTGGGTGCGTAAGTGATTGGAGCATAAATGAGTTCGTTCTTAAGATGTTCAAAAGAAGAGATACACTCAGAGTTGAAATCGAACGGAACGTCTTTTCCGAGGGGAGTCGTCAAAGGACGAGCGATTTTGTAGAAGTTTTTTACTAAGCGTCGGTAAAAGCCAGCGTGTCCTAGAAATGATCGAATGTCCTTAACAGATTTGGGAATGGGTATGTTTGCAATTACATCGATTTTCGCTTTATCTACCTCAATGCCTTTATTTGAGATGATATGTCCAAGAACTATGCCTTGTTTGACCATAATGTGGCATTTTTCCCAATTCAAAGTCAAATGTTTTTCTTTACATCGATTTAAAATCAACTCGAGATGATGTAAACATTCGAAAAAAGAATCGCCAAAGATAGAGAAATCATCCATAAAAACTTCTAGAAAGTGTTCAATCATGTCGGAAAAGTTGCCAACCAGGCATCATTGGAAAGTCGAAGGAGCGTTACAAAGTCCAAATGGCATACGTCGATAAGCAAAGGTACCGAATGGACACATGAAAGTCGTTTTCTCTTGATCTTTGGGAGCGATTGGAATTTGGATATAGCCGGAATAACCATCAAGGAAGTAGTAGAATTCATGGCCGGCTAAACGTTCGAGCATTTGGTCAATGAAGGGAAGAGGAAAGTGATCTTTCCGTGTTGCGACATTTAGTTTTCGATAGTCAATGCAAACACACCAACCCGTTTGAGTACGAGTTGGAATAAGTTCGTTTGAATTGTTCTTGACAACGGTTAGCCCCGACTTTTTCGGTACAACGTGAATTGGGCTAATCCATGAACTATCGGAGATTGGGTAAATGATTCCGTTGTCGAGAAGTTTTAGAATTTCATCATGCACCACATCTTTCATTTTTTGATTAAGCCTTCGTTGTGCGTCACGAAAAGGCTTGGCATCGTCGATTAAATGGATGTGATGTTGAACAAGAGCTGGACTAATTCCCTCTATAATCGACCATCCAATCGTTTCCTTGTTTTCTGAAAGAATAGGGAGAAGCGAAGCTTCTTGGTCAAGAGAAAGAGTTGCGGAAACTATTACGGGCTATGTTTCGTTATCACCTAAGTATGTGTACTTAAGGTGATCGGGAAGAGGTTTGAGGTCCAACTTCGGGAGTTTCTTGATCAATGGTTTGGGCTGAGATTCGGACTCAACTGGAAGCGATTCAAAGAGAAGAGTGTATTCAATTTCGTTGGGAATTTCGTGAAACAATTTTTCGTACTCGGCCTCGCGTTCATCGTTAAGATCAAGTGTCTCATTTTCGAAGTTTTCGTGAATGGCATTAACTTCCAACGTTTAGTCACGAGGTTCGTTTGATTGGCTTTCAAGATTGAAAATGTTGAGATCTAAATTCATGTTTCCAAAAGAGATTTTCATCGAACTGTTACGACAATTGATTAAGGTATTTGATGTGGCTAAGAATGGTTGGCCTAAAATCAATGGAGTTTGACTCATGGGATTTGTCACGGGTTGTGTTTCAAGAACGATAAAATCAATTGGGAATATGAATTGCCCTACTCGAATGAGCACGTCCTCGATTTCCCCCACGGGCTTCTTAATGGAACGATCGGTGAATTGAAGCGTAAATTTTGTGGGTTTGAGCTCACCTAAGCCTAATTTTTCATACACGGAGTATGGAATCAAGTTGACACTCGTGCCTAAGTCTATCAAACATTTGTTAATCGTCTTGTCTCCAATTGTACACGAAATCGTAGGTCAGCCAGGATCTTTGTATTTAACGGGTATGGATTGGGACCAAACTTCACTCAAATTGGCGGCTAAGAAGACTTTTTTGGGCACTTGAGTGTGTCGCTTTTGGGTACACAAGTCCTTAAGAAATTTCACGTAAGTGGGGACTTGTTGAACGATGTCAAGAAGCAGGATGTTAACTTTGACTTGTTTAAAAATTTCCAATATCTTTTCCATTTTGTCCGAGTGTATCTTTGGTCGAAGACGATGTGGAAATGGAACACGATACTCGGTAGGCGGGTCTACTCGAGTAGTAGAAGAAGAATTTTGATTGGCATTCGATTCAACATTTGGCTCCATGTTCTTTTCAGATTCGTTCTTTGTTTTAGAAGTGTCGAGAGAGGTTTTTGGTAAATCGTTTGGGTTAACGATTTGATTATCGATTTGTTTACCGGAACGTAAAGTTGTGATAGCATTCATTTGGGTGACATTGCTATCTTGAACAACATGGGCCTGATTTGAATTTGCATTTTGATTTCTGGGATTTGAAATGGGCTGGCTTGGAAATGTGCCTCGTTCGCGTTTAGTTACAGACGTGACCAGTTGACTCATTTGCATTTCAAGTTTTGAAACTGATTGGTTCGTGTTTTGCATATATGAGGTCAATAAATATTGCAAATTACTGTTTGATTGAAGACTTTGAGTAGTTGCTTTAGACAACATTTCAAGAGTTTTCTCAAGTGAACTTAAACGTTTATCGTCTTGGGGAGGATGAGCAGTATTTGGTTGAAAATTCGATTGTTGCGGTTGATTATGAGGCGGACTTGCAAAGTTTGGTTGAAAATTGTTGGGCTGAATGGGCGGTTTCGAAGCATTATTCGGGAATGCTTGAAAATTGGGATGAATTGTATTCCTGTTGGGATTATTTTCGTTCCACGCAAAATTCAGATGATTTCCCCAACCAGGGTTGTACGTTGGAGAAAACGGGTCGTTTTTGGGTTTATTGAAAGCATTGATCTGTTCGATAGAATTGGGACACTGATCGGCTATATG
This sequence comes from Allium fistulosum, assembly GCA_030737815.1. NCBI lineage: Eukaryota > Viridiplantae > Streptophyta > Magnoliopsida > Asparagales > Amaryllidaceae > Allium > Allium fistulosum. The sequence goes on along the minus strand of CM060904.1, from coordinate 208,962,537 downwards.
ATTAAGATCGTTGCATTTATAACACATATCGGTTGGGAAGCTTGGTTCATTTGATTTAATGAGAAAACGTTATTGAATTTTTTAATCATTGCGTCGATCTTAGCTTCCAAAGCAAAAGAAGATCCAATCGAGTGTGCACTCGATCATGAGTAAATTGATTTTTCGTTCGAACGTTCCCATTGGGATGATTTTTCAGTGAGGTTCTCAAGAAATTGCCAAGCATCATCGTGATGTTGGGAAAGAAAGTTGCCTTGGCACATTGATTCGAGCATGGTTCGTGAGCCGTTTTCGAGTCCATCGTATAAGATTTGGCAAATAATCCATTTTTCAAAGTTATGGTCTGGACATTTTATCAAAAGATCTTTGAATCTTTCAAAATATTTTCCGAATGGTTCTCCCTTGAATTGATGAAATTTTACAGTTTCCTTTCGGATTCTACTCATTTTTTCCAAGGGGTAGAACTTTTTTAAGAAAGCTTTTACGAATTCTTCCTACGTTTTAATCGAGTTCGAGGGTAAGCTGTACAACCATTTTTCAGCGTAATCTGTAAGAGCGAATGGGATTAATCGAAGTTTGATTCCGTCATCGGAAAGTTGTTAGAGTTTAATGGTTGCGCAAACTTGTTCGAATTTAGTCAAAAAATGTATGGATCATCGTGCTCGAAATTGCCAAATTTCGGAAGTGTGGCAATATGGTTCGAATGAATTTCGAAATGGTTACCCGTAGAGGCGGGTAATGTTATGCAAGATGTAATAGAAACTCTACCGGGAAAGATTCTATCCATAAGAGTTTGAGGGGCGTTCTCGTTCGCCATTTCGGGAGGATCGTCTGTTCGAGTCAAACGGTTAGTTGTCGAGTCGAGAGTCCAATGATTTGTTGTTGTGTCACGAGTCAAAGTACTCATGCACAAGTGAAAGTCGAGAAGAGAAAGAAGTTAGAAACGAGTTTAGAGAATGAAACATGATTTGAAAAATGAAGTGAAAAATTGTTTTTTTTAGAAGAAGAAAAAAATATTTACCAAATGAAATTTATTTTCAAAAGAAAAGTTAGAATTTTTTTGTTGGGCTTCTAAAATTTTTATATGTTTTTTTTGTTTTTGAATTTTCAAATTTAAAATATTTACCAAAAGGATTTTTGTTTTTTTATTTAGAAAATGGAAACTTGATTTTTGTTTCTGGTTTTGAATTTTCAAATTTTTTTCTTTTAGAAAAGATTTTATAATTTTTTTTTTGGATTTTTGTTTTAGAAACTAAGTAAAATTTACAATTTTTTTGGATTTTGAATTTTTTTGGTTTTTTTAAATATGCATGAACTAATGAACCTAAATGAATGCAAAGGACATAATTACAGTTTTCTGTCCTTAGTAGCTCCTAACCCAAAATTATATAATCACACTTTGTCTTAAATCAACAAAAATATTTCTCAGCCAGGTAATGGGTAGGGGTTATCGGTGCACCATGAATCACCGTAGCAATGCAGCCAAAGGTTTAAGTACCTTCAGAGGAACAACTAGTATAATATTTATGAATCACCGTAATATTTATAAATGTTTATTACCCTGTCGTAGCTTAGACACCAAGAAATAAAATTATTCAAAGAAAATAATTGTGAAGGTACAATTAAGCACTAGATGAGCTCGCGACACCCTTAAGAATGGCTAACCTTTATTATTACTCAAATTCTACGACGAAATGCGTTTGTGGGCTAAGGAAAAGGTGATGAAATACCTCACCTTATGTGAATTAGGGTATTGCCCTTAGAAAAGAAAATCAGATGAGATGAATGCAAAACAAAATTTAAACATGAATTTACAATGCAACTAAAATGAAGTTTGTTTTTGTTTTTGGATTTTTAATTTTGAATTTTTTTTTAAAAATGCAAATGCAAGCAACCAACAATGAATTTGAAATAAAAACAAGGGAAAACGGCACGATACCAGAGCGTGCAGATTTTATATAGCAAATTTATTTTTATTTTTTAGCGTCAATTTTTTAGCAAAGCAAGGAAAAGCGATTCATCTTTATTTTCTTCTTGGGCAACCTGAAAATAGAAGCAAGATATATACAACTGTTTTTTTGTAAATAAAAAGAGAATAAACTTAAAATAAATGAAAAACAATAAAAAATTAAAACAATCGAAAACAACATGTTGTTTTTGTTTTCCATTTTTGATTTCTTTTTTTTGTTTTCTTTAAAGCACCAAATGAAAACGAGAATAAATAATTTTTTTTGTATTTTTTTTGGTTATATAAATCTTAAAACAGCCACAAAAAAAATCAAACTTTAAATAATATATTTTCACATTGCAATCCCAAGCCCAGCTCAAGCCTAACTCAACACAATCCAACCCGATAAATAAATAAATAAGAAAAAATTTCTTCACTGTTATAACACACGGTTCAAAAGAAACACCACAATTGATGATCCCGGAAACTGAACCAATAAACTTGACTTCACAAATAATCGACCAATTCCACCTCGAAAATCACCGAACCAGATTGTGATAACCCTGATTTTTTTTAAGCAATTTCATGATTTAAATTATTTTATGTTTGTTAAAAAAATTGCATTGAGAAAGATAGGAATGGAAACGGATTGCAAATGTATGGTTTAAACATGTACATGAGCACAAGATAGTGCACACACATGCACACATTTTTCTGTATAATGAAATTGGCAGAAATCAATATATAAATTAGAATAAATAATTTAGAAATACATATGTATGAAGATATGATTATGTCTTTAATAGGTTTGGCACAAAGAAAATAAATGTTAGGCAGGAATAAATACATGCTAGAAAAAATTTTAGGTACTTAAAATTTTTTAAAGAAAGAAAATAAGGACTTAGGCAAAATAGGCATACATATATTATATATGTGCACAAGCAAACACTTGCTGGAAGAAAACAAAAATTGCATGGAAATGGCATGAACCCTTAAGCAAGCACTTTATACATTTCCAGCAATCCTTTTACTTTGGAAAATAAGAGCCATGCATAAAACATGACCAGGGTGAGATTAAAGAGATAAGGCTTATTTCTGAAAATAAAAACAAGGACCACATACCCTTTTCTCTCTTGAATCAAAATGAGAGGCAGATCATGTTTTATAGGGTAAAAATGACATTGGGTAATTTCACTAAACCCTAGTAGCAGCCAGGGTTTTTTATAAGGAGGCTGAGTGTAGTGAGACCTTTCACAATTACTCTTCATCATTTAAAGAAAATAAAACATAAGCCAGAGAAAAATAAGGAGCACCGGCCATTAGAATTAGACGAAGGCAGAAGACCAAAAGGGTTCAAAAAGCTTAGGAAAAAGAGGGATTAAGGTGAGTAACCTCACTAGAAACTTTGGCAATAAGCCCTGAATATTGAGGCAGCCTAATTAAATTTATATTTCACTTTTGCAAGCTATGTTCATTTTTATGATTTGATAACTTTGGCTTGTCAATGATTTGCTCAAGTGTAAAACCCTTTATAGTGACTTACCCAGTATAAAAGAGTCATGGATTTCATGTTTAAATATGGTTATCTGTGTTTTGGTTTAACTTTGAGATGAAGTAGATTTTTTTATGGGTTTTCTTTATACATTTATTTATTTAAAAACCCAGGATTTATGTTGTAGATATATGGTCTAAAAATGAAAGAAAATGTGGGGCTGCAACATTGTGTTGTTGCTTATGTCCCATATCAACGAAAATAAAGATAAATGTAGAGGTGCAATGTTATACATGTGCTGAGCTTCTATGTTTTATGAACCCTCCAAATCAAAGCATATACTTGTGGTTTAGCCAGATCTTAAAGATTAACAAAGGTCTGATTGAACCAGAGGTAAAAGGAGACAACCAGAAAACTATCTATGACCATATGTTTGTAACTTGATCCATTGAAACCCATAGACAAAATAATATGCTTAGAAATCACATCTGTTTGCATGATTAAATGCTTGCTTATGAGAACACGACTTACAAATCTCTGGATGAATACATGTTGGCTGAATGTTTATTTCTCTGATTGAAATATGATATGCAGAAGGGATTAGCATAGGAATAAGAAAGGGAAAGTAACACTTAGTAATTCAACTAAGGACTTTTGGATCTTAGGGCTATAGAATATGGCTTGGCAAGGTGAACATTGCAAGCTCACACATGGTATGCTTATAACCAGGGGCTTGAGTGTGCTGGGTTAATAGTGATATGTCCCAGGTAGTGTGTGGTTTAACAAGAGAAAGTAGCTAAAGACCATAATATACTTGATAGTGAACAATAGAAATTGGTTCATGAGAGGGCTTGGGTAAAATCCCTGATGGCCAGTAATCTAGTAGAAAAGGCTTGATGATTGAATTGAATGTGTTGATTGGTTTATGATGTTTTATGGATGGATCCTGTGATTGTTATCACTGAACTAAACCATTGAATCATGTATAATTTGTTGTGCACTAATGTATATGCACATGTATCACAGGAACATGCACAAGAGTGGTATTGAGTTCCTTTATCCATTTTGAAGTTATTTGAATATGAATAAGTGTCATATAAAATCATGTTTTTAGTTAGATTACTCATACCAGACTTTAGTCTGACCCTTGTGTGTTTTATGCACCATTGGGTGTCTCATGTTTATATGGGGCAGTTCATGGTGATTTTGCAGGAAAGTAGGAATTTCTTTGATCAGGCTTTGGATGTTTAGGTGCTTAAGGAATTGGATGCTATATTTAAAGATTTGCTGAAGTTAGAATAGATGTTTATGTTGAATTATGTTAAGCTATTTTGTTTAAATTTGCTTAGAAACTAATGTATTGTTAGAACTACTGTTTTGCAAGTGTTGAACCTATATGTGTATCAGTTGAAACTTATGTGCTTTGTTTTGCAAATGTTTTGCTAAGAAATGGAATTTTTAAGCTTTAAGAACAGTTAGTTTATAATGGTAGAAAATCTGAGATTGAAAGGATTTATGGATTGAATGTACAATCAAGTATTTGACATAGGAAAATCCATGTTTAAGTTGATATAAAATCCGGCAGAATAAAGGTTTTGAGTTGCTTTGAAAAGAAAACAAAATGACATGTATTTCGCTTAAGAATAAGTGCAAGTTGAATATGGCTAACATGACCATTTTATTGAGCCTGGGTTAATCCATCACTAAGGAGTTTTTAGCTCAATTTTGAGTAAAGTTTTACAACCCAAATATAGGGTAGACTCGGTCATTTTTGCTAACAAGAAGAGGAAAAATTAGGCACTTAAATCTTCCACTGACACACACATGCACAGGAACATCCACACACATGCACATGCAAGAGCATAGTTCATACAGTAACAAAACTATGGAAATACATGCAAAATGCTAAGTCTTGAGACATGAAACCAATAGTTATGCAATAATCTAAGTATGCTTGGAAAACATAGTTTTTAGAAACACTATTGCTATGTAGGAATTATTTCTTTTAATGATTCCCAAACAGATTTCTACTTCCAAACTTTTGTACTCTGATTCAAGTAGAAAGTAACTTATATATCTTCACATATGTAAGTTTAAGATGATTTGAGCAAACCAATATTTTTATATTGGTATAAAGATCCTGGATAGAAGAAAATTAGAGTGTAATATTTTCTTGATTAAATGACCACCGCATATATATACATAAAATAAACTTTAGGAACAGAAAGTGGGTCATTTCATTTGGTATCAGAGCTATGTTGTTAAATAAGATAGCAAAATTTTGTATGAACTTGTTTGCATTGGATGTATGGAGGTGTTGACTGCCTTGGATGCTTTGTTTTGTTAGTGCTTATACTACTAATATCTATTATTACTGAATAGAGATAGATTGAAATGAATTAATATATAGAGTATTAGGAAAAACGGACTAACCTAAGTGTCATATCCATAGAGCTATGGTAGGATCCAAACATCAAAATGTAGGAACAAGTGAACCACCCATGGTGAATGTGCAAGAATTCATGAGAGCCATAAGGGATGGAGTAGGCAATAGGTAGGAAAATCCACATGAGGAGCTTTCCAAACTACTCAAGACTTTTACCAACCTTGGAGGCAAAACTTTTGATGGAACAGAAGGAGTTATGGGAGTTCAAAATTTGCTCAGGATTTTGGATAGGGTCTTTGCAGACATGCAAGTTGAAGACCAAAGGAAGAGGCAAATTGCATCCAGGCAATTGAGAGGAGCAGCTTTGGATTGGTGGGAGGTTATCATAGCTGGATGACCTGAAGGAGAAGTGACATGGGATCAATTTAAAGCAATGCTGGAAGGTAGGTTTGTCCCTGCATCAGCCAAGGAGTCTTTGCTAGAGGAATTCATCAAATTAAGGCAAGGGACTATGAATGTCACTGAGTACACTCAGAGGTTTGAATCATTGGCAAAGTATGGTGCAATACTCATCACCACTGAGGAGGCTAAGAATGGTAGATATATTCAAGGGCTAAACCCTAGCCTTAGTAGAGCAATGCTACCATATAAGGACAGGACTTTTGATCAAGTTTTGGACTTGACTTTGAGCATTGAACAACATGATAAGGCTAGAGGGAATTTCAGGGCATTCAAGAATAGCCAAAACAAGAAAGGAAAGGGCAAATTTCACCCTTATGATAAGAAGAAAGTAGACACAGCTTCCACCAAGAAACCAGAAGAAGCCAGTGCTGCTAAAATTAAGAAGAAGAATACTTGTTATAACTATGGCCAAGAGGGGAATATGAAGAATAGGTGCACAAATGTTAGGCCAGCATCCTTCAAATGTCACCATTGTGGGAAGGAAGGTCACATAAAGAGGAATTGTCCAGATTTTAAGCAAGGAAAATTAGGGGCTTTGGAAGGAAAAGGCAAGGCAACCGAGGGATCAAATGTTGAGAATCATGACCAAGTTGAAGGTACTTTTTTTATTCACTCAATACCTTTTGCAGTAGTGTATGATACTGGGGCTACACACTCATTGATCTCCCATGATATTTCACAACAATTAAAATTGAATTGTATGATTGTTGATAAGCCACTGTTTATTAGAAGCCCTATAGGTAGCTCATGTGTTCTGGGTATGATGTGTATGCAACTGGGGTTAGATATAGGGGGACATGTGTTTAACTCAGACCTATATGTGTTGCAATATCCGGGCATAGGGGTTATTCTAGGAGTTGATTGGTTGAGTAAATATAAGGCTATCATAAATATGGAGACATCCACCATATCATTGAAAATTTCTGATGGACAAAGGGTAGTTGTTCTTTGTGAGGCAGACACGAATATAAATATAGCCAACCTTTTTGCATTGTCTAGTGAAAAACCCATGCCTGCATTAGAACAAATCCCCATAGTGAATCAATATACTGATGTGTTTCGTGAAGTTAGGGGAGTTCCAAACCACAGACCAGTTGAGATTTCAATCAGAATAATTCCAGGAGCTAGCCCAGTGCTTAAAAGACCAACCAGAATGGGGCCTACGGAGTTGATAGAATTGAAAAAGCAATTAGTTGAATTAGAAGAAAGAGGCTTTATTAGACCCAGTAGCTCATCATGGGGAGCACCAGTAGTCTTTGTTAAGAAACAAGATGGATCCCTTAGTTATGTATTGACTATAGGGAATTAAATAAAGTCACAATTAAAAATAAATATCCTTTACCAAGAATTGATGATCTCTTTGATCAATTGAGTGGTGCAAAAATATTTTCTAGGCTTGATTTAGCTTCAGGCTTTCATCAGATGAAAGTAGAAGAGGAAAGCATTAAGTATATAGCCTTTAACACAAGATATGGACTTTATGAATTTTTAGTAATGCCATTTGGCTTGACAAATGCTCCTTCCTATTTTGTTGATTTGATGAATAGGATTTTTAGACAATATTTGGATAAATTTGTACTGATATTGATTGATGACATACTAATTTATTATAAGTCAATTAGAGAGCATGAAAATCATTTGCATATGGTATTTGAGAAATTGAGGCAGGAAGACTTGAAAGCAAAGTTTTTAAAATGCACTTTTTGGCAAAATGAAGTGAATTTTCTAGGCCACATTATATCAAAAAAGGAATATCTGTGGATCCCAATAAGGTCATTGCAGTGCAAGCTTGGAAAATGCCTACCAATGTCACTGAGGTCAGATCATTCATGGGAATGGCTGGTTACTATAGAAGGTTTATAAAAGATTTTACAAAAATTTCAATCCCATTAACCAGATTGAGTAGGAAAAATCAAGTGTTTACTTGGACTGAAGAGTGTGAGAAAGCCTTTGGGAAATTAAAGGAAGCACTAGTGCAAGCTCCAATCCTCAAAGTACCTCAAGGGAATGAAAACTTGGTGGTGTATACTGATGCAAGTGGACAAGGGCTTGGGGCAGTATTGATGCAACAACATCAAGTGATAGCTTATGCTTCTTGGCAATTGAAACCAACTGAGGTAAGATATGCTACTCATGACCTTGAATTAGCTGCTATAGTGTATGCTCTTAAGCTATGGAGACACTACTTGTTAGGGGAAAGGTTTGAAGTTTACACAGACCATAAGACACCTAAATATTTATTTTCACAAAGAGAATTGAATATGAGGCAACAAAGGTGGATTGAACTCCTAGCCTCATATGACTTTGAAATATTATATACTCCTGGTAAGGCTAATAAAGTAGCAGATGTCCTAAGTAGACAACATGCTAAAGTGGCTAGATTAATGGTAGAAGAGTTTAACACTTTATCATTGTTAACTGATTTAGAGATAGAAAGTGATAATGCAGAAAACATGAGCCTATGCAGTGAGCATGTAGAAATGGGAAAGTTAAGCTTTATCACTCTGGAGCCAGAATTGAAAAACAAAGTTGTAAAGTTACAAGACCAAGATCCATTTTTATTTGAAAAGAAAACTTAGATATTAAATGGTGAAGCAGTGGAAGGTTTTCAGTTGAATGATCAAGGCCATTTGAAGAAAGGAAAAAGAATATGTGTTCCAGCAATTGATGAGTTGAAGCAAGAAATCTTGGATGCTTACCACAAAAGAAAATACACTATACACCCAGGAAGCACAAGGATGTATCACAACCTCAAGAGGGATTATTGGTGGGGGGGGGGTATGAAGAGTGCAGTGGAAACCTATGCATCTAAATGTATGGTTTGCCAATAAGTGAAGGCTAAGTATGTAAAACCCTCAAGGATGCTTCAACCTTTGCAAATACCACAGTGGAAATGGGAGGATATATCAATGAATTTCATTGATGGTTTGCCTAGAACTAGGAGGGGAAATGATAGCATTTGGCCAGTGGTTGATAGGTTAACCAAGTCAGCCCACTTTATACTAGTAAAGTCATAGAGAAATGCATGTACACTAGCCTAGTTGTTTATCAAGGAAGTGGTTAGACTATATGGTATACCAAAGACTATAGTAAGTGATAGAGATACCATCTTCACTTCAAAATTTTGGCAGAGTTTTAACAAGGCAATAGGGACTGATTTATGCTTAAGCACAGCATACCATCCACAATCTGATGGTCAAACAGAAATTGTGAACAAATTGCTTGAAGACATGTTGAGAGCTTGTGTATTGGATTGGGGAGGAAGTTGGGAGGATCATGTCTTTTTAGCTGAATTTGCATACAACAATAGCCATCATAGTAGCATAGGCATGGCACCCTTTGAAGCTCTCTATGGGAGACCATGTTTATCACCCTCAAGTTGGCTTGAATTTGGGGGAAAAGTGGTCTTAGGGCCAGAGAGTGTGAAGGAAACTTCAGAGAAAATAGCTTTGATCAGAAAAAGAATTGCTTTTGCCCAGGATAGGCAAAAGAAATATGCAGATCAAAGAAGGAAGGAAGTACAATATGGTGTTGGGGATTATTTATTTATCAAAATATCACCCATGAAGAAGGTTCTAAGGTTTGGGAAATAAGAAAAGTTGATTCCTAGGTACATAGGGCCATATAAAATTCTAGAGAGAATAGGAACTATAGCCTATAAGCTAGAGTTGCCAGAAGAAATGAGAGCAATGCATGATGTTTTTCATGTGTCTCAACTAAGAAGGTGGGTTCATGGTAAGGAGGCAATCCTAGAATCCCCTAAGGATGTGCAGATTGACCCCAGGATGATCTATGAAAAGGAGCCAATGGGCATAGTTGCTAGAGAGATCAAGAAATTGAGAAACAAAGAAATTAAATTAGTGAAAGTGCAATGGAGTCTTGACCCAAATGATTGCACATGGGAAGTGGAGGATAAAATCAGAAATGATTATCCACAACTGTTTGATTGAATGAAAGGTAAATTTATATAAACTGATGAATGTTTTGATTGAATATGCATTGTAATTTTTGTTTTAATATGCATAGAGTTTAATCAAGTGATTGGCCTTAGAATGGTTTGAGATCAGAAAAGTTAATTTCCTGGATTTATGATACTTAAGTTAAGTATGAGAGAATTGTGGGACACAATTCCTAACGGAGGGATATATGTGATAACCCTGATTTTTGTGAGCAATTTCATGATTTAAATTAGTTTATGTTTGTTAAAAAAATTGCATTGAGAAAGATAGGAATGGAAACTGACTGCAAATGTATGGTTTAAACATGTACATGTGCACAAGATAGTGCACACACATGCACACATTTTTCTGTATATTGAAATAGGCAGAAATCAATATATAAATTAGAATAAATAATTTAGAAATACATATGTATGAAGATATGATTATGTCTTTAATAGGTTTGGCACAAAGAAAATAAATGTTAGGCAGGAATAAATACATGCAAGAAAAATATTTAGGTACCTAAAATTATTTAAAGAAAGAAAATAAGGACTTAGGCAAAATAGGCATACATATATTATATATGTGCACAAGCAAACACTTGCTGGAAGAAAACAAAAATTGCATGGAAATGGCATGAACCCTTAAGCAAGCACTTTATCCATTTCCAGCAATCCTTTTACTTTGGAAAATAAGAGCCATGCATATAACATGACCGGGGTGAGATTAAAGAGATAAGGCTTATTTCTGAAATTAAAAACAAGGACCACATACCCTTTTCTCTCTTGAATCAAAATGAGAGGCAGATCACGTTTTATAGGGTAAAATTGACATTGGGTAATTTCACTAAACCCTAGTAGCAGCCAGGGTTTTGTATAAGGAGGCTTAGTGTAGTGAGACCTTTCACAATTGCTCTTCATCATTTAAAGAAAAATAAAACATAAGCCAAAGAAAAATAAGGAGCACCGGCCATTAGAATTAGAAGAAGGCAAAACCGGGAGGGTTCAAAAAGCTTAGGAAAAAGAGGGATTAAGGTGAGTAACCTCACTGGAAACTTTGGCAATAAGCCCTGAATATTGAGGCAGCCTAATTAAATTTATATTTCACTTTTGCAAGCTATGTTCATTTTTATGATTTGATAAATTTGGCTTGTCAATGATCTGCTTAAGTGTAAAACCCTTTATAGTGACTTACCCAGTATAAAAGAGTCATGGATTTCATGTTTAAATATGGTTATCTATGTTGTGGTTTAACTTTGAGATGAAGTAGATTTTTTTTATGGGTTTTCTTTATACATTTATTTACTTAAAAACCCAGGATTTATGTTGTAGATTTATGGTCTAAAAATGAAAGAAAATGTGGGGCTGCAACATTGTGTTGTTGCTTATGTCTCATATCAACTAAAATAAAGATAAATGTAGAGGTGCAATGTTATACATGTGTTGAGCTTCTATGTTTTATGAACCCTCCAAATCAAAGCATATACTAGTGGTTTAGCCAGATCTTAAAGATTAACAAAGCTTTGATTGAACCAGAGGTAAAAGGAGACAACTAGAAAACTATCTATGACCATATGTTTGTAACTTGATCCATTGAAACCCATAGACAAAATAATATGCTTAGAAATCACATCTGTTTGCATGATTAAATGCTTGCTTATGAGAACATGACTTACCAATCTCTGGATGAATACATGTTGGCTGAATGTTTATTTCTCTGATTGAAATATGATATGCAGAAGGGATTAGCATAGGAATGAGAAAGGGAAAGTAACACTTAGTAATTTAACTAAGGACTTTTGAATCTTAGGGCTACAAAATATGGCTTGGCAAGGTGAACATTGTAAGCTCACACATGGTATGCTTATACCCAGGGGCCTGAGTGTGCTGGGTAAACAGTGATATGTCCCAGGCAGTGTGTGGTTTAACAAGAGAAAGTAGCAAAGACCATAATATACTTGATAGTGAACAATAGAAATAGGTTCATGAGAGGGCTTGGGTAAGATCCCTGATGGCTAGTAATCTGGTAGAAAAGGCTCGATGGTTGAATTGATGAATGTGTTGATTGGTTTAAGATGTTTTATGGATGGATCCTATGATTGTTATCACTAAACTAAACCATTGAATCATGTATAATTTGTTGTGCACTAATGTATATGCACATGTATCATAGGAACGTGCACAAGAGTGGTATTGAGTTCCTTTATCCATTTTCAAGTTATTTGAATATGAATAAGTGTCATATAAAATCATGTTTTCAGTTAGATTACTCATACTAGATTTTTGTCTGACCCTTGTGTATTTTATGCACCATTGGGTGTCTCATGTTTATATGGGGCAGTTCATGGTGATTTTGCAGGAAAGTAGGAATTTCTTTGATCAGGCTTTGGATGTTTAGCTACTTAAGGAATTGGATGCTATATTTAAAGATTTGCTGAAGTTAGAATAGATGTTTATGCTGAATTATGTTAAGCTATTTTGTTTAAATTCGCTTAGAAAACTAATGTATTGTTAGAAATACTGTTTTGCAAGTGTTGAACCTATATGTGTATCAGTTGAAAGTTATGTGCTTTTTTTTGCAAATGTTTTGCTAAGAAATGGAATTTTTAAGCTTTAAGAATAGTTAGTTTATAATGGTAGAAAATCTGAGATTGAAATGATTTATGGATTGAATTTACAATCAAGTATTTGACATAGGAAAATACATGTTTAAGTTGATATAAAATCTGGCAGAATAAAGGTTTTGAGTTGCTTTGAAAAGAAAACAAAATGACATGTATTTCGCTTAAGAATAAGTGCAAGTTGAATATGGCTAACATGACCATTTTATTGAGCCTATGTTAAGCCAGCACTAAAGAGTTTCAAGCTCAATTTTCAGTAAAGTTTTACAACCCAAAAATAGGGTAGACTCAGTCATTTTTGCTAACAAGAAGAGGAAAAATTAGGCACTTAAATCTTCCACTGACACACACATGCACAGGAACATGCACACACATGCACACAGTTCAAACAGTAACAAAATTATGGAAATACATGCAAAATGCTAAGTCTTGAGACATGAAACCAATAGTTATGCAATAATATAATTATGCTTTGAAAACCTGGTTTTTAGAAACACTATTGCTATGTAGGAATTATTTCTTTTAATGATTCCCAAATAGATTTCTACTTCTAAACTTTTGTACTCTGATTCAATTAGAAAGTAACTTAAATATCTTCACATATGTAAGTTTAATATGATTTGAGAAAAACAATAATTTTATATTGGCACAAAGATCCTGGATAGAAGAAAATTAGAGTTTAATATTTTCTTGATTAAATGACCACTGCATATATATATGTAAAAAAAAACTTTAGGAACAGAAGGTGGGTCATTTCACAGATCAAAGTCAAATTCACAAATAATCGGTTTGGATGAGGCGATTTGAGCTTGAGGTTGGGTTTCGGGTTGAAGTGGTGGAGGTGATTCGTTGATTGGCGGTGGCAATTGTGGTGAGCCAGGTCGCAGCTTTAGGGTGTGTGGTTTTGGGTCGCGCGGTGGTCGATACAGTGATTGTAGTTGTAAGGTTTCGATTCAACAATCGCTATTGATATAAGAAATGGTTTTGTATGGAAGGCGGTTGGGGGATGAGGCATTCGAAGTTGCAATTGTTGGTCTGAGAGTAGTATTCGGTTGCTGTTTTGGTTTCGTTCAAATATGGGGTGTGAGGCAGTTGGGCATGTCACTGTGGTGATTTGGGGATGGAGACAGGGCATGTCAGTGGAGATGGAAGGTAGTCTGATATGAGGAGTGGGGGTGTTTATGGGGAAGATGGTGTTTGACAGCAAGCGTTTGGGACTGGGTTTGTAATGGTGGTTGTTCTATGAAATGCAGGTGGTGGAAATGTAGGTTGATGAGGCAGGTTGAAACTATGTTGATGGAAGTTTTGTATTGGTGGAGTTGGAAGTTTGGCAAGTAATGTAGGTAAAAGGTTGTTGTTACAGTAGAAAATAGTTGTTTGAAGTATAACTGTTCAGAGAAGTGGGTGTTCAAAATAAAAAAGTATGTGGCAATGCTTTGTGAAAGTTGAGTATGGTTTTGTATGTATGTAGATGTTGGGGAAAGGGCCGAAATGTGGTAGAGGAGGTTGGTGAACTGTTTGTAGGGGTTGAAAGAGGAGATGTAACAGTGCTTTGTCAAGGAAGAATGTGGTTTGGTATGTAGTGTTTTGTATTGATGTTTTGTAGTGGCAATGCCAAGTTGATGGAGGAGTGAGTAATTTGGAACTACAAAGGAGAGGAATATGGATTATTTGACAAAGATGTTCAGTATTTTTGTAATGGTGAAGGATGGTGATCGACTAGATGGTTAGGAGTTGATGTTGAGTAGTTTTGTGTGTAGAAACTGTTGAAGTTGATGCACTGTCTGGTGGTAGTGTTGTAGTAGTATGAAATGGTGGCCGTGATGGGAGGAAGCAAGGTAGGAAAAGAGTTGTGAAGATTTGTGTGCACTTGTTATGGCATGGTAGATTGTGTTTAAGCAATAGCCATACATATCAGTTGGTTACTGGTGGAGATGTAGGATGAACTATGGTGGATTGACTGTGTATGTATGCACAGCAGTTTTAAGGAAAGATATAGGAAAATGCAGTGATGTTATGAAGTGGATGGAATGGCAGTTGCATGTAGTTTTATGGAAATGGTAGTGAGTGAAGGATGTATGGCAGTATTGCTGTGGTTGTTGTGGTATCAATTGTAGGTGATTGGATGATGGGAGGAAGACAAGTATGTTGTTGAAGTTTGGTTTTGAGTTCGATGGGGATGCATAAGAACAGATGTGAACAGGGAGGAAATGTTTTGCAAGGGAAATAGTTGTGAATGTTATATTTCGAAGTAGGGAGAAGTAGGGGAGATGTAAGTTAAATGGTAGAACTGCTTTGTGATGTTGGTAGTGCATATGTTGATGAGGGTCAGGTATATTGGGTGGATGAAGAGTGAAATGTAGGCATTGTGTTTTGATGGAAGTTGCTGTTGCACTGTTGTAGTAAGAAGAGTAATGTGCATAGAAATTTATTTGTGCACAGAAATATAAATGCAATGTAACTTAAGACAGAAATTGTAAATGAGAAATGAAATAATTTTTTTTTCTGTTTTGAAATTGTATAGGTTTTATTTTAAAAATATGCAAATGCAATGCAAATAGAAACAAAAACAATCACACAAACAAATGCAAGCTACAAACACACCATAAAATTCTTTTTTTTAATTGCAAACAAACATACAAAATAAAACACACAAAAATTCAAACGAATATAATTTGAAGAATAGAAAATTAAAATCAAATCAAACTCTCCAGCAACGATGCCAAAAACTTGTTCAACGACAAAATTTCTATCGGATTAGAAATTTGCCGAAAATTTTTAAATTAAATTTACCGCAAGCGCACGGCGTACAATTTTAGTACGTGGCGAGTACAAGTCGATCCGCAGAGAATTTTTAAGATTTTAAAATTTTCAATTCAATCAAATTAGACAAAAGTGAGAGGAAATTGTTAACTACAAAAAAAGATGCTAAAGCTAGAATTAAAATGTGATTGAAAAACTATTAGACTAGAGAACAATTTAGAGGCAAATCCACTCTCATATTTTTGTAAATCAACAAACAAATAATTTATGATCTCTAGCTTTGATACTAAGTGAAATAATTGTTGTATTTATCATAAGTCTTGTTTGTTTATGTTATTAATTAACATAACTCAAACGATCAAACTATAATACAACAATTATACCACTTAGAAATTCTCATGAAATGAAGCCAAAGCAAAAGCTATTTTAAGTATGATCTATTTACTATTGTAACTAATAATATAGATCATCAAATTTCATTTTTTACTTTCATTTCAAAATCAAAAATTAATTAGAAAATGATGATGTAAATTGTCTTTACGTTGAATAAGAATAACACATTTACATAAGAAATATAAGCTATCTAACCCACTTGTATAAACTTACATCAAAATTCACTTTCATGAAGCACAAACAAAGAGATCATAAATTATAAAAATATTGAAATTACATAAAGTTAGAGAGCTTCATTACCCCTAAATTGAAGGGGTTTAGCTACTCGTTTGTGTTATCAAATAAACACTTGTAAATTTCAACATTAAAAAGCAATAAAATGAAAACTAAGCAAAGGAAGAAAGATAGATTAACTACTAACTATTTGCATAAAAATTAAAGCTACACTACTTGCATGAATGTAAATCTAAGCTATGAATATTAAAAGAAAGAGAGCATAAAAATAAACATTAACATAAAAGAAAATAAAAACATGTAGAAAAGAAAAGAAGAAGAGGCTTGGAAGCCATTTTTATTTCATGAAATATTGCCATTACAACTTGCTCTTTTAATTTCCTAACTAATGTGAAAGAGTAGTAGATATTTACATGTACATAAGAAGGCTATTTATACATGCATAAAACTCTAATTCCATCTTTAGGGTGCTTCCCAAAATGTCCTTTAGGAAGTGTGGCCACCAAGTAACCACTAGCCACTAAATAATCCCTCATTAAAAGTGCATGAAGCTTTAACCTCCACTTAGTTGTACATTAGCTCCAAATTGTACGTTTAGGTAAGTGGGTGGGGTCCTCCATGATCTTGAACTTGAATTATTTCCTCTTCATTCTTTTGTATTCCTTTGTGCATGCATGTATCTTCATATAAGCCTCTTCCATATGCATCCGAATTCCTACAAAAATCATCAAAAAATGTCCAAGTAAAAATTCTTAAATTTACACATGCACAAAAATGACCATTTTGCCCCTGAATGAAGATGAATATATGATGTTTTGAAAACAATTGAATTTTGGTTTTAAACATGTTAAAATGCCCAAATATGATATTTATTTAAATAAAAAGAGATAAAATATGGATGTATATATATGCACATTTACATGCACATTACAAAGCTTTTCAAGACAGGGTCGCAGCTAGACAAAAATCTGAAAATCCAATTGGTAGGGTTCCTACGTAGAAATTTTGATGTGTTCGCATGGACCCACGAAGACATGGTGGGAATATCCCCCGAAATGGCCTGTCACCACCTAAATATAGACCCAACAAAGACCCTGGTCAAGAAGAAGAGGAGGAGCATGGGAATGGAACGCTCAACTGCCCTTAACGAGGAGGTAAAAAACCTACTCTCCAACGGCTTTATTCATGATGCTATCTACCCTAAATGGATCTCCAACCCAGTTATGGTGAAAAAATCCAATGGAAAATGGCGAACCTACATTGATTTCTCCAATCTCAATGACGCTTGCCCCAAGGATTGTTTTCCCCTGCCCCGAATCGACCGACTGGTGGACGGAACAGCAGGGCATGAATTGTTATCATTTATGGACGCCTACTCGGGATATAACCAGATTCCCATGCATGTACCAGATCAAGAACATACTAGCTTTGTCACAGATTTGGGCCTATATTGCTACAAGGTCATGCCCTTCGGGCTTAAGAATTCTGGTACGACATATCAATGCTTGGTTAGTCAGATGTTTGAGCAGCAGATTGGTCACTCCGTGGAAATGTATGTCGACGACATGCTTGTCAAATCAAGAAAGGGAGCAGATCATTTACACCACCTAAACGAGATGTTTCAGGTATTTCTCAAATACAAAATGAAGCTAAATCCATTAAAATGCTCCTTCGGAGTATCCTCGGGAAAATTCTTGGGATTCATTGTGCACGCCAGAGGAATTGAAGCAAATCCCGAAAAGGTCCAAGCACTGAAGAGCATCAAAATACCAACCACACAAAGGGAGATGCAGAGTCTAAACGTGAAGGTATCCACTCTAAGCAGATTTATGTCTAAGGCCATAGACAAGTGCGTCCCATTCTTCGAAGCCCTAAAAAAGCACAAGGGAAAGTTTGAATGGACCAGCGAGTGCCACTCGGCCTTCCAAAGCCTGTTGGAACACATGTAGAAACCGCCAGTGCTTTCTACTCCGGTAGATGGAGAAAGCCTCTACTTGTACCTAGCCGTGTCCCCTCATGCATTAAGCCCCACCTTGGTACGAGAAGATGACCATACCCAAAAACCAGTATGTTTCATCAGCAAAAGGTTTACTGAGGTAGAGGCTAGATAATCGAAGATCGAAAAATTGGCCTATTGTTTGCTCATAGTATCTAGAAAATTAAGGCATTACTTCCAATCTCACTCCATAAGTGTCCTAAAAAATCAACCACTATGCCAAGTCCTACATAAACCGATACATCGGGACGACTGCTAAAATGGTGCATCGAGCTAAGCCAGTACGATATCACCTACCATCCATGCACCACAATCAAAGGGCAGGCCCTGGCTGATTTCATAGATGAATTCACCATTCAGGACAAGGATACAACCATCAAAATAGAGGAAACAACCGAGTGGAATATGTTTGTGGATGGAGCACCCAACGAGCTCGGGTCGGGGGCAGGAATAGTGATCATCACACCCCGAGGAAGAACGTTAAGTTACGCCCTGAGGTTAGAATTCACCGCAACCAATAACGATGCTGAATACGAAGCGGTAATAGCTCGTTTGGAGATCACTAGGGAAATAGGGATCAAATCCATATGCATACACAGTAACTCGTAGCTAATTGTAAACCAAATCCTGGGGGGATTCCAGGCTCGCGGGCAAAGGCTCGCCTCTTACCTCCGTAGGGTTATAATCCTCCTGAACGAGCTATACTACTATGTAATCAAACATATCCCATGGGAGGAGAATCGAGAAGCGGATGCCCTTGCCAAAGAAGCTAGCATAAGAAACAAGTCGATGCCGGAGGCAACCCCCGTCATGATGCAAGCTACACCAAGCTTCGAGTGTCTTCAGATCACACCCATCAGTAGTAATGAAGAAACATGAATGTCCCCCATCGTCGAATACCTACAAGAAGGGATCCTACCAACAAATCGCAATGAAATTAGAAAAATCTTAAGGAAGGCATCCCACAACACAATCCAGGAAGGAATCTTGTACCGTAGTGGGTTTTCCGAACCCCTACTAAGGTGTGTCGCAGGAAACAAAGCAAAAGATATTCTCAACAACACACACCAAGGGAGTTGCGGTGACCACACCAACGGCACTATGGGTACTTTTGGCCCACACCGAACAAAGATGCAACCGAGTTTGCTAGAAGATGTGACAAGTGCCAAAGATTTTCCAAAATCCCTAGACTACCACCTACTGGTTTGACCTAAATGGTTAGTCCTTGGCCCTTCGCCGTCTGGGGGACCTAATCAGGGAACTCCCCATGGGGTGAGGAGGGGCGAAATAAGCCATAGTGGCGGTAGATTACTTCACCAAATGGGTGGAGGCGGAACCTTTAAACAAGATTTCATCTACCAAGGTAATAAATTTTCTAATGCGTAATGTCCTATGCAGGTATAGGGTAACACAAAAAATCATATCGAACAACGGGCTCCAATTTGATAACGAGGAATTTGCCAATTTGTGCCACGAGCATGGGATCGCCCGAGAATTTTCAGTTGTGGCGCATCCACAGGTAAACGGACAAGTCGAAGTGGTGAGCAAGGTGTTAAAAACACTGATCAAGAAGAAACTGGAAAAGTCCAAGTGGGCATGAGTCGATGAGTTTCCTACGGCTTTGTGGGCCTACCGAACTTCTTATAAAACCGCGATATGACACACTCTATTCGCACTGACGTACGGAGCTGAAGCCATGCTCCCCATCAAAACAATCGTCCCCTCACACCAAAGGATACACTATAATCCGGAAGAAAATGAGGAGCTATTAAACGTATCACTCGACCTGATCGAGGAGAAGAGAAATGATGCCGCCCTCAAAGCAGCCGCTCATAGAAAAAAGGTGGCAAGGCAATACAATTCCAAGGTGAGGCCATGAACACTACAAGAAGGAGACTTGGTTCTCAAACGAGCCATCCCACGACCTGGGACGTTAGATAAAATTTGGGAAGGACCTTTCGTTGTACATAAAGACCTCCACAACGGAGCTTACATCTTGTCGACGGTAGATGGAGAGCTGTTTGGGAAAGCGTGGAATCTCCAACATCTATGTCGCTACTTCTCTTAAGTTGTAAAGAAGCATGTACTAAAGCAATAAAAGAAAGACAGTGGATGTAGGCATATTTTGATCGAACCACTATAAAATATGGTGTCTCGTATTACTTATCTTATTTAATTGTTCTTTTGTTTAATTGTTTTATCTAATGACTATTCCTACTGTGAACAATCGCAGACACTTGCCGGCAGCAGTGAAAATAAGATAGCCACGATAAAGGGCGAGAAACAAGCCCGGGAAGTTCACTGCTGACGATCAGCACTCCCAAGCCGACAACGATGAACCGATCATAAGCCACGAATTAGGGACAAATTATAGACAAGGCAGTTCATTATTAGCGTTCGACTTGCCGGCAATTGCGAACCGACTATAAACCCCATGATTAAGGGGTGGCCGCAACCATGGGTAGTTCACACTTGACGATCGGCACTACACACGCCGGCAATGATAAATTGAATAATGCTCACAACACGGGTTTAGCCCGAGTAGTTATCGTTCGCGATCGGCCTTGAATATAATAGCACTTCTATGTTTCTTTCTGTATCTCTAAACACTATAACGATTTACTAAGTTATAAATAGTTCACAATTAAACAGAGTAGACTAAAAAAAACATGCATCACAAAAGTCATCCCAGAAAAACACACAAATATATATATATATATTTATATATAACAGAAGTTGAACAGTACAGTGTTAAATTTCTCCCGTACAAAGCTTATCGCTTATATTTATGTACATATGCATCCTTCAAAAATGCATATGGAAAAGGGAAAAGGAAATCTCCTTGGCTAAGTAGGGGGACGTCCTTACCGCTCGGCCCGCTCCCTCCTGCCCTTTCCTTCGAGGGCTCTGATTGCCCGAGAAGCTCGCCTTCCTCTCGCGAAGACCCAACTTGCCCCAGAGGCACCCCTGCATGAGGTAAATAATAATAGTTATAAGCTTTGTAGTCCAGAATAGGTAATGACAAAGCTAGGTGGAAAAGGCAAGATACCTGCGGCAATGTGACTTGGATCACCAAGCCCCTCGAGATCTGATACGCCCTCAACATCCTTGTCCTCAGCCACCAACTAATACCCCTTGGCTATAGCCTTGGTCTCCTCCACTATGAACTAGCTGTGCACCATCCCAACGTCATACACAACCCCTTCTTCCTACGCGACTACTGCCTTGGTCTCCTCGATAAGTCGAGCATGGATCACGGCCATCACCTGAGGGTAGTCATCCATCCACTGAAGGTTCCTATGTTTCCAGAACATGAAGTAAGTATCCTTCAGCATCTGGTTGACCGTGTCGCAAAAGTCGTTGGATTTATTGACTTCGGTCTGGAGGACCACTACCTTACTCATGTACTACGCCTTATCTCTCCTCAACTTGGCATGCTCCATCTTCAACCTATCAACCTCAGCTTGATATGAGTCTCTCTCCTTTTTCCACTTACCCCGAGACTCCCTCAGCTCGGCTAAAGCCTCTTCCGATTTCTTCACCTTGCCATTAAGGGAGTGAATTCACTCCAGATCCTTCTGCCGAACCTCATCCACTGAACTGATGGCCATGTCAATCTGTGTCTTACATAGATAAGCAGCCTCTTTTCTTTCCTCCTCCTTGGCCTTCGTTATCTCGGAGGCACGGGATGCTTCGACGTCCTTTAACTTAGCATCTTTCTCCCTAAGCACCTTGCAAAGGTCCTCCATCTCTAGGCGCAACCGCACATTGACACTCCCTACTTCTTCAATAGCTTTGGCCAAACGAGACTGATAGTCAACTATGTTTCTGGTCTCATATGTAATTTGAGCCATTCGTATTGTCAAGTTAGCAAAATCAAGAGTCTTCACCTCATCCAGGATTCAGACCAAGGGATTTTGAGGTAAAAGGAACTCGGTGTCAGGAGCCATCTTGCGACGACCCAAGGGTTTGGGATTTATATCAGGATGACCCACAAAGGGATTCCGCACCGGATGCTGATAATCTGAGAAGAAAGAATCAATATTGCCCTCTCCTAATCCTTCCTCCTCTTCACTTTCTGCTCCCAAATGAGAACCTGCCTCATCGCTAGGGGAGGGAGCGTCTCGAATACGCAGTGATTTCCCCGAGCGGGGAGGACGAACTGCACTCTTCTTATGTCTCAGTTTCTTTGGGGCTTCAGCCACACCACTTCCTTAATCTGGGCCTTTACCTTTGTCTTCGTCACCCCCGTCGCCTCTGGCTCCCTCTACTCTCTCAACAGAACTTGGCCTAATCTTGTACATGGACTGTCTGGGCTAATCAAGTTGTAGAATCAGAGGGCTACATCACGGTGTAGGAATGAAGCTTTTCGCTCGGCATCCGTGATAGCCAATATTTCCTTGGCCATCTTTTTCAAGCCGTCATCCTCCGCCGCCTTCACACAACCTAAAATTTATGGAGTAATAAGAGGTTAGGCCAACAAAAAAAGTTTAGAAAAATATAATAAAATAACTTACAACCAGAGGTAAAAGCGTGTTGGGCCACAGTGTCATCACGTATAAAGAAATATTCCCTCTTGAACATACTAAACTTAGAATATAAATCCAAGACGGGTTTGAATTTGTGGGCGGACTGTAAACTGATAAATGGACTACCTTTCTGATAACTCCACACGTGATACAAATATATGATCTCTCTATGAGTAGGGGGTCTTCGATACGGCTTCATGAATATCAGATATAAACACGTCAGGATAACATAAGAGTTCGGCTGAAGTTGCATAGGAGCAACCTTCAAATAAATCACGAAGCTGGCAATCCAATTGGTAAGCGAAGGAATCACGCCGCACATACAATGATATTTGTTATGTGCCATATAACCGGTTGGGGGAAAACACACTTTATCATTCGGACCGGGTAGTATCATGTCCCGACGGCCTATCCCAAAAGTAGTAGCTATGGAGTTCAGCTTCTCTATCGTCAACACACTAGGATAACACTCTGAAGCCCTAACCAGCATTTTATTAGGAGCATAACCTTCCGCCAAAGAGTAAGCAGAATTGGGTTGCCTGGGAAGATTGGATGGAGCGTCAGAGGAAGAAGGACTAGCCCCGACAAGCTGAGAAGCCGCAAACCTAGAATGAAGCTCATGGCCAGAATACATATTCCCCGCGCAAGAAAGTAAAGGTCAAGCGAAGTTCAAAAAGAAGTTAAAAACACTCATGGGGAACCTCCTATTGTCTAGCCCAGTTGAAGCCATACTCCTAGCCTAACCATCTCGAGCTCGGCAAACCTATGGACCATGTGCTCGGGCTATTTGGTCTGGCAGTACCCTAACACCCGAGAACCAAGCGGCATCACAATGCCGAACCAAATCCACCGGATGATAACTATGTTGGCCTAAAGCTTACCCTCTTACAGCCCAACCACTCATACAACCACACCATATAGAAGCACGAATCATACCTTACCCGACCTAGGTAATGACAGCTTGTAACCCAAATGAGGATTATGAAGCGTTGTAAGGCTGACAGTTGGACAAGAATTGAGGAGAATTCTAGCCAAGGGTTGAGCACCATAAGGCAAAGATCTACCTATCAACTAAACCTTAACACGTGCAGATAGAAGATGCATGCATGGCACATCTATCACACTCTAACCATACCCTCCAGTCTACCAAACACTTCATGATACTTACTTGCATCCTAGTGCGGTTGCTACTCAAAAACATCC
Source organism: Allium fistulosum (assembly GCA_030737815.1). Taxonomy (NCBI): domain Eukaryota; kingdom Viridiplantae; phylum Streptophyta; class Magnoliopsida; order Asparagales; family Amaryllidaceae; genus Allium; species Allium fistulosum. Next base: position 208,938,573 of record CM060904.1, on the reverse strand, counting down.
CTTTGCAAACTGGGTTGTACATAGTACTCGAATCCAATGCCCAGATCCAACACTCCATCAGGAATCACCACCCCACCTTTACCAAGCACAAGTTTCTTCTTCGCCGAATCGCTCTAAAAATCCCACCGCCCACTTTCATTCCCCGATTCGAAGCCAAAACTGTTAGTGCTCGTGCCAAACACCCTTAAAAACGTAAACTCCAAAAACCCTAGACCAGTGATCAAATTTAGAAGGCCTTATCTCAAGCAATGAAGAAGCGGAGATATCTGAATTCAGGCAACAAAAACAAGCTCAAGTCATACCTAGATCAATTGAAAATAGGCCGAAGATATTTAGTTAAGAGAATCGAAGGAAAAGAACAAGGAGTGGGAGCAGTATTTAAAGGGAAGAAGGAAGAGAAGACGAACGGTATCAAATTTTCAACCGGTCGAAGAAGCTCGGTGCCAAACCAAACAAAGCATGTCATGTAAGCTACACAACATACTTTGGGGGCAAGTGTTGGCTTGGTTTTCCGGCAGGCAGAGATAGAAGAAAGAAGGGAAGCACAAGCAGGCTAGGACATAGAAGGCGGAACTGTCAGGCCAAATATTTGGTCCGGCATTCACTAAAATGCCGAACCAAATATTTGATCCGGCATGCCGCACCAGATATTTGGTCCGTCATTCTCTGATATGTCGGACCAAATATTTAGCCCTACACAACATATCCAACACCGAAACAAATATTTGGTCTGGAACGACACATCTAACACTGGACAAAACATTTGGTCCGGTACATAGGCATTTCGGACCAAATGTTTGGTCCGACAAATAAGAGACTCCAAAGACAGAAGCTCCCTAGCCAAACGTCGAACCAGACCTTCCTACCCAAAATGCCGAGCTAGGTTCAGAAAACTATATTTCCACCTCCACACTTCACAACTCCACTTTATAAATACCAGAGCTTCTCAGCAACAACGCGGACAAATTTTGGGAGAAAAAAGAGAGAAAACTCTGCTGAAAATCCACCACTTCGGCTACTTGAAGTTCTACTCTTTTCGCATATATCTTGTACCTGTAATCAAATCAAATACAGAATAATAAGATGGAAAGTGGATGTAGGCACATTCGGGTTGAACCACTATAAAAACTCTGTGATATTTATTCTCCTTATCCGCTTTCCAAACTCTGCACTTGTGAAATATCTCTGTGTTTCCTGCAATTCATTCTGTACATGCTGGAACACAAAAACCCCACGTCAATCAAATCAAATGAAACCTAACTAAAAAGAATAAGAAAAAGAAAGAAATCAGATTTTGAGGTGTTTGTCCAACTTTTGAGAAAATAGTCTTAAATCAACACGATAGTTCTCAACTAGGTAACGGGCAGGATTTATCGGTGCACCATGAATCACTATAGCAATGCGGCCAAAGGTTTAAGTACCTTTAGAGAAATAACCACTATAATATTTACGAATCACCGTAATATTTATGAATGGTTATTGCTCTGTCGTAGCCTAGACACCAAAAATTTAAATTGTTCAAAGAAGACAACTTGTTAATATACAATTAAGTGTTTTTGATGTCTAACTGTTTTTATTAATTAAACTGTAGGATGAAATGCAAAGCAGAGATTAAATATGATTTAATAATGCAACTACGATGAAATTTGTTTTTGACATTTTTTGTTTTTTTCTTAAAAAAAGCAAGCAATCAACAATGCAAAGCAAATAAAACAATAGATAAGGGTGAAATTTATTTTATAAGCAAGCAATTTATTTTTGGCAGAAGTTGCTCTCCTTCTGAAATTCTGCTTTGGCAACCTGAAATAAAAACAAGATGTATACTAATATATATATATATATTTTATGGATGGAACCAAAAACAAATTCAAACTCGTTTTTTTATTTTTTTTTGTAAAACAACAAAAGGAAAATGAAAATAAAGATAAATTACTAACTAAATAAATCAAATGAACATAAACAAAGAACAAAGGCAGAAACAAAGAAACAAAAGACTTAAAAAAAATAAACCAAAAAGGGAAAAAAAATTGAAGACAATTTTCTTTTCAGCTTGGCCCAATTATAAAGGTTACTTCCCACTTAAGCCCAAACATATTTATCTACAAAATTCAAAACTCAACACACACGCCACTTAACCCAATTTAAAAACAAATTCGAATATAGAGAAAATCAATCCAAACACCGAATCAATACAAATAACAAATGAAGGAGATTTGAATTTGGTTCATGGTGGTTTCAGGTCATGGGGTCGAGAAGTTGTAGTATTTGGCTAGTAGTCAGTTGCGTTAGTTGGTAGGCTGAATTGGGTCGGTGAGGTTGCGAAATTGCTGAAGTCACGATTTGTTTTTTAGAGGTGATTGGAGGCGTACGGGGAAGTCGAGATTGAAGCGTGTTTCAGGAATGATGGAAGATGGAATTGGGTAAGTGAAAATTGCACTCTGGTGGTGGTTGAGTTTAGAGTGACAGTTTCCTCAATTTTTTTGAATGGCAACAGCAGATTTTTGCAGATTGATGGTAGTGAATTGTGTTTCAGACTTTAAGTGTTTCAGACAGGTAGAAGATGAAATGTTGAATGATGGCAAGATGTGCAGTGTTTGAGATGATGTTTCAGACAAGTAGGAGATGAAATGTTGATGGGTGCAGTTTTGTAGAGGAAGTTAAAGGATTGTAGAGGAGGAAGTGAATGACTGTGGTGTGTGGTTTATGAAGGGAGAAGCTCGGAGTTGATGAGGTGTTTCCTGGTCTGCAGCAGCGGATGTCTTAGAAGTGTTGCTGGTTGGAGAAGTGGTGGAGTGTTGAAATGCTTAAAGCAGTAAACGCAAACTGACAGTAGATAAGATAATGTTTATGGAGGAGATTGTGATATGCTCTTTTTTTTTCTTTGCAATAGGGGACTGTTTGATGTTTGTTTGGGTGAAGTTGTTGTTTGAAGTAGTAGATGTAAGGAAGAATGATATGGTAAGGTGGTCCCCGTTTGGTTTTGAATTTGGTGAAAATGGCTAAGGCAAGTTTGGGGAATTTGGTAAAAATGGTCACTGATATGGTAAGTTTGGTTGGTAAGATGATATTTGATCAGTGGATGTGTGTGGATTGTATTGATGATTGTATTGATGAAATGGTGGTGGAACTGCTGCTGGGTCAGAGGGGAGGTTTGATGTGAATATGGCTATTACAAATGAATGTGGTTAGTTGTTGATGACAGGGGATATGTTTGTGAACAACAGTGGTCAAGTGGGTGGAAGGAAATGACAGAGCAAAGAAGTGGTTAGGAGATGTGCACAGGGTTTTGCACAGGGCTTTGTTGTTGTGCACTGGAGAGTGACAGTGTAGAAATGTAGAAGAAATTGAAATGTAAATGTAAACGAAATGAAATAAAAAAATTGTTTTTGAAATTGAGGATGTGTTTTTGTATAAATATGAAATGTAAATGCAAATTGTAAACAAGAGACACAGCAAATAAAATGAAAGCAAAATTCGCATACAAACACACAATTTTTTTTTAAAAATTCAATACACACAATTTTTTTTTAAACAAACGAAAATAATTCCAAGAATAGATCAAAATCAAAACTATTCCTCGGCAACGACGCCAAAACTTGTTCACATTGGCTAATTTCCTATCGGATTAGAAAACGACCGAATGAAGTTGTAATAAAATTAACCGCAAACGCACGGCGTATAATGTTAGTACGTGCCGAGTACGGGTCGATCCCTATGGAATTGTTAGATTTTAAATCTCTATTCAATCAAATTTTACCAAAGTCGTGAGAATGTTTTAAATACAAAAAATGTAAAAACTAACACTACAAAAGGGAATGAAAACTATGAGAATAAAATGACGATTTATAGATAATTCCACTCTCCAGATCATATAGTTCAACAAAATATGAAATTATGATCTCTCTTTTTTGGTCCTAAGTGAATTTAAATGATGTGCTTATCATATGTATGGCATATTTGTGCTATTAATTAGCCCAACATAAGCCATCAAACTATAACTCAACCTTTAAATTACTTTTAATTCTCATGAAAAATGACAACAAGTTGAAAGTAAAATCTATTTTAAGCATGGCATATTAACTATTAATTAGAAATATAGACCATCAAATTTTGATTTCAACATTCACTTCATTACCACAATCATATGTAAATGAAGAGGTAATTTGTGTTTAGTGATTGTTTAAGCATAGCCTATTTCGTGTCCATAATATAGGCTATCAAATTCAAAGCAAAAACAACAAGTTAAACCACTTCAAGCATTGTCATTATGCACAAAAAGAGAGTAATAATTACCAAAATGTTGAAGCTACATGATTAGAGAGCTTCATTACCCCTAAATTGAAGGGGTTTAGCCTCTCATTTTTGTTATTAATTCAACAAATGTAGCTTGCAACATGAAACAAAAATGTTATCCCGCCTTTTGGAAAGGCCGTGACACCAAGGAATCGACTAGTAACCAATGGTCACCCATCCTAAAGATCAGTTATACACAGGTTCACTATGGATATCGACGAATTTTGTCCGAGTCCGGATCGAGCCAAAATTGGTAGGACATGACAAGCTAAGCCGTGAAAGCCAACATTCCAAATCTCAAGTCAATCCGAGTTCGTATGCTCAAGTTATGAATGATACAAAATTGTGTGAAAATCAATTACCGGTCGACTCGCTCCCTTCGACTCGCTCCACATCCCTCAAATGCCAACTTCGACTCGCTTTGCAACACTCAGAAGTGACAACTTCGACTCGCTTCGCTCAGAGGCCAACTTCGAGTCGTTCAGGTTCGACTTGCTTCAAAGCCATCTGAAGTACCTACTTCGACTCGCTCCGCTCAGATGCCTTCTTCGACTCGCTCCATTCGAACCACTAATAGACTCCATCAACTTCGACTCCATTGCCGAAGCCACTGCTCAAACCTCTCAGGACGCTCCATTTCGACTCGCTCGACCTGTGCGTACTTCGACTCGCTCGATCTGGGCACACTTCGACTCACTCAATCGGTGAACATTTCGACTCGCTCGAAACAACATCAAGGGCAGAGTAAGATTCAAGTGCCACGTCACTGAGTCGAATGGAAGCAAGACGAAACAGAAGCGAGTCGAAGGAAATAGCCTACCGAAAACCTCATTTCATATCGATCATATCTCCCAATCTATAAGCCAAATGCTATGAAATTTTCACAGAAGACTATGTGCATGCTAAAGAATGTCCACGCCAAATTTCGACTCCATTGGATGGAATCTCGAGCGATATGAAATCTGGTCGTATCGATCACGGATCAGACCGATACTTCAAGGGCTTGGGCATACAGGCCTGGTCACATGTCAGAGAGGGTCTCGCGAGATCTGAGCGAAATATCAGCCTCCTACACCTATAAATAGACCCCCAAAGCCAACAGAAAAGGGGTTCTTCTTCCTCTTTGATATCTCCAATGCCCAGACTCCACTTGATCCAGATCTGAACTCAACTGCTGCTGCTACCGACAAAATTCATTGCTGCAAATCAGAATTGCTTGCTGTAAATCATTGAATTCACTTGTAAGCACAAAAGAAAGATCAATAAAGCAAACTACTTCATAGTGGACGTAGGCGATACGCCGAACCACTCTAAATTCTTGTGTCTCCTTGCACTTTAATTATTCTCATTTCTGAAATTTGGAGTTTTTGTTAGATAATTCTTCCTATTCAATTTAATTTCTTCACTTTATCTCTTCAAAGACTTCCGAAGGGTGTTGTGCCCAATTTTGGTACAAACACTTTGGTGCTTTCACTTAGAAAACCAATTATTCTCCTGCTCTTTGGATCTCCTATCTATATTGGATTACATAAATCTAAGAAGAAGATCCAGATCTAGGACTTTGAAGCCCTTCCATTCTATTTAGATTTGCGTCAGATCTAGGAAAGGACTTTCATCTCCTCGCCATGGTGAGCACACGTTCCATTCTACAGCTGCTGATCAAGTAGCATGGGACCGACAAAATCCCGTGCAATCACCACCATCCAACCAAAATGCAGCAGGACCTTCAGATCCGTCAGGTCCAATCACTAGGCAAGAATTCCAGACATTGCTTCAGGAGTTGACCCAAAGTTGACAGCAGCTGAATGAACAACTGCGCGCCAACACAGAGTGGACTAACCAGGTGAACCGCCAAAGGCGAAGAAGATCTAGAAGAGACCAAGGTTCTTATTCTTCCACAGAAAGTTCAGCCTCCTCCGATGGCCAAACCAGATCCACACGTCCACGGCTAGGTGTAATCTACGCCCAAGCCATGGGACACCAACCTGCTTCGAACATTGGGCAACCTAGAACTGGACCATCCGCTAGTCTCCGTACGGAGCCTTCAACTCGAGGAGGAGATGCTCCTTACCGTGTCACCGGCAACATTGCTACTACCACCACTGCCGTACGGGGAGGTGATGCTAGAAACCAAGCTGATCCTCAACGTAGCCAACGAGAGCATACACCCGAGCCTTATGTCCCGGAGGATGTTGAACAAAGGAGGCGAGGCACGAACCGTCGACCGCGCCCGGTCCAGACTCGCGATGTGGAACCTGACCACGCCTTGGCACAACATGCTCCAAGTATCCGAATGCCGGATATACCAGCGATGATCCACCAAATGATCCGTGAAAGTCAGGGTCTCTCTAATGACGACTGGGGAATCTCCCGAAGTCATACCCCTTTCACCGATGATGTTTTATATGCTGAACCACTTCGGCAGTTCAGGATGCCAGCTTTGCCAGTTTATGAAGGAAGTTCTGATCCCAATCAACATGTCCTGAAATACGAATGGCTGATGAATGCTGCTAGAGCTGATGACGCAGTAAAGTGTCGTAGTTTCCCCATTTCCCTAGTAGGCATTGCTACCATGTGGTTCACTCGTTTGCCACCGTGATCCATCTCTAAATTTGACCAGATGGCCACCAAGTTTGTCGAACAGTTCTGTATGCACGTGGCGAGGCCTAAGGACGTTAACACTCTATCTAGCGTTACACAAACTCCTGGAGAAACACTTAGACGTTATTTGGAGCGATTCCATGCTGCGTGTGCAGAAATTAGCAATCCCAATGATAACTCTATCCTGATGGCATTGACTAAGGGGATTGATGCTGATTCCGAGTTCAGAAATTGGTTACCACCTGCATCATTGGACCGTTTCTATTCCAAGGCAGCCTAATTCTTGAGAAGGGAGGATGCGAAACAGTCTAGGAAACAGGATGATGCAGGGCCTAACATCGAAGGACTCCAAAGTAACATCGGTATTTAACAGTCCGGATAGTTCTGGGAAAGTTCAGTTGAACGGACAAAACAAACAAAATCAACAAATAGACAATGGGAATCAAAACAAGAAACGCGATCAGAATCGCATTCCACGGCGTAGAGCTTCCATGTATGATAACTACACTCCATTGAACACGTCGTTGGAAAATGTGTATCTGTAGACCTGCAATACCATGCTGTACAAGAAACCTGCCCCGAAACCACCAACTGAGAGACAAATTCAAACAGGAAAATTCTATAGATTCCATGAGAGTTATGGCCACAACACCAATGTGTGTCGTCACTTACAAGACCTCATTGAAAAACTGATACGTGAACGAAAGTTGGATCAGTATGTGTGGGCGCTGCAGTCTGGAGGTGCGGGCCCATTAAATCAAAATCGTGCGCCGAATCAGGAAAGACAGGAGGAACCTGCTCGTACAGGCGGGAGGTTGGTCATCAACACAATAAGTGATGTTCCTCACCCAGCATATCGATGCAAGGAGGAAATGGAGTAGTATGCTAGTTCTATTAGGCACGCAGACTTCGAGTGTTATAGTAACTCTGATGAAGGGGCTCCAGCCAAGCAACAGAAGACGATGACAGATGACATCGTGTTCAGGAGCAAAGACGCTGATAAAGTCGAAGCTCCCACTATCGATCCACTGGTCATCTCAGCATTGATAGGTCCTGCTAGGATGAAAAGGATCTTAGTTGACAGTGGAAGCTCTGTGAATATTTTGTTCAAACGAGCTTAGGATCAAATGAAAATGGAAGCCATGGACTTAAAGCCTTGTCAATCTCGAGTCCATGGTTTCAACGGAAGTGCAACTATACCCACTGGAATGGTGGAACTGCCAGTAGAGTTGGGAGTTGGAGAATGACGGAGAGTACGAATGCTTCAGTTCATTGTTTTGGACATAGAGTCCCCTTACAATGCTTTCTTGGTCCGACCCGCCCTTGCTGAATTCCCAGCGGCCATCGCCCCGTGGTGTTTGACTTTAAAGTTTCCCACTAATCACGGAATAGGAATCATTCAGGGAGATCAGGCTGCTGCCAGAGCCTATTGTGTTGCTGAGCTGTGGGGAGCATAGTGAAAGGAGGAAGGAAAGGGCGTAGAGGAATATCTCTGCGTCCGTTCCATCGATAATTGATAAATAACACCCGGGCCCAGGCCCGGGCACCCCAGCCAATTCCTTAGGGATCTTGACCCAAGAGAAACTGAAGATGAAGGAGAATCTAAAGAAAGTCAAGCGTCCCCGGCCGAACTGACGATTAATGTCCCAGTTGACAGTGACGATGACTCGAGAATGATAAAGATTGGATCTCAGCTAAGCCAGCAAACTCAAGAGGAATTGATTGAATTCCTGCTGGAAAATCTTGACGTATTTGCTTGTACACATTCCAACATGTGTGGGATCTCGGCAGACATCGCGAGCCACACTCTGAACATTGACCCGCGACATGTCCTGGTTAAACAGAAAAGGCGTGGTATGGATCTAGAGAGATCTTCCGCCCTTAAGGAAGAAGTAGAAAAGCTTGAAGCAAAGGCTTCATTCGAGATGCGCTATATCCTGAATGGGTGTCAAATCCCGTGCTCGTCCGAAAGCCGAATGGAAAGTGGAGAACATGTGTCGATTATTCCGATCTGAATAAAGCATGTCCTAAAGACAGTTTCCCACTTCCCAGTATTGACCAGCTAGTAGATTTGACAGTTGGGCATGAACTCTTATCCTTCATGGACGCGTACTCTGGCTACAATCAGATACCGATGCATTTACCCGATCAAGAACATACCAACTTCGTGACCAATCTGGGACTTTATTGCTACAAGCTTATGCCATTCGGATTCAAGAACGCCGGAGCTACTTATCAACGATTGGTTAATCGGATGTTTGCCAATCAAATCGGAAAAACCATGGAAGTATATGTAGACGACATGCTTGTGAAGTCACGACTCTGCACTGACCATGTTAGAGACCTGGAAACTATGTTCAACATACTCCGAGAATACAAAATGAAGCTCAACCCACTGAAATGTCACTTTGGAGTTGCTTCCTGGAAGTTCCTTGGGTTCATCATTAACGCTCGGTGAATCGAAGCTAATCCAGAAAAGATTTGGGCAATCAAAAATTTTGAAACTCCCAAGACCATAAAGCAAGTCCAATGTCTCAATGGGAAAGTAGCAGCATTGAGCAGGTTCATTTCAAAGTCCACTGAAAAATGCATTCCCTTCTTCGATCTGATCCGAAAAAGAAAACGCAACTTTGAATGGACCACGGAGTGCGAGGGCGCTTTCCAAGCGCTAGTCCAACATTAATCCACACCACCTATCCTGTCGAAGCCCATCGACCATGAGAAGCTGTTCATATATTTGGCGATATCAGAGAACGCTTTCAACGCTGCATTAATCCGAGAAGAAGACAAGATAGAGAAGCCGGTATACAATGTCAGCAAACGATTGACTGGGGCTGAAAGAAATTATCTAAAGCTGGAAAAGTTGGCTTATTGCCTTGTCATTGCATCAAGGAAACTCCAACCGTACTTCCAGGCACATCCCATTGTTGTTTACACCGACCACCCGTTGCGCAGGTCCTTTTGCGGCATGAAACGTCTAGTAGGTTACTCAAGTGGAACATCGAACTGAGTCAGTTTGATATTACTTACACTCTAAGATGAGCAATCCAAGGACAAGTCCTCGCTGATTTCATAGTCGAATTTATAATTCCAGAGGACTTTCCCGAAACCAGTAAATCCCTCGAATACGTTTGGAAGCTATATACTGATGGTGCATCAAACGACCGGTGTTCGGGCACCGGTGTTGTACTCGAAACCCCCGAAGGCTGATCCATATGCTATGCTGTGAAGTTCGATTTTCATGCGACTAATAATGAAGCTGAATATGAAGCCCTCTTGGCTGGCTTAAGGCTTGCTAGGGATTTGAAATTTATCTCAGTAGAAATTTATTGTGACTCACAACTAGTCGTGTGTCAAGTTCGAGGAGAATATCAAGCGAGAGACCGAAGGCTGGCTGCTTACTTAGCTCGAGTTCAGGAAGTACTAAATCAGTTTGATTATTATACCATCTATTGCATACCTCGAGAACGCAACAAAAAAGCTGATTCGTTGGCAAAACTAGCCAGCACCGGTGAAGCTCAGCAAATGGGACTCGTCCCCGTAGAAGAGTTATCCTCCCCAAGCATTGACCGGGCAGAAATAAACAGGGTATGCGAAACCATCCTCGAGAAGGACTCATGGATGACCCCACTCAGAAAATACATCGAACACGGAATCCTGCCGGAACGCAGGAGTGAAAGAGTCAAGTTCTCTAAAAGGCCTCATGATTCGTCATTCAAGATAGGGTCATGTACCGAACAGGGTACTCTGTTCCTCTACTCTGGTGTATTACTCACGATAAAATCAAACGAGTATTGCACGAAGTGCATGAGGGATAATGTGGCGATCACACCGGGGGGCAAGCACTTGCCAAGAAAATGCTTCGATATAGATATTACTGGCCAACCGTGAATTGCGATGCATCGGGATATGCAAAGAAATGCGATAGGTGTTAGAAATATGCCCGAATTCCTAGAGCTCCTCCTACCGAAATAACAAAAATGGTCAGCCCATGGCCATTTGCAATGTGGGGCATCGACATCATTGGTGCTTTACCTCTGGCAAAAGGTGGTGCGAAATACGCCATCGTCGCAGTTGTTACTTTACTAAGTGGGCTGAAGCCGAAGCTCTCGCTACCATTACAACGAAGAAAGTAATCAACTTTGTGGTTTGTAACATCATCTGTCGATTCGATCTCCCACACACCATTATTACGGAAAATGAAACCCAATTGGACAGTGATGAATTTAAAGATTTCTGCAAGCGATTTCACATCCAAAAGAAATTCTCCGCAGTTGCACACCCTCAGGCAAACGGACAGGTTGAAGCAGTTAATAAAGTTATAAAGTCCATTCGGAAGAAACGACTGGAAAAGGTCGGGGGCTAGTGGGTCGATGAACTACCTATGGCTCTATGGGCTTACCGAACAACCCACAAGACCGCGACCGGCCACACTCCATTCTCTCTTTCTTACAGTTCAGAGGCCGTTATTCCAGTCGAGCTAGAAATGCCATCTCATCATGTGACATACTATGATCCAAAGAAAAATGCTATATTACATGCTGAATCTCTCGATCTACTGGATGAAAAGCGTGAAGAGGCTGATTTGAGGGCAGTTGCGCATCGAAGTCGAGTGGCCCGATTGTACAACGCCAAGGTCCGTCCGCGAACCTTCGAACTAGGCGATCTTGTCTTAAAAAGAGTCTATCCGGTTCCTTCACATTTGAAGCCGACATGGGAAGGACCGTATGTTATTAAACGATGGCTCGGAGATGGCACATTCAAGTTATCGACCGTCGACGGTCTTACCCTGCCAAGAGCTTGGAATAGCGAGAGCCTTCGCCGCTATTATACTTGACAGGCTATCTTTATCCATTTAGTTTACTTTCCCTTTCTGCAATTTGTTTATGCATTTCGAAATTAGAACTTGTAATAAGGCAACTGACTTTGCCATACTTTCTTATTTCAGCAATAAAGTGCAACCTCTTCGAGCTAGTGCTGTTATTTACTTGAAATACTTCATATGACCATCACTATGCACGAAGAGCTAAGTCTCATCATACAGTGGGATTTATTCAAATAGAGAGTGACTGCGATGCAACCAATCACTCGCTAAGTGAAACCCGAGCTCGGGGACAAGCCATCACATAAGAATCAAAAAACGATTGATACATGACAATCCATCATCCAACTCCGAGTTCCCAGAGCGCGAGCCGGAGTATAAACACCAACTCCGATTTCCCAGAGCGCGAGCCAGAGCATAAACATCAACTCCGTATCCCCAGAGTGCGAAGTGGAGTATAAACATCCAACTCCAAGTTCCCAGAGCGCGAACCAGAGTATAAACATCAACTCTGTTTTCCAAGAGTGCGAAGCGGAGTATAAACATCAACTCCGTATTCCCAGAGTGCGAAGCGGAGTATAAACATCCAACTCCGAGTTCCCCCAGCGTTAACTGGAGTATAAACATCAACTCTGTATTCCAAGAGTGCAAAGCGGAGTATAAACATCCAACTCCATATTCCCAGAGTGTGAAGCGGAGTATAAACATCGAACTTCGAGTTCTCAGAGCGTGAACCGGAGTATAAACATCCAACTCCGAGTTCCCAGAGCACGAACTGGAGTATAAACATCCAACTTAGAGTTCCCAGAGCGCGAACCGGAGTATAAACATCCAACTCCGAGTTCCCAGAGCGCGAACCGGAGTGTAAACATCCAACTCCGTATTCCCAGAGTGTGAAGCGGAGTATAAACATCCGACTCCGAGTTCCCAGAGTGCGAACCGGAGTATAAACATCAACTCCGTATTACCAGAGTGTGAAGCGGAGTATAAACATCCGACTCTGAATTCCCAGAGCGCGACCCGGAGTATAAACATCAACTCCGCATTCCCAGAGTGCGAAGTAGAGTATAAACATCAACTCCGAGTTCCCAGAGCGCGAGTATGAGCACAAACATCAACTCCGCATTCCCAGAGTGCGAAGCAGAGTATAAACATCAAATCCGAATTCCCAGAGCACGAGTATGAGCACAAACATCAACTTCGCATTCCCAGAGTGCGAAGCGGAGTATAAACATCAACTTCGAATTCCCAGAGCGCGAGTTGGAGCACAAACATCAACTCCAGATTCCTAGAGCGCAAAACGGAGCGTAAACACCAACTTCAAGTTCCCGAAGCATGAATCGAAGTAAAAGTATCAGCTCCAAACTCCTAGAGCGCGAGTCGGAGTACAAATGTTAATTTCGGGCCCCCAGATCGTGGACATATGATTAAAACTTAAGCCGACATGACCAACCTCCAGTAAGCAAATAAGAATCCCCGAAGAATGGATATGATCATTGACAATCAAACAATCATTGATGCATTACTCAATCTTCGCTTGCCTCAGACATCCGTTCAGTGGCACAAGGCTCAACATGTTATAAGTAAGAAGCTATCATCGACTGACGGTCTACAACTCATCCCCAAGACTGGGGGGCAGGACTTGAGCATCAACCATTGATTGAAGCGATGCGACGTCGGAATTCAACTCGCTTCCTGGTTACAAGCCATGTCCACAGTTTTCGAACTTGGAAAACCAAAACAAACTTGATTCGAAACCTGGAACTTCACAAGTGCACTGTAGATATTTAAACACTTAGACAAATACACAATGACAGAAAAGAAACCAAAAAAGAGAAGTTTCATTTCTATTGTTTGTAAAAGAAGTACGTATACAAGTTTTTCCCAAAAAATTCCTACTAGCAGGGGCCAAACCTGCATCTATACACGGCTAACAAAATGTATGTCAAAATACACCGGATGAGCATGCCTAATCTTTCTTCTTCCTTGGCTTCCTCCTCGGTGTGGACCCACTAGAGCCATCGCCAATCTTCCTCTTTGAGCCATTATTTTTCGGCGGTTGGTCTTTAGGCGAGGGCATTATGTCGACATCCTCCTCCGAATTCAAGTGAATTGGAACGCTCCCTGCGGGCGGAGTCGGAGGAACAGGATCGAATACAAAAGGTGGAATGGGCATGCAGGTGAGAAAAACAGCACCGCCAGGAGATATCATTCTGAGCGGAGTAGGCCCTGATGCTGCCATCCCACCTCCAAAGCTTCCACCATGAGCCGCTGCTGCCATTTCAGCGTCAGTTTGAGCGAACATCTCGTCTTCGGTTATTGCTCGAGCTCCGCTGGGGGCATCAGCAGTCGGCGTTGAAGAACTTGTAGCAAGATCAGTTCCACTCATGACAGGTGGCAAGTCAGTAAGAGGATCGTCGTGACGGCGAAAGAGTTCATCCATCAGTTGCTCGTCAAACACCATTGTACTCCCCTGCATATCATCGATCGGGGCAGCTATGCTCACAGTGATCGCTTCAGTCACGATAGCCTCCTGCGTCTAATATAATTCTTGAGTAGCAGGAGGCATGTGCGGTGCAGCGTCGATCGCTGGACAAAGAATAAGAAAATTGTTAGAACTTAACTCGATCAAAGACTTCGACTCAGGAAAGATATGTGGAATGTTCGGAGTACCTTCCTCAGTTTGACTTAAAAGCGACGGGGCGGCTTCAGTCGCTTGCGCTGTAGTCGGAGACATCTGCGACTGATTTGGATTATAGGCAGGAACAGCTTAAGGATCAACCGCAGGCAAAGATTCAGACTGGGTTGACGCCGGAAGTTCAAGACTTGCATCGTGATGCTCAACCCCGGAGCCTTCTCCTACTTCCAGGTGTTGGGTGCCGAGTCTCTCCTTCTCATAAGAAATCATTGAATCATGGAGAATCTTATTTTCATCTCGGTTAACAGACGATTCTCGACCTCAAATTCATCCACAGACTCACCCTGGTGCGCCTCCTTCTCTTCCTAAACCAATCGGCCCCAAGCACTGTGGAGATGCGTCGAATAATCAACGAGCCAGGCTAGACCCCTGGGCCTCAGCACATTAGAGTTGTAAATGATGAGGAGGTCTTCGATGTCGTCCTCTAGTCTGGACTCGGCCAACTTCACCCTCTCCTCGTCCTTAGTCTCTACCTTCTGGATTTTAGCCACAGCCGCATCCCATTCTCCCTTGAGCAAAACAGCCTGATCACATGCCTCCTGGGCTGCGTTTTTCGCGTCATCTTTTTCCTTGACCAAGTTGGCAAATTTGGCATTGAGTTCATTATGCTCCTTGACCGCATCTCGCTCAGCGGTAACTTTGGTGTTCCGGTGGCCCATCTCCTCCACCAGGGCAACGTGTGTCTTCCCCAACCTCTCCATTTCCGCTTTCGCTTCATCGGCCTTCTTAATAGCCTCAATCTCAAATTTCTGAGAAGACTCGGACTTAGCGGAGAGTACCTAAATAATCTAATCCCTTTTTGTGAGCTTGGTCTCCATCTTTTCGAGCGCTTTGGCCCGCTCAAAGGCCACTTTAGAAGCTTTTTCGGCAGCCTTTGCCCACTTCGTACTGTATATGTCATGAACGTAGTCATGCATCATGTTCTCCACCCCCGATGGAATTCTCTTTAAGTGTGGTGGGAAGACGTAACCATCGAAGCAAATATTCAGGAAATCCTTCTTCATCTGGGCCAATTTAAGGGCCCCTTCTCCTGTGGGCTCAGCAGGAACCTGCTCTGTAATCATGGAGGCCATAGTCTCAATTCTCTAAAGATGAGTTTCGGACCTAAAAGCATGAGTAGACGGCCTGTGACGAGGAGGCTCTGGTGGATTTGAAGTTTGAACAGGAGGAGGAGATGGAAGCCTAGGAGGAGGAGAGCGTGATCTAGACCGATGTCTATATTCTCTATCCCTATCACGCCCATACCTATCCTGATTAGAGTACTCGCGATCGCGATCTCTATCAGAGTCCCTCCTACGGGAATCATAGTAAAAAGAAGCCTTTCAAGCTGATCGGAGGTTCCCTAACATCGATCCTCTTGCTGACATAGTACCTGAAAAATGAGAAACGAAGAAAGAGTTAGTGACTTCCTAAGTTGAGCGATTTACAGTTGTGAATCATGCAGTGTAGTGAAGTGTATGCATGTGCAATCCCCCGACCAACCGGAAATGTTGGCCGCACTCGTAGCTAGCGACCCGATCAGTTCGAGAGCACTGTCAAGCTCCTCCATACCCGCGTCATGTTGAGACGACACAAAGTCCGGAATCGGAACATCAGCAAGCCCGTCAAAAAGATTCTCTACTTGCGGGGAAGAAGCCTCTGATATTCTAATCCCCTGAGCAGGCAGGGACATAACAACATATTTAAATCTCTCAGATTTAGAACGCTTCTGAGCAGCAGACTTGCCTTTTGTTCTTCCACCCAAATCCTGGACATCGGCAGAAGGCCCAGTTGGGAGTTCGGTATCGGTAGGCGTTCTTTCTGAGTCAACTACTTCGGCGATCACGACTGCGGGCGCTTTGCGCTTCACCCATTTCTTTGGGACCACTTTATGTGTCCCTTCCAGATGTATGCTTTGCCTCCGCTCTATCAGCCCGATGGTCCTCAAATTTCTATCTGTTAGGACCAAGTCAATATGCCTCTCTTCGCCCGGATACACTTGGAGAATCCGAACGAGCTCTCTGAAGTATTCGCCATCAGGACGAGAGATCGCGGCTGTAAAAGAAGAGAAAGGTATGTCAGTTTTGAAGTCGGTTGCTAACATCTCAATGATTCAAGAAAGAGATGATAACACTTACGTCTATCCAACCACCGCCTAGCAAATCCAGGAGGACACCGAACATAGAACCACTCAGTTTTGTAATAACTTAGCCTTCCCCAGGAGCCCAGTACTATGTTGAAGTTTCTAACAGCTTCCAAAAAGCTGAAAGAAGTGCTGTCTCCATGGCTCTTGACGTTGAATAAATATCTGATTTCGATCGGCTTCAGCGGTCGAAAGAGGATCTCCATAAACAGGACGAAGGTGCTGTTCAACAAGGCATACCCATTCGGATGTAGCTGAGATGGAGCTATGCCAAGAAATGATAACATCTCCCTTATATATTCATTGAAGGGAGGAAGTGTCCCCGTTGTGCAAGCGTGACGGTTGAAAGCGGTAAACCCCTCCGGAGGATAATGTGGCCTGTCATTCGGCCCAAGTAGTAGCACGTCGTCAAGTGACAGACCGTGCCTTAAATAGATCCGTCCTAGCATATCTTCGGAGATACCCGACTGCACCGAATCTGGTGGACTACAAATAAACCGAGCCCCTAGACGCTCGTCCGGAGCTGGGTCTATAACTTCAGCTTCTATGACTGGGATCTCTATGGTTGGAGGAATGGAACTCAGGAGTTCCTGCTGTTGAGAACTGGAGGGTTCCATGAATAGCTAGCTTATGAAAAATCATTGTTAAACAAACGATACTGCTCGTACATCCCCCAGTGTAAAGTGTGTGAGTGTGTGATGTGTAGTGCAATACTGTATATTATTTGAGAAGATCAACCGAATTGAAGCAAGCGTGTAAGCGACGAGACTTCTGAATTCGGTCAGAAGGACCGTCATCGCTGACCGTCATAACCATACCATCCAACCATTGACCATCATTTCAAGTCAAAGTTTGTTTTCATTTTTATAAGTTGCAGTTTCGTCGACGAGCTTCGATAGAAAATCAGATATGCAGTGAAACGGTTAAGTCCAGTTATGCAAGTTTGAAGCTCTTCGGAGGCAATTGTTCAAGTGTATGAGAAGTTTCAAACTTTTTGATGATCAAATTTGTATCGCTCGTGAGAGCCGTGTTCGCATCAATAAGATATGGTCGTGTGCATATGAGTCAGACTCGGTTAGAAGGTTGGCATGCAAGTTCGACTCGAACTAGAGGGCTCGATTCGAAATCCCCAGTTCGACTCGCTCCCTAAGACCATCGAGTTCGACTCGGTCCCAAGACCACACATTTCGACTCGCTCCTAGGCCCACACAGTTTGACTCACTCCCTTCGACTCGGTCCTAAGGCCATGCGTTTCAACTCGCTCCCAAGACCATCGAGTTCGACTCGGTCCCAAGACTACGCATTTCGACTCACTCCCAAGACTGCACACTTCGACTCGATTGAAAACCACCCCTTTTCGAGTCCATCAGGCGTGACCCCTTCGTATCGATCCATGAATTCAAAGGACTCGATTCGATGCGAAGCTCCACCATCGATCAATACGAAGACCTTCGCCTCATCATCTCGAAACCCATATTCCAAAGCGACACGAAGCTGAGGCCAAAGTGTTTTCGATCGACCACGACTCTGATTGATTTGATGTTAAGAAAACCCGAGCCTCATCGTTTACGCGTGGACTCACTTATGGGATTACCTAGATCTGTCAGTTAGTTCAAATGATTGAAGATTGGAATCGGTTCGAAGGCAGGAATATTTTGTTTGTTCTTCTCGAGTTTCTAAGCGATATGAAGAAAAGGAAGGAAAATGAAAGGTAAAAAAGTGAGAAATGGCTAAGTACAAAGTATTTATATAGGCTTGGAAACAAAGGGAATAAACGCTTCGTATCCCGATGGATTCGAACGCACGTTTCGACTCCCTCTCTAATGCGTCAATATGAAGCTCTCCTTCATATCGCTTGGCTTCGACTCCATCCCCGTGTCCAGTTCGACTCCATCAGTACGAGACCACCTTTTGTATCGATAACTCATTTCGACTTCGACCCCTATGCAGCTCGAACCCCAGACCGAGTCGAATAAGCAGTTCGAATCCCTCAGGGAGTCGACATCGACTCGCTCCACTTCGACCCACTCAGTTCGAGTCCGTCATCAAGTTGAACAAGTGCTTCAAATCCATAAATCCAATGAAAATCATCTTCGATGTTTCAACCCTTCTCATCGATTCAGGAGAGGATCGTTACGAAGGAACATTCAAAAGCCACAATCGAGCATTGTTGCAGCAAATTTCACATCGGTTCAGAAGAGGATCGATACGTAATTCAAAAGTTAAATAAACTGACAATGACTCGTGGACGTACTAACGTCAACGAGAGTCAAGTTAACATATATGCATGAATGTCAGACTAGTATTCAATATTCCAGATTTTCAGGAATCAGAAACTCATCCAATAACGGTTGCAACAACAAACGGGTAATCACTAGCATACAACAATCAGTTGCAACAGTACATGGTACAGTAGTCGACAGTCAAAAGTTTACATTATCAAGAAGAACGGTGAAAAGTTACAGCTTTCATCGAAAATACAATGACTATTCAGAGTAAAGATGGCAGTACTTCAAAGCACATCATGTTTCCACAAGACGTAATTTGGGGGGCAAATGTTATCCCACCTTTTGGCAAGGCCGTGACACCAAGGAATCGACTAGTAACCAATGGCCACCCATCCTAAAGATCAGTTATACACAGGCTCACTATGGATATCGACGAATTTCATCCGAGTCTGGATCGAGCCAAAATTGGTAGGACATGACAAGCTAAGCCGTGAAATCCAACGTTCCAAATCTCAAGTCAATCCGAGTTCGTATGCTCAATTATATGAACGATACAAAATTGGGTGAAAATAAATTACCGGTCGACTCGCTCCCTTCGACTCACTCCACATCCCTCCGATGCCAACTTCGACTCGCTTCGCAACACTCAAAAGTGGCAACTTCGACTCGCTTCGCTCAGAGGCCAACTTCGAGTCGTTCAGGTTCGACTCGCTTCACAGCCATCTGAAGTACCTACTTCGACTCGCTCCGCTCAGATTCCTTCTTTGACTCGCTCCATTCGAACCACTAATCGACTCCATCAACATCGACTCCATTGGCGAAGCCACTGCTCAAACCTCTCAGGACGCTCCATTTAGACTCGCTCGACCAGTGCATACTTCGACTCGCTCGATCTGGGCACACTTCGACTCGCTCAATCGGTGAACATTTCGGCTCGCTCGAAACAACATCAAGGGTAGAGCAAGATTCAAGCGCCACGTCACCAAGTCGAATGAAAGCGAGTCGAAACAGAAGCGAGTCGAAGGAAACAACCTACCGAAAACCTCAATTCGTATCGATCATATCTCCCAATCTACAAGCCCAAATGCTATGAAATTTTCAAAGAAGACTACGTGCATGCTAAAGAATGTCCATGCCAAATTTCGACTCCATTGGATGGAATCTCGAGAGATACGAAATCTGGTCGTATCGATCACGGATCGGACTGAAACTTCACGGGCTTGGGTGTACGGGCCTGGTCACGTGCTAGAGAGGGTCTCTCGAGATCTGTGCGAAATATCAGCCTCCTACACCTATAAATAGACCACCAAAGCCAACATAAAAGGGGTTCTTCTTCCTCTTTGAGATCTCCAACGCCCAGACTCCGCCAAATCCAGATCTGAACTCAATTGCTGCTGCTACCGACGAAATTCATTGCTGCAAATCATAATTGCTTGCTGTAAATCATCGAATTCAGTTGTAACACAAAAGAAAGATCAATAAAGCAAACTACTTCATAGTGGACGAAGGCGATACGCCGAACCACTCTAAATTCTTGTGTCTCCTTGCACTTTAATTATTCTCATTTCTGAAATTTGGAGTTTTTGTTAGATAATTCTTCCTTTTCCATTTAATTTCTTCACTTTATCACTTCAAAGACTTCCGAAGAGTGTTGTGCCCAAGTTTGGTACAAACAAAAAAGAAGAGGAAAATGAGAGCTAAATGAAAGAAGATCTAACTAAAAAGAAATAAAACTATTCTACTTGCATGAATAAATGAAACTACACTACTAGCATGAAAGGTAGCGAACATGTAATTAAAAGGAAACAATAATTAACATTGCATAAAAAAAGGAAAATTACATAAGATAAAAATGGCTAAGTACCCAAGAAAAGAGAAAGAGAGCTTTCATTTATTTTTAATCTAAGCTAAAACTAACTAAGAGGAAAAGGGATTACATGAAGAAAAAGGGGTATTTATATATGTATGAAACCCTAAACCAATTTTTGGTGAATGCCCAAAATACCCACTTAGGAAGTGTGGAGGACAAGTAATCATTAGCATCAAATAATCATCATTTAAGTGTGTATGAAGCTTTAAACTCTTTTAGCATGTGCATTAGCCTCTAATTTGTACATTAAGATAGGTGGATAAGTGGGGTCCTCCATTATCATGAGTTTGAATTATTTCCATCTTCATTCCTTTGTATTCATTTGTGCATGCATATTTTCCATGAAACCCTCTTTCATTTGAAGCCAATTTCCTACAAAATAATGTAGAAATTTCCAAGTAAGTTTTCATAATATATGCACAAAAATGACCATTTTGCCCCTATATGAAGACGAATATATAACGATTTGAGAATAATATGAATTTTGGTTTAAACATGTTAAAATACCCGATATGATCATTTATTTAACTTAATTAGATTAAATATGGTGGTAAAAATATGCACATTTACGTGCACATCAAGTGCCTTTGACTAAGTTGACCAAGAAAGATGTGAAGTTTGTTTGGTCCGACATATGTGATGAAGCATTCCTTAAGTTAAAGCATTTGTTAACCAATGTGCCAAAGTTAGTAGTTCCATATGGTAACCAAGGGATGGTAGTATACACTGATGCATGTGGCACTGGATTGGGAGCAGTGCTGATGCGTAGGGGCGGAGTTATTGCTTATGCATCCATGCAGCTTAAACTGCACGATGTTAGATATCATACTCATGACTTAGAGTTAGCTGCAGTGATATTTCCATTGAAGATTTAGAGGCATTATCTTTTAGGAGAGAGATTTGAGTTGTATACCGGTCATAAATCATTAAATTATTTATTCTCTCAGAAGGAATTGAATAAGAGGCAGCAGAGATGGTTGGAGTTTTTGGCTGCTTATGATTCCGTTATAGAGTATACTCTTGGGAAATGAAATAAGTGTTATCCGGGTTTTTAACCCCGCAGAAACCAATAGAAAACATAACAATCTTGTGGGGATAGGATGGTTCAGGACTTAACCAAAAAATCCAAGATAAGAGATCAACATGGGCTAAGCTATACGACTAAGACAATGACTGGGATCAACAGAGCTGAGAGATCAGCATTCCTTTAATCCAATCAGTAGTTGAAACTAAACAGCTAGTGAATTTCCATCAAACGTAAGAGCAACAATAAAAGGCTATGAGAACATCTCTAAGTCCAAACTCCAGAAAAATCCCAAGTGCTTAGCTCGTCAGCGACTAATGCCTCTGCTCAAACCATCAAACAAACTAGATATGGAACACTATCAAAAAGAGGCAGGACTTGGACTGCAAAGCGTACCAAGTCTATGGGTCGCTCGCGACCCATAGATAATGGATCGCCAATGACCATAGGCCATGGGTGGCTAGAGACCCATCGTTTTGTGTCGTTCTGCGAGCCAAATTTCCCATAGGTTGCATGTAACCTACGTGCGAGCTGATGAATACGGGCCTGGCCTAGAAGCTCTCTGACCTCTATAAATACCATCCCAAATGCAACACGAAGAGAATCTTCTCCGGACTGGTTGTTGAAGCTCTGCTGGAAACATTCTTTACTCTCTATCTACCTCACAAAAGTCTCTAAAGGAATTCACTGTGATTCTCCAATGGATTCCAAGTCCGGGGATTCAATCTAGCTAGAAAACAATCAAAGCCTTGTAATCAAACATCTATTGTAATAGCAATCAGTTTATAATAAAACTATAAAGTGGACGTAACCTTCATTAATAACCGAACCACTATAAAAATTCTCTATCTACTTTCTTTTACTGTTCTTTCTTTATATCTGTGATCTGTGATATTGCTTTGTCAAAGCAAGGCAGCTGCTTTCAAACCCAAACCAGGGTGTTGGTCCATATTTTGGGTCAACATTTTGATGCTTTCACCAAGAACTGAACTCGGCACCTAGATCTAGATATCTACTTTGGATCCCACAGGTCAAGAAGTTAGATCACCAATCATTGCTCAAAGAACTTGCTGTTTTAGGACCAATGGCTCCTAGAAGAAGAAGGACTGCCTCTGGGAGATCAATAGGGGCAGTAATAGCTAGAGAAGGAGCTAGTTTCCAACAAGCTAAAGTAAATGGTGCTAACATAGGAAACTAGGCACCGACATCGTCTAGTCAGCATGAAGTTGTCACCAAGGATGAGCTGAATAAGATAGCTAAGGAGATAAATCAGAAAATGGAAAATAGTCAAAAGGTTCTAATGGAGAAGCTCAACGCTCTGTTGACCTTACAATCAAACCCGTTCCATGGGCTATGCCTGAACCAGTGACTACAATAGAACAAGAGAATTCCTCCATTTCTGGCCTGCATAGAAGGAATGAAAAGCAGCCTTGAAGAAAGGTAACAATAGAATGCGGTGTGAAGGAGAATGAGAATGCTCCACCCGGCGCAAGGCAATCGATCTTGAATTTGAATCAAGGGGCCAAAACACCGCTGGAAGATATAGCAGTCAATCTCTCTGATTCAAAAGATGAAGAGCAAGGTAATCAGATGGAAGAGAACGTTAATGCATTCGATGATGCTAGAAACGTCCAAACTGGCCTAGTTAGGCTAACTGCGAGCTAACGGGATCCCGTGGGAGTGGCTCTCTTGGAGACAGGAGGGCCTATGCTTCAGCCCACACGCTAAGACTATTTGCAGAACCAAACACTTGGCGCAGTGATTGATTGCCACCCCCAGGGGTATCAGACATTAGATGCATACATAGCATACATAGTCAGATGGTTGATGGACGAGTGTATGGACTGAAAGGACGATGAATGGGGATCTGTCCTGAGTCGAACACCATTTACGGACGAGATCTTGAATGTAAAATACCCAGACAAATTCACTATGCCAATTATCCCCTCCTACGATGGAACAAAGGACCAAAACCCATTTGCACAAGTACAGATGGTACATGGATGGAGCCAATGCTCTGGAGACCCTCTGCTACCGATGTTTCCCTATTTTTCTAGAAGGAGCCGCGTCTATGTGGTTCACTATACTCCTTCAAGATCCATTTCCACTTTTGATCAACATGCAACGAAATTCATTGACCAATTCAGGCTTCATACCGCACAACCAAAGGATGTCATGTCCCTATCCGGATTGGTCTATGGGCACAACGAGTCATTGAAATCATTGATGATTAGGTTTAACACCGCGAAAACGGAAGTGAGGAACCCCAATGAGGATATGGTTTTTATTGCATTAGTCCATGCTATTCACCTAGAAACATAGTTCGGGAAATGGATTAAGATGAAGCAACCTACCAATAAGAAAGACTTCAATCGTAAAGCAAGCTAGTATTTGCGATTGGAGGAAGCACAGGAATTGGAAAGAAAGTCTGCCGGTGCACAACAGATGGATGCCGGACAAAGTGACATAAAGGCAAAGCAAAACACACACGACTCTGGAAATACTTAAGGAGTTGTGGAAACGAGCGGGAATCAGAAGAGAAGAAACCAGAACTCAGCTAAAAGAAATAATGGTGGTAGCAACAAAAGATTTAATGGGTTTAGATAGGAGGAATATACCTCCCTAAATGATAATCCGGAGAACATTTATTTCGCAATACAAGAAACAGAAGAGTAAAGAAAACCTCTTAGAAAGGGGCAACGGAACAGCAAAACCGCTCAGGGAAATTCTGCAGCTTCCACGAGACGCACGGGCACAATACAAATGAATGCCGCTACCTTACGGACCTCATCGAAGGGTTAATCCGAGACAGCAAACTTTAACAATATGTGAAGAAGCCACAAAAACCCAATCAACTTATGGTCCCTTAACCTCCTAGAGAGCAAAGAAATCAAGCTGGAACCAACGAAGAAGGGTCGAAACGAACTGACCAAGGGCTTATTATCGGGACAATATCTAGGGGACCACATCCCGCGAAAAGGATTTGGGCAGAGATGGAGCGATATGTGAGCGCATTAAAGCATGCTCCAAAGGAATCATGTTTAGCAGTAGATGATGAAAGTTCAGCCAAGCAGCAAAAGGTTCTAAGCAATGACATAGTGTTCTGTAATCGAGACACTAAAGGGATTGAAGCTCCTACTCTCGACCCAATGGTGGTGACAGTAGGTATTGATCCCGCCATAGTGCGGCGAGTGCTGGTTGATAGTGGCAATTCATGTAGCGTACTTTTCAAAGTAACTTTTGACAAAATGAAAATTGGCATGAAAAGCATATCCACATGCTAGACTAAGATTCTGGGGTTTACTGGAGAACCCAAACAACCGGTGGGAACAATCGACCTTCCTGTGGAGCTTGGAGAGGGTGAGCGACGAGTCGCCCTCATTAATAATTTTGTGATCGTGAATGAAATGTCAGCATACAATTCATTCTTGGTACGGCCCGCATTAGTCGACTTCAGAATAGCATTAGCCCAGTGGTGCCTTACAATGAAGTTCCCTACCGAGCACGGAATCAGAATAGTGAAAGGAGACCGATGCGTTGCCTGGTAATGCTACTTCGCATAGTTGCATGAGTCAACAAGAAAGGAAAGGTTGTGGGGATGGCCCACCAAATCCATGGGCCCTTCTAATATCAACTATGAAGCCGCCCCTGGCTTGGGGACCATAGCCGATTCGACAAGGCCTTGGACCCTAGGAAGAAGAGCTCAAGGGAGGATCAGGCAGCACTAGTAGAGTTAAAGGTGTTTGTCCCAGTCTGTATGGATGACCCAACACGGGTCCTGGAAATTATGTCGCACCTAAGAAACAAGATGCAATTAGAGTTAACCGAATTCCTCCATGACAATTTGGACGTGTTTGCTTGGACAAACTCCGATATGTGTGGGGTGTCACCTTAAATTGTCTACCATGCACTCAATATTTAACATAAATTTACACCAGTAAAGCAAAAAAGGCACAGCTTGGGCCCCGAGTGGTCTAAGGCACTGAGGGAGGAAGTAGATAAACTGATATCCAATGGCTTCATTCGAGATGCAACTTACCCTGAATGGGTATCAAACCCATCCTATTCAAGAAGTCCAATGGAAAATGGTGAACCTGTACTGATTTCTTGGACCGCAACAAAGTATGACCGATGGATAGCTTCCCACTCCCAAGGACTGATCAACTAGTGGATGAAACAGCAGTACATGAGCTGTTGTCATTTATGGATGCATACTCGGGCTATAACCAGATCATGTTGCATGAACAAGACCAAGAGAACACCAGCTTCATCACTAATTTGTGACTGTATTTCTATAGGGTAATGACATTCGGCATAAAAAATGCAGGGGCAATGTACCAAAGGCTAGTGAATACTAAGTTCAAACGCCAGATTGGGAAGACTATGGAGGTTTACGTCGACGATATGTTAGTCAAATCTCAAATAGTTGCTAACCATCTAGATAATCTCGCTAAAATGTTCGAAATACTCCGCAAATATGAAATGAAGCTCAACCCACTTAAATGTCACTACGGAGTAGCCTCTAGGAAATTCTTGGGATCATAGTAAGTGACCGGGGCATCGAAGCAAATCTGGAGCAAATAACATCATTATGGGAAGTCTAAGCCCCAAAAAATAAAAGAGAACTACAAAGCTTGAACAGGAAGGTCGTAGCACTAAGTCGGTTCATCTCTAAAGCTACAGAAGAGTGCATATCAGTTTTCGACGGGTGAAGAATGGAAGCAAAAACTTCAAATGGAGTGAAGCTTGCCTGACAGCTTTCGAGGAACTACTATGACACATGGATGCTCCCTCAATTTTATCAAAGCCAAGAAGGCCTATTCATTTATTTAGCAATTTCCCCGCACGCACTGAGCCTAGCTCTCATGTGGGAAGAAGCAAGAATCCAGCGACCTGCGTACTACATTAGCAAAAGATTCACCGGAGCTGAGAAAAATTACCCAAAGCTGGAAAAGCTAGAGTATTGCCTTTTGATCGCATCCTGGAAATTCTGACCGTGCTTCCATGCTCATCCGATTAAAGTATTGACTGACCAGAAACTTCTGGACGACTACTCAAGTGGAATATAGAGTTGAGCCAATAAGACATCACATACCATCTAAGGAAAGCAATCAACGAGCAAGCGTTGGTCGACTTCATTGCTGAATTTACAGTAAAGGGCAACTAGGAGGAAATTTAGTTTGAAGCAAGTATGCAATGGAAGCTCTTCGTCGACGGTGCATCAAACAACCTTTGCTCGGGAATAGGGGTAGTGCTTGAAACCTTTGAGGGGTGAACCATTAGCTATGCTTTGCGCTTGAAATTTCCAGCAACAAATAACAAAGCAGAATATGAAGCCTTAATCACTGGACTAAAGGTTGTGAAGGAACTCGGGATAAAATATATTCACATATATAGCGAATCCCAACTTGTTGTCTTTCAAGTAAAAAGGGAATACCAAGCGCATGGAGAAAATCATGCCTCGTATCTATCTAAAGTACAAGAGCTGTTAAGTGATATCGAGCACTATACCATAACTCACATCCCACAATAGCAAAACACTAAAGCAGACTATGTGGCCAAGTTGGCAAGCTCCGGGGAATCCCGATCATTGGGATTGGTTTTAGTTGAAACGCTTACCAACTCAAGCATAGACGAAGTGGATGTGGACTGGATTCTAGAGAGCACCGTCGAGCCAGATACATGGATGACACCGATGAAGGACTATCTACTTGCAGGAACCATAACAACTGACCGAAATCAACGGAAGAAGCTCCCCTGTAAGGTGCTAAGGTTCATGATATAGGATGGGATACTCTATCAAAAGGGATTATCAACCCCACTTCTAAGGTGTGTGATCGATGATGAAGCACAACAAATCTTGATGGAAGTACATGAAGGCGAATGCGGAAACCACACTGGGGGCAGTCCCTAGCAAAGAATGTCCTTCGATACAGATACTATTAGTCAACAATTAATCACGGTGCCATAGATCATGCCTGAAGATGCGATCACTGTCAAAGATTAAGCAACATTAAGAGAACTCCTTAAACGGAACTGACACAAATGGTCAACTCATGGCCATTTGCAAAATGGGGGATCGATCTAATTGGTATCATTCCAATAGCTAAAGGAGGAGCCAAATATGTTATAGTTGTTGTAGACTATTCCCAAAATGGGCCGAAGTGGAACCGCTAGCCACCATAACCACAAAGAAAGTTATTAACTTTGTCACTAAAAATATCATTTGCAGGGTTGGTGTGCCGTAAAAAATCATCACCTACAATGGAACCTAATTCGAAAGTGCCAAGTTCAAAGACGTCTGTAGACGCTTCCGAATCAAGAAAATATTTTCCGTAGTGGCTTATCTATAAGCAAACGGGCAAGTGAAAGCAATAAGCAAAATCATCAAATCCACCATCAAAAAGCAATTAACAATGGCAAAGGGAATTTGGGTCGACGAACTTCCACTCGCACTATGGGAATATAGGAGAACACACAAAGCGGCAACTGGCCACACTTTGTTTGCATTAGCATATGGTTCAGAAGCAATGATTCTTGTTGAATTAGAGGTCCCCTCGCACTGAAGGTATAATTTTAATCAAGCACAAAATTAGCAGCACCTACTCGAATAGCTAGACATGATCGATGAAAAAGGAGAGAAACAGAGTTGTGAACAGCCTCCACTAGAAAAGGATTGCACGATACTTCAACACCAAAGTTCATAGTCAGACCTTCGAAGTTGGAGATCTTGTACTCAAGCAAGTTTACCCTGTACCGGGAGCCTTCAGACTAAACTAGGAAGGATCGTATGCTATTTATCAAAAGCTCAGCAACGGGATTTTCAAGCTGACAACCGTCGACAGGGTCGCAGTTCACGGAGCTTAGAATAGCGAATCGCTATGCCCTTGTTTCATCTAAAAAACTATTTTATGTATTTTCCATTTTTCTGCATATAAGCCATCCCGGAAATGATGTTGCCATTGTAAATAGGAAAAGAATCTGCCATGCTTTCCTTAATAAAGTTTGCTTCTTGAACCAACCAAACTGTGTTCATAAAGATTACCCGCCGAGTCGACGGAAGTGAATCGACTCAAACCATTGGATCGGAGGAACCAAGGTTTCAAATCTCGGATTTTGGCCAATATCTCAAGCAAATATCTCGGCTGTCTCGGGCGATATTTAAAAGACTTATAACTAACCAAGCTGCCAAATCTCGGATTTTGGCTAATATCTCGGATTTTCATCTCGGCTGATCTCGGGGAGATTTAAAACCTTAGGAGGAACTCAATTCTTCCCTCTCCAAAAAGAAAAACCGGTGTTGCCCCGGCAAACCCGAGAGGTATATAAAATAATATTAACTCCCCGCGTTGTCCGGAGATAGGCAACACCGAGGAGCATCAAAAAACTGACTTCCTCGCTTTGCCTGGAGAAAGGCAACATCGAGGAACTTCGAAAACAAACTACTCGCGTTGCCCGGAGATAGGCAGCGCAAAGGAGCACCGAAAACTAACTTCCTCGCATTGCCCGGATATTGGCAATGCCAAGGAACATCAAAAATTAACTCCTCACATTTTTCGGAGATAGGCAACGCCGCAGAGCATTAAAAACTAACTTCCTTGCGTTGCCAGAAGATAGGGAGTGACAGTGCCGTGAAGCATCAAAAAACTAACATCCTCGCGTTGCTCGAGATAGGAAACGCCGGGGAACATTGAAAACAAACACCTTGCATTGCCCGAAGATACGCAGCGCCGAGGAGCATCGAAAACTAACTCCTCGCTTTGCACAGAGATAGGCTGCGCCGAGGAACATCAAAAGCCATGCATCACATAAGCCGCACATTTAAACTAAAACTCCTTGCATTGCCCGGAGATAGACAATGCCGAGGAACATCGAAGGCGAACTCCTCGTGTTGCCCGAAGATAGGCGACGCCAAGGAAGCTCAAAATAAACTTCTCGCGTTGCCCGGAGATAGGCAATGTAGATGAACATTTAAAACTAACTTTTCACATTGCCTGGAGATTGACAACGCCGAAAAGCATCCAAACACACACTCCTAACTACATAAGTGCGGTGCTAAATCCTAAAATAATAGCCCCCCTCCCCTGCATGACCAAAAGATGGGCAGCATTGAGGAGAGTGAGAAACCTCACGCATTTAGTCAGGAATAATTGGTGCTAGAAGGAAGGCATTCAGTGATTGACAATGCATATCCATGCATAAGTTGCATATTCACCTGAATGTCGCCAAAAATGAGATTACATGCTAAAATCGTAATATCTCCGAAAGAAGTAGAATCTAGTTGTAACTTAGCCAAATTTTTAATAAAGAATAGTTAAACCATAAGTTGTCGGCAACTTGGAAATGGTTTGAAGTGAACAGCCCTATGAACTAGGGAGCATACACTTGTACCGAGGCAGAACCAAACAAATACAATAAGTTCACAGGCTCTGTCACACCAAACAACAACAAATTCATAAGTTCTATCTCAAAGTTTTATCAACATTCAAGTTTTATCAACTTCCAAACAAAAATTTCTATGTTTTAGAAATTTTAAAAAAAATTCTAAGTTATAGAAAATTTTATGAACTTCCAAACAAAAATTGCTAAGTTTGGGAAAATTTTAAAAAGCTTTGGGAATTTCCAAACAAAAATACTCTAAGAGCTGTTAATCTCTATGTTCTATTGCTTCGAATGAAGAACTTTGGCTATAATCACATATTTTGCATAGTATGAAATGAAACAAGCACAAATATACAGAGCATATATTAATAGGCAAATGAAAGTATAGTCAAAATATCATTGTATTGCTTATGATTTTCTGTACACAGGATAAAAATTTGGGGGCCGTACCCACACCACAACGACAAACAAAGAGAAAATACCTATTCTACAGTATGGATGTAAAGTGTAGACTTTGCACTTGAAGAAATGACTCTAAAAGAAACAAAAACAGGTCAGAAATAAGTCGGTCTTCTTGCAAGCTGTAAGCCAAAATCAAGTCCATCCTCATACCGGCCACTCAACGCTTCTTACCACGGCTTCCTTTTCCACCTCTGGTTGGTAGCTTCTGCTTCTTCTCCGGAGAGGTGTCGCTAACAGTAATGTCAACGTGCACTTCGGTGGCAATTTCCTCCTCCTCCAAAAGTTTTTCAGAAGAGCTTCCTTTTCCCTTGCGTTTTCTTAACTTCTGAGAGCTCTTCGAAGCTTTGATAGCCTCCACCTTTTTCTTCTTAACGGTAAGAAAATCGTGATTAGTCTTCTGCGGCTGCTCCGTTTGCATTTCATGCTCCTTGGCTTATGCCGTAATTATGTTTCCTTCCAAAGACGCTGAAGGGTCATCCAGCCCGTGGAGCGCTATCTTCTCGGCTTCAGTCCCCGGTTGCGAACTAGACACGGATATGGGAGCTGGGGAAGGAACGGATACAATCTCAGATGATGTGAAAATGGCAGCAGGCATAGACGTCGAGGTAGCTGGCGCATCATCAGGAAAAGCAGATGGACCTATTAGATCCAAAAGGAAACATTAAACTTCTCTTACTCCAGTGTGTAAGAAGGAGACACCCGAATTCAGGAGAAGCATGGATGTTACCTGCATCAAGGGAAGGATGATGAATAGCAACTTCGAACTCACCGCTGTCGCCTTCATTTGACGCCTCCAACCCACGAGGAATGATACCTTGTCCTGAACCCATTGGTGGGTCGTGGAGCTACACCGATGGTTCAGCCATGCCGAAAATAGAAAGCCTGGGGGGCAAGTCGGTGGTGGTCATCAAGGCAGCATCAGCTGCCTCCTTCTCTTGTTCGACTCGGAGAATCTCCTGGTCCTTAAGTAGCACTTTCTTGGAGTCAGCATCAAGATAGGAATCTCGCAAATCTTGATCGGAATAAACATCGCCACTGTCAATGAAAGGAGATAGGACTTCCTCCCAAACAAGGGCAAGAGTGCGTGGAATCTTTGGGCCAAAGTAGTTGAGACTTCCTTGATGCAACAAGGAGTTGACATAAAAATTCAAAACAGTTGAGTCTAGCTTCTCCATCTTCTTCTCGAAAGCATTCCGAAGGTCCAAGTAGCCCGTTGTCACTATAGCCTTTTCAATTTCAACGACACTTTTGTCGGGACTAAGCTCCGCGACCTGAGCCTATAATTTAGCGATGGTCTTAGCTTGGTCGGCGATCGTCTTGTTGTGCCCTTCAATAATTAAATCATGTTTGGCGATTGTTTTACGTTGAGATTTAACGATAGCATTACAAGTAGACACTTCTTCTTTCAAATTAGACTCTTCCGCATGAGTCTTTTAAATTTCGTATCTCTAGACAATCTTGCCCTTCTCATGCGTGTCCTTCAACTCCTTCATCAGACTGGCAGTTCTCCTACTTTCTCGGAGCGCTATCTCCTGCATCTGTTTATTTTTAGTGTCCCGATCGGCCAATGCCCTTTCAAAATCGTACTTTTCATTTTCGAAGGAGAGGATCTCTTAGTAATTATATCTGTTAGTATCCGCTAGCTGCTTATAGAGCTTCTCCCACTTCTCGTCCTGCTATAGGTCGTTTTGGATAGCTTGTAGATGCGACACGAAGGATTCCCTATGGACAGGATGAAGATCCATGTCAAACTTAACCCCTCCCAAGAAACAACCTAGAATAGTCGCCTCAGGCTTAGGGGGCTCGAAGGGAGAGTGTAAGATGGCCTCCAATTTGGATGAGATATTCCAGGGTCAGCAATAACGATGGAAGAAGATGAAATGTGAATTAAAGGCGAAATCGCGGCAGAAGTGATAGGAATTCCTTAGCTCACGGAATTGTGCTTCGAAGCAAGCTCTGTGGGATGGGAGAAATAGTCAAAACTTGACATCTTTTACGGCCCATCTCTTTCCTTAAGGGTTATTCTTTTCTCCTATCTGCCTCTATTCGAACGAGCTCTATCTCTCTCCTCTTGGCGACAAGTTTCAGCTTCGAGTTCCTTCCTCCACCTGTACTCTTCTTCCATCTCCCGAATTTGATGGTTGCTAAAGGGGCGATTTGGATACCATTGTCAATCGGTAAATTCCACAATGTCGTCATAGAAGCATCATCCTTTCGTCATACCTGGAATAAGTCATACATGAAAACATTCAGAAGCATAACATGAGTTGAGCAAATGTATGAAGTAACTGAAGAATGAAAACAAGTGTATTTTTAGCGCAATGTGTTGTGTATTTCTAATATGGGCCTAAGATGTCGTCGCAAACCGGATCAAACGGCTGTCGTAGGTGGGATTGGAGTAACTGCGGTTGTTGTAGGCGGGGCTAAACTAACCGATGGAGGGATATCCCTAGAACAAGATGGCGTCCTATCAAATTTGAAGTCTCCCTTCACGAGTACATCAAAATCGACAAAAACATTGTACACTTACCCATTATAGATCAATGATCGATAATGGATCCATTGTCCGAAGCAACACAGAAAACTCTTCTCATTATAGAAGCATCGGGTACGGAATAATCAAACAGGATAAGCCCATGTTCTTTAGAAAATCAAGGACAACTGGTAATACATCGTGCAAGTAGGATCTATGAAATCGGAGACAAGTCAATTATGGTCTAATGGATGAAGATAGCAAAACGCGTCAAGCCTTTAGGAAAAGTCGTTGTGTCATTCCAGGAGATAACTCAAGAATCGATTTTCTATCTTCCTCCATTATACTGCAACCAACTTGAACTTCATGTAATCAACGTTGCAAAACTAGACACAAGTCAATTCTGGTCTAGTGTAAGAAGACAGCAAAATGTGTCAAGCACTGTGCCGAAGTCCGAATGTAAATATCATTCCGAGAAATAATTCGAGAACTGATTTACTATCTTCCTCCACTAAATCACAATCGACTAGAACTTTTCACAATCAACAAAACAAAAACCTATCACAAATTCAACATGACAATAGGCGAACCCACCTCAAACTGAATTAAAGACAGAAGAAGAATCCCAAATCAAACACAGCGAGCTATGGATTGGATCGTGAGCAAGCTATCGCTAGGTCAGCTACAACCCAATAGCGAGCTAGGGCTTGATTGTATATGGCTAAGGTTCAGATTCGAGCGCGATGATGGATAGCTATGGTTTCGGGAGGAGTGTGTATGCTTTGATCAATCAGTGGTGCGTGGATCAAATGAAATAGGGTAGCAGATCGAGTTAATTGCCTGGGCCGAATCGCCAGATGAATTGGTCCCTTGAAGTAGTTGCACTCGATCGGGTTAAGTGAAGGAAAATGGGGTCGACTTGAGTATTAGTAGGCCAGCAGAGCGTGGCTGAATTTTTTGTCGATTAATCGGGTCGCTAGCGACCCGGAACATCATGGGTCGCTAGTAACCCGGCCTAGCCTTATAATAAAAAAATTTCGTGCAAATAGGTTGCTAGCGACCCAACTCACATGGTTCGCTAGCGACCCACAAAAAAAATGGTTATGATGATAAAAGATGCATAAATACATTCAAAGGAAAAGGAGAAAGAAAGCTTCGTCTATTCATCTCAAACTCGATAAATTGCAACTATTCGTCATTCTAAGGCATGTAGGGAACCTAGAAGCGGGAGTCTGATATATCATGGCAAGTAGTAGTAGTCGGAACCAAAGAAAGACAATCAATGACATTGGGCTAACATTTTCGAAGAGCTCTGATGCGATAACTTTAGTGCAATAATTCGGAAATCAATAAGTGGATATTGAAAACGATAACATCTAGGGCACGCCTTGTTTACAATGAAGACATACTCTGGGTGGCAAAATTTATCTAGGTTTTTAATCCTGCAGAAACCAGTAGAGAACAGAAAAATCTTGTGGGGACATGATGGTTCGGGACTTAACCAGAAAAGCCAAGACAAGAGATCAACAAGGACTAAGCTATATGACTAAGACAATGACTGGGATCAACAGAGCCGAGAGATCAGCATTCCTTTAATCCAATCAGTAGCTGAATGTGAACAACCAGCTAATTGCCATCAAAAAATAAGAGCAATGATAAAAGGCTATGGGAACATCTCCAAGTCCAGACTCCAGAAAAATCCTAAGTGCTTAGCTCATCAGCGACCCATGCCTCTACCCAAACCATCAAACAAACTATATATGGAACACTATCAAAAAGAGGGAGTACTTGGTCTGCAAAACGAACCAAGTCTATAGGTCGCCAATGACCCATGGTTTTGGTTCGTTTTGTGAGCCAAAGCCCCCCTATGTCACCTGTAACCTACCTGCAAGCTGGATCATTTTGCAAGCCAAAGCCCTCCTAGGTCGCTTGTAACCTACCTACGAGTTGACAAAGACAAGCCTAGCACAAAAGCTCTCCGACCTCTATAAATACCATCCCACCTAGAACATAAAGAGGATCTTCTCCGGACTGGATGTTGATGCTTTGGTAGAAACATTCTTTACTCTCTATCTACCTCACAACAGTCTCCAAAGCAATTCATTGTAATTCTCTAGTCTATTCCAACTCTGAGGATTCAATCTAGCTAGAAATCAATCAAAGCCTTCTAATCAAACATCTACTGTAACAGCAATCAGTCTATAGTAAAACTACAAAGTGGACGTTGGCTTCATTAATAGCCGAACCACTATAAAAATTCCCTTTATACTTTCTTTTACTATTCTTTATTTATATCTATGATATTGCTCTGTCAGAACAGGGTTGGTGCTTTGAAACTCTAACCAAGTGTTGGTCCATATTTTGGGTGAACAATAAGGTAGCAGATTTTCTCAATAAAAAACATCATAATGTGGTGATAGCAATGTTGGCAGAATGGAATGATCTAGAAGCTTTAGCAGTTGTGGTGTGTAGTTGAGGTCTACTACTAGTTCTAGTCAGGGTACTACCGTGTTATCTTGTTTAGAAGTTCGCCCAGTGTTGATCGAGAGGATAGCTTCTAAGCAAAGAGAAGTTCCAGTTTTAGCCAAGAGGATTAGAAGGCTTGAGGAAGGAACACAGAATGATGACCTAAAGGATTTTAGTCTTGACCAAAGAGGATGGTTGAGAAAGAAGGGATGACTCTGCGTTTTGAATATATATAGAACTTAAGGAGGGAAGTTATAGAGGAATGTCATCGATCGAAGTTTACGATTCATCCTGGTTGAACCAAGATGTATCAAGATATGGAGAGGATCTTTTATTGGGAGGGCAAGAAGAGGGATGTTGGCTTGTCAGTTAGGTAGTGTGTAAATTATCAACAAGTGAAAGCTGAACATCAAAAGTCGAGTGGGTTACTTCAGCCTCTAGATATTCCAGTTTGGAAATAAGATTTGATATCGATGGATTTCGTAGATGGGTTGCCAAGGTCAAGGAGAGGAAATGAAAGCACATGGGTTATTGTGGACGGGCTGACTAAGAGGGCCCATTTCATTCTGGTAAAGTCAACCAGAACGGCACTTATTTTGGCTAAGTTGTTCATGAAGAACATATTTAGACTTCATGGGATTCCTAATAACATAGTCAGCGACAGAGACGCATTATTCTCTAGCGAATTTTGGAGGAGTCTATAAAAGGTATTAGGTACCAAGCACAATATGAGTACATCATATCACCCATAGACGGATGGGCAAAGAGAGAGTCAATAGGTACTCGAAGATTTATTGAGAGCTTATGTGAAGGAGTTTAGTGGATCTTTGAAAGATCACTTATATTTGATTGATTGTTCCTATAATAATAGTTATCAGACTAATATAGGATGGCAACTTTGAAGCATTGTGTGGAAGGCCATGCAAATCGCCAGCATGTTGGTTAGAAACTGGAGAAAGATTGGTTTTAGTTCCGGGTTTGGTCAGAGAAGCGTTAGAAAAGATTGAGTAAATCCGAGGAAAGATGAAGGAAGCTCAATCCAGGCAGAATAATTGCGTAGATAAGAGGCATAAAGACCTAGAGTTCTCAGTTGGAAATAGAGTTTTCATTAAAGTATCACCAATGAAGGGTGTGGTATGGTTTGGAAGGTCGGGAAAACTGGCCCCAATATATTTTGGACCATTTCAGATCATAGAGGCTACTATTCCTCGGATATAGTTGGATGATTTGGTAGTGGAGCCTGATTTGACTTTTCTTAGACATCCAGTTCGGATTGTAGCGAGGGATGAGAAGAGATTGAGAATGAAGACGGTCAAGTTAGTGAGAGTTCAGTGGAGCGAAAACGAAAAAGACTGTACGTGGCAGACATAAGACATGATTCGAGAGGCTTATCCTGATCTGCTTTGATGGTGAGTCTATATTAGATTTATATAGATTGTTGCTAGACTGGTATACCAGTAGGGTTGTTAGGAAATGTTACAGATGATTGCGATGTTTGCTATTTAGTCCTTGTTGAATTTCAAGGACGAAATTCTATAACGAGGGGAGCCTGTAACACCCCTAATTTTTTAACATTTTTCAGGAGATTTAATTAGAATAAATTAAATAGAATAATGTAGATAAGGAGATTGAGGTTGAAAAATGAATCAAGTAGCCATGCTTATCTAACAAAATGAACTTATAAATGGTTAAGATAGTAAACATAAGGGCATTAGGGTAAATAGCTGCCCATATTACCCACCCTTAAACTATCACCCTTCGTCATACACGTTCATTTTATCAAAACAAAAAATTTATAACCG
The DNA here is from genome assembly GCA_030737815.1 of Allium fistulosum. Classification (NCBI taxonomy): domain Eukaryota; kingdom Viridiplantae; phylum Streptophyta; class Magnoliopsida; order Asparagales; family Amaryllidaceae; genus Allium; species Allium fistulosum. The sequence continues at coordinate 208,901,330 of CM060904.1, read as the reverse complement.
TGTGAAGTAAGAAAGGCCGGCCATTAGGAAGAAGGGAAGAGAAAAATCAAAGCAAAAGCTTAGGATCAAGCTAGAAGAAATCAATCTCAATCAAACTTCAATTTCCTTATCCAATCTAAGCTGAATAATGATTTCTACATCTCTATTTTTGTTTTATTATCATATGGTTTTGTATTTTAGTGTAGATATGTTTTTACGATATACTGAATGATAATATGCATGAAATATGTTTTATATGGATTAAACAAGGTTGTTAAAAAGGAGATATATACGGTTTAAGGGTAAAAACGAGATGGGTTTAAATTTCTCCAATTTTCGGAAGTAATGTGGATTTTATATTAATTTTCTAGTGAAGAAAATAGTTGTTTGGTTATAAATTAGTTACGGCGAAAGTAATAATTATTTTGGTTTGAAATTTTTATATGTTGGAAAACATATTAAAATAATTTTTCTGGGAATTTTCCAGATTTTTTGTAAGTGATTTGATGAATATTTAAAATTATTTAAGGTACGAGACTTAAATGTTTTATATATTTAATTAAGGAGAAGGGGGACTTTATAAAATAAATTTATTATTTAATTCTGAAATTAGTATAACATTTCTCTGAAAAGCATTTATCAACTAATGAGAATTTGATAAACAGTTAACTATAAAATATCCTCGAAGACAGAAGTATGAAAGAAGAATAATCAAATTGGAGTTTTGATGAAGAGATGATGTAAGTTATCATGGAAGACTTAAAAAGGATGTTTAAAAAGTCGAATTGTTCATACAGTGTAAAGCCTTCGACTAAGATGAAAACAAACAAAACTTTCCGCTACAGTCAACCTTTCGACATAGATCAGAAAGTAGCAATGACTTCAAAGCCCCTTTCGAAAGCAATCAATATTGTTCCTTTCAAATATATGCCAAACAATTCGAAGACAAAGGTTTTGATCCAACTTAACCTTTTCGAAAGCATAGTAAGCCTTACGAAACGGTTAAGGCACTTCCAGGACACCTTTCGACAGCGTCGAAAGATGCTATGAAGGAAGCAACACTCAAAAGTCAACGAAGAATGAAAAGCGGCCCTTGGCAATGTTCAAGTAATGACAAACCTTCGACAAGGTCGAAAGGTTCACAAAAGTTGTAAAAGTAAAACCTTTCGATGAAGTCGAAATGTTAGTAAAAGCATAAGAGCGGCAAACCTTTTGACAAAATCAAAAGGTCCATAAACACATATTGAAGACAAACTTCTTGACAATGTCGAAAAAACAACATGTTGTAGATAAACCTTTAGATAATGTCGGAAGGTTCATGGCAAAGCAAATCTTTCGATAAGGATAGCGAGTTTATGACATCATATGGAAAACAAACCTTTCGACAAGATCGAAAGATTCACAATAGTATATAAAAAGTATACCTTTCGACAGGGTGGGGAACAAGGAAGCAAGAGCGAAAAGAAAAGAAGCACAAGAGGGTTATAACCTTTCAACACAGTCGAAAGGTTTATAACCTTTCGATGAAGACAAAAGGTTTAAGGCGGTATAAAATGGGGGACCTTTTGTCTTAGTCGAAAGCATGGAGTCAAAAGGAGGGCTGCCTACATCAATAAATAAGACCCAAGTAGTCCAGTTTTGGGGGCCGAATTCATATTATTTTCTCTACTTTCATCGTGATAAAATTACTTAGAAAAAACCTAATTGAATTAGGGAAAGAGCTCAATTTCTTGTAATACATTTTGGATATGAAATAAGTGGAGATGGCTCGTTCATGATGGACATATGCAATGAGGAGAATCATTAAGATCATTAGCTAGACTAATGATCAATTACACATGATTTCAACCTTCTTCTCATAATCTTTTTTGATATATGCTCTATGTATACATAAGATCAAATTAGATATTCCCCATTGAAACACATCATCATTAATATCCATATTTAATATAAAGTGAGGATGATGTGTTACATATACTAAGTGTATGATAATGGGAATAACTAGATTGGTTTTATATGGGAAAAGTAAAGGGGTTAAAGATATAAACTGGGACTGCTTCGAAAGGAGGAAAACATTTCGACTTAGTCGAAAGGTTTACCTTATAATGAAATCCTGTGCCATATATATCTAATAACCACTTACAATGGATTTAATTCAAAGGGAATTTACTTCTATGAGTATTAGTAAACCCTTCGAATTAATTCCATAGGAACAAGATGGACACCAATAGGGTCGAAAGCAGTAAAGGTTGGCGATTAATTATGCTTCTCCTTATAAAAATGTTGAGAGGTTTCATACATTACCTTTTGACACCGTTAAGAAGGAAGTGGTGGAATCAAACACAACTACTTTTGATTTCAAGAGGAGATGGAATTCATCAAATTACTTATTTCTGAAAGCTAAATAACTAAGAGTTATTTCAACCTAGTCGAATGGTTGGCTGATTCTATTAATAACCTTTCGATAAGGTCAAAAGGTTGGACTAATTCCTTCCACCTCAACTTAGACAGAAGGTGGGGAAGGTCATGCCTATAACCTTTCGATAAGGTCGAAAGGTTCAACAATCTAATGTACTTTCAACCTAGTCAAAAAGTTATTGTAGCTTCATCAACCTTTCGACAAGGTTGATAGGTATTACATCTCATCAATATTTTCTTCCAGATTAATCTGGTTAAAGCAATTTGTTCAAAGATACACTTTCAGAAGTGAGATTATCTCATATACATAGTTATGTCCAAGACAGATTATCTTATCGAAGCATTGGGGATGTTGATAAGTTTTATTGTTAACATTATTGGAGCTAGAAGGAGGGCCTGAACCTCCGAACTTGTGGTTAAATATAGACTAATTATGGTTCATTTCTCTTGCCTAGGAAAAATGAGGTCAAAATGTCTATGTGGACTCGATGAGGGAGCAGTGCACATTTCTTACCTAGAGGAGAATGTTGCTTCAACTTTCAACTCGGAAAGGGTCATCCCTGTTCAAACTTCATCACTTGTGCAGCTGGATGAGAATACAGAGAAAATCAAGCGCTTGGAACAACAATTACAAGAAATGTAAGATCTGTTAAAGATGGCTTTATCTCAAAGATCATTAAAAGTTCCAAGGCAAACTCAGGGAGAGGAAGTAGTTTCTCCTACAAGAAATTTGAAAACCAGTTCTAAGGAGTGCAAGGATAAGACATATTTGACCTCCTCAAAGAATAAGGAGCTTCCACCAGCAAAAGGCAATCATCAAGGATGCTGCTTTCCTTAAAGATGCTGCCAAGAAGGCAGTCAAAGACGCCATGAATTCAAAAAGAAAAGGAACCATGGACGTAAATGTAAATGACAACGAAAGGGTGCCGCCATTTACTGATGAGATCATGGAAACATCAATTCTTTCTTATGTGAAGATCATGTCAATGAAATAACATGGGAATATGGATCCTGATGACCACCTTATGAATTTTGACCGCCAAATTGATCTGTACAATGCTTTTGGGGCAGTCAAGTGTCGACTGTTCCCTGTTACTCTCCAAGGGGCGACAGCCAAGTGGTATAGACAGTATAGAGAGAAAACTATCTACTCTTGGAAATAATTTTCTTATGAATTCTCGGCATAATTCTGTATCTGCAAAGATCCAACCATTGATTATACAGTCTTTGCCAACATAAAACAAAGGAAGGGTAAATCTTTGGGAGATTATTTAAAGAGATTCAATGTAGAGGCTCTTAAGGCTACTTACATGAATGATCGAGACAAACTCATAGCCGTCCATTCTAGTTTGATCGAGAACACTCCTTTTTGGAAGCAACTATTCGCTAATGGCTGCAAGAATCTCCAAGACTTCCACTTTCAAGAAGATAAATTCATCTAGATGGATTAGCTTTATTATTCAAAGATAATAACTCTTCCTAGAAAGGAAGAATGAAAATTTAGTTTTGATCATACCCACAAAAGAGTTAGGTTGGAGGAACAATTGCTAATGTAGTCGCTTTAAACATGCCACTGTCTTACATATACACCACAACAAAGGAAATAGTCCACTTTCCGACCTCCTACAAAGCTAAGAATAATCCTGAGCAGAAGAAGGGATGGGATTATTGCACTTATCGTGAAGCAAATGGCCATAAAAGAGATAAGTGTCGATTGATGGCCGGCAAAATTCAATAGTTGATCCGAGAGGGCTACCTCAAAGAATTTATCCAAGATCAGCACAAAGCCCAAAGAGCGGAAAGTGCTCCCCAGAAGCATCTAGGTAATGCTGTAAATGTTTAGAAAGAAAAAGATCCCTAGAGCTTAAGCCCACCGGTTAACAGAATCGATCTGATCCATGGTAGGCCACATCCGGCAAGAAATACTAAAGGAGCTCAAAATAGATATATCAATGAAGCTAAGGAAGGAATTTATTCTATTCAAGAAGAGCCTCCAACAAAGAGCCCTCAACTCAATATTCAAATGCCAAATTTAGTGGTCACTCCGCAGGAATTGCGCAAGGGAGTTCATCATCCGTATAACCACCCACTTTTGATCACTGCACAAATCGGACTGTTAATTGTCTACAAAATTCTGGTTGATACAGGCAGTAAAGTCAATTTTATCTTCTAGCATGCTTTTGATCAAATGAATATCTCAGAACACAGGCTAGAGCCAAGCTCCAAACCGATATTTGGGTTCAACGGTAAGGGATCAACTCCAGTGGGGCAAATAAAGCTTCTTGTACAAATGGGGGTGCCTCCTACATGCTGAACATTTGAAACCATCTTTGTGATCATTGATCAACCTTCCTACAATAATGCTTTCTTTCGCAGGCCGACCTTGGATGAAATTGATGCTTTCGCTCGCTAAGATACCTCATGGTGAAGTTCTTGACAAGGTGAGGCTGGGGGACTATGCGGGGAGAACAATTAAGCTCCCATGAAATGTACTTTGCCACCCTCGATTAGTATAAAAGGGAGTATTCTACTTATTTTGATTCCCTTATTACTTTACAGCCTTCGGATGATGATTCTTTACGTCCAATGTTCGAAGCAAGGATTAATGATAAGAAACCTAATAAGTGTATGTATCAAAAGTATATTTCTATAGGAAACAGGAGAAAGAGGGTTGATACTAATTCGGTAGAAGAAGGACCAATAGTAACATAGTTTGATTGTTGGGGTGAGATAGAAAGAAAAAGGCCTATAAAGGACCTTGAGGAAACTCATATAGATTCTATTAACCAAATTTATGGTCAACACTCCAAAGTTATTCTAATTAATGTGATTAGAATTATTTGAATGAGGGACTTGATACCCTTAAGGATTGCCTTTGTATTTTTGCTTGCAAATATCTTTTGAATCTGATCTTTCGACGTCGTTAAAAGGTTTAGGTACTTGATTATGTGATTTCCGAGCTTTGCTGAGTTAGCGTGAAACTCTCTTTAAGTATTTCCTTTCTTGGTTTGAATTCAATTTTCTTTAATTTGTCCTCAGGAAATTGAAACCTATCCCATCGAAGGGTTAGGATGATTTCCTTATTTAGGTTCAAGTAGAATATTGAACCCCTTTGTAGATGTCTAGAAGCTTCTAACCTTGTCGAATGGTTAGATTACTTATAAGGCATATTTTGGTCTATGTCAGAGGGTATGAGGATAGCTCCTTATGGGATAAGTCTTGTAAACCAGAGTATTTCTACTTGATGGGCAGTCTTTGGTCATAGTCGTAAGGTTGGATCATGTATCCTATATTTCCGAAAGGTTTAAGCCATATGGTTGAAGGCTTCGAAAGGTTGCTGTCTCTAGCTGAATCAGGAGTGTTGTCGACATCATCAGCAAGAACCTTTCCATGATCTAGAACCTTAAATTAATAGTTAATCCAACAAAATTTAAGCAAAATAGTAAGGAAATTAATGGAACACGAGACTTCCCTTGTTTTCCACATAAAACTCTATTTTTAATAAATTCCCAAATCAGTGCCCAATTAGGGTTACAGTACTTTGATTAAGAAGTTACAAGACTAGAATGAAAAAAGTCGGATCCCCAATTCGGACCCTATGGGTCTTATTTATAGATGTCCGGGGCTTCCCTTTGACTCTATCCTCTTGACTGGATCGAAAGGTCTCCCTTTTATATGTAGTTAGGAACCTTTCGACTTTGTCGAAAGACTTGCCTTTCATCCGCTATTATGGACCTTTCGGCATTGTCGAAAGGTTTGCTTTTCTTTATGTTTTCATGAAATTTTCAGCTTTCTCATAAGGTTGCTCTTAACTTTGATTGATGTGAACCCTTTGAACTTGTCGAAAGGTTGCTCTTCACTTCTTTGCTAAATTATGAGTGCTGACTCCTTCATAAACCTTTCGACATTATTGACAGGTATTTTAGATGTGTTTCAACCGGTTCAAAAGGCTTCCCATGCTTTCGAAAATGTCATTATATAACTGCTTGTACTTGCTTTTACTTCTCTATTCTCTTCGAAAGGTAGGAACCCATTGAATGTTGAGGAATGAAACCCTTCGTCCCTACCAAGATATCAGGAACTTCTACACACTATTGACAACATCCCTTCGACTCCTTCAAAGGGTTTGATCTGAAATCCTTTTCTTTAGTCTTGGCTGAAAGACCCTCTAACTTAGTCAGAAGGTGGATTTTCTGAGTAACAGATTCTAAGGAAGTTTCTAAAGTGGTCAAAGTGGGAAAAGATCTTGATGCTGAGTTAAAAAAAGATCTGATTCATTTCCTCAAAAACAATAAGGATGTGTTTGCCTTGTCACATTCCGATATGGTAGGAACTGACCGAACCATTATGTGTTACGCCCTTAACATCGATCCAGAAGCAACCCCTGTAAGACAAAGAAAGAGGAAACTGGATAAAGTTCGAACGGATGCTCTGAAAGAGGAAGTTGACAGACTCCTTAAAAATGGATTAATCCGAGAAGTATATTACCTCAAATGGCTAGCCAACCTAGTTCTGCTGAAAAGTCAAATGGAAAGTGGAGAATATGTGTCGATTACACAGATTTGAACAAAGCATGTCCGAAAGATTGTTTCCCGTTGCCACGAATAAATCAGTTTGTTGATGCAACGAGTGGACACAAGTTATTATCTCTTATGGATTCTTATTCAGGGTACAATCAGATACCGATGTTCAAGCCGGATGAAGACCGCACCAGTTTCATAATAGAGTGTGGAATTTATTGTTACAGAGCCATGCCATTTGGTCTAAAGAATGCAGGGGCCAATCATCAGAGATTGGTTAATCGAATGTTCAAGGAACAGATTGGCAAAAATATGGAGTTTTATGTTGATTACATGCTGGTAAAATCATGCGAGCCCAAAAACCATCTTAAAGATCTAGAGGAAATGTTTGAGACCTTGCGAAAGTATCAAATGAAGTTAAATCCACAAAAGTGCTCTTTTGGAGTCCATTATAGAAAATTCTTAGGCTACTTAGTAAGTTCACAAGAAATAGAGGCAAATCCCGATCAGATTCAAGCTATAAGAGATATGGCCGAACCGAAAACTAGTGAGGAAGTGATGAGCTTAAATGGAAAATGAGCCGCTCTAAGCAAGTTTATCTCCAAAGCTACCGATAAATGCATACCTTTCTTCGATGTAACTAAGAAAAGGAAGAACTTTAAATGGGGGGAAGATTATAGAAAAGCTTTCTTGGAACTGAAAAGCCATTTGAAGAAACCGCCGATATTCTCAAGACACGAGAGTGCAGAAAATTTGTATCTATATATGGCAGTATCAGAACATGTGGTCTGTTCAGTGCTAATTCGAGAAGATAAAGGAGCACAACTCCCGGTATACTATGTAAGCAGGCGGTTAAAGGATGAAGATATCTGATACCTAGTTATTAAGAAGTTGGCATATTGTTTGGTTCTTACTGCTCGAAAGCTCAAAGCATGTTTCCAAACACATTCAATTAGAGTGTTGACAAATTTTCCTCTTAAGCAAGTTTGTATTAAGCCTGAGACTTTTGGAAGATTAGTAAAATAGGGGATTGAACTCAGTGAATATGAAATAGAGTTTCAATCAAGGGCTGTAATCAAGGGCCAACTAGAAGATTTTGTAAATGAACGCACCAACTTTATAAAGGAACAATTGAAAAAAGAGAAAGACCAGAAGCCCATGTGGCAACTATTTGTTGATGTGGCATCAAATAAGCAAGGTGCCAGAGCAGGATATGTAATTATAACCCAAGACGGACATCGATTGCACTATGCCATGAAATTGGGGTTCCCTGCAACCAACAATGTGGCAGAATATGAGTCAATGGAAGCAGGACTAACTTTGGCTTTAGAATTGAAAATCCCCCGAATACAGATTTTCAGTCACTCATAGCTGACGGTCAATTAAGTGAAATAGATATACAAACCAAGAATCCTAAGCTATCTTTAATTGTGAAGAGAATATCGCAAATGCTTGCCGTATTTAAAGAATTTTCAGTAAATCAAGTTCCAAGGGCAGAGAATGCACATGCATACTCTTTAGCAAAATTGGCCAGCTCAAGGGGAGCCCTAGAAACACGAATTTTTACCATTGGATATCAAGAAATGCCAAGCATTGAAAAAGAGCATTTGAATAAGGAAAAGAGTTGCTTGTGATGACTAGAGCTTAGGCTAAATCTCAAAGGGGAGTTGAAGTAGAAAGTGGACAAGAACTAACTAAAGAAAGAATTGATCAATCCAGTCCAAAAAGTGCATATGATGGAACATGGATGGCGCCAATTGTTGAGTACTTAATGAAGGGAACATTACCATCCGATAAAAGAGAAGCAAGAAAAATCAGAAGACCGTCTCCAACCTTTATTATGATAGAAGAAATTCCTTATAAGAAGGGATATGCCTCACCTTATCTTCGGTGCTCCACCTTATCTTCGGTATGTTAGCGTAAATGATGGGATAAGATTAATAGCAGAAGTACATGAAGGGTTTTGTGGCGATCATTCAAATGGAACAAACCTTGCAAAGAAATTAACGAGGCAAGGATTTTATTGGCCACACATAGTATGCCAAGCTACAGACTATGTGAAAAGATGTAAGAAATGCCAAAACTTTTCAAAAATACCTAGGTTGCCTCCATATCAATTAACTCCAATCACAAGCCCCCGGCCCTTTGATGTTTGGGGAATAGATTTGATTGGCCCATTGCGAATTTCAAAAGGAGGAGTTAAATATGTTGTAGTGGCAATTGACTATTTTACCAAATGGGTTGAAGCCGAACCACTTCCAAAAATCACTCCGGGAAAAGTATTGAGAATTTTCATTAAAAATATCATAACCAGATTTGGAATTTCCCAAAAGATAATCTCTGACAATATGACACAATTTGAAAGCGAATAATTCTCTCGATTCTGCCATAAAAATGGAATTATCAAATTTTTTTCATCTCCGCACACCCAAAAGGCAATGGAGTAGTTGAAGCTGCAAATAAGACCATAAAGAATATTCTAAAGAAGCGACTGAATAAAGCAAATGGAAATTTGGTAGAAGAACTACCATTAGTGTTATGGGCCTACCGAACGTCTTCTAATACAGCAACGGGACATACCCCATATTTTTTGAAATATGGGTGTGAGGCCATGTTACCAATTGAGATTGAAATACCTTCACACAGAAGGATTGCCTATGCATTTGAAAAGAATCAAGAATTGAAGAAAGAATCACTAGATTTGATACATGAGCCAAGAGATGAGGCAGCGGTAAGAACGACCAAATATCAGAGAAGAATCTCTAAATATTACAACTTGAGAGTAAGAACTCGGTCATTTTAAGTGGGGGATTTTGTCTTCCGTAGAGTAATAGCCAAAACAAAGAATCCTGTAGACGGACCCCTAGGTCCAAACTAGGAGGGGCCATTAATCATATGCAAAGTAATCCCACCAGGAGCTTACAAACTATGTCACCCAGAGGGAAATATGGTGCCTAGGACATGGAATGTTGAACATTTAAGGCGGTATCTTCCAAAGATGGATTAATAAAGAGCTTCTTTTAAAAGAGAAAATATATATGGTTCGGAGTGAAATGCTCCTTAAATTTGGATACTACCTAAGATGGTAGTTTACCTAAGATGGTGGATAAGCCTCTGTCCATGCCGAGATGGCCAGGGCAGAGCGTCTCCTGGAGGTAGGATGGAGTAAGCCTCTACCCGCGCCTAAGATGGCCAGGGTAGAGCACCGAACAAGCCCTTAACCGCACCGCAAAACGACCAAGTTAAGGAAACTCCTAGAGGGAGGATAAAGTAAGCCTTTATCCGCGCTTAAGTTGGCCAGGGTAGAGAACCGAACAAGACCCTATCCGCTCCACAAAAGGGCCAGGGTAGGGCACCTCCTCGAGGGAGGTTGGGTAAGTCCTTGGTTCTAGCCTCTAAGATGAGCTAACCAATAGCACTGGACAATGGACTAAGACGTCCAGTCCCCAAAAGAGGCCCAACCAAAAAAGGACTAAGATGTCCTAGACCAAATGAGGCCGATCCATACTAAACTAAGATGTTCATGTTTGAGAAGAAGCATATTCGATCATGGACTAAGATGTCCTAGCTCCAGAGGCAGCTAATAAAATTATTTCAATACACATTCTTAACTTGAAGGGTTCAAGCACATCAAAGACGATGAAAGAAAAGGAGTAGAATGAAACTCCACTTTCTATTACCCGAATTTGGGTTTCGGGATTTTCATCTCTATACATCAGCCATTAAAACCTGAATCTAGGTTCCGAATCTTTGACATGAAGAATTCATCATCTAAAACTCGAATTTGGGTTTCGGGTCATTATCAATTACTAATTTATTATACCTGAATCTGGGTATCAAGATTGTTGTTTACATAAACCATAATCTGGGTATAAGATCTTTGGATTTCTGTTTGTTTCAATTCTCAAATATGAGTTTCGGAATTGTCATATATGAATTTCAGCATCTAATGGCTGAGTCTGGGTTTCGAAATTTTATCGATCGCCATCATTACTTAGCAAAAATCAAGGTATATTACCGGTTACTATAGTTCATAGTGCTCAAACTTAAGTTCCGGAATTATTATCAAATTTGACTTAAATACCCAAATCACGAAACATCTATTATGAAGACAATCTCCATGGTTTTCTGGTTACTCAAAATATGCCCCAATACGGGCTAGAGTTTTTTATTCTAACAACTATCTTCTTACACAAACATGTGCCCCAATCTAAGCCTAGCATTCTTTCTTCAAAAAGAATTTACTCAAATATGTCCTTATCTGGACTCAAAGTTTAATATTGGAATAATACTACTTATTCTTGTCTAATTGACTATAAAAGCCTGAATCTGGACTTAGAAATGCCATAAATAAAACTATTCTAATGATATTTTTATATGGGTTTTTAATATCACATTATCAATCTACAAACTTCACAAATTAATGCCCTAATCTGGGTTAGTTTCGGGGATGATATAATTGAGTCTATTGCAAACAACCAAAAATCCCAGTCTGTTCTTCCTAATGCAAAAATTTAAAGTGGGTATCACTGTTAGCTTCAAAATTGGTCACTAACACCCAATCGTCGATGAAAGCACCAAATCACATTCACATATTATAGATAGAGTGTATGTAGAGAGCATAAATATGAAGAGAAATCAAAATTAAAAAGGAAGTAGTAATAACGGAGGATTTATAGTGGTTCGGCTGACTCTAGCCTACGTCCACTCCAGAAATTTACTATTTATTGATATCGGAATCAATCACAGTTACAATCAGGAGTTTTTAAAACAATAATGACATAGTAGCCTTAGTGGAGAAGATGAAGGGAAACAGAATGAAGATCCCTTTTTCTGATGCCCCGACAACTGTATTTATAGGCAAAATCCTGGTTACTGGGCTTTCTCAGTGATATGGGCCCACCAAAACCATAGTCAATTCCAAATAGTCGACCACTGCTTTCCTAGAGTATATAACATGCTGACCCCAAAAAACCCGAGTAGTGACCCGAAGCAGGTCCAAGATTGACCCGTAGTAACTCATGCTACGACTCGAAGCGAGATGTTTCCTACTTGATGCCACTTCCTATATGCCGACCCGAGTCCTTGATGACGACCCGAAGAGAAGCCACAACAGACCCGAAGCAAGTACGAACTTGCCTATCCCTCGAAATGCCTCAACATGCTGATCCCACTTCCATATGCTGAATTGAGTTTGTGAATATGTCGACCCGAATTTTCCTAAACAGGCCGATCCAAGAAGATGCCGACCCTAGAACTTTTATGTCAACCCGAGTTTGTGAATGTGCCGACCCAAAGTCGCCTAAACGTGCCGATCCAAGAAGATGCCAACCTCATGACTTTTATGTCGACCCGATGGTAGAGTGTTGACGACCCGAGGTGCTCATAACTTGCCAACCTAACAAGGTGCCAACCCGAATAAAAGCCCATGCTGAACCGAAGAAGATACCGACCCGTTTGAATTGTGTCGATCCCATGTGATCTGAAGAAAACTTCCTTAAAACCCAAAGCCGACCTACAAGCGACTCGAAGCAAATTCCAAACATCTCTTAGCGACACGATTTTTGTCAAAACTCATATTTTAAGTATCCCGCGACTTTTGGCCATCGACTATGTCGAATCACGGCTTCACAATCATGTTTATCATCCGTGATTGACCGTCTATCCATCCAGTCGACACAAAGCTATCGTATTCCTACCGCGATAACCGAGCAACCAATTTAGTTAAATCTACCTGTCCACAGCCTTGCCAAAAGGCAGGTTAACATTTCCCCCCTAAAACATGCCTTGCGGTAGGAAGGCGCATTTTGAATAACCCCAAATCCGATATCCAAAGCCGGAACCTCACCAGGTTTTATAATCCACATCCAAGACCTTGCTGGGTCCTTATCCAAAGCTGGGACCTCTCCGGGTCCTTATCCAAAGCCGGGACTTCTCCGGGTCCAAATCCAAAGCCGGGACCACACCGGGTCCTTATCCAAAGCCGGGACCTCTCCAGGTCCTTATCCAGAGTCGTGACCTCACCAGGTCCTATAATCCAAAGCTGGGACCTCGCTGGGTCCTACAATCCATATCTGGGACGTCGCCGAATCCTTATCCAGAGTCGGGACCTCACCGGGTCCTTACCCAAAGTCGGGACATAAGCGGGTCCTTATCCAAAGTCGGGACCTCACCGAGTCCTATAATCCAAAGTTGTAGTTGTTTGAAGCTGCTACCCGAATCCATTTCATACCTTGGAAGTCAGTAATCGAATACTACGATCTCTCCAGATTTGTTGACGGCCCCTTTGCACCCTTGCAATGCTCGATTCAAACTTAACGATTGAATAGGCAAATCATGTCACGCTTCGGCGAAACAACCTATCCCATGTACTCCAGTTTATTGTCCTTGAACATTAAGCGATGCCCTGATCCTCCTGGACTGATATCAGCCTCTTCGGGATCTTACTAGATCCCATCCTGTCACTCTCCGGTGAAGGGGAAACAGCATTGAGCGAGCCGATCCTATCGCTCTCCGGCGAACCGGCGTCACTCCCTGCACTCCGGTTTAGTATCCCCAAACATTAAGCGATGCCATGGCCTAAGTCCGAGACCGATTATAGCCTCTCTAGGCTCTTGTCGGAACCCATCCTGTCACTCTCCGGTGTAGGGGAAACAACGACCAGCGAGCCGATCCTATCTCTCTCCGGTGAAGCGCCGTCGCTCCTTGCACTCCGGTTCAGTATCCCTGTACATAAAGCGATTAAATTCCAATCGGCTTCAAATATCTATCCCGTAACTCTCCAGTTAGGGATTTGTTTTGTAAAATCCAAATTCATTTATTAGATCCAAGTTAAAAATGTCCAATGAGAAAAACAAAAAAAACAAAATGTTACCTCTTCGGGCAGGGCAGCCTATTACCATCTTAGAGCATGCCTAAGGATCATTCTAGTTCCCTTACATGTGTAAGTGGCATAGCTGCTTTAGTTTTAAAAACCAAAAAAATTATTCGATGACCGGAGTCCAAATCTTGAACTCGGCCCTTGCCATCACGATCAGTAGATGACGAGTCATGATCCCAATCCATGGTCATTCCTGTTTGATCCAGGCGGTAGTTGCTCATGTTCTACCGCTCTCGTCCGATCCTTCATATACTGTGGAAATCTACCACTCCTGACATGTTCCTCCACCGCATCCTTCAAGTGGCGAAATTCATCTGTGGCATGCCCTTCTAGCTCATGGAAGAGGCAGTACTTCGAGCTCCTACATTCTCGTTCTGTGGGATCCCTCTTGGGTGGTTTCTGATAGGGGAGCTGCCCTCGTGTTTCCAAGTAAATACATTCAAGATTATCTGTCAAGTCTGCATACGTTGTGAATTTTGGTTTCTGACCTCTCCTTCGTTTGCCAGAACCACCATATCCATCGTCTTGCTTTCGCTTTCCTTTGTCCATTCCTCATCCTTCTCCAAATGTTCTTTGGCCTTGCACGATGTTTATCTCCTACCTTTCGGTGCGTGAATCCTCTAGCCGAATGAATCTTTCCGCCTCATGATAGAACTCTCCAAGATCCTGTGGTGGATCCCGTGCCAATGAATCTTTGAACTCAGTGCCTTCAGCAATCCCTGCCACCGCCGCCATCAAGATGATTGATGGATACGTGCGATCGACTGAATCTACGGCTGCATTAAACTGCGTTATAAAACCCATCATGGACTCTCCGATCCTCTGCTTCATCGATGCTAGTGTCATTACATTCTTGGGTGGCATTACGTGGTCCATGACTGTCTCATGAAGTGTTCAACTAGCTCACCCCATGTTCTGGTCGATCCACTCTCTCGCTGCATAAACCAAAGCGCAGCCAAATCCATCTAATTATAAAGGGAAACATCTTGCCATCACCTCCTTAGATGCCTCCAGCATTTCCATATATTTGATGTATCTTGTCAAATGCATGATCCGGTCCGACTCCCCATCATAGGCCTCTAGTGTTGGCAATTTCAATTCTTGATGGTTCTTTGCGTTTCTGATATTTGGAGTGAACGGGCTCCTACTGACCTCCACTCATAATCCTTCGTATCAATCCAGCCATCCGCTCATCTCCCTCCGGGGGTAGTCCCTTATTTGCATCTCCACCTTGCCCTTCATTTCTTGGAGGGTACTCTGGGTAGTACTCCTCATGTTTCTCATTCATGTTCACACTGGCCCTAGCTCATTGAGCTTCATTCGCAGTCCTTCCAATATCCAATCCCATGGGTCTGCCCTAGGCCTTTATTGATTTCCTTCAATCTCTCCATTCTGGTTCTAAATTTGACCTCCAGAAATTTCTACAGCTCCGACGCCTGGCTCTGCATTTCCAGCAGCTGCGGTTTGTCCATTCCCTTGAATTTGCACTCCAACTTGTCCAACCTGTCGGAGTAGGTTCTATATCTTATCCTCTTTCCTTTTCCACATTGTTTCCACC
Organism: Allium fistulosum; assembly: GCA_030737815.1. Taxonomy (NCBI): domain Eukaryota; kingdom Viridiplantae; phylum Streptophyta; class Magnoliopsida; order Asparagales; family Amaryllidaceae; genus Allium; species Allium fistulosum. Next base: position 208,885,975 of record CM060904.1, on the reverse strand, counting down.
TCATCTCTAGTAATATAGATTGGGGCATGTTTAGCTCCATTGGAAGCCTCCTGACTTCCCTCTTGCTGACTCCTTTCCATTCTCTATCTCCCGGTTGATTGCTTTGCCATAGTCTCCCGAATCCGAGTTCCTAAACCTATAAATCCAAAATCCAAACTTTAGAATTCCCGAGTGCTAGCCTTCTCAGTGAAAACACCAAAATTGTTCACTAACACCCAACCATCGATGTAAGCACCAAATAACAGTCAAGGATCACATATAGAGTGTATGTAGAGAACATAAATATGAAGAGCAATCAAAATTAAAAAGAAAGCAGTAATAAAAAAGGATTTAAATTCATTCGGCTGACTCTGGTCTATGTCTACTCTAGAAATTTCCTTTTTATTGATATCAGAATCAATCATAGTTACAATCCGGTGTTTTACAACAATAATGACAGAGTAGCCTTAGTGGAGAAGATGAAGGGAAACAAAATGAAGATCCCTTTTTCTGATGCCCCGCATGTTGTATTTATAGGCAAAATCCTGGTTAATGGGCTTTCCTAGTGATATGGACCACCAAAACCATAGTCGAGTCCAAATAGTCGACCACTGCTTTCCTGGAGTATATAACATGCCGACCCCAAGAAACCCGAGTAGTGACCCAAAGAAGTTCCAACATTGACCCGAAGTAACTCGTGCTATGACTCAAAGCAAGATGTTGCCGACCTGATGTCGCTTCCTATATGCCGACCTGAGACCTTGATGCCAACCTGAAGAGAAGCCACAACCGACTCGAAGCAAGTAGGAACATGTCGATCCCTTGAAATGCCTTAACATGCCGATCCCACTTCCATATGCCGACCCGAGTTTGTGAATGTGCTAACCCGAAGTCGCCTAAACGTGCTGATCAAAGAATATTTCGACCCTAAAACTTTTATGTCGACCCGAGTTTGTGAATATGCTGACCTAAAGTTACGTAAACATGCCGATCCAAGAAGATGCCGACCTCAAGACATTTATGCCGACCCGAAGCTCGAGTGTTGACGACCCAAGGTGCTCATAACTTGCCGACCTGACAAGATGCCGAACCTAGAGCTCGATGCGGACCCGAACAGGAGCCCATGCCAAACTGAAGAACATACCGATCCCTCTTAATTGTTCCAATCCCATGTGTTATCCCACTTTTTGGCAAAGCTGGGATACCCAAAAAATTAACTGAAGTCAATACTAATCAGCCATGAATATTAAATATGCATTGCAGGATGATCATGGATATCGATGAATTTTTCCCGAGTCCGGATCGAACCGTAATTGATAAGACATGACAAGCAAAGCCATGAAAGCCAGTGCTCCAAGTCTCAGGTAAATCGGAGTTCATATGAACGAGATATGATCGATACGAGTTAGATGAAGTGCGCTGTTCGTATCCATCAAAGACCTGTTCGAATCGATCGGATTTCGTATCCATTATGTTTGCGTAGATCGAATCCATCAGGTGTTCTCGTGTCCGCATGTTCGAATCCATGACGTTCGACTCGATCAATCCGCGCTGCTTCGCATCCATAGGTGCACCTTTCTTCGAATCGGTCGGTTTCGTATCCATAAGTCTTAGTTCGTATCGATAGAAAGGAGGCTTGATCGAATCCATCGGGAAGACTTGATTTCGTATCCATTAGTCTTCGTATCCAGCTGGCATCGATGGATTCGGGCAACGTCTCTGATACGAGTAAGGCGAAGTTTAAGGGGAGACGCGGTCGACTCGGAGTAAATGGTGGATCTACCCGAGGGATGCGCGCTACGCCACTGCAGAACCACGTGTTGTATCGATGCGAAGTCATCAATACGAATTTATGGATTCGAACCGGGCAGCGCATACGGGGCCTTGATCTCGTATCGATCATATCTCACAAATCCCTGATCCAAATGCAACGAAATTTTCAGAGTAGCTTCCATGCAAGGTAAAGAGCAATCCTGCCAAGTTTCAGCTCGATTGGAGCATTTCCTGATCGATACGAAATTGACTCGAATCGATCACAGACTGAGTTGAAACTTGGTGGGACCGGTCGCGTGGGCCCCCTCACGTGCTAGAAAAAGTCTCCTGAAGTTTGGGCGAGATCTGAGCCTCCTACGCCTATAAATAGCCCCCTGAAGCCTATAGAAAAGAGATCTTTTTCGCCATTCAACGTCCAGACTCTGCCGGATTCAACTCTACTCCTTTCCATTGCTGTTATCTTCAGATTCATTCATTGTATTTGCTGTAATCATCTGTAATCAGCGAAGAACATCAATAAAAGATAAAAATCCTTGAAGTGGACGTAGGCCGGAGATAGCCGAACCACTATAAATTGCGTGTCACTGTTCATTATTTCTGGATTGTTGTTTGTGCTTGCTTAGATCTGATATTTGTGTTTGAATATTGCTGATTTGTATTCATACACTGGTGCTTTCACAACACTTGGGGTTTGTGACCATTTTTGGTGCAAACACTTTGGTGCTTTCATTGAGAGGGAACCAGCACCCGCTACACCAGATTCGAAGTTCAGATTTGAAAACTCGAAGATTTGAAGACAATGACTCGGCAAACAAGTAGAAGACAAAGAGCCGAGAGAAGCCATCAAGGAGGAAGTCAAGAGGCATCCTCTGGTGCTGGAGAAGAACCAGCTTCGATCTACATCACTAGAGATGAAATGGAGACCATGACCAATCTGATGCACGAAAGGATGATGAAAAGCCAACAAGAGATGCTGCAGAATTTCTTCGAGCAGATGAGAGCTGCAGGGACACAGAGCCTAGGACCAACTACAGCGGCTATGAATGTGGAACAGGGAGCTAGGATTGCGGAACCTGATGAGGGACAGAATGCAGATCCAGAGGACAATCGACAAGGACTCGGGGGCAGACCCACGGGATCCGATACTGGAAGGCCAACAGACGGAGCTCAACAAGCTAGGGCCAATGCTGATGCTAATGGGCCACACGAAGAGTACATACCAGAATACCCTTCAAGACCAAGAGGGCAACCCCAGGATGGAGATGAAAAGATGGCCGGATTAGTGCGACGACTCATGAGAGGAGGATTGTCTAGCGGAGGATTGGAGGAAGTCAGTCGGAGTCCGTTCACTCCAAATATCAGGAATGCAAGGAACCCTCAAAAGTTCAAACTGCCGACGCTGAACCCATATGACGGAAAGTCAGACCCGACCATGCACGTTACCAGATACATCAGGCATATGGAAGTGCTGGGGGCATCCGAGGAAGTGATGGCACGATGCTTCCCTTTTTTTCTATCAGACTTGGCTGCGCTTTGGTTCAGACAACTAGAGAATGGATCAATCAGGACATGGGGTGAGCTAGTGGAATGCTTCATGAGACAGTTTAGGGTCCATGTGACGCGACCCAAGTGTGTGATGACTTTAGCCTCGATAAAGCAAAGGACCGAAGAGTCCATAAAAGATTTTCTATTGCGATTCAATGCAACGGTGGCTTCTGTAGATCGCCCAGATCCATCAATGATTTTGATGGCGGCAGTAGCAGGAATTGCAGAAGGCACCGAATTCAAAGATTCTCTGACCAGAGACCCACCGCAAGATCTAGGAGAGTTCTATCATGAAGCTGAAAAATTCATTCGACTAGAGGAATCACGAGCCGAGAGGCAGGAAATAAACACTACACGAAGCGAAGGAACCGCAGGAGGACAGTCTGGAGCAGACAAAGGAAAGAGAAAGCAAGATGACACACATGATGGTCCTGATAAACGGAAGAAATTCAGAGAGCCTAGATTCAGGCAATTCACAGATTTGACGGCAAGCCTAGAAAGGATTTACACTGAAACTCGGGGGCAACTCCCCTATCGAAAACCACCCAGGAGAGATCCCACGGAGCGGGAACGCAGGACTGGAAAATACTGCCTATTCCATGAGCTGGATGGACACACTACCGATGAATGCCGCCACTTAAGGGATGAGGTGGAAGAACATGCCAGGAGTGGTAAACTGCCACAATATGTCAGAGAACGGGCAGCAGCGGTAAGGCCTGAACAACTACCGCCTCCACCTAACAGAAACGATCCTGGATCAGGATCACGACTCATCATCAACTGATTAAGATGGCAAGGGCCAAGTTCGAGATCTGGACTTCGGCCAAATAATTTCATTAGATTTGCTTTCAAAATAAAACGGCTATTCCACTCACTCATGTATGGGAACCAGAGAGACCCCTAGGCATGCTCTGAGATGGTATAGACCGTTCAGGCCGGAGTGGCGTTGTTTAGTTTTTCCCTGATGTTTGAGATTGAACATCTAGGGTCTGAATTTAATAAATAAATTTGAATTTCTTGAAATAAACCTTTGACCGGAGAGTTAAAGGATAAACAATAAATATCAATATAAAAATGATCGCTTTATGATCCTACCCAGAGAGGCGTGGTCCGGAGTGCAAGAAGTGAGTTGCTTCGCCAGAGAGCGACAGGATCGACTCACTTAAGCATCGTTTCCTATTCACCGGAGAGTGTTTCGATTAGGATTCGATAAGAGCCCAGATAGGCTATGATCGACCGACGATTCAGGTCAAGACATCGCTTAATGTTCAGATACACTGAACCGGAGTGCAAGAAGTGGGTCGCTTCGCCGGAGAGCGACAGGATCGACCCACTTAACGTTGTTTCCCCTTCACCGGAGAGTGACAGGATGGGATCCAGCAGGAGCCCGGAGAGGCTACGATCGGCCCAGAACGGCCAAGACATCGCTTCACGTCCTAACTGGGGCCGGAGTGCAAGGAATAGAAAGCAACGCCGGAGTGCAATAGGATCTTTCTATTCAACCGCTAAGTCTAGAATGGGCTTCGCAAGGGTCCGGAGCGATCGTCAACAGTCCGGAGAGACTGTAGAATTTCATTCTTAACTTCCACTGGCAGAAGTTGATAACGCTTCGGCTTCGAACGGCCATGAATTCGATTGAAAATATCATAAGATTCGAATGAAACCTGAGCTTACTACATTCGAATTGAGACTAATCAAAACACACCTTTTACCAAAAGGCATGTTTTGGGGGGCAAAGTGTTATCCCACTTTTTGGCAAAGCTGGGATACCCAAAAAATTAACTGAAGTCAATACTAATCAGCCATGAATATTAAATATGCATTGCAGGATGATCATGGATATCGATGAATTTTGCCCGAGTCCGGATCGAACCGTAATTGATAAGACATGACAAGCAAAGCCATGAAAGCCAGTGCTCCAAGTCTCAGGTAAATCGGAGTTCATATGAACGAGATATGATCGATACGAGTTAGATGAAGTGCGCTGTTCGTATCCATCAAAGACCTGTTCGAATCGATCGGATTTCGTATCCATTATGTTTGCGTAGATCGAATCCATCAGGTGTTCTCGTGTCCGCATGTTCGAATCCATGACGTTCGACTCGATCAATCCGCGCTGCTTCGCATCCATAGGTGCACCTTGCTTCGAATCGGTCGGTTTCGTATCCATAAGTCTTAGTTCGTATCGACAGAAAGGAGGCTTGATCGAATCCATCGGGAAGACTTGATTTCGTATCCATTAGTCTTCGTATCCAGCTGGCATCGATGGATTCGGGCAACGTCTCTGATACGAGTAAGGCGAAGTTTAAGGGGAGACGCGGTCGACTCGGAGTAAATGGTGGATCTACCCGAGGGATGCGCGCTACGCCACTGCAGAACCACGTGTTGTATCGATGCGAAGTCATCAATACGAATTTATGGATTCGAACCGGGCAGCGCATACGGGGCCTTGATCTCGTATCGATCATATCTCACAAATCCCTGATCCAAATGCAACGAAATTTTCAGAGTAGCTTCCATGCAAGGTAAAGAGCAATCCTGCCAAGTTTCAGCTCGATTGGAGCATTTCCTGATCGATACGAAATTGACTCGAATCGATCACAGACTGAGTTGAAACTTGGTGGGACCGGTCGCGTGGGCCCTCTCACGTGCTAGAAAAAGTCTCCTGAAGTTTGGGCGAGATCTGAGCCTCCTACGCCTATAAATATCCCCCTGAAGCCTACAGAAAAGAGATCTTTTTCGCCATTCAACGTCCAGACTCTGCCGGATTCAACTCTACTCCTTTCCATTGCTGTTATCTTCAGATTCATTCATTGTATTTGCTGTAATCATCTGTAATCAGCGCAGAACATCAATAAAAGATAAAAATCCTTGAAGTGGACGTAGGCCGGAGATAGCCGAACCACTATAAATTGCGTGTCACTGTTCATTATTTCTGGATTGTTGTTTGTGCTTGCTTAGATCTGATATTTGTGTTTGAATATTGCTGATTTGTATTCATACACTGGTGCTTTCACAACACTTGGGGTTTGTGACCATTTTTGGTGCAAACACCCATGTGACCCAAAGAAAACTGCCTGAAAACCAAAAGCAGACCTACAAGTGACTTGAAGCAAATTCCAATCATCTCAAAGCAACCCGGTTTTTGTCGAAACTCATATTTCAAGAAACCCGGTCTTTTGCCCATCGACTATGCCAAATACCGGCTTCATAATCATGTTTATCATCCATGATTGACCATCTATCCATCCAGTTGACTCAAACCTATCGTATTCCAGCCTCGATAACCGAGCAACCGATTTAGTTAAATCCACCTGTCTATAGCCTGGCCAAAATGCGGGTTTACAATCACCGAATTCCAAATGATACTTATTAAGCAGATAAGAGCATTATTATGCTGATCTACTATTAAATATACATGTAAGAATGATAGTAAAAATGGAACTTTTAACTTTTGATTTTGCAGGAAAGTAAAAAAATATGAGGAGTAGGAAAGCTATGAAAAACTTTGTCCTAAAGAACAAAAGCTTCTTTCATACAAAGTGAGGCAAAATGTTAACTATAAAATCTCCTTGAAGACAGAAGTATGAAAGAAAAATAATCAAGTTGGAGTTTTGATGAAGAGATGATCCAAGTTATCTTGGAAGATTTAAAAAGGATGTTCAAAAGGTCTAATTGTTCATACAGTGTAAAGCCTTCGACTCAGATGAAAACAAACAGAACTTTCCGCCATAGTTAACCATTCAACATAGATGAGAGAGTAGTGATGACTTCAAAGCCCCTTCCGAATGCAATCAATAGTGTTCCTTTCAACTATAAGCCAAACCTTTCGAAGACAAAAGTTTCGATCAAATGTAACCTTTTAGAAAGCTTAGTAAGCCTTTCGAAATGGTTAAGGAACTTTCAGGACACCTTTCGACAACGTCGAAATGTGCTATGAAGAAAGCAACACTCAAAAGTCAACAAAGAATGAAAAGTAGCTCTCGGTAATGTTTAAGTAAACAAAAACCTAGCGACAAGGTTGAAAGGTTCACAAAAGTGGTAAAAGGCAAACCTTTCAATAAAGTCGAAAGGTTAGTGAAAGCATAAGAGTAGCAAACCTTTCGACAAAATCGAAATGTCCATAAAGGCATATTGAAGACAAACCTCTTTGACAATGTCAAAAGGACAACATGTTGTAGACAAACCTTTCGACAATGTCAGAAGGTTCATGGCAAAGTAAACCTTTCGATAAGGATAAAGAATTCATGACAGCATATGGAAAACAAACCTTTCGACAAGAACCAAAAGGTTCACAACAGTATATAAAAAGGAGACCTTTCGACAAGGTGGGAAATAAGGAAGCAAGAGCGAAAAGACAAGAAGCACAATAGGTTTATAACCTTTCGACACAGTCGAAAGGTTTATAACCGTCTAATGAAGATGAAAGGTTTAAAGCGGTATAAAAGAGGGGACCTTTCGTCTTAGTCTAAAGCATGGAGTCGAAAGGGGGCAGCATGGAGTCGAAAGGGGCAACATGCATCTATAAATAAGACCCAAGAGGTCCAGTTTTGGAAGTAGAATTCTAGAGATCGAATCATATTCTTTTCTCAACTTTCATAGTGATAATTGTACTAAGAAAAACCCTAAATTGAATTGAGGAAAGAGATCAATTTCTTGTAATTCATTTTGGATTTGAAACAAATGGAGATGGCTGGTTCATGATGTATATTGGCAATAAGGAGAATCATTAAGATCAATAGCTAGACTAATGATCAATTGCACATGATTCAAACCTTTTCCTCATAATCTCTTTTAATCCATGCTCTATGTATACATAAGATCAACTTAGATATTCCCCATTGAAACATGTCATCATTAATATCCGTATGTAATAAAAAGTGATAATGACGTGTTACATATACTAAGTGTATGATCATGGGAATAACTAGATTGGTCTTATATGGGAAAAGTAATGGGGTTAAAGATATAAACTGGGACTACTTCGAATGGTGGAAATTCTTTCGACTTAGTCGAAAGGTTTACTTTCTAACAAAATATCGGGCAATATATATCTAATAACCACTCACGATGGTTTTATTTCAAAGGGAATCTACTTCTCTAAGTATTGTAAAACTTTCAAATTGATTCCATATGAAAAAAATGGACATCAATGTGGTCAGACGTAGTAAAGGTTGGCGATTAGTTATGCTTCTCCTTAAAACAATGTCGAGAGGTTTCATACATTACCTTTCGACATGGTTGAGAAGGAAGTGATAGACATCAACCACAACTACTTTTAATTCCAAGAGGAGATTGAATTCATCAAACTACTTACTTCTGAAAATTAAATGACTAAGAGTTACTTCAACCTAGTCGAAAGGTTGGGTGATTCTACTAACAACCTTTTGAAAAGGTCGAAAAGTTGGACTAATTCCTTCCACCTCAACTTAGACGGATGGTTGGGAAGGTCATGCCTATAACCTTTCGATAAGGTCGAAAGGTTCAACAATCTATTATATTTTCAACCTAGTCAAAGAGTTATTGTAGCTTCATTAACCTTTCGACAAGGTTGTAAGGTATGAAATCTCATCATTCTTTTCTCCCATATTAATCTAATTAAAACAATTTGTTCAAAGATACACTTTCAGAAGTGAGATTATCTCATCTACATTGTTATGTCTAAGAAAAATTATCTTATCGAAGCATTGGGGATGTCGACAAGTTTTCTTATTAACACAAACAAAGGTAGGTTAGTTGAAAAGCTATCCTTTTAAGTTAAAAACAAAAAAATCATGCTTTTAGCATGTTTCAGCCATTTTAGTCATCAAACCTTCAGACCCGGACCTTTCGAAACTGTTGAAAGGTTATAGCTTTTGACAAGGTTAACGATCAATGCATATGGAATCAAGTTACTTGGTATGCAATGAATTGAACAAGGTAGAAGGGTACTTAGTCGAAAGGTTGGTTGCCAAAGAGGTTGGGGTATTGTTTTATAAATCAAAAGCTTACACATGCTTGCTTTCGAAAAGGAACTTTCGACTCGATTGCTTTCGACCTGGTCAACTATTTAAAATGAAGGTTTTAAACCTTTCTACACAATCGAAAGGTTACTGCCGATTTACCATAGTTTTGTTTTGAAACTTCTGACACAGTCGAAAGGTTATTGCTGCTTTTTTAAACCTTTCTACGTTGTTGCTTTCGACAAAGTCGAAAGGTTTACTTATTTTAAAACCAACCGCTTCTCTAATGCTTTCGAAACGTATCAAAGCTTTCGACTTAGATGATTTATCCTTGTTTTATCATTGAAGTATAACCCAAAACTTTCGAAGGAGTTGTTTTAAAAGTTTGAGGCTCATTGTTTTAAATGATTTGTTTTAAATGATATGTTATAAAGCTTTTGAAGCAGAGCTTTCGATAAAGTTGATAGATTGCTTCTAATGAAGTCAAAAGGTTTTCAAAGGAGGTTCTCTACATGTTTTAAATTGAACCCTGTGAGTTTTCGAAACGTTTATTTTCCATTACTTTCGAAAGGTTTGCTTTTTAATGGTTTCGAGTGGTTTTCCACTACTTGCGAAAGATTTAAATTTCAATGGAGTCGAAGGTTTTGGAAAGAAGTGTTTTACAATATAAAGAGGGCTAGAGCCTATTATTTTAAAAAGATATAATAGAAACCCTTCGAATGCGCTTTAAAATAGTAGCTTTCGACACTATCGAAAGGTTTTAAGACCCATACTCTAAATTTTTAAGGAAAACACATGGCTTGTATAAAGGAGATTTGTAATGACTTTAAGTATGTGATTTTGAAGAAGTATTGCGTGGATAAAAATATAAGTTAAAGTTGTTAACTATGTTTTATGAAATGTATTTCAAGGACATTATATCTATAGGAGTGGTATTCTTAAATTGTTGTTTTTCCTCTTCGCTTATGAATATTTTCACTTGATAACCCATATCTGTCTTTTGGGAAAAATTGGTAGGAGAACCAACAGGTTAACTCAATCGTGAATATAAATTAGTTAAGCTCCTGAATGAGTAGAATTGTATCGAAGGGGTCAGGGTGACCTAAAATATAGGATGCTTAAACTTTATAGTTATTATTGTAAACCAAAAGGTTCATAGTTAACCCATGAAAACTATGATTAATCAGTTATTGAAGTAAAACACAAGGTACATAGTTAACCCATGAAAACTATGATTAAGTAGTTATTGGAGTAAACCAAAAGGTTCATAGTTAACCTATGAAAACTATGTATTAAGGATAGTCAGCAGGGGCTAATTGGCTTATAGTGAACCCATGAAAACTATATTCGGATTAAGAATTGACATCAGTCAATAGGTTACTTGTAAACCCATGAAAACTAGGATAAGCAAGTAGCTAATGGAAGTGTCAGTAGGTTCCTAGTCAACCCATGAAAACTAGTATATGAAGTGAGTTATTGGATAAATCCATAGGTTCCTAGTCAACCTATGAAAACTAGGATAAGGTGATTGTTGGTGAAATAACTAATAGGTTCAGCGGAACCAATGAATTAATTAAGTTAATTGGCAGGAGCCTATAGGTTCTTAGCGATCCCATAAAAACTATGGATAGGATAGGGTGTCATATTAAACGAGGGTTGGGAAATCCTAATTTTTTTCAAGCATGCATATCATCATAATATTTTGAAAATGTATGTTTTACCCATTGTGGATGTAGGAGCACAATATAGGGTTTTAAAAAGGTTTAAGGATACTAGTAAGGGGAAAACTCGTTTCGCTAAGTAGCGTGGCCTCACTAGATATCTAAAAAGGATTGAAATGTTAGATTATTAATTATACCAGGATTTATGTCTGACTCGAAGTTTTTGTTTTCGTCTTAAACACTCAGGTACTCTCTTGATTTTGAGTAGTTTGAGATTTAGGGTTTTTAGGTTCTCTTCTTAGAGGAATAAAGCTTCCGGATGCATGCAGGAGGCAGATAGTTATTTAGAGTTTTCTTTCTCCGCTGTGTATTTGTTTGTAAAGGCAAATTTATTAGCCTTACAATATACTTTGATCAACCATGAGGGCACTTACATATGCCACTCTTGGCGTAATTGTAATAATTATATTTTGTTGAATGTGGTTGATGTATTTTGGGATTTTGTAATGAAAATGAAATGTTTTAATCTAAATGTGGAAACATATGCTTCTGAATTTGTTAAATTTTTTTCCATATTTATGTGATCTGTGTATCAATGTATCTAGCACCATCGTATTTGGTCCACGAACATTAGTAACAATGGATGACTACAGCTTCCGTAGCCGTTAGTTTTGGGCCTCTAAGTAGGGGAATGTTAAATAACATCTCGTATTTGGAGGCGAAAAGCTAAGCGCTACAGATGCTGCAGTCATCAATAGTATTAACTTAAGGTGACAAAATACGGTAATGATAATGGTATCCATAATATCAAAAGCACTTGAATATGAATAAATTCACCGATTTCAGAAAACAACATGTTATAGATTACATTTCAAAACAATTTCATATCCAAATTACAGAATCTCATATCGTTTCCCAGGTAAAGATTAATTATAATCATTACAAAATTATGCCAAGAGCGACATATGACGATGCACCTAAGGTTGATCAAAGTAATATAGCCATATTCAACTTAATATACATAGTGGAATCAAAACAAAATGAAACTACAAATCCAAATTAGCTATCCGTCAGCTACCGGCTCGCCTCCGGAAGTTTTAATCGCCAAAATACTAAAACCTAAAACCATAACCCTCATCCTACTCAAATCAATTTTGAGTACCCGAGAGTTTAAGGAGAAACATAAACTTCGATTCAGACATAAAGCATGGTGTGTCTAATTCTGTTACATCTCGGTTTACTGATATTAAGTGAGACCACGCTGCTTAGCGGAACGGGTTTCCCCTCACTAATATCCTCTTTAAAAGATATATTTTGCAAATCCTTTCCTGCAAAGAAACTGGTTAATCAAACTGATAATATCAAAATAGCAATATCCTTTATGCTAATAAATGGACTATATGTTCGTAAAAAAGTAATATGTGAACTATTTGCCTACAATATAATAGCAAGTTCCATTATGCTACAAATGGAATATTTGTCCATACAACTGGGATGACTGCCCCCAAACTGGACTAATTGTCAGAAATCTGGGCCGACTGCCTGCAAAATGGACTAACTGTCTGAATTATTTTCTTAAGGTTAACTACCGTTTAAATTTTCCTTTAAATCCTTTTCAAAATGATTTAGTCCTTAAAATCATATATTCAAGGAAAATATATCTTTAGCTTTACTCTAAGCCATTTTTGCCATGTTATATACACTTTACTCAAAATAATGTTGATGAGATTTTAGTAAGGATTAACTATCCTTCCAAAACAAGTCAAAAACCCTTTTTAACTTGAAAATACTTAGGCTACATTGCGTATATATTACATTCGAAACCTTTGTTTAAAAACGTTAAACAACCCTTTCGAAACCATTGAAGGTAACACCTTCGAAATCATTGGAAGACCCTTTCAAAAACATTAAATATATCCTTTTGAAAACATTGGAAAACCTTTCCCTTCTTTCTCCAAAAGCTTCAAAATATCAGACATCCCCTTTTAAAACCTTTGAAATATTGCCTTACGAAAACATACGAAAAACCTTCCTTTCAATCCTTTTGAAACCTTGGGGAACCACCCCTTTCCAAACCATTCATTAAAACTTTTCAAAATAGTCAAAACTCAATCCTTTCGAAAGCACTTTGGGTTCAATTTAAAACATGTAGAAACATCGAAACCTTTGAAAAACGCCTCGGTCGAAACCATTTGCATTCTGCCTTCAAGTAGAGCACTTGTATCGAAACCTTTTAAAACCATCTCTTTCGAAACCAATTTGGGTTTTACTTTACTTATAGAAAAAGTTTCTTAAAACATTTAAGTTGAATGCATCTACTTCGAAATCATTTCCTAAGTAAAGAAGTGATGGTGTCGAAACCATCCCTTCGAAAGCGTTGGAGAGTGGCCTGGTTTTTAGAAAACAAAACAACCCCTTCGAAACCAATTCAGTCGAAAGGTAAAAAGGTGATAGCAAAAAGGTTTCGATTAAGTCGAAAGTAATTATTTAAAAATAGAGGCGCAACCCAATCGAAACCATTTCCTTTAAATCATGATCTTGTTGAAAGCTACTTGGTCGAAAGCCATTTAATCAAAAGCAAGCAGACGTTTTTCTTTATTTTAAAACAAAGGACTGCCTCAACCTCTGGTTTCGACTCCCTACCTTCCGCCTACATCCAATTCACTACGTACTAGTAAACTGATACCATATGCATTGGTTTGGACTGTGTCAGAAGTGAAGATGAGGAGGCGTAACCTTGTGCTGACGGTGTCGAAATAGTGAAAAACATGTAGCAAATAGTTCTTTTCCCCTAACCTACCCTACGTGTCTAATTGTGATTGGTTGCCTCTTTCATTACCAATAAAAAGTACTGCACTTTTTCAAAAGTGCTACTAACATTCTAGATTTTATAATTTAAATCTTTTTTACAAAAAGCCCCTTCTCCTCTTTTAATTATATAAAACATTCAAGTCCCATACCTTAAATACTTTTATATAACCCTTAAAACACTTAGGTGAAATCCACAAAAATTACAGAAAATATATTTTAATATGTTTCCCATCATATAAAAATTTCAGACCCTAATATTTTATTATTTAACCAAAAATAATTATTAACCCAAATTAGCATTTTCTTTACTAGAAAATTCACATAAATTCCACATAATTTCAAAAAATTTCGAAAATTAAAACCATTTGTAAAATATTATTTATGATCTTCATAAAAATTTTCAAGGCATTTGGATGTAAATTTATAGGGTTTTCACCTTAAAACATATCATAAAAGCAATATGAATATACATAAATCATCAACTTGTATATATAATCATTCCATCATTCAAAATTATGGCAAGCCAATGAAAAATATTCGGCAATCATCCAAAAACCGAAAATACAATCAAAATTTAGATGTAAACATTATTCAACTTAGTTTAGAGATTATAGAGTTTGAGATGCAAATATATTTGATTTGAATTAGCTTCTTCCTAGCTTTTCTTCCTCTCTTCCTTGTTCATGGTGGCCGGCCCCTTACTTTTTAATTTGAGAATGAAAATTGAACGTGTAAAATTTTACACGGCCATGGGTTATAGATATAGGAATGGTCTCTTTCCTATTTCACCACTCCTCTATTTCAATTTATATTCTTCATTAGTTCATTTGTTACATGGCACAGCTACCCCTTAATTAAATGAAATATCAATCCCCTAATCAACACATTATTTTATTTAATTTAGCTAATTAAATATCCAAAATAATGTTACCATAAATATGGGATGTTACATTCTCAACCTCCCATTCTAGTATAGACTGAAATCTTTGAAGGTATCGCTCTCGGTTCCATCCTTTAACTTCTGATTAGTTCAGCTAGTGCTGGATCCTCTATCTGTTTAAAAGCAATCCTTTCGATCATCACTGGTCAAACTTCCGAACAAGATAATACAATTGTATCTTCACTAGACCCAGCCTCGGATCTCCACTGCACACTGCAATCGGCTAATGCTTCTTAATCTTTCCACTCAGCAATCATCGCCAATACTGCATTTTGATGTTTCCTGCTAAGTGCATATGCAGCCTTGTTTTCTTTCCATGGTGTGTACTCAATCCCAAAATTATAAGCGGCAATAAAATCTAACCACCTCTATCGTCTCATGTTCAACTCCTTCAGAGAGAACAAATACTTCAACGACTTATTATCTATGTATAACTCAAACCTCTCTCCTAAAAGTTAATGTCTCCATACCTTTAAAGAAAAAATAGCTATAGCCAATTCCAAATCATACGTTGGATATTTGACGTCATGCGGTCTAAACTACATTGAAGCATAGGCAATCACTCTACCCCTCAACATCAGCATAGCTCCTAATCTTGTTACACATGCATTGGTATAAACCACCAAATCCTGATTCCCTTCCGGAACAACCAACACAGGTGCATGGGTCAATAAGTGTTTCAAACTCTGGAATGCTTCTTCACACTTAGCGGTCCACATAAACTTCGCATACTTTCTTGTTAGCCTGGTCATCAACTCTGCAATATGAGAAAAATCTTTAATGAACCTCCGATAATAACTAGCCAACCTAAGGAAACTCTTTAGATCCATCACTGACTCGGGTATCTTCCAACTATTCACCGCTTCACTCTTAGTCGGATCCACTGATAACCCATTATCTGATATTGCATGACCATGAAACTTCACTTCTTTCTTCCATAAGTGACACTTTGTAAACTTCGCTTTTAGCCGATGTTGCCTCAGCGTCTCAAGCGCCACTCTAATATGAACTTCACGCTATCTTTCATCCTTAGAGTAAATCAAGATATCATTTATGAATACCAATACGAACCTATCTAAGTGCTCTCGGAAAACTTGGTTCATCAAATCCACAAAGAAAACTGGCACATTAGACAGTCCAAACGACATAACTAACCATTCGTATGACCCTTATCTAGTCCTAAACGCCAACAAAGGTATACTATCCTCTGCTACTCTGAGCTGATGGAAACCTATCGCCAAATCGAACTGTGAGAATACCTCAGCTCCACTCAGCTGATCGAACATATCTTCAATCCTCAGCAACGGATATCGATTTTTTATTATCTTCTCACTCAACTTACGATAACCAATGCATAGCTTTACCGATCCATCCGGCTTCTTAGCAAACATTACGGCTGCTCCCCAAGGCGAACTACTCAGCATAATAAAAATCTTGCCTTCTAAATCCACCAACTGCAACTTCAACACCCTCATCTCTGAAGGGGACATCCTGCTGGTGGCATACTCACTGGTTCTGGCCACGGAACCAAACCTATCTGGAACTCAATGGATCGTTTCGGTGACAATCCAATTACTGGCTCAAAAACATCTACGAATTCTCTAACCACGAAAACTCGACTCAGCTCATCATCCAATTCCATAGCACCCAACAAGTCATACATCTCATCGCAAGAACCTTTTGCGGTACAAATAAACACGTCGTTACAAACTGGTTGGCTAAGCGATATTTTCGTATCCTAGCAAAAAATCCTAGCATCATACTCACTTAACCAATCCATACCTAGAATGATTCTGAACGCCACAAAATCAAATACATGCAAACTGCAAACAAAAGCATGAACTAAAAAGTCAAACTCTAACTGGTCACACCTTAACCCTAGAGTTGCATACCCTCCTATTGGATTTGCAACACGTAAGGAAGTAACTAAATAGGTGGGTTCTAGGTTAAGCTTATCTATCAAACATCTAGATATATAAGAATGTGATGCACTGGTATCCAATAGAACGCTAATAGACATATCATGAATCTGAATCATACTACTAAAACTACCTTTCCTTTCTCCCGAGTTGTTGGCTTTGAAATAGCAGGCTCCAGTGCATACACCTTGCCCTTTCCATCCTTAGCGGGCTCCTTGCACTGACTCTTATAATGGCCAATCTGGTTATAGTTGAAGCACCTGACATTCTTCCTCCCAGCCACTTCCTTTTCCTTTCCACCACGACACTCATTAGCAAAATGCCCCTTATTGTCATACATTAAGAAAACAATCACAGACTTCCACTTCTTAGTTGCTCCACCCTTCTGAGTTCCTTTCTTAGGAAATAACTTCCTCATCTGACCATGCCCAACCAGGACTTCTTTAGCCTTACTCTTCTCTAGAGAATCAAGCAACTCCTCATGCCTTGGGGCCATATCCACTACAAAATCATAAGGATCACTAAAACGGGGTAATGTAGCACTAGCTAATTGAGGCTTCAACCCCTTGATAAACTTCTCAATCCTCTTCATTACTGTATCCACTGAAGCACACCCATATCTGACCAACTCCTCGAACATCCTTGCATACTTCATAATAGACATCTCTCCCTTCTCTAATTCATCAAACTTTTTGGTCAGAGCTGACCGTGCCATTGCAGACATTAACCTCTCTTGGAACCTCCCCTTGAAATCTTCCTAGGACATAGGCTCCTCATCCACTGTCGCAGTCATACTATTCCACCAGAACCAAGCCGCTTCCTGAAGCTGTATAGTTGCCAACCTCCTCCTCTGCTCATCATTAAGCCCCAAATCTTCAAAGATCCTCTCACAATGTAGCAACCAATTCTCTACCTCAATGTCATCTTCCATTACAACAGACAGCTTCCCTCCAAGCTTACTGTAATCTCCATTCAACTTAGCATAATGGTTAACTATCGGAACTTCCAAAACCCCTGCTCCTACAGCATTTCCTCCTAACACTCCAGCAGCAACTCCTGCCTGCACCATATTGCTGAAAAACTGGTACATAACTTCGATCCTAACTTACCAGACTCCAGCACCTACATTCTCTAGCTGTGCTAACCTTGACCTCTTCTCACATTAGGCCTGGCATTCCAATCGGTGCCTTCCCCTCCTGGGTTAACTCTTCCCCTTCTACCTTCGATATATGTACTCAAATCTCATGAGATATAGAAAAATACCCTAACAAAGATAGGAGACTAGAGATAAAGCATATACTTATATATATCAAATACAAGTACGTTACTATAGTGTTATCCCATACCTCATTCTTACTCTAATTCTATAGGATTGTGTTTTAAAAACCCATTTTAGCTAAAGCTTTTTCAGAAACCTATGCTCAGATACCAAGTTGTAACATCCCGTATCTAGAGGCCAAGAGCTAAGCTCTACAAAAGCTACAGTCATCCATAGTATTAACTTCTGGTGAAAAAATATGGTAATGCTAATGGTATTCATAATACATTTAAATATGAAAAAAAAATCAAAGATTTCAAAAAATAACATTTTACTGGTTACATTTCAAACAAATTCATATCCAAATTACATAATCCCATATCTGTTTCCCAGGTAAAGATTAATTATAATCATTACAAAAATACGCCAAGAGTGACATATGACAATGCACCATTGGTTGATTAGAGAAATATAGTCATATTTGACTTAATATACACAGCGGAAAATAAATAGAATAATTTTTTGTAACACACTAATTTTTGATCAAATTATTTAGGATATTTAATTAGTCAAATTAAATAAAATAATGTGTTGATTAGAGGATTGGGATTTGATTTTAATTAAGGGTAGCCGTGCTATTTAATTAAAGAAATAAAAGAAGGTTTAAAATGAATAAGAGGAAGGGGTAAAATGGGAAAGTCATTCCTATATCCCTTAAACTATGGACGTGTACACTCCATTCACGTTCATTTTCTCATTCTCAAAATTTTCCAAAGCTAAGGTCGGCCACCATTATTAAGGAAAAGGGGAAGAAGAATTAACCAAAGCTAAAGGAATAGCTAATTCAAATCAAATTCATACAAATCTCAAGCTCCTTAATCTCTAAAGTTAAGGTGAATAATGTTTACATCTCTATTTTGAATTTTTTTGGTTTTAAGATGAATCTGAAATGATTTGAAATGTTTTGCCATGTTTTTGAATGACATAATGTTTATATATACTTGTTGATGATTTATACATGTTCATATTAATTTTACGATATGTTTTAAGGTAAAAACCTTATCAAATGACATCTTTATGCCTTGCAAATTTTTATGATGAACATATATAATATTTTGGAGTTGGGTTTCAATTTTAAGAATTTTCCAGTTAACGTGGATTTTATATGAATTTTCTAGTAAAGAAAATGATATTTTGGGTAATCAATTGTTTACGTGTAAATAATAAATGATTCCGTTTGAAATTTTTATATGTTAGAAAACGTATTAAAAGAGATTTTCTAGAATTTTTTATAGATTTTTCCTTGGAGTTTTGATAGGTAAATAAAATTATTTAAGTTATGGGACTTTAATGTTTTATATATTTTAAAATGGAGAAGGGGCTTTTTTAAAATAATTTGTATTTGTTAATTTTGGAAAATTGCAGCAATTTTGAAAAATGTAATATGGCAACCAATCAAATTTAGACAAACAAGGTAGGTTATTACAAAAGAAATAGTTTAAAAGTACAAATAAATAGGTTTTTCACTATTTGTTTCCTTCGGCACCAGGCTACGCCTCCATACTATCGCCTTCGGCACAGTCGTAACCAATGCATATGGTATCAGACAAGTAGCACGTAATGAATTAGATGTTGGCGAAAGGTACATTGTCAAAACCATGGGGTTTCGAAGGTTGAAGCCTTGCATTGATTTTAAAGCAAAATGCGCCTGCTTGATTTCGACTAAGATGCTTTCGACTTGGTTGGGTTTCGACTAGGTCAAATGGTTTAAAAAGAAATGGTTTCGATTAGGTTGCATCTTTATTTTAAATGAATGCTTCCGACTAGGTCAAAACACCTAGCTGTCGCCTTTTTACCTTTCAACCCAGTATGTTTCGAAGGGGTTGTTTTGTTTAAGAAAATCTGCCCATCTCTCCATTGCTTTCAAAGGGGTGGATTCGACACCATCACTTTTATATAGGAAATGCTTTTGAAAGAGAGGCTTTCGACTTAAAAGGTTCTTGTGACCCTTTTGTTAAATTAGAGTATATCCCCATTTGGTTTCGAATGAGATGATTTAAATGATTTCAAAGGGAAGTGCTTTCGAATTTAATGGTTTATGTCCTTTTTCTCTACTTGAAGGAATAATCCAATGGTTTTGACCGAGAAGTATTCAAAGGGTTTCGAATGAGTTAACTTCGAAAGGATTCCACATGTTTTAAATTATACCCAAACGCTTTTGAAAGGTTTGATGTTTTAATGCATTCCAAAGGTTTTAAAAGAGGTTTCAAATGGGTGGTTCCCCAAATCTTTCGATGGAGTCGAAAGGTATTGTTTTCCGATGGTTTCGAATGATTTCGAAAGGAAAGGTTTTCCAACGGTTTCAAAAGGCAATGTTTAAAGGTTTCTAAAAGAAAGATGTCTAAAGTTTCTAAAGCTTTCGAAAGGATGGTTTCCAAAGGTTTCAAAAGGGTTTTGAGAATTGTTTTGAAAGGAAGGTTTTGGCCTTTCGGCCTAGATAAGGATGGGTTTTACATGGTTCCGAAAATGGTACTTCCAAAGGATTTGAAAGTGGTACTTTCAACGGTTTTGGAAGGTGGACTTTCAAAAGCTTAATCTTTTTATCAACTAAGATTTGAGTAAACTATATATATATATATAACATGGCAAGGTGGTTTTGAGTAAAGCATAAGAGATCATATATTTTCCTTGTTTGAGTTTGGTTTAAAGATCATAAATCATTTTGGAAAGGTTTCCTAGGAAAATTTTGGAAAGATATCCCTAAGTGAAATGACTCAGATTTTAGAAACCAGATGGGACTGGTATAAGGTCGCGTAATATACATTAGCTATTAGCCCTAGCTAAATCAGTCCGAAATTCCAGTGTGTAGGGCTTTGTCATAGGTTAGACAAAAATTATTGATATGCACATAAAGGAAAATATTTTTGTATACAGATAGATTATTGGTGAGCCCACAAAACCATTAGGATTAGGTGACCCTGGAAGATGATATATTAAGGACCGACTAACTAGAATATAAGTATTTAACAGATAGTTAAGGACCGATCGTCTAAAAGAAGATATGTGTCTAACAGATGTTTGAAAATTTTTGAGATTGTCCGGTAGACTCGAGTCAGCCAAAGATTAAAAGTTAGCCAAACAAAACTTTATGCATGAATATGTAGTTCATTTTATTACGTGATATATTTATGTATGTTTACATAATGATGCTTTATAGAAATTTTGACGAGTTTTGGTTGTTGGAAAAGAATTACAAAAGATACGTTTTAAGAAATGTTAGTGAAGGAAACCTGTTCCACTAAGCAATGTGGTCACATTTAACATAAATTAACAAAGATGAACATTATTATTCACACCAGGCTTAATGTCTTACTTGTTGTTTTTGTTTCCCTTTAAACTCCTGCGTGCTTTAAATTGATTTGAGTAGGCTAAGGGTTGAGGTTTTCAAGTTTTTCCCTTTTGGCGAATAAAGCTTCCGGAGACGAGCAGGTGGCTATCGGATAGCTATATAGGAGTTTCAGTTTTACTTGTTTTTATTCCACTATGTATATTAAGTCAGTTATGACTATATTTCTCTGATCATCCAATAGGGCATCGTCATATGTCGCTCTTGACGTATTATTGTAAATTATATTTTATCATTACCTAAGAAATGGTTAATGGATTATGTAACTTGGATATGATTTGATTTTGAAATATAATCGGCCAAATGTAGTTTTTTTAAAATCTGTGATTTTGCTCATATTCTAGTGCTTCTGTTATTACGGATACCATTAGCATTGCCGTATTTTGTCCTTAGAAGTAAATACTATAGATGACTACAACATCTGTAGTGCATAGCTTTTGGCCTCTAGATATAGGATGTTACATTTTTACTCCTAATTAGCCATACATCAGCCACCTGCTCGTCTCCGAAAACTTTATTCGCCAAAATTTCAAATACATGAAAACCTTAACCCTTAGCCTACTCAAATCAATTTTGAGTACCAGAGAGTTTAAGGGGAAACAAAAACTTCGAGTCTTACATAAAGCCTAGTGTGAATAATTCTATTACATCTCGGTTTACTGATATTATGTAAGACCATGCCGCTTAGCGGAATGAGTTTCCCCTCACTAATATCCTCGTTAAAACATATATTTTGCAAATCCTTTCCTTCAACCAAATTGGTTAATCAAACTGATTTTATCAAAATAGAATATCCTTTATGCTAATAAATGGAGTATCTGTCCATAAAACAGATAATATGTGGACTATCTACCCATAACATAATAGGAAGGTCCATTATGCTAACAATTGAACTATCTTCCCAAAACATAATAGCAAGGTCTGCTATGTTAACAAATGGACTATCTGTCCATAAAACTAGGTCGACTGCCCGCAAACTAGACTAATTGTCCAGATCAAAGTGGACTAACTATGCAAATAATTTTCTTAGGGTTAACTACCCTTCATCTTTTTCCTTGAAAACCTTTTCAAAATGATTTAATCTTTTAAATCATACCTTTGCCAGGAAAATATATTCTTTTTGTAGCAAAGCTAGCAAGGTTGACTGGTCTACCATAAGATTTTATTGCAACGAACAATAAAATGACATAAAACATGCTTTATGCCAAAAAGGTTAAAGAAAAGAAAAGAAACACGAACAAACACACGGAGAATACAAGGTTGAGACAAGCAACCAAACACACAGAAAAAACAGAGAAGCAAGCAACATGCTCACAACAAGCAAGCCATATATAAACAAGATTACATCTAGGACCAGAGAGCAAGTTGATGAGGGGAAAATCAATGCAGTCTTTCTCGCAACCTAGAAACAATATCACTCATCATTTTCTTTCATAAAATCAGAGTAGTAGAGGCAATTCACTGAAAGAAACAACGGTTTCTCTCCTCCCAAACCCTGCACAAATATTTCTAGAACACAAAAAACACAATACTCCATTTCCTCACCCTCTAGCTACCTGCTTACGAAGCACATGCAAGTCTGATATGGAGATACCTGAGATACCATTGATGCCAGACTTTTGCATCATGGTATACAACATGCTCTTCAAGTAACCACACTAAAAAAGATGATTAACATTTCTCGGGATACATATTGCAAAATACACACAACTGGTCCATATTCATGCCATAAACCACAAGCTTATCTCTGGTCATGAGCGTTTTGTTTAAAGTCTTCCATAACATTAGATTATCTTTACTTGGCGAATGAGATGTCCAGACAATTTTAGACCATTGAGAAACATGCATAGTCTTAACCTTACAGAGGAGATTATACACTACACCAATACTGTGTGGCTTGCCCTTTCAACCGAGAGCTTCAACCTGGCCAACTTTAACATCAAGAGATGCCAACCTATTCCATAGGGCATTGACAACTTGATTATTGGAGAGGGGATCTTGCAAACTGCCATTAAAAACATAATCAATATCTCTATCATTGAGTCTAATCAAAGACTGAAGTTTTTCCTGATTTGGCAACTGCCCAGACAAGACATAACTATAATCTACCCATGAATCCCTCCTAAAGCTGACCATTCTAGCAGAAGACAGAGAATATTTAAAATGAGGGAGCAGATCCTTCCCAAGACAAAGAATTTTATGCCTATCCAACTGCTACCTTGAGGAACTTCCATAGTCCAGAAGTCCTTATCATGAATGTGATGTCTCCAAGTCGATTGCACCCATAGAATTTCCCTCCTCAACAAAATGGCATTAAGATGAGTACATAGAGCAGCTTTATTCAACATTTGAATGTTTATGATACCAAGTCCTCGCCTATGATTTGGCCTCTCCAACTTGGTAAAAGAAATAGGAATCAACTTCCTATTATGTATTGCACCTGACCAAAATAATCCAATCAAAGCTGCCTGATCATGTTTAACAGTTTAGTTGTTAGGATAAAGGTCCTCGCCCAATATACCATCGTAGAAAAGTGCACTGATTTGGTAAGCACAAACCTACCAGCCTGAAAAAGCAACCTGGTTGGCCATGCATTCATGGTGTTAGTTATCCTTTCATAAAGAGGAAGACAATCTACCTTGGTTACCCTTGCAGTGCATAGAGGAAGCCCTAAATATTTCATATCAGAATTCATAGGCTGAAGACCTGATAAAATTTCAATAGAATCCCTTGCAGAAGAATCAAGACCCGAAATAAGGATATGGGATTTATATGAATCAACTTGAGACTTGTAGCTAAGTAAAAATTATGCAATGTCTCAAGAATACCAGTTGTGGACTGCTCATAAGGCTTAGTGAATATCATAATGTCACGGGCAAAGAGTAGTGAAGAGATTTGAAGGTCTTGACATTTTGGATGAAAAAGAATTCTCTTATTGGCAAACTGACAAGATAACATGCTCGAAAGAACCTCCATGACTATTATGAAAATATAGGATGAAATTGGATATCCTTGATGCAATCCTTGCTTTGCCTTGAAGTATCCAGAGGATATACCACTATAGTTGAGAGAATAAGAGATAGTAGACATACAAGTATACAACTAGGCAACAAAAATCTTGGTAAAACCCACCATAGACATGGTACGTGAGAGGAATGCAGATTACCGATCTTAAGGCTAGGAATAACACTAGAGGGGGGGGGTGAATAGTGTTTATAAGAAATTACTAGATCTTTTTGAGTTTATGTTAATTTGAACACAAATGTATGTAATATTCAGACACAGATATAATCACAGAAACAAACACAGATGCAGAGATAAAGTAAATGCAGTAAAGGAAAGAACACACAGGATTTTATACTGGTTTGGAGTTACCCTACATCCAGTCCCGCACAACTAAGTACGGATTTTCTTTCAAAAGCAATTCAACAATTACAACCCTCAGTTTCAAGGCTACGAGGTACACCCTCCAAAATCATAATCCTCTGGGTAGAGATACTTGATTTTCGGGGCAATAAGTTCACCCAATTGATTTCCAAGGCTATAATCACACCTTTTCTCACTTGATTGATTTCCAAGGCTACAATCACACCTTTTCTCACTAGATAGATTACAAATAAGCCTATAACTCTGAATAGCATTTAGATCTTGTAGAGATAGTGATAGAGAATCAAACCAGAAATGATCTAGTTAGATTCATTGTTGATTTCGATAGAGTAATGATAGGATTTTGAATAAGAAAATGTGGAAGAAGAACAGAAATGAAAAACCAGAAAGTATGATTAAAAATTCATTGAAACTAATCCCTATTTATAGAAGAACAATAGTCATGTCCATTCGTGAAAGGTTATGACGAATAGACACTTCTTTTGAAATTCAATTTTTTGGTTCTAACTAACACTATGTCGACATGGGGTACTAGGGCATGTCGACATCCCAAAGGAAATTTTGATGATTTTGTTTTTCTTTGAAAACAACCTTTATCTTATATTAAAGCTATTTTAAACTATATAAATATACTTGACTATAGATAAAATACATAGATAAATATAGAGAATAATATATATATATATATATATATATATAATTTTACTATAATTTTATATTTAAATCTAAGTATAAATATATTATATTTAAAAGATAGTTTAAAATAAACGAAGTTTAAAAAAAAGAATATTTAAGGCTAAAACATCTTTTTGAAAATCATTTGAAAAGATAATTTTTAAGGCTAAAACATTTTGAAAAGCAGTTTTGAAAATCATTTCGAAGTAGTTTTGAAAATCATTTTGAAGTAGTTTTGCAAGCTTCTTCCTGCAGAATATCTCATCATGTCAAGACTCGAGAACTTGTACAAAACCAGGATGTTCGTGGGTTTGTAAGACACTTGTCGTATGTTTGTAAGCTACTTGTCGTGGGTTTGTAAGCCACTAAAAAGGTAGAAATGGGTTCCATCCCAAAAGAAAAATGGAGTGAAGATTTTAGTGCTATTGTGAAGTTTTAACATAATTCTAGACTCAATACTTATCTTGAAATATTGAACTCTTGATAATCTTGATATTCTTGATACTTATGAGTCTTCAATCTTGATATCTTGAATCTCTATAGTGTACAGTCTTCATTCTTGGTACCTATATGGTTAAATCCTGCATATACATATATATCTAAACTTATAATGTTAGTATTTATATTTTATAATCTATTCTAAGGTTGTTGTCATCAAAAGCATCATCTCACGGACTAACGATCTCCCCCTTTTTGATGATGACAACCTTTGTTTATAATATATTACTTATATCCTATTGACTCCCCCTAAATCTAATAACTCCCCCTTAATCTATGCCTAACTCTCCTATTTTATATTTCTCCCCCTTTGTCATCAACAAAAATAAACAAACAATAAACTATACAACTCTTAGTCTAATATCCTATATGATGATAGTTGTTTGTACCAAAAATGGGCACAACACTCTTCGGAAGTTTTTGAAGAGATAAAAGTGAAGAATGAAAATTAAAACTGTGGGTTATCTAACAAAAACTCCAAATAACAGAAAGTAAATTGCAAAGACAAGCAATTTAGAGTGGTTCGGCGTTTTGCCTACGTCCACTATGAAGTTTGATGATTTTATTGCTCGATTACTTGAAGATTACAGTAGTTGATAATGTAATACAACTGAATTCAAATGCTAAGTGTCAATCTAAAGCAGCGGCGGTGTTCTGGAGTAAATCTGGCAGAATCTGGACGCTCTTCAGTACTTAGAATTCTCCGACCCCTTTTCTGAATGACCAGGGGGTCTATTTATAGGTGTAGGAGGCTGATATTTCGCCTAAAATGAGGGGAGACCAGTTCTGGCACGTCAGAGGGCCCACATGGCCGAAATCTGGAGATCCGGGCCCACTTTGGGATCGATTCGACCCTTGGTTCGAATCGATCAAGAAATCATCCAATCGAGCTGAAATTTGGTGTGTACATTCTTCATCATGTGTTTGAGCTTCTGTGAAAATTTCATGGGATTTGGACTTGTAGAACTCGAGTTATGATCGATTCAAGTTGGTGTTTTTCGTATTCTGGAGTCGTTCGAATCGATATGCTCGAATCGATTCGTTCGAATCGATCCTCCTGCTCGTGAAGATGGTGACGTGGTGCGCTTTCTTCGAATCGGTCCGCTTTGCATTCCGCATTGACTGGGTCGAATCCACGACTTGGATTCGAAGATGGTGGTGTTGAGGTAATGGATTCGAAGGACCTCTTCCTTCGAATCGATGAAACTAATGCTCGTTCGAATCGATTCAGATTCGTAGCTATGGACCGGTTCGAAGTTGTCTTGGCCTGGGGATTCGAATGCATGGATTCGAAGGTTCCTTCCTTTGATGGATTCGAACTATGGTGTATGCGAGGGTGGATTCGAACTCAAGGCACATGAAGACTTGCTTGATGTAGTCGAACGTAGTGAATGCCTTGATGGATTCGAAGCTACCGGTTTCGCCTGATGGAGTCGAAGCAATGGAGAGCTGATGGAGTCGAGGCAATAGAAGTTCGATGGATTCGAACTGGTTCCTGGCCAATCGATTCGAACTAAGGGTGGCCTACTCTATCTTTTGTCGACGATATCTTGAGCATACGAACTCGGATTGACCTGAAACTTGGATCGTTGGTTCCCACAGCTTTACTTGACGTGCCTTATCGATTATAGTCCGATCCGGACTCGAACAAATTTCATCGATATCCGTAGCGATCCTTACGTGCAACCGACTCCCAAGACGATCTGTTACTGTTTTCTAGTTAAGTCCTTGGTGTCACGGCCTTGCCAAAAGGCGGGATAACAATAGTGTTATCATCAATTCAAACTTAGTCCTAAATTACAAACTCTCCTAACTAAGAATCTATATAATAATACTGTTAGTAGAACATATATAAGATGACACATTATTTATAAATTATAAATTTGTTTATATTTACATTTTTCGTAGAGATCGAAACAAAACAAACAACAAATAAAAAAGGAAGAGAAGAAACTAATATGTGTTTTTGAACATAGGAGATCTATGAACCGAACAATTTGGATAGTGGAAACAGAAATTTCCACGTTGTTCGACAAGATTTCCATCTTTGTCAAAGCAAACTTCGCCAACGCAAACGACTTTGTCATTGTCTTCCGCGTGTACTTCTTCCATGGGGACTACTTCTTCTTCTTCTTCGCTGGCCTCTTGTACATGATCTTGTGATGAGTCCTCGTCAATCAAGATTGGGTTGGCATGATTATCCATTAGAATATTTTGCAAATTCCTAAGGATTTTGCCTTGCCTCTCTTGTTCTTTGGCCATTCGAAGTTGCATCACTTGGATTTCAGTCATTAATTGAAGGGTATCTTTTAGAGAATCCTCTATTTTCGTTACACAAGCGAGCGTTGATTGTTGACACGGACCAGAAGTAGGCGATGGGAACAAAAAAGTTGATTTTAAGTTTGATTTGGAAGAGGAGGCCATTGATAAATTGATCTCAGAAGATAAGACAGAGAGAAAACAGAGAGAATGAAGAAAATTTCGAAATAAGAGAAATTTATAACCACTTATTAAATTTTGGTGGGAAAAAAAATAAAAAAAATAAAAACGTTATATGTCGACATGGGTCTAGAGGGGATGTCGACATTGTCCTTGAATTTTTGACTATTTAATTTATTTTAAATTAATTTTTAATTATACTTGTTATTTATATTTTATATTTCAGTTAATGAACAAATACCTAATTCTCTTCTTAATTTAGTAAATGTAGATTCATTTAAGAGTTTTGTTAAAATAACAGCAATTTGATTTTCAGAATTGATATAGTCGAAAGTAATTACTTCTCTACTTATATTATCTCTGAGAAAATGGTGTCTGATATCAATATGTTTAGTTCGAGCATGTTGAGTAGTATTTTTGGATAAATTTATTGCACTAGTAATATCACAATAAATTGGTGATTTTGAGATATTTAAACCAAAATCTTTTAAAGTTTGTTGCATATATATTACTTGAGAACAAGCCAAAGCAGCAGAAATATACTCTGCTTCAATTGTTGATAGAGAAACTGTGTTCTACTTTTTACTAAACCAGAAAATCAGAGAATGCCCTAAAAAGTGACAAGTTCCACTTGTACTTTTTCGGCCTGATTTACAACCAGCATAATCAGCATCACAGTAAGATATTAAGTCAAACGAATCATTTTTAGTATAAAATAAGCCATAATCAAAGGTGTGTTTAACATATCTTATAATACGTTTTACATCTTTTAATTGAGTTTCTTTAGGTTGGGATTGATACCTTGCACAGAGACAGACATTATGCATGATATCAGGTCTACTCGCACTGATATAGAGTAGTGATCCAATCATTCCTCTACATTACTTTTGATCTACATCTTTCGAGAGATCTTCTTTACTAAGGTACTCATTGGTTGCCATGGGAGTGGGTTTTCCACTCACAGTAGTCAAACCAAATTTACTAATTAAGTCTTTAGCATATTTTTCTTGACTAATAAAGATACCATTATCTAATTGTTTTATTTTCAGGTCTAGGAACAAGTTCCCAAACATCATTTCTAGTGAATTGATTTAATTCTTCTTGCATAGCCAAAATCCATGAATCATCAGTTGATGCTTCTTCTGGATTTTTGGGTTCAATAGTTGATATAAAGCTACATTACTCATTTGACTTAGTTGGTTTCTAGTTTTAACAACAGATTGCATATCTCCAAGTATATTTTCTATAGGGTGATCTTTTAAAAGTCTAATCCTTTTATTAGGATGATTTAATTCATTATTAGTTTCAGTTGATTCTTGGTTTTGATTAATTAAATCCTCTTCATCATTTATTTCTTCAAAAATTTTGAAATTTTCATCAAATGAAACATGCATTGTTTCTTCGATGGTGTTAGTTCTTAAATTAAATACTCTGTATGCTTTACTTCTATTAGAATATCCGATAAAGATACCTTTGTCGGATTTAGGATCAAACTTATCTAGGTTATCTTTTGTATTTAAAATAAAACATTTACTTCCAAAAGTTCTAAAATAAGATACCTTAGGTTTCTTTGAGTAAAAAATTTCATAAGATGTCTTATCAGTTAAAGGTCTAATTAAAATTCTATTTAAAATATAACAGGCGACAGCAACTGCTTCTGCCTAGAAATACTTTGGTAAATTACTATCAAAAAGCATATTTCTCGCACACTCTTGAATCATCCTATTTTTACGTTTTACTACTCCGTTTTGTTGTAGAGTTCTTGGAAATGAAAAATTGTGAATTATTCCCTTTTTATTTTAGAATTCTTCAAACTTTTCATTTTCAAATTCACCACCATGATTACTACGGATGGTTATAATTTTTTGACAAAATTGATTTAGAACCCTTTTTGAAAAATTCTTAAAACATTCAAAAGTATCACTTTTATGTTTCAAAAATATTGTCCATGTAAATCTAGAATAATCATCTATAATTACAAAAACATATTTAGTGTGATTTATTGACTGAATTTGAGATGGACCAAATAAATCAAAATGAAGTAATTCAAGAGGTTTTGATGTGGAAATCATATCTTTTAATTTAAAGGAAATTTTTTCTATGTTTTC
This sequence comes from Allium fistulosum, assembly GCA_030737815.1. NCBI lineage: Eukaryota > Viridiplantae > Streptophyta > Magnoliopsida > Asparagales > Amaryllidaceae > Allium > Allium fistulosum. The sequence goes on along the minus strand of CM060904.1, from coordinate 208,855,634 downwards.
CTAGTTGGCATGCATAACATAGACTATCTACTTTAAAATTCATTTTACGGAGGCCTCTTACTAGATCATGTTTTAAAAGTCTAGATAGGAGTTTGAAATTCAAATGCACAAATCTCTTATGCCAAATCCAAGGGTCACTTGCATTTGCCAAAAGACACAAGTTATCATTTGAAATTTTCATACTAAGAATATAAATAATCTTTTTCCTAATTCCCTCAAATATTATGGTTGAATTATTATCTTCAATGTGACACTTATCTTTTTCAAATTTAATTTTATATTCTTTATCGCATAGTTGACTTATACTTAGCAGATTTTGTTTCAGATTCTTAACTAGAAAAACATTACTAATAATAGGAGTTTTAGAGTTACCGACTTTGCCGATGCCGATCACACAACCTTTTGAATTGTCTCCAAAGTTAACCAATCCTCCGTCTTTGTATACTACATCATTCAACATATCTGGATTCCCAGTCATGTGTCTAGAACATCCACTATCGAGTATCAATTTGTTCTTTTTGATTTGAACAGTTTGTTTGTTCAGGATTGATTCATCAACTCCCATAAAGCATGATTCCTGCACATCAAACAATCTTAGTAGACAACATGTATTTGAATATTGAATATATGCAGACTGAAGAGACAATGATGGTCTGAATATTTCTAAACGTGCATTAACAAATTTCTTAAACATAGCCATTTAAAAAAAACTTTTTCAAAAATCAAATTATGAAACTTTTGAAAACCTTGCTCTGATAACAAATGAGAGGAATGCGAATTATGGATCTTTAGGCTAGGAATAAGACTAGAGGGGGGTGAATAGTTTTTATAAGAAATTACTAGATCTATTTGAGTTTATTTTAATTTGAACACAAATGTATGTAATATTCAGACACAGATATAATCACAGAAACAAACACAGATGCAGAGATAAAGTAAATGCAGTAAAGGAAAGAACACACCGGATTTTCTACTGGTTCGGAATTACCCTACATCCAGTCCCTCACAACTAAGTACGGATTTCCTTTCAAAAGCAATTCAACAATTACAACCCTCGGTTTCAAGGCTACGAGGTACACTCTCCAAAATCACAATACTCTAGGTAGAGATACTTGATTTCCAGGGCAACAAGTTCACCCAATTGATTTCCAAGGCTACAATCACACCTTTTCTCGCTTGATTGATTTCCAAGGCTACAATCACACCAGTTCTCGCTAGATAGATTACAAAGAAGCGTATAACTCTGAATAGCACTTAGATCTTATTGAGATAGTGATAGAGAATCAAACCAGAAATGATCTAGTTAGATTCAATGTTGATTTCGGTAGAGTAATGATAGGATTTTGAATAAGAAAATGTGGAAGAAGAAGAGAAATGAAAAACTAGAAAATATGATTAAAAATTCATTGAAACTAACCTCTATTTATAGAAGAACAACAGTCATGTCCATTCATGAAAGGTTATGACAAATAGACACTTCTTTTGAAATTCAAATTTTTGGTTCTAACTGACACTATGTCGACATGGGGTACAAGGACATGTCGACATCCCAAAGGAAATTTTGATGATTTTGTTTTTCTTTGAAAATAACCTTTATCTTATATTAAAGCTATTTTAAACTTTATAAATATACTTGACTATAGATAAAATACATAGATAAATATAGAGAATAATATATATAATTTTACTATAATTTTATATTTAAATCTAAGTATAAATATATTATATTTAAAAGATAGTTTAAAATAAACGAAGTTTAAAAACAAGAATATTTAAGGCTAAAACATCTTATTGAAAATCATTTGAAAAGATAATTTTTAAGGCTAAAACAATTTTAAAAGCAGTTTTGAAAATCATTCCGAAGTAGTTTTGAAAATCATTTTGAAGTAGTTTTGCAAGCTTCTTCCTGTAGAATATCTCATCATGTCAGGACTCGAGAACTTGTACAAAACTAGGATGTTCGTGGGTTTGTAAGCCACTTGTCGTAGGTTTGTCAACTACTTGTCGTGGGTTTGTAAGCCACTAAAAAGGTAGAAATGGGTTCCATCCCAAAAGAAAATTGGAGTGAAGATTTTAGTGCTATTGTGAAGTTTTAACATAATTCTAGACTCAATACTTATCTTGAATTCTTGAACTCTTGATATTCTTGATACTCATGAGTCTTCAAACTTGATATCTTGAATCTCTATACTATACAGTCTTCATTCTTGGTACCTGTATGGTTAAATCCTGCATATACATGTATATCTAAACTTATAATGTTAGTATTTATATTTTATAATCTATTCTAAGGCTGTTGTCATCAAAACCATTATCTCACGGACTAATAGTACGAACAATCGATGACCAGTGTATGCTATCATATTCCTTATTGATATCAAGCTTCAACATGGTTCCTGAGGACATATGGCTTCTGCCATACCCTTTTATTTCTTCATGGGCTATCATTACACTATCCAGAATATTTCTATTAGGAATAAAGGTAGACTGATTATTGGAAATGATAAAAGAAAGAACTAAAACAAGTCTTGAAGCAAGGAGTTTGGAAATACATTTATAGACAACATTACAATATGAAACGGGCCTAAAAGAGGAAGCATTAATAGGAGGTCTGACCTTAGGGATTAAGACTAAATTAGTTACATTAACTTCACCTAAGAGCTTGAATTTGTTGAAAAAATTATGTATTGCAGTATAGAAAACATCACAAACTACATTCCAGCTACTCTTGAAGAAAACCACATTAAATCCATCTGGATCTCCATAAGAATTTATGTTCATATAAAATAAAGCTTTTTTAATTTCCTGATCAATTACTCTACCAATCAGCATAGAACTCAAAGAATGATTCAACAAAGGCAATCTTAAATAGTTCAATCTATCAAGATCAGGCACCAAATTAGTAGCATTACCTAGGTGATCAGAGAATAAGGCAAGCAAGTATTGACCAATTTCATCCTTAGAAGAAAGCAGTACCTTGGCATCATCCCACAAAGATGATATTTGCTCCCTAATACACTTGTCCTTAGTGGAAGCATGAAAGAAGGCAATATTCTTGTCTCCTTCATTCATCCATTTCTGATGATATTGTTGCCTTCTCATGCAAGCCTCCTTATCAAGGGCATCGTTAAGTTGTTGAAAAAGCATAGATTCATTTTGGGCAATTTCAAGGTTGGAAAGATCATCATCCAGGAGCACTTGAGCCTGAAACAACTGGGCTTTAAGAGATTTGGAAAGGAGAGAGGCATCACCATACTTGTCCAAGGCCGACTTCCTTAGAGCATTTCCAGTTGCCTTCAGTTTCTTGCAAAGAATATACATTGGATTGCCATGAAAAATAGTTCGCCAAGCATTAGCTATAATATTATGATAATCAGGGTCCAAGACCCAAGCATTATAAAATTTGAAAGCTCTCTTTCCTTTAGTAGACTGGTGAGAAGGTGATAAAATTAAGGTGGAATGGTCAAACAGAATGGGGTGAGGTAGAAATGAATATAAGGATGGCCAAGTGGTGAAAGAAGTATCATTGCAGAAGGTAAGATCAATATTAGTGAATGTCCTGATCCCAGATCAACTTCTGTTCCAAGAAAATAGCACACCAGATCTAACAATAGACAGGATAGAAGAATCACAAATGGAGTTGTTCAAAGGACTAATATCTCTAGGCATAAGTGGAAGGCCACCCATCTTATCAAGTAAGTTGTAGCAATGGTTGGAATCACCTAAAACAATCCAAGGGTTAGAGTATTATCTTTGAGAAGGCAGAGAATTGGGAAGGTTTTGTCTTGAGACAACAGCATTATTTGCATATATAAAAGTGGGATAGAATGACAAATGCTCAGGCAGAAAAATAGCATGAAGATGGATCATTTGAGAGGTGGAAAGTATAGGGTTAAGTGTGTAAAAAGTGGGATCATGAACAATGAGAATCCTTCCATAGGGAGCCTCGATGAAGTTGTGATTGAACTTCCAGGAAGGATTAATATAATTGACAGCATTAATAGATAAGGGGAGAGAGGGCTTAGTTTCCAATATTGCAAATACCTTAATACTACAGGCATGTACTAAAGCTTTAACATGATCAAGCTTCACAGGTTTGTGGGCACTCCTTATGTTCCATGAAGCAATTTGATGTGGCATAATAAACTAAAGAGATTGATGAGACACTCCTGCCACACTCCTTTTTGAAGGAGGATCACTTCTTACTGATTTTAACTTTGCTGACAAGGTGGAAGCTCTCAGAGATTTTGGGCTACCAGAAGCTTGTATAGGGACAAGACAAGATGGAGGTGAAGACCATCCAGAAATGGTCCCCAGAAAAGAATAAAGGGAAGAGAGAGTTTGGGATGGTGGGGTTTGAGGGGACGTAGCTGATGTGATGAGAGAAATATCTTTGGCAAAAGAATAGGAAAAGATTTGAAGGACTTGCTTTTCAATGCAATGTAAAAAGGTTTCCTCGTTTGGTAATAACTCCTTGCTTTTACTTATCACCTTTGTATAAGAAAAACAAATGGTAGAAGGTGGTTAGTTAGTAGAGGTTAAGTTCATAATGTCACTCCCATTACTGCATTGTGCTATATTATGAATGTCTCCCAATACAAAATTATTTGGATTCTTGCTAGGATTACTGTTAAGTTTTGATTCAACTTCAATAGTTGTTGCAGGTAAAAACTCTCCTTCCTCTATTTCATTACATGTTTCCATGATTAGATCCTACGCTATCCCATCAAGTTGAAGTCCAGCAAAAGTATTGGGATGCAAGTCCACTTCGGGCAAATTTACAAGAAATACTGCACCCACTTTGGGATAGACTCCCACCTCAGGCAAAGTAGCAGTGATTGCTGCACCTACTTCAGGCAAAATCGCATTGTTTGTTGTACCCACTTCGGGATTTTCACCTACCAAAAATGAAGGTCCATTAGCTTGCACCTTACCCTTGGTTAGCTTATTCACATTGTCATTCACTCCATTTTTACCACCTTTAGAAACTCTCTCCTTTATGACTGGGACCTTTCTCCACCCAATTTACTTAGCATTCTCCTTTTCTGCAACTACTACCCTTAACTTCTTGCTATTCTTATCGATTGTGTTGGGTATACTACCCATATCTTTAGCTCTTCCTACATCCCCTGAATCCATCTTGCATTTCACAACCATTCAACCCTGCATATCTTGCCCAAAATCTATGCACACCCTGCATATTTGTGGTTTCATTAAGTAATCCACCCTTACTACTTACTCCGAGCCATCTGTTTGTACCAAAATTAGGCACAACACTCTTCGGAAGTCTTTGAAGAGATAAAGTGAAGAAATTAAATGTAAGAACTAGATTTATCTAACCAAAACTCCACATTTCAGAAATGAGAGTAAGTAAAGTGCAAGGAGACACAAGAATTTAGAGTGGTTCGGCGTATTGCCTATGTCCACTATGAAGTAGTTTGCTTTATTGATCTTTCATTTGTGTTTACAAGTGAATTCAATGATTTACATCAGGCAATTATGATTCGCAGCAATGAATTTCGTTGGTGGCAGCAGCAACTGAGTTCAGATCTGGATCTGGCGGAGTCCGGGCATTGGAGATCTCAAAGAGGAAGAGGAACCCCTTTTCTATTGGATTTGGGGGTCTATTTATAGGTGTAAGAGGCTGATATTTCGCTCATATCTCCGGAGACCCTCTTTGGCACGTGATCAGGCCCGCACGCCCAAGCCCGTGAAGTTTCGGTCCGATCTGTGATCGACATGAGCAGATTTCGAATCGATCAAAATTTCATCCAATGGAGTCGAAATTTGGCATGGACATTCTTTAGAATGCACGTAGTCTTCTGTGAAAATTTCATAGCATTTGGACTTGTAGATTGGGAGATATGATCGATACGAAATGGAGTACTCGGTAGGCTGCTTCCTTCGACTCGCTCCTGTTTCGACTCGCTTCCATTCGACTGGGTGACGTGGCACTTGATTCTTACTCTATCCTGGATGTTGCTTCGAGCGAGTCGAACTATTCATTGATTGAGCGAGTCGAAGTGTGCCCAAATCGAGCGAGTCGAAGCAAGCACTGGTCGAGCGAGTCGAAATGGGGCACCCTGGGAGGTTTGAGTAGTGGAGTCGAAGTTGATGGAGTCGAACAGTTGTTTGAGCGGAGCGAGCCGAAGTGGTTTCAAACTAGAGCGAGTCGAAGAGAGCAGCTCTGAGGGATGTGGAGCGAGTCGAACCTGGTTGACTCGAAGTTGGCCTCTGAGCGAAGCGAGTCGAAGTTGTCACTTCCTGGGCTTTGCGAAGCGAGTCGACCGGTAATTGATTTTCATCCAGTCTTGTATCGCTCATAACTTGAGCATATGAACTTAGATTGACTTGAGATTTGAAACGTTAGCTCTCATGGCTTAGCTTGTCATGTCCTACCAATTTTGGCTCGATCCGGACTCGGACAAAATTCATCGATATCCGTAGTGAGCCCGTGTATAACTGATCTCTAGGACGGGCCGTCAATGGTTACTAGTCAATTCCTTGGTGTTACGGCCTTGCCAAAAGGTGGGATAACATTTTTCCCCCAAAGTACGTCTTGTGGAAACATGATGTGCTTTGAAATACTGCCATCTTTACTCTGAATAGTTATCGTCTTTTTGATGAAAGTTGTAACCTTTGACCGTTTTTCTTAATAATGTAAACTGTTAACTGTGGACTGCGGTACCATGTATTGTTGCAACTGATTGCTGTATGCTAGTGGTTAGCCGTTTGCTGTTCTAATCGTTAATGGATGAGTTTCTGATTCATGAAAATCCAGAATATTGAATACTAGTCCGTCATTCATGCATATATGTTAACCTGACTCTCGTTGACGTTCGTACGTCCACGAGTCGTCGTTAGTTTATTTTACTTTTGAATTACATATCGATCCTCTCCTGAACCGATGTGAAATTCGCTGCAACAACGCTCGATGGTTTCTTTTGGTTGCTCCTTCGTAACGATCCTCTCCTGAATCGATGTGAAGGGTTGAAACATCGAGGATGATTTTTATTGGATTTATGGATGCGAAGTACGTATGTCGAGTTGACGGAGTTGGCCTCTAGAAGCCATGATTTGATGAATTTGAATTGCTCGTATCGATGCTCTAGTGAAGGTGATGGAAACTATGGACACGAACATGAATTTTGCATTGATAGACGTAGGGTTCGGTGGATACGAAGTGCTTGTTCGACTCGATAATGGACACGAACTGAACGAGTCAATGTAGACTCTCTGATGGATTCGAATAGGTTGTTCGACTCGGTCTTTGATTAGAACTGCACAGGAGTCGGAGGAGCGAATCGAAATGCACATGAGACGGAGGAGGGAATTGAAGGAAAGACGGAATCGAAGTGAAGTCTTTTATCGTTGCATGAGGCAGTCGAACTGGTCACGGGGATGGAGTCGAAGGGAGAGATACGAAAGAGAGCTCCGTATTGACACACTGGAGAGGGAGTCGAAACGTGTGTTCGAATCCATCTGGATACGAAGCGTTTATTCCCTTTGTTTCCAGGTCCATATAAATACTTGGTACTTAGCCGCTTTTCACTTTTTACCTTTCGTTTACCTTCTTCTCCTTCATATCGCTCTGAGACTAGAGAAAGTAAAGAAGAAAAAAACACTCTCGTCCTCGAACTGATTTACATCTTCAATTACTCGAACCAATTAACAAATCTAGGTAATCTAATAAGTGAATCTACACTTAAACGAGGAGACTCGATTCTTAACACCAAACCCATCAATGTCACGATCGATCGAAAAGTTCCTTGGCCTCAGCTTCGTGTAGATCTGGAGTAGGGGTTTCGAGATGATGAGGCGGAGGCCTTCGTATCGATCGATGGTGGAGCTTTGCATTGAGTCGAACGCTTTGAATCTGTTGATCGATACGAAGGGGCTGTGTCTGATCGACTCGAAATGGTGGCTTTCAATAGAGTCGAAGTATATGGCTTTGGGTCGAGTCGAAGCAGCTGTCTTAGATCGAGTCGATGTGGCTGCTTTGGATCGAGTCGAATCACTTGGCCTTGGGAGCGAGTCGAAGTCGAGGCTTCGAAGAGAGTCGAAGCGCGTGGCTTCGGACTGAGTCGAAGGACGTGGTCTTGGACCTAGTCGAAGGATATGGTCTTGGACTGAGTCGAACTGCATAACCCTGAACAATCGATTCAAGCTCGAGCCTGATTCGAACTTGAACCTGAGTGATTGTCTTGAACTTGACCTTTTGATGATTGACCATTGATTTAATTTTGATGATACCGAAAATTCTAGTGCCTTTGACAACTTAACTCCGACGAGCTTCAGACTTGCTTAACCGGACTTAATTGTTTCACCGCACACCTAATTGCCTATTAAAGTTCGTCGATGAAACTGGAACATACTAAAATAATAACACATTTTAACTCAGACTAATAGTTAATGGCACGGTTGTGACGGTCTGCATTGACGGTCCTTCCGACCGAATCTCGAAGTCTCGTTGTTTATACGCTTCCTTCAATCCTGTTGATCTTCTCAAATAATATACATTACTGCACTGCACAACACATTCACACAGTTTACACTGGGGGATGCACGAGTGTTATTTGTCAGTTTAACAATGATTTTTTATAAGCTAGCTAGTCATGGACCCTTCAAGTTCTCAACAGCCGGAATTCCCAAGTTCGGTTCCTCCAACTATAGAGATACCGGTTATAGAAGCCGAAGTTATTGAGGCAGCTCCGGACGAGCGTCTAGGGGCTCGGTTTATTTGTAGTCCACCAGATTCGATGCCGCCGGGTATCTCCGAAGACATGTTAGGCCAGATTTGCTTAAGGTACGGTTTGTCGCTTGACGACGTGCTACTTCCTGGGCCGAAGGATGAGCCACATTATCCCTCGGAAGGGTTTACCGCTTTCAACCGTCACGCTTGCACGGAGGGGACACTTCCTCCCTTCAATGACTATATAAGGGAGACGTTATCGTTTCTTGGCATAGGTCCGTCTCAGCTACATCCGAACGGGTATGCCTTGTTGAACAGCACCTTCGTCTTGTTTATGGAGATCCTCTTTCGACCGCCGAAGCCGATCGAAATCAGATATTTATTCATTGTCAAAAGCCATGGAGATAGCCCTTCTTTCACATTCCTAGAAGCAGTCAGAAACTGCCACATTGTGCTAGGTTCCTGGGGAAGGCTAAGTTATTATAAATCCGAATGGTTCTACGTTCGGTGCCCCTATGGATTTGCTAGACGGTGGTTAGATAGACGTAAGTGTCGCCATCTCCTCTTAAATCACTGAGATGTTAGTAACCGACTTCAAAACTAACACACTTTCCCTTTTTTATAGCCGTAATCTCTCACCCCGATGGCGCGTACTTCAGAGAGCTCGTTCGGATTCTTCAAGCATTTCAGGGCGAAGAGAGGCACATAGACTTAGTTCTAACCGAAAGGAATTTGAGGGCCGTCGGGCTAATAGAGCGGAGGCAAAGCATAAACCTGGAAGGGGCACATAGAGTGGTTCCGAAGAATCGGGTGAAGTGCAAAGCGCCCACAGTTTTGATCACCGAAGAAGTTGATTCAGAAAGAATGCCTACCGACCCTAAAATCCCAACTGGGTCTTCAGCCGATGCTCAGGATTTGGCTGGAAGAAGAAAAGACAAAGTTGCTGCTTAGAAGCGTTCTAAATCTAGGAAATTTAAATCCGTTGTTATGTCCCTTCTTGCTCAGGGGATTAGAATATCAGAGGCTTCCTTCCCGCCAGTAGAGAATCTTTTTTACGGGCTTGCCGATATTCTGATTCCGGACTTTGTGTCGTCTCATCATGACGCTGGTATGGAGGAGCTTGACAGTGCTCTCGAACTGAGCGGGCCGCATGCTACGAGTGCGGCCGACATTTCCGGTTGGTCGGGGGATTGCATATGCATACACTTCACTACACTGCATGATTCACAACTGTAAATCACTCAACTTAGGAAGATGCTAACCCTTTCTTCGCTTCCCATTTTCAGGTACTATGTCTGGAAGAGGATCAATGCTAGGGAGTCTTCGCTTGGCCCGAAAGACTTCTTCTTACTATGATTCCCACAGGAGGGACTCTGATAGAAATCGCGATCGCGAGTACTCTAGTCAGGATAGGTATGGGCGTGATAGGGATAGAGAATAAAGGCATCGATCTAGATCACGCTCTCCTCCTCCTAGGTTCCATCTCCACCTCCTGCTCATGTTCCACAACCGTCAGAGCCTCCTCGTCAAAGGCCTTCTTCTCACACTTCCAGATCTGAGACTCATCTCCAGAGAGTCGAGACTACGGCTCCCATGATTACAGAGCAGGTCCCAACTGATCCTACAGGAGAAGGGGCTCTTAAGCTGGCTCAGATGAGGAAGGATTTTCCGAATATCTGTTTTGACAGCTATGTCTTCCCACCACACTTAAAGAGAATTCCATCTGGGGTGAAGAACACGATGCATGACTACGTTCATGATATATACACCCAGTACAGAGAGTGGGCAAAGGCTGCCGAAAAAGCTTCTAAAGTGGCCTGCGAGCAGGCTAAAGAGATTGAGAAGATGGAGATCGAGCTCGCAAAAAGGGATCGTATTATTCAGGTACTCTCTGCTGAGTCCGAGTCTTCTCGAAAATCCGAGATTGAGGCCATTAAGAAGGCTAACGAAGCGAAGGCGGAGATGGAGAGGTTGGGGTAGACACACCTTGCCCTGGTGGAGGAGATGGGCCACCGGAACACTAAAGTTACCGCCGAGTGGGATGCGGCGGTCAAGGAGCTTAATGAACTTAAATCCAAATTTGCCAGCTTGGTCAAAGAAAAAGATGATGCAAACAACGCATCCTAGTAGGCGTGCGATCAGGTTGTTCTGCTTAGGGGAGAACGGGATGCAACGATGGCTAAAGTCCAGAAGGTGGAGACTGAGGTCGAGGAGAGGGTTAAGTTGGCTGAGTCCAGGCTAGAGGCTGACATTGAAGATCTTCTTGTGGTCTAAAACGCTAACGTGCTGAGGCCCAGGAGTCTAGCCTGGCTCGATGATTATCCGACGCATCTTCACAGTGTTTGGGGCCGACTGGTTGAGGAAGAGAAGGAGGCGCACCAGGGTGAGTCTGTGGATGAATTCGAGCTCAAGAATCGTCTGCTAACCGATGACGAAAAGAAGATTCTCCATGATTCAATGATCTCTTACGAGAAGGAGAGACTCGGCACCCAGCACTTGGAAGTAAGAGAAGGCTCCGGGGTTGAGCATCGCGATGCAAGTCATGATCTTCCGGCGTCAACCCAGCCTGAGTCTTTGCCTGCGGTTGATCCTCAAGTTGTTCCTGCCTATAATCCGGATCAGCCGCAGATGTATCCGACTACAGCGCAAGCGACTGGGGCCGCTCCGTCGCTTATATGTCAAACTGAGGAAGGTACTTCGAACATTCCACATATCTTTCTTGAGTCGAAGTCTTCGATCGAGTTTAAGTTCTAACAATTCTTTTATTCTTTGTCCAATGATCGACGTTGCGCCGCACATGCCTCTTGCTACTCAAGAATTATATCAGACGCACGAGGCTATCGTGTACGAAGCAACCACTGTGAGCACAGCTGCCCCGATTGATGATATGCAGGGGAGTACAATGACGTTTGACGAGCAACTGATGGATGAACTCTTTTGCCATCACGGCTATAACCTTGCCGACTTGCCACCTGTTATGAGTGGAACTGATCCTGCTACAAGCTCTTCAATGCCAACTGCCGATGCCCCCAGCGGGTCTCGAGCAATAACCAAAGAGCAGATGTTTGCTCAAATTGATGCTGAAATGGCGGCAGCGGCTCGTGGTGGAAGCTTCGGAGGTGGGACGGCAGCACTAGGGCCTACTACGCTCAGAATGATATCTCCCGGTGGTGCTGTTTTTCTCACCGGCATGCCCGTTCCACCTTCTATATTAGATCCTGTTCCTCCGACTCTGCCCGCAGGGAGCGTTCCTATTCATTTGAGTTTGGAGGAGGATGTCGACATAATGCCCTCGCCTGAAGACCAACCGTCGAAAGGCACAGGCTTGAAGAGGAAGATTGGTGATGGCTCCAGCGGGTCCACACCGAGGAGGAAGCCAAGGAAGAAGAAAGATTAGGCACGCTCATTTGGTGCATTTTAACTGACAGTTTGTTAGCCGTGTATAGATGCGGGTTCGACCCCTTCTAGTATGAATTTTTTGGGAACAAACTTGTATACGAGCTCCTTTTACAAACAATAGAACTGAAACTTCTCTTTCTTGGTTTCTTTTCTATCATTGTGTATTTGCCTAAGTGTTTAAATACCTGGAGTGCACTTGTGAAGTTTCAGGTTCCGAATCAAGTTTGTTTTGGTTTGCCAAGTTCGAAAACTGTGGTCATGGCTTGTGACCGGGAAGCGAGTTGAATTCCGACGTCGCATCGCTTCAATCAATGGTTGATGCTTAAGTCCTATCCCCTAGTCTTGGGGATGAGCTGTAGACCGTCAGTCGATGTTCGCTTCTTACTTATAACATGTTGAGTCTTGTGCCACCGAACGGATGTCTGAGGCAAGTGGAGATTGAGTAATGCATCCATGCTTGTTTGATTGTCGATGATCATATTCGTACTCCGGGGATTCCCATTCGTTCATCAGCGGCTGGTTATGCCAGCTTAAGTTTCGATCATATGTCCGCGATCGGGAGACTTGGAATCGGCATTTGCACTCTGGAAGTCCGGAGTTGATGTTTACACTCCGCTTCGCACTCTGGGAATACGGAGTTGAATGTTTATACTCCGCTTCGCACTCTGGGAATACGGAGTTGATGTTTATACTCTGCTTCGCGCTCTAGGAATACGGAGTTGGATGTTTATACTCCGGTTCGCGCTCTGGGAACTCGGAGTTGAATGTTTATACTCCGCTTCGCACTCTGGGAATACGGAGTTGGATGTTTATACTCCGCTTCGCACTCTGGGAATACGGAGTTGAATGTTTATACTCCGCTTCGCACTCTAGGAATATGGAGTTGATGTTTATACTCCACTTCGTGCTCTGGGAATACGGAGTAGGATGTTTATACTCCGGTTCACGCTCTGGGAACTCGGAGTTGGATGTTTATACTCCGCTTCGCGCTCTGGGAACTCCGAGTTGGATGTTTATACTCCGGTTCGGGTTCTGGGAACTCGGAGTTGGATGATTATACTCTGGTTCACGCTTTGGGAACTCGGAGTTGGATGTTTATACTCCACTTCACGCTCTGGGAACTCGGAGTTGGATGTTTATACTCCGGTTCGCGCTCTGGGAACTCGGTGTTGGATGTTTATACTCCGCTTCGCACTCTGGGAATACGGAGTTGATGCAGGATTGTCGTGTATCAATCCTTTTCTGACTTTTATGTGATGGCTTTCCCTCGAGCTCGGGTTTCACTTAGTGAGTGATTGGTTGCATCGCAGTCACTCTCTATTTGAATAAATCCCACCGTATGATGAGACTTAGCTCTCCGTGCATAGTGATGGTCATATGAAGTATTTCAAGTAAACCACAGCTCTGGCTCGAAGAGGTTGCGTTTTATTGCTGAAATAAGAAAGTACGACGAAGTCAGTTGCCTTATTACAAGTTCTAATTTTGAAATTCATAAACAAATTGTAGAAAAGGAAAGTAAGCTAAATGGATAAAGATAGCCTGTTAGGTGTAATAGCGGCGAAGGCTCTCGCTATTCCAAGCCCTTGGCAGGGTAAGACCGTCGACGGGCGATAATTTGAATGTGCCATCTCCGAGCTTTCGTTCAATAACATACGGTCCATCCCATGTCGGCTTCATATGTGAAGGAACCAGATAGATTCATTTTAAAACGATATCGCCTAGTTCGATGGTTCGCGGACGGACCTTAGTGTTGTACAATCGGGCGACTCGACTTCGATGCGCAGCTGCCCTCAAATCAGCCTCTTCACGCTTTTCATCCAGTAGATCGAGAGATTCAGCAAGTAATATAGCATTTGTCTTTGGATCATAGTATGTCACACGATGAGAAGGTACTTCTAGCTCGACTAGAATAACTGCCTCTGAACCATAAGAAAGAGAAAACGGAGTGTCACCAGTCGTCGTCTTGTGGGTTGTTCGATAAGCCCATAAAGCCATAGGAAGTTCATCAACCCACTTGCCACCGACCTTTTCCAGTCGTTATTTCAGGATGGATTTTATGACTTTATTAACAGCTTCGACCTGTTTGTTTGCCTGAGGGTGTGCGACTGCAGAGAATTTCTTTTGGATGCGAAATCGTTTGCAGAAAACTTTGAATTCAACAATGTCGAATTTGGTTCCGTTGTCCGTAATAATGGTGTGTGGGAGACCGAATCGACAGATGATGTTGTGAACCACAAAGTTTATTACTTTCTTCGTTGTAATGCTCGCGAGAGCTTCGGCTTCAGCCCACTTTGAAAAGTAATCAACTGTGATGATGGCGTACTTCGCACCACCTTCTGCCAGAGGTAGAGCACCGATGATGTCAATGCCCCACATTGCAAACGGCCATGGGCTGACAATTTGTGTTATTTCGGTGGGAGGAGCTCTAGGAATTCAGGCATATTTCTAACACCTATCGCATTTCTTTGCATAATTCGACGCATCGTGATTCACAGTTGGCCAGTAATATCCGTATCGAAGTATTTTCTTAGCAAGTGCTTGCCTCCTGGTGTGATCGCCACATTCTCCCTCATGCACTTCGTGCAATCCTCGTTTGATTTCATCGTGAGCGATACACCGAAGTAGAGGAAAAGAGTACCCTCTTCTATAGACGACCCCATTCTGAATGACGAATCGTGAGGCCTTTCGGAGAACTTGTCTCTTTTCATTCCTGCGTTCCGACAGGATTTCGTGTTCGATGTAGTTTCTGAGTGGGGTCATCCATGACTCCTTTCGAGGATGGTTTCACATACCCCGTTTATTTCTGCCCGGTCAATGCTTGGGGAGGATAATGCATCTACGGGAACGAGTCCCATTTGCTGAGCTTCACCGGTGCTAACTAGTTTCGCCAATGAATCAGCTTTTTGGTTGCGTTCTCGAGGTATGCAATATATGGCATAGTAATCAAACTGATTTAGTACTTCCCGAACTCTAGCTAAGTAAGCAGCCAACCTTCGGTCTCTCGCTTGATATTCTCCTCGAACCTGACACATGACCAGTTGTGAGTCACAATAAATTTCCACTGCGATAATTTTCAAATCTCTAGCAAGTCATAAGCCAGCCAAGAGGGCTTCGTATTCAACTTCATTATTAGTCGCATGAAAATCGAACTTCACAGCATAGCATATGGATCGGCCTTCGGGGGTTTCGAGTACAACACCAGCGCACAGACATCGGTCGTTTGATGCACCGTCAGTATACAGCTTCCAGACGTATTTGGGGGATTTACTGGTTTTGGGCAAGTCCTCTGGAATGGTGAATTCGACTATGAAATCAGCAAGGACTTGTCCTTGGATTGCTCGTCTTGATGTGTAAGTAATATCAAACTGACTCAGTTCGACGTCCACTTGAGTAACCTACCAGACGTCTCAGGCCGCGAAAGGACCTGTCGTAACGGCTGGTCAATGTAAACAATAATGGGATGTGCCTGGAAATACGGTCGGAGTTTCCTTGATGCAATCACAAGGCAGTAGGCCAATTTTCTAGCTTTGGATAATTTCTTTTAGCCCCAGTCAATCGTTTGTTGACATAGTACATCGGCTTCTGTATCTTGTCTTCTTCTCAGATTAATGCAGCACTGATAGCGTTCTCTGATATCGCCAAATATATGAATAGCTTCTCATGGTCGATGGGCTTCGATAGGATAGGCGGTGTGGATAGATGTTGGACTAGCGCTTGGAAAGCGCCCTCGCACTCCGTAGTACATTCAAAGTTGTGTTTTCCTTTTCGGATCAGATCGAAGAAGGGAATGCATTAGTCAGTAGACTTAGAAATGAACCTGCTCAATGCTGCTACTTTCCCATTGAGACTTTGGAATTGCTTTATGGTTTTGGGAGTTTCAAGATTTCTGATTTCCCAAATCTTTTCAGGATTAGCTTCGATTCCCCGAGCGTTAACGATGAACCCTAGGAACTTTCCGGATGCAACTCCAAAGTGACATTTCAGTGGGTTGAGCTTCATTTTGTATTTTCGGAGTATGTTGAACATAGTTTCCAAGTCTCTAACATGGTCAGTGGAGAGTCGTGATTTCACAAGCATGTCGTCTACATATACTTCCATGGTTTTCCCGATTTGATTGGCAAACATCCGATTAACCAATCGTCGATAAGTCGCTCCGGCGTTCTTGAGTCTGAATGGCATAACCTTGTACCAATAGAGTCCTAGATTGGTCACGAAGCTGGTATGTTCTTGATCGGGTAAATGCATCGGTATCTGATTGTAGCCAGAGTACGCGTCCATGAAGGATAAGAGTTCATGCCCAGCTGTAAAATCTACTAGCTGATCAATTCTGGGAAGTGGGAAACTGTGTTTGGGACATGCTTTATTCAGATCGGAATAATCGACACATGTTCTCCACTTTCCATTCGTCTTTCGGACGAGCACGGGATTCGACACCCATTCAGGGTATAGCGCATCCTGAATGAATCTGTTTGCTTCAAGATTTTCTACTTCTTCCTTAAGGGCGGCAGATCTCTTTGGATCCATACCGCCCCTTTTCTGTTTTACCCGGACATGCCACGGGTCAATGTTCAGAGTGTGGCTCGCGATGTCCGGTGAGATCCAACACATATCAGAATGTGTCCAGGCAATTACGTCAAGATTTTCCCGTGGAAATTCAACCAATTCCTCTTGAGTTTGCTGGCTTAGCTGAGACCCAATCTTTATCATTCTCGAATCATCATCACTATCAACTGGGACATCGATCATCAGTTCAGTCGGGGATGCTTGACTTTCTTTAGATTCTCTTTCATCTTCAGTTTCTCTTGGGTCAAGATCCCTGAGGAATTGGCTGGGGTGCCTGGGCCTGGGCCCGGGTGTTAATTGTCAATTATCAGCGGAACGGACGTAGAGAGATTCCTCTACGCCCTTTCCTTTCTCCTTTTGCAGCGCCTCCCGTAGCTCGGCAACATAATAGGCTCTAGCAGTGGCCTGATCTCCCTGAATAATTCTTATTCCATGATCTGTGGGAAACTTTAAAGTCAAACACCATGGAGCGATGGCCGCCCTGAATTCAGCGAGGGCCGGTCGGCCCAAGAAAGCGTTATAAGGGGAGTCTATGTCCAAAACGATGAACTGTAGCATCCGTACTCTCCGTTGCTCTCCAACTCCCAATTCTACTTGCATTTCCACCATTCCAGTGGGTATAGTAGCGCTTTCGTTGAAACCATGGACTCGGGATTGACAAGGCTTCAAGTCTGTGGCTTCCATTTTCATTTGATCATAAGCTCGTTTGGACAAAATATTCACGGAGCTTCCACAGTCAACTAAGATCCTTTTCATCCAAGCGGGACCTACTTGTGCTGAGATGACTAGTGGATCGATAGTGGGAGCTTCGACTTTATCAGCATCTCTGCTCCTGAACACGATGTCATCTGTCATCGTCTTATGTTGCTTGGCTGGAGCCTCTTCATCAGAGTTACTATAACATTTGAAGTCTGCGTGCCTGATAGAACTAACATAAGACTCCATTTCCTTCCAGCTTCGATCTGCTGGGTGAGGACCACCATTTATTGTGTTGATGACCAACCTCCCACCTGTACGAGCGGGTTCCTCCTGTCTTTCTTGATTTGGCGCACGATTTTGATTTGATGGGCCCGCGCCTCCGCACTGCGGTACCCGCACATACTGATCCAACTTCCGTTCACGTATCAGTTTTTCAATGAGGTCTTGTAAGTGACGACACTCGTTGGTGTTGTGGCCATAACTCTCATGGAATCTACAGAATTTTCCTGTTTGAATTTGTCTCTTAGTTGGCGGTTTCGGAGCAGGTTTCTTGAATTGCATGGTACTGTAGATCTGCAAATATACATTTTCCAGCGACGTGTTTAACGGAGTGTAGTTATCATACATGGAAGCTCTATGCCCTAGACTGCGATTCTGATCGCGTTTCTTGTTTTGATTCCCATTGTCCCTCTGTTGATTTTGTTTATTTTGAATGTTCAACCGAACTTTCCCTGAAGTATCTCTGGACTGTTTAATAGCGATGTTACTTTGGATTCCTTCGATGTTGGGCCCTGCATCATCCTGTATCCTTAACTTTTTCGCATCCTCCCTTCTCAAGAATTGGGCTACCTTGGAATAGAAACGGTCCAATGATGCAGGTGGTTTTCCAGCTAACCAATTTCCGAACTCGGAATCAGCATCAATCCCCTTAGTCAGTGCCATCAGGATAGAGTTATCATTGGGATTTCTTATTTCCATACAAGCAGCATGGAATCGCTCCAAGTAACGTCTAAGTGTTTCTCTAGGAGCTTGTGTAACACTAGACAGAGTGTTAACGTCCTTAGGCCTTGCTACGTGCATATGGAACCGTTCGACAAACTTGGTGGCCATCTGGTCAAAGTTAGAAATGGATCGCGGTGGCAAACGAGTGAACCACATGGTAGCGATGCCCCCTAGGGAAATGAGGAAACTATGGAACTTTACTGCGTCATCAGCTCTAGCAGCATTCATCAACCATTTGTATTTTAGGACGTGTTGATTGGGCCTTCATAAACTGGCAAAGCTGGCATCCTGAAGTGCCGAGGTGGTTCAGCATATAAAACATCATCTGTGAAAGGGGTATGACTTCGGGAGATTCCCCAGTTGTCATTAGAGAGAGCCTGACTTTCACGGATCATTTGGCGGATCATCACTGGTATATCTGGCGTTCGGGTACTGGGAGCATGTTGGGCCAAGGTGTGGTCGGGTTCCACAACGCGAGTCTGGATTGGACGCGGTCGACGGTCCGTGCCTCGCCTCCTTGGTTCAACATCCTCAGGGACATAAGGCTCGGGAGTCTGCTCCCGTTGGCTACGTTGAGGATCAGCTTGGTTTCTAGCATCACCTCCCCGTTCGGTAGTGGTGGTAGTAGCAATGTTACCGGTAACATGGTAAGGAGCAGCTCCTTCTCGAGTTGAAGGCTTTGTACGGAGACTAGCGGATGGTCCAGCTCTGGGTTGCCCAAGGTTTGATGTAGGCTGGTGTCCCATGGCTTGGGCGTAGCTTACACCTAGCCGTGGACGTGTGGATCTGGTTTGGCCATCGGAGGAGGCTGAATTTTCTGTGGTAGAATAGGAACCTTGGTCTCTCCTAGATCTTCTATGCCTTTGGCGGTTCAGCTGGTTGGACAATTCTGCGTTAGCGCGCAGTTGTTCAGTTAACTGCTGTCGACTTTGGGTCAACTCTTGAAGCAATGTCTGGAATTCTTGTCTAGTGATTGGACCGGATGGATCTGAAGGTACTACAGCATTTTGGTTGGAGGGAGGTGATTGCACGGAATTCTGTCGATCCCGTGCTCCTTGATCAGCAGTTGTAGTAGTGGTACCTGTGCTCACCATAATGAATTGGTGAAGTCCTTTCCTAGATCTGTTTGCGAATCTGAATAGAATGGAAGGGCTTCGAAGTTCTAGATCTGGATCTTCTTCTTAGATTTATGCAATCCAATATAGATAGGAGATCCAAGGAGTAGGAGAATAATTAGTTTTCTCAATGAAAGTACCAAAGTGTTTGTACCAAAATTGGGCACAACACTCTTCAGAAGTCTTTGAAGAGATAAAGTGAAGAAATTAAATGTAAAAAGAGGATTTATTTAACAAAAACTCCAAATTTCAGAAATGAGAGTAAGTAAAGTGCAAGGAGACACAAGAATTTAGAGTGGTTCGGCGTATTGCCTACGTCCACTATTAAGTAGTTTGCTTTATTAATCTTTCATTTGTGTTTACAAGTGAATTCAATGATTTACAGCAGGAAATTATGATTTGCAGCAATGAATTTCATTGGTGGCAGCAGCAACTGAGTTCAGATCTGGATCTGGCGGAGTCCGGGTGTTGGAGATCTCAAAGAGGAAGAGGAACCCCTTTTCTATTGGCTTTGGGGGGTCTATTTATAGGTGTAGAAGGCTGATATTTCGCTCAGATCTCGAGAGACCCTCTCTGGCATGTGATCAGGCCCGCACGCCCAAGCCCATGAAGTTTCGGTCCGATCCATGATCGACACAAGAAGATTTCGACTCGGTAAAGATTTCATCCAATGGAGTCAAAATTTGGCGTGGACATTCTTTAGCATGCACGTAGTCTTTTATGAAAATATCATAGCATTTGGACTTTTAGATTTGGAGATATGATCGATACGAAATGGAGTTTTCGATAGGTTGTTTCCTTCAACTCGCTCCTGTTTCGACTCGCTTTCGTTCGACTCGGTGACGTGGCACTTGATTCTTACTCTGTCTTGGATGTTGCTTCGAGCGAGTCGAACTGTTCACTGATTGAGCTAGTCGAAGTGTGCCCAGATCGAGTGAGTCTAAGTAAGCACTTGGTTGAGCGAGTCGAAGCAAGCGCTGGTTTAGCGATTCGAAATGGGGCACCCTGAGAGGTTTGAGCAGTGGAGTCAAAGTTGATGGAGTCGAATAGTTGTTTGAGCGGAGCGAGCCGAAGTGTTCACTTTCGATGGTTTCAAACCAGAGCGAGTCGAAGAGAGCAGCTCTGAGGGATGTGGACCGATTCAAACCTGGTTGACTCGAAGTTGGCCTATGAGCGAAGCGAGTCGTAGTTGTCACTTCCTGGGCATTGCGAAGCGAGTCGAAGGAGCGAGTCGACCGGTAATTGATTTTCATCCAGTCTTGTATCGCTCATAACTTGAGCATACGAACTCGGATTGACTTGAGATTTGCAATGTTGGCTCTAATGGCTTAGCTTGTCATGTACTACCTATTTTGGCTCGATCCGGACTCGGACAAAATTCATCGATATCCGTAGTGAGCCCTTGTATAACTGATCTCTAGGACGGGCCATCACTGATTACTAGTCAATTCCTTGGTGTTACGGCCTTGCCAAAAGGTGGGATAACACCATCCAACAACTTTACCAGGAATGCCTCATGTAATTCATTTTGTGCAGTAACCTTAACCATGCACTTCGCATAAACAATCCTTTCTAGTTTCTCCGTAGATTCATCCATACAAAGGAATTTACCCAATCTTGTTGCCAACTAATTAATACCAAAATGCAACCAACAGTACAATGGTATATTAGACAGCTTCAACCAAATAGGAAATAGATTTTATAGTACTAACACTATTGCGATTCATTGGATCCCATGGCTTGACAGCGAACAACTTGTTCCTCATAACTATTGGGTCTGCCTAGATAATCTTCTTTCTATCTTCATCAAAGGATAGATTGAAGAGGAACAAGTTACCATCAGACTACACCTCGACAAAACCTTTCATCCTCCACACCATCTTGAGATGATTCAATACCACCATATATGGAAGAGGCTTATCGAGGAAAAAAGCAACAAGATAGTGCCCACAAACATCATTACCAGCCTGCACAATTCGAGAGGAGGAACAAGAGAATCACCTTAAAAAACAAGAGGTAAATCAATCGGGATGAACTTCCCAGCATTACGCGGCTTAAGCTTAAATGGAGAATTCCAAGGCAAAGAAGAAGAGATAGAGGGAGGCACCAGCGGATTGAAACAAGAAGGAAAAGGACAAGAAACAAAGGTAGGACAGGGAGGAGGAAGCAAACGGAGGCTCGAAGCATCGAGTGAAGAAGAAGCAGACAAAGGAGGCGGGGGAGAATTGGGAGAAGGAGGGATAGAGGAGACTGAAGACTCGTAGAACGTTACGTACGGAGGTAAGAGGGAAAAAAGGCGAAAACTATAAGAAGGGAGAGAAGACGAGGCCATCAGGAAGAATTTTAATAAGGATAAATTTTAATGAGGATTGAATCTAAGCTATTTTAATGAGGATGACTTTTATTAAGGCCATTAAGAAAATATATTCTTAGCTATACTTTAAGCTATTTTGCCAGGTTATATATACATTACTCAAAATAATGTTGATGAATTTTAATAACGATTGACTATCTTTCCAAAACAAGTTATAACCCTTTTTAACTTGAAAATACTTCGGCTATATTTCCTATTTAATACATTCGAAACCTTTGTTTGAAATCTTTAAACAACCCTTTCGAAACCCTTGAAGGTAACCCCTTCGAAACTATTAAAATCCCTTCCTTTTAAAGCTTGAAACATTAGACATCCATTTTTAAAACCTTTAAATATTGCGTTTCGAAAACATAGGAACATCTTTCCTTTCAGTCCTTTCGAAAACCTAGGAACCACCCCTTTCAAAACCATTAATTAAAACCTTTAGAAACAGTTAAAACTCAATCCTTTCGAAAGTATTTTTGGTTTAATTTAAAACAGGTCGAAAACTTTCAAAACCACTCAAAAATTTACTCCTTCAAAACCTTTGAAAAATGTCTCAGTCGAAAACATTTGGATTATGCCATTAAGTAGAGGAAAAGGATCGGAAACCCATTAAATTCGAAAGCATCTCTTTCAAAACCATTTAAAACTATCTCTATCAAGACCATTTGGGTTTTACTTCAATCATAAAAAAAGTGGTCTTAAAAACATTTAATTCGAAAGCATCTGTTTCGAAACCATTTCCTAAGTAATGAAGTTATGGTGTTGTAACCATCCCTTCGAAAGCATTGGAGAGGTGGCCAAGTTTTTAAAAAAATAGAACAACCATTTCGAAACCATCTAGATCGAAAGGTAGGAAGTGGCAGCTAAAGGCTTGGACTTGGTCAAAAGCAGTTATTTAAAACAAAAGCACAACCCAATCAAAACCACCTTTTTAAGTCCATTTGACCTAGTCAAAAGCTAACCAAGTCAAAAGCATCTTAGTCGAAAGCAAGGAAGCGCATTTTCCATTAAAAATAAAATCAAAGCCCCAACCCCTTCAGGACCCCTGGTTTCGACTCTATACCTTTCGCCTACATCCAATTCACTACGTACCATTAAACTGATACCATGTGCATTGGTTTCGAGAGTGTCGGAGGTGATGGTAAGGAGGTCGAACCTGGTGCCGAAGGTGCCGAAACAGTGAAAAACATGTTTATTTGTACTTTTAAACTATTTCATTTGTACCTAACCTAGCTTGTTTGTCTAAATCTAATTTGTTGACATTTTACTTTTCCAAAAGTGCTGCCGACTTTCCATATTTAACAATTTATACTAATTTACAAAAAGCCCCTTCTCCTCTCTTAATTATATAATACATTTAAGTCTCATACCTTAAATAATTTTATATAACCATTAAAACAGTTAGGAAAATTCTACAAAAATTCCCAAAATCGCTTTTAATATGTTTTCCAAAATAGAAATTTTTTAGACCCAATTCTTTTATTATTTAACCGTAAATAATTTATAATCCAAATTAACATTTTCTTTACTAGAAAATTCATATAAATTAAAAAAATTCTAAAAATTGAAAACCATTTCCAAAATAATTTTAAGATCTTCCTAAAAATTCGCAAGGCATTTGGATGTCATTTAATATGGTTTTTACCTTAAAACATATCATAAATGTATAACCATAATTTGTCAACAAGTATATATAATCATTCGATCATTAAAAACATGGCAAATCATTGCAAAACATTCGGAATTCGTCTTAAAACTGAAAACAGAACAAAAATAAGATGCAAACATTATTCACCATAGTTTTATTGATTATAGAGTTTGAGATGTGAATGAATTTGATTTGAATTAGCTTTTCCTTTAGCTTTTCTAAGTTTTTCCCCCTTTTCCTTGTTAATGGTGGTTGGCCTCTTGTTTTTGAAAATTTTGATAAATGAAAATGATATGGACATGTATGGGAATACACGACTGTTATCCCACCTTTTGGCAAGGCTGTGACACTAAGGACTTGACTGGTAACCAATGATAATCTATCTCGAAGATCGTTTATACATAGGTTCACTATGGATACCGGTAAATTTTGTCCAAGTCCGGATCGAGCTACAATCGATATGATATGACTAGCAATGCTTTGAAAGCCAATGTTCCAAAATTCAAGTCAATCGGGGTTCATATGATCAAGATATTGATTCATCAAAATCCAAGTGAAACACTACACTCATATCCACCATGCTTCTCTATCTCGTATCCATCACATACTCATCACTTCGTATCCATGGAGAAAACACTGTGTTTGTGTCCATCCTCTCAAAAGACCTCCTTCTTATCCACTAGAGAACTATTGGTTCGTATCCACCATGGTCGGCTGCAATTCGTCTCCATGGAAAGAAGTAGTGGTTCGTATCCATAGAAAGCAACATCGCATTCGTATCCATTAAAGGTTGCCTCGTTCTTATCCACCTCACTCCTATAATTCATATCCATCACATCAACTCAGCCTTATATTGATCGGCCCAGAAATTGTCCATATCATTTCCTCCTTATACCATTCGTATCGCTCTTATCCCCCAACAACTCGTGTAGATTGACCAGAGAATCGATACGATTGATACAAATCGCGAGCGATACGAAGGCGCCTTTCCTTCATCGTTACCAAGTGAACAAGAACATATCAATATGAAGTGGTCTCGATACGGAACCATCGATACAAGGTGCGGTGTGGTCGATGGATACGGATGAGCCCACACAAATGGATACGAACGAGGCACTATCAAGAGGGAGACCTAGTCACTCGGCATGAAAAGTGGACCGATCTTGGAAGATAGCGCCACATCACCTAGCCAAACACGTCCGTGCTATCGATACGAATGAGATCGACCTGAATGGAAGCGATACGAGTTCGACAGCCCTTTGCAAATCCAAAATTGTATCGATCATAACTCGAGATCTGCAAGTCCAAATGCCAACAAATTTTCATAGGAGCTTGCCTACAACCTCAAGTCTGTCCACGATCAATCTCAACGCAAAATGATCATTTTTTGATCGATACAAATTGGATACGCATCGATCATGGATCGAGCCAAAATCACCTGAACTCGATCCCATGGGCCCATCCACGTGAGAGAAGAAGTCCTCCGTGATCTGGGCGAGATATTTGCTGTCTATGCCTATACATAGTTACACTGGACCTACAGAAAAGGAACTTTTGGCTTCTCTACGTTGGTACTCTGCCGAAATCATTATTAAATTTCAGTTGTACTATTGTAATCTTTTGTAATCAGCAAGTAAAGTTCAATAAACATCGGCCATTACATAGTGGACGTAGGCAATACACCGAACCACACTAAGTTTTTATGTTTCTGCAATTTTTCTTATCTACTATTTGGTGTGTTTGTTAGATCTACCTCATTTTACATTTATTTTCTTTATTTTATATATTTAAACACATCCGAAGAGTGTTGTGTCCAATTTTGGTACAAACACTTCAGTGCTTTCACCGAGAAAACCCAACTTTTCTCCTGCTCATTGAACCTACTGACGATATTGGATTGCGAAAATCTAAGGGGAAGATCCATATCTCAACCCTAAAAGTTCTTCCATCCTATTCAGATTTTCCCCAAGTCTGGGAGAGAACTTCATTTTTCACCATGGTTGCTACTACGACTACCTTAATTGCTGCAGATCCAGAAGGACGGGATAGGCAGAACCCCGCACAACTTCCATCTGCGAACCAGAATGCTGCCGGACCTTCAAATCCACAAGGCTCTGTCACCAGGGAGGAGTTCCAACTTCCGATGCAAGAGCTGACTCAAAGCCGCCAGCAACTTACCCAGCAGCTCCATGCCAACGCGGAATTAACCAACCGGATAAACAGTGAAGGACAAAGGAGATCTAGAAGGGATCAGGCTTCCTACTCATGCACTGAGAGTTTAGCTTTTTCTAATTACAAACACAGATCCACGTGCCCACGGCTTGATGGAAGCTATACACAAGCTACCGGACATCAGCGCAATTTGAATTTTAGGCAACCGAGAGTTGGTCCGTCAACCAACCACCAGACTGGACCCCCCTCCAGAGGAGGGACAGTTCTTTATCACACTACTGACTATTGCACTACTACCTCTACTACTGAATTTGGAGCTAACACTCTAAACCGAATGGATCTGAATCGTCGCCAGCATGAGTATACCCCTGAGCCTTACGTTCCTTTACACCTAGAGCCAAGGAGTCAAGGTATGGACCGTCGACCGCACCCGGCCCATCCTCACATTATGGAGCATGACCATACCTTGGATTAGCATGGTCAAAATGTCCAAATGACAAACATCCCGACAATGATCCGTCAGATGATCCGTGAAAGCCAAGGCCTCACTAATAATGACTGGGGAATCTCTTGGAGTCATACCCCTTTCATCGATGACTTCCTCTATGCTAAAACGCCTGATTTAGAATGCCAACTCTACCTGTTTATGAAGGGTGATCTAACCCTAACCATCACATTTTAATGTATGAATGGTTGATGAATGCTGCATGGGCTGATGATGTGGTCAAATGCCAAAGTTTCTCAATCTCCCTAGAGGGCATCGCAGCTATGTGGTTTACTCGCTTACCACCCCGATCAATTTCATGTTTTGAACAGTTGGCTACGAAGTTTGTTGAACAGTTTCGCATGCATGTCACAAGACCCAAAGATGTTAATACCTTGTCCAGTGTCACTCAAGCCCCAAAGAGACACTCAGGCGTTACCTAGAGAGGTTCCACGATGCATGCTCTGAGATTAGTAACCCTAATGACAATTCCATTCCGATGGCACTGACTAAGGGAATTGATCCCGATTCAGAATTTGGCAACTGGTTGGTCGCAAATCCCACTGCGTCATTGGACCATTTCTATTCTAAGGCAGCTCAGTTCTTGAGAAGGGAGGATGCGAAATAGTCTAGAAAAAAGGATGACGCCGGGCCTAGTGTGGAAGGCATCTAAAGCAATGTCACTGTGAAACAAACTGGGGAGAGTTCCGAAAAGGTGCAATTAAACATACAGAATAAGCAGAATTAGCAGAAAGGCGATGGAAATCCGAGTAGGAAGCGAGATCAGAATCGCAGACAGGGGCATAGAGCTCCCATGTTTGACACATATACTCCTTTAAATACATCTCTGGAAAATGTGTACTTGCAAATTTGTAATATTATCCAATATAAAAAACCAACTCCGAAGCAACCATCAGAGAAACGGATTCAAACTGGGAAGAATTCTAGATTTCACAATAGTTATGGCCACAACACGAATGAATGTCATAATCTATAGGACATTATCGAGAAGTTGATCCGAGAAAGGAGGTTGGAACAGTTCGTTCAGGCACCGCAGGCTGGAGGTGTCGGCCCTTCAAATCAAAATCAAATACCAAACCAGGTTAAATAGGAGGAAACTGCTCGTACTGGGGGGAATTTAGTGATTAACACTGTTAGTGATGGTCCTCATCCAGCTGATTAGAGTTGGATGGAAATGGAGTCGTATGCCAACTCTATTAGGCATCCAAGCTTCGAATGTTGCAGTAATTTGGAAGATGGGGCTCCGGCCAAACAATAGAAAACGATGACAGACGACATCGTATTTCGAGACAGAGATGTTGACAGAGTCGAAGCCCTAACCATTGATCCACTAGTCATTTTAGCTCAGATAGGTCCTGCTTGGATGAAGAGGATCTTAGTAGACAGTGGAAGTTCGGTGAACATACTCTTTAAGCGAGCCTATGATCAAATGAAGATGGAAGCGAAAGACTTGGAGCCTTATCGGTCTCGTATTTATGGCTTCAATGGAAGTGCGACTATACTCACTGCGATGGTGGAGCTACTAGTGGAGTTGGGAGTCGGAGGACGCCGGAGAGTCTGGATGTTGCAGTTTGTTGTATTGGATATTGACTCACCATACAACGCTTTCTTGGGCCGACCGCCCTTAGCTTATTTCATGGTTGTTATCGCCTCTTGGTGTTTAACTTTGAAATTCCCTACCGATAATGGAGTCAGAGTCGTTCAGGTAGACCAGGCTGCTGGACGGGCCTGTTATTTTACTGAGCCGCGAGAGGCGCAGTGAAAAGAGAAGGGAAAGGACGTAGAGGAATCTCTCTACATCCGCTTTGCGGATAACTGACAGTTAACGCCTGGGCCAAAACCTAGGCACCACTACCAATTCCCAAGAGATCTTGACCCAGGAGATGCTGAAAGCGAGAACGAGGTCAATGATAGTAGGCTTCTCTTGGAGAGCTGATGATCGATGTTCCAATCGGTAATGATGACGATTCTAGAATGCTAAAGATTAGATCTCAGCTAAGCCAACAAACGAAGGAGAAATTTGTTGAATTTCTCTGGGTAAACCATGACGTGTTTGCTTGGACACACTCAGACATTGCAAGCCACACATTAAATATTGATCCGTGGCATGTCCCTGTTAAGCAAAAAAGGCGTGGTATGGATCCAGAGAGATCTGCCGCCCTAAAGGAAGAGGTAGATAAACTCAGGAAGAACGGGTTTATCCGAGATGCGTTGTATCTAGAATGGGTGTTCAACCCTGTACTTGTCAGGAAGCCTAAAGGGAAATGGACAACTTGTTCTGACTACTCAGATTTGAATAAAGCTTTCCATAAAGATAGTTTTCCACTTCCCCGGATTGATCAGCTCGTAGACTCAACAGCCGGACATGAACTCTCACCCTTCATGAATGCATATTCTGGCTACAATCAGATACTGATGCATCTGCCTGATTAGGAGCATACCAGCTTTGTCACCGATTTTGGACTCTTTTGTTATAAAGTGATGCCGTTCGGAATTAAGAATGCTAGGGAAACTTATCAAAGATTCGTCAATTGAATGTTTGCTGACAAGATTGGAAAGACTATGGATGTATATGTGGACGACATGCTGGTAAAATCATGATTCTCCACCGATCATATCAAAGACCTGGAAATGATGTTCAACATCCTTCGGGAGTATAGAATGAAACTCAACCCATTGAAATGTCACTTTGGGGTCGCGTTTGGAAAATTCCTTGGATTCTCGTTAATGCTCGAGGAATCAAAGCCATTCCCGAGAAAATCTGGGCAATTAGAAATCTTGAGACTCCAAGGACTATAAAGAAAGTTCAGAGCCTCAACGGGAAGGTAGCAGCACTGTGCATGTTCATTTCAAAATCCATCGACAAATGCATTCCCTTCTTCTATCTGATCAGAAAAGGGAAACGAATTTTTGAATGGACTACAGAGTATGAGTGCGCATTCCGAGCACTAGTTCAGCATCTGTCCACCCCCTCATTATATCAAAGCCTATTGATCATGAGAGACTATACATTTACTTGGCGGTGTCAGAAAATGCAATCAGTGCTGCTTTAGTTCGGGAGGATGACCGGATACAACGGCCAGCCTATTACATTAGAAAACGACTGATCGGAGCAGAAAGAAATTACCCGAAGTTGGAGAAGTTAGCTTATTGTCTTGTCATTGCCTCGAGGAATCTCCGCCCATATTTTCAGGCTCATCCTATCACCATCTACATCGACCAGTCGTTATGATAGGTCCTTACGCGACCTAAGACGTCTTGTAGATTACACAAGTGGAATATCGGGCTGAGTGAGTTCGACATCACTTACATGCCAAGGCGAGCTATTCAAGGACAAGTCCTAGCAGACTTCATCGCCGAATTCACTATCCCGAAGGACTTGACCGAAACTAGTGAATCTCCCAAACATGTCTAGAAGCTGCATACTGATGGTGCATCAAATGAAGGCTTCTCAGGCGTTGGGGTTGTACTTGAAACTCTTGAAGGCCGATCTATATGCTATGCTTTAAAGTTTGATTTCCGTGCGACCAGCAACGAGGCCGAATATGAAGCTCTGCTCGCCGGACTAAGGCTTGCCAGATATTTAAGAATTATTGCTGTAGAGATTTACTGCGATTCACAATTGGTCGTGTGACATGTTCAGGGGGAGTACCAAGCTAAAGACCGGAGACTGGTCGCTTATCTTGCTCGGGTCCATGAAATATTGAATTAGTTTTATTATTAATATATTGCATACCCCGAGAACACAATCAAAAGGCCGCTTCCTTGGCAAAATTGGCCAGTACCGGTGAGGCACATCTAATGGGACTCGTTCCCGTTGAAACATTATCTTCCCCAAGTATTGATCAAATGGAGACCAACTGGGTATTTGAAGTCATACCTGATAAGGAGTCATGGATGACTCCAATGAGGAATTACCTCGAGCATAGGACCCTGCCTTAGCGTAGGAGTGAAAAAAGACGAGTTCTTCGAAAAGCTTCACGATTCACTATTCAAGATGGAGTCATGTATAGAAGAGGGTACTCTGTTCCTCTACTCTTTTGTATTGCCCACGATGAAATCAATCGAGTATTGCATGATGTACACGAAGGAGAATGTGGCGATCACACTAGGAGGCAAGCTCTTCCTAATAAAGTGCTCAAATATGGTTATTATTGGCCGACTGTAAATCGCGACGCATCAGATTATGCCAGGAAATGTGATAGATGTCAGAAATATGCTCAGATTCCAAGAGTCCCGCCTACCGTAATAACTCAGATGGTCAGTCCATGGCCGTTTGCAGTATGGGGTATCAAAATTATTGGGACTCTACCTCTAGCTAAAGGTGGCGTGAAGTACGCCATCGTTGCAGTTGATTACTTTACCAAATGGGTGGAAGTTGAGCCCCTTACTACTATCACAACAAAGAAAGTTATCAACTTTGTTGTACGCAACATTATATGTTGATTTGGTCTCCCATATACCATCATCACTGATAATGGAGCCTAATTCGATAGTGTCCAATTTATGAATTTCTGTCAACGATTCCACATCCAGAAGAAGTTCTCTACAGTTGCGCACCCTCAGGCAAATGGACAGGTCGAAGCTGTTAATAAAGTTATAAATTACATTCTGAAGAAACGAATGGAAAACAGAGGAAAATGGGTCGATGAACTTACTATGGCCCTATGGGCTTATCGAACAACCCACAAGTACGCATTCAGCCATACTCTGTTTTCACTTTCCTACGGTTCATAAGCCGTTATCCTAGTTGAGTTGGAAGTGCCTTCTCATCGCGTCACTTATTATGATCCGAAGAAAAATGCTATTTTACTTGCCGAATCTCTGGACTTATTAGACGAGAAGTGTGAAGAGGCTGATTTAAGGGAAGACGCGTAACGAAGTCGAGTCGGCCGATTGTACAATGCCAAGGTCGGACCCTGTAACGACCCGTAAATTTAACTGGTTTTAATAACGTTATTAATTGAAAATTTTGGAATTTTAAAAATAAAAATTTGAAATAAAAATTTCATATTTGAAAGTCTAGTCAAACATAGCAAATTATAATTTTTCATCTGAAAATATAAAGTTTATTTTCGCGCGTAAATTTGTTTCAAATTAAATCAGTTTGGAATTGATGAAAATAAAATGTTTTCGAAACCTAAATATTTTTACATAGAAAAATTCTAAATCGTCTTCTGGGCAAGTCGTCATTTTTCGTTTTTCCAAATTTGGATTTCTTTAGCTCCGTCGATCTTATTTTTCTACGTTTTTGCTGCATTTTTCGCTAGTAAAAAAATTCGAATTTTTATAATTCAATCGAACCACTGATATCCGTATACCGTTTTGATCGTCTCGTCGTGCTGATCTCAGCGGTATATTCACTTCGGTGTCTCCGAATTTTGGTACGTGGAGAAACTGTAAAACGGTTAACCGGATCGGTAAATCTTTTGATTTGCAATGACCATTCAAATCTTTCCTTCGGTTGAAAATCAATAGTCATGACTTTTGGTTATTCCCACTGTCTTATTTATTTTTGAATCCTTCCGCCTGGCTATTACCATTCCCATTGTTTTATATCTCATTGGGGTACGTTCTCTGCTCATAAAACGGTGTATATTATTATTATTTAAATTGCTAAACAGCTGTCTTCCTTTGGTTGAAACCCTTGTTCCTATTCTTTTTTCCTTCCATTTGAGTAACCCATCTTCACCTTCTCCTTTCTCTCTGCTTGCTTTTCAAAATGAAGCTACTATGATGTAATATTTTTGTTTAAAAAAAAGAACCTGCTTCCATTTGCTTGAGAACGGCCACACTCCGCATCCACCACCCTCCGCTACTCCCTTGCCCAGTCTCCACGTGTTGAACACCGAGCCATCCATGCAAAGCTCGGCCACCGCGTCCATCATCAGACTCTTATCTCCACCGCGCCAACACCCGCAACCGCCTCCGCCTTCAATGTAGGATCTAGATTAACCCTAGAGGGGGGGTGAATAGGGTTATCGCAAATTTTCTCAAATTAAATGCGGAAGCAAACAGCAGATAAATAAATATGCAGTAAAGTAAATCACACACAAAATTTACCCAGCTTCGGCAACCCCTGCCTACTGCTGCATTCCCAGATTTCGATTAGGATTAAACAGTATCCCGCTTACAAACACTCCTACAGACTCGCACACCCTGCTCCGCCTATAGAGCTTTGTAAACTCGCACACCGTGCTCACTGAACTAACCCTAACTAGACAATCTGACAAGAACTAATCCCTAGTTGGTGATTAACTCTGACTGGACTTTGAAAATACAAACTGAAAAAAAAATACAGTTTAACCCCAGGGCAAAATTTAGATTGAAAATTTAAATCAATTTTTGCCCTAAATAAAATGGACCCAAACTATATCAATTAAATCCGACCCAAATTTAAAACTAAATTAGAACTTTAAAACCCTATTCAATAAACTAGGCCGGCCCGCTCTTCGTCTACTTTGTTATTGTTGACCCGATCCTTTTTATTTCCTGGCCCGACCCATTATTATATTAAAAATGTCAGCCTGCTCCTTTATCTCTTCGATCCCTTTTGAGATACTGGTGATTTGTAAATTAGGGCTTCGGCGATTCTTCGATTCTTTGTTGATCTTGAAGCTGGGATCGTGGCTTTGTTGCTTGATGTTTCTCTGCCTTGAATCTTGATTTAGGGTTTTTCCCTATTGCGATTTGCTGGCTAATTAAAGCTTCTGCTTT
The DNA here is from genome assembly GCA_030737815.1 of Allium fistulosum. Classification (NCBI taxonomy): domain Eukaryota; kingdom Viridiplantae; phylum Streptophyta; class Magnoliopsida; order Asparagales; family Amaryllidaceae; genus Allium; species Allium fistulosum. Next base: position 208,822,763 of record CM060904.1, on the reverse strand, counting down.
GTCGACTTTTGTAGCTCTGGCTTGCGATTCCCTTTGTGTTGAGGCTGGAATGAGGGCTTTGCTTTGTCAGAGCAACTGACTTCTGTTGATCGATTGTGTAGACGAACTTGCATGTGACTTTGATCGATCGTTCGTCTCGTTGAAGCTTGCTTCGGCTGATTCAAGTTTGTCTTCGGTAAGTGATTATTTGCCTTGTTGCCTTTCCGATTTGAACTTGAATGCTTTAAGTCAGTGATGATTAGGTTTGTGTTTCTCTGCTGTTGCTTTTAATCACCACACCATCGATGATGATGTTTGGGGTTGTTTATATAGACGTCTGATTTGATTTACGTGATCACCACGTTGTTTATACTTGCCGTTTTTACATCTCGATATTTTGGGAAATTTCTTTTGACTTACGGCTTCGATTATTGAACGTTCGATCTTTTTGATTTTAAACAGTCGTGATACTTTCCTAATTTATAAAACTTGACTATTTCTTAACTTTGATTCGAAATATACGGCTTTGACTTGTATCAATAATTTCTTAACTTGATTTCAAAAATGTGATATTATTTCTTCTCCGACTTTTGACCACTGCCCTAGACTTGTTCATTGTTGATGATCATAACTTTGACTCGATCACTGTTGATCACGGTTTTGTTTTTCTGTAGCATACTCGTCGACATTGCTATCCTCTTCACTATGAATTCTGTGACTTCTCTGCATACTTGCTTCCTGTCTCATTTCCATACTTCCCTGTTGACAATTTCTTTGCTTGTTCAAGTTTGCTTGTTATTGAACATCTAGATGCTATAACCAGGCTTCGACATTGTTTTGATGCTCTGGTCTTTAACTTGTGATGATTTGAACTGTTGAACTTGGTTGATCATCTGCACTGGTCTTGTTGCCTTTGCCTGTGCCATTGGTTATCTTCTCTGTCATTTGCAGTTGCACATTTGAGTCATTCATCTTGTTCTTATATTATTGCATTGTTGTTTATCTGGTTACTTGTAGCTGTGCACTTGTCAGTGTAGTCTACATATATGTGCATTGATGTTTCACTTGGTCATTTCCAGTCATGAGTTGTACATCTTGCACTGCTTCATTGACTTGTAGATAGTCCACTGTTTTGACAATGCTTGTCCATCTTATGCTCTGGTCTCTGTAGCCTTTGTACATTTTTGTATTACTATTGTGACTGGGCATGTGTACTTCCATATTTGATATTGCAGTTGCTACTGTATGTCTGTACTTGAATATGGTCTTCACCTGATCATGGTTGCAGTTTTATCCCATTTGAACTTTGAAGTATTGACTATCTGTTTCCTGACTTGTACTTGTTGTTCATGTATACAGACTTTTCATACTGACTTGTTTATAATTCTGTTGTACTTGATTGCTTTGTTATTGAGTTCACCCCGAACCTGTAGCCACTGTAGTGCTTGTTGACATTTGAGTAACCTTGTTTACTTTGTTGTATATTCGACATTGCCATGCTACCTTCACCTGTGTGCTTTGATATTGTATTCAACCCTGGATGTATATGCAGTCTTCATTATTCATGTGGTAGCTGTGCAGTCAACTCTGGTTGTATGGCTTGTGATCTTGGTTGAGTCTTGACATTTCAGTTGCTTGTATATATTTGAAGTTGTGCATGCTGTTTCTGTCTTTATGTTGTCTCGAGTACATGTACAACTTTGTTTTGATCGAGTTCATTGCTGTATACTTGCTTGGCCATTATGTACTTCCTTGACTTTTGTTTACTACACTGTGTACATGCATATTTCATTGTTGCAGCGATCATTGATATGTTGGTCAAGGCCATTTGCACTTGTGTTGAATCTGATTTTGATTTGACCTTGTGCACTCGAGTTGGCGAGGCAGTGCACACGTGTATATTGCAGCCACTCGTAATCACCTGTCCCTGATATGAATACTGATATGCACAGATATTACACAATCAAATATGATGACGTTTAACCCATATATCTGAGACAGCTTTAAAAAAATTTATATTTTTGCAAACTAAATTCGTTTCTGTTCAGATTACTGCTGTAGATTTTTAATTATACAGGTACACATGAGACAAGACAAATACTGGAGCTGGACAATGCAGATTCAAAAAAAACAACTGAGTGTATGAATGATGTAGTAAGGAAACCAATGTAATTAAAAATGTATGAGTGAGAGAGATCAGTGTAAATATGAAATCTATGTAATGTATAAAATCAGTGTATGAATATTGTACTGAATAAAATATTATATTGAATAAAATACTGATTGAATTTGTTAAATTCTGTGCAATAGTATTATTACTCAAAATAAATATTTATTCCTGTATTTGTAAAATAACGTCTGTAAATGTGTAAAATAAAATCTGCAAACACATCTATAATTCGATATATATATTTTGTTATCATCAAACACACATCAAACAATCTCCCCCTTTTGATGATGACAAACATATATTAAAGATTTTGAAATTCCAGTAGATGTGTTTAATCATGAAAAAATTTTAGCTCCCCCTATATGTATGCTCCCCCTACAACTGAGACCACTCCCTATTTAGAAGATTTAGGAAATTACAGACGAATAAAAGAACTATAGAAAATAACTAACAACATTCAACAAATTTGGTGTAGTATTCCAAAAATATTTATTTTCTTATCAAAATCTCTTCCTTCTCCCCCTTTTGTTATCATCAAAAGACTGACAAAAAATAATGGAATAGTAGGGGAAAACAAATGGAAAAAACAAGGAAAAATCATAATATATCATAACACGATAACAATTTCCACATTTTAGAAAATGGGTCGATGATTCGACTTTTATATAATGAGAAGAGGAGTGTTTTCTCTTTTTCTTTAAAAATAATTTGACATTTAAGCACAAAAACAGATAAGCACCTACTAACCACACATAACCATAAGGACTTTTAAATGGGATTAGCAGTTACTTATTAGCTACATACTCCATCCATGCATAACCATAAGGACTTTTAAATGAGAATGCAGTGATTATTAGCTAAAAATTCACATGATCCATCGATGCATAACCATAAGGACTTTTAAATGAGAATGGATGCATGAGAGATATTTAAAAAAGAATTTTCTTTATTTTTCCTTTTAATTTAAAAAATAATTCACTCTTCTCATTTTTCAAAACCATTATGAATGATAGAACGATGGTAGAATTAGAAATGGTCGTGGAATAAGTTACCAAATTAATCATATTATGAAATTTCATAAACCAAACGTATTTCCACTACTAAATACCATATTCGAATCAATCTTTGAATGATATCCAAAACAGGTTTGAATTCTAGAAATTGAAGTTGAAAATAAATATCCAAGAATATTTCAACCAAAAATTGAAAAATGATTAGTCAATTTCCATAATCCCCAAATCCAAACATAATCTGGAAAATCTATCTTCGGGGAGGGGTTTTGTGAAAATATCAGCAAGTTGTTCCTCAGTTGAAATGAATTCAATGCAAATGTCTTCCCTAGCAATGTGATCTTCAAAGAAAATTGTGTCTCACATCAATGTGTTTCGTGCGTCAATGATGAACAGGATTATTAGACAAGTCTATTGCACTATTACTATCACATTTTAATGGAGCTAGTTTAAAAACTAAGCCAAAATCAGAAAGAGTTTGAAAACGTGCACACAAACACACAGAAAACATAATATCGGGTCTAGAAGCAGTAAGATAGAGAAGTGAATTGATTATCCCTCGATATTTCTTCTTTCAAATTAATTAAGTTTAACTTTGCATCTCTCAAATCCAACTTTCATTATTAAGAATCATTTCAACAGAATCAGATTCAATTTCAGAAATAAAACCACGGTGACAACGAAACATACACAAACTTTTATCAAATGAAGAGCGAGTGTGTATACCTTCTGTAGAATCACAGTTAAAATATCAAGATTATCTCAAAAGAAATTTGAAGTTTTCATCAGTGAAGCAACAGTTTCAACAGTTTCTCAAAAACCTTTTATAGCATGAGCAATCGGTAATCAATCATAGTTTGACCAAACAGATTAAGTTCAAGAAGAAGATGATTGATCAATTTTGAAGCACAGAGTCAAGTCATATAAGATCATAAATCAAGCAAGTTAGATTCTGTCAATCATCACAATTACTTCGAGTAAAAAAATCAGAATTAACATCATCAATCATAACTCATAACTGGCTGATTTAATTCAGATTATGGTGCAGATTCTTACCGATTATCTATCGTTTGAAAATAAATACAACTACCTGTTTTACCTGTACGATAATCTTTCGTTGTTTGCCCATAGTGAATCTATCACCTTTATACTAGGCTAAGGAACGTTGATTTGACGCTCGATGTATATCTGGAACAGCCAGAATCTAGATAACACTAATGTTGTTCCTTAGCCTGCCACCACACTTACACGGTTAAAGATGTATGTGACCTATTTTTTTTATAGGTCCATGGTTGTTAGTGGTAGAATAATTGTGAATAAATAATCCCTTTGGAACCCAAACTTGTTTTGTCCTTTCATTCTTGTTCCAATAGATATGAAATTTTTTTGTAGAATTTTTAGGAACCCAAACTTGTATAAATTTAGTGTTCTTGTTCCTATGACAACAATTTTCAATATGATGTCCAATTATTTCACATTCAGTAAAGATGCCCTTTCCTTTTGCACTATCATCAGCTTGTGATTTTCCAAAACCTAGTCCTTTTCTATTGTTAGCAAACAATTGATTTCCTAATAACATATTGAATGATTTTTCTCCTCTTGAAAATTTACTCAGTGATTTCTCAAGATCTTGGACTTTGGTTTTCAGTGTTGAGTTTTTCAGACACAAGTGAGGTGCATCTGTTTATAAAATCCTTTTTACTAGTTTCAATAGTTTCCTTTAGATTCAAGTTTTCTTTCTCAAGATCCTCAAAATTATTCTTCAGTTTTAATAATTCTGAATCTAAAATTTTACAGTTTTTACATTCTAGGTTTTGAATTTTTTCAAGTTCAGATTCTAACCTAAAATTTTCATGAACAAGTTTTTTTCTATCAGATTTCAGTTTTTCATTTTTAGAATCAAGAGCTTCAACTGTTTTAGTAAGATCAAGGCAAAATTAAACAAGTTCTTTATAAGTGTAGTTCTTTACCTTATTAGATTCCTCTGAGCTTTCTTCTGAATTTGATCTTGATTCCTCTGAGCTTGCTTCTGAATCTGATCTCACCATAAGACACAGGTTAGCCTCCTCTGAGCTATCAGTTCAAACTTCCTCTCCTTCCTCATCATCCCAAGTCGCTGCAAATGCCTTCTTCTTCTTTTTCTTTCGTTTGTTGATTTGGAGAAGTGGACAATTTTGTTTGAAGTGACCAGGTTTATTGCAGTTATAGCAGGTTAATTCAGTTTCAGAGTTGTCAGAATCTTTTGACCTATTACCATTGGTTTTCTTCTTGCATGGCTTGAATTTCGACCATTTTCTGAAATTATTCACAGCCATTGCAAGCACTTCAATTGGATCTTCTTCTTCTTCATCACTCTCTTCTCTGCTCTTTAAGGCAATCGTCTTCTTCTTTGATTCAGAATTGATGCGTTCCTCCTTTGCTTTTAACTCAAGCTCATACGTCATCAGATTTCCGATCAAATCTTCCATGCTCAGTTTACTCAAATCTTTTGATTCTTGTATTACCGTGACTTTTGCCTCAAAATTTATTGGTAAGACTCGTAGTATCTTCCTTATTAGCTCTACCTCAGAGAATTCCTTTCCAAGCGCTCTAGCATTATATACCAAGGTTGAGAAGCATCCAAACATGTCCTTTATGCTCTCGCCTTTGTCCATCACAAAATTCTCGTATTCATTGCTGAACAAAGCTAGGCGAGACTCCTTGACTTGAGAAGTTCCTTCGTGTGTCACCTCCAAAGTATGCCAAATTTCCTGTGCTGTTTTACAATGAGAAATTCTATTAAATTCAGTTTTATCAAGAGCACAGATCAAAGCATTCATTGCTTTAGCATTTGTAGTTTTTAATTTCTTATCGTTAGCATCCCACCTCTCCTTAGGTTTAGGAATCTCAGTATCACCAATAGTTATAGTGAGAGGTGTATAGCCAGTTTCACTAATATCCCAAACATCATAATCAATAGAACTAAGATAAATACTCATCCTAACCTTCCAGTAAGCATAATCATTCCCATTAAACATTGGTGGCCTAACAATAGATTGCCCCTCAGAAAAAGCATTATTTGATAGATTCATGACTCTACAGTTAAAAAAAATAACCTCGCTCTGATACCACTTGTAGGATCTAGATTAACCCTAGAGGGAGGGGGGGTGAATAGGGTTATCGCAAATTTTCTCAAATTAAACGCGGAAGCAAACAGCAGATAAATAAATATGTAGTAAAGTAAATCACACACAAAATTTACCCAGCTTCGACAAACTCTGCCTACTGCTGCATTCCCATGTTTCTATTAGGATTAAACAGTATCCCGCTTACAAACACTCCTACAGACTCACACACCCTGCTCCGCTTATAGAGCTTTGTAAACTCGCACACCCTGCTCACTGAACTAACCCTAACTAGACAATCTGACAACACCTAAACCCTAGGTGGTGATTAACTCTGACTGGACTTTGAAAATACAAATTGAAAAACAAAATACAGTTTAACCCCAGGGAAAAATTTAGATTGAAAATTTAAATCAATTTTTGCCCTAAATAAAATGGACCCAAACTATATCAATTAAACCCGGCCCAAATTTAAAACTAAATTAGAACTTTAAAACCCTATTCAATAAACTAGGCCGGCCCGCTCTTCGTCTACTTTTTTATTGTTGACCCGATCCTTTTTATTCCTGGCCCGACCCACTATTATATTAAAAATGTCAGCCTGCTCCTTTATCTCTTCGATACCTTTTGAGATACTGGTGATTTGTAAATTAGGGCTTCGGCGATTCTTCGATTCTTTGTTGATCTTGAAGCTGGGATCGAGGCTTTGTTGCTTGATGTTTCTCTACCTTGAATCTTGATTTAGGGTTTTTCACTATTGCGATTTGCTGGCTAATTAAAGCTTCTGCTTTGTCGACTTTTGTAGCTCTGGCTTGCGATTCCTTTTGTGTTGAGGCTGGAATGAGGGCTTTGCTTTGTCAGAGCAACCGACTTCTGTTGATTGATTGTGTAGATGAACTTGCGTGTGACTTTGATCGATCGTTCGTCTCGTTGAAGCTTGCTTCGGCTGATTCAAGTTTGTCTTCGGTAAGTGATTATTTGCCTTGTTGCATTTCCGATTTGAACTTTAATGCTTTAAGTCAGTGATGATTGGGTTTGTGTTTCTCTGCTGTTGCTTTTAATCACCACACCATCGATGATGATGTTTGGGGTTGTTTATATAGACGTCTGATTTGATTTACGTGATCACGACGTTGTTTATACTTGCCGTTTTTACATCTCGATATTTTGGGAAATTTCTTTTGACTCACGGCTTCGATTATTGAACGTTCGATCTTTTTGATTTTAAACAGTCGTGATACTTTCCTAATTTATAAAACTTGATTGTTTCTTAACTTTGATTCGAAATATACGGCTTTGACTTGTATCAATAATTTCTTAACTTGATTTCAAAAATGTGATATTATTTCTTCTCTGACTTTTGACCACTGCCCTGGACTTGTTCATTGTTGATGATCATAAATTTGACTCGATCACTGTTGATCACGGTTTTGTTTTTCTGTAGCATACTCATCGACATTGCTATCCTCTTCACTGTGAATTCTGTGACTTCTCTGCATACTTGCTTCCTGTCTCATTTCCATACTTCCATGTTGACATTTGCTTTGCTTGTTCAAGTTTGCTTGTTATTGAACATGTAGATGCTATAACCAAGCTTCGACATTGTTTTGATGCTCTGGTCTTTAACTTGTGATGATTTGAACTGTTGAACTTGGTTGATCATTTGCACTGGTCTTGTTGCCTTTGCCTGTGCCATTGGTTATCTTCTCTGTCATTTGCAGTTGCACATTTGAGTCATTCATCTTGTTCTTATATTGTTGCATTGTTGTTTATCTGGTTACTTGTAGCTGTGCACTTGTCAGTGTAGTCTACATATATGTGCATTGATGTTTCACTTGATCATTTCCAGTCATGAGTTGTACATCTTGCACTACTTCATTGACTTGTAGATAGTCCACTGTTTTGACAATGCTTGTCCACCTTATGCTCTGGTCTCTATAGCCTTTGTACATTTTTGTATCACTATTGTGACTGGGCATGTGTACTTCCATATTTGATATTGCAGTTGCTACTGTATGTCTGTACTTGAATATGGTCTTCACCTGATCATGGTTGCAGTTGTATCCCATTTGAACTTTGAAGTATTGACTATCTGTTTCCTGACTTGTACTTGTTGTTCATGTATACAGACTTTTCATACTGACTTGTTTATAATTCTGTTGTACTTGATAGCTTTGTTATTGAGTTCACCCCGGACCTGTAGCCACTGTAGTGCTTGTTGAAATTTGAGTTACCTTGTTTACTTTGTTGTACATTCGACATTGCCATGCTACCTTCACCTGTGTGCTTTGATATTGTATTCATCCCTGGATGTATATGCAGTCTTCATTATTCATGTTGTAGTTGTGTAGTCAACTCTGGTTGTATTGCTTGTGATCTTGGTTGAGTCTTGACATTTCAGTTGCTTGTATATATTTGAAGTTGTGCATGCTGTTTCTGTCTTCATGTTGTCTCGAGTACATGTACAGCTTTGTTTTGATCGATTTCATTGCTGTATACTTGCTTGGCCATTATGTACTTCCTTGACTTTTGTTGACTACACTGTGTACATGCATATTTCATTGTTGCAGTGATCATTGATATGTTGGTCAGGGCCATTTGCACTTGTGTTGAATCTGATTTTGATATGACCTTGTGCACTCGAGTTGGCGAGGCAGTGCACACGTGTGTACTGCAGCCACTCGTAATCACCTGTCCCTGATATGAATACTGATGCACAGATATTACACAATCAAAGATGATGTTTAACCCATATATCTGAGACAGCTTTAAAAACAAATTTTATATTTTTGCAAATTAAATTCGTTTCTATTCAGATTACTGCTGTAGATTTTTAATTATACAGGTACATAAGAGACAAGACAAATACTGGAGCTGGACAATGCAGATTCAGAAAAAACAACTGAGTGTATGAATGATGTAGTGAGGAAACCAATGTAATTAAAAATGTATGAGTGAGAGAGATCAGTGTAAATATGAAATCTATGTAATGTATGAAATCAGTGTATGAATATTGTACTGAATAAAATATTATATTGAATAAAATACTGATTGAATTTGTTAAATTATGTGCAATAGTATTATTACTCAAAATAAATATTTATTCCTTTATTTGTAAAATAACATCTGTAAATGTGTAAAATAAAAACTGCAAACACATTTATAATTCGATATATATATTTTGTTATCATCAATCACTAAACACACATCAAACATTCAACACCACCGACCCATCTCCTTCCCGCCACCACCCTACGTGCTCTGAGCTTCATTTCCCACCTTTCCTCCATGCCCAGATCCAACCCATGGTTTCAAAACCCAGCCAAAACTTCGGCCGAGCTATCTTGACAAGCTTCTAGTGCCGGCCGTTGTTATCTTCTCCACTGGCTCGCCCCTCTTCGACCAGCAAAAGCCAGCCGAATTTCTCCTCCTCTCCTCCATCTCGTTGGGCCGAGTTTTTTTGTGTATAGGTACCTATATTGTTCTGATATAAAAAAAAAGAATCAAAAGCTTTTGTTTACATATATAACATGTACGTTAACATTTGTACTGTATATAAATTTATATATATGAAATATGTTATGTTAATGTTTATATTTTGAAATATATAAAGTATGTTTATATAAGGATGGTTTTCCAAAATTTTACATAGAGGCTGTTGTGTGAATACCCATAATCCTTGTTGTATAATAGGTTGCTACATGCGGGATCTGTTTGTGTTTGCATATATTTTACAATTTATATATTATTACTTGCCCTTAATATGTTAAATATAACTGATTTTATATATATATAACTGGTCTGCATATTTGTTGGAGCATGCATGTAGTGAAGGCAATCTGCATATTTTATGCATGAACATTTGGTTATATGAGTAGTCATCATGCATTTTTTTTATATACTGTTATATTATGTAGCTATGTAAGTGTTTGCTATGTTGTATATATATGTGTTTTACATATTCGGTTATTGTATATAGGAGTCAGTTTATATATATTGTTTAATAATAATATACATTACATTTATATATACAGTAGCTATCTGTTTATATATTATTTTTTTATATAGAGTAAATAGTTTATATATGTATTTGAACTATTTGGATTTAGTGTAAGTTATAAAGTTTAGTCGAATATAGATAGCTAGGGGGCATATTGTAGACAATATGTGTATGTATAAGTTTATACGTATATACGATCTGTTGCATAATTGTTTAAAGGCCAGTTGTATATATGTTTAAATGTTTGTTTTATAATAGATATGGATCTTAAAGTATAATCTGTTAATCTATATAAGTTTTAAAAATATCGACTTTAAGAATAATAATAATAATAATAGTTTATATTTTTTTTCTATTTCATCGAGCTAGTTTGAGTTAACCTCATCGATTCGACTCTGATTTGTTTCATCAACTTTGATTTATCAGCTTTGATCGTTGAATTTGTGCTGATCTTGCTTTGCTTGGATTTGTAATCAAATTTCGGTGTCCGTATCAGTGTGCGCATTCGTGTCATCTTCTGTATTCTCTAGCCTCGAAAGGTGAGCCATCACTCATGATTAATGTGCTTTTATTTATTAAATTTGAAACGACAATTGAAATATGCTGCTGTTTGTTAATTACACTGTTATATATGCTATTACCTGTATCAGTTTACCTGTGACATCTGACACCGTTATCTGTTATATATGCAATGATAATCCAGTTTGGTTGTTAAATGATTGATTGTTTGATGTTGATATTGGACGTTAAAATTCTTAATGTAGGAAGTGATAAAAATATGAAATTGATTTTTGACGTAGGATAGTCAGCAACTTGAAATTGATAAATATGTTGAATTTAATTATAAAAATTTGTATAATATGACCTTTTAAGTGTTTAATTTATTAAGACGTAGAAAAATAGAATTACCCTTGAACCATTTGAATTTATGTTGTATGAATTGATATAGTATGAAATTTAATAATGAATATCAAGTGAAGAACCGTAATAATATTAGTGAAATAATCTTTAATCTACATGAAATGATAGTGTGGATTCTAGAAATAATTATATTAATTTGCACAAACAACAATGTAAATTAATACGATTATTTCGGGATTATTTGAATTAATTATTGGATTGTTATTGATGTTAGCTATTGCTTGTTTATTTACTTTGACACCATCCCAGTTATCACACTACAAGTTCCCTTTGCTATGCTTTGATTTTTGAAATGAAATGGAATCGGTTTGAAATGATATATACCCAAATAAAACTTTGACTTAGGATAGAAAATTAAATAAAACCCGATTGGTCAATAATTTGATTTAAAAATAAAATTAAGATTTTATTTGAATAAATGATAAGGTTTTGAAATGAAGTTGGAATTTGAATTTTTTGAAAGGAAACGTTAATATTTAATAATATGAAACAAAATATTAACATTGTAATTGATGAAAGAACGTTGTTTAATTTGAGAAACGATTGAATCAAGTTTTGAAATTATTTAATAATTAAGTTTGAAATTATTTAATAATTAAGTTTTGAAATTAGTTAATAATTAAATAAGATTGAATTATTTAACAACTAAATAAAATTGAATTCTTTATTAAGTAAAATTGAACTTCTTGAATAAGTGAAATTAAGTTTCTTTATTAATTAAGCTTTGAAATTGTAACTAAGTAAATTAATAAATGAAATTGAATTTCTTTAATAAGAAATAAAATGTGATTTATTGAAATTAATGTAAGACTTATGATTTAAAGAATGGATTTGACGAACCTAATTTAATTCAATTTGAAGTTTTGATATAATGAAGTTGAACGTAAGTGATTGATTTAATGAATTGGAAATTAATTGGAAATGGTTTTAAATGATAAATTTATTTAACGAATATTGAATGAAATCAATTAACGAATTTAATTGATTTGAATGTTATATTAAATTAATTTAAATGATTTCGGAATGAAATTTATATACGAACTTGAATCAATATTTGAATTGTTTTAAAAAGAAATTTAAATTGAATTAAAAGATTTTAAAATTATGAATTTGGAAGTTTTGAAACGTAAATTTTGGAAATTGTTTTAGAAAGGCGAATGAAATGTTGATTTGCAAATTCTAATTGAAATTGTAATTGATTTGGTTTTGAAATATATTAACGACCAATCGGTGAAATAATTTCGAAGGTTATTAAAGGGACCGGAATCGGTTAGAGACATACTCTCTGTCTAAACCAAAAACCACTTCAATAAATATACGCGGAGTGTGATCCAGAATGAAGTGGTTGGAATGATGTACGTGATGACTGAAGAAAGAGAACGATAATGGATAGCCTTGACACTTGTGTCAAATTGGAAATGACTAAAACAGGAGCCGTGCCGGGCCAAATGGGGTTAGCTACCTCGAGCGAACACACTTCTTCGAAAACTACTCATTACTTGTTGTCGATTGGTGCACCCTCGAAATTTTGGGAGTGTTGTTTCGCGGTGTTGCGATCGCTGCGGCGATGCGTTCTCACCAGTCTGGATCAGGAAAACGGTAGTTTCACTACCTAGGGTATTGCCTCATGTGCCTTGTCGTACTTGTATCCCTATATGCGACCACTACGATTTGTTTTGTGTTATACCTATGGAGTACTCTCTGATAGCCCACTAGTTTACGGTGGAGTTTACAGTGCTGTATAGACTATGATGCTTATATAAAATGTGTTAAGGGGGATAATGATAACGCCTTAACACTATTTTGATACTATATATTACTGATAGGCATTATCTACTTATCGTACACTACTACATAGTAGATAGTTTAACGGATCCTTAAAGGATGATTATTCCAAACATCTTTTGAGTTACTTGTATTTCAGTTGCTATTACACTTGAGTTGGATTTATTGATATAAGAATGTTAATCTTGACTCGAGTGTTTTGTGTTTTGCTTTATGCTCGGGTCAGACTGAGTGTACCAGTATTCGAGACTCACCTTTGGAGTTGGAGCTTCGCTTGCAGATCCAGCTATCTATCCAGCTTTCAGATATGCAGTTGATTCTAGTGATGTATTCTGATATTGTATTTGATTATTGTATCCAAGACATCTATTGTACCTTATTTTACTCTGATATGTATATAGTAGCTTCATGAACTACTATCTTTTGTTTCCGCTGCATTTATTACTCTGTGTATGTGATCTGTGATTATTTTATTTATTGTATATGCTTAGTTTTGCCAGATTTAAATTAAAAATTTGGTATTTTGAATTATTCAAGTCCGACATGTGCGGATGCGAATAGTCCAAAATAGCGGGTCGTTACAGACCCCAAACCTTTGAACTCGGTGATCTCGTCCATAAGAGAATTTACCTAGTCCCTTCGCATATGAAACCAACATGGGAATGGCCGTATGTTATTGAACGAAGACTCAGATGGCACCTTTAAATTATCAAATATTGATAGACTCACTTTGCTGAGAGCCTACAACAACGAGAGTCTTCGTTGCTGCTACACATAACAGGCTTTATTTATTCATTCGGTCTGCTTTTCATTTGCAATTTGTTTATGCATTTCGAAATTTGAATTTGTAATAAGGCAACTGACTTTGCCATACTTTCTTATTTCAGCAATAAAATGCAATCTCTTTGAGCCAGAGCAGTGATTATTGAAATGCGTCATGCGACCATCACAATTCATGGAGATCTAAGTTCCATCATACGGTGGGACTTATTCAAATAGGGAGTGACTGTGATACGACCAGTCACTTGCTAAGTGAAACCCGAGCTCGGGAACAAGCCATCACACTGAAACCAAGAAAGGATTGATACACGACAATCCTCTAACTATCCCTGGCTCCCAGAGTGCGAGCTGGAGTATAAACTTACAAATGCGGGTTCGAAGAGGGTGGATCCATCCACCAAACAACTTCGCCCATGTTTAAATCAAGTCCAAGGAGGATGGACCCGTCTATCTAACGACCTCGCTTGTTAACTCAGGGTGGATGTGATCTGATTATCCACGATCCTGATACATCTATCGTTCCCGGAGTGCGAATGAAATCCTAAAACTCAAAACAGATATGATCAACCGTCTGTTAACCAAATCCGGATTCTGAAAGTGTGAACTGGAGTATTAACATCAAAATGGTTGTAATCAACCACCCATCGGCTAACTCCAAATTACCAGAGTGTGAACTGGAGTATAAACACAAACCAAGTGTGAAATGACCACCTGTGTGTTATCCCGCCTTTTGGCAAGGCCGTGACACCAAGGAATTGACTAGTAACCAATGATGACCCGTCCTAGAGATCAGTTATACACAGACTCACTACGGATAGCGACGAATTTTGTCCAAGTCCGGATCGAGCCAAAATTGGTAGGACATGACAAGCTAGGCCATGAGAGTCAACTTTCCATATCTCAAGTCAATCCGAGTTCATATGCTCAAGTTATGAACGATACAAAATTGGATGAGAACCAATCACCGATCGACTCGCTCCCATCGACTCGCTCCCTTCGACTCGCTTCACATCCCTCAGAAGTAACTCCTTCGACTCGCTTCGCAACCATCAAAAGCGGCACCTTCGACTCGCTCCGCTTCGCCTCCATCAAATGCCTCCTTCGACTCGCTCGATCAACGCAAACTTCGACTCGCTCAATCAGTGCTCACTTCGACTTGCTCTGCCTCGAGCCATTCTTTGACTCACTCCACTTCTTCGACTTCACATCCATCTGAAGGCTTGAACTTCGTGTCCATCGATGTGGAGCAAAGCATAGCAGCCAATGCAAGTTAGCTCCACGTCGCCGAGTCAAACAGAACCGAGTCGAATGAAAAGCGAGTCGAAACAAAAGCGAGTGGAACCAAACAGCCACCGAGATTCCCATTTCGTATCCATCATATCTCCCAGTCTACAAGTCCAAATGCTATGAAATTTTCACAAAAGAATACGTGTATGCTAAAAAATGTCCACGCCAAATTTCGACTCCATTGGATGAAATCTCGATCGATACGAAATCTGCTCGTATCGATCACGGATCGGACCGAAACTTTATGGGCTTGGGCGTGCGGGCCTGGTCACATGCCAAAGAGCATCTCCCGAGATCTGAGCGAAATACCAGCCTCCTACACCTATAAATAGACACCCAATGCCAACAAAAAAGGGTTCTTCTTCTTCTTTGAGACCTCCAACGCCCAGACTCTGCCAAACACGGATCTGAACTCCATGGCTGCGGCTACCAACGAATTTCACTGCTGCAAATCATAATTATCTACTATAACTTGCTGAAATCAATTGTAAACATCAAAGAAAGATCAATAAAACAAACTACTTCATAGTGGACGTAGGCAATACGCCGAACCACTCTAAATTCTTGTGTCTCCTTGCATTTTAATTATTCTCATTCCTGAAATTTGGAGTTTTTTTAGATAATTCCTCTTTTTCCATTTAATTTCTTCACTTTATCTCTTCAAAGACTTCCGAAGAGTGTTGTGTCCAATTTTGATACAAACACTTTGGTGCTTTCATTGAGAAAAACCCAATTTTTCTCCTGCTCTTTGGATCTCCTATCTATATTGGATTGCATAAATCTAAGAAGAAGATCAAGATCTAGAACTTTGAAGCCCTTCCATTCTATTCATGTTTGCAATCAGATCTAGGAAAGGACTCCATCAATTCATTATGGTGAGCACACATACCACTTCTTCAGTTGCTGATCAAGGAGCACGGGTCTGACAAAATCCTGTGCAATCACCTCCATCCAACCAAAATGCTGCAGGAACTTCAGATCCGTCAGGTCCAGTCACTAGACAAGAATTCCAGACATTAATTCAAGAGTTGACCCAGATTCGATAACAGCTAACTGAACAACTACGCGCCAACACAGAGTTGTCCAATAAGCTGAATCGCCAAAGGCACATAAGATCTAGTAGAGACAAAGGTTCCTCTTCTTCCACAGAGAGTTCAGCCTCCTCTGGTGGACAAATCAGATCCATACACCCACGGCTAGGTGTAAGCTACACCCAAGCCGTGGGACACCAACCCGCTTCAAACCTTGGGCAACCTAGAATTGGACCATCCGCCAGTCTCCGTACAGAACCTTCGTCTCGAGGAGACGCTGCTCCCTACCGTGTTACTAACAACATAGCTACTACCACCACTACTGACCGAGGAGGTGATGCTAGAAACCAAGCTGATCCTCAGCGTAACCAACGAGAAAAGACTCCTGAGCCTTATGTCCCTGAGGATGTTGAACCAAGGAGGCAAGGCACGGATTATCGACCACGTTCGGTCCAGACTCGCGATATGGAACCCGACCACACCTTGACACAACATGCTCTAAGTATTCGAGCGCTGGATATACCAGCGATGATCTGCCAAAGGATCCGTGAAAGTCAGGGCCTCTCTAATGATGACTGGGAAATCTCCCGAAGTCATACCCCTTTCACCGATGACGTTTTATATGCTGAACCACCTCGGCACTTCAGGATGCCAGCTTTGCCAGTTTACGAAGGAAGTTTTGATCCCAATCAACACGTTCTGAAATACGAATGGCTGATGAATGCTGCTAGAGCTGATGATGCAGTAAAGTGCCATAGTTTCTGTTAACCCTTAATTCTCCACGACTTAAGAAGTACACGACTCAGAATTTTAACGAGTTAAGGGATTGCAAGACTTAACGAGTTAAGACTTAGATGACCTACGACTCAACGACCTACGAAATAAAAAGTTTAACGACCCACAAGTTAAAAAGTTCAACAGCCTACGACTTAAGAGGATTTACGACTTAGTGACTCAACAAGCTACGACTTACGACCTAAAGTCATGCCGATCTAGTGGTTGCCGATCTAACTACTCAGGGACCTACGAGTTAACGACTTACGACCTATGGGCGGTAGCGATCTAACGACTTACTGGATCCTGTCCTTAAATACAGCAACCTGAGGAACTAAGGTGCGAACGACCTACGACCTATCTTAGGTCGTCCCCGACCTAAAGTTTCTACCCGACGACCTAAGGCTTCTCATGCCATTTCCTTTGGTCGCTCACGACCTACCACTTTCCCTTAGCCCGTTCACGACCTATGCCTTAGCAAATATATGAAGCCATTATGTGCAGCTGTTAGAAGGTAGACCGAGCTTCTTAGGTCGGAGACGACTTACGACCTATCATAAGTCGTAAACGACCTAAGGACTTAGAAGCCGAGTTCAGGCCAGATTCTTGTCCTATAAATAGATCACCACCTCCAACATGAAGAGGACTTTTGGCCAATCATTTCTTCAAGCGTCGTTACTCTGCCAAACTCTCAACTCGATCAACACACAAAGATCTTCAAACACTCGAGACACTACAACAAGCTTCGGGAAGAACTTCATATATCCGACACGGATTCATCGAATTTCATCATCGAAGTTTGAGTTAGCAGTCAAGAGTATTTCTATGATTGAATTGCATTGTACTGTGAAGAATGTTGTATCATCTTGTAATCGAATCAGTAATAAAAGACTATAAAGTGGACGTAGGCTCAATTACGGGCCGAACCACTATAAATCTGTTGTCATTTACCGCTTTACTGCTATTTTCTGCTTGTGTTCTGTTCCCGTACCAACGGTTGGTGCTTTCACGATTCTATTACACACACCGGGTGTTAGCGTTCACTTTTTAGCGTTAACATTTTGGTGCTTTCACTGAGAACCCAACTCAGGAAGATTCTCAACGTTGCTTCACAAAAAACTTGTGAAAAAGAACCTCTCTTGAAACCAGAAGTTTATCTGAAATAATGGCTCCTGGAAGAAGAGGTAGACCTATCAGATCTGGAACTACTCATGAAGGAACTTCCGCTTCTCCAACAGCAGATCAAATAACTCCTACCTTTGGGGTCAGAAGGGCTGAATTAGATGAAGCTGTTTCTGGATTATATCAACGAATTGAAACTCAAAACGCTTTGGTAATGGATAGATTAACTACTCTGCTTGGGGCAAATCGTCAACCAGAAAACCATCAAACAACCTTTCCTGAAATGCCGCCTTTCCAAGCTGAAGGTTCTATGCCGTAGCCAACTTATCACGAACATGTGCCCTGGCAAGCTTCCGAGAGAAGGGCTGATGCCTGTATGGAGACGTCTCTGAACAATAAAGAGTACCTGTACGAAATGGTTCGTCGCATCAAGAAAGAGAGCATGCAAAGGGAAGAGAATGAGAGTGACTGGGGATTTGTGCCGAGCAGAACTCCGTTTACTGAAAGGATCCTGAAGGCGGAATTTCCAAGGAAATTTGCACCTCCTACTATCCAAGCCTATAGGGGAACGAGTGACCCTAATCATTTCCTATACAAGTACGATTGGCATATGACCGGTGCAAGAGCATCAGATGAGATCAAGTGCCGATACTTTCCAATGTACTTGGAAGGTGTGGCTTTACTTTGGTTTACAAAGCTCCCAATTCGGTCAGTAAATCAATTCTCCGACTTAACTCGAAAGTTCAAAGAACAGTTCAGATTGTATGCTTTGAAAGCTAAGGATATAATGTCACTGACTAACCTTGAACAAGCGTCCGGAGAATCAATTAAATCTTTCTTGAGCCGTTTCAATATAGCTTTAGCTGAAGTAGATAATGCAGAGCCACGTATGATCCTGACTTATTTGATGCGAGCCATCAATAAGTCGAGCGAATTCGGAATATGGCTAAAGATGAAAGAACCAAACTCGCTTGAAAAGTTTTATAAAAAGGCCGACGAGTTCATTCGCCTTGAAAGCCTTTCTACGACATCGAAAGTAGTTGTTGCCAAAGTTACTGATAACAATGCTACTTCCAATAAAAGAGAATCTGCAAACCCGAAACAGGAAAATGCAAAGAAAGCTCGTTACTTTGAATCTTTAGGTTATACTCCTTTGACAGATACTCCAGAGAATATTTTCTTTGCAACGAAGGATGTTGTTGAATACCCTAAACCACATAAGTTGAGGATAGGGAAAAATGCCACGAAGAGTGGAAGATTCTGTAAGTTCCATAATCAGCCTGGCCATGACACCAACGAGTGCCGCCATCTAAAGGATTTGATTGAGGAGCTATTGAAAGAGAACAAGCTGCAACAATACCTGAAGACAAGCAAAGTCGACCCAACCTCATCTACTCAGGGGCAACATCTTGCTACTCACCGATCCAGCTCAAACAACAGTACTGAAGCACAGGAATCTGAAAAGTTGGTCATTAATGTTGTCACAGGAGGTCCGCAACTGACATGCAGAAGTTGGGATGACTACTAACTACTAGCAAAACTGCGGCTGGGGCATCTTTCACTTTCTCTGGCATGAAAATCCAAAAGCTATGAATCAAGCGCAAATGGAAATCCAGCATGGAGATTCTTAAGCAACAATTACTTGCATCTGTTTTTACTTAACAACATTGCTTAAATCTGTAAAATCATGATGAATGTATAACTTTTGCATTGTAAACCACAGAGAAATCAGTGTGATTCAATAATGAAAAACTATAAATTCTATGTTCCTTATTACAAAATGCCTGATATATTTCGATGTGTAAATACTTTAAATGTATTGCTAAAATATCGATCTAATATTGCAGGTCATTAAAGCAAAGCTCACCCATCACAAAGCCAAGCGAGCCCTATAAGTCGCTCAATAAACGAATTTCAAGCAACAAAAATTCCAAACTCAAATCCCATACAAGAGAAACTCCACATAAAAAGTTGACGACTCCACTGTGTCAAGCTCTTGTTAACTGGTTGCGATCGTTGATATAAAAAAAATCCAACCAAGTAACTTGCGTTTACCCTGTGGAGTCACTCAACAGTGAAGTTTACTTCTTCGGATAAAGCAAATTACTTGCAAAAGAAAGGAAGACGCGCTTGGAAACAATGATAAAGGATCGCAGATGGGCAGATGATGGAAAAATATGAGCCGACAAACATAGAAGCAGCCAAAAGGAGGTATGCCTCTCAATAGGAAAGCCGGTAGATCCACTAAAGGGACACCTTCCCAAGCAGAAGGAATAGGACCCTCGCTAACTGATTGTGATGTATCCGATCAGGCAGCTTGCGTCCGTCCCGTGGATCCACTTGGCCCTAAGACGCAACCTTCCTGGCACACCAACCAGCCAAAGCCCTCTAACGAGGCACGCCAATAATGGGAGTGCTTTCCTCAATCAAAAAGATCGGTGGGACCACTGAAGGGGCACCTTGATAATTAATTGCGATCGTTTGTACAAACAAACATCCAATCAAGCAACTTGCGTCCGCCCCGTGGACCCATCCGACCATGAGAAAGTAACTTCCAGGTAATCTACAAGCCCTCTTCGGAGGCACAAGCCCTCTTCGGAGGCACATTTCACCGGAGTTGAAGTGTAAAAATCTCTCTTCGGAGGCCCACTTCACTAGAGCTGAAATGATCAGAAGCCCTCTTCGGAGGCACAAGCCCTCTTCGGAGGCACATTTCACAGGAGTTGAAGTGTAAAAATGTCTCTTCGGAGGCCCACTTCACCAGAGCTGAAATGATCACAAGCCCTCTTCGGAGGCATAAGCCCTCTTCGGAGGCACATTTCACCGGAGTCGAAGTGTAAAAATCTCTCTTCGGAGGCCCACTTCACCAGAGCTGAAATGATCAAAAGCCCTCTTCGGAGGCACAGGCCCTCTTCGGAGGCACATTTCACCGGAGTCGAGTGTAAAAATCTCTCTTTGGAGGCCCACTTCACCAGAGCTGAAATGATCAAAAGCCCTCTTCGGAGGCACATGCCCTCTTCGGAGGCACATTTCACCGGAGTTGAAGTGTAAAAATCTCTCTTCGGAGGCCCACTTCACCAGAGCTGAAATGACCACAAAACTGCTTCTCTACGGAGACCAAAATTGCTTCTCTTCGGAGACCACGAAGCCTTCTTCGGAAGCACTAAGACAAATAAAGCCTTTTGACAAGGCACATCCAAAAAATTTTGTTGATGGAACCACTAACGTCCGCAGCTGAATACATATGATTATTTGTACAAACAAATGTGTAGTAAAACACCCAAGGACTATCCAGTGGATCCATTCAATAGTAAAATATAATTGTCTGACAAACAGATCAAAACTTTCTTCAGGAGCTCACTTCACTGCGTAGGAAAATTCACCTTTTAACAAATAAAAGTGATCATCCCCGAAAGTTGGAGTGTTCTTCAGAAAGAAAGAGAAAGTGAAAATTTCTCGAAAAAACGAGATATAATCCATTAAAAGCAGAATAATTCTTCCCCTAAAAGTGGTATAGTTATTCTCTGAAATGAGAATATCAGTCTCGTAGAAGCTAGAAATGTTGCAATGCACTTGTGATATGGGGGCAACACTATGCAATTCAGTTACACTAATAAAAGTAATATGCAAGCAACATATCACAAGTTCATTGTAATATCATGAAAAAGTAGATGTGGAATAAATGCATTCTCAAACACAGACGAAAAGTTTGTACAAGTAAAAAGAATCGTTTATTCTACACTAAAATGAGAAACAAATGCATTCCCACATACACAAGAATTTGCACAAGTTAAATAGCTATTTTATTCAATGCTATGAAAACTTTTTACATTATGCAGATTACAAAAAGAAGCAGAGACCGGTATCCGCACAACTTCCGGTCAATACATACAAAAACAGAAAAGGCAAAATCAGGCTCATTTCTCCTTCTTCCCGCCTTTAGATCCTCTACCCGACCAGATAATTAGCTTCGGAGGCCGTTGTGGATGAGTCGGAGAAGAAGGAGAAAGAGGCACAGCCGGATCAACTTCAGCTTCCTCTCCAGCGGCAGAAGAGCTTTTCTTGCCTTTTGTCGAAATTACACGTTTCCCCTTCTTTTTCGAGGAAGACTCGCTGCCTGGAGTAAAAAATTCTGAAAGCTTAGTGTCGTCGTCACAAGACTGCTCCGGATTCTTCTCGCCTTCTTCAAGTTCCCCAGTTCTTGGCTCTTGTGAAACAACCGGATCGTCCAAGTCTTTAAGAGCTTCAGTTTTCTCTTCTTGTGATCCTGGTTGAGAAGCTAGAAGAGGAGTAACTTGAGAAGGAGGAGGAACGACAGCTGCAGAGGGAGAAGTAGGCACAGCTTTCGGTACTTCCGCTACATAGGAAAAGAAGTTAAAATCAGTATTCTCAAAGATAAGAGAAGATATTGGTTCGTCCAGGCTTAAGTAAATAAGTGAGAAGTTCATCGAGCTCAGTCAAATCTAATAAGTCATTCACTGGAACTGGGTCGACGTCAAAGTTACCTAGAGAAGTCGGTTTGGGAAGATCGATCTCAAAATCCTGAGCCTGGAAGTCCTTCATAGCCTCTTCCTCTGTAGGAGTGGTCACAATTTCTTTGTCGAGTTTAGTAGGAGGCGAAGAGTGAGAACTAGAGCCAGCAATATCCACGTGAGCTGAAGCCAAAGTATAAACAGGGGCAATAGGAAGTATTTCTTTCTCAGGAAGCTTCTTTCCCGTCACTTCGGCTCGCACTCGGGAAAGCTGTTCTTTTCCTTTGGCAAGTGCAGCACGGGCACTCTCATTTAAATAAGTAGCTTCAAGATCTGCTTCAGCATAACCGGCGCCGCCCAGCATATCAATGATCGCCTCCCATACTTCAGCTAAGGTGACTTCATATTCCGGTCCCAAAAATGAAAGGCTCCCACGCCCCCAAGACGCAATGGACGTAAAAGTCGAATAAAGTCGTGTCAACGGTGGCTATTGTTGCCTTATGGGATTCTTCAGCTGCAGCTTTACCAGCGAGAGCTTCATCACGCTCTCTTACAGCCTTCAATAACTGAGACTGCAGTCTTGCAATTTCTAAGTCTTGAGAACTGACTTTCTCCCGAAGTTGAGTAGCGTCATCGCAATATTTTCTAGAAACCTGCTGCTCTGCTTCAAGTTTCACTTCAGTATCTCGCTGAGCAGCATGGGCATCTCGAACTTGCTTTTGGAGCATTTCTTCCTTCTGTGAATAAGAAGTGGAAGAAGTAGCAAGCTCATTTTTGAGTCTTTCAACTTCGGCTTCAAGCTTCCCGTAATCATCAGTAATGCTTTTCATTTCAGCATCGTGCTGCTTACACCATTTGTCCCATTCAGCTTTATCGTTCTCCATGGTCATCATGGCTTCAAGATTCATGCGGTTGACCCTTTGAAGTTCATCGACCAGTTTCTGCCATCCAGACATTCTTTCAATGTCAAGCTTGACAGCATCTAGATTTCTGAGCATGGCTTGTTTATCAATGGGAACTAAGTCTAAATCAAAGTGAACCCCTTTTAGACACCAATTTGGAAATCTGCTATGTAGTGTGGAAGGTCCATCCCCGGCTTGGTACTGAGGCCTATTAATAATTGCCTGGATGTCAGACTTCTTAAGTGCAGGAGAACCGGAAGAGGTATCAGGAGGAATAGAAGCGACAGTCTTTTCCGAAATGGTAGACGCTTCCTTTTCGTCGAGTCTGATCCGCTTACTAGAATCATCGGCAGAGTGGCTTTTCCCCTTGTCGTCGTAAGTTTTCCTCTTGTAAGAATCGTCGCTTCTACGGGAAGATTCGTGTCGCTCGTCCCTACTCCCATAGTACTGTTCATCTTCTCTTCTACGGCGCTCTTCATAAGCTCGCCTTTCGTGAGCTTTTCTCTCAGCCCTTTCCTCATCAGTTTCCCTCGGGGCATTGAGATAACTCCTAAAGTCGAAAGCATCGCGGCTTCCGTGGCGCCGGAATTTGTCGAAGTAAGAGCCACTTCGCCCCATTGCAGAACCTAAAATAGAAGAAGAAAGCAAGTCTTAGAAATCTTCGAAGTAGAGAATTTAAGTGCATATAAGTGCTTAGCATCATAAGTGTGTCTGGCGTGTAAGCTACGCGCATCAGATTACAAACCACCCTGTGGTGTGGGAGTGGCAACGGCTTGTGTAGAAGGCGTTTTGGTTTGTCGCGAGGAAGAGGTTGCCTCAACAACAGGAGAAATCGTTTTTGAAACATCATCTTTAAAGAGCTCCTGAGAGGTTATCATGATATCGCTCAGATTGTCAAATGTATCGTCGCCATGATGCACGGGAGAATTATCCTTTTCAACTTCCGCCTCAGCCGTCTTTTCAGAAATGTAAAGATCTTCCTCTTCTTCCATAACCGGGGCAAGTGCTAACTTACTGGACGACCCCGCAATGTCGATAGGAGTAGAACACTTTACCAATGAAGTCTCAATGGTAATTTCTTTCGGTGAAGGTTCTTTAGCAGGAGCGGGGGCATCTGACTCTTCAGCTGGAGAATCAGGGACTTCATGTGGCTGAGTGGAGCGGGAAGGATGTAAGAGTCCAAATTGATGGAGGACCTCATCTTTCAATAGAAATTGAACACTCCTCTCCTCAACCGGCACGGCCATAAGCCTCTCGAAGGTGATTTTGTGACGAGGTTCCCTAGAGGGGGGAGGGAGCGCTGAAAAAGTAGAAAAAGAAGTTAATACTTGACAATTCGGACTTCGAAGAATTCAGAAAAAATAAGGAGCGAAGACAAAAGGTCGTACTTCCCACCCTCCAAATGGCGTAAAATCCAGGGGTACAGCGAACAAAGAAAAACTGGCTCAGGAACCCAGGAACGCTTTCGGGAAGACCAATAATCAGTTTACGGTTCCTGGCACTCCTTACAAGTGTGATAGAGGGATGGTCTTTGTTCTTTGCAAATGAGCACAGGAAGCAAATTTCTCCAAAACTGGGAAAACGGTCGAGCATTCTCCTAAAAAGCACACACAGTCCCAGCAGGATGGCGTAGCCATTAGGGTGTAGTTGAAAAAGGGAGATAGATAGTCGGAGGAGAAGTTCTCGAAGACAATCGTTGAATGGGGGGATAGCTCTACTTAAACACATTTGGCGGTTAACTGCGACAAAGCCATGGGGCGGCCTATTAGCGGTATCATTTATTCCAGGGAACAAAGCGTCAGCTTCGGCAATGCCAAACTGGATGCACAGTTGTCTGAAGACTTTGTGGCTTAGTGTGGTTGGAGTTCTTTCCGGAGGATCGATTAGTGGATTGGCAATCGAAAAAGTTTCTCCAGCAGGTTCTGTATCTTCTTGTTGCGACGCCATTCTACACAAGGAACTGGATATTCAAATATGAAGGTACACATTTCCTAAAAAGAGTGAAGTGTTGTGCAAAACTAATACAATAACAAGCAAATATAACAGAAACTAAATTAATTGATACTTATCGATTATAAAGTTTCAAGGCTTGTTATCTTAAGTCCAAGTGCAGCGTCGTGTTAATGCAAATAAATCAGCTTTAGTTGACCATTTCAATTTTGCTTTAATACTTCACTTAGATTTGTTAGTTCGCAGCATTTCATTCACAAAGTTCATTTAGGTTTGTTATTCTTTGTCGACTAATCTGTCATTCGATGTGGGCAATCAATGACAGTATATTCGTCCCATTTTTCTGCAAATGTTGCTTTTAAACAGGTTATTAGCGTTAAAGTTAAGGCAATCAGAAAAGAAGTACAACAAAGTCCAAAACAATTCAAATTCAAAATCAGCCAAATTCTGCTCAAATTTCCAAGTCCTAGGTCGTTCACGACCTAACATGAGTCGGAGCATTTTTAAGTCGTGCTATTCAAGTCTTAACATTCAAGGTAGTGAAAAATTTGCTCAAGTTCTAACTCGTTCACGACTTAGCATGGGTCGAAATTTCCTCAAGTTCTAGCTCGTTCACGGTCTAAAAGATATGCTATGAGTCAGGTTGAGTCATAACTCTTAAATCGTACTACACATTCAAGCAAAATCTGAACAAGTGCTAAGTCGCGAACGACTCAAATGGTTCCTGCGAGCTAGGGTCAACTATTCTCTAGGTCGTAAGTCGTGAGGAATAAAAAGAGGCTTCAAGTCGAAAGTCGTAAGTCGTAACATCAAAACTGCTGGATCACGCGAAATTACCAGTCCATCTAACTCCTGACTCGTTAACCATCTATCCATCCAATTCCTAACCCGTTTACCTCCTAACTCTTGAGCTTTGTCACTCCTAACCCGTTAACTATCCAACCCGTTAACCCATTAACCAGTTAGCCTCTCCATCAACCCTATTTCTAAACCACCGCAAATCACAAATCGTTGCATGTCATACCGAGCCACCTTAAGTTCATGGATATCCTGTATAATAGTATTCGCAAGACCTAAAGGGAAGAAATCATGGACAAAGGTTGACGGCAATGATCGGTGATTGGAAAAAGGTAAAAGATGCTTACGCGGTGTAATTGGGAATGGTTGGAAGTAGATCGAGTCGAGATCGCCTTTGGAAGCTTGAAATTGCTTTAATGGCAGATACGGCTTAAAGAACGAGTAATAGGAAGAAGGAGATAAGAAGAACGACCTAAGCATTTTATACCCCAGGTCGAAGGAATTGGAATCGGCCCACACGAGTTAAGATGAGTCGAAACACACGACCTACGACTTAGGCGTGTATTTTGAGGGGCAAATGTTAACCCTTAATTCTCCACGACTTAAGAAGTACATGACTCAGAATTTTAACGAGTTAAGGGATTGCAAGACTTAACGAGTTAAGACTTAGATGACCTACGACTCAACGACCTACGAAATAAAAAGTTTAACGACCCACGAGTAAAAAAGTTCAATAGCCTACGACTTAAGAGGATTTACGACTTAGTGACTCAACAAGCTACGACTTACGACCTAAAGTCATGTCGATCTAGTGGTTGCCGATCTAACTACTCAGGGACCTACGAGTTAACGACTTACGACCTATGGGCGGTAGCGATCTAACGACTTACTGGATCCTGTCCTTAAATACAGCAACCTGAGGAACTAAGGTGCGACGACCTACGACCTATCTTAGGTCGTCCCCGACCTAAAGTTTCTACCCGACGACCTAAGGCTTCTAATGCCATTTCCTTAGGTCGCTCACGACCTACCACTTTCCCTTAGCCCGTTCACGACCTATGCCTTAGCAAATATATGAAGCCATTATGTGCAGCTGTTAGAAGATTGACCGAGCTTCTTAGGTCGGAGACGACTTACGACCTATCATAAGTCGTAAACGACCTAAGGACTTAGAAGCCGAGTTCAGGCCAGATTCTTCTCCTATAAATAGATCACCACCTCCAACATGAAGAGGACTTTTGGCCAATCATTTCTTCAAGCTTTGTTACTCTGCCAAACTCTCAACTCGATCAACACACAAAGATCTTCAAACACTCGAGACACTACAACAAGCTTCGGGAAGAACTTCATATATCCGACACGGATTCATCGAATTTCATCATCGAAGTTTGAGTTAGCAGTCAAGAGTATTTATGTGATCGAATTGCATTGTACTGTGAAGAATATTGTATCATCTTGTAATCGAATCAGTAATAAAAGACTATAAAGTGGACGTAGGCTCAATTACGGGCTGAACCACTATAAATCTGTTGTCATTTACCGCTTTACTGCTATTTTCTGCTTGTGTTCTGTTCCCGTACCAACGGGTGGTGCTTTCACGATTCTATTACACACACCGGGTGTTAGCGTTCACTTTTTAGCATTAACAGTTTCCGCATTTCCCTAGGGGGCATCGCTACCATGTGGTTCACTCGTTTTCCACCGCGATCCATTTCTAATTTTGATCAGATGGCCACAAAGTTCGTTGAACAATTCCGTATGAACGTGGCAAGGACTAAAGACGTTAACACTTTGTCTATTGTTACACAAGCCCCCAGAGAAACACTTAGGTGTTACTTGGAGCGATTCCATGCTGCGTGTGCAGAAATAAGCAATCCCAATGATAACTCTATCCTGATGGCACTGACAAAAGGGATTGATGCTGATTCCGAGTTCGAAAATTGGTTAGCTGGAAAACCACCTGCGTCATTGGACCGTTTCTATTCCAAGGCAGCCCAATTATTGAGAAGGGAGGATGCAAATCAGTCTAGGAAGCAGTATGACGCAGGGCCCAACATCGAAGGAATCCATAGTAACATCGCTATTAAACAGTCCTGAGATTGTTCTGGAAAAGTTCAGTTGAACATACAAAATAAACAAAATCAACAGAGGGACAATGGGAATCAAAACATGAAACGCGATCAGAATAGCGGTCCACGGCGTAGAGCTTCCATGTATGATAACTACACTCTATTGAACGCGTCATTGGAAAATGTGTATTTGCAAACCTGCAATACCATCCAGTACAAGAAACCTGCCCCTAAACCACCAACTTAAAGACAAATCCAAATAGGGAAATTTTGTAGATTCCACGAGAGTTATGGCCACAACACCAATGAGTGCCATCACTTGCAAAACCTCATTGAAAAACTGATACGTGAACGGAAATTGGATCAGTGTTTGCGGATGCCGCAGTCTGGTGGTGCGGGCCCATCAAATCAGAATCGTGCGCCGAATCAGGAAAGACAAGTGGAACCCGCTCGTACAGGCGAAAGGTTGGTCATCAATACGATAAGTGGTGGTCCTCACCTAGTAGACCGAAGCTGGAAGGAAATGGAGTTATGCCAGCTCTATCAGGCATGCAAACTTCGAATGTTATAGTAACTCTGATGAAGGGGTTCCGGCCAAGCAACAAAATACGATGACAGATGACATCGTGTTCAGGAACAAAGACGCTGATAAAGTCGAAGCCTCCACTATCGATCCACTGATCATCTCAGCTCAAGTAAGTCCCGCTTGGATGAAGAGAATCCTAGTTGACAGTTGAAGCTCTGTGAATATTTTGTTCAAGCGAGCTTATGACCAAATGAAAATGGAAGCCACGGACTTGAAGCCTTGTCAATCCTGAGTCCATGGTTTCAACGGAAGTGCTACTATACCCACTAGAATGGTGGAACTGCCATTAGAGTTGGGAGTTGGGGAACAACGGAGAGTACGGATGCTTCAGTTCATTGTTTTGGACATAGAATCCCCTTACAATGCTTTCTTGGGCCGACCGGCCCTCGCTGAATTCAGGGCAGCCATTGCCCCATGGTGTTTGACTTTAAAGTTTCCCACTGATCAAGGGATAGGAATCATTCAGGGAGATCAGGCTACAGCCAGAGCCTATTATGTTGCTCAGCTGCGGGAGGCGTAGCGAAAGGAGAAAGGAAAGGGAGTAGAGGAATCTCTTTGCGTCCATTTCGCCGATAATTGGCAATTAATGCCTGGGCCCAGGCCCGGGCACCCCAGCCAATTCCTCAGGGATCTTGACCCAAGAGAAGCTAAAGACGAAGGAGAATATAAAGAAATCAAGCATCCTCGGCCGAACTGACGATTGATGTCCCAGTTGACAGTGACGATGATTCGAGAATGGTAAAGATTGGATCTCAGCTAAGCCAGCAAACTCAAGAGGAATTGGTTGAATTTCTATGGGCAAATTTTGACGTATTTTCCTGGTCACATTTCGATATGTGTGGGATCTCACCGGACATCGCAAGCCACACTCTGAACATTGACCCGCGGCATGTCCCGATCAAACAGAAAAGGCATGGCATGGATCCAGAGAGATCTGCCGCCCTTAAAGAAGAAGTGGAAAAGCTTGAAGGAAACGGATTCATTCAGGATGCACTATACCTTGAATAGGTGTCGAATCCCGTGCTCGTCCGAAAGCCGAATGGAAAGTGGAGAACATGTGTCGATTATTCCGATCTGAATAAAGCATGTCCCAAAGACAGTTTCCCACTTCCCAGAATTGATCAGCTAGTAGATTCGACAGCTGGACATGAACTCTTATCCTTCATGGACGCGTACTCTGGCTACAATCAGATACCGATGCATTTACTCGATCAAGAACATACCAGCTTCGTGACCAATCTAGGACTTTATTGCTACAAGGTTATGACATTCGCACTCAAGAACGCAGGAGCTACTTATCGACGGTAGGTTAATCGGATGTTTGCCAATCAAATCGGGAAAACCATGGAAGTATATGTAGACGACATGCTTGTGAAATCATGACTCTCTACTGACCATGTTAGAGACCTGGAAACTATGTTCAACATACTCCGAAAATACAATATGAAGCTCAACCCACTGAAATTTCACTTTGGAGTTGCATCCGGAAAGTTCCTAGGGTTCATCGTTAACGCTCGGGGAATCGAAGTTAATCCTAAAAATCTATTAAAAGCGGTGTACCCTTCCGGAGGGGTATGTGGCCTGTCGTTCGGCCCTGGTAGCAGGACATCGTCCAACGATAGCTCGTGCCTCAAACAAATTCTCCCCAACATATCTTCGGAAACATTGGATGGAACTGAATCTTGTGATCTCCCAACGAATGTTGCTCCTGGTAGCTCGTCCGGAGATGGACTTATGACTTCGGCCGCAATGGCCAGCATCTCTATTATCGGAAGAGGTGGACTTTGAGCCTCATGTTGCTGTGAACTCCCGGGTTCGAAAGCTAATCAACTCGTCAAAAACAATCATTAGGAGACAATAATCCTGTGTGTTCCCTAGTGTGAAATGCATGAACGTGTTATCCAGTGCAGTGCTGTGAGTTACTCAAGAAAATTCTACAAGGATTAGCAAAGTATTTAAATGACAAGACTTTGGAATTCAGCCAGTGTGACCATCGTCGCTGACTGTCACAACCGTGCTTTTCAGGCTTTGGAGATCGATCCAAGTTGAGATTCATTAAATATCGTTAAGTTATAGTTCCATCAACGAGTTTCGAAAGGCAGTCAAATATGCCGTAAAAACGACTAGGTCCCATTATGCAAGGTAGAAGCTCGTTGGAATCAAATGTTCGATATGCGAAGGATTTCATCTCCACCAAATTCAAAACATAGATCAATCTCCGCATGGACCACTCGTATCGATGAGAGAATGGAACAGTTCATATTGGTCATCTGTGCTTCAATTCGTGTCGATTAGAGAACCTAAGTTCGTATCGATCACATTATGAAGTTCATATCAATCATAGTAAAGAGTTTCGTATCGATCGCCTCATGAGGTTTCGTATCGATCAGCGAAACCACTTTCATATCAATCACCTTTGCTTCACTTTGTATCGACCCAGCTATTGAAAAAAGATCGATACGAGACAGCGTGAATCCAAAAGCGATATGAATCTCCTCCTCGTAAACCTCAGCTGTCGATCAATACGAGTCACCCTTGGCAGAATGATACAAACATGCCTTCTCCCATCGATACGAGTTCGAAGCTAGATAACTCTTCCACGAGCTTCTTCGTAACTCATTACCTTTTTCCCCAAATTTCCTAAACATCATTTCTTTCCTCGTTCGACCATGCTCCGGCCATCCACGGCCTCAACATCATCAGAATCGGCCATAAACTTGATTAGATGGCGAATAAACTCGAATCCCATCGGTTTTAATGTGAATTTACAAGCTGATTACCTAATTTAGGAAGATGGTTCAAAGGAGTAGTGGTTCGATGTTTAGAAATGAAGGCAGTTTTCAATTCTCGAGTTTTTGATCGATACGCTCGCAAATGGCAATTGTGAAAGCAAGTAAAAAAAAATCTAAGTACAAAATGGTATTTATATGGTTGGACCCCCCTAGGCGATGACGATTCATATCCCAGTAACTTTGACCGGCTAAAAGCAGTTTCACTTCAAATCGGTACGAAGTGATGTGTTCGAATCCATTCGCCATCGATCCAAAACTCGGACATTCGTATCCATGTGTTATCTGTCTGATGCAACCATGCTTCGTATCCATTCGAAGCCTACTACCACATACTTTTTCATCGATGCGAAGCAAGTGCTCCAAGGTTGTGTCGACATGTATCAATGGTCATCGATGCAAAAGCTACTAAATGATCGAGTTTGAGCCGCGTATCTCTATTGATACGAGTTACTCATTTCATATCTATCCATAACCGACCCTGAACAAAACTCTGCGTATCCATCCGATCATTGATACGAAGAACCATATACTAACTGTATATCATCGATACAAATTGCTTATTTCATATCTATCAGCTTGAAAATCTAGAATGACCATATATCCATCGATACGCAACACTTTCAAAAAGAAAACTAGCTATTTATTTCGTATCGATACCTATCGATTTGCGGCAGGCCTTCCAACTTCTCAAATCGATCCAGGAGAGGATTGATACGGAATTCGGTACAAGAAAGCTGACAATGACTCGTTACCATGCGAATGTTAATGGGTGTCAGGTTAACATGCATTTAGGTGTGTGATGGATTAACGTTAAATTTTTCAAATTCACGGGAATTGAATGCTCACCTTGTTACAATCACAACAATGAACGATAGATTTCTGACGCTAAACACTCAATTACAACAATGTGCAGTACAATCGTTGGCAGGCAACAACTCAGTATTTATATCGCGAAGAAACAGTCAAGGGTTACATCTTCTGACGAAATGACAACAACTATACACCGAATCAGATAGAACTTCTCAGACAGAAGGTTATAGCATTTCGAAGCACGTCATGTTCACAAAAGACGTACTTTGGGGGGAAAATGTTATCCCGCCTTTTGGCAAAGCCATGACACCAAGGACTTGACTGATAACCAAGGACAATCTATCTCGAAGATCGGTTATACATAGGTTCACTATGGATACTGGTAAATTTTGTCCGAGTCCTGATCGAGCTACAATCGATATGATAGGACTACCAATGCTGTAAAAGCAAATATTCCCAATTTCAAGTCAATCAGAGTTCGTATGATCAAGATATTGATTCATCAAAATCCAAGTGAAAAACTACATTCGTATCCACCTTGCTCCTTTATCTCGTATCCATCACATACTCATCACTTCGTATCCATGAGGGAGGACTTGAACCTCCGACTTGGTTAACCCCCTAACACTACTATTCTCTAGCCCCCCTTGGATCTATCCTACATCAAGTTTATTCACTTTGGTTTGATCATCGCTAGAAGATTTAAAAGATCTGTACAATAGTCTTCCGAACCACATTCGTCAAGATTCTCCCATGTAAACATCAAAAACTCCAATCAGGATGAAGAACAAAGACTACCGAAGCCTTAAGAATTATAAACAAAAAGAAAGAAGAATGTTTTGATCCTGAGAAATAGTGTCTAAATCATTTTCATGTGGGTCCTACCCCTATCTTTGCACTTGGTAAAAAAACAAATGGAAGTGATAATATCTTTAATCAAATAAGAAGAACAATCCAACATTATTCCAATGGCACAATCTTTGAGAGAGAGAGATAATGAATGATTACAACGCCTTTGCACACAAATGGCAACTAACTACAATAAGAGCACTTCCAACCCAAGAGATTCAATAGGTAGCAAAAGGAAAAATAATTGAAGAGCATGAAATGTTAAGGCTGAGAAATAAAAATTCAAAGCGCCATCCTCAAGAGTCAAGTTTTAAGTCTAGACTTCCAAAAGAATGCAACATAACAACATCAACGAAAAACGTCTACTTGTTCACAAAGGATGAACTTAACTCTTGGCCATCAAAAAAGAAAAAGCCAGAACACGAAAGGAACTTAAGAGAGTCCTTGTGTCATTATCAAATAATGAATAGTCATGAAACCAACCATTGTAGAGCGCTGGAAGGGATGATCATCAATTTCTTAAGACAAGGAAAGATCAGTGAATTTATAAAGAGGACTTAAGAAAGGATTAATAAAGATCAACTTTTTGAAAAGAGAAAGTCTACATGGTTGAGAGTGAAATTCTCCTTATATTTTGATACTACCTAAGATGGTAGTCTACCTAAAATGCTAGAAAAGCCTCAGCCCATGCAGAGATGGCCAGGGGAGAGCATCTCCTGGACAAAGGAAGGAGTAAGCCTTTAGCCGCACCATAAGACGGCTAGGTTAAAGCACCGAACAAGCCCTTATCTGCAACACTCTATGGCCAGGTTAAGGCACCTCCATAAGGGAGGAAGGAGTAAGCCTTTATCCACGCCATAAGATGGCCAGGTTAAAGCACCAAACAAGCCCTTATCCGCTCCACGCTATGGCTAGGTTAAGTCGCCTCCTGGAGGGAGGACGGAGTAAGCCTCTACCCACGCCATAAGATGGCAAGGGTAGAGCACCGAAAAAGCCCCTGTCCGCACCGCAAAGTGGCCAGTGCAGGGCAGCTCCTGGAGGAAGGTTGGGTAAGTCTTTGGTTCCAGCCTCTAAGATGTGCTAATCAAGAACATCGGATAATAATGGACTATGATATTCAAACCCAAGGCAAAGCCCATTCAATAGTGGTCTAAATGTCAAGCTCAAGAAGAGGCCTAACAAATAAAGGACTAAGACATCCAAGCCCAAGGGAGGCTTATTCAACAATGGACTAAGATGTCCAAACTCGAGAGGAGGCTCATCCAATCATGAACTAAGAAATTCAGGCTTGAGAAAAAGCACATTCGATCACGGATTATGATGTCCTTGCTCAAGAGGTAGCCAACCAAATCATTTCTACATACATACAAAACCTGGAGGGTTCATATATGTCAAAGAAGATGGAAGCAAAGGAGCAGAATGTAAATTCACTTATTATTACCCGAATCTGGATTACGGGACTTTCATTTCTAAAACATCATTTATTAATACCCGAATTTGGGTTTCGGGTCTCTTACATCAGAATTACGTCAATTAATACCCGAATCTAGGTTATGGGATATTCATTTCAGAACTTCACTATATAACACCTGAATTTGGGTTTCGGGTCTTTATTAAATTCTATTTATCTTAATGTAACCGAACTGGGTTTCGGGATTCTCATTTTTAAACATTAGCAGTTAATACCCAAATTGGGGTTTAGGTCATCCATATAAGAAACTCATCACCTATTAATAGAATCTTGGTTTCGGGTATTCATTAATCATTACCTTATTATATCCGAATCTGGATATCAAGACAATTACTTATGTGAACCCTAATCTGGGTGTAACATCTCGTATTTGGAGGCCAAAAGCTAAGCGCTATGGATGCTGCAGTCATCCACAGTATTAACTTATGCCGATCAAATATAGTAATGTTAATGGTATCTATAATATCAGAAGCACTCGAATATGAAAAAAATCACAGATTTCCAAAAAACAATAATTTTCAGTTATTACATTTCAAATAATATCATATCCAAGTTACAAAAATCCCAACTTATCCCAGGCATTGATCAAATATAATTTATAATAGTACGCCAAGAGCGACATATGAAGATGCCCCCTTGGATGATCAAAGCAATATAGACATAATTGTCTTAATACATAGCGGAAATAATTTTAAAATAGATTCCTAAATTAGCTATCCGTCAACCACCAACTTGTCTTCGGATGTTCAATTCGCCAAAAACTAAAAAACTTGAAAACCTAAACTCTCAGCCTAATAAAATCAATTTTGAGCACCCGAGAGTTTAAGGAGAAACCAAAACTTTGAGTCAGACATAAAGCCTGGTATGAATAATATCTGTTACATCCCAGTTTACTGATAACTAGTGAGACCATGCCGCTTAGCGGAACGGGATTCCCCTCACTAATATCTCTTTTCAAATCATATATTTTGCAAATCCTCTCCTGCAACCAAACTAGTTAATCAACTGATTGTAATAATAATATAACAATATCCATTATGCTAAAACATGAAGTAAAATAGACTATCTATCTAAAATCTAAGCTATCCACTCTATACTAGACTACCTGTCCTAAATTCTGATTATAGCAATATTCGTTTATGCTAAATAATGGGCTATTTGCCCAAAACAGGTAAAAAGGGGTGGACTAACTATCCTTAAAAATAGCAAGGTCCGTTATGCTAATAAATGAACTATCTGTTCTTGTCAGAGTTGACTGCTCTTTCTGGACTAACTGTCTTCTGGGCTGACTGCCCGCAAAATTGACTAACTGTTCGAATTTAAAATGAGCTGACTACCCGAATTATCTTTTTGGTTAACTACCCTTTAAATTATCTGGGCTGACTGCCCCTTAAAATATCTGGGCAAACTGCCCTTCAAATTTTCCTTGAAAACCTTTCCAAAAATATTTAGCCTGTCAAATCATATATATACAGGGAAAATATATTTTAGCTTTACCCTAAGCTATTTTTGCCATGGTATAGTATGCTTTCCTCAAAATAATGTTGATGATGATCAATAAGGATTATATATCCCTTTAAGATAAGTTAAACTCCTTTATAACTTAAAACACTTAGGTTATCTACTTTGTCCTTATATTCGAAAGCTTTGTTTAAAACTTGTA
This sequence comes from Allium fistulosum, assembly GCA_030737815.1. Classification (NCBI taxonomy): domain Eukaryota; kingdom Viridiplantae; phylum Streptophyta; class Magnoliopsida; order Asparagales; family Amaryllidaceae; genus Allium; species Allium fistulosum. Next base: position 208,786,438 of record CM060904.1, on the reverse strand, counting down.
AACAACCTTTTGAAAACATATAAGGTAACTCCTTCTAGACCATTAATAAACCCTTACGAAAGTATCGAAGGTGACTCCTTCATATACTTTAATAAACCTTTCGAAACCATTGAAGTTAGCTCCTTCAAAACCTTTTAAAAGGCCTTCCTTTTACAAGCTCTAAAACCTTAGCCTTTTGAAAACATTAAACCATACCTTTCGACCTTGTCGAAATGTCCTACCTTTCGACCTTGTTGGAAGGTTTCTTTTTGGCCTAATCGAAAGGTTTCACCTTTCGACTTTGTCGAAAGCCTGGGGTACCTCCCATATAAAAAATTTATAAACCTTTTGAAAACAACATAACTCAAAACCTTTCGAAGATATTGCATTCAATTTAAAACAAGTGAAAACCATTTGAAACCGTTCAAAGCAAACTTCTTTGAAACCTTCAAAACGTTTCGACTTAAAACATTTATATTATGCAGAAGGATCGGAAAAACAGTGGAGTCGAAAGAAACTACTTTGAAACCTTTATAAAACCTATCGAAACCATTCTAAAACAATGAAGTGTTGATGTTCGAACCAACCCTTTGAAATCAATGGAGAGTGGTGGCAAGTTTATTTTTTAAAAAAGATAACCTTTCACTTCATCTGTGTCGAAAGTTAAGAAGCGACAACTATGCTTCTGGCCTTGTTGAAAGGTATCCTTTCGACTTTGTCGAAAGGTTCATTTAAAACAAGAAAGAAAAACAATCGAAACCTTTTTCTTTTAAACCATTTGACAACATCGAAAGCTCTTTGTTGAAAACTAGCTGGCGTATTTTCCTTAAAACCAAAACTTAACTTCATCTCCTTCGAAAGCTCTAACCTTTCGTCTCTAAACCTTTCGACTTCATCCAATTCACTACATACCATTTTCCTGATACAATGTGCATTAGTATTTGACCTAGTCGGAAGGTTTGATACCTTTCGAACTTGTCGGAAGGTTTGGAATGAAGGCGGAAGCTCTTGCTGAAAGGGTTGAAATAGAAGAAAACTCTTTGTATGTACTTTAAAACAGTTCTTTTGTACGCAACCTGTGTCGTTTTTCAAAATCTGATTGGTTGCCATAATTTTATATTCAAAAATGCTACCGACTTTCCTTATTTGGAAATTTAGATAATTTTGAAAAAGCCCCTTCCTCATTTATAATTATATTAAAAATTTAAGTCCCATACCTTAAATAATTTTTTATAACTATTAAAACACCTTAGAAAATTCTGTAAAAATTCCAGAAAATCGATTAATATGTTCTCTTCAACATAAAAATTTTCGGATCCAAACAATAATTATTTTTCTCGTAAATAATTTAACAATCCAAAATATCATTTTCTTACCTTGAGAATTCATAACAATTTCACAAAAAAATTGAAAATCGAAACCCACCTCTAAAATAACTTTTTAGATCATCACAAAATTCACAAGGCTAATGGATGTCATTTAATAAGGTTTTCATCTTAAAACATGTCATAAAATCTATATGAACATACATAAAGGATCAACATGTGTGTGTGTGTGTATATATATCATTTTATCAGTCAAAAACATGGCAAACCTTTGCAAAATATTTCGAGATTAATCTTAAATCTGAAATCATAAAAGTTTAGAGTTGTTTGCTTTAAACATTAAGGAGCTTGAGATTTGAATGGGTTTGATTTGGATATGCTTTCCTTAAGCTTTTCCTTTGTTTCCTCTTATTCTTTCGTTGTTGATGGTTGCCCGCCTTGCTTTTAAATTTTTAAAATGAGAATGAACATGTTAAGAGATACACAACCTAAGGAAGACATTATAGGAATGGCCTCTTTCCCATAATACCCCTCCTCTAATTCATTTTAAACCCTTCATTTAATTTATTAGTTAAAAAGATACGACTACCTTAATTAAATTAAATCTCAGTCCCCTTATCAACACATTATTTTATTTAGATTATCTAACTAAATCTCCTAAATAATGTTATCAAAAATTAGGGGTGTTACAGACTCCCCTTCTTAAAGAATTTCTTTCTCGAAATTACAATAAGGCTCAAAACAAACAAGAGGTAAAACATACCATCAAAAAAATTCAGGATAAGCATCTCTAATCTTGCTCTCAACCTCCTAAGTACAGTCATCGTCACTCTATTAGACTTTGACTAATCTAACCGTCTTAGTTCTAAACCTCATCTCATCTCTCGCAACAACACGAACTGCCTTCCTCACCATTGTCAAGTTCGGTTCTATCACTAAATCATTTAGCACTATTGGTGCAATAGAAGTCTCCGGGTCTGTAACACACTTTCTGAGATGAGAAATATGAAAAACATCATAGACACCTGCCAAACTGTTCCGTAACTCAATTCTATACGCGAGCTTTCAGATCTTCTCCGGAATAGGAAAAGGTCCAACAAACCTAGAAGATAACTTCCCCGACTTCCCAAATCTAAGCACACCCTTCATCGGTGATAATTTGACAAAAACCTGGTCCTTAACTGAGAACTCCAAATCTTTCCACCTCTTATCTACATAATCTTCTACCTAGACTGAGCCTCCTTCATCCTAGCTCAAATGACCTCAATCTTTTCTGCAGCTAGTATAACCAGGTCTGGACCAAGAATCAACCTATCCTCGGTCTCCAACCAACAAACGGGAGATTTGTATGGCCTTCCATACAAAGCTTTAAATAGTGCCATCCAATTACTAGTCTAATAACTGTTGTTATACGAAAATTCGAATAGATGCAGATGGTCCTCCCATGATCCCCCGAAATCCAGAACACAAGCTCTTAACAGATCTTCCAAGATCTTGCTAACTCTTTCCGTTTGCCCATCGGTCTGCAGATGGTAAGGGGTAGTCATCATAAGCTTGGTTCCAAAAACTTCCTGCAGACTCTTCCAAAACTCGCTTGTGAACAAAAAATCTCTATCACTAACTATGTTGCTGGAAACTCCATGTAGTCTCGCCACATTCTTCATGAACAACCTTGCTAAAACAGGTGCCGTCCTGATTGACCTGAAACACCCCACACCACTTGGTATACCAAAAAAGGGCATACTAAAGAATGTAGTGCATTATAGGTATAGCTAAAACATTACAGAGACTAAGATTCACAAGACAAATAGATAATAACAGCGGAAAAAATTAAACTTCATTACTTCATAAAATAAGTCATTAAAACAGAATATGTCTTAAAAACCAAATACACATGTCTCGTGAAAAACACAATCTCGGTCACATCATCAGAGTACATAAACAATAAAAATCATCCCTCTCATAAAGTAACAGTACACCAAATGAATGAACACTGAAAAAGAAGAAGAATACATGAAGAAAAACTCTGCAACTGAATCTCCAGGAAATCCGAATCTACTATCCTTGCCTCTGTTGGCTTACGGGGGAAAAGGGGAAATAGAGGAGTGGGTCAGATTTTAAGCCTGGTGAGCGAAAGTAATTACTTGCATTTCTAAGCAAGATAAAGATAATAGACTTGGCAATAGTTCTAGTATAAAAGAAAATAAAGGAAAGATAAAAATGGAATAAAATATTGTTTAACTGTTTGCTTTGATTATGATTGTTTGCATTTATCATAGATTGCTGTGATTAGGCTGAAACCCTAATCCTATTTTAATTTGGCCGAATCCTAATTCTACCCATTGATCGGCCTTCTATCTCTGTTGTGCCACTATGAGCCAGTCCCATCCTGTGGGTCCTACAACAAAAGACATCTATTTAGCGCTTGGAACGCAGTAGCGATTTATCTACCCTAATTGATGCTGCACGCTCGGTCATCGCCGGTACGCACTAACCGTCGCTCCCTATTTTGACCTCTTATCTATCCTAATCAGAATAAGCATGCCCAGCCTCACCTGATCTATTATGAGACCATCAGTTCTAGTCTAAAACAAGTCCTGCCCAACCTAACCTAAGTGTTTTGTGAGACCATCAGTCCTAGTCTGAAAGAGGAATGCTGCCAGTACAGGTCCTAATAAACAAAATCTAGTTGCGCTCCTTGCGCGAATCATCTGATTTGAGCTTCTATCTATTGGCCCCATAATTACCCTAGTTAGCATAAGCATGTCCCAGCCTCACCTAATCTTTTGTGAGACCATCAGTCCTAGTCTGAAAGGGTCCTGCCCAGTCTCACCTAACTATTGTAAGACCATCAGTCCTAGTCCAAAAGGGAATGCTGTTGGTACGGGCCCTGTTTCTATCTTTGCTTATTAACTTAGTGTAAGTTTTAAAATAAGCCTCTTCTGTTATTTCTTCTTTATTTGCTTATTAACTTAATCTAAGTCTTTAAAATAAGCCTTTTCTGTTATCTCTGCTATATTTGCTTATTAACTTAATTATAAGTTTTAAAATAAGCCTTTCTGTTCTCTCTGCTTAATTATAACCTACGTTATAATTGTTACTCTTCTATTTTATCTTTTTATTTATAACCACTAGTTATAAACCTGCTTGCAAATGTCTCAAATTTGCCTATTTCAGTCTATCTTCTTTTTATTACAGTTTTTCTTATTTTACATCTAGTTTCTGTAAATTTAGTGTTTAATTCTATTTAATCCATATTTGCGAATTATTCCCTTTTTATTCTTTTATTCGCGTAAAAAGGAATAAAAAGAAACTAACATTTACAGGCTGAATTCTAATGTAAAATAGATGTAAATAACTGTAAATAACTGAATTAAATGGCTAAATAAAAATTGCTGAATAAAATAGACTGAAAATAACTTTTAAAAATTAAATGTGAATAAATTATATAAAAATTGTCTCAAAATTGCATAAAAACTACAACTATTGAGAACCCTATAATTTTAAATCACTTAAAAATCTAAAATAATTACTAAACACCCACAAGTGGTCCTTAGCTCTAGTCCTTGGTCTTCCTTGATCCACTTCTAGAGTGTAGAATATTTTTATCAAAAATTTCTTCTCCTTAGAAGAATATTCTATTTAGGGTCAAGCTTCAAGCAAAGAAACCAAATAGGAGAAAATCTGAATGAGAAAAATAGCTAGGCCTAGGGTATTGTTTATAGTGTAGTTTAGGGATCTCGGACCATTGGATTTGAGGATTAAATCTGGTGCAACCATGCCATAGGCTCGTTGGGAATTGTCGGGTGGAAGCACGTACACACAGGATTAAAGAGAGGTTGAAAAACACGTCATTGTTCGAAGCTGGACGTTTTCACGCCAATATACATAGGCAGGTCGATCTGCATGTTGACCTACTGGTCCACCTATGGCCTTGAGGGTTGACCCTATGGTCGACCTGGCCTTGGTCTAGGTCGACCTAACCCTTGTATTTTTTTGGTTGTTTTCTTGTTTATTTCGTAACTTCTTCATTTTAACTCGGATTTTGACAAATAATATGGAAATTGACTAGAAAATTACCACGGACACAATGGTGCAACTTCCATAGCTTGATTCTGACAATTTCACAAACTTATTTTATTATTTAATTAATTCGTTAATTAATTATTCTAGCTTAAATTTCGGGTTGTTATATTCTCCCCTCCTTAAAGGATTTCGTCCCCGAAATATCTAAGGATAGAAGAATGAAATAAAAAAATTTATCCAAATTTTACAACCATATACTAAACCACAAATTAATTACATCCATTGTCCTTAAGTTTTCTAATGCAGTTTATGATATATATATATATATATATATGCAAATAGTGTAGTGTCATTGTCCCTAACTAATGTAAAAGATTAGGCGGTTTACTAGTTTAGTCGACCTGCTTTTATGCAGTCATGTATGTGCATGCATCCAAATGAATGCAAATTCCCTAAAGAAAACTGATAGTTCTATATGCATGCTACAATCATCATCCAAATGCAACAATCATATGATAATCATCCATTTATAGCAGCCATGGAAAATAAAAATAAATTCCAAATGCGCACACATCCATATACATATTCTTTAGTGACCTAGTTAGGCCGATCCCTAAGAGATAATAGTGTCTGGTGTGTATATATGCGTCCATTAGCATCCACTAGCAAACACTTGCAACCACTAGCCTCCATCATACATAACATGTTCTAGTAACATGTTTACATTCAGTCCTACCATTAATGTGCACGTAAATGTGCATATATATACATCCATATTTTATCTCTTTTTATTTGAATAAATATCATATTTGGGCATTTTAACATGTTTAAAACCAAAATACAATTAATTTCAAATCATCATATATTCACCTTCATTCAGGGGCAAAACGGTTATTTTTGTGCATGTGTAAATTTGAGAATTTTTACTTGGACATTTTTGATGATTTTTATAGGAATTTGAATGCATATGGATGAGGCTTATATGACGATTCGTGCATGCACAAATGAATACAAAGGAAATGTTATCCCGCCTTTTCAACAAGGCCGTGATACCAAAAGATCGGCCGAGAAACCAAAGATAGTTCGTCTCGAAGAATGGTCAACTCAACATCTTAGCAAAGCAAGTTCTGTTGAATGTTTTTTCAAATAAGATCCCCTACGGAGGGGGGTCCAGGGGGGGTGGCAAGCCCCTAAGGTGGGGGTGCTTGGGCAACACCCCCGCTACGGGGTTCGACCTACTGCTTTGAGACCTACCAACCTAAAGATTTCAGCGACCTACGACCTATAGGTCCCAGCGACCTACGACCTAAAGGTCCCAGCGACCTACGACCTAAAGGTTCCAGCGACCTACCAGGAGAAGATATCCAACGATCTAGCACACCGGCAGGCCTAAGCGACCTAACCTCTTACGACCTAGTGGTCAACGACCTAACGACTTTGTAATAGACATCGACCTAGCGACCTAACACTTTCCGACCCAACGACCTAACATCCTAGCGACCTGATGACCTATGCATACTCAAAGCCATTTGTTGCCTCTTCCAGTAGGTCGCTCACGACCTAAGCTTGACATTCCCTCTTCTACTAGGTCGCTCATGACCTATCCAAACGAAGACAATTCTAATACTGTAACTTCTTAGGTCGCTAACGACCTACCACTCCCTGCACCATAGCTCCTTAGGTCGCCGCTCTCTCTCCTGCTACCCCTTAGGTCGCTCACGAACTATGACCTATCCCTTAGGTCGCTCACGACCTATGACCTATACCTAGTTTCTTCCTTATAAATGCCTCGCCAATTCCACATTGAACGAGGGATTTTTTCCGGATTTCAAAAGCGTCGATACTCTGCTATTTTTTGGACCCCTCCAACACTTCAATCGCGAAGATTCCTCATCAATAGTTCTACTTCATTCAACATGGATCCAAAGAGCAATCTGTCATCAAAGTCCTAATCTCTTGCTTCTATTATGTTGTAATCGCTGAAAAGTGTTGTAAAGGTGTTGTAACCGAGAAATCGTGTTGTAAAAGTGTTGTAATCTTGTAAAAGTGTGCTCAAAGAACATAAAGAAGGATGTAAAGTGGATGTAGGCTTAACTTTAGGCCGAACCACTATAAAAATTGTTGTCTCTTTTACTGTTTTTTCCCTTTTTCCGTTTACTTTTAGTTCCCATGTAAACGGGTGGTGCTTTCACTAGATTACTCCAGACACCAGAGTGTTAGCGATATACTTCTAGCGTTAACAGGAAAGAAGAGGGAAATAATTCAAACTGAAGATCATGGAGGACCACACCTACCTACCTACCTTAATGTACAAATTAGAGGCTAATGAACATGCTTATGAAACAAATAGCTTCATGTATACTTAAATGATGATTAGTAGAAGCTAATGATTACTTGGCCTCCACACTTCCTAAGGGGTATTTTAGGAAGCTCCCTAAAAATAGAATTAGAGTTTTATGCATGTATAAATAGCCCTCTTATGTACATGTAAACTGTTAATGCTAAAAAGTGAACTCTAACACCCGGTGTGTGTAATAGATTCGTGAAAGCACCACCCGTTGGTACGGGAACAGAATACAGGCTGAAAATAGCAGTGAAACAGTAAAGGAACAACAGATTTATAGTGGTTCGGCCCGTAATTAAGCCTACGTCCACTTTATAGTCTTTATTACTGAATCGAGTTACAAAACGATACAAAACACTTATCAAACACAGTACAATTTGATCACACAACAATCTCGACTACTAGCTCAAACTTCGGTGATGAATCTTGCTAAATCCGTGTCGGATGAACGAAGTTCTTCACGAAGCTTGTTGTAGTGCCTTGAGTGTTGGAAGATCTTTATTTGTTGAATGGATTGAGAGTGCGGCAAAGTATCAATGCTCCAGAAAATGAATGGCCAAAATTCCTTTACCCGTTGGAGTTTGGGGGGTATTTATAGGGTAGAATCTGAACAGGGAATTTTTCCAAGTCCTAAGTCGTAGTCGACTTATAGTAGGTCGTAGGTCCTAAGTCGGCGACGAGATAGGAGCTCTTGCATTTAGTTACTCCTGAATACGAGCTGTTAAGTTGCAAGTCATAGGTCGGCAGCGACTTAACATAAGTCATAGGCCTGTGGCATCTTAAACTGGTAGGTCAGAGATCCCTTAAGTCGTTAAGTCGGTAACAGTCTTAAGTCGGAGACTTCCTTATCTTGTAAACTCTTAAGTCGGAGCATTCCTTAACTCGGAGCATTCCTTAACTCGGAGCCTTCCTTAACTCGGAGCATTCCTTAAGTTAGTAACCTACTTAAGTCGGTCTTAGTTCTTAAGTGGTAGATTATCTTAAGTCGGCTCCTGTTAGGTCGGACCTGTAGCTTAGGTCGTATGCTGCCTTAAGTCGTGACCTATTAAGTCGGCACACTTTATAAGTCGTATGCTCCCTTAAATCGGCTGCTGTTAAGTCGGTTTTCATCTTAAGTCGGTCACGCCTTTAACTCGTTATGTCGCGAATCGAAAGAGGGTTAACATTTGCCCCTCGAAGTACATGCCTAAGTCGTAGGTCGTGTGCTTCGATTTCCCTAGTTTGCTCTATGGACGACTTAAGATGAGTCGTAGGTTGTAAGTCGGATGTACCGATTCATCTTCTACTACCCCAGTATAAATAGCCTGAGTCGTTCCTTCTTCTCCTTCACCTATTACTTGTTCTTTAAGCCGTGTCTGCCATTAACGCAATTTCAAGCTTTCTAAGGCGATTTCGATTCTTCTTCGATCATCCCTAGCATCATACTGCGTAAGCATTTTCGCCTCTTTCCAATCGCAGATTATCATCAATCCTTTGTCTCTGGTTTGCTCCCTTGAACCTTGCAAATATCGTCACACTGGACATTGATGGACTTAGGGTAGTTCGATATTACTTGATTCGTGATTTGTGGCGATTTAGTGATGCCTCAAGGTTAAGGTTGAAGACTGTGAGGTTATTGGGTTAACGGGTTAGGAGTTGAATGGTTCACGAGTTAGGGATTAACGAGTTAGAAGGTAGATGGATTAGGAATTGGATGGTTAATGAGTTAAGGATTAAACGAGTCAGAAGTTAGATGGATTGGTGATTTCGCGTGATCCAGCAATTTTGATGATTTAACTATGGATCGACTTATCACTTTCTACGACTTAAGCTCTGAGTCGTAGTCGAGTTAGGACTTAGGAGTTTTTGTTGCTTTGAATTAGAGCTTCTTTTATCCTTCACGACTTACGACTTAGAGCATAGCTGACCTTAACCCGCAGGAAGCAACTTTTAAGTCGCAGCCGAGTTAGCACCCAAGTCGTTGCCGAGTCAATGCTTGAGTCGTGGGCGACTTACCGTTCGAGTCGTTTGCGACTTAGTACTTGTTCAGATTTTGCTTGAATATGTACTACGATTTAAGAGTTACGACTCAGCTTGACTCATAGTATATCCCTTAGACCGTGGGCGAGCTAGAACTTTGAATTTCCGACCCATGCTAAGTCGTGAACAAGTTAGAACTTGAACATATTTTTCACTGCCTTGAACGTTAAGACTTGAATTGCCTGAACTTTGGACTGTTGAACTTTGTTGCATTCTTTTACAGATTATCCATAATTCTAATTGCCTGTAATAACATTTATAGAAAACTGGGACGAATATACTGCTCTAACTGCCCACATCAAATGACAGATTAGTTGATAAAGAAAAAATCAAATTAGAACTGCATGAACGAAATGTTGTACAATAACCAATTCAAGTGAAGTATTAGAGCAAAATCGTAATAGTCAACTGAAACCGATTTATTTGCATTAACACTGTACTTAAATATTAACAAGTTCTGAAATCTCATAATCGATAGACTGTCGACTAGTTTAATTCCTGTTGTGTTTACTTGTTATTTTTATTGGCTCTGCACAACACTTCACACTTTTTAGGAAACGTGCACCTTAATATTTGATCATCAAGTTCCTTGTGTAGAATGACATCTCAACAAAAAGACTTGGAACCAGCTGGAGGAGTTTTTCCAATTGCTACTCCATTGAACGATCCTCCGGAAAGGACCCCTACCACTCTGAGCCATAAAGTTTTCCGTCAATTATGCATTCAGTTTGGCATTGTCGAAGCTAACGCTTTGTTCCCTGGAATAAATGACACTGCTGATAGGCCGCCCCATGGCTTTGTCGCAGTTAACCGCCAAATGTTCTTGAGTGGAGCTATCCCCCCATTTAACGATTGTCTTCGAGAACTTCTCCTCCGATTATATATCTCCCCTTTTCAACTACACCCTAATGGCTACTCCATCCTGCTTGGACTGTGTGTGCTTTTTAGGAGAACGCTGGACCGTTTTCCCAATTTTGGAGAAATTCGCTTCCTGTGCTCATTTACAAAGCACAAAGACCATCCTTCCATCATAGTTGTGAGAAGTGTTAGAAACCGTAAGTTGATCATTGGTCTCCCTGACAGTGTTCACAGTTTCCTAAGCCAGTTTTTCTACGTCCGCTGTCCTCCAGGATTTTACGCCATCTGGAAAGTAGGAAGTAAGATCACTTGTCTCTGTTTCTTATGTTTTTTCGAACTTGCCAAAGTCCGAGTTATCAAGTGTTAACTTTGCCCTTTTCTTTTCAGCACTTCCTCCTCCTTCTAGAAATCCCGGTCACAAAGCGACTTTTGAGAGGCTTATGGCAGTGCCAGTCGAGGAAAGGAGTATACAATTTCTGTTGACAGACGAATTTTTACATCGATTCGGGCTTTTACACTCTTCCCGCTTTACTCAGCCTCATGAAGTTTCTAATTTTCCAGCACAGACATCAGATGCCCCAGCTTCAACGGAAGAGATGGCTTCAAAGGAGCCAACTGCAGACACTTCATTAGTAAAGTGTTCTTCTTCTATCGATGTTGTGGGGTCATCCAGCAAGTTAATTCTCTCTCCAGTTATTGAAGAGGAGAAAAATCCTCATATTTCTGAAAAGATGGCCGACGTGGAAGTCGAGAAAGAGAGTTCTGCTGGGCATGATGGCGATGATACCTTTGATGATTTGAGTGACATAATGATAACTTCCCAAGAGCTTTTTAAAGATAATATTTCAAAAGCGATCTCCCCCGTCGTTGAAGCGACTTCCTCCTTGAAACAAGCCTCGACACCTTCTACACCAGTCGTCTCCATTTCCACATTAAAGCGTGGTTTGTAGTTTGACGCGCGTAGTTTGCACGCCGCACACACTTAGGATTTTTCGGTACTTATACGCACTTGTCCTTTTTTCCTGGAGATTTCTAAACTTCACTTCTTTTTTATTTTCAGATTCTCCGATGGGGCGCTCTGGCTCACATTACGACAGATTTCAGCGCTATGGGGGCCGCGGAACTTATGACTTTAGGCGATATCTCGATGCCCCGAGGGAGACAGATGAAGAAAGAGCTATTAGGAAAGCTCAGGAAAGACGGGATTATAAGCAAGAGAAGCGGGATTACGAGAGTCAATACGGGAGGAGAGACGAACGACACGACTCTTCCCACAGAAGCGATAGTTCACATAAGCGAAAGTCTTATGATGATAAGGGGAAGACCCACATTGCTGACGACTCAAGCAAGCGGTCCAAGCATAGTGACGTATCTGCAATTTCTAAGAAGACTGATGCTCCCATTCTTCCTAATATCCCGTCTAGCTCTCCTCCTTTAAAGAAGTCCGACATTCAAGCGATCATTAGCAGGCCTCAGTATCAGGTTAAAGATGGCCCTCCAACACTTCAAAGCCGATTTCCGAATTGGTGCTTAAAAGGAGTGCGCTTTGACCTAGATTTGGTCCCGATAGATAAGCAAGCCATGCTCCGAAATTTAGATGCCGTCAAGCTTGACATTGACCAGATGTCACAATGGCAAAAGCTTGTTGATGAACTCCAGAGAGTCAACCACATGAATCTCGAAAACATGCTGACTCTGGAGAATGATAAAGCTGAATGGGATAAATGGTGCAAGCAGCATGACGCGGAAATGACGAGTATTTCCGATGATAATGCTAGACTTGAATCCGAGGTCAAAAAACTTAAGGAAGATCTCGCCGCTTCTTCCGCTTCACAATCTCAAAAGGAAGAAGTGTTTCAAAAACAAGTGCGGGATGCGCACGCCACTCAGAGGGATGCTGAAATGAAATTTGCGGCTGAGCAGTTCGTTGTTGAAGAGTACCGCAAAAATAACACTCAGTTGCGGGAAACATTTAACTCCTAGAACGTGGAGATTGAATTGCTAAATTCTCGACTTGCCAAAGCTGAAAAAGAGCGTGATGAGGCTGTTGCTGGTCGAGTTGCAGCCGTTGCCGAAAAAGAAGCGGCCGAGCAATCGCACGAGGCAACAAAAGCTAATGTCAGCTCTACCTTATTTGACTTTTATTTGCACAGCGTTCTGGGGCGTGGGAGTCTTTCTTTTCTGGGTCCTGAATATGAGATTACTCTAGCTGAGGTATGGGAAGCCGCAGTTGATATGCTTTGCGGTCCCGGTTATGATGAAGCAGGACTTGAGGCGCGCTATCTTGACGATGAAGCTCGTGTCGCTCTAGCTAGAGGAAAAGAGCAACTTGCCAGAGCGCGAGCTGAGTCTACAGGAGATGAACACCCGAAAGAGGGAGCTCCTTCAACTACCCCTGCTCATACTTCAAGTTCAGCTGATGCCAACATTGTAGATTCCAGTGCCCATTCTTCACTTCCTGCTAAAGTTGACACAGAAATTGTGACTACTCCTACTGAGGACGAGGCCCTGGAAGATATTGAGGCTGAGAAATTCGAGATTAATTTTACGAATCCGACTTCCCCAGGTAACTTTGGCGTCAACTCGGATCCAGTCAATCACCTATTCAATTTAACCGAGTTTGACGAACTAATAACTTCACTTTTTTCGGAGAATACCGATTTTAACTTCTTTTCTTCTGCAGTGGAGGTTCCGAAAGCTGCACCAACTTCTCCTTCTCTGGCTGCCGCTCCCTCTTCTTCTCAAGTTACTCCCCTTCCAGCTTCTCAACCGGGATCGCAAGAAGAGAAAATAGAAGCCCTCAAAGACTTGGACAATCCAGTTGTTTCGCAGGAGCAAAAGGCTGTGGAGCTTGAAGAAGGCGAAAAGACTCAGAAGCAGTCTTTTAATGACGACACGAAACTTTCCACACTTCTTACTACTCCTGTAAGCGAGTCTTCCTCGAAAAGGAAAGGGAAGCGTGCCATGAAGAAGAAGAAGAAGAGTGCTTCGGTTGATGAAGAAAATGTTGAAGAAGACCCGACTACTCCTCCTTCTCCATCCCGTCCATGCCGGATTCCGAAAATGGTCATCAAACCGGGCAAGGGTACTAAAGGTGGGAAGAAGGAGTAATAAACTGGGCTTTTTGTCTTACTTTTTGCTTGTACCAACCGGATATTGTGCGGGTACCGGTCCCCGCTTCTTTTTGTAATCTGCACAATGTTAAAAATTTCTCATAGTGTTGAATAAAATAAATATTTTACTTGTACAAAATCTTGTGTATGTACGAATATATCTGTTTTTTATTTGAAGTGTAGAGTAAACGATTCTTTTTACTTGTACCAACTTTTTGTCTGTGCTTCAAGAACACATTTATTCCACATCTTCTTTTCATGATATTGTAATGAACTTGTGGTATATTGCTTGTATATTACTTTTTATTAATGTTTGTATAATGTTGCCCCCATGCCACGAGTATATTGCAATATTTCTTGCTTTTACAAGACTGATACTCTTATTTCAGAGAATAACTATTCCACTTTTAAAGGAAGAATTATTCTGCTTTTAATAGAGTATATCTCGTCTTTGGAGAAATTTTTATTTTCTCTCTTTTTCTCGAAAAACACTTCAACTTTCGGAGATAATCACTTTTTACTTATTAAAAAGTGGATTTTCCTACGTGGTGAAATGAGCTTCTAAAGAAGGTTTTTGATTTTGTGCCTCATCAAAGGGCTTATTTTGTAGTACTTCAGCTTTTTTAGGAAGAACTTTTTGAGATGAATAAGTTAATCTTCCTTTGAGAGTTGAAATATGCTTCCGGAGAAGGCTTTTTGGTTTGAGCATTCTATTTCGGGACATGCCTCCGAAGAGGGCTCCTCTGAAGAGTTGTGCCTCCGAAGAGGGCTTGTGCCTCCGAAGAGGGCTTGTGCCTCCGAAGAGGGCTTGTGCCTCCAAAGAGGGCTTGTGCCTCCGAAGAGGGCTTGTGCCTCCGAAGAGGGCTTGTTGATTGCCTGGAAGTTACTTTCTCATGGTCGGATGGGTCCATGGGGAGGACGCAAGTTACTTGATTGGACGTTCGTTTGTACAAACGGTCGCAATCAACTAACAAGTTGCCCCTTCGGTGGTCCCACCGATCTTTTTGATTGTGGAAAGCACTCCCATTTATTGGCGTGCCTCGTTAGAGGGATTTGGTTGGTTGGTGTGCCAGGAAGGTTGCGTCTCAGGGGCGAGTGGATCCATGAGACGGACGCAAGCTGTCTGATCAGATGCATCACGATCAGTTAGCGAGGGTCCTGTTCCTTCTGCTTGGGAAGGTGTCCCTTTAGTGGATCTATCGGCCTTCTTATTGAGAGGCATACCTCCTTTTGGCTGCTTCTATGTTTGCCGGCTCATGTTTTCTCATTATCTGCTCATCTGCGATCCTTTATCATCGTTCCCAAGCGCGTCTTCCTTTCTTTTGTAAGTAAATTGCTTTATCCGAAGAAGTAGACTTCACTGTTGAGTGACTCCACAGGGTAAGCGCAAGTTATTTAGTTGGATGTCTTTTAATATTGATGATCACTACCAATTAGCGAGTGCTTGACACAGTGGCGTCATCAACTTTTATGTGAAGTTCCTCTTGTATTGGATTCGAATTTGGAATTTTTATTGCTTGAAATTTGCTTAATAAGTGACTTTTAGGGGCCGCTTGGCTTTGCGATGAGTAAGCCTTGTTTTAATGTCCTACAATTTTGATTTGACATTTTAGCAATACATTCAAAGCATTTACATATCAAAATGAAACAAGCATTATAAAACAGTAAAGAACACAAGATTTATAGTGGTTCGGCCAAGAATTGGGCCTACATCCACTTTATAGCTTTCATTCATTCATACTGATTTAAAATTTCTTTCAACACAACTGATACATACGTCACTATTTTACAATCTTGAGCAAAGCTTTTTCAAGTAAAATAAGGACGTAAGTGGTTGCTGTTCCAGGCTCTTGGAATTGGATCTCCCTCGACGGTTATGAGTTTGAAAGTGCCAATAAGAAGTTTATTGCCTATGACATATGGCCCTTCCTAGTTTGGCCCAAACACACCAGTCGCTGTCATGATCCTTTTCAAGACTAAATCACCGACTTCAAAGCTGCGTTGGCGAACTTTTGAGTTGAAGTGCCTGGCTATTCTTTGCTGATAAGCTGAAACTCTAAGTCTAGCTTCTTCTCTTTTCTCATCAAGAAAATCAAGTGCTTCAAGTTGCAGCTTTTCATTTTTAGCTTTGTTGAAATGAATTCTCCTGTGTGAAGGAACTTCTACTTCCACCGGAATCATTGCCTCTGATCCGTATGCCAGTGAAAATGGAGTGTGCCCAGTTGCAGTTTTGTGAGTAGTTCTGTATGCCCATAGTGCCAATGGAAGCTTATCGACCCAACCACCTTTTGCTTTTTCAAGCTGTTTTTTGATGGTTGACTTGATAATTTTGTTTACTGCTTCCACTTGCCCGTTTGCCTACGGATGAGCCACTGCTGAGAAACTTTTTCGGATTTTGAATTGCTTCCAGAAGTCCTGGAACTCTTCGCTTTCAAATTGAGTACCGTTGTCTGTGATTATCTTCTGTGGCACACCATACCTGCAAATGATATTTTTTGTTACAAAATTTATCATCTTTTTAGAAGTAATGGTGGCCAAAGGTTCAGCTTCAGCCCATTTAGTGAAATAATCGACAGCAACAATAGCATATTTGATTCCAGATTTAGCAATCGGTAAAGGTCCAATCAAGTATATTCCCTAAATGGCGAACGACCATGGGCTGACCTTTTGCGTGAGTTCGGTGGAAGGGGCTTTTGGAATTTTTGCAAATCTTTGGCACTTGTCGCACTTTCGGGAATAAGAGGCAGCATCTCGATTAATGTCTGGCCAGAAATACCCATATCGAAGAACTTTCTTGGCTAGAGTTTGACCGCCTGAATGATCTCCACATTCTCCTCCGTGTATTTCAGCTAGAATTGTCTCGGCTTCTTCCTTAGTTACACATCGGAGTAATGGCATTGAGAATCCCCATCTGTATAATCGGCCATCTTGAATTGTATATCTGGACGCTTTCCTCAACAGCTTTCGAAGTTCTTTAGAACTTTCTGGTAGGAAACCATTGAGTAGATATTCTTTGATTGGAGTCATCCATGATTCGTGCTCTTGAGACGCAACCATAATCCACTCAATGTCCATCTCATCAATGCTTGGAGCCAACAGAACTTCTACAGGGACCAACCCCAATAGTTGAGCCTCTCCAGAACTTGAGTACTTTGCTAGAGAATCTGCCTTCATGTTTTCAATCCGAGGAATATGACTTATCGTGTAATGATCAAAATCTTCTAGAAGTTTACACGCCTTTGACAAATACGCGGGCAAATTTCCACCTTTAGCTTGAAATTCTTTCTTTACCTGGCAAACAATAAGTTGGGAATCGCTGAAGATCTGTAACACTTTGATGCTCAATTCCTTGGCAATTCTTAAGCCGGCAATGAGAGCTTCATACTCTGCTTCATTGTTTGTTGAAGGAAATTCCAGTCTCAATGCATAGCACAATGATCGTCCTTCGGGGGTTTCAAGCACTACCCCTGCCCCATAACAATAATCATTTCTTGAATCGTCAACATACAACTTCCACTGGATTTGAACACCATCAGTTGTTTCTTTCTCACTGTCTCCTTTGTCAGTAGATTCCGCAATAAAATCTGCTAAAGCTTTTCCGTTGATTGCTCTTCGGGGATGGTAAGTGATGTCATATTGGCTGAGTTCTATGTTCCACTTCAAGAGACGACCCGAAGTTTCAGGACGATACAGGATTTGCTTTAGAGGTTGATCGGTAAGGACCTTGATAGGATGAGATTGAAAATATGGTCTCAACTTCCTGGAAGCGATTAGCAAACAGTAGGCAAGCTTTTCTATCTTTGAATAATTCATCTCTGCCCCAGTGAACCGTTTGCTGATGTAATAGACTGGACGCTGTATTTTCATATCTTCTCGTACGAGTGCTGCACTGAGAGCATGCGATGAAATTGCTAAATAGATGAAGAGGTCTTCGCCATCACTAGGCTTGGAAAGAACTGGAGGAGTTTCCATATGATGAATCAGTTGATCG
This sequence comes from Allium fistulosum, assembly GCA_030737815.1. Classification (NCBI taxonomy): domain Eukaryota; kingdom Viridiplantae; phylum Streptophyta; class Magnoliopsida; order Asparagales; family Amaryllidaceae; genus Allium; species Allium fistulosum. The sequence continues at coordinate 208,768,783 of CM060904.1, read as the reverse complement.
AAAGCATTCTGACATTCGGGAGTCCACTCAAAATTTTTCTTTCTTTTCTTTAGAGCATCAAAGAAGGGAATGCATTTGTCTGTGGCCTTGGAAATGAAGCGACTCAGAGCGGCGACTTTTCCATTGAGACTTTGCAGTTCTCTCTTTGTTTTAGGGGCTTTGACTTCTCTTAGAGCTGTGATTTGAGCAGGATTGGCCTCGATGCCCCTAGCGCTCACGATGAAACCCAAGAATTTTCCGGACTCTACCCCGAATGAACATTTCAATGGATTGAGCTTCATTCCGTACTTTCGAAGAATTGTGAACATTTCCACCAAGTGATCCATGTGGTCGACTGTTTTCTTCGACTTTACTAACATATCATCAACGTAAACTTCCATAGTCTTACCAATCTGAGGTTTGAACATAGCATTGACAAGTCTTTGGTAGGTTGCCCCTGCATTCTTCAATCCGAAAGGCATGACTTTGTAACAGTAGAGACCGACATCTGTGATAAAACTTGTGTCTTCCTAATCTGGTTCATTCATCATAATCTGATTGTATCCGAAGTAAGCATCCATAAAAGATAACAACTCATGTCCAGCCATCCCATCTACCAGTTGATCGATTCTAGGCAACGGAAAGCAGTCTTTAGGGCAAGCTTTGTTTAGATCTGAGAAATCAATGCATACTCTCCACTTTCCATTCGCCTTTTTAACTAGTACTGGATTCGAAACCCAATTTGGATAAGTGGATTCTCTGATGAAACCATTCTCCATAAGCCGATCAACTTCTTCCTTCAACGCTGCTGACCTCTCTAGACCTTGAGTTCTTCTTTTCTATTTTACCGGTGTGAATTTCGGATCGATATTCAGGGTATATACAGCAATTTCCAAAGAGATCCCACACATATCAGCATGACACCAAGCGAACACGTCCAGATTTGCTTTTAGAAATGATATCAGTGTGTTTTGAACTGTTATACTTAGTTGCGAACCCACATTGAGCACTTTGTTTGGGTCTTTTGAGTCGACAGGTATTGGTACCGTAACTTCCACGGGTATCACTCTACTCTCCTCTGCACTGGCTTTTCTGGGGTCCATTTCTCTCCTTGCACCACTATGCTCGCCAGTGCAGGTACCACCCTGTATTTGCTATAAGGTTGGGTTTTTGATGCGGAGGGGAGCTGCCGCATCTTTACCCATTTCTCTCTTCCTGGCTTCTCGAAGCTCTATAAGATAACATTCGCGTCCAGCATTTTGATCTCCCTTGATGACACCAACACCATTTTCTGTAGGAAACTTCATAGTTAGGCACCACGGGGCCAAAATGGCCTTGAATGCAGCTAGAGTTGGCCTGCTTAGGAAAGCATTGTAGGAAGAAAATCCATCAACAATTACAAAGGTTTGTTTCCGAACTGCCCTTTTCTGCCCTTCTCCAAGTTCCACGAACAACTCGATAGTTCCGATTGGTTCCTGCGGCTCCCCAATGAAACCAACAATCTTTTGTGATGAAGCTTGAACGTCGGTCATTGGAATTTTCATCTGGTCAAATGTTTTCTTGAAGAGTATATTGCAGGAAGCACCGCAATCAATGAGCACTTGTCTTACGATGGCTGGCCCAATTCCTGCAGAGATAACCAAGGGATCTATGGTTGGAGCTTCAATACCCATAGAATCCCTAGCCTTGAACATAATATCATCATTAGAAATCTTCTGCTACTTCAGGGGTGCAGCATCTTCTATAGCAAAAACATCTTCCTCTGCTGGGATGTACTTCAAAGCATGAGCATATCGTTCCATTTCACCCCAGCTTCTGCCCGCTGGGTGTGGGCCTCCTGTAATCACATTGATAATGGGCCTTTCGGATTCATGTGCCGTAGTACCTTTACCCGAGCCAGATGGTTGAGTAGGGGGTTGCTGCCCCTGAGTAGACGAAGTTGGGTCATTCCTGTTTTTCTTGACATACTGTTGCAGCTTGTTTTCTCTCAACAATTCTTCAATTAAGCTCTTCAAGTGATGACATTCATTGGTATCATGACCGGGTTGGTTGTGAAAACGGCAGAATTTTCCATTTCGCATAGCACCCTTACCCGGTTTTATCTCAGCTGGTTTGGGATAATCCACAGCATATTTGGTGGCAAAGAAGATATTTTCCGGAGTGTCGGTCAATGGAGTGAAATCTGATGGTTGGAAGAAGCGAGGTTTCTTTGCATCCTTTTGTTTCTTCCCATCATGACTTTCCCTTTTCTGACCTCCGGAATCTTTCTTCACCGAAGCAGCAATGTTGTTTTCCACCTTTGTTGTCACCACTTTCATTGGTGCCGGAAGATTTTCCAAGCGTATGAATTCATCTGCTTTCTTATAGAACTTCTCGAGAGAATTTGGCTCCTTCATTTTCAGCCATCTTCCAAATTTGCTCGATTTGTCGATAGCACGCATCAAATAGGTCAAGACCATTCGTGGCTCTGCGTTGTCAACTTCTGCCAGAGCTATATTGAAGCGATTCAGGAATGACTTAATATGCTCTCTCGGATTCTGCTCAAGACTAGACAATGACATTATATCCTTCGCCTTTGAAGCGTATAGCCTGAATTGCTCTTTAAACTTTTGGGTTAGATCGGAAAACTGATCTACAGATTGAACAGGAAGCTTGGTAAACCAGAGAAGTGCCACACCTTCCAAATATACTGGGAAATACCGGCACTTGATCTCATCAGTTGCCCTTGCGCCGGTCATGTGCCAGTCATATTTATACAAAAATTGATTTGGATCACTTGTTCCCTGATAAGCAGGAATGGTGGGGGGAACAAATTTTCTAGGAAACTCAGCCTTTAGAATCTTTTCAGTAAACGGAGTCTTACTCGGTGCGAATCCCCATTCGCTCTCATCTTCATCTCTCTGCATGCTCTCTTTCATTATTTGCTTAATCATGCCAGAAAGATATTCCTCATTGTTTAAAGATTTTGCGGAGTGGACTTCGGCCATTTTCTCAGAAGTTTGTCCGGGCAAATGTTCGCGGAAAACTGGCGATGGCCTAGATCCTTCAGCTTGGAGGGGTGCCCCTTTAGCAGCACCTGATCCCCCTTGAGGAATATTGCTCCCTTCGGAGTTGCGAAGAGCATCAGCGATGTTTTCTTCATTACCCACTGGTCTTTGGTTAGCGCCGAGTAGAGCATTCAATCTTTCCATTATCAGATTATTCTGAGTTTCAATCTTCTGGTACAATCCGGACACAGCAGCGTCTAGCTCTTCTCGCGTCACTCCGACGCTTGGAGCTGCTTGACTTGGAGAAATGGAAGTGGCGGTATCATCATGGACATCTTCAGATCTAACAGCCTTAAGTTTTCTTCCAGGAGCCATTGTATCAGATAGACTTCTAGTCTTGAAAGAAACTTGTTCAACGAACTTTCGTAAAGCAATGATGGCAATCTTCCTGAGTTGGGTTCTCAGTGAAAGCACCAAAATGTTAACGCTAAAAAGTGAACGCTAACACCCGGTGTGTGTAATAGATTCGTGAAAGCACCACCCGTTGGTACGGGAACAGAATACAGGCTGAAAATAGCAGTGAAACAGTAAAGGAACAGCAGATTTATAGTGGTTCGGCCCGTAATTGTGCCTACGTCCACTTTATAGTCTTTATTACTGAATCGGGTTACAAAACGATACAAAACACTTATCAAACACAGTACAATTTGATCACACAACAATCTCGACTACTAGCTAAAACTTCGGTGACGAATCTTGCTAAATCTGTGTCGGATGAACGAAGTTCTTCACGAAGCTTGTTGTAGTGCCTTGAGTGTTGGATGATCTTTATTTGTTGAATTGATTGAGAGTGCGGCAAATTATCAATGCTCCAGAAAATGAATTGCCAAAAGTCCTTTACCCGTTGGAGTTTGGGGGGTATTTATAGGGTAGAATCTGAACAGGGAATTTTTCCAAGTCCTAAGTCGTAGCCGACTTATAGTAGGTCGTAGGTCCTAAGTCGGCGACGAGATAGGAGCTCTTGCATTTAGTTACTCATGAATACGAGCTGTTAAGTTGCAAGTCATAGGTCGGCAGCGACTTAACATAAGTCATAGGCCTGTGGCATCTTAAACTGGTAGGTCGGAGATCCCTTAAGTCGTTAAGTCGGTAACAGTATTAAGTCGGAGACTTCCTTATCTTGTAAACTCTTAAGTCGGAGCATTCCTTAACTCGGAGCAATCCTTAACTCGGAGCCTTCCATAACTCGGAGCATTCCTTAAGTCGGTAACCAACTTAAGTCGGTCTTAGTTCTTAAGTGGTAGATTATCTTAAGTCGACTCTTGTTAGGTCAGACCTGTAGCTTAGGTCGTATGCTGCCTTAAGTCGTGACCTGTTAAGTCGGCACACTTTATAAGTCGTATGCTCCCTTAAATCGGCTGCTGTTAAGTCGGTTTTCATCTTAAGTCGGTCATGCCTTTAACTCGTTATGTCGCGAATCGAAAGAGGGTTAACATAAACCATCTTCTACTCTTTAATTTTACTTAGGAAATTAAGAGATCAAATTGTAAGCTCAATGTTCTATGAAATGAAAATGGCTTCCAAGCCTCTTTCTTCTCCTTTTTCTACATGCTTTTCTTTGTTTTTATGTTAATGCTTTTATTTATGTTCTTTTCTTTTCTTTGTTAGTAGAATAGTTTTACATTCATGCAAGTAGTGCAGCTTAATTTCTTTTGTTGTAAGTAGTTTAATTACATTCTCTTCTTTGCTTATTCTCTATTTTCTTCTCTTTTTAATGTTGAAAGTTACTTGTGTTGCTACAATGCCACAAATGAGTAGCTAAACCCATTCAATTTAGGGGTAATGAAGCTTTCAAATATTAAGTAATTTCAACATTTTATGATTTATGATCTCATTTGGTTTATGCTTCATGAAGTGAGTTTTGTTGCAAGTTTATACAAGTGGGTTTGATAGCTTATATTGTTTATTCAAATGAGCTATTCTTATTCAACATAAACACAATTTGCATCATCATTTGCTAATCCATTTTTTATTGTGAAATTAAAGTAAAAATGAAATTTAATGATCTATATTACTAGTTACAATAGTAAAAAGATCATACTAAAAAGAGCTTTTTCTTTGGCTTCATTTTCATGAGAATTATAAGTGGTTTACTTGTTGTATTATAGTTTGATGGTTTGAGTTATGTTAATTAATAATATAGAAAAACCATTCTTATGATAAATACAACAATATTTCACTTAATATCAAAGCTAGAGATCAGAAATTATTTATCTGTTGATTTACAAAAATATGAGAGTGGATTTGCCTCTAAATTGTTCTCTTGTTAAATAGTTTTTAAATCAAATTTCAATTCAAGTTTTAGCTCCATTTTATTTCTAGTTAACAATTCCTCCTCCATTTGGTCTAATTTGATTGAATAGATTTTTTAAACTCTAACAATTCCCTGTGGATCGATTCGTATTCGCCACGTACTACGATACTACGTCGTGCGCTTGTGGTAAATTTAATTTGAATTTTTTCGACGGTTTTCTAACTCGATAGGAATTCCATCGATTAACAAGTTTTTGGCGCTGTTGCCGGGGAGTTGCTTTGATTTTATTTTCTATTCTTCGAATTATTTTAGTGTGATTTTTGTGTGTTTTTGTTTGTGTGTTAACTTGCATTTAAAAAAAATGTGTTTTTGTAATTTTTGTTTGCATGTATGATGTTGTTTTCTAGTTGTTTTTCCATTGGGATCTCCATACTTTAAAAAGGAAAAATAAAAGAAATAATATACAGTTCATTAAAAAAAATATTGCATTCACAACTTTCTTTTACAATTTTGCATTTACATTTCATATTTTATTCTGCATTTCTTCTACTACATTTGCTATCAGAACCATACTCCACTACCACTTCAAACACCCTCTGTCAAACTTCTACAACCTACTGCCTACAGTAAAACTATGCATCCTATACATCTCTTTGTATTCACCAATATACTTCAACCACAAACATTCACCCACAGTTCAATCTCCATTAACCAATTTCATTCATCTGCTTACACACTTCTGCACACCATAACACCATTCCAACATTTACAACCCTTGCCCAATAACTTCCAATGCAAATCAGTACCTACATATACCAAGACTACCTTACATACATAACAACATCACTTGCAGACTTCATCAATTTGCCTGAAAACTTCATTCACCTTCAAAGCTTACACCTTCAACCAACCAATGCCACCCATCTAACAGCAGTTAAACCCAGCAAGCACATAATCTCTGACAACCACTAATCTTCTATCATCCTCAAACAGCCGACATTAACTGCTGCCAAACCATATACCACCTCTCTATTCATCCACCACCTCAATCTGCAATTTTTATACCAACTGAATTGCAATTGACCCCTTCATACTAGGCCATTCACTTTTCTCCAACACAACTGCTTCCTTGATCACCAAAGCCACAACACAACCCCTTCCAGTCATAACATTTCCAATGCCTGACTGCACCACATCCATCCAAACTCCATCACCAAACTTCATACGCTACAATACCAAGCAACAACAAATTCTGCCTCACCATATTATCCTAACACCCCATCAACTAACCATTTGCACAGCCTATACCAGCAATCATAACCCTCTGCCAAAACACTTACTCGCCTTCATCAACTTGCCCTGACCACCAGTGCTCCACCACCATCACAAACAACTGCCATAACACTATCTTAAATCCACAGACAACCGCAACTTCAACTACCCCAAACCCAAAATCACAACCCAAACATCAGCCTAATCACAACCTAGTCACTACCGCTACAACCCATAGCATTCCTCCTTCTGCCTGAAGCCTCCAACTCCACTGCCCTGAATCACCATCGCAACTCCCTCCATTCAAACAACCCACGAATTCACCCAGAATCCTCTATTCAAACACTCCAATCGCCTCTCCCTACCATCGCGATCTTCGAACAACCTGAATCGGCGACTGTTATCCCGCCTTTTGGCAAGGCCGTGACACCAAGGAATTGACTAGCAAAACACTAACGATCCATCCCAGAGATCGGTTATACACAGGCTCACTATGGATATCGACGAATTTTGTCTGAGTCCGGATTGAGCTAAAATTAGTAGGGAATGACAAGCTAAGCCATAAGACTCAACGTTCCAATTCTCAAGTCAATCGAGTTCGTATGCTCAAGTTATGAACGATACAAAATTGGGTGAAAACCAATCACCGGTCGACTCGCTCCCTTCGACTCGATCCCTTCGACTCGCTTCGCATCCCTCAGAAGTGACTCATTCGACTTGCTTCGCGTCCCTCAGAAGTGACTCCTTTGACTCGCTTCGCGTCCCTCAGAAGTGACTCCTTCGACTCGCTCCGCATCCCTCAGAAGTGACTCCTTCGACTCGCTCCGCATCCCTCAGAATTGACTCCTTCGACTCGCTCAACCAGTGCATACTTCAACTCGCTCAATTTGAGCATACTTCGACTCACTCAATCGATGAACATTTCGACTCACTCGAGACAATAGTCAATGCAAGTTAGCGCCACATCACCGAGTCAAAAAGAACCGAGTCGAATGAAAAGCGAGTCGAAATAGAAGCGAGTCGAACCAAACAGCCTACCGAGAATCCCAATTTGCATCGATCATATCTCCTAATCTACAAGTCCAAATGCTATGAAATTTTCACAAAAGACTACGTGCATGCTAAAGAATGTCCACGCCAAATTTCGACTCCATTGGGCAAAATCTTAATCGATACGAAATTTGTTCGTATCGATCACGGATCGGACTGAAACTTCACAGGCTTGGGTGTACGGGCCTGGTCACGTGCCAGAGAGGGTCTCCCGAGATCTGAGCGAAATATCAGCCTCATAGACCTATAAATAGACCCCTAAAGCCAACCGAAAAGGGGTTCTTCTTCTTCTTTTAGATCTACAACGCCTAGACTCTGCCGAACACGGATCTGAACTCCATGGCTGCTGTCACCAACGAATTTCACTACTGCAAATCATTGCCATTCACTGTAATTTGCTGAAATCAATTGTTAACATCAAAGAAAGATCAATAAAGCAAACTACTTCATAGTGGACGTAGGCAATACGCTGAACCACTCTAAATTCTTGTGTCTTCTTGCAATTTAATTATTCCCATTTCTGATATTTGGAGATTTTGTTAGATAAATCCTCTTTTTACATTTAATTTCTTCACTTTATCTCTTCAAAGACTTCCGAAGAGTGTTGTGTCCAATTTTGGTACAAACACTTTGGTGCTTTCATTGAGAACAACCCAATTTTTCTCCTGCTCTATGGATCTCCTATCTATATTGGATTGCATAAATCTAAGAAGAAGATCCAGATCTAGAACTTTGAAGCCCTTCCATTCTATTGAGATTTGCAATCAGATCTAGGAAAGGACTTCATCAATTCATTATGGTGAGCACACGTACCACTGCTACAGCTGCTGATCAAGGAGCGCGGGACCGACAAAATCCCATGCAATCACCTCCCTCCAACCAAAATGCTGCAGGACCTTCAGATCCGTCCGGTCCAATCACTAGACAAGAATTCCAGACATTGCTTCAAGAGTTGACCCAAAGTCGACAGCAGTTAACTAAACAACTGCGCACCAACACAGAGTTGACTAACCAGGTAAATCGCCAAAGGCGAAGAAGATCCAGAAGAGACCGAGGTTCTTATTCTTCCACAGAGAGTTCCGCCTCCTCTGATGGCCAAACCAGGTCCACACACCCACGACTAGGTGTAAGCTACACCCAAGCCATGGGATACCAACCCGCCTCAAATCTTGGGCAAGCTAGAGCTGGGCCATCCGCTGGTCTCCGTACAGAACCTTCAACTCGAGGAGGAGCTGCTCCTTACCATGTTACCGGCAACATTGCTACTACCACCACTGCCGGACGGGGAGGTGATCCTAGAAACCAAGGTGATCCTCAACGTAACCAACAAGAGCAGACTCCTGAGCCTTATGTCAATGAGGATATCGAACCAAGGAGGCGAGGCACGGACCGTCGACCGCGTCCGGTCCAAACACGCGCTGTGGAACCCGACCACACCTTGGCACAACATGCTCCAAGTATCCGAATGCCGGATATACGAGCGATGATCCGCCAAATGATCCGTGAAAGTCAGGGTCTCTCTAATGACGACTAGGGAATCTCCCGAAGTCATACCCCTTTCAACGATGACGTTTTATATGCTGAACCACCCCGACACTTCAGGATGCCAGCTTTGCTAGTTTATGAAGGAAGTACTGATCCCAATCAACACGTCCTAAAATACGAATGGCTGATGAATGCTGCTAGAGCTGATGACGCAGTAAAGTGCTGTAGTTTCCCCATTTACCTAGGGGGCATCGCTACCATGTGGTTCACTCGTTTCCCACCGCGATCCATCTCTAACTTTGACCAGATGGCCACCAAGTTTGTCGAACAATTCTGTATGCACGTGGCGAGGCCTAAGGACGTTAACACTCTATCTAGTGTTACACAAGCCCCCGGAGAAACACTTAGACGTTACTTGGAGCGATACCATGCTGCGTGTGCAGAAATAAGCAATCCCAATGATAACTCTATCCTGATGGCACTGGCTAAGGGGATTGATGCTGATTCCGAGTTCGGAAATTGGTTAGCTGGGAAACCACCTGCGTCATTGGACCGTTTCTATTCCAAGGCAGCCCAATTCCTGAGAAGGGAGGATGCGAAACAGTTTAGAAAGCAGGATGACGCAGGGCCCAAAATTGGAGGTATCCAAAGTAACGTCGCTGTTAAACAGTCCGGAGATAGTTCTGGAAAAGTTCAGTTGATCGTACAAAATAAACAAAATCAACAGAGGGATAATGGGAATCAAAACAAGAAACACGATCAGAATCGCGGTCCACGGCGTAGAGCTTCCATGTATGATAACTACACTCCGTTGAACACGTCACTGGAAAATGTGTATTTGCAAACCTGCAATACCATGCAATTCAAGAAATCTGCCCCTAAACCACCAACTGAAAGACAAACCCAAACAGGGAAATTTTGTAGATTCCACGAAAGTTTTGGCCACAACACCAATTAGTGTCGTCACTTGCAAGACTTTATTGAAAAACTGATACGTGAACGGAAGTTGGATCAGTATGTGCGGGCACCGTAGTCTGGTAGTGTGGGCCCGTCAAATCAGAATCGTGCACCGAATCAGGAAAGACAGGAGGAACCCGCTCGTACAGGCGGGAGGTTGGTCATCAATACAATAAGTGGTGGTCCTCACCCAGCAGATCAAAGCTGGAAGGAAATGGAGTCATATGCTAGTTCTATTGGCATGCAGACTTCGAATTTTGTAGTAACTGTGATGAAGGGGCTCCGGGCAAGCAACAGAAGACGATGGCAGATGACATCGTGTTCAGGAACAGAGACGTTGATAAAGTCGAAGCCCCCACTATCGATTCACTGGTCATCTCAGCACAGGTAGGTCCCGCTTGGATGAAAAGGATCTTAGTTGACAGTGGAAGCTCTGTGAACATTTTGTTCAAGCGAGCTTATGATAAAATGAAAATGGAAGCCACGGCCTTGAAGCCTTGTCAATCCCGAGTCCATGGTTTCAACGGAAGTGCTACTATACCCACTGGAATGGTGGAATTGGTAGTAGAGTTGGAAGTTGGAGAACGACGGAGAGTACGGATGCTATAGTTCATCGTTTTGGACATAGACTCCCCTTACAATGATTTCTTGGGCCGACCGGCCCTCGCTGAATTCAGGGCAGCCATCGCCCCATGGTGTTTTACTTTAAAGTTTCCCACTGACCATGGAATATGAATCATTCAGGGAGATCAGGCTACTGCCAGATCCTGTTATGTTGCAGAGCTGCGGGAGGCGCAGCGAAAGGAGAAAGGAATGGGCATAGAGGAATCTCTCTGCGTCCGTTTCGCCGATAATTGACAACTAACGACCGGGCCCAGGCCCGGGCACCCCAGCCAATTCCTCAGGGATCTTGACCCAAGAAAAACTGAAGACGAAGGTGAATCTAAAGAAAGTCAAGCATCCCCGGCCGAACAGACGATTGATGTCCCAGTTGACAGTGACGATGACTCGAGGATGATAAAGATTGGATCTCGGCTAAGCCAGCAAACTCAAGAGGAATTGGTTGAATTTCTATGGGCAAATCTTGACGTATTTGCCTGGACACATTCCCATATGTGTGGGATCTCGCCGGACATCGCGAGCCACCCTCTGAACATTAACCCGCGACATGTCCCGGTCAAACAGAAAAGGCGTGGTATGGATCCAAAGAGATCTGTCGCCCTTAAGGAAGAAGTAGAAAAGCTTGAAGCAAACGGATTCATTTGGGATGTGCTATATCCTGAATGGGTGTCAAACCTCGTGCTCGTCCGAAAGCCGAATGGAAAGTGGAGAACATGTGTTGATTATTCCGACTTGAATAAAGCATGTCCCAAAGACAGTTTCCCGCTTCCCAGAATTGATCAGCTAGTACATTCGACAGTTGGGCATGAACTCTTATCCTTCATGGACGCGTACTCTGGCTACAATCAGAAACCGATGCATTTACCCGATCAAGAACTACCAGCTTCGTAACCAATCTGGGACTTTAATATTACAAGGTTATGCCATTCGAACTCAAGAAAGCCGGGGCTAGTTATCAACGATTGGTTAATCAGATGTTTGCCAATCAAATCGGGAAAACAATGGAAGTGTATGTAGACGAAATGCTTATGAATCCACGACTCTCCACCGACCATGTTAAAGACCTGGAAACTATGTTCAACATACTTCGAGAATACAAAATGAAGCTCAACCCACTGAAATGTCACTTCGGAGTTGCATCCGGAAAGTTCCTTGGGTTCATCGTTAACGCCCGGGGAATCGAAGCTAATCCTAAAAAGATTTGGGCAATCAGAAATCTTGAAACTCCCAAGACTATAAAGCAAGTCCAGAGTCTCAATGGAAAGATAGCAGCCTTGAGAAGGTTCATTTCAAATTCCACTGACAAGTGCATTCCCTTCTTCGATCTGCTCCGAAAAGGAAAACGAAACTTTGAATGGACCACGGAGTGCGAGGGCGCTTTCCAAGCACTAGTTCAACACCTATCCACACCACCTATCCGGTCAAAGCCCATCGACCATGAGAAGTTGTTCGTATATTTGGCGATATCAGAGAACGCTATCAGTGCTGCATTAATCCGAGAAGAAGACAAGGTACAGAAGTCGGTATACTACGTCAGCAAACGATTGACTGGGGCTGAAAGAAATTACCCAAAGCTAGAAAAGTTGGCCTACTGCCTTGTGATCTCATCAATGAAACTCTGACCTTATTTCCATGCACATCCCATTGTTGTCTACACCGACCAGCCGTTACGACAGGTCCTTTCGCGGCCTAAGACATCTGGTAGGTTACTCAAGTGGAACATCGAACTGAGTCAGTTTGATATTACTTACACTTCAAGACGGGAAATCCAAGGATAAGTCCTCGCTGATTTCATAGTCAGATTTACCATTCCAGGGGACTTGCCCGAAACCAGTAAATCCCCCGAGTATGTCTGGAAGCTATATACTGATGGTGCATCAAACGACCGGTGTTCGGGCGCTGGTGTTGTACTCAAAACCACTGAAGGCCGATCCATATGCTATGCTGTGAAGTTCAATTTTCATGCGACTAATAATAAAGCTGAATATGAAGCCCTCTTAGCTGGCCTAAAACTTGCCAAAGATCTGAAAATTGTCGTTGTGGAAATTTATTGCGATTCACAACTAGTCGTGTGTCAGGTTCGAGGAGAATATCAAGCGAGACACCGAAGGCTGGCTGCTTACTTAGCTCGAGTTCAGGAAGTACTAAATCAGTTTGATTACTATGCCATCTATTGCATACCACGAGAACACAACCAAAAAGCTGATTAATTCGCAAAACTAGCCAGTACCGGTGAAGCTCAACAAATGGGACTCGTTCCCGTAAAAGCGCTATCCTCCCCAAGCATTGACCGGGCAGAAATAAACAGGGTATGCGAAACCCTCCTCGAAAAGGATTCATGGATGACTCCACTCAGAAACTACATCGAACACGGAATCCTGCCTGAACGCAGGAGTGAAAAGAGACAAGTTCTCCGAAAGGCCTCACGATTCGTCATTCAGGATGGGGTCATGTATAGAAGAGGGTACTCTGTTGTTCTACTCCGATGTATCGCTCACGATGAAATTAAACGAGTGTTGCACGAAGTGCACGAAGGAGAATGTGGCGATCACACTGGGAGGCAAGCACTTGCTAAGAAAATACTTTGATAGAGATATTACTGGCCGACCGTGAATCGCGATGCGTCGGATTATGCAAAGAAATGCGACAGGTGTCAGAAATATGCCCAAATTCCTAGAGCTCCTCCTACTGAGATAACACAGATGGTCAGCCCATGGCCGTTTGCAATGTGGGGCATCGACATTATTGGTGCTTTACCTATGGCAAAAGGTGGTGCGAAATACGCCATCATCGCAGTTGATTACTTTACTAAGTGGGCTGAAGCCGAAGCCCTCGCTACCATTACAACGAAGAAAGTAATCAAATTTGTGGTTCGTAACATCATTTGTCAATTTGGTCTCCCATGCACCATTATTATGGACAACGGAACCCAATTCGACAGTGCCGAATTTAAAGATTTCTGCAAACGATTTCACATACAAAAGAAATTCTCTGCAGTCGCACACCCTCAGGAAAACAGACAAGTCGAAGCTGTTAATAAAGTTATAAAATCCATTCTGAAAAAACAACTGGAAAAGGTCGTGGCAAGTGGGTTGATGAACTTCCTATGGCTTTATGGGCATACCGAACAAACCACAAGACTGCGACCGGTCACACTCCACTCTCTTTCTTACGGTTCAGAAGTCGTTATTCCAGTCGAGCTAGAAGTACCTTCTCATCGTGTGACATACTATGATCCAAAGACGAATGCTATATTACTTGCGGAATCTCTTGATCTACTAGATGAGAAGCGTGAAGAAGCTGATTTGAGGGCAACTGTGCATCGAAGTCGGGTCGCCCGATTATACAATGCCAAGGTCCGCCCTTGAACCTTTGAACTAGGCGATCTCGTCATCAAGAGAATCTATCCGGTTCCTTCGCATATGAAACCGACATGGGAAGGACCGTATGTTATTGAACAAAGGCTCGGAGATGGCACATTCAAATTATCGGCTGTCAACGGTCTAACTCTGCCAAGAGCATGGAATAGCGAGAGCCTTCGTCGCTATTCAAATAGAGAGTGGCTGCGATACAACCAATCACTCGCTAAGTGAAACCCGAGCTCGGGGACCAACCATCACATCAAAGTCAAGAAAGGATTGATACACGACAATCCTTCATCCAACTCCATATTCCCAGAGTGCGAAGCGGAGTATAAACATCAACTCCGACCTCCTAGAGTGTGAGTCGGAGTATAAACGTCAACTCCGAGTTCCCAGAGTGCGAACCAGAGTATAAACACCAACTCCTTATTCCCAGAGTGTGAAGCGGAGTATAAACATCAACTCCAGATTCCCAGAGCACGAACTGGAGTATAAACATCAACTCCGAACTCCCAGAGTGTGAGTCGGAGTATAAACATTAGCTCCGAGTTCCCAGAGTGCGAACCGGAGTATAAACACCAACTATGTATTCCCAAAGTGCAAAGCAGAGTATAAACATCAACTCTAGATTCCCACAGCGCGAAATGGAGTATAAACATCAACTCCGAACTCCCAGAGTGCGAGTCGGAGAATAAACATCAACTCCATATTCCTAGAGTGCGAAGCGGGGTATAAACGTCAACTTCATATTCCCAGAGTGCGAAGCGGAGTATAAACGTCAACTTCGTATTCCCAGAGTGCGAAGCGGAGTATAAACATCAACTCCGTATTCCCAGAGTGCGAAGCAGAGTATAAACATCAACTCCGAGTTCCTAGATTGCGAACTAGAGTATAAACATCAACTCCGAACTCCTAGAGTGCGAGTCGAAGTATAAACATCAACTCCGTATTCGCAGAGCGTGAACCGGAGTATAAACACCGACTACAGATTCCCAGAGTGCGAAACGGAGCTAGAACACCAACTTCAAGTTCCCGAAGCGTGAATCGAAGTATAAATGTTAACTCCAAACTCCCGGAACACGAGTCGGAGTACAAATGCCAATTCCAAGTCCCCAGATTGTGGACATATGATTGAGACTTAAGCCGGCGTAACCAACCGCCGATAAACGAATGGGAATCCCCTGAGTGTGGATATGATCATCGACAATAAAATGAGCATGGATGAACTACTCAATCTCCGCTTGCCTTAGACATCCGTTCAGTGGCACTAGACTTGACATGCTATAAGGAAAGAGCGATCGCTGACTGATGATTCACAACACACCATCAAGACTGGGGGGCCAGAATTAAGCATCGACCATCGACTGAAGCAATGCGACGTCAAAATTCAACTCGCTTCCCGGTCGAAGACCATGTCCACAGTTTCCGAACTTGGCAAACAAAAACGAACTTGATTCAAAAGCTAGAACTTCACAAGTACATTTCAGATATTGAAACACTTGGACAAATACACAATGATAGAAAAGAAGCCAAAAAAGAGAAGTTTCAATTCTATTGTTTATAAAAGAAGTTTGTGTACAAGTTTCAAAAATTCCTACTAGCAGGGGCCGAACCCGCATCTATACACGGCGAACAAAATGCAAGTCAAAATACACCAGATGAGCATGCCTGATATTTCTTCTTCCTTGGCTTCCTCCTCGGTGTGGACCCGTTGGAGCCATCGCCAATCTTCCTCTTCGAGCCTTTGCTTTTTGGCGGTTGGTTTTCAGGCGAGGGCATTATGTCAACATCCTCCTCCGAACTCAAGTGGATAGAAATGCTCCGTGCGGGCGGAGTCAGAGGAACGGGATCGAATACAGAAGGGGGGAATGGGCATGCTGGTGAGAAAAACCGCAGCACCAGGAGATATCATTCTGAGCGGAGCAGGCCCTGGTGCTGCCATCCCATCCCCAAAGCTGCCGCCATGAGCGCTGCTCCCATTTCAGCGTCGATTTGAGCGAACATCTCCTCTTTGGTTACTGCTCAAGCCCCGATGGGGGCATCGACAGTCGGCATTGAAGAACTTGTAGCAGGATAAGTTCCACTCATGACAGGTGGCAAGTCAGCAAGAGGATCGCCGTGACGGTGAAAGAGTTCATCCATCAGTTGCTCATCAAACGCCATTGTACTCCCATGCATATCATCGAGCAGGGCAGCTGTACTCACGGTAATTGCTTCGGTCGCGATAGCCTCCTGCGTTAGATATGGTTCTTGAGTAGCAGGAGGCATGGCCCATGCAGCATCGATCACTGGACAAAGAATAAGAGAACTGTTAGAACTTGACTCAATCGAAGATTTCGACTTAAGAAAGATATGTGGAATGTCTAGAATACCTTCCTCAGTTTGACTCGTAGACGGCAGGGCGGCATTAGTAACTTGGGCTGTAGCCAAAGACATCTGCGGCTGATCTGGATTATAAGCAGGAACGACCTGGGGATCGACCGCGGACGAGGATTCGGGCTGGGTCGACGCAGGAACTTCGGAACTTGCTTCATGATGGTCGACTCCAGAACCCTCTCCCACTTCAAAGTGCTGGGCGCCAAGTCTTTCCTTCTCACGCAGAATCATTGACTCATGGAGAACCTTCTTTTCATCTTCGGTCAGAATGTGGTTCTAGAGTTCAAATTCATCCACAGACTCGCCCTGATGCGCCTCCTTCTCTTCCTCAACTAGTCGGCTCCAAGCATTATAAATATGCGTCGAAAATCATCGAGCCAGGCTAGACCCCTGTGCCTCAGCACATTAGCGTTGTAAACGACGAGGAGGTCTTCGATGTCAACCTCTAGCCTGGACTCAGCCAATTTCACCCTCTCCTCGACCACAGTCTCCACCTTTTGGACTTTAGCCACAGCCGCATAACGTTCACCCCTGAGCAGAACAGCTTGTTCGCATGCCTCCTGGGCTGCGTTGTTCGCATCATCTTTCTCCTTGGCCATATCAGCAAATTGGCCTTGAGTTTATTAAGCTCCTTGGCCGCCGCATCCCACTCGGTGGTGACTTTAGTATTCCGGTGGCCCATCTCCTCCACAAGGGCAACATGAGTCTGTCCCAACCTCTCCATTGCCGCCTTCGCTTCATCGGCCTTTTTAATGGCCTCAATCTCAGACTTCCGAGAAGACTCGGACTCAGCGGTAAGCACCTAGATGATCCGATCCCTTTGAGCGAGCTCGGTCTCCATCTTCTTGAGCGCTTTGGCTCGCTCAAAGGCCACTTTCGAAGCTTTTTCGACAGCCTTTGCCCACTCTCGGTACTGGGTGTATATGTCGTGAACGTAATCGTGCACCGTGTTTTCCACCCCTGATGGAATTCTTTTAAAGTGTGGTGGGAAGACATAACCGTCGAAGCAGATATTCGGAAAATCCTTCCTCATCTGAGCCAACTTAAGAGCCGCTTCTCCTGTGGGTTTAGCTGAGACCTGCTCTGTAATCATGGAGGTTGTAGTCTCGACTCTCTGAAAATGAGTCTCAGGTCTAGAAGAATGACAGGATGGCCTGTGACGAGGAGGTTCAGACGGATGTGAGACAGAAACAGGGGGCGGAGATTGTAGTCTAGGAGGAGGAGAGCGCGATCTGGATCGATGTCTATACTCTCTGTCACGCCCATACATGTTCTGGTTAGAGTATTCGCGATCGCGATCTCTATCTGAATCCCTCCTGAGGGAATCATAGTAACCAGAAGCTGTTCGGGCAGAGCAAAGATTCCCAAGCATCGATCATCTTCCAGACATAGTACCTAAAAATGAGAAACAAAGAGAGAGTTAGCAACTTCCTAAGTTGAGCAATTTGTAGTTGTGAATCATGTAGTGTAGTGAAGTGTATGCATGTACAATTCCCCGACCAACCGGAAATGTCGGACGCACTCGTAGCAAGCGACCCGCTCAGTTCAAGAGCGCTGTCAAGCTCCTCCATACCGGCGTCGTGTTGAGACGACACAAAATCCGGAATTGGAACATCGGCAAGCCCGTCAAAAAGGTTCTCTATTGGTGGGGAAGAAGCCTCTGAAATTCTAATCCCCTAAGCAGGTAGGGACATAATGACAGATTTGAACCTCTTGGATTTAGAGCGTTTGTGAGTAGCAGCCTTGCCTTTTCTTCTTCCACCCAAATCCTAGACATCGGTAGAAGGCCCAGCTGGGAGCTCGGTAATGGTATGCGTTCTTTTTGAATCAACTTCTTCGGCTATCACGACTGTGGGCGCTTTGCGCTTCACCGTTTCTTCGGGACCACTCTATTTGTCCCTTCCAGCTGTATGCTCTGCCTCCGCTCTATCAGCCAGACGGTCCTTAAATTGCTATCAGTCAGGACCAAGTCGATATGCCTCTCTTCGCCCGGATACGCTTGAAGAATCCGAACAAGCTCTCTGAAGTATGCGCCGTCAGGAAGAGAGATTGGAGCAATAAAAAAAGAAAAGTATATCAATTTTGAAGTCAGTTACTAACATCTCAATGGTTCGAGAGAGAAATGGCAACACTTACGTCTATCCAACCACCGCCTAGCAAATCCAGGTGGCACCGAACGTAGAACCATTCGGTTTTATAATAACATAGCCTTCCCCAGGAACCCAATACAATGTGGCAGTTTCTGACCGCTTCCAGGAAGGTGAAAGAAGGGTTGTCTCCACGGCTCTTGACATTGAATAAATATCTGATTTCGATCGGCTTCGGCGGTCGAAAGAGGATCTCCATAAACAAGACGAAGGTGCTGTTCAATAAGGCATACCCGTTGGGATGTAGTTGAGATGGAGCTATGCCCAGAAACGATAATGTCTCCATTATATATTGGTTGAAGGGAGGGAGTGTCCCCGTTGTGCAAGCATGACGGTTGAAAGCAGTATACCCTTCCGGGGGATAATGTGGCCTGTCCTTTAGCCTAGGTAGTAGCACGTCATCAAGCAACAAACCGTGCCTTAAACAAATCCGTCCTAACATATCTTCGGAGATACCCAACGGCACCGAATCTGGTGGACTACAAATAAACCGAGCCCTTAGACGCTCGTCCAGAGCTGGCTCTATAACTTCAGCTTCTATAACCAGTATCTCTATGGTTGGAGGAATAGAACTCGGGAGTTCCTGCTGTTGAGAACTTGAGGGTTCCATGAATAGCTAGCTTATGAAAAATCATTGTTAAACAAACGATAACGCTCGTACATCCCCCAGTGTAAAGTGTGTGAGTGTGTGCTATTCGGTGCAGTACTGTATATCATTTGGAGAAGGTCTACAAGATTAAGGAAATCATGTAAATGACGAGACTTTAGAATTTAGTCGGAAGGACCGTCATCGCTGACCGTCACAACCGTGCTATCCAGTTATTAGCTGTCAGTCTGAGTTAAAATGTGTTATTATTTTAGTAGGTTCCAATTTCATCGACGAACTTCAATAGGCAATCAGGTGTGCGGTGAAACAATTAAGTCCAGTTAAGCAAGTCTGAAGCTCGTCGAAGTTAAGTGGTCAAAGGCACTAGAATTTTCGATATCGTCGAAATTAAATCCATGGTCAATCATCAAAAGTTCAAGTTCAAGACAATCACTCAGGCTCAAGTTCGAATCGGTCGCTAAGGCTCGAGTTCGAATCGATCGTTCGGGGTTGTGCAGTTCGACTCGATTCAAGACCACGTGCTTTGAATCGGTCCAAAGCCACGTGCTTCGACTCGCTTCGAAGCCTCTACTTCGACTCGATCCCAAACCACGCGCTTCGACTTGATCCAAAGCCTCTGCTTCAACTCGATCAAAAACTACGCAGTTCGACTCGGTCCCAAACCTTCAGTTCGACTTGATCCCAAGGCACTCCACTTCGAACCGATCCAAGGCCACTATTTTGACTCGATCAAAAGACATACTTTTCGACTAAATCCAGGGCCATTGTTTTGAGTCCATCAGATACAGCCCCTTCGTATCGATCCACAGATTCAAAGCATTCTACTCGATGCGAAGCTCCACCATCGATCGATACGAAGGCCTCCGCCTCATCATCTCGAAAACCCTACTCCAGATCAACACGAAGCTGAGGCTAAGGAATTTTCGGTCGATCACTACTCTGATTGGTTTGGTGTTAAGAATCGAGTCTCCCCGTTTACGTGATGGTTTCGCTCAATGGATTACCTAAAATTATTCAGTTGGTTCAAATAATTGAAGGTATGAATCAATTCGAAGGCAAGAGTGTTTTTCTTCTTTGTTTTCTTGAGTCTCAGAGCGATACGAAGGCAAGGCAGGAAAATGAAAAGTAAAAAGTGAAAAAACGACTGAGTACGAAGTATTTATATTGACTCGAAAGCAAAGGGAATAAATGTTTCGTATCCCGGTTGATTCGAACACACGTTTCGTTTCCGTTTCCAGTACATTGATGCGAAGCTTCCCTTCGTATCGCTTGACTTCGACTCACTCCATTTCGACTCGCTTAGTTCACAGCCATTAAGGAAAGTTACTTCGACTCGCTCCACTTCGACTCGTTCAGTTCACATCCATCATCGAGTCGAACAAGCACTTCGTATCCATCTAACCCTGCGTCTATCGATGCAAAATTCCTGTTCGTGTCCATAGTTTCCAACTCCTTCCCTAGAGCATCGAAACGAATAGTCAGTTCAAATCCATCAAATCATGGTTTCCAAAGGCCAACTCCATCGAATCGAAATACTAACTTCACATCCATGAATTCAATGAAAGACGTCCTCAATGCTTCATCCCTTCACATTGATTCAGGAGAGGATCGTTACGAAGGAACATTCAAAAACAACCATCGAGCATTGTTACAGCGAATTTCACGCCGGTTCAGGAGAGGATCGATACGGAATTACATATAAAATAAACTGACAACGACTTGTGAACGTACAAACGTCAATGAGAGTCAGGTTAACATATATGCATGTATGTCGGACAAGTATTCAATATTCCAGATTTCCAGGAATTGGAAGCTCAGTTGATAACGAGTACAACAAGAAACATCTAATCATTAGCGTACAAAAATCACTTGCAATAGTACAGGGTACAAAAGTTGACCGCCGACAGCTTACATTTTCAAGAAAAACAGTCGAAGATTACAGCTTTCATCGAAAAACGATAACTATTCAGAATGAAGATTGCAGCACTTCAAAGCACATCATGTTTTTACAAGACGTACTTTGTGGGGCAAATTTTATCCCGCCTTTTGGCAAGGCCACGACACCAAGGAATTGACTAGCAAACCACTGACGATCCATCCCAGAGATCGGTTATACACAGGCTCACTATGGATATCGACGAATTTTGTTCGATTCCGGATCGAGCCAAAATTGGTAGGGCATGACAAGCTAAGCTATAAGAGTCAAAGTTCCAAATCTCAAGTCAATCTGAGTTCGTATGCTCGAGTTATGAACGATACAAAATTGGGTGAAAACCAATCACCGGTCGACTTGCTCCCTTCAACTCGATCCCTTCGACTCGCTTCGCATCCCTTAGAAGTGACTCCTTCGACTCGCTTCACGTCCCTCAGAAGTGACTCCTTCGACTCGCTCCACATCCCTTAGAAGTGAATCCTTCGACTCGCTTAGCCAGTGCATACTTCGACTCGCTCAATCTGGGCATACTTCGACTCTCTCAGTCGATGAACATTTCAACTCACTCGAGATAGCAGTCAATGCAAGTTAGCGCCACGTCACAGAGTCAAAAAGAACCGAGTGGAATGAAAAGGGAGTCGAAATAGAAGCAAGTCGAACCAAACAGCCTACCGAGAATCCCAATTTGCATCGATCATATCTCCCAATCTACAAGTCCAAATGCTATGAAATTTTCACAGAAGACTACATGCATGCTAAAGAATGTCCACGCAAAATTTCGACTCCATTGGGTGAAATCTTGATCGATATGAAATCTATTCGTATCGATCACGGATCGGACCGAACTTCACGGGCTTGGGCGTGCGGGCCTGGTCACGTGCTAGAGAGGGTCTCCCGAGATCTGAGCGAAATATCAGCCTCCTACACCTATAAATAGACCCCCAAAGCCAATAGAAAAGGGGTTCTTCTTCTTCTTTGAGATCTACAACGCCTAGACTCTGCTGAACACGGATCTGAATTCCATGGCTGCTGTCATCAACGAATTTCACTGCTGCAGATCATTGTCATTCATTGTAATTTGCTGAAATCAATTGTAAACATCAAAGAAAGATCAATAAAGCAAACTACTTCATAGTGGACGTAGGCAATACACTAAACCACTCTAAATTCTTGTGTCTTCTTGCACTTTAATTATTCCTATTTCTGATATTTGGAGTTTTTGTTAGATAAATCCTCTTTTTACATTTAATTTCTTCACTTTATCTCTTCAAAGTCTTCCAAAGAGTGTTGTGCCCAATTTTGGTACAAACAGCGATCGTTATACAAGTGCTAATCGTTTTGGGAATTTTGTTGCTTGACTTAGTGAAGAATTTGTGCGCGAGTAGTTGAGGAAGTTTATTTTCTATGAAGATTTGGGGAAGAATTTTTGATTTTGTGAAGAATTATATTGCAAAAGCGTGTTTTCTCTATGTTAGTTAGTTTGGGTCGGGCTCTAGTACTTTGTAAAAATAAAATTGTTTATAAAGTTTAGTTTGTTCAAGTAACTTTGAAAAGAAAAAGTGGGTTTGCTTAGTTTGTTTTTCTTCCTTTGATTTTAGTTTTGTTTCATCCTTTTGCCTTGAAATTTTTTTTAATTCGTTTAGCTTTGTTTTAAATTGTTTTAAGTGCCATCCTTATATTTAAAAAAAAAATTATATATATCTTGTTTTATTGCAGGTTGCCAAAGCAGAATTGTAGAAGGAAGAACTGCTTGCCCTAAAATAATTGTTGCTTGCTTATAAAAAAATTGCTGCTAAAAAAAATTGTTAATAATCTGCACGCTCTGGTATTGTGCTTTCATCTCTAGTGCATTATTTGTTGCTTCCATTTGCATTTATATATAAATAAAAAATAAAAAATTTGAAAACCCAAAAACAAAAACAAACTTCATTTTAGTTGCATTGTAAATTCACGTTTAATTTTTATTTTGCATTCATCTCATTTTGTTTTATTTTCTAAGGCCAATACCCCAATTTATATAAGGTGAGGGATTTCATCACCCTTCCTTTAGCCCACAAACGCATTTCATCGTAGAATTTGACTAATAATAAAGGTTAGACGTTCGACTTCAGGGTGTCGCGAGCTCATCTAGGGCTTAATTGTATCTTCACAATTGTTTTCTTTGAACAATTCTATTTCTTGGTGTCTAGGCTACGGTAGAGTAATAACCAGTTATAAAAATTACGGTGATACGTAAATATTTTACTGGTTGTTCCTTTGAAGGTACTTAAACCTTCGGCTGCATTGCTACGGTGATTCGTGGTGCACCGATAACCCCTGCCCGTAACATAGCTAAGAAATATTTTTGCTGATTTAAAACAAAGTGTGATTATACAATTTTCGGTTAGGAGCTACTAAGGACAGAAAACTGTAATTAAGTCCTTTACATTCATTTAGTTGCATTAGTTCATGAATATAAAAAAACAAAAAAAAAATCCAAAATCCAAAAAAAAATTGTAAATTTTACTTATCCTAGTTTTTTTTAAAAAAATCCTTTTAAATCCTTTCCTTTGAAAATTTTCAATCAAAAATAAAAATCCAAAAAAAAAATTATATAAAATCTTTTCAAAAAGAAAAAAAATTCAAAAAATTTAAAAACAAAAAAAATTTGAAAATTCAAAAACAAAAAAAAATAATCAAATATCCATTTTCTAAAAAAACAAATATCCTTTTGGTAAATATTTGAAAATTTAAAAAAAAATACAAAAACAAAACATATAAAAAAAATTTAAAAAACCAAAAACAAAACAAAAATCAAGCTTCTCTTTTGAAAATAAATTTCTCTAGGTAAATAGTTTTCTCCCTTGAAAAAAAAACAAAATCAATTGTTCACTTCGTTTTTCAAATCTTCACTAAATCAATTCTAATTTCTTTCTCTTCTCGACTTTCACTTGTGCATGAGTGCTTGGACTCGTGACACAACAACCAATCGTTGGACTCGCGTCCCTTCTACAAACTGTTTAACTCGAACAGATGATCCTCCAGAAATGGCAAATGAGAACGCCCCTCGAACTCTTATTGATAGAATCTTTCCCGATAGAGTTTCTATTCCATCTTGCATCACGTTACCCACCCCTACGGGTAACCATTTCGAAATTCACTCGAACCATATTGCCACGCTTCCGAAATTTGGCAATTTCGAGCACGATGATCCATACATCTTTTTGGCTAAATTCGAACAAGTTTGCGCAACCTTTAAACTCCAAAAGCTTTTCAATGACGGAATCAAATTTCGATTAATCCCATTCACTCTTACGAATTATGTTGAAAAATGGTTGTACAGCTTACCATCGAACTCGATTAAAAGGTGGGAGGAATTCATAAAAGCTTTCTTAAAAAAGTTCTACCCTTTGGAAAAAACGAGTAGAATCCGAAACGAAATTGTAAACTTTCATCAATTCAAGGGAGAACCATTCGGAAAATATTTTGAAAGATTCAAAGACCTTTTGATAAAATGTCCACACCATAATTTCGAAAAATGGACGATTTGCCAAATTTTATACGATGGACTCGAAAATAGCTCACGTACCATGCTCGAATCAATGTGCCAAGGCAACTTTTTTGCCCATCATCACGATGATGCTTGGTAATTTCTTGAAAACCTTGCCGAAAAATCATCCCAATGGGAACGATCGAACGAAAAATCATTTTACGCACGATCGAGTGCACACTCGATAGGATCTTTTGTTGCTTTGGAAGCTAAGATCGACGCAATGATTAAAAAATTCGATAACATTTTCTCATCGAATCAAATGAACTAAACTTCCCAACCGATGTGTTATAAATGCAACGATCCTAATCATATAGCCGATCAGTGTCCCAATTTTGTCGAACAAATCAATGCTTTCAATAAAGCCAAAAATGACCCGTTTTCTCCAACGTAAAACCCTGGTTGGAGAAATCATCCGAATTTTGGGTGGAACCAAAACAATACCAACACGAATATGATTCGTCCCAATTTTCAAGCATTTTCGAATAATGCTTCGAGTCCTCCCTTTCAGCCCAACAATTTTCAACCAAACTTTGCGGGTCCGTCGCATAATCAACCGCAACAATCAAATTTTCAATCAAATTCTGCTCATCCTCCCCAAGACGATAAACGTTTAACTTCACTTGAGAAAACTCTTGAAACATTGGCTAAAGCAATCACTCAAAGCCTTCAATCAAACAACAATTTGCAAAATTTATTGACTTTATATATGCAAAACACGAACCAATCAATTGCAAAATTCGAAATGCAAATGAGTCAATTAGCCACGTCTGTGAGCGAACATGAACGAGGAACATTCCCAAGCCAACCCATTTCAAATCCCAGAAATCAAAACGCAAATTCAAATCAAGCCCATGTTGTTCAAGATAGCAACGTCATCCAATTGAATGCTATCACAACTTTACGTTCCGGTAAACAAATCGATAATCAAGACGTTAATCCAAACGATTTACCGGAAGCCTCTCTTGACAGTTCTAAAACAACGAACAAATCTGAACAGAACGTGGAGCCAAACGTTGAATCAAATGCTAACCAAAATACTTCTTCCTCTACTCGAGTAGACCCGCCTACCGAGTATCGTGTTCCATTTCCACAACGTCTTCGACTAAAGAAACACTCGGACCAAATGGAAAAGATGTTGGAAATTTTTAAACAAGTCAAAGTTAACATTCCGCTTCTTGACATCGTTCCGCAAGTCCCAACGTACACGAAATTCCATAAGGACTTATGTACCCAAAAGCGACACAGTCAAGTGCCCAAAAAAGTCTTCTTAGCCGCCAGTTTGAGTGAAGTCTTGTCCCAATCCATGCCCGTAAAATACAATGATCCTGGCTGCCCTACGATTTCATGTACAATTGGAGACAAGACGATTAACAAATGTGTAACAACCCTGTATTTTGTGATTATTTTAATTGTATATTTTAGTTATTTTAATTGGTTTCCTGATTTAAAAACTTTATTTTATTTATTAAAATGAAGAAATTTTATTATTTTAAATATAAATTTTGATTTTGATGTGAATTGGAATTCCAAACATTACTAAATAGAATATTTTCCAAAAAAGTGAATTTTGGTCAATATGGTCAAACTTTGACTTTTAATTTAGAAATTTGAAAGTTTGAAAATTTGAATTTTATTTTTTATTATGAAAGTAAATAAAATTTTAAGAATACTGCTTTTCGTGTCGCTGAAATCCGATTTATATTGTGAAAATTATGCCTTTTTAACTATTGAGTGTAATTTGCTGTATTTAACAAAATTGTTTATTTTAAATTATATAAATAATATATTATTTGGTCATGTAATGTTCTAATTTATATTTATATTGGTAAAATAACATTTTATGTATATATTTTGGTTTTAAAACATTTTTCAAAGTGTAATTGACATTTTCCAATGTCAGTTGTATTTTGTTTATAATTTCTAATTTCCAGTTTTATTTAATTAAAGAAATTCTTTCTTTATTTTCTATTTTCCTAAGACTTTATTTTAATTTCATTTACACTTCATTTTGTTCAGCATTTATTTTATTTTACTTGACTTTTATTGGTTTAGAAGTAAAGTTATAATTTTTCTAAAACTAGTGATATTTTGTTTGCAATTTTTAAAGCTAGTTTCAATATAATAAGCTATTTTCTTTATTTATTTTCCTATTTTTCCTAAAAAAAAATTTTATTTCTTTTTCGCTTTACTTTGTTTGTCTTTTATTTTTATTTACTGTCTTTATTTTGTTTATTTTAAAATAAAATAAATTGGA
Source organism: Allium fistulosum (assembly GCA_030737815.1). Classification (NCBI taxonomy): domain Eukaryota; kingdom Viridiplantae; phylum Streptophyta; class Magnoliopsida; order Asparagales; family Amaryllidaceae; genus Allium; species Allium fistulosum. The sequence goes on along the minus strand of CM060904.1, from coordinate 208,741,907 downwards.
AATTCGAAGAGACAAAAAGCTTTAAAATTGTGACTTTTCATTGCCTAAACTCTTCATTTGCCTTGGCCTTTTCATTTTCTTTTGTAGCCGTATGTTTTTTTCTTTTTTTTCTCGTGAAAGCTTCTCATTTCCATCACTAATTTTGGCCATAGCCATTTCTGAAATTCTACGTAATGGCTTCTCTTTTTTTCTACTTTTCTTCACTTTTTCTCTTCATTTTTCAATGTTTTTGCCTTGATTCCTCCCTAGCTTTGCTCGACCTAACCCTTCACCACCTTCACCATCTCCCCCACCACTACCTCCTCATCATCATCCATGGCACACCCTCTATCTCCTTTGACCAGCAAGTACCATGACCATCCCATGACCAAAATACCACAAAACATTGAAGATCTCTTCCAAAATTTTCCTAGCCAAGCCACTATTCCACCTCCACCTTCATTCCTTTGGCACGGCCACCCCCTTAGCCTCCACCACCAGCAAGTTCCATCACCAATAGCCTGGTTTTAGATCTGACCTGACCTGTAGTGAGCCATAGCCGAGCCCATAGACCCCTTTGGTCGAGCCTAGATGCATCCAAAACCCCTTCTAGCCTTTCCTCTTGACCTTCCACCTTTTGTAACTCCAAACCCCTTCACATTCTTGCCTAACCATGCCATATTGAACCCAAACCAGATCCATTTCCACCTTAAAACATGTTGTGGCCGAGCCTAAAGCATGTTAGGGTCAAGAAATGTTGAGTTATGGTCAAGCAAATTCGATTTAAAAGCTTGGTGATGTCATTTGTTGCTTCTATTTTCAAATTGTTTCAATATAATCTTTTGTATTGTATTTATATTTATATTTTGTTTTGTTTATTTTGTGAATACAAGATTAACATCTTGGCTCTCTCTCCATCCAAATTTAATCGTGCTATAGTGCTTTATGGATTTTTCATTTGTGTGTTTATTTGCAAACTCCAACGTAGAGAGGTGAGTAAATCTCACCTGACATTTATACTTATGCAAATGTGAATTGACAACAATTGAATGTGTAGTACTATTATGTTATGTTATCCCTGTCTGTGATTATTAACTATATGATGTTAAACCTGATATTTTACCTGTCATCTCATCTATTACTAATATATGTTGTTAAACTGTTCATTTATATCTGTTTATCACACTGCAAGTTCCCTGTAGATTAGATCACTATGGTTGAAATGATACATACCCGAACGGACTTTAGAATAGGGAAAAATCGTTATGGGCTGAAATGATAGGCTTGAACGATTTTTATTTATTTTATTTGACTTGGGATTGCGGGTTTGCAATGATAGAACCCGGATTTTTCTTTGTAAACTGCGGATCAAAATGATATATATCTGTATCACTTGATCTAGGTTAGAAAAACTATATACAAGCCCGTGGTTATTTTATAAAATATTTTGAATATTTTAAATATGTTTAAGAGTGTAAATTTATGAAAATTTGATTTAAATTTGATTTTTAATGTTTAAATAAAGAAATTTTGATTCTTCTATAAGTTAAAATGTAATTAAATGAATGGTTAAATTTTAATTATTGAAATATATCTTAAGTCTGGAATTTTGGATTTTGGATTGAAAAGTAAATTTGAGTTATATAAATAAAAATGGAAATTTAATTATATTGGAAAAATGAAAATAAAAATTTAAGTGTTAAGTTTAATTGTTAAAAATGAAGAGAATAGAAATTTCACAATTAAATTTTATTAAGTGAATTCTTGAAAATTGGTTTTATTTATAAGAAAAATTATTTTAAAAATCATAAGTTAAAAGTATTTTAAATGAACATTTTGGATGTTAAAGTATGATTTTTATAATGTTTAATGGTTTAAATTGGAATTTATTGTTTGCTGGAAATACACTAAAATCTGGAAATAATTTTAATAGCACTTCAGAAATGCTTTCGTTTCTGAAATAAACTAAAACTTAAATAAGAGGCTATTACAACACTTCTGTAAATGCTGTAGTTGCTGAAGTAAACTAAAAGGCTAAAAACTTAATAAAGGGCTATTACAGCAGTTTTGTAAATGCTGTAGTTGCCTGATGTCTTTGCTAAATTTAATGAAATCCTTTAATATGAAACCTGAGCTATTACATCATTTTTGGAAATGCTGTCTTTGCTGAGTTGAACTAATTTTCAACTAAAATTGAGATTTTACATCAGTTATAAATGCTATCTTTGCTGAATAAAAATACTTTCAAGTATAACTTATAACAGCTTTTTCTAAATGTTGTGAAAGGTTGAAATTATCAATATTTATGGTTTTTAACTAAGTAAATGAGTTCAGAATTATTCGAAACTTTGGAAATTTAATACTTGACTTGAAATAATAATAACTTCACTTTTAAATGGTTAAATGAATTAATTTAATTGGAATATAAACTATTTAAAGGGTGATTTGATAGAAGAATAAATGAATGATATCTTGGAATTTAAAGGGTATTTAAAGTTAAATATTGGCTTTGAATTCAAATGATGATTGGATAATGAAGTTTTGAAAGATATGATATTTTGAAATATTGAAATGATTTAGAAATAATTTAACCTTTAATTTAATAAAGATTTGAATTTGAAATGATATTTTGTTTTGAAGTATAAAATATTATTTTGGAATTTTATAACCATGGGTATACTTCTCTGTATGTCATTTGATTTCCTGGTGATGATTTGATGCACACTAACACTGTTAGTTGCATGGTTTACTTCGATATGGACATTTTCGTGATATTGTTATTACTGTTTAATTGATGGTTTTATGGATCCTTAAAAGATGGGCGATCCCAAGCATCTTTTAAGTTATTATGCATTGCTATTACAGTTCACTTGAATTGGTTTACATTGTATAAGTATATATGTCCTGACTCGAGTGTTTTGTGTTTTACTTTACGCTCGGGTCAGCCTGAGAATCACACCTTTGGAATTTATCTTCTAGAGCTAGAGATTTGCTGGAGCTTATCTGTCCATCTGTTATTTCTTATCTTCTAATCCAGTTATTTACTATTCGGTATTGCTTTTGCATTAGTGATTTATGTATCATGACTTCTATTGTATCTATTTTGACAATGAGATTTTGTATATGTTTTGAGAGTTTGTATATAGTAGCTTCATGAACTACTATGGTATTTTATTTCCGCTGCAAGTTATTCTGATATTTCTGTGTATGTGATTCTGTGAATGATTTTATTTGCTCCAAATTTTATTACAATCTATTATTTTTAATTATTCAAGTCAGACATGTGTGGATTATTGTCGATTTGAATGGTCCAAAATAGTGGGTTGTTACATTTGGTATCAGAGCTTTGGTTTTAGGCAAACGTTAGCCTGCGGAGCAAAAACTCATTAGAGATAGGGTATAAATACCCTTGAATGAGTGAAATCAATCTAAGAATCATTCCTTTGTGAGAGAACGTATTTTCGAAGTATAAAATGATTTTCAAATGATTTTCAAAGGATTTTTAAAGTTTATTTTGATATAAAATTTTCTTGTTTTGAAAGAAAGTTTTCTGGACTTTATCCCTTTCGTATCCACCTTGTTAGTAATTTCTTTGATTAGGATTTCTTTAAAATTCTGGACTTCTATCTTAGTTGGGATTGCTTCGATTAGGATTCCTTTGAATTTTGAAACGCTCCCACTTGTTCTGAAATCCATTCATGTCTCCCCTAATTGTATTCTTTTGATTTTTAGAGCATTGAATAACCTCACTTTGACTGACCTCTAGAAAGATCGGCGATCCTGCAAATCTTTGAATGGTTTGTAAAAGGGTGAGACTCCCTTATAATTGGCATTGATTCACCGGAGATTTCTGTATCCTCGGTTTATGATGCTATTTAGCTTCTGCTATATTTAAATGCTATCTCTAGCGATCGAAGGTCAATTTGCCTTAGATTTTCACATCGATTATATTCCTGAAGTCACGGTTAACCGGTTAAGGTCACCCACGATTTATATAGGCTATCTTCTATTTTGTAATTTAATTGTCTCATCTTAGATGAGCTTATCTTCGAATCAGAATTCTATTTGATTTAAAGTTCCTCTAAATTTGAATCCCTGTTTGTTTTGAAATCCATCCTTGAATCATCCATTGGAAAATTTGTGGTTGATTGTCTTTTGAAATTGTGTATTCATCGAAGTTGTTATTTCATAAGGATGACCATATTTTATATATATAAGTGAAATGTTTTCGATAAGGATTATATACCCTTTGAAAATGAGAATTTGAAGTTTCGAAAGGATTTGGAATTTTGAAAATTATATAAGAAATGGTTTCATATAGAATAATTTATAACTGAAAGTTTTGAATCTGAATATGAGTGATTGAACTCCGGCATTTTGGAACTGGTTTAAGGTTTTGAAAATATATAATAATACAATTTGAAAGTATTTTCTGAATAAGAAATGTTTCAAATGATTTTAATGAGTTTCAAATAATTTCGAAGAAATTTCAAAAGAAGTTTGAGAAAATAGAAGTCGAGAACCCACTTATGTCGCTGGAAAATAATTTCGGTGATGAATGCATGCATCGTCGACATTGATTTTCAAGTTTCTGAGTGGGGGAGAGGCCACTTCGGTAGCTTTGCTATGCGATTGATTTGTGAAACCAATTTTTCAATTCAAATTCCGACGTGTGATGTGATATTCGAAAGATATATGTATATATATTTGAACAATTTGAAATGAGCCGGTGTTCAGTCCTTGAGTTTTGGATCTGATTTGATATAACCCTATCTTTTGGAATTGATCTACTGATTTGTTGGTGATTTCCAACTCTTGGATTGAAATATGATTTCTTCGATTATTTTGAAAGTTCGAGCTCTTCTAAATCAAGGTTAACTTTTCAAAGCTAAGTACTTTTGAAAAGTGTAAAGTATATAAGTTTGGTATGTATGTTGAAAGTATGTAGTAATATGATTTAAATAAGTTGAAACTGTTTTATTAAGTAAACGAATAAGGCTATTTTGAATTTTTCTAACATGAAATTCAGATTTGAAATGTTTTGAAAAGAGTTCGATCTTCAAAATATTTGGAATAAAATTTAGTTTAAATGTTTTAACTAGGTAACATCTTTATAAAACTATATATTGAACAAGTTGGAATAGATACATAACTTGTACATATGTTGTTTTATTCGCATAATTAAATTGATCTAAGTTTGAGTACACAAGTTCGAGGTGAATTACACCATTTCGTGTTAAGATTTTTCATTTGATTCTTGATGGCGAATATTTGATATGGATTTTGGGCTTGACTCTAGAATTCTCTATCATAGTATATGGCTATGCAAGGAGACTGATGGTTTCTAGTCGAGAAACCATATCGAAATCCGCATTAGGGAAGTCGAATGGACAATACTAGTTCGAAAGCGAACTTGTGTGATCGAACGAGCGATCGAATGTAATATTGCGAAATGATGACATATGTACATCTTATATTCTAATATCATTGATATACTTGACGCTGAAATTGGAAGTTGTTGGGTTGGATATCTTTGTAATTTAATTGGAATTCTTTCTTTTATGAAAAACTACTATCAATTTAAAACCATTTTTCAAAACTATTTTTCTTTTATTCTTCTCAAACAAACTATTTTATTCTATTTTACGTACAAACTATTTTATATACAAAACTATTCTAAATTAAAAATCTTTTATAAAGCAAAGATGTTCAATACCATATGGCTCTTCATGCAGCGAAATTTGTTATTTTTGAAATTTTTTCATCCTTATATAAGATGAACTTTATGTAAGTATAAGATGATTTTGAAAACCATTGATTTTGGAAATGAATTGTTTGACTTAAATTATATTGATTTAGAAACATGGATTATTCTCCAAACCTATTATTTTAGAAACTTTGAAACTGAAGATATTTAAATTGAGAAGAAATAATTTGGTGCAATTGTATATGATTTTGAAACTGAACTGATATTGAAACAAATTGAATTGAGAACCTTATTTTAAATACTTGATTTGGGAGTTATCGAACTTATATAAAAATTTGGTTTGTATAAGTATGATGTTGATTCGAAAACTATTGATTTAGAAGGGTACTCAATTTGAAAGTGAAATCTTATATAATTGAAGTCTATATAAGTGTGATTTGATATACTATTGATTTTGGAAAGTATTTGATTTAAAATGAAATCTTATATATAATGGACTTTATATAAGTATGATATTTGAAAGTGATTTGAAAGGTACTATATGATACATATTTTCGAAGTAAAGATATGGAAAGTGCCTTCTGCTTGATATCCGCTTTGTGGCCACATTGTGGATTCATTCTATTGATATTTATCTGATTTTAGTTTTCCGGATATGATACTCGAGTGTCCATCGAATTCCATGGCGTTACCCATGGTCTTAGGAGCACGACTGCATAGCGTAATTCACCTGGCTGGATGGCCCAGGGGTACGGATGTTTCCTGGGGGATTCAGGCGTAACTATTGTGTATCCTGTGATCTATGTAGGTGTATTAGTAGCGAAATCCGTAGGGCTGAGAAAGCTTACGGATACAGATGTTTCTTGGGGGGTCCAGGCGTAACCTTTGTGTATTTGCGGTCTACTAGTCATCATGGCGTAATTCGCAGGGCTGAGAAAGCTTACGGATACAGATGTTTCCTGGGGGATCCAGGCGTAACCTTTGTGTATCTGCGATCCATGGTTACACAAAGGTTTTGTTTGTTTTTTTGTTTGGATAGTACTTTCCATATCTGTTTTTTTAGTTTTCCAATATTTTCACTAGGTGTTGAAACAAGTCTACTAAGTACCTGGAGAATTCTAGCTTTGCGCCTGATCAATGCACTGCCAGAGTCTGCAGAAATGAGGATAAACTTGTTAAGACATCGAGTTATAAAAGTATTTTGATAAAAGTATTATATAAAGGATATTTTGATCAATTATTTTCCTTTCTAAAGATTTTAAAGTGTTTCAAATATTGTTTACTTCTTAACTAACAAGTTGAATTTAAAAGACTTTTATGGATATAATAAAATGGATTTAACCAAATTATTAAGTATTAAAGAATTCCAATTGAAATTTATATGGTTTTAAATTAATGGCTCATCCTTGTCTTTCGTCCTATTTTCCCTTCTAGCTATTCCTATTCTCCACCTTGTTAAACTTACCTATAACAAAAGTTATCAGGTATAATTTCAATCTTCTTGTCATCTTGTCTTAATCGTATATCATTTTATCTTTTCTGTGCTTATCTCGTACATCATTCCTTTTCGAGGACGAAAAGTTTTGAGTGGGGGAGAGTGTAACAAACCTGTATTTTGTGATTATTTTACTTGTATATTTTGGTTATTTTAATTGATTTCCTGATTTAAAAACATTATTTTATTTATTAAAATGAATAAATTTTGTTATTTTAAATATAAATTTTGACTTTGATGTGAATTAGAACTCCAAAAATGACTAAATAGAATATTTCCGGAAAAGTGAATTTTGTCAATATGGTCAAAGTTTGACTTTTAATTTAGAAATTTGAAAGTTTGAAAATTTGAATTTTATCTTTTATTATGAAAGTAAATAAAATTTTAAGAATACTACTTTTCGTTTCATTGAAATCCGATTTATATTGTGAAAGTTATGCCTTTTTAACTATTGAGTGTAATTTGCTGTATTTAACAAAATTGTTTATTTTAAATTATATAAATAATATATTATTTGGTCATGTAATGTTCTAATTTATATTTATATGGGTAAAATAACATGTTATGTATATATTTTGGTTTTAAAACATTTTTCAAAGTGTAATTGACATTTTCCAAAGTCAGTTGTATTCTGTTTATAATTTCTAATTTCCAGTTTCATTTAATTAAAGAAATTCATTGTTTATTTTCTATTTTCTTAAGACTTTATTTTATTTTCATTTACACTTCATTTTGTTCAGCATTTAATTTATATTACTTGACTTTTATTGGTTTAGAAGTAAAGTTATAATTTTTCTAAAACTAGTGATATTTTGTTTGCAATTATTAAAGCTAGTTTCAATATAATAAGCTATTTCATTTATTTATTTTCCAATTTTTCCTAAAAAAAATTGTTTATTTCTTTTTCACTTTATTTTGTTTGTCTTTTATTTTTATTTACTGACTTTATTTTGTTTATTTTTGAATAAAAGAAATTGGAAATTCGAAGAGACAAAAAGTTTTAAAATTGTGACTTTTCATTGCCTAAACTCTTCATTTGCCTTGGCCTTTTCATTTTCTTTTGTAGCCGTGTGTTTTTTTCTTTGTTTTTCACGTGAAAGCTTCTCATTTCCATCACTAATTTTGGCCACAGCCATTTCTGAAATTCTAGGTAATGGCTTCTCTTTTTTTCTACTTTTCTTCACTTTTTCTCTTCATTTTTCAATGTTTTTGCCTTGATTCCTCCTTAGCTTTGCTCAGCCTAACCCTTCACCACCTTTACCATCTCCTCCACCACTTCCTCCTCATCACCATCCATGGCACACCCTCCATCTCCTCTGACCAACAAGTACTATGACCATCCCATGACCAAAATACCACAAAACATTAAAGAACTCTTCCAAAATTTGCCTAGCCAAGCCACTATTCCACCTCCACCTTCATTCCTTTGCCATGGCCACCCCCTTAGCATCCACCACCAGCAAGTTCCATCACCAATAGCCTGGTTTCAGATCTGACATGACCTGTAGTGAGCTATAGCCGAGCCCATAGACCCCTTTGGTCGAGCCTAGATGCATCCAAAACCCTCTTCTAGCCTTGCCTCTTGACCTTCCACCTTTTGTTACTCCAAACCCCTTCACATTCTTGCCTAACCATGCCATACTGAACCCAAGCCAGATCCATTTCCACCTTAAAACATGTTGTGGCCAAGCCTAAAGCATGTTAGGGTCGAGCATTGTTGAGTTATGGTCAAGCAAATTCGATTTAAAAGCTTGGTGATGTCATTTGTTGCATCTATTTTCAAATTGTTTCAATATAATCTTTTTTATTGTATTTATATTTATATTTTGTTTTTTTATTTTGTGAATACAAGATTAACATCTTGGCTCTCTCTCCATCCAAATCTAATCGTGCTTTAGTGCTTTCTGGATTTTTTATTTGTGTGTTTATTTGCAAACTCCAGCACAGAGAGGTGAGTAAATCTCACCTAACATTTATACTTATGCAAATGTGAATTGACAACAATTGAATGTGTAGTACTATTATGTTATGTTATCCCTGTCTGTGATTATTAATTATATGATGTTAAACCTTTTTATTTACCTGTTATCTCTTCTGTTACCAATATATGTAGTTACACTGTTCATTTATATCTATTTATCACACTACAAGTTCACTGTAGATTAGATCATTATGGGTTGAAATAATACATACTCGAACGGACTTTAGAATATGGAAAAATCATTACGGGCTGAAATGATAGGCCTGAACGATTTTTATTTATTTTATTTTACTTGGATTGCGGGTTTGAAATGATAGAACCCGGATTTTTCTTTGTAAACTGCGGATTGAAATGATATATATCTGTATCACCTGATCTAGATTAGAAAAACTATATACAGGCCCGTGGTTATTTTATAAAATATTTTGAATATTTTAAATATGTTTAAGAGTGTAAATTTATGAAAATTTGATTTAAATTGAATTTTTAATGTTTAAATAAAGAAATTTTGATTCTTCTATAAGTTAAAATGTAATTAAATGAATGGTTAAATTTTAATTATTGAAATATAACTTAAGTTTGGAAATTTGGATTTTGGGTTTAAAAGAAAATTTGAGTTATATAAATAAAAATGGAAATTTAATTATATTGGAAAAATGGAAATAAAAATTTAAGTGTTAAGTTTAATTGTTAAAAATGAAGAGAATAGAACTTTTACACTTAAATTTTATTAAGTGAATTCTTGAAAATTGGTTTTATTTGTAAGAAAATTTATTATAAAAATCATAAGTTAAAAGTATTTTAAATGAACATTTTGGATGTTAAAGTACGGTTTTTATAATGATTAATGGTTTAAATTGGGATTTATTGTTTGCTAGAAATACACTAAAATTTGGAAATAGTTTTAATAGCACTTCAGAAATGCTATCATTTTTGAAATAAACTAAAACTTAAATAAGACTGTAAATGCTGTAGTTGCTGAAGTAAACTAAAAGGCTAAAAACTTTATAAAGGGCTATTACAGCAGTTCTGTAAATGCCGTAGTTGCTTGATGTCTTTGCTGAGTTTAATGAAAACCTTTAATATGAAACTTGAGCTATTACAGTATTTCTGGAAATGCTGTCTTTGTTGAATTGAACTAATTTTCAACTAAAATTGAGATTTTACAGTAGTTATAAATGTTGTCTTTGCTGAATAAAACTGTTTTCAAGTGTAACTTATAACAGCTTTTTCTAAATGTTGTGAAAGGCTGAAATTTTCAATATTTATGGTTTTTAACTAAGTAAATGAGCTCAAAATGGTTCGAAACTTTGGAAATTTAATACTTGACTTGAAAGAATAATAACTTCACTTTTAAATGGTTAAATGAATTAATTTAATTAGAATATAAACTATTTAAAGGGTGATTGATAGAAGAATAAATGAATGATATCTTGGAATTTAAAGGGTATTTAAAGTTAAATATGGGATTTGAATTCAAATGATGATTGGATAATGAAGTTTTGAAAGATATGATATTTTGAAATATTGATATGGTTTAGAAACGATTTAACCTTTAATTTGAAAATGATTTGAATCTGAAATGATATTTTGTTTTTAAGTATAAAATATTATTTTGGAATTTTATAACCACGGGTATACTTTTCTGTATGTCATTTGATTTCCTGGTGATGGTTTGAAGCACAATAACACTGTTAGTTGCATGGTTTACTTCAATATGGGCATTTCTGTGATATTGTTATTACTATTTAATTGATGGTTTTATGAATCCTTAAAGGATGGGCGATCCCAAGCATCCTTTAAGTTATTATGCATTGCTATTACAGTTCACTTGAGTTGGTTTAGTATAAGTATATATGTCCTGACTCGAGTGTTTTGTGTTTTACTTTACGCTCGGGTCAGCCTGAGAATCACAGCTTTGGAATTTATCTTCTAGAGCTAGAGATTTGCTGGAGCTTATCTGTCCATCTGTTATTTCTTATCTTCTAATCCAGTTATTTACTATTCGGTATTGCTTTTGCATTAGTGATTTATGTATCATGACTTCTATTGTATCTATTTTGACTATGAGATTTTGTATATGTTTTGAGAGTTTGTATATAGTAGCTTCATGAACTACTATGGTATTTTATTTCCGCTGCAAGTTATTATGATATTTCTATGTATGTGATTTTGTGAATGATTTTATTTGCTCCAAATTTTATTACAATCTGTTATTTTGAATTATTCAAGTCAGACATGTGTGGATTATTATCGATTTGAATGGTCCAAAATAGTGGGTCGTTACAAAATGTCTGATAGACTTAGGCGCGAGTGTCAATTTGATTCCATACTCTATGTACGAACAATTAGGCTTAGGTGAGCTAAAACCAACAAAAGTCACGCTTCAATTTGCCGATCGCTCGATTAAAAAACATGTGGGAGAAATCGAGGACGTGCTCATTCGAGTAGGGAAATTCATATTCCCCGTTGATTTTATCGTTCTCAAAACACAACCCTTAACGAATCCCTCGAGTCAAATTCCATTGATTTTAGGCCGACCATTCTGTGCTACCTCAAATGCCTTAATCAATTGTCGTAACGGATCAATGAAAATTTATTTTGGAAACATGACTTTTGATCTCAACATTTTCAATCTTGAAAGCCAATCGAAGGAATCTCGTGACCAAACGTTGGAAGTTAGTGCCATTCACGAAAAATTTGGAAACAAGACAATTGACCTTAGCGACGAACGCGAAGCTGAATATGAAAAATTGTTTCACGAAATTCCCAACTAAATTGAATACACTCTTCCCTTTGAATCGCTTCCTGTAGAGTCCGAATCTCAACCAAATTCTTTGATCGAAAAACTCCCGAAGTTGGACCTCAAACCACTTCCCAATCACCTTAAGTACGCATACTTAGGTGATAACGAAACGTTACCCGTCATAATTTCTACGACACTCTCTCTTGACCAAGAAACCTCCTGACTTTCTGTTCTTTCCAAAAATAAGGAAGCGATTAGATGGTCGATCTCCGATATAAAGGTGATTAGCCCTGCTATTATTCAACATCACATCCATTTAATCGACAATACCAAGCCTGTTCGTGATGCACAACGAAGGCTTAATCTAAAAATGAAAGATGCGGTGCGTGATGAAATTCTTAAACTACTCGACAACGGAATCATTTACCCAATCTCTTATAGTTCATGGGTTAGCCCAATTCACGTTGTACCAAAAAGTCTGGGCTAACCGTTGTCAATAACGATTCAAATGAACTTATTCCAACTCGTACTCAAATGGATTGGCGTGTTTGCATTGACTATCGAAAACTAAGTGCCGCAACACGAAAAGATCACTACCCTCTTCCCTTCATTGACCAAATGCTCGAACGTTTAGCCGGCCATTAATTTTACTACTTCCTTTATGGTTATCCGGCTATAACCAAATTCCCATCGCTCCCGAAGATCAAGAGAAAACAACTTTAACATGTCCATTCGGTACCTTTGCCTATCGACGTATGCCATTCGGACTTTGTAACGCTCTTGCGTCCTTCAAACGATGCATGGTTGGAATCTTTTCCGACATGATTGAACGCTTTCTAGAAGTTTTTATGGACGATTTCTCAATCTTTGGCGATTCTTTTTCCCAATGTTTACATCATCTCGAATTGGTTCTAAATCGATGACTTTGAATTAGGAAAATTGCCAATTTATTGTCAAACAAGGCATAGTCCTTGGACATATCATCTCAAATAAAGGCATTGAGGTAGATAAAAAGAATCGATGTCATTGCAAATCTACTCATTCCTAAAACTGTTAAGAACATTCGATCATTTCTTGGACACGCTGGCTTTTACCAACACTTTATGAAAGACTTTAGCAAAATTGCTCGTCCTTTGATGACTCTTCTTGGAAAAGACATTCCTTTTGATTTTAACTCTGATTGTATCTTCTTTTGAACGTCTTAAGAATGAACTCATTTCTGCTCCAATCATTTGTGCGCCGAATTGGGATCTTCATTTCGAAATAATGTGTGATGCTTTGAACTTTGACGTTGGTACTGTCTTAGGAAAATGCATCAACAAGATCCTTCACGTGATTTACTACGCGTGTATGACTTTGAACGACGCTCAACTCAACTACACAACAACCGAAAAAGAGCTTCTAGCTGTCATTTTTGCTCTGAAAAAATTCCGATAATACTTGATAGGGTCACACATTATTGTGTACATGGACCACTCTACGCTTCGATATCTCTTCGCTAAAAAGGATGCCAAATCCTGCTTGATTCCTTGGATCCTTTTACATCAAGAATTTGACCTTACAATTAAATACAAAAAGGATCTGATAACGTCATAGCCGATCACTTGTCTCGTCTTCCGAACGCACCATCTTCTTTGCCAATCAATGAAAACTTCCCAATGAACAACTCCTTTCAATTTCTATCGACCCATGGTATGCTGATATAGTGAACTACTTAGTCACTAGAAAAACTCCATCATCGTGATCCAAACAAGACAAATGCAAATTCATGTCCCAAGTGAAGTATTTCTATTGGCATGATCCATACTTGTTCAAATATTGTCCTGACCAAATCATCGAACGTTGCATTCCGGATAATGAGATTAGGAGTGTTCTTTCATTTTGCCATGATCAAGCGTGTGGTGGACATTTCGGTCCTCGAAAAACTGCTAAAAAAGTGCTTCAATGTGGTTTCTATTGGCCTTCTCTTTCCAAAGACTCGTTTGAATTTTGTAAAACTTGCGATCGATGTCAAATGCTTGGACGAATTTCTCGATGAGATATGATGCCTGTAAACGCCATTCTTACGATCGAAATCTTTGATGTATGGGGTATAGACTTTATGGGACCTTTTCCCAATTCTTTTGGAAACTTGTATATCCTTCTCGTTGTCGATTACGTTTCAAAATAGGTCGAAGCTGTTCCTTGCAAAACCAACGACCATAAAATTGTTGTGAAATTTCTTAAAGAAAACATCTTTTCGAGGTTCGGAACACCTCGCACAATAATCAATGATAACGGGACCGATTTTTGCAACCGTTCTTTTGAAACTTTAATGAAAAAATACTCGATAACCCACAAGTTATCCACTTCGTATCATCCTCAGACTTGTGGCCAAGTTGAAGTTTCAAATCGACAAATAAAACAAATTTTGGAGAAAACTATCAATAAAAATCGAAAAGATTGGTCTCAGAAATTGACCGACGTGCTTTGGTCTTACCGTACTACTTTTAAAACTAACCTTGGGATGACCCCATTTCGTTCAGTTTACGGTAAAGCTTGCCATTTACCTGTTGAAATTGAACATAAAGCGCTGTGGGCAATTAAGAACTTAAACTTTGATCTTGAGAAAGCTGGCGAAAACCGAAAACTACAACTCAACGAACTAGAAGAACTTAGGAACGACGCTTATGAAAACGATAAAATTTACAAAGAAAAACAAGGTTTTTCATGACAAGTCAATCTTAAGGAAAACTTTTTCGCCTAACCAAAAAGTTCTTTTATATGACTGAAGACATCTTTTTTTCTCTGGGAAACTTAAATCGAGTTGGACCGGACCTTTTGTGGTACGAACTGTTTTTCCACATGGTGCCGTAGAAATATAAAACCCTAGGGATGGATCGGTTTTCAAAGTCAACGGTCATCGTCTGGAACCTTTCTTGGAATTTCCAAATAACCAAGAGGAGGAGCTCATGATCCTTCATGAGCCAAGCTACGTCAAGTAAGAATGTTAACCATCTTTTGTAAATATGTACATAGTTTTCTCCGTTACACTCATTATATCATGCATTGACTGTGGGGACACAGTCAAAATTAAGTATGGGGGAGTGTCATTTTCTTTTCTTTTTTCTTTTCATTATATTTTTGAATTTTGAATTTTTCTTTTAGCTTAGAAAAAAAAGATATCAAATTTCAAAATCTCGAAAACATTTTATTTTTAGCATTTTGATTTATTTTTTAGGAAAATCTATGGGATAAGTATAAGTTTTGGTTGATAAATTGAAAGTTTTGAAAATTTATTTGTCTTAACAAAAATAAAAATGAAGTTTGATTACAAATAACAATGGTTTAACTAGTATATAGGAAGGTTCATATGTGTTAATTATGAAGTATGTTCTAACTGAAAATCTTTATTTAAAAAATGGTAAATTTAAAGTAAAGAATATAAAATTTTTATCTTCTAAGTTAAATGGTGCTAAGATGATTTTGCAAAACTCTCTCTTTCTAAAAAAAGTATTTTTATATATGTATATATATATTTTTAACACCTACAGTCATGTGTTCACACTCGTGTGTTCACTCGCCCTGCTCTGTACCCTTCTCACATAAGCCCGAAAGGTAGTGCATGATCGGTATATCTGGCCTCAGTTTATCTGAGTTAGGTGTATATAGATAAAAATTCATTTTAATAACGCCTAAAGTTAATAAGTGTTCACACTTTTGTGTTCACTCGTCTCGGTCTGTATTCCCCTCACATCAGTCCGTAAGGCAGTGCACGGGTAATATATCTGGCCTCAGTTTACCTGAGTTAGGCATATGTAAATATTGTTAATGTCAATAAAATTTTCAAATAAGAGAAAGTAAGCAATTGAAATCCAAAAACCATTTTACCTTGTTTGAAAAGAAATGAGAATACCACTTTGACAAACTTTGATAATCAACTAAGGATTTATTTCATAGTTACACTTTGTTATCAACTGAAACAACGAGTTAAACTATTGTCTATTTGCTATGATAACTTGATTTTTGTTGGAAGTTTTGACGAGTAAATGACTTAAATTTTCAAGACAATGACCAAAACCTATATTTAACTAATGAGTGCCGAATTGAAAGTGAATCCTTCATTTGTAAATATTTTCAAAAACTTGCATTCATCCCATTGTAAATAAATTTTGCACTTTGTAAATATTTTCACTTTGCATTTGGATTTTGTGGGTAGTATCCGCTGAAAACCCTCACGAGACTACACTCGTCCTTCTGGGACACCAAAAGGTTTAATGGCTTATTGTATACGCTTAATGCAATCGTGCTCCCAACGAAAACGGATTTATCTTAGTTTTCCTTTATTCGAGGACGAATAAAAAGATAAGTGTGGGGGTATTTGATGTGCATGTAAAGGTGCATATATATACATCCATATTTTATCTCTTTTTATTTAAATAAATATCATATTTGGGCATTTTAACATGTTTAAAACCAAAATACAATTAATTTCAAATCATCATATATTCACCTTCATTCAGGGGCAAAATGGTCATTTTGCGCATGTGTAAATTTGAGAATTTTTACTTGGAAATTTTTGATGATTTTTATAGGTATTTGGATGCATATGGAAGAGGCTTATATGAAGATACGTGCATGCACAAATGAATACAAAGGAAAGAAGAGGGAAATAATTCAAAGTGAAGATCATGGAGGGCCCCACCTACCCACCTACCTTAATGTACAAATTAGAGGCTAATGAACATGCTTATGAAACTAATGGCTTCATGTACACTTAAATGATGATTAGTAGAAGCTAATGATTACTTGGCCTCCACACTTCCTAAGGGGTATTTTGGGAAGCTCCCTAAAAATAGATTAGGGTTTTATGCATGTATAAATAGCCCTCTTATGTACATGTAAATCATCTTCCACTCTTTCATTTTACTTAGGAAATTAAGAGATCAAATTGTAAGCTCAATGTTCTATGAAATAAAAATGGCTTCCAAGCCTCTTTCTTCTCCTTTTTCTACATGCTTTTCTTTGTTTTTATGTTAATGCTTTTATTTATGTTCTTTTCTTTTCTTTGTTAGTAGAATAGTTTTACATTCATGCAAGTACTGTAGCTTAATTTCTTTTGTTGTAAGTAGTTTAATTACATTCTCTTCTTTGCTTATTCTCTATTTTCTTCTCTTTTTAATGGTGAAAGTTAATTGTTTTTCTTCAATGCCACAAATGAGTAGCTAAAACCCTTTAATTTAGGGGTAATGAAGCTCTCAAATATTATGTAATTTCAACATTTTATGATTTATGATCTCATTTGGTTTATGCTTCATGAAGTGAGTTTTGATGCAAGTTTACACATGTGGGTTTGATAGCTTATATTGTTTATGCAAATGAGCTATTCTTATTCAACATAAACACAATTTGCATCATCATTTGCTAATCCATTTTGATTGTGAAATTAAAGTAAAAATGAAATTTGATGATCTATATTACTAGTTACAATAGTAAATAGATCATACTTAAAATAGCTTTTGCTTTGGCTTCATTTTCATGAGAATTATAAGTGGTTTACTTGTAGTATTATAGGTTGATGGTTTGTGTTATGTTAGTTAATAATATAAACAAACCATACTTTTGAAAAATACAACAATATTTCACTTAATATCAAAGATAGAGATCACAAATTGTTTGTTTGTTGATTTACAAAAATATAAGAGTGGATTTGCCTCTAAATTGTTCTCTAGTTATATAGTTTTTAAATAAAATTTCAATTCTAGTTTTAGCTCCATTTTATTTCTAGTTAACAATTCCTCCTCCATTTGGTCTAATTTGATTGAATAGATTTTTTAAACTCTAAAAATTCCCTGCGGATCGACCCGTATTCGCCAATAACTACGATAGTACGTCGTGCGCTTGCGGTAAATTTAATTTGAAATTTTTGATGGATTTCTAACTCGATAGAAATTCTGTCGATTAACAACCATCCATAGGTTAAATCCTAAGATCTACCCTCCCAAAGGATACTAAAGGAAAGAAACTATTCAAAACTAAAGATGGAAATAGGAAATTCAAAAGTACCATCGAAAAGAAACGGATAAGAGATACGTATTTTCTCTTCAGCCTCCCACGTAGCTAGGTCTGTCAAACGAGTTGGGTTAGGTCAAAATGGGTTGGGTCGAGTTTGACCCAACCCATTTATGACCCATTCTTTTTTACCCATTTATGACCCAACCCACTTAATAAGCGGGTTACCCATTTAACCCATTTAAAGAATTAAATTAAATTTGACTAATAAAAAACAAATAAATATAAAATAATTCTAATTATAATTTTTATGTTTTGAGTTCCGATAAAAAATTAAAATTCAAATTTTCTTCAAAATTCAAATACGGGGATGCGACAGCTTATTATTCTCTAAGTACAACTGTTAGTCCCCTTGAAAAATTACAGTGTGCGTTCACACGATAAAGTATCTGAGTGTTCCATACTGTCCGTAATTTAGGTGGGAGTTAATCGGTCGAAGTCCCGCCTGATTCTGAGTTAGAACGAATGAGTTATTGCAGTCTGAACAAAAAAATAGCGGCTTCTGCACTAGGCGGAGTTCAAATATGTGGATGTGGTAGCTTGTTATTTCTAAGTACAACTGTTAGTCCCCTTGGATAACTACAGTGTGTGTTCACACGATGAGGTATCCGAGTGTTCCATACTGTCCGTAATTTAGGTGAGAGTTAATCGGTTGAAGTCTCGTCTGATTTCAAGTTAGAAGGAAGGAGTTATTGCAGTTAGGCATATGTAAATATTGTTAATGTCAATAAAATTTTCAAATAGGAGAAAGTAAGCAATTGAAATCCAAGAACCATTTTACCTTGTTTGAAAAGAAATGAGAATACCACTTTGACAAACTTTGATAATCAACTAAGGATTTATTTCATAGTTACACTTTGTTATCAACTGAAACAACGAGTTAAACTATTGTCTATTTGCTATGATAACTTGATTTTTGTTGGAAGTTTTGACGAGTAAATGACTTAAATTTTCAAGACAATGACCAAAACCTATATTTAACTAATGAGTGCCGAATTGAAAGTGAATCCTTCATTTGTAAATATTTTCAAAAACTTGCATTCATCCCATTGTAAATAAATTTTGCACTTTGTAAATATTTTCACTTTGCATTTGGATTTTGTGGGTAGTATCCGCTGAAAACCCTCACGAGACTACACTCGTCCTTCTGGGACACCAAAAGGTTTAATGGCTTGTTGTATACGCTCAATGCAATCGTGCTCCCTACGAAAACGGATTTATCTTAGTTTTCCTTTATTCGAGGACAAATAAAAAGATAAGTTTGGGGGTATTTGATGTGCATGTAAATGTGCATATATATACATCCATATTTTATCTCTTTTTATTTAAATAAATATCATATTTGGGTATTTTAACATGTTTAAAACCAAAATACAATTAATTTCAAATCATCGTATATTCACCTTCATTCAGGGGCAAAACGGTCATTTTGCGCATGTGTAAATTTGAGAATTTTTACTTGGAAATTTTTGATGATTTTTATAGGTATTTGGATGCATATGGAAGAGGCTTATATGAAGATACATGCATGCACAAATGAATACAAAGGAAAGAAGAGGGAAATAATTCAAAGTGAAGATCATGGAGGGCCCCACCTACCCACCTACCTTAATGTACAAATTAGAGGCTAATGAACATGCTTATGAAACTAATGGCTTCATGTACACTTAAATGATGATTAGTAGAAGCTAATGGTTACTTGGCCTCCACACTTCCTAAGGGGTATTTTGGGAAGCTCCCTAAAAATAGATTAGGGTTTTATGCATGTATAAATAGCCCTCTTATGTACATGTAAATCATCTTCCACTCTTTCATTTTACTTAGGAAATTAAGAGATCAAATTGTAAGCTCAATGTTCTATGAAATAAAAATGGCTTCCAAGCCTCTTTCTTCTCCTTTTTCTACATGCTTTTCTTTGTTTTTATGTTAATGCTTTTATTTATGTTCTTTTCTTTTCTTTATTAGTAGAATAGTTTTACATTCATGCAAGTACTGTAGCTTAATTTCTTTTGTTGTAAGTAGTTTAATTACATTCTCTTCTTTGCTTATTCTCTATTTTCTTCTCTTTTTAATGTTGAAAGTTAATTGTTTTGCTTCAATGCCACAAATGAGTAGCTAAAACCCTTCAATTTAGGGGTAATGAAGCTCTCAAATATTATGTAATTTCAACATTTTATGATTTATGATCTCATTTGGTTTATGCTTCATGAAGTGAGTTTTGATGCAAGTTTACACATGTGGGTTTGATAGCTTATATTGTTTATGCAAATGAGCTATTCTTATTCAACATAAACACAATTTGCATCATCATTTGCTAATCCATTTTGATTGTGAAATTAAAGTAAAAATGAAATTTGATGATCTATATTACTAGTTACAATAGTAAATAGATCATACTTAAAATAGCTTTGGCTTCATTTTCATGAGAATTATAAGTGGTTTACTTGTAGTATTATAGGTTGATGGTTTGTGTTATGTTAATTAATAATATAAACAAACCATACTTCTGAAAAATACAACAATATTTCACTTAATATCAAAGATAGAGATCACAAATTGTTTGTTTGTTGATTTACAAAAATATGAGAGTGGATTTGCCTCTAAATTGTTCTCTAGTTATATAGTTTTTAAATAAAATTTCAATTCTAGTTTTAGCTCCATTTTATTTCTAGTTAACAATTCCTCCTCCGTTTGGTCTAATTTGATTGAATAGATTTTTTAAACTCTAAAAATTCCCTGCGGATCGACCCGTATTCGCCAATAACTACGATAGTACGTCGTGCGCTTGCGGTAAATTTAATTTGAAATTTTTTGATGGATTTCTAACTCGATAGAAATTCTGTCGATTAACAACCATCCATAGGTTAAATCCTAAGATCTACCCTCCCAAAGGATACTAAAGGAAAGAAACTATTCAAAACTAAAGATGGAAATAGGAAATTCAAAAGTACCATCGAAAAGAAACGGATAAGAGATACGTATTTTCTCTTCAGCCTCCCACGTAGCTAGGTCTGTCAAACGAGTTGGGTTGGGTCAAAATGGGTTGGGTCGAGTTTGACCCAACCCATTTATGACCCATTCTTTTTACCCATTTATGACCCAACCCATTTATGACCCAACCCACTTAATAAGCGGGATACCCATTTAACCCATTTAAAGAATTAAATTAAATTTGACTAATAAAAAAAAATATAAAATAATTCTAATTATAATTTTTATGTTTTGAGTTCCAATAAAAAATTAAAATTCTAATTTTCTTCAAAATTCAAATACGGGGATGCGACATCTTATTATTTTCTAAGTACAACTGTTAGTCCCCTTGAAGAATTACAGTGTGTGTTCACACGATACAGTATCTG
Source organism: Allium fistulosum (assembly GCA_030737815.1). NCBI lineage: Eukaryota > Viridiplantae > Streptophyta > Magnoliopsida > Asparagales > Amaryllidaceae > Allium > Allium fistulosum. The sequence continues at coordinate 208,720,589 of CM060904.1, read as the reverse complement.
AGTGTTCCATACTGTCCGTAATTTAGGTGGGAGTTAATCGGTCGAAGTCCCGCCTGATTCTGAGTTAGAACGAATGAGTTATTGCAGTTTGAACAAAAAAATAGCTTCTGCACTAGGCGGAGTTCAAATATGTGGATGTGGTAGCCTGTTATTTCTAAGTACAACTGTCAGTCCCCTTGGATAACTACAGTGTGTGTTCACACGATGAGGTATCCGAGTGTTCCATACTGTCCGTAATTTAGGTGAGAGTTAATCGGTTGAAGTCTCGTCTGATTTCAAGTTAGAAGGAAGGAGTTATTGCACTCCGAACAAAAAAAATAGCAGCTTTTGCACTAGACGTAGTTCAAATATGGGGATGTGGTGGCTTATTATTTTCTAAGTACAACTGTCAGTCCCCTTGGAGAACTACAGTGTGCGTTCACATGATGAAATATCCGAGTGTTCCATACTGTCCGTAATTTAGGTGGGAATTCATCGATCGAAGTCTCGCTTGATTCTGAGTTATAACGAAGGAGTTATTGCAGTTTGAACAAAAAAATAGCGGCTTCTACACTGGGCGGAATTCAAATTTGGAAATGCGGTAGCCTGTTATTTTCTAAGAACCGTTAGTCTCTATGAAAAACTACAATGTATGTTCAAATTCTTATTTTTTTAAATTTATATTAAAATTTAATGCTTTTAATAAATGGGTAAATGGGTTACCCATTTTTATCCTTTTAAAAATGGGTCGACCCAACCCATAACCCATTTAATAATATTCATAAATGGGTTGACCCAACCCATTTATAAGTAGGGTAAATGGGTTGGGTTAATGGATTGGGTCATATTTTGACAGGTCTACACATAGCGTCCTTAATGCTATCTCCCCACTACACCTTAACCAAAGTGATTTCCTTATTCCTAAGCTTATTGATATCACGCCCAACGATCTTGGTAGGAATGTGATGAACCGATGCTTCTCTCTCTACTTCAACTTCTTCAAGTTGGCTAGGTTTCATTACCTCTGCTGAATCATGTAAGCACTTTCTCAAATGCGAAACATGAAAAACATCATGAACTCCCGCGAGCCTCTCTGGTAGTTTATCTAATACGCCATCTTCTCTACTCTTTCCACAATGGGGAACGGTCTTACAAATCTAGGAGCAAGTTTCCCACTTGATCCAAATCTTACTACCCTTCTTAGCGAAGACACCTTAATGAAAACCAAATTACCTATCTTAAACTCAATATCCCTTCACCGCTTATCTGCATAAGATTTTTGTTTATCTTGGACCGTCTTCATTCTCCTCCTAATCAATTCAATCTTTTCTCAAGTCTCTCTAACCATGTCGGGACCAAGTAGCAATCTCTCTGTAGATTCCAACCAACATGAAGGCGACTTGCAAGGTCTTCCCTTAAGAGCTTCAAAAGATTCCATCCCAATGCTAGCTTGAAAACTATTGTTATATGTGAACTCCACTAAAGGAAGATACTCCTCCCAAGTTCCACCAAAATCGAGAATGCACATCCTCAACAAATCTTCAGGAACTCTATTAACTCTCTCTGTTTGGTCGTCCGTCTGTGGGTGATAGGCCATACATAATCTAAGATGCATCCCTAAAGCCTTTTGCAAGCTCCTCTAAAATTCGCTAGTAAAGATACGGTCTCTATCGCTCACTATGCTAGAGGGAACTCCATGAAGTCGGACTACCTCTCGAATATATAAGGATGTCAAATAAGGTGTCATCCTCTTACTCTTAACCGGAATGGAGTGGCCGCTCTTATTCAAACGATCTACAATCACACAAATACTAGTATTCACTTCCTAGATCAGGGTAAACCATCTATGAAGTCCATCGAAACACTATCCCACTTCCATTTAGGCACGTCCAATGGTTAAAGCAATCCACTAGGCTTATGCTATTTCACCTTAACTATTCGAAAAACAAGACACTTGGCTACAAACTCTGCCACATCTTTCTTCATGCCACTCCAATAAAGCACTCTCCTCATGTCCCTACACCTCTTATCACCACCCGAATGAATAGTCATTCAGGAATGGTGTGCTTCTTCTAGAACAGCTCTCATCAAATCACTAGTGCGGGGGACACAAAGTCTTTCATATCTCCTTAGCCACCCTTTACTATCAATGGAATAGCGTTGTAGATGTCTAGAGACCTCTCCTCTACTAATCCCCTCTAGAATATCCATAAGATTTTAATCCTCTCGCTGCCTTGAGTCAATCTGGTCTATGAGGGTAGGCTTATCCTCAAGTGTTGCTAATAATCCAGGGGTAATGTCCGTAGAGGGCTTACAATCAAAGGTGGAAATAAACTCTGGGCTTTTCAACTCAACTTATAGGACTAAGAGTTGCTTTCTTCCTACTTAACGCATCTGCAACCACATTCCCTTTACCAAGGGCATAAGCTATCTCAAAGTCATATGATGCCAAGAACTCCATCCAAAGCTATTGCCTCAAGTTTAAATCCTTCTTTGAGAATAGGTACTTCAATGACTTATGGTCAGTGAAAATCTCGAACCTTTCTCCTAGCAAGTAATGTCTCCTAGACTTGAGCACGAAAACAATAGAAGCTAACTCCAAATCATGGGTAGGGTAGTTCTTCTCATGAGTCCTCAACTGTCTACTTCCATAACATACTAACCTTCCTTCTTGCATCAATACTGCACCAAGATCCATCCCACATGCATCAGTTCATACGGTGAAAGGCTCAGCTTCGTTAGGTAAAACTAACACTGGTGCACTAGTAAGGGCTCTCTTTTCCATCGTGAAGGAATCATCACAATCTACGTCCTACAAGAATGCTGCATTCTTCTTAGTGAGGCGACTAAGTGGTGCTAAAATCTTAGCGAAATCTCTGCTAAACTTCCTATAATAACCGGCCAAAGCTTTGAAGCTTCTAACATCGGTAGCGTTCTTAGGGGCCTTCCAATCTTGCACTGCTACTACCTTAGAGGGATCAACAGCTAGACCCTCTCTTGAGACTACATGCCCAAGAAACGCACCTCCTTATGCCAAAAGAGACACTTCGAGAACTTTGCCTTCAACTGATGAACACGAAGTGCACGAAGAACCTCCTCAAGATGAATAGCATGCTCTTCCATACTCTTTGAAAACACCAAAATGTCATTCATGAATACTACAACGAACTTATTTAGGACATCTCGAAAAACACGGCTCATCAAATCTACAAAATAGGCTGGGGCATTGGTCAACCCAAATGGCATAACCAACCACTCAAAGAATCCATCGGGTGTCCTAAATGATGTCTTATCGATGCTATCGTCAGCGACCCTAAGCTGATGAAATCAAGTAGCTAAGTCGAGCTGAGAAAATACCAAAGATCCAACTAGCTGATCGAAAAGATCGTCTATCCTAGGAAGTGGGTAGCGATTCCTCTTCGTGAGCTTATTTAATTCTCTATATTCTATGCAAAGTCGAAGGGAACCATCCGCCTTTGTAGCGAAGACGACTGGTGCTCCCCACTCAGATATGCTCCATCTTATGAAGCCTTTCTCCAATTGCTCACCAATCTGCTTACTTAATTCCTTCCCCTCCCTAGGAGCCATATGTCTCATGGGAAATTCCACTGTCTTAGCATTGTCATTTTGGTAGATCCTGAAGTCGATCTCTCTCTTAGGGAGTAGTCCCCTAACCTCCTCGAAAACGTCTGGAAAATCTATAACGACTGAAACGGAATCTAACTCTCCTAGTGATGAATCAAGGGAATAAAGGAAGCTCAACATGACTGACCTTTGTGGGTCGCAAGATACCTCGAGAGTCCTATCGATGCATGTCTCTAATCTGACGACTCTCCTCTCATAGTCCAATATAGCTTCATAATTGGATAACCAATCCATCCCCATAATCGTCCCATATCCCAAAAATATCAGTACATAGGCGTCACAATCAAACATACGCCTAGTATAAAAAATTTCAAACCCCTACAAATCATGGATAAATGTGTCGATCCTCCTATGGGGTTTGAAACAACTATAATCTGCCACTAGAGAAATATCTAAGTGCAAACAATCAACCAAGGAACTAGAAATGAATGAATGCTATGCTCCAGAGTCCAAAAGAGTCCGAATAGGAAAATCCAAAATAGAGATCAAACCTTCTACAGAGACTTTCCTACCTCAATCCGGTCCACTACTATAAGGTACGCCTGCTCTTTGCCCCGTTGTCCGAAGACAAGCTCTACTAAGGTGACCAGGCTGCCCACAAATGTAACACCTCCCCTTCATCGAGCCCTTCCTACAGTCCTTTGCGAAATGCCCAACCAATCCACAACCATGACATTTCCCGCCTTTCCTGATCTGCTTTTGAGGTCCTCCTTCTTCCATCTTGTCCTTATCCTTCTTATTCTACCAGTACTTCTTCTTAGAGTTTTCTTATTTAGGGACCTCCGTAACCTCTCCCTTCACCTACCCAGATGCAAGCTGAACTCTCTGTCGGTCCTCCAATCCTAACAGCACAAATATACACTTTGTATCCCTTAACAAAGCTCATGCCTCCACGAAATCCTCCATGAAGGAAAACGTCTTGCCTCCTAGACTAGCGAAGTCCTTGTATAACTTAGAAAAATTGGCTGCTGCTGGTGGATTAATGGGATCTCCACATGCCAGTGCTGTATTGGGCGATTGCCCTTGCACCTCTGGTACCGTAGCTCTACGGAAACAGTCAGCCATACTATGCAAAGAAAAGAAAATTTAGGCTCGAAAGAAGGTTTAACTGGACTATGAGGTGATTTTTATAAAAACTCTTTTATTCTTGAAAACCATTTCTATAATAAGAGTTTCTTTTTGAAAAATAATTTTAGTTTGAAGAGACGTTATTTTTGAAAAATACTTTACTTTTAAAACATTTTTTTAGGAATCCTATATTCTTAGGCTCTGATACCAAGTGAAACACCCCACACCCCTTGGTATACCCAAAAAGGGCACACTAAAGAATGTTGTGCGTTATAGGTATAGCTAAAACATTATAGAGACTAAGATTCATAAGATAAATAAATAATAAAAGAGGAAACATTTAAAACTAAACTTTATTACTTCATAAATAAGTCATTAAACAGAATATGTCTTAAAAACCAAATACACATGTCTCGTGAAAAACACCATCTCGGTCACATCATCAGAGTACATAAACAATAAAAATCATCCCTCTCATAAAGTACCGGTACATCAAAATGCCAAATGAATGTAAATTAAAAAAGAAGAAGAATACATGAAGAAAAACCCTGCAACTGAATCTCCAGGAAATCCAAATCTACTGTCCTTGCCTTTGCTGGCCTATGGGGGAAATGGGAAATAGAGGAGTGGGTCAGACTTTAAGTTAGTGGAGTGAAAGTAATTACTAGCATTTCTAAGCAAGATAAAGATAATAGACTTAGTAACAGTTCTAGTATAAAAGTAAATAAGGGAAAGATAAAACTGGAATAAAATGCGGTTTAACTGTTTGATTTGATTATGATTGTTTGCACTTATCTTAGATTGATGTGATTTGGATGAAACCCTAATTCTATTTTAATTAGGCCGAATCCTAATTCTACCCGTTTATCGGCCTTCTATCTCTGTTCTGCCACTGTGAGCTAGTCCCATCCTGTGGGTCCCACAGAAAAAGACACCTGTTTAGCGCTTGGAACACAGTTGCAATTTATTTACTCTAAATGATGCCGCACGCTCGGTCATCGCCGGTACACACTAACTGTCGCTCCCTATTTTGACCTCTTATCTACGCTAATCAGCATAAGCGTGCCCGGCATCACCTGATCTGTTATGAGACCATCAGTTCTAGTCTGAAAGGGGTCCTGCCCTGCCTCACCTAAGTGTTTTGTGAGACCATCAGTCCTAGTCTGAAAGGGGAATGTTGTCGGTACGGGTCCTAACAAATAAAATCTAGTTGCACCCCTTGACCAAATCCCCCGATTTGAGCTTCTATCTATTAGCCCATTAATTATCCTAGTCAGCATAAGCGTGTGTCGGCCTCACCTAATCTTTTGTGAGACCATCAGTCCTAGTCTTAAAGGGTCCTGCCCAGCCTCACCTAACTATTGTTAGACCATCAGTCCTAGTCTAAAATGGAATACTGTTGGTACGAGCCTTGCTTCTATCTTTGCTTATTAACTTAGTGTAAGTTTTAAAATAAGCCTCTTCTGTTATTTCTGCTCTATTTGCTTATTAACTTAATCTAAGTCTTTAAAATAAGCTTTTTCTATTATCTCTGCTATATTTTCTTATTAACTTAATTATAAGTTTTAAAATAAGCCTTTCTATTCTTTCTGCTTAATAATAACCTACATTATAATTGTTATTCTTCTTTTTTATCTTTTCAGTTATAACCCCTAGTTATAAACCTACTTGCAAATCTCTCAAATTTGCCAATTTCAGTCTATCTTCTTTTTATTACAGTTTTTCTTATTTTCATCTAGTTTCTTTAAATTTAGTTTTTAATTCTATTTAATCCATATTTGTGAATTACTCTCTTTTTATTATTATTTTCACGTAAAAAGGAATAAAAAGAAACTAACATTTACAAGCTGAATTCTAACGTAAAATAGATGAAAATAAATGTAAATAACTGAATTAAATAGTTGAATAAAATAGACTGAAAAGAACTTTTAAAAATTAACTGTAAATAACTTATATAAAATTATCTCAAAATTGTAGAAAACTACAACTATTGAGAACCCTATTATTTTAAATTACTTAAAAATATGAAATAATTACTAAACACTCACATGTGATCCTTAACTTTAGTCAATGGTCTTCCTTGATCCACTTCTAGAGTGTAGAATATTTTTATCAAAAAGATTATCTCCTTAGAAAAATATTCTATTGAGGGTCCAGCCTCAGGAAATGAACCCAGATAGGTGAAAATCTGAATGAGAAAAATAACCAGGCCTAGGGTCTTATTTATAGTGTAGTTTAGGGATCATAGACAGTTGGATTTAAGGACTAAATCTAGTGTAACCACGTCATAGGCTCGCTGGGAACCGTCAGATAGAAGCACGAACGCATGGGATTGGAGATAGGTTGAAAAACATGTCATCGTTCGAAGCTGGACGTTTTCACGCCCATATACATAGGCTGGTCAACGTCCTTGTCGACCCGACCTACAGGTCGACCTAAGGCCTAGGGGGTCGACCCTAGGGTCGACCGGGCCTTGATCTGGGTAAACTTGACCCTTGTAATATTTTTTGTTGTTTTCTTGTTTATTTCGTAACTTCTTTGTTTTAACTCTGATTTTGACAAACTACATATGGAAATTGACAAAAAAATTACCATGGACATAATGGTGCAACTTCCGTAGCTCGATTTTGACAATTTCACAAACTTATTTTATTATTTAATTAATTTATTAATTAATTATTATAGCTTAAATTTCGAGTTGTTACATGACCTAACTGGAATGAATTGGGCACTCTTAGTCAATCTATCCACTTTGAACCATATACTTTTGTTTCCCCAGGTCTACCTTGGCAACCCGTCTATGAAGTCCATAAAATAGAATCCCACTTCCATACTGGAATATCTAACGGTTGAAGCCAACACCTTGGCTTCTGGTATTCGACTTTAGCCTACGGGCAATTCAAGCACTGCCTTACACACAAACCAGTATCCCGCTTCATTCCTTCTCAGAAAAAAACTCCTCTTCATATCCTAATACATCTTGTTACCTCTGGGATGTATATTGAACTTCGAAAAATGGCATTCATCTAAGACTTCCTTTTTATGTTTCCTAGCCTCGAAACATATAATCTTCCTTTCTTTCTTAACCAACCATTCTGGTCAAGACTGAAATCTTTCAAGTCATCGCTCTTGGTTCCTTCCTTTAGCTTTCCGATCGGTTCAGCTAACACCAGATCCTCTATCAACTTAGAAGCAATCTGTTTGATCAACACTGGTCGAACTTCAAACAAGACAATACAACTGTATTACCACTAGACCCTGCCTCAGATCTCCACTGCACTCTGCAATCTGCTAATGCATCTAAATTTTTGCACTCAGCCATCATTGCTAACACTACATGTTGATGTTTCCTGCAAAGTGCATCTTCTAACATGTTTCCTTTCCATGATGTGTACTCAATCCCAAAATCATAAGCACCTATTAACTCAAACCACCTCTTATGTCTCATGTTCAACTCCTTCTGAGAGAAGAAATACTTCAACGACTTATGATCTGTAAACAGCTCAAACCTTTCTCCCAGAAGGTAATGTCTCCACAATTTCAAAGAAAAAATCATTGCAGCCAATTCTAAATCATGCATTGGATATCTGACCTCATGCGGTCTAAGCTGTCTAGAAGCATAGGCAATCACTTTACCTCTCTACATTAGCACAACTCCTAATCTTGTTCCACATGTATTGGTACAAACTACCACGTCCTGAATCCCATCTTGAACAACCAATATAGGTGCATGGGTCAATAAGTGTTTCAAACTCTGGAATGCTTCCTAACATTTATCGGTCCACATAAACCTCACATCCTTCCTTGTTAGCCTGGTCATGGGTGCTGCTATCCGTGAGAAATCCTTAATGAATCTCCGATAATAACTAGCCAACCCAAGGAAACTCTTAATCTCGGTTACTATCTCGGGTCTCTTAGACTACATGACCAAGAAACTTCACCTACTTCCTCTACAAGTGACACTTCGAAAACTTCGCTTTCGGCTGGTGCTACCTCAGCATCTCAAGCACCACTCTAAGAAGAACTTCATGCTGTCTTTCATCCTTAGAGCAAATCAAGATATCATATATGAGAACCAGCACGAACCTATCCAAGTATTCTCGGGATATATGATTCATTAAATCTACAAAGAAAGATGGAGAATTCATTAGTACGAATGACATAACTAACCATTTATACGATCCATGTCTCCTACTGAACGCTGTCAAATGTATACTATCCTCTACTGCCCTTAGTTGATGGAAACCCGTTGCCAAATCCAATTGAGAAAATACCTTTGCTCCACTTAGCTGGTCGAACAAATCATCAATTCTTGGCATTGAATATCGATTCTTTATCGTCCTCTCATTCAACTTGAGATAATCAATACATAGCCTAAACGATCCATCCGGCTTCTTAGCAAACATTGTCGCCGCACCCCACGATGAACTGCTCAGCCTAACAAAACTCTTGCCCTCTAAATCCACCAATTGCACCTTCAACTCCCTTATCTCTGAATGGGTCATCCTGCTTGGTGGCCTACTCACTAGTTCTGCTCCCGAAACCAAATCTATCTGAAACTTAATGGCCTACTTTGGTGGCAATCCAACTATTGGCTTAAACACTGCACCTAACAAAGCAAACCTAACAGGGCACTTTGCGAATTCTCTAACCACGAAAACTCGGCTAAACTCATCACCTAAATCCAAGGCACCTAACAAAGCAAACACTGCACCGCTAAAATCTCCTACGATGAAAATAAACTGATCGCTACAATCCGAGTGTCTAAGAGATATCTTCATACCCTAACAAAATATCTCAGCATTATACTCACTTAACCATTCCATACGAAGAACAATCCCAAACTCCACAACATTAAATACATGCAAACTGCACACAAAAGTATGACCTAACAGGTCAAACTCAAACTCGTCACACCTTAACCCTAAAGTTGCATACCCTCCTATTAGATCCGCAACCTGTAGGGAAGTAACTAAATATGTGTGTTCAAGGTTATGCTTGTCTATCAAATATCTAGATACAAAAGAATGCGATGCACCAGTATCAAATAAAACGCTAACAGACAAACCGTGGATTTGAAGCGTTCCTTCTAGAATTGCCTTCTCATTCTGCTTGGCTGGTTGCATGGAAACGGCAGGCTCCAATGCATACACCTTGCCCTTACCATCTCTAATGGGCTCCTTGCACTGGTTCTTATAATGGCCTAACTGGTCACAATTGAAGCACCTGACATTATTCCCCTTAGCCACATCCTTTGCTTTCCTTAAGCGACACTCATTAGCAAAGTGCCCTTTCTTGTCGCATTTATAGCAGACAACTTCAAACTTTGCTTTCTTGGCTGCTCCACACTTCTGAGCACCATTCTTGGGAAAGAACTTCCTCTTCTGGTTCTGCTCAACCTGGACCCCTTTTGCCTTGCTCTTGTCCAAAGACTCAAGGACTTCTTCCTGCCTCAAAGTCATCTCCGCCACAAAATCAGAAGGATCTCTAAGATAAAACAGAGTAGCACCAGCCAATTTCGGCTTTTGTAACAACCCACACCCCAATAGGCTTAAATTTTCGATGAACAAAAAATCCAAGTCCACTAAAGCATGAATTGCTGGTTTGGTTTCCCGCAAATAACAAAGGCATGTCAGAGTAATGTTTATAAAATCTCACAACTGACTATTGGTAAAGTATTCAACATATGGTTACTAACCAGGATTAGGCTACTTTCCCTAATAGTGTCGAACCTAGGAGTGAAACATGCCTTTTGACTAAATCCTAATAGTTGCTAAACTGTCTTCCTATGATTTGGGGAAAATAGGAAAAATAGGATTGGGTCAGACATAAAGTCTGGTAAATGAGAAATAAAATTAAGGAGAAAGAATAAAAAAGTTTAATTCAAGGTTTTCCCCGGATATCGTAGAGGGTGAATAATATAATATAGTGAATCCTTCTTAGATACAGTTCCTAAGAAGCCAAAGTCCATGGTCACTCTAGGGAAGTCAACCATGAAGTAATACTGTTATCCCGCCTTTTGGCAAGGTCGAGATATCAAGGAATTAACTAGAGAATATGGGTTATGCATCCTCAACATCGGGTGACCACTGGCCCCAGACATCGATGAATTTTGCCCGAGTCCGGATCGGGCTACAATTGATAAGACACGTCAAGTAGAGTCCTGAGAACCAATGTTCCAAATTTCGGGTCAATTCGAGTTCGTACACTCAAGATGTCACCAACGGAAAATGGAGGAGACAGCCTTGTATTCGAATCCGTAAAAGGGCCCTATGTTCGAATCGATGAGGTAGGAATGCCGTTCGAATCCATCAGAGCAGAATCCATTCGAATCCATCAAGGTCGACTCCATCGTCTTCGTATCCATCAGAGCAAGTTCCGTTTGAATCCAACACGTCAAGCTCACGTGATCTACTTCGAATCGATAAGGTCTCAGTCGATTCGAAACCATCGGGTTCTCCCTGCTTTGAATCCATCAAAACGGGCTACGTTCGAATCCAATGCTTCGGACCCTTCAGGCTTTCATCCACTTCGAATCCATGCAATCAATGCACTTCGACTCCATCACATAAGTTACTTCGAAACCACACTTCACGTCCAGCTTCGAATCGATCAACCGTGTTATACCTAGATCGATTCGAACAAACATGCCTTCGAATCCACTGCCTCGAATCCATTAAGTCAAAGCAACCGAAGCCATGGATTCGACCCTATCAACCCGGAGTAAAAAGCGGCTCGATGCGAGAAATGCGCGCCACGCCACCGTCTTCACGTGCAGAAGCATGGATTCGAACCTATGGATTCGAATCATATCGATTCGAACGAATCCATAGGACGAAGAGCACGAAAATCTTCAACTTGAATCGATCATAACTCGAGTTCCACAAATCCAAATGCCATGAAATTTTCACAGAAGCTTGAGCACATGGTGAAGGATGTTCACACCAAATTTCAGCCCGATTGGATGATTTCTTGATTGATTCGAACCAAGGGTCGAATCGATCCCAAAGTGAGCACGGATCTCCAGATTTCGGCCATGTGGGTCCCCTCACGTTCCAGAAGCGGTCTTCCCGAATTTTAGGCAAAAAATCAGCCTTCTACACCTATAAATAGAGCCCCTGGTCATTCAGAAAAGGGGTCGGAGAATTCTAAATACTAAAGAGCGCCAGATTCTGCCCGATTTACTCCAGAACACCACCGCTGCTTTAGATTGACACTTAGCATATAAATTCAGTTGTACTACAGTATAAAGAATTGTAATCTTCAAGTATCGAGCAATAAAATCATCAAACTTCATAGTGGACGTAGGCAAAATGCCGAACCACTCTAAATCGCTTGTCTTTGCAATTTACTTTCTGTTATTTGGAGTTTTTGTTAGATAATCCTCAGTTTTAATTTTAATTCTTCACTTTTATCTCTTCAAAAACTTTCGAAGAGTGTTGTGCCCATTTTTGGTACAAACACTTTGGTGCTTTCACTGAGAAAAACCAGCTTTTTCTCATGCTCCTTGGATCTACCATCAATACCGGATTGCATAAATCCAAGAGGAAGATCCAGATCTCCAATCCAAAATCCTTCCATTCTATTCAGATTTGCATAAAATCTAGGAAAAGGACTCATCATTCAGAATGGTTAGCACAAGAACCACTTCTACAGCTGCTGGAAAAGAAGGAAGGGATGGACAAAATCCTTCTCAACAGCAGCCATCTAACCAAGACAACACTGCTCATTCAGATCCATCTGGGCTAGTCACCGGACAGGAGTTCCATATGTTGCTTCAGGAATTGACTCAAAGTCGACAACAATTGGCCGAACAGTTGCGTGCTAATGTTGAATTGACAAACCAACTGAACCGCCAAGACCATAGAAGGTCCAGGAGAGATGATATCTCCCGCTCAACTACTGAAAGTTCTGCCTCATCTGACTATCATCATAGATCTACCCGTCCCTGATTGGACGGAAGTTATGCTCAAAATGCCGGATATCAACCTGCCTTGACTGTCGGACAGCTGAGGGCAGGACCGTCAACCAGCTTCCAAGCTGGACCCTCAGCACAACAAGGACGTACTCCACAGTACACCACAGACCATTATGCCACAGCTGCCACAATAGAAACAAGTGTTGATACCCAAAATATTCCCGATCCAGTTAATCAACAACGAGGACGTACTCTTGAACCATACGTCCCAGAAGATGTTTAGCCAAGGAGGCGAAACTTGGACCGTCGACAGCGCCCAGTTCAAACTCGTGCTGTGGAACCCGACCAAACCTTAGCTCAGCATACCCAAAATGTAGCAATGCCCAAAATTTCGACTATGATACGTCAGATGATCCGCGAAAGCCAAGGCCTTACCAATGACGACTGGGGAGTTTCCCGTAGTCACACTCCTTTCACAGACGAGATACTGTACGCTGAACCTCCTCGGCGATTCAGAATGCCAACTCTTCCTATGTACGAAGGAAATTCTGATCCCAATCAACACATTTTGAAATATGAATGGTCAATGAGCGCCGCAAGGGCCGACAATGCAGTAAAGTGTCACAGCTTCCCCATTTCTCTAGGGGGAATTGCAACGATGTGGTTTACAAGATTGCCACCTAGATCTGTCTCTTCATTTGCTCAGCTGGCTAAGAAATTTGTTGAACAATTTCGCATGCATGTTGCTAGGCCTAAAGATGTTAACACCCTGTCTAGTGTTACCCAAGCTCGTGGGGAAACACTAAGGCGTTACTTGGAGAGATTCAATACGGCATGTGTGGAGATTAGTAATCCCAACGATAACTCGATTTTGATGGCATTAACGAAGGGGATTGATCCTGACTCTGAGTTTGGAAACTGGTTAGTTGGAAAACCACCCGCATCGTTGGACCGTTTCTACTCAAAAGCCGCACAATTCTTACGGCAAGAGGACGCGAAACAGTCTAGGAAGCAGGACGATGCGAGACCCGGAAGTGAAGGAATACAAAGTAATGTAGCAGTTAAACAGTCTGGCGACAACTCTGGAAAAGTTCAGTTAAACATACAGAATAAACAAACTCAGCTGAGAGGTAACAATGGTCAGAGTAAGAAAAGAGATCCAAATCCAGGCCCACGGCGTAGGGCTCCATTGTTCGAAAATTATACACCATTAAACACATCGCTGGAGAATGTATACCTACAAACTTGCAACAATGAACAGTATAAAAAACCCGCTCTGAAACGGTCGTCGGAAAGACAGATTCAGACGGGGAAGTTTTGTAGATTTCACGAAAGTTATGGCCACAATACTAATGACTGTCGTCATTTGCAGGATCTCATAGAAAAGTTGATTAGGGAGAGAAAGTTAGATCAATTCGTGCGGGCACCGCAGTCTGGTGGTGCGGGCCCATCAAACCCAAACCGTGCGCAAGACCAAGAAAGACAAGAGGAACCCGCTCGTACAGGCGGGAGGCTAGTTATCAATACCATAAGTGGTGGTCCTCATCCAGCAGACAAAAGCTGGAGGGAAATGGAGTCGTATGCTAGCTCTATCAGGCATGCGAGCTTCGAATGCTACAATAATTGTGAGGATGGAACTCCGGCTAAACAACAAAAGACAATGTCTGATGACATCATATTTAGAAGCAGAGATGCTGACAAAATCGAAGCCCCAACAATCGACCCACTGGTCATATCTGCCCAAGTTGGTCCTGCTTGGACGAAGAGGATCCTAGTCGACAGTGGGAGTTCTATAAACATTTTATTCAAACGAGCTTATGATTTAATGAAGATGGAAGCAAAGGACTTGAAACCCTGCCAATCCCGAGTTCATGGCTTCAATGGGAGTGCTACAATACCCACTGGAATAGTGGAACTACTAGTAGAACTGGGGATTGGAGAACGCAGGAGAATCCGACTGCTGCAATTCGTTGTCCTAGACATCGCTTCGCTGTATAATGCATTCTTGGGCCGACCAGCCCTTGCTGAATTCAGGGCAGCCATTGCCCCGTGGTGTTTGACTTTGAAGTTCCCAACTGACCATGGGATTGGAGTCATTCAAGGAGATCAGGCAGTAGGAAGAGCCTGTTATGTTGCTGAATTGCATGAAGCGTAGAAGAAGGAGAAAGGAAAGGGCGTAGAGGAATCTCTCTGCGTTCGTTTTACTGATAATTGACAACTAGCGCCTGGGCCCCGGCCCGGGCACCACTACCAATTCCTTAAAGATCTTGACCCTAGAGATAACGAAGATAAAGATGAAGTTAAAGAGAATCAAGCTTCTCCAGCCGAACTGACTGTGGACGTCCCAGTCAGTGAGGATGATGACGCAAAAGTACTAAAAGTTGGATCTCAACTGGGAAAACAGATACAACAGGAATTGATTGAATTTCTCCAAGCGAATCTCGATGTTTTTGCCTGGACGCACTCTGATATGTGCGGAATCTCACCAAACATCGCAAGTCACTCCTTGAATATTGATCCGCGACATGTTCCGGTCAAGCAAAAAAGGCATGGTATGGATCCAGAGAGATCTGCCGCCCTTAAAGAAGAGATTGACAAGTTGCAATCAAATGGGTTCATCCGAGATGCTCTATACCCGGAGTGTGTGTCAAATCCGGTGTTGGTTCGAAAACCAAATGGGAAATGGAGAACTTGTGTCGACTACTCCGACTTAAACAAAGCTTGTCCAAAAGATAGTTTTCCACTTCCTCGAATCGACCAGCTCGTAGACTCAACGGCAGGCCATGAATTGTTATCTTTTATGGATGCTTATTCCGGTTATAATCAAATAACTATGCATTTACCCGATCAGGAACATACCAGTTTCGTGACCGATCTGGGACTCTACTGTTACATAGTCATGCCTTTTGGTTTAAAGAATGCCGAAGCGACATACCAACGTTTGGTCAATCGGATGTTCGTCGACCTAATCGGGAAGACCATGGAAGTTTATGTGGATGATATGTTAGTGAAGTCCCGATTTTCCACAGATCACGTCAGAGATTTTGATTCAATGTTCCGCATCCTACGAGAATACGGAATGAAGCTCAACCCATTGAAGTGCCACTTCGGCGTTGCGTCCGGAAAGTTCCTCGGTTTCATCGTCAATGCTCGTGGGATAGAGGCGAATCCCGAAAAGATCTGGGCAATAAGGAATTTGCAAACTCCAAGAACCATAAAGCAAGTCCAGAGTCTCAATGGGAAGGTAGCGGCATTAAGCAGGTTCATTTCAAAATCCACTGATAAATGCATTCCTTTCTTTGATCTGATCCGGAAGGGAAAAAGAAACTTTGAATGGACCATGGAGTGTGAAGGCGCATTGCGGTCGCTGGTTCAACATCTCTCTACAACACTGATCTTGTCAAAACCGGTTGATCACGAACAATTATACCTTTATCTGGCAGTATCAGAGCATGCGATCAGTGCTGCTCTGGTTCGAGAAGAAGATCGAGTGCAGAAACCGGTCTATTATGTTAGTAAACGATTAACCGGGGCTGAGAGAAATTACCCAAGGTTGGAGAAACTGGCTTATTGCCTAGTCATTACCTCAAGAAAGCTTCGTCCTTATTTCCAAGCTCATCCGCTTACTGTGTATACCGATCAGCCGTTACGATAGGTCCTAACGCGGCCTGAGACGTCTGGTAGTTTACTCAAGTGGAATATTGAACTAAGTCAATTTGACATTACTTATGCTCCGCGGAAGGCCATTCAAGGGCAAGTCCTAGCTGACTTCATAGCTGAATTTACTGTTCCGGACGACTTACCCGAAACCAGCGAATCTCCTGACTATGTCTGGAAACTTTATACAGATGGTGCATCAAACGATCGGTGTTCGGGTGCTGGTGTTGTACTTGAAACCCCCGAAGGCCGATCCATATGTTATGCTTTGAAGTTTGATTTTCCCATAACCAACAATGAAGCGGAATATGAAGCCCTATTGACTGGATTAAAACTTGCCAGAGATTTGAGAATTATCGCTGTGGAAATTTATTGTGATTCACAGTTGGTTGTGTGTCAGGTACGGGGAGAGTATCAAGCAAGAGACCAAAGATTAGCTGTTTACTTGGTTCGAGTTCTAGAAATACTGGATCAATTTGATTATTACGCCATTTACTATATACCCCAAGATCACAATCAAAAGGCCGACTCCTTGGCAAAGTTGGCCAGCACAGGTGAAGCACAGCAAATGGGACTTGTCCCGGTCGAAACTTTGTCCTCCCCAAGCATCGATCAAATAAAAACGAATGATGTGTTAGAAACCTCTCCCAGCAGAGAATCCTGGATGACTCCGTATCAAAATTACATTGAGAACGGGATATTGCTTGAGCACCAAAATGAGAAAAGGCAAATTCTACGAAAAGCTTCGCGGTTCGTCATTCAGGACGGGATCATGTATAGAAAAGGTTATTCTGTTCCTCTACTCCGGTGTATCGCTCACGACGAAGTCAAACGAGTGTTACATGACGTGCACGAAGGAGAATGTGGCGATCACACCGGTGGACAAGCGCTTGCTAAGAAAATACTCCGATATGGATATTACTGGCCGACAGTGAACCGAGTGCAGCCAACTATGCCAGAAAGTGCGACAAGTGCCAGAAACACGCTCGAATTCCAAGAGCCCCACCTACCGAGATAACTTAAATGGTCAGTCCCTGGCCGTTCGCTATGTGGGGTATCGATATCATCGGCGCTTTACCTCTGGCAAAAGGTGGTGCGAAGTACGCCATCGTCACTGTTGACTACTTCACGAAATGGGCCGAGGCCGAAGCTCTCGCAACGATTACGACGAAGAAAGTAATAAACTTTGTGGTTCGCAATATCATCTGTCGATTTGGACTCCCGCATACAATCATCACCGATAATGGAACCCAATTCGAGAGTTCGGACTTCAAGAATTTCTGTCAACGGTTTCATATTCATAAAAAGTTCTCAGCGGTCGCGCATCCACAAGCAAACGGTCAGGTCGAAGCTGTTAACAAAGTTATAAAATCCATCTTAAAGAAACGACTGGGAAAGACTAGGGGCAAATGGGTTGATGAACTTCCTATGGCATTATGGGCTTATCGAACAACTCACAAGACCGCAACCGGACACACCCCATTTTCTTTATTATGGCTCGGAAGCCGTTATTCCAGGCGAGACGGAAGTATTTTCCCACCGCGTGACTTATTATGATCCGAAAACAAATGCAATATTACTCGCCGAATCTTTGGATCTATTGGATGAGAAATGGGAAGAAGCTGATTTGAGAGCGGCCGCACACCGAAGTCGGGTCGCCCGGTTGTATAATACCAAAGTTCGACCCTGAACCTTTGAACTCGGCGATCTTGTCCTCAAGAGAATCTATCCGGTTCCTTCACACATGAAACCAAATTGGGAAGGACCGTACGTGATTACACAAAGACTTGGAGATGACACATTCAAACTATCAACCGTGGACGGTCTAGTTTTACCAAGGGCCTGGAATAGCGAGAGTCTCCGTCGCTACTACATATGACAGGCTTTATTTATTTCATTATGTTTTTCATTCAGCAATTTACTTTTGCATTTCGAAATTAGAATTTGTAATAAGGCAACTGACTTTGCCATATTTTCTTATTTCAGCAATAAAATGCCATCTCTTCGAGCCAGAGCTGTGATTCATTAAATACAATGTACAACGTCACGATGCACGAAGAGCTAAATTCCATCACACAATGGGGTTTATTCAAGTAGGGAGTGGCTATGAAGCAATCAACCACTTGCTAAATGAGACCCGAGCTCGGGGGCAAGCCATCAGATCAGGCTAGAAATGGGTTGATACATGACAACCCTTCACTTAACTACGTACTCCCAGAGTGCGAGGCGGAGTATAAACATTTACCTAACTCCGTACTCCCAGAGTGCGAGGCGGAGTATAAACATTTGCAAAAATCCCAGAGTACTTCGAGAACGCGAGCTGGGTATAAACATTTTCCTAACTCCATACTCCCAGAGTGCGAGGCGGAGTATAAACATTTATTTAACTCCGTACTCCCAGAGTGCGAGGCGGAGTATAAACATTTACTTAACTCCGTGCTCCCAGAGTGCGAGGCGGAGTATAAACATTTACTTAACTCCGTGCTCCCAGAGTGCGAGGCGGAGTATAAACATTTATTTAACTCCGTACTCCCAGAGCGCGAGGCGGAGTATAAACATATGTCAACTCCACACTTATCCCCAATACTGGGGGCAGAATCATAACACATAACAAGTTGAAGACAAAAGGGAATACATTCTCATTTCCACTATCAACAAAAAGAATCTGATTACAAAGTGGTTCAAAAAATTTCTACTAGTAGGAGCCGAATCCACATCTATACACAGCTATAGAAAAATCAACAAAATACTACCCCATGCAATGGAAAATTAAAGAAAGAGTTCAATCTTTCTTCTTCCTTATTTTCTTCTTCGGAGTAGCTCCACCAGATCCGCTGCCTGATTTTCCCCTCACCCGCTTACTCTTTTCAAGCTTGTCCTCCGGCAGCGACATAATATCAACGTCTTCCTCAGAGCTTGAGGCGACGGAAATTCTTCTGGGAGGTCGAGTTGAAGGCATAGGAGTAGTAACGGGAATTGGGGCAGGAGCAGCTTCAATAACTACAGTCCCACCTGGTGATATCATCATTAACGGCGCAGGCCCTGGCGGATTCATACCAGCAGTCCCTGCTGCCATCTCGGCAATAATCTCAGCAAGAACTTCGTCCTCGTGGGATGCTTGGGAGACATCGGATGTGCCAGTAGCTGGCATAGATGAACTAACGGTCGGAGCAGCCCCACTCATTGCATCGGACGGATTAACTGAGGGATCGATGGGTTCATTAAGAAGCTCCTCAATCATTTGAGCGCTAAAAGAAAACATGTTTGCATCTCCCTCTTCGCCAACCAAGGTAGAAGTCGTGATGGCTTCAGTAACAAAAGCCCCTTGCGTTTGATAGGGAACTGGCAGTGCAAGAGGCGCAGAAACGACGGCTTCAGTCACTGAAATGCGACAAAACGAAGGTCGTTAGCCAAGTGTGTTGCTTAATTTTCTTCACACTAAAATGCGGGAAGCATTCGAATACCTTCCTTAGTCTGGACCGGAGAATGGGCAGGAACATCGGCGGAAGATAATTGTGGCTGGTCGGGATTATATGTAGGGACGGGCTGGGGATCAACCGCACCAGTGGTTTCAGGTAATGTTGGAATTACAGCTTCAACATTTTCCTCGTGATGCGCAGTCCCCGAGCCCTCGCCTATCTCTAGAGATTGAACACCAAGCTTTTCTTTCGCCATAGAAATCACCGCCTCATGAAGGACCTTCCTCTCATCCTCGGTGAGCAAACGCATCTCCAGCTCAAAGTCATCAAGTGTTTCATCTGGATGCGCTGCTCTCTTCTCATCCACCAGCCGGGTCCAGGCGTTGTACAAGATCATGGAGTCATCTCCCAGCCACGCTAAATTTCTGTGCTCCAGCACATTGGCGTTGTACGTGACCAAGAGATCATCAAACTCAGCATCCAGCCTGGACCTCTCCTCCAAAATCTTTTCTTGAATTTCTGCTTCCGCAGACTTAGTCTTGACCGCCACCGCAGCAAGTTCGGCCCTGAGAGATACTGCTTGGTCGCAAGCCTCTTGTGCAGTGGCGTTTGCATCGTCCTTCTCCTTCACCATTTCAGCAAATTTGGCCTTGAGCTCATTCAGCTCTTTAACGGCTAAGTCTCGCTCAGCTGCAATGGTGGTGTTGCGGTGGCCCATCTCTTCTACCGTGGCGCAGTGTTCCTGTTGCATCCTCGCCAGTTTGGCTACGGCATCCTCATGTTTCTGAAGTGCTTCAAGCTCTGACTTTTGGGACGTCTCCATTTCGGATTGAAGAACCTGAATAATGCGATGTCAGCATCACGTTCCTCAATGATCCTCGCCCGGTCAAAAGCTACCTTCGATGCTTTCGCTGGCGCTTTGTACCATTCCTTATACTGGGCATAGAAGTCGCGGATATAACTATGAGCAGTGGTCTCAGCATCCGAGGGAATTCTTTTAAGGTTAGGAGGGAAGACATAGCCATCCATGCAAATTTCAGGGAAATCTCTTTTCATTTGCGCAAGTTTGATGGCTCCTTCGCTTGTCAATTCAGCCGGAGCCTGTTCTATTATAGCGGCTGTTGTCGGTTCCACTCTTGGCCGCTGAGTATCAGGCCGAGAAGATTGAGAAGGTGGCTGCTGCTGCTGAGAAGGCCCGGGAAGATCAACTGGGGCCCTAGGAGGCGGAGGAGAGCGAGATCGGGATCGGTGCTGGTATCCCCAATCTCTGTCAGAATAATCATGGCCAGAGCGGCCACGCGAATAATCTCTATCTCTATCATAGCGTTCTTGACTTGAATAGCCTCGCCCGCGATCCCTATCTGACTCTCTCCTGCAGAAATCATAATATGGAGAAGATTGGCGCACATTCCGGAGCCTATCCAGAGTAGAGCCACGACCCGACATTTCACCTGCGATAAGAGAGAATTACGATTAGGATCCGATAAAGCGATGTTTACTATGCAAAAGTCATGAAGTGCTGTGGAAGTGTGTGTAAATGTGCAAACCCCCAAACCGACCGGAAGTGTTGACCGCACTTAAAGGAAAGGGCTCGTTCATGTTTAGGACATCTTGAAATTCCTCCAACCGAGGATTATGAGAAATCGATATATAATCTGGGATGGGAATATCGTCAAGCCCTTTGAAAGAATCTCTCGAATGAGAAGGGGCGGCCTCAGAAATCATGACTCCGGAAGTGGGAGGAGACACATCTACAGATTTCCACCCCTTAGACTTAAGTTTTTTGGAAACGGCAGCCTTGCCTTTCCGTCTTTCTCCCGACTCTTCAAAGTTTCCCGAGAGATCAGCCATCGGCTCCGAATCTGTATGGGTTCTTTCTTCATCACTCGCTTCGGTGATGGTGATTCCGAGAGGTTTCTCTGCCGTTTTCTTCTTGGTTTTCTTCTTGTTTTCCTTCTTGGAGGCGGGCTTTGCCAACCCTTCGATAACTATACTTTGATTGATTTCGATCAAACCAAGAGTTCTTAAGTTATAGTCATTCAGCACTGAGTCGATATGTCTCAACTCGCTTGGAACTTCTTGAAGGCTTCGGACAATGCCCCTGAAGTACCCACCATCGGGTCTAGAGATAATGGCTGTAAAAGAAGTGAGATTTCAATACTAACGCCAAAAAGCTATTGGTCAAGAAAACAGGTTAAGGCGCTTACGTCTAGACAACCATCGCCTAGCAAAACACGGAGGGCACCGAACGTGGAACCACTCGTTCTTGAAATAACTCAGTCGGGTCCAGGCTCCAACAACGACTTGGCAATTTCTAACTGCCTCCAGAAATGTAAAAGATGGGCTATCGCCCCTACTCTTGAAATTAAATATATGTCTAATCTCGGTTGGCCTTGGTGGGCGAAAGAGACAATCCATAAATATGACAAAGGCACTGTTCAGCAACGCGTGCCCGTTGGGATGAAGTTGCGAAGGAGCGATTCCTAAATATGATAGCATCCCTCTGATATATTGATTGAAAGGAGGGAGAGTTCCGGCCGCGCAAGCTTGGCGGTAGAAAGCTGTATATCCATCGGGCGGATTGTGCGGTCTATCATCGGCACTAGGTAATAACACATCGTCCAGAGATATGTTATGCTTCAAGCATATTCGGCCCAACAAAGATTCGAAAATGTTAGATTGGACAGAGTCAATGGGGTCCTCGATAAATATCGCCTCCGGTAACTCGTCTGGAGCCGGGTCGATTACATCGGCAGGAATATCGGGAATCTCAAGCACCGGAGGAGTCAAGCTCTGTACCTCTTGTTGTTGGGAGCTCGAAGATTCCATAATTAACTAACTCATCATAAAGAAACGTTAAGTACATAAAGAGCCCGTGCATTCCCTAGTGTGAAGTGTATGAACGTGTCGTGCAGTGCAAGTGCTGTGTGTTACTTAACAGATTCAACATAACTGAAGACAAGATGCAAGCTTCAGAAATTATGAAGTTGGTTAAATTGACCGTCATCGCTGACCGTCTTAAAACATATTGCCTAGAATTCATGATTGCTTAGTTCAAATTGGTTTTTCAAAGATACGGTTCCATCGACGAGCTACGAAAGGCAGTCAAATATGCACAACAACTTAGTCCAAATATGCAAAGATGAAGCTCGTCGGAGTCATGGCAGTAATTATATGAAGTCCTCGTATCCATGGGATCTCGTTAGTATCGATCAAGGTTCAAATCCATGAAGCTTCAAATCGATCTGAGAAGTGTGCATTCGAATCGATACCGTTCGAATCGATATAAGATCGAATCGTTACTGCTTGAATCAATACCATTCGAATCGATCTTGAACGAATCGATACACTTCGGATCGATATAGTTCGAGTTGGAACGGTGGAAGGCTTTTCTCTTTGAATCCACTACAAGTTCACTTTTCGAATCGATCTCTGGAAAAACAACATATCAACTAACGTACCCTCGTATCGATTATATGGGTATAATCTTCGAATCGATCATGGGCGAATATCCCACAACTTCTCGTATCGATCACTTCGGGTCGATACGATCAATTCACTACCTATAATCGATTCGATCGACGTACCTCCACGAACCGATGCAAGCACCACGGAAAAGCTGGTCATCTGAGATCGATTCGAAAAACACTATTCAAGATCGATACGAAGAAGTTGTCTCTCTTTTCATCCCTGGATTCGACTCCCTTCAGATCAATACGAACGTGAGATAAGAAAAATTCATCAGATCCCAAGACATAAGGTACTTAGTCGAATCGCCTACCTAAATATGAGATGAAACTGGAAAGGGTTGGATTGATTCGAAGAAGAACGAATGGCTTTGTTTGCAAGGGTTTTTTATCGATTCGAAGATATAGGAAATTAAAGCGAAGGTAAAAAGTGAGAAATGAATAGGACCCCGGTATATATAGGGGAAATATGACGATTCGCATCCCGGTAGGAGTAACCGGCCATCCCAGGTCCACGATCACATCGATTCGAATGATGCTCTCGAATCGATCGCTAAAAGGTTTCCATCGAATCGAAGGAAACAACGACAATCACCAGTCCAAGACCATCCTTCGCATCCATCAATTCGGTATGCACTGGGCTCATCGATACGAAGTACAAAGCAAAGATGTCCCTGAAGACATTCGACTCCATCAACTCGAACATACACATTCAAACCCGTCGTATTCGAATCCATCAAAGCTTCGAACCCATTAAGGCTGCATCGTTACAAAGCTTAATCAACGCGAAGCTGCATCGATTTGAGGCTTTCAACAAAAGCTAAATTGGAGTCGTTGCGTCCCATCGATGCAAAGTGCTAACTTCACGACCATTAGCATGAAATGATTCAAAACCTATCGATTCGAATGACCATTTCGAATCCATCTGATACCAGCAATTCAAGCCATTGATTCAAACATTCCTAACTTCGAATCCATCAAAGACCACCGATGAAAATGGACGAACCGTTTCAATGTGAAAAATTGCTTGTCTGCTCTTTATACCGATTCAGAAGAGGATCGATACAAGAGGATGATCATAGACAATCATAAAAGCAATATTTTAACTCGAATCTCAAACCGGTCCAGGAGAGGACCGATGTAGAATTCAATAGCAAACCGAACTAGCAACAACTTGCGATCACGCAACGTTAACCAAAGTCAAGATAATACGCGTATGCACACATCTTTGACTAATGTTTGATCTTTTCCATTTACAGGGATCAAATGTTCATCTCGTCATGACCCAAACAGCTAACAGCCGGTTACAATTATACGATGGTCAATTACAGCGATACAGAATACAACTTTCGGTAAAGCATGTCATAGCTGTCCAATGAGAGACTGCAGCTTTTCAAAGCACGTCATGTTTACACAAGACGTACTTTGGGGGGCAAATGTTATCCCGCCTTTTGGCAAGGCCGAGATATCAAGGAATTAACTAGAGAATATGGGTTATGCATCCTCAACATCGGGTGACCACTGGCCCAAAACATCGATGAATTTTTCCCGAGTCCGGATCAGGCTACAATTGATAAGACACGTCAAGTAGAGTCCTGAGAACCAATGTTCCAAATTTCGGGTCAATCCGAGTTCGTACACTCAAGATGTCACCAACGGAAAATGGAGGAGACAGCCTTGTATTCGAATCCATAAAAGGGCCCTATGTTCGAATCAATGAGGTAGGAATGACGTTCGAATCCATCAGAGCAGAATCCATTCGAATCCATCAAGGTCGACTCCATCGTCTTCGTATCCATCAGAGCAAGTTCCGTTCGAATCCAACACGTCAAGCTCACATGATCTACTTCGAATCGATGAGGTCTCGGTCGATTCGAAACCATCGGGTTCTCCCTGCTTCGAATCCATCAAAACGGGCTACGTTCGAATCCAATGCTTCGGACCCTTCAGGCTTTCATCCACTTCGAATCCATGCAATCAATGCACTTCGACTCCATCACATAAGTTACTTTGAAACCACACTTCACGTCCAGCTTCGAATCGATCAACCGTGTTATACATAGATCGATTCGAACAAACACGCCTTCGAATCCACTGCATCGAATCCATTAAGTCAAAGCAACCGAAGCCATGGATTCGACCCTGTCAACCCGGAGTAAAATGTGGCTCGATGCGAGAAATGTGTGCCACATCACCGTCTTCACGTGCAGAAGCATGGATTCGAACCTATGGATTCGAATCATATCGATTCGAACGAATCCATAGGACGAAGAGCACGAAAATCTTCAACTTGAATCGATCATAACTCGAGTTCCACAAATTTAAATGCCATGAAATTTTCACAGAAGCTTGAGCACATGGTGAAGGATGTTCATACCAAATTTCAGCCCGATTGGATGATTTCTTGATCGATTCGAACCAAGGTTCGAATCGATCCCAAAGTGGGCCCGGATCTCCAGATTTCGGCCATGTGGGTCCCCTCACGTGCCAGAAGCGGTCTTCCCGAATTTTAGGCGAATTATCAGCCTCCTACACCTATAAATAGAGCCCCTGGTCATTCAGAAAAGGGGTCGGAGAATTCTAAGTACTAAAGAGCGCCCAGATTCTGCCAGATTTACTCCAGAACACCACCGCTGCTTTAGATTGACACTTAGCATAT
This sequence comes from Allium fistulosum, assembly GCA_030737815.1. NCBI lineage: Eukaryota > Viridiplantae > Streptophyta > Magnoliopsida > Asparagales > Amaryllidaceae > Allium > Allium fistulosum. The sequence goes on along the minus strand of CM060904.1, from coordinate 208,694,777 downwards.
AAATTCAGTTGTACTACAGTATAAAGAATTGTAATCTTCAAGTATCGAGCAATAAAATCATCAAACTTTATAGTGGACGTAGGCAAAACGCCGAACCACTCTAAATCACTTGTCTTTGCAATTTAATTTTTGTTATTTGGAGTTTTTGTTAGATAATCCTCAGTTTTAATTTTAATTCTTCACTTTTATCTCTTCAAAAACTTCCGAAGAGTGTTGTGCCCATTTTTGGTACAAACAAATACTAAATGTCAATCGGCCTGTCGGACCTGTTGTCCTTACTTATCCACGTGTTACATCATGAAGGTCATGCTCTTCACCAGTGCACTATGACTGTCTATCCATATGCTACAGCGTGAAATTCATGCTCTTCACCAGTGCACTGTGATTGTCTATCCATATGCTACAGCGTGAAATTCATGCTCTTCACCAGTGCACTGTGATTAGATGCCTCATACGTCTGACCGATGCTGACTCAAACAACCACGCAGGACCCCGAAGTTGTGCTCAGGCTCCGCCAAAACTGGACCCTTATCCTCTTGTCTCCGATGTCACCAATGTGGACTTGCTCCTATCCAATGTTTCGGTACTCAGAAAGAGCGCCCGCAGCTGGGTCGGCTATGCAAAATCCTCCAACGGTCCTCCAAAAGAAGCCTACGTCGGAGCACACTTGTCTTGTTCCGTCCGCGTCGATTTGCCTAAAGAAGCCTACGATTGCGGATGCTATCTATCCTACATACTAGCAACCTATGAAAGATAACAAACATACTTGCGAACCTACTTGCCCGCTCCTAGTATATACAGCCAAAACTATATTTTGGTCTTAATTGCATGAAACACATATCCAGAACTTTACAAGGTCTGCCTACCAAGTCGCTTTCGGATTAATTAATTTTACCGTTACAGTTTACATACTGTTTATTTCCATTAGTCTGCTTTAGGCCATTTTTACATCTGATTTGGTTCTTTCACAATTTCCCTTTTTCTTACATAAATGGTATTTAAATTTCACGTCCGTTGAGTTCATATAGTTTGTCTGTAATTTTTATATCATTTTATTACAAATTTACATTAGCCTTTAGGTTCCATTTAATTTACATTTTCCACCCTAATTTACGTTCTTTTAGAGATTTAATCTGTACAATTTTTTTTATCCAATAGTCACAAACCATTTAATTACACAAAATTCCACTGTTACATTTTTAGGCCAAATATCAAATAAACACAAATACTGATTAGAATTCCCAATTTTGTTCCATAACCATATTCAGAATTATGTAATTATACCAAGCAAATTTCCAATTTTATTCAAAGAGCATATTCAGAATTTACCCAACTAACCAGTTATGATATTAAAAATTGAATAACAATTCTAATTCAATTTAATTAAACCAATCTCATTTACGCCATGAAACGTAAGTAAGCAATTTATACGTTCCATATTTTAAACGAAACATGAATTAGAATTGAGTAGTGGTAAAAGAAGAAGTAACAATAATTTGCGTCAAACCTCAATTATTAACAGAAATTATTTCATATTATCGTGCCAGAAAAGAACTAAAATTAAACTACTTTATTTTTCTATTTCATGCTAATTCCCACTCCCCCTGGCACTTGAGCTTGTATAAATTTGAAAAGCTTTTCCTCTTCTTATCTTCTTCTTTTTAAATTCTTCAGAATTCTTCAAATAAATCATATATTTTTAATTTGATTTGGAAGATAATTATTTATTTAGTGGAGAAAAGGAGGAAGAAGAACACACACAATTTTTTTTGTAGACTTATGGCGATGATTGAATAAAAGATTAGGATTTAGGTTAGATGGTTTAATTATAGATAGTGTTAGTGCATATAATCTATTAGATTTTCCTAGGTTAAATCATGTTCATCCGAACACCTCATGGTTATCCACTCAAGCTCATACATGTCACTGGACCAATAGAATGCTAGGAAATCAAAACCCACGTCACTCGGTCCAATAGAAAACAGCCACGTCAGAAAATAAATCAGCGCATTTCTCCCATTAATTGATTGCATTGCAAAATTACCATTTTGTTGTTTGTGTGTATACATTACACTTTTTTAGAGATTATACTCTCCCTCTTAATTGACTTTACAAATTGTTTCCCATTTTATAAATCTCATTAGATCTTTATTTTAATTATTTGCATTTGTTAGAAATGAATTCATCTTAAGTTGTCAAATTTACATCCATAATAATTTCCTTTTTTATACATTCTCATTAATGTTAATTATGTCATTAATTCAGCCAATCAATTTATTCCCCATCCCTATCTATTCATCAATCGGGTGTGTTACACATTTATTTACGCTTTTGAATGTGTACAATTAATTAGGATATATGTATATATACATATACAATTTAAACTAATCAATACCTTGGTTAATTTTATTCATTCTTAGTTAATTTTCTTAATTGATTGCTTACTAATTTAAACCATTCCCCATTGATTCTTGTCCGTTACAACATTTATTTGTTAACGTTTTATCCTCCTTTCTAAATTTTCTATTTATAAACATTAAAGATTTAAACTTCAAGAATATATATTTTATAAACAAATTTTGTTTCCTCATCTTACATGTTTACAATCTATGTTAATTTCAAATTAACGTACATTAGTAAATGTTGTAACGCATGTTAATTACAATTGTAACGTACATTAATTACTAATAATGTGCATTTATTGTCAATAAATCTTTTTGTCATTTCTTTCCTTATTCATATGTATATATATATATATATATATATATATATATATATTAATACAATACTCTTGTTTCCAATTAATTTCATTAATCAAGTTCAAACGTTTAAATGTGCTCATAAACGCGTAAGCTATTGAAAGCATTCCAAACTTTGTGTATATAGTATGTTTCCCTTTTTAATAAATTCTATTGACTTATTGCTGACTGTGTGCATATGTAATTTAATACACGTTACCAATCAATCAATCAATTATAATTAATGTAAGTTACTAATTTCATACGTGTAATTGTTTCTGATGCCAAAACTTCAAACGGTCATAACTTCTTCGTTTGAACTCCGTTTGGAAAACATTATATATGAAAATTAATCAGAAAATTGCCACGCACACAATGGTATAAGTTTCGTGGTCAAATTCCAATATTTGCAAAATGTCTATCTTTCGCAGTTGTCTAAGTTTATTAATTATATTTCCATTAATTAATTAGTGTAAAAAACGTGAGGTGTACTTTAATTTACATGTTTCTTTTAAATTTTCTTTTAACAATAAATTCTTCTATTTTAATTCCATTTTAATTATTTTTCCCGTGAAATATCGGGGTGTTACATTATCCCCCTTTAAAGGATTTCGTCCCTGAAATCTCCAAAGGTGGAAGAATGTAAATAGCAACCATAATTCAAAAACTACATCCATCTACCCATCCATCATTCATTTCTACCAATATCCTTATTTTTAACTAATGAAATTTATGATTTATGCAAAGTGAAATGCATACAACTTACCTAATGCGAAAAGGTAGTCGGTCTACTGATTCAGTTGACCTCCTGTAATGTAAGTATGCTTATGCGATGTAACCAAATGTATGCAATTACCGTAGTATAATTGATAATTCTATATGTATGTTTCAATGATTCACCCAAATGCACCATCCATATGCAACATCCATTTATATAGACACGTGTATATATACACAACCATGTGCAAATGCAATAGATATGAAATGACCCACTTAAATTTTTTTTAAAAAAACATTCAGTGGCCATTTAATCAAGAAAAATATTTAATTTTTCTTCTATCCAGGACCTTTCTGCCAATATAAAAATATTGGTTTATTCATTTTTATCTTGAACTTATATATATGAAGATATATAAGTCATCTTCTACCTAAATCAGAGTACAGAAATTTTGAAGGTAGAAATCTGTTTGAGTATTGCTAAAAATACTCTCTTCATGGCAATAGTGTTTTTCAAAACTAGGTTTTTCCAAGTGACTTGGGTTAATGCATTACTATTGATTTTATGTCTCAAGGCTCCTTATTTTACATAAATTCTTCTGATTTTATTACTGGGTAAACTGTGCTTTTACTTGTGCATATGTGTGTGCATGTTTCTGTGCATGTGTGTGTCAATGAGCAGTTCAGTGCCTTATTTTTCTTATTAACAAAATTGGCTGAATCTATTTTATACTTTGGGCTATGAAACAGATCTGAAAATTTAATTTAAACCCTTGGTTTCTGGCTTGACCCAGGCTCAAGAAAAATGGCTATGTTAGCCCTGTTCTAGTTTGCACTATTTTGTTACAAAATACCTGCTATTTTATTTTCTTTTCAAAGCAACTCAACCCCTTTCTATCAGATTTTATTTTTGACTTAAACATGGATTTTCTTATGCCAGTTCTTTAGATATACATACAAACCACAAATTCTTTCAATCTCAGATTTTCTACCATTATAGCCTAACTGTTCTTGAAGCTTAAAATCCATTTTTCCTTAGCAAAACATTTGGCAAAACAAAGCACATAGTTCAGCTGAGACATATAAGTTCAACAACTACAAAACAGCAATTAACTATACATTGGTTTCTCAAAGTAACTTTAAACAATAGGTCTTAATCTAGTTCATCATGAAGGTGTGGTTTACTTCAGCAAAGTCTTTTAAAACATAGCATCCAAATCTTAAGCAGTTAAACATCCAAAGCCTGATCAAAGCAATTCCTATTTTCCTGCAAAATCACCATGAGCTGCCCCATATGAATATGAGACACCCAATGGTGCATAAACACAAAAGGGTCAGACTATTTGTCTGGTATGAATAATCCAACTGAAAACATGATCTCATTCAATTCTCTTTATATACAAAACTTTGCATGAATAAGAAACTCAGCATCTTCCTTGTGCTTGTTTTTGTGAAGCATGTTCCTTCATCTCAGTGTTAACAGATTATTTATATATATAATCACCATGACTTGATTCATAGAAAACAATCATAAGATTCATCAATAAAAAGCATCAAATCAACCAAATGCAAACATCAATTCAGTTATCATGCCCTTTTCAACTTTACTGGCCATCAGGGATTTTGCCCAGGCCTCTCCTGAATCTATTCCTAGAATTCATTATTAAATATAATAGGGTCTTTAGCTACTTTCTCCTTTTTAAACACACACTGCCTGGGACATCTCTCTGTTAACCCAGCACACTCAGGCCCCTGGGTATAAACATACCATGTGTGAACTTGCAATGTTCCTCTTGCCAAGCTATACTTTGGTAGCCCTAAGATCCCAAGTCCTTAGTTAAATTACTAAGTGTTATTATTATTTTTCATAGCAGTGCTAATCCCTTCTGCATCTCACTTCTTAATCAGAGAAATATAAATAATGCAAGCAACATGTATTCATCCAGAGTTTGGTAAGTTATATTCTCAGAAGCAAACATTTAATCATGAAAAAGGGAGGTGACTTCTTAGCACATTATTTTGCCTATGGGTTTCACTGGATCAAAATGTAAGCATATGGTCCTGAGTAATTTACTAGACATATATATTTTTTTCTCTTACCTCTGGTTCAATCAGATTCATGATCTGGCTAAACCACAAGTATATTTGATTTGGGTATTTCATAAAACATAGAAGCTCAGCACATGTACAACATTGCACTTCAACATTTTCTTTTGTTTTAATTAATATGAGACATAAGCAACAACACAATGTTACAGCCCCATATTTCTTTCTACCTTCAGACCATATACCCACCACTTGAATCCGGGGATTTTTATAAACAACTTTATAAAGAAAACTTATAAAAGAAATAACTCAATCTCAAAGCTAACCCATATCACAGACAAACATTTTAGATCATGAATCCATGACTCTTATTTTTCTGGGTAAATTAGATAGAAGTTTTACACTTAAACAAATCATTAACAAACAAAAGTCATCCAATCATAAAACATAACTTGTAAAAGAAAATTAGTTCAAACAGGCTGCCTCAATATTCAGGTCTTAATGCCAAAGTTTTCAGTGAGGTTACTCACATTAATCCTTCTTCTTCCTATGCCTTATGAACCCCCTTTTAGTCTTCTGCCTTCTCCTATTTTCTCTGGTTTATGTCTCGTATAATTTTTTTTGGTTAATGAAAAACAAAAATATATGGTCTTACTATACTAGGCCTTTTATATAAATCTTGGCTGTTACTAGGGTTTATGGATTTACCCAATGTCAGTTCTACCCCATCCCAAACATAGCCTGCCTCTGGTTTGATTCAAGAAAATAAAAGGGTATGTGGTCCTTGTCTTCCTTTCCAGAAATCAGTTCCTCTCTTTTAATTTTCCCTGGTCATGTCATATGCATGACTTCTTATTATTATAAATTTTTTTTCTTAATAAAAGAAATTACTGAGAATAGATAAAGTGCTTGTTTAGGGACTCATGCCATTTTCATGCAACTTCTGTTTTTCTTCCAGAAATTGATTGACTGTATACATGTATAACCTATGTATACCTAAGCCTTTTATTTTTCTTTCTTTCTTTAAATAATTTTAAGTTTATTTCAGCCTAGCTCTTATTTTCCTTGTACTATATTTTATTTAAAGACAAAATTCTATCTTTATGCATATGTATTTCTAAATCAGTTATTTTATTTTATCTATTAATTTCTGCCAAATTTTGTTACACAGAAATCTGTGTGCATGTGTACACTGTCTTGTGCACATGTATATGTTTTATACTTTATATCTGCAAATCAATTTCCTATTCCTATTTTTCCCAATGCAATTTCAAACAAATACAAACTAAATTAAATCATGAAATTACTCACAAAAATCAGGGTTATCACATATACCCCTCCTTTTAGGAATTGTGTCCCACAATTCTTTCATACTTAACTTAAGTATCATCTCTTTAGAAAAATGAATTTTTCTGATTTCAAAACCATTTTCAAACCAATCACCTATTAAGCACTATGCATATCATCACAAGATAAAAATCACAATGCATATTCAACCAACACATTCATTAGTATGTATATATATATAGATTTACCTTTTCTTCAATCAAACAGCTGGGGATAATCATTTCTGATTTTATCCTCCACTTCCCATGTGCAATCATTTGGGTCTAGACTCCATTGTACTTTTACTAATTTAATTTCTTTGTTTCTCAATTTCTTGGTTTCTCTAGAAACTATGCCCACTGGTTCCTTTTCATAGATCATTCTAGGATCAATCTGCACATCCTTAGAGGATTCTAGTATTGCTTCCTTATCATGAACCCATCTTCTTAGTTGAGACACATGAAAGACATCATGCATTGCTCTCATTTCTTCTGGCAATTCTAATTTATAGGCTACTGTCCCTATTCTTTCTAGAATTTTATATGGTCCTATATATCTAGGAATCAACTTTCCTTGTTTCCCAAACCTTAGAACCTTTTTCATGGGTTATATCTTGATGAACACATAATCCCCAACATTATATTGTACTGCCTTCCTTCTTTGATCTGCATATTTCTTTTGCCTATCTTGGGCAGAGGCAATTCTTTTTCTGATCAAGGCTACCTTTTCAGAAGTCTCCTTCACATTTTCTGGTCCTAAGACCACTTTTTCTCCAGACTCATGCCAACTTGAAGGTGATAAACATGGCCTTCCATAGAGAGCTTCAAAGGGGGCCATGCCTATGCTACTGTGATGGGTGTTATTGTATGCAAATTCAGCTAGATATATGTAATCTTCCCAGCTTCCTCCCCAATCCAATACACATGCTCTCAACATGTCTTCAAGCAATTTGTTCACAATTTCTGTTTGGCCATCAGATTGAGGATGGTATGCTGTACTCAAGCATAAATCAGTCCCCATTGCCTTGTGGAAACTCTGCCAAAACTTTGAAGTGAAGATGGTATCTCTATCACTTACTATAGTCTTTGGTATACCATGCAGTCTGACTACTTCTTTAATAAACAACTGGGCTAGGGTATTAGCATTTCTTTCTGATTTCACTGGTATAAAGTGGGCTGACTTGGTTAACCTATCAACCATTACCCAAATACTATCATTTCCCCTCCTAGTTCTAGGCAAACCATCAATAAAATCCATTGATATGTCTTCCCATTTCCACTGTGGTATTTGTAAAGGTTGAAGCATTCCTGAGGATTTTTGATACTCAGCCTTCACCTGCTGGCAAACCATAGATTTTGATACATAGGTTGCCACTGCACTCTTCATACCACTCCACCAATAATCTCTCTTGAGGTTGTGATACATTCTTGTGCTTCCTGGGTGTATAGTATATTTGCTTTTGTGGTAAGCATCCAAAATTTCTTGCTTCAACTCATCCACTGCTGGAACACATATTCTTTCTCCTTTCTTCAGATGGCCTTGATCATCCAACTGAAAACCTTCCACTCTCTCACCATTTAATATTTGAGTCTTCTTTCCAAATAAAAATGGATCTTGGTTTTGTAGCATTGCAACTTTATTCTTCAATTCTGATCCCAGAGTAATAAAACTTAATTTTCCCATTTCTACATTCCCACTGCATAAGCTCATGTTTTCTATGTTATCACTTTCTATCTCTGAATCAATTAATAATGATAAAGTGTTAAACTCTTCTATCATTAATCTAGCCACTTTAGCATGTTGTCTACTTAGGTCATCTGCTACTTTATTAGCCTTACCTGGTGTGTATAATATTTCAAAATCATATGAGGCTAAGAGTTCAATCCATCTTTGCTGCCTCATATTTAATTCTTTTTGTGAAAACAAATATTTAAGTGATTTATGGTCTGTATATACTTCAAATTTTGCTCCTAACAAGTAGTGTCTCCATAGCTTAAGGGCATACACTATAACAGCCAATTCAAGGTCATGAGTAGCATACCTTACTTCACTTGATTTCAACTGCCTAGAAGCATAAGCTATTACCTGATGTTGTTGCATCAACACTGCTCCAAGCCCTTGTCCACTTGCATCAATATACACCACCAAGTTTTCATTTCCCTCAGGTACTTTAAGAATTGGAGCTTGTACCAGTGCTTCTTTTCATTTCCCAAAGGCATTTTCACATTCCTCAGTCCAAGTGAACACTTGATTTTTCCTAGTCAATCTGGTTAATGGAATTGAGATTTTTGCAAAATCTTTTATAAATCTTCTATAGTAACCAGCCATTCCCATGAATGATCTGACTTCAGTGACATTAGTAGGCCTTTTCCAAGCTTGCACTGCAATGACTTTATTGGAGTCCACAACTATTCCTTTTTCTGATATAATATGGCCCAGAAAGTTCACTTCATTCTGCCAAAAAGTGCATTTTGAAAACTTTGCTTTCAAGTCTTCCTATCTCAATTTCTCAAACACTATATGCAAATGGTTTTCATGCTCTCTAACTGACTTAGAATAAATTAGTATATCATCAATAAATATTGATACAAACTTATCCAAGTATTCTCTAAAAATCCTATTCATCAAATCAACAAAATAGGAAGGAGCATTTGTTAAGCCAAATGGCATCACCAAAATTTCATAAAGTCCATATCTTGTGTTAAAGGCTGTATACTTAATGCTTTCCTCTTCTACTTTCATCTGATGAAAGCCTGAAGCTAAATCAAGCCTGGAGAATATCTTTGCACCACTCAATTGATCAAAGAGATCATCAATTCTTGGTAAGGGGTATTTATTTTTAACTGTGACTTTATTTAATTCCCTATAGTCAATACATAATCTAAGGGATCCATCATGTTTCTTAACAAAGACTACTGGTGCTCCCCATGATGAGCTACTAGGTCTAATAAAACCTTTTTCTTCTAGTTCAACTAATTGCTTTTTCAACTCCATCAATTCATTAGGCCCCATTCTGGTTGGTCTTTTAACCACTGGGCTAGCTCCTGGAATTATTCTAATTGAAAATTCAACTGGCCTGTGATTAGGAACTCCTCTTACTTCCCCAAACACATCAACATATTGATTAACTATGGGGATCTCTTCTAATGCAGGCATGGGTTTTTCATTTGACAATGCAGAAAGGTTGGCTATACTTCTATTTTTGTTTGCCTCACAAAGAACGATTATTCTTTGTCCATCAGAAACCTTCAATGATATGGTGGATGTTTCCATATTTATGATAGCCTTATATCTACTCAACCAATCAACTCCTAAAATAATTCCTATGTCTGGATATTGCAACACATATAGGTTTGACTCAAACACATGTCCTCCTATATTTAATCCTAGTTGCATGCACATCATACCCATAACACATGAACTACCTATAGGGCTTCTAATTAGCAGTGGTTTATCAACAATCATACAATTCAATTTTAATTGTTGTGCAATATCATGAGAGATCAATGAGTGTGTAGCCCCAGTATCATATACTACTGTTAAAGGTATTGAATGGATAAGCAAAGTACCTTCAACTTGACCATGCTTTTCAACATTTGATCCCTCAGCTGCCTTGCCTTTCCCTTCCAAAGCCCCTAATTTTCCTTGCTTAAAATCTAGGCAGTTCCTCTTTATGTGACCTTCCTTCCCACAATGGTGACAATTGAAGGATGCTGGTCTAGGATTGGTGCACCTATTTTTCATGTGCCCCTCTTGTCCACAGTTGTAACAAGTGATCCTCTTTTTAACTTCAGCAGTTCTGGCTTCTTCTGGTTTCTTGGTGGAAGCTATGTCTGTTTTCTTTTTATCATAAGGGTGAAATTTACCCTTTCCCTTCTTGTTTTGATTATTTTTGAATGCCCTGAAATTCTCTCTAGCTTTATCATGTTGTTCAATGCTCAGAGTCAAATCCAAAACTTGATCAAAAGTTTTATCCTTGTATGGTAGCATGGCTCTACTAAGGCTAAGGTTCAACCCTTGAATATATCTGCCATTCTTAGCTTCCTCAGTAGTGATGAGCACTGCACCATACTTTGCCAATGATTCAAACTTCTGAGTGTACTCAGTGACACTCATAGTCCCTTGCCTCAATTTGATGAATTCCTCCAGTAAAGACTCCTTAGCTGATGCAGGGATAAATCTGCCTTCCAACATTGCTTTAAATTGATCCCATGTTACTTCTCCTTCAGGTCTTCCAGCTATGATAACCTCCCACCAATCCAAAGTTGCTCCTCTCAATTGCCTGGATGCAATTTGCCTCTTCCTTTGGTCTTCAACTTGCATGTCTGCAAAGATTCTTTCCAAAATTCTAAGCCAATTTTGAACCCCCATAACTCCTTCTGTGCCATCAAATGTTTTGCCTCCAAGATTGGTAAAAGTCTTGAGTAGTTTGGAAAGTTCCTCATGTGGATTTTCCTGCCTGTTGCCTACTCCATCTCTTATGGCCCTCATGAATTCTTGCACATTCACCATGGGTGGTTCACTTGTTCCTACATTTTGATGTCTGGGTCCTACCATAGCTCTATGGATATAACACTTAGGTTAGTCTGTTTTGCCTAATGCTCTATAGATTAATTCATTTTAATTTATCACTTATTCTGTCATAATAGATATCAATAGTGTAAATATATAAAAAAAACAAAACATCCAAAGCAGTAAACACTTCTATACATCCAATGCAAACAAATTCATACAAAATTTTGCTATGTTATTTAACAACCTCGCTTGATACCAAATGAAATGACCCACTTAAATTTTTTTTTAAAAAAACATTCAGTGGCCATTTAATCAAGAAAAATATTTAATTTTTCTTCTATCCAGGACCTTTCTACCAATATAAAAAAATTGGTTTATTCATTTTTATCTTGAACTTATATATATGAAGATATATAAGTCATCTTCTACCTAAATCAGAGTACAGAAATTTTGAAGGTAGAAATCTGTTTGAGTATTGCTAAAAATACTCTCTTCATAGCAATAGTGTTTTTCAAAACTAGGTTTTTCCAAGTGACTTGGGTTAATGCATTACTATTGATTTTATGTCTCAAGGCTCCTTATTTTACATAAATTCTTCTGATTTTATTACTGGGTAAACTGTGCTTTTACTTGTGCATATGTGTGTGCATGTTTCTGTGCATGTGTGTGTCAGTGAGCAGTTCAGTGCCTTATTTTTCTTATTAACAAAATTGGCTGAATCTATTTTATACTTTGGGCTATGAAACAGATCTGAAAATTTAATTTAAACCCTTGGTTTCTGGCTTGACCCAGGCTCAAGAAAAATGGCTATGTTAGCCCTGTTCTGGTTTGCACTATTTTGTTACAAAATACCTGCTATTTTATTTTCTTTTCAAAGCAACTCAACCCCTTTCTATCAGATTTTATTTTTGACTTAAACATGGATTTTCTTATGCCAGTTCTTTAGATATACATACAAACCACAAATTCTTTCAATCTCAGATTTTCTACCATTATAGCCTAACTGTTCTTGAAGCTTAAAATCCATTTTTCCTTAGCAAAACATTTGGCAAAACAAAGCACATAGTTCAGCTGAGACAAATAAGTTCAACAACTACAAAATAGCAATTAACCATACATTGGTTTCTCAAAGTAACTTTAAACAATAGGTCTTAATCTAGTTCATCATGAAGGTGTGGTTTACTTCAGCAAAGTCTTTTAAAACATAGCATCCAAATCTTAAGCAGTTAAACATCCAAAGCCTGATCAAAGCAATTCCTATTTTCCTGCAAAATCACCATGAGCTGCCCCATATGAATATGAGACACCCAATGGTGCATAAACACAAAAGGGTCAGACTATTTGTCTGGTATGAATAATCCAACTGAAAACATGATCTCATTCAATTCTCTTTATATACAAAACTTTGCATGAATAAGAAACTCAGCATCTTCCTTGTGCTTGTTTTTGTGAAGCATGTTCCTTCATCTCAGCGTTAACAGATTATTTATATATATAATCACCATGACTTGATTCATAGAAAACAATCATAAGATTCATCAATAAAAAGCATCAAATCAACCAAATGCAAACATCAATTCAGTTATCATGCCCTTTTCAACTTTACTGGCCATCAGGGATTTTGCCCAGGCCTCTCCTGAATCTATTCCTAGAATTCATTATTAAATATAATAGGGTCTTTAGCTACTTTCTCCTTTTTAAACACACACTGCCTGGGACATCTCTCTGTTAACCCAGCACACTCAGGCCCCTGGGTATAAACATACCATGTGTGAACTTGCAATGTTCCTCTTGCCAAGCTATACTTTGGTAGCCCTAAGATCCCAAGTCCTTAGTTAAATTACTAAGTGTTATTATTATTTTCCATAGCAGTGCTAATCCCTTCTGCATCTCACTTCTTAATCAGAGAAATATAAATAATGCAAGCAACATGTATTCATCCAGAGTTTGGTAAGTTATATTCTCAAAAGCAAACATTTAATCATGAAAAAGGGAGGTGACTTCTTAGCACATTATTTTGCCTATGGGTTTCACTGGATCAAAATGTAAGCATATGGTCCTGAGTAATTTACTAGACATATATATTTTTTTCTCTTACCTCTGGTTCAATCAGATTCATGATCTGGCTAAACCACAAGTATATTTGATTTGGGTATTTCATAAAACATAGAAGCTCAGCACATGTACAACATTGCACTTCTACATTTTCTTTTGTTTTAATTAATATGAGACATAAGCAACAACACAATGTTACAGCCCCATATTTCTTTCTACCTTCAGACCATATACCCACCACTTGAATCCGGGGATTTTTATAAACAACTTTATAAAGAAAACTTATAAAAGAAATAACTCAATCTCAAAGCTAACCCATATCACAGACAAACATTTTAGATCATGAATCCATGATTCTTATTTTTCTGGGTAAATTAGATAGAAGTTTTACACTTAAACAAATCATTAACAAACAAAAGTCATCCAATCATAAAACATAACTTGTAAAAGAAAATTAGTTCAAACAGGCTGCCTCAATATTCAGGTCTTAATGCCAAAGTTTTCAGTGAGGTTACTCACATTAATCCTTCTTCTTCCTATGCCTTATGAACCCCCTTTTAGTCTTCTGCCTTCTCCTATTTTCTCTGGTTTATGTCTCGTATATTTTTTTTTGGTTAATGAAGAACAAAAATATATGGTCTTACTATACGAGGCCTTTTATATAAATCTTGGCTGTTACTAGGGTTTATGGATTTACCCAATGTCAGTTCTACCCCATCCCAAACATAGCCTGCCTCTGGTTTGATTCAAGAAAATAAAAGGGTATGTGGTCCTTGTCTTCCTTTCCAGAAATCAGTTCCTCTCTTTTAATTTTCCCTGGTCATGTCATATGCATGACTTCTTATTATTATAATTTTTTTTTCTTAATAAAAGAAATTACTGAGAATAGATAAAGTGCTTGTTTAGGGACTCATGCCATTTTCATGCAACTTCTGTTTTTCTTCCAGAAATTGATTGACTGTATACATGTATAACCTATGTATACCTAAGCCTTTTATTTTTCTTTCTTTCTTTAAATAATTTTAAGTTTATTTCAGCCTAGCTCTTATTTTCCTTGTACTATATTTTATTTAAAGACAAAATTCTATCTTTATGCATATGTATTTCTAAATCAGTTATTTTATTTTATCTATTAATTTCTGCCAAATTTTGTTACACAGAAATCTGTGTGCATGTGTACACTGTCTTGTGCACATGTATATGTTTTATACTTTATATCTGCAAATCAATTTCCTATTCCTATTTTTCCCAATGCAATTTCAAACAAATACAAACTAAATTAAATCATGAAATTACTCACAAAAATCAGGGTTATCACAAGGTAACATGCACGCTTATGCAGGTGTGTGTACCTAGTTGGTCGATTATACTAATAAATATCTATCTAGTGCATGAAATGCATCCATTTGCAAACATTGGCATCCACTTGCAACCATAAGCAATCATCAAACATAACATGTCCTAACGGCATGTTTACAAACATCCCTACCAACACAAAGTGTCACCCAAAAAGGTTTATCAAAGGATCCTAATTAGGAAAAGATCAAAGATAGGATGTTCGAAAGATAACTTACCAACAAAAGATATGGATTCGAAATCCTATTCCTCTCCTTCGGGGCCATATCCTGAACCGTTAGATTAACCGGCCAAGCATAATTAACAAGATATATCCTGAAATCAACCTCCCACCAAGGAGGAAGGCCAGTGACCTCCTCAAAAACATCATGGTACAAAGAAACAACTGGAACAAAACTAAGATCATCGGGCGGTACGTCTAAAGAATAAAGGTAGCAAAGCATAACAGACCCTTATGGATGACATGATACCTCCATGGTACACCCATTGCATGTACCTAACAAGCCTCGTATCACAATCTAAGATCGCCCCATACGTCGACAACCAGTCCATACCCAAAATAAGACCAAAACCAGAGAAACCAAGAACGAATAACTCATAGTCAAACTCTACACCATGAATCAAAAATTTTAAACCTCGGAAAAGCATCGACAAGTAAGTTGATCCTCCAACTGGGTTTGAGACTACTACCGGATCAGAAATGATGGAAACATCTAAATGAAGTCCCTCAGCAAGAGAACTAGAGATAAAGGAATGAGTTGCTCCTGAATCAAACAAGGTGTGTACTGAAATATCAAAAATGAAACACAAACTTTCCACCATAACTTTCTCATACCCTTCCATTTGTTTTTCAAACTCTACAGTCAACATTATCCTAGTGGGTTACTTAATCCTATTTATCTAACTCCAAATTTATTTCTTCCCTTTCTAAGTGAATATCAAAACATTTTTACTTCATCTTTTCAACAATCATAAATTTCTCAAAGCAAATTAGTCTTTAAAACTATAAAGTTTGCTTTTTCATTTCTTTTACAATTTAGTTCAACTTCTGATTTTTACCATTTCCATACAACTAGTAAGTCCCCTAAGATGTTAAAATCTTCCTATTTTCAAATTTCACAAAGCTAGAAAGTTTTAAAACTACTAAATTCTCTTTTAAATTTTTAACATACTAGCATTTACCCGTATGTTTCCAAATATTATTTAATTTAAAAAAAGTTCAGAAGTAGTGCTTTATAGACTTTTTAAATTCTTTTTTTTTCAAAATTTCGATTTTAAAAGTAAAATACACATGGGAGATAACTGCAACTATGTGTAAAATAAATGCTAAACAATTATTGAAAAAATTAGCTTTCCTCCTATTTTTGTGAAATTCTTCCAATTTTTCTTTTTACCGCAATTTAAGTGGTTTAATTGTCTAATTATTTTATTGAACTAAAATATCAGACACCCACTGCTTCCACTAAAAGCAAAATACACATTGAGGGTGAATATAACAACGTTCTTAAAAAGTTCTACAATGGTTATCGAAAAATAGCCTAAAACAATTTCTTTTTACACAATTCCCAAAAGTTTATTTGACAAATTTCATATTATTTTCCTTTTTCTTTTAAATATAAGATTTCCACTATTTTTATTTGGAGAAAACATTTTCACTTATTTATCACTTAAATGTGAGTAGATAATAGGAAACCTAATAGCTTAAGCCTACTTTTATGCATCAATACTAAAAATGCACAAATTTCCTTATGGTCGTAAAGCCTTTTCCCTATATTTATTTCTAACCTATCCATCTCCTAAAGGTCTCACTAGGCTAATCTCCTTGATTTACTTTCATGCCCATAATTCCTCTGCTACTACTAGCTTATATAAGAAACTATTATTAGCATTTCTACAAGAATAACTAGGGAAGTTCCATCCTATCTCCTAAAACATGTTCCCATTCACTTTCCCATAGATAGGGTAGGCACAATTAAAAGGAATTCCGACATATATAGATAAAAACTTTAAAAACTACTTTTAACAAAACTTTTATCTATATACATATATATAAATATATACTTTCAAAACTCGTTTTTGAAAACTTTTTGAAAGACTCCTCGAAAAACAATTTTTTTCAAGTACGTTCTCTCAATACGTGTCTTAATCCTAGGGAATCCTTAACCCTAGACTCCATTTCCTTTCTACTCCATATTTTAAAACTTGGTTTGGCATTTATTTCTTCCTTTCAAAAAAAAAAATCGACATCCCAAAATTCTTGCCTTTAAAGTTGTTACTTAAAACTTCTTATTAATTCAATAAATACTTGATGGCTTTACCTTACACTCTTACGGTGTTTGATTTTAATTTTCCTCTAATCCTAGATGGGAATACCAACAATTCTAAGTTTAGAATTTAACCTACTTTTCCTTTTAAAGACCTTTATAAATTTCGAAAAATTGTAATCTTTGATTTAACTTTTTCATTAAGTTTTTCTTTTTCAAAAACATATTTATTTTTACCAAACCATTTATTCCAAAGACATACCTTATTTGTTTTTAGAATGTTCTTTCATAATTTTCATATTACAAAAACCGGAGTAGATAAGAACAACGAATCTCTCAAGAGTTCCTTGACTTTTTCCTACTATAATTACTAACATGTATTCCAATTACTATACTTTTAATTATACTTAAAGATTTTATACTTCAATATATATTGGAACTACTACAGAAACCATTAAAAATCTTCTATAAATCCTTTAAAGGAGGATTTATGTTTGTGTGAAATTACAAGGATTTTTTTTCCGCATATTCCTTATAATTTCAACAAAACATTTTTATTTATAGCTTGGTTGATTCATAGAAAATTATATCATTACTCCTTTCATTCCAATAAATTAAAGTATGTCAAATCCCTACCTATCTACAATACTAATGCAGTTACTTAACTAAATTTCAAGTTCTATGCCTCCCTTTTCAAAACATGTACTCTATTCCCAATTTCTACCATTTATTTTGTTCACCCATAAAATAATTTTCATGTAAAAATATTTCCAAGCTATATTGCTCTTTTTATCCCTTTCATAAGAATAGAGTTTTACAAAATTTCCTTTACTGAAATTTCTGGCTTCCAATTAACTTAAATTTAAATTCCTTTTGTTTTACAAAGAAACTAGAAAGCTACTTATGCTGTATAATATTACAAAAAGAATTTTTCTTCAAATAAAAATCTTTATCGTACAAAAACCATACTAATTTTCCAAAACCGATTATTTACTTTTTCAAATATATTTCAACTTTTTAATCTCAAAAAGTTTCCTCTTTAATCGGTTAAACATAAAGTGTACCTTTACTTACTTCCTTAGGAATGTCCTATTCATAATTTTGGAAATCCTTTTTCCCCTCACCTAAGTCCTCTTTCTCTAAGGAATTTTCGTACTTGCATAACATATGGATTCTAATTCTTTTGCAATAATGGACCTATTGTACATATTCCAATAGAAACAAAAATGGGGACTGAACATCCTTGGGTTACTGCGACCGAACTAGAACTCAAGTACAAAGTTTCATTCTTTCCATGGACTTCTAATATGTTACTAATCTATAATTGGGATCAATTGGATTTAAGTATATTTATTTTTACAAATACATTCACTCATATTTCCTAATTCCTAGGATCTGCTTACCTAAGCTCTGATACAAAATGTAACAACCCGCACCGCAGTAGGCTTAAATTTTAGAAGAACCAAAATCCAAGTCCACTAAAGCACAAATTGCTGGTTTGGTATCCTGCAAATAAAAAAGGCAACTCATAGTAATGTTTATAAAACCTCACAATTGAATAATGATAAAGTATTCAACATATGGTTACTAACCAGGATTAGGCTACTTTCCCTAATAGTGTTGAACCTAGGAGTGAAACTTACCTTTTTACTAAATCCCAATAGTTGCTAAACTATCTTCCTGTGATTTGGGGAAAATAGGAAAAATTGTAATGGGTCAGACATAAAGTCTGGTGAATGAGAAATAAAATGAAGCAGAAAGAATAAAGTAGTTTAATTTCAGGTCTTCCCCAGATATCGTAGAAGGTGAATAATATAATGTAGTGAATCCTTTTTAGATAAAGTTCCTAAGAAGCCAAAGTCCATGGTCACTATAGGGATGTCAACCATGAAGTAATACTAAATGTCAATCGGCCTGTCGGAGCTGCTATCCTTACCTATCCACGTGGTACAGCGTGAAAGTCATGCTCTTCACCCATGCACTGTGACTGTCTATCTATGTGCTACAACGTGAAAGTCATGCTCTTTACCCATGCACTGTGATTAAATGCCTCTTAGGTCTGACCAACGCCGACTCAAACAACCTCGCAGGACCCCGAAGTTGAGCTCAGGCTTCGCCAAACTGGACTCCTATCCTCCTATCTCCTCGATCACCAACATGGACTTGCCCCTATCCAAATTGTCGGTCCTCCAAAAGAACGCCCACTGATGGGTCGGCTGCGCGGAATCCTCCAACGATCAGCCTAAAGAATACTACGTCGAAGCACACTTGTCATGTTCCGTCCATGTCGATCTTCCTGCAGAAGCCTATGATTGCGGATGCTATCTATCCTACGTACTAGCAACCTATGAAAGGTAACATACTTCCTTGTGAACCTACTTGCCCGCTCCTAGTACGTACAACCTAAACTATATTTTGGTCTTAACTACATGAAACACCTATCCAGACCTTTACAAGGTCTGCCTACCGAGTCTGCCTAAACTATCTCTGATGGATGTGAAGCGGAGCAAGTCGAACAGAGACTCTCTGATGGATGCGAAGCGGAGCAAGTCGAACAGAGGCTCTCTGTTGGATGCGAAGCGGAGCGAGTCAAACAGAGGCTCTCTTTATTCAATTTTGCATCGATCGTAACTTGAGCATACGAACTCGGATTGACTTGAAATTTGGAACATTGGCTCTCATAGCTTCACTTGTCGTGTCATAACAATTTTCGCTCGATCGGGACTTGGACAAAATTCATCGATATCCATAGTGAACCTGTATATAACCGATCTCTAGGACGGACCGTCATTGGTTACTAGTCAATTCCTTGGTGTCACGGCCTTGTCAAAAGACGGGATAACATTTGCCCCCCAAAACATGCCTTGTGATAAGAAGGGGTGTTTTGAATAGTTCCGAATCCAACATCCGAAGTCCATTGCCACATCATTCTAGTGCATCGATCTTGACTGCTCCGAGTAAATGTCTGATTCCAAATTCACTAACAGAAGCCTTAGCCAATTCCATAGCCATCCATACTCGATATCCGAGTCCTAATCCATCCTTGTCCAATAACTAATAACCGAATCCATGACCTCTCCGGGTCGATATCCAAATCCGTAAACTCTATGGGTTCTTGCCAAGCGCAATCCACACTTAACGACTGTGGCCCAATGTCCCTGGGCATTAAATAATTGCCATAGCTTAAGTCCTAAGCCGGATCCTGGTCGCTCTGGACCGTTGTCAAGCATAGTCCATACTCAACGACCTAAAATAGTAACCGATAATATAGGGCCTAAGTCCTAGGTCGAATCCTGGTCGCTTCGTACCCTTGTCGAGCATAGTCCATACTCGACAACCTGAATAAGCCAATTCACCACGTTCGGACGAAGAGGCTTACCCCTTGCCAGGCATAATCCATACCCGACGACCATTTATCAAAAACCAGATGAAAACCCCAATCAAAATCCAATCCAAAATCCAAATCAAATCGGAAAACCAAAAATCCATATCAGAAATCCAAATAAATATCCAAATCAGAAAGTAATCATCCAAACGAAATTCCAAACCAGAAAACAAACAAAACCAGAAGTTCAAACCAAACTCCAAAAACGAACCTAAAAAAGAAAAAGTCCAAACCAAAAGAGAAAGTAGATTTCACAAACCACGGCGTCGCGGTTTATCATCATTCAGAGCACGCCTAGGGGCCATCTCCGTCCCCGTACATGAGGAGATGACTTGGCCGTTTGCCAGTAGTTTGTTACTTATTTCATATCAACCCTGTCAATTGATAACCAATCGACCATCATTCCTAAGTCTCACGCCATCGTAGTTTGAAGTAGACGGTGGTTGCTCCTGCTCCACCGCCGCATTCCGAGCCCCGTCATATTGCCGTAACTGCACATTCCTTACATGCTCCTCAATTAGGTTTTTCAGATGCCTGCAACTGTTGGTATCATGCCCGTCTAAATCGTGAAAAAGACAGTGCCTCCCTGATGCCCTTTTACGTTCTGAGGGCTCTCTCCTAGCCGACCTTCGATAGGGAAGGCGATTCTGAGTTTCCATGTATATCCGTTCCAATGTTTCATATAATCCTGTGTAAGTGGAAAACTTTGGTGCCCTCCACCGCTTCCTAGCTTTTCCTGATTCGTCATCCAGCTTCCTTTTTGCTTTATCTTTATCCAAGCCTCCGCTGGATGGCCCACCATCCTCAGCTGCGTTCACCTCCTTTAACTTCATATCCGAACATGCATCTTCCGGCCGAAGAAATCTCTCAGCTTCGTGAAAGAATTCCCCGAGATCCATTGGTGGGTCCCGTATTAGAGATACTTTAAATCTGAATCCTCCCTGACTCCTGACACAGCTTCCGTTAAAACCATCGACAGATCCGATCGATCCGCCGAAGCAATCATTGCATTGAACCGAGTTAAGAAAGCTCTGAGGGATTCATTCATCCTTTGCTTTACTGACGTTAGCGTCATCAGGTTCTTTGGCCTTTTGATATGAACCTGGAACTGCTTCAGAAACCTGGCCACCAATTATGTCCATGTCCTGATGGATCCCTCCTCCAGCTGTCTGAACCACATCGCAGCTATATCCGTTAAGTATAGAGGGAAACATCTGGCCATCACTTCCGCTGATGCCCCCAACACTTCCATATGTCTTGTATATCTCATCAAGGGATCAGTCGGATCAGCTTTTCCATTGTATAGTTCTAGCATAGGTAGCTTGAATTCTGGTGGATTCCGCGCCATTCTAATGTCATGATTAAATGGACTCCTGTTTACTCCTTCCAGATCTCTGTTCTTCAAACCTACGCGCATAGTTCGCCTGATAATCTCAGCCAATCCAGCGTTGTTTGCCAATGGTTGCCCTCTGAGTCCCCGAGGGAATTATGTTACGTACTCCTCATCCCGCACTCTAACATTCCTGGCAGCATCTTGTTGTGTGGTGTTAACTGGACTTCCTCCATGAACTGGTCCATTGCTGCCGGGTGGTGTGCCCCCATGTCCGGATCCATCCAGATTAGCAGTAGTGTGCTGATCAGGGATTGTGCCTTGTTGAGCTGCTCCATCCAATTGCCTGTTTGGGCCTTCTGCTCCTGTTCTATGGATCTGATCTCCTAAAGCTCCAGCTGTTCCTGCTATTCCCATTTGATCAAAGAAGCTTTGCATCATTTCTTGCTGACTCTTCAACAACCTTTCATGAATTGAATCTGACATAGCCTCCATTTCGTCCTTGGTGATGTAGATCGAAGCTTGTCCTTCTCCAGCTCCAGAGGATGCCTCTTGACTCCCCCCTTGTTGGCTTCTCTCCGCTCTTTGTCTTCTACTTGATTGCCTTGTCATAGCTTTTCAGATCTGAATTCTTAAGTTTTCAATTCTGGTATAGCGGGTGCTAGTTCTTCTCAGTGAAAGCACCAAAGTGTTTGCGCCAAAATTGGTCACAAACCCCAAATATCGTGAAAGAACCAGTGTATGAACACAAATCAGCAGTATATGATCACAGATCACAGATCTAAGTAATGTAGAGGATAAAAAATGAAAAATTATAAACTTAAAACGGAAAGAAATAGACATAGACACAAGATTTATAGTGGTTTGACTATCTTCGGCCTACGTCCACTCCAAAAGTTAATCTTTTATTGATGTTCTTTGCTGATTAGAGTCAATAATGATGATTTACAGCAGTGAAAATAGTTAGTAGCAGCAGCTATGGAGTTTAGATTTGGATCCGGCAGAGTCTAGGCGTTGGAGAATTCAAAGAAGAAGAAGCCCCTTTTCTGTAAGCCCTTGGGCTTTATTTATAGGTATAGGAGGCTGATATTTTGCTCAGATCTCGGGAGACCCTCTCTGGCATGGGATTAGGCCCGCGCGCCCAAGCCAGCGAAGTTTCAGTCCGATTCGTGATCGACACGAAAGGATTTCGTATCGATCAAGATTGTATCCGATGGAGTCGAAATTTGGCGTGGACATTCTCTAGCATGCACGTAGGCTTCTGTGAAAATTTCATATCATTTGGACTTGTAGATTAGGAGATTTGGTCGATACAAATTAGGATCTTTGGTTGGCTGTTTCGTTCGACACCCTTATTTCGACTCGGTCCTGTTCGACTCGATCACTTCGAATCGATGGGCGCGCGTAATCTGAAGGTGACGAGTTGGCCGAGTCATCGTTGATTTTTTCCTTGTTCGCATCAAAGTCTGTTGCCCACTTCGAATCGATCAACAGCATGTTCCATCGCACCGATCTGTAGCATGCCTTGTTCGAATCGATGAAGGTGGTTTGTTTGTATCGATGATGGCGACTCTGTTTGCATTGATGAAAGGTGCACAGTTCACATCGATGGTTGTGCTCTATTATATGGATACGAAGTGGACATTGGATGATCGAATAGAAATGTGGCTCTCTGATGGATGCGAAGCGGAGCGAGTCGAACAAACGCTCTCTGATGGATGCAAAGCGGAACGAGTCGAACAGAGACTCTCTGATGGATGCGAAGTGGAGCGAGTCGAACAGACGCTCTCTGATGAATGCGAAGCGGAGCGAGTCGAACAGAGACTCTCTGATGGATGCGAAGCGGAGCGAGTCGAACAGAGGCTCTCTGATGGATGCGAAGTGAAGCGAGTCGAATATAGGCTATCTTTATTCAATTTTGCATCGATCGTAACTTGAGCATACAAACTCGGATTGACTTGAAATTTGGAACTTTGGCTCTCATAGCTTTACTTGTCGTGTCATATCAATTTTAGCTCGATCGGGACTCAGACAAAATTCATCGATATCCATAGTGAGCCTGTATATAACTGATCTCTAGGACAAACCGTCATTAGTTACTAGTCAATTCCTTGGTGTCACAGCCTTGCCAAAAGGCAGGATAACACACACCAAAGGATAAGGTGTGTTATAGGTATAGCTCAAGAATCACAGAGACTAAGATTCATAAGAAAAATAAGTAAAAACAGCGGAAACATTTAAATAATAACTTATCATTCAAAATTAAACATCATCTCAAAATAAGTAATAAAAACATTACATATCTCAAAACTAAAAATGTCTCATGTCTTATGGAAATACATCTCAATCTCATAAAATCAGAGTATAAAAGTAACAATAATAAAAGTAATCCCTCTCACAAGTGCATGTCCACCGTAAGCCAAATGAAAAAGATGAAGATCAGAAGAACGCATCTGAAATGAGAAAACTCCGGGAATGAATCTCCAAGCAACCTGAATCAACCCAACTCCACTAGCCTGTGAGGGAAAAAGGGGAAATAGAGGAGCGGGTCAGACTATAAGTCTGGTGAGTGAAAGTAATTACTGGCATTTCTAAGCAAGATAAAGATAATATAGACTAAGCAATAGGTCTAGTACGAAAGGAAAATACAGTAAAGATAAAAATCAGGTAAAATATTGTTTTTGATTCTGTTTGACTGTTTGCTTTGGTTGTTTGATTGAATTGATTGTTTGCATTTGTCTTAAACTGCTGTGATTAGGCTAAAAGCCTAATGCTATCTCAACTGTAATCTTGATTAGGCTGAAATCCTAATTCTACCCTTTGATCAGCCTGTTCTATTTCTGTTGTGCCACTGTGAGCCGGTCCAATCTTGTTGGTCCCACATCAATAGACACCTCTTAGCGCTTGGAACGTAGTAGCGAATTATTTACCCTCATCGATGTCGCACGCTCAGTCATCAACGATACACACTAACCGTCGTCCCTTGTTGTTACCTCTTATTTACCCTAATCAGCATAAGCATGCCCAGCCTCACCTAACTGTTGTGAGACCATCAGTGCTAGACCTGAAAGGGAATGTTGCACAGTCTCACCTACCTGTTGTGAGACCATCGGTCCTAGTCATGAAAGGGAATGCTGTCGATACTGGTCCTAACAAAAAAATTCTAGTTTGCACCCTTTGCCCAAATCCCCAGATTTGAATCTCTATCTATTGGCTACTTATTTACCCTAATCAGCATAAGCGTGTCCCGGCCTCACCTAACTATTGTGAGACCATCAGTTCCTGACTGAAAGGGAATACAGCCGATACAGGCCCTACTTCTACGTTTTCTTATTAACTTAATTCAAGGTCTAAGTTTTAAAATAAGCCTCTTCTCTTATCTTCGCTATATTTGCTTATTAACTTAGTCCAAGGCGTATGTTTTAAAATAAACCACTTCTGTTATTTATGCTATAATTACTTATTAACAAGATATAAGTTTTAAAATAAGCCTCTTCTATTATTTCTACTATATTTGCTTATTAACAAGATCTAAGTTTTAAAATAAGCCTCTTCTTAGTTATTATCACTTGTTATAGTTATGCTTGCAAATATCTGAAATTTGCCTATTTCAGTCCATCTCTGTTTTAAATTTTTCTCATTTTACATCTGATTTATGTAAATTTAGTGTTTTTCTATTTTAATCCATATTTGCGAATTCTTTTCTTTTTAGTATTTTATTCGCATCAAAAAGGGATTAAATCACTATAAAAAGAAACTAACATTTACAAACTAAATTCTAATTTAAAACAGATGTAAATAACTGTAAATAACTTAAAATAACTGAATAAAATAGATGACTAAAAATAGACTGGAAAGAAATTCTGAAATTTACTTAAAAACTGTGTGTAAATAAACTTATATTAAAACTATCCCAAAATTTTAGAAAAACTACAACTATTGAGAACCCTATTATTTTAAATTACATAAAAATCTAAAATAATTAAAAAACACTCACTTGTGGTCCTTAGCTCTAATCCTTGGTCTTCCCAGATCCACTTCTATGGCGTAGAATATTTTTATCAAAAAGGTCTTCTCCCTAAATATTTTTTCAATTTAGGGTTCAGCATCAAGCAATGAACAATTGGGTGAAAATCTGGATGAGAAAAATAGCTAGACCTATGGTCTTATTTATAGTGTAGCTTAGGGATATCAGACCGTTGGATTGAGGATTAAATCTAGTGCAACCACGTCTTAGGCTCTCTAGGAACCATCGGGTGGAAGCACGAACGCACTGGATTTGAGAACAATCAACTTATGACGTGTACGCTTCGATCTGGACAAATCTACGTTCATTAACTAAGGATGTTCAACCAAGCTTCTATGGGGGTCGACCCTAAGGTCGACTTATGTATAATGTGTGTCGACCCTAAGATTGACCTGGCCATTGGCATGTGTCGACCAATGCCTTGCAAATTTTTTTCCGTTTTAGTTGATTTGTTGTTTCTCTCGTATCTTCTCTATATTGACTCGGATTTTGACAAGTTATATATGAAAATTAATCAGAAAATCGCCACAGATCCAATGGTGCAACTCCCGTAGCTCGATTCTGAAAATTTCATGAACTTATTTTTTTATTTATTTAATTCGTTATTTAATTATTATAACTCAAACATTGGGTTGTTACTTTCTCCCCTCCTTAAAGGATTTCGCCCCCGAAATCTCCAAGGATAGAAGAATGGAATGAATATTTTCATCCAAATTCTACAACCACATATTCAACCATCATCCATCACATCCATTGTCCTTACGCTTTCTAATGCAATTTATGTTATATGCAATAGTGTAGTGTCAATGTCCCTAACTACTGCAAAAGACTATGCGATCTACTGATTCAGTCGACCTCCTTTTTATGCAATCATGTCTGTGCCATGTATCCAAATGAATGCAAATTTTCTAATGATAACCGATAGTTCAACATGCGTGCTACAATCATCATCCAAATGCAATAATCATATGCTAATCAATCATTATGGCAACCATGGAAACAAAAATGCAAGTGCACACACATCCATGTGCATACGATTTATTAACCTAGTCAGGCCGATCCCTAAGAGATAATAGTGCGTCGTGTGTGTATATGCATCCATTAGCATCCACTAGCAAACACTTGCAACCACAAGCTTCCAACATACATAACATGTTCTAGTAACATGTTTACATTCAGTCCTACCATCCATAGGTTAAATCCTAAGATCTACCCTTCCAAAGGATACTAAAGGAAAGAACCTATTCAAAACTAAAGATGGAAATAGGAAATTCAATATGTACTATCGAAGAGATGTGGATAAGAGGCATGTATTTTCTCCTCAGCTTCCCATATAGCGTCCTGAATACTATCTCCCTACTGCACCTTAATCAAAGGGACTTCCTTATTCCTAAGCTTCTTGATATCATGTCTAATGATCTTGGCAGGAATGCGACGAACCGTAGCTTCTCTCTTCACTTCAATTTCTTCAAGTTGACCAGGTTCCAATACCTATACTGAATCGTGCAAGCACTTCCTCAAGTGCGAAACATGAAAAACATCATGAACTCCAGGGAGCCTCTCCGGTAGCTATATCTGATACGCCATCTTCCCTACCATTCCCATAATGGGGAATGGTCCTACGAATCTAGGAGAAAGTTTCCCACTTGATCCAAACCTCACTACCTTTCTTAGCGAAGACACCTTAATGAAAACCAAATCTCCTACCTCGAACTCAATTTCTCTTCTCCGCTTATCTGCATCGGATTTCTATCTATCTTGGGCCGTCTTCATTCTTTTCTAATCAATTCAATCTTTTCCGAAGTCTCTCTAACCATGTCGGGATCAATTAGCAATCTATCTGTAGACTACAACCAACACGAAGGCGACTTGCAAGGTCTTCCATAAAGAGCTTCAAAAGGTGCCATTCTAGTGCTAGCCTGAAACTATTGTTATATACAAACTCCACTAAAAGAAGGTGCGCCTCCCAAGTTCCTCCAAAATCAAGAACGCACATGCTCAACAAATCCTCAAGGCTCTATTAACTCTCTCTGTTTGGCCATCCGTCTGGGATGATAGACCGTACTCAATATAATCTGTGTACCTAAAGCTTCTTGCAAGCTACTCCTAAACTCTCTAAAAAAGAAAGGGTCTCTGTCGCTCACTATGCTAGAGGGAACTCCATGAAGTCAGACTATCTCACGAACGTATATATATGCCAAATAAGGTGTTGTCCTCTTACTCTTGACCGGAATGAAGTGGGCGCTCTTACTCAAACAATCTACAATCACCCAAATACCGGTATTCCCCTTCCTTGATTGCGGTATACATCTATGAAGTCCATCGAAACACTATCCCACTTCTATTCGAGTACATCTAATGGTTGACACAATCTGCCAGGCCTCTTCTGCTCTGCCTTAACTTTTGGCATATAAGACACTTAGTCACAAACTTCGCTACATCCTTCTTTATGCCATTCCAATAAAATACTCTATTCAAGTCCCTATACATCTTATCAATACTTGGATGAATAGTCATTCGAGAATGGTGTTCTTCTACTAGAACTACACTTATCAAATCGTCGTTATGGTGGAAACAAAGTCTTCCATCTCTCCTTAGCCACCCTTTATTATCGATGGAATAACATAGGAGATGTCTAGAGACCTCTCCTTTGCAAATCTTATCTAGAATATCCACAAGATCTGAATCCTCTTGTTGCCTTGAGCCAATCTGATCTATGAGGGTAGGATCAACCTCAAGTGTGCCAACAATCCAGGAGTAATGTCCGAAAATGGCTTAAAATCAACGATGGAAATAAACTCTACGCTTTTCTACTCGACGAACATTGGGCTAAGGGTTGTTCTCTTCCTACTCTTGGATAACACCAAAATGTCGTCCATAAGCACTACAACGAACTTAT
Organism: Allium fistulosum; assembly: GCA_030737815.1. NCBI lineage: Eukaryota > Viridiplantae > Streptophyta > Magnoliopsida > Asparagales > Amaryllidaceae > Allium > Allium fistulosum. The sequence goes on along the minus strand of CM060904.1, from coordinate 208,666,119 downwards.
TAAGGACATCTCGACAAATAGGGCTCATCAAATCTACAAAATATTCTGGGGAATTGTTCATCCCAGATGGCATAACCAACAACTCAAAGAATCCATCGGGTGTACTAAATGTTGTCTTATCAATGCTATCGTCGGCGACCCTATGCTAATGAAATCTAGTGGCTAATTCAAGATGAGAAAATGCAGAAGATCCAACCAATTAATTTAAAAGACCATCTATCCTAGGAAGTGGGTAACGGTACTTCTTCATGAGCTTATTCAATTCTCTATAGTCTACGCAAAATTGAAGGGAACCATTCGCCTTTGTAGTGAAGACGATTGGCACTCCCCACCTAGATATGCTTCGTCTGATGAAGCCTTTCTCCAATAGGTCACCAATCTGCTTACTTAACTCCTTCCTCTCCTTAGGAGCCATGTGTCCTACGAGCAATACCATTGGCTTAGCATTGTTATTCAGATAGATCCTAAAGTCGATCTCTCTCTTAGAGTGTATTCCCCTAACATCCACAAAAACGTCTGGGAAATCTCTAACGACTGAAACTGAATTTAACTCTCCTAGTGATGAATCAAGGGAATAAAGGAAGCTCAAAATGACTGATCCTTGTGGGTCGCAAGAAACCTCGAGAGTCCTTCCGCTACATGTCTCTAGTCTAACGACTCTCCTCTCGCAGTCCAATATCGCACCATAAGTGGATAACCAGTCCATCGCCAAAATCATCACATATCTCGAAAATCCCAGTACATAGGCATCACAATCAAACTCTATACCTAATATAAAAATGTTTGAATCCCTACAAATCATGGATAAATGTGTCGATCCTCCTATGGGGTTTGAAACAACTATAGGGTCAACAACTAGAAAAAAATCTAGGTGCAAACAATCAACCAAGGAACTCGAAATGAAAGATTGTGATGCTCCGGAGTCAAAAAGAGTTCGAATAGGAAAATCAGAAATAGAGATCAAACCTTCTATAGAGACTTTCATACCTCGATCCGGTCCACTACTAGAAAGTGTTGCATCCAAAGCCTGTACTTGCACCGTAGGTGCATCTGCTCTCTGCCCCGTCTTCTAAGGACAATCTCTACTAAGGTGTCCAGGCTGCTCACAGTTGTAACACCTCCCCTTCATCGTGTCCTTCTTATAGTCCTTTGTGAAATGCCCAACCAATCTACAACTATGACATTTCTCTACTTTCTTGATTTCTCCCTTTTGAGGTCCTCCTCCTTTCTTCTTCTCCTTATCCTTCTTATTCTTCCACCATTGCTTCTCAGAGTTTTCTGATTTAGGAACCCCCTTAACCTCTTCTTTCTTAGCTACATCTGACATGAGAGCCATCTACACAAGTGATTCATACGTCGCTCCCATAGGTACATGTGTCAATGACAATCCTTGGAGGGCCTAGTTCAAACCCAACAAACTTGATGGCCTTCTTATGCGCTATATTAACAAGCTCCATTCCGAACCGCGACAACTCATTAAATTGATTTATATACTCTTTCACCGAAAGGCTTCCTTGCTTTAGACCAATGAACTTCTCCCTTCAGCTGCCAAGATGCAAGCTGAACTCCCTGTCGGTCCTCGAATCCGAAAAGCCCAAATATCCGCTCTGTATTCCACAACCAAGTTCTTGCCTCCATGAAATCCTCCATGCCAGTAAACATTCTGCCTCCTAGACTAGCGAAGTCCTTGCATAGCTTAGAAAAATTGGCTGATGTAGGTGGATTAATGGGACTCCACCCGCTGTTGCTGTATTGGGCACTTACCCTTGCACCTCTGGCGTCGTAGCTAGGTGGTATCAATGGAATCGCGCAGCGACTTCGACACCCTCTGGAAGATTTGGGGCATCCGCCATACTATGAAAAGAAAGGAAACTATATGCTCGAAAGAAAGGTTAAACTGGACATTGAGGCGATTTTTATAAAAATACTCTTTTATTCTTGAAAAACTATTTCTATAATAAGAGTTTCTTTATGAAAAAATACTTTTAGTTTGAAGATAAGTTACCTTTTAAAACAACTTTTTAGGAATCCTGTAACCATAGGTTCTAATACCAAGTGAAGCACCCCACACTTCTTAGTATACCCAAGAAGGGCACAACGAAGGATATGGTGCGTTATAGTTATAGATAAAGCATCATTGAGACTAAGATTCACAGGACAAATAAGTATAAACAGTGGAAACATTTAAATAATAACTTATCATTCAAAATTAAACTTCATCTCAAAACAAGTCATAAAAATATTACATATTTCAAAATTCAAAATGTCTCATGTCTTATGAAAATACATCTCAGTCTCAAAAAATCAGAGTATAAAAGTAATAGTAATAATAGTAATCCCTCTCATAAGTGCTAGTCCACCGTAAGCCAAATGAAAAAGATAATGTTTAGAAAAATGCATATGAAATGAGAAAACTCCGAGAATGAATCTCCAAGCAACCTGAATCAACTTAACTGTGCAAGCCTATGAGGGAAAACGGGGAAGTAGAGTAGTGGGTCAGACTATAAGTCTGGTGAATGAAAGTAATTACTAGCATTTCTAAGCAAGATAAAGATAATAGACTATATAATAGTTCTAGTATGAAAGGAAAATAAAGAAAAGATAAAACTCAGATAAAATACTATTTCTGATTCTGTTTGACTGTTTGCTTTGGTTGTTTGATTGAATTGATTGTTTGCACTTGTCTTAAACTGCTGTGATTAGGCTGAAAGCCTAATCCTATCTCAACTGTTATCTTGATTAGGCTGAAATCCTAATTCTACCCTTTGATCGGCCTGTTCTATTTCTGTTGTGCCACTATGAGCTGGTCCAATCCTGTTGGTCCCATAGCAACAGACACCTCTTAGCGCTTGGAACGTAGTAGCGAATTATTTACCCTAATCGATGCTGCACGCTCGGTCATCGTCGATAGACACTAACTGCCGCCCCCTGTTGTGACCTCTTATTTACCCTAATCAGCATAAGCGTGCCCAACCTCACCTAACTATTGTGAGACCATCAGTGCTAGACCTGAAAGGGAATGCTGCGCTGTCTCACCTACTTGTTGTGAGACCATTGGTCCTAGTCCGGAAAGGGAATGTTGTCGATACTGGTCCTAACAAACAAATTCTAGCTTGCACCACCTTCCAAAATCCCCAGATTTTAGTCTCTATCTATTGGCCACTTATTTACGCTAACCATCATAAGATTGTCTCAGCCTCACCTAACTATTGTGAGACCATCAGTTCCTGACTGAATGGGAATAATGCCGGTACGGGCCCTACTTCTTTGTTTGCTTATTAACTTAATTCAAGGTCTAAGTTTTAATGTAAGCCTCTTCTATTATCTTTGCTATATTTTCTTATGAACTTAGTTCAAGGTCTAAGTTTAAAAATAAGCCTCTTGTGTGGTTTCTGCTATATTTGCTTATTAACAAGATCAATGTTTTAAAATAAGCCTCTTATGTTATTTATGCTATATTTTCTTATTAACAAGATCAAAGTTTTAAAATAAGACTCTTATGTTATTTCTGCTATATTTTCTTATTAACAAGATCTAAGTTTTAAAATAAGCCTCTTCTTAGTTATAACCACTTGTTATAGTTATGCTTGCAAATATCTAAAATTTTCCTATTTCAGTCTATCTCTATTTTATATTTTCTTATTTTACATCAGATTTCTGTAAATTTAGTGTTTTTCTATTTTAATCCATGTTTCCGAATTCTTCTCTTTTTAATATTTTATTCGCGTCAAAAAGGGATTAAATCTCTATTAAAAAGAAACTAACACTTACATACTAAATTCCAACTTAAAACAGATGTAAATAACTGTAAATAACTATAAATAACTTTAAATAAATGTAAATAACTGAAAATTACTGAATAAAATAGCTGAATAAAAACAGAAGGGAAAGAAATTCTGAAATTTACTTAAAAACTGTCTCTAAGCAAACTTATATAAAAACTGTCTCAAAATTGTAGAAAAACTACAACTATTGAGAACCGTATTATTTTAAATTAATTAAAAATCTAAATTAATTACAAAACACTCACCTGTGGTCCTTAGCTCTAATCCTTGGTCTTCCTGGATCAACTTCTAGGGTGTAGAATATTTTAATCAAAAAGATCTTCTCCCTAGAAAAATTTTCTATTTAGGGTTCAGCCTCAGGCAATGAACCAAATTGGGAGAAAATCCGAATGAGAAAATAGGTAGACCTAGGGTCCTATTTATAGTGTAGCTTAGGGATCTCAAACCGTTGGATTTGAAGGTTAAATCTGGTGCAACCACGTCATAGGCTCTCTAGGATCCGTCGGATGGAAGCACGAACACACAGGATTTCAACAAAATCAAGTTATGACGTGTACGGTTCGATCTGGACGAATCTACGTTCATTAACTAAGGCGGGTCGACCAAGCTTCTATTGGGGTCGACCCTAAGGTCGACCTATGTATAAAGGGGGTCGACCCTAAGGTCGACCTAACCATTGGCAAGGGTACACCCATGCCTTGCAATTTTGTTTTCATTTTAGTTGATTTCTTATTTCTCTCGTATCTTCTCCATACTAACTCGGATTTCGACAAGTTATATGTGGAAATTCATTAGAAAATCGCCACGGGCCCAATGGTGCAACTCCCGTATCTCGATTCTGACAATTTCACAAACGTATTTTTTATTTAATTAATTCGTTAATTAATTACTATAACTCAAATTTTGGGTTGTTACAACAAAGCATCGACAAGCCCTTTGCAGCGCCACGCTATGGCCAAGTCAAGGCGCCTTTTAGTGGGTGTTTAGGGTAAGCCTTTATCCGCGCAACGCTATGGCCAGGTTAAAGAATCAACAAGCTCTTGCCACACTACGCAATGGCCAGTTTAAGCTGCCTCCTAGAGGGAGGTTGGGTAAGTGCTTGGGTGTTGCTTGAAGATAAGCTAACCAAGCGCACTAGACAATAATGGACTAACACGTCTAGGCCCAACAAGTGGCATATCAAACTATAAACTATGATGTCCAAGCCTAGAAGCGACACGTCAAACAATGGACTAAGATGTCCAAGCCGAGAAGCAGCATACTATAGAACGATCTAAGATGTCTGAGCCCGAGAAGTGGCATATCAAATGATGGACTGAGACGACCAAAGAAACAACTTATCAAATAACAACTACAAACAAGGCTTAAATAAGAATTTGCGGCCTCCAACTAGTCCTCAAAGAACAATTTCCAAACTTCACTTATTAATACCCAAATCTTGGTTTCGAGTCATTCATTATTAAGTTGGGGATTTCACTTTTTAATACCGGAGGGTTTCAGGGCTATAACTATTTACTGGACTTCACTCATTAATGCCTAAATTTGGAATAAAGATCTCTATTTAAAAAATTATTTTTAGGGACTTTTGGTTATCATCCATAAATACCCGAATCTGTGTTTAAGATCTTCTAACTTATAAATTTCATTCACTAATGCCCAAATCTGGGTCGATGGACTTCTACTACATGATTATTATCGATTTTCTATTGGTTATCTTCAAAAGTAGGAATTCTAAACATCTATAATTAAATCCTTGGTTGAACTAATGGTTTTCTACCATTAGACTTCCAATAATCTCGAAATATAATTGAAGTTGAATTCTTGGTTATCTCTCATCTTTACCAAAGATGAGTTGTAACAACCCTGTATTTTATGATTTATTTTAATTGTTTATTTTGATTATTTTATTTGAATTTTTATTTAAAAACTTTATTTTATTTATTAAAATGAATAAATTATGTTATTTTAAAAATAAATGTTGATTTTATGAGAATTATAATTTCAAACTTGAATAAATTGAATATTTCCAGAAAAAGTGGATTTTGGTCAATTTGGTCAAACTTTGACTTTTAAATTTTAAATTTAAATATTTTAATTCTTGAATTTTATCTTTTATTATGAAAATAGACTTAATATCATGAATACTACTTTTCGTTTCGTTGAAATTGGATTTAAATTGTGAAAGTTATATTGTTTTCAATATTGTGTGTATTTGAGTTATTTAACAATTTTCTTTATTGTTAATTTATATAAATGACATTTTTATTTGATATATCTTACTTAAATTTGTATATTTAGGTTATATTATATATGTTTTGGCCTTTAAATATTTTAAAGTGATAATAAGATTTTTCCAAAGTGTATTGAATTTATTTCTAATTTTTAAAGCATGGTTTGCATTTTTAAGCTATTTTCTTAATTTAAATTCTTTTTAATTAAAATTTAATTATTTATTTTATATATTTACTTTCATTTATGAGTTTTTATCTTTATTTATCAGTTTTTATATTCATTTATAAATTTCAAAATAAATAATGGAAATATGAAGAGTTTAAAACCTTTCACCTTCTTGCCTTTTCATTTTCTAACCACCACTTGCTTTGATTTTTGGCCGACCCTATCCCTATCTTCAGCTGTATCATTTCCATCATTTTTTCATGAAAATAAAAGCTTCTCAACCCAAAAATTTCGGCCATTTCCTGAGCAAAATAGTTTGGTAAAGTCCCTATTCTTTTCTTTTATTTTTCTTCTTGTTTTTCTTAATTCATTTGCACTTGCCTTTATCTATTTGCTTGGCCATTCCTTCTCTTTAACCTTGGCCACCTCCACTACCACCACATCTAGTCAACACCCCCTCCAGCCCCTCTGTCCTATCTGGCCATGGCCATCTATGATGAAGATTCCACTAAAAATGAACAAACTCTACCTAATTATGCCTAGCCGAGCACCTTAATGCATCACCACCTCCAAACCACCACCTTGGCCGCCACTTGCACCACCATATCCAGCGCCTACCTGACCTGACACCTCTGCCACATTACCCTCTAACCCCACCAGGCCTGGCCGGGACCATGCATGCTTTGGCCATGACTTGTGTTGCACTGAAACTTAGTTTGGTCGCCTTGTCTTGTAATTTTAATGCATCACCATCATTACACTATAACTTCCAAGCTATGGCCGACCCATATGAGCCCAAGACCAGATCCAAATTCATACCTTTGCCATGTCTTTTAACACATGGCTGAGCCTAGGGGTGGTTGAAAGCAAGTGCAAGTGATTTGGTGACTTGTTGTGCATGTATCTCTTGAGCTGTTTGATTTTATTTAAGTGTATATTCATGTGTTGTATATTAGTTTTGTTTGAATGTGACAAGGCTATTAGCTTTGGCTCTTCCATACTCAAATTTGTATTCGTGTTGTCATGCCTTCAAAGATCTCTGTTTTGTGTACTTGGTGGCTATCTCCAACTTGAAACATGTGAGTAATTCTCACCAGAAAATATACACTTATATAACTAATAAGCTGACACCATTTGAATCTGTAACTATATCATCATGTTATAACTGCCTATGTTATGATCATATGTTGCTCATCCCTATTTATACACATGTTATATCATCAATTACTGTTGTATGATGTTGTTCTGTTTATTTATATCAGTTTATCACACTGCAAGTTCCCTGTAGAGTAGAGTCACTATGGGTTGAAATGATACATACCCGAACGGACTTTAGAGTAGGTAAAAATCGTTATGGGCTGAAATGATAGGCCTGAACGATTTTTATTTATTTCATTTAACTTGGGATTGCGGGTTTGAAATGATAAAACCCGGATTTTTCCTTTGAAAATTACGGATTGAAATGATATATTATCTGTATCATTTTATTTAAGTTAGAAATTTTTATACAGACCGTGGTTAAAATATTTTTCTAAATTTTAAAATATTTGAAAAAAATATAAATATTATGATATTTTGATTTAAATTTAATTAAAAATTAATTCTATAAAAATATTAGTGATTTTCTATAAATTAAATAAGTGAATTAAGTAAATGGTTATGTGGAATTCGAAATATAAGTTAATTTTGGAATTTATGATTTTGTTTATAAATAGAATTTATATAAAGTAAGAAAATATGAAAATTTTGATTTAAAATGAAATTAAATGATTTTTATAATGTGTTAATGATTTTTGTATAAATAGAATATGAAATAAATGGATATTTAAGTTGAATTTTTGAAATATAACTTAAATTGGAAATTTGTGAATTTTGTAAAAATGTGAATTTTAATTAAGTAAATAAAATGAAAATAATTTATATGTTGAAATATAAACTTAAATGTTGAGTTAAAATATTTAATTATAAAGAAAAGAAATTAATGCTGGAATTTAATAAGTAAAATTGTTATTCAATTTGATTTTGAATGCAAATTTAACTTTATAAAATCATAAATATAACGGTATTTCAATGATTGTTTTAAAGTGTGAAATTATATGATTTTATAAGTTAAAATGATTTAAATTAAAATTCAATTGGTTATTAAATTGTATTTAAATTCTTGAATTTTAATTTGCAGCCTTTTTGAAATGCTATCATTTCTAAAATAAAGGATATTACAGCATTTTGTAAATGCTGTAATGGATATAAATGAACTAAATGGCTAAAATGAACTTAGTGCTATTACTGCACTTTTTAAGTGCTATAGTTGTTGAATTTAAATAAAGTTTTATTTGAAATCTAAACCTATTACAGCATTTTAAATGCTGTTTGTAACAACCCTAGATTTTGTATAATATTTAAATTGGACTTTCTTTTATTTTTAAACTATTTTTAATTTGTTTTATTTCAAACATTTCATTTTTAAATATAAATGATGATTATTAAGTGATTTATAGTTTAAATTTGTATAATTTGAATATTTTACTTTAAAGTGAATTTCTGGTCAAACCATTCAAACTTTGACTTTTAAACTTCAAATTTAAATCATTTTAAAATCTTAAATTTTATCTTTTATTATGAAAATAGATGTAATAACTTGAACACTACTTTTCGTTTCATTGAAAATGGAGTTAAACAGTGAAAGTTATGTATATTTCAATATTGACCGCAATTTGTTTATTCTGCAATTTTGTTACTTTTAAATTGTATAAATTATATTTTTATTGTCATATTTCATTTTAACCTGGGTCAATATCTTATTTTATTAATATTTTGACTTTCAAATATTTTTAAAATGATAATAGGATTTTTCCAAAATTTACTGTAATTATTCCCTATTTTTTAAAGGCTGTTTTCTATTCTTCTGCTAATTTCTTCATTAAAATTTTATTTAAATTAAAATTTATATATTTATTTGTGAATGCATTTTTAATTTTATGTTGTTATATTTGTTATAAATATTTTTACAAGTCCATATAAATTTTCCAAAGTTCATTCTGTTTATTTTCCATTTTTGTAGACTAGGTTTGCAATTTTGTGCTATTTTCTTATTTTAGCCTTATATAATTAATAAATATTTTATATTTTGTTATATTTTTGAATTTGTAACTGAAATTATTATTATTTTCAGTAAGGTAAACTTATATAAATAAATTAAGGAAATTTGAAAGGTTTTAAAAGCTTTTGAAACATAAAGTCGTTTCACCTCCTAAGTCGTTTCTTTTACCGTTTCCTCAATTACTCTTTGGCCGTTTTTTTTCTATTGTATAGCCGTGTATTTTCCTTCCTATTCACGTGAGAAACTTCTCACTTTCCATCATCAAACTCATGGCTAGAAGTATTGAAGGTAATGGCTTCCATTTCATCTTCTTCTTCCTTTGTTTTTCTACTTTTCTATTTGAATTTTGTACTTGTTCTCACCTTCATAGCTTGGCTCCTCCTCAACCAGATCTGACCTGACCTCCACCACCGCCTTCCTCCAACCATCACCCATCCTACTACCTCTCCATTTCAGGCCGAGACAATCCAAGATGAAGACCACCACAAAATCCACCAAAAACCATCACAAACTATCACTTATGGCCTAGAATTGTCATCTCCTCCTTCTACCACCATTTGCCGCCACTATCACCACCACCACCACCTCTGACCTGACCTCCACCCTCTGCCACATCACCCAACACCACCTGGACCCACTGACCATTCCCCATAGCTTCTGGCCGAGCCAAACTTTAGCAAAGAAATGATGTACTTGCCTTGTTCTTGCCTTGTTGTTGAAGTTTATGCACCTAGACCTATGCACCATCTCCAAACCCACCTAGGTCGACCTATTTGGATCCAAACCCAGCCCTTAGTCCCTGCCTTAGTTGAGCTTATTCGATCACTAACTGAACCATGTGAAGTTGAGAACAAGTGCAAACCATTCGATATGGTTTTGGGTATTGATTCCTTGAATTATTTGGTGATAATTTGTGTTGAAAACTTATATCTATCCTATTGTTTTGTTTAAATGTTTGAACAAGGCAAATTTGCTTTGGCTCTCCATTCTCAAGTTGTCTCTATGCTATCGTGCCTTCGTAATGTCATTATTGTTGCTTTGGTGGATATCTCCAGCTTTGAACATGTGAGTAAATCTCACCAGACTAATATGTACTTATATAGTTGATAAACTGACATCACTTGAATCTGTAAATTTATATCATCCTGTTATAACTGTTATATTATGATTATATGATGTTCATCCCTGTTTATACACATGTTATATCATCTGTTACTGTTATATATTGTATACTGTTTATTTATATCAGTTTATCACACTGCAAGTTCCCTGTTAGTATAGAAATCACTATTGGTTGAAATGATACATACCCGAACAGAATTTAGAATAGGGAAAGATCGTTATGGGCTGAAATGATAAGCCTGAGTGACTTTTTATTTATTTTATTTAACTTGGGATTGCGGGTTTGAAATGATAGAACCCGGTTTTTCTTTGTAAACTGCGGATTGAAATGATACATATCCGTATCACTTGACCTAGGCTAGAAAATTATATACAGACCCGTGGTTTATATATTTTTTTGAAATTTTTAAAATATTTTTAAATTGTAAATATTATGAATTTTGATTTAAATTTTATTAAAATGATTTCTATAAAATATTTGTGATTTTCTACAAATTAAATAAGTGAATTAAGTAAATGGTGAAGTAGAATTTGAAATATAAGTTAATTTTGAAATTTATGATTTTGTTTATAAATGGAATTTATGTAAAGTAAGAAAATATGATAAATTTGATTTAAAAGATGAATTTAATGATTTTATTAAGTAATCATAATTTTTAAAAGTGTTAATGATTTTGTATAAATTAAAATATGAAATAAATGAATATTTAAGCTGAATTTGGAAATATAACTTAAATTGAATTTTGTGAAATTTGTTTAAAAGTGAATTTTTAATTAAGTAAAATAAATGGAAATAAGTTATATTTTGGAAATTTAAACTTAGTTGTTAAGTTAAGAATTTAATTAAAGAAATGGAAATTTAATTGTTATTTAATTTGATTTTTGTATGGAAATTTGACTTTATAAAATCATAGAAATAAAGATATTTAAATGATTGTTTTTAAAATGTGAAAATATATGATTTTTATAAGTTAAAATGATTTTATATTAAAAGTTAATTATGTGTGAAATTGTAAATAAAACTCTGATTTGATTTGACAACATTTTGAAATATAATGTAAAGATATTACAGCATTGGTAAATGCTGTAGTCGTTTAAAATGAACCTAATAGCAAATTTGAACTAAGGGTTATTATAGCACTTTGTTAGTGCTATAGTTGTTAAATTTTACAAAATTTTTAATTGAAACTAAATTAAGATATTACAGCATTTTAAATGTCGTCTTTTGTAAATGAACTGTTTTTAAACATAACATTTGTAGCATTTTCTAAGTGCTGCGAAAGTTGAATTTTCTTTGTTTAATAAATTCAAATGAATAAATGATCTTTGAAAAAGATTAAATTTTGGAAATTAAAATTTTAATTATTAAATCTAATGAATTGACTTTAAATGATATAAATGGAATAGTTGATTTGGGAAATACAACTATTTTGAAATATGATAAATGGTATTTATTTTAAATTAAACAGATGATATTTTGAAATGATATTTTGAAATGAATTTGAAATGATATTAAACCTTGGAATAAATAATTGAAGTTTATAATAGTATGAAAAATAATTGGTTTACTTGTAATTTGAATCTATTTAAAAGATATTGGACTTATGAAATATAGGATAATAAAGCTTTGGAATTTATTTTATAATTTGAATAGTTATTTTGTGGACTAAATCTATATCTGAAATTTATAAGATTTGAAATGGTCTATGGAAATTTAATTGAAATAAATGATTGAATTGAATTGAAACTTTGGAAATTGAATACTTGATTTGAAATATAATACTTACACTTTTAAATGAATTTAAATGAATTAATTTGTTGGAATATAAATTATTTAAAGGTGACTTGAAATGACAATAAATTAAGGATATCTTTGAATTTAAAAAGGTATTTAAAGTTGAATATTTGGATTTGAACTTAAATGATGAATTGAAATGAAGTTTTGAAAGGATATGATATTTTGATATATTAAAATGATTTGTAATGAAGTTTTGAAAGGATACGATAATTTGATATGTTAAAATTATTTGCAATGAAGTTTTGAAATGATATGATATTTTAAATATATTGAAATGGTTTGGAATTGATTTAATCTTTATTTTGATAAAGGTTTGGATTTGAAATTCTATTTTGAAGTATAAACTGTTTTTAAATTTTTACCACAGGTTTTAATAACGATTGGTTGTTAAAGAGACCGGGATCGGATATGGACATACTCTCTATCAATACCGAAAACCACTTTGACAACTGTGTACGCTGTGGAGTTTCAAGAATGAAGTAGGATGGTGGCGACGATCCTAAGGTATATACGTGGACCTAACTCCTGTGAGTTGGCATAAGGTGGCTAAGACAGGAGCGATCGACGGGCCAAGGATGTACCACCTCTGATCGGACACACTTCTTCGATACCATTCTATTACTTGTGATTGATTTGGTGCGCACCCTTGATTTGGGAGTGTTGTTCGAGGTGGGCGGTAGTGGCTGCTATGCATCACCACCAGTCTGGATGCGTAATTGGTATATCTACCCTGGCATTGCCTTGTGTGCTGTGTCACCTACCATATCGAGCTTTACTACGATTTGTGATTTCTCCCGTAGCCTGTGGAGTATCGAGGGTAGCCCCTATTTTGGGAGTATGCTAATACTGGATAGACTACTGGGACTATTACGTGTTAAGGTGGAAAATGTAAAGCCTTAATGCTATTTAAAAGTATGTTTATTTTATATTAGACATTATTATAATAGCGAATATTACTACATAGTTGATAGTTTAACGGATCCTTAAAGAATGGGCGATCCCAAGCATTCTTTAAGTTACTTGTACCTTTATTACAGTTCACTTGAGTTGGTTTACATTGTATAAGTATGTATGTCCTGACTCGAGTGTTTGTATTTTTATTTACGCTCGGGTCAGCCTGAGTTATTCACAGATTTGGATTTCCGCTCTCTTAGAGATTTGAATCGTTGGAGATTATGTTCTTATCTAGTTTTATCTATCTCAGTTCTGTTGTTCTATTCAGCTTGTACTTGGTTATCATATTGAGACTTCTGTTGTATTTTATTTCTTCTGTTGTATCTTATTTAACTCTGATATATTTACATAGTAGCTTCATGAACTACTATTTCTTTTACTTCCGCTGCACTTCTTACTCTGTGTCTGTGATCTGTGATTATTTATTTACTGTATATTCTGAGATTTGCCAAATTTTATTTACAATGCGGTATTTTGAGCAATTCAAGTCCGACATGTGCGGATGCGAATGGTTGAAAATATCGGGTCATTACACTGTCTTTTGCTAACTGAATTGTTCTTAAACATAACCTTCCGTAGAATTTTCTAAGTGCTACGAAAGTTGAAATTTCACTGTTCTAATAAAGTTAAGTGAATAAATGAATTGTGAAAAGACTAAAATTTTGAGAATTGAATATTTGAATATTAAATATAATAATTTCATTTTTGAAATGGTTTAATTGGAATATTTTGATCTGAAAATATTTTGATATTTTGACAGGTGACTTGAAATGGTATTTAGGTTAAATAAAAATGAACGTGGTTTTGGAAAAGTATGATATTTGGATATTTTGAAATGGATTTGAAATGATATTAAATTTTGAAATGATATTTGATTTATAAGTATATAATACAAATTTTGAAATTTTAACCACATGGTATATTTAATTTATAGTTTATCTGATCCTTAGAGGATGGGCGATCCCAAGCATCCTTTAAGTTATTATGCGTTACTGCTACAGTCCACTTGAGTTGGTTTACATTATATAAGTATATATTGTCCGGACTCGAGTGTTTTGTATTTTGCTTTAAGCTCGGGTCAGCCTGAGTATTTACAGCTTAGCTTTGGATCTCTTTCTGTAGCTAGGAATTGTTGGAGATTCTGCTTATCTAGTTATCTATCCATTTCAGTTTCAGTTGTTCAATATTAGCTTTGGTATTATAAACTTCTATGTATTTTAGATTTCTATTGTATATGTTTTTAGACTGATATTATGTATTTTGTTTTGAGATTTTGTTATAGTAGCTTCATGAACTACTATGGTATTTTAATTTTCGCTGCGAGTTATTCTGATTTTCTAGTGTCTATGATTCTGTGTTTGATTTTATTTGCTCCAAATTTTATTACAATCTGTTATTTTGAATTATTCAAGTCAGACATGTGTGGATTATTATCGATTTGAATGGTCTAAAATAGTGGGTCGTTACATTTGGTATCAGAGCGAGGTTTTAAGCAAACCTTAGCCTGCAGAGCAAAAACTCATTAGAGAGAGGGTAGAAATACCCTAGAATGAGTAAAATCAATCTCAGAATCAGTTCTTTGTGAGAGAACGTATTTTCGAAGTATAAAATGATTTTCAAATGATTTTTAATGAATTTTCAAAGATTATTTTGATATAAATTTTCTTGCTTTGAAAGTAAAATTTTCTAAACTTCATTCCTTTCGTATCCACCTTGTTAGTACTTTCTTCGATTAGGATCCTCTAAAATTTTGAACTTCTATCTTGATTGATCTAGATTCATTGTTGATAAGAATCTATTTTGGGTAAGGCAAACCAGTAGTATGTTAGGTTGTTTTGAGTAAACCCTATTGTATCTTTAGCTTAGCTGAAATTGTCAAACTTAAGATATGTATACTTCTGTCTTCGTATGATTTGAATTTGAGTCTTTTCAAATTTTGAATGGGAATTCTTTTGTATTAATATAGGTTATATATCTCTAATCTTGGTTAGGATTCTTATCGATTAGGATTCCTTTGAATTTTAGAATGCTCCCACTTGTTCTGAAATCTATTCCTGTCTTCCCTATTTGTATTCCTTGATCTATAGAGCATTCCATAACTCCACTTTGAATGACCTTTATAAGGTGGTGATTCCGCCAATCTTTGAATGATTTGTAAAAGGGGTGAAACTCCCTTATAATTGGCATTGATTCATCAGAGATTTTTGTATCCTCGGTTTACTATGTTTTCTATCTTTTGCTATACCTGGATTCTATCTCTGGCAATCGAAGGTCGATTTGCCTTAGATTTTCGCATCGATTATTCCTGAAGTCACGGTTGACCGGTTAAGGTCGCCCGCGATTTATATGAGCTTATCCATCTTCTATTTTGTAATTTAATTATCTTATCTTCGTTTGAGCTTATCTTTGAATCAGAACTCTATTTGATTAAAGTTCCTCTAAATTTGAATCTCTGTTTTGTTTTGAAATCCATCCTTTAATCATCCATTGGAAAATTTGTGGTTGATTGTCTTTTGAAATTTTTGTATTCATCGTAGTTGTTATTTTGATAAGGATGACCATATTTTATATATTAAGTGAAATGTTTTCGATAAGGATTATATTCCATTTTAAAATTGAGAATTTAAAGTTTTGAATGGATTTGAAATTTTGAAATTTATATAAGAAAGGGTTTCATATAAGATGATTTGTAACTAAAGATTTTGAATGTGAATTTGAGTGATTGAACTCCGGCATTTTGAAATTGGTTTAAGATTTTGGAATATATATTAATACGATTTGAAAGTATTTTCCGAATAAGAAATGTTTCAAATGATTTTAATAAGTTTCAAATGATTTCAAAGAAATTTCAAAAGAAATTTGAGAAAATAGAAGTCCAGAACCCACTAATGTCGCTGGAAAATAATTTCGGTGATGAATGCATGCATCATCGACATTGATTTTTGAGTTTCTGAGTAAGGGAGAGGCCACTTCGGTAACTTTGCTATGCGATTGATTTGTGAAACCAAATTTTGATTTCAAATTCCGAAGTGTGATGTGATATTTGAAAAATATATGTATATACATTTGAGGAATTTGAAATGAGCCGGTGTTCAGTCGTTGAGTTTTGGATCTTGATTGATATAACTCTATCTTTTGGAATTGATTTACTGATTTATTGATGATTTCCAACTCTTGGATTGAAATATGATTTCTTCGACTATTTTGAAGGTTCGAGCACTTCCAAATCAAGGTTAACTTTTTCAAAGCTAAGAAATTTTAAAAAGTATAAAGTATATAAGTTTGGTATGTAGGTTTAAAGTATGTAGTAATATGATTTAAATAAGTTGAGACTGGTTTATTAAGTAAACAAATAAGGTTATTTTGAATTTTTTTTATATGAATATTTGATTTGAAATGTTTTGAAAAAAATTTGATCTTCAAAATATTTTGAATAAATTTAGTTTAAATGTTTAACTTAGTAACATCTTTATGAAACTATATATTAAACAAGTTGGAATGGATACATAAGTTGTACGTATGCTGTTTTATTCGCATAATTAAATTGATCCAAGTTTGAGTACACAAGTTCGAGGTTAATTACACCATTTCGTGTTAGGATTTTTCATTCGATTCTTGACGGTGAATATTCGATATAGATTTTTGGCTTGATTCTAGATTTCTCTATCATAGTATATGGCTATACAAGGAGACTGATGGTTTCTAGTCGAGAAACCATATCGAAATCTGCATTAGGGAAGTCGAATGGACAATACTAGTTCGAAAGCGAACTTGTGTGATCGAGCGAGCGATCGAATGTGACTTTGCAAAATGATGACATATTTACATCTTATATTCTAATATCATTGATATACTTGACGCTGAAATTGGAAGTTGTTGGGTTGGATATCTTTGTAATATAATTGGAATTCTTTCTTTTATGAAAAACTACTATCAATTTAAAACCATATTTTTTTACTATTTTTCTTTTATTTACTTAAACAAACTATTTTATTCTATTTTTTATACAAAACTATTTTACAAAACTATTTTATGTACAAAACTATTTCACAAACTAATTTGTATACAAAACTATTCTAAACTCAAAACCTTTTAGTAAGCAAAGATGTTCAATCCCATATAGCTCTTCGTACAGCGAAATTATATTTGAAAATTTTGATCCTTATATAAGATGAATTTTATGTAAGTATAAGATGATTTTGAAAACCATTGATTTTGGAAATGAATTGTTTGACTTAAATTATATTGATTTAGAAATTTGGATTATTCTCCAAAACTATTATTTTGGAAACTTTGAAACTGAAGATATTTAAATTGAGAAGAAATAATTCGATGGAATTGTATATGATTTTGAAACTGAACTGATATTGAAACAAATTGAATTGAGAACCTTGTATTTGACTAAATACTTGATTTGGGAGTTATCGAACTTATATAAAATTTGGTTTGTATAAGTATGATGTTGATTCGAAAACTATGGATTTGAAAAGGTACTCAATTTGAAAAGTGAAATCTTATATAATTGAAGTCTATATAAGTGTGAATTGATATACTATTGATTTTTGAAAGTATTTGATTTGAAAATAAAATCTTATATATAATGGACTTTATATAAGTATAATATTTGAAAGTGAATTTAAAAGGTACTATATGATACATATTTTTGAAGTAAAGATATGGAAAGTGCCTTCTACTTGATATCCGCTTTGTGGCCACATTGTGGATTCATTCCATTGATATTTCTCTGATTTTTGGTTTTACGGATATGATACTCGAGTTTCCATCGAATTCCATGGCATTACCCATGGTCTTACAAGTGCGACTTCATAGCGCAACTTCCTGGCTGAGATGGCTTAGGGGTACGGATTGTTTCCTGGGGGATCCAGGCGTAACCATTGTGTATCCTGCATCTATGTAGGTCGCATTAGTAGCGAAACCGCCTGGCTGAGATAGCCTAGGGGTA
Source organism: Allium fistulosum (assembly GCA_030737815.1). NCBI lineage: Eukaryota > Viridiplantae > Streptophyta > Magnoliopsida > Asparagales > Amaryllidaceae > Allium > Allium fistulosum. The sequence goes on along the minus strand of CM060904.1, from coordinate 208,648,000 downwards.
CGGATTATTTCCTGGGGGATCCAAGCGTAAGCATTGTGTATCCTGCATTCTACTAGTCATCATGGCGTAACTCATAGGGCTGAGAAAGCTTACGGATATGGATTGTTTCCTGGGGGATCCAGGCGTAACCATTGTGTATCTGCGAACCATGGTTATACAAAGGTTTTGTTTGTTTTTTGTTTGGATTTTATTTACCATACCTGTTTTTAAAAGTTTTCCAGTATTTTCACTGGGTGTTGAAACAAGTCTACTAAGTACCTGGAGAATTCTAGCTTTACGCCAGATCAACGCACTGCCAGAGTCTGCAGGAACGAGGATAAACTTGTTAAGACATCGAGTTTAAAAGTATTTTGATAAAATATTATATAAAGGATATTTTGATCAGTTATTTCTTTTTCTAAAGATTTTAAAGTGTTTTAAATATTGTTTACCTCTTTAATTAACAATTGGAATTAAATAACATTTATGGATATAATCAAATGGATTTAACCAAATTTTTAAGTTTTAAAGAATTCCAATTGAAATTTATATGGTTTTAAATTAATGGCTCATCCTTGTCTTTCGTCCTATTTTCCCTTCTAGCTATTCCTATTCTCCACCTTATTAAACTTACTTATAACAACAGTTATTAGGTATAATTTTAATCTTCTTGTCATCTTGTCTTAATCCTGTTCCATTTTAACTTTTCTATGTTTTCCGTACCCCCTTTCCCTTTCGAGGACGAAAAGATTTGAGTGGGGGAGAGTGTAACAACCCTTTATTTTGTGATTTATTTTATTTGTTTATTTTGATTATTATATTTAAATTTTTATTTAAAAATTTTATTTTATTTATTAAAATGAATAAATTATGTTATTTTAAAAATAAGTGTTGATTTTATGAGAATTATAATTTCAAACCTAAATAAATTGAATATTTCCAGAAAAAGTGGATTTTGGTCAATTTGGTCAAACTTTGACTTTTAAATTTTAAATTTAAATATTTGAATTCTTGAATTTTATCTTTTATTATGAAAATAGACTTAATATCATGAATAATGCTTTTCGTTTCGTTGAAATTGGATTTAAATTGTGAAAGTTATACTGTTTTCAATATTGTGTGTATATTGAGTTATTTAACAATTTTCTTTATTGTTAGTTTATATAAAAGACATTTTTAATTGATATATCTTAATTAAATTTGTATATTTAGGTTATATTATATATGTTTTGGACTTTAAATATTTTAAAGTGATAATAAGATTTTTCCAAAGTGTATTGAATTTATTTCTATTTTTTAAAGCTTGGTTTGCATTTTTAAGCTATTTTCTTAATTTAAATTCTATTTAATTAAAATTTAATTATTTGTTTTATATATTTACTTTCATTTCTGAGTTGTTATCTTTATTTATCAGTTTTTTTATGTATTTATAAATTTCAAAATAAATAATGGAAATATGAAGAGTTTAAAACCTTTCACATGCCTTTGACCTTTGACCTTCTTGCCTTTTCATTTTCTAACCACCACTTGCTTTGATTTTTGGCCGACGCTATCCCTATCCTCAGCTGTATCATTTCCATCATTTTTTCACGAAAATAAAATCTTCTCACTCCAAAAATTTCGGCCATTTCCTGAGCAAAATAGTTTGGTAAAGTCCCTCTTCTTTTCTTCTATTTTTCCTTTTGTTTTTCTTAATTCATTTGCACTTGCCTTCATCTATTTGCTTGGCCATTCCATCTCCATCACCTTGGCCACCTCCACCACCACCACATCTAGTCAACACACCCTCCAGCACCTCTGTCCTATCTGGCCATGGCCATCTATGATGAAGATTCCACCAAAAATGAACAAACTCTAACTAATTATGCCTAGCCGAGCACCTTAATGCATCACCACCTCCAAACCGCCACCTTGGCCACCACTTGCACTACCATCTCCAGCCCCTACCTGACCTGACACCTCTGCCACATCACCCTCTGACCCCACTAGGCCTAGGCGTGACCATGCTTGCTTTGGCCATGACTTGTGTTGCATTGAAACTTAGTTTGGTCGCTTTGTCTTGTAATTTTCATGCATCACCATCTTTACACTATTACTTCCAAGCTATGGCCGACCCATATGAGCCCAAGACCAGATCCAATTTCATACCTTTTCCATGTCTTTTAACATATGGATGAGTCTAGGGGTGGTTGAAAGCAAGTGCAAGTGATTTGGTGACTTGTTGTGCATGTATCTCTTGAGCTGTTTGATTTTATTTAAGTGTATATTCATGTGTTGTATATTTGTTTTGTTTGAATGTGACAAGGCTATTAGCTTTGGCTCTTCCATACTCAAATTTGTATTCGTGTTGTCATGCCTTCGAAGATCTCTGTTTTGTGCACTTGGTGGCTATCTCTAGCTTGAAACATGTGAGTAATTCTCACTAGACAATATACACTTATAAAACTAGTAAGGTGACACCATTTGAATCTGTAAACTATATCATCATGTTATAACTGCCTATGCTATGATCATATGATGCTCATCCTTGTTTATACACATGTTATATCATCAGTTACTGTTATATGATGCTGTTCTGTTTATTTATATCAGTTTATCACACTGCAAGTTCCCTGTAGAGTAGAATCACTATGGGTTGAAATGATACATACCCGAACGGACTTTAGAATAGGGAAAAATCGTTATGGATTGAAATGATATATTATCCGTATCATTTTATTTAAGTTAGAAATTTTTATACAGACTGTGGTTAAAATATTTTTCTAAATTTTAACATATTTAAAAAATAAATAAATATTATGATATTTTGATTTAGATTTAATTAAAAATTATTTTTATAAAAATATTAGCGATTTTCTATAAATTAAATAAGTGAATTAAGTAAATGGTGAAGTGGAATTTGAAATATAAGTTAATTTTGGAATTTATGATTTTGTTTATAAATAGAATTTATCTAAAGTAAGAAAATATGACAATTTTGATTTAAAACGAAATTAAATTATTTTTATAAAGTATTAATGATTTTTGTATAAATAAAATATGAAATAAATGGATATTTAAGTTGAATTTTTGAAATTTAACTTAAATTGGAAATTTGTGAATTTTGTAAAAATGTGAATTTTAGTTAAGTAAATAAAATGAAAATAAGTTATATGTTGAAATATAAACTTAAATGTTGAGTTAAAATATTTAATTATAAAGAAAAGAAATTAATGCTCGAATTTAATAAGTAAAATTGTTATTCAATTTGATTTTGAATGCAAATTTAACTTTATAAAATCATAAATATAACAGTATTTCAATGATTGTTTTAAAGTGTGAAATTATATGACTTTATGAGTTAAAATGATTTAAATTAAAATTTAATTGGTTATTAAATTGTATTTAAATTCTTGAATTTTAATTGGCAGCCTTTTTGAAATGCTATCATTTCTAAAATAAAGGATATTACAACATTTTGTAAATGCGGTAATGGATATAAATGAACTAAATGGCTAAAATGAACTTAAGGCTTTTACTGCACTTTGTAAGTGCTGTAGTTGTTGAATTTAACTAAAGTTTTATTTGAAATCTAAACCTATTACAGCATTTTAAATGCTATCTTTTGCTAACTGAATTGTTCTTAAACATAACCTTCCGTAGCATTTTCTAAGTGCTACGAAAGTTGAAATTTCATTGTTCTAATAAATTTAAGTGAATAAATGAATTGTGAAAAGACTAAAATTTTGAGAATTGAATATTTGAATATTAAATATAATAATTTCATTTTTGAAATGGTTTAATTGGAATATTTTGATTTGAAAATATTTTGATATTTTGAAAGGTGACTTGAAATGGTATTTAGGTTAAATAAAAATGAGCGTGGTTTTGGAAAAAATATGATATTTGGATATTTTGAAATGGATTTGAAATGATATTGAATTTTGAAATGATATTTGATTTATAAGTATAGAATACCAATTTTGAAATTTTAACCACGAGATATATTTAATTTATGGTTTAACTGATCCTTAGAGGATGGGCGATCCCAAGCATCCTTTAAGTTATTATGCATTAATGCTACAGTCCACTTGAGTTGGTTTACATTATATAAGTATATATTGTTCGGACTCGAGTGTTTTGTATTTGGCTTTATGCTCGGGTCAGCCTGAGTATTTACAGCTTAGCTTTGGATCACATTCTGGAGCTAGGAATTGTTGGAGATTCTGCTTATCTAGTTATCTATCCATTTCAGTTTCAGTTTTTCTATTTCAGCTCTAGTATTATAAACTTCTATGTATTTGAGATTTCTATTGTATATGTTTTTAGACTGATATTTTGTATTTTGTTTTGAGATTTTGTTATAGTAGCTTCATGAACTACTATGGTATTTTAATTTCCACTGCGAGTTATTCTGATTTTGTATGTCTGTGATTCTGTGTTTGATTTTATTTGCTCCAAATTTTATTACAATTTGTTATTTTGAATTATTCAAGTCAGATGTGTGATTTATTATCGATTTGAATCGTCCAAAATAGTGGGTCGTTACATGAGTTTCAAGACATTTAATCATATTCTATTAGGGGATTACCTTTCATATGTTAACATGATGATTTTATTAATTTCTTTTAACATCCCATATCTAGAGGCCAAAAGCTAAGGACTACAGATGCTACATTCATTTATAGTATAAACTTTTGGTGAAAAAATACGGCAATGCTAATGGTATCCATAATATCAGAAGCACTTGAATATGAACATATTCATAAATTTTCAAAAAACAACATTTAGCATTTCAAAATGATATCTATCCAAGTTACAAAATCCCTTAACTGTTTCCCAGGTACTGATCAAATATAATTTACAATAATACGCCAAGAGTGACATATGACGATGCCCCCTTGGATGATCAAAGAAATATAGTCATAAGTGATATAATATACACAGCGGAATCAAAAAAAGTAAAACTGAAACTCCTATTTAGCTATTAGACAGCCACTTGCTCATCTCCGAAAGCTTTATTCGCCAAAAGACAAAGACCTGAAAACCTCAAACCCTAGCCTACTTAAATCAATTTTGAGCACCCGAGAGTTTAAAGGGAAAAAAACTTCGAGTAAAACTAAAAGCTCGGTGTGAATAATACTGTTCATCTCTGTTAATTTATGTTAAGTGAGACTATGCCGCTTAGTGGAAAGGGTTCCCCCTACTAACGTTTCTTCAAAACATATATTTTCCAACTATTTTCCTGCAACCAAAACTGGTCAAAATATCTGTAAAGCATCAATATGTAACATACATAAATATATCAGGTAATAAAATAAACTATATGTTCATGAACAAAATTTTTGTTTGCCTAACTTTTAACCTTTGGCTGACACGGGCCTACTAGAAAATATCAAAATTTAGCTAACATCTATTAGACACACCTCTTCTTTTGGACGATCTATCCTTAACTTTATGTTAAATACTTCTCTTCTGGATGGTATGTGCTTAAATTATCATCTTCCAGGGCCACCTAATCCTAATGTTTTTGCAGGCTCACCAATAAACTATCTGTATATAAAATATATTCCTTTCTGTGTGTATCCATAATTTTAGTCTTATCTGTGACAAAGCCCTATACACTGAAATTTTGGACTAAATTAGCTAGGGCTCATAGGTAATGTATAGGGTGCGAGCCTATACTAGTACCATCTGGTATCTAATTTCTGAGTCATTTTACTTAGGGATATCTTCCCAAAATTTTCCTTGAAAACCTTTTCAAATTGATTTAAGACCTCTAAATCAAACTCAAACAAGGAAAATTATATAATTTCCATGCTTTACTCGAAATCCTGGAAACCTTCCTCTCAAAAGCTTTAAAAACCATAGACATCTTTCTTTTAAAAACCTTTGAACATTGCCTTTCGAAACCATTGGAAAACCTTTCTTTTCAAAACCATCAGAATACAACACACTTCGTCTCCTTCGAAACCTTTGAGGAACACCCCTTTGAAACCATTTTTAAAACCTTTCGAAAGCATTTGTGTACAATTTAGAACATGTGGAAACCTTTCGAAACCATTAAAAGTTAACTCCTTCGAAACCCTTTTAAAACGTCCCTGTCGAAATCAAATTAGGTTATACTTCAATTTAACAAAAGGGTCATAAAAACCTTTTAAGTCGAAAGCCACTCTTTCGAAAGCATTTCCTAAGTAAAAAGTAACGGGGTCGGAACCACCCCTTCAAAAGCATTGGAGAAATGGACAGATTTTCTAAAACATAACAACCACTTCGAAGCCTACTTAGTCGAAAGGTCCGAGGCGAATTCATTTCCTTTAAACCATTTAACTTAGTTGAAACCCAAACAAGTCGAAAGCATCTTAAGCGAAAGCAAGCAGGCGCATTTTTCTTTAAAACCAAAACAAAGCTTCAACCCTTTTGGAAACCCATGGTTTCGACCATATACCTTTCGCGCACATCCAATTCATTAAGCACCAGTTTCCTAATACCATATGCATCGGTTTCAACTATGTCAGAGGCAATAGTATGGAGGCGGAACCTAGTGCAGAAGTAGACGGAATAGTGAAAAACCAATTCATTTGTACTTTTAAACTATTTCTTTTGTATCTAGCCTGCCTTATTTGTCTAAATCTAGTTGGTCGCCATATTACTTTTCCAAAAGTGCTCCCATTTTCCATAATTAACAAATTCAAATTATTTGCAAAAAGCACCTTCTCCATTTTAAAATATATAAAACATTTAAGTCGCATACCTTAAATAATTTTATATACCTATCAAAACTATTAGGAAAAATCTGGAAAAATTCCAGAAAATCTCTTTTAATATGTTTTCTAACATATACAAATTTCAGGCCCAAACCATATATTATTTACCCGTAAATAATTTATAACCCAAATTATCATTTTCTTTACTAGAAAATTCATATAAAATCAACATTTAATCAAAAATTTCTGGAAATTGAAACCAACTCCAAAATATTATTTCTGATCTTCATATATATTCGCAAGGCTTAAAGATGTCATTTAATATGGTTTTACCTTAAAACATATCATAAAATCAGTATGAACATGTATAAATCATCAACAAGTATATATAAACATTCCATCATTCAAAAACATGGCAATACATTTCGAAGCAATTCAGAATCATCTTAAAACCAAAAACAATTTAAAATAGAGATGTAAACATTATTCACCTTAGCCTTTGCGATTAAAGAGATTGAGATATGAATTGATTTGATTTGCTTAAGCTTCTTCCTAGCTTTTCTTCAATGTTTTTCCCCTTTTCCTTATTAATAGTGGCCAACCTTGGGTTATAAAGTTTTAAAATGAGATGAACGTGGATAATCTACATGGTTAAGGGATAATGATATGAATGACATATTTCCCGTTTTACCCTTCCTTTTATTCATTTTAAACCCCTTTTTAATTCATTTATTAAACAGCACGACTACCCCTTTAATAAAATCAAATCTCAATCCCCTAAATCAATACATTATTTTATTTTATTTATCTAATTAAATATCCTAAATAATGTATCGAAAATCTGGTGTGTTACAGACCCCCCTCTTAATGAATTTCATCCTCGAAATTATGATAAGGCACACAATAAATCAAACAAGAGGGTAAAACATACCATCAACCAAGTCAGGATAAGCATCTCTAATCCTACTCTCAACCTCCCAAGTACAGTCCCAGTCATCATCACTCCACTGGACCTTGACTAATCAGACTGTCTTGGTTCTAAGCCTCTTATCATCTCTCACAACAATGCAAACTTGCTTTCTCACTATGGTCAAGTCTGGTTCTACCACTAAGTCATCTAGCATAGTCAGTGCAATAGTAGTCTCCGGGTCTCTGACACACATTTTTAGATGAGAAACATGAAGAACACTGTTGGCACCTATCAACCCGCTCGATAACTCAACCCTATATGAGATTTTCCCGATCCTCTCTACATTAGGAAAAGGTCCAACGAATCTCAGTGATAACTTCCTCGATTTCCTAAATCTAATCAAGCCCTTCATCGGTGACACCTTGAAGAAAACTTGGTCTCCAACTGAGAACTCTAAATCTATCCATCTCTTATCTGCGTAATTTTTTTTCCTAGACCGAGCCTCCTTCATTTTAGCCCAAATGACCTCAATCTTTTCTGCATCTTCTCTAACCAGATCTGCACTAAGAATCAACCTATCCCATGTCTCCAACCAACAAACGGGAGATTTACATGGCCTTCCATACAAAGCTTCAAATGGTGCCATCCCAATACTAGTCTGATAACTTTTGTTATACGAAAACTCGACTAGATGCAGGTCGTCTTTCCATGATCCCCCGAAATCTTGAACACAAGCTCCTAACAAATCTTCCAAGATCTTGTTTACTCTTTCCATTTGCCCATCTATCTATGGATGGTAAGCGATACTCATCTTAATCTGGGTTCCCAAAACTTCATGCAGACTCTCCCAAAACTTGCTACTAAACAAAGAATCTCTATCACTAACTATGCTACTAGGAATCCCATGTAGTATAACCACATTCTTCATGAACAAATTTGCTAAAACATGTACCGTCCCGGTTGACATAACTGGAATGAAATGGTCATTCTTGGTCAATCTGTCCACAATGACCCATACTTTCATTTCCTCTGTTCGACCTCGATATCCTGTCAATAAAGTCCATGGATATAGAATCCCACTTCCATACTGTAATATCTAACAGTTGAAGCAACCCACTTAGCTTCTGGTGTTCGTCCTTTGCCTGCTGGTAATTCAAGCACTGCTTTAGAACAGGCCAATATCCCGCTTCATACCTGATACGCCTTAGTACCTCCTTGATGGATGGTGAACTTTGAACGTTGACATTCCTCCAAGACTCCTTTCCTTATGTTTCCGACACTCGGAACACATAATCTTCCTTTCTTTCTCAACCATCCATTCTAGTTAAGATTGAAATCTTTCAAGCCATCGCCTCAGTTCTTTCTCTTAGCTTTTTGATCCATTCGGCTAACACTGGATCCTCCATCTGTTTAGAAGCAATCTTTTTGATCAACACTAGTCGAACTTCCAAATAAGATAATACAACTATATCTCCACTAGACCCAACCTCGTATCTCCACTGCACTCTACAATCTGCTAATGCTTCCAAATCTTTCCATATAGCAATCATCGCAAAAAGTGCATTTGCAACCTTGTTGCCTTTCCCCGGTTTGTACTCAAACCCAAAATCATAAGCAGCGATAAACTTTAACCACCTATGCGGCATCATGTTCAACTCCTTCTGTGAGAACAAATACTTCAGCGATTTATGATTTGTATATAACTCAAACCTTTCTCTCAAAAGGTAATGTCTCCACACCTTCAATGCAAAAATAACTGCAACCAATTCTAAATGATGTGTCGGATATCTGACCTCATGCGGTCTAAGCTGTCTAAAAGCATAGGTACTCACGTTACCTCTCTTCATCAACATAGCTCCTAATCTTTTCCCACACGCATCGATATAAATCACCAAATCACGATTCCCCACTTGAACAACCAACATAGGTGCAAGGGTCAATAAGTGTTTCAAACTCTGGAATTCTTCCTCACACTTATCGGTCCACACAAACTTCACATCTTTTCCCGTTAGCTTGGTCATCGGTGCCACTATCTGCGAAAAATCCTTAATGATGCTCCGATAATAACCAGCCAACCCATGGAAACTCTTTATTTCAGTTACTATCTCGGGTTTCTTCCAACTATTTACAGCAGCAATCTTAGTCGGATCTACTGACAACACTTCCTCTGAGGCAACATGACCAAGAAACATCACTTCTTTCTTCTAGAAGTGACACTTTGAAAACTTCGCTTTCAACTGATGCTGCCTCAGCATCTCAAGCACCACTCTAAAATGAACTTCACAACCTCTTTCATCCTAAGAGTATATCAAGATATCATCTATGAAAACCAATACGAACCTATCCAAGTGCTCTCGGAAAACTTGATTCATCAAACCCACAAAGAAAGCTGCCACATTAGTCAGTCCGAACGACATGACTTACTATTCGTATGACCCATATCTGGTCATAAACACCGTCAAAGGTATACTACCCTCTGCTACTCTGAGCTGATGGAAAACTGTCGCTAAATCCAACTGCGAAAATATCTTGGCTCCACTCAACTAGTCGAACAAATCGTCAATCCACAACAATGGATATCGATTCTTTATCATCCTCTCATTCAACTTATGATAATCGATATATAGCATTGACGATCCATCCAGCTTCTTAGCAAATACACCGGCTACTCCCTAAGGTGAACTATTCGGCCAGATAAAACTCATACTTTCTTAATCCACAAACTGCACCTTCAACTCTTTCATCTTTGAAGGGGTCATCCTGCTTGATGGTCTACTCATTTGTTCTACTCCCGGAACTAAATCTATCTGAAACTCGGTGGAACGTTTCGGTGGCAATCCAACTACAGGCTCAAAAACATCTACGAATTCCCTAAACCATGAAAACTCGACTCAGCTCATCCTCTGATTCCATAGCACCCAACAAAGCATACATCTCACCCTTAGAACCTTTTACGGTATAAATAATCTAGTCGCTACAATCTAGTCATCTAAGCAATATTTTCCTATCTTGGCAAAATATCCTAGTATCGTACTCACTTAAGCAATCCATCTGAAGAATAATCCCAAACACCACAAAATCAAATAATGCAAATTGTAAACAAAAGTATGACCTAACAGGTCAAACTCTGACTGGTCACATCTCAACCCTAGAGTTGCATACCCTCTTATTAGATTCGCAATACGTAAGGAAGTAACTAAATATGTGGGTTCAAGGTTAAGCTTATCTATCAAAAATATAGATAAAAAAGAATGCGATGCACCCATATCAAACAAAACGCTAACAAACATACCATGAATCTGAAGCGTACCACCCAAAACTGCCTTTCCTTTCTCCTGAGCTGTCGGCTTAGAAGCAGCAGTCTCCATTGCATAAACCTTGCCATTTCCATCCTTAGTGGGCTCCTCGCACCGGTACTTATAGTGGCCAACCTTACCGTATTTGAAGCACCTGATGTTCTTCTACCCAACCATATCCTTAGCCTTCCCAGAACGACACTCATTGGCAAATTGCTCCTTCTTGTCGCACTTAATGCAAACAAACTCAGATTTCCCCCACTTGCCTGCTCCAATCTTCTACGCACCCTTCTTTTGGAAAAACTTCCGCTTGTGGCCCTGCCTAATGTAACGTCCCCCTATTTGGAGGCCCAAAACTAATGGCTACGGATGCTCTAGTCATTCATAGTTATTAATCCTCAGCGACCAAATACGGTGGTGTTAGATACATTGATACATAGAAACACATGAATATGGAAAAAATTTAAACTTCAAACAAATTCACATTCCATATCAAAACATTTTCAATTCACTACATAATCCCATGGTTGCAAACCACGTTTTGAGAAAATAAATTTATTACAACATATGCCCAAAGCGACAAATGAAGATGCCCTTAGGAAGATCAAAGTATATACAGGCTATATAATAGCTTTGCCATTACAAACAACACAACAGAAACAAAAGAAAAGAGAACTCTAAATATCTATCATGCCTCCTACACGTCTCCAAAAGCTTATTCATCTTAGAGGTACCTGAAAACCTCAACTCTCAAACTACTCAAAATCAATTGAGAAACCAAGAGTTTAAGAGGAAAACATAAACTTCGAGTCAGACTTAAAGCCTGGTACGAATAATAATCTACCATCTCAAATTATTTAGATATCTAGTGAGACTAAGCCGCTTAGTGGAATGGGTTTCCCCTTACTAGTATATCAAAGCCTTTATAAAACCATATATTGTGCTCCATCATCCACAATGGTTAAAATATTTCAAAACAATATAATATGATGATATGCAAAACAATTGAATTAATTCCGGATTACCCATCCCCATTCAATTTTAGACTGTCTATCTCAGTTATAGTTTCTAGGATTACTATTAACCTATTAGTTTTCAAGAGTTGACTAGTAACCAGTTAAACATTTAAGGACTCCCAGTCCAATTACATAGTTCTCACAGGATCACTATGAAACTATTGGTAACTCCAATATTGCTCTTATCCTAGTTTTCATGGGTTGACTAGGAACCTATTGGTAACCCTAATATTCTTTCTACTTACCCTAGTTTTCATGGGTTGACTAGGAATATATTGACATCTGTCAATGTTTAATTCGGATATAGTTTTCGTTGGCTAACCACAAACCTACTAGCCCTGCCAGTGTCCAATCATTGTTTTCATGGGCTTACTATGAACCTGTCTATCTGACATCTTCCTTTAAAATAGTTTTAAAGGTTAACTATGAACCTGTCTATCTGACTTCTTCTTTTATACATAGTTTTCATGGGCTAACTATGAACCTATTGGCCCCTGCTAATATCCTTCTTTTATGTTTAACACCCTATATTCTGGTCCTCCTGACCTCCTAGATGCAAATCTACTCATTCAGGAGTTAATTCCATTTATATTCGCCACTGGGTTAACCTAACTAGTTCTCCTACCCTTTATCCCAAAAATGTAGTTACGGGTCCATTATTAAATGAATATATTCATATTAGAAGAGCAATATAAAACATAGCCTTACCACACCCGTGGGTTTATTTTATTAAAGATAGCTTCTTCTTAAAATCCTTTATAAAAAATCATTTAATATTGCCATGGATTTTTTTCCTTCAAAAATAAAGTTTGGGTCATAAAACCTTTCGATACCTTTGAAACCTAGCTTTCGACTTCATATGATTCCCTCCTACGAAATCCTTAAAATCTTTCGTCAAAATAAAAGCTCATGCCTTTTTATACTTTAAAAGCTACCTTTCGAATACATTCAAGTATTAGCTTTTAACTTTAGAAGCTTAGCTTTGAAACCCGTTGAAAGTACCCCTTTCGACACTAATGGAAGTAACCCTTCCGAAAACATTGTATGTACCCCTTTCGAAAGCATTGGTTTTATACTTAAAACTCTATTTGGGTCAATGTGAAGATAGTTGAAAGCATCTATTTTGCAACCAATATAAAAACATTCGGGAAAGCTTGACGTTGTTGGCAACATCCCTTTCGAAAGCATAAAACAACTTGGTAAAGAAGTGGAAGGTTGGTGTCGAAACCCCTTTTGAAACCCCTAAACCTTTCAAAAGCTTTAGGAAGTGGCTTGAACTTATAAAACAGAATACCTTTCGGTAGCATAGATATCTTCTATACCATCGATAGGTCAAAGTATTGCAGGAGGGTATCGACTAGGTCGGTACCTCTTCTTTTAAAACATTCTTTCTTGAGTATAGAACCTAGTTGAAAGAACATATAAATTAATTGAAACCATTTCAAAACCTCTTTAAATCCTCTTTCAAAACCAATTGCTTTGAAACTTTTGAAGGCTTAAAAAAAACATAGGCGGGTGGTTTTCCTTTTAAGAACAAACCAAGGTTTCGACCCCTTCGGAAGCTTTTCTTTCGACACTCTACCTTCGACCTATTTCCAATCCACCGTGTACCATCATAGTGATACCTTGTGTATTGGTTTCGACATAGTTGGTTTCGACAAGGATGAAGGCAGAAGCTGTGTCGGAAGCGCTTTCCCAAGTAGGCCGACCCACTTTTCTGAGAAAAACCAGGTTTAATTCTTGTTTAAGTAAACTTTTCTCTATCTAACCTGCCACATGTCAACACCGGATTGGTTACCTTAACGTTTTCAAATTATTTTTCAAAAATAACTACCGCTAATCCAGATCTAAACCATAGTTATGTTAATCATACAAGCCCTTCTAATTTTTACAAAGAAGTCCCCTTTCTAAAATAATTTATTTTGCATAGCAAATCACTTTGAAAAAATGGCCAAAATTTCAAGATATTCACTTTAATCATATTATCTAACATATCAAATTTCCAAACCCAAATTCTGAACATATTTTCCAAAATAAATTATAAACCCAAATTACCGTATTTTCCTTTAAAAATTCATAGCAATCTTTCCATAGCTTGGAAAATTCTCAAAATTAAAAACTAACTCCAAAATCGTGTTTCCCATAACATAAATTTTTTCCATGGCATTTAAACAACATTAAATCTCGATTTTTCTCTAAAACCGTCCAAAATGACTTTTAAACAACCTTGTTTAAATCAAATAAATCATGAACCAAGCATATCATCATCCATTATATTATAAAAACGAATTTATCCCTCAAATCAAAAAATAAATGATTTAAAACCAAAATAGAGATGGAATTATTATTCACCTTGCTCTTGATAAAGAGATTGGATTGAGATTTATTTCCCCTAAGCTTGATTTTCTAGCTTTAATTTGAATTCCTCTTTATCTCTTAATGGCCGACAGTTCCTCTATATTTTGTTTGCGTTTTAAAATTACATGAATGGGAAGCAAGAAGGTGGGAACGAAATATATATAAGGGTGGAAGCTAGGGCGGCAATACCCAATATACCCATCTGTGACTTAATTAACCCAAACCCATTCTTAAGCCAATTAATTAGTTCATTAGGCACGACCTTAGATAATTATTTCAAGTCTCTATCCCCTTATCACCTACATTGGCATTATTCTATTTAATTTATCTTACTAAATCTCATGAATAATGTTACCAAAAATTAGGGGTGGTATAGGCGCCTCTCCTTAAAGAATTTTATCCTCGAAATTTAGTAAGCACTAAATATCAAACATAGCAGTCATCTGTAATGACTCCTAATAACCATACAAGTCTACCTAACTAGGAAATATCTATATAAATCTAATATAAACATGCCTTCAAAGCAGACTAGGATAAGTATCTTGAATCCTGTCCTTTGTCTCCTAAGTACAGTCCTTCAAAGCAGATTAGGTTTTATTAGTGTAGTGAATTTGGTTTTGTCAAATTGTTTTGTTTTCATATTTTTCTTAGTTTTTTTTCTTTCTTAAAAAAAACTGTACATATATCTTTGTTTTATTTCAGGTTGTAGAAGCAGAAATTCAAAGGAATACCGCTTGCCAAAAAATTATATTGCTTGCTTGCTTATATATATATATATATATAAATTGCCGCTTAAAATAAAATTTGATAATAATTCTGCACTCTCTGGTATCGTGGCCCTTGTCTCTTTTTTATTCGCTTTGCATTATTAGTTGTTTGCATTAAAAAAAATTTCAAAAGCAAAAACAAAAACAAAAAATCCATTCGTTGTTGCATTGTTAATACATGTTTAATTTCTGCTTTGCATTTCATCCTAAAAATTTGATTAAAAATAACGGTTAGACATCAATAACACTTAATTGTATATTGACAAGTTGTTGTCTTTCGACAATTTAATTTCTTGGTATTTAACCATTTATAAATATTACAGTGATTCATAAAAATTATAGTGGTTGTTTCTCTGAAGGTACCTAAACCTTCGGCTGTATTGCTACAGTGATTCGTGGTGCAACGATAAATACTGTCTGTTACCTGGCTGAGAACTATCTTGTTCATTTAAGACAAAGTGTGATTATACAGTTTTGGGTTAGGAGCTACAATTAAAAAAAACTTTGTAATTATGTCATTTGCATTCATTTAATTGCATTAGTTCATGTATATTTAAAAAAAATAAAAATTTCAAAATCCAAAACAAGATAAAAAAAATTATAAATATTTCTGAACTTAGTCTTTTTAAAATATTTTCATCTGAAATTTTCCAATCAAAACAAAAAAAAATTGACTTAGTTTTTTTTAGAAAAGAAAAAATCCAAAAAAAAATATAAAACCTTTCCCAAAACAAAAAAATATATTTAAAATCCAAAAACCAAACAAAAATCAAATTTCCCTTTGAAAAATATATTCCTTTTGGTAAAACTTTTTCCTTATTTGTATAAAAAAACAATTTGAAAATGTTGGAATTTCCCCACTCACATGAATTTTACGATAGTTGTGAAAATCCATATAATTTCACACAAAAGTCTTATGGAAATTTCAATAACAACTACTGTATGAACAATTCGGATTTTGAACCTCAAAATTATCAAAATGATAACCAACCTTCAAATCTTTAAAAAAGCATTGAAACGATTTCATCTTTGCTTGAACTCTCTACACAACAAAATCAGATGATAAATGATTTATTTAATTCACATTTGTTCGATAACTCAAGTCAAAATTTTAAAGATAATCAAGATTTGAATTCACTTCAAATTCAAATGATTTCGATTATAACTCATGCCAACACAATTTTGAATTTCAAAATGATTCAAAATCAAAATGAAAATGTGAACCACTTTTCATATAACTTTGGCAACGAGAAAATATCGACTACGATGCGAATAATAATTTTCATTCTCAACAAGTTCAAATTGAAAATTTTCAAATTAATAATTATAAATTGGATTTTGTTGAGCAAATGGACGAAATTTATAATGAACACACAGATTAGTTGTTTGAAACATACCTGAAACAAATTGAGCAACAAAACCAAATCCCAACATATGACGAGTCAAGTAATAATCCACCTTTTACTCAAATTGATGATTTTAAAATAACAACTTTTGAAATTGAAAATGACAACCTAAATGAAGTTGGTGAAAACACGGTAATTGAGTTGGATTTTAATTCTTTTGACAGTGTAGAACAAAATTTAAAATTCGATTTTCTTTTCTCCGATTTTGAAAAATTGAATACAACAACTTTGGATTTCGAACACGATATATGGAAAGAAGTTGTTAATAATCCAACAAAGGAAGACGAATTTTGTGAACATGAGTTTTTTGGAATTTTCGAAGACGAGTTGTTGAATTCTAAATGGGAAGATTTAGATCACCATTTTGATTTTAAAATCAATAATTTAGAAGAAGTTTTTAATGATAAGCTTGAATTTCAAATTGGTGAAAATAAACTTGAACTTCAATAAATTGTCTTATCAATCCAAAAAATCATCGAAAATAAACAACTCATTCGACTTTTAATAAAACGACATTCGTTTTTCCAAACCAACATACAACTTTGAATTCTTTTATGGTTTGGTTTTCCGAGCTTCAGCTGTGTCTCGCATACTTGACGAGACAAATGAATTGGTTTTTAAAAGGCCGTTTCATTTATTCTTTAACAGCATATTTTCTGATGTCTTGTAAATAATAATCTTTTCATGTAAATATATGTCTTGTTTTTATTTTTATTTTTCTCCTTTCACTTGGATTGACTGTGAGGACACAGTCAAAATCAACTGTAGGGAGGAGTTTCATCATCATTATTATTTTTCATAGTTCATTTTTACATTTTATTTTCAAAACTCAAGAAAAAAATTAAAAGCAAAAAAAATCTCGAAAACAAAAATTTCTTTTTACCCTTTTGGTTTACTTTTGAAGAAACAATATTGGATAAGTATATATTTTGGTTAATTAAATTGAAATTTTTGAAAAGTTATTTGTCTTAACTAAAATAATAATACAGTTTGATTACAAATAACGATTGTTTAACTAGTATATAGGAAGATTCATGGGTGATAATTATGAAGAATATCCTAATTGAAAATCTTTGTTTAAAAAAGTGGTGGATTTAAAAGAAAACGAATATGACATTTTTTACCTTCTAAGTTAATAGGCGCTATGATGATTTTGCAAAACTCTCTCTTCAAAAAAAAACCAAAAAATGTATTAAAAAACAAATCAATTTTTTTTATATATGTATATATTTTTTATTAACACCTAGAGTCATGTGTTCACACAAAAGTGTGTTCACTCGTCATACTTTGTACCCTTCTAACATAAGCCCGAAAGGCAGTGCATGATCGGTATATCTGGCCTCAGTTTATCAAAGTTAGGTGTATGTATGTAAAAATTCTTTTATTAATAATTCCTACAGTAGATAGGTGTTCACACTCTTGTGTTCACTCGCCACGCTCTGTATTCCCCTCACATAAGCCAAGAATGTAGTGCATGAGTAATATATCTGGCCTCAGTTTATCTGAATTGGGCATATGTAAATATTGTTAATATCAATAAAAAAATTAAAATAATAGAGTGAGTGAGCAATTGAAATCCAAGCACTGTTTTTACTTATTTGATTTGATTTATTTTTGAAAAGAAATGAAAATACCACTTTGAAAAACTTTGATAATCAACAAAGGTTATATTTCGTAGTTACACTTTTTTATTAACCAAAACAACGAGTTAAACTATAGTCTATTTGTTATAATAACTTGATTTTTGTTGGAAATTTGGACAAGTAAAATGACTAAAATTTCTTGATAATAACCAAAACTTATATTTAACTTATTCGTGTTGGTTTCAAATTAAAATTTTCATTTGTACACATTTTCAATGACTTGCATCTATCTCTTTGTAAATAAATCTTCCATTTTGTAAAAGTTTTTCATTTCGCATTTGGATTTTGTGGATAGTATCTGCTAGAAACCCTCACAAGACAACACTCGTCCTACTGGGAACACCCAAAGGTTTAACGGCTTGTTGCGTAAGCTCAATGCAACCGGTTTCCCTACGAAAAGGGATTTATCTTAGCTTTAGTTTATTCGAGGACGAATAAAAAGATAAGTGTGGGGGTATTTGATGTGCACGTTAATGTGCATATTTTTATTTCCATATTTTATCGAATTAAATAAAATAAATGAACCCATTAGGTGTTTTAAAATGTTTAAGCGAAAATTCAAATTATTTTCAAATCGTCATATATTCAACCTCATATAGGGGCCAAATGGTAATTTTTGTGCATAAATTAATTTGAATTTTTTTACTTTGACAGTTTTATGATTTTTGTAGGAATTTGAATGGAGATAACAAGAGGTTTCATTGAAATATGCATGCACGAGAGTGAATAGAAGCAAATGAAGATGGACATAATTCATGTCATGAATCATGGAGGACCCCACCTACCCACCTACTTTGATGTACAATTATAAGCTAATGCACATGCTAATGGCCATTAATGCTTCATGCACATTTAAATGAGAGTTAACACATGCTAATGATTACTTTGGCACCACACTTCATAAGTGGGTAGTTTGGGCATTCCCCAAGAATATGGATTAGGGTTTCATACATGTATAAATACCCCTTATGTTTCATGCAACATCTCTTCCTCTAATCCTCTTTAGTTTAGTTTAGCCTCAAATAAATCAAAACTCTTCTCTTCTTTTTCATGGCTACTTAGCCATTTCTTTCATGTAACTTTCTTTCTTTTATGCAATGTTAATTCATGTTCTTTTACATTTGCAAGCTCTCTTTCTTATTTTATTAGTAGTGTAGTTTCATTTTTTATGCAATTAGATTAGTTTTATTTCTTTTTAATTAGCCCTCTTTTCATTTAGCTCTCATATTCCTTTTGTTTTTATTTCATGTTGCATGCTACAGTTGTTGATATGATAACAAATTTGAGAGGCTAACCCCTTCAATTTAGGGGTAGTAAAGCTCTCTTAATCATTTAGCTTCAACATTTTAATCATTTATGTTCACGTTTTTTGCTTAATGGAAATATTTGAAGTGCTTTAACTTGTTGTTTTAGCTTTGAATTTGATAGCGTATATAGTTGACACTAAATAGGCTATGCTTAAACAAACAACAAACACAAATTACCTCTTCATCTACATATGATGTTGGTAATGAAGTGATTTTAAAATCAAAATTTGATGGTCTATATTTCTGATCAATAGTTAATAGGTCATACTTAGAATATATTTAATTTTCAATTTTATTATCAGTTTTCATGAGAGTTAAAAGTAATTTAGTAGTTTAATTATAGTTTGGTGGTTTATATTGGGCTAATTAATAGCACAAATATGCCATACTTATGATTAGCACATCAACTAATTTCACCAATGACCAAAAGAGAGATCATAATTTCATTTTTCTTGTTAATTTACATTTTTAGCTTCACAACTCTCAAATCTTGGTTAATTTGATTGAGTAGGAATTTTAAAATCTAACAGTTCCCTGCGGATCGACCCGTACGTGCCACATACTAACATTTGTATGCCATGCGCTTGCGGTTATTTTATTATAAATTTTTCGGCGATTTTCTAAACCGATAGAATATTCGTCGTTAAACAATATTGCTCGACAACTCAACTCTGTAGGCGAGCTTTCCAATCCTCTCTGGAATGGATCAACATATCTCGGTGCCAATTTTCCTAACTTCCCAAACCAGACCATACCCTTCATGGGTGATACCTTAATGAAAACCTCATCTCCCACTGAGAACTCTAGGTATTTACCCCTCTTATCTGCGTAAATCTTCAATCTGGATTGAGCTTCCTACATCCGTTCTCGAATTAACTCAATCTTCTCCATCACCTCCCTTACCAATTCTGGACGCGAGACCAATCTGTCTCCAGTCTCCAACCAACATCTAGGGTATTTGCATGGCTTTTCATACAAAGCTTCAAAAGGCACCATTCCTATACTTGTATGGTAGCTATTATTATAGGAAGATTCAATCAAATTAAGGTGATCCTCCCAAGATCCACCAAAATCCAATAAATAAACTGTCGACAAATCCTTGAGCACTTTACTGACTCTTTATCTCTGCCCATCTGCCTATGGGTGATATGCGGTACTCATCTTGATCTTAGTGCCTAAAACATCCTGTAGAATCTTCCAAAATTCACTACTGAATAAAGCATCTCTGTCGCTGACTATGCTACTAGGAACTCCATGAAGTCTAACTATGTTCTTTAAAAATAACTTCGCCAAAACTGATGCTGTCTTAGTCGAATTTACTGTAATGAAATGGGCACTTTTGTTCAGCCTATCCACAATAACCCATATACTTTAATTTCCTCTCCTTGACTTGGCAACCCATCAATAAAATCCATGGATATCGAATCCCATTTCCACACTGGAATATAAAGAGGCTGAAGTAACCTGCTCGGCTTCTGATGTTCGGCCTTCACTTGTTATTAGTTTCTACACTACCTAATCCACAAGCCAACATCTCTCTTCATGCCGTCCCAATAGAAGCTCATCTTCATATCTTGATACTTCTTGGTCCCTCAAGGATGAATCGTAACCTTGGATTAATGCAATTCCTCAAGAACTTCTCTTCTAAAGTTCTCCATATCCAAAATACATAACTGTCCCTTCTTTCTCAACCATCCTCTTTGGTCAAGACAAAAATCTTTCAAATCATCAACCTCAGTTTCAACCACAAGCCTTATGATCCTCTAAGCTAATAGTGGATACTCCTTCTGTTTAGAAGAAATTCTCTCGATCAACACAAGTCGAACTTCTTAACAGGACAACATGGCAGTACCCTAACTTGAACTAGCAGTCGATCTTAATTGCATGCCATAACTGGCCAAAGCTACAAGATCTTCCATTCTGCCAACATAGCCAACACCACATTTTGATGTCTTCTACTGAGAGCATGTGCTACTTTATTAAATTCCCTGGAGTATAAT
This sequence comes from Allium fistulosum, assembly GCA_030737815.1. Taxonomy (NCBI): domain Eukaryota; kingdom Viridiplantae; phylum Streptophyta; class Magnoliopsida; order Asparagales; family Amaryllidaceae; genus Allium; species Allium fistulosum. The sequence goes on along the minus strand of CM060904.1, from coordinate 208,626,632 downwards.
CTATACCAAAATCATATGTAGCCAAAAATTCCAGCCACCACTACTGTCGCATATTCAACTCCTTCTGAGAGAATAGATATCATAAAGACATACGATCGATATATAACTCAAATCTCTCCCCCAATGTATAATGTCTCCAAATCTTTAAGGCAAAAATTATCGCCGCCAACTACAAATCATGAGTAGTATATCCTACTTCATGTGGTTTAAGCTGCCTAGAGGCATAAGCAATGAATTTGCCCTTCTGCATCAACACTACTCCCAATCCGATCCTAAATGCATCCGTGTATACTACCAACCCTTGGTTATCATCTGTAACTACTAACATTAGAGCATTAGTCAACAAATGCTTTAACTTAAGGAATTCTTCCTCACATTTTTCGGACCAAACAAACTTCAATTCTATCTTGGTAAGCTTAGTAAATGGTGTTGCTATCCTTCATAAATCCTTGATAAATCTCCGGTAATAGCCAGCAAGTCCAAGAAAACTTCTGATCTCTGTCATTGTCTCTTGAATCTTCCAATTTTTCACAGCATCAATCTTATCTGTATTGACTTACAATCTCTTCTCTGAAACCACATGACCATGAAACTTAACCTCTTTCTTCCAAAAATGACACTTGGAAAACTTCGCCTTTAGCTGATTCTGCCTTAGCGTCTCTAGCACAAATCTATGGCGATCTTCATGCTCTCTCTCATCTTTAGATCGTACAAAAATGTCATCTATAAACATGAACATGAATCTATCTAAATACTCTTGGAAGACTCGATTCATCAAATCCACAAAGAAAGCAGGTGTATTGGTCAATCCGAATAGCATCACTAACCACTCAAATGAACCATATCTGGTCTTAAATGCAATCAAAGGAATGTTGTCCTCTGCCACTCGAAACTGATGGAACCCTATCGCCAAATCCAATGAGAAAACACTTTGGCTCCACTCAAATGATCAAACAGAGCATCAATTCTCGGCAAAGGATACTTATTCTTTATCATCCTTTCATTCAGCTTATGATAGTCGATACATATTGTTAACGACCCATTTGGTTTCTTCACGAATACCGCAGCCGCTCCACAAGGCGGACTGCTTGGTCTAATAAAATTCCATCCTTCTAGATCCACTAGCTGCACCTTCAGTTCCTTCATTTCTATCGGTGTCATCCTGCTACGTAGTCACTTACAATTTAAGCTCGTGGCATAAGATCATCCCGAAACTCAATGGCACATTTCGGTGGCAGCACTATGACTGGTTCAATCATATCCGCAAACTCTCTTGCAGTCTGAACCTGACTTAACTCTTCACCTACTTCCATTACACTTAACAAAGCACAACAACTCTGGTCAGAATTCTCTACTGAGAATATAATTTGGTTATGTCTATCTGGGTGTCTCAAGGGTATCTCCCTATCCTGGAAGAATATCCTGGCCTCATACCACCTCAACCAATCCATACCAAAAATGACTCTAAAATCTACGAAATCATAAACTTACAAATTGTATGCACACTTATGACCTAAAATATCTAGTTCTAACTGGTTATGTCTTATCCCCAGAGTTGCATACCCTCCTATTGGATTCGCAACACTTAAGGAAGTAACAAGGTGTGTGGGATCTAAGCATAACCTATCAACGAAACATTGGGATATAAATGATTTTGATGCACCAGTATCAAAAAGTGTCCTGACTGGTATACTCTGAATCAAAAACATACTTTCCATCGGACCATCACAATCTTCCCTTTTTCAACTGTAGTAGGCTTATCTGATGTTCCAACAGCAAAAACCTTTCCCTTGTCTACCCTAGCTGGCTCTGGACACTGGTTTTTATAGAGCCCCACTTGACCACAATTAAAGCACTTTACATTTTTCATGTCTGTGGCCTTCTTTCCCTTGCCTGACCGGCACTCATTAGCATAATGACCATTCTTGTCACATTTGTAGCATACATAATCAGCCTTTGCCTTCTTGGGAGCATCTCCTTTTTGGGCTCCATTCTTCTTAAAGAATTTCCTCTTCTTTCTTTGAGGACCCTGGGATCTAGATGAAATAGCAAGCATCTCTTCACGACGAATGTCCATCTCCACCACCACATTAGAAGGATCTTGAATATGGTTCATGTTCATTCTAGCAAGCTGGGGTTTTAATCCTAGAATGAACCTTTCATTCCTTCTAACATAAGTGTCAACCAAAGCTTATCCATATCGAGACAGCTCATAAAACTTAGCAGGGTACTCGGCCACTGACATCTTTTCCTGAACCAAATCCATAAACTTGCTCATCAATGTAGACTTAGCAACTTCAGATAGAAACATCTACTCAAATCTTCTCCTAAAACCATCCCATGTCAGCTCTTCCTCCGGTACCCCGATGGTAACACTATTCCACCAATGAAGCGCTGCCCCTTGCAACTGCCTACAGGCTAGCCTTCTCTTTTTCCATCATCCAAGCCTAAATCTGTACAAATTCTTTCACAACTTAGTAGCCAATCCTCAACTTCAACAACATCCTCCGGTGCAATAAACGGCTTTCTACCCAGACTAGTATTGTCTCTGCTTAACTTAGTAGAGTTATTCCTAATAGGAGCCATGGGATTTTCTCCTCCAACATTACCCGAAACTCCAACTTGTAAAAGATCGACCAACAACTGATAAACCATCCCCACATATACTGGTGGATTTCCAACACCTACATTGGCTTCAGCATTTGGATTAGCATTAGCTTGTCAACCTTGGTTCCTCCTGGTATTAGGTAGAGCATTTTCATTGGTTGTGGTGCTTCCTCCATCTAGATTTCTTCTTCCGTTTCTTACTTCCATATCTTCATTCTCATAAATCTGCATACGAGCCTTAGTAAGATACAAAAGAACGGTCTAAGAGAGAGGGGAATTACGTGATTATATATATCTATATATCAAATAAAAGTACGTTACAATAGCGTTAACCCAAACACCGATCATATTTTCAAATCTATTGGATTATGTTTGAAAATATTTTAGGTTTAACTTTCTTTTAAAGTTTCATAAACCTATGCTCTGATACCAACTTGTAACATGCCCCTATTTGGAGGCCCAAAACTAATGGCTACGGATGCTGTAGTTATCCATAGTTATTAATCTTCGACGACCAGATACGGCGGTGTTAGATTCATTGATAAATAGAAACATATGAATATGGAAAACTATTAAACTTCAAACAAATTCACATTCCATATCAAAAGATTTCCAATTTATTACATAATCCCATGTTCACAAACAACGTCCGGAGAAAATATATTTATTACAACATACACCCAAAGCGACATATGAAGATGCCCCCTGGGATGATCAGAGTATATACAGGCAATATAACTACTTTTCCATTAGAAACAACACAACATAATCAAAAGAAAAGAGAACTCTAAATATCTATCGTGCCTCCTGCACGTCTCCGGAAGCTTATTCGTCTTAGAGGTACATGAAAACCTCAACTTTCGAACTACCCAAAATCAATTGAGTACTCGAGAGTTTAAGGGGAAAACATAAACTTCCAGTCAGACATAAATCCTGGTATGAATAATAATCTACCATCTCAAATTATTTAGATATCTAGTAAGACTACACCGCTTAGCGGAACGGGTTTCCCTCGCTAGTATCTCAAAACTTTTACAAAACCATATGCTGTGCTCCTACATCCACAATGGTTAAAACATTGCAAAACAGTATAATATGATGATATGCAAAATAATTGAATTAATTCTGGATTACCGATACCCATTCAATTTTTGACTATCGATCTCTATTATAGTTTCTAGGATTGCTATTAACCAATAGTTTTCATAGGCTGACTAATAACCGGCTAAACATTTATGGACTCCCTATTCAATTACATAGTTTTCATGGGATCACTATGAACCTATTGGTAACTCCAATATTGTATCATACTAATTTTCATGTGTTGATTAGGAACCTATTGGTAACCCTAATATTCTTTCTGCTTACCATAGTTTTAAGGGTTGACTAAGAACCTATTGACATCTTTTAATATTTCATCCAGATATAGTTTTTATTGGCTAACTACAAACCTACAGGCCCAGCCAGTGTCCAATCATAGTTTTCATAGGCTTCTGTCTAAACATCTTCCTTTACACATAGTTTTCATGGGCTAACTATGAACCTGTTTATCTAACGTCTTTTTTATACATATTTTTCATGTGCTAACTATGAACCTATTGGCCTCTACCGAGATCCTTCTTTTATGTTTAGCAACCTATATTCTGGTCTTCCCGACCTCCTGGATGCAATTCTACTCATTCGGTAGTTTATTCCATTGGTACTCACTACTCAGTTAATCTAACTAGTTCTCCTACCCTTTATCCCTAAAATGCAGTTATGGTTCCATTATTAAATGAATATATTCACATTAGAAGAAGCAACATAAAACATAGAATTACCACACCTGTGGGTTTAATTTATCAATGATAGCTTCTTCTTAAAATCCTTTATAAAAACTCCTTTAATATTGCCAAGGGGTTTTTTCCTTCAAAAATAGAGTTTGGGTCATAAAACCTTTCAATACCTTCGAAACCCACCTTTCGGCTTCATATGATACCCACCTTTGAAAGCCTTAAAAATTTTCTTCAAAACAATAGGCTCCTGCCTTTTTATACATTTAAAGATACCTTTCTAAACCTTTCGAATACATTAAAGTATTAGCTTTTAACTTTAAAAGCTCAGCTTTGAAACTAGTTGAAAGTACCCCTTTCGACACTAATGGAAGTAACCCTTCCAAAAACATTGAAATTATCCCTTTCGAAAGCACTGGGTTTATACTTAAAACACTATTTAGGTCAATGTGAACATAATCAAAAGAATTTGTTTTAAAACCAATATAAATACATTAGGGAAAACTTGTTGGTGTCGGCAACATCCCTTTCGAAAGCCTAAAACATCTGGGTAAAACAATGGAAGGTTGGTGTCGAAACCCCTTTCGAAACCATCACCTTCGAAACCCCTAACCCCTTTCAAAAGCTTTAGGAAGTGGCTTGAACTTATAAAACAAAATACATTTCGGCAACACAGATATCTCATATACCATCGAAAGGTCAAAGAACGGTAGTAGGGTATCGACTATGTTTGAACCCCTTCTTTTAAAACATTCGTTCTTTAGTATAGAACCTAGTCGAAAGAACTTATAAATTAATGGAAACCCTTTCGAACGTCTTTAAATCCTCTTTTGAAACCAATTGCTTCGACACTATTTAAGGCTTAAAAAAAACATAGGTATGCGCTTTTCATTTAAAAAAAACACCAAGGTTTCGACCCCTTCGGAAGCTTTACTTTCGACACACTACCTTCCGCCTATCTCCAATCCACTGCGTACCTTCATAGAGATACCCTGTGTATTGGTTTTGGGATATTTGGTTTCGACAAGGATGATGGCGGAAGCTACTGTGTCGAAAGGCACTTTCCTAAGTAGGCGGAATCAGTTTTATGAGCAACTACAGGTTTAATTCTTGTTTGAGTAAACTTTTCTCTAACTAACCTGCCACATGTCAACACCGGATTGGTTGCCTTAACATTTTCAAATTCTATTCCAAAAATAACAATCGCTAATCCAGATCTAAACCTTGGTTAAGTTAATCAAACAAGCCCTTCCAATTTTTGCAAAGAAGCCCCCCCTCAAAAACAATTTATTTTTAGTAGCAAATCAGTTTGGAAAAATCCTAAAAAAATAACTTCAATCATTTTATCTAACATACCAAGCTTCTACTCTTTTCATTGATTCTTTGCTCCATCTCATTAGCTTCTTCTCTTCGATACAAAGCTTCTACGTTTTGGTGGCGATTAGCTCTTCTTGGCGGCATACTTGAAACTTCACAAAACTCTTCAACACTTCAAATTCAAACACTTTTCGGACTTTGATCCAAAATGAAACGGATCGAAAACTTCCACTTTGTTGCAAATCGCGATGAACACGATGGACAAAGTTTCGGCCTCCCATTCAAATCCGATCAAACAACTTCAATACAAAGTCGAACACTTCAACTTGATCACGGCTCAACACCTCAAGCTCTCGGCTATCTCTTCAACTTCAAAATGAATAGGCTCCAAGTCTCGATCTAGCTATGATTGGCTAGAACAAGCTCTGATACCAAAACTGACGCAGCGGATTAATCAAAACGATGTAAAACGGTGAATGTAGTAATCTGTGGATTTGAAGATACTGAAATGCCCAAATTCGTTGATCCGGAGATACCGAATTCTAGCTATCTCTGACACGTTGATCGCGCACGATACCGTGAGGAGAGATCTTCAATTCTTCGAGCGTTGATCAAGCGCACTTGATTCCGTGAATCGGCTTCTGCAATCATTGAATCGAGCACACTCGATTATCCGAGAGAGGAGATAGGAGATTACACTCAACTACCAATTTGAATGAAAGCACAAAGCAATCAAAAGAGAAATTTTATTCAAAAATCAACAACCTTTACAAATGACTCACACGGCCTATTTATAGGCGTTTTACAATTCACACAAAAAACAACAAAAAAAATACATCTCCTAAGTTGGTTCCGAGTTATAGCTTCCGACCTACGACCTAACATAACTCGGTGACAACTTAAGACAACACAGTTACAACACTTGCCTTTAGCGACTTAACAAACAGAACGACTTATGAAAATAGACGACATACGACTTACAAAACATACAGCTTTCGACTTAACAAATGGTAATTACAACAACACTTAGGTCGTGAGCGACCTACGACCTAAAACAGGCGACTTAACAGCAGCTTCTTCACGACTTAAGGAATCAACGGTTTTAGATTAACTCGGCATAAGAATCTATGGCCTCCAGAGCTTCAGCGACTTAAAACATAAGCGGTATCCCAAATCAACGTCTTAAAGAGATCAACGGTCTTCATACTTCAGCGACTTAAAGAATGGACGGCATCCGTAGCTTTGCGACCTAAAACAAAAGCGACATCAGGAATCAACGTCTTAAGGAAATCAATAAGCAGAGATTAACTCGGCAGACACATCAACGGCATCCAGGGCTTCGCGACTTAAGATGAAACTTTGTGACTTAAGAAGCCTAACTCCGCGACCTAAGTCTGTACGACTTAAAACTTCGCGACTTAAGAACATAGCATCTGAACCCTCTTCATGCGACCTTAGTTCCAACTCGTTAAGTCGTACACGAGTTAAAAACAAGTTAAGTCGTATCTCTTCATCAGTAGGTCGTCCCTTGGCTACATGACCTAACTGTTTGCTATCTCGCTTATCTTCCTTAAGTCGTACCAACGACTTATAAGCTTTGTTAGGTCGTAACCCTCCCCCGTTAAGTCGTAGCTCCTCCTCACGTGGCTCCTTAGGTCGTAGACGACCTACAACTTCTACGTTAGGTTGCAAAGCTTGGTCACGACTTATGCCTTTGACAAATGAGGGTTGCGCTGCATCATCCTCCCCAGGTTGAGAAAAATTCGACCTCGAATTTGTAAATTCTTCTCTATCAGCTCGTTCATCTCCGTGATATGGTACGAAATGTTTAACATTGAACACATCAGACGTATACACATCATCTGGCAGCTTCAGTTTATAAACATTTTCATTGATTCGTTTCACAACTTCCACCGGACCAATTTTTCTGGCTTTCAATTTGTTATACGCGCCTACAGGAAAACGATCTTTCGTTAATACTGCATAAACCAGATCACCTTCATGAAATTCAAATTTCCTTCGTTTCAAATCTGCAGATTGTTTATACTTCTCATTTGCTTTCTCTAATCGTCCTTGAACGATTTTATGACATTCCGTCAGCCCTTCAACAAAATCAGCAGCTTTCTTAATTGTCCCCTTTGAGTGTGGTATCACCGTTAAATCTAACGTTCCTTTCGGTAAGCTCGAATAGACAATCTGGAATGGACTGAACCCAGTACTTCGATTTACAACATGATTATGGGCAAACTCTGCTTGACATAGTTTCCTGTCCCAACTTTTCAGATTGTCCTGCACAAGACATCTCAACAAGTTCCCCAACGATCTATTAACAACCTCGGTCTGTCCATCCGTTTGCGGATGATAAGCACTATTGAACTTCAGCTTCGTTCCCACCATTTTCCACAAACTCAACCAAAAGTGACTCAGAAATCGAGTATCTCTATCCGACACGATAGATTCTGGCAATCCATGTAGTCGATAGATTTCCTTGAAAAATAATTGAGCAACATGAACAGCATCCGCCATCTTCTTACAAGCAATAAAATGTGCCATCTTTGAAAATCTGTCTACCACAACGAATATCGAATCATTTCCCCTTTGAGTTCTAGGCAAACCCAAAACAAAATCCATACTGATATCCACCCATGGTTTTATAGGCACGGGTAACAACATATATAAACCAGCATTAGTCGCAGTTCCTTTCGAAACCTGACAAATATGACAACGCTCCACAAACTTCTCTACCTCTTTCCTCATTGATGGCCAAAAGTAAGACTGTGAAATCAACTGTAAGGTACGGTCTCTCCCAACATGTCCCTCTTCGTGTAACTCCTTGATAATCTTCATTCTCAGACTACCCTCCGGTATGCACAATCGATTTCCTTTGAACAGAAAACCATCTACCATCAAAAACTCATCCGTCTTTCCCTCCTTGACTTTATCAACCACCTTTGCAAAGTAAGGATCATCGACAAATAATTCTGGCAACACATCGAACCCTGTCACCTCAACTTTCAGTGTAGTCAACAAATGACTCCTTCTACTCAAAGCATCAGCCACTCGATTCGTCACCCCTGACTTGTGTTTAACAACAAAAGTAAACTGCTGCAGATATGCAATCCACGATGCATGTCTCGCTGAAATCTTATCTTGTCCTTGTAAATGCTTCAACGCCTCATGATCAGTGTAAAGAACAAACTCTTTCTGAAATAGATAGTGTCTCCAGTGTTTGATAGACTGCACAACAGCATAAAATTCCACATCATATGTACTGTATCTCATCTTCGCTCCTGACAACTTCTCACTGAAATATGCAATTGGACGTCCCTTCTGACTCAACACTCCTCCAATTCCAACCTTGGATGCATCAGTATGTAGTTCAAACACTAGCTGAAAATCAGGTAATACTAGAATTGGTGCAGACGTCAAGAGTTCTTTGATTCGCTCAAAAGCAACTCCGGCTTCCTCCGTCCATGCAAACTGTTTACCCTTCATGCAATCCGTAACAGGTGCCATCACACTACTAAAGTGTGGAATAAACCTTCGATAAAATGAAGCCAACCCGTGAAAACTACGAACTTCCGTTATCGTCTTGGGTTGTGGCCAATCTCTAATCGCTTCAACTTTACTTTGGTCAACTTGTATTCCTTTCTCTGAAACAACATACCCCAGAATTAAAACACTATGCGTCATGAACACGCATTTCTTTGTAGCAGCATAAAATTGTTCTTCACGTAGAATCATCCGCACTTCCCTCAAGTGTTGAACATGCTCTTCCATACTCCTGCTATATATCAGAATATCATCGAAATACACCACCACAGACTTCCCAATGAATGGGCCAAAAAATCTGGTTCATCACCCTCATGAAAGTACTCGGTGCGTTTGATAAGCCAAATGGCATAACCAACCATTCGTATAGACCTTCCCTCGTCTTGAATGCTGTCTTCCATTCGTCCCCTGGTCTAATGCGAATCTGATGATAACCGCTCTTCAAGTCAATCTTAGAAAAGATTACGGACCCACTGATCTGATCCAACAAATCATCAAGCCTAGGCATCGGAAATCTGTATCTAACTGTGATCTTATTCAATGCTCGACTGTCTATGCACATCCTCCACGTTCCATCCTTTTTGGGTACCAATAAAGCTGGTACAGCACAAGGACTTAAACTCTCCTGCACACGCCCCTGTTCAAGCAATTCCTCTACCTGCCTCCGTAACTCTTCATGTTCCTTCGGACTCATTCGATAATGTGGTCTGTGTGGCAACACAGCACCTGGAACAAGATCTATCTGATGTTGTATATCCCTCAACGGTGGCAATTCCGTTGGTAACTCCTTTGGAAATACATCGTCAAATTCTTTCAAAACTGGTTTAACTTCATCTGGTATTTCAACCTCTTCACTGCTTTCTCGCCCAATCAACAAAAACACTTCAGGCTCTTCCTCAACCTCCTTAACAAACTCTTTCAAAGATAATAAAGTTTTCAGCTCTTCAATCTCTTCTGACTTACTTTCTCCTTGTGATCTCTTCTTCGGAACTAGGATAATTTTCGTGCCTTCAAACATAAAATTGTAGCTATTGGTCCGACCGTCATGTTGTACTGCTCGATCATACTGCCATGGTCTTCCCAATAATAAGTGGCAAACATCCATCTCTACTACATCACACCAGATTTCGTCTTTGTATTTCTTCCCAATAGAGAATGGAACACGAACTCGTCTATCCACTTCCACTTCTCCTCCTTTTCTCAACCATGCTAACTTGTATGGACTCGGATGTTTCTCTGTCTTCAATTTCAACTTTGTCATAGCTTCGGTTGAAATAATATTATCAAAGCTTCCAGCGTCGATCACAAACTTACACACCTTCCCCAGAATAGTACATGTCGATTGAAAGATATTACTCCTCAACCAACTAGCTTCCTCCTGCTTCGGTGTCAAACATGATCTCCTCAGCATTAGATTACAACCTTCATCTCCTGACGCAATATCCTGCTCATCCTCCTCAGCTGGATTAGAACAATCTCCATCAACATCCTCATCGTCAACTTCTACAATCATGGTTCTCTTCTTTGGCTTTGGACACTCACTGCTTTTATGACCCAATTCCTGACAATTGTAACATTTGAAACCATTATTAACCCTTGCCTTCTCAGCCTCCTTCACCACTGGTCTACTGATAGGTTTAGAAACATTAGAACTCTCACTAACAGCCTTCACTTGATTGTTAGAATTAGTAAACACACCACCTCCTCGTCGTCCCTGCTTCTCCCAAGCCAACGCTTTCTGATGTGCTTCTGCTACAGATCTAGGATCGAACATATTAACCATATCCTGAATCTGCATTCTCAATCCCCCAATGAATCTAGATGTCAGCTGCTCTTCTGTTTCCATAATATCATTCCTTGCAATAAGTTGACAGAATTCATCAGCATAGTCATTCACAGATTTCGTCCCTTGTCTCAAGTTCTGCAAACGTTGATACATCAAAGATTGATAATTGTAAGGTAAGAATGTTGCTTTCATCAATTTCTTCATCTTCTCCCAAGATTCAACTTTTGACTTTCCCATTCGTTCACGTGTAAGTTTGGTTTGCTGCCACCATGCCAAAGCTCTACCCCTCAGCCTCGTAGCAACCAACTTCACTCTACGATGTTTTGGAACTTCTTTGAAATCAAAAATCTTTTCAACATTAGCTACCCAATCTAGAAATTCCTCTACTTGCATACCACCTTTGAATTCAAGAATTTCAGTCTTCATCCCCGACTCCCACTTGTGATCATACTCAGAGTGATTTCTTCCTTGTCCTCGTCCTTGTCCTCGAACACTACCACCATCATACTCCTTTTCAAAATCAGATGTATATCGTTGTCTATCTCGTCCACCCACATCTCTACTACCATCACGCCTACCACCATCATCCCTTCTATCTACATTCCTCCGTTCACGATCATTCATGTTCCTCCCACGCCCTTGATCATTTTCAACACTTCTGTCTCGATTGGAATGTGGCGAGACTCTACTACCCCCATGGTTAGATTCAGGTGAAACCCTTCTCCGATTTTGATTCATCTCCGTCATAAGCTTCTCTAACCGGCCAATTCCTTCGTTAAGTTTTTCACTAAAGTTTTCATTGATTCTTTGCTCCATCTCATCAGCTTCTTCTCTTCGATACAAAGCTTCTACGTTTTGGTGGCGATTAGCTCTTCTTGACGGCATACTTGAAACTTCACAAAACTCTTCAACACTTCAAATTCAAACACTTTTCGGACTTTGATCCAAAATGAAACGGATCGAAAACTTCCACTTTGTTGCAAATCGCGATGAACACGATGGACAAAGTTTCGGCCTCCCACTCAAATCCGATCAAACAACTTCAATACAAAGTCGAACACTTCAACTTGATCACGGCTCAACACCTCAAGCTCTCGGCTATCTCTTCAACTTCAAAATGAATAGGCTCCAAGTCTCGATCTAGCTATGATTGGCTAGAACAAGCTCTGATACCAAAACTGACGCAGCGGATTAATCAAAACGATGTAAAACGGTGAATGTAGTAATCGGTGGATTGGAAGATACTGAAATGCCCAAATTCGTTGATCCGGAGATACCGAATTCTAGCTATCTCTGACACGTTGATCGCGCACGATACCGTGAGGAGAGATCTTCAATTCTTCGAGCGTTGATCAAGCGCACTTGATTCCACGAATCGACTTCTGTAATCGTTGAATCGAGCGCACTCGATTATCCGAGAGAGGAGATAGCAGATTACACTCAACTACCAATTTGAATGAAAGCACAAAGCAATCAAAAGAGAAATTTTATTCAAAAATCAACAACCTTTACAAATGACTCACACAGCCTATTTATAGGCGTTTTACAATTCACACAAAAAACAAAAAAAAAATACATCTCCTAAGTCGGTTCCGAGTTATAGATTCCGACCTACGACCTAACATAACTCGGTGATGACTTAAGACAACACAGTTACAACACTTGCCTTTAGCGACTTAACAAACAGAACGACTTATGAAAATAGATGACATACGACTTACAAAACATACAACTTTCGACTTAACAAATGGTAATTACAACAACACTTAGGTCGTGAGCGACCTACGACCTAAAACAGGCGACTTAACAGCAGCTTCTTCACGACTTAAGGAATCAACGGTTTTAGATTAACTCGGCATAAGAATCTACGTCTTAAAGAGATCAACTCCGGAGCTTCAGCGACTTAAAACATAAGCGGTATCCCAAATCAACGTCTTAAAGAGATCAACGGTCTTCATACTTCAGCGACTTAAAGAATGGACGGCATCCGTAGCTTTACGACCTAAAACAAAAGCGGCATCAGGAATCAACGTCTTAAGGAAATCAATAGGCAGAGATTAACTCGGCAGACACATCAACGACATCCAGGGCTTCGCGACTTAAGATGAGACTTTATGACTTAAGAAGCCTAACTCCGCGACCTAAGTCTGTACGACTTAAAACTTCGCGACTTAAGAACATAGCATCTGAACCCTCTTCATGCGACCTTAGTTCCAACTCGTTAAGTCATACACGAGTTAAAAACAAGTTAAGTCGTATCTCTTCATCAGTAGGTCGTCCCTTGGCTACATGACCTAACTGTTTGCTATCTCGCTTATCTTCCTTAAGTCGTACCAACGACTTATAAGCTTTGTTAGGTCGTAACCCTCCCCCGTTAAGTCGTAGCTCCTCCTCACGTGGCTCCTTAGGTCGTAGACGACCTACAACTTCTACGTTAGGTTGCAAAGCTTGGTCACGACTTATGCCTTTGACAAATGAGGGTTGCGCTGCATCATTTTGTTTGGCTAACTTTTAACCTTTGGATGACTCGGGCCTATAAGACAATATCAAAATTTATCTAACATCTGTTAAACACACCTCTTCTTTGGATGATCTGTCCCTAACTATTTGTTAAATACTTCACTTCTAGATGGTTTGTCCTTAACTTATCATCTTCCAGGGTCACCTGATCCTAATTGTTTTGTAGGCTCACAATAACCTATTTGTATACAAAATATATTTCTTTTTGTGTGTATCCATAATTTTAGTACTACCTATGACAAAGCCTTACACACTAGAATTTTGGACTAAATTGGGGCTAATAGTTAATGTATAGGACGCGACCCTATACCAGTTCCATCTAGTATCTAATGTCTCAGTCATTTTACTTAGGAATATCTTCCCAAAAATGATTTATGACCTTTAAATCAAACTCAAACAAGGAAAATTATATAATTTCTATGTTTTACTCAAAATCACCTTGACATGTTATATATATACTTTACTCAAATCTTAGTCGATGAAAACATTAAACTTTTGAAAGCTTCCCCTCCAAAACCATTGAAAGTACCCCTTTTGAAACCATTGAAAGTAGCCATTCTGAAACTTTTGATGGTACCCCTTTCAAAACCATGTAAAGCCCTTTCTTTTATCTATGCCAATAGGCCAAAACCTTCCTTTCGAAACCATTCTCAAAACCCTTTCTAAACCTTTTTAAACCTTCCTTTCGAAAGCTTTAAAACCTCAGACTTCTTTCTTTTAAAAACCTTTAAACATTGCGATTCGAAACCATTCGAAACCATCAGAAAACAAAATCTTCTAACTCCTTTGAAACCTTTGGGAGCCACCCCTTCGAAACATCTTTTAACACCTTTCGAAAGCATTAAACCTAAACCTTTCGAAAGCATTTGGGTACAATTTTAAACATGTGGAAACCTTTCGAAACCATTCAAAGTAAACTCCTTCGAAACCCTCTGAAAACATCTCGGTTGAAACCAGATTGGGTTATTGTAACATCCCCTATCTAGAGGCCCAAAACTAAGCACTATGGATGTTGCAGTTGTTTGTACCAAAAATGGGCACAACACCCTTCGGAAGTTTTTGAAGAGATAAAAGTGAAGAAAGAAAATTAAAACTGAGGATTATCTAACAAAAACTCCAAATAACAGAAATGTAAAATGCAAAGACAAGCGATTTAGAGTGGTTCGGCGTTTCGCCTACGTCCACTATGAAGTTTGATGACTTTATTGCTTGATACTTGAAGATTACAATTTATTATAATGTAGTACAACTTATTTTATGAGCTTAGTCTGAATCTAAGGTAGCAGTGGTGATTTGGAGTAAATCTGATAGAGTCTGGGCGCTCTATAGCTCATAAAATTGTCCGACCCCTTTTCAGAATGACCAGGGGCTCTATTTATAGGTGTAGGAGGCTGATATTTAGCCTAAATTTCAGGAGACTACTTCTAGCACGTGTGGGGGCCCACATGCCCGCCTTTAGGAAATCCGGGCCCACTTTGGGATCGATTCGAAATCCATTCGAATCGATCAAGAAATTGTCCAATAGAGCTGAAATTTAGTGTGGGCATTCTTCAACATGTTCATAAGTTTCTGTGAAAATTTCAAAGCATTTGGACTTGTAGATCTCAAGATATGGTCGATTCGAAATTGCGTTCTTCATTTGTTCATCCTGTTCGAATCGATCTATTCGAATCGAATCCTTCGAATTGATCGCCTGCACGGGCTCTTATGGTGATGTGGCGTGCAATCTTTGGGTCGATCCGCTTTTTACTCCGGTTTGATCGAGTCGTTCCAAGTATCTCGCCGCTTTGACTTGATGGATTCGAAGACATTGATCGTTCCTGGATTCGAGCAAGGCCTCGTTTGTATCGATCGTGTCTCGCTTCAGTTGAACGATACGAAATGACTGTTCTGGACGGATTCGAAGTGGAGTAATATCATCGATTCGAAGGAACTAAATTTGATGGATATGAACAAGATGGGTGTGAGGTCTCTGCCATTCTGATCGATGCGGAGGCGATGGATTCGAACATAGCTCCTGCCGATGGATATGAAGATGTTGGTGCGAAGTCCATGGATTCGAAAACGAGCCAGTTCCTTCCAATTTGAATTGATCATAACCTAAGTATACTAACTCGGATCGACTTGAAATTAGGAACGTTGGCTCTCCTGGATTTGCTTGTAATGTCTTATTAATTGTGGCTCAATCCGGACTCGGACAAAATTCATCGATATCTCTGACAAGCGATACTTTGGTTTTAGTCAATCCCTTGGTATCTCGGCCTTGCCAAAAGGCGGGATAACATTTGCCCCCCAAAGTACGTCTTGTGTAAACATGGCATGCTCTGAAAAGCTACAGTCTTTTATGCTGAATATTTCTGTCCAATTGGTTGCTTGACAGTCGTCTTTTAGCCTTTTTTTGTAATCTTCTTTTAAACAAATGTTCAACAAGCGTGCTCTACTTTGATAGACATGAAAATCATTGATGGATATGCAATCCTGATTCGTATCGATGAGTTCTTGTCGCCGTGGGTCAAGTTTTGATGGATTCGAATCGATGATCTCGAATCGATGGGGTTGAGTGTTCTTAAAACTATCTTCATTTAGTCGTTTCGTATCGATGAACTCAAAGCATACGGGTTGGAGTCGAATCGATGGATTCGAAAGCCGGTCTCAATCTGGTGGATGCCATCTTTTGCTTCGTTTCGATGGAGGCAAAAAAGTCGATGGATTCGAGTAGAATACTTCGAATCGGTCTAGATTTTCACCTGTTGAGGCCGGTCATATACACCGGGAGGCTAATCGCCACTTGGGTTACTATAATACTAGGGTCCTGCTCATTTTTCACTTTTTACTTTTGCTCCATTTTCTTGTGCGCTTCGAATCGACTCCAAATTTCAAGAACGAAGACGAACGAATTACCTTCTTCTTCAAATCGAACTAACATCCAAGCCTTTCTAATCTAATTTCACTTTTAGGTAGGTAATTCGACTATGTATTTGGAGTTATAAGATCTGAAATCCCTTCTAATTCCGTTCGCGTTCGTATCGATCTTAATGGATTCGAAATCGGGAATGAAATCAATAGAGGTTGTCTGGAGGAAAGCAGGACCTTTTCTTCGTGTCGATCCGGAGTGTCGGCAGTCGAATCGATCTGGGAGGTGACACTTCTCCAAGGTGTTCGTATTGATCTGGTCATAAGAGTTTAGGGGTTTGCAGGTTGAATCGATCACAGGTGGCGGAAAACCACGTCGATTCGTGGTGATTGTTACGTTGAGTTGCCCCTTGTTATCATTTCGAAGAATCTTAGGTAGGTGACCGATACGAGGCCTAGGTTTATTTGATGCGAAGTTCTTATCTTTTCAGATCGATGCGAACCTTCGACCGATGATGGATTCGATGCTCTTGCCTTCTGATGGTTTCGAACACTCTGCTGCGATCGATACGAAGTGCATCGATTCATTCCGGATCGATACGAAAATTGGGCTTCTCCTGATCGATTCGAAACTAAACTTTTATTTTGATCGGTTCAGATAAGCCTTTACAGATTCGAAATTTTCACACATTTAACGGCATGATTCTGACGAGCTTCATCTCTGCATATTTGACTTGAACTTTTATACTGCATACTTGACTGCCCTTCGAAGCTCGTCGATGGAACTGTACTTTGACAAATAAAACACAAACCAATCACCATGAATTATGGACACTATGGTTTAAGACGGTCTGCAATGACGGTCACTTTAACCAACTCCATAATTTCCGAAGTTTTCATCTTGTCTTCGATTTTGTTGAATTTACAAAGAATTAGCTGCACTGCACTTCACAACACACACTTTACAAGGGGAAATGAACGGGTTTTTTCGTTTGCTTAACGTTACTTTCTGATGAGTTAGTCAGTGATGGAATCTTCGAGCTCTTAACAGCAAGAGATTCTGAGTTCTCCTCCTTCGGTCCTCGTAATTCCAGACATCCCAACGGAGATAGTAGATCCAGCTCCTGACAAGTTGCAAGATGCTATATTTATTGAGGACCCTATAGACTCTGTTCAATCCAATGTTTCTGAAAATCTGTTGGGCAGGATATGCACAAGATACAACATTCCTTTGGACGATGTGCTATTACCGGGATCTAGTGATAGACCTCACTGTCCGCCGGAAGGGTACACTCCCTTTTATCGCCATGCTTGTGCGGCCGGAATACTCCCTCCATTCAATCAATACATTAGGGAGATGTTATCATTTCTTGGAATTGCTCCCTCTCAGTTACATCCCAACGGGCACGCGCTACTGAACAGTGCGTTCATTGTATTTATGGAACATCTCTTCCGCCCACCAAGGCCAACGGAAATCAGATATCTATTTAATTTCAAGAGTAGAGGCGATAGTCTATCCTTTACATTTTTGGAGGCAGTCAGGAACTGTCATGTTATTACCGGAGCCTGGACCAGACTCAGTTACTTCTAGAATGAATGGTTTTATGTCCGGTGTCCTCCAGGTTTTGCTAAGCGATGGTTGTCTAGACGTAAGTGTCGTAACCCGTCGATGATTTCCTTGACTAATGGTTTTTTAGCATAGGTATTGACATCCTACTTTTCTTACAGCTATTATCTCAAGACCCGACGACGGGTATTACAAGGGCATGGTTCGGAGCCTTCAAGAGATCCCGGGCGATTTGAGACACATCGACTTGGTGTTGACTGACTATAACTTAAGAGCTCTTGGGTTGATCGAAATAAATCAGAGCATAGTCACTGAAGGGATGCTAAGGCCCGTTCCAAAGAAGAAGAAGAAAATGGCGAAGAAAACGCTCGGAGTTGTGATAACCGAATTGAGCGACGAAGAAAGGACTCACACATATGTCGAGCCGGTGGCTGTTTTTTCGGGCAATTTCTAAGAATTGGGAGAGAGACGGAAAAGCAAGACCTTCGTTGCCAAAAAACTCAAATCTAAGGGGTGGAAGTCTGTAGATGTGTCTCTTCCCACTTCCGAAGTCATAATTTTCGAGGCCGCCCCTTCTCAATCGAGAGATATTTTCAAAGGGCTTGGTGATATTCCCTTCCCGGATTATATATCAATTCACCACAATCCCGGGTTCGAAGAATTTCAAGATGTTTTAAATATGAGCGAGCCCTTTCCTTTTAGTGCGGTCAACACTTCCGGTTGGTCAGAGGGTTTACACATTTACACACACTTCCACAGCACTACACGATTTCCGCATATTGAACATCACTTTTGTAGGATTCTAAACTACGGTTCCTTCTTATCGTAGGTGAGATGTCAGGTCGTGGATCCACTCTGGATAGGCTCCGCAATGTACGCCGATCTTCCTCATATTATGAGTCCCGCTGGAGGGAATCAGATAGGGATCATGGACGAGGCTATAACAGCCAGGAGCGCTATGATAGAGATCGAGATTATTGGCATTGCCATTCTGGTCAAGATCTTACTGATAGGGATAGAGGCCATCAGTACCGATCATGATCTCGTTCTCCTCCGCCTCCTAGGGCCTCTGTAGATCTCCCTGAGTCTTCGCAGCAACAACAGCCTTCTTAGTCTTCAAGGCCCGAAACTCAACTGCAAAGAGTCGAACCACAAACAGCTGCTATTGTTGAACAGGCTCCGGCAGAATTAACGGGTGAAGGAGCCATTAAGCTTGCTCAGATGAAGAAATACTTTCCAGAAAATTTCCTGGATGCATATGTCTTCCCTTCCCATCTCAAGAGGATTCCTCCGGATACTGAGAATATCGCGTATGACTATATTCGTGACTTTTATGCTCAATACAAGGGGTGGTACAAAGCAGCTGTAAAAGCTTCAAAAGTGGCTTTTGACCGGGCGAAGATTATTGAGAAGCGTGATGCTGACATTGCCGAGAAAGACCGCATCATCCAGGTTCTTCAATCAGAGACGGAGTCATCTCGAAGTTCAGAACTTCAAGCGCTTAAAAAGCATGATGAGGCCGTAACGAAGATGGTGAGGATGCAACAGGCACATTATGCCTTAGTAGAGGGGATGGGCCATCATTATATCACCGTTGTAGCTGAACGAGACATCGCCGTTAAAGAGCTGAATGAGCTTAAAGCCAAATTCGCCGAGGTGGTGAAAGAAAAAGATGATGCAAACACCGCCGCTCAGGATGCATGCGATCAATCCGTATCACTTCGAGGTGAACTTGTTGCGGCGGTGGTAAAGGCTAAGTCTGTGGAGGTAGAAGCTGAAGAAAAAATCATGGCAGAGCAGTCCAGGATGGAAGCTGATTTTGATAATCTACTGGTCACATACAACGCCAATGTGCAGGAGCACATAAATTTATCTTGGCTTGGAGATGACTCTATGATCTTGTACAACGCCTGGACTAGGCTGGTGGAGGAGAAGAAAGCAGTGTATCCGGACGAAGCACTGGATGATTTCGAGCTTGAGACGCGCTTGCTTACTGAGGAAGAGAGGAAGGTTCTTCACGAGGCGATGATTTCCGTGGAGAAAGAGAGACTTGGTGCTCGGCAGATAGAGACTGGTGAGGGCTCGGGGATCGAGCATCATGAAGCAAATGTTGGAGCTGTAATTCCAACATTGCCCGAAGCCACTGGCGCGGTCGATCCCCAGTCTGTCCCCGCTTATAACCCCGATCAGGCGCAATTGTCTCCCGTCGATGCCCTTGCCTCTGCACCTGCCCATACATCGGGTCAGGCTAAGGAAGGTATTCGAACACCTCCCGTATATACTTAGTGTGGTGAATCTGAAGCAATACATTTAGCTAACAATCTTTGCTTTTTCTCATTCAGTGACCGAAGTTGTTATCTCTGTGCCTCCTGCATCTGAAGTTCCTTATCAAGCGCAAGGGGCCATTGTCACCGAGGCTATTATGACATCTACTGTGGTCGGCGAAGGGGGAGAAACGAGCATGTTATCTTTCGATGCTCAGATGATTGAGGAACTCCTTAGTCAACCCAACGATCCCTTCGCAGATCCATCATTCGCCATGAGTGGCGTTACTCCAGCTACTAGCTCCTTCATGCCGGCCACTAGCACGTCCAGCGCGGCCCAAGCATCTCGTTAGGATGAAATTTTGCCTGAAATCAATGCTGAGATGGCAGCGGTGAAAGCAGGCATGAATCCGTCTGGCCCTACCCCACTAATGATGATATCGCCGGGTGGCATTGTGGTTATTGCAAGTGCTCCTACCCTGCTTCCTGTTACAGCTCCTATGCCTTCGATTCCATCCACCAAGAAAGTCTCTGTCGCCTCAAGCTCCGAGGAGGATGTTGACATTATGTCGCAATCAGAGGACAAACCGGAGAAGAGCAAATGATTGAGGAGGAAGTCGGGTAGCGGATCCTGCGGAACTACCCCAAAAAAGAAGCCGAGGAAGAAGAAAGATTGAATGCTTCCTTTAGTTTGCTGTCATGTTCGGGGGTAGTGTTTTATTTTGTCTTTTTCGTTTTCTATAGCCATGTATAGATGAGGGCTCGGCCCCCGCTAGTGGGAACTTTTTGAATTAGCTTGTAATCCGATTCTTTTTGTTGATAATTGAAATGAAAACATATTCTCTTTTGTCTTCAATTCAATATTTGCTTTGGTTCTGCCCACAGCTTCGGGGATAAGTACGGAGTTGATGTATGTTTATACTCCGTCTTGCACTCTGGGAGTACGGAGTTAAGTTAATGTTTATACTCCGTCTCGCACTCTGGGAGTACGGAGTTAAGTTAATGTTTATACTCCGTCTCGCACTCTGGGAGTACGGAGTTAAGTAATGTTTATACTCCGTCTCGCACTCTGGGAGTACGGAGTTAAGTAATGTTTATACTCCGTCTCGCACTCTGTGAGTACGGAGTTAAGTAATGTTTATACTCCGTCTCGAACTTTGGGAGTACGGAGTTAAGTAAGGAATTATCGTGTATCAACTCATGTCTAGCCTTACGTGATGGCTTGCCCCCGAGCTCGGGTTTCATTTAGCGAGTGGCCGGTCGTATCACAACCACACCCTACTTGAATAAATTCCACTGCGTGATGGAATTTAGCTCCGTGCATCGTGATGTCATACATTGTATTCAATGAATCACAGCTCTGGCTTGAAGAGATGGCATTTTATTGTTGAAATAAGAAAATATGGCACAGTCAGTTGCCTTATTACAAATTCTAATTTCGAAATGGAAAAGTAAATTGTGAAATGGAAAAATATAATGAATAAATAAAGCCTGTCATGTGTAATAGCGACGAAGACTCTCGATGTTCCAGGCCCTTGGCAAATCAAGACCGTCAACGGTCGATAGTTTGAATGCTCCATCTCCGAGTCTTTGTGTAATCACGTATGGTCCTTCCTAATTTGGTTTCATGTGTGAAGGAACCGGATAGATTCTCTTGAGAACGAGATCGCCGAGTTTAAAAGTTCGAGGTCGAACTTTGGCATTGTACAATCGGGCGACTCGACTTCGATATGCGGCCGCTCTCAAATCGGCCTCTTCCTGCTTCTCATCCAGTAGATCCAAAGATTCAGCAAGCAATATAGCATTTGTTTTCGGATCATAATAAGTCACGCGATGGGAAAACACTT
Organism: Allium fistulosum; assembly: GCA_030737815.1. Classification (NCBI taxonomy): domain Eukaryota; kingdom Viridiplantae; phylum Streptophyta; class Magnoliopsida; order Asparagales; family Amaryllidaceae; genus Allium; species Allium fistulosum. The sequence continues at coordinate 208,604,547 of CM060904.1, read as the reverse complement.
CCGTCTCGACTGGAATAACGGCTTCTGAGCCATAAGATAAGGAAAATGGGGTGTGTCCGGTTGCGGTCTTGTGAGTCATTCGATAAGCCCATAATGCCATAGGAAGTTCATCAACCCATTTGCCCCCGGCCTTTTACAGTCGTTTCTTTAGGATGGATTTTATAACTTTATTGACAGCTTCGACCTGACCGTTTGCCTAAGGATGTGCAACCGTTGAGAATTTTTTATGGATATGAAACCGTTGATAGAAATTCTTGAATTCTGCACTTTCGAACTGGGCTCCATTATCGGTAATGATGGTATGCGGGAGTCCAAATCGATAGATGATGTTGTGAACTACGAAATTTATTACATTCTTTGTCGTAATTGTTGCGAGAGCTTCAGCTTCGGCCCACTTTGTAAAGTAGTCAACGGCGACGATGGCGTACTTCTCACTACCTTTTGCCAGAGGTAAAGCACCGATGATATCGATGCCCCACATTGCGAATGGCCAGGGACTGACCATTTGAGTTATCTCGGTAGGTGGGGCTCTTGGAATTCGGGCGTGTTTCTGGCACCTATCGCACTTTCTGGCATAGTTTGCTGCATCTCGGTTCATTGTCGGCCAGTAGTATCCATATCGAAGTATTTTCTTAGCGAGAGCTTGCCCACCGGTGTGATCGCCACACCCTCCTTCGTGTACGTCATGTAACACTCGTTTGATTTCATCATGTGCGATACACCGGAGGAGAGGAACAGAATATCCTCTTCTATACATGACTTTGTTCTGAATGACGAACCGTGAAGCTTTTCGTAGAATTTGTCTTTTCTCATATCTATGCTCAGGCAATGTCCCATTCTCAATGTAATTTCGATATGGAGTCATCCACGATTCTCTACTGGGAGCGGTTTCGAACACAAAATCTGTCTCTACTTGATCAATACTTGGGGAGGACAAAGTTTCGACTGGGACAAGTCCCATCTGCTGTGCTTCACCTGTACTGGCTAACTTTGCTAACGAGTGAGCCTTCTGGTTACGCTCACGGGGTATATAATAAATGGCATAATAATCAAACTGATTCAGTACTTCCTAAACTCGAGCTAAGTAAGCAGCCAGCCTTCGATCTCTCGCTTGATACTCTCCCCGTACTTGACACAGAACTAATTATGAATCACAATAAATTTCCAGAGCGATAATTCTCAAATCTCTGGCAAATTTTAGTCCAGCTAAGAGGGCTTCATATTTAGCTTCATTATTGGTTGCATGAAAACCGAATTTCAAAGCATAACATATAGATCGACCTTCGGGAGTTTCAAGTATAACTCCAGCGCCTGAACACCGGTCTTTTTATGCACTTTCAGTATACAGCTTCCAGATGTATTCGGGGGATTCACTGGTTTCGGGCAAGTCCTCTAGAATGGTAAATTCGGCTATGAAATCCGCTAGGACTTGTCCTTGAATGGCTCTCCGCGGAGCATAAGTGATATCAAATTGACTCAGTTCAATGTTCCACTTGAGTAACCTACCAGATGTCTCAGGCCGCGTGAGGACCTATCGTAACGGCTGATCGGTATACACAGTAAGAGGATGAGCTTGGAAGTAAGGATGGAGCTTTCTTGAGGCAATGACCAGGCAATAAGCCAGTTTCTCCAGTCTTGGGTAATTTCTTTCAGCTCCTATTAGCCGTTTACTAACATAGTAGACCGGTTTCTGCACTCGGTCTTCTTCTTGGATTAGAGTAGCGCTGATTGCATGCTCCGATACTGCCAGATACAGGTACAATTGTTCGTGGTCAATCGGCTTTGACAAGATCGGTGGTGTGGAAAGATGTTGAACCAGCGATCAGAATGCATCTTCACATTCCATGGTCCATTCAAAGTTTCGCTTTCCTTTCCGGATTAGTTCGAAGAAAGGAATGCATTTATCGGTGGATTTTGAAATGAACCTGCTCAGTGCTTCTGCCTTCCCGTTGAGACTCTGGACTTGTTTTATGGTTCTTGGAGTTTGCAAGTTCCTTATTGCCCAGATCTTTTCGGGATTTTCTTCTATCCCTCGAGCGTTAATGATAAATCCGAGGAACTTTCCAGAGGCGACACTGAAATGACACTTTAATGGATTGAGCTTCATTCCATATTCTCGAAGAATGCAGAACATGGAATCCAAATCTCTGATGTGATCGGTAGAGAATCAAGATTTTACTAGCATGTCATCTACATAAACCTCCATGGTCTTCCCGATCTGGTCGGCGAACATCCGGTTGACCAAGCGTTGGTATGTTGCTCCGGCATTTTTTAGACCAAAAGGCATGACTTTATAGGAGTATAGTCCCAGATCGGTCACGAAACTGGTATGTTCTTGATCAGGCAAATGCATAGGTATTTGATTATAGCCAGAATAAGCATCCATGAAAGATAATAATTCATGCCCAGATGTTGAATCCACGAGCTGGTCAATTCGAGGAAGCGGAAAACTGTCTTTTAGACAAGCCTTGTTTAAGTCGGAGTAGTCGACGCAAGTTCTCCATTTCCCATTCGGTTTTCGAACCAATACGGGATTTGATACCCATTCTGGATACAAAGCATCTCGGATAAACCCATTTGATTGTAACTTATCAACCTCCTCTTTAAGGGCGGCAGATCTCTCTGGATCCATACCACGCCTTTTCTGCTTGACCGGAACATACCGCAGATCAATATTCAGGGAGTGACTTACGATGTCCGGCGAGATCCCGCACATATCTGAGTGTGTCCAGGCGAAAACGTCGAGATTCGCCCGGAGAAATTCAACCAATTCCTGTTGTGTCTGTTTGCCCAGTTGAGATCCAACTTTTAGCATCCTCGAATCATCATCCTCATTGATTGGGACGTCCACAGTCAGTTCGTCCGGGGAAGCTTGATTTTCCTTAGATTCGTCTTTTTCTTCGTTGTCTCTAGGGTCAAGGTATTTCAAAAATTGGTTGCGGTGCCCGGGCCATGGCTTAGACGCTAATTGTCAATTATCAGCAAAACGGACGCAGAGAGATTCCTCTACGCCCTTTCCTTTCTCCTTTCGTTGTACTCCTTGTAGTTCAGCCACATAGCAGGCCCTCTCCACAGCCTGATCTCCTTGAATGACTCCGACCCCATGATCAGTGGGGAACTTCAAAGTCAAGCACCATGGGGCAATGGCTGCCCTGAACTCAGCAAGGGCCGGTCGGCCCAAAAATGCATTATAAGGCGAATCAATGTCCAAAACGACAAACTGCAACATCCGGACTCTTCGGCGTTCTAATACCCCCAACTCCACTGGTAGTTCTGTCACTCCAGTGGGTATTGTAGCACTTCCATTAAAGCCGTGAACTCGAGATTGGCAAGGTTTTAAGTCCTTCGCTTCCATTTTCATTAAGTCATAGGCCCGTTTAAGTAAGATGTTTACAGAACTCCCATTGTCAACCAGGATCCTCTTCATCCAAACTGTACCTACCTAGGCAGATATGACTAGTGGGTCGATTGTATGGGCTTCGACCTTATCAACGTCTTGGCTTCTAAATATGATATCGTCAGACATTGTTTTCTGTTGTTTAGCCGGAGATCCATCTTCACAATTACTGCAGCATTCGAAGTCCGCATGCCTGATAGAGCTAGCATACGACTCCATTTCCCTCCAGCTTCTGTCTGCTGGGTGGGGACCACCACTTATTGTATTTATAACTAGCCTTCCGCCCGTACGAGCGGGTTCTTCTTGTCTTTATTGATTTTGTGCACGATTTTGATTTGAAGGGACTGCACCACCAGGCTACGGCGTTCGCACAAACTGATCTAACTTTCTTTCCTTGATCAACTTCTCGATGAGATCCTGCAAATGTCGACACTCATTGGTATTGTGTCCGTAACTTTCGTGGAATCTACAAAATTTCCCTGTTTGAACCTGCCTCTCCGACGAGTGCTTCGGAGCAGGCTTTTTATATTGCACAGTGTTGCAAGTTTGCAGATACACGTTTTCCAACGATGTATTCAACTGCGTGTAATTATCGAACATTGGAGCCCTACGCCATGGGCCTCGATTCTGATCTCCTTTCTTATCCTGACCATTGCTGCCCCTTGGCTGAGTTTGTTTGTTCTATATATTTAACTGAACTTTTCCGGAATTCTCATCGGACTGCTTAACTGCTACGTTACTTTGTATCCCTTCACTCCTGGGCCTCGCATCGTCCTGCTTCCTAGACTGTTTCGCGTCCTCTTGCCGTAAGAATTGGGCGGCTTTGTAGTAGAAACGGTCCAATGATGCGGGTGGTTTCCCAGCTAACCAATTTCCAAACTCAGAATCGGGATCGATCCCTTTGGTTAATGCCATCAGGATCGAGTTATCGTTGGGATTACTAATCTCCACACATGCTGCATGGAATCTCTCCAAATAACGCCTGAGTGTTTCTGCATGAGCTTGGGTAACAATAGACAGGGTGTTAACGTCTTTAGGTCTAGTGACATGCATACGAAACTTTTTGACAAATTTCTTAGCCAGTTGATCGAATGAAGAGATAGATCTAGGTGGCAACCTTGTAAACCACATTGTTGTGATTCCTCCCAAAGAGATGGGGAAACTTCGGCACTTTACCACGTCATCAGCCCTTGCGGCGCTCATTGACCACTCATATTTCAAAATATGTTGATTGGGATCGGAATATTCCTTCGTTTATAGGGAGAGTTGGCATTATGAATCGCCGAGAAGGATCAGCATATAATATCTCGTCTGTGAAAGGGGTATGACTACGAGAGATTCCCCAATCTTCATTGGTAAGGCCCTGGCTTTCGCGAATCATCTGACGTACCATGGTTGAAATATCGAGCATCATTACGTTTTGTGCATGCTGAGCTAAGGTGTGGTCGGGTTCCATAGCGCGAGTGTGGACCTGGTGCTGTCGACGGTCCATGTTTCGCCTCCTTGGCTCAGCATCTTCCGGGACGTATGGTACAGGAGTATGCCCACGCTGCTGATTATTCAGATCTGAAAGATTTCGGGTATCAACCCATGTTTCCACCACGGTAGTTGTGGCGTGATTGTCCGTGGTATACTGTGGAGTAGGGCCTCCTCGTGTTGAGGGCCCGGTCTAGAAGCTGGTCGACGGTCCTGTCCTCAACTGTCCAACGGTCAAGGCAGGTTGATATTCGGTTGTTTGTGCATGACTCCCGTCTAATCAGGGACGGGTAGATCTGTGGTGATAGTCAGACGAGGTGGAACTTTCAGTAGACAAGCGGGAAATACCATCCCTTCTGGACCTTCTGCGGCTTTTGCGGTTTAGTTGGTTGGTTAATTCAATATTAGCGCGCAACTGTTCAGCCTACTGTTGCCGACTTTGAGTCAATTCTTGGAGCAACACTTGGAACTCTTGTCTGGTGACTGGCCCAGACGGATCTGAGTGAGCAGTGTTGTCTTGATTGGATGGCTGCTGTGTAGGATTCTGTCTATCCCGACCTTCTTGATCAGCGGCTGTAGAGGCAGTTCTTGTGCTAACCATCTTGAGTGGTGGATTCCTTTCCTAGACTTTATGTAAATCTGAATCAAATGGAAGGATTCCGGATTAGAGATCTGGATCTTCCTCTTGGATTTATGCAATCCGGTATCGATGGTAGATCCAAGGAGCAGGAGAAAAAGCTGAAACTCTCAGTGAAAGCACCAAAGTGTTTGTACCAAAAATGGGCACAACACTCTTCGTAAGTTTTTGAAGAGATAAAAGTGAAGAAAGAAAATTAAAACTGAGGATTATCTAACAAAAACTCCAAATAATAGAAATGTAAAATGCAAAGACAAGCAATTTAGAGTGGTTCGGCGTTTCGCCTACATCCACTATAAAGTTTGATGATTTTATTGCTTGATACTTGAAGATTACAATTCCTTATAATGTAGTACAAATGATTTTATGAGCTAAGTCTGAATCTAAGGTAGCAGTGGTGATTTGGAGTAAATCTGGCAGAGTCTGGGCGCTCTTTAGCTCTTAAAATTGTCGGACCCCTTTTCTGAATGACCAGGGGCTCTATTTATAGGTGTAGGAGGCTGATATTTTGCCTAAATTTTGGGAGACTACTTCTGGCATGTGAGGGGGCCCACATGCCCGCCTTCAGGAAATCCGAGCCCACTTTGGGATTGATTCGAAATCCATTCGAATCGATCAAGAAATTGTCCAATCGAGCTGAAATTTGGTGTGGGCATTCTTCAACATGTTCGTAAGCTTCTGTGAAAATTTCATAGCATTTGGACTTGTTGATCTCGAGATATGGTCAATTCGAAATTGCGTTCTTCATCTGTTCATCCTGTTCGAATCGATCTATTCGAATCGACTCCTTCAAATCGATCGCCTGCACATGCTCTCATGGTGATGTGGCGCGCAATCTTCGGGTCGATCCGCTTTTTACTTCGGTTTGATCGAGTCGTTCCAAGTATCTCGCTGCTTTGACTTGATGGATTCGAAGACATTGATCGTTCATGGATTCGAGCAAGGCCTCGTTCGTATCGATCGTGTCTCGCTTCAGTTGATCGATACGAAATGACTGTTTCGGACGGATTCGAAGTGGAGTAATATCATCGATTCAAAGGACCTCAATTTGATATGAACCAGATGGGTGTGAGGTCTCTGCCATTCTGATCGATGCAGAGGCGATGGATTCGAACATAGCTCCTACCGATGGATACGAAGATGTTGGTGCGAAGTCCATGGTTTCGAAAACGAGCCAGTTCCTTCCAATTTGAATCGATCATAACCCAAGCATACTAACTCGGATCGACTTGAAATTTGGAACGTTGGCTCTCCTGGCTTTGCTTGTCATGTCTTATTAATCGTGGCTCAATCTGGACTCGAAAAAAATTCATCGATATCTCTGACAAGCTATACTTTGTTTTTAGTCAATCCCTTGGTATCTCGGCCTTGCCAAAAGGCGGGATAACAGCAGCATCTATAGTATTAGCTTTCGGCGACTAAATATGGCTATGTTAATAGTATCTATAATATCAAGAGCACTTGAATATGAAACAAAACACAGATTTTCAAAAACAACAATTCTTCATCAAACTTCAAAACAAATGTTCCATATTCCTAATACATAATCCCAATACGTTCATAGGCACAAATAAATATACTTTTTACAAAATATGCTAAGTGCGGTATATGAAGATAACCCCTTGGATGATCTGAGTCATATAGTCATTACTGCCTTAATACAAACATCGCAGAAATACAACAAAACATAAAACTGGAATTCCCAAAAAGCTATCTGTTTGCCTCCTACACGCCTCCAGTAGCCTTATTTGTCATCCTATTAAGAACTGAAAAAGACCATAGCCCCTCAGCCTACTTAAATCAATTTTAAGCTGAGAGTTTAAGGGGAAAACATAAACTTCGAGTCATACATAAAGCCTGGTGTGAATAATACTGTACACCCCGGTTAAATATGTTAATTGAGACCACGCCGCTTAGCTGAAGGGGTTTCCCCACACTAACATCCTTTTAAAACATACCTTTGCAAAACCTTTTCCTACAAACAAACAGGTTAAATACTATTAAGCATCATTATGTAAACATACATAAATATCTGGTAATAAATGAACTACTTTAAACATATAAGTTTAGTTTGGCTAACTTTTAACCTTTTGCTGACTCGGGCCTACCGGACAATATAAACAAAATTAATCTAACATCTGTTAGACACTCCTCTTCTGGACGATCTGTCCTTAACCATCTGTTAAATACTTCTATTCTGGATGGTCTGTCCCTAACTAAAACATCTCCCAGGTCTTCTTGGTCCTAATGGTTTTTCGAGCTCACTAATAACCTATTTGTAAACAAACATATATTCCTTTCGATGTGTAATCATAATTTTAGTCTACCTGACCAAGCCCTACACACTGTTATTTTGGATAACAATTAGCAGGGGCTAATAGCTAATGTATAGGGCACAACCCTATACCAGTCCCATATGGTATTTTAATATATGAGTCATTTTACTTAGGGATCCCCTCCCATAATTTTCCATCAAAACATTTTCAAAAGGATTTAAAACCTTTGAATTGAACTAAAAAAAGGAAAATATATAATTCTCATGCTTTACTCAAAATCACATTGCCATGTTAAATATGTATATACTTTACACAAACCGTTGTTGATGAAAACATTTAAACATTTCAAAGTATCCCTATCGATTCCATTTAAAGTACCCCTTTCTTAACCATTGAAAGCATCTCTTTCGAAACCAAGTAGAACCCTTCAATTATCTAGGCCAAGAGGCCCAAAATATTATCTTTAGAAACCATAATTCAAACCTTTCGAAACCATTGTACCCTTTCGAAAGCAATAAAACTATAGACGTCCTACTTTGAAAACACTTTAAAACATTACCTTAGAAAACTTTGGAAAACCCACCATTTTAAACCCTTTCGAAACCGTTCGGAAAATAGAAACTTTCGACCTTGTCGGAAGCTACCTCTCGACCCCTTCGAAGCTACCTTTCGACTCCATTGAAAGCTTTGCTTTCGACCCCTTCAAAAGCTTGGCTTTTTACCCCTTTGAAACCATTAAGTAAAAAGTACCTTTCGAAAGAATTAAACCTTTATAACATAAACATTTTGAAAGCTCTATTGGGCTCACTTTAAAACATGTGAAAAATCACTTTTAAAACATTTCGACTTCATCGGAAGCTACCTTTCGACCTTGTCGAATGCTTTGCTTTCGACCCCTTCAAAAGCTTAAAACCTTTCTTTTAAAACAATAGGCTCCTACCTTATTAACAATTTAAACCACCTCCTTCGAAAGCTTGGGTTATAATTCAATTGGATTTAAAAGAGTAAACTATCTAAGTCGAAAGCTTCCTTTCGAAAGCATAGAAGAAGCGGCTGGTTTTAAAAATAAGTAAACCTTTCGACCTTGTCGAAAGCATGACCTAGAAAGGTAGAAAGGCGACGGCTAAGCGATTTTGACCCCTTCGAAAGCAAGCTTACCTTTCAAACTAGTCGAAAGCTTTAAACCATTATTTTAAATATTTGACCTGATCGAAAGCAACAAAGTTGAAAGCTCCTTTCTGAAAGCAAAGCAGGCGAGACTTCGACTTAAAAACAAACATACTCAAACCTCTATAGCAACTAATCTTTCGACCAAGTACCCTTTGACCTTATCCAATTCATTATGTCCTAAGTAACTTGATACCATATGCATTGGCTTTGGAAGATCTTAAGAGCTATGATACCTTTCGACCTTGTCGAAAGGTCTGGGTCGGAAGCTTTGATGCTGTATTTGGCTGAAACATGTTAAAAGTATGTTTTTCTTTTTTTAAACTTAAAAGAGATAACTATTCAACTAACCTACCTTTGTTTGTCAAATTTCTATTTATTACGAAATAAATTTCTGAAATGTGTTGTCAATAATTTCAGAAATAAACAAAGGTTTTATTTTATAAAATGCCACTTCTCCTTACTTAAATATATAAAACATTTAAGTTCCATACCTTAAATAATTTTACATATTCATCAAAACACTTTGGAAAAATTCTAGAAAATCTATTTTGCCCTCCTTTATTTTCTAACACATTAGTTCATGTTATTTCATTTTCATTTATATTTAATACGGCATGGCTATCCTTAGTTAAATCAAAACTCAAACTATTTATCTTCACATTATTTTATTTAATTTGGCTAATTAAATATCCTGAATAATGTGATGAAAATATGGGGTGTTACCGACTCCCCTCCTTAAAGGATTTCATCCACGAAATTACCCTAAGGTACACGAAAAAACAATCAAAGGTTAGACATAGCATCAAACAAATCAGGATAAGGTTCTCTAATCCTGCTTTTGGTCTCCTGAGTACAGTCTCTAGCATAGTCACTCCACTGAACTTTCACTAATATGACCGTCTTGTTCCTCAACTTCTTCCCATCACCCTCGATTATCCGAATTGGCTTTTTAACTATGGTCAAATCCGGCTCTACTACTAAATCTTCTAACACTGTAAGTGCTATAGTAGTCCCCGGGTCTTTAACACACTTTATAAGATGAGTAATATGATCAACATCATGGACCCTTGCCAAACTATACAGTAGATCCACTTTATATGTGAGTTTCCTGATCCTCTCAACAATATGAAATGGACCAACGATTCTAGGTGCTAACTTTTTTGACTTCCCAAATCTAATCACACCTTTCATCGGTGAAACCTTAATAAACACATAGTCTCCAACAGAGAATTCCAAATCTTTCCTTCATCTATTTGCATAACTTTTCTGCCTAGACTGGGCTTCCTACATCCTAACTTGGATCAACTCAGTCGTCTCTGCGGCTTCCTTTAACAAATCCAGACCAAGAAGTAATCTATCCCCAGTCTCCAACCAACGTACGTGAGATTTGCATGGTCTTCCATACAAAGCTTCTAGCGGAGCCATCCCAATAACAGTATGATAACTACTGTTAAATGAGAACTCGACTAAATGGAGATGGTCTTCCCATGATCCCCCGAAATCCAATGCACAAGCTCTTAACAAATCCTCCAAGACTTTGTTAACTCTTTCCATTTGCCCATCAGTCTGGGGATGGCAAGCGGTATTCATGTTGAGCTTGGCTCCTAAAGCTTCCTGTAGACTCTTCTAGAACTCGCTAGCAAGGAATCTCTATCATTGAAAATACTACTAGGAATCCCGTGCAGTCTAACTACATTCTTTATAAACAACTTCGCCTAGGTGTCTTTCTAGTTGACTTTACCGGATTGAAATGGGCACTTTTGGTCAATCTATCCACTATGAACCATATGCTTTCATTTCCCCTACTAGACCTTGGCAACCCATCAATGAAATCCATAGAGATAGAATCCCACTTCCACAACGGAACTTCCAACGGTTGAAGCAATCCACTTAGCTTCCGTTGTTCAGCCTTTGCCTGTTGGCAATTCAAGCACTGCTTAACACATAAACCAATGTCTCGTTTCATACCTTCCTAGAAGAAACTTATTTTCATATCCTGATACATCTTCGTTCCTCCTGGATGGATAGTGAAGTTTGAACGATGGCATTCCTCCAAAACTTCTTTCCTCGTGTTTTCTACACTCAGAACACACAACCTTCCCTTCTTTCTTAACCTACCCTTCTGGTCAAGACTGAAATCCTTTAAGTCATCACTCTCTTTTCCTAAACTTAACCTTCCGCTCCATTAAGCCAAAACTGAATCCTCCTCCAATTTAGAAGCTATCTTCTCAATTATTACTGGTCAAACATCTAACAAGACAATACAACACTTCCTACACTAGAACCTGCCTCGGATTTATACTAAACCCTACATGCTGATAATGCTTCCAAATCTTTCCACTCAGCAATCAAAGCTAGTACTGCATTCTGATGTTTCCGGCTAAGTGCATTCGCCACCTTGGTTTCTTTTTCGAGTGTGTACTCAATTCCAAAATCATAAGCAACAATAAACTCCAGCCATCTCTGTTGTCTCATGTTCATCTCCTTCTGAGCGAACAAGTACGTAAATGACTTATGATCCATATAAAGCTCAAATCGTTCTCCAAAAGATAATGTCTCCACACCTTCAAAGCAAATTTAATAGCAGCTAACTCCAAGTCATGCGTTGAATACCTAACGTCATGCGGTCTGAGCTGTCTAGAAGCATAAGCAATCACTTTACCTCTTTGCATCAACACAGCTCCCAATCCAGTACCACACACATCAGGTTAAACAACTAAATCATTATTCTTGTCTGGAAACACCAACACCAATGCATGGATCAATAAGTGTTTCAAGCTCTGGAATGCTTCCTCACACTTATCAATCTATACAAACATCACATCTTTTCGCGTAAGCTTAGTAATCAGCGCCGCTATCCATGAAAAATCCTTTATAAACCTTCAATAATAACTGACCAATCCAAGAAAGCTCTTTATCTCGGTCACTGTCTCGGGTCTCCTCTAATTATTCACCACCTCAATCTTAGTCCGATCTATAGTCAACCCTTTCTCTGAGACTACATGACCAAGGAACTTCACTTCCTTCTTCCAAAAATGGCACTTTGAAAACATAGCCTTCAACTGATGCTCCCTCAACGTCTCAAGCACGACTCTAGGATGAACTTCAGGCTCTTTCTCATCCTTAGAGTATATTAGAATATCGTCTACAAAGACCAACACAAATCTATCCAAGTGTTCTCGGAAGATTTGGTTCATCTAATCCACAAAGAATGCTGACGCATTAGTTAGTCTGAATGGAATAACTAACCATTCGTAAAATTCATACCTCGTCCTAAACGCCATTAAAGGAATACTTTCCTCTACCACTCTTAGCTGATCAAATCCCTTTGCCAAATCCAGCTGAGATAATACCTTAGCTCCATTTTACTCATCGAAAAAAATTGTCAATTCACGGCAATGGATTTCGATTCTTTATCCTCTTCTCATTCAACTTATGATAATCGATGCATAGCCTTAACAATCCATCATCTTCTTAGCAAACACAGTGGAAGCTCCCCAAGGAGAACTACTTGGTCGAATGAAACTCTTGCCTTCCCAATCCACCAATTGCACTTCAACTCTTTCATCTCGATAGGTGTCATTCTACATGGCAGCCTACTTACCGATTCTGTTCCATGTACCAAATAAATCCGAAACTCAATGGCTCGTTTTGGTGGCAATCCAGTTACCGGTTCAAGAACATTAGCAAACTCTATAACCACAAAGACTCGATGCAACTCATTCTTCATCTCCATGATACCCAATAAAGCATTCACCTCACAACTAGGGCTTTCTACGGTATAAACTATCTGATCACTACAATTCTAGTGTCTAAGTGTTATCTTCCTATCAGGGAAAAATAACCTAGCATCATATTTACTTAACCAATCCATCCTAGGGATAATCACAAACCCGAAAAAATCACATGCAAAAAGAAATCAAAATTATGACCTAGCAAGTCAAACTCTAAATGGTCACACCTCATCTCAAGTGTTGCATATCCTCCTATCGGATTTTCAACCCTTAAGGAAGTATCTAAATATGAGGGTTCTAGGTTATGCTTATCTACCAAACATCGAGAAATAAAAGAATGTGATGCACCAGTATCAAACAGATCACCAAGAGACCTACCATGAATCTATAGCGAGTCTCCCAAAACAGCCTTCCCTTTCTACTGCACAACTAGCATTGAAATTGCGGGTTCCAATGCATACATCTATCCCTTTCCTTCTCTAAGAGGCTCTGGGCATTTGTTATTATAATGTCCAATCTGATCACAATTAAAGCATCTGATATTCTTCTTTCCAACTGATTCTTTCCCTTTTCCTTTTCCAATCCGACACTCATGATTATAGTGTCCTTTCTTATCACATTTATAATAAACCACCTCAGATTTTCCCTTCTTTTATGCTCCTCCCTTTTGAGCATTCTTCTTATCGAAAAACTTTCTTTGCTGGCCTTGTCCCACTTTGAATTACTTCTCCTTCTTCTTTTCCAAATAAACTAACGCCTCTTCTTGTCTCATCGCCATCTCTACCATTACATCACATGGATCTCTTATGTGCTGTAAGGTAGCTCTTGCCAACTCCGACTTCAAGCATCTTTTAAACTTCTCGTTTCCCTTCATCATCATATCAACCATGTCACACCCGTACTGGGCTAACTCTTCGAATCATCTAGCGTACTCTAGAATAGACATCTCTCCTTTTTCCACTTCAGCGAACTTCCTAACTAATATCGATTGTGCCAGCACTGACATAAACCTTTCATGAAACCTTCTCTTAAACCCCGCCCAAGTCATGGTTTCCTCATCAACACCAGCTACAACAGTGTTCCACCAAAATAGATCAACTCCCTAAAGCTGTCTTGAAGCTAGTCTCCATTTCTGCTCGTTATTGAATCCTAAGTCAGCGAAAATCCTCTCATAATGCAAAAACTAGTTTTCTACCTCAATCACACCTTTCGTTCCAATGAATGACTTTCCTCCAAGCCTAGTATAGTCTCTGCTCATATTAGCATAATGGTTGACTATTGGAGCTTTTGGAACTCCTCCTCCAGCAGCATTCCCTCCGACAACTCTAGCTGCAATCCAGCTTGCATCATGTTTACAAAAAACTGACATAGCTCCATTGTCCACCTGGGGAACCCCATCACCAACATTTTCAGCTTGATCCTGACATGGACCTCTTCTAGCATTTGGTCGGGCATTTCCATTAGTGGTGGTGCTCTCTTCTCTAAGATTAACCCTGCCACTTCTTCCTTCCATATCTCTATTCAAGCTTTGTGAGATATAGATGAACAACATAACTAAGATAGGAGTCTAGAGATATAGCTGATACTTATATATAACAAATACAAGTACGTTACTATAGCGTTATCCCATACCCCGAATTTAACTCTAATTACTAAGGATTACATTTTCAAAAATCATTTTTTAGTTAAAGTATTTCATAAACCAAGCTTTGATACCAAGCGGTAACATCCCCTATCTAGAGGCCCAAAACTAAGTGTTACAGACGCTGTGGTCATCTATAGTATTAGCTTCTTGCGACTAAATACAGCTATCTTAATGGTATCTATAATATCGGGAGCACTTGAATAAGAAACAAAACACAGATTGTCAAAACAACATTTCTTCATTAAACTTCAAAATAGATGTTCCGTATTCCTAATACATAATCCTAATACGTTCCTAGGCATAGATAAAATATACTGATTACAAAATACGCTAAGAGCATTATATTAAGATACCCCCTTGGATGATCCATGTCATATAGTCATAAGTGACTTAATACAAACACTGTGGAAATACAACAAAATATAAAAATGCAATTCCCAAATAGCTATCTGTCTGCCTCCTGCATGACTCCGGTAGCCTTATTCTTCATCCAACCGAGCCCTGAAAAAGACATTAACCACTCAGCCAACTCAAATCAATTTGGAGCACTCGAGAGTTTACGGGGAAAGCATAAACTTTAAGTCAGACATAAAGCCTCAGCCAACTCAAATCAAATTGGCATTTTTCCACCCCTTTATTTCCTACCATAACTTCTCCAATTTTGGCTGTTCATTCCCTAATTGTTGCCGTGACTTTTATTCTCCTTTTTTCATGTGAAATCACTTCCTCATTCATAAGTTTGCAGCCATCATTTCAGATCTGAAAATAGGTAATGGCTTCTCTCCTCTTTTCTACTTTTTCTTCCTTGTTTTTCTATTGATTTTTCCTATTTTTTTGCCTTAATTCCCTCTTGCTTTGCTCGGCCATTCTCTCAACCATCACCTCCGACTACCACACCACCTCTTTCCCACATCATCCACGACCTAACCCTCCATCACCTCTGTCCATTTCAGGCCATGATCATCCCTTGCTCCCAACATCACAAAACAATGTCCAAAACTCCAAAAATAGTGTACTAGCCAAGCCTTGTTCAACTCTACCCTTCATATCTTGCCTTGGCCACCCCCTATTGCTCCACCACCACCTAGATACCTCCACTACCCATCACTTTAGCCTCTATCCAGATCTGTCCTGACCTGTACAAGCCATGGCCGAGCCATAGATCCATGTAGCCAAGCCCAAAAAGTTCACCAAAACTCCACCTATGTGCCTTAACTCCTTTTATTAATGTTATGTAACCTATACCACTTCCTATTCCTCATAGCCCATGCCTTTTGTGATCCAAACCTGACCCATTACAACCTGAAATCAGCTGTGGCCGAACCTATATAGTCTTGTGGTCGAGCAAAGTTGGGTAGATATCAAGCAAAACTTGTTCGAAAGCTTGGTGATGTTCTTGTCTACTTTATTTCCAATCTTGTTTCAATTAATCTATATTTATTTTGGCTTTGTTTTGTGTTGAATACAAGATTTATATCTTGGCACTCTCTCCACTTGAATCTAGAGTCGTATCGTGCTTTCCGGAATTTTTCTGTATATCCTGTTTGACAAACTCCAGCTTGAAAAGGTGAGTAATAACACCTGACATTAATGCTTATATAACTGTGATCTCGAGCCAATGAGGTAGCACCTCTTATCGGACACACTTCTTCGATACCATTCTATTACTTTGTGATTGTTTGGATGCACCCCTGGATTTGGGAGTGTTGTCCGAGGTGGAGCAGTAGTGGCTGCTATGCGTTTCCATTAATCCGTGTGCTTAATTGGTATATCTACCCTGGCATTGCCTTGTGTGCCATGCAAACACACCTACCATATCGAGCTTTACTACGAGTTGTGATTTCTCCCGTAGCCTGTGGAGTATCGAGTGTAGCCCCCATTTTGGGAGTATGCTAATACTAGATAGACTACTGGGTCTATTACGTGTTAAGGGGAATATTGGGTCACTCCTTAATGCTATTTAAAAGTAGGTTTATTTTATATTAGACATTATTATAATAGCGAATATTACTACATAGTAGATAGTTTAACGGATCCTTAAAGAATGGGCGATCACAAGCATTCTTTAAGTTACTTGTACCTTTTATTACAGTTCACTTGAGTTGGTTTACATTGTATAAGTATGTATGTCCTGACTCGAGTGTTCTTTGTTTTGCTTTATGCTCGGGTCAGACTGAGTGATACAGCATTAGAGACTCACCTTTGGAGCTGGAGTTTTGCTTTGAAGAACCAGATATCTATTCATTTTGTTATCCAGTTGATTCCAATTGTATTCTGAGTCGTACCTGATTATCATACTGTTACTCCTGTTGTATCTTGGTATTCCTATTGTATCTTACTTAACTCTGATGTATTTATATAGTAGCTTCAAGAACTATTATTTCCTTGTTTCCACTGCATTATATTACTCTGTGTCTGTGATCTGTGATTATTTATTTACTATATATGATGAGTTTGCCAAATTTTTATTTACAACGCGGTATTTTGAGCAATTCAAGTCCGACATGTGCGGATGCGAATGGTTGAAAATAGCGGGTCATTATATATAGAATTTTCCTAAGTGTTTTGTTGAATACATAAATTTATTTAATTTATGGGTCATAAATGTTTTATATATTTAATTAAGGAGAATGGGCATTTTGCAAAATAAAATCATTGTTTAATTCTGAAAATATTGGTAGCAGTTTTGAAAAAGATATTTCGCAACCAATGAAATTTTGATAAACAATAGCAGATTAGTTAAAAAAAGTTTCTATTTTAAGTTAGAAACAAAAATAACATTATTTTAGTATGTTCCGCCATTTTCGGCACGAGAGGTTTCGACCTAGACCTTTCGCCACCAATGGTTTCGAAACCAATGCGCATTGTAACAAGCTACTTAGTACATAGCGCATTGGATAAAGGCGAAGGGTAATTGGTCCAAATGCTAGGTTCCAAAGTGGTTAGAGTTTGCCTTGTTTTAAAATTAAAGATAGCGCCTGCTTTGCTTTCGAAACGTTGGGTTTGACACAGTTGGTTTTTGACTGGGTCAAATATTTTAAAAGGGAAGTTTTCGAATGGGTAGCACTCTTTTGTTTTATGTAATGCTTTTGAAGGGGTCAAAACCCTTAGTTGCCACCTTTCTTCCTTTCGAAGTCAATGGTTTCAGAAGGTATAATTTGTTTTAAAAATTAACCACTTCTCCGATGCTTTCGAATGGATGGTTTCGACACCATCACTTCTTCACTTAGGAACAGGTTTCAATAGGAAGGTTTTTGACTTAGATGTTTTAAATGATCCTTTTTATTCTGTTTGAAATATAACCCAATGGCTTTGAAAGAGTTTGTTTAAATGATTCCGAAAGTTGTTTTTCCACATGTTTTAAATTGAACCCAAGTACTTTCGAAAGGTTTGAGTTTCTAAAGGTTTGATTCTTTTGAAATGTATTAAAAATTCTCTCGAAGCGGTAGTTCCCCAAAGTGTTTCGAAGGAGTCGAAAGGTAGTGTTTCTGATGGTTTCGAAAGAGTTGAAATGGAAGATTTTGCCAATGTTTTTAAAGGCAATGTTTTGAAGTATGGTAAGATATGGTGTCTAAGGTTTTAATGCTTTCGAAAGGAAGATTTTCAATGGTTTCAAAACGGTTATAGGAATGGCTTTGAAAGGAAGGTTTTGGCCCTTCGGCCTAGATAAATGGAGGACTTTACTTGGTTTTGGAAGGGGAACTTTCAATAGAATCGAAAGGGGGTATTTCAAGTGTTTAAGTGTCTTAATCAACTAAGGTTTTAGTTAAGTGTATATATTTAACGTGGCAAAGTGATTTTGTGTAAAGCATGGAGTATTTGTATTTTCCTTATATGACTTTGATTTAAAGATTTTAAATCAATTTGAGAAAAAGGTTTTCAAGGAAAATTTTGGGAAGATATCCCGAAGTAAAATGACTCGGATATTAGAATACAAATGGGACTGGTATAGGGTCGCGCCTTATACATTAGCTATTGGCCCAGCTAATTTAGTCCATAATTCCATAGTGTAGGGCTTTGTCACAAGTAAGACTAAAATTATGATTACACACAGTAGGGAATTTATATTTGTATACCGATAGGTTATTGGTGGGCCCGCAATACCAATAGGATCAGGTGAACCTGGGAGATGTTAAGTTAGGGACATACCGTGCAGAAGAGAAGTATTTAACAGATAGTTAAGGATAGACCATCTAGAAGAGGTTTGTCTAACAGTCGTTAGATTATTTTGGGGTATTGTCTGTTGGACCAGATTCAGCCAAAGGTTAATAGTTAGCCAAACAAAACTAAAGTGTTTGAATATATGGTACTTTTATTACCTGACATGTATGTTTATATAAGGATGCTTTACAGTATTTAACCAGTTTTGGTTACAGGAAAAGGTCTTCAAACACATGTTTTATTATGATATATACGAAGGGAAACCCATTCCGCTAAGCAGCGTGGTCTCACTTAACATTAATAAACGGGATGTATAGTATTATTCACACCAGGCTTTATGTCTGACTCGAAGTTTATGTTTTTCCCTTAAACTATGGGGTGCTCAAAATTGATTTGAGAAGGCTGAGGGTTGAGGTTCTTTCAAGTTTTAGGAGGATGACGAATAAAGCTACCGGAGGCGAGCTGGAGGCTAACGTATAGCTATTTAGAAGTTGTAGTTCTTTGTTTTGTTATTTATTTCCACTGTGTTTGTAGTAAGTCAAATATGACTATATGACTCTGATCATCCAATGGGGAATCTTCATAGGTTGCTCTTGGCATATTTCGTAATAATTATATTTTATCATTGCCTAGGAAACGCTTTCGGATTATGTAATATGAATATGGAACATGTGTTTTGCAACGTAATGGAAACTTCTATTTTGAAATCTGTGATTTGTTTCATATTCAAGTGCTTCTGATATTATATATACCATTAACATAGTCGTATTTAGTCGCCGAAAGTTAATACTGTAGATGACTGCAGCACCACTAGCACTTCGCTTTTGGCCTCTATGTAGGGAATGTTACACTGATTGCCACTTCAAGCAGGATTGGATACAGACGGTTGAACCCCTCCAATTTAAAAAAACATTCTCTTCTGCCAACTGGTCAGAGGGTACTTCACTAACCTCCACTCGTCCAACATATATCTCAGAGTAAGCGCTTCCTATCTTTGGGTGACCCTAAGAACTTCTCCCCAATTTATCCAATTTGTCTCAATCACTTTGGTAGGCTTAAATGTAGTACTTGTAGTTTATCGCTTAGTTACTTTTAATGTTATTTTACCGACTTATAATTTGTTTGAATTTTCCGCAGCTGCTCCTCAGTTTGAACAACCTACAAGTGATCCGGCTCTTCCTACTTCTTCTTCTCGTGCACCATCTTTGTCCTAGGCCATTGCAAGGTCAAAGATGGCAGCAAAAAGAAAACTGGAAAAAGTGGCCGTAGTGGAACCATCTCTCAAGAAAGCCAGGATTGTTGAAGTTCCTGATTCTCCGCCATGAGAAGAGGGGGAATTCGTAGACATTGATAAATCCCAAGAGATTCCAACTACTGAAGTTCCTCTTGATCATCCTAAGAAGACTCCCACTAAAGTTGATCCCCTCTCTCGCATTGTTATCTCAAGCTCTCTAGCTATGATTGAGCAGATGCAGAACGATTTTGGGAATTCTACCCCTTTCCAAGAGCTGATTCCTTCTAGACCATCATCTACTACGCCCACAAGTGACTTTGGAAAGATAGTCCAATCTATCTTGAATTCTTTATCTTTTTCCTTTATTCATCCGCCTTCCTCTGTTTCTGATCTTTTGAGTCATTACCGGTTCCTTATAGAACAAAAACTCTTGAGAAGTTTCGCTTCACTTAACTTTATTGCTACTGTTTTTCCTTAAGTTTTTGACTTATGTTATACATTGTTCTTTCAGATTTCCAAGAGTTAGCCCTCATTGCATAATAATGTGTCAAAATCCTTTTTTGAGTCGACTAAGCTTCAAGGAGAAATATCAGACTTAAACGATCAAGTTTCCTCTCTATCCGTGGAGAAAAAAGTAGCTATGATAGAATTAGAGCGACTAAGTGCTTCTCTGGCCCAATCAGAATCAATAATTTATGAGGAGATGAAAGCATATCAACTCCTCGCTGACGAGAATTTGGCCTTGAAAATGGACCTAAAAGAATCCGAGGATGAAAAATCTTGGATGGCAACTAAACTGTCGTCGCTAAAGAAAAAGCCGAAGAAGAATAAAGTTTCTCTAAAACTGGCTATTGACACTATTTTGGATGCGAAGTAGTGGGTCTCTCGATTTCTTGATACTTCTCTCGAAGACATCATTGTCAATTATTTTGAAGATGTTATGATGCTCAGTTATGCTAACAATGTCGATAAAGCCCATAATTGGGCTTTCCCTCACTCGACCCTACTCTTGTCAATAGGGTTGTGGATAAAATTAAAAAGATGGAGCAGGGGTTTTAAGTTGCAGAAAGAGATGAGATTGATGCCTCTAAAATTCTATCTGTTGAAGTCCCTTCCTTTGGAATTGACTCCGACTCTGAATATGAAGGTGATAAAGATGAAGTCGTTAAGGAAGAGTGCGGCAAGGATGGTGATGACGATGACGATGTAGACGAGGGTCAAGGTTCAGGTGGAAACAGGGGTAGTCACACAGATGCTCTTGAAAAAGATGGCGATGACAACACAAGGACTCCTAAAAATGTTAATCTTGATCCATCTTCTGCTAAAGGAAGCCCATCTGAACCCCCTGCACCTTCTTGCCCTCAGAAGGAGCATGCTTACATTAGTATGGAAGAATCAAGGGAGAAAAGAAGGTCCCTCAAGGGTCTATTCATGTCTCTCAGGTATGGGATTCTTTATTTAAACAGCTTTTGCTTCCAAGATAGTAATAGCTTAAATTCTTTATTTTAGATAAGGGGGAACCCTGTTCGCCCCTATAAAACCCAACTTGAAAGGATACAAGCAGAAATAAATAGTTTATATAGGGAATTAGATAAATAGTTGAAAGAACACAATATTCTTTCCGATAAATATCATAGGCTTAACAAAAGTGTGGCAGTCATCTTTCAAACATCAAGAAGCTGCCCCATGAATAAGGGGAGCACACTGTCAATATGATGGTCTTTCAAAATAGAATCGAGAGTTGATCACAATCTTTTAGATGTTGATTTATGAGGTAAAAGTTTTGGTAGACTTCCTATACAAAGAATATCGTAGACACCCAACTGTAGATTTCTCAAACTTCGGTGATTTTAGTGGGGGTGTACTTAGGCATTTACACAAGAGATACTTGGACGAATTTGAATCTGACCCACATCCTTGAGCATGTTGGAACTTACCATGAGTCAGATCGATTCCCCGAGAACTACTTTCGGATAAACTCAAATACTATAAGGACAACTTTACTTTAGAATTATTTACAAAGTCAATTTTGTATAAACCTGAGGAACAGTTATAATTATGTAATAATACTGACTCGTGAATTTTTTGCTCTAGTCTTGCTTTTATACTTAGCCCTATTTTAGTACATTATCATAATATAATTGTTCCTCATGCCACTTTGTCTCTAGAAATTATCTAAGCCAACAAGTTAAAATAAGAAGAGATTATCTTGAAAAGGCATCGAATTTGAAATCTTCAAAATTAGCCAGATATTGCTTTCTTAAAGACTTGTAAAAAACTTTATGTGCATCCTCGTCTTAGTTTCGATTTTCTCGGTAAAGAAAAAGAAAAGCTACTTAAGGAAATCTGGACATATCATACCAAGTTAATATGTGGTCATGATAGTCTTTCTACCGAGAAATGGGACAATAACAAATATGGAAACACCCATACCCCTTAGTATACCCAAAAAGGGCACACTAGAAGCTATGGTTTGATATAGGTATAGCTAAAGCATCACAGAGACTAAGATTCACAAGAAAAATAAAAATAACAGTTGAAACATTTAAAGTACTTATCACTACTTCATAAAATAAGTTTGAAAAACATCATGTCTCAAATACCAAATACACATGTCTTATGAAAAATAGATCTCAGTCTCGTAAAATCAGAGTACAATAAAATAATCATCACTCTCATAAGTACTAGTTTATCAAAACTAAATCAAAATAAAACTGAAAAAAAGAAGAATACGTGAAGATTAAATCCGCAACTGAATCACCAAGAAATCTGAATCTACCGTCCTTGCCTCTGCTGGCCTATAGGGGGAAAGGGGGAAATAGAGGAGTGGATCGGACTATAGGTCTGGTGAGTGAAAGTAATTACTAGCATTTCTAAGACAAGATAAAGATAATAGACTTAGCAACAGTTCTAGTATAAAAAATAATAAAGAAATGGTAAAACTGGGATAAAATATTGTTTAACTGTTTGGTTTGGTTGTGATTGTTTGCACTCATCTTAGATTGTTGTGATTAGGCTGAAATCCTAATCCTATTTTAATTAGGCTGAATACTAATTCTACCAATTGATCGGCCTTCTATCTCTGTTGTTCTACTGTGAGCTTGTTCCATCCTGTAGGACCCACAACAAAAGTCACCTGTTTAGCGCTTGGAATGCAGTAGCAATTTTTTGATGCCACACGCTCGGTCATTGCCAGTACACACTAAATGTCGACCCCTCTTGTGACCTCTAACTTACCCAATCAACATAAGTGTTCCCAGTCTCACCTAATCTGTTTTGAGCCCATCAGTCCTAGTCTGAAAGGGCCCTGCCCAGCCACACCTACGTGTTTTGAGAGACCATCAGTCCTAGTCTGAATGGGAATGCTGCTGTTTGGCCCCTTGCCTAAATCCCAAGATTTGAGCTTCTATCTATTGGCCACTTATCACCATGTGTCCCAGCCTCACCTAACTATTGTTAGACCATCAGTCCTTGCCTGAAAGGGTCCTTCCCAGCCTCACGTAATCTGTTGTGAGACCATCAGTCCTAGTCTGAAAGGGAATGCTTTTGGTATGGGCCCTATTTCTGTTCTTGCTTAATAACATAGTGTAAGTTCTTAAAATAAGCCTCTTCTGTTATTTTTGATCTATTTGCTTATTAACATAATCTAAGTCTTTAAAATATGCCTTTTCTATTATCTTTGCTATATTTTCCTATTAACTTAATTATAAGCCTTTAAAATAAGCCTTTCTATTCTTTCTGCTTAATTATAACCTACATTATAATTGTTACTCTTCTGTTTTATCTTTTTAGTTATAACCACTAGTTATAAACATGCTTGCAAATGTCTCAAATTTGCCTATTTCAGTCTATCTTCTTTTTATTATAGTTTTTTTATTTTACTTCTATTTTCTATAAATTTAATGTTTTCTATTTTAATCCATATTTGCGAATTTTTCTCTTTTTTATATATTTTTATATTTTATTCGCGCAAAAAGGAATGAAAGGAAACTAAAATTTACAGGCTAAATTCTAACGTAAAACAGATGTAAATAAATGCAAATAACAATAAATAACTGTAATCAACTGTAAATAGCTGAATAAAATAACTGAATAAAATAGACTGAAAAGGACTTTAAAAATAAGCTGTAAATAACTTATATAGAAATTGTCTCAAAATTGCAGAAAAACTACAACTATTGAGAACCCTATTATTTTAAATTACTTAAAAATCTAAAAGAATTACTAAACATTCACCTGTGGTCCTTAGCTCTATTCCTTGGCTTTCTCGGATCCACTTCTAGGGTGTAAAATATTTTAATTAAAAAGATATCCTCCTAAGAAAAATTTTCTTTTTAGGGTCCAGCCTTAGGCAATGAACCCAATTGGAAGAAAATCTGAATGAGAAAAATAGCTAGGTCTACTGTCTTATTTATAGTGTTACTTAGGGATCTAAAGACACTAGATTTGAAGATTAAATCTGGTGCAACCATGTCATAGGCTCGCTGGGAACCGTTGGATGGAAGCACAGATGCACTGGATTGGAAGAGAATTTGAAAAACATGTCATCGGTTGAAACTTGACGAACATAGTCTAAATACAAGGGAGGGTCGACCTGGGTTTCGACCCATACATGTGGAAGGTCGACCTATGCACATTAGGGGTTGACCCTAAGGTCGACCTGACCTATATATATATATATATTCTTATTTCTTGTTTAATTCGTATCTTCTTCGTATTAACTAGGATTCTGCCTAACTATACATGAAAATTTACCAGAAAATTACCACGGACACAATGGTGCAACTCCCATGGCTCAATTCTGAAAATTTCACAATCTTATTTTATTATTTAATTAATTCCTTAATTCATTATTATAGCTCAAATTTTGGTTTGTTACATTCTCCCCTCCTTAAGTATTTCGTCCCTGAAATCTCTAAGGACAGAAGAATGAAATAAATATTTTCATCCAAATTCTACAACGAAATATTCAACCACCATCCATTACATCCATTGTCCTTAAGCTTTCTAATGCGATTAATGTTATATGCAACAGTGTAGTGTCAATGTCCCTAACTAATGCGAAAGATTAATCAGTCTACTAATTCAGTCGACCTCCTTTTTATGCAATCATGTCCGTGCCATGTATCCAAATGAATGCAAATTTCCTAATGATAACTGATAGTTCTATATGCGTGCTACAATCATCATCCAAATGCAACAATCATATGCTAATCATCCATTTATAGCAACCATGAAATAAAACAAATGCAAATGCACACATATTCATATGCATATGCTTTAGTGACCTAGTTAGGCCGATCCCTAAGAAGTAATAGTGCCTAGTGTATATATATGTGTCCATTAGCATCCACTAGCAAACACTTGCAACCACTAGTGTCCATCATACATAACATGTTCTAGTAACATGTTTACATTCAGTCCTACAATCCATTGGTTAAACCCTAAGATCTACCTGACCAAAGGATACTGAAGAAAAGAACCTATTCAAAACTAAAGATGGAAATAGGAAATTCAAAACATACCATCGGAAAGATACGGATAGGAGCAACGTATTTTCTCTTTATCCACCGACGTAGCATCTTCAATGTTGTCTTCCCACTGCCCCTTAACCAAAGGGACATCCTTATTCCTAAGCTTCTTGATATCACGTCCAAAGGTCTTGGTAGGAATGCAACGAACCTCTGCTTCTCTCCTCACTTCAACTTCCTCAAGTTGACTAAGTTCCACTACCTCTGCTGAATCGTGTAAGCACTTTCTAAATTGCAAAACATGGAAAACATCGTTTAACTGTTTGGTTTGGATGTGATTGTTTGCACTCGTCTTAGATTGTTGTGATTAGGCTGAAATCCTAATCCTATTTTAATTAGGCTAAATACTAATTCTACCCATTAATCGGCCTTCTATCTCTGTTGTTCCACTATGAGCTTGTCCCATCCTATGGGTCCCACAACAAAAGTCACCTGTTTAGCGCTTGGAATGCAGTAGCAGCTTATTGATGCCACACGCTCGGTCATCGCCGATACACAATAAATGTCGCCCCCTATTGTGACCTCTTACTTACCCTATCAGCATAAGTGTGCCCAGCCTCACCTAATCTGTTTTGAGACCATCAGTCCTAGTCTGAAAGGGTCCTGCCCAACCTCACCTATGTGTTTTGTGAGACCATCTGTCCTAGTCTGAAAGGGAATGCTATTGTTTGGCCCCTTGCCCAAATCCCCAGATTTGAGCTTCTATCTATTGGCCACTTATCACCCTGTGTCCCAGCCTCACCTAACTATTATAAGACCGTCAGTCCTAGTCTGAAAGGGTCCTGCCCAGCCTCACCTAATCTGTTGTGAGACCATCAGTCCTAGTCTGAAAGGGAATGCTTTTGGTATGGGCCCTATTTTTGTTCTTGCTTAATAACTTAGTGTAAGTTCTTAAAATAAGCCTCTTCTGTTATTTTTGATCTATTTTCTTATTAACATAATCTAAGTCTTTAGAATAAGCCTTTTCTATTATCTTTGCTATATTTTCTTATTAACTTAATTACAAGCCTTAAAAATAAGCCTTTCTATTCTTTCTGCTTAATTATAACCTATGTTACAATTGTTACTCTTCTTTTTTATCTTTTTAGTTATAACCACAAGTTATAAACATGCTTGCAAATGTCTCAAATTTTCCTATTTCAGTCTATCTTCATTTTATTATAGTTTTTCTTATTTTACTTCTATTTTTTGTAAATTTAATGTTTTCTATTTTAATCCATATTTGCGAATTTTTTTCTCCTTTTTTATATTTTTATATTTTATTCGTGCAAAAAGGAATAAAATGAAACTAAAATTACAGGCTAATTCTAACGTAAAACAGATGTAAATAAACGCAAATGACAGCAAATAACTGTAATCAAATGTAAATAACTGAATAAAATAACCGAATAAAATAGATTTAAAAGGACTTTAAAAACAAGCTGTAAATAAATTATATAGAAATTGTCTACATATTGCAGAAAAACTACAACTATTGAGAACCCTATTATTTTAAAT
Organism: Allium fistulosum; assembly: GCA_030737815.1. Classification (NCBI taxonomy): domain Eukaryota; kingdom Viridiplantae; phylum Streptophyta; class Magnoliopsida; order Asparagales; family Amaryllidaceae; genus Allium; species Allium fistulosum. The sequence continues at coordinate 208,577,789 of CM060904.1, read as the reverse complement.
TACTTAAAAATCTAAAATAATTACTAAAGATTCACCTGTGGTCTTTAGCTCTATTCCTTGGCTTTCTCGGATTCAATTCTAGGGTGTAAAATATTTTCATTAAAAAGATATCCTCCTAAGAAAAATTTTCTTTTTAGGGTCCAGCCTTAGGCAATGAACCCAATTGGAAGAAAATCTAAATGAGAAAAATAGCTAGGTCTACTGTCTTATTTATAGTGTCACATAGGGATCTCAAGCAACTAGATTTGAAGATTAAATCTGGTGCAACCATGTCATAGGCTCGCTGGGAACCGTTGGATGGAAGCACGGACGCACTGGATTGGAAGAGAATTGGAAAAACACGTCATCGGTTGAAAATTGACGAAACATCGTCTAAATACAAGGGAGGATCGACCTGGGTTTCGACCCATACATGTGGAAGGTCGACCTATGCACATTAGGGGTCGACCCTAAGGTCGACCTGACCTATATATATATATGTATATATATATATATATATATATTCTTAATTCTTGTTTAATTCGTATCTTCTTTGTATTAACTCGGATTCTGACTAACTATATATGAAAATTGACCAGAAAATTACCCTAGACACAATGGTGCAACTCCCATGGCACATTTTTGAAAATTTTACAATCTTATTTTATTATTTAATTAATTCGTTAATTCATTATTATAGCTCAAATTTTGGGTTGTTACATTCTCCCCTCCTTAAGTATTACGTCCCCGGAATCTCTAAGGACAGAAGAATGAAATAAATAGTTTTCTATGTTAATCCATATTTGCGAACTATTTTCTTTTTTTATATTCTTATATTTTATTCGTGCAAAAAGGAATAAAAAGAAACTAAAATTTACAGGCTAAATTCCAACCTAGAACAGATGTAAATAAATGCAAATAATAGTAACTCTGTAAATAACTTAAAATAACTGAGCCAAATAGCTGAATAAAAATAACGAAATAAAATAAATTGAAAAGGACTTTAAAAAATAGTTGTAAATAACTTATATAGAAGTTGTCCCAAAATTACAGAAAAACTACAACTATTGAGAACTCTATTATTTTAAATTACTTAGAAATCTAAATTAATTACTAAACACTGACCTGTGGTCCTTAGCTCTATTACTTAGCCTTCCCGGTTCCACTTCTACGGTGTAAAATATTTTAATTAAAAAGATCTCCTCCCGAGAAAAAATTTCTTTTTAGGGTCCTGCCTTAGGCAATGAACCCAATTGGGAGAAAATATGAATGAGAAAAATAACCAGGTCTACAGCCTTATTTATATTGTCACTTAGGGATCTCAAGCCATTGGATTTGAAGACTGAATCTGGTGCAACCACGTTATAGTCTCGTTGGGAACGGTCGGATGGAAGCACGGACGCATAGGATTGGAAGATAATTGGAAGAACATTTCATCAGTTGAAATTGGACGAAACATCATCTAAATACAACGGTGGGTCGACCTGGGTGTTGACCCATACATGTGGAAGGTCGACCTGACCTATATATATATATCTCATTTCTTGTTTAATTCATGTCTTCTTCGTATTAACTTGGATTTTGACAAACTATCTATGGCAGTTGACCAGAAAATTACCACGGACACAATGGTGCATCTCTCATGGCTCAATTCTGACAATTTCACAATCTTATTTTATTATTTACTTAATTCGTTAATTAATTATTATAGCTCAAATTTTAAGTTGTTACAAATATCCTCCGGTTATTACTTCGGAAGGACTTAATGTTCCATTTGACTCAACAATTATTCTTTCTACTAATTCACTTAATAAAGTTGGAAATGTTGTTTCCCAACTTTAGATGTAAAACAAATGTCTAATTGTGCTTTCTAGTTTCACTTTTACTTAAGCTATAATCTTCTATTTTTATATTAAAGAGATAGATTATCAAATAATTGACATTATTTTCTTTATCTTTGTTTGTTTCAATAGGATTTACAGCTATCTACAACATCAGTCTCGTTAGATCCACCACATGCTTTATCAATTTTAAAGATAGGTTATTAGCAGATCTTGAAAAGAGGAAGCTCCTAGACTGTGACGCCCCACCTTGGTACTCGCACAAAGCAATTACACAGATGGTCGCTCCTTAATGGGCTTATTCTTCGTGCTAGTTGACGACATTACCCCATAGTGTTCTTGGCTAGTGTCAATATAGAGGTGGGACGTCACATTGGCGATCCTTTATCCACTCGTTTCCAGGGTAACACTAAAGCACTAAAATGGCATAAGAGATTTTTCCTTAAGAAAACTATTATTAGAAGCCTTAACGATTAGATCGCCAATATATAGGCGGATGTTAAGGACAAAAACGAAATGATTTCATCATTAAAGCGTCAAATTAAATCAAATCCATCAATCGATTTTGACGATTAGATGTCTTAAATTCTCCGACAAATAAGCAATTTGGAGATGAAATTAAAGGATAGTCCAGATCAATGTGAATTGATAGAATTCATTATGGGGAATAATATCTCAAACACCGATTTACCAGTTTCTCCCGCTATTTCATCTATCGTAAAATCTACAAGGTCAACTTCCCTTTCCATCCAGAAGTTCCCTACTAAGACTAATCCTCCTCCCAGCTTAAATTGGAAGGTAGTGGAAGAATGGTGCAGGAAATTCAAATTAGAGATGATGAAATATTTTGATTAACAACAGAAAGTGAGATACTCACAATGCATTAACGAATCTGTAGATAGAATTCAAAAGCTTGAACATGAAAACTATCTCCTTCAGAAGCGTATTACTGACTTAGAAAGGAAAAATAAAACACTCAAAGGCACAATCAAAGCTTTTAATCATGCTTTGAAGACTAACAATGAATCTGCCGATGATGACGATAAAATTAAGAAAAAGGAGAAGAAACTTAAAGAAGTTCTTTGTATTACTATTCATCACATCGCTGATCCTTTAATTATTGAAATCTAGACAGAGCTGCTCAATATTTATGAGATGTAAATATTTGTATCGTATACTTCTAAATAATTTTAGGAATTATATAAATTATGAAAATCTTTATAAATATCTCCTGGTTCGTAATCCTTTCTTGTAATGTTGTTTCTGAATAAGCCCTTTGATAACTTATACCAGATTTCTACATTTGCTGGATCTTTCAATCCTTTTTACTGTTATGCTTTCCCTGAAAAATACATAGCAAGCACTATATCTTATCGTTAGCTCGAAATCTATATAAAAATCCATTCATGTCATTTGAAGAAATTAACAAAATAATTATGTTAAAATATGTAAAGTAATCCAATGAATATGATCAAATTTCTTTAAACCCATCTTTCATAATGATGAGAGACAAACAAGAATTCAACTTCAATTATATTACGGGATCTTCAGAAGTCTGATAGTAGAAAATCATAGATCCAACAAGGATTTAATTATAGATGTTTAAAAGTCCAACTTTGGAGATAACCAATAGAAATTCGATAATAATCATGTTATAGAAGACTATCGACCTAGATTCATGCATTAATGAATGAAATTTAAAAGTTAGAAGATCTAATACCCAAATTCGGGCATTTTTAGGTGACAACCAAAAGTCCATAATAATCTTCTTAATAGAGATCTTTAGCCAAGATTCAGGCTTTAACAAGTGTATTCCAGTAGATAGTTATAGCCATGAAACCCAGATTCAGGTACGACGAAGACCGTAAAGAAGGCCTTAAACCCAGATTCATGAGTTAATAAGTGAAATTCCGAATTCAATAATGTATGACCCAAAATCCAGATTCAAGTATTAATAAGTGAAGTTTGGAATTTCTTCTTTAATGATTAGTTGGAGGCTGTAGATTATCATTTAAGCCTTGTTTGTAGCTGCTATTTGGTTAGCTGCTTCTTGTGCTTGAATGTCTTAGTCCATTGTTTGATATGCCGCTTCTTGGGCCTGGATGTCACAGGCCATCATTTGATATGCCGCTTCTCGGGCTCGAACGCCTTAGTCCATCGTTGATGTGACGCTTCTTAGGCTTGAACGTCTTAGACCATCAATTGATATGTCGCTTCTCAGGCTTGGAAGTCTCAATCCATTATTGATGTGCCGCTACTTAGGCTTTATTCCACTGTTATCTGGTGTGCTTGGTTAGCTTATTCTCAAGCTGCAATCAAGGAGTTTCCCAACCTCCCTCCAAGAGGCGCACCTGGCCATATTGTGGCACATCTAAGGGCTTGTCAATGCTTTAACCTGGCCATAGTGTGGTGCGGATAAAGGCTTACTATAACCTCCCTCTAGGAGGTGCCTTGACCTGGCCATAGCGTGGCACTGCCAAGGGCTTGTCGATGCTTTAAACTAACTATAGTGCGGCGCGGATAAAGGCTTACACTCCTCCCTCTAAGAGGTGCCTTGACCAGGCCATAGAGTGGCACGACCAAGGGCTTGTTTATGATTTATCCTTGCTATAAGATGCTGCGGATAAAGGCTTACACTCCTTCCTATAGAAGGTGCTTTGCCATGGACAACTCGGCGTGGCACGGGCTTTGACTGTTTAAGGTAATGTCCAAGTGAAAGTAGTATTTCACTCCCAACCATGTAGATTCTCTTTATTAAAGTAGTTATTTATTGACTCCATTTAGGATCTCTTTACAAACCCATTAAATTTGCCCTATCTGAAAAACTTAATTATCATTCCTTCGAGCGCCCTGTAGTGATTTTTTTCATGATCATTCATCATACATTATTAGCAATAGTATTTTCCAAAGTTCCTTTCATATTTAGGCTTTTTCTTCTGGGATGGCCAGTAATTGAGTTCATCCTTGGTTAGCAAGTGGACATTCTCTATAGATGTTGTTACATTGCATTCTTTTGGAAGTTTTCACTTGAAGCGTGTTCCTCGAGGATGGTGTCGAGGTCTTTTATTACTTGGCTCTGGAGTTCCACCTCGGACAACTGGTTTTCCCTTTAAAACTCTTTGGATTTCCGCTGTAGGCAGTGTCCCACTTGTTACTTGACCCCATTTGTATGCAAAGGCGTTGTAATAAGCCATTATTCCTTCTTCAAAGATTCTGCCTTTGGTATAATGTTGAATTGTTTTCCTCATTTGATCAAACAAGTTGTCACTCCCATTTTTCTTTTCTTCTAAGTCAAAGATTGCGGTTGGGTCAATTTGAAAAGAGTTTAAACTCCATTTAAGTGGATCATAGGCTTCAACTTTCTTTTTCCTTATGATCCTTAAAGACTTCATCCTTAGTACTTGTTCTTCTTTTAGATTCCAATCATTAATTGTCTTATGGGAGAATCCAATTAGATGTGGCTCTGAGGAACCTTGCTCGTATCTTTTGATTTTTCCAACCATGATGAAGTAAAGTTTAAAGTGGGCATGCTTGGAATAGAATTGGGTTAGGGAGAAATGATGTGGAAGTTTAACAAGATCGGTGGTTCGAGCCCTTCTTCTAGCGCCAAAATGTTAACAAGAAAACTTTTCAACAACCCAAAGTATAATTAAAGATATAAATACTCGAATTAAACCACCTTTCGACTAGATAAGAACAGTTTGCACCTTTCTATTTCTTTCGGTCTACCTTTCGAATGGGTTGTAGTGGTTGGAATTTTTTAATTGTGACGTTTCAACCTGGTCGAAACACTTCAGTCCTCTTTTCAACACCTTTCGAAGTAGGTGAAATGACTAAGGGTCTTATCAAAACCTCCCTTCCAAAATTAATGTGGTAACTCAAAGTTTAGCTTTAATATTTAAGGTCGTGGGTTGAATAGATAGGTTTTGACTTTGTCAAAAGCTTAATTTTTTTAATAACCTTGGCCTAGATTGATAAACCAAGAGATTTGTGGTTTAGAACTAGAACTTAAGTATTTTTGGCTACGTAAGGGATTTCGATTCAGTTGGAAGGCAAATTTCTAATGAAGTCGGCATAGGTAGAACATATTCAAATCTAGTATAAATCTCTAAACAATAGCATAATAAAAAACAAAATAATATGTTTTCTTTCACTAATGATGTACATAATGATTAATTTTCCCAATTTGATTCCCAAATTAAGGTCAAAAATTTACAATCGTAAGAAAGTATAAGAGTAGAATGAATGAAATTCGGATCCCCAAAACTAGACCCCTAGGGTCATATTTATAGATGCGGGTTGGCACCTTTTGACTCAGAGCTTTCGACCTTGTCGAAAGGTGGCTTTATATACCTTCCATCTCGTTTGACACTAGTGCATCCCTTTGCAATACTTTTGATTGGTTTTGAATTCTTCTGTCTTTGTCAAAAGGGACCGATGCACCTTTTCCTTTATATTGCTTTGTTGTTGTAAGTGTATAGGAGTAAGAGCTTTCGACTATGTTGATAGGTTGTTCTCCGGAGTTTTGAAGGTGTTGTTGGTTTCGACGGAGTAGGTAGCTTCGGAATGCATGCTTACAACTTGAAATGAAACCTTCCCTAGATGTTGAAGACTTCAACCGGTTGAAAGGCTTCATTATCTTTTCGAAAGGGTTGTTATGATCAGGCATCTTTTTGAGTACTTTGAATGAAGGTGAAACCTTTGGTCTCGAATGGTTTGGTGGACATCCTACCATCGAAAGGTGCTCCTCATCTTATTCAAAACGTCTTCATGTAGGCGAAAGCATTTGTTTTGGATAGTAGACATTGAGGTGAATTGGAGCTTTCGACCATATTAACCCCTTCGAAACCTGGTAACACATATGGCTTTTAGCTGTTGCATCCCTTCGACTCCTTCGAAACTGATGCTTTTGCCTACATGAACATGTTTCGAATAAGAGGAGGAGTACCTTTTCAATGTAACATGCGTCCCTAACCTTTCTAAACCAAAGGTTTCGCCTTCATTCAAACTACGTAAGAAGATGACTTGATCAGAACAGCCCTTTTTAAATCATAATCAAGCCTTTCGAACTGGTCGAAGCCTTTAACATCTCGGGAAGGTTCTGCATCAATTCGCAAGCATGCATTCGAAAGCTACCTTGCCGTCGAGACCATCAACACCTTCAAAACCCTCGGGAACTACCTATTGACGGAGTCGAAAGCTCATAACTCTACTTCTTGTGACAATAAAGCAACACAAAGAGAAAATGTGCAACCACCCCGTTCGACAAAGATGGAGGCATTCAAACCTATTCGAAAGCATTACATAGGGATGCACAAGTTCAAAGGAGATGGAAGGTATATAAAGCCACTTTTCGGCCAGGTTGAGAGCATTGAGTCAAAAGATGCCAACCCGCATCTATAAATATGACCTTAGGGGTCTGGTTTAATGGATCTGAATTCATTCACTCTTTTCTCATACTTTCTTAAATTTTTATATTTGTAACCCTAATTAGGAAATTAGATTGGGGAAAATGGATCACTGTGTATGTCATTAGTTAAATAAAGGCGAGATTTTATATGTTTTTGGTTATGCAACTGTTTTACTGAATTCAATTATATTTAGCTTGCACCGACTTCATCGAAAGGACGGCTTTCGAGTGAGTCGAAACCCCCCACTTTACCAAAAAAACATAGATTCTTAGCTCCAAACCATACTCAACAAAAACTCCCCTTTCTAGTGAATCGAAACCTTAAACATAGCTTATTTTCCTTAAATTTTAGGATTGAACCCAAGCTATTTAAATAATCAGCTTTCGACAAAGTCGAAACCTATGCAGTGAAAACATATTCTGGCATCCTCAGTGTCAACCTTTAATTCCTCGCAATTGTTTTAAAAGGAGGTATTGAAAGGATAACCAAACAACTTCAGTAAGCTCAAAGGACATAGATGAAAAGGATATAAGTGTTTCGACTGGTCGAAAGGTTGGAAAAGGAAAAGTTTTCATACTAAAGACCTATTTGAATGGTTAATCAAAGGATTTTGACCTAGTCGAAACCAATTTAGAAAAGATTACAAAGAAGAATAGGATGAAAAGGCTATAGGTAGACCTTTTGAAGGAGTTGAAGGGATGCTACAGCCAAAGTCCAAAACCTTCATAACCTTTCGAAGGGGTCGAAAAAATGCTATAGTCACGGTCAAGAAGATTCTCAACATTTCAAAGGGGTTGAAGGGGTCAAAAGCACGCTACCACTTCAGTGACCACCTTTCCAAGCAAATGATTCCATATGCATGAAGACCTTTCGAATGAGTCAAAGCAACTCATTTCGAAGACAAAGGAGGACAACTCTTCACATATGCACCAAACAATTCGAAACAGTGGTTTCGCCTTCACTTAAATCACTTGGAAGCATGTATTGGCCAGATCAACCCATTCAAAAGCTAAACTAAGCTTGTCAAACCAATCAAAGCCATAGTTATCCAGGGAAGTTCCGCATCAAGTCACAGGGAAGAGTTTCGAAGCAACTCATAGCATCGAAACCATTAGTATTGCAACACCTTCGAAACCACTGGATAAAGCAAAACGATAGAGTCGAAGGCTCCTACAAAGCAACACAGAGAAGAAAAGTGCAACCATCCCTTTCGACAAGTGCGGAAGTGTTCTAAGACAATACCGTAGCAACCTTTCGACTAGGTTAAAAGCTTTGGGGTCGAAAGGTGTTGACCCGCATCTATAAATAAGACCCAACGGGTCTGGTTTTAGGGATCCGAACTCAGTCATTCTAATCTTGTAAGTTCTTAACTCTAAAAGCTGTAAAACCATAATTTGTAAATTGAATTAGGAAAATTGAATAATAAAATCTTCTTTGAGCAGAGAAAGGGCAAACTTCAATTTTCATAATTAATTAATTGTTTTACCAGCCTTTATTAGGTCCGATCTCATGTTACAAGTAACGACCAAATCAAAAGGTCTCTTCCTACTGGGCTGAAGCCCCTACATTTTCATGTAACTTCAGTTTATACTCCAAGCTAATTTCCTTTGAGCATTTTTTTTCGAGAAGGTCGAACCTAACCTCAATCCACTTAATCCTCTGTAACCCAAACCGAACATAAGTTTCCTAAGGATCCAATTTTCAGTAAGGTTGAAACCCCAATCCTAGCTGGATTTACCCCAGATCACTGACCCAAGTCTTAACCACTAAACTCCTAAGCCTTCAATATGGTCGAAACACACAAATCAAAAATTAACCTCAGATTCCACAAGCTATCCATTTGTGTTCTCCCACCACTTCAAAAGGAAGGCTTTGGAAGAGATAACTATACTACCTCAATAAGCTTAAAGGCTGATAAGTGAAGGAAATTAGTAGTTTCGATTAGATCGAAAGGTTGACCAAGGAAAGTTTTCACTACGACAACCTATTGGAAACATACACGTTCTACTCTACACTTCCATAAAGGAAACCAAAATTGATTAACCTTATCCTTTAACTCTACATCGGCGTGATGATTAGTTCTCTTGTTAACATTTTGGTGCTAGAAGGAGGGCTTGAAACTTCGACTTGGTTGATAACCCAACACCACTTATCTCTAACCCAACTCAATTTCAAGCTTATCTTCTTTGGTCTAATATCATCATGGCTATTAGAATCAAAGGTCCAAGCAAGGATCTTCCAAACCACATTTGATAGGATTCTCTCCAAGAACCATCAAGGATTCCAACTAATATGAAGAGCAAATGCTAAGATTAGAAGCTTTAAAAATTATAAATAAGAAACAAACAAAATCATATGATCCGGAGAAATGGATCTTGAACCCCTTTCATATTGGCTCCACTCCTATTTTTCCCTAGGAAAAAGGAATAACGGAAGTGACAATTTATTCAGTCAAAAGAGGGAAACAATTCAATATTATTCCAGAGGAAAAATCTTTAAAAAATAGATAATAGCTGACAACAATGCCTTTGCACATAAATGGAAACAAACTACAACAATACCACTTCCAACACAAGAACTCCAAAGGGTTTTGAAATGAAAAGCGATCGAAGAATGTGAAACTACAGGGCCAAGAATCAAGAAGTAAAAAAGCCATCCTCAAGAAATTAGTTTCAAGTCTAGACTTCCAAAATAGTGCAACTTGCAACAGCCATAGAGAATGTCTACTTGTTAACCAAGGATAAGCTTAATTACTGGCCATCATAGAAAAAGAAGCCAAAACATGAAATTAAACTAGGGGGATCTTACTACCATTATCACATGATGAATGTCATAAGATTAATCAATGCAGGGCCTTAGAAGGGATGATAATCAACTTCTTCTATCAAGGAAATATTAACGATTTTGTAAAGAAATATTGAATGAGATCAATAAACAGCAGTTTTAGAGAATCTTCATGGTCAGGAGTGAAATGCACTTCTTATTTGGACACTACCTAAGATGGTAGAAAGCCTCTGTCCACGCCGAGTTGCCAGAGCAGAACGCCTCCTTGAGGAACGTAGGGTAAGCCTTTAACCGTGCCACACTATGGCCGGCTTAAAGCACCGGACAAGCCCTTAGCCGCTTCTGGTCAGGTCAACGCAGCTCCTGGAGGAAGTATGGAGTATGCCTTTATCTATGCCACACTATGTCCAGGATAAAGCTATGGCCAGAGCTGGGCACCTCCTGGAGGGAGGTCAGAGTAAGCATTTTTCTATACCATACTATGACCAGGTTAAAACACCGGACAAGCCCTTCTTTAGCCAGGTCAAGGCGCCTCCTGGAAGGAGGTTGGGTAAGTCCTTGGTTCTAGCCTCTAAGATGAGCTAGCTAAGAGCAACAAACAACAATGGACTAAGACGTCTAAGCCTAAGATGCGGCTCATCAAATAATGGACTAAGATGTCCAAGCCCAAGAAGAGGCTCATCAAATAATGGACTAGGATGTCCAAGCCCAATAAGGGGCTCAACAAATAATGGACTAAGATGTCCAAGCCTGAGAGATGGCATATCATCAATAGACTAAGTTGTCCTAGCCTGGGAAATGACATATCAGATTATGGACCAAGACGTCCAAGCTAAAGAGGCAACCGATAAAATTACAACTACGTACAAGACCTAAAGGGTTCATACATGTTAAAGAAGACAAAATCAAAGGAGTAAAGAAGAACTCCGTCTATTAATGCGTTTCGGGTCTCTCATTTCTGAATTTCATCTATTAATACCAGAATTTAGGTTTCGAGTCTTTATCAATCGCTTACTATCTTTATCTTACCCAAATCTGGGTTTTGAGATTGCTACTAATTAAAGCCCTAATTTGGGCATGAGATTTCTATTGTGGACTTTTAATTATCAAACAAAGATGCCCGGATCTGGGCCAAAGATTTTCTCAAGTTGATCGTTATTATGAGTTCCTGTTAATACCCATATCTGGTTTTTGGATTTCTAGGTTTCCACATTTCTTTAATACCCAAGAATGATTCATTGGATTTCTACTATAAAATATTCAGATAATGATTTCAGGATTTTCTCTTATTTAGCTCTTTGTTAACCAACTCCAAAGGAAGACTATCTAATATTTACACCACTGCTTTAGGATAGGATTTTCGACCAATAGACTTCAGATATTCTAGGAGAATAGTTAAAGTTATATTCTTAACTATTTCTCATCATTACCAAAGGTAGGATTTAGATATTTGATATAAACTGTTTTACATATGATTAACATGATGAATTGTTAATCCTTGTGAATTATATGCATAGACTTATATATTAGTTTCAATCTAACAATTAGAAATGTTGTTTGCTTCATACTTTTCAGGGAAATTAAAACAAAAATGAAGAATGAAAGATTTAGTGAATACAGAAATTATAGTATGGGCTATCAAATAAGCATTTCAGAAATAATACTATAAGAAAGAATCACAAATCAAGTGATATTTACAAAGTTTATATGATTTATATAACTTATGAAACAATTTACAAATATATAAAACATGTATACACATTTAATGAATACAAATCTATCATAAATCTTGAGTAGCTTTGTCCAGGTTCTAAGGAATTGGGGGATCAACTATGTGATGGATTGCGATGCGGAGGACCTCTTTGGGTTTCTATTCTTTTTTCCTTATCCTACATGCATCATCAATTACATTGATATTAGTCTTCAGAGCGCGATTGAAAGTTCTATTTGCACCCCTAAGGGTTTTATTTTCCCTTTCGAATTTCGCTATGCGCTTTTGAAGGAAGTAGTTGTCGCATTCAAGTTCCTGAATTCTTGCGGCATACTGATTTATTCTTTGCGAATATTTCACTCTTTGTTGTTCATCGAAGTACTTAGTCAATTCATATTTAACCTTCATACACCATTCGCCCAGTACCCTCTCGCCAAAGCTAGGACGGGGGTTGGTCATCATGGGGAATTATTGAGCAACGAAGGAAGTCTACCATGTGGATTTGGCGATAAAAGGAGTAGCGCGGGGAGCTGGTAAATCAACATTCGGAATGTTATCCCCCATAATATATTCCAACGACTCACACTGAGCTTGGTTTTCCTTCAATTTCAGCTCCAAATCACTTATTTGTTGGAGAAGTTCTGACATATTGTTGTCGAAATCGATTGAAGGATTCGACTTAACTTGTCGCTTTAGTGCGGAAATCATTTCATCTTAACTTATGACATTGGCCTCTAAATTGGCAAATTGATCTTTAAGATTGCTAACAATAGTTTTGTAAAGTTAGTATCTTTTGTACCATCTTAAGGCTTCGGCATTGTCGTGAAAGTGGGCGAGTAAGGTATCATCGAGGAGTTTACTCCTTTCAAGTTCTATTAGCGGCTTATCTCTAAGATTGGTAAAGTTTGACACTAAATCGAGTGGGAGAGGAGTCGCTGATAACTGTAACTACTATTTAAATAAAAATAAACAAAATGGAGTCAAAACCAGAATGATAAATCTCTTTATTACTACGATAAAAGATTACAACTCGAATGACGATGAAACAAAAAGATACAATAAACATTTGCCTTATATCTAAAGATGAGAAGCAGCATCTCTAACTTTTACTCCAAAAACTCACCTTTTGATCGGGTAGAAACCTCTTTGAGTAGAGAGCTAGAGAGAAGACCTATAGCTAAACCATTCGAAGGAGTCGAAGGGACGCTGCCGTCAAAGTTTAGGAACCTCAAAACCTTTCGAAGGTGTCAGAAGGTCGCTTTTGTCAACGTTTAGAGTGTTTCAACCTTTCGAAGAAGATGAAAGAGTCGAAAGCTCCCTTCTGCCTTTATTTACAACCTTTCAAAGAAGACCTTTCGATCGAGTCAATGCAACAACTTTCGAAGGCAAAGGGAACCGCTACTTGCATATGTGCCAAACCTTTTGAGACCAAAGGTTTCGCCTTTGTTTGAACTACTCGAAAGCAAAGCATTGACCAGAACAACCCCTTCAGAAGCTATAGTAAGCCTTTCGAATCAATCAAAACCTATATGGTCCATGAAGGTTCTGCATCATATCAAAACAAGATTATGGGCTACTCAACAAAAACGAGACTAATGACAGTTGAATATCTTTGAAACCAATATGATCAACCTACCGACCGTGTCGAAGGCTCCAAACTTACTTCACTAATAATAGGGAGGCAGAAACCGATCCAAGAAACCTTTCGACAATGTCAAATGGTGTCGTGAAGAAAGAAACACTCACAAATATGCAAAGGAGAGGGAACTATAAAAAACCATTCGACAACGTTGAAAGGAGGCATGGCTTTCGACCAGGTCGAAAGGTTAACATAAAATGAAGTTATTGCTAGAGCATGACAAGAAGAACAAGGACACCTTTCGAAAACGTCAAAAGGAGGCATGGCTGTCGACAAGGTCGAAAGGTTCAAACAGCATAAAAAAGGAAGACCTTTCGACAAGGTCGAAAGGTTCATAACAACATATAAAAAAGGGGACCTTTCGACCCAGTGGAAAGCATGGGCGCGAAAGGGTGGCCACCTGCATCTATAAATAATACCCAAAGGGTCACGTTTTGAGGATCCGATTTCTCTCATTCTTAGTTTGTATTTTCTTTAATAAATCATTGTAACCCTAGATTACTGATTTGGGAATTCAATGAAATAAAATTTCTTTAGATGGAAAAAGGGAATTCTTTTGCATTATTTATCTCTTTACTGATTAGAAAAGCTTTTTTTGGATTAATTTTTATATTTCAGGTTTAATTTATCGAAAGGAACCTGTCAACAAGGTGACAACTCTTATGATCCTGACATTTTCTATAACCATCCAAATCCATCAACTCTGTGGTATAAAGCTTTCGACAATTATTGAGTCGAAAGGAATGTTTAGTCCTTCTGGAGTAATCACTAGGGGAAATTTGTTATAGTCCTACTCCCAGTTGGAGGACTATCGCGAACAAATATTAGTTTCGTATGATATGTTATGATCTCCTTATGAAGCTTTTCTTTCTCATAACCGAGTGAATCAAAGCGAAGACGAGGATGTTTCGAGTAATTTTTTTGTAAATTACTAAGAAAACAGTATCTCGCTAGTTTTGAAGATTTTAAACGGATGCCTTTTCAAGATAAAATCTTCTTAGTAATATAATGGCATGAGGAACGATCACTATATGATAATATAATGAAATATGGCTAAGCATAAAAAGCAAGACTAAAACGAACATTCATAAATCAATATATTATTACAAGTTTACAATCATTTGTCTGGTTCATTCAAGATTAATTTAGTAAATAATTCAGATACAAATTTATCATTATAATACTTATGTTTTTCAGGAGGTAGATCTTGGAGAATGGATCTGACCCATGCTAATTTCCAACAAACTCCAAGATGTGGGTCAGGTCTGAATTCATCCAAGTATCTTTTATGTAAGCACCTAAGTTGGCCACCACTAAATTCACCTAAATATGAAAAGTTAATGATCGGATGTCTACAGTAGACCTTACATTAGAAATTAACTAAAAAGTCCCTCTCCTAGGTCAATATCCAAATAAGGTAACTAACTCCTGGTTATCTTTCAAGAGAGCGTCATAGCAAAGGCATGCTCTCCTTAGCCAAAGGGAAGCTTCTTGATATTTAAAAGATGCTAACATAGTTGCGTTCTATTAAGTCCAAGTTATTTGTCAAAAAGTATGTTGTGCTCCCTCAACTGCTTCTCTAACTACATATATAACCTATTTATCTCTTTTTGTTTCCTTTCAAGCTTGGTCTTATAGGGTTTAATAGTTTTCTTCCTTATCTAAAATAGAAAATTTACACTATTAATATCTTTGAAGCAAAAGATATGTAAATAGAGAATCTCATACCTGAGATACTGGGATCGGTGCTTGAGAAGCCTTCTCCCTTTCTTTTTGCACTTCAACATCAATAAAGCAGTCTCTTCTTCTTTAGGAGAAAAGGGGGCGACAGATTCAGGCTGGACTACTTTCTGAGGAGATGGATCTTTTTTAGAAGCTCCAATATTATCATCCCATTCTTTGCCAGAAGTCTAAATGTGTTCCCTTCTGTCGCCACCTGAACCTTGACTGCCATTATTTTTGTCATCATCATAATTATCACCATCATCATTATCCCCCTCTTCTTCGGCAGCATTATCTTTGTCACCTTTATCTTCTTATTTCGATTCAACTTCAAAAGAAAGGTCTTCCAAAGAAGGAATCCAAGAGGCATCAATTTCTTACTTTTCTATAGCCTCGCCTCCCTGCTTCATTTAATTTATGTTGCCTATAACTCTATCAACATGGGTGGAGTCGAGCGAAGGAAAACTTAGCCGAGGGCATTTGTCGATATTGTCTACATAAGCGAGCATCAAAGCGTCTTCAAAAGAGTTCATCATGATCTCACCAAGTGTAGTATCGAGAAACTGTGACACTCGTTGTTTAGCATCTGAAATAGTATCGACTGCCAATTTCAGGGAAGCCTTATTCTTCTCCAATTTCTCTTTCAAAGAAGCATTTTTTGTTGCCAATTGGGACTTCCCCTCGTCGGATTCTTTTATGGTTAGTTGCACTGCTAAGTTTTCAACAGCGAGGAGTTAGCGGGCCTTCCTTTCTTCCAAGATAGTGGATTCCGACTTGGCGAGAGAAGCTCTTAATCGCCCCAGTTTAGATGTAGCTTCGTCTTCTTTAGTGGACAAGGAAGAGACTTGGTTCTTTAAGGCATAAATTTCTTCCCGAAGCTTGGAGGACTCGGTAGAATACTAAGATGCACACTCTTGCAGAGATAACCAACTTTTGGAGATCTGAAAGAGAAAACACAACATAAGATTGTCTTAAAGAAGAGCAGTAGTGATAAAGACAAGTGAAGAGAAACTTACCTTGTGTTGCTATTCTATTAGAGAATGATGGTGACCCACCAAGTCAGAAACAAAGGTAGGCCGACGGATAAAAGCATAGGATGCCAAGCTAAGGATAGACTGAACTATCTCTTCAAAATTAATGAAGGGAGAAGACAGTGTTGGCCTTTGAGCAATGATCTTTTATGTAGGGGTCATCTCTAATGCGCTTTGCATTTGCTCGAGTGCACGTAAAGAGCTCGAAACAGTGATGCGAGAGAGAATATCGGCTATATTAGTAGTCTTCTTGGATTGGTGGTGAGAATCTTCGACAATCGGATTCTCTAAAGCTTTATTAAGGGTTAAAGATTCTTCCTCTTTCGAATCTGGAACATCATCTACTTTAGCTATCTTAAGGGGTGGTTCCACCGTAGTTGATTTCTCGAACTTTCTCTAGACAACCAACTTTGTCTTGGCAAGAGATTGAGGGAAGGATAGCACAAGAAAAGACGTAGGAGGAGGTGTTGAACCACTTGCAGGCTTTTTGACCTATGGAACAACTAAGGAGAGTTCAAACAGATCATAAGTTAGCGGAGTCACTTGGAAAACAACGTAGAAATAGGAAACAAATGCAGCATCTATAACATACCGGAATGGTCGGAGTAGATAGGTGACATAGGAGAGAAATGTGCCGTATCTCCTAAGGAAAGGAAGCGTTTGTTTTTTGATATGTGTTGAATCAAAGGAGGTTGCCCCAATATCCTTTGACCAGAGGGGAGAAGAGAATGCTTCTTTAAGTTGGCCGGATTCAATAGCTTCAATCGGTTTCCAATCATACTAGATGCTGTGACTAGAGACACTACTGTTATCTTATCGGCCTAAAGAAGTTTTTTGGTTGGAGCACCTGACATAAGGTAAAGATCAGAAAAGAAAAGTAACTAGATATCAAGAAAAATAACGAAATCTAAACTTACTGGGAGTAGTGAAAGCCCTGCTGATGTTTGGGAAGCATTTGATGAACAAGAACTGGTTGTCCTAGTCTCTAAACTTGTTAATCTCCTCTGATATCAGCTTCTTCGGAGGGTTCACCATAAAGATTTTGTAGTTAAGATTGTTGAGCTTGACTAATCGGACGAGGTAGTTTAACACTTCAACATTCAGGGAAGGTGGTTTAACACTTCAGCATTCAGGGAAGGTAGACTAGACTCTAAGGCCATCAACACTGAAGATAGAAGGTAAGCATACACATTTAGGGACAACTAGATTGGAGCATTTCGAGATGATAAAGAAACCCAGATAA
Source organism: Allium fistulosum (assembly GCA_030737815.1). Lineage (NCBI taxonomy): Eukaryota > Viridiplantae > Streptophyta > Magnoliopsida > Asparagales > Amaryllidaceae > Allium > Allium fistulosum. The sequence continues at coordinate 208,560,428 of CM060904.1, read as the reverse complement.
GAATTCCAAGAATGACAAAAACCCTTCATTTCATATGTGTATTGCTGTATATGCAAAGAACCCTTCAAGTGGGTTACTGATTTTTTCATTTCCTCTAGGTGGAACAGCTTCCACACCGGTAATTCCATAGTTAATGAGAATGGCATCCACTTTATCTTGTGTAGATATCAGAGAATTCTTTGAAGTGTCTTCAACTTTCTTCGGAGAGATCATGGTATATGATCCTGACATTCTTTCAAGAATTAGAAAAAACCAACTTTAGGATCTTAAACATAAGACGAAACGTAAAACTTCAAATTCTTGGAAGAACATTGAAGATAAAAATAAGAGATATAGAGCTTTTGACACAGTCGAAAGGGAATGAAAAAAATAGCATTTAACAAACACCTCTCAATAATGTCGAAAGCCCTGATATGAACATCATAGAGCTTTCGACATGGTCAAAAAGGAGGGGTTGAAGTATATGACCAATTGGCACGTTTCAACTTTGCCGAATGCTCGATAAATACCATGTTATTAAAAGGGAATCATTAAAACCAACATAAATTTTTTTGAACAAAGTAGACACTACCAATATTCAATAAACAAAAATCACTTCGAAGACATCGAAACCTACAATCCAAAGTTGTTGTAAGGGAATATGAATGTTGTCGAAACCTTACATACCATTGAGCCGAAAGGTTCTAAGTTAAAATCATATTGATAAAAATAAAAGTACTAAGAACGTTTCGACAATATTGGAGAAAGGTGATCATAGAAGGTTTCAATAGGGTTGAAGGGACATAATGGTTTCAAACTAAAAACAAATTTTCATTCAACACAAAAGGTTTCAACTAGGTCGAAACGTTTTGCTTTCGAGAGGGATGATTGTACGCTACTTTACTATACAATCTTTCGACGAGGTCGGCCAAATTAGCGCTTCAATACCTCTCAACCCCGTCGAAATAGGCTAAGAAAGAAAAATAAAAGTTGCCGCCTTAATCCCTTTGAAAGGATTAGAAAGGTAAATTTGTGGCACCAATTTTTAATCCGTACAATTCAAAGCTTCCGAGGAAGAAAATAGAAAGTTCTTTCTTCCCCAAACCCGATTTCAGCCCAAAACTCTTAAAAACCATTAAACCAATAGATTTAAACATGAATTAACAATTTAAATTTCGAAATCTTCAAGATAAGAATTCAAATTCTCTAAAAAAGTAGCAATAATTATGAAAACTGAAATTGGGTTAAAAAAAGTAAATCTAATCGATTCATGGAATTGAATCACAAAATTCTTTCAGGTGAATTGAAACTTAAAACTTAAGCATTTCTAGGAAAATCAAAATCAAAAACCGAAATCCCGGTTATGTAAAAATTCAAACTTAGGACCAACTGGAAAATAAAAGAAAGGGAAAAAGAAATTTTAGAAGCGAAATAAATAACACTTAGATCAGGATTTTTGATGAAATAAAATGATAATTATCTAAAGGTTTGAAGCTTCTGATTTTTCTCGGAGGTAATCTTGTTTGCAGGTAAGTGAAAAGAAAGAAGAAGAAGACGTAATTTATAAGATCTTTTGAATGAGTAAAAGCAACTCCTTTCGAAGACAAAGGAGGACAACTCTTCACATATGCACCAAACCTTTCAAAACCAAAGGTTTCACCTTCACTCAAACCACTCGGAAGCATATATTGGTCTAAACAACCCTTTTGAAAGCTAAACTAAGCATATAATTACTTAATCGTTTTACCAGTTTTTATTAGGTCTAATCTCATGTTACAAGTATCGACCATATCGGAAGGTCTCTTACGATTTGGTCGTAGCCCTTAAATTTTCAAGTATCTTCAGTTACACACTCCAAGCTAACTTCCTTTGCGCTTCTGCTTTCGACAAGGACGAAACCTAACCTCAATCCACTTAAATCTCCATAACCCGAACCTTACACAAGGTGCTTAAGGATCTAGTTTTCGACAAGGTCGAAACCCTATCCCAGCTATATTTACCTCAGATCTATGACCCAAGCCTTAACCACTAAACGCCTAAGCCTTCGATCGGGTCGGAACCCACCAAATCAAAACTTAACCTCAGATTCCACAAGCTATCCATTTATGTTTTGCAACCACTTCAAAAGGAAGACTTTCAAAGAGATAACTATATTATCTCAATAAGCTCAAAAGTTGATAAGCGAAGGAAATAGTGGTTTCGACTGGATCGAAAGGTTGACAAAGGAAAGTTCTACAGTAACCTATCCGAAAGGATAACCAAAGAGAACATACACATTCTACTCTCCTCCAATTTCCTAAAGGCAACCAAAAGAGATTAACCTTATCCTTTAACTCCACATCGGGTTGTTGACCTGTTTTCTTGTTAACATATCCTAACTTGCTCTACTTAGTAAAAAAGGTTATTTGAACACACCAGCACTTTAAACTTTACTTTGGGGTGTTGACAAGTTTTCTTGTTAACAATTCCCATCACATATCCTTTTGACTTGTCTTCGAAGTTAACTAATCCACCATCTTTGTAGAAATTATCCTCCAAGATCTCTGAATTTCCACTCATATGTCTTGAGCATCCACTGTCTGGACTCCATTTATTCTTTTTGATTGGTAATGTTTGAACACCAAGTGTCGATTCACCATTATCCATATAACGAACTTGTTCCTGCAACCAAAGTTATATCTTTCCAAGAAATTAAGCAACTTTTCAGAATGATTAGTTTCTAATCTATTTGAAGGTATGATTTTTCAAAATTGCTTTTCCGTAAAAATGATAAAAAGATTACTAATAATATAACAAGCCAATTATACTTTTCAAAAGTCAAATTGTGAGTTTTTAAAAACTTAGTGCTCTGATACCAAATGTTGGTTGTGGAATTACGGATCTTAAGGGTAATTAAATACTAAAGGGGGTGAATAGTGTTTTCTAACTAATGGCAAAGATGTAATCATAGATAAAAATAAAGGTAGTAAGGCAAAGTAAAGAGTTAAAGAGAATATACCAAGGATTTTTTTACTGGTTCAGATTTTTCCTACATTCGGGCCTTTATAATTAGTTGAATGGATTTCTTTTCAAACGCTAATCTTTGACCTGGCAGAAGGCAAAGCAAAATATAATCTCAATTTCGAGGCTACGAACACACCCTCTCGAATTTTCGTACTTAGGTTAGACTCACTTGATTTGAACAGGCTACAAGCATACCCATTAGATTTTCAAGCTATAAGCACACCTACTTGATTTGAACGGGCTACAACCACACCAAAATAAATACAAATATAGTTGACAGTTTTTCTAAAGACAATTTCTTGAACTTTGGATATAATTGAATTTATAGCCTCTTGGACAGCATTTTGATCTTTCAATCGAGAGAGATGTTTCCAAAATGGTAAGAAAATAGTATTGAGTCAATACAATGAAGTATGAATTGATTCTATGTGATTTTGAAGAGAATAGAATATATTTTGAATGGAGTGTTCAAGAGAGTGAGAGGTGGGAAAAAAATAAGTAATTAGTTATCAAAAAATTTAACTGAACTCCCCTTTATATAGTATATCAACACATATGTCCGTTGGTGAAGAGTTACGACGAATAGACTCTTCATTTCAAAACTAGAAAAAGCAATTGGCGGTATGTATGTCGATATACCATCTGCCTATATATCGATATATGCATGTATATTTTGGGAACTTGTTTCTTTTAAAATGGTTTGAAAATCCTATACTTTGTAAAATAATCTGAAACATTGTAAAATACATTGAACATAGTTTTAAATATTTTGAACTATAAAAAAACTTTTATAAAATATTTTGAAATATATTATGAAAATTTATTTTGTTCTAAAAATATAAAAGATAGAAAAATAGGAGATAGAGATCAAAGATTGCTATCAAGGACTTTAACAATATAAGCTATAATTCTATATACTAAATTATAATCTTGAGATCTTCATATCTTGGTCCATAAATTTATAATTTTTCAGGCCTATCTCTTGATTCTTTGTATTGTATAGTCTTCTATTCATCACCTACGTAATATTCTACACTATATACTATATAACTTGGTAAAATATTAGTATCTATATTTTATATGATTGTATATGGTTGTTATCAATGTTATACTTATAAAAAATCAATAATTGAGGTATTAATAATCCGTTGACCATATAACATTTATATACGATCAAATGTTAATCAAATATCCATATTCTTGCATTGCTTAAGAGTCCAAAACTCATAAAAGACAGTACATAGTCTTAGAAAAATATACTACTAAGTAGTCGTAGTATGAACATTTTGGTGGGTTTGTCATTTGGCACTTGTACGGGTCCTAAACTGATAACGTGTCAAAGATTTATTGGTAAGTACATATTTATATTTTCGTGTCAATCTTAATTTAATTCATTTTTATAATTAATTGATAAACATTTATCAATTATATTTGTTGCAAAATTTATTGAAATAGGTTATCTTGACTTGTATAGTATATATTATTACAATATTAGAAAGTTTAAATGTTATCATTTTATTTTTCTACTAAGACTACCACTAAACTTCTATATTTCTCAAAACTCTAAAAAAATATAAAAACCTTTCGATTTCTCTGACTGGCATTAGGACTCGCTTTTCTTGGAATTTTGACCATGTGGGAAGCTCAATAGATGTATGCCCGCATGCGATGGATAAAACCCTTTTGATTGTACCATATACAACACCTTGTCCAAATCTCATCTCAATCACAAGGAAAGATCAACAAAACTAAATTGATTATTCACTCATACATTGTTACATCACCTACGTGAAAGCCCAAAACCAACGGCTACAGATGCTACAGACAACCATATTTATTAATCCTCGATTAACTAATACGGTAGTGTTAGATACATTGATATAAGAGAAGCACATGATTTTTCTATTCATTCCACTTTAAAGCATTTAAAATTCATTACATAATCCCAATATTTGAACCACGTTAAGGGAAAATATAATTATTACGGCATACGTCAAGAGCGACATATGAAGATACCCTCTTAGTTGATCAAAGTATGTAAATAGGCAATTAACAACTTTGCCTTTACAACAATACACGGCGGAGTCAAAATAGAAAAGAACTATAATTTGCTATCATGCCTCCTGCACATCACCAAATGCTTATTCGTCCAAAGAGGTACCTGAAAACCTCAACTCTCAAACTACTCAAAATCAATTGAGCACTCGAGAGTTTAAATGGAAAACATAAACTTTGAGTCAGACATAAAGCCTGGTATGAATAATAATATACCATCTCAAAACATTTAGATATCTAGTGAGACCACGCCATTTAGCGGAACGGGTTTTCCCCTCACTAGTATCCTAAAACTTTATAAAACCCTATACTGTGCTTTAGCATCCACAATGGTTAAAATATAACATTTCAGAATAATATGATGATATGCAAACAAGAAAATCAATTCAGGATTACCCAACCCCCTTCATTTTTGACAATCTGTATCAGTTTTATTATGCCATGGTATTCCTTAAAATTGAAATTGGGTTATTAGTTTTGAAAACTAAGGCTTTCTATACGTTTAAAACTTTACTTTTGATACCATTGGATAACTTCCTTTCGAAAGCATTCAAAACCTCTTTTCAAAATACCAGGCTCTTGTATTTCGAAATACTTTGAGACCTTTCTTTCAAAACCTTTCAAATTTATAAAATTATTACCATTTAATTATCGAAGCATAGCAAAGAAAACTTTTGAAAGTACCCCTTTCAAAACAATTGAAAGTACCCCTTTCGAAACCGTTGGGTTTTTCTTCAAAATATCTTCTGGGTCAAAGTGAACATAAATGAAAGTATCCCTTTTGAAACCATTATTTATCATATAAAAGTGTTCGGGGGAAAACTCGATTGCGTCGGAACCATCCTTTCAAAAGCTTAAACCATATAAGTTAAACATTTGAAGGTTAGCTTTGAAACCCTTTCAAAAACGTTAGGAAGTGGCTCATATTTACAAAACAAAGACTACCTTTTAGAAGCATTGATTTCTTCAATTCCTTCAAAAGGCATAAGGTTAGTAGAAGGGTGTCAACTAGGTCGAAACTACCCTTTTCGAAAGCATTAGTTTAAAACCAAGTAACGCATTCGAAAGCTAAACTTTAAACAATAATGTGGCAACCCCCTTTCGAAAGCAATTTAAAAGACCTATTTGAAAGCATATGTATCGATACCTTCGAAAGCATTTAGTCAAACAAGCAAGCGTATTTCTTTTAGTAAGTAAAACAAAGGTTTCAACCACATCGAAAGCTATGTTTCGACACCATGCCATGTGCCTTTCTCCAATGCACTACGTATCGATGTTGATACCTTGTGTATTAGTTTTGGCTTAGTGATTTTGAACTGGAAGGTTTCGACTTGATTGAAGGCAGATGCTTTGAGTCGAAAGGTGCTTCTAAAAGTGGTGGAACTGACTTTTATGGGTAAAAGTTGATTAATGCAAATAAAAGCAATAACTTTATAACTAACTTGCCGATTTGTAAACATTTAATTGGTTTCCATAAACTCTTTTAAATTATTTTCTAAATAAAACTGCCGCATAATTTCAGATCTAAACCAAGATTAATTTAACAATTAAGCCCTTCCATTAAGCAAAACAATTAAATCATTTAGGTCCTCCTTTCAAAATAATTTAATTCTCATTGTGAATCACTTAGGAAAAATCAAAAAAATTCCCTTTTAATATGTTATCTATCATATCTAAATTTCAAACCTAAATTCTCAGTATAATTTCCAACATAGGTTTCTAAACCAAATTAACCATATTTTCCTCTGAAAATTCATAATAAATTCTCCATAACTTGGAAAATTATGAGAATTAAACCCAACTCCAAAATCGTGTTTTACATGACAAAACATTTTCTCATGGCATTCGAAATCAATTATAATCGGTTTTACCCTTAAAACCGTGTAATATGGTTATCTAAATTTTTGCTTCAATTAGACATACCAAAATCCAAGCATATCATTAATAGAAAATTATCTTAATATTGGACTTAATCTTAAATCCAAATGATCGTAAAACAAAATAAAGCTTATTTAGATTATTATACACCTTGATTAGAATAAGGAACTTGAAATTTGATTGAGATTATTTCCCCTAGCTTGAATACTTAGCTTCAAATTTAGTTTCTCCTCTTTTCGCCTAAGTAATAGTCGGCTCTCCTTTCCCTTGTTTACATTTTGTATTTTGTAAAATGAACGTGAGAATGAATAGAACGTGAATAGATGGAAACGAGAATATATAAAGGTAATGAGTTATTTACGTCTATTTCTTAATAAGCCCTTGAGTAAATTAATTTTCCTATAAGCCATTCTAAAGCCATTTAAATAATTAACCATGACCCTTAATTTATTTTCAAATCACAATCCCCTTATCACTCTAATTATTCACATTATTCTTTTAATTTATCTAAATAAATCTCCAGAATAATGTTATCATAATTAGAGGAGTTATAGGCTCCCCTCTTTAAAGAATTTCATCCTCGAAATTCAGTAAGGACTAAATACTAAACATAGCAATCATCTGTAACCACTCCTAACAACCACACTAGCCTACCTAACCAACAACCATCTATATAAAGCTAATATAAACATACCCACAAAGCATATAAGGTTAAGTAACTCTAATCGTGTCTTCTATCTCCCTAGTACAACCCTTCTCATTGACAATCCACCGAACTTTCACCAACTTGACTATCTTGTTTCTCAACTTTTTCTCTTCTCTTACTATAACCCAAACTGGTTGTCTAACAAATGTCAAATTAGGGTCTACTATCAAATCTTCCAACCCCATTGGAAAGATAGTAGTCTCTGGATCATGCACATACTTATGAAGATGAAACACATGAAATACATTATGGACACCTGCCATACTGCTCAGCAACTCTACTCTATAATCAAGCTTCCAATCCTCTCTATAATCTGGAACAGACCAACATACCTTTGTGCCAGTTTCCTTGACTTCCCAAATCGTACAGCACCCTTCATTGGTGATACCTTAATGAAAACCTTATCTCTAACAGAGAATTCTAGGTCTTTACACCTCCTATTTCGGTAACTCTTCTATCTGGGCTGAGTTTCCTTCATCCTTTATCAGATTAACTTAATGTTCTATATTGCCTCTTTAACCAGGTACGGACCTTATAGTAATCTGTCTCCAGTCTCTAATCAACATATTGGTGATTTGCAGGGCATTCCATACAAAGCTTCAAAAGGCAACATTCCTATACTAGTCTGATAACTAATATTATACGAAAAATCTACCAAATGTAGATGATCATTTCAAGATCTAGCAAAGTCAAATACACAAGCTATCAATAAATCCTCGAGTGCCTTATTGACACTCTCTGTCTACACAACCGACTGAGGTTGATATGCTATACTCATACTAAACTTGTACCTAATACTTCCAGTAGACTTTGCCAGAATTCACTAGTAAGCATCTTTATTACTAACCATACTACTAGGAATCCCATGTAGCCTAACTATGTTATTCATAAACAACTTAGATAAAATAGGTTTCGTCAACTGGAATGAAATGGGCACTCTTGGTAAACCTGTCCACTATAACCTATATATTTTCATTTCCTCTATTTGACATTGGCAAATCATCTATAAAATCCATGATTATTGAATCATGTTTCCAAACTGGAATCTCTAAAGTTTGAAGCAACCCACTCGGCTTCTGATGTTCGACCTTCACTTGTTGACAATTTGCACACTACCAAACCTACAAGACAACATCCCTCTTTATACCTTCCCAATAGAAGCTCCTCTTTATATCTTGATACAACTTGTTCCCTCCAAGATGAATCGTAAACTTAGATCGATGACAATCTCCAAGAGCTTCTTTTCTTAAGTTCTCAACATTCGGAACACAGAATCGTCCCTTCTTTCTCAACCACCCTCTCCAGTTATGATTAAAATCTTTTATCATCCATCTCAGTTTCAACCCTAAGCCTTCTAATCCTTTCGGCTAATATTGGATCCACTTTTTACTTAGAAGCAATCCTTTCGATCAACACTGGTCGAATTTCTAAACAAGACAAAATGGTGGAGATTTGACAAGAACTAGCAGTCGATCTTAACTTCATACTACAAGTAGTCAAAGCTTCTAAATCTTTCCACTCTATTAACATAGCTAACACCATATTCTGATATCTTCTGTTAAGAGCATCCATTACCTTATTTCCTTTCATAGGTGTACTTTATACCAAAATCAAAAGCAGCCAAAAACTCCAGCCACCTCTACGGTCTCATATTCTGCTACTTCTGAGAGAATAAACATCTTAAATACTTATGATTTGTGTATAGCTCAAACCTCTCCCCTAAGAGGAAATGCCTCCAATTCTTCAGCGCGATGATCACCATTGCCAACTCCAAATCATGAGTAGGATATCTCACTTCAGCGGTCTAAGCTATCGTGAAGCATAGGCAATTACTTTACCCTTCTACATCATCGCAGCTTCTAACCCAATCCCACATGCATTAGCATACACCACCAACCCTTGGTTTCTATCTAGAACTAATAACACTAGTGCATTGGTCAACAAATGCTTTAACTTAAGGAATGCTTCCTCACATTTGTTGGACCGGACATACTTCACATCCTTCTTGGTTAATTTAGTCAAATGTGCTGCTATTCGCGAGAAATCCTTGATGAATCACCGGTTATATCCAGCTAGTACAAGAAAACTTTTAATCTTAGTCACCATCTCTAGTCTCTTCTAATTATTAACATCTTTGGTCTAATCTAGATTGACTGACAACCAGTTCTCTGAAATCACGTGTCCAAGAAACTTAACCTCCTTCTTCCAAAAATGACACTTCGAAAACTTCACCTTAAGCTTATGCCGCCTCAGTGTCTCAAACACTAATCTAAGATGATCTTCAGGCTCTCTTTCATCCTTAGAGTATACTAAAATGTCATCTATAAAAATCAAAATAAACCTATCCAAATACTCTCAGAAGACTCGGTTCATTGAATCCACGAAGAAAGCAGGTGTATTTGTTAACTCAAATGGCATTACTAACCACTCGTGCGAACCATATCTAGTCCGAAATGTTGTCAAAGTAATACTGTCCTCTACTACCCTTAACTAATGGAAACCTATCACCAAATCTGTTTGTACCAAAATTGGGCGCAACACTCTTTGGAAGTTTTTGAAGAGATGAAGTGAACAAATTAAATGAAAAAAGAGGATTATCTAACAAAAACTCCAAATTAAAGATATGAAAGCAATTAAAATGCACAAAGACACAAGAATTTAGAGTGGTTCGGCGTATTGCCTACGTCCACTATGAAGATGTTTGCTTTATTGATCTTTCTTTGATGATTAAAAATGAATTCAGCGGGTTACACCAGATAATTATGATTTACAGCAGTGAAATTCGTTGGTAGCAGCAGCAATGGAGTTTAAATCTGGATCCGGTAGAGTCTGGGCATTGGAGAGCTCAAAGGAGAAGAAGAAACTCCTTTTCTGTGTGCCATGGGGCTCTATTTATAGGTGTAGGAGGATGATATTTCGCTCAGATCTCGGGAGGCTCCTTCTGGCACGTGACCAGGCCTACGCGCCCAAGCCCGCGAAGTTTCGGTCCGATCCGTGATCGATACGAATGAATTTCTTATCGATCAAGATTTCATCCAATGGAGTCGAAATTTGGCATGGGCATTCTTTATCATGTATACAAGCTTTTGTGAAAATTTCATAGCATTTGGACTTGTAGATTAGGATATATGGTCGATACAAATTAGGATCTTCGGTTGGCTATTTCATTCGTCTCCCTCATTTTGACTCGGTCCTGTTCGACTCGCTATTCGACTCGGTCTTGTTTGAATCCCTGTTCGACTCGGTCTGGTTCGAATCGATCACTCCGAATCGATGGTCGCGTGTGATCTAGTGGTGACGTGGTGGGTATTCCTTATATCTTCGCCTTTATTCATATCGATGGCCATGCTTTATTCGCATCGATTTCCATGCTTTGTTTGTATCGATTGCGGGGCCTAGCTCGTATTGATAAAAGTGCTCCACCTAGATGTATTTGAATAAAGACTTTGTGATGGATACGAAGTGGTCACTGCTCGATCGATTCGAACAGTGCATAGTTGATGGAGTCAAATCCGATCGATTCGAACTGAGACTCTGGGACGAATGCCAGGTCGCAGCAGTTCTGATCGATACGAAAGTGATGGGGTCGAATAGATGTGTAGTAATGGATGCAAAGCGGAGCGAGTCGAAATGCTACTCTCTGATGAATGCAAAGCGAAGCGAGTCGAAATGTGACTCTCTAATGGATGCGAAGCGGAGCGAGTCAAAATGTGACTCTCTGATGGATGCGAAGCGGAGCGACTCGAACAGACTCTCTTTTTGTTCAATTTTGCATCGATCGTAACTTGAGCATACGAACTCGGATTTACTTGAAATTTGGAAGGTTGGCTCCTCTAGTATCGCTTGTCATGTCATATCGATTTTTTCTCGATTCGGGCTTGGACAAAATTTGTCGATATCCATAAGGAGCCTGCATATAACCGATCTCTAAGATGACCCGTCATTGGTTACCAGTCAATTCCTTGGTGTCGCGCCCTTGCCAAATGGCTGGATAACATTTGCCCCCCAAAGTACGTCTTGTGGAAACATGATGTGCTTTGAAATGCTGCAATTTTCATTCTGAATAGTTATCGTCTTTCTGATGCTGTAACCTTCGACTGATTTTCTTGATAACGTAAACTGTTGACTGTCCACTGCTGCACCCTGTATTGTTGTAACTGATTATTGTATGCTAGTGATTAGCCGTTTGTTGTAATCATTATCAAACGAATTTTCAATTCTTGTGAATGTCAAAAATTGAATATTTGTCCGACGTACATGCATATATGTTAATCTGACTCTCGTTGACGTTCACGAGACGTTGTCAGTTTATTTTATATTGAATTCTGCATCGATCCTCTCCTGGACCGACGTGAAATTCATTGTAATAATACTCGATGGTTGTTTCTGATATTCCTTTATAACGATCCTCTCCTGGATCGATGTGAAGGGTTGAAATATTGTCTTTTCCTCGGTATTCACTGATGGATACGAAATGACCATTTCGAATCGATGGATGTGGAGTCATTGGATACGAACAGACAATTCGTATTGATGGGGTTGGCTTCTGAGAGCCGTGATTCGATGGGTTCGAACTGCATAGGAGATGGAGTCGAAGGTGATCGATACGAACTGTGGTTTCATATCGATGGGTTTGGGTTACTCATAAAAAGAGCCTTCGTTGGCAACTTCGTATCGATGAAGGCTTGTGTTGATGGACTCGAACGGCTTATTCGACTTGATCCATGGTGATGTCTTGTAACCGGTCAAATCCACCAGGATGTGAAATGTTTTTTGCCCTTACTTTCGAGTCCATATAAATACTATGGACTTAGTCATTTTCCACTTTTTACTTTTCACCTTTGTGCTTTGTCTTCGTATCGCTCCAGAGACCAAGAAAGGAAACCGTTCTTCTCCTTCGAATCGACTCACATCCTTCAATTCCTCAAAACAGTTATCAAAATCAGGTAATTGGACATCCAACCCACGTCATAGCGATGGAATTCAAAATTGATCGCAAATCACACAATCGATCTCCAGGGATGCTAAGGCCATAATCAGTCCAGAGCGAATTATGGCGATGAGTTATCAGTGTTCGCATCGATTAGTTAAGGAAAAAGTTCTCTTCGTATCAGTCTGGGGATGATGGAACTTTGCATTGATCTGTAGTTGAGTGAATATCATGTGGAGGGATGAGACAACTTCGTATCGATGGGGAGTGGCTGGAGTTTGTGTCGATCGATACGTAATTGACTTCGACAATCGATTCGAAGCTGATTACTTGCAATCGATACGAAGTGTTCGCAATCAAAGCCTGTGATCGATGTAGAATGCATTCCCCTGATCGATACGAAACGTATCGACTTGAATGTGATCGATACGAAGCGTATCGAGTCGAACACGGCCGATACGAAATGTATCGATTCGAATTTGATCGATGCGAAGATGGGGCCCCTCTAATCGATACGAGCAGTTGTTTTCCAGATTGTCACGACTTCCATCTCTGGTGATCGACTTATATCTGAACCCTGATGGATTCAAAACCTTAAACTACCAAATACTTAACTCCGTCGAGCTTCAGCTTTGCATAACCGGACTTGACTGTAGAACTATATACTTGACTGCCTTTCGAAGCTCGTCGATGGAACTATAATTTAACAAAATGATAACAAACTATAACTTGGATCGATGGCACGGTTGTGATGGTCAGCGATGACGGTCCTTTCGACTGAATTTCGAAGTCTCGTTGTTTTCATGTTTTCTCCAATTCAGTAGAACTTTTCAAATGATATACAGTACCGCACTGCACAACACACTTTACACTGAGGGATGCACGAGCATTATTGTCTTTTAACAATGATTTTTCATAAGCTAGCTAGTCATGGAACCTTCAAGTTCTCAGCAGCAGGAACTCCCGAGTTCAATTCCTTCAACCATCGAAATACCGGTCATTGAAGCCGAGGTCATAGACCCAGCTCCGGACGAGCGTCCAGGTGCCTGGTTCATTTGTCATCCATAAGATTCTGTGCCGTCCGATATCGCCGAAGATATGCTGGGATGGATTTTTTTAAGGCATGGCTTATCGCTCGACGACGTGTTACTGCCTGGGCCAAATGATAGGCTACACAATCCCCCGGAGGGGTTTACTGCTTTCAATCGTCACGCTTGCTCAATAGGGACACTCTCTCCTTTCAATCAATATATAAGGGAGATGTTATCATTCCTTGAAATAGCTCCATCCCAGCTACATCCCAACGGGTACGCTTTGTTGAACATCACCTTCATTCTGTTTATGGAGATCCTCTTTCGACCACCAAAGCCGATCGAGATAAGATATTTATTTAACGTTAAGAGCCGTGGAGACACCCTTCTTTTACCTTCTTGGAAGCAGTCACGAACTGCCACATTGTAATGGGCTCCTAGGGAAGGCTAAGTTACTTTAAGACTGGATTGTTCTACGTTCGGTGCCACCCTGGATTTTCCAAGCGATGGTTGGATAGACGTAAGCATCGCCATCTTTCTCTTGAACTATCGAGATAATAATAACTGACTTCAAAACTGACATACTTCTCTTCTTTTATAACTGCAATCTCTCGACCTGACGGTGCATACTTCAGAGAGCTAGTTCAGATCCTCCAAGCTGTTCCTGGCAAAGAAAGGCATATTGACTTGGTTCTGACTGACAGAAACCTGAGGACTGTCGAGATGATTGAACGGAGGCATAGCATACGGCTGGAAGGGACGCTTAAAGTGGCCTCGAAGAAGCGATTGAAACGCAAGGCGCCTGGAGTCGTAATAGCTGAAGAAGTTGACCCGGAGAGAACGCCTACTGATAATGAGCTCCAAGCTGAGCCTTCTTCTGACGTCCAAGATTCGGGAAGAAGGAGAAAAGGCAAGGGCGCTGCTCACAATCATTCTAAATCAATGAGACTGAAATCTGTGGTTATGTCTTTGGCGGTTCAGGGGATTAGAATTTCGGAGGCTCTTCCCTCGCAAGTAGAGAATCCTTTTAAAGGGCTTGCTGATATTCCGATTCCGGATTATGCGTCGTTTCAACATGACACCGGGATGGAGGAGCTCGATAGTGCTCTTGAACTGAGCGGGTCACTTGCTATGAGTGCGTCCGACATTTTCGGTTGGTCGGGGGGTTGCACATGCATACACTTCACTGTACTACGTGGTTCATGACTGTAAATCGTCCAACTTAAGAAATCACTAACTCTTCCTTCGTTTCTCATTTTTAGGTACTATGTCCGGAAGAGGATCAATGCTCGGGAGTCTCCGCTCGGCCCGGAAGACTTCTACCTATTATGATTCCCGCAGGAGAGACTCTGATAGAGACCGCGATCGCGAGTACTCTAACCAAGACAAGTATGGGCGTGACAGGGACAGAGAATACAGGCATAGATCTAGATCACGCTCTCCTCCTCCTAGACTTCCATCTCCACCCCCTGTTCTTGTTCCACATCCATCGGAGCCTCCTCGTCATAGGCCATCTTCTCATACTTCTAGATCCAAGACTCATCTTCAGAGGGTTGAGACCACAGCCTCCATAATTACAGAACAGGTCCCAGCTGTGCCCACAGGAGAAAGGGCCCTTAAATTGGCTTAGATGAGGAAGGATTTTCCGAATATTTGCTACGATGGCTACGTCTTCCCGCCTCATTTAAAAAGAATTCCGTCAGGGGTGGAAAACACGATGCATGATTACGTTCATGACATCTACACTCAGTACAGAGAGTGGGTAAAGGCTGTAGAGAAAGCTTCTAAGGTGTCCTTTGAGCGAGCCAAAGCACTTGAGAAAATTGAGACCGAACTCGCTCAAAGGGACCGAATCATTCAAGTGCATACTGCTGAGTCCGAGTCTTCTCGGAAATCTGAATTCGAGGCCACCAAAAAAGCTAACGCAGTGACTATGGCCATGCAGAGGTTGAGGCATACGCATGTTGCCCTGGTGGAGGAGATAGGCCATCGGAATACTACTGTTACCGTCAAACGGTATGTGGCGGTCAAGGAACTTAACGAGCTCAAGGCTAAATTTTCCGACATGGCCAAGGAAAGGGATGACGCAAACAACGCAGCCAAGGAGGCGTGCGAACAAACTGTTCTGCTTAGGGGTGAGCGGGATCAGCTGTGGCTAAAGTCCTTAAGGTGGAGACTGATGTCGAGGAGAAAGTGAAGTCAACCGAGTCCACGCTAGAAGCTGACATCGAAAACCTTCTCGTTGTTTTCAATGCTAATGTGCTGAGGCACATGAGTTTAGCCTAGCTCGATGATTATTCGGCGCATCTTTACAACGCTTGGGGTGGACTGGTTGAGGAAGAGAAGGTAGTGCATCTGGGTGAGTCTGTGGATGAATTTGAACTCGAGAATCGCATTCTGAATGAAGATGAAAGGAAGATTCTTCACGAGTCAATGATACTGCATGAGACGGAAAGACATGGCGCCCAACACTTTGAAATAGGAGGGCGCTCAGGGATTGACCATCACGAGGCTAGTCTTGAAGTTCTAGCGTCAACGCAGCCCGAATCCTCGTCTGCGGTCGATCCCCAAGCTGTTCCTGCCTACAATCTAGATCAGCCGCAGATGTCTTCGGCTACAGAGGAAGTTACTGAAGCCGCTCTGCCACCTACGAGTCAAATTGAGGATGGTATTGTGAACATTCCACATATCTTTCTTAAGTCGAAATCTTCGCTCGAGTTAAGTTCTAACAGTTTTCTTATTCTTTGTCCAGTGATCGATGCTGCACATGTCGGGCCTCCCGTTACTCAAGAATTACATCAGACACAGGAGGCTATCGTTACCGAAGTGATCACCATAACTACAACTGCCCCACCCGACGATGCGCAGGGAAGCACACTTGTATTTGACGAGCAGTTGATGGAAGAACTCTTTCGCCGTCATGGCGATCCCTTAGCTGAATTGTCTTCATCATGGGTGGAGGCGCTCCTGCTACTAGTTCTACAATTCCAACCACTGACGCCCCTAACGAGGCTCGAGCGGTTACTGAAGAGGAGATGTTTGCACAAATCGATGCTGAAATGGCAGCAGCGGCTCATGGTGGCAGTCTCGGAGGTGGGATGGCGGGGCCCGGTCCAGCCCCGCTTAGAATGATATACCCTGGTGGCACAGTTTTCATCACCAGCATACCCATTCCACCTTCTACACTTGATCATGTTCCTTCGACTCTGCCCGCAGGAAGCATTCCTATTCACTTGAGCTCGGAGGAGGATGTTGAGATCATGCCCCCGCCTGGAGACCGACCACCGAGAGGCAAAGGCTCAAAGAGGAAAGGTGATGGTGGTTCCAGTAGGTCCACACCGAGGAGGAAGCTGAGGAAAAAGAAAGATTAGGCATGCTTCCTTGATTCATTTTGACTTGCATTTTGTTGGTCGTGTATAGATGCGGGTTCGGCCCCTGCTAGTAAGAATTTTTTTGGAACAAACTTGTACACGAATTTCTTTCATGAATAGTAGAAATGAAAAAAAAATTTGAGCTTCTTTGTGCCTTTGTTTAAGTGTTTCAATATCTGAAGTGCACTTGTGAAGTTTCAGCTTCCGAATCAAGTTTATTTTTGTTTGCCAAGTTCGGAAACTATGGACATGGTTTGCGACCGGGAAGCAAGTTGACTTTTGACGTCGCATTGCTTTAGCCAATGGTTGATGCTTAAGTCCTCCCTCTAGTCTCGGGGATGAGTTGTGGAACATCAGTCAGCGATTGATTCTCGCTTATAACATGTTGAGCCTAGTGTCACTGAATGAATTTTTGAGACAAGCGGAGATTGAGCGGTTTATTCACACGTGTCCGATTGTCGATGGTCATCTCCGCACTACGGGGATCCTCATTTGTTTATTGGCGGTTGGTCACACCGGCTTAAGTTTAAATCATACGTCCGTGCTCTAGGGACTTGGAATCGACCTTTGTACTCCGACTCGCACTTTGGGAGTTCATAGTTGATATTATACTTCAATTCACACTCTCGGAACTCAAAGTTGATGTTTATACTCCGTTTCGCACTCTGGGAATCCGGGGTTGATGTCTACGCTCCGACTTGCACTCCGGTAGTTCGAAGTTGTTGTTTATACTCCGTTTTGCACTCTGGGAATCCGGGGTTGATGTTTATACTCCGACTCGCACTCTGGGAGTTCGGAGTTTGTAAGCAGACGGTCATTCATAGCTGTTGTATTTTTTTGGATTTCGCTCGCACTTTGGGAACGAAAGGTGTATCAGGATCATGGATGGTCGGATCACATCCACCCTGATTTAACAAGAGAGGTCGTTAGATGGATGGGTCCATCCTCCTTAAACTTGGTGCAGATACGGACGAAGTCGTTAGGTGGACGGATCCACCCTCTTTGTAGACGTATTTTAGTACTCTAGTTCGCACACTAGGAACCGTGAGTTAAGTGAGGGATTGTCGTGTATCAATCCGTTTTTGGCCTTGAGGTGATGGCTTGTCCCCAAGCTCGGGTTTCACTTAGCAAGTGACCGGTTGTATCGTAGCCACTCCCTATTTGAATAAATTCCACCGTATGGCGAAACTTAGCTCTCCGTGCATTGTGATGATCATATGAAGCATTTTAAGTAAATCACAGCTCTGGCTCAAAGAGATTGCATTTTATTGCTGAAATAAGAAAATATGGCAAAGTCAGTTTCCTTATTACAAATTCTAATTTCGAAATGCAGAAACAAATTGCGAAATGGAAAATAAAATAAATGGATAAACATAGCCTGTCATGTGTACTAGCGGCGAAGACGCTCGCTATTCCAGGCTCTTGGCAAAGTAAGACCGTCAACGGTCGATAATTTGAATGTTCCATCTCCAAGCCTTCATTCAATAACATACGTCCTTCCCATGTCGGCTTCATATGCGAAGGAACCGGATAAATTCATTTTAGGACGAGATCGCCTAGTTCAAAGGTTCGTTGGCAGACGTTGGCATTATACAATCGGGCGACTCGACTCCAATGCGCAGCTGCCCTCAAATCAGCCTCTTTACGCTTCTCATCTAGTACATCGAGAGTTTCAGCAAGTAATATAGCATTTTTCTTTGGATCATAGTATGTCTCACGATAAGAAGGCACTTCTAGTTCAAATGGAATAACGGCTTCTGAACCATAAGAGAGAGAGAATGTAGTGTGGCCGGTCGCGGTCTTGTGGGTTGTTTGGTAAGCCCATAAAGCCATAGGAAGTTCATCGACCCACTTGCCCCAGACCTTTTCCAGTCGTTTTTTCAGAATGGATTTTATAACTTTATTAACAGCTTCAACCTGTCTGTTTGCCTGAGGGTGTGCAACTGCGGAGAATTTCTTTTGGATGTGAAATCGTTCGCAGAAATCTTTTAATTCAGCACTGTTGAATTGGGTTCCGTTGTTCATAATAATGGTGTGTGGAAGACCGAATCGACATACGATATTGCGGACTACAAAGTTGATTACTTTCTTCGTCGTTATGGTAGCAAGAGCTTCAGCTTCAGCCCATTTTGTAAAGTAATCAACTGTGACGATGGCGTATTTCGCACCATCTTTTGCCAGAGGTAGAGTACCAATGATGTTGATGCCCACACATTGCAAACGGCCATGGGCTGACCATTTGCGTTATCTTGGTAGGAGGAGCTCTAGGAATGCGGGCATATTTCTGGCACTTGTTACATTTCTTTGCATAATCCGACGCATCGCGATTCACGGTCGGCCAGTAATATCTGTATCGATGTATTTTCTTGGCAAGTGCTTGCCCCACGGTATGATCGCCACATTCTCCCTCGTACACATTGTGCAATACTTGTTTAATGTCATCGTGAGCGATACATCGGAGTAGAGGGACTGAGTACCCTCTTCTGTACATGATTCCATCTGTGATGATAAATCGTGAGGCCTTCCGAAGGACTTGTCTCTTTTCACTCCTACATTCTGTCAGGGTTCCGTGCTCAATGTAATTACTGAGTGGAGTTATCCAGGAATCCTTTTCGAGGATGGTTTCACATCCCTGGTCTATTTTTGCACAGTCAATGCTCGAAGAGGACAATTCTTTTACAGGAATGAGTCTCATTTGCTGAGCTTCGCCTGTGTTGACTAGCTTCGCCATTGAATCGGCTTTTTGGTTGCATTCTCGAGGTATACAATAAATGGCATAATAATCAAACTGATTTAGTACTTCCCGAACTCGAGCTAAGTAAGTAGCCAACCTTCGATCTCTTGCTTGATACTCTCCCCGTACTTGACACACAACCAATTGTGAATCACAATAAATTTCCACTACGATAATTCTCAAATCTCTAGCAAGTTTCAAGCTAGCTAAGAGGGCTTCATACCCAGCTTCATTATTGGTCGCACGGAAACCAAAATTCAAAGCATAACATATAGATCGGCCTTTGGGAGTTTCAAGTACAACACCAGCACACGAACACCGGTCATTTGATGCACCGTCGGTATAAAGCTTCCATACATATTTGGGAGATTCACTGGTTTTGGGCAAGTCCTCTAGAACATTAAATTCAGCTATAAAATCGGCTAGGACTTGTCCTTGAATGGCTCGTCATGGAGTGTAAGTAATGTCAAACTGGCTCAGTTCGATGTTCCAGTTGAGTAACCTACCAGACGTCTCAGGTCGCGAAAGGACCTGTCGTAACGGTTGGTCAGTGTAAACAAATATGGGATGTGCCTGGAAATATGGTTAGAGCTTTCTTGATGCAATAACAAGGCAATAAGCCAACTTTTCTAATTTCGAACAATTCCTTCCAGCTCCAGTCAACCGTTGCTGACGTAGTATACTGGCTTCTGTATCTTGCCTTCTTCTTGAATTAAGGCAACGCTGATAGAGTTTTCTGATATCGCCAAGTAGACGTACAACTTCTCATGATCAATAGGCTTTGACAGGATAGGTGGTGTGGATAGATGCTGAACTAGTGCTTGGAAAGCGCCTTCACACTCCGTGGTCCATTCAAAGTTTCGTTTTCCTTTTCGGATCAGATCGAAGAAGGGAATGCATTTGTCGGTGGACTTTGAAATGAACCTGCTCAATGCTGCTACTTTCCCATTGAGACTCTGGACTTGCTTTATAGTTTTCGAAGTTTCAAGATTTCTGATCGCCCAAATCTTTTCAGGATTAGCTTCGATCCCCCGAGCGTTGATGATAACCCGAGGAATTTTCCAGATGCAACTCCAAAGTGACATTTCAGTGGGTTGAGCTTCATTCTGTATTCTCAAAGTATGTTGAACATAGTTTCCATGTCTTTAACATGGTCAGTGGAAAATCGTCACTTCACAGGCATGTCGTCTACATACACTTCCATTGTTTTCCCGATTTGATTGGCAAACATCCGATTAACCAATCGATGATAAGTAGCCCCGGCATTCTTGAGTCCGAATGACATAACTTTGTAGCAATAAAGTCCTAGATTGGTTACGAAGCTGGTGTGTTCTTGATCAGATAAATGCATCGGTATCTGATTGTAGCCAGAATACGCGTCCATGAAGGATAAGAGCTCATGCCCGGCTATCGAATCTACTAGCTGATCAATTCTGGGAAGCCCGAAACTATCTTTGGGACAAGCTTTAATCAAATCGAAATAGTCGATGCATGTTCTCCATTTTCCGTTTGGCTTTCGGACGAGCACGGGATTCGACACCCATTCAGGATATAGCGCATCTCGAATGAACTCGTTTGCTTGAAGCTTTTCCACTTCTTCTTTATGGGTGACATATCTCCCTTGATCCATACCATGCCTTTTCTGTTTGATCGGGACATGCCGCAAGTCAATATTCAGAGTGTGGCTCGCGATGTCCGGCGAGATCCCACACATGTCAGAATGCGTCCATGGGAATACGTCAAAGTTCGTCCGCAGAAATTCAATCAATTCCTCTTGAGTTTGCTGGCTTAGCTGAGACCTAGTCTTTATCATTTTTGAATCATCGTCATTGTCAATTGGGACATCAATCGTCAGTTCGGCCGGGGATGCTTGACTTTCTTTAAATTCTTCTTCGTCTTCGGCTTCTCTTGGGTCGAGGTCCCTTTGGAATTGGCTAGGGTGCCCGGGCCTAGACCCGGCCGTTAATTGTCAATTATCAGCAAAGCGGACGCAGAGAGATTCCTCTACGCCCTTTCCTTTCTCCTTTCGCTGCGCCTCCCGCAGCTCAGAAACATAAGAGGCTCTGGCAGCAGCCTGATCTCCTTGAATGATTCCCACTCCACAATCAGTTGGAAATTTTAAAATCAAACACCACGGGGCAATGGCTGCCCTTAATTCAGCGAGGGCCGGTCGGCCCAAGAAAGCATTATAAGGGGAGTCTACGTCCAACATAATGAACTGTAACATTCGTACTCTCCGGCGTTCTCCAACTCCCAACTCCACTGGCAGTTCAGCTATTCCGGTGGGTATTGTAGCACTTCTGTTGAAACCATGGATTCGAGATTGACAGGGTTTTAAGTACTTTGCTTCCATCCTCATTTGATCATAAGCTCGTGTAAACATGATATTCACAGAGCTTCCACTGTCAACTAAGATCCTCTTCATCCAAGCAGGTCCTACTAGAGCTGAGATGACCAGCGGGTCGATAGTGGGGGCTTTGACTTTGTCAGCGTCTCTGTTCCTGAACACGATGTCGTATGTCATCGTCTTCTGTTGCTTGGTCGGAGCCCCTTCATCAAAACTACTACAACATTCGAAGTCCGCATGCCTGATAGAACTGGCATACGACTCCATTTCCTTCCAGCTTCGATCTGCTGGGTGAGGGCCACCACTTATTGTATTGATAACCAACCTCCCACCAGTTTGAGCGGGTTCCTCTTGCCTTTCATGATTTGGTGCATGATTCTGATTTGATGGGCCAGCACCACCCAACTGCGGTGCCCGCACATACTGATCCAACTTCCGCTCACGTATCAGTTTCTCAATGAGATCTTGTAAATGACGACACACATTCGTATTATGGTCATAACTCTCATGGAATCTACAAAACTTCCCTGTCTAGATTTGTCTTTCCGTCGGCGGCTTCGGGGCAGGTTTATTGTATTGCATGGTATTATAGGTCTGTAAATAGACATTTTCCAGCGACGTATTCAATGGTGTGTAATTGTCGAACATTGGAGCTCTACGTCATGGACCACGATTCTGATCCCGTTTCTTAGCTTGATTTCCATTATCCCTCTACTGGTCCTGTTTATTTTGCAAGTTCAACTGGACTTTTCTGGAGCTCTCCCCGTATTATTTGATGGCGATATTACTTTGAATGCCTTCGATGTTGGGCCTTGCGTCATCCTGCTTCCTAGACTGTTTCGCATCCTCCCTTCTCAAGAATTGGGCTACCTTGGAGTAGAAACGGTCCAATGATGCAGGTGGCTTCCCAGCTAACCAATTTACGAACTCGGAATCAGCATCAATCCCCTTAGTCAATGTCATCAGGATAGAGTTATCATTGGGATTGCTTATTTCTCCACATGCAGCATGGAATCGCTCCAAGTAACGTCTATGTGTTTCTTCGGGAGCTTGAGTAACACTAGACAAAGTGTTAACAACTTTAGGCCTTGCCACGTGCATGCATAATTGTTCAACAAACTTGGTGGCCATTTGGTCAAAGTTAGAGATGGATCGTGGTGGCAAACATGTAAACCACATGGTAGCAACGCCCCTTAGGGAAATAGGGAAACTACAACACTTTACCGCATCATCAGCTCTCGCAGCATTCATTGGCCATTCATACTTCAAGATGTGTTGATTGGGATTAGAACTTCCTTCATAAACTGGCAAAGTTGGCATCCTGAAGCGCCGAGGTGGTTCAGCATACAATATGTCATTGGTGAAAGGGGTATGACTCCGGGAGATTCCCTAGCCGTCATTGGAGAGACCCTGACTTTCGCGAATCATTTGGCAGATCATTGTGGGTATATCCGGCATACGGATGCTAGGAGCATGATGTGCCAAGGTGTGGTCGGGTTCCACAGCGCGAGTTTGGACCGGACGCGGTCGACGTTCCGTGCCTTGCCTCCTTGGTTCAACATCCTAAGGGACATAAGACTCAGGAGTATGCTCTCGTTGGCTACGATGAGGATCAGCTTGGTTTCTATCATCAACTCCTTGCTCGATAGCGGTGGTAGTAGCAATGTTTCCTGTGACATAGTAAGGAGTAGCACCTCCTTGGGATGAAGGTCCTGTATGTTGACTAGTAGGTGGTCCAGTTCAGGTTTGTCCTAGGTTTGAGGCAGGTTGGTGTCCTGTAGCCTGGGTGTAGTTTACATCCAGCCGTGGGCGTGTGGATCTATGATGACCGTCAGATGAGGCTGAATTCTCTATGGAAGAATAAGAACCTTGGTCTCTTCTAGATCTTCTACGCCTTTAGCGATTTAACTGGTTGGTCAACTCTGTGTTGGCGCGTAGTTGTTCATTTAGCTGTTGTCGACTCTGGATCAATTCTTGAAGCAGCATCTGAAACTATTGTCTGGTAACCGGGCCTGTTGGATCTGAAGGTCCGGCGGCAACTTGATTGGATGGAGGCAATTGCGCGGGATTATGTCGGTCTCGTCCTCGTTGATGAGCAACTGTAGAGGTAGTCCATGTACTTACCATGGTGAAATGATGAGAGTCCTTTCCTAGATCTGATGCAAATCTGAATAGAATGGAAGGGCTTCAAAGTTCTAGATCTGGATCTTCTTCTTGGATTTATGCAATCCGGTATAGATAGGAGATCCAAAGAGCAGGAGAAAGATTGGGTTTCTTCTCAGTGAAAGCACCAAAGTGTTTGTACCAAAATTGGGCATTACACTCTTCCGAAGTTTTTGAAGAGATAAAGTGAAGAAATTAAACGGACAAAGAGGATTATCAAACAAAAACTAAAAATTAAAGATATGAAAGCAATTAAAATGCACAGAGACAAAAGAATTTAGAGTGGTTCGGCGTATTGTCTACGTCCACTACAAAGTTGTTTGCTTTATTGATCTTTCTTTAATGATTACAAAAGAATTCAGCGGGTTACAACAGATTATTATGATTTACAGCAGTGAAATTCATTGGTAGCAGCAGCAATGGCGTTTAAATCTGGATCCGGCATAGTATGGGCGTTGGAGAGCTCAAAGGAGAAGAAGAAGCTCTTTTTCTATATGTCCTAGGGCTCTATTTATAGGTGTAGGAGGCTGATATTTCACTCAGATCTTGGGAGGCTCCTTCTGGCACGTGACCAGGCCCGCTCGCCCAAGCCCGCGAAGTTTCTGTCCGATCCGTGATCGATATGAATGAATTTTGTATTGATCAATATTTCATCCAATGGAGTCGAAATTTTGCGTGGGCATTCTTTAGCATGTACACAAGCTTCTGTGAAAATTTCATAGCATTTGGACTTGTAGATTAGGAGATATGGTCGATACGAATTAGGATCTTCGGTTGGCTGTTTCGTTCGACTCCCTCATTTCGACTCGGTCCTGTTCGACTCGCTATTCGACTCGGTCTTGTTCGAATCCCTGTTCGACTTGGTCTGGTTTGAATCGATCACTCTGAATCGATGGTCGCGTGTGATCTGGTGGTGAAATGGTGGGTATTCCTTGTATTTTCGCCTTTATTTGTATCGATGGCCATGCTTTCTTCGCATTGATTGCCATGCTTCGTTTGTATCGATTGTGGGGCCTAGCTCGTATCGATAAAAGTGCTCCACCTAGATGAATTCGGCTAAAGGCTTTGTAATGGATCTAAAGTGGTCACTGCACGATTGGTTCGAACAGTGCATAGTTGATGGAGTCGAATACGATTGATTCGAACTAAGACTCTGGGACGAATGCCAGGTCGCAGCCGTTCTGATCGATACGAAAGTGATGGGGTCGAATAGAGGCATAGCTATGGATGCGAAGCGGAGCGAGTCGAAATGTGACTCTCTGATGAATGTGAAGCGGAGTGAGTCGAAATTTGACTCTCTAATGGATGCGAAGCGGAGCGAGTCGAAATGTGACTCTCTGATGGATGCGAAGCGGAGCGAGTCGAACAGAGGATCTTTTTATTCAATTTTGCATCGATCGTAACTTGAGCATACGAACTCGGATTGACTTGAAATTTGAAAGGCTGGCTCCACAAGACTCGCTTGTCATGTCAAATCAATTTTGGCTCGATCCGGACTTGGAAAAAATTTGTCAATATCCATAGGGAGCATGCGTATAACCGATCTCTAATACGACCCGTCATTGGTTACCAGTCAATTTCCTGGTGTCACGGCCTTGCCAAAAGGCGGGATAACAAAATCCAACTGGGAAATCACTTTGGCTCTACACAACTGACCAAAGAGATCGTCTATTCTCGACAAAGGATATTTATTCTTAATTGTCCTCTTGATCAACTTACCATAGTCGATACACATCCTTAATGACCCATCTGGTTTATTCACGAACAGTGCGGCCGCTAACCAAGGCAAAATGCTTGGTCTAGTAAAATTCCTTCCTTCTAGATCCACTAGTTACACGTTTAATTCCTTCATCTCGGTCAGTATTATCCTACCAGGTGGTCTACTTACAGGTTCAGATCCTAGCACATGATTTACCTGAAACTCAATAGCGCATTTCGATGGTAGTCCTGTAAACCGCTCAAAGGCATCTGCAAAATCTCTTGCTACTAGAACCTGACTTAACTCTTATCCCACTTGCATAGAACATAACAAAGAACAATTACTCCTGTCAGAATAATCCACTGAGAATATGATTCGATTATGACTATCCGGCTGTCTTGGTGATATCTCCATTTCCTAGCAAAATATCCTAGCCTCATACTTACCTAACCGGTCCATACCCAAAATGATCTCAAAATCTATGAAATCAAAAACATCTAGACTGAATGCAAACTTATGACCTAACAACTAAAGTTCTAACTGGTCCCATCTCATCCCTAAACATGCATACCCTCCTATTGGATTCGCAACCTACAACGCCCCTAATTTTAGATAACATTATTTAGGAGATTTAAATAGAACAATGTAAAGTGATAAGGATATTGAGGTTTGTTAATTAATTTAGTGGCCATGCTATTTAAATTTAATGAGCTTAAATGGGTATGTGTTAGTTAGTTAACATAAGGGTAGAAGAGTAAATTTCCACCCGTGTTCCCACCCTTATACTATTGTCCCCTCAACTATACATGTTTATTTTAACACAAGCAAAATTATAAATGCAAAAAGAAAAAAGAGTCGGCTATTAGGTGGAAGATAAGAAGAGAAATCAAAGTAAAAGCTTAGGATCAAGCTAGAAGAAATCAGCCTTAAAAAATCTTCAATTTCCTTATCCAATCTAAGGTGAATAACAATCACTACATTTCTATTTTATAATCATATGTTTTCGAATTTAAGGATAAATTTGTTTTATGATATATTGGATGATGATATGTTTGATCTATAATTTGTTTAGATTAACCAAGATTGTTTCAAGGGCGCAATGCATGGTTTTAGGGCAAAACCAAGGTTAAATGATTTTTAAATGGCATGGAAAATTTCTACATTATGGGAAACATAATTTTGGTGTTAGGTTTCAATTTTTATTATTTTCCAAGTTGTGCGGAATTACTTATGAATTTTCAAAGGAAATTATGGCTGATTGGGTTTATAAATTTAATTTTGAAATTATATTAAGAATTTAGGTCAGAAATTTTTATATTTTAGGCAACATGATTAAAGTGAATTTCTAGATTTTTTGGGGATTTTTACTAAGAGAATTAGTTTGGAAATTAATTTATATTGAAAGGAGGAACTAAATCATTTTATCGTTCTGTTAATAGGAAGGGCTTATTTGTTAAATGTTAATCGGGTTTTAGATCTGAGAAAATGCAGCAAATTTTAGTAAAGTAATTTGAAAGTGTAATGTAACCAACTATGTGTTTACAAGTGGGCAAGTTAGTTACAAAAAGTTTGCTTTATTTAGTAATAGTAGTCTTTGGCTCAGAAAAGCTTGTTCCGCCTCCTTCGGAAGGAGCTTTTGACACAGAACTTCCACATCCAACCTCATCGAAACCTTCTAGGTCGAAACCAATACACATGGTATCATTTAGCTGGTATGTAGTGGATTGGAGAAAGGCGGAAGGTAGAGTGTCGACACAGATCTTTCTAAGGGGTTGGTTCCATTGTTTTGTTTGGTTTTAAAAGAAAAGCTCTTGCCTATTTGAAATGGGTTACGAAGTTGTCGAAAGCAATGGTTTCGAAAGGGTATTTCTATAGAAGCTTTTAAAGGAGAGCTGCTGCTTTTGTTTTCAAGTACTAGCTTTCGAAAAAGTTACTTAGTTATTATTTGAAGCTTTCAAAAGTTGTAGTTTCAACGAAGTTGAAACCTTTCTGTGATTTGATGCCTTTCGATGGTATTGAAGACATCAATGCTATTGAATGGTACCATTTGTTTTATAATTATAAGCCACTTCCTACTGCTTTCGAAAGGGGTTAAGGTTTTCAAAGGCAATGGTTTTGAAAGGGGATTCGAAGACACAAATGTTTTAATGCTTTCAAAAGGATAGTTTTGACACCACCAAGTTTCCCAACATACTTTTTGAAATAAAGAGTGGTTTCGAAAGAAATGTTTTCGTTTATGTTCACTTTGATCCAAAAATGTTATTTTAAGTATGAACCCATCGGCTTCGTAAGTTATTGGTTTCGAAGGGTACTTTCAAAGGGTATTTTTGAATGGTTTTGAAGCTATCCTTCTACACTTATATGATAATACTTTAACAAGGTCGAAAGTTTTCGAAAGAGATGTTTTAAAGTATTCGAAAGCCAGGAGCCTAATGTTTTAAAGTTAGAATTTAATGCTTTTGAAGGAGGTCATCCTATGAGGTCGAAAGCAAAGGTTTCGAAGGGGTCGAAAGGCTTCATAGAACTAAACTCAAATTTATTAAGGAAAATCCCAAGGGTAAAAAAAGGAATTTTGAAATGACTTTAAGTATGTAAATTTGAAGAAGTATTTCCTTGGTAAAAATAAAGGTTAAAGGGATAAACTACATTTTATATGAAAAGTTTTGCCCTTAAACCCACAGAAGTGGTATTATTTAGTTATTATGTTTGCTTCTTGAAATATGAATATATTCACATGACAAAAGACCCATAATTTTATTTTGGGGATAAAGGGGTAGAAGAACCAGCTAGGTTAACCCAATAGTGAATATAAATCGATTAAACTCCAAAATGAGTAGGATTTCATCTAGGGGGTCAGGGAGACTGAAACATAGGGTGTGCCTAAACCTTGTAGTTGTCCAGGAGATAGTTTCGTAGTAAACCCATGAAAACTATGATTAGGAAGTTATTAGGGGTAACCAACAGTTTCATAGTAAACCCATGAAAACTATGTACTAAGGATGGTTGTCCGGGGCCAATTGGTTTGTAGTGAATCCATGAAAACTATATCCGGCTTCAGTATTGATATCAGTCAAAAGGTGCCTACTCAACCCATGAAAACTAGGATATGAAAGAAGTTAATGGAGGCATCAATAGGTTCTAAGTAAATCCATGAAAACAATTATAAGAAGGGAGTTACTGGAATATTCCATAGGTTCCTACTCAACCCATGAAAACTAAGATAAGCGATGAGTTATTAAAATAACCAATAGGTTTAGGGGAACCTATGAATTAATTAAGTTAATTGCTAGGGGCCTATAGGTTATTAGTGATCCCATGAAAACTCTGAAATAGGACAGGGTATCCATGAATTTTAAGAATGTTATTAGTAAACCCATGACAACTAATAAGTTAATATTTACCCTAGAAACTATATATATATATATGATATGGAGTCAATTAAACTGGGGATAGGAAATCCAAAATGTTTATATATACATATCATCATATTTTTGAAATGCAATGTTTTTAACCATTGTTGATGCAAGAGCACAATATATGGTTTTGAAAAGTTTTTAGGATACTAGTGAGAGGAAAATCCATTCCGATAAGTGGCGTGGTCTCACTAGGTATCTAAATGGATTGAGATGTTAGATTATTATTCATACCAGACTTTATGCCAGACTAAAAGTTTTTGTTTTCCCTTTAAACTATTGGGTACTCGATTGATTTTGAGTAGTTTGAGGTTTAGGGTTTACAGGTTCTCTTCTTTGATGAATAAAGCTTCCGGAGACATGCAGGAGGTAGTTAGTTATTAAGAGTTATCTTTTTCAGTTTTGTATTCTGGATGTAAAGGCGGATTTGTAGCCTTGTTATATACTCTGATCACCCAAGTGGGCATCTTCATATGTTGCTCTTGGCGTATATGTAATAATTATATTTTTCATAACGTGGTTAATGTTTGTGGGATTATGTAAGGAACATGAAATGTTTTGAATGGAATATGGAAATGTGTTTTTAAATTGTTAAATTTTTTCCATATTCTTGTGATCTGTGTATCAATGTACCTAACACCGCCGTATTTGGTTGTCGAGGATTAATAAATATAGATGACTGTAGCATCCGTAGACATTAGTTTTGGGCCTCCAAGTAAGGGGATGTTACACGTTGTTAGCTGAGCATAGCTTTATGAAACTTTCAAGAAAGTTAAACCTAAAAGTTTTTGAAACACAATCCAATACATCATAAATATGATCTGGGTTTGGGTTCATGCTATAGTAACGTATTTGTATTATATTTTTGAAGAAAAAGGTTCAATTATTATTAACAATGAGAACCATACAATAGTAGGACTCGCCTCCTTAAAAAACCTAACCATTGTGGAAAGAAAAATAGCACGATGTCCTTTATTTAACATCTCTAATGTAGATAAAAGCAAGGCCAAATTAAAGAAAAAAAATACAAAACAATTTCATAGGAAGTCTTTGAAGAGATAAAGTGAAGAAATTAAATGTAAAAAGAGGATTTATCTAACAAAAACTCCAAATTTCAGAAATGAGAATGGTTAAAGTGCAAGGAGACACAAGAATTTAGAGTGGTTCGGCGTATTGATCTTTCTTTTGTGTTTACAATTGAATTCAATGATTTACAGCAGTCAATTGTAATTTGCAGCAGTGAATTTCGTTGGTAGCAGCAACAATGGAGTTCAGATCTGGATCTGGCGGAGTCCGGGCGTTGGAGATCTCAAAGAGGAAGAAGAACCCCTTTTCTGTTGGCTTAGGGGGTCTATTTATAGGTCTAGAAGGCTGATATTTCGCTCAGATCTCGGGAGACACTCTCTGGCACGTGACCAGGCCCGTACGCCCAAGCCCGTGAAGTTTCGGTCCGATCCGTGATCGACAGGAATAGATTTCGACTCGGTCAAGATGTCCTCCAATGGAGTCGAATTTGGCGTGGACATTCTTTAGCATGCACGTAGTCTTCTACGAAAATTTCATAGCATTTGGGCTTGTAGATTGGGAGATATGATCGATACGAAATGGAGTATTCGGCAGGCTATTTCCTTCGACTCGCTTCCGTTTCTACTCGGTTCCACTTAACTCGATGACGTGGCACTTCCCGGATCGCTCCGCCTTTGACGCTCCTTCGAACGAGTCGAAGCGCACACTGATTTGAGCGAGTCGAAGTGTACAATGATTGATCGAGTCGAAGTGCATGGTTCGATTGCTTCGAGTAGTGACTTTGCCAACTGGAGCTGAATTCGGTGGAGTCGAATAGTTGTTTGAGAGGAGCGAGTCGAAGCATGCATTTCAATGGTTCCAAACTGGAGCGAGTCAAAGATGGCCGTTCTGGGAGGTTTGAGCAATGAAGTCAAAGTTGATGGAGTTGACTAGTGGTTTGAAGTGAGCGAGTCGAAGAAGGCAGTTGAGCGAAGCGAGTCAAAATAGGTACCTCAGATGGCAGTGAAGCGAGTCGAACAGGCACGAGTCGAAGTTGGTATCTGAGGGAACCGAAGCGAGTCGAAGGGAGCGAGTCGAACGGTAGCTGATTTTCGTCCAATTTTGTATCCTTCATAACTTGAGCATACGAACTCGGATCGACTTGAGATTTTGAACGTTGGCTCCCATGGCTTAGCTAGTTATGTCCTACCAATTTTGGCTCGATCCGGACCCGGACAAAATTCATCAATATCCGTAGCGAGCACGTATATAACTGATCTCTGGGATGGGCCGTCACTGGTTACTAGTCAATTCCTTGGTGTTACGGCCTTGCCAAAAGGCAAGATAACATTTGCCCCCCAAAGTACGTCTTGAGAAAACATGATGCGCTTTGAAGTGCTGCAGTCTTTACCCTGAATAGTTATCGTCTTTTCGATGAAAGCTATAATCTTTGACCGTTCTTTTGGATAATGTAAACTGTTGACTGTCGACTGCTGTACCATGTATTGTTACAACTGATTACTGTATGCCAATGGTTACCCGTTTGCCGTTGTAATCATTATTAGATGAATTTCTAATTCCTGAAAATCCAGAATATTTAATACTAGTCCGTCATCCATGCATAAATGTTAACCTAACTCTCGTTGACGTTTGTACGTCTAAGAGTCGTTGTCAGTTTATTTTACTTTCGAATTACGTATTGATCCTCTCCTGAACCGATGTTAAATTCACTGCAACAACGCCCGATGGTTGCTTTTGAATGTTCCTTCGTAACGATCCTCTCCTGAATCGTTGTGAAGGGTTGAAACATCGAAGATGACTTTCATTGGATTTATGGATGTGAAGTAAGTACGTCGAGTTGATCTTTAGAAGTCATGATTTCATGGATTCGAACTGGTTGTTCGACTTGGTTTTGATTCTAACTGCTTTTTTCGAATCGCTCGTGGTTTCGAACTGCATAGGAGCCGAAGTCGAAACGCACAGGAGACGGAGTCGAAAGGGAGCGAGTCAAAGGGAGCGAGTCGAAGTGATTGCTTTTATTGCTGCATGAGGGAGTCGAACTGTTCACGGGGATGGAGTCGAAGGAGCGATACGAAAGGGAGCTCCACATCAGTGCACTGAAGAGGGAGTCGAAGCACATGTTCGACCCTACTAGAATTCAAATCGGTTATTCCCCTTACTTTCGAGTCCATATAAATACTCCATACTTAGCCGTTTTTTCACTTTTTACCTTTCATCTTTATCTGCCTTCGTAACGCTCTGAAACTCGAGCAGAAAGAACAAACATCCCTGCCTTCGAAGCGATTCATACCTTCGATTATTCGAACCAGTTGACAAATTTAGTAATCCCTTAAGCGAGAACATCGCGTAACTGAGGAGACTCGATTCTTAACACCAAATCAAACAGAGTTGTGGTCGATCGAAAATCCATTGGTCTTAGCTTCGTGTCGATCTGGAGTAGGGGTTTGGAGATGATGAGTTGGCGGCCTTCGTATCGATCGATGGTGGAGCTTCGCATCGAGTCGAACGCTTTGATTCTATTGATCGATACGAAGGGGCTGTGTCTGATCGATTCGAAATGGTGGCTTTCGATCGAGTCGAAGTGGATGGCCTCGGGTCGAGTTGAAGTGCATGCCTCGGAGCGAGTCGAAGTTGTTGCTTCGGACCGAGTCGAAATGCATAAGTTCGGAGCGAGTCGAAGTGGTTACTTCGGACCGAGTCGAAATGCATGACTTCGGGGCGAGTCAAAGTGGTTGCTTCGGACCGACTCGAAATGCATGACTTCGGGGCGAGTCAAAGTGGTTGCTTCCGACCGAGTCGAAATGCGTAGCTTTTGGATGGAGTCGAAGTAGATGGCTCTGGAACGAGTTGAACTTGCACTCCATCCTTCTGACCGAGTCTAACTCAAACGCACACGACTATAATTCATCGATGCGAACCTGGCTCTCGTGAGCAATACAAATTTGATCATCATTTAAAATTCTCACACACTCGAACAACTGCCTCTGACGAGCTTCAAATTGGCATACTTGGACTTAACCGTTTCACTGCATATCTGACTTCCTATCGAAGCTTGTTGATGAAACTGCAATTTATAAAAATGACACCAAACTTCGATTTGGAGTGATAGTTAATAACTGGATAGCACGGTTGTGACGGTCAGCAATGACACTCCTTTTGACTGAATTCCGAAGTCTCGTCATTTACATGCTTTCCCTAATCTGGTTGATCACCTCAAATAATATACAGTACTGCACTGCACAACACACTCACACACTTTACACTGGGGGATGCACGGGTGTTATTTGTCAGTGTAACAATTATTTTTTATAAGCTAGCAAGTCATGGATCCTTCAAGTTCTCAGCAGCGGGAATTCCCAAGTTCTGTTCCTCCAATTATTGAGATACCGGTTATAGAAGCCAAAGTCATTGAGCAAGCTCCGGACGAGCGTCCAGGGGCTCGGTTTATTTGTACTCCACCGGATTTGGTGCCGTCGGGTATCTCCGAAGACATGTTAGGCCGGATTTGCTTAAGGCACGGTTTATCGCTTGACAACGTGCTACTTCCTGGGCCGAAGGACAGGCCACATTATCCCCCGGAAGGATTTACTGCTTTCAACCGTCTTGCTTGGACGGCGGGGACACTTCCTCCCTTCAATGACTATATCAGGGAGATCTTATCGTTTCTTGGCATAGCTCCGTCTCAGCTACATCCGAATGGATATGCCTTGCTGAACAACAACTTCGTTTTGTTTATGGAGATCCTCTTTCGACCGCCGAAGCCGATCGAAATTAGATATTTATTCAATGTCAAAAGCCGTGGAGATAGCCCTTCTTTCACCTTCCTGGAGGCAGTCAGAAACTGCCACATTGTGCTTAGTTCCTGGGGGAGGCTAAGTTATTACAAATCTGAATAGTTCTACGTTCGGTGCCCCCCTGGATTTGCTAGGCGGTGGTTAGATAGACGTAAGTGTCGCCATCCCTTCTTGAATTACTGAGATGCTAGTGACCGACTTCAAAAACTGATATACTTTTCCTTTCTTATAGCCGCGATCTCTCGCCCCGATGGCCCGTACTTCATAGAGCTTGTTCGGATTGTTCAAGCGTTTCCGGGTGAAGAGAGGCAGATAGAATTAGTCCTGAACGATAGGAATTTGAGAGCTGTCGAGCTGATAGAACGAAGACAGAGCATACATCTGGAAGTGATACATAGAGTAGCCCCAAAGAAACGCATGAAGCGCAAAGTGCCCGTAGTTGTGATCACCGAAGAAGTTGATCCGGAAAGAACGCCCAACGATATTGAGCTCCCGGCCGGGACTCCTTCCGATGTTCAGGATTCCAAAGGAAGAAAAAAGTCAAGGCCGCTGCTCACAAACGCCCTAAATCTAAGTGATTTAAATCCATGGTCGTGTCTTTACCTTCCCAGGGGATTAGAATTTCAGAGGCTCCTCCCCCGCAAGTAGAGAGTCCTTTTGCAAGGCTTGATGATATCCCGATCCCGGATTTCGTGTCGTCTCCTCACGATGCTGGGATGGAAGGGCTTGATAGTGCTTTTTAACCGAGCGGGTCGCTTGCTACGAGTGCGGCCGACATTTCTGGTTGGTCGGGGGATTGCACATGCATACACTTCACTACACTACATGATTCACAACTGTACTTCGTTAGACTAAGGAAGTTACTAACTCTTTCTTCTCTTTTCATATGCAGGTACTATGTCTGGAAGGGGATCAGTGCTTGGTAATCTTCGCTCTGCCCGAAAATCTTCTTCTTATTATGACTCCCGCAGGAGGTATTCGGATAGAGATCGCGACCACGAGTACTCCCACCAAGATAGGTACGGGCGTGATAGGGATAGGGAGTACAGACATCGGTCTAGATCGCACTCTCCTCCTCCTAGACATCAATCTCCTCCTCCTGTTCAAACATCAAATCCACCAGAGCCTCCTCATCATAGGCCGTCTTCCCACTCTTCCCGCTGATCCCACTGGAGAAGGGGCCCTTAAGTTGGCTCAAATGAAGAAGGATTTTCCAAATATTTGTTTCGATGGTTATGTCTTCCCACCACACTTAAAGAGAATTCCATCTGGGGTGGAGAAAACGATGCATGACTACGTTCATGATATATACACCCAGTACAGAGAGTGGGCAAAGGCTGCCGAAAAAGCTTCTAAAGTGGCCTTCGAGCGGGCTAAAGAGATCGAGAAGATGGAGACCGAGCTCGAAAAAGGGATCGGATTATTCAGGTACTCTCTGCTGAGTCCGAGTCTTCTCGAAAATCTGAGATCGAGGCCATTAAGAAGGCGGATGAAGCAAATGTGGCCATAAAGAGGTTGAGGCAGACGCATGTCGCCTTGGTGGAGGAGATGGGCCACCGAAATACTATGGTTACCGCCGAGCGGGATGCGGCAGTCAAGGAACTTAATGATCTCAAGGCCAAATTTGCGGACATGGTCAATGAGAAAAATGGCGCGAACAACGCAGCCCAGGTGGCGTGCGAACAGGCTGTGAACGGGATGCGGCGGTGCCAAAGTCCAAAGGGTGGAGACTAAGGTCGAGGAGAGGGTAAAGTTGGCCAAGTCCGGGCTAGAGGCTGATATTGAAGATCTCCTTGTGGTCTATAATGCTAATGTGCTGAGGCACAGGGGCCTAGCCTGGCTCGACAACTTTTCGACGCATCTCCACAATGCTTGGGGTCGACTGGTTAAGGAAGAGAAAGAGGCGCATCGAGGCGAGTCCGTAGATGAATTCGAACTCGAGAATCGCATTCTGACTGATGACGAAAAGAACGTTCTCCATGAGTCGATGATTTTGCATGAGAAGGAAAAGCTTGACGTCCAGCATTTTGAAGCGGGAGAGGGTTCTGGAGTTGACCATCATGAAGCAAGTCTCGAAGTTCCCGTGTCAACCCAGCCCGAATCCTCATCTGCGGTCGATCTCAAGGTTGTTCCTGCTTACAATCCGGATCAGCCGCAGAAGTCCCCGGCTGCTGTGCAAGTTACTGATGCTGCCCTACCGCCTACAAGTCGAACTGAGGAAGGTATTCTGAACATTCCACTTCTCTTAAATCAGAATCTTCGATCGAGTTAAGTCCTAACAGTTCTCTTATTCTTTGTCCAGTGATCAATGTTGCACATGTCGGGCCTCCTGCTACCCAAGAATTACATCAGACACAGGAGGCTATCGTTACTGAAGCAATCACCACAACTACAACTACCCAGCTTGACGACATGCAGGGGAGTGCGATTGTGTTTGATGAGCAGTTAATGGAGGAACTCTTTCGTCGTCACGGTGATCCTTTAGCTGACTTATCATTCATCATGGGCGGAGGAGTTCCTACCACAAGTTCTTCGATGCCGACAACTGACGCTCGCAGTGAGGCTCGTTCGGGTACTGAAGAGGAAATCATGGCACAAATTGCCGCTAAAATGGACGCTGCAGCGCTTGGTGGCAGTGTTGGAGGTGGGACAGCGACACTTGGTTCAGCTCCGCTTAGAATGATATCGCCTGGCGGTACATTTTCAGACACTAGCGTGGCCATGACATCTTCCACATTTTACCCTGTTCCTCCGACTCCGCCCGCAGGGAGCATTCTTATTCACACGAGTTTAGAGGAGGATGTCGACATAATGCCTTCTCCCAAACACCAACCGCCGAAAAGCCAAGGCTCGAAGAGGAAGATTAGTGGTGGCTCCAGTGGGTCCACACCGAGGAGGAAGCCAAGGAGGAAGAAAGACTAGGCATGTTCATCTGGCGTATTTTGATTTTGCATTTTGTTAGCGTGTATAGATGCGGGTTCGGCCCCTGCTAGTAGGAATTTTTTGGAAACTTGTACACGAACATCTTCTATAATCAATAGAAAAGAAACTTTTCTTTTTTGTTATTGTGTATTTGTCTAAGTGTTTCAGTGTCTGAAATGCACTTGTGAAGTTTCAGGTTCCGAATCAAGTTTGTTTTGGTTTGCCAAGTTCGGGAACTGTGGACATGGCTTGTGACCGGGAAGCGAGTTGAATTCCGACATCGCATTGCTTCAATCAATGGTTGATGCCTAAGTCCTACCCCCAGTCTTGGGGATGCATTGTAAACCGTCAGCCGACAATCGCTTCTTATTTATAACATGTTGAGTCTTGTGCCACCGAACGGATGTCTGAAGCAAGTGAGATTGAGTAATGCGTCCATGCTTGTTTGATTGTCGACGATCATTTTCGTACTCCATGGATTCCCATTCATTCATCAGTGGCTGGTTATGCCGGCTTAAGTTTCGATCATATGTCCGCAATCGAGAGACTTGGAATTGGCATTTGCACTCTGGGAGTCCGAAGTTGATGTTTATACTCCGCTTCAAACTCTGGGAACGTGGAGTTGAATGTTTATACTCTGCTTCACATTCTGGGAATACAGAGTCGATGTTTATACTCCAGTTCGCACTTTGGGAATTCGAAGTTAGATGTTTATACTCCGGTTCGTGCTTTGGGAACTCGGAGTTGAATGTTTATACTCCGGTTCGCGCTCTGGGAACTCAGAGTTGAATGTTTATACTCCGCTTCGCGCTCTGGGAATACAGAGTTGAATGTTTATACTCCGGTTCGTGCTCTAGGGACTTGGAGTTGAATGTTTATACTCCAATTCGCGCTCTGGGAACTCGGAGTTGAATGTTTATACTCCGCTTCGTGCTCTGTGAATACAGAGTTGAATGTTTATACTCCGGTTCGCGCTCTGGGAACTCGGAGTTCGATGTTTATACTCCGCTTCGCACTCGGGGAATTCGGAGTTGAATGTTTATACTCCGCTTCGCGCTCTGGGAATACGGAGTTGAATGTTTATACTCCGGTTCGCACTCTGGGAACTCGGAGTTGGATGTTTATACTCCGCTTCGCACTCTTGGAATTCAGAGTTGAATGTTTATACTCCGCTTCGCACTCTGGGAATACGGAGTTGAATGTTTATTCTCCGGTTCGCGCTCTGGGAACTCGGAGTTGGATGTTTATACTTCGCTTTGCACTCTGGGAATTCGGAGTTCAATGTTTATACTTGGTTCGCGCTCTGCGAACTCGGAGTTGGATGTTTATACTCCGCCTCACACTCTGGGAATACAGAGTTGAATGTTTATACTTCGCTTCGCGCTCTGGGAATGCGGAGTTGAATGAAGGACTGTCGTGTATCAATCCTTCTTTGACTTTGATGTGATGGCTTGCCCCCGAGCTCGGGTTTCACTTAGTGAGTGATTGGTTGCACCGCAGTCACTCTCTATTTTAATAAATCCTACCGCATGATGAGACCTAGCTCTCCGTGCAAAGTGATGGTCATATGAAGTATTTCAAGTAAATCACAGCTCTGGCTCGAAGAGGTTGCATTTTATTGCTGAAATAAGAAAGTATGGCAAAGTCAGTTGCTTTATTACAAGTTCTAATTTCGAAATGCAGAAACAAATTGCAGAAAATGAAAGTAAACTAAATGGATAGAGATAGCCTGAGAGGTTTAATAACGGGTAAGACCGTCGACGGTCGATAATTTGAATGTGCCATCTCTGAGCCTTCGTTCAATAACATACGGTCCTTCCCATGTCGGCTTCATATATGAAGGAACCGAATAGATTCTTTTTAAGACGAGATCGCCTAGTTCGAAGGTTCATGGATGGACCTTGGCATTGTACAATCGGGCAACTCGACTTCGATGCGCAGCTACCCTCAAATCAGCCTCTTCACGCTTGCCATCCGGTAGATCGAGAGATTCAGTAAGTAGTATAGCATTCGTCTTCGGATCGTAGTATGTCACACGATGAGAAGGTGCTTCTAGCTCGACCTGAAGAACTGCCTCTGAACCGTAAGAAAGAGAGAACGGAGTGTGGCCGGTCGCGGTCTTGTGGGTTATTCGGTAAGCCCATAGAGCCATAGGAAGTTCATCGACCCACTTGCCTCAGACCTTTTCTAGTCGTTTCTTCAGGATGGACTTTATAACTTTATTGACTGCTTCGACCTACCCGTTTTCTTGAGGAAGTGCACCTGCGGAGAATTTCTTTTGGATGTGAAATCGTTCACAAAAATCTTTGAATTCAGCACTGTCGAATTGGGTTCCGTTGTCCGTAATTATGGTATGTGGGAGACCGAATCGACAGATGATGGTACAACCACAAAGTTGATTACTTTTTTCGTTGTAATGGTAGCGAGAGCTTCGGCTTCAGCCCACTTTATAAAGTAATAAACTGCGACGATGGCGTACTTCGCACCACCTTTTGCCAGAGGTAGAGCACCGATGATGTCGATGCCCCACATTGCGAATGGCCATGGGTTGACCATTTGCTTTATCTTAGTAGGAGGAGCTATAGGAATTCGGGTATATTTCTAGCACCTATCACATTTCTTTGCATAGTCTAATGCATCGCGATTCACGGTTGACCAGTAATATCCGTACCGAAGTATATTCTTGGCAAGTGCTTTCCCCCCGGTGTGATCGCCGCATTCTCCCTCATGCACTTCATGCAATACTCGTTTGATTTCATCATGAGCGATACACGGGAGTAGAGGAACAGAGTACCCCCTTCTATACATGACCCATCTTGAATGACGAATCGTGAGGCCTTTCGGAGAACTTGCCTCTTTTCACTCCTGCGTTATGGTAGGATTCCGTGTTCGATGTAGTTTCTGAGCGGAGTCGTCCATGAATCATTTTCGGGAACTGTTTCACATACCCGATTCATTTCTGTCCGGTTGGTACTTGGGGAAGATAGCGTTTCTACGGGAACGAGTCCCATTTGCTGAGCTTCGCCTGCGCTGGCTAGCTTTGCCAATGAATCGGCCTTTTGGTTGTGCTCCCG
This sequence comes from Allium fistulosum, assembly GCA_030737815.1. NCBI lineage: Eukaryota > Viridiplantae > Streptophyta > Magnoliopsida > Asparagales > Amaryllidaceae > Allium > Allium fistulosum. The sequence continues at coordinate 208,520,303 of CM060904.1, read as the reverse complement.
AGGTATACAATAGATGGCGTAGTAATCGAACTGGTTAAGTACTTCCTGAACACGAGCTAAGTAAGCAGCCAACCTTCGATCTCTTGCCTGATACTCTCCCCGTACTTGACACACAACCAACTGTGAATCACAGTAAATTTCCACAGCGATGGTTTTCAGATCTCTAGCGAGTTTCAAGCCAGCTAAGAGGGCTTCGTATTGAGCTTCATGATTGGTTGCATGAAAGTCAAACTTCAAAGCATAGCATATAGATCGACCTTCGGGGGTTTGGAGCACAACACCAGCGCTTGAACATCGGTAATTCGATGCACCATCGGTATACATCTTCCAAACAGATTCGGGGGATTTACTGGTTTCGAGCAAGTCCTCTGGAACGGTGAATTCAACTATGAAATCAGGGAGGACTTGTCCTTGGATTGCTCTTCTTGGGGTGTAAGTAATATCGAACTGACTCAGTTCGATGTTCCATTTAAGTAACCTACCAGACGTCTCAGGCCACGAAAGGACCTGTCGTAACGGCTGGTCGGTGTAAACAACAATGGGATGTGCCTGGAAGTATGAACGGAGTTTTCTTGATGCAATCACAAGGTAGTAGGCCAACTTTTCTAGCTTCGGGTAGTTCCTTTCAGCCCCAGTTAATCGTTTGCTGACGTAGTATACTGGCTTCTGTATTTTGTCTTCTTCTCGGATTAATGCAACGCTGATAGCGTTCTCTGGTATCGCCAAATATACGAACAGCTTCTCATGGTCAATGTGCTTCGATAGGATAGGTGGTGTGGATAGATGTTGGACTAGCGCTTGGAAAGCGCCCTCGCACTCCGTGGTCAATTCAAAGTTGCATTTTCCTTTTCGGATCAGATCGAAGAAGGGAATGCATTTGTCAGTGGACTTTGAAATGAACCTGCTCAATGCTGCCACTTTCCCATTGAGACTTTGGACTTGCTTTATGGTCTTGGGAGTTTCAAGATTTCTGATTGCCCAAATCTTTTCAGGATTAGCCTCGATTCCTCGAGCATTAACGATGAACCCAAGGAACTTCCCAGATGCAACTCCGAAGTGACACTTTAGTGGATTTAGCTTCATTTTGTATTCTCGGAGTATCTCGAACTTAGTCTCCAGGTCTTTAACATGATTAGTGCAGAGTCGTGACTTCACAAGCATGTCGTCGACATATACTTCCATTGTTTTCCCGATTTGATTAGCAAACATCCGATTGACCAACCGCTGGTAGGTAGCCCCGGCATTCTTGTGTCCAAATGGCATAACCTTGTAGCAGTAAAGTCCCAAGTTGGTCACGAAGCTGGTATGCTCCTGATCGGGTAAATGCATCGGGATCTGATTGTAGCCGGAGTAAGCGTCCATGAAGGATAAGAGTTCATGCCCAGCTGTTGAATCTACTAGCTGATCGATTCTGGGAAGTGGAAAACTGTCTTTCGGACATGCTTTATTCAGATCAGAATAATCGACGCACGTTCTCCACTTTCCATTCAGCTTTCGGACGAGCACGGGATTAGACACCCATTCAGGATATAGCGCATCTTGAATGAATCCGTTTGCTTCAAGCTTTTCTACTTCCTCCTTAAGGGCGGCAGATCTCTCTGGATCCATACCGCACCTCTTTTGTTTGACCGTGACATGCCGCGGGTCAATGTTCAGAGTGTGGCTCGCGATATCCGGAGAGATCGCACACATATCAGAGTGTGTCCAGGCAAATACATCAAGGTTCGCCTGTAGAAATTCGACCAATTCCTCTTGAGTTTGCTGGCTTAGCTGAGACCCAATCTTTATCATTCTTAAATCATCGTCACTGTCAACTGGGACATCAATCGTCAGTTCGGCCGGGGATGCTTGACTTTCTTTAGATTCTCCTTCGTCTTCAGTTTCTCTTTGGTCAAGATCCTTGAGGAATTGGCGGGGGTGCCCGGGCCTGGGCCCTAGTGTTAGTTGTCAATTACCAGCGAAACAGACACAAAGAGATTCCTCTACGCCCTTTCCTTTCTCCTTTCGCTGCGCCTCCCATAGCTCATCAACATAACAGGCTCTGGCAGTGGCCTGATCTCCATGAACGATTCCTATTCCATGATCAGTGGGAAACTTTAAAGTAAAACACTATGGGGCGATGGCTGCCCTGAATTCAGCGAGGGCAGGTCGGCCCAAGAAAGCGTTATAAGGGGAGTCTATGTCCAAAACAATGAACTGTAACATCCGTACTCTCCGATGTTCTCCGACTCTACTGGTAGTTCCACCATTCCGGTAGGTATAGCGTCACTTCTGTTGAAACCATGGACTCGAGATTGACAAGGCTTCAAGTCTGCGGCTTCCATCTTCATTTGATCATAAGCTCGTTTGAACAGAATATTCACAGAGCTTCCACTGTCAACTAAGATCCTTTTCATCCAAGCGGGACCCTTGTGCTGAGATGACCAGGGGATCGATAGTGGGAGCTTCGATTTTATCTGCGTCTTTGCTCCTGAACACGATGTCATCCGTCATCGTTTTCTATTGCTTGGCCGGAGCTCCCTCATCAAAACTGCTGTAACACTCGAAGTCCGCATGCCTAATAGAACTGGCATATGACTCCATTTCCTTCTAGCTTCGATCTGCTGGGCGGGGACCACCACTTATTGTATTAATGACCAACCTTCCGTCCGCACGAGCGGGTTCTTCATGTCTCTCCTGATTCGGCGCATGATTCTGATTTGGTGGGCCCGCAACACCGGATTGCGACGCCCGTACATACTGATCCATCTTCCGCTCACGTATCAGTTTTTCAATGAGGTCTTGTAGGTGACGACACTCATTAGTGCTGCGGCCATACCTATCATGGAATCTTCAGAATTTTCCTGTTTGGATTTGTTTTTCAGTTGGTTGTTTCGGGGCAGGTTTCTTGAATTGCATGGTATTGCAGATCTGCAAATACACATTTTCCAACGACGTGTTTAACGAAGTGTAGTTAACAAACATGGAAGCTCTACGCCATGGACCGCGATCCTGATCGCGTTTCTTGTTTTGATTCCTATTGTCCCTCTGTTGATTTCGTTTATTTTGTACGTTCGACTGAACTTTCCCAGAACTATCTCCGGACTATTTAATAGCGATGTTACTTTGGATTCCTTCGACATTAGGCCCTGCGTCATCCTACTTCCTAGACTGTTTCGCATCCTCCTTTCTCAAGAATTGGGCGGCCTTGGAATAGATACGGTCCAATAATGCAGGTGGTTTTCCGGCTAACCAATTTCCGAACTCGGAATCTGCATCAATCCACTTAGTCAGGGCCATCAGGATTGAGTTATCGTTAGGATTGCTTATTTCTACACACGCAGCATGGAATCGCTCCAAGTAACGTCTAAGTGTTTCTCCGAGAGCTTGCGTAACCCTAGACATAGTGTTAACGTCCTTTGATTTTGCCACATGCATACGGAATTGTTCAACAAACTTGGTGGCCATTTGGTCAAAGTTAGAGATGGATCGCGGTGGCAAGCGAGTGAACCACATGGTAGCGATGCCCCCTAAGGAAATGGGGAAACTACGACACTTTACTGCGTCATTAGCTCTAGCAGCATTCATCAGCCATTTGTATTTCAGGACATGTTGATTGGGATCAGAACTTCCTTCATAAACTGGCAAAGCTGGCATCCTGAAGTGCCGAGGTGGTTCAGCATATAAAACATCATCGGTGAAAGGGGTATGACTTCGGGGGATTCCCTAGTCGTCATTAGAGAGACCCTGACTTTCACGGGTCATTTGGCGGAACATCGCTGGTATATCTGGTGTTCGGACACTTGGAGCATGTTGTGCCAAGGTGTGGTCAGGTTCCACAACGCGAGTTTGGACCGGACGCAGTCGACGGTCCATTCCTCGCCTCCTTGGTTCAACAACTTTAGGGACATAAGGTTTAAGAGTTTGCTCTTGTTGGCCATGTTGAGGATCGGCTTGGTTTCTAGCATCACCTCCCCATCCGGCAGTGGTGGTAGTAGCAATGTTGCCAGTAACATGATAAGGAGCAGCTCCTCCTCAAGTCGAAGGTTCTGTGCGGAGACTAGCGAATGTGTAGCTCTAGGTTGCCCAAGGTTCAAAGTAGGTTGGTGTCCCATGGCCTGGGTGTAGCTTCCACCTAACCGTGGATGTGTGGATCTTTTTTGCCCATCAGAGGAGGTTGACCTTTCTGTGGAAGAGTGAGAACCTTGGTCTCTTCTGGATCTTCTTCGCCTTTGGCGGTTTAGCTGGTTAGTCAACTCCATGTTGGCGCATAGTTGTTTCGCTAGCTGTTGTCGAATTTGGGTCAACTCTTGTAGCAATGTCTGGAATTCCTGTCTAGTGATTGGACCTGATGGATTTGAAGGTTCTGCAGCACTTTGGTTAGATGGAGGTGATTGCATGGGATTTTGTCGGTCACGTGCTCCTTGATCAGTAGTTGTAGCAGTGGTACGTGTGCTCACCATAATGAATTGGTAAAGTCCTTTCCTAGATCTGTTTGCAAATCTGAATAGAATGGAAGGGCTTCAAAGTTCTAGATCTGGATCTTCTTCTTAGATTTATGCAATCCAATATAGATAGGAGATCCAAAGAGCAGGATAATAATTAGTTTTCTCAGTGAAAGCACCAAAGTGTTTGTACCAAAATTGGGCACAACACTCTTCGGAAGTCTTTGAAGAGATAAAGTGAAGAAATTAAATGTAAAAGGAGGATTTATCTAACAAAAACTCCAAATTTTAGAAATGAGAATGATTGAAGTGCAAGGAGACACAAGAATTTAGAGTGGTTCGGCGTATAGCCTACGTCCACTATGAAGTAGTTTGCTTTATTGATCTTTCTTTTGTGTTTACAAGTGAATTCAATGATTTACAGTAGTCAATTGTGATTTGCAGTAGTGAATTTCGTTGGTAGCAGCAGCAATGGAGTTCAGATCTGGATCTTGCGGAGTCCGGGCGTTGGAGATCTCAAGAAGAACCCCTTTTCTATTGGCTTAGGGGGTCTATTTATAGGTGTAGAAGGCTGATATTTCGCTCAGATCTCGGGAGACCCTCTTTGGCATGTGACCAGGCCCGTACGTCCAAGGCCGTGAAGTTTCGGTCCGATCCGTGATTGACACGAACAGATTTCGACTCAGTCATGATTTCATCCAATGGAGTCGAAATTTGGCGTGGAGATTCTTTAGCATGCACGTAGTCTTCTGTGAAAATTACATAGCATTAGGGCTTGTAGATTGGGAGATATGATCGATACGAAATGGAGTTTTCGGCAGGCAGTTTCCTTCGACTCGCTTCCGTTTCGACTCGCTTCCACTTGACTCGATGACGTGGCGCTTCCTGGATCGCTCCGCCTTTAACGTTGCTTCGAACGAGTCGAAGCGCACATTGATTTGAGCGAATCAAAGTGTACAATGATTGATCGAGTCGAAGTGCATGGTTCGATTGCTTCGAGTAGTGACTTTGCCAACCGGAGCTGAATTCGATGGAGTCGAATAGCTATTTGAGAGGAGCGAGTCGAAGCGTGCACTTTCGAAGGTTCCAAACTGGAGCGAGTCGAAGAGGGCCGTTCTGGGAGGTTTGAGCAATGGAGTCAAAATTGATGGAGTTCACCAGTAGTTTGAAGTGAGCGAGTCTAAGAAGGCAGCTGAGCGAAGCGAGTCGAAATAGGTATCTCAGATGGCAGTGAAGCGAGTCGAACAGGAATGAGTCGAAGTTGGTATCTAGGGAACCGAAGCGAGTCGAAGGGAACGAGTCGAAGGAGCGAGTCGAACGGTAGCTGATTTTCGTCCAATTTTGTATCCTTCATAACTTGAGCATACAAACTCGGATCGACTTGAGATTTTGAACGTTGGCTCCCATGGCTCAGCTAGTTATGTCTTACCAATTTTGGCTCGATCCGGACCCAGACAAAATTCATCGATATCCGTAGCGAGCCCGTATATAACTGATCTCTGGGACGGGCCGTCACTGGTTACTAGTGAATTACTTGGTGTTACGGCCTTGCCAAAAGGCAGAATAACAAACCCCTATTTCAAAAATTTGGGTCTGCTCGCCGATGATACATGTCAATAGTTTAATCTTCTCTTGAGCTGCAATCGAACATCGATTTCAATTAGTTTGCATCTTTGCTCCATCGAGCAGCTTTTCCTCTCAAATCATCGTTTAACCCATTTTATCCATATATGATGACTGGTTGTAGCTACCGCAGCGTAAGCCAGTTATTGCACAGCTGATTTAGTTGCAAAGCTACATCATAAGACAGATAAATGATGTTGTATTAAAGATTTAACCGTTGGGCGAAGATCCAGCTTGGACAGCAATGGATTCCATATATAAGTGCTATATTCACATTCTATATAAATGCTGATGAGTCTCGTTAAGCTTGTTGCAAAAGTCATAGTGTGGATCAACATTCATTCCCCATGCAATGAACCTGTCGGATGTAGGAAAATGATATATATATATGTCGTATACGTTGTGTAGCAAAACTTCCTTGCAGTTTGCTTATACCATATGAGCTTGTATGTGCTGCATTTTTGCACATGTAGTCTGGTCTCGTTCCATACCGTTGGTAACGTATTTGTATTTGTTATATATATATACATATATCTGTGTGTGTGTTTGTGTGTGTGTGTGTGTTTAAGTACGTGTTTCCCTCTCTCTTGGACCGTTTTACTGTATCTTAAAAAGGCTCTTATGAAGATTTACGAGAAAGAGGATACAGAAGCAAGAAATAGAAGAGGAAATCTAGGTGGAGGAATCATCATAACCAATGGAAATGCTCAACCTAATACCAGGAGGAACCAAGGTCAACAGCCTAATGCTAGTCCAAATGCTGAAGCTAACGTAGGTGCTGAAAATGCGCCAGTAGATGCGGAGATGGTGTATCAGTTATTGGCTAATCTTTTGCAATCAAGAGCTCCTAGTAATGTCAGAGGAGCTAATCTTGTAGCTGAAGCTAGATATAATTAAGCTAGGCTGAGTAGGGATTATACCAGTCTTGGTGGAAAGCTATTTATATGGGAACAGTGGATGCTGTTGAGGTTGAGAATTCGCAGCTGAGCTGTGAGAAGATCTTTACAGATTTGGGCTTGTGTAACACCCTAATATTTTTAGTAACATTATTTAAATATTTAATTAGCTAAATAAAATAAAATAATGTAAGATGATTAATAGATTGAGATTTGATTTGACTAAGGTAGCCGTGCCATGTTAAATGTGAATCAAAACAAGATAGCATGAATAAAAGTGTTAGGAAATAAGGGAGGACAGAATGGGAAATAGGATGAACGTATACCCTAAACCCTTCGAAAATCCAACAAACGTTCATTTCATTTTTCTCAAGAAAAAATAATCTAAGGCGGGCCACCATTTTCAATCTCAAGAGAAGATAAAGCTAGGATTTTCAAGAGGAAGAAGTAAATCAACATAATCAAGAGCAAATCTCAGATCTTTAATCACAAAGCATAGATGAATAATTACTACATCTCATTTTCCATATGTTTTTGTTTTTTAGGACAGTCAGAAATGTTTTTGCATGTTAATGCCATGTTTTGGATTACTAAATGTTTATATGTACTTTTGGTGACTTATGCATGTTCATATTGATTTTTATGATATGTTTTGATATTAAAACCCTATTAAATGACATCTAAATGCCTTGCGAATTTAAATATAGATTTGGAATAATATTTTAGAGATGGGTTGAAATTTCATAATTTTCTAAATTAATGTGGATTTTATATTAATTTTCTAGTGAAGAAAATGATTTATTAGGTTATAAATTATTTTCGCCAAAATAAATAATTATTTTGGTCTGAAATTTATACATGTTAGAAAACATATTGAAAAGGATTTAGTTGAATTTTTATAGAATTTTCCAAAATTTCTTGGTGACTATATAAAATTTATTTATGTTTTGGGACTTAAATGTTTTATATATTTAATTAAGGAGAAGGGGTTTTGTAAAAAAATTATAGTATAATTCTGAAATTATGGTAGCACTTTTAGAAAAGAAAATTAGCAACCAATAAGTGTTTGACAAACAAGGTAGGTTAATAGAACAGTTTACTTAAAAAGGTTTTAAATCTAAAATTCATGCTAAAAACTTGTTTCGCCTATTTTGGTTTCACCTAGGTAGCTTTCGACTAAGACCCTCCGCCTTCTTCCACAAAACAATGCACATAGTATCAACATGTTGGTACACGGTGAACTAGATAATGGCGAAAGGTAAGAGTCAAAACCAAAGGGTTCCGAAAGGGTTGAAGCCCCTTTTTATTTCAAATAAAAGGTAGCACCTGCTTTGCTTTCGAAAGGTTAGGTATCGAATCGGTTGGCTTTCGACTAGGTTAAATATTTTAAAAGGAAAGGTTTTGAATGGGTTGCGTTCTTTTATTCTAAGTAATGATTTCAAAAGGGTGAAATCCCTAGTTGCCTCCTTTTTACCTTTCGAAGTCAATTTTTCGAAAGGTGTGCATTGTTTTAAAAAAGTTTACAACTTCACCAACGCTTTTGAAAGTATGGTTTGGATGCCAACACTTCTTTACTTAGGAGTAGGTTTCGAATGGAAGGCTTCCAACTCAGGTTTTCTAAATGACCCTTTTTATTCTGATTGAAGTATAACCTAAAGGTTTCGAAAGAGTTGGTTTAAATGGTTTCGAATAGTGTTTTTTAAATTGAACCCAAGTGCTTTCGAAAGGTTGGAGTTTCTAAAGGTTTGTGCTTTTGGAAGGTATTTTAAAAGGTTTCGAAGGGGTGGTTCCGGTTTTGAAGGAGTTGGAAGGTAGTGTTTCTAATGGTTTCGAAAGGGTTTAAACAGCCGGTTTTTCCATGGTTTTTAAAGGCTATGTTTTGAAGCATTTTAAGATATGATGTCTACGGTTTTAATATTTTCAAAAGGAGGGTTTTCAAAGGGTTCGAAAGGCTTTAAGTATTGCTTCAAAAGGGGAGCTTTGGCCTTTCGGCCTAGATAAATAAAGGGTTTTACTTGGTTTTGAAAGAGATGCTTTCAACAGAATCAAAAGGGGTACTTTCAAATCTTAAATGTTCTCATCAACTAATGTTTGAGTAAAGTACATATAAAACATGGCAAGGTAATTCTGAGTAAATCATAGTGTACATGTATTTTCCTTGTGTTAGTTTGCTTTAAATATTTTAAATCAATTTGAGAAAGAGGTTTTTAAAGGAAAATTTTGGGAAGATATCCCTAAGTGAAACGACTCAGATACTAGAATACCAAATGGGACTGGTATAGGGTCACGCCCTATACATTAGCTATTGGACCTAGCTAATTTAGTCTAAAATTCTAATGTGTAGCACTTTGTCATAGATAACACTAAAATAATGATTACATATAGAAGGGAATATACGTTTGTATACGGATAGGTTATTGGTGAGCCCGCAAAACCATTCGGATCAGGTGACCCTGGGAGAGGTTAAGTTAGGGACAGACCGTCCAGAAGAGAAGTATTTAATAGATAGTTAAGGACAGACCATCCAAAGTAGGAGTGTCTAACAAATGTTAGATTATTTTGCTGTGTTGTCTGGTAGGGCCGGGTCAGCCAAAGTTTAATAGTCGGCCAAACAAAACTAAAGTGTTTGAATAGATAGTTCTTTTATTACTAGATCTGTATGTTTAACTAATGATGCTTTACAGTATTTAACCAGTTGTGGTTGCAGGAAAAGATCAGCAAAAGCTATGTTTCAAAAGGATGTTAGTGAGGGGAAACCCATTCCGCTAAGCGGCATGGTCTCACATAACATTAATAACCGGGATGTATAGTATTATTCACATTAGGTTTTATGTCTGACTCGAAGTTTATGTTTTCCTCTAAAACTCTCAGGTGCTCAAAATTGATTTGAGTAGGCTGAGGGTTGAGGTTCTTTTAGGTTTTAATAGGATGACGAATAAAGCTACCGAAGGCGAGCAGGAGGCTAACGGATGACTATTTAGGAGTGCAGTTCTATGTTTTGTGTTTATTTCCGCTGTGTATGTATTAAGTCAATTATGAATATATGACTCTAATCATCCAAGGGGGAATCTTCATATGTCGCTCTTAGCGTATTTTATGATAAGTATATTTTACCATTCCCTGGTGTTAACAACAAATCTTATCAACATCCCCAATGCTTTTATAAGATAATTCTATTTGAACATGACCACGTTGCTGAGAGGATTCTTGCCTTCGAAAGCACATCTTTTGAATAGAATGACTTAGTCGAAAGGATTTGTAGTGATAGCTCCAACTGTCAACAAAATCGACCTGATTGAAAGGAATAGTCAATTATCAAACCCTTCGACCTTGTCGAAAGGGATAATGAGGCCGTCCCAACCTTTTGACCATGTTAATATAATGGTAATTGCGAAACCTTTCGACCATGTCGAAAGTGATGATGTGGCCACTCTAACCTTTCGACCAGGTTGGCGTAGTTAAATTATCTCTAAGAGTTATTCAAAACATATAGCTCTCAAAGTCATCACTTTATTGAGTTTCATCTCCCCTGGAAGTTGAAACAATTAATCATTATTGTCTTCTAACCCCATTCGATCACGTCGAAAGGCGACACTTAAGACCTTTCAAATTTGTCGAAAAGGGATGATTATTCTAATAGTTGTCTTGATTGTTTTCAATCCCTTTGGTGTCACTATTATTTTGATGGAATCCCTTCGGAAGGGTTTAGATGCCTAAATGAGTAGGTTGCCCTCGGATGAATTTCATCCTCAATGGTTGTTAGGCAATATAAACCAGGATTCCTTTCGGAAGTACTCCTTCGACTTGGTTGAAAGGTGTTCTGCCTTTCGAAGCAGTCCCGATTTAATACTCTACCATCCACTTTATATTCCTTACATAAGATCAATTTAGATGTTCCCATAACTCATGCATTTAACTTAATCCACACACCATAATCAGTTTTATTTTTGGCATTAAGTATAGGTTCTAATGATGATGTGATTCGATTGGAAATACCAAAGTTGATCTTACAAATAGCATAGACCAAAAGAGATTTTGAGAATAGGTTAGAATCATGTGCAATTGATCATTAGTCCAGCTAATGATCTTAATGATCATCCTCATCACCAATATCCATTATGAACAAGATATCTCCATTTTTATTTATTATCCGAAATGAGTGACAAGAAATTGAGCTTTCTCTCCAATTCGATTTAGGGTTTCTTCTAAGTATAATTATTGATAAGAGAGTAGAGTAAATAAATTAATTCAGTATTCCGAATTTGATCCCCAAAATTGGACCCCTTAGGTCTTATTTATAAATATAGGTCGACCCTTATTCGTACCTTTGCTTTCGACTGGGTCGAAACCCTTTTTATATGTTGCCTCAGACATTTCAACCTGGTTGAAAGCTTACGACCCTTTCGACATCGTCAAAAGGTATTCTCTTATGCTTCTTGGTTTATCCATTACCTTCCTTGCCTTTGACCAGGTCAAAATGTCCCCTCTTCGTATGATGTTTCGAACCTTTCGACCTAATCGAAAACCATGCTTCCTTTCGACTTTGTCGAATGGTGTCCTTGTCCTTCTTGTCATGCTCTAGCAATTCCTTCATTCTCTCTTAACCTTTCGACCTGGTCGAAAGCCATGCCTCCTTTCGACATCGTCGAAAGGTCCTTTATTATTCTTTTGCCTTTGCTGTTTTCTGCGTATTGCTTTCTTCCTAGCGCCTTTCAACATTATCGAAAGGCCTCCTGGATGGATCTTTTACCGGTTTGAAAGGCTTGCTTTGCTTTCAAAAAGGTTACTTTAGGGGCAAAGCCTTTGATTTTGGAAGGTTTAACGTGTAGTTGGGAGAGAACTACCAATTACCTTTGACAGGGGTTCCGAAGTCAACATTGCTTGTTCATCTATATCGAAAGGTTCGTAGTTGTAGAAGGGCCCATATGTTTCCATCTGGGTCGAAGGCCTTTACTGTGTGAGTAGTTGGTGCTTTCAAATGCTTCGTTACTTGCTTAATGCCTTCGAAACATCCTTTTTATGTCATTCATGATGACTTGGCCTGTCTCTTCATCGAAACCTCAACCTTATTAACTTTCTTTCATATTTATACTACCAAATAGATTTTGTGGTTAACATTTTGCTCCCCTTGTATAAAAGAGGATTTTGTTCTTTAGGACAAAGATTTCATAGCTTTATTATTCTTTATAAATTTACCTTTCCTGCAAAATTCAAAGTTAATGGTATTCGCTATTGTTACTATCACACTTACATGAATGTTTAGTGGTAGATTAGCATGTTGGTGCCCTTATTTGCTTGGTAAGTTCCATTGGGAATTAATAGAAACCAACTTTCCATTTTGGCATTATGTAAGCTAGTGTGAAACTTTCAGTTGTCTGCAATAGTCTTAACTAAATCATATCAACCATGAAACCCACCCAGATTAGGCTATTAACTTGTCAAGTTTGGAAGTTGATAATGTGACATTCAGAATTTGGATATCAATATCCAAAAATAGTTCCATGTGCGGCACTTCTAAACCCGGACTTGGGTTTTTATGTAAACTAAACATGAATTAGTAAGTATTATTTTCTTTCAAGTTCTGAGCCTAAATCGAGGCACATGTTAGACAATTGTATTTGTAGAAGAATCTTCCACCCTGATTAGGGCATTTACTATGTAAGCAGACGTCCATAGTAGTTGCTGCTAAGATAGAAATCCTTTGCCCAGATTTGGGCATATATTGGACAACCAGAGGTTCATGGAAATTATCTTCAGAATAGAAGCAACAAACCCAGATTAAGGCATTATGGAAAAATCAAATGATAATATGGAAACCTAAGTTCGAGTATAACAATTACAATGATCAATAATGTTCCCATACCCAGATTCAGGTATAGTAAAGATGATGATTGATAAAGACTCGAAACCTAGATTCATGTATTAGTAAATGAAGTCCTAATATGTATGCTCTGAATCCCAGATTTGGGTAATAATAAGTGGAGTTCTGTCTCACTCCTTTGCTTTTGTCCTCTTTGACATATATGAATCCTTTAGATATGAATATATAATCCGATTAGCTGCCTCTTGAGCTTGGACATCTTATTCATGACCGGGTAAGTCGTTTCATAGGCTTGGACATTTTAGTCTTTTACTGGATGAGCTTTCTCTGGGCCTCGGACGTCTTAGTCCATTATTTGATGAGCCTCTCTTATGCTAGGACATCTTAGCATGTTGTTGAATGAGCCTTTTATTGGGCTTGGACATCTTAGTCCATTGTTGTCCAGTGCTCTTGGTTAGCTCATCTTAGAGGCTGGATCCAAGGACTTACCCGACCTCCTCCCAGGAGGCGCCCTGCCCTGACCCTTTTGCGATGCGGACAAGGGCTTGTTCGGTGCTTTAATCTGGAAATCTTATGGTGCAGATAAAGGTTTACACCTTCCTCCATCCAGCAGGTGCCTTACCCTGGCCATAGCATGGCGTGGATTAGGGCTTGTTTGGTGCTTTAACCTGGCCATCTCATGGCGCGGCTAAAGGCTTACTCCGTTCTTTGTCCAGGAGGTGCTTTGGCCTAGCCATCTCAGCGCGGACATAGGTTTTTCTACCATCTTAGTAAGGCTACCATGTTAGGTAGTATCCAAATATAAGGAATATTTTTCTCCCAACCATCTAGATTTCCTCTTTACAAAGAAAATTTCTTTATTAATCCTTCTTTGGAAAATATGGCCATAAATGCTCAACATTCAATGTTCTAGGAACCATATTGCCATCTGGTCGGCACAATTTGTAGACTCCCGAGGGGGGGTTACTTCACATGTGATTAATGGCCCTTCCTAGTTTGATCATAGAGGTCCATCTGCAGGATTCTTATTATTTGCGATTACTTTGTGGAGTACCAAATCCCACTCTTGAAATGATCGAGCTCTTACTCTTGGTTGTAATATTTCGAGGTCCTTCTATAATATTCGGTGGTTCTTACCAATGCTTCATCTCTTAGCCCATGTATGTAGTCCATTGATTCTCTTCTCAGTTCTTGATTCTTATCAAATGCATAGGCAATCCTCTGGTGTGAGGGTATTTCAATCTCGATCGGTAGCATTGCCTCACACCCGTAAGTCAAAGAATACGGGGTTTGTCCCATTGATGTCTTAGCAGATGTCCGGTAGGCCCATAGCACTAATAGCAGCTCCTCTACACAATTTCATTTTGCCTTATTTAGTCACTTTTTCAAAATTGTTTTTATGGTTTTGTTTGTAGCCTCAGCTACTCCATTATCTTTTGAATGTGCGACAGAAGAAAAACTTTTAATAATCCCATTTTTATGGTAGAATTGGGATAATTCTTCGCTTTCGACTTGCGTTCCATTGTCATAAATTTTTTTGTGCTGAATTCCGAACCTAACTATTATGTTCTTGATAACAATTATTAATGCTTTTCTAGAAGTGATTTTCGGAAGTGGTTCAGCTTCAACCCATTTGGTAAAGTAGTCTATGGCTATTATGGCATATTTTGCTCCTTCCTTTGAGATTAGTAATTGGCCGATCGAATCTATTCCCCATACATTGATCGGCCATGGACTTATGATTGGAGTTAATTGACTCGAGGGCAATCTGGGTATTTTTGAATATTTTTGGCATTTCTCGAATCTTTTCACATAGTCTATAGCTTGGATTACCATATAGGGCCAGTAAAATCCATGCCTCATTATTTTCTTTGCAAGCTTTTTTCCATTTGAATGGTCGTGACAAAACACTTCGTGTGCTTCGGCCATTAGGTTTTTCCCATCGTTCATGCTACATACCTAAGATGGGGAAGAGCATATCCGTTTTTATAGAGGATTTTGTACATCATAACAAAGGTCGAAGCTTGTCTCTTGGCTTTTCTCGCTTCTCCTTTATCGGATGGCAGTATCCTTTTAACTAAATACTCAACAATGTGTGACATCAATGTACCATCGTGTGTGCTATCTGGCTTTGGTTGTCTTATCCTTTCTTCTGTTAACTCTTGACCACTTTCTTTTTCCTCACCCCTTTGAGACTTGTCCTAAGATCTTGTCATAACTAGCAACAGTTTCCACTGCTCAGATGTTTCCTTTTCAACACTTGGCTTTTCCTAATATCCGACAAGGACAATTCGTGTCTTTGGGGCTCCCCTCGAGCTGGCCCACTTTGCTAAAGGCTCTGCATGTGCATTCTTTGCCCTTGGAACTTGATTTATCAAAAAATCCTCGAACAAAGCATGCATTTGTACTATCTTCTTCAAATATAAAGATACTTGGGGTCTTTTGTTTGGTATATCTGCTTTATTTGATGTACCATCCTTTGAGAGTCGCTAAAAATCTTTATTCGTTGGATTTTCAATTCTAGTACCAAAGTTAATCCTGCTACCATTAATTCATATTCTACCACATTATTGGCTGGGGAAGTCCCAGTTTCATGCCATAATGAAAACGATGTCTATCTGGGGTTATGATTAAATATCACGCGCTAACACCTTGTTCATTCGATGCTCTATCCACAAATAATTACCACATGATCTCCTGAACCATCTCCTTTTCCGATTGTTCCTTTATAAAGTTGTTGCTTTCATTCACAAAGTCTGCTGATGCCTGCCCTTTGATTGCAGACTATGGTTGAAACTCTATATCATATTAACTGAGCTCAATCCCCAATTTTACAAACCTTTCTGAAGTCTCGGGTTTACTAGAAACTTGCTTAAGTGGAAAATTAGTCAATACTTTAATCGGATGTGCCTGGAAGTATGCTTCGAGCTTTCGAGCTGTAAGAATCAAGCAATAGGCTAATTTATCAATAAATGGGTATCGAACCTCTTTATCTTTTAACCGCCTGCTTACATAGTATACCGGGAGATATGGCTCATTGTCCTCTCGAATGAGTACCGAGCTGACTGCATGTTCTGATACCGCCATATACAGATACAGTATTTCTCCGTTCTCGGGACTAAAGACTATCGATGGTTTTTCCAAATGGCTTTTTAATTCCAAGAAAGCTTTTCTACAATCCTCTACCCATTCGACGTTCATCTTTATTTAATCACATCGAAGAAAGGTATACATTTATCAGTACCTTTTGAGATAATCTACTTAAGGCAGCTACTCTTCCATTAAGCTCATCACTTCCTTGCTAGTTTTAGGTTCGGCAATGTCCTTTATGGCTTGAATTTTATCGGAACTTGCCTCGATTCCTTGAAAACTTACTAGGTAGCGTAAGAACTTTCCAGAGTGAACCCTAAATGAGCACTTTTGTGGGTTCAACTTCATTTGATACCTCCATAATATCTTGAAAATTTCCTCTAGATCGTTAAGACAGTTCTCAGTTTCGCTATATTTTACCAGCATATCATCAACATAAACTTCCATGTTTCTATCGATTTGTTCCTCGAACATTCGACTAACCAAACTTTGATAAGTGGCCCCTACATTCTTTAACCGAAATGGCATGGCCTTGTAATAATAAATTCCCGATTCTGTTACGAAGCTAGTGTGATCCTCATCTGGCTTGTAAATCGGTATTTGATTGTACCCTGAATAAGCATCAATAATGGATGACAACTTGTGTAACATCCCCTATCTAGTGGCCTAAAACTAAGCACTACAGATGCTGTAGTCATCTATAGTATTAGCTTTCGGCGACTAAATAAGGCTATGTTAATATTATCTATAATATCATAAGCACTTGAATATGAAACAAAACACATATTTCAAAACAAATTTTACTTCATTACATTTCAAAACCAAATGTTTCACATTCCGAATACAAATCCCAAATTTGTTCCCAAGCACAGATAAAATATACTTATTACAAATACGCCAAGAGCGGTATGTGAAGATACCCCCTTGGATGATCAGAGTCATAGTGTCATAATAGACATAATACAAAACACAGCAGAAATACATCAAAACATAAAATAAGAACTGCAACTCCTAAATAGCTATCTATTTGCCTCCTGCATGCCTCCGGTTGCCTTATTCGTCATCCTACTAAACCTGAAAAGGACCATATCCCCTCAGCCTACTCAAGTTCATTTTGAGCACCCGAGATTTTTAAAACATAAACTTCGAGTCAGACATAAACCCTGGTATGAATAATACTATACATCCTGGAATATATATGTTTAGTGAGACCACACCACTTAGCGGAACAGGTTTCCCCTCACTAACATCCTTTTAAAACATATCTTTGCAAAAACTTTCATAAAACCATATGCTGCGCTCCTTCATCCACAATCGTTAAATACTTTAAAGAAATCATTATGTAAACATACATAAATATCAGGTAATAATGAACTATCTGTTCAACAACACAAGTTTTTTTTGGATAACGTTTAACCTTTGGCTGACTCGGGCCGACTAGTCGATATAATCAAAATTAACCTAACACCTATTAGATATTATTCTTCTAGATTATCTATCCTTAACTATCTGTTAAACATTTCAACTCTAGACGGTCAGTCCTTGACTATTTGTTAAATACTTCACTTCTGGACAATTTGTCCCTAATTAATCATCTCCCAGGTCTTCCTCATCCTAATGGTTATTTAGGCTCACCAATAATCTATCTATATACAAACATATATTCCTTTCAGTATGTGACCATAATTTTAGTCTACTTGTGACAAAGCCCTAACACTAGAATTTTGGACAACAATTAGCTGGGGCTATTAGCTAATGTATAGGGCGCGACCCCATACTAGTCTCATCTGGTATTTTATTATCTGTTTCGTTTTTTTTACTTAAGGATCCCCTCCTATAATTTTCGTTGAAAACATTTTAAAGTGTTTTAAAACCATTAACTCAAACCTAAACAAGGAAAAGTATATAATCTTTATACTTTACTCAAAATCATATAACCATGTCGTATATATTCTTTACTCAAACCTTAGTTGATGGAAACATTTAAATATATGAAAGTTCCTCTTTCCAAAACCAAGTAAAAACCTTTCAAAATCAAATCTCAAACCTTCCGAAAACAGACTCCAAACCCTTCGAAACCATTGAGAAAAAACCTTTCGAAAGCAATAAAACTTTGGACATCCTCCTTTAAAAACAAATTTAAAATATTTCCTTAGAAAAACCTTAGAAAACCTTCCATCTCAAACCTTTCGAATTCATTCAAAATAAACCTTTCGAAATCATTGAACTCAAACCTTTTGAATCCATCGAACTAAACCTTTTGAATCCATTGAACTAAACATTTCGAAATCATTGAACTCAAACCTTTCGAATCCATTAAACTTAAACCTTTCAAATTCAATCATCAAACCTTTCGAATTCATTCAACTAAAACCTTTTGAAATCATTCAAAGAAAACCTTTCAGAGACTTACTGATTTCAATTTAAAACAAGTGGAAAATCTTCTTTTAAAACCTTTCGAATGCATTAAAAGTAACCTTTCAACTTTGTCGAAAGCTCTTCTTTGAAAGCTTGGCTATTCTTCACTTAGAAAAAAAGGGTTAATCACCTAAGTCGAAAGCTTCCTTTCGAAAGCATTGGGAGAAGCGGTTGGTTTTAAAACAAGTAAACCTTTATTCTTTGTCGAAAGGTTCAAAACAAAACAAAGCGGCAGTAACCCTTCGACTGTGTCGGAAGGTTTCAAAACAATGTAGTGATAAAGCAGCAGTAACCTTTCGGCTGTGTTGAATGGTTTAAAACCTTTCCTTTAAACATTTGACCTGGTCGAAAGCAACCAAGTCGAAATCTCATATTCGAAAGCAAAGCAGGTGAAAGAATTAGTTTATAAAACAAACACACCCCAACCACTTTGGCCACCAACCTTTCGTCTAAGAACCCTTCGACCTTGTCCAATTCATTACGTACCAAGTAACTTGATACCATTTGTATTGGTTTGACCTTGTCAAAAGTTATGAACCTCTCAACCATGTCGGAAGCTCTGGGTTGGAAGTTTTAATGCCAGAATTGGCTGAAACATGCTAAAAGTATGACTTCATTGCTTTTAACTTAAAAAGGTTTACTTTTCAACTAACCTGCCTTTGCTTGTCAAAATCTTATTGGTTAACAAATGATATTCAGAAAATTGCTGCCACTAATTTCAGAAATAAATAATAATTTATTTTATATTATGCCCATTCTCCTTAATTAAATATATAAAACATTTAGGTCTCATAACTTAACTAATTTTTTATATTCTTCAAATAACTTAGGAAAAATCCCAAAAAATCCCAAAAAAACTATTTCAATATGTTTTCCAACATATAAAAATTTCAAACCGAAATAATAATTATTTTAGCCGTAAATAATTTATAACTAAATAAATCAATTTCCTCACTAGAAAATTTATAAAAATCCGCATTAATTAATAAATTGTGAAAATTTAAACCCATCTATTAAATATCATTTCTGACCTATATTTAAATTTTGAAGGCATTTGGATGTCATCTAATAGGGTTTTCATGTCAAACATATCATAAAAACTAACATGAACATATATAATTTATCAACAAGCATATATATATATATAACTTTAATCATCAAAACATGGCATATACTGGCAAAAACATTTCAGATCTAATTCTTAAAATCGAAATCTCAAAAAATGGGATAATGTAATTATTCGCCTTAGCTTTGAGATTATAAGATGTGAGATTTGATGTTGATTATGTTGATCGTCTTCCTTTACTTGAATCCTATCCTTTTTCTTTTCTTGAAAACAATAATGGTTGTCGGCCTTAGGTATTTTTAGTTTGAATGAAAATGAAATGAACATGAGTTTCATTCCTAAGAGTTTAGGGTATAAGCCTTTCCTATTTCCCATATTGCCCTTCTCATTTCCTGGCACATTTGCTTCTGTTTTTTGGTGCAGCAGCGGAAATAACAAAATGATGATTCTGTGAAAGTAGCGATCGATGGAATGAAGAATACTGAATGGCCCAAATTCGTTGATCCGAAGATACCGAATTCTAGCTATCTTCGTCACGTTGATAGCGCACTATACCGTGAAAGAAGATCTTCAATTCTTCAAGCGTTGATCAAGCGCACTTGATACCGCGGATCGGCTTCAGCAATCGTTGAATCGAACGCACTCGATTAACCGAAAGTGGAGATAGGAGATTACACTCAACTACCAATTTGGTGAAAGCACAAAGCTAACAAAACAAGATTTTTTATTCAAATCGACTAAAAAAATACAAATGGCATTACCGGCCTATTTATAGAAGTTACAACTCATGCCACACAAAACTGTAGAACACTTAGGTCGGCCACGACTTACCACAACACGACCTAAAAGTACACGACCTAAAACATCTCGACTTAAAAACATCACGACTTAAAAAACATCACGACTTACAATATCACGACTTAAAAACATCATGACTTAAAACAAAACAGTTACAACACAGTACAAGATACGACTTATACAACTCACACGTCCTAAAACATAAGAGATACAACAAATAAACGACCTAAAAATGAACGGCATCCCCATCAGCGATCTAAAAGAAGCGGCTTCAGAAAACTTCGCGACTTAAGTCTTCATGACCTAAGGCTTCAAGACCTAAAGTCTCGCGACTTATAGTGAATGACCTATCTCCCCATAACTTCCCCTGACCTAACTTAGGTCGTTCCTTTTCTCTGCGACCTAACATAGGTCGTAACTCGTTAGGTCGTAGCACCTTATTCTTCAACTCGTTAGCTCGTAAGTCGTTAGGTTGGTCCATCTGTTTATCCTTCTTGTTAGGTCGCATACGACTTAACAGTATGTTAGGTCATTCATGCGCATGTTCCTTTAACTCGTCGACTCGTTTGCATGCCTTAACTTTGCAGTTGACTCGTAAGCGACCTATAAGTTCCTTAGGTCGTGAGCGACCTACAAGTTCCTTAGGTCGTGAACGACCTAAAATTCTGGGACGACTTAAATCTGAGGTAGATCGCGCTGCATCATCCTCCCCCTGTTGGCAAAAATTCGACCTCAAATTTGCAATTTCTGCATCCACAACAATCTCATCTACATGATACGGAATCAAATATTTGACATTGAAAACATCAGACGTATGAACATCATCCGGCAATCTCAACTGATATGCATTCTCATTGATTTTCTTCAAAATTTCCACTGGACCAATCTTCCATGCTTTCAATTTATTGTACGTTCCCACCGGAAAACGATCTTTTGTTAACACTGCATAAACCAAATCACCTTCATGAAATTCAACACTCCTTTGCTTCAGATCTGCAGATCGTTTGTACTTCTCATTCGCTTTCTCCAATCGTTCCTGAAAGATTTTATGACATTCAGTCAATCCATCAACAAAATCAACAGCTCGTTTTACCGTCCCCTTTGGTTGTGGTACTACCGTTAAGTCCAACGATCCCCTTGGCAAACTTGAATATACAATCTGGAATGGACTGAAACCTGTGCTACGATTTACCGCAAGATTATGAGCAAACTCTGCCTGGCATAACTTCATGTCCCAACTCTTCATATTATCTTTCACCAGACATCGCAATAAATTCCCCAGCGATCTGTTAACCACCTCCGTTTGTCCATCAGTTTGTGGATGGTAAGCGCTACTAAAATTCAGCTTCGTTCCGACCATCTTCCACAAACTTAGCCAAAAATGACTCAGAAAATGAGTATCCCTATCCGACACAATAGATTCGAGCAATCCATGAAGTCGATAGACTTCTTTGAAAAATAACTGAGCAACATGAACAGCATCCGCCGTCTTCTTACAATCAATAAAATGTGCCATTTTCGAAAATCGGTCAACCACCACATAAATGGAATCGTTTCCCCTTTGAGTTCGCAGTAACCCCAAAACAAAATCCATACTCACATCAACTCAAGGCTTAGTTGGTACAGGCAACGGCATATATAATCCAGCATTGGTCGCAGTTCCTTTCGATACCTGACAGATATGACATCGCTCCACAAACTTCTCAACTTCCCGTCTCATCGATGGCCAATAATAAGAATGAGAAATCAACTGTAGAGTTCGATCTCTGCCCACATGTCCTTCCTCATGTAACTCTTTCACAATCTTCAATCGTAAACTACCTTCCGGTATACACAATCTGTTTCCTTTGAAAAGAAAGCCATCCACCAACACATACTCATTCGTCTTTCCCTCCTTGACTTTAGCGACATACTTTGCAAACTAAGGATCTTCAACCCACAACTCCGGAAGTACTTCGAACCCTAACACTTCAACTTTCATTGTGGTTAATAAATGACTTCTTCTGCTCAACGCATCTGCCACACGGTTTGTAACTCCAGACTTGTGTTTCACAACAAATGTAAATTCTTGTAGGTACGCAATCCATGATGCATGTCTCGCTGAAATCTTGACTTGCCCTTGTAAATGTTTCAATGCCTCATGATCAGTGTATAGCACAAACTCCTTGTGAAATAAGTAATGTCTCCAATGTTTAATGGCTTGCACAACAACATAAAATTCCACATCATACGTATTATATCTCATCTTCGCTCCTGATAACTTCTCACTGAAATAAGCAATCAGACGTCCCCTCTGACTCAACACTCCTCCAATCCCAACCTTGGATGCATCAGTATGTATTTCAAACACTAACTGAAAATCCGACAACACTAGAATTGGTGCTGTCGTCAAAAGTTCTTTGATTCGCTCAAAAGCAACCCCTGCTTCCTCCGTCCATGCAAACTGTTTACCCTTCATACAATCAGTCACAGGCATCATCACACTACTAAAGTGTGGAATAAACCTTCGATAAAATGAAGCCAACCCGTGAAAACTACGAACCTCCGTTATCGTCTTGGGTTGCGGCCAATCCCTAATTGCTTCGATTTTACTTTGGTCTACCTGTATTCCTTCTTCCGACACAACATATCCCAGAAATAAGACACTCCGTGCCATAAACACACATTTCTTAGTTGCTGCATAGAATTGTTCTTCCCGAAGAATAGTCAACACTTTCCTCAAATGCTGAACATGCTCCTCCATACTAGCACTGTAGATCAGAATATCATCAAAGTAAACTACCACAAATTTCCCAATGTACGGCCTGAAAATTTGATTCATCACCCTCATGAATGTACTTGGTGCATTCGATAGACCAAACGGCATAACCAGCCATTCGTACAATCCTTCCCTCGTATTGAATGTTGTCTTCCATTCGTCCCCTGGTCTAATTCGTATCTGATGATAACCACTTTTAAGATCAATCTTTGAAAAGATCACGGACCCACTGATTTGATCCAATAAATCATCAAGCCTCGGCATCGGAAATCTGTATCTGACTGTGATCTTATTCAATGCTCTACTATCTGTGCACATTCTCCATGTTCCATCCTTTTTGGGTACCAATAAAGCTGGTACAACACAAGGACTTAAACTCTCCTGCACACGCCCTTGTTCAAGCAATTCTTCCACTTGCCTTCGCAACTCCTCATGCTCTTTTGGACTCATTCTGTAGTGTGGTTTGTGAGGTAACACAGCTCCTGGAACAAGATCAATTTGATGTTGAATGTCCCTCAACGGTGGTAACTCCGTTGGCAACTCCTCTGGAAATACATCGTCAAAATCTTCCAGTACTGGTTTTACTGCTTTTGGTATTTCCACCACTTCATGATTCTCCCGTCCGATCAATAAAAATACTTCAGGCTCCTCCTAAACCTCCTTCACAAACTCCTTCAAAGATAGCAAAGTTTTAAGCTCTTCAATCTCTTCCAACTTACTTTCTTCTTGTTGTCGTTTCTTGGGAACTAAAGTAATTTTCGTGCCTTCAAACATAAAACTGTAACTGTTTGTACGCCCATCATGTTGCACCGCCCTATCATACTGCCACGGTCTCCCCAACAACAAATGGCATACGTCCATGTCCACAACATCACACCAAATTTCATCTTTGTATTTATTTCCAATTGAAAAATTAACACAAGCCCTTCGACTAACTTTCACCTCCCCACCTTTCCTCAACCAAGCTAACTTGTATGGCTTCGGATGCTTCTCTGTCTTCAATGCTAACTTCTTTACAGCTTCGGTAGAGATAATATTATCACAGCTTCCCGCATCAATGACAAACTTGCAAACCCTTCCCAAGATAGTGCACGTTGATTGAAAGATGTTACTCCTCAACCAGCTAGTCTCTTCCTCCTGCTTCGGTGTTAAGCAATTCCTCCTTATCATTAATGTATATCCATCGTCTCCTGACAATAACTCTTCCTCCTCAACTGGTAATGAATTAGAACATACAGCCTCCTCATCTTCATCCTCAACCTCAGCTATCATTGCTCGCTTCTTCGGCTTTGGACATTCATTGCTTTCGTGACCAAACTCTTGACAATTGAAACATTTGATACCACTGTTGACTCTAGTCTTAGCAACTTCATTAACGACTGGTTTTGCAACAGCCTTAGAAACATTTGCACTGCTACTAGCCCCTTTCACTGGATTGTTGGAATTTGTAAACACACCACCACCTCGTCTACCCTATTTCTCCCAAGCTAATGCTTTCTGATGTGCTTCAGCAACAGATCTGGGATCGAACATATTCACCATGTCTTGAATTTGCATTCTCAGCCCTCCAACAAATCTAGCTGTTAGCTGCTCTTCTGTTTCCATAATATCATTCCTCGCAATAAGCTGATTAAACTCATCCGCATAATCATTAAAAAACTTTGTGCCCTGCCTCAAGTTCTGCAAACGTTGATACATTAGAGATTGATAATTGTAAGGTAAGAACTTTGCTTTCATCAATTTCTTCATCTTCTCCCAAGATTCAACCTTTGACTTCCCCATTCGTTCACGTGTATGTTTGGTTTGCTGCCACCATGCCAAAGCTCTACCCCTCAACCTTGTAGCAACCAACTTCACTCTACGATGTTCTGGAACTTCCTTGAAGTCAAAAATTTCTTCAACAATAACCACCCAATCCAAAAACTCCTCAGCTTGCATACCACCCTTGAATTCAGGAATTTCAGTTTTCATCCCCGATTCCCACTTGTGATCATACTCAGAGTAATTTCTTCCTTGACCTCGTCCTTGTCCTCGAACACTACCACCATCATACTCCTCTTCAAAATCAGATGTATATCGATGTCGATCCTGACCACCAACATCTCTACTACCATCACGTCTTCGATCATCATCTCGATATGGGTCATACTCAAACTCACGTTGAGCTCTTCCTTCTTCATCTCTATACTCATGGTGCTCTCTTCTCATCGAAACGGATGATTCTCTTCTACCTCGATTAGAATGTGGCGACACTCTCCTTCCACCCGAAACCGATGGCGAACCCTGTTTCCACCTTGGTTTGAAATTGGCGATGTTCTTCTTCGGGGTTGATTCATATCCAACATAAGCTTCTCTAGCCTCTCAATGCCTTCATCTAACTTTTCATTGAATTTGTTACTTATGTGTTGTTCCATTTGCTCGGCATCTTCCCTCTTGTACAAATCTTCAATATTTTGATGTTGATTAGCTCTTCTCGGTGGCATGATTTGAAATTTCACAAACACTTCAATATACCAAATGATGAACACGGCCTTCACTTGCTTTCGGCTCCAATTTCAAATTTCAAACACCATTCAAATTTAGATCCAAAATGGAATGGATCGAAATCTTCAACTTTGTCGTAAAAATCTTCTTCAAAATAATTGGCTCCAAGACTCGATTTAGCTATGATTGGCTAAAACAAGCTCTGATACCAAATGGTGCAGCAGCGGAAATAACAAAATGATGATTCTGTGAAAGTAGCGATCGATGAAATGAAGAATACTGAATGGCCCAAATTCGTTGATCCGAAGATACCGAATTCTAGCTATCTTCGTCACGTTGATAGTGCACTATACCGTGAAAGAAGATCTTCAATTCTTCAAGCGTTGATCAAGCGCACTTGATACCGCGAATCGGCTTCAACAATCGTTGAATCGAGCGCACTCGATTAACCGAAAGTGGAGATAGGAGATTACACTCAACTACCAATTTGGTGAAAGCACAAAGCTAACAAAATAAGATTTTTTATTCAAATCAACTAAAAAAATACAAATGGCACCATCGGCCTATTTATTGAAGTTACAACTCATGCCACACAAAACTGTACAACACTTAGGTCGGCCACGACTTACCACATCACGACCTAAAAGTACACGACCTAAAACATCTCGACTTAAAAACATCACGACTTAAAAAACATCACGACTTACAATATCACGACTTAAAAACATCACGACTTAAAACAAAACAGTGACAACACAGTACAAGATATGACTTATACCACTCACACGTCCTAAAACATACGAGATACAACAAATAAACGACCTAAAAATGAACGGCATCCCCATCAGCGATCTAAAAGAAGCGGCTTCAGAAAACTTCGCGACTTAAGTCTTCAAGACCTAAGGCTTCACGACCTAAAGTCTCGTGACTTATAGTGAATGACCTATCTCCCCATATCTTCCCGCGACCTAACTTAGGTTGTTCCTTTTCTCTACGACCTAACATAGGTCGTAACTCGTTAGGTCGTAGCACCTTATTCTTCAACTCGTTAGCTCGTAAGTCGCTAGGTTGGTCCATCTTTTTATCCTTCTTGTTAGGTCGCATACGACTTAACAGTATGTTAGGTCGTTCATGCGCATGTTCCTTTAACTCGTCGACTCGTTTGCATGTCTTAACTTTGCAGTTGACTCGTGAGCGACCTATAAGTTCCTTAGGTCATGAGCGACCTATAAGTTCCTTAGGTCGTGAACGACCTAAAATTCTAGGACGACTTAAATCTGAGGTAGATCGCGCTGCATCATTTTCTTATTTTTAATTTGCACACTAACATGGCACGGCTTCCCTTAGCTAATCAATTCTAAACTTATTTATCTCTACATTATTTTATTTTGTTAATTAAACATTCTAAATAATGTTATAAAAATATGTGTTGTTAAAACTTGTGTCCACTCGTTGCATCCACTAACTGATCTATTCGTGGTAGCAGGAAATAATCCTTTGGGCATGCTTTGTTTAGATCTGTGTAATCGGTGCATGTCCTCCATTTCCCATTTGACTTTTTCACCAGAACTGGGTTGCTAACCCTTTGGGGTAATTTATCCCTCGAATTAACCAATTTTCAAGGAGCCTATTAACTTCTTCCTTTAGAGATTCTGTTCGAACATTATCCAATTGTCTCTTTTTTGCCTTATGGGGGTTTCTCCTGGGTTGATGTTAAGGGCATGGCACATTACAGTTGGATCAATTCTCACCATATTGGTATGTGACCAAGCAAACACGTCCTTGTTAACATTGAGGAACTGAATCAAGCCTTTCTTTAACTCGTTATCATGATCTTTTGCCACTTTGACCACTTTAGAAGTATCTTCTGAATCTATATCGGTTTCCATAAGGTCTTCTATAGTTCTTGTTCTCTCAATCTCGCCTCGGCGGTCAAACTCTTTGACTATTGGACCTTCGTCTATTAAGTCAGTG
Organism: Allium fistulosum; assembly: GCA_030737815.1. Classification (NCBI taxonomy): domain Eukaryota; kingdom Viridiplantae; phylum Streptophyta; class Magnoliopsida; order Asparagales; family Amaryllidaceae; genus Allium; species Allium fistulosum. The sequence goes on along the minus strand of CM060904.1, from coordinate 208,492,951 downwards.
TCAACCCTCATTCTCCCGGTTCTTGCAGGAATGTACCTTTGACACATACGCTTATTAGACTTCTTAATATTAATCTTTGCTTCGAATGTTGGATGTGAAAATCCATCATCCGAAGGCTGTAAAATAGTAGAAGAATCAAAGTAAGCAGAATACTCACTTCTATATTGATGAAGCATGGCAGGATAAATTTCACGGGAGCTAAATTGTTCTCTTGGAATAGTTCCCCAGCCTCGCTTTGTCAAGTATTTTTTCATGAGGTACTTTGGAGAGACAAAAGCATCAATCTCCTCCAAGGCCGGTCTGCCACAGAAGGCGTTGTAGTAGGAAGGTTGGTCAATTATCATAAAAATAGTTTCAAATGTTCGGCAAGTTGACGGCACTCCCATTTGTACAAGTTGCTTTATCTTCCCCATTGGAGTTGACCCCTTGTTGTTGAACCCAAATATCGGCTTAGTGCTCGGCTCTAATTTATGCTTTGGGATATTCGTCTGGTCGAAAGAATGTTTGAAGATGACATTAACTATGCTGCCTATATCGACAAGAATCTTAGAGACAATAGACCATCCTATTTATGCAGTAATCATAAGGGGGTCATTATGCGGATGATGGACTCCTTTGCATAGCTTTGGCGAGGTGACCACCATATTAGGCATTTGGATTTAAAACGTGGGCTCTTTCTTGGGGGCTCCTCTTGAACGTAATAAATTCCATCCTTATCTTCTTTAATATATTAGCTTCGAGCCCTTTTACTACTTTCTACCATATGTGGCCCGCCATGAATGACATCAATCCTATTAATTGTAGGGCTTAAGCTTTAGGGGTCTTCATCCTCTAGCACATTTATAGTGTTGCCCAGGCATTTCTACGGAGCATTTTCAGTTTGTTGGGCTTTGTGCTGATCTTGGATAAATTCTTTTAGATGGCTTTCCCGGATAAGCTTTTGAATTATTCTAGATAGAACTCTGCATTCATCTGTCTAGTGGTGGTTAGCTTTTGTGATAGGCAAAGTAGTCACCTCCCTTCTTCTACTCTAGATTATTCTTAGCTTTGTAGGAGGTCGGAAAGTTAACTCTGTCATTAGCTGTAGCATATATGTAAGAAAGTGGCTTATTTAAAGCACCTGTTTTAGCAACTGGCTCTTCCCATCCAAACCTATTATTGCTACAGTCCAAGCCAAATTTTCATTCCTCCTTTCTGGGAATTGCCTTTCTCTTTGCGTAATAAAGTTCATCCATCGGGATGAACTTATCAGGCTGAAAGTGAATGTCCTGTAGATCGTTGCAGCCATTGACAAAGAGCTGCTTCCAGAAGGGGGTATTCTTGATTAAACAAGAGTGGACAGCTATGAGCTTGTCACGATCATTCATGTTCTTAGCCTTCAAAGCTTTTCCATTGAATCTTCTCAAATAGTCCCCCAAAGATTCACCCCGCCTTTGCTTTATGTTGGCTAAGACCGTATAATCAATAGTAGGATCCTTGCAAATACAGAATTGAGCTGAGAATTCATAAGAAAACTGCTTCCAGGAGCAGATGGTTTTTCTCTATACTATCTATACCATTTAGTTGCAGCCTCTTGGAGAGTAACGGGGAACAGTCGGCATCTGAATACCCCAGAAGCATTGTATAAGTCCATATGGCTGTCAAAAGCCATAAGATGTGTTAACAAGATTGCATGTTAACATCCCCGATGCTTTACACAAATTTTTTTAATATGGACTCGACCTTTCGGACATGTGAATTCGCATTTTTGAATAATGACTAAGCCGAAAGGTTCCAAGGTGTTAATTTCGGCCATTGTTTGAGATGACCAATGTCGGAGGACTTTAGGAGACTATTTATCCTTTAAATAAAAAAGGAAGAAATTTGTTAACTTTTAACTAGGTCGAAGGGCTAAAGTTCCATCCATACCTTTCGGCTTGACTAGACGTAAGGAATTACTAAACCTTCCTTTCCGATTGGAGGATTTAAGAGGTTGCTAAAACCTTTCAACCCAATTATTCTCATTACTCGACATCCGACTTTATCTCTTCAATGTATTCTATCTACCTCGGTAATTAGTTATTGATCAACATCTCTTTTGACTCCCTCCGTAAGTTTATGAACACTTCGACGTCATCAAAAAGAGATGTTACAATATTTGTCGCTCTCTTAACGTTTTCAGCTTCCTTGGTTGATATTCCTTTTGTGAAAAACCTTTCGAAAAGAATGTATCATCAAACATATTTAGACAATAATAAGAGCGGATTTTATATGCCATGAGACTCATATCTGGAATTAATCCAAAAGTCGCATTACCCCATTTTGTGGTTGATGCTAAGTAAAGGAGAATGAAACTTATGAAAATGTCTATCGACAATTTTATGGCATATAATCGAAATAAACAAAGAATATAAGAAATAAATCATAAATGATTAGCCGTTAATATTAAATTAATGCCTAATCATGATTATCCTCAAATTCCGAGTCGATCACAAGCACAATTCTCTTTATTTCTTCATAATGATATTCGATACAAAATTTAATAGGTTAGCCCCTTAATCTTATTTCTAAATTAAGGGTACATAGTGGTAAGCGGAAGTAAGAGTAGTTGGTGTGTAGGAGAATGGGAAGAAAATCAAATCCCGAAATAGGACGCCTTGGTTCCTATTTATAAATGCAGGCGACCCTCCTTTTAGCCTTATGCCTTCATCGGGGATGGAAGGTTGCTTCTTATATGCCATTGTAAACCTTTCGGTCTTGATGGAAGGTTGTTTCATTGTACATCATCATGGACCGTTAAATGCCGTCGAAGGGTTTGTATTTCCCAACGAATGCATGAACTCCTCATCTTTCCCGTATGGTTGGTTTCTTATAAGGCATTGTAAACCCTTCGAACTTGCCAGAAGGTTTCTCCCTTACTTGATTACCGCCGAGAGCTACGCTCTCCCTAAATGTTGTCGAAAGACTATTATGTTGTGTTACTGATGTTGCCTTTACTTAAAACTTTCAGTATTGTCGAAAGGTACTAAATATGTGTTTTAACTTGTTCGAAAGGCTTATTATGCTTTCTAAAGGGTTGTTATTGAGCCACATGTCCTTGTCCTGACTTCTTTGTCCCTTTCGAAAGGTAACGACTCTTCGAATGACAAGAGATGAAACCCTCCGTCTACTCTGAAAGGTTTAAAATTGTTGTAAACTGTTATCCGCATTCCTTCAATCCTTTCAGAAAGGTTTGGGGTGACCTTCTTTTTTCCTAGTCTTTGTGTTATGTTGGATGGCTCCATGACTATTTTTCTATTTTGTCCAGGAGGTGCTTAGCAGTTTTATATCTAGTTGTTTTGTTGTGCTTCATTGTTCATTCCATCGCGCTTGCGAAAGCCTTACCCTGAAGCTACCATATGCTTCTTCTTCCCTTGTGCCATACAACCCTTTCGGTGTCGTCAGAAGGTGAGTTCTTCTGGCACTCTTTACCTATGTGGAAGGTTTCTGAAGTGCCTTCTTTATCTTCATTTACATTATGGTTAACATTTAGCTCCCCTTGTATAAAGAAGGCTTTTGTTCTTTAGGACAAAGGTTCCCGGATCACCGAGCTACCTATGATTCCTGTAATTAAACGAATAATATTTGCCTGGTTAGTTTATACTATAAATATCTTTTTAATTTCATTGACTTCTCACTATGATTTTATTTTGGCGGGAGATTCATACTTTAAAAATTTGGAACCAAACAGCAATTACTTCCCATTTCGTTATAGATAATAAAAGTTTCTTGGTAATAAGATGTTAAAAGACCATGAATGGGTAGTTTAGAAGCTTGCATCCTGCTACAATAAAGATCAAAAGTTACATAATAATGAGAGAGGACTATAATCCCAATTCGATCAGTTGTCCTGACATAAAAGTCTAGGAAATCACTCTTGGTTGTAAACATTAAAAGTTCAGATGGCTTATCTTGTCATTTAGTAATAGAAATCCGTAAGGCTTCTTCTAGTAGTAAGCAATAGGAGAACGAGAGTGCACATCTTAATAATGCACAATAGAAAATCAAAAATCGATTTTGGCATTGATGATGGAAATCTGGAAAATCGCTTCTGGTAATAAAAGATGATCAGAATATCCTTTTCTAATATTTGATAGTAAAATTCCAGCACATCATTTAATGAGAGAAGTCATGGATTTCATTTCTGGTGATTAATAGAATAAGATGAGAATACCATTTTGGGTAACTAATAATAAACGACCAGAGTTCCATTTTTGGTAATTTATAATAGAACACCACAACACCATTTCTGGTAAATAATGATAGATGACCAGAGTACCATTTCTATTATGTAATAATCGAAAGCCAGAATACCATTTCTGGTAATTAATAATGGATGAACAGACTACCATTTCTGGTAAATAATAGAAGACTAGAATACCATTTCTGGTAATTAATAATAGAAGGCCAGAATACCTGTCTGGCAGAAGTTCAAGAATTCTTCTGATTTTGTCTATTGAATGTGCCATCTTTAGGCTTTGAGGATGTCTTGCATACTTTTGCTATCTTGGGCCTGATTTTTCTTTGTCCATTTGTCATTTGTTTTGGCCTATTTCAGGCGGGGACTCTTTTTTCTGATTTTGTGCTTATTCAAGCAGAGCCTATTTCAGGTTGTTTGTCATTTTTGACACTACCGACCTTTTTGGTGGTTGCTACTTTAAGCGATGCCAATTTCTGGCGGTGCCTATTTCAGGCATGGACTTTTCTTAATCCGCCGGACATTTCACCCAGATTTCCGGTGCACTCGGCTAGCTTATTCTGAAGTAGAGCTCGAGGACTTAGCCGACCTCCCTCTAGGAGGTGCCATAACCTGGCCATAGCATGACGCGATTAAGGGCTTGTTCGGTACCTTGATCAGGCCATAGTGTGGTGGGACGAAGGGATTACCCATCCTCCCTCCAGGATGCGCCTTATCCTGGCCATAGCATGATGTGGATAAGGGCTTTTGCTGCATTAACCTGGCCATTTCTGATTTTGGCATGGATAAAGGCTTAAGCCCTCTCTCTAAGAGGTGCCTTGACTTGGCCATCTCGGCGCGACAAAGGGCTTTCTACCATTATCGGTAGCCTACCATCTTAGGCAATCCAAGTTTGAGGAGAATTTTACTCCCGACCATATAGACTCTTCTTAATGAATCATAAAAGGGTGGCATTATTGAAGATGCTTTATTCATTCGGTGTCCAAAATATGGTTTCAAATGTTCCACATTCCAAGTTCTTGGTACCATATTACCATCAGGATGGCATAACTTGTAGGCCCCTAGGGGTATTTCTTTGAAGATTATTAGGGGACCTTCCCAATTTGGTCCCAATGTTCCATCTGATGGATCTCTTGTATTGGCCATTACTCTTCTGAGTATCAAATCCCCTTTCTTGAATGACCTTCTTTTCACCTTTGAGTTGTAGTATTTCGAAATTCTCTTTTGGTACTCAGCCGTTCTGAAGGCAGCTTCATCTATTAATTTATGAATTAGGTCGAGCGATTCCTTTCTCAACTCTTGTTTTGGGTTAAAGGCATAGGCAATCCTTCGATGAGAAGGTATTTCGATTACTACTGGTAGGTTTCCTCGTATCCATATGTTAGTGAATACGGGGTATGACCCGTTGTCTAGTGGATGTTCTATAATCCCACATAACTAGGGGTAATTCCTCTACCAAATTCCCTTTTGCCATGTTTAGTCTCTTTAACGGCTCCGTTGGTCTTTGGGTTAGTGACGGAAGAGAAACTTTTTATGATCCCGTTCTTTTGACAAAATTGAGAAAATTCTTCACTCTCAAAATGGGTTCCGTTGTCGGATATTATCTTGTAAGGTATCCCAAACCTTGTGACAATGTTTCTGATGACAAATCTCAGAACTTTCCCAGAAGTGATTTTCGGAAGTGGTTCTACTTCAACTCATTTTATAAAGTAATCGATTACCACTACAACATATTTCGCACCTCCTTTGGAGATTGGAAGCGACCAGATTAAATAAATTCCCAAACATCAAATGGCCATGGTGTAGTAATGGGAGTTAGTTGACTTGGTGGGAGACATTGTATCTTCGAATAACGTTGGCATTTTTCACACTTTTTAACATAGTCAATTGCTTGGTTGGTCAATTGTGGCCTGTAAAACCCTTACCTCATTATCTTTTTGCCCAGTTTAATTCCATTAGTGTGGTCTCCACAAAATCCTTCATGCGCATCCTTTAATATCCTCAACCCGATCTCGGGTTTTACACATCGCAAATAGGGAAGAGCATTGCCTTTCTTATACAAAATTCCATCCATAATGGTAAAGCTTTGGGCTTGCCTTTTTAACTTTCGTGCTTCTATCTTATTTGTTGGAAGTGTCCCATTAACAATATAATTCATAATTGGAGTCATCCATGTGTTTTCGTAATGTTCATGTGCTATCGGTACCACAGGTTCTTTATCATTATTTCATGGTTTATTTCTTCCAATCTTTGTGCCAAGGCTTGTGATTGGTTTAATACTAATAGTTCTTTGGTTTTCTCTTGCTTATTCTCCTTAATGCTGGGATTGGCCTGAAATCCCATGGGCATAATTCGAGTTTCGAGGGCCCCTCTTAAGCTTGCCAACTTAGCCATCGAATCTGCTTGGGAATTATCCCCTCTGAGTATTTGATGTACAAAGAAATCTTCAAAAAGCTATAGCATTTTCAAAACTTTCTTCACATATTGACTAAGTTTGGGATCTTTGGTTCGATATACATGTTTGATTTGGTTAACCATCAATTGGGAATCGTTGAATACTTCAATCCACGGGTTTTTGAGTTGTAGAGCTAGGGTTAATCCTGCAAACATGGATACATATTCTGCTACATTGTTAGTTGTTGAAAATCCGAATTTCATAGCATAGAGAAGTTTGGGTCCATGTAATTATAACATATCTTGCCCCGGCCTCTTGTTCGTTTGACGCGCCATCCACAAATAACTTCCATTTGGGTTTTACGTCCCTTTCCCTTTCAGATTGTTCTGAAATGAATGTTATACAATCGTTAATGAAATCAGCTACAGCTTGTCCTTTCATAGCCGTTCTTGGCTGATATGCTATATCATACCGACTTAATCCTATGCCCCACTTAATCAATATTCTAGAAGTTTCAGGCTTTCCAAAGACTAGTTTAAATGTAAAGTTGGTTCACAGTTTTATTGGGTGCGCTTGGACGTAAAGCCTTAACTTCCGGGCCGTTAAAATTAGATAGTATGCCAGTTTCTTAATGACGGGGTATCGAATTTCAGCATCCTTTAATCTTCTACTCATATAATAAACCAACAGTTATAGCCCCTTGTCATTTTTGATCAATACTGAACTTACTGCGTGTTTAGAGATTGTCATGTACAAGAATAAGTCCTCTCCTTCTTTGGGACTAGATAATATCGGTGATTTTTCCAAATGTAACTTCAACCCTTGAAATGCTCTTTTGCAATCCTCTTTCCATTCGAATGTTTTCTTTTTCTTTATTACTTCAAAGAAAGGTATGCACTTATCAATGGCCTTTGATATAAACCTGCTTAGCGCTGCTACTTTCCCTTTTAAACTCATAACATTTTTATTCATCTTAGGCTCAGCCATATCCTTAATGGCCTTGATCTACTCTAGGTTAGCCTCAATCCCTTGTGCACTTACAATATAGCTAAGAAATTTTCTGGAATGGACTACTAAATTGTATTTTTAGGGGTTGAGTTTCATTTGATATTTACAAAGCACTTTGAGCATTTCATCTAGATCTTCAAGCCGATCCTTGGCCTTTTGGGATTTTACCAACATGTCATCTACAAAAACTTCCATTTTTTTCCCTATTTGCTCTTTAAACATTTGGTTAACCAACCTTTGATAAGTTTCCTCAGCATTATTCAATCCGAATGGCATTACCTTAGAACAATAGATTCCCTCATCAATAATAAAGCTGGTACGCTCTTTATCGGCTTTGAACATAGGGATTTGACTATATCCAGAATACGCATCCATCGGTGAGAGCAACTTATGTCCACTGGTGGAGTCAACCAATTGATCTATGCTTGGTAGGGGAAACAATTCTTTGGACAAGTTTTATGCAAATATGTATAATCCACGTATATCCGTCACTTCCCTTTTGGTTTCTTTACCAAAACTAGATTTTCCAACCATTTACGATACCGAACTTCTCGGATAAACCTGTTTTGCTGTAATTTCTTGACTTTCACTTTTAATGCGTTGGTCCTTACTTTATCGAATTGTATTTTCTTTTGCCTGATAGGAAGAACGTCTTGATTGATATTGACAGCGTAGCTCATAACCGTAGGGCTAATTCCAACCATGTCAGAGTGGGTCCAAGAAAAAACATCCTTATTGTGTTTTAAAAATTCTATCAATCTTGACTTTAAGTGCTCCTCTAGATCCTTTCCAACTCTGATTATTTTGTTACAATTGGTAGAATCTATTAGAACTTGTTCAGTTTTTTCAACCGGCTTAACTCTTTCAACCTCTCCTCGACGGTCTAACTCTACATCAATTTCACTTTCTTCTACCGGGTTGGAATCTGTTCTCTTTCTCTTCCCATAAACTGCAAAACATCTTGCAGCAATACGTTTGTAAGTTTTATTAGATTTTTTCTTTGCTTCGAATGATGGAAGAAGAAATCCATCTTCCAAAGATTGTAAGGTAATGGAAGAATAAAAGTAACAAGTGAACTCCCTATTATATTGCTCTAGAGTTGCAAAATACATTTCAATCGATGTGAACTGGTCACCACGGATGGTGCCCTAGCGATGTTTAGTAAGGAACTTGAGCATTAGATATTTTGGCGAGACAAGTGCATCAACTTCTTCTAGTATCGGCCATCCAAAGAAGGCATTGTAGAAAGATGGTTGATCTATGATCACAAAGGTTGTTTCAAAAACTCAAGAGGATGGGCGGAGTCGTAATTGAACCAAAAGTTCACTTGCCCGAGCGGAGTCGTCCCCTTATTGTTAAACCCAAAGATTGGTTCGGAGCTAGGCTCAAGTTTGTCCTTAGAAATTCCCATATGTTCAAATGCATGATGAAATATCACATTTACAGCACTTCCTGTATTAACCAAGATTTTTGTGACCACCGACGACCCTATTTGAGCTGTGATTATTAATGGGTCATTGTGGGGATAATGGATTCCCCTTCTTAATTCTTGAGGACTGATCACTAGTGTGTGCATATTGATGTTGTATTTTGGGCTCTTGATTAGCATTTCTTCTTGTATAGAAAATACACCGTTCTTGGCCTCATAAATGTATTTATTCCGAGCATTTTGACTTCTACCAACAGGATGCGGTCCACCGTATATAACATTAATTCTGTTTTGAGGTGGACCCAGGATTAGTGGGTCCTCATCCTCGATTATATTTATGGCATTACTAGTACGCTTCCTTGCAACAGTATCTGACGAGAGATTTTGTTGCGGATTTATCACGAACTCCTTCAACTGCCCTTCTCGAATTAACTTCTAAATTATTCCAACCAGGACCTTACATTCGTTGGTTTTGTGGCCATTCGCTTTTTGGTATGCATAATATTTGTCCCTTTTCTTTTGTTTAGGGTAATTTCGGGCTTTGAATGAAGTGGATAAGTTGACCTTATCTTGGGTCATTGCATAGAAGTAGGAAATCGGTCGGTTTAACGCCACCGTATTAGTATTATTGTCTTCCCATCTAGCTCTCTTAGGAATCCTTTCTGGATCGAATTTACCGCTATCCTTCTTGTGACTAAATTTCTTAATTGAGTAGTACAATTCGTCCATTCTAATAAATTTGTCGGCTTGAAAATTGATATCTTGAAGATCCCGACATCCATGGATAAACTACTCCTTCCAGAAAAGAGAATTGAATATGAGACCCGAGTGAACAGCAATGAGCTTGTCTCTAAATTCATTCCTATAGCCTTCAAGGCTTCGGTATTGAACCTCTTCAGATGATCTCCTAATGACTCTCCATTGTTTTGTCTGATGTCAACAAGCATGGTATAGGCAATAGAGGGATCCTTACATATGCAAAACTGATCAGAGAACTCGTAGGAGAATTGTTTCAGAGAATATATCGTTTTTTCACGATACTGTCGGTACCATTTAGCAGCAGCTCCTTGTAGTGTGACAGGAAAGAGCCGACATCCAACAGCACCGGAAGCTCAGTATAAATCCATCTGACTATCAAAGGCCATCTAATGGTCATCTAGTTCAATTGTCCCATGATATTTCATAGTTGGGACCTTTACATAAGGTGGTATAGGTGCTGACATGATTTCATCGATAAAAGGGGCAACACATTCGTTGTTGTTTACTCTTTCATCTTCAGTTCTCTTAAACTTAACATTTAATAAGTCCTTTACAGCCTTTTCTACGACATCTTTGATGTAGGCTTCACTACTCAAATATGTAGGATCGATTTCACCCTAGAGGGGGGTGAATAGGGTGATACTAATAATAATATAAATTAATGCGGAAATATATAAACTAATTGCAGCACGTATAATAGTAGAATAAAAGCAGAAATAGAACAACACAGATTTACCCAGCTTCGGCAAAACCCTGCCTACATGCTGCCCCAAGGTTTCTACTAAAAATTAAGTAGTCAGACGCATACACATGTAAACTTGGGACACCCACTAACGACTAACCTAACTCTATGCTCAAAACCCTGCCACAACTCAGCCACTGAGTTGCGAATTCTCGAACCACAAAGGCGTAGTTCGTAAACAACTTCAAAACTAGAGTTTTAAAAACAATAGAAGTAATTTAAATAAATAAAACAATTTTTAAACCCTAGCCCAAATAAAAAAAGACCGGCCCAAAATTATAGCTTAAGAAAATAAAATCGTCTCCCTTTTGATGTGTATTCTTGAGCCCGTAACTCTTTAGTCCATGCCGTTCCTTTTTGCGATCTAGGGTTCTGAAAATTGAAGTCGCCATTCAAATAGATGCTTTAGCTTTCTGCTTCAATCTGTGTTCTTCAAAATTGCTCTACGGTTCAATAGTTTTACGGCAGCTTCAGTTGTCTCGAGCTCGAATGGTTTTGGATTAGTATGTGATTTTCGCACCTTTCCCAATTTTTGATTGTGCTCGACTTGATCCGATTTTCGTAATTTACTGCTCTGGTAATTGGCTTTTTACTTGAATCGATGAATTTGCCGATGATAATTTTCAGGTAGTTATAGGGTTCGAACCCCTTAATTTTCGATCGTGTATTTCTTATTTGAATTCTTCATGAATTTACTTGGCCGTGATTTTTTAATTGAAAGGTTGAGATGATTCTGACCTGTTCATATACTTGCGATATATTGTGGCTACTACCTTGGTCACCACGGCTTTGATTCTGGCATGACATGATCATTGAATTTGTTTGAAAACCCTTCATCACAGTTTCAATTGATAATATCTTTTTGAAACTGCTTCTGTTAATATTGATATAATCCACGGCTTTGTTATTTTTGGCATTTTGAAATTTGGTTAACTGCTATTACATTCTCTTTCAAACCATGACTTTGTTACTGCTACTGTGTATACTTGAACTCGGTAGCCTTGGTCTGGTTGATACTGTCTGGTGTGTGTTGAGGTTTTGCTCAGTTGCACGAGTGCTTGCTTCATTTGGCCTTTGTTGACTGGTTCCTTGAACTAACCTATGTGTATACATATATATGCATACATGTATACATGTGCATGTACTTCATGTTGTCTCTGGAGTAGTTCTTCGTATTGATGTTTGGTTGCACTTTATTTTCTAACCTTTTTACATGTCAGGTGGCTTTGTCTACTTGTTCCACTCGAAGTGTTGTCACCATGTGTATTCATACATATGTATGTGTGTGTATGTGTTGTGAGTTGCTTGAGTTTAATCTGTTCACTACCGTGTTGAAACAGACTTTTGTTATTTGCATGGTCGAGTGTACTTGTATGTGTATTTGTTGAGTCTATAGCTTCGAGTCAGTTCATGTTGCAACTGGACTTGTTCCATTGCTTTATTTAGTTCATGCCTCAATTGATATATGTTTTGTTGATATGATGCAGTCTTGTTCCATTGAACTCTGGTCTTCATTTGCTCATTCGAGCTGCTGTCTTCATTCATGCCTGAACTGATTTTGATGCAATTTGATTTTCATGTCCTACTTGGTTGCATATATGTAACTGTGTTTGTATGCTCCTTCTGGTATGATCTGGATGAAATTGTTTGTTGGACTGGGTTCACTTGTGTTGAGTCTTCACTTCATAAGCATACATCTCTAGTTCAAGTGTGTTCGAGCTTGTTCCAGTCATTAAAACTTGTACTTGACCATTCTATTTTTGTTTTTGTATTGCACCTGAGTTGAACCCGGCTTTGGCTCGGTTTTAACCTTGTGCTCACTTGTCCTTGCAATTTTATCAAGTGTATATCGGTGTGCACGGCCTTATGGCATGTATAGTGATACACTATGCATGTCACGGCCTTGTGGTATGTACAATGATACACTATGCATGTCACAAGTTGTTCATGTAAGATGAATTCAAAATAAATATGATGACTAACAACCCAAATAACTAAGGCAAATAACATTTTCAAAATATTTCTTTTTCATTGTACACTACACAAATATTTCTTTTTCAATTTTACTGCGTCAGGGTTTATTTTGTAGATGATTCAGATGCTGGATTCAATCTGGAATAGAGTTGAAGGTAAATATGAGTGAATGAGTGATATTCAGTGAGGTGAACATTGTAAATTGAAATTTGTGATGTAATCAAAATTGTAATGTAATTGAAATTGTGTATATATAGTGAGAGCTAAAATTTTTACTATTCAAAATTGTAATATAAAAATATTTGTTTGAATAAAATATTTTTTTTAAATTAAAATTCTGTGTTATTTATTTTATTCAATAAATGTTTATTTAATTATGTGAAAAATAAAACGGTACAATAACAAATACATTTAAATGAAAATATATATGTGTTTATTATCATCAAACAAAAATCATATACTAGCATATTCAACAATCTCCCCCTTTCGATGATAACAAACATATATTTAAGATTTTGAATTTATTAAATGTATTTTGTCATTGATGAACTTTATTTGCTCCCTCTATTTGAATGCTCCCTCCCTACAACAAAGCTCCCCTTCATATATGCATAAATAAAAATATGCAAATGAACCAAGATGGGAATATGCAAATAAAAATAAAATATTTGACCTTTATTTGCCAAAATCATAACTTTTCTCTCCCTCTTTTGTTATCAGCAAAATAGTAATAGTATTAGAAAAATAGAGATAATGTGATAGATATTAATACAACATCAATACCCAATCGAGTATAAATATTAAATTTTCAAAAAAAAAATCAAACAAAAATAATAACTACTTTGTTAGACGCATATTCCACTTTAGAGTGATAGGGATGATATCGGCATATAAAACCATATAGCTATGTTTATTTGTGGTATATTTAAATCAGTAATTTGAATATCTACTAACCATGCATAACCGTTAAGACTTTCAAATGAGATTAGTTGTATTCCCAATTTTTATAAAAAAAATGAATTTCAAGTATCTTCTAACCACGCATAACCATGAGGACTTTTAAATGGGATTAGAATCAACTTGTATATTTAATAATCAATTTTGGTATGTGTTCCATACTTGCATAACCGTTAGGACTTTTAAATGAGCATGAAAGCACATTTACAAATATTCCAAGTAATTCACCTATGCATAACCGTGACGGATTTTAAATGAGAGTGAATACTTTGGATGTTTTTGTAAAAAAATAAAATAAAAATGAAAAATTTCCTGTTTAAAATACCACATTTTGACATACTATATTGGATTTTGATGAGTAATGGTCATTAGAAATATGATAGAAATAGAGATGGTCATCGAATTTCTACCAACAAAAGTTATTATAGATCTTGTTTAAATTTTTAAAGAAATTTACTAAATATACCGTCTGAAGTTATAATATATGATTAATATCAACACTCATCACATTTTCAGTCACTATTTATCTTTTCGATAATCAATAGGGAGTCAGATTAGTCAAAATAGGCATTTTAAAAAATCAAATCAAATTTCTAAAATACTTAAACTGAGACAAAGTTGACAAAAACTATTTTCTAGAAGAGGTTTTGTAAAAATGTCTTCCAATTGAGAATCAGTTGGAATGAATTTTATGTAGATATTTTCTTTGGAGATGTGATGTCTAATGAAATGATGTCTAACATATATATGCTTAGTGCGAGAATGATGTACATGATTATTTGTGAGATCAATTGCACTTTTCTATCACACGTTAGTGGGACTCGTTTAAAATTTAGGCCATAGTCTTGCAAAGTTTGTATCATCCATAAAATTTGAGCAGGGCAACCACTTAGTGCAATATACTCTGCCTCAGTGGTAGATAATGCGATACAATTTTGTTTTCAACTTGCCCACGAAACTAATGAATATACCAATATAAAACACGTTCCACTTGTACTTTTTCAATCAACTAGACTACCAGCATAATCTACATCTGAATATCCTTTTAACTCAAAGTTGTCATTAGTTGGATACCATAGCCCAAACCGTGGGGTGTGCAACAAATATCTAAAAATCCTTTTTACAGCTTTTAAAGGAGATTCTTTTTGATTTGGTTGAAACCGTGCACATAAAAAAACAACGAACATATTGTCTAGTCTAGAAGCAGTAAGATAAAGAAGTGATCCAATCATACCTCGATATTTCTTTTGATCAACTGCCTTACCTTTTTCATCCTTGTCAAGTTTAATAGTTGTGCTTATGGGGTTTTTTTGTAGGTTTAGCATCTTTGAATCCAAATTTGCTAACAAGTTCTCTAATATATTTCGTTGAGAGATGAATGTAACTTTATCACTTTGTTTGATTAGAAATCCTAAAAAGAATTTTAACTGTCCAACCAAGCTCATTTCAAACTTCTCCTGCATGACTTCTTCAAATTTCTCATAGAACAAGTTGTTAGTGGCACAATAAATAATATCATCGACATATATTTGAACAATCAAAAGATCATCATTTTCATGCAATAGAAATAATGTGGTGTCTACACAGCACTTTTTGAACCCATTTTCTAGGAGATAAGTGCTAAGACATTCATACCAAGCTCAAGGGGCTTGTTTTAATCCTTATAGTGCTTTCTTAAGTTTATATACATGGTTAGGGTATTTATGACTTTCAAAACCTTCTGGTTGTTCAACGAATACATCTTCTTTCAAAATTCCATTAAGAAAAGCACTTTTAATATCCATTTGTCTTAGTTTAAATCCTTTATAACAAGCAAAAGCTAACAATATCCTAATGGATTCTAGTCTTGCTACTGGTGCAAAAGTTTCGTCAAAATCAATTCCTACATTTTTATTATAACCTTTAGCAACTAACCTAGCTTTATTCCTAATCACATTTCCACATTCATCAAATTTATTTTTAAAAATCCATTTTGTTCCTATGACTGAATAATCATTAGGTCTAGGTGCTAGAGTCCAAACATCATTTCGCTCGAATTGATTTAGCTCTTCTTGCATACCATAAACCAATTTTCATCATTAAGAGATGTATCTATGTATTTGGGTTCAATTTCTGAAATAAGTCCACTGTATAGACTTAAATCACACAAATTTCTAAAGGAGGAACAAGTTTGAATACCTGCGATAAGATTTCATATTACCAATTCTAGAGGATGATCGGCTATGAATTTCAATCTCATTGGATCCAGATTTCTTTGGACTTCTTTCGTGGTTGTAGTTTCTTTTGATTATTTCATTTTCATCTTTTTCGTTCTCCTCTTCAACATTGCTTTTGATTGTTTCGTTGTTTTGATCATCAATACCTTCATCAAATTTCACATTAATTGACTCCATGATTGTTCTCGTCCTTTTGTTGTATACTCTATAGACTGCTTCTTGACGAGTGTCCCATGAACATGCCTTCATCAGTTTTTGGCTTAAATTTTCACAATTGATCACCTGTATTAAGAATAAAACCGGACAGCCAAAAACCTTGAAATATGCAATGTTTGGCTTTTTGTCGAACCATAGTACATATGGTGTTTTCTTAAGAATCGGCCTAATCATGACTCTATTCATTACATAACAAGCTGTATTTACTGCCTCTTCCCAAAATGACAAGGGTAGTTCATACTCATTTATCATAGATCTAGCCAACTCTTGTAAGGTTCGATTCTTTCTCTCGAATACTCCATTTTGTTGTGGAGTACGTGGGGCAGAGAATTCATGTTTAAACCCATTTTCATCACAATAATTTTCAAATTCATAATTTTCAAATTCTCCACCATGATCACTTCTTAGTGCAATAATAGAAACTTCTTTTCCGTTTTGAACTAATTTTCTGAATTTAGTGAAGTAAGAGAAAGTTTCTGATTTTTTAGCTAAGAAGTATACCCACGTGTATCTAGAGTAATCATTAACCAATATGAAACAATATTTCTTACCATCTAGACTTGAAATATCGTTAGGTCCAAATAAATCCATATGAACTAGTTCAAGTATTCTAGAAGTACTTACAGTGTTCTTCGCATAAAAAGACGATTTTTTAAGTTTTCCCATAGTACATGCTTTACATAGATGTTCTGTTCTGAAATCATGAGATGGTAAACCTCTTACTAAGTCTTTTCTTTTCAATTTGTTTAACAAATTCATACTAGCATGTCCTAATCGTCTATGCCATAAGTTTACTTCTACATCCTTAGCTAAAAGACATTTTGAAAGAGTGAGATCATAAAAGGTAAAAAGTATATATTACCTTTCCTTTTACATGAAAACAATATTTCTTTTGATGATTAGTCAACAATTTTACACAAGTCAGACAATATTTACCATTCTATTTTTGTTTGTGGTACTGGGTTCACTTGTGTTGATTATTCATTTCATAAGCATACATCTCTAGTTCAAGTGTGTTCGAGCTTGTTCCAGTCATTGGAACTTGTACTTGACCATTCTATTTTTGATTTTATATTGCACCTGAGTGGAACCTAGCTTTGGCTCGGGTTTGACCTTGTGCTCACATGTCCCTGCAATTTTGTCAAGAGGGTATCTGTGTGCACGGCCTTGTGGCATGTACAGTGATACACTGTGAATTTCACAAGTTGTTCGTGTAAGATGAATTTAAAATAAATATGATGACGAACAACCCAAATAACTTAGGCAAATAACATTTTCAAATCACACATTTCATTGCATACTACACAAATATTTCTTTTTCTATTTTACTACGTCACTGTTTATTTTGTAGATAATTCAGATGTTGGATTCAATCAGGAATAGAGTTGAAGATAATACGAGAGAATGAGTGATATGTAGTGAGGTGAACATTGTAAATTGAAATTTGTGATGTAATCGAAATTGTAATGTAATTGAAATTGTGTATATATAGTGAGAGCTCAAATTTGTACTATTCAAAATTGTAATATAAAAAAATTTGTTTGAATAAAATATTTGTTTGAATTTAAATTCTGTGTTATTTATTTTATTCAATAAATATTTAGTTAATTATGTGAAAAATAAAATAGTACAATAACAAGTACATTTAAATGAATATATATATATATATATGTTTATCAGTGTTTGTACCTAAATTGGACACAACACCCTTCGGATATGTTTGAAGAGATAAAATGAAGAATATAAATGGAAAAAGAGGAAGATCTAACAAACACACCCATCATTAAACAAGAAAAACACACAGAAACACGCAGATTTAGAGTGGTTCGGTGTATGGCCTATGTCCACTATGAAATGGCTGACTTTTATTGATTTTTCCATGCTAGTTACAATGAGTTACAACAGTAAAATTCGAGTACAATAGTGATTTCGGCAGAGTCTTGACATAGAAGAGCCAAAAAGTTCCTTTTCAGTAGGTCCTGGGCTGCTACTTATAGGCGTAGGCAGCAAATATCTCGCCCAGATCTCGGAAGACCTCTTCTCTCACGTGGGAGGGCCCACGTGATTGATCCTTGGTCGTTTGGACTTGATCCGTGATCGATATGATCGAATTCGTATCGATCAAGATTTTTATCAATCGAGTCGAGATCAATCACAAACATTCCTGAGGTTGTACGCAAGCTCCAGTGAAAATTTGGTGGCATTTGGACTAGTAGATTTTGAGTTATGAGCGATGCAAGTTTGGATTCGCAAAGCACTGTTGCCTTTATATCGATACAGTTCATATCGATAGTTCTGCACCTGTTGATCAGATGACGTGGTGCTACATCCCAAGATCGATCTACTTTTCATGCCGAGTGACCGAGTCTTACACTTCTATAGGCTTTGTTCGTATTGATCTGGTGCATTCATTTCGCATAAATGCCTTCATCTCCATTTCGTATCTATGTTTGAGGCCGCTTCGTATTGATAACTTAGGGGATGTTTAGTATCGGTTACATGCGCATACTTCGTATCGATGGTGCTTGGCTTGTTTCGTATTGATTGAAAATATTACTTCGTATCGACCGTTCGGTGGCTCATTCGTACTGATCGTTGATCGATCGATAAGAGCTGTGCAATCGGAATCGATACGAATTAACTTCAATTGATAGATATGAAGCTGATTAAAAGTGATGGATATGAAATAGAACTAGGCAAAGTGGATTCGAAGTAGAGTAGGCGCGATGGATGTGAACCGGTGGATGCTTTGATGGGTACGAAATGGATGTATGCGAAATGGATGGATATGAACAGAACGTGGTCTTCACAAAAATTGATCGATCTATAACTTGAGCATACAAACTCCGATTGACTTGAAATTTGAAACGTTGACTTTCGTGGCTTTGATAGTTGTATCATGTTAATCGTAGCTTGATCCGGACTTGGGAAAAATTTACTAGCATCCATAGCGAACCTGTGTATAACCGCCATTCGGGATGTACTGTCTTTGATTTCCGGCCAATTCCTTGGTATCATGGCCTTGCCAAAAGGCGGGATAACATTTGCCCCCCAAAGTATGTCCTGTATGAACATGATGTGCTTTGAAGGCTACCACCTTCACTCAAAAAAGTTCTATCTGATCTTTTGAGTAGTCGTTGTCTTTTCATCGAAAGATGTAACGTTTGATTGATCTTCAGCAATATAAATAATGAATTGTTGACTGCCAATTGTTGTACTGTAAATTGTTGTAACTTAGTATTGAATGATAGCAAATTGTTGTTCGTTGTTGTAATTTTCACTAGGTGAGCATTTAACTCCTGTGAATTTTGAAAATTGGATGTTAGTCCGACATACATGCACGTATGTTAACCTGACTCCCGTTAACGTTCGTACGCTCATGAGTCGTTGTCTAGTTTTTTTTCATTTGGATCGAGTTTAGTATCAATCCTCTCCTAGATAGATGTGAAATTCAAGTTGTAACAACGTTCTATGATTATTTTAAGCCCTCCCTTCGTATCAATCCTCTTCTGAATCAATTTGAGAAGTTGGGATGTATGCTTCATATCGATGGCTATGGATATGAAGTAGTTTGCCTTTTGTGATTATTCGTAGCGATGGATATGAGCCCTTGCAGTTTTTGAATGGACGGATACGAAATTGGCATTTCGTATCGATGGAAAACAAATGGTCTAAATAGGGCTTGGCAGTGGCGTTCGTATCGACGACAAATGAGAATGATGGCTGATGGATACAAAATAGTGTTCTTTAGACCTTTTTGGCTTGATGGATGCGAATAAGCTACTTCGTATCAGTGATATGGAAGACCGCTTCAGGTTGTTTTGCGGAGTGACCTTCCTATCGATCTGGCTTCAACCGTTTCGACCGATCCATGCTACTAGAAGATGAATCGTTTCTCCCCTAGGTTTTGCACCTATATAAATTCATTTTGGACATAACTAAATTTTTACTTGCTGACTTAGTTTCATTCCCAACCTTCGTATCGATAGAGTACAAGAGAATAAGAATTGTCCTCATCTTTCGCTTTAAACAACTTGTTAATCTGTCGGACCAATCCTCTAATCTAGGTAATAAGTTGAAATAATCCGTTTTAGAACGATGAGACTCGAGATTTGAAGCCAATTTTATCTAAATTGTGGCCGATTCCAACAGTGTTATTGCCGGAGTTGGTCGGAGTGAGTTCGATGAAGGAGCAATGGCATGCTATCTATTTGAGGAAGAAGAAAGGAAGATGGAATGAAGGATGTACTCGTATCGATTGTGGACGGGAAAGGAGTTCGTATCGATCCGGGCATAATCGAACTTCGTATCAATGAAGTAAGTAGCTTTGTATCGATTCATGATGGGAGCTCATATTGATCCAGAGTGATCGATACGAAGACTTGGGTTTGGCGGTCGATGTGAAGATGCTGTTTTTGATTGATACAAAGTGAATGGTTCTGGGTCGATGCGAATTAACCTTCTGGCGATAGATACAGGATGTTGTTTTCGCTGATCGATGTGATTTGCACTTCTTGTGATCGATCCAAGTTCAAACTTTGATGGATACGAAATTTTGCATAATCGAAGATTTGACTCCAGCGAGCTTCAGCCTTGCATGATTGGAATTGACCGTTTGACTGCATATTTGACTACCCTTCGAAGCTCATCGATGGAACTGTAACTTGACAAAAATTTGACGAACATTGACTTGGACCGATCTCCAAAGTCTGACTGGCACGGTTGTGACGGTCAGCGATGACGGTCGCTCCGGTTAAATCTCGAAGTCTTATCATTTGAACATTTCTTCAAATTCTATAGAATTGCTTAAGTATTATATAGCACTGTATTGCACATCACATTCATGCACTTCACACTGGGGAACACATGGGTTTATTATAATATAATGATAGTTTTTACTGAGTTGATTAGCTATGGAACCCGAGAGTTCACAGCAGCAGGAGGCCAAAAGTTCACCTCCTTTGGTAATAGAGATGTCGGCCATTGCGGCCAAAGTTATATGTCCAGTTTCGGACGAGTTGCCGGGAGCAAGCTTTATCGGGTATCCTTAAGATTCTGTACCATCTAATGTCTCCGAAGATATGTTAGGGAGAATCTGCTTAAGACATGGTCTACCACTAGATGACATTCTGCTACTAGGACCGAATGACAGGCCACACTCTCCCTCGAAAGGATTCACTGCTTTTAACAAACATTCGTGCACACCTGGAACGCTTCCTCCATTTAACCAATATATTCGAGAGGTGTTAGCCTTCTTTGGAATCGCTTCGTCACAGTTACATCCAAACGGATATGCATTGTTGAATAGTCTATTTATTGTTTTTATAGAGCATCTCTTACGGTCCCCGACCCTGGAGGAAGTAAGATTCTTATTTAATGTCAAGAGTTAGGGAGATAATCCTTTATTTACATTCTTAGAGTGAGTCAGGAATTTCCAGGTGGTGACTGGATCCTGGACCAGGCTTAGCGACTTCAAGATGGAGTGGTTCTATGTTCGATGCCCGCCAGGGTTTGCTAGTCGGTGGTTAGTTAGAGGTAAGTATTGCAATTCCTCTAGTGGCTTACGAGACAGTTGTAATCGACATTGAATCTAATATTTCCTTTTATCCATAGCCGCAATTCCACGACCCGAAGGTGCCCAATTTAAAAAAATATCATGGATCCTTGAAGAGGTGCTTGGTGAAATGAGAGAGATCGACTCGATGCTGACGGAAAAAAAATTGAGGATTGTTGGGATAATTGATCAAAACTAGAGCATAAGACTTGAGGGATCGCTTAGGACAGCCCGGGCAAAACTGGTAAAGTGTAGGGCGCCCGGGATTACAATAGTTGAGCAGGGCGACGAAGAGGATACGCCCACCGAAGATGAATCCGTAGTCGGACCCTCAGATAGTCATCGACATACAGAGGGGAAGAAGAAAGGCAAGGCAGTTGCTCAAAAACTTTATAAGTCTTCAAGATGGAAATCCATGGTTATGTCTCTGCCAGCCACTGGTGTTATTATCTCGGAGGCTCCTCCCCCACAAACGGAGAATCCCTTCGAGGGGCTCGCTGATATTCCAATTCCGGACTATGTGTCACTTCAACAAGACACCGGATTGGAAGGGCAACACAGCGCTTTAGATTTAGGCGAGTCACTTCCTACGAGTATGGCAGACACAACCGGTTGGTCGGGGGGTTTTGCACATGTATACATACACTTTCACGGTACTGCACGATTTCCAATCACAAGTTATTCATTTCTAGAGATTATTAACTCTGCTTCTCTTTCTATTTTACAGATACGATGACTAGGCGAGAATCTATGCAAGGAAGCCTTCGCTCGGCACGCTAGTCATCCAGTTCATATTATGAATCCCGCATAAGGGAAGCCGATAGAGACCGCGATCGTGGTTACTCTAGACAGAAGCATTTTGAAAGGGAGAGGGACAGAGATAGAGAATATAGACATCGATCCCGATCACGCTCTCCGCCTCCTCGAGCTCCAACACAACCTTCTTGTCATGGTAAACAACCCCTGGAACCTTCACGCCAAAGGCCGCCTTCTCAAGTATCAAGGCCCGATTCACAACATCGGAGGATGGAAATAGAAACTACCGTTGCCACTAAGCAAACTGTCACTGAGCCCACAGGGGAGGGAGCGATCAAAATCACCCAGCTGAAAAATGATTTTCCAAACATCTGTTTTGATGGCTTAATTTTCCCTCCGCATTTAAAGAGAATTCCAGTTGAGGTGGGACAAACTATGCACGATTACAACCATTATGCTTACATCCAATATCGGGAGTGGATGAAGACCGCGGATAAAGCATCGGCGGTGGCCTTTAAGCGGGCGAAAACAATTGAGAAATTAGAAACTGATCTTGCTCAAAAGGACCGCATAATACAAGTGCTCAACAATGAGGCCGAATCTTCTAGGAAATCGAAAATAGAGGCCAACAAGAAAGCCGACGAGGCAAATCAGTCCATGGAAAGGATTCGAAAGACGCATTTTTCCTTGGTTGAGGAGATGGGCCATCGAAACACCACTATTATGGCCGAAAGGGACGCTGTGCTGAAGGAGCTTGAGGAGCTTAAGGCCAAATTTGCTGAAATTGTCAAAGAGAAAGACGATGTAAACAAAGCAGCCAAGGAAGCGTGTGAACAGGCCATGGTGCTTAGGGATGAAAGGGATGTGACAACGCTCAAAATTCAGGAAGTCGATGCCAGGGTTGAGAATGAAGTAAAAGCGGCGAAGGCCAGGTTAGAGACTGACATCGAAGATCTTCTTATCACATACAACGCTAAAGTGTTGGAGCACTGAAACCTTACCAGGCTTGATAATTATCCACCACACTTGTATAATGCTTGTGGCGGTTGGTGGAAGATGAAAAGGCAGAACACCAAGCTGAATCAGTTGATGAATTTGAACAAGAGAACCGGGTGCTGAGTGAAGACTAGAGAAAAGTTCTCCACGGCATCACGATTACGTATGAAAAGGAGAAACTCGGTACCCAGCACTTGGAAACTAGAGAGGGTTCTGGTGATGAGCGCCATGATGCAGGTTGCGAAACTCTTGTGCCAACCCCGCCTGAGTCTACTCCTGCGGTTGATCTTCTGTCCGTTCCTGTGTATAATCCCAATCAACCGCATTTGTCTCCAACTTGCGAGCACATTTCTGAAGCTGCTCCGTCACCCACGAGCCATTCTGAGGAAGGTATTCTAAACATTTCTCGTACTCATTCAAAACTGGAAACGTTGATTGAAGTAATCGCTAACTCTTTTTCTCTGTCTCTATTCAGTGATAGGAGCTACATCTGTCGCACCTCCTACAACTCAAGCACCGCACCACGAGTAGGAGGCCATCATAACAGAAGCGACCACTACAACGGCTACTGCACCAACTGATGGAGCACATGGGAGCATGCTTATTTTTGATGAGCAGATGATGGAGGAACTTCTCGATCATCATAGTGAGCCCTTTGCCGATCTGCTATTCGTCATGGGTGGAGGCGCACCTATGACCTGCTCCACGAGCCCAGTGACAAGCATCCCTGGAGATGCCCAAACAATGCATGAAGAGGGGATCATTGCTGAAATCAACGCTGAAATGGAAGCGGCCGCGAGAGCTAGTGGCATCGGAGGTGGGATGGCGGGCCCTGGTCCAGCCCCTTTGTGAATGATTTCTCTTGGAGGCACGGTCGTTGACACCGGTGTGCCCCCTCCGTCTTCTAACATTGATCCTGTCCCTCCGACTCCGCCTTCGGGAAGCATTCCAATCCATGTGAGCTTGCAGGAGGAGGTTACCATAACGCCCCCGATTGGGGATCAACCGGCAAAATGCAAAGGTTAAAAGACGCGTCCAATCGGTGATTCCAGCGGGTCGACCCCGAAGAAAAGGCCGAAGAAGAATAGGGAATCGACATGCCTTCTTGGCTCATTTTTGGTAGATAGATAGGAATTTCCTTTTGCTTTTGTAGGCCGTGTATAGATGCGGGTTCGGCCCCTGCTAGTAGTAATTTTTGGAATAATTTTGTACGTACTTTTTTCGTCCAAAGTATAGTTGAAATAAAATTTCATGTTGTCTTCAACATAGTTTGTGTTTATTTTTCTTAAGTGTTTTAGCGTTCAAACTTCAATTCAATGTACTTGTGGAATCTTAGCCTTCGAATTGGACCTGGGTTTAGTCGTTAAGTCCCAGAGCCATGACTTCGGGTCACGATAGAGCATTAAGTCGGATTTCGTTACTGCACTGTATCAATCAGCAGCTGGTACTCAAGTTCTGCCCCCAGTTTCGGGGACAAATTTAAAATATCGGTTGGCAGTTGCATTTTTCCTTCAATACATTGAGCTTAACTTTCTTGAAACGAGGCTGAAACCAGATTAGTTCATGTGGTCAAATCACACCTACTCATCCATTGCTGATTGCATCCACGCTCTTGGGATTGCACTTGTTCGTCGGTGATCGGTTATGACAGCTCAAGGTTTACAAATATGTCCGCGCTCCGGGGACTTGAGTTATTTTATGGGCGGGCAGTCAAACCCGTTCGATATTTTGGACTTCGTTCGCACTCTGGGGACTTAGATTGATTCGTGGGCGATCAGTCACACCCACTTTGCATTTATCCTCCGACCCGCACTCCCGGGGCTTGGACTTGTCCTACCAATGGTCATTTCACTCCCGGCTTGTGTTTATACTCTAATCCACACTCTAGGGATTTAGAGTTGGTTGATATCTATATTCCAGTCCACACTCTGTGGACATAGAATTAGTTGGTGTTTATACTCTAGTCCATACTCTAGGGACTTAGAGTTAGTTAACAGATGGTCAATCACATCTGTTGTGAGTTTCAAAATTTCGTTCGCACTTCGGGAACGATGGAATTTTCAGGATCGTGGATGGTCGATTCACATCCACCCTGAGTTAATAAGTGAGGTCGCTAGATGGATGGGTCCATCCTCCTCGAACATTGTTTGAGTACGGGTGAAGTCGTTAGGTGGACGGATCCACCCTCTTCGAACCGTACTTGTAAGCTTATACTCCAGTTCGCACTCTAGGAATCTGGAGTTAGTTAGAGGATTGTCGTGTATCAGTCCGTTTTTGGCTTCAACATGATGACTTGTCCCCGAGCTTGGGTTTCACTTAGCGAGTGACTGGTTGTATCACCGTCACTCCCTATCTGAACAAATTCCAACGTATGGTGGAACTTAGCTCTCCGTGCAAAGTGATGGTCGTATGACGCATTTCAAAAAAATCACAGCTCTAGCTCGAAGAGATTGCTTTTTATTGCTGAAATAAGAAAATACGGCAAAGTTAGTTGCCTTATTACAAATTCAAATTTCAAAATTCATAAACAAATTGCAAATGAAAAGCAGACTGAATGAATAAATAAAGCCTGTTATGTGTAGTAGCGATGAAGACTTTCGTTCTTCCAAGCTTTTGCCAGAGTGAGACCGTCAACGGTCGGTAATTTAAATGTGCCATCTCTGAGCTTTCGTTCGATAACAAACGGCCCTTCCCACGTTGGCTTCATATGTGAAGGAAACGAGTAAATTCTCTTGAGGACGAGATCGCCGAGTTCAAAGGTTCGATGTTGGACCTTGGCATTGTATAGTCGGGCGACTCGACTTCGGTATGCGGCTGCTTTCAAATCAGCCTCTTTTCGCTTCTCATTCAATAAGTCCAAAGATTCGGCAAGTAATATAGCATTCGTCTTCGGATCATAATATGTCACACGATGAGAAGGTACTTCCATCTCGACTAGAATAATGGCTTCTGAACCATACGAAAGAGAGAATGGAGTGTTGCCGGTGGCGGATTTGTGGGTTGTCCGATAAGCCCATAGGGCCATAGGAAGTTCATCGACCCATTTGCCCTCGGCCTTTTCCAGTCATTTCTTCAGAATGGATTTTATAACTTTACTAACACCTTCAACCTGTCCATTCGCTTGAGGGTGCGCAACTGCGTAGAACTTCTTCTAGATGTGAAATCGTTGACAGAAACTCTTAAATTCAACACTGTTGAATTGGCTCCGTTTTCGATGATGATGGTATATAGGAGACCAAATCGATAAATAATGTTGCGTACTATAAATTTGATCACTTTCTTCATTTTGATGGTAGCAAGGGGCTCAACTTCCGCCCATTTGATAAAGTAATCAACTGTAACGATGACATACTTCGCACCACCTTTAGCCAGAGGTAGAGAACCAATAAGGTCGATGCCCCATACTGCAAATGGCCATGGACTGGCCATTTGAGTTATTTTGGTTGGTGGGGCTCTTATAATCCGGATGTGTTTTTGACATCTGTCACATTTCCTGGCATAATCCGACGCATCGCGATTCACAGTCGGCCAATAGTATCCATATCATAGAACTTTCTTTGCAAGAGCTTGCCCCCTGGTGTGATCACCGCATTCTCCTTCATGTACATCATGCAATACTCGTTTGATTTCATCTTGGGCAATACACCGGAGTAAAGGAACATAGTATCCTCTTCTATAAATGACTCCATTCTGAATAGTGAACCATGAAGCCTTTCGGAGAACTTGTCTTTTTTCACTCCTGCTCTCCGTTAGGGTTCCATGCTCGAGATAGTTCCTGAACGGCGTCGTCCATGACTCCTTGTCAGGAATGACTTCAAACACCCAGTCGGTCTCCATCTGAACGATGCTCGGGGAAGATAATGTCTCCACGAGAATGAGTCCCATTTGTTGTGCCTTATCGGTACTGGCTAACTTTGCAAAGGAATCGGCCTTCTGATTGTGTTCTCGGGATATGCAATAGATGGCATAATAATCGAACTGATCCAATATTTCCTGAACCCGACCAAGATAAGCAGCCAGCCTTCAGTCTTTAGCATGATACTCCCCCTGAACTTGGCACACGACCAATTGTGAATCATAGTAAATCTCCACAGCGATAATTCTCAAGTCTTTGGCAAGTCTCAATCCGACGAGCAGGGCTTCATATTCGGCCTCGTTGTTAGTCGAACAGAAATCGAACTTTAATGCATAGCATATAAATCGTCCTTCAAAAGTTTCAAGTAAAACTCCAGCGCTCGAGCAGCGATCGTTTGATGCACTATCAGTATGTAGCTTCAAGACATATTTAGGAGATTCACTAGTTTCGGGTAAGTCTTCCAGGATAGTGAACTCAGCGTTGAAATTTGCTAGAACTTCTCCTTGAATGGCTCGCCTTGGTTTATAAGTGATGTCGAACTGACTCAGCTCGATATTCCACTTGAGTCACCTACCGGACATCTCAGGCCGCGTAAGGACCTGTCGTAACGGCTGGTCGGTGTAGACAGTGATAGGATGAGCCTAGAAATACTGACGGGGCTTCCTTGAGGCAATGACAAGACAATTAGCTAGCTTTTCCAGCTTCGGATAATTTGTCTCTGCTTTAGTCAGTTGTTTGCTAATGTAATACACTGGCCGTTGTATCTAGTCCTCCTCCCAAATTAGGGCACTACTGATTGCGTTTTCTGACACCGCCAAGCAGACGTACAATCTCTCATGATCAATAGGCTTTGATATAATGGGTGGTGTGGACAGGTGCTGAACTAGCGCTCGGAATGCGCCCTCATATTCTGTAGTCCATTCAAAATTCTGTTTTCCTTTTTTGATTAGATCAAAGAAGGGAATGCATTTGTCGGTGGATTTTGAAATGAACCTGCTCAATGCTGCTACTTTCCCATTGAGGCTCTGAACTTGTTTTACGGTTCGTGGAGTTTGAAGATTTTTGATTGACCAGATTTTCTCAGGATTGGCTTCGATTCCTCGAGCATTAACAATAAATCCAAGGAACTTTCCAAAAGCGACCCCAAAGTGACACTTCAACGGGTTGAGTTTCATTCTGTACTCTCGGAGGATGTTCAACATCGATTCCAGGTCTTTGGTATGATCTGTGGAGAATCGCGACTTCACAAGCATGTCTTCCATGTATACCTCCATGGTTTTTTCGATCTGGTTGGCGAACATTCGATTGACTAATGGTTGGTAGGTTGCTCCAACATTCTTGAGGCCAAATGGCATGACTTTGTAGCAGTAAAGTCCCAGATCGGCGATGAAGCTGGTATGCTCCTAATCAGGCAAGTGCATGGGCATCTAGTTGTAGCCAAAATATGCATCCATGAAGGATAAGAGTTCATGTCCAGCTGTTGAGTCTACGAGCTGATCGATTCGAGGAAGTGGAAAACTATCTTTAGGGCAAGCTTTGTTCAGGTCGGAGTAATCAATGCATGTCCTCCATTTCCTGTTAGACTTTCTAACAAGTACAGGATTGGACACCCACTCTGGATATAAAGCATCTCGGATAAACCCGTTCGTCCTAAGTTTATTTACTTCTTCTTTAAGGGTGTCAGATCTCTCTGGATACATACCATGCCTTTTTTGCTTGATCGGGATATGCCGCGGGTCAATATTCAATGTGTGGCTCACGATGTCTGGCGAGATCCCACACATGTCAAAGTGCGTCCAGGCAAACACGTCGAGGTTTGCCCGGAGAAATCCAACCGATTCCCCCTGCATCTGTTGGCTTTTCTGAGATCCAATCTTTATCATTT
Organism: Allium fistulosum; assembly: GCA_030737815.1. Classification (NCBI taxonomy): domain Eukaryota; kingdom Viridiplantae; phylum Streptophyta; class Magnoliopsida; order Asparagales; family Amaryllidaceae; genus Allium; species Allium fistulosum. Next base: position 208,463,992 of record CM060904.1, on the reverse strand, counting down.
TAGAATCGTCACTATTGTTGGTCGGAACATCGATCGTCAGCTCGGCCGGGGAAGTTTGACTGTCTTTACTTTCATCTTCACTTTTAGTATCTCTCGGGTCAAGATCCCTTGGGAATTGGTTTGGGTGCCCGGGCCCAGGCCCAGGCGTTAGCTCTCAATTTTCCGCAAAGCGGACGCAGAGAGATTCCTCTACGCCCTTTTTTCTTTTTGCTGCGCCTCCCACAGCTCAGCAACATAACATGCCCATCCAGCAGCTCGGTCTCCCTGAACGAGTCCAAATCCATTGTCGGTATGGAATTTTAAAGTCAGACACCAATGGGCGATGGCAACCCTGAACTCAGCTAGGGCCGGTCGGCCAAAGTAAGCATTGTATGGTGAGTCTATATCCAATACAACAAACTGTAATATCCGGACTCTCCGGCGTTCTCCAAATTTCAATTCCACTAGTAGCTCCAGCATCCCATTGGGTATAGTCACACTTCCATTGAAGCCATGAATGCGAGATTAGCAAGGCTTCAAATCCTTTGTTTCCGTCTTCATATGATCATAAGCCTGCTTAAAAAATGTATTCACTGAACTTCCGCCGTCGACTAAGATCCTCATTATCCAAGCAGAACCTATTTGAGCAGAAATGACAAGTGGATCAATGGTTGGGGCTTTGACTCTGTCACCATCCCGATGTCGAAATACGATGTCATCAGTCATTGTTTTCTGCTGTTTGGCCGGAGCCCCGTCTTCCAAATTACTACAACATTCGAAGCCCGCATGCCTAATAGAGCAGGCATATGACTCCATTTCCTTCCAGCTCCGATCTGTCGGATGAGGACCACCACCAACAGTATTAATCACTAGCCTCCCGCCAGTACAAGCGGGTTCCTCCGGTCTCCTGATTTGGTATCTGGTTCTGATTCGATGGGCCCGCACCTCCAAACTACGGCGCCCGAACAAACTGCTCCAACTTTCTCTCTTGGATTAATTTCTCGATTATATCTTGTAAATGATGACACTCGATTGTGTTGTGACCATTCCTATCATGAAATCTACAAAACTTCCCCGTTTGGATCTGTTTTTCTGATGATTGTTTCGAAGCAGGTTTCTTATACCAAATAGTATTGCAAGTCTGTAAATACACATTTTCCAGCAACGTATTTAAAGGAGTATAATTGTCAAACATAGGAGCCCTATGTCGTCGCCCATGAATCTGATCCCGTTTCCTGTTTTGATCTCCATTTATTTTCTGGTTATTCTATTTATTCTGTATGCTCAATTGCATCTTTTCGGATCTCTCTCCGGTTTGTTCAATTATCATCCTTTTTCCTTGACTGTTTCGCATCCTTCCTTCTCAAGAACTAGGCTGCCTTGGAATAGAAATGGTCCAATGACGCAGGGGGTTTTCCGGCCAACTAGTTGCCTAATTCTAAATCGGAATAGATCCCCTTAGTTAATGCCATCAGAATTGAGTTATCATTGGGATTACTAATCTCAGCGCATGCGGCATGAAACCTCTCCAGATAACGTCTAAGTTTCTCTCCGGGAGCTTGAGTGACACTAGAGAAGGTGTTAACATCTTTAAGCCTTGTGACATGCGTGCGGAACTGTTCAACGAACTTTGTTGCTAACTGGTCAAAACATGAGATAGATCGAGGTGGTAGACGAGTAAACCACATAGTCGCTATGCCCCCCAGGTAGATCGGGAAATTTCGGCATTTGACTGCATCATTAGCTCGTGCGGTGTTCATTAACCATTTGTACTTTAAGATATGCTGATTGGGATCAGAGCTCCCTTCATAAATGGGTAGAGTTGGCATCCTGAATTGCCGAGGTGGTTCAGCCTAGAGTATATAATCTGTGAAAGGGGTCTGACTCCGGGAGATTTCCCAGTCGTCATTGGTGAGACCCTAACTTTCACGGATCATCTGACGGATCATCATCGGGATGTCCGACATCTGGACATTCTGGGCATGCCGAGCCAAGGTGTGGTCGGGTTCCACAATTCGAGGGTGGGCCGGTTGCGGTCGACGGTCCATGTCTTGCCTCCTTGGTTCTAGGTCTTCTGGGACATAAGGCTCAAGAGTATAGTTTTGTTGACGGCGGGTCAGATCCGTTCGGTTCCGAGCATCAACTTCCAACTCAGTAGTGGTGGTGGTAGAGCGGTTGTTGGCGATATGATAAGGAACATTACCTCCTTGGAAGGAGCGTCAGGTCTGATGGCTGGTTGATGGGCCAACCCTCAATTGCCGAAGATTCATTGTGTGCTGATGTCCAGTTGCCTGTGTATAGCTTCCATCCAGTCGTGGGCGCATGGATCTGCAATTAAAGTCAGAAGAGGTTGAACTTTTAGTGGATGAATAGGAAGCCTGATCCCTTCTGGATCTCCATCGTCTTTGACGATTCAGTTGATTGGTCAATTCCACATTAGCACGGAGTTGCTGAGTAAGCTGCTGGTGGCTTTGAGTCAGCTCTTGCATTAGCAGTTGAAACTCTTCCCTGGTGACAGGGCCTTGCTGAACTGAAGGTCCGGCAGCATTCTAGTCGGCAGGAGGAAGTTGCGTGGGGTTCTGTCTATCCCGTGCTTCTGGATCTGCAGCTGTTGAAGTAGTCCTAGTGTTGATCATAGTGGATAGCAAAGATCTCTCCTAGACTTCGTACAAATCTGAATAGGATGGAAGAACTTATGGACTTGAAATCTGGATCTTCTCTTTAGATTTTCACAATCCAATATCAGCAGTAGATCCAACGAGCAGGAGAAAAACTGGGTTTTCTCATTGAAAGCACCAAACTGTTTGTACCAAAATTGGGCACAACACTCTTCGGGTGTGTTTGAAGAGATAAAATGAAGTATATAAATGGAAAAAGAGGAAGATCTAAGAAACACATCAATCGTTAAACAAGGAAAATGCACAGAAACACGCAGATTTAGAGTGGTTCGGCATATGGCCTACGTCCACTATGAAATGGCTGACTTTTATTGGTTTTACTTACTAGTTACAACGAGTTACGACAGTAAAATTCGAGTACAACAATGATTTCGGTAGATTCTGGACATAGAAGAGCCAAAAAGTCTATTTTCAGTAGGTTCTGGCTGCTATTTATAGGCGTAGGCAGCAAATATCTTACCCAGATCTCGGAAGACCTCTTCTCTCACGTGGGTGGGCCCACGTGATCGATTCCTAGTCGTTTGGACTCGATCCATGATCGATACGAACGAAATTCGTATCGATCAAGATTTTTCTCAATAGAGTTGAGATCGATCACGAACATTCCTGAGGTTGTCCGCAAGCTACTGTGAAAATTTGGTGGCATTTGGACTTGTAGATTTTGAGTTATGATTGATGCAAGTTTGGATTCGCAAAGCACTGTTGCCTTCGTATCGATACAGTTCGTATCCATCGTCTCGTATTGATAGTTCTGCACGTGTTGTCAGATGACGTGATGCTACATCCCAGGATCGATCCACTTTTCATGCCGAGTGACCAAGTCTTCCACTTCTATTGGCTTTGTTTGTATCAACCTTGTTAACGCTGAAAATTGAACGCTAACACCCCGATGTGTGTAGTAATGTGAAAGCACCACCAGTTGGTACGGGAAAAGAATATAAGCTGAAAAATAGCAGAAAAAGTAAAGAGACAACGGTTTTATAGTGGTTTGGCTCGTAATTAAGCCTACGTCCACTTTATATTCTTTTATTGCTGATCTAGTTACAAATTGATACAATGCACTTCAAATACAATTCACTTTGATCACAAAAACACTTCAGACTAGTTGCTCAAACTTCGATGTAACGAGGCTCTTTGAATCCATGCCGGACGTGCAAGATCTCTTTCGAAGCTTGTTATAGCGTGTTTGGTGTTTGGAGTTCTTCAAGTGTTGGTTCAGTTAAGAAAGTGGCAGAGTATCGGCGCTTCAGAGAATGATCGGAAAAGTCCCCTTGAAGTTGAAGTAGCTCTCGTATTTATTGGGAAGACTCTGCGCAAAATTTAATCACCAAGTCTTAGGTCGTGAACGACCTAAGGTAGGTTATATGTCGGCTTATCTCTAGTGCACTTGGTTTCTTCTGAACGAGTTAGTAGGTTGCACGCAACCTAATATAGGTCGTAGGTCGGCGGCGACCTAGAGGATTATATCTCGACTGATCTTGAACTCATCTAAAGGAGTTGTTAGGTCATGAGCGACCTAATGGATGCGGCATGGAACATAGCTTCATTTCGCTTTAGCTCGCTAGGTCGTGGCATTGCTTAGGTCGGTATGAAGTTAAGTCGCTAGGTCGTGGGATCCCTTAGGTCGCTATGATCTCTGGAGCGTTAAGTTATTAGGTCGCTCAGGTTATTAAACCGTTAGGTCGCATATGCTTTAGGTCGTTGAGGCCGCTTTATTCTTAGGTCGTTAAGTAGTTCATCCACTTAGGTCATTAGCTTCTTAGGTCGGTAGGTCGCAACCTGTTAGGTCGCTGCTCTCTTCAGAAGTTAGGTCGCTAGGTCGCAAATCAAAAGAGGGTTAACATTTGCCCCTCGAAGTACACGCCTAGGTCGTAGGTCGTGTGCTTCGATCTCCTTAACTCATGCTTTGATGAGTTGTTAGGTCGCGAGCGACTTAGCGAGGAAACTAGGTCATGTAGTGCCGATTCGCATTCCACTGCCCCGATGTATAAATAGCTTAGGTCGTTCCTCCTTCATCTCATCTGTTCTAATACTCCATCCTGCCATCAATAAGTTTCCAAGCTCTCGAAAGCGAATCCAATTACTTGGCCATCAATCAACCCCATCATTATACTACGTAAGTAATTTCAATTACTGCTCAATCACGGCCATCATCGAAACGCAAACCCTCCTACATTTTTTGGCCCTAATATGATTTCATGCGTTGTGCTACCATTGTACTTCTCAAGACCAGGGCAATGCATCATGTTCAAGATGGATTTGGGGCGATTTGGCTTGGTTTCGAATAATTTGGTGATGTTGAGAGATAACAGGTTGGGTTAGGGCGCTTCTGGTGATGTGGCGAAGTATGATTGGAGAATATTGCTTAGGATTTCTGATGGGGGATAGCTCGAGGTTATTGGGTAACTCAGCAAGCGATCTAGTAGATTAGACGACCTAAAAACATACACGACCTAATGAATTAGGCTGACCTAAAGACCCGTCCGGTTCAAGAATTCTTGCGACCTAACTGAACGAAGGACCCAACTTTGTGATGATATAACTCTTAAGTCGAGTATATGTTCAAGCGACCTAGGACTTAGCCAGTTTTGCTATGCCTTGAACTCTTTGGCTTGACTTATGTAGGCTGTTGGAGTTGGTTCGAACGTGGGCTGTACGACCTATCATAACTACGACCTAACTTTCTCGCGACCCAACTTTCCTGCGACCTAACTTGCTTGCGGCATAAGCTCTAGGTCGCAGACAAGCTAGGACTTCGAGAAATTTGTATTGCTTTGACTTGAGGCTTTTTCCTTCATGTGCCTTACGACCTAAAGAATCAACGACTTAATTTAACTCATAGCATGCTCTTTAGGTCGTGGACGAGCTAACACTTAGACATTTGCAAAGCTTTGACAGAACTTGACTGAATTTTCAGTTTGAACAGCCAAAATGAACCGCTTGATCTTCGAAATGTTTGAACTTCTTTACAGATTATATCTAATGCTAATAACCTGTTAAACACAATTTTTGCAGAAAACTGGGACGAATATACTGCCATTGACTGCCCACATCGAATGACATATTAGTCGATAAAGAATAATCAACTTAAATGAACTGCGTGAACGAAATGCTGTAAACCAACCAATTCAAGTGAAGTATTAAAGCAAAACTAAAATAGTTAACTGAAGCTGATTCGTTTGCATTAACACTGCACTTGAGTTTTAAATTAACAAGTCCTGAAATCTCGTAATCGACCAATTGTCAACTAGTTTAATTCTAGTTATGTTTGCTTGTTATTTTTATTAGTTCTGCACAACACTTCACACTTTTTAGGAAACATGCACCTTCACATTTGAACATCTAGTTGCTTATGTAGAATGACTTCTCAACAAGAAGAGATAGTAGTTCAAGCTGGAGAGGCCATTCCTATTCCTGCCCCGTTAACTAATCCTCTAGAAAGAATCTCGACCACTTTACATTACAGAGCTTTCAGCCAATTTTGTGTTCAATTTGGTATTACTGAAGCAGAAGCCATACTACTTGGGAAAAGCGACACTATTGACACACCACCTCCTGGTTTCGTCGCCGTTAATCGCCAAATGTGCATGAGCGGAGCCATTCCTCCTTTTAACGATTTCCTTCAACAGCTTCTTCTTCGACTGTCTATCTCTGCCTTTCAGTTACATCCCAATGGCTATGCCATCCTGATGGGGCTATGTGTGCTATTTTGGAGGATGTTGGATCGTCTTCCGAGTTTTGATAAAGTTTGTTACTTGTGAACATTTTCCAAAAATAAAGACCATCCCTCCATCACGCCTGTGAGAAGTGCTAGGAACCGCAAACTAATAATTGGTCTTCACGAGAGTGTTCATGGGTTTCTGAGTCAGTTTTTCTTTGCTCGCTGTCCTCCGGGATTCTACGCTATCTGGAGAGTAGGAAGTAAGATCATTTATCTTCCGTCCTTATGTTTCTGAACTTTTCTAAGCCTGAGTTGTCAAGTGTTAACTTCGCTCTTTTCTTTTCAGCGCTTCCTCCTCCTTCTAGGGATCCTGGTCACAAACCAACTTTTGAGAGGCTCATGGCCGTGCCGGTTGAGGAGAGGAGTATCCAATTTCTGTTGAAAAATGAGTTTTTACATCAATTCAGACTTCTACACCCCTCCCGGTCAATTCAATTTCACGAGGCTGCTGATTCCCAGGCCGGACCGTCAGGTGCCCCGGTTTCAACCGAAGAGATCACCCCTAAAGAACCCGTTGAAGAAGTTTCTTTGGTAAAATGCTCCACATCTACTGACGTTGCGGGGTCGTCAAGCAAGCTAACACTTTCTCCAGTCATCGAAGAAGAGGAGCCTTCGCAGCATTCTGGAAAGGCGTCTGATGTGGAAATTGAAAGGGAAGGTTCCACCGGGCACGATGGCGATGATATCTTTGAGGGGTTGAGTGATTTGATGATAACCTCACAGGAGCTATTCAAAGATGACACTTCAAAAGCTATCTCTTCTGGTGTCGAGGCGACTTCCTCTTTACAACAAATTACAACGCCTGCTATATAAGTTGTCACCATTCCCATACCAAAGAGTGGTTTGTAGTCTGACGCACGTAGTTTGCACGCCACACACACTTAGGATGCTTAGCACTCTCATTCACTCAACTTGTCTTCTCATGGAAATTTCTAAATTCTATTTTTTATTTTCAGATTCTCCAATGGGGCGAAGCGGTTCGTATTACGATGACTTTCGGTGCAATGGAGGGCGTGACACCTATGACCATAGACGCTATCTCCCTGTCCGTAGGGAAACCGATGAAGAAAGAGCCATTAGGAAGTCTCAAGAAAGAAGAGCTCATGAGCAACAATTTGGGAGAAGGGATGAACGATACAACTCTTCTCACAGAAGCGATGACTCTCATAAAAGGAAATCCCGTGATGATAAAGGGAAAAGTCACATTGCTGACGATCCGAGCAAACCGGTCAAACTTAGCGATCAATCAGCATCTACAATTTCTGAAAAGACCGATGCTCCTAACCCTCTTGACATCTCCTCCGGTTCTCCTGCTCTAAAGAAATCTGATATTCAAGCAATTATCAACAGACCTCAATATCAAGTCAAAAACGCTCCTTCTACACTTCAAAGCCGATTCCCAAATTGGTGCCTAAGAGGAGTGCGCTTCGACTTAGACTTGGTATCGATTGATAAGCAACCTATGTTAATGAACCTCGATGCAGTCAAACTTGATATCAAGAGGATGTCTAGTTGGCAGAAACTTGTCGACGAGCTTCAAAGAGTTAACCGTATGAATCTCGAAGCCATGTTGACCATGGAGAATGACAAGTCGGAGTGGGATAAAATTTGTAAGCAACATGATGCAGAGATGGCGAGCATTGCTGACGACAATGCGAGACTTGAGTTCGTAGTTAAGAAACTCAAAGAAGATCTCGCCACTTCTTCCGCTTCGCACTCTCAAAAAGAAGAAGTTTTTCAGAAAAAAGTGCGGGATGCACATGCTACTCAAAGGGATGCTGAAATGAAACTTGAGGCTAAGCAGCATGTAACTGAAAAATACCGCAAAGATACTGCACAGCTGCGGGAAACAGTTAACTCCCAGAACGTGGAGATCGAATTGTTAAAGGCTCGACTTTCTAAAGTTGAGAAAGAGCGTGATGAGGCTGTTGCTGGTCAAGTTGCAGCTGAAGAATCTCATGATGCAACCAAAGCCACTATCAGCTCTACTTTGTTCGACTTTTATGTCCACAGCGTCTTGGGGCGCGGAAGTCTCTCATTCCTGGGACCGAAATATGAAATTACTTTGGCTGAAGTATGGGAGGCCGCAATTGATATGTTCGGAGGAGCTTTCTATGATAAGGCAGAACTTGAGGCACATTATTTTGATAATGAAACTCGTGCCGCTGTTGCTAGTGGAAAGGAGCAACTTGTTGGAGCGAGAGCTGAAGCAGCGGCAGGGGAGCATCCGGAAAAGAAAGTATCTCCAACTGCCCCTGCCCATACTTCGACTTCGGTCGACGTTGATATCATAGGCTCCAGCTCTTATTATCCACCTCCTGCAAAAGCTGAAGTTAAATCCGCCATTGCCGAGTCTCCCATTATTCAAGTCGAGGAGAAGTCCCAAGATGACGCTGAAGCCGAAAACTTCGAAGTCGTCGTGATTAAGCCAACTTCTCCAGGTAACTTCAACGTTGAACTGAGTCAAGCGGATTACTCATTTGCTTCACCTGAGTTATGAATTTCTTGCTTATTACTTAAGTCTGATGATCCAATATCTTCTCTTTTTTCGGAGAATACTGATTTTCACTTCTTTTCTTCTGTAGCGGAAGCACTGAATGCTGTGCACACTTCTCCTCTTCCAGCTGTTCCTTCTCCATCCCTTCAAGTCACCTCTGCTTATCAGCCAGGTTCGCAGGAAGAGCAAATAGAAGCTCTTCAAGGCTTGGAGGATCCACCCGCTTCACAAGAGCAGAAGGCCGAAGAATTTGAGGACAGTGAGAAGACCCCGGAGCAGTCATATGATGATGATACAAAACTTTCTGCGTTGCTTACTCCGGGAAGTGAGTCTTCTTCAAAAAGGAAAGAGAAGCGCACAATGAGGAAGAAGAAGAAAAGCACTTCAGTTGGAGAAGATAAAGTAGAAGAAGATCCGACTACTCCTCTTTCTCCTTCCCCCCCGACCCATCCACAACGGCTTCCAAAACTAGTTATCAAGCCGGGAAAGAGCTCTAAGGGTGGCGGGAAGAAGGAATGATAAGCTGGACTTATGTTTCTTGTTTTGCTTTTTGCTTTTTGCTTTTTGCATGTATTGACTGGAGATGTGCGGGTATCGGTCCCCGCTTTTTTGAGATATGCATATGTAAAGAATTTTCATAGTATTGAATAAAATAATTCTTTTACTTGTACAAATTCTTGTGTATGTAAGAATGCATTTATTTCTCATTTTAGTGTAGAATAAACGATTCTTTTTAATTGTACAAACTTTTTGTCTATGTTTAAGAATGCATTTATTCCACCTCTTTTTTTGTGTGATATTGTAATGAGCTTGTGGTATGTTGCTTGAATACTACTTTTATTGATGTAGCTATATTGTATGTTATTGCCCCCATACCACAAGTGCATTGTAATATCTTTTTTCTTTGACGAGACTTGTACTCTTATTTTGGAGAATAACTATTCCATTTTTTAGGGAAAAATTATTCTGCTTTAATGGAGCGTGTCTCGTTTTTGGAGAAGTTTTTACGCTTTAACCTTCGGAGATGGTCACTTCATATTTTTGAGAAGTGAATTCTCCTATGCGGTAAAGCGGGCCTCTGAAGAGGGCTTTATGTAGCACTTCAATTTTTAGGAAGAACTTTTCAAGATGAACAAGTTAATCTTCCTTTAAGAGTTGAAGTGTGCCTCCAAAGAGGGATTTTTTTTCTTTGTTGTGCCTCGTGAGAGGGCTTTTTATTTGATTTGCTTGAAATTACTTCCTCACAGTTGAATGGACCTACGGGGCGGACAGAAACTGTCCGATCGGATGTTCGTTTGCATGAATGATCACGACCAGTTAGCAAGGGCCCTGTTCCTTCTACTTGGGAAGGTGCCCCTCTGGTGGTTCCATTAACTTTGTTGTTTGAGAAGAGAATTTTATTTTTGGACGTGCCTCCTGAGAGGTCTTGTGCCTCCGGAGAGGTCTTGTGTGCCTTGGGGAAGGTCTTCTGCCTCCGGAGAGGGCAGTATGTGCCTTTGGAGAAGGCTTGTGCCTCGTAAGAGGGCTTGTGGTGCCTCAGGAGAGGTCTTCTGCCTCCAAAGAGGGCAGCGTGCCTCCGAAGAGGTCTTGTGCCTCCGAAGAGGTCTTGCGCCTTCGGAGAGGTCTTTATTTGATTGCCTGAAAGTTGCTTTCTCACAGTTAAATGGATCCACGGGGCGGACGCAAGTCACTTAATTGGATGTTCGTTCGCACAAACGATCGCAACTAGTTAACAAAGGCCATGTGCCTTCCACTTGGGAAGGTTCCCCTTCGGTGGTTCCACCAACCTATTTATTGAGAAGAGCACCTTCATTTTTTGGCGTGCCTCCGAAGAGGGCTTGTGCCTCCGTAGAGGTCTTTATCCTCCGAAGAGTTGCGCCTCTGAAGAGGTCTTGTGCCTCCGAAGAGGGCTTTTGTTGATTGGCTCGCCCACGTCTCTTCGTTGTTTGCTCATTAGTGGTCCTCTGTTATTGTCTTCGAGCCCGTGTTCCTTTCTTTTGCAAGTTGTTTGCTCCATCCGAAGGAGTGTACTTCACTGTTAAGTGATTTCACGGGACAGGCGTAAGCTATCTAATCAAATGTCTGTTTGTACAGACGATTGTAATTAGTTAACAAGTGTCTGGTTCCTTTTCTTTGGAAAAGTGTCCCTTCGGTGGAATCATCAACCTTTTGTGTGAAGTTCATCTTATGTTGGATTTAAATTTGGAACTTTTTGTGGCTTGAAATTCGTTTATTGAGTGATTTACGGAGCTCACTTGGCCTTGTGATGGGTAAGCTTTGTTTTAATGACCTGCAATATTAAATCGATATTTTAGCAATACATTTAGAGTATTTACACATCGAAATGAAATAGGCATTTTATAATAATAAAGAACACAAAATTTACAGTGGTTCGGCCAAGAACTGGGCCTACATCCACTTTATAGCTCTTTTATTGATTATCACTGATTTTACAATGGTTTACAATACAATTGATACATCCATTATCATTTTACAATTTCAAGCATTGCTTCTAAGTAAAATATGGACGCAAGTGATTGCTGTTCCAGGATCTCTGGATTGGATCTCCTTCAACAGTTGTGAGTTTGAAAGTGCCATTGAGAAGTTTTTCGCTTATGACATACGGCCCTTCCCAGTTCGGCCCAAACACTCCAGTTGTTGTCATGATCCTCTTCAAGACTAAGTCCTCGATTTCAAAGCTTCGTTGACGGACTTTAGAGTTGAAGTGCCTTGCTATCCTTTGCTGATGGGCCGCAACTCTGAGCCTAGCTTCTTCCCTTCTTTCATCAAGGAAGTCAAGTGCTTCGAGTTGCAATTTTTCATTTTCAGCCTGGTTGAAATGAATTCTCCTGTGTGAAGGGACTTCTAGTTCTACTGGAATCATCGCTTTTGATCCGTATGCCAATGAGAATGGAGTGTGCCCAGTCGCAGTTTTATGGGTTGTTCTGTATGCCCATAGTGCTAGTGGTAGCTTATCAACCCATCCACATTTTTCTTTTTCAAGCTGCTTTTTGATGGTTGACTTGATAATTTTGTTTACTGCCTCCACTTGCCCGTTTGCTTGCGGATGAGCCACTACTGAGAAGCTTTTTCGGATTTTGAATCGCTTGCAAAAGTCCTAGAACTCTTCGCTTTCGAATTGAGTACCGTTGTCTGTGATTATCTTCTACGGCACACCATACCTGCAAATGATATTTTTAGTCACAAAATTTATCATCTTTTTAGAGGTAATAATAGCCAAAGGTTCAGCTTCAGCCCATTTAGTGAAATAATCAACAGCAACAATAGCATATTTGATTCCCGACTTGGCAATTGGTAAAGGTCCAATTAGATCTATCCCCCAAACGGCGAATGGCCATGGACTGACCATCTGTGTTAGTACGGTGGAAGGTGCTCTTGGGATTTTTGCAAATCTCTGTCATTTGTCGCATTTTCGGGAGTAGATAGCAGCATCTCGATTAATATCTGGCCAAAAATACCCATACCGGAGAACTTTCTTGGCAAGAGTTTGGCCACCTGAATGATCCCCGCATTCTCCTCCGTGCACCTTTGCTAAAATTGTCTTGGCTTCCTCCTTGGTTACACATCAGAGTAATGGCATTGAGAATCCCCGCCTGTATAACCGGCCGTCTTGAATTACATATCTCGATGCTTTTCTTAACAACTTTCGGCGTTCTTTAGAATTTTCCAGTAGGGAACCGTTGAGTAGATATTCTTTGATCGGGGTCATCCATGACTCTTGTTCTTGAGATACAGCCATGATTCAATTGATATCCATCTCATTGGTGCTTGGAGCTGACAAGACCTCCACAGGAACTAATCCCAATAATTGAGCTTCTATGGAACATGAATACTTTGCGAGAGAATCCTCCTTCATATTTTCCTCTCGAGGTATGTGGATTTATCGAATAGTGATCGAAATCATCGAGAAGCTCACAAGCCTTTGACAAGTAAGCATGCAGATTTCCTCCTTTAGCTTGAAACTCCTTCTTGACTTGACATACAATAAGCTGAGAATCACTGAAGATCTGCAATGCTTTGATGTTCAGTTCCTTTGCAATCTTTAATCCAACAATTAGAGCTTCATATTCTGCTTCATTATTTGTAGAAGGAAATTCCAATCTTAACGCGTAACATAATGATCGCCCTTCGGGGGTTTCAAGCACAACCCCAGCTCCGGAACAGTAATCATTTCTTGAGCCATCAACATATAACTTCCATCTGGTTGGGATGTCGACTCTAACCTCTTCCTCACTGTCACCCTTATCTGTGTACTCTACAATGAAATTTGCTAAAGCTTGTCCGTTAATCGCTCTTCGGGGATGATAAGCGATATCATATTGGTTAAGTTCAATATTCCACTTCAGAAGACGGCCCGAAGTTTCAGGGCGAAATAGGACTTGCTTTAGGGGCTGGTCAGTGAGAACTTTGACAGGGTGAGCTTGAAATTATGGCCTCAATTTTTTGGAAGCAATCAGAAAACAATAGGCGAGCTTTTCTAACTTTGAATAATTCATTTCTGCGCTAGTGAATCTTTTGCTGACATAGTAGACCGGGCGCTGAACTTTTGCATCCTCCCGCACTAATGCTGCACTCAGGGCATGAGACGAAACTGCCAAGTATATGAAAAGGTCTTCTCCATTGTTGGGCTTGGAAAGTATTGGAGGTGCTTCCATGTGACGGATTAGTTCATCGAAAGCTTTCTGGCATTCAAGAGTCCAATCGAAGTTTTTCCTTCCTTTCTTTAGAGCGTCAAAGAAGGGAATGCACTTATCAGTGGCTTTGGAAATAAACCGACTTAAAGCAGCAACTTTCCCATTGAGGCTCTGCAGTTCCTTCTTCGTCCTAGGGGATTTGACTTCTCTTTGAGCAGTAATTTGAGCAGGATTAGCTTCAATGCCCCTAGCGCTTACGATAAATCCCAAGAATTTTCTGGACTTTACTCCGAATGAACATTTCAAAGGATTGAGCTTCATTCCATAATTTCAGAGAATTGCAAACATTTCTGCTAAGTGATCCATATGGTCAACTGCTTTCTTTGATTTCACCAACATATCATCAAAATAGACTTCCATAGTTTTCCCAAGCTGTGATTTGAACATTGCATTAACGAGCCTTTGATATGTTGCCGCTGCATTCTTTAGTCCGAAGGGCATGACTTTGTAGCAGTAAAGACCAACATCGGTGACGAAGCTCGTATCCTCCTGATCCGGCTCATTCATCATAATCTGGTTATACCCGGAGTAAGCATCCATAAAAGACAACAATTCGTGCCCGGCAGTTCCATCTACCAGTTGATCAATCCTCGGCAACGGGAAGCAGTCTTTGGGACAAGCTTTGTTGAAATATGAGAAATCGATGCATACTCTCCACTTTCCATTTGCTTTTTTAACCAGTACTGGATTTGAAACCCAATTTAGATAGGTGGACTCTTTGATGAAACCATTTTCCATGAGCCGATCTACTTCTTCCTTTAGCGCTGCTGACCTTTCTCGACTCTGGGTTCTCCTTTTCTGTTTCACAGGTGTGAATTTCGGATCAATATTCAGAGTATGTACAGCAATCTCTGGAGATATTCCACACATATCAGCGTGACTCCAAGCGAATACGTCCAGATTCGCTTTCAAAAATGATACCAGTATATTTTGGACTGCCACACTGAGTTGTGAACCGATATTTAGCACTTTGTTTGGGTCTTTATGATCAACAGGTACTGGTACCGTTACTTCCATTGGCACCACTCTATTTTCCCCTGCACTGGCCTTTCTGGGGTCCATTTCTCTCCTTGCACCACTATGCTCGCCAGTGCAGGGGCCACCCTGTAATTGCTACAAGGTTGGCTTTTTGATGCGGAGCGGGGCTGCCGCATCTTTCCCCATCTCTCTCTTCCTTGCCTCTCGAAGCTCTATAAGATAACATTCCCGCCCAGCATTTTGATCCCCTTTAATGACACCAACACCATTATCTGTGGGAAATTTCATAGTTAGGCACCACGGGGCGAGAATAGCTTTGAATGCAGCTAAAGTTGGTCGGCCCAGGAAGGCATTAGAGGCATAAAATCCATCAACAATTACAAAAGTCTATTTCCGAACCACTCTTTTCTGTCCCTCTCCAAGTTCCACAAACAAGTCGACAGTTCCAATTGGCTGCTGTGGTTCTCCAGTAAACCCAATAATCTTCTACGATGAAGCCTGAACGTCAGTCATTGGAATCTTCATTTGGTCAAATGTCTTCTTGAAGAGTATATTGCAAGAGGCGCAGCAATCAACAAGCACTCGCCTTACAATAGCTGGCCCAATTCCTATAGAAACGACCTAGGGATCCATGGTTGGAGCTTCAATACCCATAGAATCCCTAGCTTTTAACACAGTATCATCATTAGAAGTTCTCTGCTGTTTCAAGGGTGCAGCGTCTTCTAAAACAAAAACATCTTCTTCTGCTGGGCTATATTTCAAAGCACGAGCATATCTTTCCATCTCATCCCAGCTTCTGCCCGCTGGGTGTGGGCCTCCTGTAATCACATTGATAACAGGCCTTTCAGATTCATTTGCGGTAGGGCCCTTACCCGAGCCAGATGGGTGAGTAGGGGGTTGCTGCCCCTGAGCGGACGAAGTTGGGTCATTCCTAATCTTCTTAACATACTGTTGCAGTTTGTTTTATCTTAGCAATTCTTCAATCAAGCTCTTCAAATGACGACATTCGTTGGTATCATGGCCGGGTTGGTTATGAAATCGACAAAATTTTCCATTTCGCATAGCGCTTTTTCCAGGCTTTATCTTAGCTGGTTTAGGATAATCCACGTCATCTTTGGTGGTGAAGAAGATATTCTCCGGAGTGTCGGTTAAGGGGGTGAAATCTGAGGGTTTAAAGAAGCGAGGTTTCTTTATGTCCTTTTGTTTCTTCCCATCATTATTCTCCCTCTTCTGACCTCCGGAATCTTTCTTAGCTGAAGCAGCAATGTTATTCTCCACTCCTGTCGCCACCACTTTCATTGGTGCAGGAAGATTTTCCAAGCGTATAAACTCGTCAGCTTTCTTATAAAATTTCTCGAGCGAATTTGGCTCCTTCATTTTCAGCCATTTCCCAAATTCACTTGACTTATCGATAGCCTGCATCAGATAAGTCAAAATCATCCGTGGCTCCGCATTGTCGACTTCAGCCAGAGCTATATTGAAGTGATTCAAGAAGGACTTAATAGACTCTCC
Source organism: Allium fistulosum (assembly GCA_030737815.1). Taxonomy (NCBI): domain Eukaryota; kingdom Viridiplantae; phylum Streptophyta; class Magnoliopsida; order Asparagales; family Amaryllidaceae; genus Allium; species Allium fistulosum. The sequence continues at coordinate 208,447,912 of CM060904.1, read as the reverse complement.
CGGATTCTGCTCAAGGCTAGACAATGACATTATGTCTTTCGCCTTTGAAGTGTATAGTCTGAATTTCTCTTTAAACTTCTGAGTTAAATCAGAGAACTGGTCTACAGATCGGGCCGGCAGCTTTGTAAACCAAAGTAGTGCCACTCCTTCCAAGTACATCGGAAAGTAGCGGCATTTAATTTCATCTGTTTCCCTGGCACCCTTCTATTGCCAGTCGTATTTTTATAGAAATTGATTGGGGTCGCTTGTCCCTCGGTAAGCTGGAATGGTAGGAGGAACAAACTTTCTTGGAAATTCAGCTTTCAGAATTTTCTCAATGAATGGAGTCTTACTTGGAGCGAACCCCCAGTCGTTCCCATCTTCATTTCTCTGCATGCTCTCTTTCATGATCTGTCGTATCATTTCCGAGAGGTATTCCTCGTTGTTCAGAGGCTCTACGGGGCAGTCATCAGCCATTTTATCAGAAGTTTGCTTAAACAAACGTTCGTGGAGGGTTGATTGCGGCCTTGTCACTCCGGCTTGGGGAGGTGCCCCTTCGGCAGTGCCAGCTGCCCTTTGAGGAATGTTCCTCCCTTCAGAGTTGTGAACAGCATCAGCATAATTTTCCTCATTATTTGTTGGTTGACGGTTAGCTCCGAGCATAGCATTCAACCTTTCTAGCATTAAGGAGTTCTGGGTTTCAATTTGCTGATATAACCCAAACACAGCAACATCTAATTCCGTTTGTGTCACTCCAATGCTTGGAGCTGCTTGACTTGATGAAGGAGAAGTAGCAGTGTTATCATGAGTGTTGGCGGATCTGGTAGACTTGCGCTTTCTTCCGGGAGCCATTATTTCCGACAAACTTCTGATTTTCAAAGAAACTTTTTCCACAAACTCTTGTGAAGCAATGATGACAATATTCCTGAGTTGGGTTCTCAGTGAAAGCACCAAAATGTTAACGCTGAAAATTGAACGCTAACACCCCGATGTGTGTAGTAATGTGAAAGCACCACCCGTTGGTACGGGAACAGAATATAAGCTGAAAAATAGCAGAAAAAGTAAAGAGACAACGGTTTTATAGTGGTTCGGCTCGTAATTAACCCTACGTCCACTTTATATTCTTTTATTGCTGATCTGGTTACAAATTGGTACAATGCACTTCAAATACAATTCACTTTGATCACAAAAACACTTCAGACTAGTAGCTCAAACTTCGATGTAACGAGGCTCTTTGAATCCATGCCGGACGTGCAAGATCTCTTTCGAAGCTTGTTGTAGCGTCTTTGGTGTTTGGAGTTCTTCAAGTGTTGGTTCAGTTAAGAAAGTGGCAGAGTATCGGCGCTTTAGAGAATGATCGGAAAAGTCCCCTTGAAGTTGAATTGGCTCTCGTATTATTGGGAAGACTCTGGGAAAAATTTAATCACCAAGTCTTAGGTCGTGAATGACCTAAGGTAGGTCATAGCTCGGCTTATCTCTAGTGCACTTGGTTTCTTCTGAACGAGTTAGTAGGTTGCATGCGATCTAATATAGGTCGTAGGTCGGCGGCGACCTAGGGGATTATATCTCGACTGATCTTGAACTCATCTGAAGGAGTTGTTAGGTCATGAGCGACCTAATGGATGCGGCATGGAACCTAGCTTCATTTCGCTTTAGCTCGCTAGGTCGTGGCATTGCTTAGGTCGGTATGAAGTTAAGTCGCTAGGTTTTGGGATCCCCTAGGTCGCTATGATCTCTGGAGTGTTAAGTTATTAGGTCGCTCAGGTTATTAAACCGTTAGGTCGCATATGCTTTAGGTCGCTGAGACCGCTTTATTCTTAGGTCGTTAAGTAGTTCATCCACTTAGGTCGTTAGCTTCTTAGGTCGATAGGTCGCAACCTGTTAGGTCGCTGCTCTCTTCAGAAGTTAGGTCACTAGGTCGCAAATCAAAAGAGGGTTAACAAACCTGGTGCATTCATTTCGCATCGATACCTTCATCTCCATTTCGCATCGATATTTGTGGCCGCTTCGTATCGATGACTTAGGGGATGTTTTGTATCTGTTACATGCGCATACTTTGTATCGATGGTGCTTGGCTTGTTTCGTATCGATAGAAAATATTACTTTGTATCGATCGTTCGGTGGCTCATTCGTACCGATCGTTGATCGATCGATACGAGCTGTGCAATCAGAATCGATAATTGACTTCAATTAATGGATACGAAGCCGTGTACAATTTATGGATATGAAATAGAACCAGGAAAAGTGGGTTCGAAGTAGAGTAGGCGCGATGGATGCGAACTGGTAGATGCTTTGATGTGTACGGAATGGAGCGATGTGAAATGGATGGATACGAACAGAACGTGCTCTTCACAGAATTTGATCGATCCATAACTTAAGCATACGAACTCCGATCGACTTGAAATTTGGAATGTTGACTTCCGTGGCTTTGATTGTTGTGTTATGTTAATTATAGCTCGATCCGGACTCGGGCAACATTTAGCAGCATCCATAGCGAACCTGTGTATAACCGCCATTCGGGATGAACTGTCTTTGATTTCCGGCCAATTCCTTGGCATTATGGCCTTGCCAAAAGGCGGGATAACAATCATCATCAAACAAAAATCATATACTAGAATATTCAACAAAATAGTTCCTTTTGTCTAGCTTGTAACCATCCGAAGTTGAGCTTGCGGAACAATCATTATCTTCCGCCTGAGCTCTTCCTTCATAATTGGCGTTTAGTGGAAGGCGATCTTTCTATTTAGATGATGAAATATTTACTTTACTCTTTGCGACATCTGTTTTGATTTTCATATTCATTCTTGAAGAGACAACTTCTTCTTCCACCGTAGCAGCTTTCATGGATGATCTATGAGATAACACCTCATTAAGGAGATCTTTCATCTCTACCATTTGCCATTCTAGATATGCGATTTTAGCATTGTGTTCCTTTGGCTAAACAGTTTGAGTTGAACTGGGTCGAAAGATTGCCCCTGCTCCATGTTTCCAGGGTTGAAAGATGGTGAGATGTTCTCCTCGTTATAGGTTCATCCCTTTCGTTGATGGGAAGAAGCCTTTTTGATTTAATTTTACTACAACAAATCGAATTTTCATAATTAGTCGTGTTAACCACAAGGTCAGAAGTTCAGGCCCTCTTTCTAATGCCTAAACTGTTAACAAGATTTCATGTAAACATCCCCGACGCTTTACACAAATTGTTTTAATATGGGCTCAACCTTTTGGTTGAGTGAATTCACATTTTTTAATGAAATGACGAAGCTGAAAGGTTCCAAGGTCTTAAGTTCGGCCATTGTTTGAGATGACCAATGTCGGCGGACGTTAGGAGACTATTTATCCTTTGAAGAAATTAAGAAAGGAAATTGTTAACTTTTAACTAGGTCGAAGGGCTAAAGTTCCATCCAAACCTTTCAGCCTGACTAGAGTTAGGGAATTACTAAATCTTTCAGTTCCGTTTGGAGGATTTTAAGAGGTCGCTTAAACCTTCTAACCTGATTATTTTCATTACTCGGCATATGACTTTATCACTTCATTGTATTCTATCTTCGTCGGAAATCGAAAGTAATTAATTATTGATCAACATCTATTTTGACTCCATCCGAAAGGTTATGAACCCTTCGGTGTCATTGAAAAGAGATGTCACTCTATTTGTCGCTCTCTTAACGCTTTTGGCTTTCTTGGTTGATATTCCTTTTGTGAAAAACCTTTCTAAAAGAATGTAACATCCAAACATATTTAGTTAATAATAAGAGCTGATTTTATATGCCATGATCTCATATATGGAATTAATCCATAAGTCACATTCCTTCTTTTTGTGGTTGATGCTAGGTAAAGAATGAATGAAACTTATGAAAATGTCCATTGACAGTTTCATGGCATATAATAGAAAAAACCAAGAATATAAGAAATAAATCATAAGTAATTAGCCATTAATATTAAATTAACGCGTTATCATGATAATCCCAAAATTCCGAGTCGATCATAAGCACAATTCTCTTTATTTCTTCATAATGAAATTCGACACAAAATTTAAGAGGTTAGCCCCTCAATCTTATTACTAAATTAGGGTTATAGAGTAGTAAGCGGAAGCAAAGGAGTTAGTGTGTAGGAGAATGAGAAGAAAATCAAATCCCAAAATACAACCCCTTGGGTCCTATTTATAGATGCATGCGGCCCTCCTTTCAGCCTTATGCCTTCGTTGGGGATGGAAGGTTGATTTTTATATGACGTTTTAACCCTTTCGGTCTTGACGAAAGGTTGTTTCATTGTACATCATCATGGACCACTGAATGTCGTCGAAGTGTTTGTATTTCCCAATAAATGCATGAACTCCTCATCTTTCCCGAAGGGTTGGTTTCTTATATGGTATTGTTAACCCATTGACCTTGCCGGAAGGTTGCTCCCTTACTTTATTACCGCCAAGAGCTGCGCTCTCCCTGAATGTTGTCAGAAGACTGTCTTCTGTTGTATTATGGATGATGCCTTTACTTAAAACTTTTGGTATTGTCAAAAGGTACTAAATATGTGTTTTAACCGGTCCGAATGGCTTATTATGCTTTCTAAAGGGTAGTTATTGAGTCACATGTCCTTGTCCTGACTTTGCTACCCCTTTCGGAAGGTAACGACTCTTCGAATGACGAGAGATGAAACCCTTCGTCTACTCTGAAAGGTTTAAAACTGTTGCAAACTGTTATCCACATTCCCTCAATCCTTTCAGAAAGGTTTGCGGTGACCTTCTTTTTCCCTAGTCTTTGTGTTATGTTGAGTGGCTATGTGACCATTTTTCTATTTTGTCCAGGAGGTGCTTTGTTGTTTTATATCTAGCTATTTTGTTGCGCTTCAGTAGTTCATTCCTTCGCGCTTGCGAAAGCCTTACCCTGAAGCTACCGTGTGCTTCTTCTTCACTTTTGCCATACAAACGTTTCGGTGTCATCGGAAGGTGAGTTCTTCTGGCAGGCTTTACCTGTGTGGAAGGTTTTTGAAGTTCCTTCTTTACCTTTATCAAGATTTTATTGTTAACAAGATGATCATCAGGATCTGTATCCTCATGATATTTTATAGACGAGATTTTGACATATAGAGGTATTATTGTTGCCATGATCTCATCACTGAAAGGTGAGACCCTCTCATTATCATTGACATTCTCGTCCATGGTTCTTTTCCCTTTGAAATTCATAGCATCTTTGATAGCCTTCTTGGAAGCATCTTTAAGAAAAGCTTCAACATTGCTATAATTTTTTTGACTAGGGTGGTACTCTTTAAATGCTGAACTGCTAGACTGCTCCAAGGTTTTTCGTCAACTCTTCCATGATGATCGGCTCTTGCTTGGGGAAGTTCCTTCTTTTTCGAGGATGTCAAGTCCACTCTGTCTTTGCATTCTTTGGAATATGTCTTTATATTCCTCCTAGGAGAGACCACTTCTCTTCTTGATTCTGCTTCGGAGTCTTGAAAGACTTTTGATGTAAGGCCATCTTCAACAACTCCTGCATTTCTTGTAGTTGTTGTTCAAAATGCTTGATTTTTGCTATGTTTTCAACTTGTCTTATCGACGATGAAGTCTGCCCTGGAATGACCGAATCCAGGTTAAATTATGGAGCTATATTTTCTTCCATGGTGGTAGTGTGTATTGCTTCCTCCATAATTAAGCTCAAACGCTTTGACCTCATTTTTTCCTACGCAAGATAAATGCACTACAATTAGTCTGTTTATAGTGACAAAATCGGAGATCTGAGCCCTCTTTCTTGTGCCAAAATGTTAACAAGAAATCTTATCAACATCTCCAATGCATTTATAAGATAATTCTATTTGAACATGACCATGTTGTTGAGAGGATTCTCGCTTTTGAAAGCACATATTTCGAATAGAATGACTTAGTCGAAAGGATTTGAGGTGATAGCTCTAGTTGTCGACCAAATCCACCTGGTTGAAAGGTATATCAAATTATCAAACCTTCAACCTTGTCAAAAGGGATAATGAGGCCGCCCCAACCTTTCGACCAGGTTAATATAATAGTAACTACCAATCCTTTCGACCTTGTCGAAAGGGATGACGCTGCCACTCCAACCTTTCGACCAGGTTGGCATAGTCAAATTATCTCTAGGATTTATTCAAAACATACAGCTCTCAAAGTCATCACTTTATTGAGTTTCATCTCCCTTGGAAGTTGAAAACAATCGATTATCAATGTCTTCTTCCCCCTTTCGATCATGTCGAATGGCAACATTTAAGACCTTTCGACTTTGTTGAATGGGGATGATTATTCTAACAGTTTGTCTTGATTGTTTTCAACCCCTTTGGTGTCAATATTCTTTCCATGGAATCCAATCGAAAGGGTCCTGATGCCTAAATGGGTAGGTTCCCCTCGAATGAATTACATCGTGAATGGTTGTTTGGCAATATAAACCAAGATAAGTACTCCTTCGACTAGGTCGAAAGGTATTCCACCTTTCGCAGTAGTCCTAATTTAATAGTCTACCATCCACTTTATATTGGTTATATAAGATCGATTTAGATATTCCCATAACACATGCATTTAACTTAATCGACACTCTGTCATCACTTTTATTTTTAGCATTAAGTATTGGTTTCGATGATGATGTATTTCAATTGGAAATGCCTAAGTCGATCTTACATATAGGATATACCAAAAGAGATTTTGAGAATAGGTTAGAATCATGTGCAATCTATAATTAGTCTAGCTAATAATCTTAATGATCTTCCTCATCGTCAATATCCATAATAAACAAGCGATCTTCATTTTTATTTATTATTCAAAACGAGTTACAAGAAATTGAGCTTTCTCCCCAGTTCAATTTATGGTTTCTTCTAAGTACAATTATTTCTAAGAAAGTAGAGTAAAGAATATGAATTCAGTATTCTAGAATTCGGTCACCAAAACTGGACCTCTTGGGTCTTATTTATAGATGCAGGTCGGCCCCCATCCACGCCTTTGCTTTCGACTGGGTCGATAAGACCCCCTTTTTATATGTCGTCTCGGACCATTTGACCTGGTTGAAAGGTTATGACCCTTTCAACGTCATCGAAAGGTATTCTCTTGTGCTTCTTGGTTTATCCTTTTGCTTCCTTGCTTTGGACTAGGTCGAAAGGTCCCCTCTTCGTATGTTGTTTTAAACCATTAGACCTAATCGAAAGCCATGCTTCCTTTCAACGTTGTCAAAAGGTATCCTTGTCCTTCTTTTCATGCTCAAGCAATTCCTTCAATCTCTCTTAACCTTTCGACCTGGTCGACAGCCATGCTCCTTTCGACATCGTCGAAAGGTCCTTTATTATTCTTTTGCCTTTGCTATTTTCTAAATATTGCTTTCTTCTAAGCTCCTTCCGACGTTGTCGAAAGGTGTCCTGGATGGATCTTTGACTGCTTCGAAAAGCTTGTTATGCTTTTGAAAAGGTTACTATGGGGGCAAAGCCTTTGATTTTGGAACGTTTAACATGTAGTTGGGAGAGAACCATCTATTGCCTTCGAAAAGGGTTCCGAAGTCAATATTGCTTGTTCATCTGTGTCGAAACATTGGTAGTTGCAGAAGGGCCCATCTATTTCCATATGGCTCGAAGGCCTTTGCACTATGTGAGTAGTTGGTGCTTTCGACTCCTTCGATACTTACTCAATGCCTTCAAACCATCCTTTTTATGTCTTTCATAATGACTAGGTCTGCCTCTTCATCGAAACCTCAACCTTATTAACTTCATATTTCCGCTATCAAGTAGATTTTATGATAAACACCTAGGAAACATTTTGGGATTATGTAAATTTAATATGTAACATGTGTTTTGAATGTAATGGAAAAATCTGTTTTGAAATCTGTAATTTGTTTAATATTCAAGTGCTTCTAATATTATAGATGCCATTAACATAGCGTATTTAATCGCCGGAAGTTAATACTATGGATGACTACTACATCTATAACGCTTAGCTTTAGGCCTCTAGATAAGGGATGTTACAACTTGGTATGAGTGAAATGGTTTATGAAATACTTTAACTAAAAATGATTTTGAAAACATAATCCTTAGGAATTAGGGTTAAGATTGGGTTATAGGGATAACGCTATAGTAACGTACTTGTATTTGTTATATATAGGTATACACTTTATCTCTAGTCTCCTATCTTTGTTATGTTATTCTTTTGTATCTCACTAGCTTGATGACAGATGTGGATGGAAGAAGAGGCAGAGTTAATCATGGAGTAGACAGTACCACCACAAATGGAAATGCCCGACCGAATGCTAGAAGAACTCAAGGTCGGACTCAAGCTGAAAAAGTAGGTGTTGGCATCCCACAAGTAGACATAGTGGGCTATGTAACAATTTTTCTTAAACATGATGCAAGCTAGGATCATGGCCGGAGTTGTCGGTGGAAATGCTGCTGGAGGAGTTCAAGAAGCTCCAATAGTCAACAAGTATGCTAACTTGAGTAGAGACTATGCTAGGATTGGAGGAAAGCCGTTTATTGGGACTGATGATGCTATCGAGGTGGAAAATTGGCTGCTACAGTATGAAAGGATTTTTTCTGACCTAGGGCTCCATGATGAGTAGAAAAGAAGACTTGCTTCAAGACAGCTTCAGGGAGCTACTTTGTTTTGGTGGAATACTGTAACTACTAGTGTGGATGAAGAGATGATGACGTGGGTAGAGTTTAGGAAGAGGTTTGAAGAAAGGTTCATGTCAGTAATGGCCCAGCTTGTATTGGTTAGGAAATTTATTGAGCTAGAATAAGGAGAAATGTCAGTTCTGGAGTTTGGCAGCAGGTTTGAAGGATTGGCTAGATATGGGTATGCCATTGTTGACATGGTGTTAAAGTGAAATGAAATGTTTATTAGGGGTTTATAGCCGGAGTTGGCTTGGGAAACTTTATGGCACATTAGAGATCCATGTGATATGGTAGTGGAAATGGCATTGAGACATGAGGAGACGTTGGCTTGTTTGGAGAAGAAGAAGGAGAAAGAGATCCAGGTTGGACCGGGCCAAAAGATAAAGTTTTTCCGTAAAAAGAATGCTAAGAAAGGAGGTGCGGCAAAGAAAGGAAATTTTGAGGTGATCTACGATAAGTGCAATAAGAAAGGACACTAAGCTCATGAGTGTCATACTGGAATGGGAAAAGGAAAGGGGGTGACTAGAAAGAAGAACATCAGGTGTTTTAATTGTGATCAGATCAGCCACTGTAAGAACCAGCACAAAGAGCCAGGTAAAGGAGATAAGGCCAAATGTTTGCATTGGAGCCTATTACTTCAAAGCCGACAGTGCAGGAGAAAGGAAAAGCAGTATTGGGAGGTACACTTCAGATCTATGATATATCTGTTAGCTTTCAATTTGATACTAGTGCATCGCATTCTTTTGTATCTCAATATTTGATAAATAAACTTAACCTAGAATCCACATATTAAGTTACATCCTTAAGATTTGCAAATCATATAGGAGGGTATGCGACGCTTGGAATGATGTGTGACCATTTAGAGTTTGACTTGCTAGGTTACACATTTTCTTGTAGTTTGCATGTGTTTGGCATTGTTGGATTCAGAATTATATTGGGAATGCATTAGTTAAGTAAATATGATGCTAAGATATTTCGCCTAGATAGGAAAGTATCACTTAGATGCCTGGATTGTAGTGATCGAATAGTTTATACCGTAAAAATCCATAGCTATGAGGTAAATGCTTAGTTGGCTGTTATGGAGTTAGAAGAAGAGTTGATTTGCGTTTTTGTAGCTACAGAATTCAAAAATGTTTTTAAGCCGGTAATTGGATTACCATTGAAATGAGCTATCAAGTTCCGGATAGATTTGGTACTTGGGGCAGACTCGGTGAGTAAGCCGCCAAGCAGAGTGATGCCAGCAAAGATGAAGGAGTTGAAAGCTCAGTTGGTAGATTTGGAAGGTAAGATTTTTATTATACCAAGCAGTTCACCTTGGGGAGTAGCCCCAGTATTCACTAAGAAGCCGGACGGATCATTGAGGATATGTATCAATTATCGTAAGCTGAATGAGAAAATAATAAAGAATCCATACCGATTGCCTAGAATTGATGATTTGTTCGATCAGTTGAGTAGAACCAAGGTATTCCCTCAGTTATATTTGGCGATAGGACTTCATCAGCTTAGAGTGGAAAAAAATAATATACCTTTGACGGCGTTTAGAATATGTGTAACATCCCTCCTTTTTGTACGCTTTAACCAGAAACATGTGCCAACTCAAAACATACAAAAGGACGGATTGTTATTTTGGGTGAATAAGAAAAGAGAAAGAAATAAAACAAAACTGAATCTCGTAGCGGAATGACAGAATATAATAATCAAATAACAGTTCATGAAGTTGTTTACAAAATATTTGATTATAATTATATAATACAGAATCAGAGTTACATATACCATAGATAAACAAATATTGCAGCGGAACAGAATGAATGTAGTGGAATAAATATAGTAAATAATCAAATCTTTGTCTTCGTCCTTCAAAAATAAGGTCTTCAAATCCTGAAATGCTCAGGCTGACCCGAGAGAATTGAAAAGACAAAACACTCTAGTCAGAACTAAAAAATCTTATGTGAGTTATATGAATGCTAAATAAATATGAGTGTAAACGGCGTCGGAGATGTTTACGGGCTTTGACATCTCCTATCCTGTGTCTAACCTGAGTGTAGTAAATTAAGAGATGTTCGGGATTCACACCTCCTAAGGATCCGTTAAACTATCTACTATGTAGTACAATACGCTATTAAAATATGTCTATAGTAAAGTAAACTATTAAAATAGCGTTAAGGCGTTACCCATATCCCCCTTAACACATTTTATAGGTATGCCAATAGTCTATACAGTACCGTAACTCCCCGTAAACTGGAGTCGCCAGAGGATATCACATAGGTACGACATAAATCAAACTCGTAGAAGGCGCGCTAGGGTAGGTGACACGGCACAACTAGGTAATGGTAAGGTAGATATACTAGTTACGCATCCGGACTGGTTGTAAGGCATAGCATCCACTACCACCCACCTCGAAACACACTCCCGAGTAAAAATCGAAGGGTGGCCACCAAATAAAATCACAAGTCAGAATATAGTATCAATGGAATGTGTCCGGTCAGAGGAGCTACCTCATTGGCCCGGAATTGCTCCTGTTTTAGCCACCTCATGCTAACTCACGAGAGTTAGGTCCACGTAAATATACCTTTAGGATCGTCGCCACCATCCTACTTCATTCTGGAATCTCCACCGCGTACACAGTTGTCAAAGTGGTTTTCGGTATCGACAAAGAGTGTGCCCACATCTGATCCCAGTATCTTTAACAACCAATCGCTTATTACACAAAGGATGGTTCTTTTACATTTCCAAAATCATTTCATAATTAATATCAAAATATCATATTCAATTCAATTTATATCATTTTCGAAATCATTACTTACTTTCGAAATCGTATTCACTTTTGAAATCATATCACATTTGAAATCATTATTCGATAATTGTATTTTCTTTCAAAGTCAAATTCACAATTTATCAAAATATCGTGTTCTCAAAAACCATGTCGCTTCCAAATCATATCTTTTCCAAAATCATAATTTCTATCAAAATCATAGTTCCAAAATAATTTAAATTCTTACTTCCAAATCATCATTCAATTCATTATACATTTAAATTCCAACTTAGGTTATAACATCATTTGGCATTATTTTCTTTTTAAAACAATGAATTGAATTTAAACACTTTCACTTTACTTGGTTTGGAAATTTAGAAATGGTTTAAATAATTATAAATAGTTAAAATACTCCAAAATTGTTTAAATATAGGTAAAGTACTTTTAGATTGATTCAAGATAGTTACATAGATTTAATTTAGATTAAGTATAATTAAAATAGATTAAATAGCTTAAAATAGATTAGTTGGATTTAAAATAAATTAAAATGGTTTAATTAGTTTAAAATAAATCAAATTGGTTTAAACAGATCAAAATAATTTATATAGTTAATATTAGTTAAATATTTTAATAAATTTGAAAATCTTAATAATTAGAAAATTTAAAATAATATATTTTAAAACAGTTTACTCAAAATATGAGTTTGAAATAAATACCAATTTAAACTATTCATTTCAACATATTTGGACCATTTCAAATATCCAAATCGACAAAACAAATTTCAATAAACTATCGAATTTCATATCGTTCAAAATCCATGTTCAAAATATCAATACGGATTACTCCCACTTTAAAATATTTCAATGTTATTTTCAAACAAATTCAATAACTCAATTTCGATAGAATTTCATTTACGTAAAAGTTCAACTTTAAACTTCCAATTTATTTTCTTAAAGAAATTCCTTTTTAAACCAATTCACATTTCAACACAAAACTTGATTTTTTTCAAAAATACTTCAATTATTATAAATCAAAATTTATTCAAAACATCAATTAATTAAATTCAAAAATTTAAGGATTTTAAATTCACTAAATTTAACCAATTCGGTGTCCGTATATAATTTTCTACCCTAGGATCAAGTGATACAGATATTTATCATTTCAATCCGCAATTTAAAATTTTACGGTTATATATCTTTTCAAACCGCATTCCCGAATAAAATCCATAAAATCACTCGAGTCTATCATTTCAACCCATAACGATTTTTCCTTAATCTATTGATCATTCGAGTATGTATCATTTCAACCCGTAGTGAACTTGCAGTTATAACAATATAAATACAACATCCGTTCATCCAATATCAAAAATCAACATCCATTACAGACATCATCCAAAAAAGTCAAAAAATATCAATATAGAACTGATAATCAATAATAGGTATTTAACTAGCAATTTATATTCAATAATAAATTAAATAACGATTTAATTCAAATAAATTCAAATTAACTGAGATGATGATTTAAAATATACCAAACAGTACCATTGGATTTAAATTTAATTTAAATTCAAAATAAGCCCAAAATTTGAACGGTCTCAGAATTCGTCCAAACTAGCGTCAAAATGTCCGGAATTTTGATACAATCGCAGCGGAGAAAACCACGCATGAATTAGACCTCGTACTCAAAAGTTATGATACTTAGAACAATCGAAATTCAAAATTTAAAGAAAATAAAATAAAGTAAAATAAAAACGTACGCCTATGATGCAGCCACGCCACCCTTTCATCTCGTGGCCGAAAACCCTACCTACAAAACAAATCGCGATAATCTCGACTGTAGCCGCCACCACGTCACTGTGTTTCGCTGCTACCCTAGGCCAACGCGGCCACCACCTATAGCTCGTCGAACTCCCTTGAACACCCTCGACCCACGGCGATTTCGATCGACGCCCAAAACCACACCAGCGCCGTCACATATCGAAACCCTAATCGTACAATCAACGGCGATCTAGCCGTCAACCTCACCTACGAATCACCTGGATGAAACATACACGACAATCCCTCCATAGTGGTATCCTCAATTTGACAATCGGTCATCGATGATCAACCCTCGTTGAACGACCGAAAATTAACCTTCAATTTCCGGAAAAATGGTGGTTTGAATTCGAAAAAGAGTTGCAGATCTGAGATGCGCTCATCAAGAGCTTTGCATCGATATATAATTCGATATATATTGAGGAGTTTGATTTTTGGATTTGAATTTGATTTGTAATTGGATCTAGAATTTATTTGTTTGTCATTGGAAAGAGGAGATGGGAAAGAAATGTACGTACAGTCAAATGATAATAAGAAGTTGCTAGGGTTTATAACGAGCTATTTATAGATTGATTAGGAATAGAACAAATGGATTAGATCGATTTGGGTTTGAACGATAAATGACCTGAAAAGCCCGTTTTGTCTCCGGAACGAAATTGGATCACCCCATATATCAAAATAGATACTTTCGATAATTTTAAAATCAATGGAACTGGTTTCAAGCCCAAATTCCATCGTATGAAGAAGTTATGTTAAAATCAGCGTATTTCAAATTGATTACAATAGATTTCAAGGCGTTTCGAATTCGTACGGTCAAACAGCAAGTCTGATCGCTAAGAAACTTGAAATCCTACAATAATTCACTGTTACAGATCCGATGAAACTGGTTTCGTCGAAATCCGAGTCAGTGGCCAAAATGGCTATATTTTAGTTAATTAAATAAATTAATATTAAATTAATTAAATCACATTTTCCGTTTTAAATTTTAATAATTTACAACTTCTATTATTTTTGATTTCTTAATCACTTACAATAATTTAAATAAATTTAGATGTCAATTAAAAGTTGATTAATCCATCAATTCATTTGTTTAATTTCAATTTCATTAAATTCGGAAATTGTACATTAAAATTCTAAAATCCATTTATTAAATTTTTAATCATTGTTATTCAAGTCTTTTATTACAATAAGGGTATAGCTAACATTGGTTTATCTCTTAGTACATTAATATTCCCAATCTCATCTTAATTTCAATTAACGTAATATTTAAATATTTAATTTCATTTATTTGCAATTAGTCCAATTATTATAATTTGAATTCCAATAAGTTAATAAATCTTGATTTCCATTCTTTTTATTCAACCAATTATCATATTATGAATAAAATTAACATTATTTCCAAATATTAACTTAATTTACATTAACATAATATTGAATTATATTTTATTGAAATCTATTTCCAATTAAAATTAACAAGCTAAATGGATAGGTAACATATGACAATTGTTACTATTTACCTTAAATCACACTTATTAGTTCATTATTAACAAACAAGGTTACAATTGCTTACATAACACTGATTATATTCAATTACCATTAACTATGCTATTTCATACATTAATTCAATATTTACATTTTGTTTTTCTTTCATTTAATTTATAGCCAAGTATAACAATTTACATTCTTTTATTATTCGAATTTCATTCAAATTGTTAATAATTTACTTTAATTAACGTTGTTGCATTTCATTTTTGTTATTATTTCATTATTAATTTACAAATTTTTCATTATTACATTACTAAATCTCCAATTTTTATTTCTTTCAAATTTAATTATCAAAATCTTATTAAATTAACCAACTTTAATTATCGAAAATTTACGGGTCGTTACAATAAGGTTTTGGTCATACGAATGGTTAGTTATGCCTTTCAGACTCACTAAAGCACCGACATTTTTTATGGATTTGAGGAACCGGATTTTCAGATACCACTTAGATAGGTTCATGTTGGTTTATGTAGATGATATTCTAATATATTCTAAGAATAAAAAGGAGCATGAAGTTCATCTTAGAGTTGTGCTTTAGACATTGATGCTGTAGCAGCTAAAGGCAAAGTTTTCAAAGTGCCATTTTTGGAAGAGGGAAGCGAAGTTTCTTGGTCATGTGGTTTCGGAGTAAGGATTGTCAGTCGATCCAAAATAGATCGAAGCTGTTAATAACTGGAAGAGGCCAGAAACGGTAACTAAGATAAGAAGTTTCCTTGGATTGGCGGGATATTATCGGAGGTTCATAAAATATTTCTCGTGGAAAGCAGCTCCAATAACCAATTTAACATGAAAGGATGTAAAGTTTGTATGGACCGATAATTGCGAGGAAGCATTTCAAAGCTTGAAGAACTTGTTGACAATTGCACCTGTGTTGATGGTTCCGGGGAGGAATCAAGATTTAGTTGTTTATACTAATGCATGTGGTATTGGGTTGGGAGATGCACCAATGCAGAGGGGTAAAGTGATTGCCTACGCTTCTAGACAGCTTAGACCACATGAGGTTAGGTATTCGGCGTACGACTTGGAGTCAACTACGGATATTTTTTCCCTGAAGGTGTGGAGGCATTACCTTTTGGAAGAGTGGTTCGAATACTATGCAGATCATAAGTCGTTGAAGTACTTGTTCTCTCAGAAGGAGCTGAACATGAGACAACGGAGGTAGTTGGAGTTTCTAGCTGCTTATTATTTTAGATTAGAATACACATCAAGGAAAGGCAACAAGGCTGTGGACGCGCTTAGTAGGAAGCATCAGAATGCAGTGCTAGCTATGATAGTAGAATGAAAGGACTTGGAAGCATTGTCAGCTTATAGAGTACTTTGGAGATCTGAGGCTAAGTCTAGTAGAGGATTTGCTATGTTGTCTTGTTTTGAAGTCCGACCGGTATTGATCGAGAAGATTGCTTCTAAATAGGAAGAGAACCCGGTGTTAGCAGAAAGGATTAGGAAATTAAAGGATGGAATGGAGAGCGATCACATAAAGGATATCGGTCTTGACCAGAACAAGTGGTTGAGAAAGAAGGTTAGATTATGTATTCCAAATGTGTGAGACATAAGGAGGGAAATTTTAAAGGAATGCCATCGTTCGAAGTTCACTATTCATCCAGGAGGAATGTTCATGTATCAAGGTATGAAGAGAAGTTTCTTCAGGGAAGGAATGAATACGGATGTTGGCTTATGTGTGAAACAGTGTTTGAACTATCAGTAGGTAAAAGCCAAACATCAGAAGACGAGTGGATTACTTCTGCCAATGGATATCCTACTATGGAAGTGGGATTCCATTTCTATGGATTTTATTAATGGGTTGCCGAGATCCAATAGATGGAATGAAAGTATATGGGTCATAGTGGCCAGATTAACTAGGGTGCCCATTTCATTTCGGTTAAGGCAAATAGGACGGCACCTGTATTGGCTAAGTTATTTATGAAGAATGTAGTAAGACTTCACGGAATTCCTAGTAGTATTATTAGTGATAAAGATTCCTTATTCATTAGCGAATTCTGGAAGAGTCTATAGGAAAGTTCAGGAACCAAGCTCAAGATGAGAACCGCTTACCAACCGCATAACGATGGGCAAATGGAAATAGTTAACAAGGTCTTGAAGGACTTGTTGCAAGCTTGTGTATTAGACTTCGGGGGATCATGGAAAGACCACCTACACATAGTCAAGTTTTCGTATAACAATAGTTATCAGACTAGTATAGGGATGGCACCGTTTGAGGCTTTGTATGGAAAACCATGCAAATTCCCTACATGTTGATTAGACACTGGAGATAAATTGTTACTTGGTCATGATATGGTAAAAGAAGCAGGAGAAAAGATTGAGTTGATAAGGGCGAGAATTACGGAAGCTCAGTCTAGGCAAAAAAACTATGCAGATAGAAGACGAATAGATTTATTTTTCTATGTTGGAGATCATGTTTTCATCAAAGTATCGCCAATAAAAGGTGTCATCAGTTTCGGGAAGACGGGGAAGTTAGCACCGAGGTTTGTAGGACCATTTCTTTTTTTAGAAAGGATCGAGAAACTCGCATATAGAGTGGAGTTAACAAGTAGTTTGACATGAGTTCATGATGTTTTCCATGTATCT
The DNA here is from genome assembly GCA_030737815.1 of Allium fistulosum. NCBI lineage: Eukaryota > Viridiplantae > Streptophyta > Magnoliopsida > Asparagales > Amaryllidaceae > Allium > Allium fistulosum. Next base: position 208,430,632 of record CM060904.1, on the reverse strand, counting down.
CATCTAAGGAAGTATGTTAGGGATCGAGACACTACTATAGCACCGATCGTGTTAGAAGATTTAGTAGTGGAAACATACATGACTATAGATAGAAAGCCTATCCGGATAATCGCAAGAGATGAGAAGTTGAGGAACAAGACAGTCAGATTAGTGAAAGTCTAGTGGAGTGACGATGCTAGAGACTGTACTTAGGAAACTAAGAGCAGTATTAGAGACGCTTATCCTGATTTGTTTGCTGGTATCTTTTACCTTTGATAGATTTTTTGTGTACCTTGTCGTAATTTCGAGGATGAAATTCTTTAAGGAGCAGAGATTTAACACCCTATATTTTTAGTAACATCATTTAGAAAATTTTATTAGCTAATTAAATAAAATAATATAAGATGATTAATAGATTGAGATTTGATTTAACTAAGGGTAGTCTTGCCATGTTAAATATGAATCAAAACAAGATAGAATGAATAAAAGTGTTAGGAAATAGGGGAGGGCAAAATGAGAAATAGGATGAACTTACACCGTAATCCCTAAGGAAATCCAACACATGCTCATTGCATTTTTCTCAAGCAAAAATACTCTTAGGCCGGCCACCATTTTCAATGTCAAGAGAATATAAAGCTAGGATTTTCAAGAGGAAGAAGTATATCAACATAATCAAAAGAAAATTTCACATTTTTAATCACAAAGTTAAGGTAAATGATTGCTGCATCTCATTTTTCTTATGTTTATGGTTCCTAGGATACTCTAAAATGTTTTTGCATGGAATGCCATGTTTTGGATGATTAAATGTTTATATATACTTGTTGGTGATTTATGCATGTTCATATTGATTTTTATGATATGTTTTGATATGAAAACCCTATTAAATGACATCTAAATGCCTTGCGAATTTAAATATAGATCAGGAATATTACTTTAGAGATGGGTTTCAATTTTCATAATTTTCTGAATTACTGTGAATTTTATACTAGTGAAGGAAATGATTTATTGGTTTATAAATTATTTACGTCAAAGTAAATAATTATTTGGGCCTGAAATTTATATATGTTAGAAAACACATTGAAAAAGATTTTCTGCATTTTTTAAAGAAATTTCCTAACTGTTTTGATGAATACATAAAATTATTTAAGATATAGAACTTAAATGTTTATATATTTAATGAAGGAAAAGGGGAAATTTTTAAAATAAAATTATAGTTTAATTTTAGGATTATAGCAGTAAATTTAGAAAAGAAAAATTAGCAACCAATAAGTGTTTGACAAACAAGGAAGGTTAGTTGAAAAGTTTACTTAAAAAGGTTTTAAATCAGGAATTCATGCTAAAAGCACGTTACGCCTATTTTGGTTTTGCCCAGGTAGCTTTCGACTAAGACCCTCCGCCTCCTTCCACAAACCAATGCATATAGTACCAACATTTGGTACATTGTGAAATGGAAAAAGGCGGAAGGTAAGAGTTGAAACCAAGAGGTTCGAAAAGGGTCAACGGTAATGTTTATTTAAAAATAAAAGGAAGCGCCTGCTTTGCTTTTGAAAGTTTATGTTTCGACTCAGTTGGCTTTTGACTGGGTCAAATATTTTAAAAGGAAAGGGTTCGAATGGGTTGCACTCTTTTATTATAAGTTATGCTTTCGAAGGGGTTGAAACCCCTAGCTGTTGCCAATCTACCTTTCAAAGTCAATGGTTTCGAAAGGTATACTTTGTTTTAAAAAACTTACCATTTCTCCAATGCTTTGAAAGGGATGGTTTCGACACCATCACTTCTTTACTTAGGAGTGGGTTTCGAAAGGAAGGCTTCTGATTCAAATGTTTTAAATGACCCTTTTTATTCTGATTGAAGTATAACGCAATGGTTTCAAAAGAGTTGGTTTAAATGGTTTTGAAAGGTGTTTTTCAACATGTTTTAAATTGAACCAATGTACTTTCGAAAGGTTTTAGTTTCTATAGGTCTTATGCTTTCTAAAGGTATTTAAAATGGTTTTGAAGTGGTGGTTCCCTAAAGGGTTTCAAAGGAGTCGCAAGGTAGTGCTTCTGATGGTTTCGAAGGGGTTGAAATGGAAGCGTTTTCTAAGGTTTTCGAAGGCATTGTTCTAAAGCATTTTAAGATATGATGTCTAAGGTTTTAATGCTTTCAAACTGAGGGTTTTCAAATGTTTTGAAAGGGGAGATTTTTCCCTTTCCGCCTAGATAATAAAGGGTTTTACTTTGTTTTGAAAGAGAATCTTTCAACAGGATCGAAAGGGGTGCTTTCAAGTGTTAAATGTTTTCATCAACTAAGGTTTGAGTAAAGTATATACGTAACATGGAAAGGTGATTTTGAGTAAAGCATATAGTATATGTATTTTTAAGGAAAATTTTGGGAAGATATCCGTAAATGAAATGACTCAGATACTAGAATATCAGATGGAACTAGTATAGTGTCGTGCTATATACATTAGCTATTGGCCCAGCTAATTTAGTCCAAAATTACAGTGTGTATGGCTTTGTCACAGGTAAGACTAAAATTATGATTACACATAAGAGGAAATATATGTTTGTATACAAATAGGTTATTGGTGATCCTGCAAAACCATTAGGATCAGGTGACCTTGGGAGATGTTTAGTTAGGGACATACCGTCCAGAAGAGGAGTATTTAATATATCAGATTATTTTGTTGTACTGTTTGGTAGGCCCAAGCCAAAGGTTAATAGTCAGCCAAACAAAACTGAAGTGTTTGAATAGATAGTTCTTTTGTTCCTGATATGTATATTTACATAATGATGCTTTACAATATTTAATCAGTTGTGGTTGTAGGAAAAGATTTGTAAAAGTTGTGTTTGAAAAGAATGTTAGTGAGGGGAAATCCGTTCCGCAAAGCGGCATGGTCTCACATAACATTAATAACTGGGATGTATATTATGTTTCACACCAAGCTTTATGTCCAACTCGAAGTTTATGTTTTCCCTTTAAACTCTTCTGTGCTCAAAATTGATTTCCGTAGGCTGAGGGTTGAGGTTCTTTCAGCTTTTAGTAGGATGACGAATAAATCTACCGGAGGCGAGCAGGAGGCTAACGGATAGCTATTTAGGAGTTGTAGTTCTTTGTTTTGTGTTTATTTCCATTGTGTATGTATTAATTCAATTATTTCAATATGACTCTGATCATCCAAGGGGGCATCTTCATATGTTGGTCTTGGCATATTTTGTTATAAGAATATTTTATCATTGCCTAGGAAATGTTTTGGGATTATGTAAAATGAATACAGAACATGTGCTTTGAAAATGTAATGGAAAATTCTGTTTTGAAATTTGTGATTTTTTCCATGTTCAAGTGCTTCTGATATTATAGATCCCATTAACATAGCCGTATTTAGTCGCCGGAAGTTAATACTATAGATGACTGTCGCATCTGTAGGGCTTAGCTTTGGGCCTCTAGACATGGATGTTACAGCTTGGATGATGGGGAAAAGAGAAGGCTAACCTCTAGACAGTTGCAAGAGCCGGCACTCCATTGCTGGAATAGTGTGATAGCAGGAGTTCCAAAGAAAGAACTGACTTGGGCTGATTTCAAATGGAGATTTGAACAGAGGTTCTTATCTAAGGTTGCTAAATTGGAATTGATCAGAAAGTTTATGGACCTTGTTTAGGGAGATATGTTAGTAATCGACTATGCTGCTAAGTTTGATGAGCTGTCTCGATATGGATATGGCACTATAGACACTGACATCGGGAGCACTATGCCATAGATGACCTATCGCAACAAAAATACAAGGTGTTGCTAACTACAATGTAACGATAGGTATGCTGATTATTGTCTATTACAACACACGCTTCAAGGTGTTAGCATAGGTATCAACAAGATGTTGCAGTAGCTATAGTTGTATTCAAATTAAAAAATTAATAAAATTAGCAATCCACATGAATACGATCCAACGGTCTACATTTAATCCAATTGTTAAAATGGATCACCGATCCAAAGGTCTATTGCAACATTAGCTTCAGGATGTTAGTATAGATATCAACATATGTTGCAGTAGCTATACACTTATAAAAATATTATAAAAAATGAGCGGGCTGAAAAAAGAACGCGGGAAGCAGGAAGAAAGCGGCAAAACTTAACACTTAACAAAATAACACTCCGCCGCTCAACCTCTCAAACACTCAGCCTCACAAACGCTCAAACACTCTCAATCGCTGTTTCAATTAGGGCTAAAAGTTCAAGTTTGCAAGCTTAATCGGGGTTCGATTAGGGCAAGTTCGAGTTCAAGTTCAATTAGGGCTTTGGTGTTTCAATTAGGTCTTCAATTAGGGTTCGTTTGGGATTCGAATTTCAGTTAAGGCTTCGATTTAATCTTCTGCTTAAGGTATCACTCTATATATATTTCAAGTTTTTCCTGATTTGATTGTTGTGTTGCCTAATTTACTGATTTACTTGTGAGTTAAGGTGTAATCATATTCCTGATTTTACTTGTGAGTTAACTTGTATGTTATTTGTGTCTAAATTAGTGATGAATGACGAGGAAAAAATATGGGCAGAACTTCCTAAGTTTAGTGAAGGATATATCAGTGGAGTGAAGCGTTTTATTCAAAATACTTTTTCTAGATTCGCGGTAGGTGATGAAATTGCATGCCCTTGCAAAAAGTGTCATAATCGCAAGTGGTATCGTCAAGAGGTAGTCTACGACCATCTGATTTGGAATGGTCCATCTGAATTGTACGTGAAATGGATTTGTGAGGTTTCCTGTGTAGATCCTGAAAGGAGCGATAAGTATATGGATGGTGAAGCGGGAATAAATTTTGGAGATAATCTCGATGAGATGTTGCATCATACTTATGGAAATATGCAGAACAATGAAAGTGGATCTTCTGATGGAGCAAATGGAGTAGATGACAATGCTAGAAAATTTCATCATCATGTTGAAGAGGGAAAGCAGCCATTATATCCCGGGTGTACTAAATTTTCGCGATTAAGTTTCATCATCAGGCTTTATTCTTTAAAATGCCTACATGGAATCACCGAGTCTGCATTTACCGATTTATTAGAGTTGCTAAAAGAAGCTTTTCCACAAGCCCACATCCCTTTTTCTTTCAATGCTACCAAAAATATCATTAAAGATTTAGGCCTCGATTACCAAAGAATACATGCATGTCCAAATGACTGCATGCTATATTGGGCAGAAAATGAAAAGGAAAATAACTACAAAACTTGTGGTGTTTCAAGGTGGGTTATAAAGGAAAAGAAAGCGGCTGTTGACAATGATCCGGAGAAGCGGATTCACAAAGTACCAGCAAAAGTGATGCGTTATTTTCCACTAAAACCAAGGCTGCAAAGGATGTTCATGTCCAAGGAGTATGCAGAACTTATGATATGGCATGCAGTGGGACGAAAAAATGATGGCAGACTTCGACATCCAGCTGATGGCGAGGTTTGGAAGGCGATGGATGCCAAATATCCTCATTTTTCATCTGAAAACAGAAATATCAGGTTAGGAGTAGCCGCTGATGGATTCAGTCCTTTTCGTACAATGACTACTGCTCACAGCACATGGCCAATCATATTGGTAAATTATAACCTTCCACCTTGGTTATGCATGAAGCCAGAAAATTTGATACTTTCAACCCTTATCCCTGGTCCAGAGTCTCCTAAGAATAGCATTGATGTCTACATGCAACCTCTTATCGCAGAATTGAAAGAATTATGGGGTCTTGGCATACAAACTTATGATGCCTTAACTGGTGCTAATTTCACGTTACGTGCAAGCGTGTTATGGACGATCAGCGACTTTCCGGGCTATGCAATGTTATCCGGCTGGAGCACAAAGGGTTATTTAGCTTGTCCCGTATGCCATTTCGAGACTTCTTCAACTTACTTGAAACATAGTAGAAAAATGTGCTACATGAATCATAGGAAATTTTTAGATCCGGAACACAAGTGGAGGTTTGATAAGAAAAGGTTCAATGGTGAAATTGAAATGGGGACATCTCCGGAAATTTTATCCGGGACAGACATTGAAGAATTGTTGGCTGGTTATGAAAATATTTTCGGGCAGAAAGAGGTCAACAAGCATAAAAATGAATCCCCTTTTAAAAAGAAGTCAATATTTTTTAATTTACCATATTGGAGTCACAATGTATGTCGACATAACCTTGATGTTATGCACATGGAGAAAAACATTTGTGATAACATACTTGGTACTTTACTAAATATTGATGGGAAGTCGAAAGACCATTTAAGTGCTCGGTATGATTTACAAGAGATAGGCATTAGGGATGTCCTTCATCCAGTTCTATCAGCTGATGGGAATTACATTCAGATCAGGGCTGCCATATTTGAAATGACGAACAAGGAGAAAGAAATATTTTGCTCGGTGTTGGAGAATGCTAAACTGCCTTATGGTTGTGCAGCTAATATCAGCCGGTATGTAAACAAGAAAGAGAGGAAAATTGCAGGGTATAAGAGCCACGATGCTCATTTTCTTCTCTACTACTTGCTGCAATTTGCTGTGAAGAAATCTGTAAAACCTGAAGTTGCACTACCTATGATAAGATTAGGTGCATTTCTAAGAAGTCTTTGGAGTAAAATTATCAATTTGGCTGATCTCAAGAGGCTACAAAAGGAAATTGTGGAAATTCTTTGTCAATTTGAGATGATATTCCCAAATGCTTTCTTCGATATAATGGTGCACTTGCTAGTTCATTTATGCAAGGAAATTGAATATGGTGGACCTGCACATCTTCGTTGTATGTTTCCTATTGAGCGTTATCTTTGTAAACTGAAATCATATGTTCGCAACAAAAATAAACCTGAGGCGTCCATTGCTGAAGGTTATATTGCAGAAGAATGTTTGATATTCTGTTCAAGGTTCTTAGGTGGCGATGGAGCAGGAAAAATGAAATTTGAAACCTATCCACAGAATCTGGAATATCCTATTGGCACAAGAAGAAACAAAGATGGAAAAGGTATTCATCTAAAAGATTCTCAATGGACGGCATGTCACCGTTACGTTCTATTCAATTGTGGTAACAAGGAAATAGAGAGTTTACTTGAGTAAGTTTTTAAGTTTTATTTTTATTTTAGTAATTATTGAAGAATTAGAAATTTTGTGTCCATCTTTTATTAACCAGGTCTTTATTCTAGGAAACATCGAGCTTTAGTTGATGGTCATGCATTATCAAAAAAATATAAAAGAGAGAGAGAACACAGTCAAGAATTTTGGAAGTGGTTAAAGGAAGAGGTTGGGAAAAAGGAGGACATTTCAAAAGAAGTACAACTGCTTGCAATGGGCCCTCTTACAACAGCTAAGAGATTTACTGGATATGTTATCAATGGATACAGATTTTATACAAAGTTCAGAGATGCCAAATGTACAACACAAAACAGTGGTGTATTTTTGACAGCCTTGACTACTAGCTTTGCAAGTTCGAAAGATCAAAATCCATTGGTTGGTGAAGTTAATTACTATGGATCAATTGAGGAAATATTAGAACTAGATTATTGGGGAGAATTTAGTGTGGTTTTATTTAAGTGTTGTTGGTACCAAGAAGAGAAAGATTTATATGGGCTGACTCGTGTCAATTTTAATCGATTGTGCCAGAAATCTGATCCTTATGTTATGGCTTCACAAGTACAACAGGTGTTTTATATAGAAGATCCAATTGATAAGATGTGCCACAATGTTATCAAGAAATTGCCGAGAGACTAGTGTGAAATCGAAAGCGAAGATGCAAATGAAGATTTGAATGATATCCAGCCTGCTTATGAAATGCGAAATCAAGATTTTGATGTTCGCTGGTGTAGAGATGATGTCCCAATAAGACAAATCCGCCTTCCACCTAGCAAAGTGAAAGAAAATGCTTCTTAATTTCTATGTATCACTATCATATTTAATTAAGTAACCAAATTTAAGTTAGAAAATGTTGTTTCTGCCTTGATTAAATGTTGTAACTGATGTGTCATATTTGTGGCTTTTTTTGTCTCTTTTTTAGTGTTTCTGCCTTTATTACATTTTAGTGAAGTGACTGTTTTATTTTATAATGCAGTTGGTTTATTTTAATTTGTAATTATGTCATTCTAATGTTAATTCCTTCATTTTGTGTAGGATGGAGGCAAATCTTATATTCCATCACAAGGGAAAATTTGAGAAGAATGGATATGTTGGTGGAGAAGAGAGTTTTGTCAAGGGCGTTGATCAGGATATGTTTTCTTACACAGTACTGATGGAGTATGTCAAGGAAGAGCTAAAGTACACTGAAATTGGAGGAGTATATTCATGGAAAGGTACAATGAGTGGGTGGAAATTGGTGAGCAATGATGCAGATCTGTGGGAGTTCATGCAAATAAAAAATAATGGTGATCACATTGATTTCTATGTCGACACCGTGGTCAATGATAAAATTGAGCCAATGAAACAAATGCAGCCACATGTCATTGTACGCCCAAGGAAGAATCTGTTGTGTCCAGGTATAAAAATATCTTCTCATTTGTACTATTTTGATGAATTTGGTCATAAGAAAACTAACAATGAAACAACCTATTTATGATTACTTTCAAATGAATTTAAACCAAGATCCAATTTTGAGCATCCGACTCGAAAATTCATAAATAATAAAGGAACTGGAATATTAATATACACGGTCAAGTCATAATTTCTTTAATTAAGTTTAAATAATTATGTTTATGACATGATAAACTTGACTTTTATGTCGTTGTATGTTTGCAGCTGTGAAACCACAGAAACGGCAATTTGTCACCACTCACCGTTTGCAACAGGCAGCAAAAAACAAGAAGCAGACTGAAGTCTTTACTCCTAGAAAGTCAGACCGGCTAAACAATCAACAGCCAGCAAAAACCAACGAGACACAGACTGATCAAGTCCTTACTCCTAGAAAGTCGACACGGCTAAACAATCAACAAGTGAGCGAAGCTGCTGTGAGTCCACGCATGAACAGGAAAAAGGTGATCAGCAAGAAGTCACCAGAGAAGAAAAAGGTGATCAGTAATTCTACAAAGACACCAGAGAAGAAAAATCCAACTGAAGTCAGCGATGCAACTTTGAATATCAACTCAGCAAGTGTCAGGAGTAAATTGGATTTCTATAATCCTCCCGTTGAAGAGGAAAATACGGATGAAAATGAGATTCAAGTAAGAAGACTACAATCTGATCTTCTAATATGATGTTCTACATATTTTGATAATATTTACAATAATGTCTTGTTAAATTACTTTCAGGATGATGATCTACCACCTCCACCACCTCCATCGCTTACAGAATACGAAAAGGAGAGAGCTAAACATGTGTCGCAGAAGAATAGTGTTTTTGAAGCTCTTGGGATGCCTAAATTAGTTACTAGACTGATAAATGAATTTGAAAAAAATAAAGGAAAATCAAAAATGCTAGCTGGAAGCGAAGATTATGCTCCAGAAGAAGAGGAACCTAGTGAAAATGATACTTCAAAAAATTCAGTAAAGGTTCGTTATAGGTGAAGATTTAATTTTATGTTGGTAATTATAGATTAGCTTCCTTATTTTTTTTATTTTATTGTTTTTGTGTGCGTATTTTAGAGAACCAAAACGATTACGATTACAAAGCCTCAGTCTGGACCAACAACTCGTTCACGAGCCAATGTTCAATCTACAACCGATAAGAATGCAACTCCGAATGCAGGGGAAAATCCAGTTCCTACACAAACTGTTGATCCACCATGTAGCATTGAGTTACCACACAATGAAGGAATAGGAACAATGTCTGCTTATTTGGCTATGCGAGAACGCCAGAAGAATAACAGTAGTGGAAGTGGAAGTGGAAGGAAGAAGGCTGTCGTCGGAAATGTGTCGACAAATATTGAAAACGAAGAAGATGAAGATGAAGAAGCTAAAGGTATTATCTAATTGAGTTCTGATTTTAATGGTTTAAGTTCTCATTTAAGTTATGTCTAGCCTTCTCATTACTATTGTATGTACTTTGTAACATTAGTGGGAGCTCCCAGAAGGCTCAGAGGAAAAACAAAGATGGATAAAGTTCATTCAAGGTCATATGACAAAAGAGTTCTAATCCAAATGAATCATCGGGGCCAACCTGTTTCAGACGATGACAAAGTATTGTCTGAACTGAGTTATTTTTTAGGAACACTGAAGAGGAGTGTTCCACTTACTTACAAGTCTTGGTTTGATGTTCCTGCAAGTTTGAAAGGCACGCTGTGGAACTATGTTAAGGTAATTTGCAAACTTAGCTGAATTTTAATTAAATATATGTAACTTGTCACAAAAGTAGCATGACTGTTCTTTTTAATGTTTGATTTGTATTTAAGCAACGGTATATTATTCCGGATGAATGTGAATATTGGGTTTTGAAGTCAATTCGTGACTCTTGGAGGGGGTACAAGAGTCGTATTAAAAAGGCACATTATAGGGCCTATGAAACTGATGAAGAGAGGCTTGAAAATAGGCCGGACGAAATTCCACTTGCGGATTTCCGAGTACTCATGATGTATTGGGGAGATGAAAAAATTCAGGTATAATTTTAAATTTTATCACAGAATTTATTTCCCTTTCTATTCATTCAAATCAGGCAGATAAACATCTTTATTTTATGTTTTTATAGAACAAGGCCCTTACAAATTGTGCAAGTCGGAAATTGTATACAGACACACACACTGCTGGTCCAAAACTTTTTTCTCAAATTCGGCATAAGATGGTATGTATTTTGCTTATTTTTATGGTTGGCTGGGTATGCATTTTCACATTAATTTACGACTCAATAGCTATTATTACCATTTGCTAAAAAAATACATAAAATCTATAAAAATATAAATGAGCCTTTCTTTGCCCTTGTTTGGGATAGAAAACTCAGTTCTTTTCCAAACCAGTGTCCGTCATGCTCATGCATTTGTACACATTTGGTCAATATATGTCAGCAAGTTAGATGCATATTAAACATTAAATATGAGTCCAATCCGTCTCTGTGGAAATTATTAATACAGTGTTTAAGGTATTTGGCAAATTTAGTGATGGTTAAGGTATTGCACCCATCTTAGGGTACTGCAAACTCGAATGCAGTATCCTTGTTTGTATAATTTCTGAAACTTAGTGATGGGTTGGTTTGGGACAGTCGAGAAAATGTTTGGGACAGCAAAAGTATCCTTGTTTGGGACAGTCGAGAAAATGTTAGTGATATTGTTGCTACATATGTTGTGATTTTATACTTGCTGTTTCTTTATTTTTGCACTTGTAAGCTGCTGTTGCTCCATTTTTGCATCTGTGAGTTGCTGTCTAACCTTTTAAATAAAATTAACAACAGCAGCTTTCATTGGTGCATCTGTGAACAGTTTTATCTGTGAGTTTCTGTTTCAAAATGTGACATTAAATAAAATTAACAAATATAACATCTGAATTTAATAGTGATATATGTTCTGGAAAAATTGGTTTGATATTCTTTTGCTGTCTAACTTTTTTCATTTAATTTGTATCAGTCCAACGAATCAGATGGAGAGCTTTTTGTTAGAACTCGCAAGCGGAAAGAAGGAAAGGTGTACAAGACCGATACTTCAGTAATGAAGTATAGAGTTGTAAGAATTTTAATTTCTCTTCATTCAGATGTCAAAAAAATGCTTCATTTTGCACATCAACATTTTGAAACTGCTTCAGATGTTATATTTGTTAATTTTATTTAATGTCACATTTTGAAACTGCTTTATTTTGCAGGATAAGATTCAAAAAGCAATAGGTGAAGGAGGAAGTGATGAAGTTGTTCAAGAACTGATTTCTGATGGAAAGCGGCACGGTCTAACTTGGCTTATAGGATGGCACACAAAGTCTGCAGAAGTTTCAAAAGATGCCCCAACAACAAGCACATACATACAGGAGCTGGCAGCAAAGATAAAGGAAAATATAGTTGAAGAAGTCGAAGCAAAGGTGAACAAGAGGGTCAAAGATGAATTTGATGCAACGGTGAACCGAAAAGTTCAGGAGAACTTGTCATGGGTGCTTAAGAAATTAGGCGAAGCTAACCCTGACATGCAAATTGATGTTGCGGGTCTTTGTGCGACCGTCTGCAGTGATGAAACTGGCACTGGAGCCACTAGAGGCACTGATGGTACTGGTGGCTCGGAAGCATGAAATTTGGAGGCTCGCAAAGATGAATTCACGTGTAGTATGTAGAATTTAATTAGTATGTACTGGCTGTTAATATGAATGCACTGGCTATGTTTGTTATTTTGTACTTGACTAAAACTTGTGTTGCTGGCTGTTATGAAACGACTTGTTGTTTGGCTGTTATGAAATGAATAGCTCTTTGGCTACTATGAAATGCAGTGTAATGTTGCAGTAGTATGATGTTGCAGTACATTTCCAATTTAAATTGCAAAAAGTGTTGCCGTAGATATGATATAATGTTGTAGTATGTGATGTTAAATGTGGTAATAAACTGAAAAAGTGTTGCCATTTTATTGGTAAAAGTGTTACCATAGATTAATGAATGTGGGCCCCACAAAACGGTTCCGTTAAGTTGGTTAACAGAATTAGTGGGCCCCACATGTTGGGGCCCAGATTGTGGGACCCACTTTTTGGTAAATTTAGTACCTGTGGCAACAACAGAACCGATGTTGCCTTAGGGTCACAAAGATGTTGCATTTGAGTCTACGGCAACGCGGCAAAATGCAACACCGAGAAAGTGTTGCCTTAGCTCGTTTTTGGCCTCCAGCAACATTATTTGGCACTTTCTGCATCACTTCTTGTGTGTTGCAGTATGCAATCTATGGCGTAGTGGAGGAATGAGAGATTCATTCTCAGACTAAGGCCTGAGCTAGCCAAAATGATCGTGACACATGTCCGAGAACCTATAATGTGGTGGTAAAGATGGCTATTCTCCATGAAGAGATGGTTGATGTTTCTGCTAGGGAGAAGCCAGTTGAATCCCAAGGTCCTCAGGGAAAGAAGAGGAAATTCCTTAAGAAGAAGGGAGCCCAGAAATGAGAGGTTGCTAAGTAGGCAAAGTCTGATTTGGTGTGCTTCAAGTGTGATACGAAAGGTCATTATGCTCACAAGTGCCGGACAGGCAACGGGATGAAGCCTGCCGAGAAGAAGAATGTGAAATGCTTCAACTGCGATAAAGTGGGGCATTATAAGATACCATTATCCATAGCCAATTAGGGCGGACATAGGGCAGGTATTTGCTATTGGACAACCATCTTTTTCTAGGCCTACTGCCAAAGTTAAAGGGAAAACTATGATGGAAGTTACGCTTTTGGTTCAGAGCATACTAGTTAGGGTACTACTTGCACCGGTGCATTATTATCATTTGTATTACAGTATTTGGTTGATAGGTTATTGATAGAACCCACATACCTTATTACCTCCTTAAGGGTTGCGAATCCAAATGGAGGGTATGCAACTTTAGGGTTAAGTTGTGACCAGTTAGAACTTGATTTGTTGCATCATAAGTTTGCATGCAGTCTGTATGTTTTTTATTTCATAGATTTTGGGATCATTTTGGGTAGAATGGGTAAGTATGAGCCTAGCTTATTTTGCCAGGATAGGGAAATGTAACGACCCGTAAATTTTAACCGTTTTAATAATATGATTAATTTAATTTTTGTGAAATTGCAAACAATAAAATTTTGAAATGAAATTTAATTTTTGAAATGTGTCTAGTTAAACATAGCAACTGGTAAATTTTCATCCGAAAATATGAAAGTTTATTTTCGTGTGTAATTTTATTTCAATTTAATCAGTTAGGAATGGATGAAAATAAAATGTTTTCGAAACCTGAATATTTTTACATAGAAAAATTCTAAATCATCTTCTAAGCAAGACGTCATTTTTCGTCTTTCCAAATTCGGACTTCTTTAGCTCCGTCGATCTTATTTTTCTACGTTTTGCTGCATTTTTCTCTAGTAGAAAATTTCGAATTTTATAGATTCAATCGTACCACTGATATCTATATACCGTTTTGATCGTCTCGTCGTGCTGGTCTATGCGGTATATTTAATCCTGTGTTTTGGTATGTGGTACACGTCAGAAATGACAAAGTGGCTTGTTGTATCGGATGCCGTATCGGTTCCGCATTCACGCCTTTTGGTTACCTCTATCTATTAATTTCCACCGTATACATCATTGAGCCATTTCTGATTAATATTTTTGAATTCAGCGGATGTGACTTTTGCTTTTTGACTAGTTCCAACATTTATTTCGTTGGTTCATTTATCCATTTACGGTTCTATGCCTTGAAAAATTACAAAGTAGCATATATGTGGACAGACACATGCTCTTCTTTTTGCGGATCCACTAAAGCTTGTTCATCTTCTTCAAGCTCCAAAACTTCATGGCCGAAATCTATTACTTCCTTCTTTGAAAAAAAATGAATAAAGTTATATTTAATTGTTCCAAAATCTTGCTCGTCCCTACATTTTTCCTGAACCTTGTGGCGCATCTTCTCCTTCTTCTTCGTGCTTCACCGACCCCCTCCTATCCCTTCCACGTAAGCGTGACCACCCTCTCCCTGACTCTTTCCCCTCCACTGCGGCGCATCTCCCTCTTGAACTCGACAGCCTAACAACCGAGCCCACCAACCAATAGCAGAGCCTCCCCTTCAACCAGCCTTCCCACTCGACAACCATGCGTGCCCATTCCCTACCCGCCGAGTTAGCCTGACCAAACTCCTCATCGCCACTCATCATCTCCTCATCCAACCTGCTCTCACCTCCACCCAACTCCCCTGGTCTTCCCCCGAGGCAATCACCACTCAGTTATACACCGTCCCCTTCCTCCTTCATTTGTAGATCACCGCCATTAGCCTCGCCCAGTAGCTTAAGGCTCAATCGCAACCCGAGACCCAATTCCTCCTCTTAGCCTCTCGTGCCCACTGTCCTGGTTTCACAGCCGAGGTCACCTCAGCCATAGACTCCAGTAGCCGCATCTCTCCTTCTTTCATATATGTATGTTGCATGTGAGTAAGTATATATAAGTTTTTATATATATATTTGTTAATGTAATATGTTCGTTTGTATATTTTTATTTTCATATGAGTTTATATATTTAGTTTTCTTTCTTTCAATAGTTTGCTGTTAGATAAAATGTTAGTAGATATGTTGGATCGTATAAAATATGTTTACAGTTTACATCTTTTATCTAATACATATTAGTAGTATATTAAATTTTAGTTATATATACTATGTTCTTTTCAGAATATATATAGATACTGTGTTAGTTTTATAAAATACTAGTTATAAAATATGTTGTTGATAAGTATGTGTTGATTTGTAAGTATAGTATATATTCTATTATATGTGGTGTGTACTGCATGTTAGTTTATATTGAATTTTAAAATATGTCTGTATTCGTTTATTTTGTTTTGAGAAAACTATATAGGATCTGGGTGTATACTTATTTATATATAGCATATGTTATTGTTTTATAATATGTTAGTGTAATATGTTAGCTTATGACCAAAAATATATATATAATCGGTCTGCACATATCTATGCTTATATATTAATGTGTATATGCATTGTTTACATACTCAAGTCTGCATATTTCATTTATAGTCTGGTTTTTTTTGTATAATCTGCATGTTGTTATAGTCTGGATACAAAATATATTTACATTTTTTAAAGTATAGTCTGCATATTTATCCATCTAATTGTTTGTAGATATACAAGTTTATATAAGTGTGTATGACTTGTTTGAGTTTATAGATATATTATAATAAAGTAAGTTATCTCGATTTTCATAAGAGATATTGATTTAAAATATATATTGGGTATATATTCTAAATATATGGGTTTCAATTTAATAATGATTTTGTATATACCTATAAATATTTTTATTTTAATATATGCTTTAAATTTAATATTGGGTTTTGTATAAAGGAATTTATTTTAATATGACTTAATATTAGACTGTAAATTTTTAATATGTTTGTTCTCATCGGTTCCTATCTATCAGTTTGTCCGTCGAATTCGTGCCAATCTCGCTTTGCTTTGGAACTCGTGCTTGGATCCATAACCCATTTCATTGTCTATTCTCTCTAGCCTCAAAAGGTGAGCAATCACTCACGATTAATGTTCTTTTATTTATAAAATTTGATTTCAATTGAAACGACAATTGAAATATGCTGCTGTTAGTTATTTACACTGTTATGTATGCTATTATCTTTATCAGTTCACTTGTGACATCTAACACCATTACCTGTTATTTGTACAATGATAATCCAGTTTGGTAGATAAATGATTGATTGTTTGATGTTGACATTTGACGTTAAATTGTTAATGTTGTAAGTGATAAATAATTTGAAATTGAAATTGGCGTAGGATAGTAAGATTTGATATATGTTAAATTTGATTAGATGACATTTGCATAATATGACCCTTTTAAATGTTGAATTAATTGACATGTAGAAATTTGATAAAATACAACTTGAACCTTTCAAATGTTTGTTGCTTAAATTGATGTTGTATGAAATTGAAAAATAGATACGAAGTGAAGAACCGTATAAAGATTTGTGTAATAATCTTTAATCTACATGAAATGATAGTGTAGATTCTAGAAATAATTATATTAATTCGCACAAATAACAATGTGAATTAATACGGTTATTTCGGGATTATTTGAATTGATTATTGGATTGTTATTGATTGTTGTTATTGCTTGTTTATTTACTTTGACACCATCCCAATTATCACACTGCAAGTTCCCTTTGCTATGCTTTGATTTTTGAATTGAATTAGAATCGAGTTGAAATGGTAAATACCCAAATTAAACTTTGACCTAGGATAGAGAATTAAATAAAACCCGATTGGTCAATAATTTGATTTAAAATAAAATAAAGTTTTTGCTGAAAGGATAAGATTTTGAAATGAAGCTGGAATTTGAATTTTTAATGAAAGGAAAAGTTCATATTTAAAATCTGAAACAAATATTGACATGAGAGTTGTTGAAAGATCGTTATTTTGAAATTAATTATTTGAAAATTTAATTTGGAACTTTTCATTGAATTAAGTTTGAAATGATTTAATATTTAAGTTTTGAAATATTTAATAATTAAATAAGATTTGATTATTTGATAATTAAATAAAAATTTGAATTCTTTGATAAGAGAAATTGAACTTTTGAATAAGTGAATTTTACTATGTAAATAATTGAAATTGAGTTTCTTTATTAAGTTTGGGAAAATTATTTAAGTAAGTAAATAAGTGAAATTGAATTTCTTTAACAAGAAATAAAATGTGATTTATTGAAATTAATGTAAGACTTGAAATTTAAAGAATTTGATTTGATGAATTTAATTTAATTCAATTTGTAAGTTTTGATATAATGAAGTTGAATTTAAATAATGGGTTTAATGAATTGGAAATTTAATAGAAATTGTTTTGAATGGCAAATTTACTTAATGAATATTGAATGAAATCGATAAATGAATTTAAATTGATTTAAATGTTAAATTAAATTAATTTAAATGATTTTGGAATGAGAATTATATATACGAACTTGAATTAATATTTGAATTGTGTTAAATAAAAATTAAAATTGAATTATAAGATTTCAAAACGGCAAGTTGGAAATTTTGAACTTAAACTATGGAAAATTGAAATAGGAAGACAAATGAAATGTTGATTTATAAACTCTAATTGAAATTGGAATTGATTTGGTTTTGAAATTTACTAAACGACCAATCAGTATAATAATTACGAAAGTTATTAAAGAGACCGGAATCGGTTAGGGACATACTCTCTGTCTAAATCGAAAACAACTTTAATAACTACACGCGGAGTGTGATCGATCCAGATTAAAGTGGTTGGAATGATGAACGTGATGACTGAAGAAAGAGAACGATAATGGATAGCCTTGACACTTGTGTCAAATTGGAAATGACTAAAATAGGAGCCGTGCCGGGACAAATGGGGTTAGCTGCCTCGAGCGAACACACTTCTTCGAAAACTACTCATTACTTGTTGTCGATTGGTGCACCTTTCATTTGGGAGTGTTGTTTCGCGGTGTTGCGATCGCTACGGCGATGCGTTCTCACCAGTCCGGATCAGGAAAATGGTAGTTTCACTACCTTGGGTATTGCCTCATATGCCTTGTCATACTTGTATCCCTATATACACGACCACTACGATTTGTTTTGTGTTATACCTATGGAGTACTCCCTGATATCCTACTAGTTTACGGTGGAGTTTACAGTGCTGTATAGACTATAACGCTTATATAAAATGTGTTAAGGGGGATAATGGTAACGCCTTGACACCATTTTGATATTTTATATTATTGATAGGCATTATCTACTTATCGTACACTACTACATAGTAGATAGTTTAACGGATCCTTAAAGGATGGTTATTCCAAACATCCTTTGAGTTACTTTTATTTTAGTTGCTATTTCACTTGAGTTGGATTTATTGATATAAGAATGTTAATCCTGACTCGTGTGTTTTGTGTTTTGCTTTACGCTCAGGTCAGACGAGTGTACCAGTATTCGAGACTTACCTTTGGAGTTGGAGCTTCGCTTGGAGATCCAGCTATCTATCCAAGTTTCAGATATTCAGTTGATTCCAGTGATGTATTCTAATATTGTATTTGATTAGTGTATTCGAGACATCTGTTGTACCTAATTTAACACTGATATGTATATAGTAGCTTCATGAACTACTATCTTTTGTTTCCGCTGCATTTATTACTCTGTGTATGTGATATGTGATTATTTATTTACTATATATGTTAAGTTTTGCCAAATTTAAATTAACAATTCGGTATTTTGAATTATTCAAGTCCAACATGTGCAGATGCGAATGGTCCAAAATAGCGGGTCGTTATAGTTGGTATCAGAGCTTTGGGAGCTCTAGGCAAAACTTAGCATATAGGGTAAATGTATTTACAGAATCACTCTCATTCGAGTTTCAATCTCTTCATTTTGACTTAATTCCTTTGAATTTTGGAACGTTCCCTACGGTTCTAAAATTCATTCGTGTCCCTCACTATTCGTCTTCTTCCAATTCAAGAGTATCCCATAACTCCAATTCGAATGATCTTTATAATGAATCGGCGGTCTCGCCAAACTTCGAATGATTTATAAAGGGGTGAAACTCCTTTACAATAGGCATTGATTTACCAGAGATTTCTGTATCCTCGGTTTACGATGCTATCTATCTCCTGCTATACCTAAATTCTATTTCTTGAGATCGAATGTCGATTTACCTCGGAATTCCACATCGATCTTATTCTTGAAGTCACGGTCGCCCCGGTTATGGTTGCCCGTGATTTATATAAGATTATCTATTTCCTTATTCGCTTAAATAGTCATCTTATCTTTCGTTCCAACTTATTCTCTAATCAAAATTTTCTTTGATTGAATTAATCAAATTTGAATCTCTGTCCTTGCTTTGAAAATTTATTCTTGTATAGAGTATTTGTAAATCTATATTTAAATGTTTTAGATATTGTGTTGTTTGAGTTGTTATTGTTGATTTGGGTTTTCGATCGATTCGTCTGATCAACGCTATCGATAGAATTTCCAAAACGCTTGAACAGAGCAAACTGACATAATATTATTTTTAAATTTGGTAAATGAAATAAATTTTGAATAATTATATTATATATATAAGTATGATTTTCAGAATTTTGATAGTTAATTAAATTGTTTATTAATAAGTAATATTGGATTTTAAATATGTCACCTGAACAATTGGCTTTTGTCTCGTATATAAATAATTGAAATAAAAACAAGGTTTATAATTTATTTGAAAATTTTAATGAATTTAAATCAAGAAACTGAGAATTTAAATTTCTGGTGATTTCAAACTTTGATTTGAAAGTTTTAAAGTGTATAGTATTTAAAATATTTTCAAGTAGAAATCATTCCAAGAAATTTTAGATGTTTAATCAGTGCTCTTCTCTTTGTCGCTGGAAAATAATTTCGATGATGACGGCCGCATCATCGACATTCATTTTCGAGTTTCGAAGTAGAGAAACCATTCTGTAACTTTGCTATGGTTTTGTTTGGGAAATATTTTAATTTGAATTTCTTAAGTATGACTTGATTTATATATATATATATATATATATGGGAATATTATTTAAAAGTTAATTTGATTTAATATATATAGTATATACATAATTATCTCTAAAGGGTTTGAAATTAAACGGAAATTTAATTCTTAAATTTATGTTAAAGGATGTTTTCAATTATAAATAAAGCTAAATTTTGGATAAATATTTAAACTTGAAATAATTGAATTTGAAAATTTTATTTGTATAGTACTAAATTGCATTTCAATATAACTTACCAAAATTATTCAGAAGTTAAAATGTAATAGGATAATATACAAGATAAAATGATTTATAAATCAAAATTTGAGTGTTTATAATAAATATTATACACTTAGATTTTAATTATAAAAAAATGCTAATAAAGATGATAGAATAATAGGTTAATTGAACGAGATGAATATAATAATTTTGTTTTGGAAGAATTAACAAATTGAAATTTGATCAACTTATGGAAATACCTTAAATTTAAACCCATTATTGAATATAAATTAATTTAAATTGAAATTTTTATGGTTTAAATTAATTTATAGGGTTTAAATATACGTAATAAGATATATTAAGTGGAATAAACTTAATAATAATTTGGAATAAAAGAATTAACTTTGTTGAATAAAATATGAGTACAATAAATGATTATAAAAATTGATGATTTAGAAATTGTTAATTGATAATATACAATATAAATTGTCTTTATAAATAAAATTTGAGTGCGCATAAAAATATTATACACTTAAAAGTTTAATTAATAAAATGGTTAATAGAGATAAATTGAATACTAAGTTAGTTGAATAATAAATGGATTAATAAATGAATTGTTGTTTGAAATAAAATTTGTAACAAACAATGATAATTGAAAATAAACCAAGTTAATGAATTATCTTGAATTTAAAGTCAATTGTTGAATAAATTAATTTAAATTGAAATTTATATGGTTTAAATTAATTGTTTTATTTTGGAATTCAAGTCTATTTTCTTCTGGTTGGTTCTATTCTCCTATCTCGTTCCTTTTCAGGGACGAAAAGTTTTGAGTGGGGGAGAGTGTAACGACCCGTAAATTTTAACCGTTTTAATAATATGATTAATTTAATTTTCGTGAAATTGCAAACAATAAAATTTTGAAATGAAATTTAATTTTTGAAATGCGTCTAGTTAAACATAGCAACTGGTAAATTTTCATCCGAAAATATGAAAGTTTATTTTCATGTGTAATTTTATTTTAGGAATGGATGAAAATAAAATGTTTTCGAAACCTGAATATTTTTACATAGAAAAATTCTAAATCATCTTCTAAGCAAGACGTCATTTTTCGTCTTTCCAAATTCGGACTTCTTTAGCTCCGTCGATCTTATTTTTCTACGTTTTGCGGCATTTTTCTCTAGTAGAAAATTTCAAATTTTATAAATTCAATCGTACCACTGATATCTGTATACCATTTTGATCGTCTCGTCGTGCTGGTCTATGCGGTATATTCAATTCTGTGTTTTGGTGTATGGTACACGTCGGAAATGACAAAGTGGCTTGTTGTATCGGATGCCGTATTGGTTCCGCATTCACACCTTTTGGTTACCTCTATCTATTCATTTCCACCGTATACATCATTGAGCCATTTGTGATTAATATTTTTGGATTCAGCGGATGTGACTTTTGCTTTTTGACTAGTTCCAACATTTATTTCGTTGGTTCATTTTTCCATTTACGGTTCTGTGCCTTGAAAATTACAAAGTAGCATATATGTGGACAGACACGTGCTCTTCTTTTTGCGGATCCATTGAAGCTTGTTAATCTTCTTCAAGCTCCAAAACTTCATGGCCGAAATCTATTACTTCCTTCTTTGAAAAAAAAATGAATAAAGTTATATTTAATTGTTCCAAAATCTTGCTCGTCCCTACATTTTGCCTAAGCCTTGTGGCGCATCTTCTCCTTCTTCTTCGTGCTTCACCGACCCCCTCCTTTCCCTTCCACGTGAGCGTGACCACCCTCTCCCTGACTCTTTCCCTTCCACTACAGCGCCTCTCCCCCTTGAACTCGACAGCCTAATAACCGAGCCCACCAACCAATGGCAGAGCCTCCCCTTCAACCAGCCTTCCCACTCGACAACCATGCGCGCCCATTGCCTACCCGCCTAGTTAGCCTAACCGAACTCCTCATCGCCACTCATCATCTCCTCATCCAACCCGCTCTCACCTCCACCCATCTCCCCTGGTCTTCCACCGAGGCAATCACCACTCAGTTCTACACCGTCCCCTTCCTCCTTCATTTGCAGATCACCGCCATTAGCCTCGCCCAGTAGCCTAAGGCTCAATCGCAATCCGAGACCCAATTCCTCCTCTTAGCCTCTCGCGCCCACTGTCCTTGTTTCTCAGCCGAGGTCTCCTCAGCCATAGACTCTAGTAGCCGCATCTCTCCTTCTTTCATATATGCATGTTGCATGTGAGTAAGTATATATAAGTTTTTATATATATTTGTTAATGTAATATGTTCGTTTGTATATTTTTATTTTCGTATGAGTTTATATATCTAGTTTTCTTTCTTTCAATAGTTTGCTGTTAGATAAAATGTTAGTAGATACGTTGGATCGTATAAAATATGTTTACAGTTTACATCTTTTATCTAATACATATTAGTAGTATATTAAATGTTAGTTATATATACTATGTTCATTTCAGAATATATATAGATACTGTGTTAGTTTTATAAAATACTAGTTATAAAATATGTTGTTGATAAGTATGTGTTGATTTGTAAGAATAGTATATATTCTATTATATGTGGTGTGTACTGCATGTTAGTTTATATTGAATTTTAAAATATGTCTGTATTCGTTTATTTTGTTTTGAGAAAACTATATAGGATCTGGGTGTATACTTATGTATATATAGCATATGTTATTGTTTTATAATTTGTTAGTGTAATATGTTAGCTTATGACCAAAAATATATATATAATCGGTCTACACATATCTATGCTTATATATTAACGTGTATATGCATTGTTTATATACTCAAGTCTGCATATTTCATTTATAGTCTGGTTTTTTTTGTATAATCTGCATGTTGTTATAGTCTGGATACAAAATATATTTACATTTGTTTAAAGTATAGTCTGCATATTTATCCATCTAATTGTTTGTAGATATACAAGTTTATATAAGTGTGTATGACTTGTTTGAGTTTATAAATATATTATAATAAAGTAAGGTATCTTGATTTTCATAAGAGATATTGATTTAAAATATATATTAGGTATATATTCTAAATATATGGGTTTCAATTTAATAATGATTTTGTATATACCTATAAATATTTTGATTTTAATATATGCTTTAAATTTAATATTGGGTTTTGTATAAAGGAATTTATTTTAATATGACTTAATATTAGACTGTAAATTTTAATAGGTTTGTTCTCATCGGTTCCTATCTACCAGTTTGTCCGTCGAATTCGTGCCAATCTCAATTTGCTTTGGAACTCGTGCTTGGATCCGTAACCCATTTCATTGTCTATTCTCTCTAGCCTCGAAAGGTGAGCAATCACTCACGATTAATGTTCTTTTATTTATTAAATTTGATTTCAATTGAAACGACAATTAAAATATGCTGCTGTTAGTTATTTACACTGTTATGTATGCTATTATCTGTATCAGTTCACCTGTGACATCTGACACCATTACCTGTTACTTATACAATGATAATCCAGTTTGGTTGATAAATGATTAATTGTTTGATGTTGACAATTAACGTTAAATTGTTAATGTTGTAAGTGATAAATAATTTGAAATTGAAATTGGCGTAGGATAGTTAGATTTGATATATGTTAAATTTGATTAGATGACATTTGAATAATATGACCCTTTTAAATGTTGAATTAATTGACACATATAAATTTGATAAAATACACCTTGAACCATTTAAATGTTTGTTGCTTAAATTGATGTTGTATGAAATTGAATAATAGATACCAAGTGAAGAACCGTATAAAGATTTGTGTAATAATCTTTAATCTACATGAAACGATGGTGTAGATTCTAGAAATAATTATATTAATTCGCACAAATAACAATGTGAATTAATACGGTTATTTCGGGATTATTTGAATTGATTATTGGATTATTATTGATTGTTGTTATTGCTTGTTTATTTACTTTGACACCATCCCAGTTATCACACTACAAGTTCCCTTTGCTATGCTTTGATTTTTGAATTGAATTGGAATCGGGTTGAAATGATAAATACCCAAATTAAACTTTGACCTAGGGTAGAGAATTAAATAAAACCCAATTGGTCAATAATTTGATTTAAAATAAAATAAAGTTTTAGTTGAAAGGGTATGATTTTGAAATGAAGCTGGAATTTGAATTTTTAATGAAAGGAAATGTTAGTATTTAAAATCTGAAACAAATATTGACATAGTAGTTGTTGAAAGATCGTTATTTTGAAATTAATTATTTGAAAATTTAATTTGGAACTTTTCATTGAATTAAGTTTGAAATGATTTAATAATTATGTTTTGAAATATTTAATAATTAAATAAGATTTGATTATTTGATAATTAAATAAAAATTTGAATTCTTTGATAAGAGAAATTGAACTTTTGAATAAGTGAATTTTACTTCGTAAATAATTGAAATTGAGTTTCTTTATTAATTAAGTTTTGGAAAATTATTTAAGTAAGTAAATAAGTGAAATTGAATTTCTTTAACAAGAAATAAAATGTGATTTATTGAAATTAATGTAAGACTTGAAATTTAAAAAAATTTGATTTGATGAATTTAATTTAATTCAATTTGTAAGTTTTGATATAATGAAGTTGAATTTAAATAATGGATTTAATGAATTAGAAATTTAATAGAAATTGTTTTGAATGGCAAATTTACTTAATGAATATTGAATGAAATCGATAAATGAATTTAAATTGATTTAAACGTTAAATTAAATTAATTTAAATGATTTCGGAATGAGACTTATATATACGAACTTGAATTAATATTTGAATTGTGTTAAATAAAAATTGAAATTGAATTATAAGATTTCGAAATGGAAAGTTGGAAATTTTGAACGTAAACTATGGAAAATTGATATAGGAAGACAAATGAAATGTTGATTTATAAATTCTAATTGAAATTGGAATTGATTTGGTTTTGAAATTTATTAAACGACCAATCGGTATAATAATTACGAAAGTTAATAAAGAGTCCAGAATCGGTTAGGGACATACTCTCTGTCTAAACCGAAAACCACTTTAATAACTACACGCAGAGTGTGATCCAGAATGAAGTGGTTGGAATGATGAACGTGATGACTGAAGAAAGAGAACGATAATGGATAGCCTTGACACTTGTGTCAAATTGGAAATGACTAAAACAGGAGCCGTACCGGGCCAAATGGGGTTAGCTGCCTCGAGCGAACACACTTCTTCGAAAACTACTCATTACTTGTTGTCGATTGGTGCACCCTTGATTTGGGAGTGTTGTTTCGTGGTGTTGCGATCGCTGCGGCGATGCGTTCTCACCAGTCCGGATCAGTCAAACGGTAGTTTCACTACCTTGGGTATTGCCTCATGTGCCTTGTCATACTTGTATCCCTATATACACGACCACTACGATTTGTTTTGTGTTATACCTGTGGAGTACTCCCTGATATCCCACTAGTTTACGGTGGAGTTACAGTGTTGTATAGACTATAACGCTTATATAAAATGTGTTAAGGGGAATAATGGTAACGCCTTGACACCATTTTGATATTTTATATTATTGATAGGCATTATCTACTTATCGTACACTACTACATAGTAGATAGTTTAACGGATCCTTAAAGGATGGTTATTCCAAACATCCTTTGAGTTACTTGTATTTCAGTTGCTATTTCACTTGAGTTGGATTTATTGATATAAGAATGTTAATCCTGACTCTAGTGTTCTGTGTTTTGCTTTACGCTCGGGTCAGACAGAGTGTACCAGTATTCGAGACTCACCTTTGGAGTTGGAGCTTCACTTGGAGATCCAGCTATCTATCCAGCTTTCAGATATTCAGTTGATTCCAGTGATGTATTCTGGTATTGTATTTGATTAGTGTATTCGAGACATCTGTTGTACCTAATTTAACTTTGATATGTATATAGTAGCTTCATGAACTACTATCTTTTGTTTCCGCTGCATTTATTACTCTGTGTATGTGATCTGTGATTATTTATTTACTTTATATGTTCAGTTTTGCCAAATTTAAATTAACAATTTGGTATTTTGAATTATTCAAGTCCAACATGTGCAGATGCGAATGGTCCAAAATAGTGGGTCGTTATAGGAAATATCGTTGAGACACCCAGATAGTCATAACTGAATAATATTCTTAGAGGAAAATTCCATTAATAGTGTTTGGGATTTGTTAAGTGCCATGGAGGTTGGAGAAGAATTAAGTCAGGTTCGGGTGGCAAGAGAATTTGAAGATGTCTTTGAGTCGGTTACGGGATTACCATCGAAATGAGCTTTAGAGTTTCGAATAGATCCTGTATCGAGAGTTGAACCTATGAGCAGACCACCTAGCACGATGACACCGACAGAGATGAAGGAATTGAAGATGTAGCCAGTGGACCTTGAGGGAAGAAATTTTATAAGACTAAGTAGTTTTCCTTGCGGAGCGGCTGAGGTATTCGTAAAGAAATCAGATGGGTCGTTAAGGATGTGCATCGACTATCGTAAGTTAAACGAAAGGACGATCAAGAATAGGTACCCTCTACCGAGGATAGATGATCTGTTTAATCAATTGAGTGGAGCCAAGATGTTTTCCTAATTGGATTTGACGATATGGTTCCATCGGTTAAGTGTGGCAGAGGATAGCATTCCCTTGATAGCATTTTGAACTATGGTTCGTATGAGTGGTTAGTAATGCCATTTGGATTGACAAATACACCTGCTTTCTTTATGGATTTAATGAACTGAGTTTTATGAGATTATTTGGACAGATTCATGTTGGTGTTTATAGATTACATTTTGGTATACTCCAAGGATACGAGAGAGCATGAAGATTATCATAGAGTTGTGCTATAGACGCTGAGGCAGAAACAGCTAAAGGAAAAGTTTTCCAAGTGTCATTTTTGGAAGAAAGATGTTAAGTTTTTTGGTCATGGGGTTTCAATGAAAGGGTTGTCAGTCAATCAAGATAAGATCGAAGCTGTGAACAATTGGAAGAGACCAGAGAAGGTAACCGAGATTAGAAGTTTTCTTGGACTAGTTGGCTATTACATGAGACTTATTAAGGATTTCTCACGAATAGTAGTACCTTTGACTAAGTTGACCCGAAAAGATGTGAAGTTCGTTTTGTCCGACAAATGTGAGGAAAGGTTCTTTAAGTTAAAATTTGTTGACCAATGCACCAGTGTTAGTAGTTCTAGATGGAAACTAAGGGTTGGTAGTATACACTGATGCATGTGGAACTGAACCGGGAGCAGTATTGATGCTGAAGGGTAAAGTTATTGCCTACGAATCCAGATAGCTTAGACCGCATGAAGTAAGATATCCTACTCATGACCTAGAGTTAACAGCGGTGATGTTTACCTTGAGGATTTGGAGACATTATCTCTTAGGTGAGTGGTTTGAGATGTATACCGATCATAAGTCTTTAAGATCTTTATTCTCTCAAATGGAGTTGAATATGTGAAAGCAAAGATGGTTGGAATTTTTGGCTTCTTTTTATTTTGATATAGAGTATGCACCTAGGAAAGGTAATAAGGTGGCTGATGATATTTGCAGAAGACATCAAAATGCAGTGTTACCTATGTTGGCAAAATGGAAGGATCTAGAAGCTTTGGCTAGTAGCGGTGTGTAGTTGAGATCGATTGCTAGCTCTAGTGAAAGTACTGTCATGTTGTCTTATTTAGAAGTTCATCTAGTGTTGATTGAGGGAATTGCTTCTAAGCAGAAGGAGGATCCACTATTAGCCAAGAGGACAAGAAGGCTTGAGGTTGGAATAGAGGTCGATGATTTGAACGGTTTTTGTCATTACCAAAGAGGATGGTTGAGAAAAAAGGGATGGTTATGTGTTCTAGATGTTGAGAGCTTGAGGAGAGAAGTTTTGGAAGAATGTCATTGATCCAAGTTTACGATTCATCCTGTAGGGACCAAGTTGTATCAAGATATGAGGAGGAGCTCCTACTGGGAAGGCATGAAGAGGGATGTTAGCTTGTAGGTTAGATAGTGCATGAACTGTCAAGAAATCATGGCCAAACATCATAAACAAAGTGGGTTGCTTCAACCTTTAGAGATTCCAGTCTAGAAATGGGATTCAATATCCATGGATTTTATAGACGGCCTGCCAAGGTCGAATAAGGGAAATGAAAGCATATGGGTTATAGTGGACAGGTTAACCAAGAGTGCCCATTTCATTTCAGTCAAGTCAACCAGGACGTAACCTAGTTTTGCGAAGTTGTTCATGAGGAACATATTTAGAATTCATGGGATTCCTAGTTGCATAGTCAGTGATAGAGGTGCATTATTAACTAGCGAATTTTGGAAGTGTCTACAAGAGGTATTAGGTACCGAGCTCAAAATGAGTGCAACTTATCACCCAAAGACGGATGGGCAGATAGAGAGAATTAACAATGTACTCGAGATTTTATTGAGAGCTTATGTGTTGGACTTTGGTGGATCTTAGGAGAACTACCTACATTTGATTCAGTTTTCCTATAATAATGGTAATCAGACTAGCCTAGGAATGGAACCTTTTGAAGCTTTGTATGGAAGGCCATGCAAATCACCCGCATGTCGGTTGGAGACTAGAGACGGATTGGGCTTAGGTCCGGATTTGGTTAGAGAGGTGTTAGAAAAGATTGAGCTAATCCGAGGATGAATGAATGAAGCTCATTCCGGACTGAAGAGTTATGAAGATATGAGGCCTAAAGACCTAGAGTTCTCAGTGGGAGATAGAGTTTTCATTAAGGCATCACCAATGAAGGGTGTGGTACGGTTTGGAAAGACAAGAATGTTAGCCCCAAGGTATGTTTGCTCATTCCGGATTTTAAAAAGGATTGGAAAGCTCGCGTACAAAATAGAGTTTCCAAGCAGTTTGGAAGGTGTCCATAATGTATTTCATATGTCTCATCTTCGCAAGTTTGTGCATGATCTTGAAACTACTATTCCCTAGATAGACTTGCAGGACTTGGCAGTATAGCCTAATTTGACTTTTATTAGGCAACCAGTTTGGGTTGTAACGAGAGGTGAGAAAAGATTGAGGATCAAGACAGTCAAGTTGGTGAAAATTCAATGGAGCGACAACGAGAAGGACTGTACTTGGGTGATAGAGGACATGTTTCGAGATGCTTGTCCTGATCTGCTTTGATTATATGCCTATATTAGATTTATATAGATTAGTTCCTAGTCAGGTAGGCTAGTATGGATGTTAGGAGTCTTTATAGATGAATGTTATGTTTGCTAGTCAGTCCTTACTGAATTTCGAGGACTATATTCTTAAAGGAGGGGAGCCTGTAACACCCCTAATTTTAGATAACACTATTTAGGAGATTTAATTAGAATAAAGTAAATAGATTAAGGTTGGTTAATTAATTTAGCGGTCGTGCTATTTAAATTGAATGAGCTTAAATGTTTGAGTGTTAGCTAATTAACATAAGTGCATAATAATAAATTGCCACCTATGTTCCCACCCTTATACTATTATCTCCTTAGCTATACACGTTCATTTTAACACAAGCAAAATTATAAAGCAAGAAAAAAAGAGCCGGCTATTAGGAGGAAGATAAGAAGAGAAATCAAATTAAAAGCTTACTATCATGCTAGAAGAAATCGATCTCAAATTTTTTTCAATTTCCTTATCCAATCTAACTTAAATAATAACCACTACATCTTTATTTTATAATCATATCTTTTCGGATTTGAGGGTAAATTCGTTTTTATGATATACTAGATGATGATATGCTTGATCAATAATTTGTTTAGATTAAACATGATTGTTCCAATGGTGATATGTAGGGCAAAACCGAGATTAAATGAATTTTAAATGCCATGGAAAAATTTTATGTTTTGAAAAACATGATTTTGGAGTTGGGTTTCAATTTTTATAATTTTCCAAGTCGTGGGGAATTACTTATGAGTTTTCAGAGGAAATTATGGTTGATTGGGTTTATAAATTTGATTTAGAAATTATATTAAGAATTTGGGTCATAAATTTTGATACGTTTGGCATCATGATTAAAATGAATTTTTGGAATTTTGGGGATTTTTACTAAGTGAATTAGTATGAAAATTAAATTATTTTGAAAGGAGGACATAAATGATTTTATTGTTTTGTTAATAGGAAGGGCTTATTTGTTAAATGTTAATCCGGTTTAAGATCTGAGAAAATTCGGCAAATATTTGTAAAATAATTTGAAAATTTAATGCAACTAATTATGTGTTTACAAGTGGGCAAGTTAGTTAAAAAAAGTTTGCTTTATTTAGTAAAAATAGTCTTTTGCTCAGAAAAGCTAGTTCCGCCTCCTTTGGAAGGAGCTTTCGACCCAGAGCTTCTACCTCCAACCTAATCAAAACCTTCTAGGATGAAACCTTCTAGGTCGAAACTAGTAAACCAATACACATGGTATCATTTAGCTGGTACGTAGTGGATTAGAGAAAGGCGGAAGGTAGGGTTTCGACATAGAGCTTTCGAAGAGGTTAGTTCCTTTGTTTTGTTTCGTTTTAAAAGAAAAGCACTTACCTGTTTACAAATGGATTTCGAAGTAGTCGAAACCAATGGTTTGGAAAGGGTATTTCTAAAGAAGCTTTCGAAGGAGAACCGCCGCCTTTTTTTTCAAGTAGTAGCTTCCGAAGAAGTTATTTTAGTTTTTTTAGGCTTTCGGAAGGGGTAGTTTCGACTAATCGAAACCCTTCTATGATTTGATGCCTTTCGATGGTACTGAAGACATCAATGCCGTCGAAAGGTGCCATTTGTTTTATAAGCATAAGCTACTTCCTACTGCTTTTGAAAGGGGTTAAGGGTTTCGAAGGCAACGGTTTCGAAAGGGGTTTCAAAGCAAACATTCAATTGTTTTACCCAAATGTTTTAATGCTTTTGAAAGGATGGTTTCGACTCCATCAAGCTTCCCAAAATAATTTTGAAATAAAGAGTGCTTTGGAAAGAGATGCTTTCATTTATGTTCACTTTGACCCAAAAATGTTATTTTAAATATGAACCCATCGGCTTCGAAAGGTATTCGTTTCGAAGGGTAACCTTCAATGGTTTCAAAGACGTATTTTTGAATGGTTTTGAAGCTATGCTTTTATACTTATATGATAATACTTTAACAAGGTCGAAAGGTCTCGAAAGAGATATTTTAAAGTATTCGAAAGGTAGGAGCCTATTGTTTTAAAGTTAAAACTTAATGCTTTCTAAGGAGGTCATCTTATGAGGTCAAAAGCAAACATTTCGAAGGTGTCGAAAGGCTTTATAAACCCAGACTCAAATTTTTAAAGAAAAATCCCATGCCTAAATAAAGGATTTTGAAATGACTTTAAGTATGTAAATTTGAAGAAGTATTTCCTTGATAATAATATAGGTTAAAGGGATTAATTATGTTTTATATGAAAAGTTTTTTAAGGCCCTTAAACCCGTAAGAGTGGTATTGTTTAGTTATTATGTTTGCTTCTTCAAAGGTGAATAAATTTACATGATAAAGGACCCATAATTTTATTTTAGGGACAAAGGGGTAGGAGAACTAGCTAAGTTAACCCAGTAGTGAATATAAATTGATTAAACCGCTAAATGAGTAGGATTTCATCCGGGGCTCAGGGAGACTGAAATATAGGGTACCTAAACCTTGAAGTAGTCCGGGAGATAGGTTCAGAGTAAAACCATGAAAACTATGATTAGGAAGTTATTGGGGGTAACCAATAGGCTCATAGTAAACCCAAGAAAACTATGTATTGCGGATGGTTAGCCGAGGCCAATTGGTTTGTAGTGAACCCATGAAAACTATATCCGAATTAAGTATTGACATCTGTCAAAAGGTTCCTAGTCAACCCATGAAAACTAGGTCAAGAAAGAAGTTAACGGAGGCATTAGTAGGTTCCTAGTCAACCCATGAAAACTAGGATAAGAAGGGAGTTACTGGAATAATCCGTAGGTTCCTAGTCAACCCATGAAAACTAGGATAAAGGATGAGTTACTGAAATAACCAATAGGTTCAGGGGAACCTATGAATTAATTATGTTAATTGGCAGGGGCCGATAGGTTCTTAGTGATCCCATGAAAACCATGAAATAGGACATGGTGTCCATGAATTTTAAAAAGGTTATTAGTTAACCCATGAAAACTAATAAGTTAATATTGACCCTAGAAACTATATATATGACAGGGAGTCAATTAAACTGGGGATGGGAAATCCAAAATGTATATATATACATATCATCATATTTTTGAAATGCTATTTTTTTAACCATTGTGGATGCAGGAGCAGAATATGGGTTTTGAAAAGGTTTTAGGATACTAGCGAGGGGAAAACCCGTTGTGCTAAGCGGCGTGGTCTCCATAGATATCTAAATGGATTGAGATGTTAGATTAGTATTCAAACCAGGCTTTATGTCCGACTCGAAGTTTTTTCCCCTTAATCTCATGGGTACTCAATTGATTTTGAGTAGTTTGAGGTTAAGGGTTTCCAGGTTCTCTTCGTAGACGAATAAAGCTTCCGGAGGTGTGCAGGAGGCAGTTGGTTATTTAGAGTTATCGTTTTCAGCTGTGTTTTTTGGATGTAAAGGCAGACTTATTAGCCTTATTATATACTTGATCAACCAAGGGTGCATCTTCATATGTCGATCTTGGCATATATGTAAAAAAAATTGAATGTGGTAAACGTTTGTGGGGTTATGAAAGGAACATGAAATGTTTTGAATGGAATGCGGAAATGTGTTTTTAAATTTTTAAAATTTTCCCACATTCTTGTGGTCTGTGTATCAATGTACTTAACACCACCATATTTGGTCGCTGAGGAATAATAACTATGGCTGACTACAACATCCATAGTCATTAGTTTTGGACTTCTAAGTAGAGGGTTGTTACATAACCCTCAAGGAAATATAATGGTCTGTTGGTTCTAAGCACAACCTACCAACCAAATACTATGATATAAATGAATGTGATGCACCGGTACTAAATAGTAGCCTAACTGGCATACTCTAAATCAGAACCTTACCTTCCATCTTAGTCTTCCCTTTTTCAGCAGTAGTTGGTCTAGCAAATTATGGTCCAACAACAAAAACCTTTCACTTGTCCGCGCTGACTAGCTCTGGACACTTGTTTTTTTACTGCCCAACTTGGTCAAAGTTGAAACACTTCACACCCATCTTTTCTACAGCCTTTTACCCATTCGCCGAATAGCACTCATGAGCATAATGATCTTTTGTTACTGTCGGATATCCTTTCAACCTTGTTGAAACCCTATTGGCTGAAAGACGAAGAAGGACAAGAGAAAGAAGCTCCAACAAGACATTTCGAAGGAGTCGAAGGGATGCTACAAACAAAGTCCAGAAGTATCACAACCTTTTGAAGGGGTCGAAAGGGTCGAAAGTACTCTCCCACTTAAGTGACTACCTTTTGAAGCAAGTGCTTCCGCACGCATGAAGATCTTTCGAATGAGCTAAAGCAACACCTTTCAAAGACAAGGAATGTCAACTCTTCATAAGCACACCAAACCTTCTGAAACTAAAGGTTTTGCCTTCATTCAAACCACTTGGGAACATGCCTTGGTCAGAACAACCCTTTCGATAGCCAAGCCAAGGCTTTCAAACCGGTCGAAGCCATTAATATCCAAGGAAAATTCCACAACAAGTCACAAGAAAAAGTTTAGAAGCTTTTAACAACATCGAAACCCTCAGCATTTCAACACCTTCATTCCTTGTAATAGCAAAGCAACATAAAGAAGAGAAGGCGCAACCACTTCTTTCGATGAAGACGGAGGTAGTCGAACCCATTCGAAAGCATGGCAGAGGGGTGTGCAAGTGTCGAGGGATTCAGAAGGTGTCTAAAGAAACTTCGCGGCCAAGTCGAAAGCATTGGGTCGAAAGGTGCCAACTCGCATCTATAAATAAGACCCAAGGGGTCAACTTTAGGGGATTCGAATAGGCTCATTTCAAACTTGTATTTTCTTAAAATTGCAAGGTTTTAAACCCTAATTTGTAAATCAAATTGTGGATATTTGTTCAGCACGCTCATATTTGGATTAATAAGAGGGAATATTTTTATACTTTTGATTATATAATTGTTTGAAGGTCAATTACTAGCTTTAACTGCTGTTATCCCACCTTTTGGCAAGGTCGTGATACCAAGGAATTGACTAGTAACCAATGGCGACCCATCCTAGAGATCAGTTATACACATGCTCACTATGGATATCGACGAATTTTGTCCGAGTCTAGATCAAGCCAAAATTGGTAGGACATGACAAGCTAAGCCATGAAAGCCAACGTTCAAAATCCCAAGTCAATCCGAGTTCGTATGCTCAAGTTATGAACGATACATGGTTGGGCGAAAATCAATTACCGGTCGATTCGCTCCCTTCGACTCGCTCCACTTCCCTCAGATGCCAACTTCGACTCGCTTCGCAACACTCAGAAGTGACAACTCCGACTCGCTTCACTCAGAGGCCAATTTCGAGTCGTTCAGGTTCGACTCGCTTTACAGCCATCTGAAGTACCTACTTCGACTCGCTTTGCTCAGATGCCTTCTTCGACTTGATCCATTCGAACCACTGATCGACTCTATCAACTTCGACTCCATTGGCGAAGCCACTGCTCAAACCTCTCAGGACGCTCCATTTTGACTCGCTCGACCAGTGCATACTTCGACTCGCTCGATCTGGGCACACTTCGACTCGCTCAATCAGTGAACATTTCGACTCGCTCAAAACAACATAAAGGGTAGAGTGAGATTCAAGCGCCACATCACTGAGTCGAATGGAAGCGAGTCGAAACAGAAGCGAGTCGATTGAAACAGCCTACCGAAAACCTCATTTCGTATCGGTCATATCTCCCAATCTACAAGTCCAAATGCTATGAAATTTTCACAGAAGACTACGTGCATGCTAAAGAATGTCCACGCCAAATTTCGACTCCATTGGATGGAATCTCGAGCGATACGAAACCTGGTCGTATCGGTCACGGATTGGACCGAAACTTCACGGGCTTGGGCGTATGGGCCTAGTCACGTGCCAGAGAGGGTCTCCCGAGATCTGAGCGAAATATCAGCCTCCTACACTTATAAATAGACCCCCAAGCCAACGGAAAAGGGGTCTTCTCCCTCTTTGAGATCTCCAATGCCCGGACTCCGCCAGATCCAGATCTGAACTCAATTGCTGCTGCTACCAACGAAATTCATTGCTGCAAATCATAATTGCTTGCTGTAAATCATTGAATTCACTTGTAAACACAATAGAAAGATCAATAAAGCAAACTACTTCATAGTGGATGTAGGCGATACGCCGAACCACTATAAATTCTTTTTTCTCCTTGCACTTTCATTATTCTTATTTCTGAAATTTGGAGTTTTTGTTGGATAATTGTTCCTTTTCTATTTAATTTCTTCACTTTATCTCTTCAAAGACTTCCGAAGAGTGTTGTGCCCAATTTTTGTACAAACACTTTGGTGCTTTCATTGAGAGAAACCCAATTTTTCTCCTGCTCTTTGGATCTCCTACCTATATTGGATTGCATAAATCTAAGAAGAAGATCCAGATCTAGAACTTCGAAGCCCTTCCATTCTATTCAGATTTGCAATCAGATTTAGGAAAGGACTTCACCAATTCATCATGGTGAGCACACGTACCACTACTATAACTGCTGATCAAGGGGCATGAGACCGACAGAATCCCGTGCAATCACCTCCCTCCAACCAAAATGCTGCAGGACCTTCAGATCCATTCGGTCCAATCACTAGACAAGAATTCCAGACATTGCTTCAAAAGTTGACCCAAAGTCGACAGCAGTTAACTGAAC
Source organism: Allium fistulosum (assembly GCA_030737815.1). Taxonomy (NCBI): domain Eukaryota; kingdom Viridiplantae; phylum Streptophyta; class Magnoliopsida; order Asparagales; family Amaryllidaceae; genus Allium; species Allium fistulosum. The sequence continues at coordinate 208,394,654 of CM060904.1, read as the reverse complement.
AACTGCGCGCCAATACCGAATTGTCTAACCAGCTGAATCACCAAAGGCGCAGAAGATCTAGGAGAGGCAAAGGTTCCTATTCTTCCACAGAAGGTTCGGCCTCTTCCGATGGACAACCTAGATCCACACGTCCACGGCTAGGGTTAAGCTATGCCCAAGCCACGGGACACCAACCTACTCCGAACCTTGGGCAACCAAGAGCTGGACCATCTGCTAGTCTCTGTACAGAGCCTTCAACTCGAGAAAAAGCTGCTCCTTACCGTGTTACCGGCAACATTACTACCACCACTGCCGAACGGGGAGGTGATGCTAGAAACCAAGCTGATCCTCAACATAGCCAACGAGAGCAGACTCCAGAGCCTTATGTCCTTGAGAATGTTAAACCAATGAGGCGAGGCATGGACCATCGACCGCGTCCGGTCCAAACTCGCGCTGTGGAACCCAACCACACCTTGGCACAACATGCTGCAAGTATCCGAACGCCGGATATACCAGCGATGATCTGCCAAATGATCCGCGAAAGTCAGGGTCTCTCTAATGACGATTGGGGAATCTCCCGAAGTCATACCCCTTTCACCGATGACGTTTTATATGCTGAACCACATTGACACTTTAGGATGCCAGCTTTGACAGTTTATGAAGGAAGTTCTAATCCCAATCAACACGTCCAAAAATACGAATGGCTGATGAATGCTGCTAGAGCTGACGATGCAGTAAAGTGCCGTAGTTTCCCATTTCCCTAGGGGGCATCGCTACCATGTGGTTCACTCGTTTGCCACCGCGATCCATCTCTAAATTTGACTAGATGGCCACTAAGTTTGTCGAACAGTTCCGTATGCACGTGGCGAGGCCTAAGGACGTTAACGCTCTGTCTAGCGTTACACAAGCTCTCGGAGAAACACTTCGACGGTACTTGGAGCGATTCCATGCTACGTGTGCAGAAATAAGAAATCCCAATGATAATTCTATCCTGATGGCATTAACTAATGTGATTGATGCTGATTCCGAGTTCGGAAATTGGTTAGCCGGAAAGCCACCTGCATCATTGGACCGTTTCTATTCCAAGGCAGCCCAATTCTTGAGAAGGGAGGATGCAAAACAGTCTAGGAAATAGGATGATGCAAGGCCCAACGTCGAAGGAATCCAAAGTAACATCGCTATTAAACATTCCGGAGATAGTTCTAGAAAAGTTCAGTTGAACGTAAAAAATAAACAAAATCAACAAAGGGACAATGGGAATCAAAACAAGAAACGCGATCAGAATCGCGGTCCACGGCGTAGAGTTTCCATGTATGATAACTACACTCCATTGAACACGTCGTTGGAAAATGTGTATCTGTAGACCTGCAACACCATGTAGTACAAGAAACCTGCCCCGAAACCACCAACTGAGAGATAAATTCAAACAGGAAAATTCTGTAGATTCCATGAGAGTTATGGCCATAACACCAATGAGTGTCGTCACTTACAAGACCTCATTGAAAAACTAATACGTGAACGGAAGTTGGATCAGTATGTGCGGGCGCCGCAGTTCGGAGGTGCCGGCCCATCAAATCAGAATCATGCGCCGAATCAGGAAAGACAAGAGGAACCCGCTCGTATAGGCGAGAGGTTGGTCATCAATACAATAAGTGGTGGTCCTCACCCAGTAGATCGAAGCTGGAAGGAAATGGAGTCGTATTCTAGCTCTATCAGGCATGTAGACTTCGAATGTTATAGTAACTCTGATGAAGGGGCTCCTGCCAAGCAACAGAAGACGATGACAGATGACATTGTGTTCAGGAGCAGAGACGCTGATAAACTCGAAGCTCCCTCTATCGATCCACTAGTCATCTTAGCACAGATAGGTCCCGCTTGGATGAAAAGAATCTTAGTTGACAATGGAAGCTCTATGAATATTTTGTTCAAACGAGCTTATGATCAAATGAAAATGGAAGCCACGGACTTGAAGCATTGTCAATCCCGAGTCCATGGTTTCAACGGAAGTGCTTCTATACCCACTGGAATGGTGGAACTTACAGTGGAGTTGGGAGTTGGAGAGCGACGGAGAGTACGGATGCTCCAGTTCATCATTTTGGACATAGACTCCCCTTACAATGCTTTCTTGGGCCGACCGGACCTCGCTGAATTCCGGGCAGCCATCGCCCCGTGGTGTTTGACTTTAAAGTTCCCCACCGATCATGGAACAGGAATCATTCAAGGAGATTAGGCTACTGCCAGAGTCTGTTATGTTCATGAGCTACGGGAGGCGCAGCGAATGGAGAAAGGAAAGGGCGTAGAGGAATTTCTCTACGTCCGTTTCGCCAATAATTGACAAATAACGCCCGGGCCCAGGCCCGGGCATCCCAACCAATTCGTCAGGGATCTTGACCCAAGAGAAATTGAAGACAAAAGAGAATCTAAAGAAAGTCAAGCATCCCCGGCCAAACTGACAATTGACGTCCCAATAGATGGTGACGATGATTCAAAAATGATAAAGATTGGATCTCAGCTAAGCCAGTAAACTCAAGAGGAAATGGTTGAATTTCTGCAGGAAAATCTTGACGTATTTGCCTGGACACATTCTGATATGTGTGGGATCTCGCCCGACATCGTGAGCTACACTCGAAACATTGACCCATGGCATGTCCCGGTCAAACAAAAGAGGCGCGGTATGGATCTAGAGAGATCTGCCCCCCTTAAAGAAGAAGTAGAAAAGCTTGAAGCAAACGGATTCATTCGAGATGCGCTATACCCTGAATGGGTGTCGAATCCCATGCTCGTCCGAAAGCCGAATGGAAAGTGGAGAACATGTGTCGATTATTCCGATCTGAATAAAGCATGTACAAAAGACAGTTTCCCACTTCCCAGAATTGATCAGCTAGTAGATTCGACAGCCGGGCATGACTCTTATCCTTCATGGATGCGTACTCCGGCTACAATCAGATACCGATGCATTTACCCGATCAAGAACATACCAGCTTCGTGACCAATCTGGGACTTTACTGCTACAAGGTTATGCCATTCGGGCATAAGAATGCCGGGGCTACTTATCAACGATTGGTCAATCGGATGTTTGCCAATCAAATCAGAAAAACCATGGAAGTATATGTAGACGAGATGCTTGTGAAGTCGCGACTCTCCACTGACCATGTTAAAGACCTGGAGACTATGTTCAACATACTTCAAGAATACAAAATGAAGCTAAATCCACTGAAGTGTCACTTTGGAGTTGCATCCGGGAAGTTCCTTGGGTTCATCGTTAACGCTCGAGGAATCGAAGCTAATCCTGAAAAGATTTGGGCAATCAGACATCTTGATACTCCCAAGACCATAAAGCAAGTCCAAAGCCTCAATGGGAAAGTAGCAGCATTAAGCAGGTTCATTTCAAAGTCCACTGACAAATGCTTTCCCTTCTTCGATCTGATCCTAAAAGGAAAACACAACTTTGAATGGACCACGGAGTGCTAGGGCGCTTTCCAAGCGATAGTCCAACATCTATCCACACCACCTATCTTGTCGAAGCCCATAGACCATGAGAAGCTGTTCTTATATATGGCGATATCAGAGAGCGCTATCAGCGCTGCATTAATATGATAAGAAGACATGATATAGTAGCAGGTATACTACGTCAGCAAAGGATTAACTAGGGCTGAAAGGAACTATCCAAAGCTAGAAAGGTTGGCCTACTACCTTGTGATTGCATCAAGAAAACTCCGACCATATTTCCAAGCACATCCCATTGTTGTTTACACCTACCAGCCGTTACGACATGTCCTTTCGCGGCCTGAGATATCTGGTAGGTTGCTCAAGTGGAACATCGAACTGAGTCAGTTTGATATTACTTACACTCTAAGACGAGCAATCCAAGGACAAGTCCTCGTTGATTTCATAGTCGAATTTACCATTCCAAAGGACTTGCCCGAAACCAGTAAATCGCCCAAATACGTCTGGAAGCTATATACTGATGGTGCATCAAACGACTGGTGTTCGGGCGCTGGTGTTGTACTCGAAACCCCCGAAGGTCTATCCATCTGCTATGCTGTGAAGTTCAATTTTCATGCGACTAATAATGAAGCTGAATACAAAGCCCTCTTGGCTGGCTTAAGACTTGCTAGAGATTTGAAAATTATCACAATAAAATTTATTGTGACTCGCAACTGGTCGTGTGTCAGGTTCGAGGAGAATATCAAGCGAGAGACCGAAGATTGGCCGCTTACTTAGCTCGAGTTCGGGAAGTACTAAATCAATTTGATTACTATGCCATCTATTGCATACCTCAAGAACGCAACCAAAAAGCTGATTCATTGGCGAAACTAGCCAGCGCCGGTGAAGCTCAGCAAATGGGACTCGTTCCCGTAGAAACGCTATCTTCCCCAAGTATCGACCGGACAGAAATAAACGGGGTATGCGATACCATCCTTGAAAAGGATTCATGGATTACTCCACTCAGAAACTACATCGAACACGGAATCCCGTCGGAACGCAGGAGTGAAAAGAGATAAGTTCTCCGAAATGCCTCATGATTCGTCATTCAGGATGGGGTCATGTATAGAAGAGGGTACTCTGTTCCTCTATTCCGGTGTATCGCTCACGATGAAATCAAACGAGTATTGCACGAAGTGCATGAAGGAGAATGTGGCGATCACACCGGGGGGCAAGCACTTGCCAAGAAAATACTTCGATACAGATATTACTGGACGGCCGTGAATCGCAATGCGTTGGATTACGCAAAGAAGTGTGATAAGTGTCAGAGGTATGCTCGAATTCCTAGAGTTCCTCCTACCGAGATAACACAAATGGTCAGCCCATGGCCATTTGCAATATGGGGCATCGACTTCATTGGTGCTTTACCCCTGGCAAAAGGTGGTGCAAAATACGCCATTGTCGCAGTTGATTACTTTACTAAGTGGGCTGAAGCCGATGCTCTCGCTACCATTACAATGAAGAAGGTAATCAACTTTGTGGTTCGTAACATCATCTGTTGATTCGGTCTCCCATACACCATTATTACGGACAACGGAACCCTATTCAACAGTGCTGAGTTTAAAGATTTCTTCAAATGATTTCACATCCAAAAGAAATTCTCTGCAGTTGCACACCCTCAGGCAAACAGACAGGTCGAAGATGTTAATAAAGTTATAAAATCCATTCTGAAAAAACGACTGGAAAAGGTCGGTGGCAAGTGGGTGGATGAATTCCTATGGCTTTATGGGCTTACCGAACAACCCACAAGACTGCAACCGGTCACAGTCCATTCTCTCTTTCTTATGGTTCAGAAGCCGTTATTCCAGTCGAGCTAGAAGTACCATCTCATCGTGTGACATACTATGATCCAAAGACAAATGCTATATTACTTGTTGAATCTCTCGATCTACTAGATGAGAAGCGTGAAGAGGCTGATTTGAGGGCAGCTACGCATCGAAGTCGAGTCGCCCGATTGTACAACGCCAAGGTCCGTCCGTGAACCTTTGAACTAGGCGATCTCGTCTTAAAAAGAATATATCCGGTTCCTTCACATATAAAGCCTACATGGGAAGGACTATATGTTATTGAACGAAGGCTCGGAGATGGCACATTCAAGTTATCGACCGTCGACGACCTTACCCTACCAAGAGCTTGGAATAGTGAGAGCCTTCGCCGCTATTACACCTGATAGGCTATCTTTATCCATTTAGTTTACTTTCCTTTTCTACAATTTGTTTATGCATTTCGAAATTAGAACTTGTAATAAGGCAACTGACTTTGCCATACTTTCTTATTTCAGCAATAAAATGCAACCTCTTCGAGCTAGAGCTGTGATTTACTTGAAATACTTCATATGACCATCACTATGCACGGAGAGCTAAGTCTCATCATACGGTGGGATTTATTCGAATAGAGAGTGACTGCGATACAACCAACCACTCGCTAAGTGAAACCCGAGCTCGGGGGCAAGCCATCACATAAAAGTCAAAAAAGGATTGATAACGACAATCCTTCATTCAACTCCGTATTCCCAGAGTGCGAAGCGGAGTAAAAACATCCAACTCTGAGTTCCCAGAGCGCAAACCGGAGTATAAACATCAACTCCGTATTCTCAGAGTGCAAAGTAGAGTATAAACATCCAACTCCGAGTTCCTAGAGCACAAACCGGAGTATAAACACCAACTCCGAGTTCCTAGAGTGCGAACCGGAGTCTAAACATCAACTCTATATCCCCAGAGTGCGAAGTAGAGTATAAACATTCAACTCCGAGTTCCCAGAGCGTGAACCGGAGTATAAACATCAACTCTGTATTCCCAAAGTGCGAAGCGAAGTATAAACATCCAACTCCGAGTTCCCAGAGCGCGAACCGGAGTATAAACATCAACTCCGAGTTCCCAGAGCGCGAACCGGAGTATAAACATCAACTCCGTATTCCCAGAGTGCGAAGCGGAGTATAAACATCCAACTCCGAGTTCCCAGAGCGCGAACCGGAGTATAAACATCAACTCCGTATTCCCAGAGTGTGAAGCGGAGTATAAACATCCAACTCCGAGTTCCCAGAGCGTGAACCGGAGTATAAACATCAACTCCTTATTCCCAAAGTGCGAAGCGGAGTATAAACATCCAACTCCGTGTTCCTAGAGCGCGAACTGGAGTATAAACGTCAACTCCATATTCCCAGAGTGCGAAGCGAAGTATAAACATCCAACTCTGAGTTCCAGAGCGCGAACCGGAGTATAAACACCAACTCCGAGTTCCCAGAGCGCGAACTGGAGTATAACATTCAACTCCGAGTTCCTAGAGCCCGAACTGGAGTATAAACATCAACTCTGTATTCCCAGAGTGCGAAGCGCAGTATAAACATCCAACTTCGAGTTCCCAGAGCGCGAACCAGAGTATAAACATCAATTCCGAGTTCCCAGAGCGCGAACCGGAGTATAAACACCAACTCCGAGTTCCCAGAGCGTGAACTGGAGTATAAACATCAACTCCGTATTCCCAGAGTGCGAGGCAGAGTATAAACATCCAACTCCGTATTCCTAAAGTGCAAAACGGAGTATAGACATCAACACCGAATTCCCAGAGCGCGAGTTGGAACACAAACATCAACTCCGGATTCCTAGAGTGTGAAACGGAGCGTAAACACCAACTTCAAGTTCCCGAACCATGAATCGAAGTAAAAGTATCAGCTCCAAACTCCCAGAGCCCGAGTCGGAGTACTAATGTCAATTCCGGGCCCCCAGATCGCGGACATATGATTAAAACTTAAGCCGACATGACCAACCGCCAGTAAGCAAATAAGAATCACTGGAGTATGGATATGATCATCGACAATCAAACAAGCATGGATGCATTACTCAATCTCCGCTTGCCTCAGACATCCGTTCGGTGGCATAAGACTCAACATGTTATAAGTAAGAAGCGATCAACGACTAACGGTCTACAACTCATCCCCAAGACTGGGGGCAGGACTTAAGCATCAACCATTGATTGAAGCGATGCGATGTCGGAATTCAACTCGCTTCCCGGTCAAAAGCCATGTCCACAGTTTCTGAACTTTGCAAACCAAAAAAAACTTGGTTCGGAACCTGAAACTTCACAAGTGCACTCCAGATATTTAATCACTTAGACAAATACGCAATGATAGAAAAGAAATCAAAAAAGAGAAGTTTCATTTCTATTGTTTGTAAAAGAAGTTCGTATACAAGTTTGTTCCCATAAAATTCCTACTAGCAGGGGCCGAACCCGCATCTATACACGGCTAACAAAATGTAAGTCAAAATACACCGGATGAGCATGCCTAATCTTTCTTCTTCCTTGGCTTCCTCCTCGGTGTGGACCCACTGGAGCCATCGCCAATCTTCCTCTTCGAGCCTTTGTTTTTTGGCTGTTGGTCTTCAAGCGAGGGCATTATGTCGACATCCTCCTCCGAACTCAAGTGAATAGGAACGCTCCCTGCGGGCGGAGTCGAAGGAATAGGATCGAATACAGAAGGTGGAATGGGCATGCCGGTGAGAAAAACAACACCACCAGGAGATATCATTTTGAGCGCAGTAGGCCCTGATACTGCCATCCCACCTCCGAAGCTTCCACCATGAGCCGCTGCTGCCATTTCAGCGCCAATTTGAGCGAACATCTCCTCTTCGGTTATTGCTCGAGCACCGCTGGGGTCATCGGCAGTCGGCGTTGAAGAACTTGTAGCAGGATCAGTTCCACTCATGACAGGTGGGAAGTCAGCAAGAGGGTCGCTGTGACAGCGAAAGAGTTCATCCATCAGTGGCTCGTCAAACGCCATTGTACTCCACTGCATATCATCGATCGGGGCAGCTGTGCTCACAGTGATCGCTTCGGTCATGATAGCCTCCTGCGTCTGATATAATTCTTGAGTAGCAGGAGGCATGTGCGGTGCAGGGTCGATCACAGGACAAAGAATAAGAGAATTGTTAGAACTTAACACAATCAAAGACTTCGACTCAGGAAAGATATGTGGAATGTTCGGTGTACCTTCCTCAGTTTGACTTGTAAGCAACGGGGCAGCTTCAGTCGCTTGCGCTGTAGTCGGAGACATCTGCGGCTGATCCGGATTATAGGTAGGAATAGCTTGAGGATCAACAGCAGGCAAAGATTCAGACTAGGTTGACGTCGGAAGTTCAAGACTTGCATCGTGATGCTCAAACCCGGAGCCTTCTCCTACTTCTAGGTGCTGGGTGCCAAGTCTCTCCTTCTCATAGGAGATCATTGAATCATGGAGAATCTTCTTCTCATCATCGGTTAACAGACGATTCTCGAGCTCGAATTCATCCACAGACTCACCCTTGTGCACCTCCTTCTCTTCCTCAACTAATCGGCCCCAAGCACTGTGGAGATGTGTCGAATAATCGTGGAGCTAGGCTAGACCCCTATGCCTCAGGATATTAGCGTTGTAAACGACGAGGAGGTCTTCAATGTCGGCCTCTAGCCTGGACTCGGCCAACTTCACCCTCTCTTATACCTCAGTCTCCACCTTCTGGACTTTAGCCACAGCCGCATCCCGTTCTCCCCTGTGTAGAACAGCCTGATCGCATGACTCTTGGGCTGCGTTGCTCGCGTCATCTTTTCCTTGACCAAGTTGGTGAATTTGGCTTTGAGTTCATTAAGCTCCTTCACCGCCGCATCCCGCTCGGCGATAAATTTGGTGTTCCGGTGGCACATCTCCTCCACCAAGGCAACGTGTGTCTGCCCCAATCTCTCCATTTCCGCCTTCACTTCATCAGCTTTCTTAATGGCCTCAATCTCAAATTTTCGAGAAGACTCGGACTCAGCAGAGAGTACCTGAATAATCCGATCCCTTTTTGTTAGCTCGGTCTCCATCTTCACAAGCGCTTTGGCCTACTCAAAGGCAACTTTAGAAGCTTTTTCGGCAGCCTTTGCCCACTCTCGGTACTGGGTGTATATGTCATGAACGTAGTCATGCATCGTGTTTTCCACCCCCGATGGAATTCTCTTTAAGTGTGGTGGGAAGACGTAACCATCAAAGCAAATATTCGAGAAATCCTTATTCATCTGGGCCAATTTAAGGGCCCCTTCTCCTGTGGGCTCAGCAGGAACCTGCTCTGTAATCATGGAGGCTGTAGTCTCAATTCTCTAAAGATGAGTTTCGGACCTAGAAGCATAAGAAGACGGCTTGTGACAAGGAGGCTTTGATGGATTTGAAGTTTGAACAGGAGGAGGAGATGGAAGCCTAGGAGGAGGAGAGCGTGATCTAGACCGATGTCTGTATTCTCTATCCCTATCACGCCCATGCCTGTCGTGATTAGACTACTAGCAATCGCGATCTCTATCAGAGTCCTTCCTGCAGGAATCATAGTAAGAAGAAGCCTTTCGGGCCGAGCGGAGATTCCCTAGCATCGATCCCCTTCCAAACATAGTACCTAAAAATGAGAAGCTAAGAAAGAGTTAGTGACTTCCTAAGTTGAGCGATTTACAGTTGTGAATCATGCAGTGTAGTGAAGTGTATGCATGTGCAATCCCCTGACCAACCGGAAATGTCGGCTGCACTCGTAGCAAGCGACCCGCTCAGTTTGAGAGCACTGTCAAGCTCCTCCATACCAGCGTCGTGTTGAGACGACACAAAGTCCGGAATCGGAACATCGGCAAGCCCGTCAAAAAGATTCTCTACTGGCGGGGAAGAAGCCTCTGAAATTCTAATCCCCTAAGCAGGCAGGGACATAACAACAGATTTAAATCTCCCGGATTTAGAATGCTGCTAAGCAGCAGCCTTGCCTTTTCTCCTTTCACCTGTTATCCCGCCTTTTGGCAATGCCGTAATACCAAGGAATTGACTAGTAACCAGTGACTGCCTGTCCTAGAGATCAGTTATACACAGGCTCACTATGGATATTGACGAATTTTGTCCGAGTCTGGATCGAGCTAAAATTGATATGACATGACAACCTAAGCTATGAGAGTCAACATTCCAAATCTCAAGACAATCCGAGTTAGTATGCCCAAGGTTTGAACGATACGAAGTTGGTTAAGAACAGCCTCCTTCGACTCGCTCCAGTTCGAATCCATAGGGAGTGCATACTTCGATTCGCTCCGTTAGCAACCTGCAGAAGCCAACTTCGACTCACTTCGCAACACTCAAGAGTGACGACTTCGACTCGCTTCTCTCAGAGGCCTTCTTCAACTCGTTCATGTTCGACTCGCTCACAGCCATCTGAAGTACCTACTTCGACTCGCTTCGCTCAGAGGCCTTCTTTGACTCGCTCCATTCGAACCACTGATCAACTCCATCAACTTCGACTCCCTTGGCGAAGCCACTGCTCAAACCTCTCAGGACGCTTCACTTTGACTCGCTCGACCTGGGCACACTTCGACTCGCTCGACTAGTGCGTACTTCGACTCGCTCGATCTGGGCATACTTCGACTCATTCGATCTGGGCATAGTTCGACTTGCTCGAAACAACATCAAGAGCAGAGTGAGAGTCAAGCGCCACGTCATCGGGTCTAATAGAAGCAAGTCAAAACAGAAGCGAGTCGAAGGGAACAAAAGCGAGTTGAAGGAAACAGCCTACCGAAAACCCAATTTCGTATCGATCATATCTCCCAGTCTACAAGTCCAAATGCTATGAAATTTTCACAGAAGACTACGTACATGCCGAAGAATGTCCACACAAAATTTCGACTCCATTGGATGAAATCTTGATCGAGTCGAAATCTGCTCGTGTTAGTCACAGATCGGACTGAAACTTCACTGGCTTGGGCGTGCGGGCCTGGTCACGTGCCAGAGAGGGTCTACCGAGATCTGAGCGAAATATCAGCCTCCTACACCTATAAATAGACCCCAAAAGCCAACAGAAAAGGGGTTCTTCTTCCTCTTTGAGATCTCCAAAGCCCGGACTGCGCCAGATCCAGATCTGAACTCAGTTGCTGGTGCTACCAACGAAATTCATTGCTGCATATCATAATTGTCTGCTGTAAATCATCGAATTCACTTGTAAACACAAATGAAAGATCAATAAAGCAAACTACTTCATAGAGGACGTAGGCGATACGCCGAACCACTCTAAATCCTTGTGTCTCCTTGCACTTTAATTATTCTCATTTCTGAAATTTGGAGTTTTTGTTAGATAATTCCTCTTTTTCCATTTAATTTCTTCAGTTTATCTCTTCAAAAACTTCTGAAGAGTGTTGTGCCCAATTTTGGTACAAACACTTTGATGCTTCCATTGAGAAAACCTAATTTTTCTCCTGCTCTTTGAATCTCCTATCTATACTGGATTTCATAAATCTAAGAAGAAGATCCAGATCTAGAACTTTGAAGCTCTTCCATTCTATTCAGATTTGCAATCACATCTAGGAAAGGACTTTGCCAATTCATTATGGTGAGCACACGTACCACTGCTACAACTGCTGATCAAGGAGCATGGGACCGACAGAATCCCGTGCAATCACCTCCCTCCAACCAAAATGCTACAGGACCTTCAGATCCATCCGGTCCAATTGCTAGACAAGAATTCCAGACATTGCTTCAAGAGTTGACCCAAAGTCGACAGCAGTTAACTGAACAACTACGCGCCAACACCGAATTGTCCAACAAGCTGAATCGCTAAAGGCGTAGAAGATCTAGGAGAGACCAAGGTTCCTATTCTTCCATGGAAAGTTCAGCCTCCTCCAATGGCCAAACCAAATCCACACGTCCACGGCTAGGTGTAAGCTACGCCCAAGCCATGGGGCCAACCTGCTTCGAACCTTGGACAACCAAGGGCTGGTCCATCCGCTAGTCTCCGCACAGAGCCTTCTACTCGAGGAGGAGCTGCTCCTTACCATGTTACCGGCAACATTTCTACTACCACCACTGCCGAATGGGGAGGTGATGCTAGAAACCAAGCTGATCCTCAATCTATCCAACGAGAGCAAACTCCCGAGCCTTATGTCCCTGAAGATGTTGAATTAAGGAGGCGAGCCACGGACCGTCGACCGCATCCGGTCTAGACTCACGCTGTGGAACCCGACCACACCTTGGCACAACATACTCCAAGTGCCCGAACGCCGGATATACCAGCGATGATACGCCAAATGATCTGTGAAAGTCAGGGTCTCTCTAATGACGACTAGGGAATCTCCCGAAGTCATACCCCTTTCACAGATGACGTTTTATATGCTGAACCACCTCGGCACTTTAGGATGCCTGCTTTGCCAGTTTATGAAGGAAGTTCTGATCCCAATCAACACATCCTGAAATACGAATGGCTGATGAATGCTGCTCGAGTTGACGACACAGTAAAGTGCCGTAGTTTCCCAATTTCCCTAGGGGGCATCGCGACTATGTGGTTCACTCGTTTGCCACTGCGATCCATCTCTAACTTTGACCAAATAGCCACCACGTTTTTCGAACAGTTCTGTATGCACGTGGTGTGGCCAAAGGACGTTAACACTCTGTCTAGCGTTACACAAGCTCCTGGAGAAACACTTAGACGATACTTGGAGCGATTCCATGATGCGTGTGCAGAAATAAGCAATCCCAATGATAACTCTATCCTGATGGCACTGACTAAGGGGATTGATGACGATTCCGAATTCAGAAATTGGTTAGCTGGAAAACCTCCTGCGTCATTGGACCGTTTCTATTCCAAGGCAATCCAATTATTAAGAAGGGAGGATGCGAAACAGTTTAGGAAGTAGGATGACGCAGGGCCCAACATCGAAGGAATCCAAAGTAACATTGCTATTAAACAGTCCGAGGATAGTTCTGGAAAATCTTAGTTGAACAAACAAAATAAACAAAACCAACAGAGGGACAATGGGAATCAAAACAAGAAACGCGATCAGAATCGCGGTCCACGGTGTAGAGCTTCCATGTATGATAACTACACTCCGTTGATAACGTCATTAGAAAATGTATATTTGCAGATCTGCAATACCACGCAAGTCAAGAAACATGCTCCTAAACCACCAACTGAGAGACAAATCCAAACGGGGAAATTTTGTAGATACCACGAGAGTTATGGCCACAACACCAATGTGTGCCGTCACTTGCAAGACCTCATTGAAAAACTGATACGGGAACGGAAGTTGGATCAATATGTGCGGGCACCGTAGTCTGGTGGAGCGGGCCCATCAAATCAAAATCGTGCGCCGAATCAAGAAAGACAGGAGGAACCCGCTCGTACAGGCAAGAGGTTGGTCATCAACACAATAAGTGGTGGTCCTCACCCAGCAGATCGAAGCTGGAAGGAAATGGAGTCTTATGCTAGTTCTATCAGGCACGCAGACTTCGAATGTTATAGTAATTCTGATGAAGGGACTCCGACCAAGCAACAGAAGATAATGAAAGATGACATCGTGTTTAGGAGCAGAGACGATGATAAATTCGAAGCTCCCACTATCGATCCGCTTGTCATCTCACCACAAGTAGGTCCTACTTGGGTGAAAAGGATCTTAGTTGACAATGGAAGCTCCGTGAATATTTTGTTCAAACGAGCTTATGATCAAATGAAAATGAAAGCCACGGACTTGAAGCCTTGTCAATCCCGAGTCCATGGTTTCAACGGAAGTGCTACTATACCCACTGGAATGGTGGAACTGCCAGTGGAGTTGGGAGTTGGAGAGCGACGGAGAGTACGGATGCTACAGTTCATCATTTTGGACATAGACTCCCCTTACAACGCTTTCTTAGGCCGATCGGCCCTCGCTGAATTCAGGGCGCCCATCGCCTCATGGTGTTTGACTTTAATTTCCCACTGATCATGGAATAGGAATCATTCAGGGAGATCAGGCCACTGCCAGAGCCTGTTATGTTGCCGAGCTATGGGAGGCATAGCGAAAGGAGAAAGGAAAGGGCGTAGAGGAATCTCTCTGCGTCCGTTTCGCCGATAATTGACAACTAACGCCCGTGCCCAGGCCCGGGCACCCCAGCCAATTCCTCAGGGATCTTGACCCAAGAGAAACTAAAGACAAAGGAGAATCTAAAGAAAGTTAAGCATTTTCGGCTGAACTAACGATTGATGTCCTAGTTGATAGTGACGATGATTCAAGAATGATAAAGATTGGGTCTCATCTAAGCCAACAAACTCAAGGGGAATAGGTTGAATTTCTGCGGGCAAATCTTGATGTATTTGCCTGGACACACTCTGATATGTGCAGGATCTCGCCGGACATCACGAGTCACACTCTGAACATTGACCCGCGGCATGTCCTAGTCAAACAGAAAAGGCGCGGTATGGATCCAGAGAGATCTGCCGCCCTTAAGGAAGAAGTAAAAAAGCTTGAAGCAAACAGATTCATTCGAGATGCGCTATATCCTGAATGGGTGTCGAATCTCGTGCTCGTCCGAAAGCCGAATGGAAAGTGGAGAACATGTGTCGATTATTCCGATCTGAATAAAGCATGTCCCAAAGGCAGTTTCCCACTTCCCAGAATTGATCAGCTAGTAGATTCGACAGTTGGGCATGAACTCTTATCCTTCATGGACGCGTACTCTGGCTACAACTAGATACCGATGCATTTACCAGATCAAGAACATACCAGCTTCGTGACCAATCTGGGACTTTATTGCTACAAGGTTATGCCATTCAGACTCAAGAACAGCGGAGCTACTTATCAACGATTGGTTAATCGGATGTTTGCCAATCAAATCGGAAAAACCATGGAAGTATATGTTGACGACATGCTTGTGAAGTCACGACTCTCCACTGACCATGTTAAGGACCTGGAGACTATGTTCGACATACTTCGAGAATACAAAATGAAGCTAAATCCACTGAAGTGTCACTTTGGAGTTGCATCCGGGAAGTTCCTTGGGTTCATCGTTAACGCTCGAGAAATCGATGCTAATCGTGAAAAGATTTGGGCAATCAGAAATCTTGAAACTCACAAGACCATAA
Organism: Allium fistulosum; assembly: GCA_030737815.1. NCBI lineage: Eukaryota > Viridiplantae > Streptophyta > Magnoliopsida > Asparagales > Amaryllidaceae > Allium > Allium fistulosum. Next base: position 208,379,340 of record CM060904.1, on the reverse strand, counting down.
AGCAAGTCCAAAGTCTCAATGGGAAAGTAGCAGCACTGAGCAGGTTCATTTCAATGTCCACTAACAAATGCATTTCCTTCTTTGATCTGATCCGAAAAGGAAAATGCAACTTTGAATGGACCACGGAGTGCGAGGGCGTTTTCCAACCGCTCGTCCAACATCTATCCACACCACCTATCCTGTCAAAGCCCATCGACCATGAGAAGCTGTTCGTATATTTGGAGATATCAGAGAATGCTACCAGTGCTGCATTAATCCGAGAAGAAGACAAAATACAGAAGCCGGTATACTACGTCAGCAAACGATTGACTAGGGCTGAGAGGAACTACCCAAAGCTAGAAAATTTGGCCTACTGTCTTGTAATTGCATCAAGAAAACTCCGACCATATTTCCAGGAACATCCCATTGTTGTTTACACCGACCAGCCATTACAACAGGCCTTTTCGCGGCCTGAAACGTCTGGTAGGTTACTTAAGTGGAACATCGAACTGAGTCAGTTTGATATTACTTACACTCCAAGACGAGCAATCCAAGGACAAGTCCTTGCTGATTTCATAGTCGAATTTACCATTTCAGAGGACTTGCCCGAAACCAGTAAATCCCCCGAATACGTCCAGAAGCTATATACTAATGGTGCATCAAACGACCGGTGTTCGGGCGCTGGTATTGTACTCGAAACCTTCGAAGGCCGATCCATATGCTATGCTGTGAAGTTCGATTTTCATGCGACTAATAATGAAGCTGAATACGAAGCTCTCTTAGCTGGTCTGAGACTCGCCACAGATCTGAAAATCATCGCTGTGGAAATTTACTATGATTCACAATTGGTTGTATGTCAAGTACGAGGAGAGTATCAAGCGAGAGACCGAAGGCTGGATGCTTACTTAGCTCAAGTTCGGGAAGTACTAAATCAGTTTGATTACTATGCCATTTATTGCATACCTCGAGAACGCAACCAAAAAGCTGATTCATTGACGAAACTAGCTAGCATCGGTGAAGCTCAGCAAATGGGACTCGTTCCCGTAGAAGCATTATCCTCCCCAAGAATTGAATGGGCAGAAATAAATGAGGTATGCGAAACCATCCTCGAAAAGGATTCATGGATAACTCCGCTCAGAAACTACATCACACATGGAATCCTGCCGGAACGCACAAGTGAAAACAGACAAGTTCTCTAAAAGGCCTCACGATTCGTCATTCAAGATGGGGTCATGTATAGAAGAGGGTACTCTATTCCTCTACTCCGGTGTATCGCTCACGATGAAATCAAACGAGTATTGCACGAAGTGCATGAAGGAGAATGTTGCGATCACACCGGGAGGCAAGCACTTGCCAAGAAAATACTTCGATACGGATATTACTGGCCAACCGTGAATCGCGATGCGTGGGATTATGCAAAGAAATGCGATAGGTGTCAGAAATATGCTCTAATTCCTAGAGCTCCACCTATCGAAATAATGCAAACGGCCACCCCATGGCCATTTCCAATGTGGGGCATCGAGATCATCGGTGCTCTACCTCTGGCAAAAGGTGGTACGAAGTACGCCATCGTCTCAGTTGATTACTTTACAAAGTGGGCTGAAGCCGAAGCTCTCGTGACCATTACAACGAAGAAAGTAATCAAATTTGTGGTTCGTAACATCATCTATCGATTCGGCCTCCCACACACTATCATAATGGAGAACGGAACCCAATTCGACAGTGCTGAATTCAAAGATTTCTGCAAACGATTTCACATCCAAAAGAAATTCTCTGCAGTTCCGCACCCTCAGGCGAACGGACAGGTCGAAGCAGTTAATAAAGTTATAAAGTCCATCCTAAAGAAATGACTGGAAAAGGTCGGGGGCAAGTGGGTCAATGGACTACCTATGGCTTTATGGGCTTACCGAACAACCCACAAGACCACGACTGACCACACTCCATTCTCACTTTCTTACGGTTCAGAAGCCGTCGTTCCAATCGAACTAGAAGTACCTTCTCATCGTGTGACATACTATGATCCAAAGACAAATGCTATATTACTTGCTAAATCTCTCGATCTATTGGATGAGAAGCGTGAAGAGGCTGATTTGAGGGCAGCTACGCATCAAAGTCGAGTCGCCCGATTGTACAACGCCAAGGTCCGTCCGCGAACCTTCGAACAAGGCGATCTCGTCTTAAAAAGAATCTATCCGGTTCCTTCACATATGAAGCCAACATGGGAAGGACCGTATGTTATTGAACGAAGGCTCAGAGATGGCACATTCAAGCTATAGACCGTCGACGGTCTTACCCTGCCAAGAGCTGTGATTTACTTGAAATACTTCATATGACCATCACTATGCATGGAGAGTTAAGTCTCATCATACGGTGGGATTTATTCAAACAGAGAGTGACTGCAATGCAACCAAGCACTCGCTAAGTGAAACCCGAGCTCGGGGGCAAGCCATCACATAAAAGTCAAATAAGGATTGATACACGACAATCCTTCATCAACTCTGAGTTCCCAAAGTGCGAAGTCGGAGTATAAACATCAACTCCGTATTCCCAGAGAGCGAAGTGAAGTATAAACATCCAACTCCGAGTTCCCAGAGCACGAACCAGAGTATAAACATCAACTCCGTATTCCTAGAGCGCGAAGCGGAGTATAAACATTCAACTCCGAGTTCCCATAGCGTGAACCGGAGTATAAACATTCAACTCCGTATTCCCAGAGCGTGAAGCGGAGTATAAACATTCAACTCCGAGTTCCCAGGGCGCGAACCAGAGTATAAACATCATCTTCGAGTTCCAAGAGCGTGAACCGGAGTATAAACATTCAACTCCGTATTCCCAGAGCTTGAAGCTGAGTATAAACATTCAACTCCGAGTTCCCAGAGCGCAAACCGGAGTATAAACTTTCAACTCCGTATTCCCAGAGCACGAAGAGGAATATAAACATTCAACTCTGAGTTCCCAGAGTGCGAGTCGGAGTATAAACATTCAACTTTGAGTTCCCAGAGCGCAAAACGGAGTATAAACATTCAACTCCGTATTCCCAGAGCATGAAGCAGAGTATAAACATTCAACTCTGAGTTGCCAGAGCACGAGCCAGAGTATAAACATCAACTCTGAGTTCCCAAAGCGCGAACCGGAGTATAAACATTCAACTCCGTATTCCCAGAGCGCGAAACGGAGTATAAACATTCAACTCCGAGTTCCTAGAGCGCGAACCGGAGTATAAACATCAACTCCGTATTCCCAGAGTGCGAAGCAGAGCATAAACATCAACTCCAAATTCCCTGAGCGCGAGTTGGAGCACAAACATCAACTCCAGATTCCTAGAATGCGAAATAGAGCGTAAACACCAACTTCAAGTTCCCAAAGCACGAATCAAAGTAAAAGTATTAACTCCAAACTCCCGGAGCGCGAGTCGGAGTGCAAATGCCGATGCCAAGTCCCCTGATCGCGGACATATGATTGAAACTTAAGCGGGCATGACCAACCGCCGATAAGCGAATGGATATAATCACCAACAATCCTTGGAGCATGGATATAAACACCAACAATCAAATGAGCATGGATGAACTACTCAACCTCCGTTCGTCTCAGACATCCGCTCGGTGGCACTAGACTCAACATGTTACATATAAGAAATGATCGTCGGCTGATGATCTACAACTCATCCCCAAGACTGGGGGACATGACTTAAGCATCAACCATTGAGTAAAGCGATGCGACATCGGAATTCAACTCGCTTCCCGGTCACAAGCCATGCCCACAGTTTTCGAACTTGGCAAACAAAAGCAAACTTGATTTGGAACCTGAAACTTCACAAGTACACTCCAGATATTTAAACACATATACAATACACAATGACAGAAAAGAAACCAAAAAAGTGAAGTTTCATTTCTATTGTTTGTAAGAGAAGTTCATATACAAGTTTGTTCCCAAAAAATTCCTACTAGCAGGGGCCGAACCAGCATCTATCCACGGCTAGCAAAACGCAAAATCAAAATACAGCAGATGAGCATGCCTAGTCTTTCTTCTTCTTTGGCTTCCTCCTCAGTGTGGATCCGCTGGAGCCATCGCCAATCTTCCTATTCAAGCCTGTGCTTTTCGGCGGTTGGTCTTCAGGCGAGGGCATTATGTTGACATCTTCCTCCGAACTCAAGTGAATAGGAACGCTCCCTGCGGGCGGAGTCAAAGAAACATGATCAAATACAGAAGGTGGAACGGGCATGCCGGTGAGAAAAACAGCACCATTGGGAGATATCATTCTGAGCGGAGCAGGCCCTGGTGCTGCTGTCCCACCTCCAAAGCTTCCACCATGAGCCGCTGCTGCCATTTTAGCGTCAATTTGAGCGAACATATCCTCTTCGGTTATCGCTCGAGCCCCGCTGGGGACATCGGCAGTTGGCATTAAGGAACTTGTTGCAGGATCAGTTCCGCTCATGATGGATGGCAAGTCAGCAAGGGGATCGCCGTGACGACGAAAGAGTTCATCCGTCAGTTGCTCGTCAAACGCCATTGTACTCCCCTGCATATCATTGATCGGGGCAGCTGCGCTCACGGTGATCGCTTCAGTCACGATAGCGTCCTGCATCTGATGTAATTCTTGAGTAGCAGGAGGCATGTGCGATGCAACGTCGATCACTGGACAAAAAATAAGAGAATTGTTAGGACTTAAACTCGATCAAAAACTTCCACTCAGGAAAGATTTGTGGAATGTTCAGAGTACCTTCCTCAGTTTGTCTTCTAAGCGACGGGGCGGCCTCAGTCGCTTGCGCTGTAGTCGGAGACAACTGCGGCTGATCCGGATTATAGGCAGGAACAACTTGAGGATCAACCGCAGGCAAAGATTCAGGCTGGGTTGACACCGGAAGTTCATGACTTACATCGCGATGCTCAACCCCAGAGCCTTCTCCTACTTCCAGGTGCTGGGTGCCGAGTCTCTCCTTCTCATAAGAGATCATTGAATCATCGAGAATCTTTTTTTCGTCATCGGTTAACAGACGATTCTCGAGCTCGAATTCGTCCACAAACTCACCCTGGTGCGCCTCCTTCTTCCTCAACCAGTTGGCCCCAAGCACTGTGAAGATGCGTCGGATAATCATCGAGCCAAGCTAGACCCCTGTGCCTCAGCACGTTAGCGTTATAGACCACAAGAAGATCTTTAATGTCAGCCTCTAGCCTGGACTCGGCCAACTTCACCCTGTCCTCGACCTCAGTCTCCACCTTCTGGACTTTAGCCACCGCCGCATCTCGTTCTCCCCTGATCAGAACAGCCTGATCGCACACCTCCTGGGCTGCGTTGTTCGCGTCATCTTTTTCTTTGACCAAGCTGGCGAATTAAGCTTTTAGTTCATTAAGCTCCTTGACCGCCGCATCCCGCTCGGCGGTAACTTTGGTATTCCGGTGGCTCATCTCCTCCACCAGGGCAACGTGTGTCTACCCGAACCTCTCCATCTCCACCTTTTCTTCATCAGCCTTCTTAATGGCCTCGATCTCGGATTTTCGAGAAGACTCGGACTCAGCAGAGAGTACCTGAATAATACGATCCCTTTTTGCGAGCTCGGTCTCCATCTTCTCGATCTCTTTAGCCCGCTCGAATGCCACTTTAGAAGCTTTTTGGGCAGCGTTTGCCCACTCTCTGAACTGGGTGTATATATCATGAACGTAGTCATGCATCGTGTTCTCCACCCTAGATGGAATTCTCTTTAAGTGTGGTGGGAAGACATAATCGTCAAAACAGATATTCGGTAAATCCTTACTCATCTGAGCCAACTTCAGGGCCCCTTCTCCAGTGGGATCAGCGGGGACTTGCTCTGTAACCATGGAGGATGTAGTCTCGACTCTCTGAAGATGATTCTCAGATCTAGAAGAATGAGAAGACGGCCTGTGGAGAGGAGGTTCAAATGGGTGTGAGGCAGGAATAAGGGGAGGAGAGGGAAGCCTAGGAGTAGGAGAGCGTTATCTAGACCGATGCCTATATTCTCTATCCCTATCACACCCATACCTATACTGACTAGAGTACTCGCGATCGCGATCTCTATCAAAGTCCCTCCTGCGAGAATCATAGTAAGAAGAAGCCTTTCGGGCCGAGCGGAGACTCCCTAGCATCGATCCTCTTCCAGACATAGTACCTGAAAATGAGAAGCGAAGAAAGAGTTAGTGACTTCCTAAGTTGAGTGATTTACAGTTGTGAATCATGCAGTGTAGTGAAGTGTATGCATGTGCAATCCCCCAACCAACCGAAAATGTCGGCCGCACTCGTAGAAAGCGGCCTGCTCAGTTCGAGAGCACTTTCAAGCTCCTCCATACCAACGTCGTGTTGAGACGACAAAAAGTCCGGGATCGGAACATCGGCAAGCCCGTCAAAAAGATTCTCTACTGGCGGCGAAGAAGCCTCTGATATTCTAATCACCTAAGCAGGCAGGGACATAACAACGGATTTAAATCTCCCAGATTTAGAATGCTTCTGAGCAGCAGCTATGACTTTTCTTCTTCCACGCGAATCCTGAGCATCGGCAGAAGGCCCAGTTGGGAGTTCAGGGTCGGTAGGCGTTCTTTCTAAATCAACTTCTTCGGTGATCACAACTGTGGGCGCTTGGCGCTTCACCCGTTTCTTCGGGACCACTCTATGTGCCCCTTCCAGGTGTATGCTTTGCCTCCGCTCTATTAGCCCGACGGCCCTCAAATTCCTATTGGTTAGAACTAAGTCTGTGTGCCTCTCTTCGCCCGGAAACGCTTAAAGAATACGAACAAGCTCTCTGAAGTCCGCGCCATCGGGGCGAGAGATTGCGGCTATAAGAAAGGAAAATTATGTCAGTTTTGAAGTCGGTTACTAACATCTCAATGATTCAGGAGGAGGTGGCGACACTTACGTCTATCTAACCACTGCCTAGCAAATCCAGGGGGGCACCGAACATAGAACCATTCGGATTTATAATAACTTAGCCTTCCCCAGGAACCCTGCACAATGTGACAGTTTCTAACTACTTCCAGGAAGGTGGAAGAAGGGCTATCTCCATGGCTTTTGACATTGAATAAATATCTGATTTCGATCGACTTCGGCGGTCGAAAGAGGATCTCCATAACAAGACGAAGGTGTTGTTCAACAAGGCATACCCGTTCATATGTAGCTGAGACGGAGCTATGCCAAGAAACGATAACGTCTCCCTTATATAGTCATTGAAGGAAGGAAGTGTCCCCACCGTGCAAGCATGACGGTTGAAAGCGGTAAACCCTTCCGGGGGATAATGTGGCATGTCCTTCGGCCCAGGAAGTAGCACGTCGTCAAGTGAAAAACTGGGCCTTAAGAAAATCCAGCCTAACATGTCTTCGGAGATACCCGACGGCACTGAATCTGGTGGACTACAAATAAACCGAGCCCATAGATGCTCATCCGGAGCTGCCTCAATAACTTCGGCTTCTATAACCGTTATCTCTATAGTTGGGGGAACCGAACTTGGGAATTCCGGTTGCTGAGAACTTGAAGGGTCCATGACTAGCTAGCTTATAAAAAATCAGTGTTAAACTGACAAATAACACTCGTGCATCCCCCAGTGTAAAATGTGTGAGTGTGTTGTGCAGTGCAGTAATGTACATTATTTGGGAAGATCAACAGGTTTGAAGGAAGGTATCAACGACGAGACTTCGGAATTCAATCGGAAGGACCGTCATCGCTGACCGTCACAACCATACCCTCCAACTATTGACCATCATTTCGAGTCAAAGCTTGTTGTCATTTTTATAAGTTGCAATTTCATCGACGAGCTTCGATAGGAAGTCAGATATGTAGTAAAGCAGTTAAGTCCAGTTATGCAAGTTTGAAGCTCGTCGGAGGCAATTGTTCAAGTGTGTTAAAAGTTTCAACTTTTGGATGATCAAATTTGTATCGCTCACAAGAGCCGTGTTTGCGTCAATAAGCTATGGTCATATGCATATAAGTCAGAATTGGTCAGAAGGTTGGCATGAAAAATTCAACTCGAACTAGAAGGACTCGATTCGAAATCCCCAGTTCGACTCGCTCCATTCGACTCGGTCCCAAGACCACGAGTTCGACTCACTCCCAGGACCACACAGTTCGACTCACTCCCTTCGACTCAGTCCTAAGACCATGAGTTTGAATCGGTCCCATGAACACGAAATTCGACTCGCTCCCAGAACCACACAGTTGGACTCGCTCCCAAGGCTCTACACTTCGACTTAATCTAGAGCCATCAACTTTGACTCGCTCCGAAGCAACCCACTTCGATTCGATCGAAGGCCATTGTTTCAAATTGATCAGACATAGCACCTTCGTATCGATCCATAGAATCAGAGCATTCGACTCGATGCGAAGCTCCACCATCGATCGATACGAAGGCCTCTGCCTCATCTTCTCGAAACCCCCACTCTAGATCGACACGAAGCTAAGACCCTGAAACTTTCGATCCATCACAACTCAGGTTGATCTAGTGCTAAGAAAACCGAGTCTTATCATTCATGCGTTGGATTCGCTTAATGGATTACCTAGATATGTCAGATTAGTTCGAGTAAGTGATGGTGTGAATCAGTTCGAAGGCAAGGATTTTTGTTCTTTCTTCTCGAGTCTCAGAGAGATACGAAGGCAAGGAAGATAAAGATGAAAGGTAAAAAGTGAAAAAACGGCTATGTAAGAAGTATTTATATGGACTCGAAAACAAGGGGAATAAACAATTCGAATCCCAGTGGAGTCGAACACGTGCTTCGACTCCCTCGTTAGTGCGTTAATGCGGAGCTCCCCTTCGTATCGCTTGTCTTCGACTCCATCTCCAACGCAACATTATAAGCCATCACTTCGACTCGCTCCTCTGTCTCCTGCTCACTTCGACTCACACCTCTGTCTCCTGTGTACTTCGACTCGCTCCTCCGCCTTTTGGGCATTTCGACTCGCTCCCCTTCAACTCCGTCTCCTGTGCGTTTCAAGACCGAGTCGAACAAAGCAGTTCGAACCAAAACCGAGTCGAGCAACCAGTTCGAATCCATGAAATCATGACTTCCAAAGGCCAACTCCATCAACTCGACATACTTACTTCGCATCCATAAATCCAATGAAAATCATCTTCGATGTTTCAACCCTTCACAACGACTCAGGAGAGGATCGATACGTAATTCAAAAGTAAAATAAACTGACAACGACTCGTGGACGCACGAACGTTAACGAGAGTCAGGTTAACATATATGCATGATTGTTAGACTAATATTAAGTATTCTAGATTTTCAGGAATCGGAAACTCATCCAATAATGATTACAACAACAAACGGGTAACCACTAGCATAAAGAAATCAGTCGCAACAATACATGGTACAGCAGTCGACAGTCAACAGTTTACATTATCAAGAAGAACGGTCAAAGGTTATAGCTTTCATCAAAAAGACGATAACTACTCAGAGTAAAGACTACAGCACTTCAAAGCACATCATGTTTTCACAAGACGTACTTTGGGGGTCAAATGTTATCCCGCCTTTTGGCAAGGCCGTGATACCAAGGAATTGACTAGTAACCAGTGACGGCCCGTCCCAGAGATCAGTTATACACAGGCTCACTGTGGATATCGACGAATTTTGTCCGAGTCCGGATTGTGCTAAAATTGATATGACATGACAACCTAAGCTATGAGAGTCAACATTCCAAATCTCGAGACAATCTGAGTTCGTATGCCAAAGTTGTGAACGATACCAAGTTGGTTAAGAACAGCCTCCTTCGACTCGCTCCGGTTCGAATCCATAGGGAGTGCATACTTCGACTCGCTCCATTAGCAACCAGCAGAAGCCAACTTCGACTCGCTTCGCAACACTCAGGAGTGAAGACTTCGACTCGCTTTGCTTAGAGGCCTTCTTCAACTCGTTCATGTTTGACTCGCTTCACAGCCATATGAAGTACCTACTTCGACTCGCTTTGCTCAGAGGCCTTCTTCGATTCGCTCCATTCGAACCACTGATCAACTCCATCAACTTCGACTCCCTTGGCGAAGCCACTGCTCAAACCTCTCAGGATGCTTCACTTCGACTCCCTTGGCGAAGCCACTGCTCAAACCTCTCAGGACGCTTCACTTCGACTCGCTCGACCTGGGCACACTTCGACTCGCTCGACCAGTGCGTACTTCGACTCGCTCGATATGGGCATACTTCAACTCGCTCGATCTGGGCATACTTCGACTCGCTCGAAACAACATCAAGGGCAGAGTGAGAGTCAAGCGCCATGTCACCAGGTCGAATTGAAGCGAGTCGAAATAGAAGCGAATCGAAGGGAACATAAGCGAGTCGAAGGAAACAGCCTACCGAAAACCCCATTTCGTATCGATCATATCCCCCAATCTACAAGTCCAAATGCTATGAAATTGTCACAGAAGACTACGTGCATGCTGAAGAATGTCCACGCCAAATTTCGACTCCATTGGATGAAATCTTGATCGAGTCGAAATCTGCTCGTGTTGGTCACGGATCGGACCGAAACTTCACGGGCTTGGGCGTGCGGACCTGGTCACGTGCCAGAGAGGGTCTCCCGAGATCTAAGCGAAATATCAGCCTCATACACCTATAATTAGACCCCAAAATCCAACAGAAAAGGGGTTCTTCTTCCTCTTTAAGATCTCCAATGCCCAGATTCCGCCAGATCCAGATCTGAACTCAGTTGCTGCTGCTACCAACGAAATTCATTGCTGCAATTCATAATTGTCTGCTGTAAATCATTAAATTCATTTGTAAACACAAAAGAAAGATCAATAAAGCAACAAACTACTTCATAGTGGACGTAGGCGATACGCCGAACCACTCTAAATTCTTGTGTCTCCTTGCACTTCAATTATTCTCATTTCTAAAATTTAGAGTTTTTGTTAGATAATTCCTCTTTTTCCATTTAATTTCTTCATTTTATCTCTTCAAAAACTTCCAAAGAGTGTTTGCCCAATTTTGGTACAAACACCACCCGAATCCTGGACATCGGCAGAAGGCCCAGCTGGGAGTTCGGTATCGGTAGGCGTTCTTTCTGAATCAACTTCTTCGGCGATCACGACTGCGGGCACTTTGCACTTCACCCATTTCTTCGGGACCACTATATGTGTCCCTTCCTGATGCATTCTCTACCCCCGCTCTATCAGCCCGACGGTCCTCAAATTTCTATCAGTCAGGACCAAGTCGATATGCCTCTCTTCGCCCGGATACGCTTGAATAATCCGAACAAGCTCTTTGAAGTATGCGCTGCCAGGACGAGAGATCGCGACTGCAAAAGAAGAGAAAGGTATGTCAATTTTGAAGTCAGTTGCAAACATCTCAGTGATTCTAGAAAGAGATGGCGACACTTTCGTCTATCCAACCACCGCTTAGCAAATCCAGGAGGGCACCAAACATAGAACCATTCAGTTTTGTAATAACTTAGCCTTCCCCAGGAGCCCAATACTATATGACAGTTTCTAACCGCTTCCAGGAAGGTGAAAGAATGGCTATCACTATGGCTTTTGACATTGAATAAATATCTGATTTCGATCGGCTTCGGCGGTCAAAAGAGGATCTCCATAAAAAAGACGAAGGTGCTGTTCAACAAGGCATACCCGTTGGGATGTAGCTGAGATGGAGCTATGCCCAGAAATGATAACGTCTCCCTTATATATTGGTTGAAGGGAGGGAGTGTCCCCGCCTTGCAAGCGTGACGGTTGAAAGCTGTAAACCATTCCGGGGGATTATGTGGCATATCCTTTGGCCTAAGAACTAGCACGTCGTCAAGTGACAAACCGTGCCTTAAACAAATCCGCCCTAACATATCTTTGGAGATACCCGACGGCACCGAATCTGGTGGACTGTAAATAAACCGAGCCCCTGGACGCTCGTCCGGAGCTGGCTCTATAACTTCAGCTTCTATAACCGGTATCTCTATGGTTGGAGGAATATAACTTGGGAGTTCCGACTACTGAGAACTTGAAGGGTCCATGACTAGCTAGCTTATAAAAAATCATTGTTAAACTAGCAAATAACACTCATGCATCCCTCATTGTAAAAGTGTGTGAGTGTGTTGTGCAGTGCAGTACTGTATATTATTTTAGAAGATCAACAGGAGTGAAGGAAGCGTATAAGCGATGAGACTTTGAAATTCGGTCGGAAGGACCGTCATCGCTGACCGTCACAACCATACCATCCAACTATTGACCATCATTTCAAGTCAAAGTTTGTTGTCATTTTTATAAGTTGTAGTTTCATCGACGAGCTTCGATAGGAAATCAGATATGCAGTGAAACGGTTAAGTCCATTTATCCAAGTTTGAAGCTCGTCGAAGGCAATTGTTAAAGTGTGTGAGAAGTTTCAAACTTTCTGATGATCAAATTTGTATCGCTCGCGAGAGCCGTGTTCGCATCAATAAGCTATGGTCATATGCATATAAGTCAGACTCGGTCAGAAGGTTGGCATGCAAGTTCGACTCGAACTAGAGGGCTCGATTCGAAATCCCTAGTTCGACTCGCTCCCCAAGACCATCGAGTTCGACTTGGTCCCAAGACCACGCGTTTTGACTCGCTCCCAGGACCACATAGTTCGACTCGCTCCCCAAGACGACCGAGTTCGACTCGGTCCCAAGACCAAGCGTTTCGACTCGCTCCCAGGACCACGCAGTTCGACTCGCTCCCCAGGACCATCGAGTTCGGCTCGGTCCTAAGACTGCATACTTAGACTCGATCGAATACCACCCTTTTCGACTAAATCCAAGGCCATCGTTTCGAGTCCATCAGGCGAGACCCCTTCATATTGATCCATGAATTCAATGCACTCGATTAGATGCGAAGCACCACCATCGATCGAAACGAAGACCTTCGCCTCATCATCTCGAAACTCATATTCCAAAGCGACACTAGTGTGTGAATCGATATGAAATGGATGCAGATGGATTGATACGAACTGTGTGTGAGTATCGATACGAAATGCACATGGCTGCATCGATACGAAGTTGATTGATATGAAAACCAATCGATATGAAAAGTGATCGAAACGAAAGTCGATCGATACGAAAGTCGATCGATACGAATGTTGATTGATAGGAAAACTGATCGATACGAATAGTCGGTCGATACGAAGTTCGATCGATACGAATGTTGTCATATTTTCTAGATGTGAATACGTGGATACGAAAATCACCATATTTTCTGGATACAAAATGATAGATACAAAAATTATCATATTTTCTCGATACGAAATGATGGATACGAAGATGACCATATTCTCTGGATAAGAAAACATGGATACGAAAATATAGATGAATGCAGTTCCTTTTAGATCTGGAGAAATCTGAATAGAATAGAACAAACCACTGGACGGCAGATCTGGATCTCCTCCTTAGATTTTTGCAATCCAATGATGGTAGTAGATCCACAGAGCAGGAGAAAAGTTGGGTTTTTCTCAGTGAAAGCACCAAAGTTTTTGCGCCAAAATTGGGCACAACACTCTTTGGAAGTTTTTGAAGAGATAAAATGAAGAAATTAAATGGAAAATGAGGATTATCTAACAAAAACTCCAAAAAAACAGATATGCGAATGATAACAAATGAACAAGAACACAAGGATTTAGAGTGGTTCGGCGTATAGCCTACGTCCACTATGAAATTGATCTCTTTATTGATGTTTCTTTGATGATTACAATAGATTTCAGCGGGCTACAGCAGATAACAATGAATTACAGCAGTGAAATTCGTTTGCAGTAGCAGCAATGGAGTTTTGAACTGAATTCGACTGAGTCTGGGCGTTGGAGAAATCAAAGAAGAAGAAGATCACCTTTCTGTATGCCCTAGGGCTCTATTTATAGGTGTGGGAAGCTGATATTTTGCTCAGATCTCGGGAGACTCCTTCTGGCACGTGAGTCGGCCCGCACGACCAACCCCGTGAAGTTTCGGCCCAATCCATGATCGATACGAACGGATTTCGTATCGATCAAGATTTCATCCAATGGAGTCGAAATTTGGCGTGGATATTCTTTATCATGTGCGTAAGCTCCTGTGAAAATTTGGTAGCATTTGGACTTTAGGATCGTGAGATACGATCGATACGAAATGGAGGCTTTCGGTAGGCTGTTTGGTTCGACTCGATCACATCGACTCGTTCTTGTTCGAATCGATAGCTGCGCGTGACTGTGAGTTGATGTGGCGCTTGAATCTTTGGATCACTCTACTTTTGATGCCGAGTTGAACGAGTTGTCCTTGAACTTCGCCTCATTCGTATCGATGGTGCTGCTTTGTTCGTATCGATAAAAGATGCACATTTCGCTTCGATGATGGCTCCTCATGTTCGTAGTGATGGTCACGTTCTATTCGTATCGATAAAAGTGGTGTGGCTTGCCGATTGATACGAATAACCATTATATGATCGATACGAACAAGGACACCACGATGGATACGAAGCAGCTGGGCTTTCCTGATGGATGCGAACAGTGATCCACTGATGGATTCGAACAGAGGCTCGCTGATGGATGCGAAGCTGATCGATACGAAGTGGGGCTTCTGTGATCGATATGGAGCTGATCGATTTGAAGTAGGCTTTCCCTGATGGATTCGAACTCGATCGATTCGAACAGCGGCCAGTTGAGGGATCCAAACTCGATCGATTCGAACTGGGGTTCGATGATGGATACGAATTTAGAGCTATTTCCTTCAACTTGTATCGATCGTAACTAGAGCATACGAACTCGGATTGACTTGAAACTTGGAACATTGACTTTCATTGCTTTGCTCATCGTGTCATATCAATTTTAGCTCGATCCGGACTCGGACAAAATTCGTCGACATCCATAGTGAGCCTACGTATAACCGATCTCTAAGATGAACTGTCATTGGTTTCTAGTCAAGCTCTTGGTGTCATGGCCTTGCCAAAACGGGGGATAATAGTTTACATCTCATATTTGTTCGTTTTTTGGTATTATGATAAAATCCAAACTTATTTGTAATGATTTGCCATGTTTTTGAATGATGAAATGATAATATATACTTGTTGATGATTTATGGTTGTTTTTATAGATTTTAGGACATGTTGATATGAAAACCCTATTAAAAGACATCCAAATACATTGCGAATTTTTGTACAGAACATAAATAATATTTTGGAGATGGGTTTCAACTTTCAGAATTTTCAAAATTTTTGTTGAATTTATATGAATTTTCTAGGGAAGAAAATGTTATTTTGGGTTACAAATTATTTACGGTTAAATAATTAATGGTTTAGGTCTGAAATTTGTATATGTTATAAACATATAAAAAGTGATTTTCTAGAATTTTTGTAGAAATTTCCAAAGTGTTTTGGTGGGTATATAAAATTATTTAAGGTATAGCACTTTAATGTTTTATATATTTCAAAGGGAGAATGGGCTTTTTGTAAATAAACTAATTGTTATTTCTGGAAAGCTGACAGCACTTTTGAAAAGAGAAACTAGCAACCAATAATAATTTGACAAACAAGGAAGGTCACGTACAAAAGAAATAGTTTAAAGGACAAATAAACATGTCTTTTCACTTTTTCGATGCTTTCAGCATAAGGTTCCGCCTCCATACCTTCACCTTTGACACTGTTGAAACCAATGCACATGGTATCAGTGAACTGGTACATACTGAATTGGATGTAGACGAATGGTATAGGGTCGAAACCAGGGACTCCGAAGGGGTCGAGGCACTATTTTACTTTTAAAGGAAAATGCACCTGCTTACTTTCGACTGAGCAGCTTTTGACTAGGTTGGCTTTCGACTAAGTCAAATGGTTTTAAAGATATGGATTCGATTGGGTTAGGGATTTTGTTTTAAATGACTTCTCTCGACTTAGTCGAAACCTCTAGCTGGCGCTTTCTTCCTTTTGACCCAGATGGTATCGAAGGGATTACTTTGTTTTCTAAAACTCGACCACTTCTCCAATGCTTTCGAAGCGATGGTTCGACAGGATCACTTCTTTACTTAGGAATGATTTCGAAAGGAGTGCTTTCGTCTTTATTGGGTTTTCGATCTTTTTGCTCTGCTTGAAGGCATAATCCAAATGGTTTCGACCGAAACGGTTTTCAGAGGTTTCGAAGGGATTAATTTTTGAATGGTTTCGAAATGTTTCCACGTGTTTTAAACTGAACCAAAAGCATTTCGAAAGGTTTAGTATTTTAATGCTTTCGAAAGGATTTTAATGAATGGTTTTCGAATGGGTGGTCCCTTAGGGTTTCAAAAGGATTGAAAGGAAAGATTTTTTCCATGTTTTCGAAAGGCAATATTTAAATTTTTTAAAGAAGAATGTCTAATGTTTTGAAGCTTTTGAAGGATAGGATTTTAATGGTTTCGAAAGAGATACTTTCAGTGGTTTCAAAAGGGATACTTTCGATGGTTTTGAAGGTGTTAGCAACAAGGATTTCGAAAGGGTTGTTTGAATGTTTTAAACAATGGTTTTGAATGTATTAACTAGGCAGTATATCCTAAGTGCTTTCAAGTTAAAAAGGATTTGAGCTTATTTTTTGGAATAGATCATCCACATTAAATTTTATCAACATTATTAGTAAAAAAATCATCTTTCGACTTGGTCAAAACCATTCCAAGCAGAGAGTAAAAGAAAATAAGAAAGAAATACACACCAGATAGACCTTTCTAAAGAGTCGAAAGGATGCTACCAGCAAAGTATAGAAATAACATGATCTTTCCAAGGTGTCGGAAGGTTTCTCCAATCAATGTTCAGAGTGTACTTGCCTTCCGATGAAGATGAAGGAGTCGAAAGCACCTTTTCGACTTCATTTACAGTCATTCGAATAGATGAAGACGTTTCGATCAAGTTGAAGCTACTCCTTTCGAAGACAATGAAGGATACCTCTTTAAACACATGCCAAATCATTCGAAACCAATTATTTCGCCTTCATTCAAATTCCTGGAAAGCAAGCATTATCTTGAGCAAACCCTTCGAAAGCTTTAGTAAGACTTTCAAACCGGTCGAAGCCAAAGTGGTCTAGGATGGGTTCCACATCTGATCAGAAACAAGAGCACGGGCAAAACCAACATCATCGTAACCAATGAGCGAAGGCTAACAACAGAGTCAGAAGCACTCACAAGACAACTCAAAGAAGAGTCTTGTAACCCTAATTTGTAAATCAAATTGGGAGTACGAAGAAATAAAGTCTTTTTAGCTGAATAAAGGGAAGTTTCGAATACTTTAATCTACTTTACTGTTCCACTAAATATTTTATTGGATTCAACTTTATATTTCAGGTTTTATCTTCATCGAAGCGCTACTATCGACATAGTCAAAACCCCTATAAGTTCTAATAACTTATGTTACCAATTCAGAGTAATCTTCTCTCTGAGCTAAAGCCTTCAACAAGGTCGAAGCCCATCATCCAAACATCGAAGCCTAAAATTACCGACTTGAATCCAAGGAGGTTATATCCACAACTTTCAACCAGATTGAAACCCCCACCTAAATCCCAATCCAAAGCCTAAACTACTCTAAATCCCAAAGTTCTCGACAAGGTCGGAGCCCAGACCAATTTTCTTGATTCAAATTTTATCATCAAGGTTACCACACTTCCGACAGGGTCGAAATATTTTAAGGAAAAAATTTCTAGGGTACTTCTATCAATTCGAGAGGAAGGCCTTCAAAAGGAAGATCAATCCATCCAAACTAGGTCGAAAGGTCACTAAACATGGAATCTAACACTTTCGATGCAGTCGAAAGGGATGTTTGGATAATTCCTCCCTGTTAAGGCCTAATTGAAGGACAATTCTAAGAGGATTCACATCTTCTTTCCTACATTAGTTGAATAAAGGAAAATTCACTTTTCTTAGCATAATTTTGGGGTATTGTCAAGAAATCTTGAAAACATTTTTGGCGCTAGAAGGAGGGCTTGAACATGCGACTTGGTTAAACCCCCAATTCTACCATTCTCTAACCCCAATTAATCCTATCTTAAGATCAACCATTTTGGTTTGATCATGACCAGAAGGATAAAAAGATCTGAACAAGCGTCATCTGAACCCCAATTGGAAAGATTCCCCCAATGGTCATCAAGGATTCCAACCTAGGCGAAGAGCAAAGATTAAGGCAAGAAGCTCTCAGAATCATAAGCAAGAAAAAAGCAGAATCTTATGATCTTGAGAAATGGAGTCTAAATCCTTTCCATGTTGGTCCCACCCACATTTTTGCACTAGGAAAGAAAACAAATGAAAGTGAAAATATCTTCAATCAGATGAGAAAAACAATCCAAAACTATTCCAAAGGCATCATCTTTGATAAATATATAATGGATGATTATAATGCCTTTGCACATAAGTAGCAACCAACTACAGCAAAAGCACTGCCAACTCAAGAAATTCAAAGGGTGGTAAAAAGAAAAACAAACGAAGAGTGTGAAATAATAAGGCCATGAAATAAAAAGTCATAAGGCCATCAGCAAGAATCAAGTTTCAAGTCTATACTTCCAAAAGAGTGCAACTTGACAACTTCCATAGAGAATGTCTACTTGCTTACAAAGGATGAGCTTAACTACTGGCCATCATAGAAAATGAGGCCAAGGCATGAATGAAATCAGGGTGGATCCTATTATCATTACCACAAGTTGAATGGTCATGAAACTAATTGTTACTCCAAAAATCCACCTTTCAACTAAGTCAAAAGGTCCTTCAATAAAGACTAAGGAAGAGAAGCTCAAACCAAACCTTTCGAAGGAGTCGAAGGGATACTGTCATCAGAGTTTAATAGCCTCAAACCTTTCAAAGGGGTCGGAAGGTTCCATCTCACACCATCCATGAAGTTCCTACCTTTCGGAGAAGATGAGGAACTCAAAGCAAGTGTTAGCAACCCCACGGTGACCTTTTCGAAAGCACGACAAGCCTTTCAAGCCGGTTAAGACTCATCAGGATACCTTTCAATAAAGTCGAAAGGTTCTATGATGAAGAAAACACTCAGAAGTCAGCAAAGAATGAAAGAAAACCTTTCAACAACATTGGAGGGAAGCACAACTCTCGACAACTTTCAAGTGAAGAGCAACCTTCGGACAAGGTCGAAGGGTTCACAACAGTCAAGTGAAGAGCAACCTTCCGACAAGGTCGAAGGGTCCATAACAAAATATAAAAGGAAAACCCTTAGACAAAGTCGAAAGGTTCATCATGGCATAAAGAGAAGCAGACCTTTCAACAATGTCGAAATGTCCATAATGTTATATGAGGAGCAAACCTTTCGAAAAGACAAAAGGTTCATATCTACATTTAATAGGGAGACCTTACGTCTCGGTTGGGAGCATGGAGTCGAAAGAGGGGCCCCTTTGTCTATAAATTAGACCTAAGGGGTCAGGTTTTAGGGATCCGATTACTCTCATTCTATCCTTGCATCTTCTTAATCAAAGCATTGTAACCCTAGTTGGGTGATTTGGGAATTTAATAGAAATAGAATATTTCTTGGATAAAGAGGGAAGTCTTGAGTTTTGTTAATTACTTTGCTGTTTACTAAAACTTTTGCTGGATTAACCTCATTTTTCCAGGTTTAACTTCATCGAAAGGTTATTATCGACAAGGTCGGCAACACTTCTGACTCTAACATCTACTACAACCTTCTGAAGCCATTAACTCTATGGCTAAACTTTTCGACAAGGTCGATAGTTCTTTATGCTCCGACAATACATTTAGCCTTTCGAAGATTTAAACTAAGTGGTCTAACCTTTCGACAAGGTTGAAATCTATTCTCCAAATACAAATACCCGGACTCGCAAGGTTTAATCCAAAGTAGTTCATTCCCAAACCTTTCGACAAAGTTGAAACCTACTTCATATAAATGACCTAGCCTTTCAACAAGGTCGAAGTCTATTAAATACCCATTAATGTGTTTGACTTCTTAATTCAACCCAAGGAAAGCTATCACCCTAGCCTTCAACAAGGTTGAAACTTATCTGTAGAGGACTTAACTTAGAGAATCCTAACCTAATCGAAAGGTAATTCTTTGTAAGTAACCTCAAACAAGCTCAACAAGGCTGGAAGGTTATTCAATTCAAAGAATAAACCTTTCGACGATGTCGAAAGGTCTGATTCAAGAATTATTCGTAAACAAAACCAAGTTTCAAGGCAATTCTTAAGGGTATCACGTACTTTGTTCAAACAAGTCTATCCATCCTTCTAAGCATAACTTTGGAGTATTGACAAGAAACCTTGTTAATATTTTTGGTGCTAGAAGGAGGGCTTGAACCTCCAACTTGGTTAACCCCATAACAATACTATTCTCTAACCCCCTCTAGATTAATCTTACATAATGTGTATCCATTTTGGTTTGATCATGGCCAAAAGATTTAAAAGGTCTGAATAAGGGACTTCTAAACCATATTTGATAAGATTCTGCCAAGTAAATAACAAAAGCTCCAATCAAGATGAAGAGCAAAGGCTAAGGCTCGAAGCCCTAAGGATTATAAACAAAAAGAAAGCAGTATCTTATGATCCTGAGAAATGGAGTCTAAATCCTTTTCATGTGGGTCCTACACCTATCTTTGCACTTGGAAAGATAACAAATGGAAGTGTAATATCTTTAATCAAATGAGAAAAACAATCCAGCATTATTCCAAAGCCACAATCTTTGAGAAAGAAATAATGAATGATTACAACTCCTTTGCATAGAAATGGCAACCAACTGCAAAATGATCACTTTCAACCCAAGAGATTCAAAGGGTAGCAAAATGCAAAATAACTTAAGAGCATGAAATTTTAAGGCTAAAAATTAAAAAGTCAATGGGCCATCCTCAATAGTCAAGTTTCAAGTCTAGACTTCCAAAAGAATGCAACTTAACAACAACAATGGAAAATGTTTACTTGCTTAAAAAGGACGAACTTTATCATTGACCATCACAAAAGAAAAGGCAAAAACATGAAAGGAACTTAGGAGGTTCCTTCTGTCATTATCATATGATGAATGGTCATGAAACCAACCACTATAGAGCTCTAGAGGGGATGATAATCAATTTTTTTAGATAAGGAAAGATCGGTGAATTTGTAAATAGGATTTGAGAAAGGATTAATAAATATCAACTTTATGAAAAGAGAAAGTCTAAATGGTTGGTAGTGGAATACTCCTCATATTTGGATACACCTAAGATGGTAGAAAACCTTCAATGTGCACCAAGATGGCTAGGGCAGAGCACCACCTGGAGGGAGGGCGGGTAAGCCATTAACCACATCATTAGATGGCTAGGTTAAAGCACGGGACAAGCCCTTGGTCGCGCCTCTGGTCAAGTCAAGGCACTACCTGTAGGGAGGATGGAGTGAGCCTCTATCCGTACCATATGATGGCCAGGGTAGAGCACCGAACAAGCCCCTGTCCACACCGCAAAATGGCCACGGTAGGGCACCTCCTAGAAGGAGGTCGGGTAAGTCCTTGTTCCATCCTCTAAGATGAGCTAACCAAGAGCACTAGACAATGGACTAAGATATCCAAGCCCGAGAAGAGGAACATTCAACAATGGACTTAGATGTCTAAGCCCAAGAAGAGGTGCAATCAACAATGGACTAAGATATCCAAGCCAAAGGGGAGGCTCAATCAATAAAGGACTACGACATCCAGGCCCGAGAAGAGGCACATTCAACAAAGGATTAAGATGTCTAAGCCCGGGAAGAGGCTCATCAAATCATGAACTAAGATGTTCAAGCTCGAGGTAAAGCATATTCGATCATGGACTAAGACATCTTAGCTCAAGAGGTAGCTAATTAGATTATTTCTATATATTAAAAACCTGAAGGGTTCATATATGTCAAAGAAGATGGAAGCAAAGGAGTGGAATGGAACTTCGCTTATTATTGCCTGAATCAAGGTTATGGGACTTTTGTTACACTAAAAGTCAACTTTCGGCTAAGACAAAAGGTCTTTCAACAAAAGCAAAGTAAAAGGAGCATAGCCTAAACCTTTCGAATGAGTCGAAGGGATGCAATCATCAGAATTCATTAACATCAATCCTTTCAAAGGAGTTGAAAGGTTCCAAGGTGTTCTAACCTTTAGAAGGGGATGAAGAAGTCAAAGTAAGTATAAGCAACTACTTAGTGAACTTTTAGAAAGCATAGCAAACCTTTCGAACCGGTTGTAACACATCCTGGTTACCTTTCAACGATGACGAAAGGTTTATGAAGAAAGCAGCAATTGTAAGTCAATAAAGAGTGAAAGACAACCTCTCGATATTGTTGAAGTAAAGCACAACACTCGAAGAACAATCTTCCGACAAGTTCGAAGTGTTTACAACAACGAAGAGAAGAGCAACCTTCCAACAAGGTCGAAAGGTTCACAGCAGTAAAGAGGGCAAACCATTCTCCAATGCCAAAAGGTTTATGAAGGCAAAAGAGAAGCATCACTTTCGACTAAGTCGAAAGGTCCAGAACAGCAGACGAAAGGCAAACCTTTTGACCAAGACAAAAGGATCAAAGTTGCATATAAAAGGTAGACCTTCCAACCCAGTCGAAAGCATGGAGCCGAAAGGTCTGCCGCCTGCATCGATAAATAAGACCCAAGGGATCCTGTTTAGGGGATCTGAATTCTCTTATCCTACTCTTGCATTTTCTTAATCAAATCATTTTAACCCTTATTGAGTATCGAATTTGGGATTTAATAAAATAGAGTTTATCAAGAATATGAAAGGAAGTCTTGCGTTCTATAAATTACTTTACTGTTTTGTTTCAACTTTGTTGGATTAACTGTTAATTTCAGGTTCAATTCCACCGAAAGGTTATTGCCGACAAGATCGACACCACTTCTGGTTTATTTAATTACTATAACCTTTCGAAGCCTTCAACCTTACAGCAGAAACATTTCAATCATGTTGATCATATAGACTAAACAGTATTGCTAAACTTTCGGAGTGATTGATTTTGATGCACAATCCTTTCGATTAGGTCAAAAGCGATTAAGCTATAAAGTATCAATAACCTTTCCAAGATATAATCCAAGTGATCCAACCTTTCGATTAGACCAACGACTATCCTTTAAGTATATATACACAAGTTTACAAGGCTCATTCCGTAAGTAACCGTTCCATACCTTTTGACAGGGATCAACACATGCCTTATAAATAATCTAACCTTTCGACAAGGCCGAAAGCCCATGTACATCTACAAAGGAGTTTGATATCCTACTTAAACCTAAAGAAGGCAATCATCCTAACCTTTCGATAAGATAAAATCCAACCTCCTAAGGAAATATTTAAAGAAATTCAATCTAAACAAGGAAGGAAACTCTCAAAGAGACTCTCACACCAACTCAATAAAGCCGGAAGGTTTTATAACCCAGCATCTAAACCTTTTGACGACGTCGAAAGGTCTGATTCAAAAGATATATACAAGCAAATTACAAAGGCAATTCTTAAGGATATCAAACCCTTCATTCAAACCAGACTAATCACACTAGCTTGAATAGCTTTGGAGTTTTGACAATAAATTTGGTTAACAACTTTTGTTTCTAAAACATCATTTATTAATAACCGAATCTGAGCTATGGGTCTCTTACATCAGAATTACATCAATTAATAACCAAATCTAGGTTTCGGGATATTCATTTCTGAACATCGCTATATAATACCCGAATCTGGGTTTCAAATCTTTATTAACTTCTAGATATCTTAATACACCCGAATTTGGGTTTCAGGTCTTTATTAACTTCTGGAAATCTTAATATACCCGAATCTAGGTTTTGGGATTCTCACTTTTAAACATCAGCTGTTAATATGCGAATTAGGGTTTTGGGTCTTCCATATAAGAATTTCATCATCTATCACTAGAATCTTGGTTTCGGGTATTCATCAATCATTACCTTATTGAATCCGGATCTGGATATCAAGACTACTACTTATGCGAACCCTAATACGACAGCAAAATTTTCGGATTTCTATTCATCACAAATGCCCGAATCTAGGTCAAGGAATGTTAAGGATCACTATTAAAAGTCTCCAAATGGGGGCTTCGAGTTTCTAAAGTTTTAAATCCCATTAATGTCAAGGAATGGGTTGGAGAGTTACTGCATCTGAATTTCAGACACTGATCTCTTAATCAGGTTCTCTATTAAATAAAGGTTATATTCTAATATTTATATCTCTTTGACAAGGTAAAATTTTCTATCAACAAATTTCAAACTTTCCAACCAAGTGGAAGGAGTTACATTATTGATCATCTCTCATCTTTGTTAAATATGATATTTTAACATTTAGTATAACCTATTTGTCGTACGATTAACAGAATTATTTGTTAAGCTAAGAAAATGACGTACATAGAAAATATGTCAATTTCATGCTAATAATTAGAAATAATGTTTTCTACATGCTTTTCAAGGAAATCAAAGCAACAAGGAATACCAAAAGATTCGTCAAGTCCATAAATTAATGAGTGAACAATTCAAAAACATTTTAAAAGTATCGTTACAGTGAAGGATTGCAAATCAAGTGATATTTACAAAATTTATGTGATTTGCATAAGTTATGAAATCATTCACAAAACAACAAAATTATATACAAGATAGATTTGCATAGCTCAAATATATTGTGGAGTTAAAAATCTTGGGCAGCCCTATTAAGAGTTTCTGCAACTATAGGATCAACTATGTGTCTGATGGCCGCACTCCTTAAGCTTCTTTTCTTTTTTCCTTATTTTGTTTTCATCATCAATTACATCGATTTTGGTCTTCAGGGCACGATTAAAAGCCCCATTTACAGCCTTGACTGTTTTCTTCTCTCTTTCTAACTCTACGACACGCTTGTCGAGCAAGTAATTGTGATGCTCCAGCTTTTGGATTTTTGGTAGCATATTCATTGATGGTCTGAGAGTACTTCACTTATCGCTACTCATCAAAATATTTGGCTATTTCGAACTTTATCCTTCGACACCAGTTCCCCGCTACACTATCATCTAAACCTGGGGGAGGGTTAAGCAAAGTTAGAAATTTCTGAGCCGTAAGAAGCTCTGACCTAATAAGCTTGACCGCATAAGGGGTTACTTAACGGACATAAAGATCAATCTTTGAAGTCTTATCATCGAAAATGAACTCCAAAGAGGCACATTGCTCCTGGCTATTCTTTAAGTCCAAATCATATATTCGCTGAATAAGTTTGTAAATTTATTGAACAAAATCGATTGAAGGATTTGTGTTCACTTGTCGCTTAAGCGTGGTAATCGTTTCATCTTTACTTTTCGTTTCAGCCACGAGGTGAGTGATGTGATCTTTTTGGCCACCGGCAATGGTTTTTTGAATAACATATCTCTTTTGCCATTTTACGGCTTCGATATTGGCACCATAATGCTCAAGAAGGACTTCATCATGGACCACGATCCCATGCTTGCTGTTAATATCTTTCTCTGATAGCATCAATGCACTAAAGTAAATTTGGAGAAAGACGGGGCGTAGCTAATTGTGGCTCCTATTTAAATAGAAGTAATTAAATAAAAATCAAGATAGAGACTAAAAAAATATATCTTTATTTCCATAACAATGGATTACAACTTAAGTAGAAACATAATTAAAAATACAGTATACGATTGGAGTATATTAAAAGTTTAGAAACTTCTTTCCTAACTTTATCTAAAGAGTTGGTTGAAAGCATAACTGTCGAATCAAATGGCATAGTAACTCCTTCAGGGGTTATAACTGGTGGGCATTGACTATAGTCCCACTTCCCAACTGTTGGATATATTTCATCCGGTCTCCACGAACCAAACAAGCCGGACCACCCAACATACTTCTCACCGAACCAGACCCTTCCCAATTCCCACCGAACCACCTCCTGCCGAACCAACTCCTCTTCCACACCTCACCGGACCAACCTTCCTCCACAGAACCACCGAACCAACTCCATAGCCGGACCAGCCCATGCCGAATCATCTCCACACCGGACCATCCTCACCATCCTACCACCGGACCAAGCAACTCCCGGTCCATTCGACACTCCAACCACCTCCGAACCAAGCAATGACGAACCAATACGTACCAGGCCAGATCACATCAGCCCAGGCCCATCAGCAACTATACACATCTTGGACCCCTACCCCTAGCCTCACTCTATAAATAGAGGGGCAGGGGTACAACAATGGGGACAAGTTTGAGAGCTCAAGCACGGAAGGAACTTTCAAACAACTTTCTTTTACTTGTATCAAAGCTTTGTACTTGTAATCAGAATAAGAGAAGAGAAATAACATATAAAGTGGACGTAGGCACATTCTGGCTGAACCACTATAAATTTGCGTGTCTCTTTACAGTTTAGCCCTTGTTTTTTATATATTTGCATAAATCGCTCAAATCACTAAGAATAACATAAGATCTACTAAATCATACAACTTTGAGGTGTTTGTCCATTTTTTGTGCAAACATTTTTGGTGCTTCCATTGAGAGCAGAAGCTCGAAGCTTCAGCTTCATCTGCTTAACAAGTTTTCCTAGCAGCATCGTCCACCACTTGGAAAACATGCCTCCCAAACAGAGAAAAGATGTTAGCAAAGGAAAAAACATCGCATTCGGCAGTCTTCCAGATCCAGCTATCACGAATCAAGTAAATCGTCCTCCTCCAGCAACAGTAACAAATGAAGAACAGGCTGACCCAACCACTCCTGCCACAGAACAGCCTGCAACAATTACTAGAGCAGATCTGGACAGAGTTGTGGTTGAAGTAACTAACCGCTTCACGTCCCAGCAGGAAGCCTTGGTGGACCATCTCATGTCACGCTTAAGGGACGCTGAAGAATCCAACCGCAACACTGAATCATGGGGCGAGTCCCAGTCTTGAGGATCTCAGAGACAACAAAGATCTTCCTTCTTCGAATGAGCTAACGGCAGAAGTAGCCATGGTAGGAGCCGAGACCGAGCACAGCCCGAAGTTAGGCCTGAGGAAACGTTTGGTACCGAACCCAACGGGGGAGGTACCGGGCGAAGGTCAACTATAGCTGAGCCTGTCATGCTGCCTAACCACAGAAACACCAGTGAACAGGGCCGAGCTAGAGTCCAGCCCGAAGTTGGACCCGAGGAAGTGCTTAGATCAGAACCCAGCAGGGGAGATCAAGGCAAGGGCTAACTGTAGCTGACCCGAGCATGCTCCCAGAAGACCAAAGGCAGCCACTGGAAAATATGAGAAATGATAGACGATACCATCCCTACAGGTCATCTGGTCGGAATCAATCCCACAGAACAGAACCAAACTCATTTCTATATGCTCCAAGTTCTGATGAAAGGATGGCACGCTTATTCAGAGAGTGTGTCCAACGGGAGCAAAGAGATCGAGGGATAGGCGCTAGGGTAACTAGCCCTTTCACCCGCAATATCGAAATTGCTATCACCCCCCGAGAATGGAAGATGCCAACAATGGAACCCTACAAAGGGACCTCTGATCCCGTTGTAGACTTACAGAGGTACACGCAGCATATGCTCATTAGTGGGACGACAGAGGGAGTACTATGCAAATGCTTTCCGCTCTTCTTAGCAGATCTTGCTACCTCCTGGTTCTGTCATCTACCCCAGGGATCCATCAGCTCGTGGGAAATGTTGAAAGAAAAGTTTATCAGTCAGTTCCGCATTCATGTGGAACAACCTAAGGACGCTTATTCCTTATCCAGTGTCAAACAGAAACCTGGAGAGAAGCTGCAGCAATACCTAACCCGATTCAACGCCGCAGCAGCCGCAATCCAAGATGCCGATGAGAAGCTTATCCTAATGGCCCTCTGTAGTGGTGTGCATCCGGAGACTAAATTCGCTAGAAGGTTGACGAAAGAAAAACCAGCTACTTTACCCGATTTCTTCCATGAAGCCGGGAAATATATGAGGCTTGAGGATGCTGCCGTCGAGGGGCAGTCAGGACAGCAAAATAAGGCAACTCATAACAACGCCCCTGCTGTGGCAAGGGACGTTCGGAGAAATGACTCCAGAGACAATGCTGGGGGCAAGAAAGGAGAAAAGCGCCTATATCGGCCAGGACCAAGATTCAACACTTACACTCCTTTGAACGAGACCGTCGAAAATATCTTCCTTGCCACCCAAGGTGAAGTTATATACAAACGCCCACCATACAAGAAGGAATCAAATAACGCACAGAAGTCTAGAAAGTTCTGCCGCTTCCACGAATCTCACGGGCATGATACCAACGAATGCCATCATCTCCGAGATCTAATTGAGGAACACATCAGAAGAAAGAAACTGGAACGTTATGTAAAAGGTCAAGACAAAACCCCAGCTCCTGCCAATGAAAACCCAAGGCTACCCTCACCAGGGGCCGACAGAGGAAACCGCAACGCTAGCAGCTCTAGTCAAGAAAAGATAGTGGTCCATACCATCTCAGGAGGGCCACACATCGCAGACAGAAGCTGGAAAGAGATGGAAAGGTACGGAAAGTCGCTTAGAGACAATAAAGACTATGTCAATTCGGTTATAGAAGAACGCCACCCGAAGCGGAAAGAAAGTGATGACATCACATTCGGTAAGCGTGACCTAGAAGGAAGGCAGTACCCTCACATAGATCCCATAGTTATCTCTGCCCGACTCGGTCCCACCGAAGTTTACCGAATCCTGGTAGATACTGGAAGCTCAGTAAACATCCTGTTCAAACACGCTTTCGACAAAATGAAGCTATCAATGAAGGATGTATCTCCCTGCGATAAACCACTACACGGCTTCACTGGAGATGCGAAGATGCCTCTCGGACAACTGGACCTCTTTGTTGAGATTGGAAGCCATCTTCGCTCCGTTGTACGGAAACAGACATTTGTGCTAATAGAAAACCGTTCGGCCTACAACGCCTTCTTAGGAAGGCCAGCTTTGTCTGATTTCCAAATTGTCCTAGCCCCATGGTGCCTAAAGATGAAATTTCCAACGGACCATGGAGTAGGGGAAGTAGAAGGAGACCAGGACGTTGCTCGAGACTGATATGTGACTGAACTTTGCAACAACCACAGGAAGGATAAAGGGAAGGGTGTAGAGATTGCCCTCTGCACAAAAAGTCTGGAAGCATAGCAACTAAAGAAAGCCCCTCCTCTTCGATATACCAGCGACCCTTTCAATGAATTAGACCCTATGGACAAAGAGGAGGAGGCCACCGCCGAGCCTGCAGAGGCTATGGAGTTTATATCTGTAGACAAGCACGACTCAAGTAGACTTTTGAAAATTGGGTCCCAACTAAAAGCCGAATTGAAGGAACAACTCATCGATTTTCTCCGCCACAACTTGGATGTATTCGCTTGGTCACACGCTGACATGACCGGAATCTCCCCCGACATAGCATGCCACGTATTAAACATTGATCCTACCAAGGCGCCTGTAAAACAAAAAAAGAGAAGTATGGGGGCAGAGCGATCAGCAGCCCTCGATGAAGAAGTAAAGAATCTACTCGCCAATGACTTCATACGAGAAGTTGTTTACCCGGAATGGATCGCCAACCCGGTACTAGTAAAGAAGGCTAATGGGAAGTGGCGGACCTGCATCGACTTCTCCAACCTAAACGACGCCTGCCCAAAGGATTGCTTCCCACTTCCCAGAATCGACCAACTTGTAGACAGCATAGCCGGGCACGAGCTCCTATCTTTTATGGATGCATACTCAGGATATAACCGAATTCCTATGCATACTCCCGACCAAGACCACACTAGTTTCATCACCGACCGAGGTTTATACTGCTATAAGGTAATGCCTTTCAGACTTAAAAATGCAGGAGCCACCTACCAGCGCCTCGTCAACAAGATGTTTGCAGGGCTAATAGGACAAACTATGGAAGTATATGTGGATGACATGCTGGTAAAGTCAAGGAAAGCCAAAGATCACGTAAGCCACTTAGGCAAGATGTTTCAAGTACCTCGACAATATGGAATGAAGTTGAATCCACTAAAGTGCTCCTTCGGAGTATCATCGGGAAAATTCTTAGGGTTCATCGTCCATGCCCGAGGGATTGAAGCAAACCCCGAACAAGTCCGAGCGCTAAGGGATATCAAGATACCTTCCACCCGAAAGGAAATGCAAAGCCTAAATGGAAAAGTGGCCGCCCTAAGCCGATTCATCTCCAAGGCAACGGACAAGTGCGTCCCCTTTTTTGAAGCTCTAAAGAAATATAAAGGATAGTTCGAATGGGTGGACGAATGCTTAACCGCTTTCCTTAACCTAATCGAACACCTCCAGAAACCACCGGTACTCTCAACTCCGAGCGAAGGCGAAGAATTATACCTATACCTCGCTGGGTCATCTCACGCTCTAAGCGCTGCCTTGGTAAGGGAAGACAACCGCATGCAACGACCAGTTTACTTCGTCAGCAAAAGGTTTACTGGGGCAGAAGTCAGATATCCTAAACTTAAGAAGTTAGCATACTGTTTACTAATCACATCACGGAAATTGCGTCACTACTTCCAGTCCCATTCCATCAAAGTTCTGACCGATCAACCGCTGAGGCAGGTACTCCATCGTCCCGACACTTCTGGGCGATTACTCAAATGGTGCATTGAACTGAGTCAGTATGATATCACCTATCACCCTCGCACCGCCATCAAGGGACAGGCCATGGCTGATTTCATTGCAGAGTTCACTACCAACGAAGATCAGGAGCAATTGGAAATAACAGAAGATATCAAGTGGAATCTCTTTGTGGATGGTGCATCAAACGAACAAGGCTCGGGGGCAGGTGTGGTAATAATCACTCCCAGGGGAAACAAACTGCACTATGCTATAAGGTTGGAGTTTGCTGCCACCAACAACGATGCAGAATATGAAGCAGTGATAGCTGGACTAGAAATTGCCATAGAAATCGGGGCCAATTCTTTGTGTCTTCACAGCGATTCTCAACTTATTGTTAATCAAATACTAGGAGAATTCCAAGCTCGAGAAGAACGACTCATAGCATATCTAAAGAAGACCAAGTTACTTCTCAGCCGATTGGGCCACTACTTAGTCAAACACATCCCTTGGGAGGAGAACCGAGAGGCCGACGAATTAGCAAAGCAAGCAAGTGTGAGAGACATCACCATCTTCGGGGCAGTAACCATCTCAAAGCAACTGGCCCCAAGTTTTGAGCAAGTGAATCTGATAGCTGCAACCGAAGAAGCAACTTGGATGACTCCCATCTGAGACTACCTACGAAGTGGCACTCTACCCAACGGGCGTAACGAAGTCAAGAAAATCTTGAGGATAGCGTCCCGCTACACAATACAAGAAGACATCCTCTATCGGCGCAGATTCTCTAACCCGTTATTAAGGTGTATCGCTGGGAGAGAAGGCAAGGAAATCTTGTCCAACATCCATCAGGGAAGCTGCGGAGATCACACCGGAGGGCAAACGTTAGCAAAAAAGATACTCCGATACGGATATTTCTGGCCCACCTTAAGCAAGGACGCCTTAGATTTCATCAAGAAGTGTGACAGATGCCAAAAATTTGCTAAGATTCCTCGGCTGCCAACAACCGAGATTACACAAATGACCAGCCCTTGGCCCTTCGCAATATGGGGAATTGACTTAATCGGCGAGCTACCGATGGGCCGAGGTGGGGCCAAATATGCTATAGTGGCGGTTGATTATTTCACCAAATGGGTGGAAGCGGAACCTCTGAACAAAGTATCTTCAGCAAAAGTTATTAACTTCTTAATCAAAAATGTTCTATGCAGGTACGGAGTCCCACTCAAAATCATATCAGACAATGGACTTCAGTTTGACAGCGAGGAATTCGCCAACTGGTGCCGAGAACACGGAATTCATAAAAGCTTCTCATCCATAGCATATCCCCAGGCAAACGGACAAGTTGAAGCAGTCAACAAAATTCTGAAAACCCTGATCAAAAAGAAGCTCGAAAAGTCAAAGGGAACTTGGGTGGATGAACTCCCTACGGCACTATGGGCCTACCGCACATCTTTCAGAACATCAACAGGGCACACTCCTTTCTCTTTGGCATACGGATCGGAGGCTATGCTCCCAGTTGAAACCATTGTGCCTTCCCACCGTAGGATCCACTATAACCCAGAAGAGAATGAAGAACTCCTCCACATGTCTTTGGATCTAGTTGAGGAGAGAAGGAATGATGCAGTCCTTAAAGCAGCGGCCCACAAGCAGAAAGTGGCAGCACAATACAACTCCAAAGTCAAGCATCGTACCTTACAAGAAGGGGATCTTGTCCTCAAGCGAATCTTCCCTCGCCCCGTAGCACTAGACCCAATCTGGGATGGACCATATGTAATTCATAAAGATCTCCATAACGGAGCCTATATTTTGTCAACTGTGGACGGAGAGGTGTTCCAGAGGGCATGGAACATCCAACACCTCCGTCGATACTTTTCTTAACTTGTATTGCCCATATGAAGTGAATTAACAAAGAGAATCAGTGGACGTAGGCCTTTCCATGCCGAACCACTTTAAAAAATCTTGTCTCTTTTTTAACTTGTTCCTATATATCTTGGCTACTTGTTAACTTTATCCTTTTCTGTTGAACAAAATCCTATGCGTACAGCATTTCTACTCAAAGCACTCCACGGCGCAACTTCGCCTGGGCAAAACCTAACAGGTACTATGTGAATCTATGCCCTCGCCAATGAGACACTTTTGCTCCAGCATCCCTCTGCTGTGGGTTAACTCATTGCTCGCGACGGCCCTTAAAGCCAACTGTAATGAGCCGATTATAAGCCACCAAGAAGGCCGACTATAGCCGAGGCAGCTCATTACGGCGTTAGGCTCGCCGGCAACTGTGAACCGACTATAAGCCCCAACATAAGGTGTGGCCAGCCAGGGGCAGTTCACAGTTGACGATCGGCACCCACGCTAGCCGGCCACAGTAAATCGAATAATACCCACGATTACGGGCCATAATGGCCCGGGTAGTTACTGTGCGCGATCTCGGCTCCGATGTGTCTTAGGTGCGGCTGTGGTAAAAAAGAATTAACTCCCCGTGGAGGCGTAAGATGGGTGACAAATGTTTCCAAGACCCACAGCTAGGGAAAGTGACTACAAAACCCGTTTGCCACGAACTTAAGCACATCGAAGGCCTTCCGTGATTGGAAGTTTTACTATTTCACATATTTCAATTTTACTTAAAAAGCTTTCCTCCTATCCTCTATAACAATCCATAAAGTACAGGATACCGAGTAGGAGATACTTGCCAATGGATGCAGGGATTCACAATCGGATGGCAGGGCATTCAACTGTTTTCCATGATATTCAAAACTGCCTTCTACAAACAGAACATGAAGGGCGGTATTTTCTTCCTTTATGTACAAATACATGACTATAATTCACACCACACACTAACACTGCAAGTCATGAAACTATGTCTTAAACCAGAACCCGACATCAAACACAATTTAATTACAAGAATATACATAGCTATATTTCTCATACGACATGCCAAAATAATAGCAAACATTCAAAAGACGACAAAATCAGCTTAAGTTAAAGAATTACACATCAAGAATAGAGCTATTTATTACAAGTAGCAAAATAATTACAACTTAAAAGTTACTCTACTGTTTTAAAACTAACGTATACGGTCATGTCAAGTCTACAAAAAGAATTTTCCAGGTCTGATCAATGGGCTGGCTGCATTGGAGTTTTATCCTTGTCCTGTTGACCACCTGTCCAGTAAGACAAAGGATTCATTAGTGATAAGCAACCAAAGTTAATGGAGAGACTAAAAAGGAAGACTTACCAGCACCTGCTTCTTGACTATCCTGGTCGTCATCCTCAACTTGCACACCTGCCTCCTCAGCAGCAAGCAACCGCATACCCTCCTTCACCGCCATCTTCTCCTCCTTGGCAAATTGAGCAGTGACCACATCCATGCTGAAAGCCACACCACCATCTCTATCTGCATCAGCCTTAGCCTCCTCCAGAGCCCGAAGATAAATCTTGGCCATGACCCTAGGATAATCATCCATCCAGGATAGGTTGCCCTGCTTCCAGGTTCGGAAGTACATGTCCTGGAGCATTTCGTCCATCATCCCCTCATTCTCCTCAAACTCCCTCATCCGGGCCTCGGAAGCCGACAACCTTCCAACAGCACCTTCTCTCTCCAAACGGTATCTCGAGCAGTCAGCCTGAAGGGATTTCCGCATCGCCTCAATCTCCTCCTTCAGCCTAACCTGAGCGAGCTTTACGGCTTCAAGTTTCCCCGACAGCTCCTCTACCCGCTCAAGATCCGCCCTCCGAACCTCATCCACTGTCGAGATGGCCATATTTATCTGCTCCTTGCAGGCGGCCTCCATCTTCCGCAGTTCCGCCTTACTAGCCTCCTCCATAGCCTTCCTCAATCGCCCGGAGGCAGCCTCATGCTGAGAAATCTGAATGGCCTGGTCAGCGAGCTGTTTGGCTTGGTCCGAAACCATCAATCTTAGTCGGATGTTGGCACTCCCAATCTCCTCTCCAGCCTTAACCAGCCGGGCATGATGCCCCATCAGCTTCCTAGTCTCCTCCGCCACCCGATCAGTACTAGCCTTGGCCTCGTCTCCCATGGTAACTATCCGAGTGGTAAGTAGATCAAGATCTAAGGACTTAGCCTAATCAAGCACCCGTACCATGGGATTGCGGGGAAGTAGGTGCTCACCAGTAACCTTATCAAAGGTAATGTCGTGGGAACTTGGATCCAGATCAGGATGACCCGCAAACGGATTACGAGCCAAGTCAGGACGGTCGATATGGGTAATGGAAGGGTTTCCAGACGGATGCGGAGAGGGTGCAAACTCGCTGCCCTCCTCCGTGATATCATGAAGAGGCTGAGCCGGGAGCTGAGGACTGGGCGAAGGTTCGGATAAAGGATGACTCCTCTTTCTCTGCTGAATACCCTCTTCGATAACCCCGAGAAGAGGACGGTAGCTGACTACATCCCCGGAGCGGTGGGTCGAAGGCTTCGGCTTAACAGAAGTTTTGGAAAGCTTGTACTGTTCAAGCCTGTGCCGAAGATCTGAGGCCTTGGCCGTTTTACCTACTCCTGATATGAAGAAAAAGTGTCACAAGCATATATTGATCTATAATTCGAGAAAACACGGCAAATTAAAAGGTAATAAGAAAGGAAACACATCTGTGGTTGTACAAACCCTAGGGAGGAGTAGGATACTGCAATAAGTCCTGGATTTCATTCCAGAACGGGAGCGGGTCATAAAATATTCCTAAGTCCCTATCATAAATGGAGCCCGTAGGAATCAAAAGTTCACCTTGAGTCGTCGGAGCCACCTTGGCTGGAACAGTCTGAGGAGGCTCGCTTGCGCCAGTTCCAGCCTTGTCAGCTTTCCCAGTTTTCTCTACCAAAGCCGGATCTTCGTCCATCCCCTCGAAAGCCTGGTGGAACGCATCATCCGTCCACTCCTGAATCTCACCCGCTTGCCCAGGAAGCAAGGCCCCGATGCCATCACCACCTTTATCACCTTACCGACCATCTCCACCCTCACCTCTTTCCTCCACTATGTCTTCCTCCTCCTGGGTAAGTGGACAATTGCTGGGGGAGGGACCATCCGACTTCTTGAGTTTCTTACCTCCGACGGCTAGAGCTTTTGTGAAAGGTTTCCTCTTGCTACTCTCTACCGTAACACCTTCCTTAGTCTGAGCAGCCGCCCTCTCCTCCGCCATTTCCCTCAGCTTGACTACTGACTGCTGTGGAAGGATTATGTTATACTCCAGAAGGGTCGCATTTCTGATCAGGAAGGCAGATGATCTATATTTCCCGAGAATAGCTTCTATCTCAGCCGCCGTCTGAACCAGGCGGTCAGTCTCCACAATCGCAAAGCCACCTGTCGCTAGCAAAAATGAGAAAGTATGAGAAAAGCATCGCAATCGGAATGGAAGTTATAAGTAAAAGCATCAACTTACATCCAGAAGTAAAGAGCCGAATTGAAACGGAGTCGTCCCTGACAAAGAACCATTCCTTCTTGAACATGCTGAATTTGGAATACAGATCCAAGACCGGCTTGAAGGTCACAGCTGACTCCAAGCTAATGTATGGGGACCCCTTCTTATAGCCCCTCAAATTATATAGATACCGGATCTCTCGGTTGGAAGGAGCACGACCATACTTCCTCTGGAAAATGACGAAGAGGCTCACCAGTATAGCATAGGAGTTGGGTTGAAGCTGGAATGGGGCCACCTTTAGATATGTGAGGAAGCTGGCTATCCAAGCGTTAAGAGGAGGAATGGCACCACACATGCAGTGGTATCTGCTGTAGGCGAAGTACCCTTCAGGAGGGTCATACGGCATAACGTCTCTCCCAGGCAATAGCAAGTGCGCCCTATCGATTCCAAAGGATCGGGAAATGACATCAAGCTGCTCCTCCTTGAGGGAGCTAGGAAAGCAATCGGGCGGGGAGTTCAGAAGTCCCTGAGGGCCGTACCCATCCACTAGCGATCTCGGGGTTGGTCCGTGACGTTCTTGATTCGGCTGAGCTAGGGGCACGACAGAGGAACCTCCTTCGCCCCCGGATTTCTTCTTGTCTGATCGAGTTTCCGCTTTACGAGACATTATCTGGAAACACAAAGAAGAATGTCGTTAGACTAAAGGAAGTAAAGGAGCGAGTGTGTGCAGTCTAGAGTTTCACTCATAAATGCTCAAATTCCCTTTGTCATTCGGTAAGGTGAAGGTTAAAAGTTCATTCGGCATTCACGTCACTCGTGTTCATTCGGCATTCACATACGCGAGTTCATTCGGCATTCACATACGCGAGTTCATTCGGCATTCACGTCACTCGTATTCATTCGGCATTTAAACATACCTGGATCGGTAATCAGGTTGGCTCAGTAATCAAGTTGGTTCGGCTGTCTCAAAACGATGAAGAATGATAGTAACCTAATGCCTCTATTTATAAGCAAAACAAGCCGGACCACCCAACATGCTTCCCACCGAACCAGATCCTTCCTAATTCCCAAGACCGAACGAAGCCATCCCAGCCACAAGAAAACAAAGCGCGGCACCTATAAGCACGTACCCCACTTTGGGGGACAAGTGTTGGATATATTTCATCCGGTCTCCCCGAACCAAACAAGCCGGACCACCCAACATACTTCTCACCGAACCAGACCCTTCCCAATTCCCACCGAACCACCTCCTGCCGAACCAACTCCTCTTCCACACCTCACCAGACCAACCTTCCTCCACAGAACCACCGAACCAACTCCATAGCCGGACCAGCCCATGCCGAATCATCTCCACACCGGACCAACCTCACCATCCTACCACCGGACCAAGCAACTCCCGGTCCATTCTACACTCCAACCACCTCCGAACCAAGCAATGACGAACCAAGACGTACCAGGCCAGATCACATCAGCCCAGGCCCATCAGCAACTATACACATCTTGGACCCCTACCCCTAGCCTCACTCTATAAATAGAGGGGCAGGGGTACAACAATGGGGACAAGTTTGAGAGCTCAAGCACGGAAGGAACTTTCAAACAACTTTCTTTTACTTGTATCAAAGCTTTGTACTTGTAATCAGAATAAGAGAAGAGAAATAACATATAAAGTGGACATAGGCACATTCTGGCTGAACCACTATAAATTTGCGTGTCTCTTTACAGTTTAGCTCCTGTTTTTTATATATTTGCATAAATCGCTCAAATCACTAAGAATAACATAAGATCTACTAAATCATACAACTTTGAGGTGTTTGTCCATTTTTTGTGCAAACACCAACCAAGGACTATCACGACCATAAATTAATTTAGAATGAAATGTCCTGATCTGTTTAAGGAATTTTTCCTTCTCCTCACCGAGAAAGTCAAAGCGGGGGTGAGGGAATTCCTTGTATAACTTTTGTAAATCCCGAAGAAAGCAATATTTCGCTAACTTTGAATTCTTTAAAAGTGGTGCATTTTTAGAGTAAAACCTCCTCAAGTTAACATATTTGCTCAAGTGTTCACTTGGGACTACTCGACCTAAAGAACTAATATTTTCAAATAGTACAGTAAAAAAAACTAGGCACAGAAAACAGAACCAAAACATGTACTCATAAATCAATTGGTTGTTACATATTTACAATCATTCATCTGTTTCATACAATACAGATTTAGAGGAAAAATCCAAAACAAATTTATCCCTGTAGTACATAAGTTTTTCATATGGGAGATCTTGAGGAATCGATCTGACCCGTAGTAAGTTCTAGCAAGCTCTAGGGTGCGAGTCAGATCCAAATTCATCTTAGTATCTTTTATGAAATCATCTCAGTAGACCCCCACTAAATTCACCCGAGTACGAAAAATCAATAATAGAATGTCTACAATAAGCTATATACAAAAAGTTAGCTAAAATATCTCTCTCCTTAATCATCATCCAGAATAGAGTAAGTAAATCGTGATTATCCTTCAAGAGAGCGTCATATCGGAGGCGTGCTCTCTTTAATAAAGGGAAACCCTCTAGTTTTTTAAAAGATGCTAATACGCAGGTGCTCTTGTCAAGGTTATGATATTTCTCAGAAAAAACGTTGTGCTCCTTTATCAATTTGTTTAACTCCTTATATAACTTGTTAATTTCCACCTGTTTTCTGTCAAGTGTTTTTCTATAAGGGAAAATAGAATTCTTCTTTATCTAAGAAAAATGATTTAGCGCTAATTATTATCTTCAAAGTGTAAGACATTTAAACAGGGAATTCTTTACCTATGACAATGGAATGGGAGTCTGAGGGGCCCGCTCTTTCTCTTTTAGATTCTCTGAATGGGTGGGAGTAGTTTCCTCTTCCGGAAGAGTAGATGGTCCAGTGGATGAAGGAGGCATATCTTTATGAGGGGATAGATCCTTTTCATAGAATTTATCTTGATCACCTCCATTTTCTTCTATGGTACCAGAGGGACCCCTTTATCTCAACTAAGGCCTTGGTCTACAGTTAGACCATCATCATCACCACCAGCATCATCATTATCGCTGCCCTCATCATCGTCATCATCTTATTCTTCTTCAGCATCATAAGTATCACCCTCCTCTTCAGAATCATATTTGATGTCGAAGGAAGGGATATCAAAAGTGAGAGCTTCAACAGCATTAACTACCTCCTCCTCGCCCACAGGTCCCGTATCTTGCCTTTTCTAGTTGATTTTGTCCATTACTCTTTTAGCTAAGGTTGGGTGGAGGAAGGGAAGCCGAAATCAGGACATTTCTCATAGTTGTCGGCATATGCGAGCATGAGGGCATGTTCATAATTTTTTAGCATAATGGGCCCTAGGATGACTTCAGCATACGGAGAAACTTGCTTCTTGATATCGGAGAGAGTATGAATAGCCAGTTTGAGTGAAGCTCTGGTCCTTTTTAATTTGTCATTCAAGGAAGTATTCTTGGCAACCAAGCGAGCTTATTCATCTTCCGAGTCTTTTAAAGTTAGCTCCATAGCAAATTTTCCATCAGTAGTGAGCTGGTGAGCTTGCCTCTCTGCTTCTAAATCACTCTCAACCTGGGTAAGGGAAGCTTTCACTCGTTCAGACTCTGTAGATGCTTCGTTTTTTGCAACAGTTAAAGAAGATACTTGATTTTTAACTCGGAATTCTCCTTCTATAGACTAGAGGATTTAGTCGAAAACTTCGAAACATGAACATTTAGAGCTATCCAATTCGTGGAAATCTGTAAAAAGAGGTGAAACACGACTTAGCAATTAGCGAAATCCAGTGATAATAAGATCAATCACATGAGAGCTTACCAAAAGTTGTTGCTCCATCAAAGAGCGATAATTTTCTACTAAGTCTTGACTTAGTGACGTCGAAGAAGAAGAAATAAAAGATTCTAAATGAAGGATGAGATCGACGAGTTCATCAAAATTGGTCGATGGAGGAGCAGAAGATGACGACTCCAGAGGAATTTGCATCTTAGAAGGAGTCGTCAATAGAGCACGCTGCATTTACGCAAGGGCAGCTAGGCAGTCCGAGATAGCAATTTGAGGAAAAGGTTCGGGAGTTGGTAGAGTTTGCTCCGTTTTATCTTCGAAAGCTTCAACGACAGGGCTCTTCGAAGCTTGTTCACGAGATATATTCTCCTTCTCTTGCTCCACATCAATGACTTTAGCCACTTTCGTCGGAGGCACATCTTCAGAAGGCCCTGTTAAACTTATTTTGAAAGTTCTTTTGGAATTAGCAAAAGCCTCCAAAATTGATGATAATTCAAGAGATAATGGAGGAGTGGCAGCTCCGCTAGAAGATACAATGGCCATGGAAGAAACTAGAACAAGTTCAAGCGGATGTAAAATAAGTCAAAGTGATTCAAAGAATGACAAGGGCAGAAAAGAAAAATTCTAAACCGTTAATATACCTGAAGGGTCAGCGAAGATTGTGGACATTGAAGTGAAGTGTCCAGCATCGCCTAAGGAAAGGAAGCGCTTGCCACAAGAAGTGTGCATGACCGTAAGAAGAGTTACTAGGATCCTTTGACCAGATAGCTATAAAGAATGTTTTCATAAGATGGAAGGGGTTAAGAGTGTCAACCTACTCCCCATTTGTTTTGAATCTGTGATTAGAGAGTCGAAGGTTTTCTTATCGACATCACCGATTTTCTTGGAAGATTGACCTGAAAAAGCAAGAGATTAGTTTACGAAAAACATAAAGTAAAACAATGACAACACTA
The DNA here is from genome assembly GCA_030737815.1 of Allium fistulosum. Classification (NCBI taxonomy): domain Eukaryota; kingdom Viridiplantae; phylum Streptophyta; class Magnoliopsida; order Asparagales; family Amaryllidaceae; genus Allium; species Allium fistulosum. The sequence goes on along the minus strand of CM060904.1, from coordinate 208,338,911 downwards.
GAGTAAACATACAAGGAGAGGGAAAAGTCCTGCGAACACTAGCCAAGCACTTGACATAAAAGAATTGATTCTCCTAGTCCTTGAACTTGTTGATATTATCTTATATTAGCTTCTTATATACAATGACTCTATAAATCTGTTTGTTAAGATTACTCATCCTTGCCAACTAGGTCAAGGAGTTTCGTAATTCAGCGTTAAGCGAAGAATGCCCAGATTCCAATGCAGGCTTCTCCAGAGATATTAGATGAGTATAGACATTAGGGGACAGTTGAATCGGAGCAACTCTAACATGAGACAAGTATGAGATCAATAACTCGAGAGAAGGAAGAAATCCATCATGCCATATGTGGATGGCGATGTAAGCAAAGTACCCATCAGGAGGGTTATCAATAGTATTTGTTGGTTGAGGAGGGATAACTTTGATCGCGGTAATACTAAAGCCATTGATAATGGCGTTGACTTCGATTTGAGACACAATGGAAGAGTGCTTTGCAATGGCTTTGACTTTAGGAGAGCTCATAATTCTGTCAGGTGATAATGTTTTAGTAAAATCTCTTGTGTGTTTATGAATTTAGAAGCACTCAAGAATTAAACAAATTAATTTACTGACATAGCTTAAGTACTAAAACAGACACAATGTTTTAAACTGGTGTAAAGAGCTTAAGTCAAAGACTAAGTATTTTGAGCTGTCGACAATGTCGAATGGTCAGTGGCTCAAGCTTCCGACAAAGTCAAAATGTCAATGGCTAAAGCTTTCGACAATGTCGAAAAGAGAATAGAATCAACATAAACTATCATACTTCAACATTACTGAAAGTCTAAAAAGTAAATAAATAATAATACAAATTCCTTGAGCTATCAACAAAGTTGAAAGGTAAAGAGGAAATGCTAGCCCATTCATTACCTTTGGACAATGTCGAAAGCTCTATAGAAGCCTGGATACACTTCAAGTGTAACATGAAGCCAAGTGGAAAGACCTTTCGACATTGTCAAAACCAATAACTTAAAATTTCTGAGCCAAAAACATTATTGTTGTTGGCACTGTCGAGAGGTCTGGTCAATGTTGTCGAAACGTATTCTACCCATTGAAGTCAAGCGGTTTCAAGTTCAACTCATATGTGCTTTAAACGTTTCGACAAAGATGAGTAGAGACTACTCTAAGGTCAAAGAATTTCAACCTTGTCGAAAGCTAATAGTCGAATAGTTTGAAACTCTTCAACCTTGTCGAGTGCTCATTATCAAAGGGTTAGATTCACTCATCTAACTATCTTACCTTTCAACAAAGTTGGTAAAGTTGGCATTAGAATACCTTTTGACCCCATCGAAAGATGCTAAGAAGGAAAATCCATAATTGCTGCCTCAATCTCTTTCAAAGGGGTAGAAAGGTCATTTTATGCCGCCAAATTGTACATGACAGGGTTACAGGTAATCATATCAGGTTTAACCAACCCCAAACCCGATTGTATATCCAGTTTTCAAATTTTTCTTGAAGAACAAGGAAATCCAACTTATTAACAAGATGGATTTAAATTGAAATTGCTTTAACTTGATTTCAAAAAGGGTATAAAGATTTTTAGTAAATCAAAAACCCAAATAAAAAACAAAAAGCAAAAATCAAAGACTTTTGACTAAAAGTTGAACTCGATAAGAGGATTTCCTTTATCAATCACCATCAACTTCAAAATCCAAAGACAAAGATGAATTTTATTAATTAGGGAAACAGATTTAATGGGAAAATATTTTAGAAAAAAAAAACTAAAATTGAATATTAATTTTTAGGTTTGGAAAGCTGGAAATTTGATTGAAAACTAATAAGAGCTGAGATTAGTCTAAAAATTATGAGTCAAATTTGAGAAATTACCTTGTTGTTTCAAAGAAAAAACTAGGAAGTTTCAAAGAATTCTTTTATTTGTGCACGTTGATTTTGACTACAGGTAAAAGAGGAAGAAAGAAAGAAGCATACTTTTAAAGAAAAGTCGCCCAAATTCTCAATCGTTGGACAAGATTTAAATGGATGTCCCAGAAAAGCACGAGAAGGCTAAGAGGTGGGAGTTTTCTTAGCTTTCTACAAAGATGACTTGGAAAGTCAAGAGCATCCGTTCGAATGGAAGGGGCAAATGTTACTCCAAAAATCCACATTTCGACTAAGCCGAAAGGTCCTTCAATAAAGAATAAGGAAGAGAAGCTTAGACCAAACCTTTGGAAGGAGTCGAAGTGATGCAGTCATCAGATTTTAACAGCGTCAAAACTTTCGAAGGAGTCGGAAGGTTTCATCTCACAACATCCATGAAGTTCCCACCTTTCGAAGAAGATGAGGAAGTCAAAGCAAGTGTTAGCATCTCCATGATAACCTTTTCGAAAGCATGGCAAGCCTTTCGAACCAGTTAAGACTCATCAGGATACCTTTCGACAAAGTCGCAAGATTCCATGAAGAAGGCAACACTCAAAAGTCAGCAAAGAATGAAAGACAACCTTCCGACAACATTGGAGGGAAGCACAGCTCTCAACAACGTTCAAGTGAAGAGCAACCTTTCAACAATGTTTAAGGGTTCACAATAGTCAAGCGAACAACAACCTTCCAACAAGGTCGAAGGGTTCAGATCAATCAAGTGAAGAGCAACCTTCCGACAAGGTCAAAGGGTTCACAACAAAATATAGAAGGCAAACCCTTCGACAAAGTTGAAAGGTTCATGAAGGCATAAAGAAAAGCTGACCTTTTGACAATGTCGAAACGTCCATAATGGCATATGAGGAGAAAACCTTTTCAACAGTCGAAAGGTTCACAACTGCAAATAAAAGGGAGACCTTCCATCCCGGTTTAGGGCATGGAGTCGAAAGGGTGGCCGCCTGCATCTATAAATAAGACCCAAGGGGTCATGTTTTGGGGATCTGATTACTCTCATTCTAATCTTGCATCTTCTTAATCAAAGAATTGTGACCCTAATTGGGTGATTTGGGAATTTAATATAAATACATTTTTTCTTGGATAAAGGGGGAAGTCTTTAGTATTGTTAATTAATTTGTTGTTTACTAAAACATTGTTGGATTAAACTCATTTTTCCAGGTTTAACTTCATCAAAAGGTTGTTGTCGACAAGGTCGGCAACACTTCTGACTCTAACAACTACTACAACCTTCCGAAGCCATTAACTCTGTGGTCTAAACCTTTCGACAAGGCCGACAGTTCTTTATGCTCTGACAATATCTATAACCTTTCGAAGCTATAAACCAAGTGGTCTACCCTTTCGACAAGGTCGAAATCTATTCTCTAAATACAAATACCTTGACTCGAAAGGTTTAATCCAAAGGAGTTCATTCCCATACCTTTCGACAAAGTTAAAACCTACGTCATATAAATGACCTAACCTTTTGACAAGGTCGAAGTCTACTAAATATCCATTGAAGTGTTTGTCTTCTTAATTCAACCCAAGGTAAGCTATCAACCTAGCTTTCGATAAGATTTAAACTTATCTGTATAGGACTTAACTCAGAGAATCCTAACCTAATCGAAAGGTAATCCTTTGTATGTAACCTCAAGCAAGATCAGCAAGGTCGGAAGGTTATTCAATTCAAAGATTAAACCTTTGGACCACGTCGAAAGGTCCATTTCAAGAATTATTCATAAACAAAACCAAGTTTCAAGGCAATTCTCAAGAGTATCGTTTCCTTTGTTCAAACAAGTCATCCATCCTTATTTGCATAACTTTGGGGTGTTGACCAGAAATCTTGTTAACACTAACCATTGCAGAGCCCTGGAGGGGATGATCATAAGTTTCTTTCGACAAGGACAGATCAAAGAGTATGTAAAGAAAATTTGAGAAAAAATCAATAATGAGTTGCTTTTCAAAGAAAAATCTATATGGTTAGGAGTGAAATGCTCCTTATATTTGGATGCTACCTGAGATGGTAGAAATGCCTCTGTACACGCTGAGATGGCCATGGTAGAGCACCTCTTTGAGGGAGGGCGGGTAAGCCTTTAGCCGCGCCATAAGGTGGCCAGGTTAAAGCACCGGATAAGCCCTTGGCCATGCATCTAGTCAGGTCAAGGAACCTCCTAGAGGGAGGATGGAATAAGCCTTTATCCATTCCATAAGAAGCCAGGGTAAAGCACCGAACAAGCCCTTATCCATGCCACAAAAAGGGCCAGGGTAAGGCATCTCCTGGTGGGAGGATGGAGTAACCCTTTATCCACGCCATAAGTTGGTCAGCGTAAAGCACCGAAAAAGTCCCTGTCTACGCCACAAAAGGGCCTGGGCATGGCGAATACTAGAGGGAGGTCGGGTAAGTCCTTGGTTCCGGTCTCTAAGATGAGCTAACCAAAAGCACCGGACAATAATGGACTAAGATGTCTAGACCAAAGAAGAGGCCCGCTAAACACTGTACTAAGATGTCCAAGCCTAAGAAGAGGCACATTCTATAATAGACCGAGGCATCCAAGCACAAGAGAAGGCATATTAGACTAAGTTGTCTAAGCCCAAGAAGAGGCTCATCAGATCATGGACTAAGACATCCAAGCTCAAAAGGCAACCAAGCAAATTACTTCTATACAAGACCTGAAGGGTTCACACATTAAAGGAGTAGAACATAGCTCCACTTATAAATTCCCGAATCTGGGTTTCTGGTCTTTCATTTATAAACATCGTCTATTAATACCCAAATCAGGGTCTCGGTTCTCTCATACTAGAATTTAATCTATTAACACCTGAATCGGGGTTTTGGGTCTTTCATTTCTCAATGTCAATTATTAATACCTAAATCTGGGTTTCAGGAAATTTAATTTAGGGCTTCATTTATTAATACTCGAATCTGGATTTCAATCCCTTATCGATTACTGGCTGTCTTAATATATCTAAATCTGGGTATCGAGACAATTACTTATTTGAGCTCGGATCTGGGTATGAAATTTAAATAATGGAATTCTATCTTTCTATCACAAATGCCCGAATCTGGGTCAATGAATATTGTCTTAAAGATTACTATTAAGAGTTTCTGAATCTGAGTTTTGGATTTCTAATTTTTCAAATCCCATTGATGCAAAGGAATGGGTCAAAGAATTTCTAATTTCAAAATTCGGATGGTGATGTCTGGATTTAATTCTTTATTAAATATATCTTGAAGGTTACATTCCGACATTTATGCCCATGTGTAAGGCAGGATTTTCTTTCAGCAAATTTTAGATATTCCAGCCAAATGTTTGAAGTTGAATTCTCAATTTATCTCTCATCACGGTTAAAGATGAGATTTAGACATTTAATATATACTGCTTTTCATGCAATTAACATGATGACATGTTAATCTAAGCTAATGGAATACATAGATTATATGTCAATTTCAAGCTAACAGTTAGAAAAATTGTTTGCTTCATGCTTTTCATGAAAATCATTACAAAAAAGAGTAACGAGAGGTCCAATAAGTACAAAAATCAATGAATGAGTAGTCAAAAGGCATTACAAAAGTGTCATTACAGAAAAGGATTACAATTCAGGTGGTATTTACAAAGTTATTATGATTTACATAAATCATGAAATTATTTACAAAAAAGTATGAAATTATACACATATGTACAAGACAAGTTATTCACATCAAAGGTAAAAATAAATCATAAGTCCTATGCAGCTTTGTCAAGAGACTTGGCGATTGAAGGATCCATTACATGGCGAATCGTAGCATAGAGAACCACTTTGAGGTTTTTCTCTTTTTTCCTTACTTTGGTTTCATCGTCAATGGCATCAATGTAAGTTTGTAGAGCACAATTGAAGGCTCTATTTGCCACCCTAATGAACTTGTTATCCCTTTCTAACACTGCAACGCGCTTTTGGAGGAAATAAATATCGTGCTTGAGCTTTTGATTCTTAGCGGCATAATCATTAATAGTCTGAGAATATTTATCTTTCTTTTGTTCATCAAAATATTTGGCTATCTCAAATTTAACTTTGCAGCACCAACCACAACATTTTCATCTAGGCCTGGGAGAGGGTTGAGCATGGTAGGGAATTTCTGTGCTGCAAGAAGCTTCGACTTTGTAGGTTTAGTGACTGGTGGACTAGCATATGGGATCGGTAGATCATTGTTTGAAGTCTTGTCCCGTATAATGATTCCAAAGAAGCAAATTGTGCTTGACGATCCTTTAATTTCAGCTCTAAATTACTTACTTGTTGCATAAGTTCAGACACCTTGTGATCAATGTCAATTGTGGAATTTATCTTCACTTGTCGCTTAAGTGCGGCGATCATTTCATCTTTGCTTTTAATATCAGTCTCAATATAGGAAATATGATTTTTTGACCGCCTGCGATGGTTTTCTGAACAAAATATATTTGGGGTATTTCATAGCTTCAACATTACCGCTGAAACATTCTAATAAGACATCGTCACTAAGCACAATCCCTCCACTTGCTTTCAACAATTTCTCTTTAAGAGAATAGACACATAACGATAAATTATAAGGAAGAGAAGTTGTAGATAATTGTAGTTTCTTTTCAAAATAAAACGAGATAAAGTAAAGTCAATATCAAGATAAAATTACATTTATTATTATTATAATGGATTACAACTTAGACAACAACAACATTAAAAGATACGACAAACAATTGGATTACATCTAAAGCTTAGAAACTACTTTTCCAAATTTATCCAGTGAATTAGTGAAAAGTGTAACTGTTGATTCGAAAGGGATAGTGATTCGAAAGGGATAGTGATTCCTTCTGGGGTAATGGCTTGTGGGCATTTGCTATAATCCCACTTCCCAGTTGGAGGACTATCATGGCTGCAAATTAATTTTGTATGGAATATCCTGATTGCTTTAAGAAATGTCTCTTTCTCATCACCGAGAAAATGAAATCGGAGTCGAGGATATGCCAAGTAAAGTTTTTGTAAATCTTTGAGGAAGCAATATCTTGCTAGTTTCGATATCGTTAAAAGTGATACCTTTTCAGGATAAAATCTCCTCAGTTTAACATATTGACTTAAATGGTCCCTAGGAACGAGTCGACCTAGTGAAATGTCATTTTGTAATAGTATAATAAAGAGAAACAAAGCATAGAAGGAAAGACAAAGACATATATTCGTAAATCAATAAACTGTTACATATTTACAATCATTCATCTGGTTCATACAAAGCAAACTTAGAAAATAATTCAGAGACAAATTTATCTTTGTAGTACTTAAGTTTTTATGAGGGGAGATTTTAAGGAATCGACCTAACCCGTTGTAAATTCCAACAAGCTCTAGGATGTGGGTCAGATCCAAATTCATCTAAGTATATTTTGTGAAAACGTCTAAGTAGACCCCCACTGAATTCGCTTAATGTAACATCCCATATCTAGAGGCCAAAAGATAAGCGCTACGGATGCTGCAGTTATCCATAGTATTAACTTCTGGTGATGAAATATGGCAATGCTAATGGAATCCATAATATCAGAAGCTCTTAAATATGAACAAAACCACAGATTTCCAAAAACTATAATTTCAGTGATTACATTTCAAATAAACCATATCCAAGTTACTATATCCCCAAATTTATTCCTAGGAAATGATCAAATATAATTTACAATAATACGCCAAGAGTGACATATGAACATGCCCCTTTAGATGATCAAAGCAATATTGTCATATCTGTCATAAAACACAACGGAAACAAAATGAACTGAATTCCTAAATTAGCTAACCCTCAGCCACGTACTCGTCTACGGAAGCTTTATTTCCAAAAACTGCTAAAACCCGAAAACCTAAACACTCAGCCTACTCAAATAAGCTTTTGAGCACCCGAGAGTTTAAGGGGAAACAAAAACTTCGAGTCAGACATAAAGACTGGTATGAATAATTCTGTTACATCTTTGTTTACTTATATTTAGTGAGACCACGGCACTTAGCGGAACGGGTTTCCCCTCACTAATATCCCTTTTCAAAAAATTTATTTTGCAAATCCTTTCCTGCATTTTAACTTGTTAATCAACTGATTATAATAATAATATAGAAAAATCCATTATGCTAAAATAAGAAGTAAACAGACAAACTGTCAAAAATCTAGGCTACATGCCCTCATCTGGACTAACTGTCCTAAATATGATTGTTAACTCCTCTTTTGAAGAAACCTAAATTTACAAGCGACCTAACGACCTAAAACCCCCACTGACCTAACGACCTAAATTTACAAGCGATCTAACGACCTAAAACCCCCAGCGACCTAACGACCTAACGACCTAAAGCTCTAGCGACCTAAAACCCCCAACGACCTAATGACCTAATGCTACACCGACCTAACGACCTAAAGCTCTAGCAACCTAAAACCCCCAGCGACCTAACGACCTAAAGCTACACCGACCTAACTGTCAACATGGGGCAACAGTAAACCACAACAAAGAGGCAACGCGACCTACGACCTACCTTAGGTCGTTCACGACCTACAACTTACTACCCAGTTTAAACAAGCCGAGACAACTTCTTATGCCGCATCTCCCCTATGTCGCTCACGACCTGAGACTTACCAGTATGATTGCAAACCTACTAAGTCGTAGCCTGTGCTCCTTCGGTCGGTTACGACCTATGACCTATCTTAGGTCGTACACGACCTAACACCTGCTCAGATCTTTCCCTATAAATACCGCACTTGCTCCAACTGAGAGGGGACTTTGGCTTATTTCTGGAACACCGATACTCTGCTGTTTTCTCAACTCATCCGACACTTCAAACACCAAAGACGCTTCAACGAACTTCAAGAGAAGATCTAACACATCCGACATGGATTCAAAGAGCTCTCTTGCGTCAAAGTTCTAGCTACTCGTCTCAATTGTGTTGAAGTTAAATTGTAATCGAAGAATTGTTGTAAAAGTTGTAATTGAATTAGCAATAAAGAAGATAAAGTGGACGTAGGCTTAATTTTTAGCCGAACCACTATAAAACTGTTGTCTTTACTTTTCTATTATTTTCTGCTCATTTCTAGTTCCCGTACCAACGGGTGGTGCTTTCACATTACTAACTCTCACACCGGAGCGTTAGCGTCGATTTTTACGTTAACATTTTTGGTGCTTTCACTGAGAAAGGAACTCAGGTGTATTTTCACCATTGCTTCGCAAAGACTTGTTGAAAGATTTTCCTTAAAAACCAGAAGCCTATTGGAAATCATGGCTCCAAGAACAAGGAGTAGATCTACTAGATCCGGAGATGTTAATGACAGGGCTGCCTCCTCTCTAGCGCAAAATCAGGCAACTCCTGTCGTGGGAGTCACAAGGGATGAACTTGACGATATTGTGTCGTGGTTATACCAGCAAATGGAAACTCAAAATGCTTTGATGATGGAAAGGTTAAACTCTCTACTTGGAATGAACCGACAACCAGAAAACAATGAACCAACCTTTGCTGAAGAAACTCATGATTCCCAAGACAAAGATATTCCTCAAAGAGCAGCATAAACTACCGAAGGGGCACCCCCCCAAGTTGGAGGATCAAGGCCGCAGCCACATCTTCGTGAACGTTTGTTCGGACAAACTTCCGAAAAAGTGGCTGACGTCTGCCCGGCAAGGCCTCTGAACGATGAAGAATATCTATCAGGAACGGTTTGCCAGATTATGAAAGAAAGTATGCAAAGGAATGAAGATGAAAATGACTGTGGGTTTGCTCCAAGCAAGACTCTGTTTACTGAAAGAATTCTAAAAGCTGAATTTCCGAGGAAGTTTGTTCCTCCTACTATCCCAGCATATCAAGGGACAAGCGACCCTAATCAATTCTTGTACAAATATGACTGGCATATGACATGTGCAAGGGCGACAGATGAGATTAAATGCAGATATTTTTCTGTCTATTTGGAAGGAGTGGCTCTACTCTGGTTTACAAAGCTACCGATCCGATCTATGGAGCAATTCTCTGATTTGACTCGTAAATTCAAGGATCAGTTCAGGTTGTATGCTACAAAGGCTAAGGACATAATGTTACTGTCCAGCCTAGAACAAGCTTCCGGCGAATCTATCAAATCCTTCTTGAATCGCTTTAACATAGCTTTGGCCGAGGTGGATAATGCTGAGCCTCGAATGATTTTAACATACTTGATGCGTGCCATCGATAAAACGAGTGAGTTTGGGAAATGGTTGAAGATGAAGGCACCGAATTCACTGGAAAAGTTTTATAAGAAGGTTGACGAATTTATGCATCTGGAGAATCTCCCTGCATAATCAAAGGTAGTTGTGGCTGAAATTTTAAACAACAATGTGGTTGAAACTTCTAACAAGAAAGAATCTGGTGGTCAGTAAAGGGAATATAACGGTGGGAAAAAACAGAAGGATATGAAGAAACCACGCCATTTTTCAGATTTTACTCCTTTGACTGAGACTCCAGAGAAGATCTTCTTTGCAACCAAGGATGCCATCGACTACCCTGAGCCACCTAAGATAAAGCTTGGAAAAAATTTCGTGCCTAATGGTAGGTTCTGTCGGTTTCATAATCAGCCTGGCCATGACACCAACGAATGTCGCCATCTAAAGAACTTGATTGAAGAACTATTGAGAGAGAATAAACTACAACAGTATGTTAAGAGAAATAGAAGTGATCCTGCCTCATCTACTCAGGGGCAACAACTTCCTGCTCGTCAATCTGGCTTGGGTGAAAAGGCTGTGGTTCAAGAATCTGAAAGGCCTGTAATTAATGTAATCACTGGAGGTCCACATCCAGTAGGCAGAAGTTGGGGAGAAATGGAAAGATATGCTCATGCTCTGAGACATGCCCCAAAAGAAGAAAATGTTTTTGTTTTAGAAGATGCTGTGCCTTCGAAACAACAAAGTACTTGTCACAATGAAATCATATTCAGAGCTAGAGATTCTATGAGAGTTGAGGCTCCTACCATGGATCCGTTGGTAATAACCGCCGGTATCGGACCAGCTATTGTGAGAAGAGTGCTTGTTGATTGTGGCACTTCTTGCAATGTCCTCTTTAAAAAGACCTTTGATCAAATGAAGATTCCGATGGCTGATGTTCAAGCTTCTTCACAAAATATTGTTGGGTTCACTGGGGAACCGAAACAACCCATCGGAACCGTCGACTTATTTGTAGAACTTGGTGAAGGGGAAAGAAAAGTGGTCCGCAAGCGAACTTTTGTTATTGTTGATGAATTTTCTGCTTATAACGCCTTCTTGGGACGACCAACTCATGCTGCATTCAAAGCTATTCTCGCCCCATGGTGCCTGACCATGAAATTCCGCACTGATAACGGCGTTGGTGTTTTGAAAGGAGACCAGGGCGCTGGGCGGGAATGTTATCTCACAGAGTTGCGGGAGGCAAAGAAGAGAGAAATGGGGAAGGGTGCGGCAACTCCGCTCCGCATCAAAGAACCCACCTTGTAGCAAGTACAGGGTGGACCCTACACTAGTGAGCATAGTGGTGCGCGAAAGGAAATTGATCCTAGAAAAATCAGTGCAGGAGAGAATAGAGTGGTGCCGGTAGAAGTAACAGTACCAATACCTGTTGACCAGAAGGACCCAAACAAGGTGCTAAATGTTGGTTCACAACTTAGTGTGGCAGTTCAAAATATGCTGATATCATTCTTGAAAGCAAATCTGGATGTATTCGCTTGGAGTCATGCTGACATGTGTGGAATATCTCCAGAAATTGCAGTGCATGCCTTAAATATTGATCCGAAGTTCACACCCGTGAAGCAGAAAAGAAGAACCCAAGGTCCTGAAAGGTCAACAACATTGAAAGAAGAAGTAGATTGGCTCATGGAGAATGGCTTCATCAGAGAATCCACTTATCCAAATTGGGTCTCTAATCCGGTGTTGGTTAAAAAAGCAAATGGAAAGTGGAGAGTATGCATCGATTTTTCAGACTTGAATAAAGCATGTGCCAAGGACTATTTCCCTTTGCCCAGAATCGATCAATTGGTGGATGGAACAGCCGGGCACGAATTATTGTCTTTTATGGATGCTTACTCAGGATACAATCAAATCATGATGCATGAGCCAGACCAGGAGGACACAAGCTTCATCACCGATGTTGGTCTTTACTGTTACAAAGTCATTCCCTTTGGATTAAAGAATGCAGGGGCAACTTATCAAAGACTCGTTAATGCCATATTCAAGTCTCAAATTGGCAAGACTATGGAAGTATACGTTGATGATATGTTAGTGAAATCAAAGAAGGCAGTAGACCACATGGACCATCTGGCAGAAATGTTCACGATCCTCCGAAAGTATGGAATGAAATTGAATCCTCTGAAATGTTCATTCGGGTTTGAGTCTGGAAAGTTCTTAGGATTCATTGTGAGTGCTAGGGGCATCGAAGCTAATCCTGCTCAGATCAATGCCTTAAGAGAAGTCAAACCCCCTAGAACAAAGAAGGAATTACAAAGCCTCAACGGGAAAGTCGCTGCTTTGAGTCGATTTATTTCCAAAGCCACAGATAAATGCATTCCCTTCTTTGATGCTCTGAAGAAAGGAAAGAAGAATTTCGAATGGACCCCCGAATGTCAAAAAGTTTTTGATGACCTGATTCACCATATGGAAACGCTTCCAGTACTTTCTAAGCATGACAACGACGAAGATCTATTCATATACTTAGCTGTTTCATCTCATGCTCTCAGTGCAACGTTGGTACGAGAAGATACAAAAGTTCAGCGTCCAGTTTATTACATCAGCAAAAGATTCACTGGGGCAGAGATGAATTATTCAAAGTTAGAAAAGCTCGCCTATTGTCTATTGATCGCGTCCAGAAATTTGAGGCCATACTTCTAGGCTCATCCTATTAAAGTCCTCACTGATCAACCTTTAAAGCAAGTCCTATTTCGCCCTGAAACTTCGGGTCGTCTTCTGAAATGGACAAGCTTTAGCATATTTCATTGCAGAATGCACAGATAAAGGTGGCAGTGAGGAAGAGTTGACTGAAGACATTCCGATTCGATGGAAATTATATGTTGATGGTGCAAGAAATGATTACTGTTCAGGTGCTGGGGTTGTGCTTGAAACCCCTGAAGGATGATCATTATGTTATGCATTGAGATTAGAATTTCCTTCGACAAATAACGAAGCCAAATACGAAGCTCTTATTGCCGGTCTGAGGATTGCTAAAGAACTGAGAATCAAAGTGTTGCAGATCTTCGGTGATTCCCAACTAATTGTATGCCAAGTCAAGAAAGAGTTTCAAACTAAAGGAGGAAATCTGCCTGCTTACCTGTCAAAAGCCTGTGAACTTCTCGATTATTTAGATCACTATACAATAAACCATATCCCCCGGGAAGAAAACATGAAGGCAAATTCTCTCGCAAAATACTCAAGCTCTGGCGAAGCTAAATTATTAGGATTGGTCCCTGTAGAAGTCTTGACAGCTCCGAGTATTGATGAGATGGATGTTGATTGGATCATGGCTGTATCTCAAGAACAGGAGTCATGGATGACCCCAATCAAGGAGTATCTACTAAACGGCTCCTTACCAGAAAACTCAAAAGAACGTCAAAAGCTCCTAAGAAAAGCTCCAAGATATGTGATTCAAGGCGACCATCTGTACAGACGAGGTTTCTCGATGCCATTACTCTGGTGTGTAACTAAAGAAGAGGCTAAGACGATCTTGGCCGAAGTGCACGGAGGAGAGTGTGAAGATCATTCAAGTGGTCAAACTCTTGCAAAGAAAATTCTTCGCTATGGATATTTTTGGCCAGATATTAATCGAAATGCTGCTAGCTACTCCCGAAAGTGTGACAGATGCCAGAGATTTGCAAAAATCCCAAGAGCACCTTCTACCATGATAACACAGATGGTCAGTCCATGGCCATTTGCCATTTGGGGAATAGATCTTATTGGGCCTATGCCGATTGCCAGATCCGGAATCAAATATGCCATTATTGCTGTTGATTATTTCACTAAATGGGCTGAAGCTGAACTATTAGCTACTATTACCTCTAAAAAGATGATAAATTTTGTGCCTAAAAATATCATTTACAGGTATGGTGTGCCTCAGAAGATAATAACAGACATTGGTACTTAGTTTGAAAGCGAAGAATTCCAGGAATTTTGCAGACAATTCAAAATCTGAAAAAGCTTCTCAGCAGTGGCTCATCCGTAGGCAAACGGGCAAGTGGAAGCAGTGAACAAAATCATCAAATCAACCATCAAAAAGCAACTGGAAAAAGCAAAAGGTGGTTGGGTTGATAAGCTGCCACTAGCACTATGGGCATATAGGACTACCCACAAAACTGCGACTGGGCACACTCCATTCTCATTAGCATACGGATCAGAAGAAATGATTCCAGTGGAAATAGAAGTCCCCTCACATAGGAGAGTTCATTTCAACCAAGCTGAAAATGAAAAGCTGCAACTTGAAGCACTTGACTTGCTTGATGAAAGAAGGAAAGAAGCTGAACTCAGAGTTGTAGCTCAACAGCAAATAATAGCCAGGCACTTCAATTCTAAAGTTCGCCAACCTAGCTTTGAAATTGGAGATCTAGTCTTGAAAAGGATCATGACAGCAACCGGAGTGTTTGGGCCAAACTGTGAAGGGCCGTATGTCATTGGCAAAAAACTTCTCGATGGCACTTTCAAACTCACAACTGTTGAAGGAGATCCAATCCCGAGAGCCTGGAACAGCAATCACTTCCGCCTATATTTTACTTAGAAGCAATGCTTAAATTTGTAAAATGATTATGGATGTATCATACTTGTATTGTAAGCCATTGTAAAAGCAGTGCAAAGTGATAATTAAAACTATAAAGTGGATGTAGGCCCAATTCTTCGCCGAACCACTATAAATCTTGTGTCTTTTAATATTTTAAATTGCCTACCTCATTTCGATGTGCAAATATCTTAAATATGTTGCTAAAATATCGATTTAATATTACAGGCAACCAAAGCAAAACTTACCTATTCAACACGTCAAAAACCCAAGCGATTCCCATAAATCACTCAACGAACAATTGTCAAGCCACAAAAATTCCAGACTCAATTCATACAAACGGTTTGTGATTCCACCAAAGGGGCACCTTCCCAAAAGGAAGGCACCAGGCCCTTGCTAAATAACTGTGATCGTTTGTACAAACAAACATCCGGTTAAGTGGCTTGCGTCTACCCGTGGATTCACTCGACCACGAAGTACACTTCTTTGGAAAAATCAAACAGCTTATCAAAGAAAAGAACATATATTTGAGAGTGATAACGAGGAATCGCTCAGCGACGGTTGATGTAAAGACACGAACAAGCAGACAAAAACAGCCGGACTGGAATCTTGTCTCTCACCCAAGAATGTTTGTTGGACAACCCAAGGGGGCACCTTCCCAAGATAGAAGGTTCCAGGCCATTGATTACTTGATTGCGATCGTTTGTACAAACGAACATCCAGTCGGGTAGCTGGCGTCTGCCCCGTGGACCTACTTAACTGTGAGATGCAAACTTCAAAGCACACAAACAAAGACCTCCAACGAGGCAAAAGCCCTCTAACAAGGCACAAGCCCTCTTCGGAGGCACAACTCTTCGGAGGAGTCCTCTTTGGAGGAAAAAGCCCTCCAACGAGGCATGCCCAAATCGAAATGCTTCCCTCGCCCAAAAATGTTAGTGGGAGCACCCAAGGGAGCACCTTCCCAAGATAGAAGGTTACAGGCCCTTGTTACTTGATTGTGATCGTTTGTGCAAATGAACATCCAGACGGGTAGTTTGCGTCTGCTCCGTGGGACCATTTAACTGTGAGAAAGTAATTTTCAAGCAAAACAAACAAAGCCCTCTTCGGAGGCACACTTCACCAAGTTGAAGTGCCAAACAAAAGCCCTCTTCGGAAGCACACTTCACCAAGTTGAAGTGCCAAACAAAATCCCTCTAACGAGGCACAAGCCCTCTTCGGAGGCACAACTCTTCGGAGGAGCCCTCTCCCGAGGCACAACAAAAAGCCCTTCCCAAAGGCATATCAAACAAGCCCTCTCCCGAGGCACAAATTAAGAAGCCCTCCTCGGAGGCACAGAGCCTTCTTCAGAAGAACTAAACAAGAGAAGCCCTTTAACGAGGCACATCTAAGAACTTCATCAATGGAACCACCAAAGGGGCACCTTCTCAAAAAAAAGAAGGTTCCAGGCCACAGCTGAATACTTATGATTATTTGTACAAACAAATATCCGGTAAAACAGCTGATGCCAGTCCCGTGGACCCATTCAACGATGAAATACAACTTTCTGACAAACAGATCAAAACATTCTTCAGAAGCTCGCTTCATGCGTAGGGGAATCCATTTTTCAACAAATAAAAGTGATCATCCCCGAAAGTTGAAGTGTTCTAAAAAAAGAGAGAAAGAAAAACTTCTCCGAAACAAGGCATACTTTATTAAAAGCAGAATAATATTTCCTCAAAACGGAAGAATTATTCACTAAAATAAGAGTACAAGTCTTTTCAGAATATTGCAATGAGCCATGGTATGGGGGAAATATAGCTAAATTAATAAAAACAGCGCTCAAACATCATACCACGAGCTCACTGAAGTATCATATAAAGTAAATAAAGAAACTTGTGCAAAAACAAGGAATAAATGCATTCACGAATATATACAAGAAATTATACAAGTGAAAAGAATCATTTTATCCATACTATAAAAATTTTTGTACATGTGCAGGTTTCAAGCGGGGGCCGGTACCCGCACAGTCTCCGGTCAATACATGCAAAAAGCAAAAAAGCAAAACAAGAAGAGTAAAGTCAAGCTCATTACTCCTTCTTCCTGCCACCTTTCGAGCTCTTGCCCAGCTTGATGATTAATTTCTGAAGCCGGCGTTGACGGGTCGAGGAAGAAGGAGAAGGAGGTATGGCTGGGTCAACTTCCGCTTCCTCTCCAGTAGAAGAAGTGCTTTTCCTTCTCTTCTTCGAAGTTGTGCACTTCCCTTTCTTCCTTGAAGAAGATTCGCTGCCCGGAGTGATGAGTTCGGACAACTTTGTGTCGTCAGTAATAATTTGCTCCGGAGTCTTTTCACCTTCTTCAAGTTCCCCAGCCTTCTGTTCTTGCAAAGCAGGTGGATCATCCAAGCCTTGAAGGGCTCCTATTTGTTCTTCCTGCGACCCCGGCTAAGAAGCAGGAGTGATTTGAAGGGATGGAGGAGGAACAACTGGAAGAGGAGAAGTTTGTGCAGCATTCAGTGTTTCCGCTACAGAAGAAGAAAAGTTAAAATCAGTATTCTCCATAAAAAGAGAAGATATTGGATCATCGGGACTTAAGTAATAAGCGAGAAAATCATCGAGCTCAGTTAATTCGAATGAGTAGTCTACTCGACTTGGATCAACATCGAAGATACCACGAGAAGTCGGTTTAATCACATCGATTTCAAAGTTTTCGGCTTCAGTGTCATCCTGGGTCTTCTCCTCGGCTTGAACAGTGGGAGGCTCGGTAATTGCGGTTTTAACTTCGGCTTTTGCAGGAGGTGGAGAATAAGAACTAGAGCCAATGGTATCAGGGTCGACCGAAGCTGGAGGACGAGCGGGGTCAGTTAAAGGCGCTTTCTCCAAACGCTCTCCTCCTCCTGCTTCGGCTCTCTCCCTAGCAAGATGCTCTTTTCCCCTAGCAAGGGCGGTACGTGCCACATCATCCAGATAGAGCGCCTCAAGATCTGCTTCTACATAGCCAGCACCTCCAAACATATCAAGTACGGCATCCCACACTTCGGCCAGAGTAATCTCATATTTAGGGCCCAAAAATGAGAGACTACCATGCCCCAGGACGCTGTGCAAGTAAAAATCAAATAAAGTAGAGCTGATATTGACTTTAGTTGCCTCATGAGATTCTTCGGCTGCAACTTGGCCGGCAACTGCCTCATCGCGCTCTTTTTCAACTTTAGAAAGTCAAGCTTTTAACATTTCAATTTCCATGTCTAGGGAGCTAGTTTTTTCTCGCAACCGAGCAACATCGGTGTCGTACTCTCTACAATTTTCTCTTGTGCCTCATATCTGGCCTCAGCATCTCGTTGACTGGCATGAGCATCCCGTACGTGCTTTTGAAGTACCTCTTCCTTTTGAGTAAAAGAGGTGGATGAGGCGGCAAGATCATCTTTAAGTTTCTTGACTTTGGCCTCGAGATCCTCATTATGGTCGGCAATGCTTTTCGTCTCTGTATCGTGCCTCTCAAGAACTTTCTTCCATTCAGAATGATCATTTTCCATGGTTAACATGGCTTCGAGATTCATATGATTAACCCTTTGAAGCTCGTCAACCAACTTTTTCCATCCAGACATTCTCTCGATGTCAAGCTTAACAGCGTCAATATTCCTTAGCATAGCCTGCTTATCAATAGGAACCAAATCCAAGTCAAAGCGCACTCCTCTTAAGCACCAATTTGGGAATCGGCTTTGGAGTGTAGACGGAGCATCCCTGACTTGATACTGAGGCCTGTTAATAATCGTCTGAATGTCAGTTTTCTGAAGAGTAGGAGAACCGAAGGGTATGTCAAGAGAGATAGGAGCAGTGGTCTTTTCAGAAATTGCAGACGCCGGTTTTTCACTAAGTTTGGCCTATTTGCTCGGATCTTCAGCAACGTGACCTTTCCCTTTAACGTCATAAGATTTTCTTTTATGGGAGTCATCATCCCTTCTTCTTTGCTACTCCTCGTAAGTTTGTCTTTCATGAGCTTTTCTGGCAGCTCTTTCTTCATCGGTTTCCCTCGGGGTAGGGAGATAGCGTCTGGCGTCATAAGTGCCACGCCTTCCATAATGCTGGAAATCATCGTAGTATGAGCCACTTCGCCCCATCGGAGAATCTGAAAATGAAAAATATACAAAACTTCAAAATCTTCGAAGTAAAGAAGCTAAGTACATATAAGTGCTAAAAATCCTAAGTGTGTGTGATGTGCAAGCTATGTGCGTCAAACTACAAACCACTCTTTGGTTGGGGAGTGATGACAGATTTTGAAGCAGGAGTCAACTTTTGGGCTGACGAAGTTTGCTGCAAGGCAGATGTCACCTCAACTGCGGGATATGTAACTTTAGTTGTGGAATTGTCGTCTTTGAAGAGCTCCTGTGAAGTAATCATTAAATCACTCAATCCCTCAAAAGTGTCGTCACCCTCAAGCTTAGCGGGACTCTTTCTCTCAACTCCTTTATCATCAGCTTTCCTGGAGTGTTGAGGAGGTTCTTCTTCTTCGATAACCGGGGAGAGTTTGAGCTTGCCGGACGACCCCGCGACATCGACGGGGGTGGAACATTTCACTAATGAAGCCCTGTGTCGAGTTCCTTCGATACGACTTCCTCGGTAGAAACCGGGGCAACTAATGTTTCAGTCTCGGAACTATAAACTTCGTGAATCTAAGTAGAACGAGAGGGGTGTAAAAGTCCGAACTGGTGCAAAAACTCATCTTTCAGCAAAAATTTAATGCTTCTCTCTTCAGCAGCCACAACACCCAATGTTTCGAAGGTTGTCTTGTGGTTGGGATCTCTAAGCGTGGGAGGAAGTGCTACAAAAAGTAAAGATTGAAGTTAAGTACTTGGCAATTCGAGTTCAAGAAATTCAGAGAAATGAAGTGAGCGGAAACAAGCAATCTTACTTTCGATTCTCCAAACGGCATAGAACTCCAGGGGGCAGCGAACGACGAAGAATTGACATAAAAATCTTTGTACACTCTCAGGCAAGTCTAGAATCAGTTTTCGGTTCCGCGCGCCCCTCACAAGTATAATAGAGGGATGGTCTTTATTCTTTGTGAATGTGCACAAGTAGCAGATCACTTCAAAACTTGGAAGACGGTCGAGCGTCCTCCTGAACAGCACACACAACCCCATCAAGATGGCATAACCATTGGGGTGTAGCAGGAAGGGAGAGATAGTCAATCGAAGAAGAAGATGTCGAAGAAAATCATTAAAGGGAGGAATAGCTCCACTTAAGCACATCTATTGGTTTACTGCAATGAAGCCGTGAGGTAGCCTATGAACAATATCGTTTATCCCGGAAGCTGAGCATCTGCTTCAGCAATGCCAAACTGGATGCACAACTGACTAAAGACTATGTGGTTCAGGGTGGTTGAAGCTCTTTCCAGAGGATCGATCAACGGGTTTGCAATTGGAAAAAACTCCCCAGCCTGTCCTGTTTCTTCTTGTTAAGAAGTCATTCTACACAAGGAATTGGATATTCAAATATGAAGGTGCACGTTTAGTAAAAGTGTGAAGTGTTGTGCAAAACTAGTAAAATGATAAGCAAATATAACTGGAATCAAATTAGTTGACATGTGTCAATTATAGAGTTTCAGGGCTTGTAATATTAAGTCCAAGTGCAGTGTTGATGCAAACAAATCAGCTTTAGTTGATTATTTTAGCTTTGCTTTAATACTTCATTTGAACTTGTTAATTCACAGCATTTCATTCACACAGTTTACTTAAGTTGATTATTCTTTATCGACTAATCTGTCATTCGATGTGGGCAATCAATGGCAGTATATTCACCCTGGTTTTCTGCAAATGTTGTGTTTAATAGGTTGTTAGCTTAAAGGTTAGTGTAATCTGTAAGGAAGTGCAACAAAGTTCAAACAGTTCCAAGTTCAAACAGTTCAAAGTTCAAGCAAGTTCTTTCAAAAATTGTACAAGTGTTCCAATTTTGTTCATCACTTAGGTCGTTCAGCGACTTAGCATAGATCGGGTTCTCCATAGGTCGCACTGTGCAAGTCAAAGAGTATAAGACTTCAGATCAAGGCAGTGCAAATTCCTACAAGTACTAGCTCGGCCGCGACCTAAATCCTATGCCGCAAAATGTTAGGTCGTTAATTTGTTAAGTCGCTCTGCTGTCATTCAAGCAAGTTAGGTCGCAAGAAAGTTACGTCGTGCAATTCGCATCCAAACTCCAAAGTCATAAGTCCTAGGTCATTTGAATCCCAGCATGACCTAAAGGTTATGTCGCAGATTTGAAGGTCGTTCGTCTTTCTTTAGGTCGCAGGTATCCTTAGGTCGCGAGTGATCTTAGGTCATTCAGATACACTAAATCACTAACTTCTTCTCCACTCAACAGCTCACTATCTCATTAACTCGCAAACCCAATAACCCATTATCACCTCTCTCAATGAAATCGATCACTCTCTTAGAGAAATCTGTTACCTCTCCATACTACTAAATCACCCAAAACCAATTCAAATCATCTCAGATCTGAAAATCGTCCAACATCCTACTATGTTCCTGTGCATCACAACAATGACACAGCTAATAGCGATCGAAAATTGATCGCAACATGACCCAAAAGAGAAACACAACGTACGAAATTGGTTTGGGATTTGAAGATTGGAATTTGTGGTTCGATGGATGGATAAAGATCGAATTCACTTACGAGATATGATGGTAAAGTTGAATCGGCGACTGATTAGCTTGGATTCGCCCTTGGAAGCTCGAAAGTTCGTTAATGGCAGAGAAGGTCATCAAAGCAGTTAAGTAAAGAGGAAGAAACGAGCCAGCAGTTTATATGGGGTAAAGAAAGGAAGGCGAATGGGCACGCGAGTTAGCATATGGTTTAGGTCGCTCATGACCTAGCAGAGTTAGATCGAAGCACACGACCTATGACATAGGCATATACTTCGAGGGGCAAGTGTTAACTCCTCTTTTGAAGCGACCTAATTTACAAGCGACCTAACGACCTAAAACCCCCGGCGACCTAACGACCTAAATTTACAAGCGACCTAACGACCTAAAACCCCCAGCTACATAACGACCTAAAGCTACACCGACTTAACGACCTAAAGCTCCAGCGACCTAAAACCCCCAGCGACTTAATGACCTAAAGCTCCAGCGACCTAACTGTAAACATGGGGCAACAGTAAACCACAGCAGAGGGGCAACGCGACCTACGACCTACCTTAGGTCGTTCACAACCTACAACTTACTACCCAGTTTAAACAAGCCGAGACAACTTCTTATGCCGCATCTCCCCTAGGTCGCTCACGACCTAAGACTTACCAGTATGATTGCAAATCTACTAAGTCGTAGCCTGTGCTCCTTGGGTCGCTTACGACCTACGACCTATCTTAGGTCGTACACGACCTAACACCTGCTCAGATCTTTCCCAATAAATACAGCACTTGCTTCAACTGAGGGGGGACTTTGGCTTATTTCTGGAACACCGATACTCTGCTATTTTCTCGACTCATCCGACACTTCAAACACCAAAGACGCTTCAATGAACTTCAAGAGAAGATCTAACACATCCGACAAGGATTCAAAGAGCTCTCTTGCGTCAATGTTCTAGCTACTCGTCTCAATTGTGTTGAAGTCAAATTTTAATCAAAGAATTGTTGTAAAAGTTGTAATTGAATTAGCAATAAAGAAGATAAAGTGGACGTAGGCTTAATTTCGAGCCGAACCATTATAAAACTGCTGTCTCTTTACTTTTCTGTTATTTTCTGCTCATTTCTAGTTCCCGTACCAACGGGTGGTGCTTTTCACATTACTAACTCTCACACCAGAGTATTAGCGTCGATTTTTACGTTAATAATGATTGTATCAAAATAGCGGTATCCTTTATGCTAATAAATGGACTATCTTTTCATAAAACATGTAAAAAGTGGACTAACTATTCTTAAGAAGTAGCAAGGTCCGTTATGCTAACAAATGAACTAACTATTCATATCTGGGCAATCTGCCCCTATTTGGACTAACTGTCCCCTCCGGTGTCTGCCCTCAAAATGGACTAACTGTCCGAATGTTAAATGAGCTAACTGCTCGAATTTTCTTAGGGTTTACTACCCTTTAATTTTTCCTTAAAAAGTTTTCTCAAAATGATTTAGTCCATCAAATCATAAATATATAAGGAAAATATATCTTTAGCTTTACCATAAGCTATTTTTGCCTTTCTATATATACTTTACTCAAAATAATGTTGATGATGTTCAATATGGATTAACTATCCTTTTAAAATAAAATAAAGTCCTCTATGACTTAAATACCAAGGCTATTCTGCCTACTCTTTACATTCGAAACCTTTTTTTAAAACCTTTAAACAACCCTTTCAAAACTATAGAAGGTAACCCCTTCAAAACCAAGGAAAACCTTTCGAAACCCTTGAAAGTTCCCCTTTCAAAAACATTGAAGGTAACTCCTTCTAAGCCAATAAAACCTTTAAAAGCTTTAAAATATAAGACATCCTCTTTTAAAACCATTAAAATCTTGCCTTCTAAAAACTTAGGAATAACCTTCCTTTTCATCTTTGTCGAAACCCTGGGGAACTACCCCTTTCGAAACCATTCATAAAACCTTTTGAAAGCATCAAAACTAAACTCTTTCGAAAGCACTTTGGGTTCAATTTTAAACAAATGGATACCTTTCGAAACCGTTTGAAGTTATCTACTTTGAAACCGTTTAAAACTTTTGGACCAAAACATTTGGATTAAGCCTTCAAGTAGAGCAAAAGGATCAGAAAAACAACAGAGTCGAAAGAATCTGCTTCGAAACCCTTTGACAGTCACTATATCAAAATCATTTTATAAACAATGAAGTGACGGTGTCGAAACCATACCTTCGAAAGCAATGGAGCGGTGGCCAAATTTTAGAAAACAAAAGGTCCCCTTCGAAACCATCTGGATCGAAAGGTAGGAAGCGATAGTTGTGGTTTCGACCATGTCCAAAGAAATCTTTTAAAACAGGAAAGCAACCCAATTGAAACCTTTCCTTTTAAACCATTTGACTTCGTCAAAGCATTTAGGTCGAAAGCAAATTAGTTGAAAGCTAGCAAACGTTCTTTTCCTCGAAACCAAAACAAAGCCTCTCCTCTTTCGAAACCCCTTACTTTCGACCGTATACCTTTCTCCCTCTTCCAATTCACTACGTACTAGTTGCTTGATACCATGTGCATTGGTATCGACCCTGTCGAAAGGGGAAGAACCTAGGCAGAACCTAGGTGCCGAAGGAGACGAAATAGTTAAAAGCATGTTTATTGTACTTTAAAATAGTTCTTTTGTACCAAACATGCTTTATTTGTCCAAATATGATTAGTTGCCAGATTTTTCATTTCTAAAGCGATGCCGACTTTCTATATTTAGCATTTTAAACATTTTTATAAAAAGCCGCTACCCTTTATAATTACATAAAACATTTAAGTCCCATACCTTAATAATTTTACATAATCATTTAAACAATTAGGAAAAATCTAGAAAAATTCCAGAAAATCACTTTATATATGTTCTCTAACATATAAAAATTTCAGATCCAAATAATTATTTATTTTTTCATAAATAATTTATAATCCATAATTCCATTTTCTTTACTATAAAATTTATAATAAATCCATGAAAATTCAGAAAAATCTAAAAATCGAAACCCTTCTCTAAAATATCTTTTTAGATCTTCATAAAAATTCGCAAGGCAATTGGATGTCATTTAATAGGGTTTTCGTCTTAAAACAAGTCATATAATATATATGAGCATACATAAATCATCAACATGTATATATAGGCATTCTATCATTCAAAAACATGGCAAACCGTTGCATAATATTCGGATTTAACTTTAAAACCGAAACCAATCAAAATTTGAAATGTAAATGTTAGTTACCTTTGCTTTAGAGTTAAAGAGCTTGAGATTTGAATGGATTTGATTTGAATTAGCTTTTCCTTTAGCTTTTCTTAATTTCCTCTTCTCCTTTCCTTGTTAATGGTGGCGGACCTCTATTATAAATTTTTTGAAATGTAATGCACGTGTGAGCCATACACGGCCAAGGTTTGGAGATATAGAAATGGCGGCTTTCCCATATTACCGTTCCACTCATTCAATTTAAACCCTTCTTTTAATTCACTGGTTTTAATGGCACGGCTACATATTTAACATCAAATCTCAATCCCCTAATCCACACATTATTTTTTTAGTTTAGCTAACTAAATCTCCTAAATAATTTTACCAAAAATTGGGGTTGTTACAGACTCCCTTCCTTAAAGATTTTCGTCCTCGAAATCACGATAAAGCGCACAATAAATTAAACAAGAAGGTAAAACATACCATCAAACAAGTCAGTATAAGTATCTCTAATCCTGCTCTCAACCTCCCTACTATAATCTCTATCATCATCACTAAACTAGACTTTGACTAACCTTATAGTCTTGGTTCTAAGCCTCTTCTCATCTCTCGCAACAATGTGAACTGGCTTCCTCACTATGGTCAAGTCCGGTTCTACCACTACATCATCTAGCACTGTCAGTGCAATTGTAGTCTTCTGGTCTCTAATACACTTTCTTAGATGAGAAAAATGAAAAACATCGTGGACACCTGCCAAACTGCTCGGTAACTCAAGTCTATATGCAAGCGTCCTGACCCTCTTAAGAATAGGAAAAGGTCCAATGAATCTAGGAGATAACTTCCTGGATTTCCAAAATCTAAGCACACCCTTCATCGATGACACTTTGATGAAAACTTGGTCCCCAACTGAGAACTTCAAATCTTTTCGTCACTTATCTGCGTAACTATTCTGCTTAAACTGAGCCTCCTTCATCGTAGCCCGATTGACCACAATCTTTTCCTCAACCTTTCTCACCAGATCTGGACCAAGAATCATCCTATCCCCGGTCTCTAACCAACACATGGGAGATTTTCACGGCCTTCCATACAAAGCTTCAAACAGTGCCATCCCAATACTAGTCTAATAACTGTTATTATATGAAAACTTGACTAGATGCAGATGGTCCTCCCATAATCCCCCGAAATCAAGAAGACAAGCTCTTAAAAAATCTTCCAAGTTCTTGTTAACTCTTTCTGTTTGCCCATTGTTTGTGGATGGTAAGCGGTACTCATCTTGAGCTTGGTTCCTAAAACTTCCTGCAGACTCCTCCAAAAATTCGTTAGTGAACAAAGAATCTCTGTCACTAACTATACTGCTGGGAACTCCATGCAGTCCAACCACACTCTTCATGAAAAACCTTGCTAAAACAGGTATCATCCTGGTTGACCTAACTGGAATGAAATGGGAACTCTTGGTCAATATGTCCACTATAACTCATATACTTTCATTCCCTCTATTCGACCTTAACAACCCATCTATGAAGTCCGTAGAAATAGAATCCAACTTCTACACTAGAATATCTAACGGCTGAAGAAAACCACTTTGCTTCTAGTGTTCGGCCTTTGCCAGTTAGCAATTCATGCACTGCCATAAACATAAGCCAATATCCCGCTTCATACCTTCGTAGAAGAAACTCCTCTTCATATCCTGATACATCTTGGCACCTCTTGGATGTATTGTGAACTTCGAACGATGGCATTCCTCCAAGACTTCTTTCCATATGTTTCCTACACTCGGAATACATAATCTTCCTTTCTTTCTCAACCACCCATTTTGGTCAAGACTAAAATCTTTCAAGTCATCGCTCTTGGTTCCTTCCTTTAGCTTTCTGATCTGATCAACTAACACTGGATCCTCCATCTGCTTAAAAGCAAATCGCTCGTTCAACACTGGCCATACATCCAAACATGACAACACAACCATGTTTCCACTCACTTGCACTCTACCACCTGCTAATACTTCTAAATCTTTCCACTCAGCAATCATTGCTAACAACTGCATTCCGATGCTTCATGCTAAGTGCATTTGCAACCTTGTTTCCTTTCCTTGGTGTATACTCGATCCCAAAATCATAAGCGGTTACAAACTCGAACCATCTGTATATAGCTCAAACCTCTCTCCTAAAAGGTAATGCCTCTACACCTTCAAAGCAAAAATCACTACAGCCAATTCCAAACCATGCGCTGGATACCTAATCTCATGTGGTCTAAGCTGTCTAGAACATAAGCAATCACTTTACCTCTCTACATTAGCACAGGTTCTAATCATGTTCCACATGCATCGGTATAATCCACCAAATCCTGATTCACTTCTGGAACAACACAGGAGCATGTGTCAATAAGTGTTTCAAACTCTGGAATGCTTCCTCACACTTATCAGTCCATACAAACTTCACATCCTTCCTCGTTAGCTTGGTCATCTGTGCTGCTATCCGTGAGATATCCTAAATGAATCTCCGATAATAACTAGCCAACCCAAGGAAAATCTTTATCTCGGTTACTGTCTCGGGTCACTTCCAACTATTCACTACCTCGATCTTATTCGGATCCACTAACAACTCTTCCTCTAGCTGCATGCCCAAGAAACTTCATCTCTTTCTTCCATCAGTGACACTTCGAAAACTTAGCCTTTAGCTGATACTGCCTCAGTGTTTCAAGCACCACTCTCAGACGAACTTCATGCTCTCTCGTCCTTAGAGTAAATCAAGAAATAATCTATGAAAACCAACATGAACCTATCCAAGTGCTCTCGCAAAATCTGATTCATCAAACCACAAAGAAAGCTGGCGCATTCCTTAGTCCGAATGGCATAACTAACAATTCGTATAACCCGTGTCTAGTCCCGAATGCCGTCAAAGGTATGTTATTATCTGCTACCCTAAGACGATGGAACCCTATTGCCAAATCCAACTGAGAAAATACCTTTGCTCCACTTAACTGGTCGAACAAATCATCAATCTTGGGCAATAGATATCGATTCTTTATCGTCCTCTCATTCCACTTAGATAATCAATACAAAGCCTCAACGATCCATCCAGCTTCTTAGCAAACACTGCTGCTGCAACCCAAGGTGAACTACTCGGCTTGAAAAAACTCTTTCCTTCTAAATCCACCTACTACACCTTCAACTTTCTCATCTTTGAAGGGGTCATCCTACTCGGCGGTCTATTCACTGTTTCTGTTCCCGGAACAAAATCTATCTGAAACTCAATAGCTTATTTCGGTGGAAATCCAACTATAGGCTAAAACACATCTGCTGATTCTCTAAGCACGAAAACTCGACTCAACTCATCTTCTGAATCCAAAGAACCCAAAAAAGCAAACACTGCACCACCTGAACCTTCTACGATAAAAACAATCTGGTCACTACTATCAGAGTGTCTAATATATATCTTCCTATCCTGGAAAAATATCCTAGCATCGTACTCACTTAACCAATCCTTCCTAAGGATAATGCCAAACGCTACAAAACCAAACACATGCAAACTGCATGCAAAAGTATGATGTAACTGGTCAAACTAAAATAGATCACACCACAACACTAGAGTTGCATACCCTCCTATTAGATTTGCAACCAGTAAGGAAGTAACTAAATATGTGGGTTCAAGGTTAAGCTTATCTATCAAACATCTAGATATAAAAGAATGTGGTGCACCAGTGTCAAATAAAACGCTAACCGACATACCATGAATCTGAAGAGTTCCTCTAAGAACTGCCTTTCCCTTCTCCTGGGTGCATACACTTGGCCCTTATCTTCTCTAACGGGCTCCTTGCACTAGTTCTTATAATGGCCTATCTGGTCACAGTTGAAGCACCTGACATTCTTCCTGACGCAGCGGAAATAACACTTGACGACAAAATGAAGATTTCATGTCAAACTAATCGATGAAACGATTAGATGAAGCAATATGAATCGATAAATTTATGATACCAAACGCCCAAATCCGTTGATCACGAAGATACCGGACTTTAGCTATCTTCGACATGTTGATCATGCACGATGCCATGAGAGAAGATCTACAATTCTTCTACGTTGATCAAGCGCACTTGATTCCGTGAATTGGCTTCAATAATCGTTGATTCAAGCGCACTCGAATGCCGAAGGTGGAGATAGGAGATAACACTCAACTACCAATTTTAAATGGTGGCACAAAAGCACACAAAAGAAATTTTATTCAAATTCAACAACTTTTACAAATGACCATCACTCCATATTTATAGGGTTACAACTCAACATACATGACTCACGAAAATTACAACACTTCACAACGACTTAACAAACGACACAAGAAAGTAACAATAATACGCGACCTTAAAACATCATACAATGTAAATGACTTAAAACTACAAGCGACTTATCATATTTACAACATAACAGATACAACATCATAACGACATACGAGCTAAAAAATACAAACGACTTAACAATCTCGTTTGCGACCTAAAGATCTTCTCGCGACTTTAAATGGGCACGGCAGCGACTTATAAGAGAAACTGAGAACGACTTATGGCTTCACAAGATAGCACACGGTGATGGGTTTTAGGTCGCGGATAGTTTTAGGTCATGGAGATGGAAGGTCGCGGAGATTTAGGTCGCAGTGATTTAGGTCATAGTGATTTAGGTTGCGTGATGGTTTTAGGTCGCGGCGATAGGTCGGTGATTGGGTTAGGTCGTGGATCGTGGATGGGATTTAGGTCGCGGATATGATGTCGCGGTTGAGTTAGGTCATGGGGAAGGTTAGGTCATGGAACAGTTAGGTCGCGGGGATTGGTTAGGTCGTTGGATTTAGGTCACGTGAATGATGTCTCAATTGAGTTAGGTCGCTCGTCTTCGTCCTCGCAATTGTGGATCGAGGTATGTGCTGCATCATCCTCCCCAGGTTGAGAAAAATTCGTCCTCGAATTTAAAAGTTCTTCCCCATTGGGTTGTTCATCTCCATAATAAGGTATAAGATGTCTAACATTAAACACGTCAGAAGTATATACATCCTCTGGCAGCTTCAACTTATAAGCATTTTCATTGATCCGTTTTATAATTTCTATTGGACCAATCTTTCGGGCTTTCAACTTGTTATAAGCACCCACTGGAAACCGATCCTTCGTTAACACAGCATACACCTAATCACCCTTGTTGAACTCCAAACTTCTTCTCTTTTTATCTGCAGCTTGTTTATACTTCTCATTCGTCTTCTCCAAACGTCTTGAATGATTTTATGACAATCTTTCAACTCATCAACGAAATCTGAGGCCCGCTTAATCACTCCTTTTGGTTGTGGTACTACGGTTAAATCCAACGGCCCCTTTGGTAAGCCTTAATATACCACTTGAAATGGACTGTAACCAGTGCTTCGGTTAATAGCATGATTATGAGCAAACTCTACCTGACACAACTTTAAGTCCCAACTCTTCAAATTGTCCTGCACAAGACATCGCAACAAGTTTCCCAATGATCTATTTACCACTTCTGTTTGCCCATCTATTTGAGGATGATATGCACTACTAAAATTCAGCTTCGTTCCCACCATCTTCCACAAACTCAGCCAAAAATGACTCAGAAATCGACTATCTCGGTCCGAAACAATAGATTCAGGTAACCCATGTAAACGATAGATTTCTTTAAAGAATAACCGTGCCACATGAACTGCTTCTGTTGTTTTCTTACAAGCAATGAAATGTGCCATCTTCGAGAAACGGTCCACTACAACATATATAGAATCATTTCCCCGTTGAGTTCTAGGCAAACCCAAAACAAAATCCTTGCTGATATCAACCCATGGTTTAGTAAGCACGGGTAATGGCATATATAATCCCGCATTCGTCACTGTCCCTTTGGAAACTTGACAAATATGACATCTCTCCACAAATCTTTCAACTTCTTTTCTCATAGAAGGCCAAAAATATGATTGTGAAATCAACTACAATGTACGATCTCTGCCCACGTGACCCTCCTCATGCAATTCTTTGACAATCTTCAACCTCAAGCTACAATCTGGAATACACAATCGATTTCCTTTGAACAAGAATCCATCTTTCATCACAAAATCATCAGAACTCCCTTCCTGCACTTGATCCAGCACTTTCGCAAAATAAGAATCTGAAATAAGCAACTCTGGTAACAAATCAAATCCCACTACTTCCACTCGCATAGTTGTCAGCAAATGAGTTCTACGGCTTAATGCATCGGCAACTCGGTTAGTAACTCCTGATTTGTGCTTCACAACAAAAGTAAACTGTTGTAAATAAGCAACCCACGAAGCATGCCTTGCTGAAATTTTATCTTGCCCCTGCAAAGGTTTCAAAGCTTCATGGTCAGTGTATAGCATAAATTCTTTATGAAATAGATAGTGTCTCCAATGCTTTATGGCTTGGACTATAGCATAGAATTCCAAGTCATAAGTACTGTATCTCATTTTAGCTCAGTCAGTTTCTCACTAAAGTAGGCACTAGGATGACCCCTTTGACTCAACGTTCCCCCAATTCCAACCTTGGATGCATCTGTGTGTAGCTCAAAGAGTAACTGAAAGTCTGGGTATCTAAGAATGTGCGTTGTGGTCAAGAGTGTCTTGATTCTCTGAAAAGCGGAATCAGCCTCTTCAGTCCAAACAAACTTCTTCCCTTTCAAACATTCCATAACTGGTGCCATCACGCTACTGAAGAGTGGAATGAATCTTCGGTAGAATGATGCTAAACCATGAAAACTCCTCACTTCTGTTATTGTCTTAGGTTGTGGTCAATTTCGAATAGCTTCAACTTTACTCTGATCACCTTGAATACCATCCTTCGACACAATATAGCCCAAGCATAGAATACTTGTAGTCATGAAGGTACACTTCTTCGTTGCAGCATAAAATTCCTCACGTCGTAAAACCAACAACACTTCCCGCAAATGCTGTATGTGTTCTTCAGTGCTTCCACTGTAGATCAAGATGTCATCAAAATATACCACTACGAACTTCCCGATGAATGGTCGAAAAATCTGGTTCATGACTATCATGAATGTACTCGGAGCATTTGACAAGCCAAACGGCATCACCAACCATTCGTACAAACCCTCCCGAGTTTTAAAAGAAGTCTTCCACTCATCACCCGATCTAATACGAATCTGATGGTATCCACTTTTCAAGTCAATCTTCAAAAACACAACAGCACCGCTCACCTGATCCAACAGATCATACAGTCTCGGGATATGAAATTGATATCTCATCGTAATCTTATTCAATGCTCTACTATCTGTGCACATTCTCCACGTTCCATCCTTCTTCGGCACCAACAAAGCTGGCATTGCACAAGGACTCAAACTCTCCTGAACACAGCCTTGTTCCAATAATTCCTCCACCTGTCATCTCAACTCCTCGTGTTCTTTTGGACTCATCCGATAGTGCGGTCTATGAGGTAATGCAGCACCTGGCACCAAGTCACTCTGATGATGTATGTCTCTAAGCGGTGGTAACTCCTTCGGCAACTCCTCTGGAAACACATCTTTGAATTCCTCCAAAACTGGCTTCACTTCCTCTGGAACTTCAGTAACTTCACTGCTTTCATGCCCAATCAACATAAAAACTTCAGGACTCTCACCCACCTCTTCCACGAAATCCTTTAAGGACAACAAAGTCTTCAATTCCTCAATCTCCTCAAGTTTGTTCTCATTCTGCTGTCGCCTCTTTGGAACTAAAGTGATTTTTGTGCCCTCGAACAAAAAACTGTAGCTATTTGTTCGACCATTATGCTGTACCTCCCGATCGTACTGCCACGGTCTTCCTAACAGCAAATGGCAAACATTCATGTTAACCACGTCACACCAAATCTCATCTTTGTATTTCTTCCTAATAGAAAATGGAACATGAGCTCTCCTCTCTACCTTCACTTCTCCTCCTTTCCTCAACCAAGCAAGTTTATATGGACTAGGATGCTTTTCCGTTTTCAACTTCAACTTCCTCACAGCTTCCGTTGAAATGATATTATCACAACTCCCAGCGTCAATGACAAATTTACAGACCTTCCCCAAAATAGTGCACGTTGACTGAAAAATGTTACTCCTCAACCAACTCGACTCCTCTTCCTGCTTCGGGGTTAAACAAGATCTCTATATCATCAGATTACATCCCTCGTCTCCCGACACCTCTTCTTCCTCCTCATCACGGTGTGAATTGATATCTTCTTCTACATCCTCATCTTCCACTTCAGCAATCATAGTTCTCTTCTTTGGTTTCGGACATTCGTTGCTCTTGTGACCCACTTTCTGACAATTATAGCATTTGAAATTGGTATTGACTTTTGGTTTAACCGCTTCATGAACAACCGGCTTACTCGCTACTTTAGGAACATTAGAACTACTACCCGCTCCTTTGTTCTGCCCTGTAAAACTTGGAAACACTCCTCCCCCACGTCTACCTTGTTTCTCCCAAGCCAACGCCTTTTGATGTGCTTCTGCCACAGATCTAGGGTCGAACATGTTCACCATATCCTGGATCTGTGTTCTAAGTCCCCAAACAAACCTAGCAGTCAACTGTTCTTCTATCTCCATAATGTCATTTCGAGCAATCAATAGGTAGAACTCATCAGCATAGTCAGCAACAGTCTTCGTCCCTTGCCTCAGGTTCTTTAATCTCTGATACATCAGTGATTGGTAATTGTAAGGCAAGAAAGTAGCCTTCATCAATTTCTTCATCTTCTCCCAAACAACAATCTTTGACTTCCCCATCCGCTCTCTAGTAAGTTTGGTTTGCTGCCACCACGCCATAGCTCTCCCCCTCAACCTAGTAGCAACCAACTTCACTTTACGATCTTCCAGAACCTCCTTGAAGTCAAAAATTTTCTCAACATCAGCTAGCCAATCAAAAAATTCCTCGGCTTGCATACCTCCCTTGAATTCCGGTATTTCAGTTTTCATCCCGGAATCCCATTTGTGATCATATTCTGAATGATTTCTTCCTTGACCTCGTCCTCGTCCTTGAACACTACCAACATCAAACTCCTCTTCAAAATCTGATGTATATCGATGTCGATCCTCACCACCAACATCTCTACTACCACCATTTCTTCCACCAACATCCCTTCGATCTACATTCCTCTGATCACGATCATTCACATTTCTATCACGACTTCGATCATCAACATTTCTATAACAATCTCGACCCACACTTCTA
The DNA here is from genome assembly GCA_030737815.1 of Allium fistulosum. Lineage (NCBI taxonomy): Eukaryota > Viridiplantae > Streptophyta > Magnoliopsida > Asparagales > Amaryllidaceae > Allium > Allium fistulosum. Next base: position 208,305,328 of record CM060904.1, on the reverse strand, counting down.
TGATCACTATCAACACTTCTCTCTCGATTTGAATGTGGTGAAACTCTACTTCCCCCATGGTTAGATTCAGGTGAAACCCTTCTTTGATTTTGATTCATCTCCAACATCATCCTCTCTAATCGACCAATCCCTTCATTAAGCTTCTCATTAAAGTTTTCGTTAATTCTTTGCTCCATCTCATCGGCCTCTTCTCTCCCATACAAAGCATCAATGTTGCGATAACGGTTAGCTCTTCTCGGAGGCATGATCACTCTTCAACAAATTCCAACAAAATCTTCACTTCGATCTAAAAATCTTCAAATCAAAACTACCCACTTGTCAAAATCTTCAAAAATCTTCAAACGAACAAATCTCTTCAAAATCTCGATAACCCACTTCTCCAAATGATGCAAATCTCGCACAACTCCAAAAATCTACGCAAACTCCTTGCGACCTAGCTCTGATACCAAATGACGCAGTGGAAATAACACTTGACGACGAAATAAAGATTTTGTGTCAAACTAATCGATGAAATGATTAGATGAAGCAATATGAATCGATGAACTAATGATACCAAACGCCCAAATCAGTTGATCATGAAGATACCAGACTTTAGCTTTCTTCGACACGTTGATCGCGCACGATGCCGTGAGAGAAGATCTACAATTCTTCGACGTTGATCAAGCGCACTTGATTCCGTGAATTGGCTTCAACAATCGTTGATTCGAGCGCACTCGAATGCAGAAGGTGGAGATAGAAGATAACACTCAACTACCAATTTTAAATGGTGGCACAAAAGCACACAAAAGAAATTTTATTCAAATTCAACAACTATTACAAATGACCAACACTCCCTATTTATAGGGTTACAACTCAACATACAAGACTCACGAAAATTACAACACTTCACAACGACTTAACAAACGACACAAGAAAGTAACAATAATACGCGACCTTAAAACATCATACAATGTAAATGACTAAAAACTACAAGCGACCTATCATATTTACAACATAACCGATACAACATCATAACGACATACGAGCTAAACAATACAAACGACTTAACAGTCTCGTTTGCGACCTAAAGATCTTCTCGCGACTTTAAATGGGCACGGCACCGACTTATAAGAGAAACTAAGAACGACTTATGGCTTCACGAGGTAGCACTCGGTGATGGGTTTTAGGTCGCGGATAGTTTTAGGTCATGGAGATGGAAGGTCACGGAGATTTAGGTCGCGGTGATTTAGGTCGCGGTGATTTAGGTCGCGTGATGGTTTAGGTCGCGGCGATAGGTCAGTGATTGGGTTAGGTCGTGGATCGTGGATGGGATTTAGGTCGCGGATATGATGTCGCGGTTGAGTTAGGTCGTGGGGAAGGTTAGGTCGCGGAAGAGTTAGGTCGCGTGGATTGGTTAGGTCGTTGGATTTAAGTCACGTGAATGATGTCGCGATTGAGTTAGGTCGCTCGTCTTCGTCCTCGCAATTGTGGATCGAGGTATGTGCTGCATCACTTCCCCTTAGCCAGATCCTTTGTTTCCTAGAACGACACTCGTTAGCAAAGTGCCCCTTCTTGTCGCACTAATAGCAGACAACCTTTGACTTCCCTTTCTTGGCTGCTCCCACCTTCTGATCACCTTTCTTGGGAAAGAATTTCCTATTCTAGCCCTGCCCAACCTGGACCTCCTTAGCCTTGCTCTTCTCCAGAGACTCAAGGACCTCCTCCTATGTGATAGCCATCTCCACAACAATATCTAAAGGATCCCTAAGGTGATACAAAGTAGCACTAGCCAATTCTGGCTTCAATCCTCCGATGAAAATCTCATTCTGCTTCAACACTGTATCCATTGAAGCGTACCCATACCAGGCCAACTCTTCAAACTTTCTGGCTTACTCTACAACTGATATCTCACCCTGTGCCAACTCAGCAAACTGCCTGATCAAGGCAGACTGTGTCATAACAGACATGAACCTCTTCTGGAATCTCCTCTTAAAATCCTCCTAGGTCATTGTCTCCTCATCATCCTTCACAGTCATACTATTCCACCAACATAAAGCAGCACCCTAAAGCTGTCTAGATGCCAACCTCCTCTTTAGCTCACCATTGAGCCCTAAATCTACAAAAATCCTCTCGTAGTGCAATAACCAATTCTCCACGTCAATGGCATCCTTCGCCCCCATAAACGGCTTCCCTACAAGCTTAACATATTCTCCACTCAACTTAGCAAACTGATTAACCACTGGAACTTTTATAATCTATACTCCTATAGCATTTCTTATTAACACTCTGGTTGTAACTCTCGCTTGCATCATATTCTTGAAAAACTGATACATGGCTTCCATTTCGACCTGTAGGACCACTACACCAACATTCTTAGCTGGTGCCTGACCTTGACCTCTCCCCAGATTTGGTCCGACATTCCCCTTGGTGCTTCCCCTTCCAGGGTTAACTCTTCTTCTTCTACCATCCATATCTGTATTCAAATCTCATGAGGTATAGAAAAGATAACCTAATCAAAGAAAGGAGAATAGAGATAAAGCGCATACTTATATATAGCAAATACAAGTAAGTTACTATAGTTACTATAGCATTATCCCAACCCCAATCTTACTCTAATTCCACTAGATTTTGTTTTCTGAAAACCATTTTTAGTTAAAAAAATTCATAAACCGATGCTCTGATACCAAGTTGTAACATCCCATAAGTGGAGGCCAAAAGCTAAGCGCTATGGATGTTGCGGTCATCCATAGTATTAACTTCTGGTGACGATATACGGCATTGCTAATGACATCTATAATATCAAAAGTGCTTGAATATGAACAAATTCATAGATTTCCAAAAACAATAATTTCAGTGATTGCATTCCAAATGAAGTCATATCTAAGTTACAAAATCCCTAAACGTATTCCTAAGCAATGATCAAATATAATTTACAACAATACGCCAAGAGCGACAGATGAAGATGCCCCCTTGGATGACCAAAGCAATATTGTCATATTTGACATAATACATAGCGGAAACAAAATGAACTGAATTCCTAAATTAGTGATCCATCAGCCACATGCTTGTCTTCGGAAGCTTTATTCGTCAAAACTGCTAAAACTTGAAAATCTAAACCCTCACCCTACTCAAATAAAATTTTGAGCACTCGGGAGTTTAAGGGAAATAAATACTTCGAGTCAGACATAAAACCTGGTATGAATAATTTTGTTTCATCTCTGTTTACTGAAATTTAGTGAAACCACGCCACTTAGCGGAATAGGTTTCCCCTCACTAATATCCCTTTTCAAAACATATATTTTGCAAATTCTTTCCTGCAACCAAACTAGTTAGTCAACTGATTATAATAATAATATAGCAAAATCCATTATGCTAAAACAGGAAGAAAATAGACAAACTGTCTAAAATATGGGCTAATTGCCCTCATCTAGACTAACTGTCCTAAATATGATTGTACCAAAATAGTAGTTTCATTTATGCTAATAAGTGGACTATCTGTCCATAAAACAGGTAAAAAGAGGACTAACTGTCCTTAAGAAGTAGCAAGGTCTGTTATGCTAATAAATGGACTAATTATTCATATTTGGGCTTACTGCCCCTATATGGACTGACTGTGTTCTAGGCTGACTACCCTCAAAATGGACTAACTATTTGATGTGCACGTAAATGTGCATATTTTTACCACCATATTTAACCTATTTAAATTTAATAAATGGTCATATTGGGTATTTTAACTCGTTTAGAAAAATTCAACTTATTTTCAAATTGTCACATATTCATCTCCATATTAGGGGCAAAATGGTCATTTTTGTGCATAAATTAATTTGAGAAAATTTAGTTGGAAATTTATATATTATTTTTTATGAATTTAAACTCAATTACAAGTGGTTTCATGAAGGAATGTGCATGCACAAAGAAGATACAAAAGGAATGAAGATGGAAATAATTCAAAGTGATGATCATGGAGGACCCCACCTACCCACCAACCTTAATGTACAAATTAGAGCTAATCCACATGTTAAAAGGCCATTAAATCTTCATGCACACTTAATGGATGATTATTGGATGCTAATGGTTACTTGGCCACCACACTTCCTAGAGGGGTAGTTTGGGCATTCCCCAAAAAACTGAATTAGGGTTTTAAACTTGTATAAATACCCCTTATGCTTCATGTAACCCTCCTCTTCTTTAGTCTCTCTTATGCTCTCTTCTCTTAGTTAGTTTAGATAAAAAAATAATATGAGAGGTCTCTTTCTTTTCATGGCTACTTAGCCATTTCTTTTATGTAATTTTTTTATGCTATTTTAATTCAAGTCTTTTCTTGTTTATTTACTTTTATGTAAGTAGTGAAAGATCTTCTTTTATTTTATGCAAGTAGAATAGCTCTTCCTTTATATTGCTTTCATCTTCTTCATTTTTGTGTTTCATGTTTCATGCTACTTGTGCTGATATTATAATATAAATGAGAGGCTAATCCCTTCCATTTAGGGGTAATGAAGCCTCTAATCATGTAGCTTCAACATTTTGATAATTATTGCTCTCTTTTTGTGCTTACTGAGAATGCATCAAGTGGTTTAACTTATTGTTTTTGCTTTGAATTTGATAGCAAATATTGTTGACACCAAATAGGCTATGCTTAAACAATCACAAAAAACAAATTGTCTCTTCATCTAAATATGATTATGGCAAAGAAGTGAATGTTGAAATTAAAATTTGATGGCTTATATTTCTAATTAATAGTTAATAGGCCATGCTTAAAAATAGATTTTGCTTTCAACTTTGTTGTCATATTTCATGAGATTTAAATGTGTATCGGTGGTTGTGTTATAGTTTGATGGTTTATATTTGGCTAATTAATAGCACAAATATGCCATACTTATGATAAACACAACATATAATTTCACCAATGATAATAAGTGAGATCATAATTTCATATTTAGTTGATCTATATGATCTAGATAGGGGAATTATCTCTAAATTGTCATTTTATTCTCATAGTTTTCATTCACTTTTGTAGTTATTAGTTTTCCAATTTTTAGTAGTTAGCTTAAACATCTCAAATCTTAATTAATTTGATGGAATAGAAATTTAAAATCAACAATTCCTTGTGGATCGACCCGTACTCACTATGTACTACGATAATACGTCGTGCACTTGTGGTATTAGTTTTGTTATAATTTCGTTCGACGGATTTCTATTTCGATAGAATTCCTATCGACGAACAAGTTTTTAGCGCCGTTGCCGTGGAATTTGTTTTGATTTTAATTTTCTGTTCTTTGAATTATTTTCGTTAGATTTTATTGTGTATTTGTCTTGCATTCATTCGAAAGGCTCTAAATCTTTTGGACATTTGCTGTAGCATCCCTTTGACACCTTCGAAAGGTTTAGCCGGAGCCCTTTTCCGCTTGTTCTTCCTTGTCTTTTGTTCAAAGTGGTTTCGACTAGGTTGAAAGGAATTTTAGTAATAACATTTGCACCCTCCTTGCGAAGGGGTGATCTTCACTTTCCAAGTCAAGCATGTCGAAACCTAGAATCCTCTCGCCTTTTGGTATTCCCGCGCGAATCTGGACCGTTCATTTGAATCTGATCGAATGGCTTGTCGTTCTTTCTGACTTTTCTTATAAAGTACGTTCTCTTCTTCTTCCTTCTTACTTACATGCAATTAAAGTTTCTTCAAGCAAACATCACCATTCTTAAATCCTCAACTTTTATCTACAACAATCAAAGATTCAAATGTTAAGTAAGTTTTATTTATTTTGTCGTTAAATGTCCTCTCTCTCTCTCTCTTTTTATTTTATTGTGGATTTCAACTTCCAGTCTTGTACAAATCGAGGTTTCAATTTTTGATATTCATTTATTGAAATGTTTGCATTTTAACTTTACTTAGAGTATTCCTCAGTCTGATTTCCTGATTCGATTTGACTTAATTCTTTTCATTAATTTTCATTTCAATTTTCTTTTTTCAATTTCAGATCCTATTGTTGTTGCTGTTTTTAGAAAACTTAAACCTTTACCTCAAAGATTTGTAAATTTTAATCGTTAATTTTCATTTAGTTCTGTTTGTTTACTGTTTTTTTTGTATTTTTCTGGGTTGAAATCGGGTTTGGGGAAGAAAGAGGCATAGTAAACCTTAGAGGAGATAGCACCACTCTAATGAGAATGCCCGACCAAATGCTGGAAGAGGTTCCGATTAGGCTCAAGCTGAAAATGTGGGTGTAGTGATTTCTCGCGTGGATATGGGGGCCTTGTAACAGTTGTTGGCAAACCTTTCGCATGCAGGAGCTGCTGGAAATATTGGTGGAGCATATCCTGTAGTTACAGCTGGACAAAACTTGCTAAGCTGAATAGAGACTATATCAGTTTGGGAGGAAAGCCGGTTTCTAAAACGGAAGATATGGTTGAAGTGGAGAATTGGCTATTGAACTGCGAAAGGATTTTTACGGATCTAGGCTTGAATGATGGAGAAAAGAGAAGGCTAGCCTCCAAACAGTTGCAAGGGTTAGTGCTTCATTGGTGGAACAGTGAGACGGCCGGAGTGCCAGAGGAAGAGTTGACTTGGCCTGACTTCAAGAGGAGGTTTGAGTAGATGTTCTTGTTTGAGGTGGCCAAGTCGGTGTTGATGAGAAAGTTTATGAATCTTGTCCAAGGACAAATGTCTTGATTGAGTATGCTACTAGGTTTGATGAGCTATCTCGATATGGTTATGCTTTGGTTGACACGGATGTCAGAAGGATTGAGAGATTCATTAGAGCATTTAGGCCAGAGCTTGGCAAAATGACTATTGCCTATATCTGAGATCCTTCTAATGTGGTAGTGGAAATGGCCATTCGCACTGAGGAAATGCTTGCTCTTTCTGCTAGGGAGAAGCACGTTGAATTCAATGGTCCTCAGGGGAAGAAGAAGAATTTCCTCAAGAAGAAGGGCGCTCAAAGAGTAGGAACCGCCAAGAAAGGGAAAGCGGATATAGTTTGTATAAATGTGATAAGAAGGGTCACTATGCTAATGAGTATCGTTAGGGAGATGAAAAGTTGGTTGTGGGGAACTAGAATGTGCAATGCTATAATTGCAACCAGATGTGGTATTACAAGAACAAATGTCTTGAAGCCACCAAGGCAGGAAAAGGAAAGGTCTTTGCTTTGAAGCCATCATCATCTAAACGAACTGCTACTGAGAAAGGAAATTCTGTGATGGATGGTACTCTTTAAATCCATGGCTACCAGTTAGGGTGTTGTTTGATATCGGAGCATCTCATTATTTTATTTCTTGATGTTTGGTAGATAAGCTTAATCTAGTACCCACATATCTTGTTACTTTCTTAAGGGTTGCAAATTCGACTGGAGGGTATGCAATGCTTGGGATGAGGTATGACCATTTAGAGTTTGATTAGCTAGGCTATATTTTTTATTGCTATTTATATGTGTTTGACTTTGTGGGATTTGGGATTATCCTTAGGATGGATTGGTTAAGTAAATATGATGATAGGATGTTTTTCCATGATAGGAAAACATCACTTAGTCACGCAGATTGTATTGATCGCATAGTTTATACTATAGAGAACCCTAGTTGTGAAGTGAATGCTTTATTGGGTATCATGGAGTTGGAAGATGAGTTGCATAGAGTTTTCGTAGTTAGAGATTTTGCTGATGTGTTTGAGCCGGTAGTTGGGCTGCCACCGAAATGAGCTATAGAGTTTTGGGTTGATTTGGTGCTTGGAGAAGAACCAATGAGTAGGCCGCCAAGTAGGATGACACCTACAGGGATGAAGGAGTTGAAAGTGTAGTTGGTGGATTTGGAAGGCAAGAGTTTTATTCGACCAAGTAGTTCGCCATGGGGAGCTGCCGCTGTATTTGTTAAGAAGCCGGACGAATCATCGAGGCTATGTATTGATTATCGTAAGTTGAATGAGAAGACGATAAAGAACCAGTATCCATTGCCGAGAATTGACAATTTGTTCGATCGGTTAAGTGGAGCCAAGTTACTCTCTTAGTTGGATTTGTCGACGGGTGAAACACCCCACACCTCTTAATATAGCCAAAAGGACACATTAAAAGGCGTGGTGCGTTGTAGGTATAACTAAAACTAATAGAGACTAAGATTCACAAGACAAAATAGGTAAAAACAGCGGAAACTAAAATGATAAATTATTTAAAATAAAACTTCATAATTGCTTCATAAATAAGTCAAATACCAAATACAACATCCAAATCTCAAAACCCATCATGTCTTATGGAATAAAAACTCATAGTTTTAAAATCAAAGTACATAATATCCCTCAAAATAAGCCAGTACAAAAAAAGAACTAAAGCTAAAATAAAAGAAATACATAGTAGAGAACTCCAAGAAACCACCAAGCAACTACAATCTACTACGCTCTCCCTTGATTGCCTATGGGGAAAAGGGGAAAAATAGAGGAGTGGGTCAGACAAAAAGTCGGGTGAATGATAGTAATTACTAGAGTCTATAAGCAAGATAAAAGCAATAGTCTCTACAATAGTTCTAGCATAAATATAGGAAACAATAGGAAATAGGAAAGAGACAAACTGGAAGTAAATATGATTAAATACTGCTCAATTTTTAAGATAGGTTAATTTTGATTGCTTTCACCTGTCCTTGGTTTCTGCTTTGATTAGGCAGAATTCCTAATCCTGTAAGTAGGATGTAATCCTTATTCTACCCTTTTTGATCGGCCTGCTACTCCATTCTACGGACCAGATGCTATATAACTCCCTACATAGCAGCCAATGGTATCTATGAAAGATGCACAAAGCACCCACTATGGATCCGGATGACATATATAGCTCCCTACACAGAAGGCAATGGTTTCTACGAAAGACACCGATACTAAGTGCTTGGAACTCATAGCGATTACTGAGCACCAGAATGGAAGTCGCATGCGTAACTACCACCATGCCCATGCTACCTATTTCTCCACCATTTGGGTCTTCTTATTACCTCAAACTCCAGCATAAGTGTCCCCTCATCTCACTTCAGGCTATTGTGGGATCACCGTGTGTCCATAGAAACTATAGGGGAAATGCTGTTGGTACTGGCCCGTCATCCAAACAATATTTAATTGCGCCCCTTATCTAAATCCTCCGTGATTTGGACTTCTATTTGACCAATTACAACCACTCTTAGCATAAGCGTGTCCTCATCTCACTTCAGGTTAATGTGAGACACCGTTTTGTCTAATAGGAAATGCTATATGGTATAGGTTCTACTTTCACCTTTGCTTATTAACTTAAATAAATTATTTAAATAAGCCTTTATTATCATCTTTACTTTCTACACTTATTAATTTATCCCAAGTCTTAAAATAAGCCTCATTCTATTCTTTTTCTTATTATAACCTACGTTATAATCATGCTTATTAAATAACCCAAGGTCTAAGTGTGTAAATAAGCTTCTTTCATATTTTACTCTTTTTTCCAGTTATAGTTCTACGTTGTAACTAAGCCAAATAATTAGTCCAATTATAATCATAATTGGGCATAATTTCAGTCCAATTCCATTATTTATTACAGTCTTTATAATTTACATCTTATTTTCTTCAATCAATATTCTTACTTGTACAATCCATATTCGTGTTTAATTTATTCTAATCCATACACGAAGAAAAGGAGGAAGAAGAGAATAGATACTTCCATAAAATCCAAAACGTTAAAAAAGATGTAAATAAGAAATAAATAATGGTAAATAAACTTAAATACTGTAAAAAATGAAAAGCTATGCTAAACTATAATAAATTATAATTAACTGAAGAAGAATAACTAAAAAAGAATAGACTGAAAATTAGATCTAAAATTGATAAAAAGGCTATTCCAAAATTGTAGTAAAACTACAACTATTGGAAACCCTATTATTTTAAATTACTTAAAGAAATCTTAAAATAATTACAATCACTCACCTCCTATCCTAAGCTCTTCCTTTGGTCTTCCCGAAAATACTTGGTGTTGTAAAATAATTTAATTTATAATGATTTTGTCCTTGGAAAAATTATTCCATTTAGGGTCCATCCTAGAAAGGTGAACCCACTTGGAGTTGTAAAATAATTTAATTTATAATCATTTTGTCCTTGGAAAAATTATTCCATTTAGGGTCCTTCCTAGAAAGGTGAACCCAATTGGAGAAAACCTAGAATGAGAAATAGTGTTAGGTCTAGGGGTCTATTTATAGGGGTAGAAGTGGATCTCGAACTGTTGGATTTGGGGATTGAATAGGATGCAACCACGCCATAGGCTGAATAGGAACCATCGGATGCAAAAATAGATGGACCAGATTGGTCAGAAGAATGCAAAACACGTCATCAATAAATTCAGGAACGTTCGTTCGTTCGTAATTAGCAAAGGCGGGTTGACATGGCGGTCGACCGCCTTGTTGCCCAGGTCGACTGGCCGGTCGACCTGCCCTTTATTTATTTTATTTTTTTCCTTTTCGATTTTTGTTTAATTTGTTTCTCGTTCATATTAGCTCGGTTTCTAACGTTGTATATATGAAAATTGACCAGAAAATTACCAAGGACACAATGGTGTAACTCTCTTGGCTCAATCCTGATAATTTCACAAATTTATTTAATTATTTAATTACCTAACGAATTTATTACCATGGGTTAAATTTCGGGTTGTTACAATAGGATTTCATCAGCTTAGAGTGGTAGAGGATAGCATTCCTTTGACTGCATTTAGGAAAAGATATGGATCGTACGAATGGTTAGTTATGTCGTTCAGACTACCTAATGTGCCGGCTTTCTTTGCGGATCCGATGAATAGGATTTTCCAAGACCACTTGGGGAGATATGTGTTGGTCTTTATAGACGACATTTTGGTATACTCCAAGGATGAGAAGGAGCATGAATTCCATTATAGAATTATGCTCGAAATGATGAGGGAGCATCAGTTGAAGGCTAAGTTTTCGAAGTGTCATTTTTGGAAGAAGGAAGTGAAGTTCCTTGGTCATGCCATCTCAGAGAAAGTGTTGTCTGTAGATCCAACTAAGATTTAGGCGGTGAATAATTGGAAGAGACCCAAGACAGTGACCGAGATTAAGAGCTTTTTTCGATTGGTTGGATATTATCAAAGACTTGTCAAGGATATTTCATGGATAGCTGCACCGATGACCAAGCTTGTGCAAAAAGGTGTGAAGTTCGTATGAACTGATAAGTGTGAGGAAGCATTCTAGAGCTTGAAACACCTATTGACCCATGCAACTGTTTACTAGTTCCAGAGGGGAATCAAGATTTGGTTTTTTATACTAATGCGTGTGGAAATGGATTGGGATCTATGTTGATGCAAAGAGGTGAAGTGATTGCTTATGCTTCTAGACAGCTCAGACCACATGAAATTAGGTATCCAACGCATGACTTGGAGTTAGCTACTGTCATATTTGCTTCGAAGGTATTGAGGCGTTATCTTTTGGGAGAGCGATTTGAGCTTTATACTGATCATAGGTCATTGAAGTACTTTTTCTCACAGAAGGAGATGAACATGAGACAGTATAGATATTTGGAGTTTATTGATGCTTATGATTTTGGAATTGAGTACACACCCGAGAATGGAAATAAGGTGGCAGTTGCACTCAGCCGGAAACATCAAAATGCAGTATTGCCTATGATTGCTGAGTGGAAAGATTTGGAAGCATTATCAGCTTGTAGGTTGCAATTTAGATCCGGGGAAGGTTCTAGTACCGGTAGTGCAGTATTGTCTTGTTTAGAAGTTAGACCGGTAATGATTGACAAGATAACTTCTAAGAAAGAGGAGGATCCAATTTTGGCTGAAATGATCAAAAGGTTTAGGGAAGGAACGAAGATCGATGACCTAAAGGATTTCAGTCTTAAACAAAATGGGTGGTTGAGGAAGAGAGGAAGGTTGTGTGTTAAGAATGTAGAAAACATGAGGAAGGAAGTTTTGGATGAGTGCCATCGTTGGGAGTTCACTATCCAACCAGGAGGAACAACGATGTATCAGGATATGAAGAGAATTTTTTTCTAGGAAGGTATGAAATGGGACATTGATTAGTGTGTTAAGCGGTGCTTGAATTGCCAACATGCAATGGCTGAACACTAGAAACCAAGCGAATTGCTTCAACCGTTTTAAGTTCCATTGTGGAAGTGGGATTCTATCTATTTGGATTTTATTGATGGGTTGCCAAGGTCTAATAGAGGGAATGAAAGTATATGGGTCATAGTGGATGGAATCACCAAGATTGCCCATTTCATTCCCATCAGATCAAATAAGATGGCAACTATTCTGGCGAACTTGTTTATGAAGAATGTAGTTAGACTAGACAGGATTCCTAGTAGTATTGTTAGTGATAGAGATTCTTTGTTTACTGGTTAGTTCTGGAAAAGTCTACATGAAGCTTTTGGAACCAAGCTCAACATGAGTACTGCTTACCATCCGCGGATTGATGGGCAAATGGAAGAGTTAACAAAATCATGGAAGATTTGTTAAGAGCTTGTGTATTGGGTTTCGGGGGATCATGGTAGGACTATCTTCATATAGTCGAGTTCTCGTATAATAATAGTTAACAGACTAGTATTGGGATGGCACCGTTTGAAGCTTTATATGGAAGACCATGCAAGTCTCCCGTATGTTGGTTAGAGACTGAGGATAGATTGGTTCATGGTCCGGATTTGGTAAAGGAAAACGCGGAGAAGATTGAGTTAATCCGAGCTAGGATGAAGGAAGCTCAATCTAGGTAGAAAAGTTATATTGATAGAAGAAGGAAAGATTTGAAATTTTCTATCAGAGAGTATGTGTTTATTAAGGTTTCACCAATGAAGAGTGTGATTAGATTTCAGACATCAGGAAAGTTAGCACCAAGATTCATTTGTCCTTTTTGTATTATAGAGATGATCGGGAAACTCGGTTATAGAGTAGAGTTACCGAGTAGTTTGGCTAGAGTCCATGATGTTTTCCATGTTTCTCATCTTAGGAAATGTGCTAAAGACCCAGAGACTACTATAGCACCGACAATTTTAGAAGATTTAGTAGTAGAACCGGATTTGACCATAGTTAGAAAGCCGATTCAAATTGTGGGTAGAGATGAGAGGAAGTTGAGGAACAAGACAGTTAAGTTAGTAAAGGTTCAATGGAGTGATGATGCTAGAGATTGTACTTGGAAAATGGAGAGTGGGATTAGAGATACTTATCCTAATTTGTTTGATGGTATGTTTTACCTTTGATTGTTTTATTATGTACCTTATCATAATTTCTAGGACGAAATTCTTTAGGGTGTGGAGTCTATAACAGCCCGCATTTTTATAACATTATTTGGGATATTTAATTAGCAAAAATTAAATAAAATAATGTGGAGATTAATGGATTGAGATTTGTTTCAGCTAAGGGTAGCTGTGCCATGATAGTGTTTTAATTAAAATAAAATAATCTAAACAAAGGTTTTAGGAAATGACAAGTGCAATGTGAGAAATAGGTGGAGCTTATACACTAAACCCTTATGAGATAGAATGCTCACGTTCATTCTCATTTCTATCAAACTAAAAATACTAAGGCCGGCCACTACTTTCACTCTCAAGAAGAAGATTAAAGCTAGGATTCAAGAGTAGGGAAACAATCAACTAAACCAACATCAAATCTCACATCAATAATCCCAAAGCTAAGATGAATAATTACTACATCCCATTTTCTTTTGGTTTTCAGTTTTAAGACTAAGATCTGAAATGTTTTTGCAAGTAATTGCCATGTTTTGAGGATTAAAAGTTATATGTATGTTTGTTGGTGAATTATGCATGTTCATACTTGTTTTAAATGATATGTTTGATATGAAAACCCTAATTGATGAAATTCAAGTGGCTTGAAAATTTAAATATAGGTCGGAAATGATATTTTAGAGATGTTTTCAAATTTTCATAATTTTCTGAATTAAGGTGGATTTTATATTACTTTTCTAGTGAAGGAAATTTTTTATTGGGTTATAAATTATTTTCGGCTATAATAATAATTATTTGGGGTTGAAATTTTTATATGTTAGGCAACATATTAAAATAAATTTTCTGGTATTTTTCCAGATTTTTCCTAAGTGTTTTGATGAACATATAAAATTATTTAAGGTATGGGACTTCAATGTTTTATATATTTAATTAAGGAGAAGGGGCATTTTGTAAAATAAAATGATTATTAATTTTGAAAATAGTGGCAGCACAGTTCTAAAAATAATTTGTTAAACAATGAGAATTCGAAAAACAATGGTCGGTTAGTTGAAAGGTTATTCTTTTTAAGTTAAAAACAAAGAAATCATACTTTTAGCATGTTTCAACCTATTACAGCAGTAAACCTTCCTACCTAGACCTTCCGACAAGGTCGAAAGGTTCTAAGCTTTTGAAAAGGACAAATCAACCATATGCTATCAAGACACTTGATACGCAATGGATTGGACAGAGTCAAAGGGTTCTTAGTCGAAAGGTTGATTTCCAGAGAGGTCGGGGTATGTTTGTTTTATAAACCAAAAGAATTCATCTGCTTTGCTTTCTAATTAGAGCTTTCAACTTGGTTGCTTTCGACCAGGTCAAAATGTTTAAAAGAAAGGTTTTAAACCTTTCGACATAGTCGAAAGGTTACTACTGCTACATTGTTTTGAAATCATCCACCATAGTCGAAAGGTTACTGCCGCTTTATATAAATGTTTTGTTTTGAACCATCCGACAAAGTCGAAGGGTTTACTTTGATTGATGTCGAAAGGGTTACTTATTTTAAAAACTAGCCGCTTTTCCATGCTTTCGAAAGGAAGCTTTCGACTTAGGTGATTTACCCTTGTTTTATAAATTGAACTATAACCCAAAGCTTTCGAAAGAGCTTTTTTAAAAGATGCTTTAAAGCTTTCGAAGCAGAACTTTCGACTTAGCCGAAAGGTTGCTTCCAATGAAGTTAGAAGGATTTATAAGAAGGTTTTCCACCTGTTTTAAATTGAACCCAGAAAATATTTTGAAAGGTTGTGTTAAAGAAGAGTTTATGATTTCGAAAGGATTTGTTTAATGAATGGTTTTAAAAGGTGTCAAAAGCAAAGCTTTCGAAGGGGTTGAAAGCCAATCTTTCGATGGAGTCAAAAGGAAACCTTTCAAAGGGGTCAAAAGGTAGCTTCCGACTAGGTCAAAAAGTTTAGTTCTGAATGATTTCAGAAGGTTTTAAATGGAACGATTTCCAAAATAATTTTAAGGCAATGTTTCAAGTCATTTTAAAATAGGATGTCTAAGGTTTTATTGCTTTCGAAAGGTTTGAAGTTCAATGGTTTTGAAAGTTTTGAGTTTAATGGTTTCAAATGGTTGAGTTTCAATGGTTTTGAAAGGTTTTGATTTCTAAGGGTTTTGAGGGTACTAATGGAAACAATAAATAAATATGACCTAAGTTAGGGATACTGATGGAAATAGGTTAATCATGGGGTTAACATGATATAAATAGAATCATGGGGCTAACATGATACAAATAGAATCATGGGGCTATCATGATACAAATAGATTCATGGTGCTAGCATGAGTCAAATGGCAAATCATAATAGAATCATGGGGCTAACATGATATAAATAAACTCATGGGGCTAACATGAGACCATTAAATTCATGGGGCTAACATGAAATAATTAGATTCATGGTTCTAGCATGAATCAAGTGGCAAAATGATGTGTTGATAGTCATCTTAGGAAAACTATGTGATGTGAGATGGATAGTCTACATCAACTTAAGCAAAATGAAGGTGAAATAGGTAGTCTGTCATTGATATAATTAAACTCAAATTGGGGATGTGGAAATCCGAATTGTTTTCAAGTATGCATATCACTGTAATGATTTATAAATACATGTTTTAACCATTGTGGATGTAGGGGCACATTATATGGTTTTATGAAAGGTTTTGCAATAGATATGTTTTAAAAGGTTGTTATTTAGGGGAAACCCGTTCCACAAAGCGGCGTGGTTTCACTTAACATGTTTAACCAACATGTACAGTATTATTCATACCAAGCTTTATGTCTAACTCGAAGTTTATGTTTTCCCGTTAAACTCTCGGGTGCTCAAAATTAGTTTGAGTAGGCTGGCGGATTAAGGTCTTTTTCAGGTTTTAGTAGGATGGCGAATAAGGCTACAAAAGGCATGCAGGAGGCAAACAGATAGCTATTTAGGAATTACAGTTCTTGTTATGTTTTGATGTATTTTCGCTGTGATTGTATTAGGTCTATTATGACCATATGACTCTTATCAACCAGGGGGAATCTTTATATACCGCCTTTGGCATAATTTGTAATAATTATATTGGATCTATGACTGGGAACGATTCGGGGTTATGTGTTGTGAATGTGAAGCAGTTGGTTTTGAAATGTAATGAAATAAAAATTTGTTTTGAAATCTGTGTTTTATTTCATTTTCAAGTGCTTCTGATATTATTGATACCATTAACATAGCCATGTTTAGTCACCGGAAGCTAATACTGTAGATGAATGCAACATCTATAGTGCTTAGTTTTGGGCCTCTAGATTGGGGATGTTACAATGCGATTCAAATATCTTGCTTTTTGGTGTTCGTCAAAATACTTCATCATCTCAAATTTTACTTTCCTACACAACTCTCCCACTAATTTTTCGTCTAAGTTTGTAGGAGGATTTCTTGTAGTGGGAAATTTCTGAGCAGCAAGGGAACTAGATCTTGTAAATTTAGTAGCAGATGGAGTAGCATGAGGAAATCGTAGATCAATACTTGAGATATTATTTCCAATAATTAATTCCAACTATTCGCACTGTGGTTGACTATCCTTCAATTTCATCTCCAAATTGGTTATCTGTTGGAAAAGATTTGAAATTTTGTGATTGAAGTCAATTGAAGGATTTGACATAACTTGACGCTTTAGTATGGAAATTGCTTCATTTTTACTATTAATGTCTGCTTCTAAGTTGGCAATCTAATCGTTGAGATTTCTAATAAATAATTTTTGAAGTAAGAATTTCACATTCCATATTATTGCTTCGGTATTGCCATGAAAATGAGCAAGTAAAGTATCTTCAAGAAGTCTACTCTTTTCGAGATCCCCTAACAGCTTATCCTTAATATCGATAAAGAGAGATGCTGAATCTAGCGAGAGAGATGTGGAGTATAACTGTAATTCCTATTTAAACAAAAAGGAAAGGAAAATAAAGTTAAGACTTAACTGATCAATTTCTTTATTAATTCAATAGAAGATTAAAACTTAGACAAAATGAAACTAAAAGAGTACAATTGAACATTTGCTTTACATCTAAAGTTGAGGAACTGCATTTCTAACTTTATTTAATGAATTAAAAAGAATAACTATCGAGTCAAAAGGAATATTAACTCCTTCTGGAGTAATAACCTGTGGATATTTACTGTAGCCCTATTTTACCAGTATGAGGGCTATCATGTCCACATATTAGTTTGGTGTGTTATATTTGAATATCTTTGAGTATCTTTTCCTTTTCCCCACCAAGAAAATCTAAATGGAGACGTGGATGTTCCATGAAAAGTATTTGTAAATCTCTAAGGAAAAATTTCTGGCAAGTTATGAAGATTTCAAAATTGATGCCTTTTCAATATTGTCTCTTCTTAATATAACATATTGACTTGGTTAATCCATAGAAACTATGTTGCCAGAGGGACCTTCACTCTTTAATAAAGCAATAAAATACAACTAAGTATAGAGGAAAAATTAAAACGAACATTCATAAATCATTATTATTACATAATTACAACAATTCGTCTGGTTCATACAAAATTGATTTTGTAAAGAATTCTAGAATAAACTTATCCTTATAATACTTGAGATTTTCAGAAGGTAGATCTTGGAGAATTGATCCGACCTATGGCAATTTCCAAGATGCTCCGGGATGCGCATCGGATATGAATTCGTCCAAGTATCTTTTGTGCAATCACCTAAGTAGACCCCCACTAAAACCACCTAAATATGAAAAATTAACGGTTGGATGTCTACAATAGGCCTTTTATAAGAAATTAACCAAAATGTCTCTCTCTTTGATCAACATCCAAAGGTGGGTAATAAATTCCTGGTTTTTCTTCAAAAGAGCGTCATATCGAAGGCATACTCTCCTCAACCGTGGGTAGCTTCTTGATGCTTAAAGGATGCTAACACTACCGCACTTCTATTGAATTTATGATATTTATCGGAAAGAATGTTGTGCTCCTTCAATTTTTAATCCAATTCCTTATATAAATTATTTATCTCTGATTGTTTTCTTTCAAACTTGGTTTTATAGGGGTGGACAGATCTCTTCCTTATCTAAATAAATGACTTACACTATTATTATTTTCGAAGCGAAAGATTTTCAAATAGAGAATCCCATACCTGATATACCGGGACTATGCTTTGGAAACCTGCACTTTTTCTTTTGGCACATCCATATTAATAAAAGTAGGCTCTTCTTGTAGGCCTGAAGGAACATGAGGTTCAATCGGAATTATTTCATGAGCAAATGAATCCTTTTTGGAAACCCTTTTATGGTCATCCCCATCTTTCTCAGAAGATTCAGTTTGTTTGCCTCTATCGCCGCCTGAACCTTGACCGCCCTTGATATTATCATCATTATCATCGTTATCAGCATCAATGTCATCATCATCGTTGTTACACTCTTCTTCGACGACCGCATCTTAATCACATTTATGTTCGGCGTCAGATTTGACTTCAAAGGAAGGAACATCAAAGTGAGAATTTTGGAGGCATCAATCTCCTCCCTATCGACAACCTTAATTCCTTGCTCCATCAGTTTGACCTTGCCCATAACCCTATCTAAAAGAGCAAGATCAGGCGAGGGAAAGCTTAATTCAGGGCATTTGTCGATGTTATCAGCATAGGCGAGCATTAAAGCATCTTCAAAAGAGTTCATCGTAATATCTTCAAGAGAAGTGCCATGAAATTGTGACACTCGCCGTTTGCATAAGAGATGGCGTTGACTGTCAATTTTAAAGAAACTTTTTTTTCCAACTTGTCTTTTAGAAAAGCCTATTTTGCCGTCATTTGGGACTTTTCAACCTCGGATTTATTTAAAGTTATTTTCTTTGCTAAGTTCTCATCGACGAGGAGTTGGTGGGCTTTCATTTCCTCAAAAATAATAGATTCTGACTGGGTGAGGAAGCTCTCTATCGCTCCAACTCAGTCATAGCTTCATTTTTCTCAAAGGATAAAGTGGAAAATGGATTCTTTAGGTTAGAAACTTCCTCCTGAAGCTTATATGTTTTGACAGAAGATTTTGACATGGGTTCTTGTAAACAGAGAAAACTCTTGGAAATCTAGAAGAAAAGGTACAGCATAAGTCCAAAACTTAATGAAGAATAGTCACAATAAAGACAAATAAAGTAAAGCTTACCAAAATTTGTTGTTCAATTAAGGAGTGGTATTGACCCGCCAGGTCAGAAACAGAAGCAGGCGAGTGGATGGAGGCACAAATGTAGAACTGAGGATAGATTGGACTATCTCTTCAAAATTACTTGAGGATGTAATAGATGATGGCCTGGAAGGAATGTGTAATAACCCGAAATTTAAGCTATAATAATTAAGTAACGAATTAATTAAATAATAAAATAACTTTGTGAAATTATCATATTTGATCCACGTGAGTTGCACCATTGTGTCCTTTGTAATTTTCTGGCCAATTTCCATATATAGATTGTCAAAATCCGAGCTAGAACCAAGAAGTTACAAAATAAACAAGAAAACGAGAAAAGAAAAAAAATTCTAAAGGGTTAGGTCGACCTTCCCCATAGAAGGGTCGACCTATAGGTTGACCCTCACCACACAAAGGTCAACCTGGCGGTCGACCCGTGTGTATAGTTGGACGAGCAATCATACAGGTTCGAGCATGACGTGTTTTGTTGATTTTATCTCATCTGGTGCATCTGTGCTTCCATCAGACGGTTCCCATCGAGCCAATGACCTGGTTGCACTAGATTTAATCTTCAAATCCAACTGTCTGAGATCCACAAGTGACACCATAAATAGGACCCTAGGCCTAGCCATATTTCTCATTCAGATTTTCTCCATCTGGGTTCATTGCTTGAGCCTAGACCCTATAAGGAATATTTTTCCGTGGAAAAGATCTTTTTAATTAAAATATTTTATACGCTATAAGTGGATCCGCGAAGTCCAAGGAAAGAGCTAAGGAGCACAGGTGAGTGTTTAAGTAATTATTTTTTATTTTTAAGTAATTTAAAATAATAGGGTTTTCAAAAGTTTTAGTTTTTCAACAATTTTGAGACCACTTTTATATAAGTTGTTTACAGTTAATTTTTAATGTTCTTTTCAGTCTACTTTATTTAGCTATTTTATTCATTTATTTACAGTTATTTACTATCATTTATAGTTATTTTTATTTTATTTACATCCGTTTTGCGTTAGATTTCAGCTTGTAATTTTAGTTCTTTTTATTCCTTTTACCGGAATAAATTAATAAAAAGTGGATAATTCGCTAATATAGACTAAATTTTAAGAATGCTAAAATTACAGAAAATTGGACATAAATAAGTAGAACTGTAATAAAATAATATATACTGAAATAGGCAAATTTGACATTTGCAAGCAAGTTATAACTAGTAGATTATAACTATAAAGACAAGATAAAAGAGAAATTATAACATAGGTTATAATTAAATAGAAAGAGCAGAAAGTGGCTTAGATTAATGACTTACACTAAGTTAATAAGAAAATATAGCAGCGACAATAGAAGAGGCTTATTTAAAAGACCTAGAATAAGTTAATAAGCAAATAGAGCAGAATGAATAGAAGGGGCTTATTTAAAAGGCTTATATTAAGTTAATAAGCAAAGATAGAAGTATGGCCCATAACCAATAGCATTACCTTTCGGACTAGGACTGATGGTTTTACAATAGATGAGGCTGGGAATGACCCTTTCAGAGTAGGACCGATGGTCTCACAGTAGGTGAGGCTGGGCATAACCCTTTCAGAATAGGACTGATGGTCTCACAGTAGGTTAGGTGAGGTTGGGACACGCTTATGCTAACTAAAGTAACTATGGGGCTAATAGATAGAAGTTCAAATCAGGGGATTTGGGCAAGGGGTGCAACTAGATTTTGTTTGGTAGGAACCAAATTGGCAGCATTCCCTTTCAAACTAGGACTGATGGTTTCACAACACACTTAGGTAAGGATGGGCAGTACCCTTTCAGACTAGGACTAATGGTCTCACAATGGAGGAGGTGAGGGTGGGCATGCTTATGCTGTTTAGGGTAAGAGGGAGCAACAGATAGTGAAAGCCTACCGGTGGTCGTGTGTGCAGCCTCGGTGCTGGGAGATAAGTCGCTATTGAGTTCCATAACGCTAGCAAGTGTCTTTTTGTTGTGGGCCCACGTTGGGGACTAGGTCACAGTGGCACAGCAAAGATAGAATACCGGTCAAAGGGTAGAATTAGGAATTTAGCATAATTAAAGTAGGATTAGGAATTCAGCCTAATCAAAGCAGTAATCTAAGACAAGTGTAAACAATCGAAATAATCAAAGCAAGCAGCGTTTTATTCTAGCTTTATCTTTTCCTTTATTTCCTTTTTATACTAGAACTTTTGATAAGTCTATTATCTTTATCTCGCTTAAAAATACTAGTAGTTACTTTCACTCACTAGACATTTAGTCTAACCCACTCCTCTATTTTCCCCTTTCCTCCCCCCCCATAGGACAATAGAGGCAGGGATAGTAGATTTCAGACTCTCGGAGATTTCAACTGCGGTGATTTTTCTTCATGTATTGTACTTCTTCTTTTTCAGTTTTTATTTCATTTTGATGTACTGGTACTTTTATTTGAAGGGGATAGTTATTTTATGTACTTTGATGTTATGACTGAGATAATGTTTTTCACTAGACATGGATATTTGGTATTTTGAGACATATATGGTTTTATGAAGTATTTATGAAGTTTTACTTTTAAATAGGTTAATTCTTTAAATGTTTCTGCTGTTTTATTTATTTTGTGTTATGAATCTATGTCGATGTAATGTTTTTAGCTATACTTATAACGCACTATATCCTTTAGTGTGTCCTTTTGGGTATACTAAGGGTATGGGGTGTTTCACTTGGTATCAAAGTCTAATGTTACAGGATTCCTAAAAATTTGTTTTAAAAGTAAAGTATTTTTGAAAAGTAACATACTTTCAAACTATTTTTCAGAAAGAAACTCTTATTATAGAAGTGATTTTAAAGTATAAAAGAGTTTTTATAAAAATCCAGTCAAAGTCTAGTCAAATCTCCTTTCGATTCTTTTGAGCCTGATTTCCCATTTCTTTGCATAGTATGGCTGATTGGTTCCGTAGAGCTACGGTACCAGAGGTGCATGGGCAAGCGCCTAATATAGCATCGGTAGGTGGAGATCCCTTTAATCCACCTACAACAGCCAATTTTTCTAAGCTGTGCAAGGACTTTGCTGGTTTAGGAGGCAGAACGTTTTCTGGCACAGTGGATTCCGAGAGAGGTTTGAGAGGAAGTTTTTGTCACAAGCAAAAGAAAGTATGCAGTTGGAGAAGTTCATTGGTTTGAAGCAAGGGAGTCTTTCGGTAAAGGAGTACATCAATCAATTTAATGTGTTGTCGCGGTTTGGGATGGAGCTTGTCAATACACCACACAAGAAGTCCATAAACTTTGCTAAGGGATTGAATCGGCCCCTCCAACGATTGCTATTGACGCATGTACCGATGGGAGCTACATATGAGTCACTAGTGGAGATGGCGCTTATGTGTGACGCAGTTAAGGAAGGAGAAGTTAAGGAGGTTCCTAAGTCGGAGATTCTAAGAAGCCATGGTAGAAGAACAAGAAGGATAAGAAGAAAGGAGGAGGACTTCAAAAACATAATAAGAAAAGCGAGAAATGTAATAACTGTTGTCGGGTTGGTCATTACACAAGAGACTGCAAGAAGGAGACAATGAAGGGAAAGTGTTATAATCGTGAGCAGCTTGGTCACCTTAGTAGATTCTGTCCTTAGAGGATGGGGCAGGCAGCGGTTGCACCTACAGCACAGAGTCAAGATTTGGATGCAACCCCTTCTAGCAGTGGACCGGATAGATGTAGCAATGTCACCGTAGAAGGTTTGTTTTCTATTTCTAATTTTCCCATTTGGACTCTTTTCGATTCTGGAGCATCACACTCTTTCATTTCAAATTCTTTGGTTGATTGTTTGGACATAGATATCTCCTTAGTAGTAGTAGACCCCATAGTTGTTTCAAACCCCATAGGAGGATCGGTACATTTATCTATGGTTTGTAGGGGTTTGAAAACTTTTATCCTAGGTGTAGAGTTTGACTATGACGCCTATGTATTGGGATTTTCGGGGTATGGGGTGATATTAGGGATAGATTGGCTATCCACTTATGGAGCAATATTGGACTGCGAGAGGAGTGTCGTTAGACTATAAACATGCAGCGGTAGGACTCTCGAGGTTTCTTGCAACCCATAAGGGTTAGTCATGTTGAGCTTCCTTTATTCCCTCGATTCATCATCAGCAGAGTTAGATTTTGTTCCAGTCATTAGAGATTTTCCAGACGTCTTTGAGGAGGTTAGGGGACTACTCTCGAATAGAGAGATTGACTTTAGGATCAATCTTAATGACAATGTTAAGCAGTGGCATTGCCCGTGAGACATATGGCTCCTAGGGAGAGGAAGGAGTTAAGCAAGCAGATTGGTGAGCTATTGGAGAATGGCTTCATCAAAAGGAGCATATCTAAGTGGGGAGCGGCAGTTGTCTTCGTTACGAAGGCGAATGGCTTTCTTCGACTTTGCATAGACTATAGAGAGTTGAATAAGCTCATGAAGAAGAACCGTTATCCCCTTCCTAGGATAAAGGATCTTTTTGTTCAACTTGTTGGCTCTTTAGTATTTTCTAAGATGTATTTAGCTACCGGATTTCATCAGCTTAGAGTCGCCGACGATAGCATTGATAAGACTGCATTTAAGAAACCAGACGGATTCTTAGAGTGGTTTGTTATGCCTTTTGGGCTAACCAATGCCTGAAATGCCCCACACCGTTTAATATACCCAAAAGGACACATTAAAATGTGTGATGCGTTGTAGTTATAACTAAAGCTAACAAAGACTAATATTCATAAGACAAAATTGGATAAAAACAATGGAAGCTTAAAATAATAACTTAATTAAAACAAAGCTTTATAATTGTTTCATAAATAAGTCAAATACCAAATACCACATACATGTCTAAAAATCCAATATGTCTCATGAAAAAAAACTCATAGTCTTAAAAATCAGAGTACATAATATCCCACATAATAAGCCGGTACATAGAAAGAACAAAAGCTGAAAATAAAAGAAATACATAATAGAAATATCCTTCAAGAAAACTCCAAGTAACAGCAAAATGCTGACTTATCCCTTGATTGCCTATGGGGTGGAGGGGAAAATAGAGGAGTGGGTCAGACTAAAAGTCTAGTGAATGATAGTAATTACTATAGTCTTTAAGCAAGATAAAAGTAATAGACTCTACAACAGTTCTAGCATAAATAACGATAACGAAGGAAATAGGAGAGAAATAAACTGGAAATAAATATGTTTAACTATAAGATAGGTTAACTCTACCCTTTTAGATCGGCCTGCTACTCAATAAACCTTTCTGCAGACCAGCCGCTATATAACTCCATACACAGCAGCCAGTGGTATCTACGAAAGATGCATAGAGCAACCATTATGGATCCGGAGGACATATATAGCTCCCTACATAGAAGACAATGGTGTCTATGAAAGACACTCATACTAAGCGCTTGGAACTCATAGCGATTACTGAGCACTCGAATGGAAGTCGCACACGTAACTGCTACCATGCCCATGCTACCTTTTGCTCCACCTCTTGGGTCTTCTTATTACCTCCAACTACCAGCATAAGCGTGCCACTCATCTCACTTCAGGCTAATGTGAGATCACCGTGTGTCCATAGAAAATAGGGGAAATGCGGTTGATACTGGCCCATCATCCAAACAATATCTAGTTGCACCCCTTATCCAAATTCCCCGTGATTTGGACTTCTAATTGACCAATTAATACCTTTTTTAGCATATGTGTGCCCTCGTCTCGCTTTAGGCTAATGTGAGACCGCCGTTTTGTCTAATAGGGAATGTTATTTGGTACAGGTCCTACTTTCATCTTTGATTATTAACTTAGATAAATTATTTAAATAAGCCTTTATTATCATTTTTACTTTCTACGCTTATTAATTTATCCCAAGTCTTAAAATAAGCCCCATTCTATTCTTTTTCTTATTATAACCTACGTTATAATCATGCTTATTACTTAACCTAAGGTCTAAGCGTAAAAATAAGCTCTTTCATCATTTACTTTTTTTTGGTTATAATTCTACGTTATAACTAAGCCAATTAATTAGTCAAATTCTATTCATAATTAGGCATAATTTTCCAATCCCATTTATATTACAACATCACATGATTATAATAGGCCAATCTCTTTAATTCAGTCCAACTAATATCATAATTAGGCATAATTTCAGTCTTAATTCCATTTTATTACAGTCTTTATAACTTACATCTTATCTTTCGTTATTTCAGAATTCTTATAGTTTAATCCAATTTCACGTTAATTCTATTCTAATGCGAAGAAGAAGGAGAAATAAAAGAAAACTGAAAATAGAAGAAAATCCAAGGCGTAGGAAGAAGATGTAAATAACGCATAAATAACAATAAATAAATTAAAATACTGTAAATAAATGGAAAAGCTATAATTTACAGAAATAAATAAAATTAACTGAAAAGAATAGCTAGAGAGAAATTGACTGAAATTAATTCCAAAAACTATAAATAAAACTTTAAAAAGGTTATTCAAAAATCGTAGTAAAACTACAACTATCGGAAACCCTATTATTTTAAATTACTTAAAGAAATCTTAAAATAATTACAATCACTCACCTCCGATCCTAAGCTCTTCCTTTGGTCTTAACGAATCCACTTGGAGTTGTAAAATAAATTAATTTATAACAATTTTCTCCTTTGGAAAAATTATTGCGTTTAGGGTCCTTCCTAGAAAGTGAACCTAATTGGAGAAAACCAAGAATGAGAAAAAGTGTTAGGACTAGTGATCTATTTATTGGGGTAGAAGTGGATCTCAGACCGTTGGATTTGGGGATTGAATAGGATGCAACCACAACAAAGGCCGAATAGGAAGCATTAGATGCAAAAATAGATGGACCGGATTGGTCAGAAGAGTGCAAAACATATCAGTGGAGGCTCTGGAACGTTCGGACGAACGAACGTTCGTTCATTCGCAAATTGTAGAGGCGGGTCGACCGGGCGGGCGGTCGACCACCTTGGTGCCTAGGTCGACCTGCTTATATATATATACATATATATATTTATATATGTGTATATATATATATTATTTTTCTGCTTATTTTGTTTATTTTATAACTTGGTCATATTAGCTCGGTTTCTGACGTTCTATATATGGAAATTGAGCAGAAAATTACCACGATCACAATGGTGCAACTTCCGTGGCTTAATTATGATAATTTCACAAAGTTATTTTATTATCTAGTTAAGTCGACCACCTTGGTGCCTAGGTCGACCGGCCGGTCGACCTGCATATATATATATATACATACATACATACATACATATATATATGTATATATAGATATATATATATATATATGTATGTATGTATATGTATATATATATGTATATATATATATATATTTCTGCTTATTTTGTTTATTTTATAACTTGGTCATATTAGCTCGGTTTCTGATGTTCTATATATGGAAATTGACCAGAAAATTACCACGGTCACAATGGTGCAACTTTCGTGGCTTAATTATGATAATTTCACAAAGTTATTTTACTATCTAGTTAATTAACGAATTAATATTTATGGGTTAAATTTTGGGTTGTTACAATGCCCCAACATATTTCGTAGATTTGATGAGCCGTGTTTTTAGAGATGTCCTAAATAAATTCGTGGTTGTATTCATGGACGACATGTTGGTGTTTTCCAAGAGTATTGAGGAGCATGATTTTCATCTAAAGGAGGTTCTTCATGCACTTCGCGTTCATCAATTAAAGGCTAAATTCTCGAAGTGTCACTTTTGGCGAAAGAAAGTGCGTTTCTTGGGGCATGTAGTCTCAAAAGAGGGTTTGGCTGTATATCCCGCTAAAGTTGTAGCAATGCATAGTTAGAAGGTTCCTTGGTTTGGATGACTATTATAGGAAGTTTGTTAGAGACTTCGCTAAGATTTCAGCACCGCTTACTCGCCTAACTAAGAAGAATGCGGCATTCATGTAGGACGTAGACTTTGAGGATTCCTTCACGAGGCTGAAGAAGGCCCTTATTAGCGCACCAGTATTAGTTTTACCCAATAGATCTAAGCCTTTTACAGTATACACTGATGCATGAAAGACGGTTCTAGGAGTAGTGTTGATGCAAGAAGGGAGAGTAGTATGTTATGGAAGTAGACTGTTGAGGACTCATGAGAGGAACTATCCTACCCATGATCTAGAGTTAGCTGCTATAGTTTTCGCACTCAAGTCTTGGAGACATTACTTGCTAGGAGAGATGTTCGAGCTTTTCACTGACCATAAGTCATTGAAATATCTATTCTCACAGAAGGATTTAAACTTGAGGCAGTAGTGATGGATGGAGTTTTTTGCATCATATGACTTTGAGATAACTTATATCCCTGGCAAGGGAAACGTAGTTGTGGATGCATTGAGTCGGAAGAGAGCAACCCTTAGTCCAATGTTCATAGAGTGGAAAAGCCTAGAGTTTATCTCCAGTTTTAATTTTAAGCCTTCTACGGACATTACCCCTGGATTGTTAGCAGCACTTGAGGTGAGGCCTACCCTCATGGATCAGATTGGTTCGAGTCAACCAAAGGATGCAGAGCTTATGGATATTATGGAGAGGATTAGTTGAGGAGATGTCTCTAGACATCTCCAACGCTATTCCGTTGATAGTAAAGGGTGGATAAGGAGAGATGGAAGACTTTGTGTTCCCCACACTAGTGATTTGGTGAGTGTAGTTCTAGCAGAGGCACACCATTCGCGTATGATTATTCATTCGGGTGGTGATAAGATGTATAGGGACATGAAAAGGGTATTTTATTAAAGTGGCATGAAGAAGGATGTGGAAGAGTTTGTATCTAGGTGTCTTGTGTGCCAAAGGGTTAAGGCAGAGTAGTAGAAGCCCAAAGGATTACTTCAGCCATTGGATGTACCCGAATGGAAGTGGGATAGTGTTTCGATGGATTTCATAGATGGATTACCCCGATCTAGGAAGGGGAATACTAGTATTTGGGTGATTGTAGATTGCTAAACTAAGAGCGCCCACTTCATTCCGGTCAAGAGTAAGAGGACGACACTATTTTTAGCATCTTTATACGTTCATGAGATAGTCCGAATTCATGGAGTTCCCTATAACATGGTGAGTGATAGAGACCCTATTTTTATTAGCGAGTTTTAAAGAAGCTTGCAAGAGGCTTTAGGGACACAACTCAGATTGAGTATAGCCTATCACCCTCAAACGGATGTCCAAACAAAGAGAGTTAATAGAGTGCTTGAAGAATTGTTGAGGATGTGCATTCTTGATTTTGGAGGTACTTGGGAGGAGCATCTTCCTTTGGTGGAATTTGCTTATAATAATAGTTTACAACCTAGCATTGGGATGCCACCTTTCGAAGCTCTTTATGGGAGAACGTGTAAGTCACCTTCATGCTGTTTGGAGTCTACGGAGAGATTGCTAATTGGTCCTGACATGGTTAGGGAGACTTCAGAGAAGATCGATTTGATTAGGAGGATGAAGACGGCCCAAGACAGGAAGATATCTTATGCGAACAAGTGGAGGAGTGATATTGATTTTGTGGTAGGAGACTTGGTTTTCATTAAGGTATCTCAGCTAAGGAAGGTAGTGAGGTTTGGATCGAGTGGGAAGTTAGCCCCTAGATTTGTAGGACCGTTCCCCATTATAGAGAGAGTAGTGATAATGGCGTATCGAGTGAAGCTACCAGAGAGGCTTGCAGGAGTGCATGATGTTTTTCATGTTTCGCACTTGAGAAAGTGTTTGCATGACTCAACGGAGGTTGTAGAGCCTAGTCGACTCGTGGTGGTTGAAGTGGAGAGAGAAGCAGCGGTTCGCCGTATTCCTACCAAGATCATTGGCTGCGATATCAAGAAGCATAGGAATAAAGAAGATCCATTAGTAAAGGTGCAGTGGGGAGATAGTGTTGAAGACGCCATGTGGGAGGCTGAAGAGAAGATTCGTATCTCTTATCAACATCTATTTGATAGTAAGTTTTTGAATTTCCTATTTCCATCTTTAGTTTTGAATAGGTTCTTTCCTTTATTATTCTTTAGGAGGGTAGATCTTAGGATTTAACCTATGAATGTTAGGATTTGATGTAAACATGTTATTTGAACATTTTATGTACGATGGATGCTAGTGGTTGCAAGTGTTTGCTGGATGCTAATGGACGCATATACTTACACTAGGCAGAATTATCTCTTAGGGATCGGCCTAACTAGGAAACTAAAGCATATGCATATGGATGTGTGCGCATTTGCATATTTATTTTATTTTATTCCATGGTTGCTATAAATGGATGATTATCACATGATTGTTGCATTTGGATGATGATTGTAGCACACATATAGAACTACTAGTTATCATTAGGAAATTTGCATTCATTTGGATACATGACACAGACATGATTGCATAAAAGGAGGTCGACTGAATCGGTAGACCGCCTAATCTTTTGCACTAGTCAGAGAAATTGACACTACACTATTTTCATATATCATAAATTCAATAAAAAAACATAAGGACAATGGATGTAATGGATAATGGTTGAGTAGTTGGTTATAGAATTTGGATGAAAACATTTATTTCATTCTTCTATCCTTAGATATTTCGGGGATGAAATCCTTTAAGGAGGGGAGAATGTAACAACCCAAAATTTAAGCTATAATAATTAATTAATTAATTAATTAAATAATAAAGTAACTTTGTGAAATTATCAGATTTGAGCCATGGGAGTTGCACCATTGTGTCCATGGTAATTTTCTAGCCAATTTCCATATATAGATTGTCAAAATCCAAACTAGAACGAAGAAGTTACGAAATAAACAAGAAAACAAAAAAAGAAAAAAAATTTATAAAGGGTCAGGTCGACCCTAGGGTTGACCTTCCCCATAGAAGGGTCGACCTATAGATCGGCCCACACCACACAAAGGTCGACCTGGCGGTCGACCCATGTGTATACTTGGACGAGCAATCGTCTAGGTTTAAGCAAGACGTGTTTTGTTGATTTTATCTCATTTGGTGCGTCCATGCTTCCATCTAACGGTTCCCATCGAGCCAATGATGTGGTTGCACTAGATTTAATCTTCAAATCCAATGGTCTGAGATCCACAAGTGACACCATAAATAAGACTCTAGGCCTAGCCATTTTTCTCATTCAGATTTTCTCCATCTGGGTTCATTGCTTAAGGCTGGACCCTATAAGGAATATTTTTCCGAGGAACTTTTTAATTAAAATATTTTATACGCTATAAGTGGATCCTGGAAGGCCAAGGAAAGAGCTAAGGAGCACAGGTGAGTGTTTAAGTAATTATTTTAGATTTTTAAGTAATTTAAAATAATAGGGTTTTCAACGGTTGTAGTTTTTCTACAATTTTGAGACCGCTTTTATACAAGTTGTTTACAGTTAATTTTTAATGTTCTTTTTAGTCTATTTTATTTATCTCTTTTTATTTAGCTACTTTATTTATTTATTTAAAGTTATTTACTTTCATTAACTGTTATTTGTATTTTATTTACATCCATCTTGCGTTAAATTTCAGCCTATAAATTTTAGTTCTTTTTTATTCCTTTTACGCGAATAAATTAATAAAAAGTGGATAATTTGCTAATATGGACTAAATTTTAAGAACATTAAAATTACAGAAAATTGGACGTAAATAAGTAGAAATGTAATAAAAGAATATAGACTGAAATAGGCAAATTTGACATTTGCAAGCAAGTTATAACTAATAGATTATCACTAGAAACACAAGATAAAAGGGAAATTATAACTTTGGTTATAATTAAATAGAAAGAATAGAAAGAGGCTTATTTTAATGACTTACACTAAGGAAATAAGCAAATGTAGCAGAGATAATAGAGGAGGGTTATTTAAAAGACTTAGAATAAGTTAATAATCAAATAGAGCAGAATGAACAGAAGGGGCTTATTTAAAAGACTTATATTAAGTTAATAAGAAAAGATAGAAGTAGGGGCCATAACCAATTGCATTCCCTTTCAGACTAGGACTGATGGTTTCATAATAGGTGAGGTTGGGCGTAACCCTTTCAGAGTAGGACTGATGGTCTCATAGTAGGCAAGGCTGGGCATAACCCTTTCAAAATAGGACTGATGGTCTCGCTGTAGGTTAAGTGAGGCTGGTACATGCTTATGCTAACTAAAGTAACTAAGAGGCCAATAGATAGAAGTTCAAATCAGGGGATATGGGCAAGGGACGCAACTAGATTTTTTTTGGTAGGACCCAAATTGGCAGCATTCCCTTTTAGACTAGGACTGATGGTCTCACAACACACTTAGGTGAGGCTAGGCAGGACCCTTTCAGACTAGGACTAATGGTCTCACAACGGAGGAGGTGAGGCTGGGCATGCTTATGCTATTTACGGTAAGAGGGAGCAATAGATGTTGCGAGCCAAACGGTGGTCGTGCGTGTGGCCTCGGTGCGGGGAGATAAGTCGTTACTCAGTTCCAGAGCACCAGCAGGTGTCTTTTTGTTGTGGGACCCACATTGGGGTCTAGTTCATAGTGGCACAACAGAGATAAAAGGCCGATCAAAGGGTTGAATTAGGAATTCAGCCTTATTAAAGTAGGATTAGGAATTCAGCCTAATCAAAGTAGTATTCTAAGACAAGTGCAAACAATCGAAATAATCAAAGCAAGCAATGTTTTATTCCTGCTTTGTCTTTTCCTTTATTTCCTTTTTATACTAGAAGTGTTGTTAAGTCTATTATCTTTATCTCGCTTGAAAATACTGGTAGTTACTTCCACTCACCAGACTTTTAGACTGACCCACTCCTTTATTTTCCCCTCCCTCCCAATAGGCCAGCAGAGGTAGGGACAGTAGATTTCAGACTCTTGGAGATTCAGCTGCGGAGATTTTTATTCATGTATTCTACTTCTTCTTTTTCAGTTTTTATTTCATTTTGATGCACTGTTACTTTTCTTTGAGAGGGATAGTTATTTTATGTACTCTGATGTTATGACTGAGATAATGTTTTTCACTAGACTTGGATATTTTGTATTTTGAGACATATTTGGTTTTATGAAGTATTTATGGAGCTTGACTTTTAAATAGGTTAATTATTTAAATGTTTCCACTGTTTTATTTATTTATTCTTGTGAATCTTAGTCTCTACAAAGTTTTTAGCTATACCTATAACACACCATATTTTTTAGTGTGTCCCTTTGGGTATACTAAGGGGTGTGGGGTGTTTCAGAATGAGCTTTTGAGAACGGGTCAAAATCTCCAAAGCCTTCCACATTTTCTTAATCACACTAGGAAAGCTCGAAACAATGATGCGGGAATGTTGATCAACCACGATGGGAATCTTTTTAGATTGTTTATAAGGAACTTCAATGGATGGACTCTCCAAAGCTTTATCAATATTTAAAGACTGATCCTCCTCTTGTAGTAGAGAATCAGGAACTTCAACTATTTTTGCTATCTTAGAGGTGGCTCCACCACAGCTGATTTAACCAATTTTCTCTTATCGTCCATCTTTCCTTTAGCAAGAGCCTAAGAAAAGGATGGCACATAAGATGTCGAAGAGGGAGGAGTCAGACCACTGATAGTTTTTTCAACTTGAGGAATAGCTGTTGAGAATTCAAACAGATTATAAGTCAGCAGAATAACTTGAAAAACAACAAAGCAATAGATAACAGGTGCAGCGTTTATAACTTACCAGAGTGGTCAGGGCAGATAGGTGACATTAGTGAGAAATTTATAGGATCACCCAAAGAAAGGAAGCATTTGCTTCAGGAAGTATGTTGGATCAAAGGGGGTTGACCAAGAACCCTTTGACCGGTTGGCAAGAGAGAGTACTTCGGCAAATTTGTGGGATTCTATAGCATCAATCGGTTCCCAATCCTGCATGAAGCTGCAATTTGGGACTCCATTGTTCTCTTCATTTAGTCCTTTAGCGGGAGAACCTGACAATAAGCATTGATCAGTAAAGAAAAGTAACTATATGGAAGGAAAAAAATGAAATCTAAGCTTACGTGGAGTAGAAAAGGTCCCGCTAATGTGGGGGAAGCATCTAACAGAAAAGAACTGGTTCTCCCTGTTAATAATAAAATCTTGTCACCCTGATATAGAGTCAAAAGATAAGGTTGATCCATTTTTATTTCCTTTAGGAAAGTGAAGGAGAGTAGATTGTGTATGTTCTCTTTGGTTATCCTTTCGAATAGATTACTGTAGTGAAAACTTGTTCAAATCAGCCTTTCGGTTAGTTTCTTTACTTAATAGCCTTTCGAGCTTGAAAAGATGATGTGGTTATCCTTTCAAAAGCCATCCTTTTGAAGCGGTTGCAATACTAAGAAGGATAACTCTAAAGATCCAAAATTAAGACTCAATTTAGTGGGTTTTGACCCTATCGGCTTGGTTATTTAGTGGTTAAGACTTGGATCAAAGATCTGGAATTGAGGTTTCGACCCTGTCGAAAGCTGTGGCCTAAAGTTTCTTTGTTTTGGATTGAGAATCCAAAGTCAAAGTATATTGGTATAAGGATTCAACCTTGTCAAAAGTAGAAATCCTAGGAAAGGTGGCCTGGAGTCTATATCTGGCATTACTTGAGAACGGAAGGGCCTTTTGAACTCGTCAAAAGATACCGTTCGATATGGTCGATACCTATAACACGATATTCGACCTAATAAAGGCTTGCAAAATAATTACGTAATTATGAAAATTGAAGACTTCCCTTTCACAGGTTAATGAAGATTTTTTGCTTTATTTCCCAGTTCAATTTACAAATTAGGGTTTTACAGCTTTTAGAATTAAGAAAATGCAAGTTTAGAATGACTGAGTTCAGATCCCCAAAACTAGACCCTTTGTTATTATTTATAGATGTGGCTTAGCACCTTTAGACCCTAATGCTTTCGACTTGGTCGAAAGGTGGCTGCTGTATTGTCTTTAGAATGCTTCCATCCATGTCGAAAGGGATGGTTGTGCATTCTTCTTTGTGTTGCTTTGTAGGAGTCTTCGACTATGTCGATAGGATTTTTGTAGTGGTTTTGAAGGTGTTGCAATACTGATGGTTTCGACTCTATTAGTTGCTTTTGTACTTCTCCCTATGACTTGACGTGGAACCTCATTCGATAATAATGGCTTTGACCGGCTCGAAAGGCTTGGTTTGGCTTTCAAAAGGGTTTCTCTGGCCAATGCATGTTTCTGAGTGGCTTGAGTAAAGGCGAAACAATTTGTTTCCAAAGGTTTAGTGCGAATATGGATAGTTGCCCTTCTTTGTCTTCGATGGGTGTAGCTTTGACACATTCGAAAGGTCATTATGCATATGGAATCGTCTACTTCGTAAGGTGGTCGCTGAAAAGAAGGGTGCTTTCGAACCCTTCGACACCTTCAAAAGGTTGAGAATGTTCTAAACCTTGACTGTAGTTTCCTTTCGACCTCTTCAAAAGGCTCTAAATCTTTTGGACTTTTGTTGTAGCATCCCTTCGACTCCTTCGAATTGTTTAGCCAAAGCACTTTTCAGCTTGTTCGTCCTTGTCTTTTTTTCAAAGTGGTATCGACTAGGTCAAAAGGAATTTTAGTAGTATCATTTGCCCCTCTCCTTGCGAAGGGATGCTCTTCACTCTCAATGTCATGCTTGTCGAAACCCACAATCCTCTCGCTATTGGTATCCTTACGCGAATCTGGACCGTTCATTTGAATCTAATTGAATGGCTTGCCATCCTTTCTGACTTTATTTGAATCTAGACCATTTGTTACTCTTATGCCTTCATGATCCTTATGCCTTTATTGAAGGGTTTGTCTTCTTTATATTGTTAGGAACCTTTCAACCTTGCCGGAAGGTTGCTCTTCTTTTAGTTGTTGTGAGCCTTTCGACGTTGTCGGAAGGTTGTTCTTCTCTTGTTTACTGTGAAGCTTTCAACCTTGTCGGAAGGTTGCTCTTCTTCAATAAGGTTGAAAGGTTGTCTTTTACACTTTATTGACTTGTCAGGGCTCCTTTCTTCATAAACCATTTGTCGTTGCCGAAAGGTACCCTAGATGTGCTTCAACCGGTTCGAAAGGCTTGCTATGTATTCGAAATGGCCATTACAGAGTTGCTTGCACTTGCTTTGACTTCTTCATCCCCCTTTAAAAGATAAGAATACCTTGGAACCTTTTAACTGCATCGAAAAGATTGATGCTAATGAATTCTGATGACTACATCCCTTCGACTCTTTCGAAAGGTTTGAACTGAACTCCTTTACTTTAGTATTTGATGAGAGACCTTTCGCCTTAGACAGAAGGTTGATTTTTGGTGTAACAATAACGATCAGCAAGCCTAAATCGTCCAAAAACAATGATCGGCCTAGCACTACCGATCGTTATTCCTTTACTTAATCCAACATCGATCCCTCCCTGAAGCGCTTTGATATATAGCGTTCCAACAAGCTACATCGATACATCCACCATGAAGCATGTCGACCCCTCTTCCTTCATGAAAATGCCGAACCCTTCTCCTTTATGCAAAATGTCGATCCCCCTTTTATCACGGAGCAGCGCCCATCCTTTATCTTTCTGAGGTTGCCAATCCCACTTTGTGTAACCTGGAAGGTATGTCGATCCTTCCCGATCTGTTAAAATATGCCTATCCATTTATTCCTCTCCATGTTTCGCCGATCCCTTCCATGCCGACCCCATCCTATGCCGAGCCCAATCATGCTGATCCCTTCCTATGCCTCGCCCAATCATGTCGATCCATCATTATTCTAAACCCTTCAACATAACTTCCCAAGCCAGTCAAAGTATGCTGATCCAAACTATGTTGCTTCATGCCTTGCCAACCCCTACTATGCCAATCCATATTATATCAAATCATTTTATGCTGATCCTTCTTTATTCAAGCCAATATCCACCTTCCATCCACCCTGCATCGTTTATCCACCGACTATGTTTAATCCTGGCTTCCTATTATTATCCTTGGTTGATTATCCATCCATCCATTTGAACCAAGTCCATGATATCCCAGGCTGGAAACTGTGAAGCATGTTGGGTTAAATCTACCTGTATATTGCCTCGCTAAAAGACAGGTTAACACTTTGCCCCCAAAAATATGCCTTGTGGTAGGAAGTAGTGTTTTGAATTGTCATAAATCTAAAATCCGAAGTCCATATTTGTCGTTATATTATTCATCCTGAAATCTAATATGTTGCTAATCCATTTCCTTGATCTCTCTAGATCATTAGCGAAATCCATGACTGTTTTGAGTCGATAACCAATTCCAATTCCATCCCTAATCAATTAATCAAACTAACGATCTTTCCGGATCGTTTTATCCAAATCCGGGACCACCCCGGGTCCTTATCCAAATCCTTAGACCTCTCCGGATCATTTTATCCAAATCCGGGACCTCTCTGCATCCATGTTCAAATCCTTAGACCTCTTCGGGTTGTTTAATCAAAATTCGGGACCTCTCTGGGTCCATATCCAAATCCTTAGACCTCTCCAGGTTGTTTAATCCAAATCCGGGACCACTTCGGGTCCTTGCCAAGCATGATCCATACTCTACTATCTAAGTAGGCCGATACTGTCGCTCTCCGGAGTAACGGCCTAGATCTTACCAGGCATAGTCCATACTCGATGATCCATTGCGTTCTATTCTCCAGCCACAACTCTCCAATCGAGGGCTTAATACATAGGTATCCTACTCCGACCTCGATCTCCAGTCGATGACTTAATCCATGGAGTATCCTACTCCGGCCTCGATTCCTAGTCGAGGACTTGATCTGCGAGGTATCCTACTCCAGCCTCGATCCCTAGTTGAGGACTTATCCATGTTTGTGTCCATTCTATTGCTCTCCGGCGAAGGGACTTGTAACTCACGGTTATTGCCCTGATTCTCTTGTCGGGTTTGTAACCGTGACCAGTGTTATTTATTACATTAATCCAGATTTAATCATTCCATAGTATAGTTGGTAAAATATAAAATAAAAGCCCATATAACCAAAAAACTAAATAGCCTTAGTATCAGAAAAACCAAAGTTTGCGGTAAATGGAAAAAACAAAATTTCATAAACCCGAGCACCACGGTTCATCGTCATCTCAGAGCATGCCTAGGGACCGTCCTCGATCCCGTACATGTGTATGGACTTAGTTGTTTAAATGCGGGGTTTCACTACACCATATAAGCAATTTCGCAACACCATAGTGCGGAAAATTCACAACGGTCTTAGGCCGTTGCAATATTCCAACGGCTTTGATCCGTTGCGAACCCTTTGGCAACGGCTTTGAGCCGTTGCTATATTAGAACGGGTTAGGGCTTTATACGTGTGGTCTTCCAATAATAGCACGCCCTCCAAACAACGCCCCGTATCCTTCAATTTTTTTTGCTCCTGCGCCTCCTTTCTATTTTCTTCTGGCAACCGAGCGATTTCCCCAAATCCCACAAAACCCTAGCTCCACGTTCTTTCCACTTATCTTCATCGCTACCTTCCTCCTCCCCAATACTAAACCCTAGTGCTGGAATCAAATTCGGGCCTGTTGCCTTGTGGATTTAGCATGAACTTTAGCTTATACCACATCTTACAAAGCTAATAAAT
Organism: Allium fistulosum; assembly: GCA_030737815.1. NCBI lineage: Eukaryota > Viridiplantae > Streptophyta > Magnoliopsida > Asparagales > Amaryllidaceae > Allium > Allium fistulosum. The sequence continues at coordinate 208,267,544 of CM060904.1, read as the reverse complement.
TGCAGGTAATCTTTTTTGTGAAATTGGTTGTAACACTTTGACCTATCTACGACTTAGTGTTAGAGTAATACGTTTTTTAGTTGTGAAATGATTCCTTAGTATGTTTAGTAATCGTTATTTCTACTTACTGAGTATAGGTAAAAAGCGAGCGTGCACAACCTATATTCTATTTAATGTACATTTTCTCTCTATTTTCCTAATTTCTGTCTCTGTCCTTCCATTGTTTAATACTTAAAATTTCAAAATTGATGATAATACGGTTATATCAAGCAGCATTAGTGGTCAGGTTGTGGTATAAGGTTATTTTTATTATGTTATTCATAAATTCCATATATGATAGGTATGTTTAAAAGGAGCCACTAGACATGATCGAGAGAGCTAAAATGTTGCAGATGGTCAAAATGAAAAATGCAATTAATTGGAAATCAACTGGGCATAGATATAAAGGTATGTACTAGACATAATTTGATTGGCTTGAATTGATTCCTTTATCAAATACCGGCAGCGAGTGTTATTCTTTGTATTGAATCATCATATTGTCTGTACTATTGTTGTCTTATGTGTGAATGCTTTGAGTTATTCAATAATGATAGGTTTAATGTTGTACATTTGTTCTTGGCAAAACTTGAAACCTTCACATATATTGTGTTTTTTAATTATAATAGAACTAAAACATTAACATATATCATCAATTAATCATTAACAGAAGCAGTACATACTGAAGCACTTAATGCAGCGATATTATGTTGTTGCATGTATTTTTTTATCACAAAAAAGATGCTATTTTTATTGTTCCATTATACAATCAATTATGCATTACTTAATAATGATGCCTGAATTTGATATAAGGTTTTGGATTATTCCTAGGTCCATTACATTAGAGTTATAATGGAATCATCATTTTTTTAATGAAATTTTCAGGCTTCTCTTTTAAAATTTTAATTCAAGAAAACGAAGACAGATCACTGGATGCGTAGGAGACAATGCCTAATATTTAATTAATTCTTTGGGGTAAAATTGAAATAAAAGCTTCAATATTAAAAGCGGATGCCACCGAGCCTTTTTATTTTGCTTGTTGAACTTGTGCGCTCTGCGAAACCTCATTTTGTCAACTTTAGTTTGGACAGTTAATTAAACACACGTAACCAAATTGCTCTAATCCGATTAATAATACTAGTATATACCACAAAAGTAGTTCTACATAAATCTATGTCATTGACCTTACATTATATATAATGATTGTGTGAATTAGTCTACAACATACAGGACACTAATTAAACCTAATCATGGCTCACAATGATTAACAATTATCAATTCACGGCAATCTTTACCGACTATGGCCCTCTACCTCATGGGTCTTCATTGGCCTTCTTCACCAACAGTCTAGGCTTTGAATATGCCGGTTTTGTTAGTTGTTTTAGTTTATTTGTAATAAACAGTAAAGGTAAAATGGTAGGACACTATTGTTTTGAAAGCAAGACAGACCAAAATCGTGGACTGCACAAAGTACAAAGTTCAAACTGTCCTCGAGTAAAAGAATCCGCGTTAAGAGTCATGGCGGCCTTAAATAATAATAAGCCACTGATCATTTTCAACTCACTATCTATCACGTGTGACTGTGTGGTTTTCATCTTATCATGAAAATTTTAGCTATTTAGAGCATCGGATAGCAATATTTTGTTGGTTGTTTTAGTCCATGTTGCAAGCAAACCTGATCATCCAAATAATTAATTCAGCAACTCCCCACTACTAGTTTCCAGTATTACTTGATCGCTTTTTGATGGATGCGTATGTTTTCCAGTTAATACATCCTGTAATAAGCAAATAACAAAAAGATGGTAAGGAAGGATTGATGGGGAAATGGAAATGAAAGTAAAGCAAATAATGGCTTGGCTTTTTTCCGAGATTGAGATATATGCATTATCAATGGTGGCCCTCCCTGCCTTTACTCAAAATACGATCTAGCTAAGCCATAGTACATCCTTCATTGGACAACATCAAAGATGAATGTATGATAGGTGGGCAGTCGACCATGAATTCGATATCAACAATGCTGCAGCCTGCAGGTATTGAGTTCACTTGCTCTGGCTTCATTTTAATTAGCCCTACCTAGAGGAATGGTCCAGTATTACGACTGTAACTCCTCTGGCTTCGTTTGAATTAGCCCTACCCAGAGGAATGGTCCAGTAGGTGAGGGCGGTGACCACGTCCCCGATTAGAGGGCGGGTAGGTGCTTGCTCTTGTAAGCACATTGCAGCTACTGCCAGTGCTTGGTATAGACCTCTTGTTGGGTATCGCCCTTGCAGGAGTGGATCCACCATTTTCGCAAACTTTCTGCGGTCTTTGAATAATGGACGGGCCTAATATATGATTCCCAAAATAAGTCGGGGGACATAAATATTACCAACAACATTACCATAATCAGTCTCTCTAAGAGCAGTAGTTACAGAAATCTACAGTTTGAGTCCTGTCTTAAATCAAACATCTTGAATATCGGTTCCATTCTCCAATCATGATTCAAATTTGAACTAAATTCGCAATGGAAAAAATGATTCTGTTGATGCTGAAACTTAAAGAAGGGGAGAGAAAAAAAAGTTGGTGAAAAATAAATAAAAATAAAAATAGCTTTTGAGGTAAAATTAAAATAAACAGTGGGTCAAGTATGTCTCATCACTTTAAAAGTGACTTGTGAGTGATTAGAGACAAGTTAATTCAAATGAAACTTGCTCTACATGCAATCAATTGGCCAATTAATGCAATTGTTATTGTGTTTACATTCTTCATTAAATCAGTTATTGATATTAAAACTAAAGTTAGTTAAGAAACACTCACTACTTGATGTGTGCTTAACGTGTTTTCTGTCATTGCTTTTAATATATGTCAACATGCTATGTGCTAACATGCGTTGCTTACTTTTCGGTTGCAAAATTTATGTGATTTTAGCGGTTGAATTGCATTATCTATTTACTAGAATAAATTTATTCAACGTTACACACCATTTCACTTGTAAAATGGCGCTAGATGATTGCTATTTAGTGTACGCCTTCTTTATTCTTAAAAGTGCTGTCACAAATACGCTATCATTTTGTAGTTCCACGCCTCTCCTTGGTAGACTCTAGAACAGCGTCCCTTGGCTTTCCATGCTAACTTTAAAAACACGAGGGAAAATTCAGGCATCATTATCATATTCTCATCCGTCTTTCTAACATATAAAATTTTTCAGCAGCGGCAAAAGTTTGAACTACTTGCACACCAATCAATCCAATTGGACAAACATCGCAGCATAGTACAATATTAAATTTACACACATTTTTAACAATAAAATCCTTATAATTTAGTCAACCGTCTTCCAGTTTCCATCCTTCTTACCTCATCCCCATATAAAAGTCTTCTAACTTTTCCATATCTCAACCAAAACAAAAGGCAATCCCCAATAATGGAGGTAGTAGCACCAGTGCCTGTCATCACCAACTTCAACTTCGACAGCACTTCTTCTTCTTCTGAAATTGAACAAACGTCGCTGGTTGTGCTCTAAAATGGAATGTTATCAAAATGCTTTTTTTTCTATTCCCCGTGTTGCTCATTTGAAGTCACGTTGTGCCTCCAGAAGTATGAAATGCATTTTCTGGTTACTTTCTTTTGTTTTGATGTACAACTTTCATTCATATTCCCATGGTACAAAGAGTTGCCCAGGCTAATGTGTAAGCATTTTCATTTTTGTAAAGGATACGGGTTTTTTTTCTTCTGATTACTTTCTTTTGTTTGACATACGACTTTCACTTATTTGTGCAGAATTTAATAGATATTGGTGGCTTGATGGTTGGAGATCTGTTAATGTGTCAGTTATGTACTATTAATCCATGTTTAATACTTTTGTATTCTTAGAGGAGTGATAAATCCATATTAATTTAAGTGCTGACATTTTTTTTATATGTGCACACGATTATTTTCATTTGTTTCAGGTTGAAGATGCTTTCTCTGTGTACCTTTCTGATTTACAAAAGCTTGATCCGTGAGGTAACACAAAATTTACTTTGCTTCCCATTCTCAGATATTTCGTTGCGGGCTTGCTTACCCTATTTTTTATACCCAACCACTTCATTTGCATGTAAATTTAGACGCACTGGGCCTCTCATACATTGAACAGTTGATTCCCTCAACTCAGCCATTCGTCTCAGTCCCACTCACCATACTCTCCCCACTTTTGAAACCTTAGCCACAATTACTTTGATTTTTAATTAGTATCCAAGTCATTTCAATTAGAAAAGGTGGCATATGAGGCTATTAGAAATTAATTATGCTCGAAAGGTAGGATATTCGAATTATTTTGTCTGAATTTATGCAGGTGTGATCTTTTTTCTTATTTCTGTTTTCATTCTATCAAGCTTCGTTCATTTAAATGTTTTGTCTAATTCTCTTTTATAATTAAGCTTGTCCCACTTATCCACTAGCGAATGGTATATAGTTCTTAAAATAAGTGAAAACACTTGATTTTAATCTTCAAAACATTTATGTTTTCCAAATTAGAAAGGACAAAACAGAGTAAAAAGTTAAACTAGTATTAAATAACCATCGACCCACCATGCGGGGTGGATCGGTTTTAGATTATAACTGTAATTAAACATGCAGTAAATATATCTTTTATTTTACTTTAGAGAGCAGTGAGTTCACAATACTTTTTAATGAGTGTTCAATTGCTTATGCTTTAGTGTGTGCGTTTCCACGGTATAAGACTATAAGCATACATAAATAGCCAAATAACATTAAGATCATTAAACCACATAACGAGTTACCTGCAAGTGTCACGTCAATAATTGGGATAGGTGCACTTTTGATATGATTTTCATGTAACAAAATGCACATGTCAAACAAATATTTCATAATAAACTTTGTTGATTTAGATATTGAAACGGAAAAGATGATGTCAAACTCCAATACTGACTCCTCTACAGTACTGATCATATTCTTACCAGTGGTGCATGCATGATAATATCTACCCGTATGAAACAAAAAATATAAATGATATAACAAAGGTAGCTATAGTTATTACGTACCATAATCCTCCGCAAAACAATCATAACACTCCCCCCATTGCACATATCAGTAGCCTGCTCATCAATCTCCCCCCATACGGAACTCCCACCTACACCCGTTGACAAATCTGAACCCAAAGAACCCATTATCAAAGACAATGAATCCATGTGGAGCCCAGAAGAGCTAGAAGCAATAACTGCTCTTTTCTTCTGAAAAATGCCTTAAAAGCTTTTTCTTTTCAGCAACCAACATCATTTTTGTTATAATTCTTTGTCTAAAATAATTAATTCATCACCATTTCTATCTGCAATTCATGTTGAAGCATATGTTAAATAACTACAAATAAAAAAGCCAACCTTATTAAGTTCCGAAAACCACCAAAAACCTTTTCTAATAAAACTATAAAAAGCCACCCCCTGTTTTTTTGAAAATACCAAACACAATTTGCCTTCAAAACCCTAAATTATAATATCAACATTATTTTTCTCTTGAATTATTGTTCGATCTTAATTTAATAACAATTAAATCTAACAAAAAAAAATTCTTTTATCAAGGGCAGAAAATTAGAGTTCGAAGTAAAAATAAGATGCAAAAATATAAATAGTATGGATTTTTCATCAGTTTCGCAAATATTTGCAAAAAATAGTCTTTATTACGCAAATATTTGCAAAATGAATAAAAATGAATAGTGGTATTTGTGAAAATTTGCAAAATGTTTCTGCAAATATTAGCAAAGTAATTGTAAAACAATAAAGATGTTTTTGCAAATACTTGCAAACATTTTGCAAATATGTGCGAAAATAATATATATTCTGCAAATATATGCAAAAGATATAGCATTATTTTGCAAATGTAATATTTGCAAACATCTTGCAGATACATAATTTGCAAAAATAACTCATATTTTGCAAATGTTTACAAAATGGATGAACTGGAATGAACCTAATTTTATTTCTATGCCTGTTATTTTGAAAAATTATAATTTCATACAGGAGTTAATCAGGTTGGGATTTTATCTTTAAGAAATGCAGAATAAATATTCCAGAGAGCTTATATACTTTTCTTGTAATTAGTTTAATTTCTTAATCTAAGTTACTACTTGAACATGACTCAAATAACTTTCTTAGACTTTCTGTCTTAAAATGAATTTGAAGAGTACATTGGTGGAGGCATTATCCTGCTCTTGTTGTCAGGCTCAATGATGAGTTTCGGCGACATCTGTTAGGTACATCTTTGTTGAACAATTTATGTTTCATCTTCGACATTAATAGTGCCCTCACGAATACAACAATAGACTGGTCATGATCGTTGATAACACATAAGCAGTTCATATAAGGCCAATAGTTGATGATACTCGATCTCTAGTCTTAGAGAACATGATTTATTCCTTCAGGGTACACTCAGAATTTTCCCATAAACTATAAAATAGGCATCAAAAGGTAAACCTAAAATTTCTACATCTGAGCTACAGATATTCAATCTTCATTAAACCACCCAATAATTCTACTCAACACATAAACTGTTTCCGTTGATTTTTGTTATGTGCAGATGATATTGGTTTTCCAGCACTTGTAGTTGAAGAGGTTATGTGCTCACTTAGTGAAGAGGTTAATATTTCTATTTGTATTTGTGCGAGAACTCATAATTTGTATTTGTGCGACATAAGACTAATCAACCAAGGTAGGTTAAACATAAGATTGCAATGTAGTATTATGTAATGATTTCGCTGTTGTACTATATAGTGGTATGTGTTGATGTTGAACATTATAATTCAAACATTTGTTATGTTTGGTTTGTGTTGAATGTATGAAAAATATTTGGTTTAATAATCTTTCTTTTGTGATAGTGTTAAATTTGTAAATTTTTTTTATTAATTATGATAATGAAATGACTGTCACTGGTACACAGAAAAAACTTCGAATTTATTTTTAAAAAAAAATTAGTAATTAGCAACGGATTAAAGTCGTTGCTAATAGGTAAAATAACAGTTATGCGTGTACATTTAACAATGGATTTAAGCCGTTGCAAAATTAAATCCGGAACGGCTATGAGCCGTTGCTAAATAAGATTCTGCAACGGCCATTAGCCGTTGCAAAAGTATATTTCGCGACGGACAAGAGCCGTTGTGAAATTTTACCACTGCCCATTTCGCAACGGCTCAAATCCGTTGCGAAATCATTTTGCAACGGCTTAAAGCCGTTGCGAAATGAGGATTCTGGTGTAGTGTTTATAACTAATTCCATGCCATAAATCCAATCAATTAATGATAAGCCCACGATGATGCCTTGATCCAGTGCCATCTTTATTCAAGGTGGGTAGTGGCTGCTCCTATTCCACTACCATAGCTTGATTCCTTATATATTGTTGCAAATGACCATTCCCCACATGTTACTCAATGATATCCTTTAAATGCGTGTAGTCAATACTATTATGCCCGTCCAGCTCATGAAATAGGCAATGCTTTCCTGATGCCCGCTCGTATTCGAAGAGTTCCCTTTTTGCTCCAAATAATTCCTTTCCAGTGTTTTAGTCAAATCTGTGTAAGAGGAGAATTTCGGTTCTCTCTATTGCCTTTTCGAGATATTACTGCCATCATTCATTCTCCGTATGCCCTTATCGTTCCTGTTTACGTCTCTTAATGATTCTTCATTTTGCACGGCATTCACCTTTGTTTTGTTTGCTCATGCATCTTCCTTTCACAGGAAACTTTCTGCTTCATGGTAAAACTCCCCTAAATCAATGGGTAGATCCCATGCTAGAGAATCCTTGAACTCCGTGCCATCAGCAATGCCAGATAAAGCTACCATCAAAACCGTGGATGGATCAAGGTGATCTACCGATGCTACCGGAACATTAAAACATGTTAGGAAACTCCTTAGGGACTCTCCAATCCTCTGTTTCAGTGTTGCAAAACTCATCACATTTTTGGGTCTCGAGATGCGAACTCTAAACTACCTCATAAACCATTCGACCAATTCTTTCCACGTACCATAGAGCCACTTTCCAATTGTATGAACCACAGCACAACTACATCCATCAAATACAAAGGGAAGCACCGTGCCATGACCTCCTCCGATGCCCCCAACACATACATGTGCCTCATGTACCTTGTCAAATGAACAAAGGGATCCGTTTTTCCATCATATGTCTCCAGCATTGGTAGTTTGAATTTTGGTGGATACCTAGCTTGCCTAATCATTGGAGCGAAATGGCTACTATTCACATCTTCCAAAACTCAATTTACCAATACTCCGCTCATGGCCCGTCTGATCATTTACACCAACCTATCATTCTCATCAAGTGGATGTCTTTGTCCGTTATCTCCAACCTGCCCCCCGAGTCCCTAAGGGAATCCTGAAATCTGCTCTTTTGGACGACCACACATATCCTGATCAATGCCAAACTGCATAGCACAACCCAATATCCTGCTAGGAGTGGAGCTGTTATGACCCGAGGGCATGCCTCAAAGTTTGGAACGATCGGCACCGATCGTTCTATAACAATCGACATTGCTTTGGACAATCGTTCCTAGTCAGTCAGGGGCTGCTCTCGGTGGCTCCACTCTATCATGTATCTCGGTTGTTCTGTTTCCTTTGTTTTGATTCTACACTTCCTCAGCACCTGCTACACCAACTCTGTGATCCACATTTCCAGCGTCTCCTGCTACTCCATTTCCCTGGTTTTGCAAACCAGCCTGTCCAATCTATTGGAGTAAGTTCAGCATCGTTTCCTCCTATCTCTTCATCATTATTTTCCATCATCGCATCAATCATTGCTTCCATCTCATCTTTGGTAATGAAGATTGAGGTCTGATTATCTCCTAATGAAGCCTCCTGGCGTCCTTCTTAATGGCTCCTCTCTATTCTCTTTCTCCTTGTTGATTGACTAGCCATTGCTTTCTAAATCCAAGTTCTGAAGCTTTCAGATCCAAAATCCTATCTTCCAAATCCCTGAGTGCAAGACTTCTCAGTGAAAGCACCAAAATGTTGGCTTCAAAATTGGCCACCAACACCTAATTATAAATGAAAGCACCAATATCAAGCCACAGATCATAGATAGTAGATGATGTAGAGAATATAATATGAAGAATAACCAAATTAAAATAAAAGCAAGTAAAAGAGACAATATTTATAGTGGTTCGGCAAACTCCGGCCTACGTCCACTCTAGAAAAATCCTTTTTATTATACTGAAGTTAGATTACAGTTACAATCCAGAAATCCCAAATGAGAAATGGTAGAATAGCCTCTAGGAAGAAGATGAAGAGAAGCATAATGAAAGTCCTCATTTTGAAGCCAAACCTGTTGTATTTATAGGGAAACTTCGGCTATAAGGTCTTCTTACTTACATGGGCCCACCACAGCGATCGAAAATCCAAAATCATCCAAAAATAACGATCGGCCTAGCACTACCGATCGGTATTCCTCCACTTAATTCAATGCCGATCCCTCCCTGAAGCATGCCGATCCATAGCCTTCAACAAGCTACATCGATCCATCCACCTTGGAGCATGTTGACCCCTCTTCGTTCATGAAAATGCCGACCCCTTCTCCTTTATGCAGAACATCGATCTGTCTTTTATCATTGAGTAGCACTGATCCTTCATCTTTCTGAAGATGTCAATCCCTCCTTGTGTAACCTAGTAGGTATGCCAATCCTTCATGTTCTGTGAAGATATGCCGATCCCTTTTATGCCACTCCATGTTTTTTCGATCCCTTCCATGCCAACCTCTTCGTATGTCGAGCCCAATCACGCCGATCCCTTCCTATGACGAGCCCAATTATGCCGATTTCTTCTTATGCCAAGCCCAATCATGCCGGTCAATCATTATTCCAAACCATTCAATATAACTTCCCAAGCCAATCAAAGTATGCTGATCCAAACTATGTTGCTTCATGCCTTGCCGACCCCTACTATGTCGATCCATATTATATCAAATCATTTTATATCGATTCTTCTTTATTCAAACTAATATCCACCTTCCAAGCACCTTGCATCGTTTATCCATTGACAATGTTTAATCCTAGCTTCGTATTATTATCCGTATTTGATTATCCCTCCATCCATTTGAACCAAGTCCATGATATCCCAGCCTTGAAACCGTGAAGCCTGTTGGGTTAAATCCGCTTGTATACTGCCTTGCCAAAAGGCGGGTTAACACGGGCTAAACTAATTTGCTGTCGTGATAGTCCTCCAGTTGGGGAATGGGACTATAACAAATATCCCCTGATGATTACTCCGGATGGACTAAACACTCCTTTTGACTCCATAATTATTCTTTCTGCCAATCCATTAAACAAAGTTAGAGATGCTATTTCTCATCTTTAGATTAAAAAAATTATCTATTATATCTTTTAGTTTCGTTGTCATTTGAGTTGTAATCTTTTACCGTAATAATAAAGAAATTTATCGTTTCGGCTCTGACTTCATAATTTTATATTTAAATAGGAGTTACAGTTATCAGCCGCTCCTCTCTCGCTCGATTTAGCATCATAATTTATTTGTCTTAGAGATAAGCCATTAACAGAACTCGAAAAGAGTAAACTCTACGAAGATTACTTGCTTGCTCAGTTTCACAGTAATAATAAAACTTTAAAATGGCACAAAATATTATTACTTCAGAAAACGCATGTTAAAAATCTTAAAGATCAAATAGCTAGTTTTGAAGCTGATGTTAAAACCAAAATGAAACAATCTCCGCTTTGAAGGGTCAAGTTAAATCGAACCCTACAATTGAATTTAATCACAAAATGCTAGAACTCCTTCAATAAATAAGTGATTTGGAGATTAAATTGAAGGATAGTCAAGCCCAATGTGAATCGCTGGGAATATAGTATAGGAGATAACATTCCGAATATCAATTTACCAACTCTCCGTGCTGGTTCTTCTATTACCGGACCTATAAGGTCTACTTCCCTCGCGGTTCAGAAATTCCCCACAATGATTAATCCTTCTTTTGGCTTAGACAAGAAGGTATTGGACGAATGGTGTAGGAATATTAAACTTAAAGTGGCAAAGTATTTCGATGAACATCAAAAGGCTAAATATTCGTAGATCATAAACGAGTATGCTGCCAGAATTCAGGAACTTGAACGCAATAACTACTTCCTTCAAAAGCGCCTCACCGAACTGGAAAGGGAAAATAAAACCCTTCGAGGCCTAAATAGAACTTTCAATTGTGCTCTGAAGACTAATATTGATGCAATTGACGATGCAGATAGGATAAGGAAGAAAGAAAAGAAACTCAAAGAGGACCTCTGCATCGCAATCCATCACATAGTAGATCCCTCAATTGCTGAGAACCCGAACAAGGCTACTCAAGATTTATGATCGATTTGCATTCATGAACTGTATATACATGTACTGTAAATTTGTAAATAGTTTCATAAGTCACGTATTATATAAACTTTGTAAATATCACCTGATTTGTGTTCCTTTCCTGTAATGTTCTGTAGCGTTTGTTTGATAGCTTATACCACAACTTATGTGTATACTGAACCTCTCATTCTTCTCTGTTGTTTTGATTTTCCTAAAAAGTATGAAGTAAAAAACATTTCTTATTATTAGCCGGAAATTTGTGTATAAGTCTATGCATATCATTTGTGCAGATTAACAGATCATTATGTTAATCATATGCAATGTAGTTTATATTTGGTCAAAATGTCAAAATCCCATCTTGGGTCATGATGAGAAATTTTAACCACATTACTAGAGTATCCAAAGTTTGTTGTTGGAAAATCCTTTCTCGAAGCAAGGTTATAAATATTAGAGAGTCATCCTATGGAGATAGTTAATAAAGACCTAAATATTAAAAAGTCAAGAAATCATTATTTGAATGTTTGTAGTAGAAATCCAATGACCCAAACATGGGTATTAATAAAATTTGAAAGCTTGGAAGTCTGAGACCCAAATTCAAGTATTTATGATCTTCTTGATAAAAGTCATTGACCTAGATTTGGGCATTAGTAGTGAAAAATCAGAAATCCGTAACCAAAATTCACAAGCCCATATTAGGGCATTAGTGATGTGTGAGCAAAAATCCACAATAGAAGTCTCAAGCCCAGATTATTGCATTAATAGGTAATAGTTTCGAAACACAGATTCGGGTATGAAAAAGGCAGTAAGTGATTAATAAATACCCAAGACCCAGATTCAGGTATTAGTAAATGAAGTTCAAAAAATGAAAGTCCCTAAACCCAGATTCGCGTATTAATAAGTGGAGTTCTGTTTTACTCCTTTGATTCTATCTTCTTTGACATGTATGAACCCTATAGTACTTGTATGTAATTGAAATTTAATCGGTTGCCCCTTGAGCTTGGATGTCTTAGTCCATAAACTGATATGCCACTTCTTGGGCCTAGACATATTAATCTTCTGGAGATATGTCGCTTCTCTGGATTAGACATCTCAGTTCATAGCTTGATGAGCCTCTTCTCGGGCTTGGACATCTTAGTCCAATGTTTGATGGGCTACTTCACAGGCTTGGAAATCAAAGTCCATTGTTGTCGGGTGCTCTTTGTTTGCTCATTCTTAGAGGCTAGAACCAAGGACTTACCTAACCTCCCTCCAAGAGGCTCCTTGACTTGACCAGAGGCGCAATCAAGGTCTTGTCCGATGCTTTATCCTAGCGATAACGTGGCACGGATAAAGGCTTACTCCGATCTCCCGCAAAGAGGCACCTTTTCCTGGCCATAGATTGGCGTGGACAGGGGCTTGTTTATGTTTTATCTTTGACATAGCGTAGCTTGGATAAAGGCTTACTCCATCCACCCTCCAGGAGGTGCCTTGACCTGACCAGTGGCGCGGCCGAGGGCTTGTCCGGTGCTTTAACTTGGCTATAGCATGGCGCGGTTAAAGGTTTACTTCGCCCTCCCTCCAGAAGGTTCTTTGCCCAAGCCAATTTGGTGTGGACAAAGGCTTTCTACCGTCATAGGAAGTATCCAAATGCAAGGAGTTTTTCACTCCCAACCATGTAGATTTTTCTAAGAAAAGTTATTCTTTATTGACTTTGCTCGTTCAATATTTCTTTACAAATTCATTACTCTTTCCTTGACGGAAGGAGTCGATTATCATCCTTTCTAGGGCCCTTCAATGATTAGTCTTATGTCCATTCATCATGTGATAATGGCAGTAGGGTCCCTCTAGATTCCTTTCATATTTTGGCTACTTTTTCTGTGATGGCCATTAATTAAGTTCATCCTAGGTTAACAAGTAGACATTCTTTATGGATGTTGTTAAGTTGCAATCTTTAGGAAGTCCAAACTTTAAACTTGTTTCTTGAGGATGGCTTTTTGATTTCTTGTTTCTTGGCCTTGTAGTTTCACATTCTTCGATTGCCTTTATTTTCGATACTCTTTGGAGTTCTCACATCGGAAGTGTTTTTGTTGCAGTTTGTTTCCATATATGTGCAAAGGCATTATAGTCAGTCATTATCTCTTTTAAAAAGATTGTCACTTTGGTATAATTTTGAATAGCTCTCCTCATTTAACTGAATAAACTGTCGCTTCCATTTTTCATTTTCCTAATGCCAAAATAGGGGTGGGGCCAATATGAAAGGCATTCAAACTTCACTTCTCTGGATTATATGATTACGCTCTTTTCTCCTTTATAATCAATAGAGCCTTCAATCTTTGAATATGCTCTTCATATTGGTTGGAATCATTGATTGTTCTTGGGGAGAATCCTATCAAATGTGGTTCAGAAGATCCTTGCTCGGATCTTTTAATTCTTCTAGCCATAATGTTGTTAGTCCGAAGTAGATAAGCCTGAAATTGAGTTGAGCTGGGTTAGAGATAAGTGGGGTTTGGTGTTCAAACAAGTTGGAGGTTCAGGCCCTCGTTCTAGCGCTAAAATATTAACAAAAAATCTTGTCAAAAGATAAGGTTAATCCATCTTTGATTTCCTTTAGGAAAGTCAAGGAGAGTAGATTGTGTATGTTCTCTTTGGTTATCCTTTCGAATAGACTACGATAGTGAAAACTTGTTAAAATCAACCTTTCGATCCCGTCGGAACGGTTAATTTCTTTACTCAATATAAGGGATTAAGGTTTCGACCCTATCGAAAGCTGTGGCCTTAAGTGTCTTGGGTTTGGATTGGGAATCCAAAGTCAAAGTATATTGGTATAAGGATTCGACCTTGTCGAAAGCAGAAATCTTAGGAAAGGTGTCCTAAAGTCTATAGCTGGTATTACTTAAGAATATAAGGGATTCGAACCTTTCGATATGGTCGATACCTGTAACATGAGATTAGACCTAATAAAGGCTTGTATAACAATTAAGTAAATAGGAAAATTGAAGGCTTCCCTTTCTTAGCTCAAAAAAGATTTAATTACTTAATTTACCTAATTATATTTACAAATTAGTTTTTTATAGCCTTTAGAATTAAGAAAATACAAGTTTAGAATGACTGATTTTGGATCCCTAAAACCAAACCCATCGAGTCTTATTTCTAAATGCGGGTAAGCATTTTTTGACCCCAATGCTTTCGACTTGGTCGAAAGGTGGCTACCGTATTGTCTTTAGAATGCTTTCACCTATGTCGAAAGGGATGGTTGTGCCTTTCTTCTCTGTGTTGCTTTGTAGGAGTCTTCGAATCTACGATAGAGTTTATCTAGTGGTTTCGAATGTGTTGCAATACTAATGGTTTCGATTCAATTTGTTGCTTCTGAACTTCTGCATGTGACTTGATGTGGAACCACCTTGGATAATAATGGCTTCGACCAGTTTGAAAGGCTTGATTTGGCTTTCGACATAGTTGCTTCAGCAAATGCATGTTTCTGAGTGGCTTGAATGAAGGTGAATCCTTTGGTTTTGAAAGGTTTGGTGCGTATATAAAGAGTTTCCCTTCTTTGTCTTCAATCGGTGTAGCTTTGACTCATTCAAAAGGTCTTCATGCATATAGAATCGTCTTCTTCGAAAGGTAGTCACTGAAGAGGAAGGGTGCTTTCGACCCCTTCGACCCCTTTGAAAGGTTGAGAATGTTCTAGACTTTGACTGTAGTATCCTTTCGACCTCTTCGAAAGGCTCTAAAGCTTTTGGACTTTTGCTGCAGCATCTCTTCGACTCCTCGAAAGGTTTAGCTAGAGTCCTTTTCCATTTATTCTTCCTTGTCTTTTGTTCAACGTGGTTCCGACTAGGTCGAAAGGAATTTTAGTAGTAACACTCCTAGTCTCTGAACTTGCTCACTCCTTCAAATATAAGTTTCTTTGGAGGATTTGCCCAAAAGATTTGGTTGTCTAAGTTTCTAATCATAACCAACCGGACAAGATGATTCAGAATTTCAGCATTTAAGGAGGGAAGGACGAACTCTAAAGCCATCAACTCCAATGATAAGAGATAAGTGTACACGTTGGGAGAGAGTTGAACCGGAGCAATTCTAAGGTAAGGTAGGAACTTAGATAAGAATTCCTGAAAAGGAAGGAATCCACCGTGCTAGATATGGATTGTAGTGTAGGCAAAGAACCCTTCAGGAGGGCTATTGGTGGTATCATTTTTAGTAGGTGGAATGGCTTCCACACCAATGATCCCAAGGTCATTAAGGCTTGCATCCACTTCATTCTGAATGGATATCAAGGAACACTTTGAGGTAGCTTCAACCTTCTTTGGGAAACTCATGATTATGCCAAATGAAAATGTTCTAGCTTGAAATTACAGTTTATTATGAAGTTAAAATTGTTTCAAAGATTACTAGAAACCTATCACAATAATTTGGACATCAACCAAGATATGAAACTTCATATTCTTGAAAGAATGTTAAAGTTAGAAAAAGAGATTTACTAAGCTTTCGACAGAGTCAGAAAGGAAATAGAAGTTCACACTTTACAAACCCCCTTCAACAATTTCAAAATCCCAAGTATAAACATTCACCGAGATTTCGGCAGGGTCGAAAGGGAGGAAATGTATGTCCAACCAACCCTCTTTAATAATGTCAGAAGCTTTATAGAAGCTTTGTTATTAGAGGGGAATAATTAAAACCTACACAACAAATTCAAATAAAGTATACACTACCAATATTCAATAAACAAGTGAAAGGACCCTTCGACACTATTGAAACCTATAACCTTAATTTTACCAGGGGAACATGAATACTATCAAAACCTTATATACCAATTAAGTCGAAAGGTTTTAAGTTGAAGTCATATAAAAGGACTTGGAACGTTCGTCGATATGGCAGAAATATGATAATAGGAGGTTTCGACCAATTAGTTATAGAAGGTTTCAACAGAATCGAAAGGAATGCAAGGTTTCAAAAGCATACCAACAACTGAATTTCAACCGAAACAATAGGTTTTGACTAAGTCAAAACGTTTACTTAATATGTAACTTATACAAAGTATGATTTCTCTAATTCAACTTATACAAAATATGAAAGTAAGTATGTATTAAATGGTGCGAAACTCATAAACAAAGTTTATGCTATCGAAAGGATGCACTGGATAATTATTTTAAAGGACATGTTAGCCAACCTCTTCGAAAGGTACCTCAAACGGAAAACTACTTTCGGAGAGGTCCACTTCATACTAATTCATCAATCGTTCGACAAGGTCAATTAAATTTGGCACTATGTTACCTTTCAACCTCATCGAAAGGGGCTAAAAAAGAAAAGTAGTAAAATGCCACCTTAATCCCTGTCGTAGGGGTAGAAAGGTAAAACCCAAGCGCCAAATTTCAATTCGTACAACTCATGAATTCTTGATGAAGTAAACCAAAGACCCCTTCTTTCCGAAACCCAATCTAAACCTAGAAATTTTAAAGCTAATAAACAAATGGGTTTAGAAGCTAATCAAATAATTCAAATTTTGAAATATTCGAGATAAAGGTTCGAATTTTCTAAAAAACACAATAGTAATGAAATCTGAATCAAGTGAGATTATAACGGTGATTAATAAAAAAAGGTAAATCAAATCAAACCATGAAACTAAATTAAATGATGCTTTCAAGCAAATAAGAACTCAAACAGTTACCAGTAAAAAAAACAATAATTAAAAGTCCAAACTGTGAAAGTTTGTGAAATTGAAATTTACTGTAAAATGAAGAAGGGAAAGATTAAAAAAAATGTAAACATACTTTAGATATAGATTTTTGATTGTGGAAAAAAACTATTTGAAAGTTTGAGAACTTTGATTTTGTTCGAAGTTTATTTCGTTTGCAAGTAAATAAAAGAAGAGAAGAGGAGAACATGATTTATAAGCAAAGTCAGTAACGATGGCGAGCCATTCGATTAGACTTAAATGAATGATCCAGATTCATGCTGGAATACCGAAAGGTAGGAAACATTCAGGGATTCGAAATGATTGACTTCGAAATTCAAGGGCATACCTTCGCAAGGGGTGAGGGGAAAATGCTACTACCAAATATTCTTTTGACTGTTTCGAAACCAGATTGAATGAAAGACAAAGAAGAAAAGGAGAAAGAAGCTCCAGAAAGACCTTTCGAATAAGTCGAAGGGATGCTACATTCATATTCTGAAGTGTCATAATCTTTCGAATGGGCCAAAAGGGTCGAAAGTACGCTTCTGCTTCAATGAACACCTTTTGAAGCATGTGCTTCCGCATGCATGAAGACCTTTCGAAGGAGTTAAAGCGATACCTTTCGAAGTTAAGGAATGACAACCCTTTATATGCGCGCCAAACCTTTTGAAACCAAATGTTTCGCCTTCATTCAAACTACTAAGAGACATGCCTTTATCAGAACAACCATTTCGAAAGCCAAACCATGCCTTTCGAACTGGTTAAAGTAATTAATAACCAGGGAAGGTTCTGCATCAAGTCATAAGCAAAAGATTGGAAGCTATTAATGGTGATGAAACCATTAGCATTTTAACACCTTCGATACCCTTGGAGATAGCTTACCAACAAAGTCGAAAGCTCCTACAAAGCAACATAATGAAAAAAGGCGCAACCATCCCTTTCAACAAAGAAGGAAGCATTCAAGCCGATTCGAAAGCATTGCAGAGGGATGCACCAGCGTTAATGGAATCGAAAGCATTCTAAATATAATTCTGAAGCCGCCTTTCGACCATGTCGAAACCATTAGTTCAAAAGGTGCTTGCCCGCATCAATAAATAAGACCCAAGGGGTCTTGTTTTGGGGATCCGAACTCAATCATTCTGCACTTGTATTTTCTTAGTTCTACAAAGTTGTAAACCCTATTTTGTAAATTGAATTGGGGAAAATTGATCAATAAAGGCTTCTTTGAGTTAGTAAAGGGAAGACTTCAATATTCTTGATTACTTAGTTGTTTCGAAATCTTTTATAAGTTCTAACATTGTTTTCCAGCTATCGACCCCATCGAAAGACTTCTTCGAACCTGGTCGAAACCCTACCAACTTTGAGTGATCCTAATCCTTAAATCCAAATCATCATACATCAAACTTGCGCCTTCTTGTGGATCAAATCCTAAAACCTGACCAGTCTCACCTCAGATCCTAGACCTAAACTCAAGTCGCGAGGAACCCAACTTTCGACAAGGTCGAAACCCACCTAACTGAACTTTGCCCTTGAATCCTTAGAACTATCCTTTAGGGTTTCGCAACTGCTTCGAAAGGATTATTTCGAAGGGATAATCAATCTACTCCATTCCGTTCGAAATTCCTAAAAGAGGATAATTTAAGCCTTACGACCAAGTTAAAAGGTCAATAAAGTGGAAATTACACAATATGGATTGATTCGAAAGGTGGTCTGAAGAAGGCATTGACATCCTAGCTCCCTCCAACAAATCAAAAGAGACCTAAAAGACCAACCTTTCAACTTTGTGATGTTGACAAGTTTTCTTGTTAAAACTAATTTTTTTAACTTATGTAATATGCTTATGTACATTATTAATTATATCTTATTTAATTGATTTTAATGAATAATTTAATTGAAAATTTTAATTAATTATTTTAGAAAATTCATTTTATTTTATTTTATTCCTATTAAACAATTTAAACTGAATACCAGCAATAACATTACAGTTTCATGTATATACATGTGTCAGTATATATATGTGTATTTATTCTATTAATTATCATTTAATTAATTTAAGTTAATTAAAATAATTTTTAATTAATACAAAATTTATAAATTTCAAAAAATTATTTACCTTAGACATCTTAAGATAAACACACATATATCATTATATACATTTTGTTTTATTTAATTAACATTTAATTAATTAATTATTTCTTTATCTAGTTTATTAAATAATATAGGTAAAAATTTGAAATTAGTTTATTAGTTTTCAAAACAATTTTTGGAAAAATATTTTATAACATTTATAAAATGTAAGTTACTTTTAAATTTAACTTTTAAATTCAAATCATATTTTAAATTTTCAAACATATTTTGAAAATTAGCCCAAGGCCCAAATCAACTAGGGCCTTTATAATAGGGATAACCTTTGGGCTTACTTTATCCTTCGAGCTAGGATAGTAGCTAGTAAGTAGAGTACTTGTTACCCAAACCCAACCATAGACATGGACATTCTAGTCGCCAACTTAATGGGCAGACATTAATTAATTAGCTGCAACATTGCTAAGTTTTGCTGCCTAGAGTATTGAGCTATTATATCATTAAAGGAAGTGAGAAAGTCGGAATTGGATGAAATAGATAGGTTTTAAAAAATATTCCTATTTTGGATCTATCTAGCCTATGAAGTCTAAACAGTTTATTAGTTTCAATCTAATGTAGTTTTAAAAAAAAATTATTTTATTTGAAAGAAGATTTAATTAATTTGTATTTTAATCGATTTGTGATTTATGTTAAGATGATTATATAAAATATATTCTTGTGTATATTAGTTACTTGTTTTATATTATTGCCTTGGTAAGTGAAGAGTCAAGATAATATACATGGAAACAAATAAATATGTTGTAAATACAAAGAGGGTGTAAAAATTAAGAGTAAAACTTGCTACTTTTATAAATAATTCACTGTATTTTATATATTAAATTATAAAAAGGTTATATTTTATATGTACTTTGCGGGCATTTGTTGTTGGACGTTGAAATGACGTGTTCATTTATATTTTTGCGAGAAAAGCGAGCAACAATCATGTGTAGCTAATTCTATGCATCGCTATGAATGAATGTTTAATTTTGGGAAAATATTCATGGGGCACAATAATGCATAGGAAATTTTCCAAGCGTGGCTGATGCCCTACTTACTAATATTGATCGAATAATTTTAGGGGAATATTTTGTATCTAGACATAACTTTGAGTATTTTAGAACAATAAGAGGAAGACCACCAAGAGAAAATGAAGATAAATTTTTTAAACCTACATTCGTAGTCTTGTGATGTAAAAAGATCCATCACTGCCCCACCCCATTTAACTCAGGCACTCACAAAGGCAATTTTCAAATTCAAGTTTTTAACTCATTTTAAAAGATTATTACATATCTCCGCAAATATCAGGCTGCTAAAGTGCGGCTGCCAATGATCGAACCATCTTCTTCTACTGGGGAGGTAAGAATCCTTGCAAATTGCACTTAAGCTGGGGAGAAACCCTCGAACCCCCTCCCTCTAATAGAGAGATAATTTTGTAAGGAGAATACCCGAACTTTATTATAATTTTTGTTCCTTTTTTACTTGGCTATAAATTGAGACATCACACATTTTTAAGAGTATTACACGTATCAAATGGATAGTAGATATGTATTTGATCTGGTTGTTGAAAATTAGTTTATATCATTGTTGTAACATCACATTATTTTGGACAATTCAAATCGACAATAAGTCCACACATGTTAGACTTGAATACTTCAAAATAGTGGATTGTTAGGAAAAATTTGGATCAAATAAAATCAAACACAGAATCACAGACAAAGAATATCAGAATAACTCGCAGTGGAAATAAAACACCATAGTAGTTAATGAAGCTACTACATACATCCTCTCAAAACAGATACAAAATATCATAGTCTGAAAACAAATACAACAGAAGTCTGAATACATAAGTCAACTAATACAAAAGCAAAGGCTGAATAGGATATAACTAAAATGGAAATAGATGAGAAGATAGACAAATAAGCTCCAGCAAATCTCTAGCTCCCGAAGATGAATCAAAGCTGTAATACTCAGGCTGACCCGAGCATAAAGCAAAACACAAACACTCGAGATGGGACATACATACTTATACAATGTAAACCAACTCAAGTGAACTATAATAGCAATGCACAGGTAACTTAAAGGATGCTTGGGATTGCCCATCCTTTAAGGATCCGTTAAACTATCTACTAAGCAGTAATATACGTCATTATAATAATAGTAAACTATAAAAAGGTAATAGTGTTAATGTGACTGGGGTAGCGCAAAGCATACAGCAATCGCCAACTCTAGCCACACTCCCAAATCGAAGGAGCGCATCAAATCAATCATAAGGTAATAGAGTGTCATACGAAGAAGTGTGCTCGTTTATACGTCAAACAGAACGTCGCCAACCACCTACTTCATTCCCGAAACTCCACCGCATACATGGTGGTTAAAGTGGTTTCGGTATTGGCGGTGAGTATGACAATATCCAATCCCGGTCTCTTCAACAACCAAATCGTTATTATAACCCGTGGTTATAAATTTTCAAAAATGGTTTATATTTCAATCAAAATAATTCATTTAAACCATTTAAAAGTGAAGTCATTATACTTCAAATCAAATATTCAATTCCCAAAATTTTAGCAATTTCTAAGTTCGTTTATTCAATTATAATATTTCAAAACATTGTATTCAGCATTCGCAGCACTTAGAAAATGCTGCTGTAAGTATAGTGATGAAATTGAAAACAACACAATTCAAAAACAGTAGCACTTATAAACTACGGCTGTAGATACAATGGTAACTTGAAAATAGTTCATTGTTGGAAACAACAACACTTATAAACTACTTCTATAGAGACAATAGTAGAT
This sequence comes from Allium fistulosum, assembly GCA_030737815.1. Taxonomy (NCBI): domain Eukaryota; kingdom Viridiplantae; phylum Streptophyta; class Magnoliopsida; order Asparagales; family Amaryllidaceae; genus Allium; species Allium fistulosum. The sequence goes on along the minus strand of CM060904.1, from coordinate 208,245,630 downwards.
TTGGAGAATAATACATGGAAACCACAACATTTCTGGAATGCTACAATTTCTGTTATAAGTTTTACAATGACATTATAAATAATATATCTTCAACTTTTATCATTTTTAACTTATCAAACTTATCTCAACTTTCAAAATTATTTATTTGGATATCATTTAACTTATAATTTAAAAAAAATAACATTTTATTAATAAATATCCAATTTAATTATAATTAATTTATTTTAAGTCAAAATTCACTATAATTTGCTTAACTTTCCTTTTAACAAATAACTTAATATTTCCTATTACTCTAAAAATATCCAATTCATAAATAAAATATTTTAATTACTAAGTTAATCTTAAAATTCCATTTTAACTCAAATTTCAATTATTACGTTAAATAAAATTTAAATTTACAATTTAAACGATTTATCAACTTATAAAATTTTAACTTATAGAAAATCACTATTTAAATCATTTAAATCCATTTTAAGTCAAAATTTAATATATATTTTTTTACATTTAAAAATACTTCATAATTTTAAAAAAATCATTTTAAAATTAACCACGGGTCTATATAATATTTCTAACTTAGGTCAAGTGATACGGATAATATATCATTTCAATCCGTAATTAGTTAAAGTTAAAATACCGGGTTTTATCATTTCAAACCCGCAATCCCAAGTCAAATAAAAATCGCTCGAGCCTATCATTTTAGCTCGTAACGACTTTTCCCTATTCTAAAGTCCGTTCAGGTATGTATCATTTCAACCCATAGTGATTCTATACTAATAGGGAACTTACAGTGTGAGAAATAGAAAATAAATAAACAGTAAAACATATCATATGATGTCAGGTGATGTAACATGTATATAAACAGGTAATGTCATCATATGATGTCAAATAACAGGCACATGTGAACATATAACATGGCATATCAACTACAACAATTCATGTGACATTGTTTCACATTTATATAAGTACGGTTTGTTGAGAGTGATAAACTCACCTATAAAGCTAGAGATCAAATTCAAAACAAAATTCAAACTCCGCAAAGCACGAAAAGCACGACTAGATTCGAGGAGTAGATGATGAGCAAAGGTGTAGATCTTGCAAAAAAATAAAATAAAAAAATATAAGTATATATATTAAGTAACAAAAGAATGCAAGAATTAACAAAGCAAAAGAAAGACAAGTGGAAAACAAGACTTGTACAAACAAGTGGCCCGACCATAACACAAAGGCTCAACCACCAAGGCATAGGCTCGGCCATGGTTCATATCTGAGCAACATACACGGCCGTGGTCTAAAATTTGGAAGCAAAGCAAAGGAAGTTGAAAGGGGTAGGAGTTGTGAATGTAAAGAGACAAGGAGATGGAAGGTCTTGGGTCAAGTGGTTCGGCCTAGTGCAAAAGTGGTTCGGTCTAGTGTTCAAGCAAGGGGTCAGGTGGTCTGGTAGTCAGGCTATGGTCATGTCAGGTCGTCTCATGTGCTGGAGGAGGTGGTGGCAGTTGTGGTGGAGGCCGAGGAAAGCATGGAGATGATGGTGTGTATATGAGTTCGGCTAGGGTTTTTGTGCATGGGATGTGATGGATTGGTCACGGCTATTGGTCGGTGGATGTGGTGGTGCTGACCGTGGAAGGTGGAGGAGGTGATGGTCGGTGGTGAGCAGTTCAGGCCTGGTGGTGATCATATTCGAGAGGCCATGCATAGTTTGTAAATAAAGAAGAAGAAAAAGAAAAGAGAAGGAGAAAGAGAAACCATGGAAAACTTACAGCAAATTTTGTTTCTCAGGTGATAAAATGAAATGAGTTGTTGAACAAAAATTCTTGTACGTGAATAGTAAAGTGAGAAGTGGAGTTTGTACGGCTATGTAGAGAGCACCTAGAAAATGAAGAGGTTAGGAAAATGTAAAGGCAATAATGCAACCTATGCCTCTTGAATTTCTAAAGCCCACTATCACAAGCCCAATTCAAACAAATTCTACACAAATAAAATATACAAAGCCCAAGCAAAATAAAAGATGGAAAATAAACAAAAAAATGAACAATGAAAATACAGAGAAAGATTTTGCTTGTAAACTGCTGAATTTATCAATATCTAAAAAGTTTAAAACAGAATTTGACGAAACGAAAAGCAGAACGAATATCAGAATAAAATACAGTTTCAAAGAAAAAGATTAGAAAATAAAAATTCAAATTTAAAAATTTCAACTGAAAGTCAAAGTTTGACCAAATTTGACCAAAATATAAATTTTCAAGAAAATCAATATTTAATTATATTTGGAAAAAAAATTAGAAACAGAATCCAAAATACAATGGAAAAATTCCAAACTTTCCATTTAAAATGATTAAAAATCAAAGTTTCAAATAAAACTGAATTAAAAAAATTGTTAAAATTATGGGTTGTTACACTCTCCCCCACTCAAAACTTTTCATCCTCGAAAAGGAAGAAGGTCGGAGAATAGAAACAACTAGAAAGAAAAATAGGTTGAAAGACAAGGATAAACAATTAATTTAAAACTGTATAAATTTCAATTATAATTATTTAATATTTAATGATTTGGTTAAACCGATTTTATTATATCCATAAATAGTCATTCGATTCAAATTTGTTAGTTCAAAAGTAAACAATATTTAAAACATTTTGGATTACTTAGAAAGGAAAAATAAATGGTCAAAATATCCTTTATATAATACTTTATCAAAATACTTTTATAACTCGATGTCTTAACAAGGTTATCCTCGTTCCTGCAGACCCTGGCCATGCGTTGATCAGGCACAAAGCTAGAATTCTCCAAGTACTTAGTAGACTTGTTTCAACACCCAGTGAAAATACTGGAAAAACCTTTAAAACCGATATGGAAAGTACAATCCAAACAAATCAAACGAATCAAACCGAATCATGGATCGCAGATACACAATGGTTACGCCTGAATCCCCCAGGAAACATCCATACCTATAGGCCATCACAGCCTTGCGAATTACGCCATGATAACAACTGTAGACCGTAGATACAAAACGGTTATGCCTGGATCACCCAGTGATGCAGCAGCGGATAACGAAAACTATAAATCTGTGAAAGTAGCGATCGATGGAGTAGAAGATACCGAAAGGCCCAAATTCGTTGATCCGAAGATACCGAATTCTAGCTATCCCAAACACGTTGATAGCGCACTATACCGTGTTTAAAGATCTATGATTCTTCGTACGTTGATCTAGCGCACTAGATACCGTGAATTGGCTTCAGCAGTCATTGAATCGAGCACACTCGATTAACCGAAAGTGGAGATAGGAGATTACACTCAACTACCAATTTAAGAAGAGTCACAAAGCTCTCAAACAAAAGTTTTATTCAAAAATCAACCACCTTTACAAATGAGACCACCCGCCTATTTATATGCTTACAATTCAACACACACAATTCTGTACAACACTTAGGTCGGCCACGACCTTAAAACATCACGACCTAAAAACATCACGACCTAAAAAGGAAACAAACAAATACAGTGCAACATATACGAGTTACAATATTTACATCAACACATTACAAACCATCACGACTTACGACCTAAACATGAGCGACCTAAAAATGTAAGACAGCGACTCAAGAAATCCAGGCGGCATGAGCTTCAGCGACTTAAACAATCGGCGACCTAAAGCTTCTCGCGACTTATCTTAGGTCGTACGTCGTTCACAGCGACCTATCGTAGGTCGTAGTTCGAGAACGTTTTCACTCGAAGCATTGGAGCGACCTAAAATGAGCGACCTAACTTCCCATATCTTCCCACGACCTAGCATAGGTCGAAACATATCTCCGCGACCTAAAGTAGGTCGTAGCTCCTCTCCGCGACCTAACTTAGGTCGTAACTCGTTAGCTCGTTCGCAGGCCTTCACGATGAATCCATTAACTCGTGTGCCCTCTTTACTAGGTCGTGAGCGACCTAAAATTTCGTTAAGTCGTGAGCGACCTAGGACTTCAACTTTCGACTTATTTCCAAATTTTAGCTCGTTAGCTCGCGAGTCTCCACTAGGTCGTTTGCGATCTTCACTATGTCGCTCCAGCGACTTAAAGAACTCGTTAGGTCGTTCGCGACCTAATACTTGGGCTGCATCATCCTTCCCCGGTTGGGAAAAATTCGTCCTCGAATTTGCGCCTTCCTCTTCCACAACAAGCTCATCCCCATGATACGGTATAAGATGTTTAACATTAAACACGTCAGAAGTGTACACATCCTCCGGCAGCTTCAACTTATAAGCATTTTCATTGATCCGTTTCACAATCGTTACATGACCAATTTTTCGAGCTTTAAGCTTATTGTATGCTCCCACTGGAAAACGATCTTTCGTTAAGACAACATATACTAAATCTCCTTTATTAAATTAAACACTTCTTCGCTTCGAATCCGCAGATCGTTTATACTTTTCATTCGCTTTCTCCAATCGTTCCTGAATGATTTTATGACACTCTGCCAATCCATCAACAAAATCAACAGCCCGTTTAACTGTTCCCTTTGGTTGTGGTACTATTGTCAAATCCAAAGGCCCCTTTGGTAAACTTGAATATACAATCTGAAATGGACTGAAACCCGTACTACGGTTTATAGCATGATTATGAGCGAACTCTGCTTGACATAACTTCATATCCCAACTCTTCAGATTATCTTTCACCAGGCACCGCAACAAATTTCCCAAAGATCTGTTAACAACTTCAGTCTGACCATCGGACTGCGGATGGTAAGCACTACTGAAATTTAACTTTGTTCCCACCATCTTCCACAAACTCAGCCAAAAATGACTTAAAAAACTAGTATCCCGATCAGAAACAATGGATTCTGGTAAACCATGTAAGCGATACACTTCTTTAAAGAATAACTCGGCAACACGGACGGCATCCGCTGTCTTCTTACAAGCGATGAAATGCACCATCTTCGAGAACCTGTCCACTACAACATATATCGAATCATTTCCCCTCTGAGTTCTCGGTAATCCCAAAACAAAATCCATACTGATATCAACCCACGGTCTAATTGGCACGGGTAACGGCATATACAATCCCGCATTCATCGCTGTCCCTTTAGACACTTGGCAAATATGACATCTCTCCACGAACTTTCCAACTTCCCGCTTCATCGAAGGCCAATAATAAGATTGAGACATCAATTGCAAAGTACGATCTCAGCCCACATGACCTTCCTCATGCAACTCCTTTACAATCTTCATACGTAAGCTGCACTCCGGTATACATAATCGATTTCCCTTAAAAATAAAACCATCGACCATTACATACTCATCCGTCTTCCCCTCCTTGACTTCATCTACATACTTTGCAAAGTAAGGATCATCAACAAATAACTCTGGCAACACATCAAACACTATCACCTCAACCTTCAGTGTAGTCAACACATGATTCCTTCTGCTCAATGCATCTGCAACTCGATTTGTAATTCCCGATTTATGCTTCACCACAAATGTAAATTGTTGTAAGTATGCAATCCAAGAAGCATGCCTTGCTGCATCTTGTCCTGTCCCTGCATATGCTTCAACGCTTCATGATCAGTATATAAAACAAATTCTTTATGAAACAAATAATGTCTCCAATGTTTCACAGCTTGCACGATAGCATAAAATTCAACATCATATGTATTATATCTCATCTTTGCTCCTGATAACTTCTTACTGAAATATGCAATAGGACGTCCCTTCTGACTCAACACCCCACCAATCCCAACTTTAGATGCATCAGTATGTAACTCAAACAACAACTGAAAATCTAGTAATACTAGAATTGGTGCTGTCGTCAAAAGTTCTTTGATCCGCTCAAAAGCAACCCCTGCATCCTCCGACCATGAAAATTGTTTCCCCTTCATACAATCAGTAACTGGTGCCATCACACTACTGAAGTGTGGAATGAACCTTCTGTAGAATGACGCCAAACCATGAAAACTTCTAACTTCTGTTATCGTCCTGGGCTGTGGCCAATTTCTGATTGCTTCAACTTTATTCTGATCCACATTTATACCTCCTCTGTATATAACATATCCTAAAAATAAAACACTATGCGTCATGAACACGCATTTCTTCGTTGCTGCATAAAATTGTTCCTGTCGTAGTACCATCAACACTTCTTTCAGATGTTGCAAGTGTTCTTCTAGACTTCCACTATATATCAGTATATCATCAAAATACACCACTACAAACTTCCCAATGAATGGTCTAAAAATTTGATTCATCACCCGCATGAATGTACTCGGTGCATTCGAAAGACCAAACGGCATAACCAGCCATTCGTACAACCCTTCATGTGTCTTGAACGCTGTTTTCCATTCATCTCCTGGTCTGATTCGAATTTGATGATAACCACTTTTCAAATCAACCTTCGAAAATATAGCAGCTCCACTAAGTTGATCTAACAAGTCATCCAGTCTAGGCATAGGAAATATATATCTCACTATAATCTTGTTCATTGCCCGACTATCGGTGCACATTCTCCACATCCCATCCTTCTTGGGTAACAACAAAGCTGGCACAACACAAGGACTCAAACTTTCCTGCACACGCCCCTGTTCAAGCAATTCTTCCACTTGCCTTCTCAACTCCTCATGTTCTTTTAGACTCATTCTGTACTGTGGCCTGTGTGGTAACACAGCTCCTGGAACAAGATCAATTTGATGTTGAATGTCCCTCAACGGCGGTAACTCCGTTGGCAACTCTTTAGGAAATACATCATAAAATTCTTCCAGCACTGGTTTCACTTCTTCAGGGATCTCAACCACTTCATGACTCTCACATCCAATCAACAAAAATACTTCAGGCTCCTCTTCTACTTCCTTCACGAACTCCTTCAAAGATAGCAAAGTTTTAAGCTCTTCAATCTCCTCCAACTTGCTTTCCTCTTGTTGTCGTTTCTTGGGAACTAAAGTAATCTTGGTGCCTTCAAACATGAAACTATAGATGTTTGTATGTCCATCATGTTGTACCGCTCTATCATATTGCCACGATCTTCCCAACAACAGATGACATACGTCCATATCTACAACATCACACCAAATTTCATCCTTGTATTTCTTCCAAATTGAAAAATTAACACAAGCTCTTCGACTAACTTTCACCTCCCCACCTTTCCTCAACCAAGCTAACTTGTACGGTTTCGGATGCTTCTCTGTCTTCAATGATAACTTCTTCACAGCTTCTGTAGAGATAATATTATCACAGCTTCCCGCATCGATGACAAATTTACAAACCCTTCCCAAGATAGTGCATGTAGATTGAAAGATGTTACTCCTTAAACAGCTAGTCTCTTCCTCCTGCTTTGGTGTCAAGCAATTCTTCCTCATCATTAAAGTATACCCATCATCTCCCGACAACAATTCTTCCTCCTCAACTGGTAATCGATTAGAACATTCAGCCTCCTCATCTTCATCCTCAACTTCAGCTATCATTGCTCGTTTCTTTGGCTTTGGACATTCATTGCTCTTGTGACCAAGCTCTTGACAATTGAAACATTTGATACCACTATTGACTCTGGTCTTCGCAACTTCATTAACAACTGGTTTTGCAACAACCTTTGAAACATTCACATTGCTACTAGCCCCTTTCACTTGACTGTTGGAATTTGTAAACACACCACCACCCCGTCTCCCTTGTTTCTCCCAAGCTAGAGCTTTCTGATGTGCTTCAGCAACAGATCTGGGATCAAACATATTCACCATGTCTTGAATCTGCATTCTCAACCCTCCAACAAATCTAGCTGTTAGCTGCTCCTCTATTTCCATGATATCATTCATGGCAATAAGCTGATAAAATTCATCTGCATAGTCATTAACAGTCTTCGTTCCCTGTCTCAAGTTCTGCAAACGTTGATGCATAAGAGACTGATAATTATATGGTAAAAATGTAGCTTTCATCAACTTCTTCATCTTCTCCCAAGATTCAATCTTTGACTTTCCTATCCTCTCCCGTGTAAGTTTAGTTTGCTGCCACCATGCCATAGCTCTTCCTCTCAAACGTGTAGCAACTAACTTCACTCTCCTATGCTCGGGAACTTCCTTAAAGTCAAAAATCTCTTCGACATTAGACAACCAATCAAGAAATTCGTCAGGTTGCATACCACCTTTGAATTCTGGAATTTCAGTTTTCATCCCCGACTCACAACGTCGATCATCCTAAGCATCCCGATATGCATTTCTTACTAGGTCTCGATCTAATGAATGAACGCTACATCTACCACCATCTTCATTAAAAACAGATGTACTTCGATAACGATCTCGACCACCCTCATTTCTACGATCTTGCATATCTCTTCTACTATGTCGTTCTTCATCATGATATGGCTCATACTCAAACTCACGTTGAGTTCTTCTTTCATCATCTTTATACTCATGGTGATCTGTTCTCATCGAAATTGATGATTCTCTTCTACCTCGATCAGATTGTGGCGATACCCTTCTCGCTTCCGTAACCGATGGCGAAACTCGGTTTCCTCCATGGTTCGAGATTAGCGATCTCCTTCTTCGATCTTGATTCAAATCATTCATCAATTTCTCTAATCCTCCAATACCTTCATCTAACTTCTCATTGAATTTGTTACTTATGCGTTGTTCCATTTGCTCGGCATCTTCTCGCTTATACAAATCTTCAACATTTTGATGACGATTAGCTCTTCTCGGCGGCATTATTGAATCTTCACAAATACTTCAACTCTCGGCTTGTACAAATCAAAATGATACCAATGAGGTATGGCTCAAACTCTAACTCCTCAAACTCTTTGGCGCGCAAATCTTCCACGCAAAATTCAATCACTTTTCAATCTTTGATCCGAATTGAGATGGCTCGAATTCTTCAATCTTGTTGCAACTTTGTGATGAACACGATGAACAACCAACTTCTCCAAATGATGTACGGTTCAAACTCTAACTCCTCAAACTCTTCGAATAGAATTGGCTCCAAGACTCGGCTTAGCTATGATTGTCTAAGTCTAGCTCTGATACCAAATGATGCAGCAGCGGATAACGAAAATTATAAATCAGTGAAAGTAGCGATCGATGGAGTAGAAGATACCGAAAGGCCCAAATTCGTTGATCCGAAGATACCGAATTCTAGCTATCCCAAACACGGTGATAGTGCACTATACCGTGTTTAAAGATCTACGATTCTTCGTACGTTGATCTAGCGCACTAGATACCGTGAATCGGCTTCAGAAGTCATTGAATCGAGCGCACTCGATTAACCGAAAGTGGAGATAGGAGATTACACTCAACTACCAATTTAAGAAGAGGCACAAAGCCCTCAAACAAAAGTTTTATTCAAAAATCAACCACCTTTACAAATGAGACCACCCACCTATTTATAGGCTTACAATTCAACACACACAATTCTGTACAACACTTAGGTCGGCCACGACCTTAAAACATCACGACCTAAAAACATCACGACCTAAAAAGGAAACAAATAAATACAGTGCAACATATACGAGTTATAATATTTACATCAACACGTTACAAACCATCACGACTTACGACCTAAACATGAGCGACCTAGAAATGTAAGGCAGCGACTCAAGAAATCCAGGCGGCATCAGCTTCAGTGACTTAAGCAATCGACGACCTAAAGCTCCTCGCGACCTATCTTAGGTCGTAGGTCGTTCATGCGACCTATCGTAGGTCGTAGTTCGAGAACGTCTTCACTCGAAGCACTGGAGCGACCTAAAATGAGCGACCTAACTTCCCATATCTTCCCACGACCTAGCATAGGTCGAAACATATCTCCGCGACCTAAAGTAGGTCGTAGCTCCTCTCTGCGACCTAACTTAGGTCGTAACTCGTTAGCTCGTTCGTAGGCCTTCACGCTGAATCCATTAACTCGTGCGCCCTCTTTACTAGGTCGTGAACGACCTTCACTAGGTCGTGAGCGACCTAAAATTTCGTTAGGTCGTGAGCGACCTAGGACTTCAACTTTCGACTTATTTCCAAATTTTAGCTCGTTAGCTCGCGAGTCTCCACTAGGTCGTTTGCGATCTTCACTAAGTCGCTCCAGCGACTTAAAGAACTCGTTAGGTCGTTCGCGACCTAATACTTGGGCTGCATCACCCAGGAAACATCCATACCCATAAGCCGTCACGGCACTGTGGATTACGCTACTAAACGACCATAGATCGCAGATACACAATGGTTACGGTTGGATCCCCCAGGAAACATCCGTATCCGTAGGCCATCTTGGCCGTGCGAATTACGCTATGCATTCGAGTTCGTAAGACCATGGGTAACGCCATGGAATTCGATGGACACTCGAGTATCATATTCGGAAAACCAAATCAGAGAGAATAATATCGATATAATGAATCCCAAACGTGGCAACAAATAGGATATCAAGCAGAAGGCACTTTCCATATCTTTACTTCGAAAATATGTATCATATAGTTCCTTTTCAAATCAATTTCAAATATCATACTTATATAAATTCCATTATATATAAGATTTCATTTTCAAATCGAATACTTTCCAAATCAATAGTATATCAAATCACACTTATATAGACTTAGATTATATAAGATTTCGCTTTTCAAATTGCGTACCTTTCCAATCAACAGTTTTCGAATCAACATCATACTTATACAATTCAATTTTATATAAGTTCGATAACTCCCAATCAAGTATTTAGTAAAATAAAGTTCTCAATTTCAATTCGTTTCAATATCAGTTCAGTTTCAAAACCATATACGATTTTACCAAATTATTTCTTCCAAACTAAATATCTTCAGTTTCAAAGTTTCCAAGGTAATAGGTTTAGAAATAATCCAAGTTTGTTTCCAAATCAACATATTTTATGTCAAAAAAATTCATTTCCAAAATCATAGTACTTTCAAGGATATAATACTTTCGAACCCAAAACAATTTGAAATAATAATACTTTGGAAATCATAATACTTTGAAATTCAAACTTTGGAAATCATAACACTTGAAATCATAACACTTTCCTTCAAACAGTTTAGATAATAATAATAGTATATAAAATAAAATATTTTATAAAATAAAATATTTAAATAAAATAGTAATAAGTTAAAAAAATTTATATTAAAATAATTAGTATTTTTATAATAGTTTATATTAGAAATAGTTATATTAAAAATAGTTTATATAAAAATAATATAAAATAATTTTAAATATAATTTAAAATACTTTATATAATAAAAATAGTTTCCTCAAATTTCACCAATCAATTCAAATTAACACGAGTTTCAAGATTCAAATTAAATTTAACCTTAATTCATTAGTTTCAATTCAATTCAGTTCCTCAATAAACCATTTCAAATTTTATCGATTTCAAATACAGATTTGAACCACAAAATAAAATATTTCAATTTCAATATATTTCAAAGCTTTATATATCCAATATTTCAAAACTAAATTTGATAATTTCATTTATGTCTCAAATTCACTTTACTATTATTTAGTTTGAAATATTTACTTAATCATTTCAATAACATCTAAATACAACCTCAATTTACAAATTTAAATACACAAAATATCCCATTCAAATTTATATAAATTTGAAATATGCATTTAAGTCACTTTTAATCAAATCGAAGTTATAAAAATCATATCTTTGAAATTTCAATTTTTAATAAATTTCAGATCAAACTTATTTAAGTATAATTCTTAAATAAATAAAATTTCAAATCAATGTCAAACTTATCTTTCCAACCTGAATCATTATAAACTCTATATTTGAAAATATATAGATATCAAATAAATTCTAGGTTTTAAATCCCAATCTATTTTCGAAATCAAATCTTTTTCTCAAAATCAATTATACCCCAAAATGACTACCAAGTTTATAACCCTTCCTCTTAAAACCTTTAAACTATTTATTTTTATTATATATATATATATATACATACATACATATGTTTTGAAAGATCCAGTTTACCTTTTCAAAATTATTATTATTATATATATAGTTTTATAAAAGATGTTACGAAGTTAAAACATTTAAAACTAAATTTTATTCAAAATATTTTAAAACTAAATTTCATATTAGTATAATTCAAAATAGTCTTACTCATTTACTTAACAAAACAGTTTCAAACTTATTTAAATCATATTACTTCATACTTTAAACATACAAACTAAACTTATATACTTTATCAGATAATTGATACTTTTCAAAATTACTTAGCTTTGAAAAATTAAACCTTGATTTGGAAGTGTTCGAACATTCAAAATAGTTAGAGAAATCATATTTAAAATCCAAGAGTTGGAAATCATCAACAAATTAGTATTTAAATTCCAAAAGATAGGGTTATACCAAATCAAATCCGAAACTCGAGGACTGAACACTGGGCTCATTCAAACTGTTTCAAATATATATACATAGTAACGACCCGTAATTTTACCACTTTGAAAATGGAATATTTAATTAATTTTAAATATAGCTTTATAAGTTAAATGAATTTGTTTTAATTAGTTAAAGATGATAAGAAATTTATTTTCAAGTTTTGTTTATATAAATAAATGGTTTCAATTAAAAACTGAAAATATGCCCGGAAATTGGAACCCAAAATCTCAACGGTTTGACAAATGGAAATTGTTTTGAGTTGCTGCAACATTGTTTGTACATGCACGCACACACACATACACAAATATGTTTATCACAATTATTCAAATCAAATTTAAAGAAAATATCTAAGATATTTTTACAAAAAGTAAGTGAAAAAGGTAACATAAAATCACCATTAAAACATAAAAAGCAAACATCAAATCCACCATTAATGCATGTCATTCCATCTTAAGATATTTTTGCAATATGTCTTATCGCATTACATCTCATTAATGCATGCACTTGAGTATGGGGACAAAGATTTGATGTTGAGGTGATGTGGTGTAAGAGATATTTTGATAATATCTAAGGGTAATTTAGTAATTTGCCACATTTTCCTAAGGCTATAAATAAGACCCTAAGGCTTCACAAATTCACACATCTCATTCCATCTTCTTCTTCTTCACCTCCACTTTAATGGCTTCCATCACCTCCATCCTCTCATCCATAGGCCGAGCCATCTAGAAGCAATAATCCAAGTGATCGTGGGCTAAAAGTTCGAGTTAGCAAAGCTATAGCCAATTTTTAGTTAGTTGTTTAAACCTGAGGTGAGTAAACTCCTAAACTATCGTATTATATGCTATTGGATGTTATATATGTTTGATTATGATTATTGATGATGGTTGTTTAATATGAATGTTGAATATATATGCAAGTCATGGAAATACACGTCGATAAGCACAAAGGAAATCACTTTCCTTTATTTAATGATTAGTGTATATGGAATGTTAAACCTCTTTAAAATTATTTAAAAATACGAAATAAATTCTACAAATATTTTAAAATGTTTTAAAAGTAATTAGAGTTATAAAAATGAGTTTCCAGATGATAAAAAAAAATTGTTTTGATCAATATAGCTTAAAAAGCACTTTCCACAGCACTTTCCGTAGCACTTTTTCGCACCACTTTTCTATAACTTTTGAAATGTAGTTTTAAACGCAATTGTTCTTTTCCAAATCTTTTGTAAATATTTTAAAATGATTAATAAAGTATTTTAAATATCATTTGAAGGATTTTTGGAATGGAGCATGGAGCATGGAGCATTTTGGGTCTTTTGTTGAATTCATCTATCACTTTCCGCTATGTCTGTATTATGTATTAGTATCTACCAGCACTGTAAGGATAGGTCGTTATAACTATCCTAGCTGGGTTAGTACCTTTCATAACTTTGATGGAATACTTTGGAGTAATTGCATGTACTACTCATATGTATAATTATGTGTTGAATACGATGTGAGATTCTATTATTGTCCACCTTCTATCTATATTTCTTTACCCCATGATAATCCGCCACTCCGGCACTTGGATTTACGGCACGTGGATACCGATGATGTATTAGTGTCAATTTCTGAGGGTCGAGGAGGTGGGTCGTCACATACACATATCTTTCGAATATCAAACATACTTCGAAATTTGAAATCAAAATTGGTTTCACAAAATCAATCGCATAGCAAAGCTACTAAAGTGGCCTATCCCCTACTCTGAAACTCGAGAATCAATGTCGATGATGCGTGCACTCATCACTGAAATTATTCACTAGCGACATAAGTGAGTTCTGGACTTCTATTTTCTTGAGAACTTCTTTGAAATTTCTTTGAAATTTCTTTGAAATCACTGGAACTCATTTAAAGTCAATTGAAATATTTCTTATTCGGAAAATATTTCCAAATCGTATTATTATATATTTTCAAAATCTTAAAACCAGTTTCAAAATGCCGATGTTCAGTCTCTCAAATTTCAAATTCAAAACCCTTTAGTTATAAATTATTTTTATATAAATCAATTTCTTATATAACTTTCAAAATTTCAAATCCTTTCGAAATTTCAAATTCTCGTTTTTAAAAAAGGTATATAATTTTTATTCCAAACATTTCACTTTTATATATAAAATATAATCGTTCTTATCAAAATAATAATTTCGATATATAAATGATTTCTAAAATACAAACAAACACAGATTTTTCATGGGATGATTCAAGAATGAATTTCAAAACGAAGATAGAGATTCAAATTAGAGGAACTCTAATCAAATAGAATTCTGATTCGAAGATAGGCTCGGATGAAGATGAGATAATTAATTTCAAAATAGTAGATGGACACACATATATAAATCGCGGGCGACCTTAACCGAGTCAACCGTGACTTCAGGAATATGATCGATGTAGAATTCTAAGGCAAATCGACATTCGATCGCCAGAGATAGAGTTCGGCATAGCAAAAGATAGAAGCATCTAAACCGAAGGTATAGAATTCTCCGGTGAATCAATGCCAATTGTAAGGGAGTTCACCCCATTACAAATTATTCAAAGATTGGAGGGATCGCCGATTTTTATAGAGGTCATTCGAAGTGGAGTTATGGAATACTCCAGAATCAAAAGAATACAAATAAGGGAAGACAAGAATGGATTTTAGAGCAAGTGGGAGCATTCCAAAATTCAAAGGAAACCTAATCAAAGAAATTACTAGCAAGGTGGATAAGGAAAGGAATAAGGTTTACAAAAAATTTTGCTTTAAAACAAGACAATTTATTTCAAAATAATCTTTGAAAAATCCTTCGAAAATCATTTTATATTTCAAAAATACGTTCTCTCACAAAGAAATGATTCTGAGATTGATTTCACTCATTCTAGGGTATTTCTATCCTATTTCTAATGAGTTTTTGCTCCGCAGGCTAAAGTTTTCCTAAAACCTGGCTTTGATACCAAATGTAACATTCCACTATTTTGGACCATTCAAATCGACAATAAGTCCACACATGTCAGACTTGAATACTCCAAAAACAATGGATTGTTAAGAAAAATTTGGAGAAAATAAAATCAAACACAGAATTACAAACACATAATATCAGAATAACTCGCAGCGGAAATAAAATACCATAGTAGTTCATGAAGCTACTACATACATCCTCTCAAAACAGATACAAAATATCATAATCTAAAAACAAATACAACAGAAGTCTGAATACATAAGTCAACTAATACAAAAGCAAAGGCTGAATAGGAAATAACTGAAATGGAAATAGATGAGCAGATAGACAAATAAGCTCCAGCAAATCTCTAGCTCCCGAAGATGAATCAAAGCTGTGATACTCAGGCTGACCCGAGCGTAAAGAAAAACACAAACATTCGAGTCAGGACATACATACTTATACAATGTAAACCAACTCAAGTGAACTGTAATAGAAATGCACAAGTAACTTAAAGGATGCTTAGGATCGCCCATCCTTTAAGGATCCGTTACACTATCTACTAAGAAGTAATATACGCCATTATAATAATAGTAAACTATAAAAAGGTAATAGTATTAATGTGAATGGGGTAGCGCAAAGCTTACAACAATCGCCCACCTCTAGCCACACTCCCAAACTGAAGGCGCGCATCAAATCAATCACAAGGTAATAAAATGACATAGAAGAAGTGTGCTCATTTATACCTCAAACAGAACGTCGCCAACCACCTACTTCATTATGGAAACTCCACCGTGTACATGGTTGTTAAAGTGGTTTCGGTATTTGCAGAGAGTATGACAATATTCGACCCCGGTCTCTTC
Organism: Allium fistulosum; assembly: GCA_030737815.1. Classification (NCBI taxonomy): domain Eukaryota; kingdom Viridiplantae; phylum Streptophyta; class Magnoliopsida; order Asparagales; family Amaryllidaceae; genus Allium; species Allium fistulosum. Next base: position 208,229,503 of record CM060904.1, on the reverse strand, counting down.
AACAACCAAATCGTTATTATAACCCGTGGTTATAAATTTTCAAAAATGGTTTATATTTCAACCAAAATAATTCATTTAAACCATTTAAAAGTGAAGTCATTATACTTCAAATCAAATATTCAATTCCCAAAATTTTAGCAATTTCTAAGTTCGTTTATTCAATTATAATATTTCAAAACATTGTATTTCAGCATTCGCAGCACTTAGAAAATGCTGCTGTAAGTATAGTGATGAAATTGAAAAACAACACAATTCAAAAACAGTAGCACTTATAAACTGCTGCTGTAGATACAGTGGTAACTTGAAAAACAGTTCATTGTTGGAAACAGCAGCACTTATAAACTGCTGCTGTAGAGACAGTAGTAGATTTGGAAAACAATACATGGAAACCACAACATTTCAGGAATGCTACAATTTTTGTTATAAGTTTTACTATGACATTATAAATAATATATCTTCAACTTTTATCATTTTTAACTTATCAAACTTGTCTCAACTTTCAAAATTATTTATTTGGATATCATTTAACTTATAATTTAAAAAAAATAACATTTTATTAATAAATATTCAATTTAATCATAATTCATTTATTTTAAGTCAAAATTCACTATAAGTTGCTTAACTTTCATTTTAACAAATAACTTAATATTTTCTATTACTCTAAAAATATCCAATTCATAAATAAAATATTTTAATTACTAAGTTAAGCTTAAAATTCCATTTTAACTCAAATTTCAATTATTACGTTAAATTAAATTTAAATTTACAATTTAAACCATTTATCATCTTATAAAATTTTAACTTATAGAAAATCACTATTTAAATCATTTAAATCCATTTTAAGTCAAAATTTCATATATATTTTTTTACATTTAAAAATACTTAAAATTTTTAGAAAAATCAATTTAAAATTAACTACGGGTCTATATAATATTTCTAACTTATGTCAAGTGATACGGATAATATATCATTTCAATCCGTAATTAGTTAAAGTTAAAATACCAGGTTTTATCATTTCAAACCCGCAATCCCAAGTTAAAAAGAAATCGCTCGAGCCTATCATTTCAGCTCGTAATGACTTTTCCCTATTGTAAAGTCCGTTCGGGTATGTATCATTTCAACCCTTAGTGATTCTATACTAACAGGGAACTTACAGTGTGAGAAACAGAAAATAAATAAACAGTAAAACATATCATATGATGTCATGTGATGTAATAGGTATATAAACAGGTAATGTCATCATATAATGTCAGATAACATGCAGATGTGAACATATAACATGGCATATCAACTACAACAATTCATGTGACATTGATTCACATTTATATAAGTGTTAACGCTGAAAATTGAACGTTAACACCCGGTGTGTGTAATAGAGTCGTGAAAGCACCACCCGCTGGTACGGGAACAGAATACAAGCGAAAAATAGCATAAAACAGTAAAGAGATAGCAGATTTATAGTGGTTCGACCCGTAATTGAGCCTACGTCCACTTTATAGTCTTTTATTGCTGATTCGGTTACAAAGCGATACAATACACTCATGAAATACGATACAATTTGATCACAAAAACACCCTTGACTACTAGCTCAAACTTCGATGATGAAACTTGATGAATCCGTGTCGGATGTATGAAATTCCTCTCGAAGCTTGTTGTAGTGTCTTAAGTATTTGGAGATGTTCAAGTGTTGAATGAGTTGAGAGTTCCGCAGAGTAACGACGCTTCCAGAAATGATTGGCCAAAAGTCCCCTTCATGTTGGAGGTAATGGTGTATTTATAGGAATTGAATTCTGGACAGAAGTTTTGCCAAGTCTTAGGTCACGTACGACCTAAGTTAGGTCGTAGGTCGCGAGCGACCTAAGCTAAGTCGCAGTCCACTAACGACTTAAGAAGCAGGCTGATGAAGTTGCACTTGGATTCATCTGAAGTGGTAAGTCGTAGGCGACCTAAGATAGGCCGTGCCTTTCTTCTCTTTTAGCTCGTGAAGTCTTTAGGTCGTTAGCTTTTAGGTCGCTGGGTCTGCCTTTGTAAGTAAGTCGCTAAGTCTGCTTCAGGAGTTAGGTCGTATACAACTTTAGGTCGGTAGCTCGTAGAGTCTACTAAGTCGTGAAGCTCTTAGGTCGTGACATTCCTTAGGTCGTTAGGTCGTGAAGTCTGAAGCCACTAGGTCGTGAAGCCCACTAGGTCGCTAACTCCCTTAGGTAGTTAAGTCCCTTAGGTCGTTAAGTCCCTTAGGTCTTGATACTCCTTAGGTCGTGATACTCCTTAGATCATGATATTCCTTAGGTCGTGATACTCCTTAGGTCGCGAATAGTTGTTAAGTCGTGAAGCTATAGGTCGCAGAGTTTTAGGTCGGCACTAAAATATGAGTTAACATTTGCCCCTCGAAGTGCAGGCCTATGCCATAGGTCGTGTGCTTCGACTTAACCTTCTTAGGTCGTAAACGACCTAAAACTCGTGATAAATCGTACGCCTGCTCACCTTCCTCCCTTAGCCTCATATAAATAAGTTAGGTCGCTCCTTCCTCCCCACCTTACTGCTTTGAAATTCCATTGCCCTTGACGAATTTTCAATTTTTCGAAGGCGAATTCAATCCAGCTAAACATCGATCTGTTCCTATCAGCATATTACGTAAGTGGATCAATCTCTACTCCTCCATAATCGCTGCTCGATCGTGAATCCACATTTTCCGACCCGAGTTTAATTTCATGTGCCATGCTTCATTTTTTGAATGGTTGTTTCGATTTGTTGTGGTGATTCATGATCGCATGGAAATTTTCACAATGGATCGGTGGGATTCGCAATCGATTTGCTGGTCGATTTGGTGGTATGTGGAGATGAAACGAAGAGGATGATGAATTCTTTTGTAATGGCGGTATTGGGTTATCGGGTCCAGTAAGGTGTTGCGTGGAGAGGAAGTCAGCGACCTAACAGATCTGGACGACCTAAAAGTTAGGTCGTGCTGGGATTCTTGGCGACCTAAGCCTTGCGATCTAAGAATATCTGCGACTTAAACGAAACTGAACAACCTTTTTTGGCGACCTAAAGAGTTTCCGACCTAGGTTAAGTCGTGTGCGACCTAGGACTTGGAGAAAATTACATCGCCTCGAATCATTTACTTGTACCGCGCGACTTAAAGATGCTTCGACCTATGATAGGTCGCTGAACGACCTAAGACTTGAACAACCTTGCACTGCCTTGAACGTCTTGATTCGCACAGTACGACCTAAAAATGCCCCGACCTATGATAGGTCGTTGAACAACTTAGGTCTTAGGGAAATTTGACCAGAAGTTGACTGAATTTTTGAATTTGAACTGTGTTGCACTTCTTTTCAGATTGTCTTGACTTTTAATGCTAATAACCTGCTTAGATACAACATTTGCAGAAAAACGGGACAAATATACTGCCATTGACTGCCCACATCGCATGACAGATTAGTTAACAATGAATAATTAACTTAAATGAATTCTGAGAATGAAATGCTGTGAAATGAAAAATTCAAATGAAGTATTGAAACAAAGCTGAAATAATCAACCTGAGCTGACTTGTTTGCATCAACACAACATTGTATTTGAACCTGAAATAACATGCCTCGACACTTTATAATCGACAAATGTCAACTATCTCAATTTTAGTTATACTTGCTTGTTATTGTTTTAGTTTTGCACAACACTTCACACTTTTTTAGGAAACGTGCACCTTCATATTTAAATATCCAGTTGATTGTGTAGAATGACATCTCAACAAGAAGATTCAGGACCAGCCGGAGAAACTTTCCCGATTGCTAATCCACTGATTGATCCTCCGGAGAGATCTCCGACCACTCTAAGTCACAAAGTTTTTAGACAACTGCGCACCCAATTCGGGATTGCTGAATCAGATGCTATATTCCCTGCAGCAAATGACACTGCTGACAGGCCACCTCTCGGCTTTGTCGCAGTGAATCGTCAGATGTGCCTAAGTGGAGCTATTCCACCTTTCAATGAATTTCTCCGAGAACTCTTTCTTCGATTAGCCACCTCGCCCTTCCAGCTACACCCCAATGGTTAAGCCGTTCTGATTGTATTGTGTGTTCTGTTTAGGAGGACGCTTGACAGTTTCCCGAGCTTCGATGAAATTTGCTATTTATGCACTTTTTCAAAGAACAAAGATCATCCTTCAATCGTGCTCTTAAGAGGTGCCAGAAACCGGAAATTGATTTTGGATTTGCCCGATAGTGCTCATGGATTTCTAAATCAATTCTTCTTTGCCCGATGTCCTCCAGGATTCTATGCTGTCTGGAGAGTCGGAAGTAAGATTGTCTTTTTCTGTTCATATCATGAGCTTTTCGAAACCCGAATTATCAAATGCTTAACTTCATTCTTTTTCTTTTTCCAACACTTCCTCCCCCGCTCAGAAATCCCAGCCTCAAGTCAATTCTTGAAACCTTAAATGCTGTGGCGGCGGAAGAAAGAAGCGCTAAATTTTTGTTGAAAGATGAATTTTTGCAACAGTATGGACTTTTACACTCTTCTCGATCTACCCAGCCTTATGAAGTCCCTAATTCTACAGTAAAAACATCGGATGCCCCAGTTCCTGCTGGAGAACTTTCACCGAAAGAACTTACCATTGAGACTTCATTGGTAAAGTGTTCTACTCCTACCGACATTGTGGGGTCATCCAACAAGTTAACACTTTCTCCCGTTATTGAAGAAGAAGAAACTTCTCTACATTTCGAGAAAGTTGATGATAAAAGAGTCGAGAGAGAAAGCACCACAAAACACGATGGTGACGATACCTTTGAGGGGTTGAGTGATCTGATGATTACTTCACAGGAACTTTTCAAAGATGATATAACTAAAGCTACATCTCCTGTAACCGAAGCGACATCTACTTTGCAGCAAACTTCGTCGGCTCAAAAATCAACTCCCGCTTCTCAATCTGTTATCACTCCCAAACCAAAGAGTGGTTTGTAGTTTGACGCGCGTAGTTCGCACATCACACACACTTAGGATGCTTAGCACTTATACGCACTTAGACTTTTCTACTTGAAAATTTCTAAGACTTGTCTTTTTCTTCAATTTCAGGTTCTACAATGGGGCGAAGTGGCTCATATTACGACAACTTTCGGCGCTACGGAGGGCGCGATTCTTACGATTACGGACGCTATCTCCCCACTCGCAAAGAATCTGACGAAGAGCGAGCAGTTAGAAAAGCTCAAGAGATGCGAGCTTATAAAGAGTAGCAGAGAAGGAGAGACGATGACTCCCACAAAAGAAAATATCATGACGATAAAGGGAAGAGCCATGCTACCGAAGACCCGAGTAAACGGGTTAGACTTAGTGAAAAGGACGCGTCTGCAATTTCCGAAAAGACTAACGCTCCTATCTCTTCTGATATCCCGGCTGGCTCTCCTCCATTAAAGAAGTCCGACATCTAAGCGATCATCAAAAGGCCCCAGTACCAAGTTAAAGATGGCCCTCCAACACTTCTGAGCCGATTTCCGAATTGGTGCCTAAAATGAGTGCGCTTTGACATAGATTTGGTCCCGATCGACAAGCAAGCTATGCTTAGAAATCTTGATGCTGTTAAGCTTGACATTGAGAGGATGTCGCAGTAGAAGAAACTTGTTGATGAACTCCAAAGAGTCAACCATATGAATCTCGAAAACATGCTGACTCTGGAGAATGATAAGGCTGAATGGGATTAATGGTGCAAGCAGCACGACACGGAGATGACGAGCATTGCGGATGACAATGCAAGGCTTGAATCTGAAGTCAAGCGACTTAAGGAAGATCTCGCCACTTCTTCAGCATCGCATACTCAGAAAGAAGAAGTCTTTCAGAAGCAAGTGCGGGACACACACGCCGCGTAAAGGGAGGCCGAAATGAAGCTTGCAGTTGAGCAGCACATTACTGATAAATATCGCAAAGAAAACGCTGAACTGTGGGAAACATTTTACTCCCAGAATGCGGAGATTGAGATGCTAAAAGCTAGGCTTTTTAAAGTCGAGAAGGAGCATGATGACGCGGTTGCTGGACAAGTTGCGGCTGAAGAGTCTCACGAAGCAACCAAGGCAAGCATTGACTCTACTTTATTCGATTTTTACATTCACAGCGTCTTGGGGCGCGGGAGTCTTTCATTCTTGGGACCAAAATATGAGATCACCCTAGCTGAAGTATGGGAGGCTGCGATCGATATGCTCAGGGGAGCTGGCTACGATGAGACGGCGCTTGAGGCAATTTACCTTGATGATGATACTCGTGCCACTCTTGCTAGAGGAAAAGAGCAACTCGCTGAAGCTAGAGGTGGAACAGTGGCAGAAGAACACTCAGAAAAGAAAATATCTTTAATTGCCCCTGTCCACACTTCGATTTCGACCGACGTTGATATCGTTGGTTCCAGCTCTCACTCTCCTCTTCCTGCAAAAGACTAAGAGGCTAAGCCCGTCACTACCGAGTCTCCCCTTACCCAAATTGAGGATCTGGCTCAAGTGGATTATTCATTCGATTCAATTGATTTGGATGAATTTCTCGCTTATTACTTAAGTCCTGGTGATCCAATATCTTCTCTTTTTTCGGAGAATACTGATTTTGACTTCTTTTCTTCTGTAGCGGAAGCACCGAATGCTGCGCACACTTCCCCTCCTCCAACTGTTCCTCCTCAATCTCTTCAAGTCACTCCTGCCTCTCAACCAGGGTCGCAGGAAGAACAGATAGAAGCTCTCCAAGGCTTGGAGGATCCATCCGCTTCTCAAGAGCAGAAAGCGGAAGGGACGGAGGACAGTGAGAAGACTCCGTAGCAGTCATTTGATGACGATACAAAACTTTCCAAGCTGCTATCTCCGGGAAGCGAATCTTCTTCAAAGAGGAAAGGAAAGCGTGCACTAAAGAAGAAGAAGAGAAGTGCTTCAACTGGGGAAGACAAAATAGAAGAAGACCCAACCACTCCTCCTTCTCCATCCCGCCCACGCCGGATTCCGAAATTAACTATTAAGCCAGGCAAAGGCTCCAAAGGTAGCGGGAAGAAGGAATGACAAGCTGGATTTTCTACTTCTTATTTTTCTTTTTGCATGTACCGACCGGTGATTGTGCGGGTACCGGTCCCCGCTTCTTTTTGTGATCTACACAATGTAAATTTTTTTTCATAGTATTGAATAAAATAGCTATTTTACTTGTACAAATTCTTGTGTATGTGAGAATACATTTGTTTCTCATTTTTAGTGTAGAATAAACGATTCTTTTTACTTGTACAAACTTTTTGTCTGTGTTTGAGAATGCATTTATTTCACATTTTTTTACGTGATATTGCAATGAACTTGTGGTATGTTGCTTGCATATTACTTTTGTTAATGTAACTGAATTGTATAGTGTTGCCCCCATACCACAAGTGCATTGCAACATTTCTTGCTTTTACAAGACTGATACTCTTATTTCAGAGAATAACTATTCCACTTTTAAGGGAAGAATCATTCTACTTTTAATAGAGTATATCTCGTTTTTAGAGAAATTTTTACTTTCTCTTTCTTTCTTGAAGAACACTTCAACTTTCAGAGATAATCACTTTTATTTGTTAAAAAGTGGATTTTCCTACGCAGTGAAATGAGCTTCTGAAGAAGGTTTTGATTTTGTGCCCCGGTAAAGGGCTTATTTTTGGTACTTCGAGCACGGCGAAGTGTGCCTCCGAAGAGGTCTTTTTGTAGCATTTCAACTTTTTTAGGAGGAACTATTTGAGATGAATAAGTTAACCTTCCTTCGAGAGTTGAAATGTGCTTCCGGAGAAGGCTTTTTGTTTGAGTATTCTATTTTGGGACATGCCTCCGGAGAGGGCTCCTCTTAAAGAGTTGTGCCTCCGAAGAGGGCTTGTGCCTCCGAAGAGGGCTTGTGCCTCCGGAGAGGGCTTGCGGTGCCTCGGGAGATGGCTTTTGCCTCCGAAGAGGGCATGTGCCTCCAAAGAGGGCTTGTGGTGCCTCGGGAGAGGGCTTTTGCCTTCGAAGAGGGCATGTGCCTCCGAAGAGAGCTTGTGGTGCCTCGGGAGAGGGCTTTTGCCTTCGAATAGGGCATGTGCCTCCGAAGAGGGCTTGTGCCTCCGAAGAGGGCTTGTGCCTCTGAAGAGGGCTTTTTGATTGCCTGGAAGTTACTTTCTCATGGTTGGATGGACCCACGGGGCGGACGCAAGTTGCTTGATTGGATGTTCGTTTGCACAAACGATCGCAATTAATTAACAAGGGCCCTGTTCCTTCAGGTTGGGAAGGTGCCCCTCCGGTGGTTCCACCAATCTTTTTTGATTGAGGAAAGCACTTTCATTTTTTAGCGTGCCTCGTTAGAGGGCTTTATTGGATTCCGCAGAGGAGCTTTGGTTGATTGGTGTGCTAGGAAGGTTGCGTCTCAAAGGCGAGTGGATCCACGGGACGGACGCAAGTTGTCTGATCGGATGCATCACGACTAGTTAGCAAAGGTCCCGTTCCTTCTGCTTGGGAAGGTGTCCCTTTTGTGGATCTACCGGCCTTCTTATTAAGAGGCATACCTCCTTTTGGCTGCTTCTATGTTCGCCGGCCCATGTTTCCTCATCATCTGCTCATCAGCGATCCTTTATTATTGTTTCCAAGCGCGTCTTCCTTTCTTTTGCAAGTAAATTGCTTTATCCGAAGAAGTAGACTTCACTGTTGAGTGACTTCACGGGGCAAACACAAGTTACTTGGTCGAATGTCTTTTTATACTGACGATCGCAACCAATTAACGAGCGCTTGACACAGTGGAGTTGCCAACTTTTTATGTGAAGTTCTTCTTGTATGGGATTTGAATCTGGAATTTTTGTTGCTTGAAATTTGCTTAATAAGTGACTTTTTAGGGGTCGCTTGGCTTTGTGACGAGTAAGTCTTGTTTTAATGTCCTGCAATTTTGAACCGACATTTTAGCAATACATTTAAAGTATTTACATATCGAAATGAAACAGTCATTATAAAATAGTAAAGAACACAAGATTTATAGTGGTTCGGCCGAGAATCGGGCCTACATCCACTTTATAGCTTTCATTCATTTACACTGATTTACAATGTCTTACAATACAACTGATACGTCCATCACTATTTTACAATTTTGAGCAAAGCTTTTTTAAGTAAAATAAGGACGCAAGTGGTTGCTGTTCCAGGCTCTTGGAATTGGATCTCCTTCAACAGTTATGAGTTTGAAAGTGCCATCAAGAAGTTTACTGCCTATAACATATGGCCCTTCCCAGTTTGGCCCAAACACCCCGGTTGCCGTCATGATCCTTTTCAAGACTAAGTCCCCGACCTCAAAGCTGCGTTGGCGAACTTTAGATTTGAAGTGTCTGGTTATCCTTTGCTGATAAGCTGAAACTCTGAGCCTAGCTTCTTCTCTTTTTTCATCAAGAAAATCAAGTGCTTCAAGTTGCAGCTTTTCAATTTCAGCTTCGTTGAAATGAATTCTCCTGTGTGAAGGAACTTCTATTTCCACTGGAATCATTGCTTCTGATCTGTATGCCAGTGAAAATGGAGTGTGCCCAGTCGCAGTTTTGTGAGTAGTTCTGTATGCCCATAGTGCTAATGGAAGCTTATCGACCCAACCACCTTTTGCTTTTTCAAGTTGCTTTTTGATGGTTGAATTGATAATTTTGTTCACTGCTTCCACTTTCCCATTTGGCTACGGATGAGCTACTACTGAAAAGCTTTTTCGAATTCTGAACCGTTTGCAAAAGTCCTGGAATTCTTCACTTTCAAACTGAGTACCGTTGTCTTTGATTATCTTCTGCGGCACACCATACCTGCAAATGATATTTTTAGTTACAAAATTTATCATCTTTTTAGAGGTAATAGTGGCTAAGGGTTCAGCTTCAACCCATTTAGTGAAATAATCAACAACGACAATGGCATATTTGATTCCAGATTTAGCGATCAGTAAAGGTCCAATCAAGTCTATTCCCCAAATGGCGAACGGCCATGGGCTGACCATTTGTGTGAGTTCGGTGGAAGGCGCTTTTGGGATTTTTGCAAATCTCTAGAACTTGTCGCACTTTCGGGAGTAAATAGCAGCATCTCGATTGATGTATGGCCAGAAATACCCATATCGGAGAACTTTCTTGGCTAGAGTTTGACCACCTGAATGATCCCCACACTCTCCTCCGTGTACCTCAGCTAGAATCATCTTGCTTCTTCCTTGGTTACACATCGGAGTAATGGCATTGAGAATCCTCGTCTGTATAATCGGCCATCTTGAATTATATATCTTGATGCTTTCCTCAACAGTTTTCGACGTTCTTTAGAACTTTCCGGCAAGGAACCATTGAGTAGATATTCTTTGATTGGAGTCATCCATGATTCATGCTCTTGAAATGCAGCCATAATCCAATCAACATCCATCTCATCAATGCTTGGAGCTGATAGAACTTCCACAGGAACTAATCCCAGCAATTGAGCTTCTCCAGAACTTGAGTATTTTGCTAGAGAATCCGCCTTCATGTTTTCTACCCGAGGAATGTGACTTATCGTGTAATGATCGAAATCTTTGAGAAGTTCACATGCCTTTGACAAGTATGTAGGCAGATTTCCACCTTTAGCTTGAAACACTTTCTTTACCTGGAAAACGATAAGCCGGGAATCGCTGAAGATTTGTAACACTTTGATGTTTAGTTCCTTGGCAATCTTTAATCCGGCAATGAGAGCTTCATACTCTACTTCATTGTTTGTTGAAGGAAATTCCAATCTTAATGCATAACACAATGATCGCCCTTCGGGGGTTTCAAGCACAACCCCTGCCCCAGAACAATAATCATTTCTCGAACCGTCAACATACAACTTCCACTGGATTAGAACGCCATCAGTTGTTTCTTTCTCACTATCACCTTTATTAGTAGATTCTGCAATGAAATCCGCTAAAGCCTGTCCATTGATTGCTCTTCGGGGATGGTAAGTGATGTCATATTGGCTGAGTTCAATGTTCCATTTCAAAAGACGACCCGAAGTTTCAGGATGATACAGGACTTGCTTTAGAGGTTGATCAGTAAGGACCTTGATAGGATGAGATTGAAAATATGGCCTCAACTTCCTAGAAGCGATTAGCAAACAATAGGCAAGCTTTTCTATCTTTGAATAATTCATCTCTGCCCCAGTAAACCGTTTACTGATGTAGTAAACTGGACGCTGTATTTTCGTATCTTCCCGTACAAGTGCCGCACTGAGAGCGTGAGATGAAATCGCCAAATAGATGAAAAGGTCTTCACCATCACTGGGCTTGGAAAGAACTGGAGGCGTTTCCATATGATGAATCAGTTGATCGAAAGAATTCTGGCATTCGGGAGTCCATTCACAATTTTTCTTTCCTTTCTTTAGAGCATCAAAGAAGGGAATGCATTTGTCTGTGGCCTTGGAAATGAAGCGACTCAGAGCGGCGACTTTTCCATTGAGACTTTGTAGTTCTCTCTTTGTTTTAGGGGCTTTGACCTCTCTTAAAGCTATGATTTGAGCAGGATTGGCCTTAATGCCCCTAGCGCTCACGATGAAACCCAAGAATTTTCCGGACTCTACCCCGAATGAAAATTTCAATGGATTGAGCTTCATTCCATACTTCCAAAGAATTGCAAACATTTCCGCCAAGTGATCCATGTGGTCTACTGCTTTCTTTGACTTCACTAACATATCATCAACATTAACTTCCATAGTTTTGCCAATCTGAGGTTTGAACATAGCATTGACAAGTCTTTGGTAGGTTGCCCCTGCATTCTTCAATCCGAAAGGCATAACTTTGTAACAGTAGAGACCCACATCTGTGATAAAGCTCGTGTCTTCCTGATCCGACTCATTCATCATAATCTGATTGTATCCGGAGTAAGCATCCATAAAAGATAACAACTCATGTCCAGCTGTCCCATCTACCAATTGATCAATTCTGGGAAGCGGGAAGCAGTCTTTGGGACAGGCTTTGTTCAGATCTGAAAAATCAATGCAAACTCTCCACTTTCCATTTGCCTTCTTAACTAGTACTGGATTTGAAACCCAATTTGGATAAGTGGATTCTCTAATGAAACCGTTCTCCATGAGCCGATCTACCTCTTCCTTCAACGCTGCTGACCTTTCTGGACCTTGGGTTCTTCGTTTCTGTTTTACTGGAGTGAATTTCGGATCGATATTCAGGGTATGCACAGCAATTTCCGGAGAGATCCCACACATATCAGCATGACACCAAGCGAACACATCCAGATTTGCTTTTAAAAATGATATCAGCGTGTTTTGAACTGTTATGCTTAGTTGCGAACCCACATTGAGTACTTTGTTCGGGTCTTTTGAGTCAACAGATATAGGTAACGTCACTTCCACGGGTACCACTCTATTCTCCCCTGTAGTGGCTTTTCTAGGATCCATTTCTTTCCTTGCATTGCTGTGTTCGCCAGTATAGGGGCCACCCCGTAGTTGCTACAAGGTTGGGGATTTAATGCGGAGCGGAGCTGCCGCATCTTTTCCCATTTCTCTTTTCCTGGCTTCTCGGAGTTCAACAAGATAACATTCTTGTCCCGCGTTCTGATCTCCCTTAATGACAGCAACCCCATTATCAGTAGGAAATTTCATTGTCAAGCACCATGGGGCGAGGGCAGCCTTGAAAGCAGCAAGAGTAGGCCGACCCAAGAAGGCATTATAGGCAAAGAATTCATCAACAATTATAAAAGTTTGCTTTCGCACCACCTTCTTATGTCCTTCTCCCAATTCAACAAACAGGTCCATTGTTCCAATTGGCTGTTTCGGTTCCCCTGTAAATCCGACGATCTTCTGAGATGAAGCTTGTACGTCTGCCATTGGAATTTTCATTTGGTCAAATGTTTTCTTAAAGAGTATGTTGCATGAGGCGCCGCTATCAACCAGCACCCTCCTTACAGTAGCCGGCCCAATACCGACAGATACAACCAAAGGGTCCTCAGTAGGAGCCTCCACACCAACAGAATCCCTGGTTCTGAATATGATATCATCATGAAAAGTCTTTTGCTGCTTTAGAGGTGCAGCATCTTCCAATACCAAGACACTCTCTTCATTTGGAGCATATTTCAAAGCTCGAGCGTACCTCTCCATCTCACCCTAACTCTTGCCAACCGGGTGGGGTCCTCCTGTGATCACATTGATAACAGGTCTTTCCATTTCTTGTGCAGCAGGCCTCTCTCCTGAACCAAATGAATGAGCTGGAGGTTGCTGCCCCAGATTAGATGAAGATGGGTCTTTTCTATTCCTTTTAACGTACTGCTGTAGCTTATTCTCTCTCAACAATTCTTCAATCAGGCTTTTCAAGTGGCGGCACTCATTGGTATCATGGTCTAGTTGGTTATGAAATTTGCAAAATCTTCCGCTTTGAGCAGCATTCTTCCGAACTTTTACTGCCGATGGTTTTGGAGATTCAACAGCATCCTTAGTGGCGATGAAAATATTCTCCGGTGTATCAGTTAGAGGGGTAAAATCCGAAGGTTTGAGAAAGCGGGGCTTTTTGAGATCCTTCTACTTCTTTCCACCATTACTCTCCCTTTTCTGATTTACAGATTCCTTTTTGTTCTGAGCCGTAGCATTATTTTCCACCACTGTTGTCACAACTTTAGCTGACGCGGAGAGATTTTCTAGGCGCATGAACTCATCAGCCTTCTTGTAGAACTTCTCGAGCGAGTTTGGTTCCTTCATCTTCAACCATTTTCCAAATTCGCTTGACTTGTCAATAGCCCGCATTAAGTACGTTAAAATCATTCTCGGTTCTGCGTTATCAACTTCGGCTAGGGCTAAATTGAAGCGATTCAAAAAGGATTTGATGGGTTCTCCAGGGTTCTGTTCGACACTTGAAAGAGACATTATATCCTTTACTCTTGAAATGTACAATCTGAATTGTTCCTTGAATTTTCGGGTCAGATCGGAAAATTGGTCAACAGATCGCACAGGAACCTTGGTAAAACAAAGTAACGCCACTCCTTCCAAATATACCGAGAAATACCGGCATTTAATTTCATCAGTTGCTCTGGCGCCAATCATGTGCCAATCATATTTGTACAGGAATTGATTCGAGTCACTTGTTCCTCTATAAGCAGGAATGGTAGGAGGAACGAATTTTCTGGGAAACTAGGCTTTCAAAATCCTTTCAGTAAATGGAGTTTTACTCGGAGCAAATCCCCAATCACTCTCATCCTCATTTATCTGCATGCTTTCCTTTATTATCTGCCGAATCATGCCGGAGAGATATTCCTCATTGTTTAGTGACTTTGCAGAGTAGGCTTTGGTCATTTTCTCAGAAGTTTGTCCGGGCAAACGTTCGGGGAGAATTGGCGATGGCCTGGATCCTTCAGCGGCACCAGATCTTCCTTGAGGAATATTTCTCCCTTCGGAGTTAGGAACGGCATCAGCAAAGTTTCTTCGTTATTCACTGGTCTTTGATTAGCTCCAAGCAAAGCATTCAGCTTTTCCATCATCAGATTATTCTGAGTTTCAATCTGCTGATACAATCCAAACACAGCAGCATCTAATTCCTCTCGCATTACCCTGACGCTCGGAGCTGCCTGACTTGGGGAATGAGAAGTGGCAGTATTGTCGTGGTCATCATTAGATCTGACAGACTTACGTTTCCTTCCAGGAGCCATTATGTCTGATAGACTTCTGGTTTTGAAGGAAATTCTTTAAACAAACTTCCGTGAAGCAATGGTGAATGATCGCCTGAGTTGGGTTCTTAGTGAAAGCACCAAAATGTTAACGCTGAAAATTGAACGTTAACACCCGGTGTGTGTAATAGAGTCGTGAAAGCACCACCCGTTGGTACGGGAACATAATACAAGCTAATAATAGCAGAAAATAGTAAAGAGACAGCAGATTTATAGTGGTTCGACCCGTAATTGAGCCTACGTCCACTTTATAGTCTTTTATTGTTGATTCGGTTACAAAGCGATACAATACACTCGTGAAGTACGATACAATTTGATCACAAAAACACCCTTGACTACTAGCTCAAATTTCGATGATGAAACTTGATGAATCCGTGTTGGATGTATGAAATTCCTCTCGAAGCTTGTTGTAGTGTCTTGAGTATTTGGAGATCTTCAAGTGTTGAATGAGTTGAGAGTTCGGCAGAGTAATGACGCTTCTAGAAATGATTGGCCAAAAGTCCCCTTCATGTTGGAGATAATGGTGTATTTATAGGAATTGAATTCTGGACAGAAGTTTTGCCAAGTCTTAGGTCGCGTACGACCTAAGTTAGGTCGTTGGTCGCGAGCGACCTAAGCTAAGTCGCAGTCCACTAACGACTTAAGAAGCAGGCTGATGAAGTTGCACTTGGATTCATCTGAAGTGGTAAGTCGTAGGCGACCTAAGATAGGCCGTGCCTTTCTTCTCTTTTAGCTCTTGAAATCTTTAGGTCGTTAGCTTTTAGGTCGTTGGGTCTGCCTTTGTAAGTAAGTCACTAAGTATGCTTCAGGAGTTAGGTCGTAAACAACTTTAGGTCGGTAGCTCGTAGAGTCTGCTAAGTCGTGAAGCTCTTAGGTCGTGACATTCCTTAGGTCATTAGGTCGTGAAGTCTAGAGCCACTAGGTCGTGAAGCCCACTAGGTCGCTAACTCCCTTAGGTCGTTAAGTCCCTTAGGTCGTTAAGTCCCTTAGGTTGTTATACTCCTTAGGTCGTGATACTCCTTAGGTCATGATATTCCTTAGGTCATGATACTCCTTAGGTCGCGAATAGCTGTTAAGTCGTGAAGCTATAGGTCGCAGAGTTTTAGGTCGGCACTAAAATATGAGTTAACAATAAGTACGGTTTGTCGAGAGTGATAAACTCACCTCTAAAGCTAGAGATCAAATTCAAAACAAAATTCAAACTCCGCAAAGCACGGAAAGCACGACTAGATTCGAGGAGTAGATGATGAGCCAAGGTGTAGATCTTGCAAACAAATAAAATAAAACAAATATAAGTATATATATTAAGTCATAAAAGAATGCAAGAATTAACAAAGCAAAAGAAAGACATGTGGATAACAAGACTTGTACAAACAAGTGGCTCGGCCACAACACAAAGGCTAAACCACCAAGGCATAGGCTCGACCATGGTTAAGATCTGAGCAACATACACGGCTATGGTCTAAAAGTAGGAAGCAAAGAAAAGGAAGTTGAAAGGGGTAGGAGTTGTGAATGTAAAGATACAAGGAGATGGAAGTCTTGGATCAAGTGGTTCGGCATAGTGCAAAAGTGGTTCGGTCTGGTGTTCAAGCAAGGGGTCAGGTGGTCTGGTGGTCAGGCTACGGTCATGTCAGGTCGTCTCATGTGCTGGAGGAGGTGGTAGTGGTGGTGGAGGCCGAGGCAAGCAAGGAGATGATGGTGTGTATATGTGTTCGTCTAGGGTTTTTGTGCATGGGATGTGATGGGTTGGTCACGGCTATTGGTAAGTGGATGTGGTGGTGTTGGCCGTGGAAGGTGGAGGAGGAGGAGGTGATGGTCGGTGGTGAGCAGTTCAGGTCTGGTGGTGATCATATTAGAGAGGCTGAGCATAGTTTGTAAATAAAGAAGAAGAAAAAGAAGAGAGAAGGAGAAAGAGAAACCATGGAAAACTTACAGCAAATTTTGTTTCTCAGGTGATAAAATGAAATGAGATGCTGAACAAAAATTCTTGTACGTGAATAATAAAGTGAGAAATGGAGTTTGTACGGCTATGCAGAGAACGGCTAGAAAATGAAGAGGTTAGGAAAATCTAAAGGCAACAATGCAACCTATCCCTCTTGAATTTCCAAAGCCCACTATCACAAGCCCAATTCAAACAAATTCTACACAAATAAAATAAACAAAGCCCAAGCAAAATAAAAGATGGAAAATAAACAGAAAAATGAACAATGAAAATACAGAGAAAGATTTTGCGTGTAAACTGCGGAATTTATCAATATTTAAAAAGTTTAAAACAGAATTTGATGAAACGAAAAGCAGAACGAATATCAGAATTAAATACAGTTTCAAAGAAAAAGATTAGAAAATAAAAATAAAAATTTAAAAATTTCAACTGAAAGTCAAAGTTTGACCAAAATTGACAAAATATAAATTTTCTAGAAAATCTTTATTTAATTATATTTGGAAAACAAATTAGAAACATAATCCAAAATACATTAGAAAAATTCAAAACTTTCCATGTAAAATGATTAAAAATCAAAGTTTCAAAAAAAATTGAATTAAAATATTTGTTAAAATTATGGGTTGTTATAATTGTCCACAACATTCATACTTTTTTCGTGCAATTATTACGATGACTATGTATTATAACTTTAGAAATCAAGTATCAATTAAATCGTGCATCGCCAATATAGACAAGGCATAAGGATCCATATGATTTTGCTGTGAATTGCCAACATTTGGAAGGGGTTGGGTCGGAAATCACATACCCTCTTGTAATGAATCGATGTTTGATTTTTGTTGAGTATGAAGAAAATGTAATAACTAAAATCAAAGTTAATGATACATATAAGAAATTTTATTGATTTGGACACATACCGGTGATGCAAATTGTATCACAAGAGATCTTAACTATTTAACCCTGATGTCCACCTTCCATATGAGTACAATGAAATCCAATGTGCATTGCTTTTTGTGTTAAATTTTGAGTTTATTTTATGTTTCAATGGCAATGAAATCCAATATGCAATGCTTTTGTGTTTTATTTTGTGCCTCGATGTTTTTAATAATGTATTAATGTTTTCCATGCAAATTGTTACATCCTTCATGGATTTTTCCTTTTGTATTTCATTCATGATGTTGGTAATTGGTGTTATCATGATCAGATCGAAAAGTGATCCAACCTCGAATAACCCTGCACCGTGGATTATTTCAGTCTGATACTCAATCAGATCTCAGTCGTATACGAATCCAGATTAAACCGTTAAACCAGTGGACCAACCGTTCATTTTATTTGGTTGAACCACGGTTATTTTATATTTTCTTACTTATTTTCCATGTCATTCTATCTCATTCTCATTCTTTATACTGTTTTGAAAAAAACTAAATAAATCTAACTTTCAAAAATCATTATTATCTCCAAAATCTAAGCCGCAAACTCCATCACATCAAGCTTCTCAAAACAACAATAAGTTTCGTCCAGTTTCATCAAGTTTGTTGTCACTAAAATTTTGTCGTTGGGCAATTGATGCAGGACAAGCTATAATTTCCCAAGGCATAAGTCATGACCGACTTAAGGAAGGAGCTATGAGTCGTCAACGACCTAGTGGGAATGTGCGAGCTAATGAGATACTGGAACGACCTAACATGTTTTTAGGTCGCATACGACCTACCGAGCTAAGGCATAGGTCGTGAGAACGACCTAACATGTCACCAGGAAAAGAGCTAAGATCTAACGGGTTTGAGAGTAACGAGCTAAGACTTGGGAATAAGTCGTTGGAGGTTGAAGTCTTAGGTCGCTCACGACCTAATGCTATTTTAGGTCGCTTACGACCTAGTAAAGGCAACACGCGAGTCAAAGGATTCAGCATGATGGCATACGAACGAGCTAAGAGGTTACGACCTAAGATAGGTCGCAAGGGGTTAGGTCGCAGGAATATAATTCGGCCTACGATAGGTCGCAGGAAAATGTTCCAACCTAAGTAAGGTCGCAAGAAGTTAGGTCGTGGAGTTTTAAGTCGCGAAGACTTTCTGAAGCCGCTTCTGTTAAGTCGCTAATGAAAGGATGCCGTTCATTCTTAGGTCGCGGAGCTCCAGATGCCGTTCATTTGTTGAGTCGTTTAACTGTTGTAACTATTAGTTAAGTCGGAGGTCTTGATAGGTCGTGTACGACCTAAGTGTTGTGAATTCGTGAAGTATTGTATGATGTTGTATTGTTTTTTTTAAGTCTCTTGTACGTAAGTCGTAAGTCGTAAGTCGCCTACTTTTAGGTCGTGATTGTTAGGTCGGAACCGACTAAGGAGTTGTGAATATTTTTGTACGACATGAGTTGTAGCCTATAAATAGGCATGTGTGGTCATTTGTAAAGGTGGTTGATTTTTGAATAAAATTCTTGTTTGATTGCTTTGTGCTTTCATTTAAATTGGTAGTCGAGTGTAATCTCCTATCTTTTCTTTCGGTTAATCGAGTGCGCTCGATTCAACGATTGTAGAAGCCGATTCGCGGAATCTAGTGCGCTAGATCAACGCTCGAAGAATTGAAGATCTTTGAACCCGGTATCGTGCGCAATCAACGAGTTCGAGATAGCTAGAATTCGGTATCTTCGGATCAACGAATTTGGACATTTCAGTATCTTCCAACTCACTGATTGTTACTCTCATCGATCTACACTGTTTTGATTAATCCGCTGCGTCAGTTTGGTATCAGAGCTTGTTTTAGCCAATCATAGCTAAATCGAGTCTTGGAGCCGAGAATTTGAAGTCGAAGTATAGATTTGAACACGGCCGAGAATTTGAAGAAGTGGTTCGTGCATACTTTTGTAGTTTGGAGATTGGATCTTATCATTTGGAGAAGTTGTGTTCATCGTGTTCATCGCGATTTGTAACAAGTGTGAAGATTTCGATCCATTTCATTTTGGATCTAAGTTCGAATTGTGTTTGAATTTTGAAGTGTTGAAGAATTTGTAGAAGATTCAAAACATGCCGCCAAGGAGAGCTAACGGTCATCAAAATGTTGAAGATTTGTATAAACGGGAAGATGCCGAGCAAATGGAGCAACGTATAAGTGACAAATTCAATGAGAAGTTGGATGAAGGCATTGGGAGGTTAGAGAAGCTTATGACGAAGATGAATCAAAACCGGAGAAGGGTTTCACCTGAATCTAATCACGAGAGAAGTAGAGTTTCACCACATTCTAATTAAGGGAGAAGTAATGACAATGACCATAGAAGTGTGAGCCGAGACAGTTATAGAAATGATGACCGAGATCGTGTTCGGAGAAATGTAGATGGAAGGGATGGTGGTAGACGTGAAGGGAGTAGAGATGTTGGTGGTCAGAATCGACATCGATATGCATCTGATTTTGAAGAGGAGTATGATGGTGGTAGTATTCAAGGAAGACGACAAGGAAGAAATTACTCTGAGTATGATCATAAGTGGGAGTCGGGGATGAAGACTGAAATTCCTGAATTCAAGGGTGGTATGCAAGCGGTGGAGTTTCTAGATTGGGTGGCTAATGTTGAGGAGATTTTTGATTTCAAAGAAGTTCCAGAACATCGTAGAGTGAAGTTGGTTGCTACAAGGTTGAGCGGTAGAGCTTTGGCATGGTGGCAGCAAACCAAACTTACACGTGAAAGGATGGGGAAGTCGAAAGTTGAATCTTGGGAGAAGATGAAGAAATTGATGAAAGCAACGTTCTTACCTTATAACTATCAGTCGCTGATGTATCAACGTTTGCAGAATTTGAGGCAGGGCACTAAGACTGTTAATGACTATGCGGATGAGTTTTACCAACTTATTGCAAGGAATGACATTATGGAAACGGAAGAGCAGCTGACATCTAGATTCATTGGTGGATTGAGAATGCAGATTCAGGATATGGTTAATATGTTCGATCCAAGATCTGTGGCAGAAGCACATCAGAAAGCGTTGGCTTGGGAGAAGCAAGGAAGACGAGGAGGTGGTGTGTTTACTAATTCCAACAATCAAGTGAAGAGTGTTAGTGGGAGTTCTAATGTTTCTAAACCTATCAGTAGACCAGTGGTGAAGGAGGCTGAGAAGGTGAAGGTTAACAATGGTTTCAAATGTTACAATTGTCAAGAATTGGATCATAAAAGCAACGAGTGTCCAAAGCCAAAGAAGAGAACCATGATTGCAGAAGTTGAAGATGAGGATGTTGATGGAGATTATTCTAGTCCAGTTGAGGAGGATGAACAGGATATTGCGTCAGGAGATGAAGGGTGTAGTCTAATGCTGAGGAGATCATGTTTGACACCGAAGCAGGAGGAAGCTAGTTGGTTGAGGGGTAATATCTTTCAGTCAACATGCACTATACTGGGGAAGGTGTGTAAATTTGTGATTGACGCGGGAAGCTGTGACAATATCGTTTCAACCGAGGCTGTGACAAAGTTGATGTTGAAGACAGAGAAACATCGGAATCCATACAAGTTAGCATGGTTGAGAAAAGGAGGAGAAGTGAAGGTGGATAGACGAGTTCGTGTTCCATTCTCTATTGGGAAGAAATACAAAGACGAGATCTGGTGTGATGTAGTAGAGATGGATGTTTGCCACTTACCGTTGGGAAGACCATGGCAGTATGATCGAGCAGTTCAACATGACGGTCGGACCAATAGTTACAGTTTTATGTTTGAAGGTACGAAGATTATCTTAGTTACAAAGAAGAGACAACAGGGAGAGAGTAAGTCAGAAGAGATTGAAGAGCTGAAAACTTTGTTATCTTTGAAAGAGTTTGTTAAAGAAGTTGAAGAAGAGCCTGAAGTATTTTTGTTGATTGGGCGTGAGAGTAGTGAAGAGGTTGAAATTCCAGAAGAAGCAAAACCAGTTTTGAAAGAATTTGAGGATGTATTTCCAGAAGAGTTACCGAAGGAGTTACCGCCACTAAGAGACATTCAACATCAAATCGATCTTGTTCCGGGAGCAGTGTTTCCACATAGACCACATTATCGAATGAGTCCGAAGGAGCATGAAGAATTGAGAAGGCAGGTAGAGGAATTGCTTGAACAGGGGCGTGTGCAGGAGAGTTTGAGTCCTTGTGCTGTACCAGCTTTATTGGTACCCAAAAAGGATGGAACGTGGAGGATGTGCACAGACAGTAGAGCATTGAATAAGATCACAGTCAGATACAGATTTCCGATGCCGAGACTTGATGATTTACTGGATCAAATCAGTGGGTCCGTAATCTTTTCTAAGATTGACTTGAAGAGCGGTTATCATCAGATTCGCATTAGACCAGGGGACGAATGGAAGACAGCATTCAAGACGAGGGAAGGGTTGTATGAATGGCTAGTAATGCCGTTTGGTCTATCAAATGCACCGAGTACATTCATGAGGGTGATGAACCAGATTTTCAGGCCATACATTGGGAAATTTGTTGTGGTTTACTTTGATGATATCTGATCTACAGTGCTAGTACAGAAGAGCATGTTCAGCATTTGATGAAGGTGTTAATTATTCTTCGTGAAGAACAATTCTATGCTGCTACAAAGAAGTGTGTTTTTATGGCAAGAAGTGTTCTATTTCTGGTGTATGTTGTGTCGGAAGAAGGAATACAGGTTGACCAAAGTAAAGTCGAAGCTATCAGAAATTGGTCGCAGCCCAAGACGATAACAGAAGTTCGTAGTTTTCACGGGTTGGCTTCATTCTATCGAAGGTTCATTCCACACTTTAGTAGTGTGATGGCGCCTGTTACAGATTGTATGAAGGGTAAACAGTTTTCATGGTCGGAGGAAGCAGGGGATGCTTTTGGGAAGATCAAGGAGTTGCTGACATCTGCACCAATTCTAGTTTTACCAGATTTTCAGTTATTGTTTGAGCTACACACTGATGCGTCAAAGGTTGGGATTGGAGGAGTGTTGAGTCAGAAGGGACGTCCAATTGCATACTTTAGTGAGAAGTTGTCAGGAGCAAAGATGCGATACAGTACATATGATGTGGAATTCTATGCTGTGGTGCAAGCTATAAAACACTGGAGACACTATCTGTTTCAGAAGGAGTTTGTTCTTTATACTGATCATGAAGCATTGAAGCATTTACAAGGGCAAGACATAATTTCAGCAAGACATGCATCATGGATTGCCTATCTGCAACAGTTTACCTTTGTTGTTAAACACAAGTCTGGAGTTACGAACCGTGTAGCGGATGCGTTGAGCAGAAGGAATCATTTGTTGACTACAATGAAGGTTGAAGTGACGGGGTTTGATATGTTGCCAGAATTATTTGTCAATGATCCTTACTTTGCCAAGTTTGTTGATAAAGTCAAGGAGGGAAAGACGGATGAGTTTGTAATGGTGGATGGGTTTCTTTTTAAAGGAAATCGATTATGCATACCGGAGAGTAGTTTGAGAATGAAAATTGTGAAGGAGTTGCATGAAGAAGGCCACGTGGGTAGAGACCGTACTTTGCAATTGATTTCGCAATCTTACTTTTGGCCATCGATGAGGAAAGAGGTGGAAAGGTTTGTGGAGCGTTGTCATATTTGTCAACTTTCGAAAGGAACTGCGACTAATGCTGGGTTATTTATGCCATTTCCTGTACCAGTTAAACCATAGGTTGATATCAGTATGGATTTTGTTTTGGGATTGCCGAGAACTCAGAGGGGGAATGATTCGATATATGTTGTAGTGGACAGATTTTCGAAGATGGCACATTTCATCGCATGTAAGAAGACAACTGATGCTGTACGAGTTGTTGAGTTGTTCTTCAAAGAGGTATATCGTTTACATGGTTTACCGGAATCCATTGTTTTTGATCGAGATACCAGATTTTTGAGTCATTTTTGGCTAAGTTTGTGGAAGATGATCGGAACGATGTTGAAGTTTAGTAGTGCCTATCATCCGTAAATTGATGGACAAACGGAGGTGGTCAATCGATCATTGGGAAACTTGTTGAGATGCCTTGTGAAAGATAACCTGAAGAGTTGGAACATGAAGTTATGTCAGGCAGAGTTTGCTCATAATCATGCGGTGAATCGTAGTACAGGTTTCAGTCCATTTCAGATAGTATATTCAAGCTTACCGAAGGGACCGTTGGATTTAACGGTAGTGCCACAATAAAAAAAACAATTAAGAAAGCTGCTGATTTTGTTGATGGATTGGCGGAATGTCATAAAATCGTTCAGGAACGATTGGAGAAAGCAAATGAGAAATATAAATGATCTGCAGATTTGAAACGAAGGAGTGCTGAATTTCATGAAGGTGATTTGGTTTATGCAGTGTTAACAAAAGATCGTTTTCCGGTGGGAACGTACAATAAATTGAAAGCACGAAAGATTGGTCCAGTGGAAATTTTAAAGAGAATCAATGAAAATGCTTATAAATTGAAGCTGCCAGATGATGTGTATACGTCCGACGTATTCAATGTTAAACATCTCGTACCATATCATGGAGACGAGTTTGCTGTGGATGCAGAAAGTGCAAATTCGAGGACGAATTTCTTTCAACCTGGGAAGGATGATGCAGGACAAGCTATAATTTCCCAAGGCATAAGTCGTGACCGACTTAAGGAAGGAGCTATGAGTCGTCAACGACCTAGTGGGAATGTGCGAGCTAACGAGATACTGGAACGACCTAACATGTTTTTAGGTCGCATACGACCTACCGAGCTAAGGCATAGGTCGTGGGAACGACCTAACATGTCACCAGGAAAAGAGCTAAGATCTAACGGGTTCGAGAGTAACGAGCTAAGACTTGGGAATAAGTCGTTGGAGGTTGAAGTCTTAGGTCGCTCATGACCTAACGCTATTTTAGGTCGCTTACGACCTAGTAAAGGCAACACGCGAGTCAAATGATTCAGCATGATGGCATACGAACGAGCTAAGAGGTTACGACCTAAGATAGGTCGCAAGGGGTTAGGTCGCAGGAATATAATTCGGCCTACGATAGGTCGCAGGAAAATGTTTCGACCTAAGTAAGGTCGCAAGAAGTTAGGTCGTGGAGTTTTAAGTCGCGAAGACTTTCTGAAGCCGCTTCTGTTAAGTCGCTAATGAAGGGATGTCGTTCATTCTTAGGTCGTGGAGCACCAGATGCCGTTCATTTGTTGAGTCGTTTAACTGTTGTAACTGTTAGTTAAGTCGGAGGTCTTGATAGGTCGTGTACGACCTATGTGTTGTGAATTCGTGAAGTATTGTATGATGTTGTATTGTTTTTTTTAAGTCGCTTGTACATAAGTCGTAAGTCGTAAGTCGCCTACTTTTAGGTCGTGATTGTTAGGTCGGAACCGACTTAGGAGTTGTGAATATTTTTGTACGGCATGAGTTGTAGCCTATAAATAGGCATGTGTGATCATTTGTTAAGGTGGTTGATTTTTGAATAAAATTCTTGTTTGATTGCTTTGTGCTTTCATTTAAATTGGTAGTCGAGTGTAATCTCATATCTCCTCTTTCGGTTAATCGAGTGCGCTCGATTCAACGATTGTAGAAGCCGATTCGCGGAATCTAGTGCGCTAGATCAACGCTCGAAGAATTGAAGATCTTTGAACCCGGTATCGAGCGCGATCAACGAGTTCGAGATAGCTAGAATTCGGTATCTTTGGATCAACGAATTTAGGTATTTCAGTATCTTCCAACTCACCGATTGTTACTCTCATCGATCTACACTGTTTTGATTAATCCGCTGCGTCAGCAATGCTCATACGTACACAACTGCAGTTATGTTGGTATAGTTACGCATTCCAGTAGCACACAACTTTGGTTGCAGAAGTTGAAAATCATCCATAGTTTGCGTATCTAGCATTTTTTAAATAATTTTGCATATAACTTGTATTTAAATGTATAAACTTTTTATAGAAAAATTCACGGTTATAACAGTTTAACCGGTTAAAGAATCAAAACCTTAAAACTTGAGTCATTACCGTTCGACTTACTGTCCGCTAATGATAACTGCGCTGTTGATAGAATAAATCGTGAATAATGTTGAAGATACTCAACAACGAGAGCAGGACAAGTGATACATCACATTTCGACAGCGCTTTATTCATCAACATAATCAGTTGTATATGTGTGTATTTGTGTGAATGGATGTATGCAATTATATGACCGATATGTACATATCTTTGTTTTGCTATATAACATCTTTCTCAGTCGCAGAATGGTGGTCCGATTAATTTCAGCCTCAACAATTGATTATATATTTAAGCTACTAACACCGTACACTTTCATTGTATGTCACCACCCTATAATCATTTTTCATGATCTGTATCACATTCACATCCCATCGTAAAACAGAAAAATACGCTAATTTTAAATATACAGAAATATAATACTGATATAAAATAACATATAGCTATTGTTTGTTAGGACAAAATACCATTTTAAATTATAGTAACATATTTTAAAGTCGTATATATATGAGTGTGTGAACTAATGACGATCCAGTGTTTTCAACGACTGTATTTTTGCTATGGCTTACGTTTTTCTGTTGAAAATTATATAAAGTTAATAAACAAAACTTCTGATATTATGTCAATGGTTTGAATTATCACAGCTAATTAAAAATGATAGAATCGATTTCGATGACAAAATATTTGATTTTAATCATAATAAAGTTTATGTATGGCGTATGGTTCATTTGGATATCCTCAAAAAGAAATAAGTAAAATGATTTCATATAAGTTTTACATGCTTTTCTGCTATGTGCATACTGCATGTAAATAATTTACGTGCATGCCTACTTGATTATGCACCTGTTATTACAGATGAAATTTAGTAAGAAGGGTTTGATATACATATTGTGTTGATAATGCTTAAGATCTCCAAAATAATTTTGGTATCTTCCTTTCATCATCTTATATGTTACCAAGAATTATTTGATATTCTTTGTAGTGTTTCTTTTGAAACTATTATGGAAATCTTTTACCGACTTCATGAAAACTGTTCTTCAAAATTTATATCCATACATGATGATGGTACATCACAAAAGTATTGTGATTTGGTCACATGCAGTACTTTTCAAGTTGGCGCCTTCATCGGTGTGCATGATCTTGTTGTTGTTGCTATCTAATCAGCACTAGCTCTTGATTCTAGTGCGTTGTTTCATACATTTGCAACTTTATATACACACAGTTTTCTTTTGTCAATTGTACAAAGTATGTTTCACGAGTATATCAGAAAAAATGCATCTGCATCTGCATCTGCACCACCCTACAATACATATATGCAAAACATGATCGGTTTAGTTTAGGAGCATAAACTTTTTATCAGTCAACAAAATCATATACAATTTGGAAATATAGTACGTTGCAATCGCGGTATTACTAAGCAATAAATTGAAAGATAGCTTGTAGCCCAAAGACATACATATATACAAACAACTGTTTTAAAGCTTTTCAATTGGATTGGTTGTATTCATATATGTTTCACTTAAATGGTAGACGGTTGTATCCGTTTGGCGAACTTCTAAATGTTTTCATGTAGAAAGAAACCATTTGCTTTCACAAAGAAGCACGTCTATTTTATAACCGCTACATTCATATTTTGATGTACTTTCAATCAAATATTCTCGTAAGCCCGAATCAGAGGCTAAACAACACAACAGGGTTGACAATAACTGACGCAGCAGCGGATAACAGAAATGAATATAATAATGAACGTAACAATCGGTGAATTGATGAATACTGAAATGTCCAAATTCGTTGATCCGAAGATGCCGAATTTTAACTATCTACGTCACGTTGATCGATCTCGATACCGTGAAAGTAGATCTTCAATTCTTCGACGTTGATCAAGAGCACTTGATTCCGCGAATTGGCTTCACGATCGTTGAATCGAGCGCACTCGATTGACCGAAGAAATAAAGACTTACGACTTAACACCTTCACGCGAGTCATCATCTTCACGCGAGTTAATGAAAATCGGCAGCGAAGTCTTTGCGACCTACACAACGGCATCTCGCGACCTAAGGGAAGTTCGGTAAAGACATAGAAAAGGGGCTTCGCGACTTAGTGGTTAGAGACGGGTCGACTCACTGGAATCGGCATAGGTTTAGGTCGGAAAAGTTTAAGTCGTGCTTTGGTTAGGTCGTGTGATGTTAGGTCGTAGGAATTGGGTCGTGGAAGTGTTAAGTCGGAGGAATTAGGTCGTGGAAGTGTTAGGTCGGAGGAATTTCTTAGGTCGTGGGGTCTGGTAGTTCGCGACATAGTTAGGTCGGAGAGTAGCGACATTGGTTTAAGTCGCATGAAAGATGTCTGGGATGATGTCTCGGAGGAAGTTAGGTCGTTGAATGGCATTGTGGTGGTGTTTAGCTCGTCGAAGTTAGGTTGGAGAGGAGTTAAGTCGTCGATGCTAGGTCGTAGGTCGCCGTTGCTAGGTCGGAGACGATCTAAGGTACTTCTTGTTGCTTCTTCCTTCTTTGTACTCTGCCGCGCTGCATCATCCTCCCCCTGTTGAAACGAATTCGTCCTCGAATTTAAAAGTTCTTCCCCCTTAGATTGTTCATCCCCATAATAAGGTATAAGATGTTTAACATTAAACACGTCAGAAATGTAGACATCCTCCGGCAGCTTCAACTTATAAGCATTTTCATTGATCCGTTTTATAATTTCTACTGGACCAATCTTTCGGGCTTTCAACTTGTTATAAGCACCTACTGGAAAACGATCCTTCGTTAACACAGCATACACCCAATCACCCTTGTTGAACTCCACACTTCTTCTCTTCTTATCTACCGCTTGTTTATACTTCTCGTTCGTCTTCTCCAAATGTTCCTGAACGATTCGATGACAATCTTTCAACTCATCAACGAAATCTGACGCCCGTTTAATCACTCTTTTCGGTTGTGGTACTACCGTTAAATCCAACGGCCCCTTTGGCAAGTTTGAATATACAACTTGAAATGGACTGTAACCAGTGCTTCGGTTAACAACATGATTATGAGCAAACTCTGCCTGACACAACTTTAAGTCCCAACTCTTCAAATTGTCTTGTACAAGACATCGCAACAAGTTTTCCAACGATCTATTCACCACTTCCGTTTGCCCAACTGTTTGAGGATGATATGCACTACTAAATTTCAGCTTCGTTCCCACCATCTTCCACAAACTCAACCAAAAGTGACTCAGAAATCGAGTATCCCGGTCGGAAACAATAGATTCAGGTAATCCATGTAAACGATATATTTCTTTAAAGAATAACTGAGCAACATGAACAGCATCCGCCGTCTTCTTACAAGCAATAAAGTGTGCCATTTTCGAAAATCGGTCAACCACCACATAAATGGAATCGTTTCCCCTTTGAGTTCGAGGCAAACCCAAAAAAAAATCCATACTCACATCAACCCAAGGCTTAGTTGGTACAGGTAACGGTATATATAATCCAGCATTGGTCGCAATTCCTTTCGAAACCTGACAGATATGACATCGCTCCACAAACCTTTCCACTTCTTTCCTCATCGATGGCCAAAAATAAGATTGAGAAATCAGCTGTAATGTACGGTCCCTACCCACATGACCTTCCTCATGCAATTCCTTCACAATCTTCAACCGTAAACTGCAATCTGGTATACATAATCGATTTCCCTTGAACATAAAACCATCTACCATCACAAACTCATCCGTCTCTTCTTTCTTCACTTTATCTACAAACTTCATAAAGTAAGGATCTTCAACAAATAACTCTGGTAGCACATCAAACCTTGTCACTTCGACCTTCATTGTAGTCAATACATGATTTCTTCTACTTAATGCATCCGCAACACGATTCGTCACTCCCGATTTGTGTTTCACAACAAACATAAACTATTGCAGATATGCAACCCATGATGCATGTCTTGCTGAAATCTTGTCTTGCCCTTGTAAATGTTTCAACGCCTCATGGTCAGTGTAAAGAATAAACTCTTTCTGAAATAGATAGTGTCTCCAGTGTTTAATAGCTTGCACAATAGCATAAAATTCCACATCATATGTACTATATCTCATCTTTGCTCCCGATAGCTTCTCACTGAAATATGCAATAGGACGTCCCCTCTGACTCAACACTCCTCCAATTCCAACCTTTGACGCATCAGTGTGTAGCTCAAACAACAACTGAAAATCTGGTAATACTAGAATTGGTGCAGATGTCAAGAGTTCTTTGATTCGCTCAAAAGGAACCCCTGCTTCAACCGTCCATGCAAATTGTTTACCCTTCATACAATCAGTCACAGGTGCCATCACACTACTAAAGTGTGGAATAAACCTTCGATAAAATGAAGCCAACCCATGAAAACTACGAACTTCCGTTATCGTCTTGGGTTGCGGCTAATCTCTGATAGCTTCAACTTTACATTGGTCAACCTGTATTCCTTCTTTCGACACAACATATCCCAGAAATAAAACACTCCTCGCCATAAAAACACACTTCTTGGTAGCAGCATAGAATTGTTCTTCACAAAGAATAATTAACACTTTCTTCAAATGCTGAACATGCTCTTCGGTACTAGCACTGTAGATCAAAATATCATCAAAGTAAACCACCACAAATTTCCCAATGTATGGCCTGAAAATTTGGTTCATCGCCCTCATGAATGTACTTGGTGCATTCGATTGACCAAACGGCATTACTAGCCATTCATACAATCCTTCCCTCATCTTGAATGCTGTCTTTCACTCATCTCCCGGTCTAATTCGAATTTGATGATAACCGCTCTTCAAGTCAATCTTAGAGAAGATTACGGACCCACTGATTTGATCCAATAAATCATCAAGCCTCGGCATCGGAAATCTGTATCTGACTGTGATCTTATTCAATGCTCTACTATCTGTGCACATCCTCCACGTTCCATCCTTTTTGGGTACCAATAAAGCTGGTACAGCACAAGGACTTAAACTCTCCTGCTCACGCCCCTGTTCAAGCAATTCCTCTACCTGCCTCCTCAATTCTTCATGTTCCTTCGGACTCATTCGATAATGTGGTCTATGTGGCAACATTGCTCCCGGAACAAGATCAATTTGATGTTGAATGTCTCTTAGTGGTGGTAACTCCTTTGGTAACTCCTCTGGAAAGACATCCTCAAATTCTTTCAATACTGGTTTCACTTTCTCTGGAATTTCGACCACTTCTTCACTCTCTCGCCCAATCAACAAGTACACTTCAGGCTCTTCCTCAACCTCCTTAACAAACTCCTTCAAAGATAATAAAGTTTTCAGCTCTTCAATCTCTTCTGATTTACTTTCTCCTTGTTGTCTCTTCTTTGGAACTAAAATAATTTTCGTACCTTCAAACATAAAACTGTAGCTATTGGTCCGACCGTCATGCTGTACTGCTCGATCATACTGCCATGGTCTTCCCAAAAGTAAGTGACAAACATCCATCTCTACTACATCACACCTGATCTCGTCTTTGTATTTCTTCCCAATAGAGAATGGAACACGAACTCGTTTATCCACTTTCACCTCTCCTCCTTTTCTCAACCATGCTAACTTGTATGGATTCGGATGCTTCTCTGTCTTCAACTTCAATTTTGTTACAGCCTCGGTTGAAATAATATTTTCACAACTTCCCACGTCGATCACAAATTTACACACCTTCCCTAGTATAGTACATGTCGACTGAAAGATATTACTCCTCAACCAACTAGCTTCTTCTTGTTTCGGTGTCAAACACGATCTCCTCAGCATTAGATTACAACCTTCATCTCCTGACGGAATATCCTATTCATCCTCCTCAACTGGACTTGAATAACCTTCATCAACATCCTCATCCTCAACTTCTACAATCATGGTTCTCTTCTTTGGCTTTGGACACTCAGTGCTTTTATGACCCATCTCTTGACAATTGTAACATTTGAAACCATTGTTAACCTTCGCCCTCTCAGCCTCCTTCACCACTGGTTTACTGACAGGTTTAGAAACATTAGAACTTCCACTAACACCCTTCACTTGATTATTGGAATTCGTAAACACACCACCTCCACGCCTTCCTTGCTTCTCCCAAGCCAACGCTTTCTGATGTGCCTCCGCTACAGACCTTGGATCGAACATATTCACCATATCCTGGATCTGCATCCTCAATCCCCCAATGAATCTAGCAGTTAGTTGTTCTTCTGTCTCCATAATATCATTTCTAGCAATGAGTTGGTAAAATTCATCTGCGTAATCATTAACTGACTTCGTTCCCTGCCTTAGATTCTGCAACCTCTGGTACATAAGCGATTGATAATTATAAGGTAAGAACGTTGCTTTCATCAATTTCTTCATCTTCTCCCAAGATTCAACCTTTGATTTTCCCATTCGTTCATGTGTAAGTTTGGTTTGCTGCCACCACGCCAAAGCTCTACCCCTCAACCTTGTAGCTACCAACTTCACTCTACGATGTTCTGGAACTTCTTTGAAATCAAAAATTTCTTCAACATTTGACAACCAGTCCAAAAACTCCTCAGCTTGCATACCACCTTTGAATTCTGGAATTTCAGTCTTCATCCCAGATTCCCACTTGTGATCATACTCTGACTGATTTCTTCCTTGTCCACATCTTCGTCCATGAACACTACCACCATCATACTCTTCTTCACAATCCGATGTATATCGATGTCGATCCTGACCACCAACATCTCTACTACCATCACGTCTACCACCAACATCCCTTCTATCTACATTCCTCCGTTCTTGCTCATTCACATTTCTATCACGATCTCGATCCACACTTCTATGATCACTATCAACATTTCTCTCCCGATTGGAATGCGGTGAAACTCTACTTCTCCCATGGCTCAATTCAGGTGAAACTCTTCTCTGATTTTGACTCATCTCTAACATCATTCTCTCTAAATGACCAATCCCATCATTAAGCTTCTCATTAAAATTTTCGTTAATTCTTTGCTCTATCTCATTGGCTTCTTCTCTCCCATACAAAGCATCAATGTTGCGATAACGGTTAGCTCTTCTCGGAGGCATGATCACTCTTCAACAAATTCCAACAAAAACTTCACTTCGATCTAAAAATCTTCAAATCAAAACTACCCACTTGTTGAAATCTTCAAAAAATATCCAAAAATCTACGCAAACTCCTTGCGTTCTGGCTTTGATACCAAATGACGCAACAGCAGATAACAGAAATGAATATAACAATGAACGTAGCAATCGGTGAATTGATGAATACTGAAATGCCCAAATTCGTTGATCCGAAGATGCCGAATTTTAGCTATCTACGTTACGTTGATCGATCTCGATACCATGAAAGTAGATCTTCAATTCTTCGACGTTGATCAAGCGCACTTGATTCCGCGAATTGGCTTCACGATCGTTGAATCGAGCGCACTCGATTGACCGAAGGTGGAGATAGGAGATCACACTCGACTACCAATTAGATGAAAGCACAAAGCTAACAAAGGAAATTTTTATTCAAAATCAACAACCATTGCAAATGACCCAACCGGTCTATTTATAGACGTTACAACTCAACATGACACACAAAAAAAAATTACAACTCCAAAGTCATTTCCGACTTAACAACAGTGTTTAACGACCTAAAGAAATAAAGACTTCCGACTTAACACCTTCACGCGAGTAATCATCTTCACGCGAGTTAATGAAAATCGGCAGC
The DNA here is from genome assembly GCA_030737815.1 of Allium fistulosum. Classification (NCBI taxonomy): domain Eukaryota; kingdom Viridiplantae; phylum Streptophyta; class Magnoliopsida; order Asparagales; family Amaryllidaceae; genus Allium; species Allium fistulosum. The sequence goes on along the minus strand of CM060904.1, from coordinate 208,196,388 downwards.
GAAGTCTTTGCGACCTACACAATGGCATCTCGCGACCTAAGGGAAGTTCGGTAAAGACATAGAAAAGGGGCTTCGCGACTTAGTGGTTAGAGACAGGTCGACTCACTGGAATCGGCATAGGTTTAGGTCGGAAAAGTTTAAGTCGTGCTTTGGTTAGGTCGTGTGATGTTAGGTCGTAGGAATTGGGTCGTGGTAGTGTTAAGTCGGAGGGATTAGGTCGTGGAAGTGTTAGGTCGGAGGAATTTCTTAGGTCGTGGGGTCTGGTAGTTCGCGACATAGTTAGGTCGGAGAGTAGTGACATTGGTTTAAGTCGCGGGAAAGATGTCTGGGTTGATGTCTCGGAGGAAGTTAGGTCGTTGAATGGCATTGTGGTGGTGTTTAGCTCGCGGAAGTTAGGTCGGAGAGGAGTTATGTCGTCGATGCTAGGTCGTAGGTCGCCGTTGCTAGGTCGGAGACGATCTAAGGTACTTCTTGTTGCTTCTTCCTTCTTTGTACTCTGCCGCGCTGCATCAATAACTGTGACCACCAATCCGTTTATTTCCACAAGATATCATACTGAAAACGGTTCTATAGATGATGTGATGATGCACACCCAACTACAGATCAGTGCACCGACAGAGCTAACCAATGAGGTCGGGGCAGAACCCAAGGATGCGAGACGAAGATGAATTTCTTGTCCCAATCTGTAGTGGTCAAAATCTGTTCATTATTGGCTCCCAGCTCTCCATCCATTAGTGCATAGAAGCAATGTCCGGTGGCCTGTAAAATACCGTCATCCAAAACCCATTTTTTAAAGTTGTTCCAACTTCAATAGTAGCGCAATCCACTATCTAGGTGCTTCTAAGTCCCCGCCTGTTGGCACCACCTTAGGGGAATCCTCACTGAAATTTTAGTTACAAGTTCCCCGGCGATTCGTTCAGCATCTAGCCAATCACTTTGTAGGGCAACAAGGATTCGCTTCTCCATACATATGGGAAATCGGGGAATCCAAGTCGAAGTCCGAGGGAGGATCAGTAGAGGAGAGGTTGACATGTACGACTGTCTCTGAGTTTGTCGGGTGAGTGGTGGCATCTAGGTGAGACATGAGAGGAGGAAGACGATTATGGGTGAAGAGGGGTGGGTAATTTAAGGTCCTTTGGAGTAGCCGGAGTGATTCGGGGTTGTAAAGACCCTCCATTTTCGACCTGTATATCTAAACTAACAGGAAACATATTAAAAGGTTAATTTAGATTATAAAATTATTTACGGGAAAAATAATTATAGTTTGAGTTCGAAAAATATATATGTTAAAGAGAAAATATTATTGGATTTTCTGGAATTTTTTCAAAATTTTTGAAGGTGTTTTAATAGTTATATAAAATTATTTAAGGTACGTGGCTTAAATGTTTTATATAATTATAAAGGACAAAGAGGCTTTTTAAAAATTATTCAAATTTCCAAATAAGGAAAGTCAGCGGCACTTTTGAAATTCTGGCAATCAATCAAATTTAGAAAAAACAAGGCAGGTTTGGTACAAAAGAACTGTTCCAAGGTACGAACAAATAGTCTTTCTTCTATTTCAACTCTTTCGGCAGAGCTTCCGCCTTCATTCCAGACCTTTCGACAAGGTCTAAAGGTATCAAAACTTTCGGCAAGGTCAAATACCAAGGCACAAGGTATTAGGTAACTGCTACGTAGTGAATTGAAAGAGGTCGAAAGGTTTAGGGACGAAATCTTATAGCTTTCAAAAGAGATTAAGTTTTGTTTTGGTTTAAAGAAAATACATCTGCTAGCTTTCAACAAAGAGCTTTCGAAATTGTCAAAAAGTTTAAAAGAAAAAGGTTCCGATTGGTTTTCTTTCTTGTTTTAAATGAAACTTTCTAACAAAGTCGAAAGGTATAGCTTTCGAAAAGGCCGAAAGCATAGTTGCCGCTTCCTAACCTTTCGACACAGATGAAGTCAAAGGTTATCTTTTGTTTTTCAAAACATGTCGCCTCTCTCCATTGATTTTAAAGGGTTTCCACTATTTTTAAATTGAACCCAATGTCTTCAAAAGGTTTTGCATTTCATTGGTCTCGAAAAGTTTATAAATGATTTTATAGGGGATGTACCCTAGGCTTTCGACTAGGTCGCAAAGAAACCTTCGGACAAGATCGAAAGTATGATTTTGGAATGTTTTCAAAAGGCTAAGGTTTAAAGGATTTGAAAGGAAGATGTCATATGCTTTAAAGCTTATGAAAGGAAGGCTTTTAAATGGTTTAGAAGGAGTTACCTTTAATGATTTCGAATGGTTTATTAAAGGATATGAGGGAGTTACCTTTAATACTTTCGAAGGATTTTATGAATAATTTTGGGGGAGTTACCTTCTACGTTTTCGAACGGTTGTTTAACGGTTTTAAAAAAAGTTTCAAAAATAAGAATAAGCGGATAGCCTAAGTGTTTTAAGTTATAGAGGACTTTAACTTATTTTAAAAGGATAGACGATCCTTGTTGAACATCAGCAACATTATTTTGAGTAAAGTATATATCATGGAAAAAACAACTTATAGTAAAGCTAAAGATATGTTTTCCTTGTATATATATGATTTGATGGACTAATTCATTTTGAAAAGGTTTTCAAGGAAAATTTGAAGAGTAGTTACCTCAGATATTTTGTAGAGCAGTTTGCTCTGATATTTTGAAGGGTAGTTAACCCAAAAGAAAACTCGAGCAGTCAGCTCATTTTAAATTCGGACAATCAGTCCATTTTGAGGGTAGTCGGCCTAGAGGGCAGTTAGTCCAGAAAGAGCAATCAGCTCTGATATGAACAGATAGTTCATTTATTAGCATAATGGATTTTGCAAAGTTTTCAAGGGCAGTTCGTCCACCCTTTTTACCTGTTTTCGGCAGATAACCCATTATCTAGCATAAAATGTATTGCTATTTTAGTATAACCAGTTTTAGGACAGATAGTCCAGAAAAGAGAAGTTAGCATAGAATTTAGGACAGATAATCCAGTAAAGAACAGATAGTTCAGATTTAGACAGATAGTCTATTTTATTTCCTATTTTTAGCATAATGGATATTGCTAGATTATTAAAATCTGTTAATTAACCTGTTTGGTTGCAGGAAAGGATTTGCAAAATATATGTTTTGGAAAGAGATATTATTGAGGGGAAACCCATTCCGCTAAGCAGCCTGGTCTCACTAGTTATCAGTAAACTGCGATGTAACATATATTATTCATACTAGGCTTTATGTCTGGCTCGAAGTTTTTGTTTCCCCTTAAACTCTCAGTTGCTTGAAATTGGATTTGAGTAGGCTAAGAGTTTAGGTTTTTAGGTTATAGCAGATTTTAGCGAATAATGTATCCGAAGACGAGCAGGTGGCTGACGAACAGCTAATTTAGGAATTCTATTTTAAAATTGTTTCCGCTGTGTATTAGAATAGTTATGTATATATTGCTTTGATTATCCAAGGGGGCATCAGCATATGTCGCTCTTGGTGTATTGTTGTAAATTATGTTTGATAAACGTCTGGGATCACGTTTGAGATTTTTTAACTTGGATATGATTTATTTGAAATGTAATCAATGTAAATTGATATTTTTTTGAAATCTGTGATTTTGTTCATATTCAAGTGCTTCTCATATTATGGATACCATTAACACTATCGTATTTCGTCACTAGAAGTTAATACTATGGATGACTGCAGCGTCCATAGCGCTTAGCTTTCGGCCTCCAGATACAAGATGCTATAGGTTGGTATCACAGCATAGGTTTATGAAAAATTTAACTAAGAATTGGTTTTTAAAACAAAAGTCCAAGGAACTTGCAGAAAAATTAGGGGTTGGGTTAACGCTATAGTTACATACTTGTATTTATTATATATAAGTATGCACTTTATCTCCATTCATCTAGCTTTGATTAGCTTAATTATCATTTTGTATCTCATGAGGTTTGAAAACAGATATGGATGGTAGAAAAAGCAGAGTTAACCAAGGAGAGGGAAGCACCGAAAGGAATGCAGGACCTAATGCAGGGAGTGGCGAAGGTCAGGCAGAGAATGTTGGTGCTGAAGTCCCATTGGTCGGAATAGAAGCCATGTATCGGTATTTCAGGAATATGATGCAGGCAGGAGTTGCAGCCGGAGTGATAGGAGGAAATGCTGTAGGATTAGAGGTTCTGGAAGTTCCAGTAGTTAATCATTTCGCTAAGATGAGCGGTGATTATGTGAAGCTAGAAGGGAAGCCATTTATTGGAACGGAGGATGTCATTGAAGTGGAGAATTGGTTGTTGCACTACGAAAGGATTTTTGCCGACTTAGGGGTCAATGACGGGCAGAACAGGAGGCTGGCGTCCAGGGAGCTTCAGGGGACCGCATTTCTCTTGTGGAACAGTGTATCAGCAATAGATGATGAGGAGACAATATCTTGGGAGGATTTCAAGTGGAGATTTCAGGAGAGGTTTATGTCGGTAATGACATAGTCAGCTTTGATTAGGCAGTTACTGAGCTTGTGCAGGGTGAGATGTCTGTTGCTGAGTATGCCAGGAAGTTTAAAGAGTTAGCCATGTATGGGTATGCTTCTGTAGACACCGTGTTGAAACAGAATGAGAAGTTTATCAGAGGATTAATGCCAGAATAGTGCCACTTTGTCTCATCTTAGAAATCCTTCTGATATTGTTATAGAGATGGCTTTGAGGCAGGAAGAAGTACTTGAGTATCTGGAGAAATGCAAGGCAAAAGTGGTCCAGGTTGGGCAGAGCCAGAAGAGGAAGTTCTTTCCCAAGAAAGGTGCTTAGAAGGGTAGAGCAGCCAAGAAAGCGAAGTCTGAAGTTTTCTGCTATAAATGCAACAAGAAATCGCTCTTTGCTAATGAGTGTCGCTTAGGAAAAGCGAAAGATGTGGCTAAGGGGAAGAATGTCAGGTGTTTTAACTGTGACCAGATAGGCCATTAAAAGAACTAGTGCAAGGAGCCCATTAGAGATGGTAAGGGCAAGGTGTATGCATTGGAGCATGCTACTTCTATGCCAACAGCCCAGGGGAAGGGAAAGTCAGTTCTTGAGGGAATGCCTTAGATTCATGGTATGTCTGCTAGCATTTTATTTGATAGTGGTGCATCGCATTCTTTTATATCTAGATGTTTGATAGATAGCTTAACCTTCAACCCACATATTTAGTTACTTCCTTACGGGTTGCAAATCCAATAGGAGGGCATGCAACTCTAGGGTTGAGCTGTGACCAGTTTGAGTTTGATCTGTTAGGTCATACTTTTGAGTGCAGTTTTCATGTTTTATTTTGTGGGGTTTGGGAACATCCCAGGCATGGATTGGTTAAGTGAGTATGATGCTAAGATATTTTGCCAGGGTAGGTAGATATCTCTTTGTCACTCTGATTGTAGCAATCAGATTGTTTTCACCGTAGGAGGTTCTAGCGGTGCAGTGTTTGCTTTGATGGGTGCATTGGATTCAGATCAAGAGATCAATCAAGTTTTCATGGTTAGAGAATTCACAGATGCGTTGGAGCCTGTAGTTGGATTGCCGCCAGAACGAGCCATTGAGTTTCGGATAGATTTGGTTATGGGAGAAGAACCGGTTAGTAGACCGCCAAGTAGGATGACCCCTTCGGAGATGAGGGAGTTATAGGTGCAGTTGGTGATTCTAGAAGGCAAGATTTTTGTCAGGCCAAGCTGTTCGCCATGGGTTGTAGTGGCATTGTTTGCTAAGAAGCCGGACGGATCGTTAAGGTTATGTATCGATTATCGTAAGTCGAATGAGAGGACGATAAAAAATCGATATCCATTGCCCAGGATTGACGATTTGTTCGACCAACTAAGCGGAGCAAAGGTATTTTCTCAGCTGGATTTGGCAATGGGTTTCCGTCAGCTCAGGGTAGCAGAGGATAGTATATCTTTGACAGCATTCAGGACCAGATATAGATCGTATGAATGGTTAGTTATGCCATTCGGACTGACGAATTCTCCAACTTTCTTTGTGGATTTGATGAACCGGATTTTTCGAGACCACTAGGATAGGTTCATGCTTGTTTTCATAGATGATATCTTGATTTTCTCTAAGGATGAAAGAGAGCATGAAGTTCATCTTAGAGTAGTGCTTGAGACACTAAGGCAGCATCAGTTGAAGGCGAAGTTTTCGAAATGTCACTTCTGGAAGAAGGAGGTGAAGTTTCTTGGCCATGTCGTCTCAGAGGAAGGGTTATCAGTAGATCCGACTAAGATCGATGCAGTGAATAGTTGGAAGAGACCTAAGACAATAACCAAGATTAAGAGTTTCCTTGGGTTGGCTGGTTATTATTGAAGATTCATTAAGGATTTCTCATGGATAGTAGCACCGATGACCAGGCTGACAAGGAAGGATGTGAAGTTTGTGTGGACCGATAAGTATAAGGAAGCATTCCAGAGTTTGAAACACTTATTGACCCATGCACCTGTGTTGGTAGTTCCAAGGAGGAATCAAGATTTGGTAGTCTATACCGACGCGTATGGAACATGATTAGGAGCTATGCTGATGCAGAGAGGTAAATTGATTGCCTATTCTTCTAGACAACTTAGACCGTATGAGGTCAGATATGCAACACATGATTTAGAGTTGGCTGCTATGATTTTTGCTTTGAAGGTGTGGAGATATTACATTTTAGGAGAAAGGTTTGAGCTGTTTACGATTTTGGGATTGAGTACACACTAGGAAAAGGCAACCAGGTTGCAGATGCACTTAGCAAGAAACATCAGAATGCAGTATTAGCGATGATGGCTGAGTGGAAAAGTTTAGAAGCTTTAGAAGATTCCAAAGTGCAGTGGAGATTCGAGGCATGGTCTAGTGGTGATATAGTTATATTGTCTTGTTTGGAAGTTCGACCAGTTTTGATCGAACATATTGCTTTTGAGTAGATTGAGGATCCAGTGTTAGCTGAAAGATCAGTAAGCTAAAGGAAGGAACGAAGAGCGATGACTTGAAAGATTTCAGTCTTGACCAGAATGGGTGGTTGAGAAAGAAAGGAAGATTATGTGTTCCGAGTGTAGGAAATATAAGAAAGGAAGTCTTAGGTTAATGCCATCGTTCGAAGTTCATTATACATCCTAAAGGTACTAAGATGTATCAAGACATGAAGAGAAGTTTCTTTTGGGATGGAATAAACCGGGATATTGGTTTGTGTGTAAGGCAGTGCTTGAATTGCCAATAGGCAAAGGCCGAACACCAGAAACCGAGTGGTTTGCTTCAGCCGTTTGATATTCTAGTATAGGAGTGGGATTCTATTTCTATGGACTTCATAGACGGGTTGTCAAGGTCGAATAGGGGAAATGAAGTATGTGGGTTATAGTGGACAGATTGACCAAGAGTGACTATTTCATTCTAGTTAAGTCAACCGGGACGACACCTATTTTAGCAAGATTGTTCATGAAAAGTATGGTTAGACTGCATGGAGTTCCTTGTAGCATAGTTAGTGAAAGAGATTCCTTGTTCACTGGCGAGTTTGGAAGAGTCTGCAGGAAGTTTTGGGAACCAAGCTTATGATGAGTACCGCTTACCATCCGTAGATAGATGGGCAAACGGAAAGAGTTAACTAGATCTTGGAAGATCTGTTGAGAGCTTGTGTTCTGTACTTTGATAGATCATGGGAGGACGATCTGCATCTAGTCGAGTTTTCATATAACAATAGTTACCAGACTAGTTTGGGATGCCACCATTTGAAGCTTTAAATGGAATGGCATGCAAATCTATTGTTTGTTGGTTGGAGACCGGGGATAGGTTGATTCTTGGTCCATATTTGGTTGGAGAAGCTGTAGAAAATATTGAGGTCATTCGAGATAGGAAGAAGGAGGCTTGGTCTAGGCAGAAAAGTCATGCAGATATGAGACGGAAAGAGTTGGAGTTCTCAGTTAGGGACTAGGTTTACATCAAAGTATCACCGATAAAGGATGTGCTTAGATTTGGGAAGTCGTGGAAGTTATCTCCTAGGTTCATAGGACCTTTTCTTATTCTTGAAAGGATCGGGAAGCTCGCGTATAGACTTGAATTACCGAGTAGTTTGGTAGGTGTCCATAATGTTTTTCATATTTCGCATCTCAGAAAGTGTGTTAGAGACCCGGAGACTGCTATTGCACTGACAATGCTAGATGATTTAGCAGTAGAACCGGACTTGACCATAGTAAGGAAGCCAGTTCGCATTGTTGCGAGAGATGAGAAGAGGCTTAGAACCAAGACGGTTAGAGTAGTCAAATTCCAGTGGAGTGACGATGACAAAGACTATACTTGGGAAGTTGAAAACAGGGTTAGGGATACTTATCATGACTTGTTTTGATGGTATGTTTTACCTTCTTGTTTGTTTGGAGCCTTAGTGTAATTTCGAGGATGAAATTTTTTAAGGAGCGGAGTCTGTAACACCTTAGATTTTTAATAACATTATTTAGGAGATTTAGTTAAATAAACTAAATAAAATAATGTGTTGATAAGGGGATTGAGATTTGATTTAATTAAGGTAATCTTGCCTTTTAACTAATAAATTAAAAGAAGGGTTTAAAATGAATTGGAGGAGGGGTATTATGGGAAAGAGGCCATTCCTATATCACCTTCCTTAGGTCATGTATTTCAAAACACATATTCATTCTCATTTTAAAAAATTAAAAAGCTTGGCCGACCACCATTAACAAAGGGAGAAGAAGAGGAAACAAAAGAAAAGCTTAAGGAAAGCAAATTAAAATTAAACCCATCTGTAAATAATTTTGGTTTCGGTTTTAAGTCAAATTTCTAATGATTTTGCAAAGATTTTCCATGTGTTTGAATGATAAATTTATTATATATACATGTTAATGATTTATATTTGTTCATATAGATTTTATGAAATTTTTTGAGATAAAACCCTATTAAATGACATCCGTTAGCCTTGTGAATTTTTATGATGAACTAAAAAGTTATTTTAGAGATGGGTTTTGATTTTTAGAAATTTCTGAATTTTCGTAGAATTGTTATGAATTTTTTAAGGAAGAAAATGTTAATTTGGATTATAAAATTATTTACGGTAAAAATAATTATAGTTTGGGTTCGAAAATTATATATGTTAAAGAAAACATAATATTTGATTTTATGGAATTTTTCCATGATTTTTTACGGTGTTTTAATAGTTATATAAAATTATTTAAGGTATGAGACTTAAATGTTTTATATAAATATAAAGGAGGAAGGAGCTTTTTCAAAATTATTCAAATTTCCAAATAAGAAAAGTCGGCAGCACTTTTAAATATAAAATTCTGGCAACCAATAAAATTTAGACAAACAAGGCAGGTGCGGTACAAAAGAACTATTTTGAAGTACAAATAAATTGTCTTTCTTCTATTTCAACCCTTCTAGCAGAGATTCTACCTTCATTCCAGACCTTCCGACAAGGTCGAAAGGTATCAAACCTTTCGGCTAGGTCAAATACCAAGGCATAAGGTATCGGGCAATTGGTATGTAGTGAAATGAAAGAGGTCGAAAGGTTTTGGGACGAAAGGTTATAGCTTTCGAAAGAGATGAAGTTTTGTTTTGGTTTAACGAAAATACGCCTGCTAGCTTTCGACAAAGAGCTTTCGAAATTGCCAAAAAGGTTTAAAAGAAAAGGATTCCGATTGGTTTGTTTTCTTGTTTTAAACGAATCCTTCCGACAAAGTCGAAAGGTATAGCTTTTGACAAGGCCAAAAGCATAGTTGTACTTCCTAACCTTTTGACGCAGATGGAGTCAAAGGTTATCTTTTGTTTTCCAAAACATGCCGCCTCTCTGCATTGATTTCGAAGGGTTGGTTCCAACACAAACAATTCATTGTTTTTGAATGGTTTCAAAAGGTTTTATAAAGTTTTTGAAGCAGTTGCTTTCGACTCCAATGTTTTCTTATCCTTTTGCATAATCCAAATGTCTTAAGTCGAAACGTTTTAATGGTTTCAAAGTTGTCAACTTTGAATGTTTTCGAAAGGTTTCCACTATTTTTAAATTGAACCCAATGTCTTTGAAAGGTTTTGAGTTTCATTGCTTTCGAAAGGTTTATAAATGATTTTATAGGGGATGTACCCCAGGCTTTCGACCAAGTCGAAAGGTGAAACTTTTCGACTAGGTCGGAAAGAAACATTCCGACAAGGTCGAAAAGTGTGATTTTGCAATGTTTTCGAAAGGCTAAGATTAAAAGGATTTAAAAGGCGGATGTCATATTCTTTAAAGCTTATGAAAGGATGGCGTTTAAAAGGTTTAGAAGGAGTTACCTTTAGTGATTTCGAAAGGTTTATTAAAGGATATGAATGAGTTAACATTAATACTTTCGAATGATTTTATGAATATTTTTGCGGAAGTTACCTTCTATGTTTTCAAAAGGTTGTTTAAAGGTTTTAAAAAAAGTTTCAAATATAAGAACTAAGCAGATAACCTAAGTGTTTTAAGTTATAAAGAACTTTAACTTATTTTAAAAGGATAGACAATCCTTATTGAACATCATCAACATTATTTTGAGTAAAGTGTATATATCATGGAAAAAATAGCTTAAAGTAAATCTAAAGATATGTTTTCCTTGTATAAATATGATTTGACGGACTAAATCATTTTGAAAAGTTTTTCAAGGAAAATTTTAAGACCAGTTGGCTCAGATATTTTGTAGAGAAGTTTTCTCAGATATTTTGAAGGGTAGTTAACCCAAAAGAAAATTCGAGCAGTCAGCACATTTTAAACTCGGACAATCAGTCCATTTTGAGGGCAGTCGGCCTAGAGGACAGTTAGTCCAAAAAGAGCAATCAACTCTGATATGAACAGATAGTTCATTTATGAGCATAATGGATTTTGCTAAGTTTTTAAGAACAGTTAGTCTACCCTTTTTTACCTGTTTTGGGGAGATAGCCCATTATCTAGCAAAAAAGATATTGCTATTTTGGTATAACCAGTTTTAGGATAGATAGTCCAGAAAAGAGCAGTCTGCTAAGAATTTAGGACAGATAATCCAGTAAAAAATAGACAGTTCAGATTTAGACTGATAGTCTATTTTATTTCCTGTTTTTAGCATTATGGATATTGCTAGATTATTAAAATTTGTTGATTAACCAGTTTGGTTACATGAAAGGATTTGCAAAATATAGTTTTGGAAAGAGATATTAGTGAGGGGAAACCCGTTCCGCTAAGCGGCGTGGTCTCACTAGTTATTAGTAAACTAAGATGTAACATATATTATTCATACCAGGCTTTATGTCTGGCTCGAAGTTTTTGTTTCCCCTTAAACTATCATATGCTCAAACTTTGATTTGAGTAGGCTAAGGGTTTAGGTTTTCAGGTTATAGCAGATTTTGGCAAATAAAGCATCCGAAGATGAGCAGGTGGCTGATGGACAGCTAATTTAGGAATTCTGTTTTAAAATTGTTTCCGCTGTGTATTAGGACAGTTATGTCTATATTTCTTTGAATATCCAAGGGGGCATCTTCATATGTCGCTCTTGGCGTATTGCTGTAAATTATATTTTATAAATGTCTGGGATTACGTTTGGGATTTTTGTAACTTGGATATGATTTATTTGAAATGTAATCACTGTAAATTGATATTTTTTTTGAAATTTGTTATTTTGTTCATATTCAAGTGCTTCTGATATTATGGATTCTATTAACACTGCCGTATTTCGTCACTGGAAGTTAATACTGTGGATGACTACAGCGTTCATAGCACTTAGCCTTTGGCCTCCAGATACAGGATGTTACAGGTTGGTATCAGAGCATAGGTTTATGAAAAAATTTAACCAAAAATTGGTTTTGAAAACAAAAATTCGAGGAAAATGGAGAAAGATATGGAATTGGGTTAACGCTATAGTAACGTACTTATATTTGTTATATAACAGTATGCGCTTTATCTCCGTTCATCTATCTTTGATTAACTTATTTTCATGTATCTAATGAGGTTTTTATACAGATATGGATGGTAGAAGAAGCAGAGTTAACCAAGGAGGGGGAAGCACTGAAAGGAATGTCGGACCTAATGCAGGGAGAGGCTATGTTCAGGCAGAGAATGTTGGTGCTGAAGTCCAGCGGGTCGGAATCGAAGCCATGTACTAGTTTTTTAGGAATATGATGCAGGCAGGAGTTGCAGCCGGAGTGATTAGAGGAAATGTTGTAGGATCAGGTGTTCCGGAAGTTCGAGTAGTTAATCATTTCGCTAAGATGAGCAGTGATTATGTGAAGCTAGAAGGAAAGCCATTTATGGGAACGGAGGATGCTATTGAAGTGGAGAATTGGTTGTTGCACTATAAAAGGATTTTTGCACACTTAGGGGTCAATGATGAGCAGAAGAGGAGGTTGGCATCTAGGCAGCTCCATGGGACTGCATTTTTCTGGTGGAACAGTGAATCAGCAAAAGTTGATAAGGAGACAGTATCCTAGGAGGATTTCAAGAGGTGATTTTAGGATAGGTTTATGTCGGTAATGGCACAGTCAGCTTTGATTAGGCAGTTTCGTGATCTTGTGCAGGGTGAGATGTCTGTTGTTGAGTATGCCATGAAGTTCAAAGGGTTAGCCCGGTACGGGTATGCTTCTGTAGACACTGTGTTGCAATGGAATGAGAAGTTTATCATAGGATTGAAGCCAGAATTGGCTAGTGCCACATTGTCTCATCCTAGAGATCCTTCTGATATTGTTATAGAGATGGCTTTGAGGTAGGAAGATGTCCTTCAGTGTTTGGAGAAGTGCAAGGCAAAAGTGGTCCAGGTTAGGCAGAGCCAGAAGAGGAAGTTCTTTCCTAAGATAGGTGCTCAGAAGGGTAGAGCAGCCAAGAAAGCGAAGTCTGAAGTTGTCTGTTATAAATGCGACAAGAAAGCACACTTTACTAATGAGTGTCGCTCAGGGAAACTGAAAGATGTTGCTAATGAGAAGAATGTCAGATGTTTTAACTGTGACCTGATAGGCCATTTTAAGAACCAGTGCCAGAAGCCCATTAGAGATGTTAAGGGCAAGGTGTATGCATTGGAGCCTGCCGCTTCTATGCCAATAGCCCAAGAGAAGGGATAGTCAGTTCTTAAGGGAACGCTTCAGATTTATGGTATGTCTGTTAGCGTTTTATATGATACTGGTGCATCGCATTCTTTTATACCTAAATGTTTGATAGATAAGCTTAACCTTCAACCCACATATTTAGTAACTTTCTTATGGGTTGCGAATCCAATAGGAGGGTATGAAACTCTAGGGTTGAGGTGTGACCAGTTTGAGTCTGACCTGTTAGGTCATACTTTTGAGTGCAGTTTTCATGTGTTTGATTTTGTGGGGTTTGGGATCATCCTAGGCATGGATTGGTTAGGTGAGTACGGTGCTAAGATTTTTTGCAAGGATAGGAAGATATCTCTTTGTCACCCGGATTGTAGCAATCAGATTTTTTTCACTTAGGAGGTTCTAGCGGTGCAGTGTTTACTTTGTTGGGTGCATTGGATCCAGATGATGAGATGAGCCTAGTTTTCGTGGTTAGAGAATTCGCAGATGTGTTTGAGCCTGTAGTTGGATTGCCGCTGAAACAAGTCATTTAGTTTCGGATAGATTTGGTTATGGGAGTAGAACCGGTTAGTAGACCGCCAAGCAGGACGACCCCTTCGGAGATGAGGGATTTTTATAGGTGTAGTTGTTGTATTTAGAAGGCATGAGTTTTGTGAGACCGAGTAGTTCGCCATGGGGTGTAGCAGTTGTGTTTGCTAAGAAGCCGAACGGATCGTTAAGGTTATGTATCGATTACCGTAAGTTGAATGAAAGGACGATAAAGAATCTATATCCATTGCCTAGGATTAACGATTTGTTCAACCAGTTAAGCAGAGCAAAGGTATTTTCTCAGTTGGATTTGGCAACGGGTTTCCATCAGCTCAGGGTAGCGAAGGATAGTATACCTTTGACAGCATTCAGGACCAGATATGGATCGTACGAATGGTTAGTTATGTCGATCGGACTGATGAATTTTCCAGCTTTCTTTGTGGATTTGATGAACTAGATTTTTCGAGACCACTAGGATAGGTTCGTGCTGGTTTTCATAGATGATATCTTGATTTACTCTAAGTATGAAAGAGCATGAATTTCATCTTAGAGTAGTGCTTGAGACACTGAGGCGGCATCAGTTGAAAGCGAAGTTTTCGAAGTGTCACTTCTGGAAGAAGGGGGTGAAGTTTCTTGGTCATGTCGTCTCTGAGGAAGGGATATCAGTAAATTCGACTAAGATTGAGGCAGTGAATAGTTGGAAGAGACCCGAGACAATAACCAAGATTAAGAGTTTCCTTCAGTTGGCTGGTTATTATCGGAGAGTCATTAAGGATTTCTCATGGATAACAGCACCAATGACCAGGCTGACAAGGAAGGTGTGAAGTTTGTGTGGACCGATAAGTATGAGGAAGCATTCCTGAGTTTGAAACACTTATTGATCCATGCACCTATGTTAGTAGTTCCAGAGGCGAATCTGGATTTGGTAGTCTATACCGATGCGTATGGAAGATGATTAAGAGCTGTGCTGATGCAGAGAGGTAAAGATTTCCTATGCTTCTTGATAGCTTAAACCACATGTGGTGAGATATCCAACGCATGATTTAGAGTTGGATGCTATGATTTTTGCTTTGAAGGTATGGAGATATTACATTTTAGGAGAAAGGTTTGAGCTGTTTACAGATCATAATTTGCTGAAGTATTTGTTCTCTCAAAAGGAGCTGAACATGAGACAATAGAGATGGTTAGAATTCATAGCCTCTTATGATTTTGGGATTGAGTACACACCAGGAAAGGGAACCATGTTACAGATGCACTTAGCAGGAAACATCAAAATGCAGTGTTAGAGATGATGGCTGAGTGGAAAGATTTAGAAGCATTAGCAGATTCTAGAGTGCAGTGGAGATCCGAGGTAGGATCTAGTGGTGATATAGTTGCATTGTCTTGTTTGGAAGTTCGACCACTTTTGATCGAATAGATTGCTTCTAAGCAGATAGAGGATCCAATGTTAGCTGAATGATCAGTAAGCTAAAGGAAGGAACCAAGAGCGATTACATTTCAGTCTTGACCAGAATGGGTGGTTGAGAAAGAAAGGAAGATTATGTGTTTCGAGTGTAGGAAATATAAGAAAGGAAGTCTTAGGTGAATGCCATCGTTCGAAGTTCACTATACATCCCGAAGGTACCAAGATGTGTCAGGATATGAAGAGAAGTTTCTTGTGGGAAGGAATGAAGTGTGATATTGGTTTGTGTGCAAGGTAGTGCTTGAATTGCGAACAGGCAAAGGCCGAACACCAAAAACTGAGTGATTTGCTTCTGCCGTTAGATATTCCAGTGTAGGAGTGGGATTCTATTTCTATGGACTTCATAGACGGGTTGCGAAGGTCGAAAAGGGGATATGAAAGTATGTGGGTTATAATGGATAGATTGACCAAGAGTGCCCATTTCATTCTAGTTAAGTCAACCAGGATGTCACCTATTTTAGCAAGGTTGTTCATGAAAAGTATGGTTAGACTGTGTGGAGTTCTTTGTAGCATAGTTAGTGATAGAGATTCCTTGTTCACTGGCGAGTTTTGGAAGAGTTTGCAGGAAGTTTTGAGAACCAAGCTTATGATGAGTACCGCTTACCATCCACACACAGATGGGCAAATGGAAAGAGTTAACAAGATCTTGGAAGATCTGTTGAGAGCTTGTGTTCTGTACTTTGGGGAATCATGGGAGGACCATCTGCATCTAGTCCAGTTTTTGTATAATAACAGTTATCAAACTAGAATTTGGATGTCACGATTTGAAGCTTTGTATGGAAGGCCATGCAAATCTCCTGTTTGTTGGTTGGAGACCGGGGATAGGTTGATTCTTTGTCCAGATTTGGTTAGAGAAGCTGCAAAAAAGATTGAGGTGATTCGAGATAGGACGAAGGGGGC